>OX637699.1:20000000-25000000 GCA_951802165.1 Adalia decempunctata | reverse complement strand
TCGTGTAAAACTGGGTCATGGAAAAACGGAATGGTATAGGTCAGTTATGTTTGTTTATGGCACTCTCCAAATGCAATTTCCCCGCCTGAATTTTCGAGTAAACTGGAATCTATAGATATTTGAAACCGAATTGGTAAAAGGAAACATTGATCGAAAAATATAAAGTTATGTTTAGAAAAACTTATTTCGTAAAATACAATTAATGCGAACTGATTCTGGAGTGAATATTGGCGAAAAATATCGCTGAAATATTGATCTTTCCTCAATTTTCTTCAGTAAGAAATTTCCTATAATGTCGTACCTTATAAAAATTAGAATGACGAATTTTTTCTCATTATTTCGAATTTTACAATCAAAGATTTTGCTTCTTCTATTAAATATTTGATTGGAATGAATTTTCCATTTTCTTCATTTAAAAGCGTTGATTTCACAAAAATGACACTGGACTTGATCTCCTGATTTCACCGTCGCCTTCACCATTTTGCAATTTCCCCCTCTCAATTGCAGCGATATCGAAATAATTCATTTACGATTTTTATAAGTATAAATTCGGAAAAATCAAGAAAATTTTCGATCCAATTATCAGCTAATTTCAATGAAAGAATCCCCACAGAAAACAAGATGCGAATGCATGCTAACATCAAAAAAACTTACATACTTCAGTTGTATGCAGCTAGCAGGATGCCTCGGATGCAAATGCAGTTTTTCGATGTGCACGAAATGCAGAGATGTCTATTGCGCGAAACTCTTGCAGTTAGTGAGGAAGGTCTGCAAGCAGCTTCCTTCGTTTCAGACGAGTCACTGAAACAGATGAATCTGTTACGGGCTCGATGGGTAACGGTGAATGGATCTCGTTTCCTATTGGTCCTTGGCCCGCTGACGTCACTACATTGATTGTCAAAACTCACGTGTCGGTGGGTCCGCAGGATAATGCATATTTGCAGGAATAGGACAAGCTAGTAGCGCTATCTCCACCTCTTCGTCTTGTTCCTGTTTAACATCTCATGAACGGGATATTTTTATGAATAGGACTGGCGGAGGGACTTTGCGCATTATGATGATGATGAAGTGTCCTGTTTCATGGAGGGGAGACAAATGATGAATATTCACCTCGCTGATTTTCTCAATAAAATAAGCTTTTTATCGACTCTTGGAGTCCTGCTAGTAGAAGGTGCTACACCTTCAGAAAATTTATATTTTACGATCATTTTTACATTTTGAGATTAAGTGAATACCACTAAAAAACGCGCCGAGAACTGAACCTATATTATATATATTACGAAAGAATTATGTTGCAAATTAATACATATTTCAATAGAGTTTTGTGGTCTTTTCGATGATAGTGAATGTACTACTTGAATTGTCATCGTTGCAATGTTACCGTAATTGAATGATTAATAATTTTCAGTTATAGATTGACATCCAGAAAAAATAAATCACCGAAAGTATTGTCACTGCCTGAAATTGATATATTACATTAAGTGGTTATCCTTACCGGTAGATCTCTGCAAATTCGGTGATTTTATAAGCGAACTATCAAAGTTTGATCAATGTTCCTGAAGAAATGGAGAAATTATGGAAAATATGAATACTATTTTGCATTGACCTTTCCTTTTTCGATCTGTTTATTTACATCAAGGCTGGTCCTTTAGATAGTTCAATGCAAAAGTAGGTTTGGAAGAATGTTGAGAAAATTTCGAAAAAGGACTTTTTGTACGCCCAGGATTTTATGAATGAAATGAAATGACATTTCCCAAACCAATAAAAATATTTACTACATTTCTACATAATTTCACGAAAATATTATCTCATTATCTTGTAGGATTGTATGAATGTTCATCATTGAAAATGCTTAGTTTCTTGAGAAATATATTCCGAAATATATTTGTGACTGTCAAGAGGATTGCCCTTGCCTTCTCTCGAAACTGACAGCCTTGTGATTGTTTTTTCAGTGATTTTATAACGAAATACCTTGTCATCATTGTATCTTTGTTAAAAAAGAATATGGATTCTCTAAATATGGCAAAATACCATATTGACGTACATCCAGAAGTGTATTGAACTGCAGGTCATAGACCTAGCTAAGGACTCCTTCCCTGCCCTAGTTACCCACACTTTGACATACTTTGCAACAAGTATTGACGTACATGCCCCCTCCCATTTCTATGGAATGACGTCAGAGGCTTGGACGGAACCAGCTATTCTTAATGGAGTCATAGAGGGTATGCAGTTACATTGGAATTTCGTATTTCGATGATATAGTCTGTGGGTACTGTAAATCGCATATTCATGGGGAATTTCCTTCAATGATTCGTCCCAATAGATAATTTTTTTCAGGAATTACTTCTTAATTTATCTTGCAAAATAATTATTCAATCAACCATCAACAACATTTGATGATATGAACACTTCACCACCATTATTTAGGTGATTATAATGAAATATCGCAAAATGGCGAATGCATCGGTTACATTCTAGCGAATAAGTTCATTGTGACAGTTTTTGGAGGATGTTTCTTTCATGAGCAGTGTTGAAAGCTGCTGGCATTTGCTGATGGTGTTATTTTCATGATATCTACAGGGTAAGGCGTAATTCTGTTCGCTGCGGATGGACTGGTCAGAAAATTGAAATTGAAGTTTATGAGTTAACGGAATGTTTTGAAATAAAAAAATATACACCTTCACTCACCCTTTTCGATGGAATGAATTCTATCGGACTATCTTTGAGCGCTCGTTCCTTCAAACGAGAGCTATATCATTTCGTTACAATGTCTGTATTTTTCGAATTTTGAATCTGGAATGACTTTCTTCTTCAGAATGAAAGGCCATGTTACACTCAAATAAGAGGATCTTTCAGAGGACTTATCGAAAAATTTTAAATTCCTACAACATATTGTTGATTTAGAAACTTCTGATATTCTTTGCTAAACATAATCATTACTTCGATGTTCCCAACAAACGAATAATACAAGAAAAATTAATGACTTTCATGTTCCTACTCATGTTAGTGTTCTCAGAGGAAGATCTGTAGAATGTATGGCAATAAATCTGTTCAATATCATTAGGTTCAGAAAAATCTCTTGTCAAAGAAAATCCGGGAAGACATTAAACGGTTTTATTCTGACATGTAGGTAAATAATATAATCTGAAAAAATTCAAAGAGGAAGTCTTTGAAAAAATATATACTTTTTGCAATTTTTTTTTATAACTTCGTTATGAAGTTTCATTTTGATGAGATGTTTCCTAAGATAGTTTTCTTTGATACAGCTTGGTGATTTGAGTCTGTTTTTTCCCCTTTTTAGCAATAATTATTCAATCAATCATCTACAACGCTGCGACCATTTTTTGTTAATGACAATGAAACGAAGCAAAATGGTGAATGCACAGGTTACATTCGAGGGAATAACATTGGGACAACTTTTTGAAGATGCTCCTTTTATGAAAAGGCAAATGTGAACTGATACATGTGTTTTTCATGATACTTACAGGGTGAGGCGTAATTTTGTCACCTGCTGATGGAAGGAATACAGACTGATCAGAAAGTTTCAAATCAATATTTTGTAAATTTTTTTTTTTATAACTTCGTTATGAAGTTTCATTTTGATGAGATGTTTCCTGAGATAGTTTTCTTTGATAAAGCTTGGTGATTTGAGTCTGTTTGTTCCCCTTTTTAGCAATAATTATTCAATCAATCATCTACAACGCTGCGACCATTTTTTGTTGATGACAATGAAACGAAGCAAAATGGTGAATGCACATGTTACATTCGAGAGAATAACATGGGACAACTTTTTGAAGATGCTCCTTTTATGAAAAGGCAAATGTGAACTGATACATGTGTTTTTTTATGATACTTACAGAGTGAGGCGTAATTTTGTCACCTGCTGATGGAAGGAATACAGACTGATCAGAAAGTTTTGAGTCAATATTTTGTGAAATTCATCTTTTTATAAATCGTTATGAAGTTTTTTTAATGAGATGTTTCCTTAGGCAGTCTTCTTTGATACAGCTTGGTAATTTGATTCTGGGTTTTTCACCTCATTAGCAATAATCATTCAATCAACCATCTACAACACTTTGCGACAATTCTTTTGTTGTGAATGGACAGGTTAAATTCGAGCGAATAACAGAAGATGTTCCCTTTATGAAGGGGTAAATGTGAACTGTTTGCAGTTACTGGTACATGTATTATTTTTATGATTGGCATAATTTTTTCACCTGCTGATAGAGGGCATGAAGACTAATCAGAAAGTTTTAAATCAATATTTTGTGAAATTTTTCTTTTTATAACTTCGTTGTGAAGTTTCTTTTTTTGATGAGATGTTTCCCAAGACAGTTTTCTTCGATATAGCTTGGTTATTTGAGTCTGATTTTTTCACCTCATTAGCAATAATTATTCAATCAACCATCCACAACACTTTGCGACCAATCTTTTGTTGATCAGAATGAAACGACGCAAAATGGTGAATGCACAGGTTACATTCGAGCGAATAACATTGGGACAACTTTGAAGATGTTTCCTTTATGAAGGGGCAAATGTGAACTGTTCGGAGTTACTGGTACATGTATTATTTTCATTATTCTTACAGGGTGAGGCATAATTTTTTCACCTGCTGATGGAGGGCATGAAGACTGATCAGAAAGTTTTAAATCAATATTTTGTAAAATTTTTCTTTTTATAACTTCGTTGTGAAGTTTCTTTTTTTGATGAGATGTTTCCTAAGACAGTTTTCTTCGATATAGCTTGGTTATTTGAGTCTGATTTTTTCACCTCATCAGCAATAATTATTCAATCAACCATCCACAACACTTTGCGACCAATCTTTTGTCGATCAGAATGAAACGACGCAAAATGGTGAATGCACAGGTTACATGCGAGCGAATAACATTAAGCGCGTTCGGCAATGACATCTGACTGGTCAGATTGATCTGAACCGTTCGTTTATTACATCCAGATTGAGGGGAGTACACATCTGGACCGTTCGGCAAGAAAATCGGATGTAGATCTTTTTGCTCGGTGTATTTCGACGGAGGAAACGGATTTTTTCCACAGCACAGAAACAGAAATTACTTTTCGGCCCTTGTGAATGGATTTTTTATCCCGCTTCGAATATTCTTGAACAGTCTGTTGAATTTTTGTGTTATGTTATTTGTTGTATAGTAATAAATAAAAAAATCTTGTTTGATAAAAAAATAATGATTCAAAATATTGAATCATCTCAACCAAGGGGTAGAAATGTTGAGAACTATAACAAAAGAATTAAAATAGTACCCAGACTACCTCTACGGACGAATAGACCTTTAAGCTCTAATTTAATATCTGGCTCGGGTAACGGTAGATTTCCATGCATCCGTCATCCGATGATACGATCGTCCGAAAGTGTTGTGATTGGCTGAAATATTCAAAATTGAAAGAGCGGCAAACATTCGTCCGAAAGTTTCAACTCTCTTCCGTTATCGGAAAAAGTTGAAAAATGTTTAACTTTTGTCCGTTATCGGATCAAATTTGACATAACTTTTTGAATGTTTGGCGTTCTCTTCTTTTTGGAGAAGAATATAAATATCAATGAAAAATTTGTTGTTGCTTTCGATTCTTATATTAAAAAGAAAGAAAAGAAAACGAAGTTCACCTATATTATGGGTGAAAGATATTTTTATGAGCAGAAAGGCCCAAGGAATGTTCAATAACTTGATGCAAGAAATGCGATTGTCCGATAGTGGGTAGTATTTCAATTATTTGAGAATGAGCAATATCACATTCAACAAATTATTATTATAATTATATATACGAAAACCCATCTCACCGGGTGAAAGACTAGCTTTGACTTAAAGGTTTGTAATTTGATAATTCAATAATTATACAGTTCGCGTCAAAATATGGAACAAATTCATTCTCTCAGAAGAAAAATATTTGGCAACAAAAATCCTTCAAAAATGCATAAAAATTTGGTAAAAGTGAAACAAAAATTGACATGTCTCAGGATTTTGTTGCCAAATATTATTCTTCTGAGAAAATGAATTTGTTCCATAATTTTGACGCGCACTGTATATACAAAATGTTACCATTTTTCTCTTTAAAACACACGACATCGTTTTGAAAATTCGGATGGATGGAAATTGACAGTTTCGTCCGTCCGACAAAATGTATACGATATCCGAATCGGACATCGGATGACGGATGCATGGAAATCCACCGTAAGGCGTTACATACGTCAAACAGAAGAAACGATCTAAATGATCCGTAGCGTTCGTTTGTTACAGAAAAATCTGACAAATCTGTACAATCTGTTATCACGTGACTAAAAAATCCGTCCGCTCTCGGATGCTATTGCCGAACGCGCTTATTGGTACAACTTTGAAGATGTTTCCTTCATGAAGGGGCAAATGTGAACTGTTCGAAGTTACTGGTACATGTATTATTTTCATGATTCTTACAGGGTGAGGCATAATTTTTTCACCTGCTGATGAAGGGCATGAAGACTGATCAGAAAGTTTTAAATCAATATTTTGTAAAATTTTTCTTTTTATAACTTCGTTGTGAAGTTTCTTTTTTTGCTGAGATGTTTCCCAAGACAGTTTTCTTCGATATAGCTTGGTTATTTGAGTCTGATTTTTTCATCTCATTAGCAATAATTATTCAATCAACCATCTACAACACTTTGCGACCAATCTTTTGTTGATCAGAATGAAACGACGCAAAATGGTGAATGCACAGGTTACATTCGAGCGAATAACATTGGGACAACTTTGAAGATGTTTCCTTTATGAAGGGGCAAATGTGAACTGTTCGAAGTTACTGGTACATGTATTATTTTCATGATTCTTACAGGGTGAGGCATAATTTTTTCACCTGCTGATAGAGGGCATGAAGACTGATCAGAATGTTTCCAATCAATATTTTGTAAAATTTTTCTTTTTATAACTTCGTTTTGAAGTTTTTTTTATGAGATGTTTCCTCAGACAGTTTTTTTTTCGACAAAGCTGGTTTCTTCACCTTATTAGCAATAATTGTTCAATCAACCATCTACAACACTTTGCGACCATTCTTTTGTTGATCAGAATGAAACGACGCAAAATGGTGAATGCGCAGGTTACTTTCGAGATAATAATATTGGGACACCTTTTTGAAGATGTTCCTTTCTTGATGGGCAAATGTGAACTGTTTGAAGTTACTGGTACATGTGTTATTCTCAAGATATTAACACATCAGTGAGGCGTATTTCTGTCACCTGCTGATGGAAGGAATAAGGACTGTGTCCAATCAATATTTTGTAAAATTTTTCTTTTTTTATAACTTCGTCATGAAGTTTTTTTTATGAGATGTTTCCTTAGACAGTTTTTTTTGACACGCCTTGGTAATTTAAGCCTGGGTTTTTCACTTTTTTAGCAATAATTGTTCAATAAACCATCTACAACACTTTGCGTCCATTCTTTTGTTGATCAGAATGAAACGACGCAAAATGGTGAATGCACAGGTTACATTCGAGTGAATGTGACAACTTTTCGAAGATGCTCCTTTCGTGAAGACGTAAATGTCAACTGTTTGAAGTTACTGGCACATGTGATATTTTCACGATACTTACAGGGTGAGGCGTAATTCTGTCACCAGCTGATGGGAGGAATAGAAACTGATCAGAAAGTTTTAAATCAATATTTTGTAGAATGTTACTTTTTATAACTTCGTTATGAAGTTTCTTTTCGATGAGATGTTTCCTAGGACAGATTCTTGTAGATTTAATTTTATAATTTTGAGATAGTTTAATCCGCTTGGTAATCTGAGTCTGGTTTTTTCAGCTTGGTTGTTTGACTTTATATTTTAATTTTTCGTGTTCTATTTATTGATTAGTTGCTTTGTCCCTAACTTCGAGACAAAGGTAATTGAAATCTCCATAGCATTGACATTAATGACTTCATAATTCAAAGAATATTGTAGAATGTTGTGAAAGTATATTGAACATTTTTTGATATTGAAATCATTGTCCAATTCCATTTTTACTTTTTTGTTTTCTGGAATGAATGGATGCTGCGTTATGTTATTCCGCTTCGCAAATTGCAATCCAATGAATAATCTTCCACTTATTGGGTCCGGAATCTATGTTAGGAAATTGAAAATCCCGACCGCCGCATTTTCCCGTTTCCCGCAGCTCAGGAAATGCAAAATCGTCAAATAATAGACCAATTCATGCCTGAAATGTAAATGTAACAATGCGGATTAATTGCTGGCTAAGCGGCCCTTCTATGCCGATATTCAGAATGAAATTGTCCCAAATACTGAATGACGTCAGCGGGACGTCACTATTTCGGGCAGGAGCAGGAGAAGTAGGAAACTGGGCCAAACAGGGTGCGATGCCCTGGATAACAGGTTCGAGGACGTTGCACAGAATTCATTCGGGGTTCGGGACGGAAATCCGGTTCTAATTCCACGTACAGCTCCCTTGTATTTTCAACCCCGACTCCTCTGCGTCCTGCTCTATTTTGGTAGTGACGGACTCATCCCTGTTTTTATGAATTGAGCTATTTTGATCCTGAGGGTGATTGGAGGTTTATTTGTTGATTGATTCGGTTTACTATCGGGCAACGGCGAAGTAAGATTCAATTTACATGTTTTATTAGTTCATTATGAAGCTTTGAAAAAAACGAACTGATTGGCGATTTTCCTATGACGATACGATGAATATAAACGTTTCCTTGATTTTTTCGTTTTCACGTGAGAATCATCCGGTACAAATTATGCCATAGCTTTGAAAGGGTAGAATCGAATAATTGTTTTAAGCACTACTTTTCAATTCGAATAATTGTAACAATTTCAATGAGAAATTCAGAGTCAAAAATAAATTTGATATGAATACATTGTTTAATATTCTACTGATATTTAATCATCAACGAGATGTTTTCTGGTGAATTGAATTTATTTTTACTACGTTTCAACACATCAGAATATCAGATAGAGAAATATTCAGATTTAAATGGATACTTAGTGTGAGAATTGTTATCAGGAAGCAGTGATGGATTGTGAATAACATACATATTTGGTGGGAAGAATAGAATAAAAAACTTTGAAAAAAAGTCTTGGGGAAAATTTCGAAGAAGATTTCAGAAGAGATCAATGCGAATAAATAGAGACATTTGACATTTTCGAAAATTTGATAGAAATACACCCTTGGCCTCTCTTTTTGGCTCCAAATGAAGGAATTTTTTCGATCTGTTTTTTGAATAGACCGAATGTATTTCCGTATTTGATACAGAATGAATTTCTATTACAACGAGTCAAGATCTAGTTCAACGTATACCTTGTTTTTAAAACCTAACGTGGTGTGATAAAAAAGTATGGGTCACTTAAATGCAAAATTGAGAAAATAGATGTTTGATTGTGATTCCGAAAGGGTATAACCTACTATATTTCCAGAGTTTGATACAAAATAAAACTGTATTACATTGAGTAAAGAAATTTTTTCTTAATAAAGAAATGGAACTTACTTATATTATTTGAGATCAACTTGAAAATATTGAATCGATAACTGTTTAATAATGAAAGTAAACGAGAAAAAAAAAACAATTCCAAAATATCGTTGTATCGAATAAAATAATACAGAAGGTTTACAGTTCAATATATATATATATATTCTTTTGAAAGAGAGAATTACAATTGATGTTCTGAGCACCAAATCCTAAAAATAAAGTAGATCTGACATCGTTAGTAACAAATCTGTGATGATGTGGTTGATTATAGGTTGGATTTCTATTGTACTGCGTGTTTTGGACAGTAATTGGTTAGGAATTTTGGGAAATTCAAATTCAGAGTTTTCACTCCTAGACTTTCTGGGACACCCATTGTATTCTGGAGCTATTGGATGCTTTCAATCTTATAATAAAAGACCCCAAAATCTGACGCTATACTAATACCTTAGACTACAGAAAGAGAAGACGCACCTTTCAATAATATACAGGGTGGCCATTTGAAAATGAAACAGACGAGATTACAGACGAAATAATTTTTTTCGATAGAAATGCTCGGACAGGTCGATTTCTGTTTCGAGGGGGACAACTTAAGATGTAGGTTACGGACGCATAGCGCTTCAACCCTTGCTACTACAACCCTCACCCCCAATTTTTGAATTGGGAAGATGGGGTGAGTGATACATCATTTGAAAGGTATTTTTATACTGATTTCAGCACAGTGATTGTTTTTTCAATTTATGCATTAGTTCTCGAAATATTCTTAACTAAGTATTTGAAAATGAAGTGGTGTTTTCATGGCACTTGTAGTGTTTTTTTGTGAAAAATCGACATTTTGAGTTTCAAAACAACCAATTGGAATATTTAATTAATTGATGTGAATTTTTGATAAATTATTTACTTTACTTTGAAAAGTCTTATTTCTTAGATCAATACTTCAAATCGTTCTGATACCGTACAGTTGGAGAATGATTTCAGTGAATAAAACAGCTAGTCGAACATCTGACCCTAGTAGCATTAACACGTACGGTATGACTTCATTTGCCCAGTGGTAGATGTTTTGCAATTTCAAATACAAGTACGGAAATTTGGGTGTTTCGGAAGCACTAAATGTCAATTATTCGCAAAAAATTAATTTAAGTGATAAAATTAACTAACGCATATTTCGAGAACTAATGCATAAAATGAAAAAACAATTACTGTGCTGAAATCAGTATAAAAATACCTTTGAATTGAGGTATCACTCAGCCCATCTTCCCTATTCAAAAATTGGGGGTGGGGGTTGTAGCAGCAAGGGTTGAAGCGCTATGCGTCCGTAACCTACATCTTAAGTTGTCCCCCTCGAAACAGAAATCGACCTGTCTGAGCATTTCTATCGAAAAAATTTATTTCGTCTGTAATCTCGTCTGTTTCGTTTTCTAATGGCCACCCTGTATATAGTGAAGCCAATTTTCAAAATCATCAGAACTAAACCGAGTAACTTTACTATTACGGAATCAAAATGTAGTAGGAATTTTTGGAACGTTGTGGTGTTCGTTGAATTTTCTAACCAATATACCCTCAATCAAAATGAGAAGTACTTTAGATTGAAATTCATTTACTCATTTGTGCGTGAATGTCAGAAATGAGTGTTTCTTCAAATATTGTGAATTCCTCACATTACATATACTCCATTCACTTTTATTTAATCACATTGGAGGTCATGGTTTCGTTTTCAGGAGTTGGTGCCGCTGATGAAAAGCACAGAACATATGATGAAAAGTCAGTGCGCGCACAGAAAATATCGTTAATGACAAAACAACGTTGTCAGTTTCCACAAATAACAGAATCAGAAACAGTTCTGTTATCTGTGGCAAAATAATTTGAAAAATTGAATCCTGATTTGTGTTCTACTGTTATCATCAAATTTCTAAGTAAAAATAGCGTAGATTCTTCGATTTTTTGAATTTCACTTTTCAGATTCCCTTCTGATATTTAAAGGAGGTAAATCAATTCTGAATTTGGCTGAATCTGTTCACCTAACTCAGAAACTGTTTCAATGTTCGGAACCTTGTATGAATTCGCCAAAAAGAGTTAATTCACTTGTAATTTTATTTCCATTCCTTAATACCGTTAACACCACGCCACTGGACCTTTCAAAGTTAGATTCCGCAATGTTGCCACGACCGGATCTAATGATATTCCTGTCCTTTATGCTATCTTCGTTCCACTTATTGAATACTGACTAAATTTTGGCTTCACCAATTCTCGAATTTATGAATAAGATTCCGTGTCTCCTCTTTCTATGGTCTTGGGGTAAAACCGAGATTCAAAGGTGAACCCGAAGTAGAAGCTGATGTCGTTAGAATCTTTTTAAATTTATTTGAATCTTCTAAGACAGAGGGGATATTTTTCGAGCGATTGCAGAAGGAAATAACTTCATTACTATTGGCATAACCAACCTCAGATACAGTTCCCCAAGTTCCCAGGACTTCCATCCGAATTCGAGTCGATGAGGACTCATCGAACAGGCAAATTTTCAATATTGTGAATATTCAGGGGCTATTTGCTCGCGTCGAGAGTTCCTTTGAAGGGCATTTTCGTTTATATCACGATCCAGTCACAAAATTCAGTCAAACGGAATGGCATTTCGGAATATTCTCATTAAACATTATTCCATCAAGCAGGAGCAAAAGGTTTCAATCCGACGCTTTAACTTTGCCATTAAATAGTTGTCCTGGCAACAGTGGTGACGTCATGCTCCAGTCATGGTTTCAGGAGTATATAGGTCAGCTATTTTTAGATCGCTCTTCTGGGCAAATAAAATATTTCGAACTTCTCAATGAATCCACCGCTTCGATCATAATTCCTTCTGACTGAATGGGGCTGGGGATGTGGACAACTTGAAGCCTTTTACTGAAAATCTCGATCATATTTATTGAATCTTCGACATACGAAACAATGTGCCAAGCTCATTTCTCACATGGTGTCACATTGAAAAGGACACATATAGGTCTTTTCTAGTAGAAAAATCAACATGTTGGAAAATCACTATGAATTAAGTTATTGAGGGAACATTTTTCATATGAAAACCATCATTTCATGCCTTTCGACCCCCCAAATTTGAATATGGAAGATGGGTCGTGCGATATGTTGTTGCAAAGGTCTTTTCCTCCTGCATATGACAGTGAATTTTTTTTGTTTGAGATTTGATCATTTGTTTACGTATTATTTGACTTCGAAAATGAAATCTCACCCAATTTACTTGGAGCATAAGATGGTACCAATGTCAAAGAGGAAATGAAGAAGAGGGAATGACATTTTTCTCTACTACAAGAGATCATAAAGTTTAGTATAACAAGTGTTTCATCAAAAACAAATGTTCTGAAGAAAAATATGGGACGGTGTTCCAGAAAAAATGTCAGCCTTGCAATCGACATTGACATGCCACTAGGTGTGAACTCTGAATTGTTATTTCACTTGAATATTTTGCGAAATGCAGAATACCATGAGAAAAAAATTCGAAAATTAACACCTTGCATCTCGAAAACGAAACGTTTGCAGTTCCAGACCTATAGTACTTTTTTTCTTACAATTATTCATGGAAACTCTCCTCTTTGGTTGTACCTCCGATTTAGGAACACACTGTATAATATCAATTTTTCTGGAGCTAGGAATTACAAAACTAAAAATCGGGTGTTTTTTTAGAGTGATAGAACTTTAATTTGAAATAATTTTTTTTTATTATAAACATAATTTTCTGACATTTATGTTCAAAAAATAATCTCGAATCGAGGAGATTTCACCCAATCGTTGAGTTTATTTATCCATGTCTCATCCAGGTAATACATTTTTCTGCCTTGTTCCCTTAATGAGCGGAGTTTCTTCAAATAATTTCTTCTCCACACAATTATTTCATCCCTATCTATCAGTAGACTATCACGACCACGTTTTTTGAACTTGAATTCCATTTTTTTCAATAATTTATAGAACGTTGTTCTTTTGAAATTTGGCAAACTGTCGTCATCATTCACGATTTCTAGTGCTTTAGAAATCGCTGGGATTTCATTCCGGAAAAAAAAACCGTGGACAATTCATCTGATAAGGTTCATATCGAAATCGTCAACCGAATCGATTATTTTTAACGACTGGGCTCTCCTCTTGGGTGGCGTCAATGTTTCATTCTCTTTATATTCTCTGAGAATCACTCACCCCTGAGCTGAGGATTTTGAAACAATTCCTACTAAGTCTCTTTTCGATAAATCAGGATGTTCTTCCAATTCTTTTCGAAAAATGTTCAGAATTATCTCTTTCTCTTCAGCAGAGAAATGCGACATTTTGGACCTTTTTCGTGGTGGTCCCCTCATATCACCCTCAGATCCAGTATCAGTTTCCGAATTCGACATTTTTCTATAAACACTATATACACTCTGTCAAAAGATTTTCCAACACAATACACTTTTCACAACAAAATCTATAAACACTTTGAACAGCTAGACCTTCACAGTAGCTCTAGGTATTTTAACTAGTCTTATCAATTGAAAACTTCGATATTTATGCAAATCAAGATGGCTTTAACCCATTAAGGGAAAGGACCCAAATCTGGTGTTTCCCGGAATTACCTTGTCGGAATCTCGAGCAGCCGACAAAGAGTTTCGTACAAAAAAATATAAAATTTTGGACAGAAACTAAATATATTTCGGATATAACAAGTGAATGACCATTTTAAATTTGAACAGAGATCTTTTACGAGTCTTGTCAATTGAAAACTTCGATATTTATGCAAATCAAGATGGCTTTCACCCATTAGGGAAATGGACACAAATCTGGTGTTTCCCGGAATTAGATTGTCGGAATTTTGCAAGATTCCGACCCAAATCTCTAAAACTCTGGTGTTTCCTGGAATTACCTTGCCGCCATCTCGAGCATGCGAAAAATAAATTATTTAGTAGATAATAATATGAAAAAAAAAATAAAAACGTAATATAAAATGTTTATGACATTTTCAAATCATAACAGAACTTTTGCACTAGAGTTTCCGAAGAAAAAAGTTCTAATGTGGGGATTGCTGACTCAAATTATTGAATCAATTCTATCCAGTACCCACCATACACAGTCCGTTCCGAGTACGATCCTGGCGTTAAAAGGAAGCGTTGTTATGACCGTTTGTCCAATAGGAGCTTCATTGTGCGCAACCAGACGATTCTGTTTGTTTACAAAGCTCCTTCTTATATTTGAACGGACTATAGCTCTGGAGCTAATGTTACAGTGAATGGTGCTCGTTACAGATCAATGATTATTTATTATTTCAAAATTTTAATCGTATCGACCCAGCACTGTTTTGGTTACACCAACATGGTGCTACACCTCATGCTGCTACAGTGACAATTGATTTATTGAAAGAAAGATTTGGCGATAACATTATTTCGAGAACTGGTCTAATTAATTGGCCTCCAAAATCATGCGACATAAATATAATTGATTATTTTCTTTGGGGTTATGTCAATCATTAGTATAAGCACAAGCTGATGAACCAGAAACAAGAGACTTTGGAAGCCAACATAACTCATGAAATAAGGCCTGTTAAAGTGCTCCAAAATTGGTCTGGTCGAATGCGGTTCCTCAGAGCTAGTTATACAGGGTGACTGGTGACGTAAGGGACAACGGCTAAGTGGAGATAGAGAACCTCAAACTGAATGAGAATTTGGGTTTCAAATGTCCCATAAGGGTATTCGTTTCGGAGATATAGGGTGATTTATGAAAAAATGCTAAATCTATGAACTCCCATATCTTCGTTAATATGATATGTTTTTCGCTGATATTTTACATGTTTGTTTATACAGGCATTCTCTGTCAGCATAAGAAAAAAAAATTGAAAAGATTGCTGGCCCGTACTCAAAAATTTCAATTTACATGTCAAGTGAGAAATATCACACGGTATATGAGATAAAAAAGAATCAAATAGAAATTTGGAAAGAGGGAAAAAAACTGATAAAATACCTGTTTTTTGTTTGGATGGCACAAATTTTCTTTCGTTTCTCTGATACGTTGAAGTAAGAATATTACAATATTTTTATATTCAAATCATGAAAATTAGTACTACTGATAGAAAAAACCTTGAATTCGAGGCGCTAGAATGAGCCTGGCATCAAATATTCCTTCATATTTGCGACTTTTTCTATTTTTGTGTTTGAGTATCCAACTCTTTCATCACCCCATCTACAACAAATTTTATTTTGAAATTTTATATGGCATCGAAATATTAATTGATAAAAATAGATTTCAAGATTTGAATGAATATTTTGATGCCAGGCTCATTATAGCGCCTCGAATTCAAGGTTTTTCCTATCAGTAGTACTAATTTTCATGATTTGAATGTAAAAATATTGTAATATTCTTACTTCAACATATCATTGAAACGAAAGAAAATTTGTGCCATTCAAACAAAAAACAGATATTTCATCAGTTTTTTTCCCTCTTTCCAAATTTCTATTTGATTCTTTTTTTATCTCATATACCGTGTGATATTTCTCACTTGACATGTAAATTGAAATTTTTGAGTACGGGCCAGCAATTTTTTCAATTTTTTTTTCTTATGCTGACAGAGAATGCCTGTATAAACAAACATGTAAAATATCAGCGAAAAACATATCATATTAACGAAGATATGGGAGTTCATAGATTTAGCATTTTTTCATAAATCACCCTATATCTCCGAAACGAATACCCTTATGGGACATTTGAAACCCAAATTCTCATTCAGTTTGAGGTCCTCTATCTCCACTTAGCCGTTGTCCCTTGCGTCACCAGTCACCCTGTATTTTGAATTCTAAAGTTCCTTTTTGGGAAAATAAAAAGGTGAAGTGAACATAATTTAATGCAATAAGAATACATTCAGAAATATGCGATAAGTATCATGTTATTCATCCTCAAACATTCCAAAAATATGTAAAGTTGTTGATGAAAGATCCATTATTCTCGAAGATTTCGCATTGAAAATTTCTTCTTGTGAGCTTGAAAGCTTTGCCAAAATAAAATATTACTCTCAGCGCCATCTCTCTTTTGTAAACCTATCGATCTAATTCAAGCATTGAAACAGTGCAGTTGACTCCCTTCTAGACAAACTTTATTTTTAACGGTGGTTTCTTCTCGAATCATTGAAGCAGGAAAATAGAAACGCATCAATCTATTTTTGGTCAGTATTCTCTAATAGGCAGAGCATTCGTTGTGTGAAGCCTTGAGAATCAGATTGCATTCCATCCACATACAATGCCATCGCTATTTGATATCCATAAAATAGTATTTTCATCAGTCATAAAAATCCATAATATTTTGAGCTTTCACTCAGAAAAATAACCCTGTAACCCTTACAAAATAAAGTTAATAGAACAGGAAACAGTTATTTCCTGTTATATTCAACAAACGATTACAGTACCTCAATTCCTGTTAAGGGAACAAATCCTATTACAATGGAAATGAATTGTTCCAAATATAGGAATTCATTTCCCTACAGAGAATAGGAATTTATTCCTGTAAATGTAACACAGTACTTTTCGTTTTGTGCAACAAAATATTCCAGTGTTCTCATAAATTTACAGGAAATTATTGGTAAATAAATCAGGATTTTCCTTTACCACGCAACCTATTTTCTGTTCAATTCACTGGAATTTGTTGCTATTTATACATTACTCATCATTGAATGTATTAGGCCTTACCTGTACTGCATAATGTTATTGAACTGTATTGAAAATATATATTTCTAGTAGATACAATAGACTGACAATGTAACAATACTTTCCATATATCTCAAGTTAATTAGCTCGAGATATTTGCCATTCTTAACACAACCAAGTCAAACTTACTTGAACTGGTAAGCAGAACAACGCCAGCAATAGCAGAAAAGCATATCTTTATAACACAAGATGATATTTTCAATTCATTTTATATACATTATGCAACAATATTTTGAATGTATAGACTTATAGAGCATAAAGGGCAATTAGTAAAAGTGAACTGAAAAAAACAGTAGAATTGAATTTTTTTAGATCATCAAATTTTGTGTGACCGAGATAGGAACTAATGAAGAAATATGTACGTAATTATAAAAATGAGTTTATTTATGAAATATTTATATATGTACATATAAAAAATAATCATCACTTCTACATGTACAATATATTGTTGGTTTTTAGATGATATTTGGATCGTATTTTACTATTTTATACCTTGGAATATTTATATTAATGTTGAACAATTCAATCTGATATTTTTATTATATTGATCTTTTTATGACAATCAATTGACAACACTATTTTCATAGAATATTTCTTTATATATTTCAATCTTATTACTGAATCCAACACACCCCTCTAAGAGTGCAAATATATAATTATCAACAATGTATGATCTAAACAAACAGTATCAAAATATTCTAACGATTTAAGAACAATTTACCAACACACTAGCAAATTTTTCAAACTTTGTGGCAATCAAGTTTTGCATTGTCCACTACTTCTTTCAACTCCCTTAGCAATTTCTGATTCCTTCCTCTTATGTTGTTCCTTGTTCTTTTTCATATCTTCTGTCTTTATTTTACTTCTCTGATCGTGTTTAGTTCCTTTCAATCGTTCTTGATTTTGCTGTTCTTCTCCTCTTTTAATTTCGGTTCTTTTGTTTCCTGCCGACTTTCCATTATCGTTACTGTTTTGAGGTAATTTTGTTTCCAGATATTTTACACAATTTTTTTGGCACTGACTTCGATCTCCATGTCTTGGTTGTCCCTTATCTTTTTCGTTGTTCTTTTCCGATTGTCCTTCTCCGGTTCTATCTAACGATTTCGTTTGTTTTTTCCTATTTACTTGTTCTATTTTTTCTTCATTTTGATTCAGACTTCTTGCCGATTCAGAATCCCACAGCATCTTGCCGTCTGTTTGACATTTTCTAAGATCCTCAGCTTTTTTATTTCCTGTTTTCTTCATATTTTCATCTTTTTTGTCTGCATCCCCTTTCTTCCGTTTCTCCTTCAAACATTTTTCTTCTTGTTTTTTTCGTTCTTCAATCTGTTTGTCTTGTTTTGCCTGCTCCTCTTTCCAGAAGTCTTTGCATCCGTTTTGGCAACGCTTGCGTTCTTCACGAGCATTTTTATCTTCTTTTGATTTCATTTTTCTTTTCTCTTGTTTTTGAGTTTTTTCAACCATTTTTTCATGTTCTTCCATTTTCCGATGTTCAGCTTGTTCTTTCATTATACGATCTTTGTCTTCTTGCCTTTGTCTATATTGTTTTTCTCTTTTCAAGAGGTAATTTTCTTCTTGATATTTTTTTCGTTCTTCGCTTTCTTGCCTTTTTCTCGCTTGTTCTTTTCTACTCCCATTTTCTTCTTCTATTCTCTTCTGTTCAAATCTTATCCTTTCTTCATATTCTTTGTCACGTTGTCTCTTACCTTCATTTTCTTGTTGCCGTAGGTCTTGTTTCTTTCTTTTTCTTTTTTCGTCTTCTCTCTTCCTGCTCTCTTGTTCCTCCTTCTTTCTTTCTTTGTATTCTCTTTTTTGTCTAACTTTGTTTTCATTCTCTATATATTTTTCCTCTTCATTCCTTCTCTTCCTGTCTTCATCTTCTCTCTTTCTTTCCTGTCTCTTCTCATCATCTTCCATTGGTCTTCTTCTCCTCTTCTCATCTTTCGTTTTCTTTTCTTGTGCTTGTTCTTTATTATTATGCATATCAACTACATAAAGACCATTATTTTGTTTTCTACCAGTAAGTACTACGTCTTTTTCTTCATAGTGTATTTTTCCATGAACGATAACCACATGATTGTCATCGAATACTACGGCGCCACCTTTCTTCGTTACTTCATTCACAGAGAGGAGATTTTTAGATAGTCCTGGGACTAATGAAACATTTGTTAAATTAACTTCTTCTCCTTCCACAGATCCGTTAGAATTAGAAATGAGGTTTTCTCCCTTTTTTGCACAGCTAATGATATTTTGTTCCGTTTCTTTTACATTTGATAATATTCTTTTGTCATGAGTCAAATGATGTGTTGAACCACTGTCTACTACAAATGTTAAACCCATTTCTTCAATATTATCTTCAGAATGTTGTGCTTCGATAAAGTAGCTCACATTGCAATTATTGTTATTCCTTTCTTTGTTTGATTCCTCATGTTCTGCTTTAAATATGCATCTTTCTTCAGGATGATTGTTTTTTTCACAATATCTACAAGGATTGAATTTTTTTCCTGACCAACATGATTCAGCTGTATGTCCTCGTTTGTTGCATTTTTCACAATATTCATCAATATATTTTGACTTACAGTATTTCTGGTAATGCCCCATTTTTCCACATTTATGACATGTTCCAATTCTTCTTGCCTCTTTTTTATCTGCTCTAAAAACAACCCTGTCCTCTTCTTTCGTTCCGAATTGTTCCTCTTCTTTCACCAATCTTGATCTTAGATTCTCCAAAGTTCTTTCACTAGCAGCGGTAGAATCCCATGCGCTACTAAAATATTTGTATTTCTCTGGTAGGCACACTAGAATTTTTGTGATTACCATATCATCTTTTATTTCCATTCCTAGACTGTTAAGTCGGAAAGCCATTGTTTGTAAAACGGATATATTACTCATCACGTCTAGCGATTTATCGTATTTGAAATTGAAAAATTCAGCCAGTACTTGATTTTTGGTCTGAGCAGTATCTTTTTTATAAATTTTGATAAGAGTTGAGTACATTTCATTGGATGTACTGCAAGTGAGTATATGGGATTTTGTACTTGCGTGAATTGTTCTTAGAATGATGTGTTTTGCCACAGCATCATTTTTTAGCCATTCTGTTTTTTTCTTTTCGTCTATCAGCGACTGAAATGTTGTTTTTCCTTCTACTATATCACCCAGAGATTTTGCAGCAAACAAAATTGTAATTTCGAATTCCCACATTGGAAACGAAACGGCATCTTTCAATTTTGGTATAGATTCTATTTCTTCTTTTGATCCCATAGCGTTGGTACGAAATGATACTTTCGTGTTATTCAAGTCGTACACCACTGGGCCCATAACCTGTTGGTTTTTAGATGATATTTGGATCGTATTTTACTATTTTATACCTTGGAATATTTATATTAATGTTGAACAATTCAATCTGATATTTTTATTATATTGATCTTTTTATGACAATCAATTGACAACACTATTTTCATAGAATATTTCTTTATATATTTCAATCTTATTACTGAATCCAACATATATTTGGTTATATTCTATATCATAAAACAAAAAAAAACAAAACAAATTCGCCCCGAATAAAACAGAATTTATAAAGTATTATTTAGGTCATATGTGGACCTAGCATTCGAGGACAGACATCCCTTTGTTTGCTGCTCAGCCAAGATAGCTCTGCCATCATTACTATCATTAAGAGCTTGTAGAAGCTGGAAAAGATATAAATTATGCTTGAAGATATAATCAACATTGTGTATTTACTTCATTGTTTCTTCACAAAATACTCATTGTGTCTAATGTGATACCTAGCCATATCCTCATATGTGTAACAATTGTAGGTAATATGATAAAAATGAAACATTACTTACTTCTAAATATTTCTATATATTGGGTTAGGTCCCAGCTTTTGAGATATCCAGCGATATCTGAATTGTCGATAGAGCCAGAGAGCTTTTTTCTACTTCTAACTCGACAGGGGCATCCAAACTGAAAATGGCAATTCCTAAGGGAAAGTTGAAATCGCCAATGTCATCATTGGAAAGAATCCATTGTTAGAGAAAACTTCCTCTATTGCCAGCTCACTGTACACGACAACTAACAGTACGAACTACTAACACATAACACTAAAGGCTCGTTCGGACTAGGCCAGTATTTTAGTCGAGTGGAAAGTCGATTCGCCCACTGACTACTCTACTACAGTATCAAAGACCCTTAAACAGTAAAAGGTAGTAGGTACATCATCCTGTGAATCTACTGGACTCGATTGCTGGCGTTCGCACCCGGGAAATTACAAAATCATTCGCTACTCGACTAATCTACTGGCCTAGTCCGAACAAGCCCTAACTGAATCGCAATCTTGCACAAGTGCAAGCCACATACTACATGTCTGGACAAAAATATTCCTAAATAACCTTTGCTGTTTCTTACGATGACATATTTCAGTTTAGCGTTACTATTTACTACAATTTCCATTATTCCAGTATTCAAAAAATTATTCTTCACATTCACATTTTAATCCAGCAGCATCTACAAAATATTGTTTTCCCATTACAGGAATCTTTATAGAGAATTCTAAAGTTTTGATTCTGCGAACCCAACATTAATTTCTGTTCAAACACCATATTACACCTCAACAGGAATCGAAATGCTGGGTTGACAGTAAATTTCCAGTTTCTGCAACAAAAGTAGTTTTTATGTTACAGGAATCCAATTAACAGGAAATTCCAGTAATCTATTTTTTTGAGTGTATATTTTCTGAGAATTCTGAATACAGCTGAATCACTCACCCCTGAGGATTTTGAAACAATTCCTACTAAGTCTCTTTTCGATAAATCAGGATGTTCTTCCAATTCTTTTCGAGAAATGTTCATAATTATCTCTTTATCTTCAGCAGAGAAATGCGACCTTTTGGACCTTTTTCGTATTGGTTCCCACATATCACCCTCAGATGCAGTATCCGTTTCCGTATTCGACATTGTTCTATAAACACTTTGTCAAAAGATTTTCCAACACAATACACTTTTCACAAGAAAATCTATAAGCACTTTGAACAGCTAGACCTTCACAGCAGCTCTAGGTATTTTAACTAGTCTTGTCAATTGAAAACTTCGATATTTATGCAAATCAAGATGGCTTTAACCCATTAAGGGAAAGGACCCAAATCTGGTGTTTCCCGGAATTACCTTGTCGGAATCTTGAGCAGCCGACAAAGAGTTTCGTACAAAAAAATATAAAATTTTGGACAGAAACTAAATATATTTCGGATATAACAAGTAAATGACCATTATAAATTTGAACAGAGATCTTTTACGAGTCTTGTCAATTGAAAACTTCGATATTTATGCAAATCAAGATGGCTTTCACCCATTAGGGAAATGGACCCAAATCTGGTGTTTACCGGAATTACTTTGTCGGAATCTTGCAAGATTCCGACCCAAATCTCTAAAACTCTGGTGTTTCCTGGAATTACCTTGCCGCAATCTCAAGTCCGAAAAAGAAATTATTTAGTAGATAATAATATAAAAACAACAAAAAATAAAAACATCGGATATAAAATGTTTGTGACAGTTGCAAATCATAACAGAAATTTTGCACTAGAGTTTCTGAGGAAAAAAGTTCTAATGTGGGGATTGCTGACTCAAATTATTGAATTAATTCTATCCAGTTCCATCACAGTCCGTTCCGAGTACGATCCTGGCAGTCTCTTGAGGCGTTGAAAGAGAGCGTTGTTATGACCGTTTGACCAATAGGAGCTTTATTGTGCGCAAACCAGACGATTCTGTTTGTTTACAAAGCTCCTTCTTATATTTGAACGGACTATAGCTCTGGAGCTAATGTTACAGTGAATGGTGCTCGTTACAGATCGATGATCAATGATTATTTGTTTCCAAATTCGAATGGTATCGACCCAGAAGTGTTTTGGTTCCAACAAAATGGTGCTACACCTCATGCTGCTACCGTAACAACTGATTTATTCAAAGAAAGATTTGGCGATAACATTATTTCGAGAAATGGTCTGATTGATTGGCTTCCAAAATCATACTCTAATGGATTATTTTCTTTGGGGTTATGTCAATCATTGGTATAAGCATAAGCTGCTGAACCAGAAACAAGAGACGCTTTGGAAGCCAACATAACTCATGAAATAAGGCATGTTAAAGTGCTCTAAAATTGGTCTGGTCGAATGCGGTTCCTCAGAGCTAGTTATATTTTGAATTAAAAAAATTTGGCTTCAATCTTAATTAAAATGTGTGTATTTTAAATTAATATAATGTTCTATCTATCACTCTGAGAAAACACGCGATTGAACAACATTCTCATAAATGTATCCAAAATATTCAACATTTCGAATCAAAATTGCACATGAGATAAAAAATAAAGAAACAGACTAATGCAATTCTAAAGTTCCTTTTTGGGAAAATAAAAAGGTGAAGTGAACATAATTTAATGCAATAAGAATACATTCAGAAATATGCGATAGGTATCATGTTATTCATCCTCAAACATCTCAAAAATATATAAAGTTGTTAATGAAAGTCCCTTTATTCTCGAAGATTTCGCATTGAAAATTTCTTCTTGTGAGCTTGAAAGCTTTGCCAACATAAAATATTCCTCTCAGCGCCATCTCTCTTTTGTAAACCTATCGATCTAATTCAAGCATTGAAACAGTGCAGTTGGCTCTCTTCTAGACAAACTTTATTTTTAACGGTGGTTTCTTCTCGAATCATTGAAGCAGGAAAATAGAAACGCATCAATCTATTTTTGGTCAGTATTCTCTAATAGGCAGAGCATTCGTTGTGTGGAGCCTTGGGAATCAGATTGCATTCCATCCACATACGATGCATTCGCTATTTGATATCGAAAAAACCGTATTTTCATCAGTCTTCGAAATCCATCATATTTTGAGCTTTCGTTCCACTTGAACTACATGATTCATGATTTTGAATTTTGAGCCGAGAATGGTCTCTATCGTCTAGATTCGGCTCATTGATGACATATCCATGGTCAAATTCCATTCTGTCCTTCCTTAAAAATGACAATTTTCGAATAAAACAACATATGGAAACTTCAAAATTTCAAGATATGTTCGAATCTCAGCTAAGTTAGTAATGGGTGAAATTCGACCAGGGGTTTCGTTTTTATGGCCTCCGAAATCTAGACTCCTGACTTTTCGTTAGCGTCCCATTTTAAACAAAATATTAGGGAGTAATAACTTAAATCAGATTTTGTGTGTTATCTTGATTTTAGAAGCTTTACCTACTGAATCTGAATTCGTATATTGAAAGTTCACGTCAAATTACAACAAACATGGACGCAATCAAGAAATATGGACTTATATGCCAATTCTTCAGTTTCTTTCAGAATTATAAATACATATCTCAAAATAAGGAGCTTTCTAGATTTTCGTAAAAAAATTCTCGAAAGTCATAGTCATGGAACATAAGTTGTGTTGCTAGAAAGTCATGGTTTGCGGAGAAAACATTTTTTTTTCTGGATCCATCATAAAAAGTACAAAATAACTACGTTCTTTTAATCCTATTTGCTTTTAAAATAAAAAAGATTCGAATTGGTTAACTTCTTATATTATTTCAAATTCACCAATTAAAAATTTTATTTATTATTTGTGGTCACAATTTTGAATGTGCCCTAGATTTCTGATTCATCCTATTTTCTTCTCAATATTGTCATCAAAAAAATCCAAAGCTCTTCATTTTGAATGCCACATCGCGTGATGTTAAATTGTCTTATTTTGATTAATCAAGAAACAATTGAAATTCCTATATTTCATCTAAATATCACTGAATGAAAGACCTTTTGAATTACGTGGCCAACTGTTATTTTTCGCATACAATAGGATCAACACAAAACTGAAACCAGCACAGAATAATTCGGAGAAAAAATAGAAAATATCGAAATAATGTTGACCAATCACCACCAGAGTATCAAATGCCTCCTGATCTATTTCAGTACCTGTGAAGCGGAGGAGGAAAATTCCTAATTGGTAGCAGTGGTAGCAGAGGGGGAAAATCTCCAACTTATCCTTAGGTTCCTTTCGTTTTAGTCTCCACAGTCAGCACAGGAATCTCTTGTTGGCTGCTCAACAATTACCATCTTGAATTTTTGAACCAGGTACGTCAACTCCCAGTTATATAACCAGTGCACTTATAAAACGCAATAAGTCAGTCGAGGGGTAATACTGAGTGATACAAGTGTGAAAACAGTGATTTTTTCATCGGTTAGTGTTGGTGGTTTGGAAAATGTGCTAGAAGAGACGAAATATTCTTATCGCTTTTCAGAATATAATCCTATGGGTGTTCTCCAATTTAAAAAATAAAATACGTCTACTACTCTCTAGTTGCCTCTGATAATCGAAAAATTGTGTTCACCTTATCAAACAATCCAATGAAAGACTATTCTGCATTTCCGCTAAAGTGTTTTTGCGCCATTGCTTTGTTAGATCAATTAAATTCATTATGATTTTCGATTACCCCTGAGCATATCTAGGTAATGAGAAATTTGAGATCTTTTGATACCCTGATGCCAAATTTGGTCGGAGGCTCAGTTCTATTTTTAACCTTGCACAGTTGAATTTGTATTTTTAGATCATGGGCGTTAAATGAGACATAACTAAACAAATCACTTCGGTCTTCCTATTTCCTATATTTATCTACCTGATTTTTTGGATTTCACACCACACATTTGGATTTATACGAATTTTGGATAAGAGATTTCAGTATAATCATCTAGCATCTAGGTGTGCTTTGTATTACTACAAACACAAGAATACATAAGGGGGCTTCTCATTCAATGAAGCGAAGAAAAATCTATTTCAGATCATTCCTGTCCCTGATTCATATACTAAATAACAAATAATCAGTGAAACTTTTCGGCATAATGAATCGATTATTACCTCAAAAATTTGTACACATACCAATTGACATAGTAAAGGTGACAAATTAATACAAATACAAAACAATAAAATACATTCACAAGAGAAAAAAAATGTATAAAACCTGAGAGTTTGCTACTGAATTGAGGGTGTCAATAACAAACTTTATGGTTACTTATTGACTTCATTAGTTTAGTTGTTAATTCGAATTCTTTTTATAGGACAACAAAAACAACCAACAAAATGGCGGACGATGAAGTGAGGTTAGTAAATTTAACAATAGAAATAGTTATATCAATCATTATTATAATGAACTGTATTCTCGATGAATACAATAATTATTTCACTATTTCTAATTTCGATCTTTTTTTTCATATTCTTCTACCTGATGATGCTTCCATAAACATGGATAAATAGTATATGCAGAATGTTTAGTAACAACACAGACTCCTCTAAGTTTCAAGGTAATTATTTTCATAGTTTCCAATATTGTTCAGCAATCTTTGAATGAAAAATGATATTACTTATAGATCAAATAGAAACGATAGTTCTGTATACTGAACTATTCTAGGCTTGTCTCTCGCTTCTTCTTCTTCTGTGATTTTGATATTATTATAATTTTATTTAATATTTGGAGCTTCGATTGTAGTTGACCTTTTTTGCGTTCAATATACTGGAATAATATGCATACGAAAATAATTACTTCTGAATTATCGAAACAGTAAGTGCTTATAGTATTTGTGAGTTTTCATAATCTTACATTACATATTCCGATTTCTGATTCAACACATAAAATAATTTACTGTACAAATTTTTAATACACTCAATTAACTTCTTCCATTAATTCATTTAGTTGTTTCCCACCATATTTCATTGTATCAGTTGTGAATGATTATTCTTTTTTGTTTAAATAATATTCCATGTTTAATACACGTACTACTGCGTTTATATCATTGTTCTGATTTAAATCAATTCATACGTATTCATAATTTTCATTTTTTATTATGATGTTATTCAAATAACTATAACTAGCGCTAATGTACAGAAAATTTATATTTTTCTAATTTTAATTTTCTCACTTTCAGCAAAAGAAGAAACTTGAGGAGGCACGTAAGATTCATACCGAATATTCCTTAATATTTCTTGTTTTATTATTACCGAAGAATACATAAATTGATCAGAACACAATAAACAAACAAATAAAAATGATAAAAAAAAACACAAATAGCTTTATAAAAATAAATTTTTCAAAATCTTCCAAAGTTTCTCTAGAAAATTCATATTTTTCCTCTAATCAAAACATTTAATGAAGAAAGAGCGTTTTATCTTTTTTATTTCGTTCGTTATTTTCTAAATCTCACAGTATTTTTTGTCGTTTTAAAATAATGCAATAAAAGGAATATTCGTGTTGTGATGGATTCGAAAAAGGTATATTATAACATTTTGAACTCATGAAAACAGGAAAAGAAGAGGAAACAAGCAGAAATCGAACGCAAAAGGGCCGAAGTTAGGGCTCGTATGGAGGAAGCCTCCAAAGCTAAGAAGGCTAAGAAAGGTTTCATGACCCCTGAGAGAAAGAAGAAATTGAGGGTAGGTACCAAATTCCTCAAAAATTCACAAGAGACTAATTTTTCCTTTCTGGCATATAGTTGCTCCTGAGAAAGAAAGCTGCTGAAGAACTGAAGAAAGAACAAGAACGCAAGGCTGCGGAGAGGAGGCGCATCATTGAGGAAAGGTGTGGTAAACCCAAAATCATCGAAGATGCCAATGAAGGTACCTATCACTCTTTGTATAGACATTTAAATATTGATAATTTTGTCGCCAGTTGAATTAACGGACGCAAAATGCGCTTAAACAGATCTGATGAAAAACTAAAAAAAAAACAGTACCTTATAGATCATACTTTTTCACAATATAAATACAAACGTCCAAATCATACTCAAAAGTATTTTTACACGTTTTATTCGATTCATTTGAACTAAAAATACATATAGTTCTTTATCATTCAGAGAAAAGTCATCGAGTTCAGTGTTTTTTCCTATGAATATTCATTCATTATACAGGGTGGCCAAGATATTGACGTCAAAAAGGAAAAAACAGGTCCCTCGTGTCTGGGCTATTCGAATCACCCTCATGTATGTTATGCTATTTTTCACGGTTTTCGAGTTATGAATTTTTTTATGAACTTTGAGAATTTTCTACTGGACCATCTTAAAAAAGATATTAAAAAAAAGTACAAGACTTCTCTGTAAAACTCTTTTTGTAACTTAATCTCCATGAATTGTACTTTTATACATAAAATAACCAGATTCGTAACTTTGATAAAAATTATGGAAATGTTGGTCTCAAGTGAAATAGTTACGTAAATTGGATTATGATCTGAATTTTCGAATCAAAATTAAAAATGTGAAAAGGCTAATTCACGGTTTCTTAGTATGCTTAAAAACTGCGCTCAACAGTCAGCTTTTAGAATCATTGATAAAAAAATGGTACTTGACACCCTACTTTTGCTAGAATCAGCCTTCAAATTCATCGAGGTGGAAAAAATCAAAGAACTAGACATTTACTACAAAATATTTTTTTGCCATTTTAAGATATTTCTGATCAAGTTATGATAGAAAATGCTGAAAATTAATGAAAATTAGCTTTAGATGTTGGTCAAGAAAAGTTCTAGATAAAAAAAAGAAAAAGGTATGGCAATAAATCACACATCATAATGTAAATAAAAAAAAAATTATTTATAAAATTTACAGTAGGTGTTCAAAGTGGCCACCTCCAGCCTCAATACACATTCTACACCTTCTTAGAAAATTTTCTTTCAATCGCATAAAACTTGCCCTGTTCTCTCTTAGGAAACGTTCGGCTTCTCTTATCTTCAGTCGCAGCTCGTCTTCACTCGAACATTCTCGGGCGTATACAATTTCTTTGAAATAACCCCAAACGAAACAATCGATGGGATTAGGGTCAGGTGAACGTGGGGGCCACTTGATTGGTCCGCTACGTCCGATCCAAATAATTTTGTAGTAAATGTCTAGTTCTTCGATTTTTTCCACCTCGATGACTTTGAAGGCTAATTCTAGCAAAAATAGAGTGTTGATTACCATTTTTTATCAATGATTCTAAAAGCAGACTGTTGAGCGCAGTTTTCAAGCGTACTAAGAAACCGTGAATTAGCCTTTTTACATTTTTAATTTTGATTCGAAAATTCAGATCATAATCCAATTTACGTAACTTTTTCACTTGAGACCAACATGATTCTTATCAAAGTTACGAATCTGGTTATTTTATGTATAAAAGTACAATTCATGGAGATTAAGTTACAAGAAGAATTTCACAGAGAAGTCTTGTACTTTTTTTTAAATATCGAAAATTCTCAAAGTTCTTAAAAAAATTCATAACTCGAAAACCGTGAAAAATAGCATGACATACATGAGGGTGATTCGAATAGCCCATGACACGAGGGACCTGTTTTTTCGTTTTTGACGTCAATCTCTTGGTCACCCTGTATAAATCAGATAAAAAGAAGTAGGTATTATTTTCAACACTAGGATGGCTCTTTTGAAGTATTGACTCATGCCTTTCAAAGAATATTTGAGTGTGACATAAGCACACATTTCGAATGCATGAAGTTGATAATGATACAATGAAGGATTTTGTCAAAAACCCGAAATTTCTTCTACCATGTCGTCCAAATATTGAAAACTATCACCCGCAGTAAACAGATACTCCGCTCTCCAATTTTCACTGTGTTGATGAAGCAAAAACGCAATGTCCACAAAAATAGAAACTGTTAAATCGAGCATACGAATGTTTTCATCGAGATTGGAACGGAGCCATTTTGAGTCCAACATATTCAGTACTGGCACCTATTTTTATTTACATATCGTATCGAATTCATCTCCTCAGAATATAATTGCGGTTTTTTAATAGTTATTTAAAAATATATTGAAATTTTTCGTTTTGTCTAGAACAACTTAAAAGCACATGCAAACTCTATCATGAGAGAATCGCAAAATTGGAAAGTGCTAGATTTGATGTGGAATATCTAGTAAGCCTCAGAGACATGGAGGTTAGCTGAAAAAACAGTAAATTTCAAGCACGTGGCTGCTTATTCGTCTATGTCTCGAATATCATTTTTATGGGTACTGCTTTTTCCTACGCACACACAGATTTATTCACAGATATACCTAGATAAAATAATTTGAATACAACAGTTATCTGCACAACAAGACAAACTTTACAATGCAATCAGATACAAAATATTTTTTAATTATAGAGAAAAAGTAGTACCCATTGCACTCAAGGTCGTTGGCATGTGCAAAAATGCATTCAATACTATTTTTGCTTTTTGCTTTTTGAAAACTCTTTTTTCATCTTTTTGACGAATGCATTTTCTATCTAAAATCATTTCTCATTATCGCAAGAAATTGTGTTTTGGGAATAATGAAATTATCAAACAAATTTTTCGCTATAGATGAGTCGTATGATAAGTACGTATATTATGAATTCTCTTACTTCATTTTCATGTTTATAAATGTATGTATATTTTTTTCTTCGACTGCCTGAATAGGTGATGGTTATTCTTTCGAATGTCTGTTTTATTTATAGGGGATTAGTTAGCTCTAATTTTAGCTTTGACTAGATCTTAGTAGTAGTTGTAGTTACCTATTGCATTCCGTATCTTCGAGACACTTTCAGATCGCACAATAATTCGAAGAAAAAATTGGACGGATTTCGCAATATGTTACCATAATTTGGGATGAATTTGATGATAAGTAGGGATTTTCTGTCGATTCTCTACTCATTTTTGAAATCTTTTAGCCCAATTAAAACAATACTGTGAGGTTTACCATAAAAGAATTGCCGAACTTGAAAATAAGAAATTTGACCTTGAAAAAGAAGTGGAATTCAGAGATTTCCAGGTAGAACTCGAAGACGATTAATCTTGCACTTTTGCGTTCAAAAACAGTGTTGCCAACAGTTTTTGTTATCCACACATTCACACCCATTTCACTTTTTTTCATGAATTTTTTCACCTCACACATATTTTTCGGGTTGTTGGCAACACTGGGAAGAGCACGGTAGAGCTTCTCGCACAAGGTATTATTAATTTGCAAACATAGACGAATTTTAACGAGTATAAACCAATTTTGACTTATGTGAACTACACAAAACACTTTTTCATTCATTTTTACTTTTTTCAATCTTTGCATTTTGCTTCGCTTTCTCCTTTTTTTTTTGTTGGACTGGATGTCTCCATGTACTCCCCTTTTAACTCCATAGCGAAAGGTCAAGTTTGCCGAGTTGAGAGAACACTCCACATTTATCAAGTGGTCCTTTAACATTTTTTTAGGGATGGTCTACAATCAATAATTTGGTTTAGACGTTCGTGGAAACACCTATAATATATCTGAAATATAGGGTTTGAGGAAATAGGCATAAGAATTTTCAATGGGTATAGTTGCTGAGGATTTTTTATTCAAAAACGTTTTTACATACCGGAATACTCCAAAATACAAATATTCAGTTTTTCGTCTTTTTATTTTTTTTTATTATTTCAAGAAAGTATTATGATGATATTCAAACTTCTGAAGAAGTTTAGGTTCTACACACTTACTGAGGTATTTTTATGAAAAAGTCTTATAATTATTATTACTTTATCCCTGAAAATGCTAAAATGCTTATTTCCTTCAATAAGACAAAATAATGCGTTGGGAAATATACAGGATGATCCATATTGTCTAGTCCTGCTACTACAAAATGAACCACTCAGTCATATGGATGAAGCATTTGATACAAAAAAGAAAATTTCGAAAAAATACTACAAATATGTCTACAGATGGAAACATTGAATGCAGCAGTGATTTTATTGAAATTATTTATTTTAGCCGAACTCCAAACCATATGTAGGAGCTACTATGAAAAAATTTGCAAACTTGAAGAAGACAAATACGATTTAGAGATTATCGAAAAACATAAAGCATTCGAGGTATACCTCATTGAGGGTAACAAAATGGCAGTTATTGAAAGAGAACGATGTGATTTTTTGAAAGATTTTAGGGCGCTATTACGGAATGGCATATTTCTTTCGAGTGTAATCTCAAAAATTTGCAACACCAAAATTTTAATGAGCTTAAATATTTTTGTTTTTTTTTTAGTATTTGTCCTTATTTTTGAGGTTATTCTCCTTTTTACCCTGCAATGTAAATAAGCAGCTGTTGTGAATTTGACAGTAATCCCTTTTTACAGACAAAGGGATTGAGTCCATCCTCAAACCAATCCTCAGTACACAAAACACCTGAGTTTCACAACTACATACCGAAAATCGTCAACACGAATCACAACATGACCATATCACATTTTGAGCGTAAAGGGCCCCATACGCTATGAGATCAGATTTAAATTCATTCAAATAACTTTAGTAATTAAAGAGGCTCTTATTTTCGGTTTTATATTCTTATTCCCTTTTTGGAACTCGCTTTGAAGGGAACCAGTTAAATACGAAATAGATAAATAAATGATATTCCCTAAAACGAATAGGTTATGTTTGGAATATCGATACAACTAACTAGGTATCAAAAACGCTATGAAAATTTCAAGAAATATTCTGATTATATTTCGGAAAAAATATTGGATTTTTTTATGCAGCAGCTTCCCAATATTTCAACGATTGTGTTCAATTAGCTGTTTCTCATTTCATTACGAAGTTTTTTGAGTTAGACTTTTAGAAATCGCATTCAGGCTTTATTAAGTCGAAGACTGTAGCAAAGTAGTCACCAAGTGGTGTTCGTGTACTTCTGTTTTTCTGTGTCGGGCTATAATTGTACAACCATCTTATGGATTCCGATTTCTAGGAGAACTGAAGAAGATTTGCAAACAATATTATGACAGAATGTATATTTGCGAGGAGCAGAAGTGGGATTTGGAACGCGAAGTCAGGAAAAGAGATTGGGAGGTACCAGAAACATATAAAACGAGTGACGAATCATAGTGTTTATAGCTTCATCAGACATAATTCACGATAAACCGAATGTTGTTTTGAACCGAAAGAAGTGCTATGCAAATGCAGCCGAAGTCCTGCCATTTTCCACCGATATTCAGATCCTCAATCATATTTTCCAATGAGATTCACTCAGTTCTTGAAAACAAATTTCAGTAGCTTCTAAACTCACCAAGTCTTGAGAATTTTAATTTATATCCTTCAAGTGAGCCTCAACTACACCTGGTTTCAGAAGAGACGATTAGTTTACAAAATATTCACGAAAAAACTGAAAATGGAAACTTGCTCTAGTGTTCCGTCACTAATTTTCAAATATCTGGAAAATATGTATAGTTTTGCAGAATATTCTGTTTTTCCTGATTTAATAATTGTATTCTGTATCAGGCAAAGCTCTTTTGGATTAAATACAAAAAAGTAATTAATATTTAACGAATATGTCGAGTGGGTTAGATTATACTTCTCTTATTTTTAGTCCGTCCAAAAACTCCGTTTTTTCTTCACTTCTCCACATATTGATGTATCTCATTGGCAAATAATATACAATGTGTGGTTGAAATTTCCACAACTTCGGTCACAATCTGCGTAGCACTTGATATTCCACTCATTTTATGTTACGTCGTTGTGGTTGATACCTCCTTCAACCAAATGGTAGATGATATCATGAAGTGTTTAGCCGTATTTTGACCATCCCATTTTAAGCCCTCAATTTCGTGACTAACATCTAAGACTTAACAAAATAATACACCAAGGTCTGTCATTGTCAGTATCATGTTATGTTAATTGTTGAACACTATCTCCTTGTGTTGGTTATCATTCATAAAGTTTCATACGTTTTTCAGTTTGTTTTGTAACTTTTGCTATCAGTGCAATCAGACAGACTTTCTTTTGGAAAGAGATCCTAAGATAATATCTCCTCTCTTCATGGCTTTGTCCAAGTATTTTCCTTGAACCTTAGAGCTGACTGCTGAGCTTTTATATTAGCTAAACCATCGCCAGTTGTGAACTCAACAAATTCAATGATAGTCACATTGACATTAGAGTTCTCATCAATTCTTCAAATGGAAAATGAGCTAAAATCAATCTACATACTTCGAATATTAATTCAATATCTTCAGTTTAAAAAAAACCCTCAGTTCGGCTGGAAAATAAAATTACCATGGAAAATGAAATATCTGATCCAAACTCGAATAAAAAATTTTCACTTCCGAAAAACAAGATATTGTTCAATATTTTATCGAGATGAATCATCACAAAAATCAAAATTTATATTTTGTATCATTGTATCCCATATTTAGGTGGATTAGGTATATTAGCTATATCAATTGATGAAGACCATAATTTTCTAATATGCGAATATGCCGTGAATGTTGAAACACAAGAAGTAGAAAATTTTCATTAAATGATTTTCTTCAAATAGTCCCGAATCAGAAATCTTTTTACTTCAAGGTCATTGAATACTCTGAGACATTTTTCCCTCAAACTGATATCAATACGCGTCTCTCTATGAGTCTTGTAAATTTTTAATTATTGGCTTATTCCTCACGAAGCTTTCAAGGAACCCTGCTATAACTTGCTGAATATTCGGAACGCAAAATGAAATTTGGAGCCCCCCCAGAAGCTATAATACACTGACGAATTGCTAGTGCAGCTTTTTCGAAAATAATCAAGTAGAACAATTGCATAACGTTTACTTACAATGAGCGTAAAGGCTTGACCCACCCCCCTAGAAATACGGCATGGCCCTTCATGCATGAAAACCCTTATTTGCGGAAATACTTCATGTTCCAAGCCTTTGAATATTGACGAAAAGGAAGAAATCGGAATCGGCAAGAAAACAGAAGTGCCATGCTTGTTTCATGATTTTCTATAGATCCAATATCCTTTGTGTTATTTTAGGATCCCATTTCTATATTCAGTTTGTGAATAATATGTCTAATAACAATGTCAAATTACGGTAACCTGGGGCCCACTTTAACAGTAAAAGGCACTTTTTTAAACCAAACAGCTTAACAGTTTAAAAATTATTTTCATAATTTTGGTTTGACGAAGTGCTTTTTTCTGCTTATTCTGAACATATATAAAGTATCCAGCTTCTGGAACACTGCAAATGACCAGATAAACAAACCAGGAGACCATTCCCGTTTTTAAAAGCAGAGTTGAACCTAAAAAAGCGTTATTTTCTTATGTTTATTCTACATATATTTTTGTAGCATCAACGATTTAGTATTTAATATTCCTAGACGGTTTTATATTTTGTAACAATGTTTTTTCTACATTGTGATTTTATTTAATGTCACCTTTTTTATCTCTGTCTTTCCATCTTTGTAAATAGCTAGCTTTTGTGATTCTTCCTTTCTCCTCCTATCCTTCTTTCTCTGTTGTTTTATGTTTGATTTTTGCAATTGCATGTATGTTGTGTTATCAGTGTTAGCACCTTTTTTGGATTATCTCGTGATCCAATATTGTCAAAATTTCCTACTGTGTTTTAGACAGCCTCAAATATTGGATCGCTTGAGATCGTCATTCCAAAGAAATTATCGTTCAGTTTATATTAATTTTGAAAATTGTCAACTTAAAATGTATTTCACTCTGAAACTGAACAGTAATTTCGTGTTTTTCAATGAATATTTTCTAATAGAAAAATTTGCGAAAAGATTTCAGATCTGAACAGCCAAGTCAATGACCTCAGAGGAAAATTGTAAGTCTTATCGATCAATTTAAAATCAAACGAAAATATTCCTTGGTCTTGAAAACGTTAGCGATCTAAAAATATTTTTTTAATTCTCTAGCATGAAACCTACCTTGAAAAAGGTCTCAAAATACGAGAACAAATTCGCTAAGCTCCAGAAGAAGGCGGCTGAGTTCAATTTCAGAAACCAACTCAAAGTTGTCAAGAAGAAGGAGTTTACCCTTGAAGAAGAAGATAAAGAGGTAAGCTATAAAGTTACTGTGACTGAAATACGACAGAATATAATGAAAATGAATATTTTTCTGAAACGGCGAATTTAACAGTAATTGTCCTAAATGTTGACTGTTTTTTGGAAAATAATCATCAACATATTATATGTATGTTTTTCTCGAAAAAATATTTAAATATCTAAGTTTCCAATTCTGAACACGAATATCTTGTTCACTCTTGATAGATAATATGTATTTGTGATTTCTGTATCAGTTTCGTCATCGAATATTAGTTATATAAGCCGAAAATTACTTTTCCTAATTTACGTATATAATTTTTGTTGTTATATTCAGTAATTTCAATCAAATCGTTCTTCAATAAGATTCCTGCAAACATTTTTCATTCTTTTATCTTGAAAGATATTCGTGTATAAATTTAATTCGAATCTCAATCTGAGGAATTGTGATTTTCTTCAAAATACGAATGATCCAGGAAAACTTTGTTTTTCACAGCCCAAGAAATCCGAAAAAGCGGAATGGCAGAAGAAATAAATTTTGGCAGTCCAGTTTTTTTTTTAATAATTAAATACACATATTTACTTCGTTAAGCAGATAAAATAAAAAATAAATCATAGCCTAGATCTTGTGTTGTTTATTCGAGGGCACACCACCATATACATTTTTAGTAGTTGCATTTTTTATGAGTAACTACATTTTTTTAATATTTTCGTTTTGTTTTTTGGAGCTTTCTAATTTTTTTAATATGGAATATAAGAGGTGAGGAAAACCTTGCTGCAAATTTCCGCTATTTTAACATTAATCATCTGCTGCTATTATCGTTCTTAATTCTTCGGGATATATTGTTTTCTTCAAACTAACAAACTTGCTTGCTGTAACAATATTCTAATTTTTCAGAGTTTCCAAAATACTTTTGCATCTCAGAAGGTAAAAATGGTATAACGATAAGGATTGCTTATTATGCACAAATGCTTATATTAACTTGTAAATTTCTTTTCAATAATAAAAGTTTCCATTTTTCTTGGTTTTAAAGACTACATTGTTCGAATGATAAGTACATAGTTTCATATCTCAAAATTTCAGAAAATCTCTTATCTTTTTTGATACAACTATTCTTTCGTTTTTTTTTTTCATTTTCAAAATTGAGACAAGTCTTATGAATTTTCAGCTTCCGTCATCTACTAATCTTCTGGCACTGCTTTCACAATAAAAACAAACATCACACAAAGAATCAAAAAATTGATGATCAATCACAATAATACAAGAAAAATTCTCCACAAAATCTCATCGATACGGTTTTACGTTGTGTTGAAAAAGGAAGAAAACGAGCACATCTTCAGTTCACGCATTTTCTGGTGTTGTTTCCTCACTGTCCAACAAATATCTGAATACTGTCTTACATATTTTATGTTTTCAGAAAAAACCCGACTGGTCCAAAAAGGGTGAAGAGAAGAAGGTACAAGAAGTGGAAGCATGAAAAAATCCTCTTGAGTAAATTCGGGGGGTTTTTGTTGTTGGGAAATATATTAAAAACATATTTTAACTACTTCCTAAGAAATGTCAGTTTTTTAAACTGCATGTACTCGGGTAATTTTGTGTATGTCTAAGTTAAAATTGTAATTTATTTTAAAAAAGATTGTATCTATGTTTGTTTTGTATATGTCCACAACCTGTCCCATGCATCATAAACTTATATTTCGTCCTGTTTTTACAATCACCAAGCATGAAAAAAATTTAATTCAAATAATTTCATCCAGTATTCGTAATTACCAATTGATATTGAGTGAATTGTGAAACCGTCCTTTCCAATAATGAATTATAACAAGAAAAAAAATGTTCTGTTGAGGTTGAGAATGAAGTAATTTTTTTTTAACGTAAAATATAGAGACGTCAACTAACAAACTCAAAACTACAACTACAATTACTACAAACCTCGGATTCCAATAGTTTGAAAGAAAATTTTCAATTGAATATTGAACATTAATACTAGAGTTTTTTTTTAGTGAATAAAATACTCAGAAATAGATATTTATATTCCGAAAAATTGTTGTGTGAGGAAAAATATTACCCAAAATCATTTATTGAATTACATTCAAACAATAGATATCACATAAAGTTTCTAGATAACAAAGCAGTTTCGGAAAAAAATCAAAGTTGATAAATACCAATTGAAAATAAATACCAGAAATATGATCATAAGTACATAGGCAACTCATAAATTTTTGATGACAAGGAGGTATTTCACTTTAATCTTTCATTATTTCAATTTAAAAATCGTAAACTTGTTGAAGCATTTCGTGCCTACAATAGAGAGAGACGATTTTGACCATTTTCAAAAACTTTTCGAAGATAGTTAATTAGATTTTATCAAATGTTGTATGTAGGACATACTGAAAAAATACGTTTGTTCAGATTGAAATACTATGTATGTTGTTTTTGAAAATATCTCTCTCAATTTGGAAGCAGGAATGAATAATAATATTTTTAGAATTCTTTTTTTTTTCAACTGTCAAATTTTCACAAAAAAATTATTCTGTAGTCAAATTCACTAAAGTCCTATGTGCTGAATTAGCATCTTGAATGAATATGAATGTCCCGGAATATCAGTTTCGTTAGAGGAGTAGGTACGATTTTTTTCGTTTCCTATCAAAGTATGAATTACAAGTATTGCTTGGGAGTCATTTTATTTCAAGCTTCGGCTTTGACAAGCTTACACGAAATTTAAAATTCGTTTGAAAGTCGTTATTATATATTATTTCATTTAGATTTTCTGTTGGTTTCTTACCGTATCAGGAAAAACCGAAAAAAAAATTCAAACATTGATGACTGCATGACCTAACTGGGGCATGTGGACTTCATACCCTAAAATTTCAAGAATCTAGCATTTTTTCCGAAAACTCAATATCATTCGCAAAATCGAATCAAATGAATATACAGGTTGAGGAAAGAAATCTTTTTTTTCATTTTCCATTTTTTCGAATTTCGCTCTGTTAAAGAGATATAGCCATTTGAAAAAAAATGGGCCAAATATTTGCCTGATGCGATTCTCTGAATTTAATGCAAAGTTCACATTTCATATTTGAAAATAACTCAATACATTTAGGGAATACTCAAGTACTAACCTTGGAATTGGAATAAACATGTTCAAAACACGATATGGAAAGAAAAGTGTTAGTTTGATGGATTTTTGGCACCCTGTATCTTTCAAACGAAACCGAATTTTGAAAAATGGTATAGGAAGAAGTGTGTCGTTTGACGAGAATAGAATACGTACCCTGAAATGGCGGATGCGCTCCACTAATGTGTTCTCGAAACTACTTGATACACCCACTGACAAAAATCTGGACAAGCATGGAATTCTCAAGTGGTATCACATTTTATCAATTTCTGAGAGTTGCATCTTTTTTGACGTGAGATAGATGTTTTCAATACTCAGCAGTTCAAGTTTGCAAAAAATATAATAACTATATTATGAACGTTTCTGACCTAAATCCACATTCAGACTATCTCAACATCTGCTCACATTTACCTGCCTCTTTTCAGGAAGCCGAAGGAGAGCCAGCTCCAGCTGCAGAAGGTTAGTATATTACTTTGAAAAAAAATCTCCCCAAACTCACATTGATCTCTCTCTAGAAAATCCACCTGCCGAAGGGGAGCCTCCAAAAGAAGGAGAAGCCGCCCCACCAGCTGAAGGAGAAGCACCTCCCGTTGAAGGTGCTGAAGCTAAACCACCTGCTGAAGGTGAAGCTACTGCTGAGGGACAACCTCCTGCTGAAGGAGCACCGCCGGGTGAAGGTCAACCACCTACAGAGGGTCTACCTCCTACGGAAGGTGCAGCACCAGCAGAAGCAGTAGAGGCACCACCAGAACCACCTGCCGAACCTACAGGTATAAAGCACCCTAAAAACTTGAATCCATGGGTATTACCCCTTGAAACCCCTGAACATTTTCTATTGATCCATTGTTTTGCGGACTTTCTCAAGGGTCTGGTCCATATGTATACGTTGTTGCAGTTATCATTGTTTTATCGTCCTGGGTTCGTAAATATCTGGAGAAACTGATAATAATGATAGACGTCGAAAAACGTTCCCTTTCAGGTTTCGAAAAGTTCAAGAAGATTGTCACAGAGAAAGATTATGACATCATTGCCTTACCAGAAGGTGTCATTGCTCCAACTGACAACAAAGATGACGTTGCTATTCCTCACTATTCTCTGGTAGAGAAGAGGAGGAATAGTGGTGAAGGAGTGTTAATGTATATCAAAGATTCTTTGAGATATAAGGTAGTCGATCTTGCTTCGGATACTCTTGAAGGACATCCCAGTATGGAAGATCTGGTAGCCAAATTGGAGAAAAATGGTAACTCGTCGTGGTCATCGTAGTGTCACCTCACATCATTTCAAATCATCTGAGAGTTCGCTAGGTGTATCTAGTAATTCAAATTGATACAAGAATCATTACAAAACCCTATCAAAACATGTCGATTCAGGGCACCGAAAGTGACCCTTTTCCGTGCGCTGAGACATAGATGCATCTATGCTGAGACACAAAGCAACGATTGCGTGATGACAGTAGACGTCAGTGTTTCGAATAATTATTGTTTTACAATATCGAAATGCTTTCTGTCGAAGAACAAATATCGTTGGATTGTTTTCAGAGAGGTGTAATGAAAAATATCGTTCATTACACGTGCAGAAAGGCTTTTTCCGTGCTTGCACGAATTCCCGTGTTCGGCTCCGCCTCACACGGGAACTATTCGCGCGCGCACGGAAAAAACGTACTTTCTGGACTAGTAATGAAATATACTATTTCAAGTCCAACTACAGCTAACAGCATATTTCTGCTGGAACAGGATGTGTAACAATTTGAATTATGCCATTGGTGGTGTCTTAATCTTCATTGACATCTTCTCATTGATATCTGTTGAGATTCTATCACAGTTTAATTTTCAATCGAGTTTTTTCGTACCAATAATTATCTTCATAATTCAAGGACTACAATCTCCAACCGGTGAATTAATTCCAACTGAAGGTGCACCAACAGAGGGTGCTGCAGTTCCAGCAGAGGGTGCCGCAGCTCCAGCAGAAGCTGCACAAACAGAAGAGGGTGCACCCAAACCAGAAGGCGCTGAATCAACAGCTGAAGGAACCCAGACAGATGAAGGTGTTCCACCAGCTGCTGAAGCTCAACCTCCCCAAGAACCAGCTACACCCTCAACAGAAGGTGCACCAACTGAGGCAGCACCCGCTGCAGAAACTGAAAAACCTGCTGAGGAAGCTCCAGCAGCCCCCGCTGAAACTGAGTCGTCTGAACCAGCAGCTGTTGAGGTTCCAACATCACCTATGGTTGAAGGTACATGAAGATCTAGACCGATATTTTAGATATGGTATGGTGGTGATATTGACTGTAACTTATGTTCTTTTTTATTGCAGCCGCTGCATAGGATGGAACAAATCTGAACGAAATATGAATTTAGCATTATTTTTTCTTGTTTTTTATTATTTACCTATTAGATAAGTTTAAAATTGTGGGAATGCGAAATAAATATTTTTGATTTATCAGTTTTTCATTTTGAACACTTTGCGGACAACAGTTGCAAGTTTTAATATAAGACCAAGAGCCAGTGATCAATTTTCATAAGTCATTTCATAACTCACCAAAATTTACTTGTTTAATATTCAATATCTGCTCGAAAATAAAAACCACTTCTGCCAGCCCATAATGGCCGGAGTAGACTATCATAAGCGCTCAAAGAGGCCAGAAAATTAGGTTCAACTATGTCATAGTATCATACACAAAACTTTCAGGAATTGTTATTGATAATATATTGAATCTTTAAAAAATAATGACAGAACTTTTTCGTCCCTCCTAAGTATTGGCAGAACTCTTTGAAAATTCAGCTGTACTTAGGTATGTCATTTCAGTACGCTTGAAATTTACAGGAAATAAAGAAAATGTGTCTAGAAAGCGAATTATAATCATGACAAATTTCTTACATCACGAACCATTTGCCAGAACGAGAAATGTTGCCGCGCAAATGCGAGCGAAATGAGCTTATTCATATTTGCAAGACAGACCTAGAGCGCATATTGGGCATTTACGAGACTCATCAAAAGTTGATAGGAAGCTAAAATTCTTTTATGAAATTATAGAATTTGTTTTCAGTTTCATTTACCTGATCCGATGATAAGGGTATTCCCTATGTACTCGTAATACTAAAGCTCACTGTAAAAGTCTTAAGGTGAATACAGACTATTCTGACGTGACGTGATTCCACGTCACGTCAGACGCATACTGTGCTCCCATTGGCCTAATATGAACGTGAACGTCCAAATGTGAGTGATATAAAAATGCAACACATCGTTCTGTGCGTTCACGTTCATATCAGGCCAATGGGAGCACAGTACGCGTCTGACGTGACGTGGTATCACGTCACGTCAGAATAGTCTGTATTCACCTTTAAACTCTCTTTCACTACTCTTAGTTTACCCAACTTTTGGGGTTTTAAATGCCCTGATGGTTTATTTTTTACCCCTTAATGTGACTGAGATCTTACACTTCTTTGAATGTTTCGTAAGTCACACAGGTATACTCAAGACCTCCTCAATCCATTCGAAAAATTCTTCAGGAAACAAATTTTGAAGATGCGTAGGAGGAGCATATTTTTTCGAATAGTTTATTACTAAATAAATTGTTGTAATGTTAAAAATAAACACCTTTAATTTCTTTATTTTATGCCTTTAATTGACAATTAATTGACAATAATACATGCCCAATATGCCGAATATGCGCTCTAGGTCTGACTTGCAAATATGAATAAGCTCATTTCGCTCGCATTTGCGCGGCGACATTTCTCGTTCTGGCAGATGGTTCGTGATGTAAAAAATTTCTGTCGTGATTATAATTCGCTTTCCAGACACATTTTCTTTATTTCCTGTAAATTTCAAGCGTACTGAAATGACATACCTAAACCTAAGTACAGCTGTTCCTAATGAATTTTCAAAGGTTCTGCCAACACTTAGGAGGGACGAAAAAGTTCTGTCATTATTTTTTATAGATTCAATATATTATCAATAACAATTCCTGAAAGTTTTGTGTGTGATACTATGACATAGTTGAACCTAATTTTCTGGCCTCTTTGAGCGCTTATGATAATCTACTCCGGCTCTCCGGCCATTATGGGCTGGCAAAAATGGTTTTTATTTTCGAGCAGATATTGAATATTAAACAAGTAAATTTTGGTGAGTTATGAAATGACATATGAAAATTGGCTCTTCCTCTATATCTTCCAATGATGAATTGAATAACTTTCAAGTCGTTTTTTGAGAAATTTTACAATTAACGAGCTTCATCCTAACAATATACCTATTATTCAATTGCCGAATATCATTTAGGCAGCCACCTTGACGCCCGGATACAACTACGGGCGAGCAAGGCGCAAAAAGCTTCATGGCATCACGATAAATGAATTGGCATTGGTATAATAACGTGCATGACATAATACTTCGTCTTCACCTTGGTCTGGGTACGGTACGCAATGGCAGAGATAACCGAGATGGTCAACTAGGAACTAAAAGTTTGGTACATTTTAATTCTCCATCTCTCTCTAAGTCAGGCGTGCCATGATATAGAGGCGCTGTACGACGGAATCGCGGAGCGCGGGAAATTTGAATAGCCTTCTCATCCAAATTATTCAGCGTTAAACGTAAGTTCGCAGAACTGAATGAAAAACCTTGCATTTTGCAACAGGACAAATGTGTTCTGCTGTAAAATGAAGGTTTTTCATACGGTTCTGCGAACTTAGTGTTTAAATATTTTAAAGTGAATAGGTTTTATTAAATAAAAGTGGTTCATTCATACTCTTTCCTCGTATATTAAACATTGAATTCGAAAAAATACACTATTTCATTATTCATGAATAATTATGATCATTCGACCACAAAAACAACAGAAAGTATTCAGAGTGGTAAAAAAGATTCAAGTAATAATATTGTTACAACTTTCATTATAAATCATTCCAATTGCTGGTGGTAATTTTGAATTACATAACATACATTGTTGAATTACATTCAAGATGGGCAACAATTAAAAATTCATGGAAATTAAAATTTGATGCATAAAACCTTACTAAACAATTTTTCACAAAATATAATAGAGAATATATAATTCTAATAAAATAAAATTTTCCTGCACTAGATTCATCAGACTTTTTTACATATTTGTAGGCTTTTCAGACCATATTACTAGAATTGATTATAAATAAGGGTAAACAATGAAATATATTTTTATTATTGATGACGAAATTTTTTTATTTTTCTTTTAATTGAATTTCTTTCTTTCCTCAATTCTTTAATTTCCTGGTTTTTTCTCTTACACCACCAAGGGATTCCAATCCGACACAATGATTTTATCGTTAATTTTTTTATTTCCCCTTGATGATCAGCACATCCAAGAAGTTCAAAATTCAATTTTGTACCCAAGTAATTTTCTGAACTTAACATAATCTTTGGATGTGACTGATGTGAGGAAGACTCGTTTAGGTACTCCTCTAATGCAGTAATCCCGCATCCAATCAATATGGTAAAATCCTCACTTGGGTACAAAAGTTTGTTGGTACTAGACCATTCTTTATTTGAAACGAATGTATTATGAAATTCTAAATCAGAGGAAAGCAATTTAGAATCACATAATACACAAACTATCTTTTTTTAAATTCCCTTGATGATGAATCCAGAAACATAAGCCACAGAAAAAATTGTTGGACTTCCACGAGAAATATCGCCAGCTATATCTACTGATAAATCCCCCAAATCTAATTCAGTTTGAGAAACTGTACCAGCAGCTGATGATGTTTGCTCTACAGTGTCCATTTGCTGTTCATGTAAATTCAAAAATATTTGTAAATTTGATAACAATGTATGATCATCATCTTCACAATTTTTTGAAGCAAATGCCTTGTTTGCCAGGCCGTTCAAAATCTGGCACTTCAGGCTCCCAATGAATTGTTGGACTGTTGGATTGTCCCCACATCCGCATCCATACCTAACTGCTCCAAATAAATTCTCAAGGGGGTCTTGATTTAAGGACCTTGGATTTAAGGAGGAGCATCCCTGGATTTTCAAATAAGTCCATATGTCCTTTATCGCGTTTAGGGATGTGAGCCATCCAGTCTGGGATGGAGGCTTGGATGGCTTGATGGTGCCACTTTTGGATACCCTTTTGTATGTCCAACCTAGTACAGTTTGGAATGCCTCAGCCCAATATCCCACATGAGGAGATTCCTCCGTTACTGCACATCTTAGGTCTTTGCCTTCTGGTGCCCTGAGTGTTCGACCATTGAAGCTGTCAAAAAGGGTATCCACCTCTTTTATAAAAGTGGCAGTAGCAACAGCCCTTGATTCCATCGTTCCTAAAATGAAAAATTTATGGTTTAACCATTGTATAATAAAAATATATTGTGGGTAATGTAATGATTTCTGTTATACTTTTTTTCAAATTCTGGTTTCATATCATAGTCTCAAAAATGATATTGAAAGATTGAACCATCAAAATAATGAGATATGACCTACTATAGCTCTTTACAGCAATAAATGTCAGTGTGGGGGTCATACAATATAAGTGTTTGTGGTAAATTCACGGAAATTATTCTACATCAGTTTAAATTGTTAAACTTACCTGAACTTATTAGAGAGTAGATGTAGGCTGCTACAGTATGGCTGCACACTTGAGCAGCTATACTGACTTTCATGCCATATTGCATAATAGGACTCAAATGCATGTCCTTCAATTTATGCATTGTCCGGAAAAAGAGGGGATTTCTTTTATCTATTTCGTGTGCCGTCCTCACATCTGCGAATTTTGCCTCCATAATGCTGTTTTGGTCGCCAATGGTGACTGGCAGAAGCACATTGTGTCGTCTAAATAACGACACTGTGCTCTTCAACAGGTGAGGAGGATCATACATACAGGATATTCTTCTGTTTTCAAATTTAAAATATGCATGATTAATGGTCACCCCCAATTCCTTCATACATTTCACATTGCTGGTGCCCATATCACATATTGTTGTGACAACATCCACTTTCGCAAAATATTTTGCAGCATGAAGCACTTCCATCAAGCACTTTTTCAGGTTGGTAGAATTGCAACCGTTATTATTGAAATAGAATGCAACTGGTTGCTTCCATTTCATGTTTAACCCCACCAACATGAACACAAGTGCTTTATTGGCAATTTTTAGCTCAGTACTCTGCTGCTGTGCTCCAAAATCCTCGAATCCACGAATTCGATCTTCTCCCTGATCATACTGCAAGTTCTCTTTTATGTCAATTTCATCGAACAAAAGAGCACAACATCGTTCTATTCCTTTTGGTATGCTCTCGTTCAAATGATTGAAGAGATGCTCATTGATGCCCGACTCAAATTGCACTCTCTTCAGCAGACTCAAAACAGTTCTTTTATTGGGTAGTGCCACAAATTTTCTTAGCAAATTGTAGCACTTTGGGCTCCTTTTCAGTATGCAGAGAGATAAAATCTTATCGTCTAAACTCCATCTCCTTCCTTTCAAATTTTTGGGCTTAAAATTTTTTATTTGTGACAGCATGAAATTTGCTGTCACGGAAGGCATGTTCTTGAATAAATTATTCATGATGTTAGACTCTGCGATATTCGAGAGTGCTCTTATATCATGCGATCTTCTTTTGCACAAAATTTTCAATTTTCTCAGTTGTCTCTCCCTACTTTGGACCATGCCAACTAATTTTTTTTTCCTTGGGGAACACTCCTGCGTGTAGAGACTTTCAATATTCCTGAAAATTCTTCTCCTTGAAGGAGTTTCAGTAATACTTTGATGAGGTGGAGTACTCTGGCTCTGCGTAGCAAGTGGACTCTCACTTCTCACTGATTTTTCCAAAGCTTCGGTATTTTCTGAAAGCAAATACTTAATGAGCATCTCTAATCTTGTAAAGCACATATTATATATTTAAGAAACATTATTAATATGTCAAGCATTTAATTAAATTATAAATAAAACGGACTACAGCAACTTGCAGGGACACAGTAGGTGATATTATGTGCATATTTTTCAATATTCTAGTTTTCGTAAAATCTACTGCTCCCCACAAATTACCATACTGTTAATACCTTCAACAGATGACATTCCTAAACCAGCATCACTCATCATCAAATCCTGCAAGGCCCCAGTATTTTCTGAAAGCATAAAATCAATGAGCACTCTAATATGGTGTATAAGTGATAAATAAAACGAACTAATGACACTATAATTGGCATATACACAGTAGGTGACCCTATCATATGCATATTTTCTTATTTTGCAGTTGATGTAGATCCATACCTTTGTGAAGTCCTGAAGACAGCATTCCGGAAGGACCAGCCTCACTTTCTTCTGGCAATTCATTTGAGGTGACCCACCGAAAAGGCACCGCATCTTTATTTAATTCATATGAGATCAAGTTACGAAAGGAAGCTGGCTGGAAATGTTTATTACAAATCTTCCACCTTCTATGAGATTCTCCTTTGAATATCATTCCTAAACTTTCTTGCCACAACTTGGATCTAAAATTTTGAAAATATTAATATGATAATGTTTACGTAATTCAAATATCTTACTTTTCAATATTCCTGGGAAAACAATACATTCTCTTCACCTCCAGATCATCAGATCCACATATAATACAACGCATGTTGGCTAATTTACAAACAAATATTTCTGCTCTGAAGACAGGTCCACACCAATATCTGCTTGTTGTTAGCTCGAAGACGATTTGAAAGCAAAGAACGAGAATGCTGGAGAATTCCAACGAGGTAAACATTTTAAACGGCATATTTTATGATGTTGTAAACAGATTGTAAACAACATCATTTAGGATGTCAACAATCGCCATTTGCATTTGCAAAGAGCAGTTTCCTACCCTTTGGGCTTGAAAATTAGCGCCATCTAAGTAGTGGCCCTCATCAGTTTTAAACAAGGATGAACTTATATGAAGTTCATTGAACAGACAGAGATGGCTAAATTTCCTTAAAATGTACCAAATTTCAGTACCTAGTTGACCATCTCGGTTATCTCTGGCAATGGTCAAAAACGGAAGAGCAGAAACCATTCACCAATTCCACGCCTGCTATTCTCACCGATCTATTAGGTGAAATATCCTTAACTCGAACCACGTGATTGTCGTGTACGAGCTGCTGCTGAATGAATTTCTCCGTTGCTTAGAAAACTCGCGCGGGCAAACAACATTGGTCAACGTGTGCTGTGCGTAAACGTCAAAAAGTCGCTCGTTTGTTTTTTTCGATTGTTCGCGAAGAGGAAGATGACACTTTTGGACCAGCCAGTATATTAATTTTTGGTAAGTGAGAATGTTTAGTCTTTGATGTCACGATTTGAAAAAATGTATATTTCCTTCGATTTGTGGTGTTTATAATTAACCATATCGGTGTACCCACCTGAGTAGAATTGCGAATTTCAAGGTTGCTCATTAATTCATTCGCTTTTTTATTTGATAGCTACTTTTGCGGTGTGTTTGGTTGTTGTAATAGGTTAGAAACTTATGACCTGGATTTTGAAATTTGAGATGACAAAAATATCGCAATGTATAATCTTCCAGATTGTTTGGATGCTCGAGCATCATCCCAATTTGTTATCGCTTAATTTTATTAATTCAATTCACTCAGATTCTCAATGATCAATGTCGATTTTTTATCCATGGATTGAAATTGAGAATATTCTATTCTGATATTTTTTACGTTTCTTCAAAAATCATTTAGTAAATGATTTATTCGAAATTATATCAATGGGATCTAAAGGAGTTGAAGTGAGAAAAGTAGTTCAAATGAATCTACGTATGCATACGTACGAAATATCAGCAATTCTGGATGCATTGGATCAGAGTCATATCGAAATTGTCTACTTGATTTGAAATCCAAATGAATTTCAGATAAATGAAGCAATAATGCAAACTAGAACCCCAATATTAGGTACTAAAATGAAAAAGTAAGACAAGTCTCTTAAGGGGCAGTATCACCTTTGGAATCGTGGTAAATCTCCATTCAAAAAGTGGTCTCTTTATTTCACGAGTAACTACCCTAATTTACGACGTAGAGACTTGATTTTTTTTTAAATTGAAGTTGAAGAACGTCCCGAGGGCAAATAGTTTTCTTTTTTTTGAGTTATTTAGTTTTTCAATTGAAAAAAACCAGGGTTATCGTTATATCTCTGCAATATTTGGGTTATTGAATATGTTTTTCGTTTTTCATGAGTACAAGCTATATTTTTGAACTTATCGTCATGAAAATTTTTGTAGTTTATAGAAGATTAAATTGCCGAGGGCAAATAGTTGCGATTTTTTCCAAAAATGATGTTTTTTTAATTGAAAAACTAATTGAATCGAAAAAAAAAACTATTTGCCCTTGGGACGTTCTTCAACTTCAATTAAAAAAAAATCAAGTCTCTACGTCGTGAATTAGGGTAGTTACTCGTGAAATAAAGAGACCACTTTTTGAATGGAGATTTACCACGATTCCAAAGGTGATACTTCCCCTTAAAGCCCTGTAAACTGCAAACATGATTCCAAAGGTGATACTGCTACTAAATAATTACACAAACTTCTATTTATACATTAAATAACATTTATAGTCAATAATTTTCAATACGATTTAACGTTTTATATTTCTTTGATTCTTGAGAATCAATAATTAATTTTTTTCAACGTTTATTTTTATCTTGAATGAATTGAATGTTGTATCACCGTCGTCAAATATAAGTTATATTCTAAATTTCCTTAAATCTCTATTTAATTCAGATGAATCTCAGATCTCATTAGTCGTCTGAGGAAAACTTGGGTTTTAAATATTTGGACTGAACATATATTTCGAATAAGCGGATAAATTTCCTTAAATTCTAATTTTATAACACAATTTATTTAAATTAATTCTACATTGCAATATTTCCTTAGATTTATTCTCTTTGTCATTTCTGAAATGCTCCATTTCAAAGTGAATTTCACATCGATGAAATTTATTGAAGAATAACGCCATTATTGCTCTGAGATGTAAATTATACTGAATCAGTTTTATTTATGTTACCTGTTAATGGTTAGGTCATTAGATACCACTTAGCGGTCAATCAGTTCATTATCAATTTCTGGACTATGGGATTTCCATAAAATCTGGTCTTTCAAAATCCCATACACAAATCAAATCATACAAATTCGAAATATGTAAGACAATTATGGAAAAGTTCAGATCAAACCAATAATTTGTTAAAACCAATATTTCCAGAATTAAACTGATGACATTGAAAGTTCCTCGGATTTTATAAGAACCCAATAAATTTCTTGTGGAGCTGATTTTCTCCCTTCAACATTTTTGGCTTTGACGATATGAAATGTTTGAAATGTTTTTTGTTTTGGTTAAGAGGTGAATTGAAGTTTGTTTCTCATATCTCAAAAATATTTATGACCAAAATTATAGCTCCATTGTATTTTGTATTAAACACAAAAAAAGATTCTCAGATAAAAAAGATGAAGGGTGTTCTAAATTCCTGCGAAAAATCAGGAGGTGGTTGCTCGTATGAAATAAAGATGGGTCCTTCCTATAACAAAATTTCCTCAGCACACCCCTTTCCGAAATATCACCCCTAAGAAGTGGTGACTAAATTTTTTATTTTCTAAAATTTCAGTAAAGCTAGAATCTTGAAATTCTGTAATTTTTGTGCACTCGCAAAGGACTAATCACCGCTTTTTTTCAATATTCCCGCTACATTATACGGGGTTAAAATTAGCAATCCTTACGCTATTCCATATCAAAACTTTTTTTTCGAGATGCATTTTCATGAACTAAAATTATAACTTGAAATCCTTGTTTCATTTGAAACAATTTTTTATTCTTAAATTTTTTTCCCGAAACCAATAGCTGAATTAAGAGAAAAAAATAATTTTGGCCATTACCTTTTAAGGGTGATATATCGGAAAAGGATGGGCATTTTTTCGCATGCATTTAGAAACACCCTGTATATGAATACAAACAATCTGGAATTCTTCTTGGGATCGCCTGAAATTATCCCATAGACAAATTATTGGTGGAAAGAATTCAGGTGACAAAAAATTAGGTGTTACACCACTGTTAGTTAGGTATATATTTGGAAAGGTTATCTACAACGTGAAACTCAAAGGTTAATCTGCTGACATTAACAGAACGAAGATGAGATAAAATATCAGCGGGCTTTTGATCAAAACTGCGGCCTATTCAAACACTGGTGTCAAGTGAAACAATACTGTAGTGTTCTGAATAAGAATGCGCTAAAATTATATCATACAGCTCCATGTAACTAATTCGTTAGAGAGAAAGGAATTTCGAGAAAAAATGGACCAATGATGTTCTTCAATCCATAAAGAAAGTCTCAAAACACGAGTTAAGATCATTCTAGCTATAACTTTACGTGACTAAAACGAATCGCCTGGGCTATAGGAAATCATATTTTTCTATCTTTTTCATTGCTTAGAAGCCGTAACGATCATCTTAAAGAAAGGTGGCTTAACAAAATAGTAGAAACGTGACAAAGCAAAGTGAACACGTACGGAAACTTTCGTGCTTTCAATTCTATTTTACCTATTTTATTGAAAATCACAAAAAATCTGTTACAGAAATATTGGGATGTTTCCTATAAATCTACTGAGTAATCTGGAAGTGAGAAATTTCCATTCATGTGGTCTAAACAGGGGCCTTTTTCCTGTTTTCCCCTTTCCAAAGTTTATTCTCGGATTGGAAATCTTAACAACCATGTACTTTCATCAACTCCTGATAATAAACTGTTCCTGCCACTCCTTAATCTCAATCTGATGTCTTGCACCAAAAATATATTTATTTAATTGTCTCCGAGCCACCATTTATTAGTTAAAAGTGACGAAATGCGGTGCATGCAGTCGGAATTAAAAATAAATATAGCGCTAGAAATAAACCATAAGTTCCGCCTGTGTGTGAACAGCACATTCATTTCGGAATATTTGCAGGAGTTTATACAGTTCACAGAAATCTGTTCCAATAATCCTCTAGGAAATTAATTACAATTTATCAACATAAAAATTTTCACAGACGAAAAGGATGTAAGTATGTCATATGTCAAATTATGAGCAAACGAAAAGATTTCAAACAGAACTCAAAAACGAAAATAACGTCATTTGAAAGGAAACATACTCACATCAAAAGTCTTGCCCTCCAAGATTTCTGAAGAAATAAACAATCTATGTTCTGGAAATGAGGTGAATAAGGTCTTTTTAATCTGGGTTCCCGGTCATTCGGGAATCGTAGGAAACGAAGAGGCCAATAAACTGGCCAGAAAGGGCGCACAGACGCCACTCACTGGCCCAGAACCCTTCTGTGGTATAGGAAAATGCACCTATAAGAAGGAATTTATGCTGAAGGAGAAAACCGAAAGAGAAAAACTCTGGCGGAATCTCCCAGGAATGGATCACTCCAAAAAGTTCCTCCGGAACTTTGAAACTGCTAGATCCAAAAAATATCTGGATCTCAGTAAAAACCAACTTCACCTACTCACTGGCTTTCTCACAGGACATTGTCGCCTAAAGAAGCATCTGTTGAGAATGGGTTTATCGGACACTGATGAGTGTAGATTCTGTGGGGAGGAGGAAGAAACTCCTATTCACCTGGTTACGGAATGCTATGCCATTGTAAGCCAAAGGAAAGATAGCTTTGGACAAGAAACTTGTAGAAGTGGGGAGTTATCCTCCTTGAAGCCGTCCCAGATACTGGATTTCATCAAATCTCTGGAACTGGAGGGCGAGCTGTAGGAGGCGCGATGATGACAGCTCAGTCAGGGGGCACAATAGACCTTAAGGTCGCAGTGGACTGTAACCCCTTTTCACTATAAACTATATAAACTATAATGAGGTGAATATTTTCTTCTATTCCAACTGCATTATATTTAATTGAAAATCTTTTGTTGTTACTCTTTACTTTATGCAGGATCGCAGAATGAGGCATAATAGGAAAAATGAGAAGAAACCTTCTACCACCCGGCACATTATTGATCCGCCTTGAAAGGGCACAACTTCCAGGGAGAAATTCAGTCCTCTATTTTTTTCTCACTCATCTGTATTATTCGAATATGAACTGGGATTTCGAGAGCAAGCCAAGTTAATTCTAGTTCATTATGAATCTTTGAAACTGAAATTAAGACATTTCAACCCTTAATATCTTATAATTATTGGAATATGCCTCTATTTCTGACCAATAGATCTCTAATTCAGAATGAGAACTATCTGATTTTCTCTTGTCTGCAATTTATACCTTGTTGGGTATTTCATTCACGATAATCTCGTATACAACATGGTTACAATGTTTATCGACATCTCCAATTTTGAAACGATATTTACGGAGTGTTGCTGACTTTGACGTCAATGAAGTAATTAATACAGTTCAGTGATGTAAACTTGAGAATGTTGGCGTAAGGGTGGTTTCATTTGGGTTCCAAACACTGTTTGATGAATGAATTCTCTCTCAAATGTGTTTCGACCACTGACCAGCAACATTTCGAAACGAGCAGAAATTGAATCGTGGGCGTTTCAGAGAGGGAAAAGCACACTGGATAGTGGTTCCCTTACAAACTTGATTGTTCCTTTCAATATGTGTAGGTAGATTTTCCAAACAATAAACATGTTGTGACACTTATTGGCGCTGTTGATGGAAGATTAATTAACCCTTTCGCGACTACGGGTACATACTTATATGTACCACTAACTTGCCACACAGGACTGCAAGCCTTTTTCACTATTTAGACGAACGCAACTTTTTACCGTCTAGTCCTGACATGGTCTTCTTGCTTGAAATTGTAGGACGGAGTTCACATAACATCATTTTTTGTTTATTTACTGTTCTGTGTGACTCAAGACGCGTGTATTCGTCGCTGTTTCAACTTGTATATCCTCGAAAATTTGTGTATTTTGTCAAACATTGCTTGTGAGCGGTATTTCTGAATACTATTGTTTGGTAAGTAAGTTTTTATTGCTTCACATATGGTTGAATCTTTAGAAATGAATGAATGAAGACTCCTGGTACGTATATGTACCATCCGTCTTTATATGTGGTACATCAGTGTACCAGTAGTCTAGAAGAGAGCCTAATGCTGTTGTTTGTTCCCAGGAATGGATAGAAAAAGGTACATAAGTATGTGAACAACCAGAAAAGACTATTGGTTGGTACGAAATCACAGAGGAAAAGAACGGTGAAATACACGCCATAATGAAGAAGAATTCAAAAGAAACATATATGTACCAGAAACCCCCCTCCCCCTACGAATAAAAATTGAGATTTTTTGAAAAAACGAACTCATACTAACTTGAAATGAACAAAAAATTTGAAAACCGTACTGTACTTTCCACAGAAAAAAAGCCGTCTTGAAAGGGTTTTAAATAATAATTTCTCCCTTCAAGAATTGGGCTTTTTATTTCGATGATATCTCAGTTCGTATGCGGTGTAGTGGTGTACCTAGACCAACAATCAAATCATTGTTCCATTCTCGAAATAATATTCTAACTATAGGTACTCCATTCACAATTATAAAATCACAACTCTGGCCTTGGAAATTTGACACATTCCACTCTGTATCGAAGTTATGACGTTTTTCAAAATATTTTTATGTTCCCAGTCAACACTATGTTGCCCTTTCTACATTCTTGGCGTATTTCTCAGAATGTGAATTTATTCAGAAAATGAATCAATTGGAAAAGATGTGATGGACGAAAATAATTAACGTTTATATGAATTGATAGAAAGGACTCCTTTTCTAGTTATTTGCATGAAAAGTACAAGAGATCACTGTTGAAATATATTATTTTTCACCATGGAAGAAAATTGCATTGATTTCACATAATTTTCATATGCATGCTTGTGAAGATTTAATGTTTATTATCCTCTTGAACTGAAAGTTCAAGACTTGACGACATCAATTGTTGATTCTAATCAAGAATTCATTAAAAAAAATCAACCCAAAGATATAAGATGAATTGATGGGTAATTACAAGAATCAAGAATAATGTCAATTTTATTATGTTGATAACTTTCTTAAAATCAATGTTGGGATATAAAACTCGGCTGCGTTTGTTCAAACAACATCTAATAAAGAATACATTTTCTTATAGGAGAATTAGGTCTAAGTTCCACCTCATTAGTGAGGTACCTAACCTTTGCAAATCTGCTCAGATATCGCCCTTGGAAAACCTGAAAAATATCATCCTAAAATCGACCTCTCGAGGCTCCATCCGATCCATCTACTGCAATATCTGTCCAAATAACAGCTTTTTAAACGAAATTCCCGTATACCCCTTCAACCTCGAAATGTAAACATTCGTTCTTGTCTTGAAAATCGTCCTCACGCTCCAATCTGGTGCTAAAAACAATGAACATACGTTAATCTTGGATATTCGACGGAAAACTCACCTGCAAATATCGATTAAATACCAAAAATCTGCGAACAATTTGTAAACCTAACAAAATGTGGAATATCTTTGATACTTTTACTTTGATGTAAACAAAGAAACTGGCAACGTCGTTTTGTCATTAACGATATTTTCTGTGCGCGCACTGACTTTTAATCATATGTTCTGTGCTTTTCATCAGGGGCACAAACTCCTGAAAACGAAACCATGACCTCCTATTAGATTAAATAAAAGTGAATGGAGTATATGTACATTATTTGTTGGTACACTAACTGATCGTATTCTTTTATTGAATTGGATAAGCACCGGTTGTTTTTGTCAAAGTGACAGAACTTAAAATAAATTGAAGTAAAATACATTTAAATTAAGATTGAAGCCAATTTTTAATCTTATTTGAAAGATAATTTAAGGGGAAATGGTAGACGTCCGAGCTCGCGAGCTCCCTTCAAAAATTGGGCTTTTTATTTCCATGATATCTCAGTTCGTATGCGGCGTAGACGAACATTTTTTTTTAATTAAAGCTTAATAATTTCTCTAGAATGCATTACTTGCTTTTCCGTTTTTCTTACTTTATTAGGAAAAAAACCTGGTGCGCTGTTATTCCATAAAAATCTGGACAAACGATTTTATTTCCATGATATCTCCGTCAATTTTCGGGATAAATGTATGAAATTTTCAGTATACATGCGGAATAATATTTTGCAGAATCTGCATTAATCAGTTTTTCCGTTCATTGCCCCCTGAACTTTTAAATTAATTAAGTAGGATCTTTCTTGGTTATATTTTCAACCAGGTTTTTTTCCTAATGAACGAAGAAAAACGGGAAAGCGAGTACCTAGTACACATTCTAGTGAAATGATTAAGCTTTAATTAAAAAAAAATTTTGGTCTACGCCTCCTACGAACTGAGATATCATAGAAATAAAAAGCCCAATTATTGAAGGAGGCTCGGGCGTGTAGCACCTCTACTCAAAACAGCTGGATAACTTAAGAATTATAATTAAAGATGAAGAATAATCGTGTATACGACAAAATCCTTTTTAACCTACTTCCCACCTGCAGTACCTACCTAGAGTTCTAACTGACAAGGAAGGGTTCATGTCTCTTTTGTGCCATAACCCTGGTAAACCGAAAACTATTTTCATTGTCTAGCTAGGTGTAATTTAGTCGTCAAACTTGACACCTTATTTTTTGTCAGCGGGTAAACCATTCAACAGGTGATTTAAAACGCAATCAGTCTAGAGTTATTACAACAAGTCTACCATAAACGTACCTTCGTAAAAGGAATTGGGGACTCTACTTTGCAGGTACAATTGAAACAATAAAAAAAGGTCGAAACGAACAATAGTTCCGGAGGTAGTCAAGTATGTACCTTGCCGAGTATGAAGATCACACTTTGTCAATTGGTCTTCTCAAACCTTGACAAAGGATGCTAAACTTGGAATGTATTTGGTGTATTGCCACCTTTTCCAATTACTATTTAAGGATAAGATGAAAAGTGAGAACCACAATGTATGTAATCATTATACACGATCTGCAAATTTTGTCAGTAGATCTAAATACCTGTATAAAATTTAAGAACATAAACGAGTAGGTATAACACTTTACACGAACTGTAAATGTGTGACACTTTTTTAAAAATTGATGCCGAGAATAGAACGAATCTCCTCTTTTCTCATTCAGATGTTAGATTTCTTTATTCGACTTCATAAAGGTACCATATATAGAAGTCTTATTTCTGGTTTACTGTATACCAGATACTTATGATATCCAGGTAGTTGGTACCTAGTGTAGCGGTATAGGTATTCGAATTGTGAAATTTCATTCATTCATAGTGTTTGAGAATTCAATTTTATACGCACTAATTCACCAATAGATTCTCCAGTCCAGTGGTGGGACACTGAATGCGCAAGAAAAAAGGAATTGAGTTTGGCAATATCTTTTACAGTTAGATTATTATCAGTTCTTCACAATTTCTGTTGTTCAATTGTATTTATAGGGTGATTTTTTAAGAGCAGCAAATTCAGAAAAATGAATGAAATCTTTATTTGAACGGCTAGTAGTGCATGTTCATATAATTTAATATTTGTTTATTTCATGCAAATGTTGACTGCGGCTGTGCCTCAAATGGTTCACAGATATACTATCTAAACCATAGATGAATAAAGCTATCGGGAATGATTTTGGGTGTAAAATAATGCAATTTTATTCAAAACTAGCCGGCCCGGCGAACTTTGTTCCGCCTAAATGATACTTGCGGTGGATTTCACAAATCGTAATCATCGGTGATCGGAGATCAACGGCTTGGTTCTCTGATTTTTGAACTGTCGAATGTTTCCATGGATATGAGCTATCACACAGAACAGATACACAAAAATAATATGTCATAATATTTCAATCACTAATAATGGCAATTTTGGATTCAATTATTTCCTCAAATATATTTATTACCCAAACAGAAATTCAAAAACATTTTAAAAATTATGAGATAAGATGAGAATGGACATCTCACGATTGGAACTCATCGCCAAAATCCGATTTACTTGACATTTCGATAAAAATTCACTGTCATATTCACCCGCTTCTGGATCAAAATAGCCTTTCATGGTACTATAAGCCCTATGTAAATTACACAGTAATTGATGTCATATGTTCTTTTTTCGACCATTTCAAACCACGACGACCGAAATGCTCGAAAAAAGAACAGATGACATCAATGGATGGCCGCGAAAGCCTCAACAAATTCATCGCCATTTAATTGTGATAATGTCAAATATAGAACCCTCACGATTACGTTATTTGGAATAAATAAAACTATACAAATAACTAATAATCATCAGTCAAAATTTGTGAATAGCGCCATCTGAAGTGGTAAGAACGAAACTTTTCTCATATCTCAACGAAATATAATCATTTTTGACATCTGTACTCCTACGATAAGACATTTTGGTTTTGCCCAACAGCGCAGAGTTGTAGGCAACTCAAATTACACACTATTACAGTGACTATAGAGGGAATATAGTCACTGTACACACAATACAATTTGTTTATATCGCCATCTAACGCGGAGAATATCAAATGAAGTCCAAACGAATAAGCGGAGCGTAACTGTAACTGTAGCGACATCTAGTGGCCTTACTCAAAAGGAGGAAAAGCATTTCCTGTACAAGTAAAATTTTCATCGATTTTTTCAAAGTTTCATTGTATTTTATAATAACCAGACCGTAGACGAATCCATATATGAAGTTACATAACAAAAAGTCCATCCGATCTCGAGTTATAAATGGTGTAACCAACATCTTTCTTTTATATATTAACTAATAATCATCAGTCATAATGTGTGAATAGCGCCATCTGACTGGTAAGAACGAAACTTTTCTCATATCTCAACGAAATATAATCATTTTAGACATCTGTACTCCTACGATAAGACATTTTGGTTTTGCCCAACAGCGCAGAGTTGTAGGCAACTCAAATTACACACTATTACAGTGACTATAGAGGGAATATAGTCACTGTACACACAATTTGTTTATATCGCCATCTAATGCGGAGAATATCGAATGAAGTCCAAACGAATAAGCGGAGCGTAACTGTAACTGTAGCGACATCTAGTGGCCTCACTCAAAAGGAGGAAAAGCATTTCCTGTACAAGTAAAATTTTCATCGATTTTTTCAAAGTTTCATTGTATTTTATAATAACCAGACCGTAGACGAATCCATATATGAAGTTTCATAACAAACAGTCCATCCGATCTCGAGTTATAAATGGTGTAACCAACATCTTTCTTTTATATATATAGAATAAATAGAATAAATATATATAGATAAAATGAGACTGAAATTCAGAATAAGTTAGGACTGAATACGCGTCATTTTCAAGGCTAATCGAATTTTATAAGAAAACAAAGAGCACCAGTAAAACTTGTCCCAAGAATACGACAACGAAAAAATCTCTTTTTTTTTTATTTGAGTCGATATCGAATGAGATACCTACAAACCCTACCTCCGCCACTGTTCAGCTTATACCTATTCTATCAATCGTCATTTCCATCCATTCAGGACATTCAGGTTCGAATTTCTCAGATAAATCTTGATTTCTTGGAATACAATATTGGATCTTGATGGCCATCTGTTTCAATTTCAAAGCCACTCAATGCTTCAACGATATAATTGGTACTTTTTCAATCGCTCATACACTCGACTACACTACACTCTACACTTTACAGCATTTAATTGATTTATGGCCATTAAATTCGCCAGAAAAACTCAAATTATGTCAATAATCAAGTGTGTCACTAATAACAAAAAATATATAGAACATTCGTTGCGTAGGATTACGTTGAGCAATTCTCGAAGAAATAACAGATTGTAAATTGATGATCTCTTGTGAAGAGGTAGAAATAACTGTTTTTGATGTCATTCTATTAGTTGCATCTCCAATAAAGGAACCTCAAAAAACCTGTTGGGAAATGGATGTGTGTTGATGGTTTGTTTTAAAATGGGAGTATCGAATTCTTGAATAATTTGTTCAGTAAATATCTTACAAACTCTGTTTTAAGAATGCGTTTTACAAATACTCGTGTTTAATGAAGAGGAATATACATTCTTGTTTGTACTCTATTTCGATGGCAGTGTGAAGCAATATTAGAGCATTCTTTTCTTTCAAACCCTGCTTAGTATGTAGATTTCGACAAGGTTTTATACACATACTAGCTGTCCCGGCGAACTTTGTTTCGCCTAAATGATACTTACGGCGAATTTCACAAATCGTAATCACCGGTGATCGGAGATCAACGCCTTGGTTCTCTGATTTTTGAACTGTCAAATCTATTTGGTGCTAGATCAAGCTCCGATCACCGGTGATTACGCTTTTTGTGAAACCTACCGTTGAAGTTGTATAAACTAATCATTGCTATTTTTTCAAGCAGGCGATGAATTAGGCAAAATATACAAAATTTTAGTACTATTGTTATTCGCACGAAAATAATTCTCCTCATTTAAGTGGTATCCAATTGTTGAACATATAACATTTTGTTTTAAATGCTTCACAGTTGTGTCATTGCAGTACCTATCTTGTAATGAATGACAACACGAATGCAAATATAAATCCCGATCGAATTGTATGGATGAGAAATAGTTCCAATGATCGAGTGATCAGAGGTAATTCTCTGATCACTCGATCACTGTATAAACCACTTTATTTCTGCCAATACAACGCTGAAAATTTGAATTGAAGTACTTTGTCTATGGTACTTTAACTTCACTTCACAAATACGCTAAGACATTTTCTTATTTTCCTTCTTGACTTCTTGACGTTCACCAGAAGGAATTCAAATATTTGAACCAACTAATGAAATTAGAACTTATTTTGTGAATAGCGCTTTCTGAAGTGGAAAAAACGAAACTTTTCTAATATTCTCAATGTTGGCTAATCAAAATCTAATTAGGGCCCACACCATTATTTTAAACATCTTAGCCTTTTGGTGCTCAGCTTAAAATAATTGGTAAACATCTCAGTTGGTGGAGCAGCGAGATTTCCATGTTCCCATGGATATGGGCTGTCACACAGAACAGAAACAAAAATGTAATTACTAATTATGGCAAACATATTAATTCCCAAACAGAAATTCGAAAACATTTCAAAAATTATGAGAGTAGATGAGAATGGACAGTTCACGATTGAAACCGATCGCCAAAATCCGATTTACTTGACATTTCGATTAAAATTCACTGTGATATTCATTCGCTTCTTGATCTGGTAATAGCCTTTCATGGTACTTTAAGTTCTATACATCGCCATCTATGGTGATAATATCAAATATAGTACCTTCGCGATTACCTTATTTTGTTTTGAATAAATAAAACTGTAAAAATAACTAATAACCAGTTTAGTAAAGTATAGAACAATAAGTCATAATGTGTGAATAGCGCCACTTGAAGTGGTAAGAACGAATTTTCTTTCCCTCATATCTCAACGAAATCTAATCATTTTAGAGATCTGCACTCCTACGCTAAGACATTTTGGTTTTGGTCAACAGCGCAGAGTTGGAGGCAACCCAAATTACACACTATATGTTTACATCGCAATCTAACGCAATCTAAGCTGTAGCGTAACTGTAACTGTAGCGACACCTAGTGACCTTACTCAAAAGAAGGAAAAGCATTTCCTGTATGAGTGAAATTTTCATCGATCTTTCCAAAGTTTTATTGTATTTTATAATAACCAGACCGTAGACGAATCCATATATGAAGTTTCATAACAAACAGTCCATCTGATCTCGAGTTATAAATGGTGTAACCAACATCTTTCTTTTAAATTAAAGTACTTATCAGAAACGTGGACAGTTTTTTTCTCTAATTAAATCTACAGAGCCAACGTTTCGGAGACAATATTTATTTCATTTACATCGTTGTTGGTTGCTAGAAAGCTTTCGAATTTTAGAGTATTATGAATTGTAGATCTTACAGATACCCAAATGTTAAATCTCTGAATAATTAATAATCTTAAGCCCTGAAGAAGGAGAAAATATTGTCTCCGAAACGTTGGCTCTGTAGATTTAATTAGAGAAATAAACTGTCCACGTTTCTGATAGATTTACATCGTTGTTGGTTGCTAGAAAGCTTTCGAATTTTAGAGTATTATGAATTGTAGATCTTACAGATACCCAAATGTTAAATCTCTGAATAATTAATAATCTTAAGCCCTGAAGAAGGAGAAAATATTGTCTCCGAAACGTTGGCTCTGTAGATTTAATTAGAGAAATAAACTGTCCACGTTTCTGATAAGTACTTTAATTTGAACAAATAGTATGGATGAAAACCAAACTGATCTTTCTTTTATATATATAGAAGATATAGATAAATAATATAGGATGTTAAAAGCAGAATGAAGTTTATGTTCAATATGACTACCAATTTTTTATTGTCTCAGATGTAAAAACAGTTGGGACCCAAGTATACAACAAATGAGTTTCATTTCTATAGAGATTACATGGATAACCGAATTGTATTACCATTGTATTACCAACTGTGTGTCATGTGGTACCGTCTTGTTGAAACACATATCATTGATATCAAGTCTTTCCAATTCTGGTCAAAAATAATCTTTCAACAATGCACGATGACGATATCAGTTGGATGTAACATTACGATCATTTTTATGACCAATAAATATCTCTTATTAGTTTACGAAATTTTGCATTATGATATCAATAAAATTGGCACGTCTTTGTTTTTAAAGGATTCAAATCAAGTAGCTAGGTAATGGCTCATTGAAAATAACTACCTGAACAATTATACAAACTTCCTGATCAAATATTATCATTATTTCGAATCAAAAAAGGAACTTCCTGTTTGTATATCCTCTAATTCATGCCTTAAAGAGAGGAAGACAAGAATACGATATACCTAATCGATAACCGAATTCTTAGGATATCGAATTCGCTTTAGCAACATCGCTGTAGATTCCAGAATAACCTCCCTGAGAATAACCTTTGATCTATTTCTAGAAATAACCCTTTCTATTTATCATTGGAGCTGCGCGGAATCATAAAAGATGGGAAAGCTGCTAAATGGTACAAAATGATGCGTAAACTCACAATTAACTGGATTTAGATTCACATCAGTTCTAAAATTGGATTTGCAGAGGTTCACTCTCCACGAGAAATCCTTCGAAAATTCAAAGCTTCGTAAATCTTCACACAATGGTTGACCCACATATCTCAAAATATCTGGAACTCAACATTTCGTTGATATATCCACCTTGTAGGTAGATTCGCACAAGAACACAACTTACCCAACCGCAGGCCCGGATCTACGATTTTTTCTGACCGGGGCAAAAATTCATGATGGCGCCCCCCCATTTGTGTGATATATGAAATCATAGAAAATAACGGAAAAATAATAGAAATAAATACTAATAGTAAGGAAAATATCACAAGGAAAGAAATTAGATTTTTTTTCTTCCCAGCTTCACGCGGCGTGATTTTCTTTCGGCAAACGCATCTATCAGCTCCTCGAAATCTGTTTCGGAAGCTCTTTTGTTTTCTATAGCTAAGATTGAGAGACAAAAGAGACGTTCCTGACTCATTGAGGAACGCAAATAATTTTTTCAATTTGCTGAAACTACGTGGTAGGTAATGTGCAGTATATTCTTAAAGCTATACTGACATAAGGAAAAGCTTCTTGCAGATCTTGCTCCTTGTAGGAGGTCTAATGAAGCCATCTTTCACTAATTTCGGGAACCAGCTCTATGAAAACCGTTCCTAACAAAAATCAACTGCATTCAATTCTCTTCAATATTTTTGCCTTAAAAGGGTGCCATTTTTCTGCAGATCCTCTTTTTGCATGTTTAAGAGGGCATGGCCGTAGAGGAAAACAACTTCAATTTCCTTCGAGAATAAACTAACTAGATCTAGCGTTCTTGACTCATCCTCACACATTTTGTCGACCTGCTTTTTCTTCTTGGAAACACGTTTATTTCTAAGAATTGCATCCAAATCCAATTCTTCTGAAAGAAGTGTAGCTTCCGAGATCCAGTTTTCAATAGGGTTTTCCCTCATTCCTTGCAAGATCTTCACAAGACCTTGCATGATCTTCACAAGACCTTGCATCAACGATGATGAACGTGAAATAATTATATCCCCGTTCTGAATTTCCACGTTGACCCTATTTATCTCTGGCAGAATATTATCCCAAATTGTTAGGTTCAGTATGAATCTAAAATCCATGACACCATATGAAGCAAATGTGAAATGACCAGCTTCATACTTGGATTCTGCGATTAGTGATGATTCTTTGATTTCTTCCACAGCCTTCACAACTCCCGGTAAATTATTGAGCAAGGCATTAACAGCTTGATGTATAGCCCATCTTGTTTTGCTACTTCCTTTCAAATTTGTTTTTGTGCACTTTTTCATAATTGTCCATCGTGTGGTTGAACTAACAAAAAACGAATACAGTTTTTGTACAACACCAAATAAATTTACTGGTTCTGAACACGATGAAGCCAAATGGACACCCACAAGATTCTGAGAGTGTGCTTGGCATGAAACTGTAATACTGCCAGCTCGTTGATGTAAATAATTCTGGATTGGACTCCTTTATATATGCCAGCCATATTAGATCCGTTGTCGTAGGATTGCCCAAGACATTTTTGACATCTAAATCACCAGCTTGCAGTTTATCTAGAATTCGCTATGATATTATTCTCCAGTTTTTCCGTCAAATTCTAAGAAGTCAATAAAACTTTACTTTATCTCATATCCAGACTTCGTTCTCTTTAAATATCGTATAACCTGTAACCTGGTTCATTTGTTCTGTGTGAGATACATCTGGGGTGCAGTCGAATATAATAATAGTGAAATAGTTGGCCTCCTTGATCTCATTAATAATGTTATTCCGAACTTTGGTGGCCATTAAATCGATAATTTCATTTTGTATGGTTTTGGATATATAGGATGTTCGTCCTTTTTTTAGTGGTCAAGATGGCACATCAGAGTCGGGTCATAATTAATAATACTTTTTTCCGAGAAAAAAAATTAACAGCTGGTTGTTTTTGGCGCCCCCTTAAGCTGGCGCCCAGGGCAAGCGCCCCGCTTGCCCCCCCCCCTAGATCCGGGCCTGACCCAACCTGAAAAATGATTTTCGGCAGCTGTCAAAGGAATCGCGATGCTACTAGCATTATTTTTCTCCTTAAACAATGATACCGGATATGTTACAGAATAATGGGCATTTTCTTCAATAATTCCCAAAGTTTCTTAAATTTGATGGACAAATATTCCGGCCTGCAAATATTTTGTTCTGGAATTTTTATATGATAAAAACCTCTTAGAAAAATTCATTGGATACCACCTCGAAGTTTTGATTCTAATTAGTCTGGTTATTCCATTCCTATGCGATTGCACGATAAAGATATTTGTGTATCGTGTGGTATCGTCTTAGACCCTTTGTCTAAGGGTATCGTTAAGGGGAAGTATCACCTTTTGAATAGTGGTAAATCTCCATTCAAAAAGTGGTCTCTTTATTTCACTAGTAACTACCCTAATTTACGACTTAGAGACTTGGATTTTTTTTTAATTGAAGTTGAAGAACGTCCCGAGGGCAAATAGTTTTCTTTTTTTTCGATTTAATCAGTTTTTCAATTAAAAAAAACAGGGTAATCGTTAGATCTCTGCAACATTTGGGTTATTGAATATGTGTTTAGTTTTTCATGAGTACAAGCTATATTTTTGAACTAATCATCATGAAAATTTTTGTAGTTTATAGTAGATTAAATTGCCGAGGACAAATAGTTGCAATTTTTTCCAAAAAATGATGAATAACCGTCGAAAAAAAATCATTAAGTGTAGTTTCCAAAACGCTGAAGTTCAACCTGTTTTTTTTAATTGAAAAACTAATTAAATCGAAAAAAGAAAACTATTTGCCCTCGGGACGTTCTTCAACTTCAATTTAAAAAAAATCAAGTCTGTATGTCGTAAATTAGGGTAGTTACTCGTGAAATAAAAGGGCCACTTTTTGAATGGAGATTTACCACGATTCACGTTCACTTATTTTTTGTGGGCAGTGTAGGTGAAATTCTGGCGGCCTTGACGGATAGAAGGTGGCGGTCCGTATCGGTGATTTATGGAACTTCACTGACGGCTGAATGCCAATTTGACACATACACAAGTGACACTTATGAATTGTCTTGTCGGCCACCTGCTATGTATTTGGGTGTCATTCTCATTATTTGTTCTTCAAATACCAAAACTTGTGATATTAAAAATAAACAACACCTTATTTACATTGATAACGATATTGAAGTTCCACTCTATAATCGAATGTATTCTGCCAAGTTCAGTTAATCGTACAAAGTGATGCAAAAAATCGACTAGGTTAAGTGTTCAGTGATATTCTGATTAAACTCCTGCCTGGAATAAGTCAAATGTCAACTAGTGGTATTTCGATATAATTTAGTTCATAATGGAATCGTTCAGGGTAAGATCATTGTATGATTTCACCGGTGAACCAAACACAGCAGAGTTGTCAATATCAGCTGGTCAAATCCTGACAGTAATAAGAACTGATGTAGGAGAAGGTTGGTGGGAAGGAATCAACGAGAATGGTCGCTCAGGACTCTTCCCCCAAGCGTACGTGGAAAAAATTGATTTTACTCAGCCCCCAACAGTTCCTCCACCTACTCTACCTCCTCCGAACAATGCAGGATGGACTGGACCTGCACAACCAGCCCCAGTCCAGGCAACGGGTTCTCAAGAAGACGACTGGGATGATGACTGGGATAACGATGAAACCTACAGTGAAATTGGTGGTAACAATGCAACTCCTGTCGAGAATATATACAGCAATGATAAAAACCTCAATTTGAATAACATGCAGGCTGATTTTCCTGGTGAGGGTAATATGAACATGGACGGCAAAGGCTCTGTTACAAAGAAGAGTTTGAACAGGTTTTCTTCATATGTCAAATCGGGCTTGGAAAGTTATATCCTAGGTAAGTTCTGATGGAGAATTTAAGGGCTATTTAAAAAGGTCAAATATTTCTTTGTATGAGTCATTGATGTCAATAGAACTATCATACTGAGTCACCAAAGAAGAAGACAATTGTTAATTAGTGCATTACTCTTTAATGAGGAACTGTTCATAGATACTTTTTTGTATGACGCCTAAATATTGTTCAAAACACCCTTCATTAGAGAACGTCAATTAAAACTATCTTGTAAAAGGGTGTTTTGATAGCTTGAAGCTAACAGGAAGAGATACCTCTTATCTATAACAAACAAAGAACTGAAATTCTTGTTATGAAGATAATTTAAGAATGTTTCACACTAATTGAGATATGTCTTAATTCAATTATGTTTCAAAAACACCATCTTTTCTGAAATTTTCAAAATCATTGCCTTCATATAAAAGAAAAAATATGTTTCAATTAGGAAAAATTATTCATTTGTCTTTCTTCTTGTTATATAATTTGATATGATAGTTTATTATCCCAGATTAGAATGTTTTTGAAAAAATGTATGTTAGTGCTTACTATCTGCCTATATTATTTATAAATATTCATGCTACTTTCTGTATAGTTCAATTTTCTTACAGGAACAGTAAATCCCACTCCAAATTACTATAAGATAAGAATACGGAAAGAAAATGAAACTATAAAATGGGATTTCATATCAAATCCTTATACTGTTCAAATTGCATCTCCAAAAAAGGCCACGAAAATGGGAGGCCTAAAATCCTTTATAGCCTACCATGTCACACCTTCATTTTCCGGTATTGAAGTAGCTAGAAGATACAAACACTTTGACTGGCTTCATGATAGACTCAGGGCAAAGTATAACATTATTGCGATACCTCCTTTACCGGATAAACAGGTATCTGGTAGATACGAAGAGCATTTCATTGAACATCGAAGGATGCAACTGCAAGAATTCATCAATTACATGTGTAGACATCCGGTTCTATCCCAGAGCGAAGTTTGGCATCACTTTCTAACTTGTACAGACGAAAAACAATGGAAACAGGGTAAAAGAAACGCAGAAAGGGATCAAATGGTGGGAGCCAATTTTTGCTTGCAAATTGAGGCCCCAGATAAAGAATTGTTAGCCTCAAACGTCGAAGCCACCATGGATATGAACATTAATAGTATTAATCAGATAGATCAAGCTTTGAAAGGATTGATGCAGACTGTTGTTGATCAGCAGAAAAAGTGTTCTAATATGTATAAAAGGGAGATGCAGAGAGTGGGGGAAAGCTTTTTTGCTTTGGGTACGGCTTTTGAGTCTGCTGAAAAAGGGATGTTCTCAGATTTCACCACAGGTAAGCTATGAAATAGTGCAATTACCAAATTACTTTCAATGTGGTGGAAACATCCATTATTCTATAAAGTTAGTCATTTCTTCGATGCCATACAAATATCAACACTTCAACTATTTCAGTGCACTTCAGAAAATTTTTTCCTTTTTTTTTCTTAATTTGTAGGTATTCCTGATATTTGATGGGTATTATTGAAAAATGTGATGCACCAGATGCTTGTGAATTGAAAATTAAGTAATACATTTCTGTTTCAGATATAAAAAGAATGGGATCTACCTATATGACAATAGGAAAACTTTTTGAGGATCAATCAAAAGTTGACTGGCAAAGCTTAGCCGATAAATTGTATATCTACAAAGGTATAACGGGTTGTTATCCTGACATATTCTGCCTCCAAAGATCGGCTGAACAGAAGAAGAGAGAATGCGAGAGGAATGTTCAAGTGCAACAACCTCAACTCTTGGAAATTCGGAAGAGAACAGACGTTTTAACTTATGCCGTTTTTGCTGAATTAACACATTTCCATTCTGAGAAAGATGGAGAAATCAAACAGGCTATGAAATCTTTTCTAGAGGAACAAGTTAATTTTTATAAGAATATCGTCAGTAAATTGGAGGACACTCTGCAGCGTTTTCAATGAAGGCTTGAAAATTTAAATCAATTCATCAGAACTTGCCGTTCTGAGCAAACTGGATTAATCACTTCATGTAATGCTTGTGGCGAAAGAGAACAAGGTCCAAATACATAAGTGTTTGTTTCCATAGTTGATTCCTTAATATCTTATAATGTCAACTGAATTGGATGGGCTAATTTGAAATAATTTGGGGCAATTTGTGATTTCATTAAAGGCTTTTTAACTCGGAAAATACATTCAACCAAAAGTTTGCCTGTTTGTCAGGGAAAAATGTTCAAAATTAACAAACTAATGGCTTAATTTACAACCCGTTCATTCTAAAAATACTATTGAAATATTCATCTGTATTTGAAGCCTCTTTCACATGGTTCCAGCATGAATTACATGGACTCTGCAAGTTTGGCTGTGTTTTAAAGTATTCCATACCTTCTGTATATTGAGTGGTCGCCAGTCTGTTCTTATAATATATTTTCATAAGTATATATATTATACAACTGAAATGTAAATTTTGTGAGATTATAGCAACATACAAACTGATGATAATGAAATTGGCTTCTGGTTTTCATGGTCTGTATACATATACATCCCGAATGGATTTATTTAATAATTATTTGGATAAATGTTCCCGATACAAATTTGTGCTGCGATAGTTCACAAATGTATAGTCAGTATTGATTACGAATTTTCCTAGTGATGTTTTTAACATCTTCAATATCCGAATTGAAAATTTATAATTCAAAATTTTTTCGTCATTTGTTTTGTGAAAATTTACTCATGTTGGCTGCTGATATTGGATATTCTTTTACCCTCAATTATTTTCCAAACATTTTTATGTGCTATGATGAAAAATTATATTGTTATTTATGTAACTGATTGTAATTAATTATGAACGTAATGTATTGATTATTCCAGCAAATAATTATTTCATATGCATTTAGGCAGTTATGTAATTTTGTTGAATATGTATATTTTATTGTACCTTATCTTATTTACTCTTTATAAACCTGTAATGAAATTTTTCATTGTTGTTTTTTATTCCTTTTCGATATTCCGCGCCTATTTAAATCTGGAATAGGTGAATCTCTCATCAAATATGAATCTGGAAATTCCAGCATCTATCTAAAAAAAGTAGAAGTTATGAAATGGAATATATCATATTCTTGTATTGAATATGGTATGAGAAAAAAACGTTCGTTCTTGCGCAAATCTGTAATTATCGAAAGTTGAACCGAAAATGGACCCAAACGATCATTGTATGAAGGATTCGTCGTCAAATTTAATTCTGTCAAAGGTCAGACCTTAAACACGGATGAGAAAAAAGTCTAGAGTCTTTAAATTACTTTTGAACTTTGAAAGCACCAATTGACTTCAAAAATCGATAAAATCTATCCAATGGTTTCGAAGTCATTAATTTTTGAAATATTTCGAAAACTACAAATTACAGTTACAGTTTCTTATTAAGCTGTAAAATAAAGACAAAATATATAAATATAGAACAAAATGCAATGTCTCTTGAGACCAAATGGTCAATTTGGCTAAAATTTCTTATCTACATCAATGAAATAGATAAACTGAGATGCTCAAAAATTGGTTAGCAATTGAAAGTGAACAATAATCACATGTTTCCCAAGCACCGATTGAAGTTTACAATAATAATGAAGGGAAGAGATTCATATTAAAATCTTTTTCAAGGAAGGGTAAATATGGAGTTTTTAGGGGATGCAGGTGTCCCGAAATTAATGTAGAATGAGAAGAAAATTTCATAAGAAGCTTTACCCGAAAAAGATGTGTTTTCGAAATACAGAGTGTTCAATTTCCTGCTGTGTATTGCTTATCATTTTTTCATTTTGTAACTTTTATATAGGTGATTTTTGTTAAAATTAATGACTTATTTTGATGAATTCTACTTCCTGTTACAGAAAGACACCTTCAAAAACACAGATCTAAATTCAAATAAACATGAATGTGCTACTAATGCTACAATATTGTAGCCTTGTCTTATTTCGTGCATGAAAGAATCTGAATCACGATTGCCGGTTTATATTTCCACACAGAATGACACTTTTATGTTACACTCTTTGTGATTGCTAGATTCGAAGCCAGTCCGTTCTTTTTTCAATGATGTGAATTCACTTTGAACTTTCAATGAAAAATGTGTTAATAACTAATTTTTTAATTTTCAGGTTTCACTGCAATGTGGAAATTTTCGCAAAAATTATGGCAAGAAAAGGATGTTGCTCGACCACTTGTTTGAAGAATATTCTGAATTTTTTCAATCTTCTATTCTTGGTGAGTAAAGTATCTTACTATGTATAAGACTTGAGATCCAAATGGAGAGTAGAATCCATTCTTAGTATCAGCGAATATAAAGTACTTCTTCAGTTTGAGTAACCTTGAAGTCTGGGAGCTCCACTCCTTCAAAATATTGAGCGAAATTTGTTGGAAGACTAGATAGCAATTCGCGTTAATATTTTTAATCGAATTCTAGAGTGAAAGAATTTTGTTCCATAACTGACAGTTTTATTACAATAGCTATTATTTAATAATTATTATTTCCATGAATATTTTTGAATATTCATCCTCTCATAATCAGTTTTATTTATTTCTCTCTCCGTTGTCCGATGATGTTCAAGGGAGTAGCTAGGTATAATATACAGAGTCTCACAGTGTAAGTGAGCAATATATACTTTTTTAAATATAAGTATGAAGAAATTGCGACAAGGAAAAGACTGTATAAAAGAAAATAGGATTATAATGAATGAATTTTGATTTAATATCTGCCTTCATTCCGTTAAATTTATTTCAGTTTGTCGCCGTTGGAGTTTTGGCTTTTACGATTTGGAATCTTGGAAATCAGACAGAGCTGATTGATCTGCTAACATCTGCTACCTATTCCGTCCTTATAGATTTCTTGATAGTTGCTGGAGCGCTTTTGTTGATCGTTTCGTTTTTGGGCTGTTATGGTGTTATCAAGGAGAACAGGAGAATTTTACTTGTTGTAAGTGTAATTAGCTAATTAATTCAGCTTCGTAGAACAATGGTACGTACCAAAAGTGTAAAATTAATAGATAAGAAAGTTAGAGCTGAGCAAATATTGTTTAAAGTTACTGTTATATCTATAATAATTTCTTTTGTCTTCAGTACGTGTTCTTCCTGTTGTTCATTGTCTTGATGGAACTGATGGTGGCTTGTCTCGGTTACATCTATAAAGAAAATGTTGATGAGGAGTTGAAGGTGAATTTGAATCGAACGATGTTGGATAGTTTTGGAGTCGATGAAGCGAAAACTCATGCGATTGATGTGTTGCAGAAAAGGGTAAAGGATAATAGAAATAAATTATTTTAGGAATTGAATGGATCTTTATAGGATGTTATAACATTGACAAGCAGCTCGTCCCCGCTTCGCCCGGGTTGAAAAAGTCTTCTGCTTGAGTCGACCGCGTGTCTGAATACTCTGAAGTCTGAAGGTTGATCAACGCGGCTACTCCTATACAGATATGCATGTCCCCCCTCTCACACTTCGGTGCCCTCTCCTACCCACCTACTTACCACGGAGACGCATTTTGGTGCGGTCGGCCGTTTTATCTTCAACTCTTCAACCTGCCATATCTTTTGATGTAGGTAATTGTCATGATGTGAAGGGCAATTTCGTTCCAAATTAAATACTGGGGATAATTAACGTATTAAGTTGGATGAGGATCAATACTCTATTCATAAAAACACACTCCCAAATAGTGCATAATTTTGGAAAACATCTGATTACCATAAACAGGTAATAGCAAATCAACCTTGAGATATAGATATATGCTATCCAAGACTTTTTTGTGGAACTATTCAAGAGGTACATTTCTGTCACACATTGTATCCACGTAAGTCTTACGGTTTTTGCAGTGCACGTGAAAATAGCTGATTATGGCTGATTTTGTTACCTATTTTTTGTAATTATTGAAGTAATTGTAGGTATCCTTGATTTCTTCGGGTGAAAAGTACATATATAGCTCAGGGACAATGTAGCTTTCTAAGGGTGAAAGAATTTCTGAAATCGGTCCAGTAGTTTTTGAATCAAGTCGTACCAAAAATACAAATCATTCATCTTTATAATTTTAGTATAGAAATGTCTTTCTTCTTTAGTTTCAATTTGAAATTAAATCTTGACAGCCAGGAGTTCTGGTGATCTTCAGAGGACCATATGTTTTCTTCAAGAAAAATTTGCTTATCTCGCAATGTTGTATACCATGGCAACGAATGTTAGAGTTTTTAAACATCCACTTAAACCTTAAGGGAAAGTATCACCTTTTGAATCGTGGTAAATCTCCATTCAAAAAGTGGTCACTTCATTTCACGAGTAACTACCCTAGTTTACGACGTAGTGACTTGATTTTTTTTAAATTGAAGTTGAAGAACGTCCCGAGGGCAAACAGTTTTCTTTTTTTTTTCGAAAAAAAAACAGGGTAATCGTTAGATCTCTGCAATATTTGGGTTATTGAATATGTTTTTCGTTTTTCATGAGTACAAGCTATATTTTTGAACTAATCATCATGAAAATTTTTGTAGTTTATAGAAGATTAAATTGCCGAGGGCAAATAGTTGCGATTGTTACCAAAAAATGATGAATAACCGTCGACAAAAAATCATTAAGTGTAGTTTCCAAAACGCTGAAGTTCAACCTGTTTTTTTAATTGAAAAAAACGAATTAAATCGAAAAAAAGAAAACTATTTGCCCTCGGGAGGTTCTTTAACTTCAATTTTAAAAAAATCAAGTCTCTACGTCGTGAATTAGGGTAGTTACTCGTGAAATAAAGAGACCACTTTTTGAATGGAGATTTACCACGATTCAAAAGGTGATACTTCCCCTCAAGAGGTTGACGCGGGAGTAACGAATTGGCGAAGGAGCCAGTTCTGTGGAATTGACACTTTTTTTGTTCTACATACAGTGCATCAGTTTATGGATGTATGAATACATCAAGTCAACGCCATTTAGTACATATTTATCTGCATTTGACGTCATGTATAAGAATCTGTTGGAATTTACATGTTAAATTGTGTACAAGAATGAAGATCTGTGAAATTAAGAAAGAACTTACCTCAATTACCGTAAATGTGGTGAACTATAGTATAGAAGTATAAAGGTTCCGAATTTTAAAGACTGATATCAAGTTTCAGCTCGATCATATCTGCAGTTTTTGAAAATTGTGAAAATTAAATTTCAAAAATTAATAACTTCGAAACCGATTTTCCTGGCTCGCAAACTCAAACGCACAAATTGCAAGAATATATTATAGAAGCAAATGAAATATGAATCCAGATTTGAGACCTTATTTTTCTTGCCAACCTCACTATGACTATGAGATAGGTATGTGTTGTGATGTTTATTTTATTTTTACAGTTTTCTTGCTGTGGCGCAGTCCAGTTCGAAGATTGGCAGTATTCAATTTGGAGAACTACAAATATGACCAAAAACATAGTCCCTGATTCGTGCTGTAAAACAGTCACCCCGGGATGTGGCATTAGAGATCACCCCTCGAATATAAATTACGATGTGAGGATTCAAAATTCATATAATTTGAACCAACCTAGCTGAGAAATTTATACCAAGTTTTGATTTTATTCTCTATTTTTTCTAGGGCTGTTTGGATAAAATGGAAGAAGAAATGAAGAACGGATTGATATTAATGATTTTTGTAGGTTTAGGTGTTGGCTTATCTCAAATAATAGGCGTTATCCTGGGTATCCAGTTATATTTGAAATTAAAAGAAGAGATCGACATAAACGAATTGAGAAGAATTCTACATCATACGTGATCGTTTTCACCTATTTTCAGGATAAATAATGTTTAGAATTTGTAGATATCATCGAGTACTTAAATAAAGTTATGAAATATATCAAAAATGTATATAGAAGTATAAAGAATGGATGTTTCTAACAAATATCGTCGCCAGTCTCAAACAAGTGATATTAATTGTATTATTTATTTATTTTCTTCTCTTTACTAGTCAACTCAATAAATTGTGAGAAAAATAAAAATCAATAAAACTTAATCTGTTTAATTCGTTTTTATTATCGAATTATTATTACCGACACAAGCATTTTTCTGGAAGATATTTCAACATACTCTGGAGATGCACGTACAGCATATTATCCACGTCAGATGCGGTGGCAGCTACAAGAATCCATGGAAGCAACACAAATATGAATCTCCACAAGGATACGTTGTTCCAAGTCTTGATTTCCTTCACAGTTATCTGGAAATCATAAAATGGAGTGATTTCGTCAAAAATAAGAAAACAACTTCAGAAAATATTCAATCCGAAATGTTCAGGGTTTCAAAGTTTTGTTTAAGCGATTTTGGGTTCTATCTTCTGTCGAAAAAAGATTCACCTTCCAAAACACTGTTTTGTTCTTTGAAGTAATTTTTTTCATTGCCAATTGGTTTTCAATTATACTTTTTCTGTAAGGCAGTCTAATTGAAAATACCCACAGGGTTATATACTTACATTGAGGTCCAAGATTGTAATATTGCTATCAGCTAATAGGCCAAGCTTGTTTTCTATATTACAAACTGATAAATGCAATATGAGTCCTATGGCGTATAAAAGTATCACTATTATGCCGATCAACCTATATGTCATGGAGTAATCGAAAAAATGCCTTCTATTGATATGTGCTATGTCTATCCTGAAATAGGAAAAAATCTGGAATCAGCATACTTTTAGATTGGAAAGGAAATGAAAATGATAGTGCTGAGAATTTTATTTCTACTGTAACTGCTCCAGAATTTATTTAAAATTCCAGTATTTATTTTTCACTGTCTTTATCATTTATATTCAATTGATGAAAGAGTGCCTTCAGAAGAAATTCATTTTCATTGAAATCCCAAATGGGGTAAAATTGAAAACAAATAAAGGTTACATTTTTGTTTTTACGTTGCACCAAAATTTTTCACTCTCCATTAATATTCTCCAAAATAATAAAAGGTCAAGGTGATCTTTAAACCACTCGTCTTGATAGTTGATCACGAAGTCAAGGTGAGTATTAATAAGCATAAAATGAAATATCGAACATAATCATAAAAATGGGACCCCACCTTATGTTAACGAATTGCTCGCTAATAAAATCGAGTAATAAATCTATGAGTTACGAGTGACTTCCTCGTAGTAAAAATTAAAACGTTTTTTGTTCAGTACCTTGAAGATACGCGCAGTTGTTTTAAATAAGAGTGGAACAAATCTAGCTATATGGCGTCTATTTTGAATTTGAAATGTTCATAATGGAACAATTTAATTCGAATAAAAAGCGCATTCATTTCACGAATATCATAAAATATAATTGTTTATGAAACTTCAAATAAATTGTTAATAAAACATCAAGACCCTGGAAGAAACTCTAAAACATGAGAAAGGCACATAATTAATGAATTTTTCATCAATACAATGGGGCTATTTCATTAAAATTTAAAATTTTATAGATAAAAATATTTTCTTTGTCTTTCTGTTTTTTTTTCTTTATTAGTTTCCTTCTAAAGTGTGTGAAGTTTTCTCAAAATACACTGCGCAAAAAAATTAACGCACATTCTGAAAATCTCAATTTTAATGAAAGTTAACTCTACATTGACTTTATAACTTATTTTTTATATGTTCTCTCGGGAAGGTTTTGAACGAAACAAGACACATTAAATGGAAGAAAAATTCAGGATTTCACCGAATCTTATGTGAAAGAAGAGAAATGAACAAATTTCAAAATACTGAAATGCTGATAAGTCATTTAATACTTGGTATTTCCACCCCTTGCGTTAATTACAGCTCGGCAACGACGGTTCATACTCAAAATGAGTGATCTTAAAATGCTCTGATCTAATCCTTCCCAGATTTCTCCGAGTTGGATTCCTAAGTCATAAAGAGTAGCTGGATGATTTTCTGAACTTCTCAGCCTTCTATTGAGGTTGTCCCAAACCTGCTCAATCGGATTGAGATCTGGACTTCTTGCTGGCCATTCCATTCGAGAGACTTCAACCTCTTCAAGGTACTCCTGAACGATGCGCGCACGATGGGGTCTGGCATTATCGTCCATAAAAATGAAATTTTCACCAATGTATGGGGCAAATGGCACTACATACTCTTCAAGAATGTTCCTTATATACATATCAGCATTCATAGCTCCATTATCAACGACCACTAGGTCTGTGCGAGCAGGCAAAGATATTCCACCCCATACCATAATCGATCCTCCCCCGAAACCAGTAGTATTCAGGAAATTGCACTGAGCATATCTTTCATGTGGACGTCTGTATACAAGGGAACGTCGATCACAATGGTAGAGGCAGAATCTAGACTCATCTGTGAAGAGAACTCTTTACCAATCGGCCTCTTCCCAATGGATATGCTCTCTCGCAAAATCCAAACGCGCCCTTCGATGGGCTGGGGTAAGAGCTGGGCCTCTTACCGCGACACGAGGCCTTAAATCATATTCTCCGAGGCGATTTCTTATTGTCTGAGTGCTAATTTGCACCTCATGAGTTTGCTCAAGCTGATTTCGAAGAAGGCGAGCGGTTGCAAACCGTTGTCTCAACGAAGAAACTCTCAAGTAACGTTCTTGAATGGCAGTTGTTACCCGTGGTCTACCCTGTCCTGGTCTTCGGACATTCATACCTGTCTCCCTGAATCGCTGCAACATTCTGGATACACGTGTATGGGAATCTCCAAACCTTTCTGCAATTCTTGTGTATGTCCACCCTTCTTCTCGCAAAACTACCGCTTGGCACATTCCTCTTGGGTCAAATTGCGTGTTTCGCGTTGCATAGCGATCGAGTGTAGAAAATCAAACAAAAGAAAAACTATTGATCACTAGAATTGATCGAGAACAACTGATTTTAGAATGGAGCCAATACATTCAAAATCTGATAATATCATCTTTTTTTATTCCTGCTGGGAGAAAACATCTGTATTGAAGAAAAACGTTGAAAGTGGATAACATATGCATGCATAATTCTGATAAAAATAATTATCATTTGTAGTTGTAGAATAAATTTGAGATTTCCATAATGTGCGTAAATTTTTTTGCGCAGTGTATTTAGAAATTATATTGAATTGAAGTCTTACCTGTCCAAGGATGAAACAAGGCAAATGGTAATGAATAAGTAGAAAAAGGTTATATACACATCGTTGAAATTTGAGTAATAGTGCAGGAAATCTACATTCTGATAGTGAGAATTACATATCAGATACAACCATTGTCCAAAAGCCAATCCTGCTAGCAGTCCATGACACGGGAGAAAAATTTTCATGCAACATTTCTGAATGCAGATAGCTACATTCAAAGGTGCCCTGAAAAAAGGAGCTGTCAGTCACTTTATTCAGCTTATGCCCTTATGCTACAAAATTAAACATTATTTTAATTCCTAAAAACCGTATAAGTATAATGTGTGTGATGCTTTTATTCAAATACAGATAACAGATGTGCTGCAACAATGATTCTTGTTTTAACATTAACACAAATTGATGCATAATTGTGTCGAATTATTTTTTGATACGTGGTGAATTTGTGACGAGTATAATTCCAGCATTATGATAAATAGCATTAACGGTGAGACGAATCTGCTAATTATTTCTACTCGTACTAATTAACATTTTTTAAATCTACTCGAATATTTATTTAGTTAATATGAATACAATATGAAGACTATAGAGAGATAATAAACAGGTTCACAAAACATCTTTGAATCAAGTCATTAACAATTCAGCATAATTTTGGCATTTCGCATTCATGAATACACAAGCATAACGAAAAGATTGAGAATAAATTTAGCAGGAGACTTTTTTATGGGTAGTTTGTATTGTAGATTCTTAAAAACATTGGATTATCTTTCCAGTATTTCACTTAGAAGACCTGAAATTTTTTTCTTAATGTTTTTCTATTAATTTTGCTAGCTGCATCAAAATATTCTCGATAAGATTAAATCGAAAATCAAACTCTTCGCTAAAATCTATACACAAGCCACTGCGTTAACTGAAGAGTGGTGGAGTAAATTTTGTACCATTTCTAGGACACTACCAGAATAAATTTTCTAATTCAAGGTTCGAAATTCGACAATAACATTTGGGCAAAGTTCCTTTGTTCTAATCGAAATGAAGAAAACTCACTTTGCTCTCTTTTGAGGATATTCGTCGAGTGTGTTTGGATCCTTGTACATGGCCCTACTTGAAGGCCGACTTGCCACCTCAAATTTATTCTTTTTCTGCACATACAACCTTTCTGTTGGATCAGGAGCTTCTTTCACCTTCTTCCCTCTATTGAAATCTTCATGATTATTCTCGAAAACGTCATCCTGAAGTTCCTCCAAAGCAATAGTGATATCATTCTTGGGTTCATGCTCTTCTTCTTTCTTTTTATGTTTTCTCTTGTTATTGGTCATTGGCGATGTTGAATCTCTTTTCTTCTTTTTGCTCTTCTTTTTTTCTTTCGGTATCATCATTTCCCTGCTGTCACCCATGCCAAGTTCAGGATCGATGTGCCTTTTCTTCCTTGATTTCGATTTTTTCGTTGTTGTTACTTCTTCCCCATCCCTGTTGTTGTAAAGGTCTTGGATGGCATTATAGGTTTTCCTTTCGTCGGGGTCTAATTGGCTGTGATCCTTTTTTCTGCGGTAGTGTTTCCTTTCTTCTGGACTTAGAAGTTCTAAGTTACCTGCAGATGAAGATCGATTTTTGAGCGAGAATTGCCACTTTTCATGATAATGACACTGACATGTTCATAAAAAGTATGGTGATTTTATTTATTTGTTGCAATATTTTGTGGTTTCGCAAACTTATGAAATAAAACTATAAAAAAAATAATAAAAACTATAAATTTGTTTGAGAATTTAAGGTTTCAGAAGGTCTGACGGAATTCTGCATAGAAGCACCCACTATACAGGGTGAGTCAACAGTTCTGGGCTAGGAATATTATTCAAATTTTGTCGAAATTGATTTTGAACAAGCACACATAAGCTTGACTAACTTCAGGTTTTTGTGTTTATATTTTTTTTGAGAATTTGATCCCTTTTATTCGTTCTGCAATTTCATTGAAATTAATAGTTGTTTTGAAAGCATTTATGAATATATTTGAAAATAAAGAATCTTATGAACTTTTGGTCATGATTTTTCATTTATTGTTCTTCCTTTTGTGGAAATTTGAAGGCTGGCTCTCGTATTCTGCGGATGGATTTCTAAATTAGTAATTTTAAAAATCTCAGGCTCATCAGTAACTTTGAAGATATGGACGAGGAATTACCAACTTTTGCACATGTTTTTGAATATTGTCGAAACAATACAGCCAAAAATCTGAATAAATTTGTTTTCCTCACAACGAGATCTTTCATTTAATAACTGTTTCTTTGTTTTTCGATTTTACAATTTCATTCGAAACTTCATAAGACATAATATGTCTTGATGGATTCATGTTGTAAATAAATACACTTTTTTCGACATTCTATAGTCAATTGAATGCTGGAGATTATGTACGAAAACCTAACTCATTCCATACAAAAATGTAGATACCATAAATTTATGATAATATTGGAAATTTCAGCTTTTCAGTGGATCTATTTGTTTCAACAAATGATATACGGTGTCCCAAAGAAAAAACGTTGATGTTAAGGGGAGGTGCTACACGTCCGAACTCGCGAGCTCCCTTCAAAAATTGGGCTTTTTATTTCCATAATGTCTCAGTTTGTATGCAGCGTAGACCAACAATTTATTTTAAATTAAATCTTAATCATTTCTCCAGAATGTGTATTACTCGCTTTTCCGTTTTTCTTCGTATATCAGGAAAAAAACCTGATGAGCTGTAATTTCATAAAAATCTGGACGAACGATTTTATTTCCAGATATCTCCGTCAATTTTCGGGATAAATGTATGAAATTTTCAGTATACATGCGGAATAATATTTTGCAGAATCTGTATTAATCAGTTTTTCTGTTTATTGCCCTTTGAATTGTCAAATAAATTATAAAGTAGGAACTTTATTGGTCATATTATCAACCAGGTTTTTTTTCCTAAATAGAAAAAGAACGGAAAAGCATGTAGGTAATAGACATTCCAGAGAAATGATTAATCTTTAATTTTAAAAAAAAAATTGTTGGTCTACGCCGCATAGGTACGAACTGAGATATCATGGAAATAAAAAGCCCAATTTTTGAAGGAAGCTTGGAAGCACCTCCAGGCAAACTGGAAGATTTCGTAGGAAACTCAAAACACCTAAACTTTCATTAGAAGAAGGAGAATACAATTGGATGCTGTTGAGGGCTCCTGAGAAAGCATTTCCTAAGAGGTGAACCTTTAATTGGCGTGATAAGTGATACATGTTTTGATAGATTTCTACACGAAAATATAGAAAACAATTTCAATTATGCCCACCTGAAAGTTCTTCAGGAATCTTCTCATCCTCGTAAAAGCTCAAACTTTGAGGTCTTGAATCGGTGAAATGAGAGTGCTTGTTGATATCCCTCTTCATCTCAGTCTCAATCAAAGACAGTATCTTGGTGTTGATTTGAGTCTCCCCATCCACCGATATCTCCCTGCTAGGCATGTGAACATTACTGTTATTATAATCATTATAATCGTCCATCTGAAAACCTCTATTAGACTCGCCATCTTCAGAGTTATCGGTCCTGCTGAGACTCAAATTGCTCTGGTTGTCTTTTTCCGAACTGGTTTCGGACTTCAATATCTTATGCACCTGCACTATCGTCTCGTATTTGGACTCATCCTTCAGTTTGTGCCTCTTCGTGCGAGGCGATGGAATTAATTTGGTACTCATATTACCATCAGTTATTGATCAGCTTAAGGAAGACTTGGTTTCTCGGCGAGAGGTCACATTTTCACATCTCACCACTGAGTCTCATCAGCACAATACGAACGCCAGCGATTCGCACATTTTTTCTGCATTTCCCTCATTTTCCCCGAAGGATTGATGCTATGACCTTTAGACGTTTTGTTTGTATTCTGAAGCTCATCGCGGCGCATGAGCGGGGTGGAGGAAGAAAAGCACGTTGTGTGGGTGTGTGTGACGTCAAAGGGTAGCCATAGCAACTTTAATTTGGAGCGAAAACTTCCCCATTTCTGGAAATAGAAGAACAGAAGGAAGTATGCACTTTTTGTCTACAACACGTGTTCAAAACACGAGAGTTGGTACTCTCAAACGTCTTTTGATCCTTTATCCCTGCATAAAAAACGTTTGAGCGTCCTCCTGATTTGATATCGATTGATCAGAATGGACTGCACATAAACAGGACTTAATCCATCAATTCTCGATTGCCGTGGTAATTTCTTGTGACCTCATCGATGCATCATGTAGGCGTAAAAAACGAATCGATTTTCTACTTGACATTACACGGGAAAACACCGCGAAAATGATTTTCATCGTGCGGATTAAAATAGCATACCTACAATACATTATTTGCGAGGTGATGACATAATTGGTTATTCCGATAACAATAGGAACGTAAAGATATATGCGAAATAATTGTTGTGGTAAAACCGAATGCAAATAACTAATTTACATTGCGTGGCTCGGGAAGAAAAATGAATGGATAGTGATAATGCATGTTGATTTTGACGTTTACTCGATGTTATAAACGAGTTGTTTCACTTCATAGAATAATCAATTGAAGGTTGAAGGGCATCTCCTGAAAGAAACTGTATTAATTTTCATCCCTATCCAGTGTTGTTCCGTTATTAGATATCAGTCCAATCCAATCGATTACCTTTCTATATTTTCACAAGACGGCGTGAACGGACAAACTCTTTAAACCTGAGACTATACAGCCTGACTTGGTTAGAAACTTTTTAATATCTTGTATTTTTCTCGTGAAATGTACCGTTTTGGTGTAAAAAATTAAAATGTAAATCAGTTCTAAAATAAATTGCTCTTTCCAGACACGTATAATTACAGTGTGACGAGAAAAACCTCGGACAAACTCTTGTTCATTTAACTTTATTAAACAGAAGAAATTGAACAAAACAACAACAAATAATAATAGCTTGAACATTTGTTAATAATATATTTAAGCCGTTTCGAAGTGGCTTCCTTTGGCGGCGATACACAGCTTCAGACTCTTCTTGATATTTTCGGCAATGGGCCGCAGCTCCTCGGGCGCAGAGATTGCTTCAGCGACTCAAATTTTTTTATTTTTTAGCACAAGCCCTGTGCTCCAAAATCGACCACACGCTATAGTCTATTGGGTTGAGATCCGGTGAGTAGGGCAGTCATTCTGCAGATGAGATGAAACAAGAAAAATGGGTCTTACACCATTATTGCGTCATTTTCGCCCTGTGAGCCGTAGCGGAGTCCTGTTGAAAGGTCCAATGCGCATCGCCGAAGTGCTTCTTGGCCCACGGAAGTACTACGGCCTCGAGGATGTCGCAGCGGTAGACTTCTTGATTGATTTTGACCCCTTGATCCACGAAAACTAAGGAAGTTTTACCACTGCCGCAAATTCCGCCCCAGACCATGACGGATTGCGGATTTTGAGTGTCCGACGATGGCCGATGTACCGGGCGCCTCTACGGACCAGACTCTGCCGTTTTGGTGGTTGTGGGATTGTTCTACGGTGAAAAGCTTCTCATCTGTGGAGAGAAATCGCTCCCGTTGGTGACCGGCGGCGAGACGAAAGAGTTGGCGGCACCTTTGGATTCGTACGCGCTTGTTTTCCTCCGTGAGGAGTTGAACTTTTTGGAGCTTGTAGGGCTTGTAGTTGAGCTCCTTTTTTGCAATTTGACGGACTGATTCGCGGTTGATACCGGTCTCACAGGCTATTTTCCTCATGGAAACCATCGGATTTAGATTGACTCGCTTCTTGACGATGTTGCGATTGCTAGGTGTATTGACAGTGCGTTTTCTACCACTTCCTGGAGGACGACCATCGTGGCCAAGCTGCTTGAAACGACGAATTGCATCGGACACGGTTTGTCGAGGCACATTGAGCAAACGCATTGACGCCTACCTTGACGAAACAGCTCCAAACTAAAACTCTGTGAAATGAAATTATATCAAACTGAAAATTCACATATTAGTACAGGAAAGTGTAGAGAAACCAAGAGAATAAAAATTATTTGGCTGCGCTGAAATACTTTTTTTCCAGGCCACAGCGAAATTTGTCCGAAGTTTTTCTTGTCACCCTGTGTTTACCTTTTATTGTTTTATTTTAAAACGTTACATTTCACGAAAAAGATACAAGTGATAAAAAAATCTTTGAACAGCGATATGTCTCCCTAACGTTTGACTTTTGACCCAACATTTTTTTAACAAACTACCCTTCATTTTGAACAAAAGATCACCTTTTAAAATCTTTCTCATATCAATTCAGAAACAGAAGTCTATTAAGCTTCAAACCATAGATCGAGGAAGCAACTGAGAATAATTTAGGGGATAAAATGCCTTTATTCGATAGTTTATTTAGAAACTTTGAGTTAAAATTCAACTTGATAGGACTGAAAGACTTTTCCAAAGATTGTACTGCGATGTGAACATGTACTGAAGAAGTAATTTATGGTTTCGTAATTCGTATACACGTTTTTATAATTTCCGAACTCAATCTGCAGTAAGATCCAACAGGGGGTTTGAGAATTATCGAAAAAAAGGCAATAAGTCTGAATAAATGTCTTGAAATGACAAGATTGGTTCAATGATGTTTTCTTCGTAGATGGCACCAGCCATTGTTCGTTCAACAATAATAAAGGGAACGGTGACAGAACATTATACCCCCCAGCACATTATTGATCCGCCTTGAAAGGACACAACTACCCATGTTACATGAGTCACTCTAGTCTGCCTGGACCTCTTCGAAACCTTTCTCGTCGACTATCTGTAAACAGAATCGTGACTCGTCCGAAAAAAGTAAAGTAAAATTTGCGATATCTTCCCTTGAAGATGTTACTCTGGGTCGAACAGGCATCGGTCTCCGGGCAATGCTGCCAGTTTCCAGGAAAAGGGCCACTATGTGCCATACAGAAGTCCATGGAATATTCAAACGTTGCGCAATGTGGTGGTCGGCCAAAGCTTCTTGATGTAGGGCTACTATTCTTGCCCGGTAAAAGTGAGAAATTGGATGCCCCGGCATTTTCCACGGAATTTTTTCAATATTACAACATGTATTCTTCCGAAAAGAACATTTTTTGTTGGTTTATTGTTTTCATTTAAATGTTAAGATTATTAAAATTCCACACACAAAAAATGTTACATCCAACAAGTTGAGACTTGATAGGGGGGCCAAGACTTTTGACGATGTGTGTATTTAGAAAAGACACGAATTTTAGGAATTTGTAGATGATTCATATAAAGAAATATGCCGATTGGGATACATTATATATTTTTCACTAAAGCGTTTATAATAGAACAGTGATCTTCATTAAATAATATACTTTTAAAAAACACAAAGTTGTGGATATTACTAACAAATACAACGAGAGATGAAGAGCATTATTTTAAATACAAGAACCAACGAAACATCACAAAATCACCAATATTTTCTCAAGGAATCAACAAGTTCGTTAGGGCTAGTATTAGGTCCGAACCTCTCCACAGGTTGTCCCTTCTTGTCGATAATAAACTTGGTGAAGTTCCACTTGATGAAATCTGCCAAAGTTCCTCCTTTATGCAACTTCAGATACTTCCACAAAGGAGACCCGTCCTTTCCATTAACGTGAATCTTCTCGAAAACGTCGAAGGGCAACTTGTTCATCTTCACGTATTGCTTGATGCTCAAACGATCCCCTGGTTCAGTCCTTCCAAACTGGTTGCAAGGGAAGGCCAGAATCCTCAGACCATTGCTTTCAGCATACCTCTTGTGGAGCTGCTTGAGTTCCTCGATGTTGGTTTTGGTCAGCCCACACTCGGATGCGATGTTCACTATGATACAAACGTGTCCCTCGTATTTTTCGAGGGATACAGGCTCACCATCAAGATCGTTAACGGTGAAGTAATAGATGGATTTTGCTTCTTTGTAGTTCACTCCTGCCATTGTGTATGGATGAGAACAGACTGGGGAAAATCGAGTGGAAATGAATGAAAGGTTACCTGGTAACTGCAAAATTACAGCTATCATCTATTATTCAGTTAATGTTGTCGAGCGATTAGATGAGCTCCATGAAATATTGATAGGATTTATGTTGGAAATCAATGGACTTCAGAGTTATTGCGACTCAAGGAATGAAAATTCTAATTTTATGGATTTGTAGAGCGACTGAAATATCGTCATGCGATTGACGAGTAGTTAGACAAGGTTAGAGAAAAACCTGAATAGCGTAACCTACAGAAAGTTTAGTTTAAGCTTCCCTCTTACACACTACCTCTGCCAACTGTTTTTTAAATGGAAATGTCTTCTTTGTGATGCCTTAAATTGAGAGGAAAAGTAAGGAAATATCCATATCCCTATCAACAAAAAATTATAGAGCAGTGACGACCCCGAAACAATGCTATATTTCAAAATTATCTAACTCTTTTCCATATACACAGGGAGGTCCTATTTATTCGCGTTCTATATGGCGAAGGCCATATAGGTACATTTAAAACAGGTATTTTGCAGCTGTGAGTAAAACATTCTGTAACATATTTTAGGAATCGGTTAGAGGCAAACAGTTCAATACAATTGAAAATGATGCACTATATTTTGGATATCTCCATAGTATCTAAAATTTCCGTGACAACATACAGGGTATTTCATGGTAAATGAACATACGGTAACCTGAGCTAGAGCTACCCTAGGCGAGTCCGAAAAACCGATATATGATAGGTCTAATCAATTCCATAACCGAGATACAGGGTGGTTTATGTATTCACCAAATATTTCAATTACTCATAGTTTTTGAACCAACCAGTGTAGTCGGTTGATATTTGGAACCTATATGATTCACTTCTACAGGGCGATCGATTTACCTTTGAATTTCCAAAAAATTCCAGGTCCGTATTCGAAAAATATGGGACTTCTTTCAAGCTGATATTAAACACCCTGTTTATTGAAATTTTTGGATTTGATTGAGATATTTGAGAACAGCAGAAAATTTTCAATGGGGTTCAGTAGATTTCATTGTACCGCACGTCATTTTGCTTAAAGAGAGCTACAGCGAAAGATCCAATGGAATATTGGAATTCCACAAAATTCTCAGAATTCTCAGAAAAATCGTACATTATTATCAAATTGATTTTTTTTGTCCCACTAATTGCACATTCGAATTCCATAATATTCTGAGGAATCATTTGGATCACCCGTAAGCCGTCTTGGTAGGACGTGTGGTCCAATCAATCGATTTTTATAAACGCCACACTATACGTTTTTTGAAAATTTGTATTGATCTTCACTTAGATTTCCTCCAAAACCAATCTTCCTGTATTACTCGAATGTACGGATATTGCAGGAATGCATTTTCAGCATGATGGAGCTCCACCCTATTTAAGAGTAATGGTCAGACAATTTTTAGACCAGAACTTTTCAAATATGTGGATAGGCAGAGGTGGACCGCATGCCTGGCACACCAGATTTCAATCCTGTTGATTATTTCATTTGGGTATATTCATCTGAAATAGGATGTGCGGATATATCCTCATGCAACGTATCGAAGTCGCCTACAATGAAATATGTAATAATAAAGACATTTAGACATGATCAAAAATGTATCAAACATATTTTGAAGAGGGCAAGAATGTGTGTTGAACAAAATGGTGGTACGTTCGAGCACCTTCTGTAATTTACGTTAAGTTTTTATGTTTCTTCAGTTATTTATTTATCTCGAATCGATTTTTCTCGATGAATAATGTTCTTCCGGAAGTATCTCGAAATGATTCCTCAGAATATTATGAAATTCCAATGTGCAATTAGTGGGACAAAAAAATTCAATTTGATCATAATGTATGATTTTTCTGAGAATTTTGTGGAATTCCAATATTCAATTGGATCTTTTCCTGAAGCTCTCTTTGAGCAAAATGACGTGCGGGTCATCTACTGAAGCTTAATAATTTTTCTGGGATGTGTATTACTCGCTTTTCCGTTTTTCTTCGTATATTAGGAAAAAAACCTGGTGAGATGTAATTCCATGAAAATCTGGACAAGCGATTTCATTTCCATGATATCTCCGCCTACCATTTCCCCTTCAGTGAGGCGAAAAGTGGCTCTTTTTCTGGAAACCGGCAGCGTTGCGAGAGTAATATTTGCAAGGGTAGGCCATTATAACGCAAATTTTACTCAAAGGAATTGAACGGTATCTATAGCAGCCCTACTAAGTAATTTTTTGAGGACCTATAGTTAGACGGGTAGTCTCAACCAGTACCATGAAGAGACTGCTGCATTTCCCAAATTTAGCAAGGAGACCTTTAAGAGTACCTTGGCTATCACCTGGACAAAGAGCTACCCGTCGGCGACGGGCAAAACAAAAAAATTTTATTGATTGAGTATAGGACTTGTTATTTCTTTTCATGAGTGCCCTTGGCTCAGTGGTAGAGCGTTGGAATTAGGACCCAAAGGTCCGAAGTTCAATCCCGAGCTAGGAAAGAAATTTTCTAGCCACCATTCACACTGTTGGGTCAAAAATTAACAGTGCTGTGCCTAAGGTGGCGTAAGGACACAGTAACAAAGCCTACACAGAACACAACTGCTTACTCCGAACTCGGCACAAGTTACAAGCTTCGAAGCTTGTAGTTTCAGAGGGGTCTCCTCAGGAGACCTAGGAGTAGTCAGGATAAACAATATATCATATCAATATATCATTTAAATTATATTACAATCGGTTATTTTGTTTTTTCATTCATAATTTGTTTTTTCTCATTTTTACTTGACTATTCCACTCTTTCCATTTTTAGTGTGGAAGTTTCCGTAGCAACGATCGTTTCATCTCGATAAAACTTTCAACCCGGCAGAACCAACTAGTTGGTTTTCCAACGATAAAATTTTTGACGTTTCTCCAACTCATAAATAGCTTCGGAAATGAATATCATAGAGGAAACAAACAACGTTTAGTTAATCTATGAATTCTAATTTGCCAAATAGCGCAATCCGTGTCAAATGTGACCATGTTAGACATTTTCTGGGGAAACAGTCATGCCGAATACCACTCGAGATGAAATTTAAGCAGGTAAAATTTCTCTCTTGTAATATTCAAGTTTGCAGCTTTTCGGATATTTCGCTCATGACATTTTCCACCACTCGCCTGATGGCTCGTGATTTTGATACAAATGTAATTCTGAAATTTCCGAGCAACAAACTTTCATATTACAATCGAGAAATTTTGCCGGCAAAATTCCATCTCTAGTAGTATTACATATGATGAAAGTTGTATCGAATTATTGGGGAAAACTGAAAATTGCAGCCAATCAATGTGCTTTTATTTCGATTGGAATAAGTAAAAAGGTTTATCTACTCCAATAGAATACTATATCCATTATTCAACTGATTTTGATCTGTAAAAGTCTCTATAAACCAATAGTGTGAGGTAAGAATAACTCACGCCTATAACACACTCTAATACAAATAGGAATAATGTAGCTTACGAAATGAATACAAAAGTCGGGTCAATGGGGAACTCTATTTCAGACATCAAGTTAACGTTATGTCCATCCATTTTTACATTTTCTTAGGTCTGAATATCCAAAAACTGCATTTGGAAAACGTGAATTTTTGACGTTTTCTACGTGATTCGATATCGATTCGATTTTCGATCACAGAAATGGCTTTTGACAACTGTTGTCAATTTTGAAAATGCAGATTAATTCGAATTTGACTGAAGAAGTCGAAGATAAAGTATAGTGTTCAATTCGCGGTAATGGTCATATCACACTTGATGAATTACACCCCTCGCCTGACGGCTCGGACTGCAAAATTACCGCTCATTGATTAATATACTCTTATCTGGCCCTCCTGGAATTGAACTTACAATATTGTTGAGTTACGTAAGCAAACTGCATCCTCATCGATTCGAAGAATCAACCAAGAAGGGTAGTTACCATGAAATTCGGAAAGACCAACAATTACCTGTTCCTCATTGTGAAAAAACAAGGAAGCGTTTCCTCCTTCCTTCACAACAAAGATCAGGGCTTTACCGGCCAATCTCAAAATTGAGTAACCGCAAAATGACTAAGCAACGTTAATTCTTAAGGCAAATTTCAATCCACCTTGTTGCATCAAACCCATTATTGCTTAAAAAACGACAGACTTGTCTTGAGATATCCACAGTTCGTAACAACAAATCTTTCACTTGTTGCTCGCGACTCAAAGTAGGCCACGACTTTAGAAAGAGTTGTATCTGGTAACATTGAGTTGCTAACCGTGGTGCTGAGCGCTTCAATCGGCTCCATCTTCGAGCGTGAATTGAGGTGCAGAGATATTTTGCAAAAAGATTGATTTTTCGTTGTTCTGATTGTTCGAATGTGCCCAATTTGGTAGAGAAACATTTGTGAAGACTTTTGTGGGAAGAAATACGTTTTAAAGATGGTTATTTTGAGGAGAAATACGGACAGCGAAGAAACGGTGAGTGCGCATAACTTGCTTGACCGCTCCATCTAACGCTTAAGACGATCCTCAAGAATTCTCAGGTCGTGTGCTTAAAAATGGTGTCTCTAACGTTCGAGGAAATTTCAGGAGAAATTATGATCCCTCTATTATTTGTAATAACTTTCAAAAATATGAATTTATTGACTGAAAGAAAATTTAGTTCGACACTGTCTCTCCCGATTTTGTTGTATATTTTAATTCTTCTTTTTCCTCCTCAGCATAATTGAAGAAAATGCAGAATGAATCTGTTTTGAGTGAAACGTCATGAGATTTTAATGCCAAATTAATGTTTTCATAATACAATGTGTATCTATTCAAAATATAAAGCGAAATAATTCAGAGAGAACAATATCTACAACATTTCAGTAGGAAATTTTAGTTCTTCTATTGGTATTCTAGTTCTTCTTTGATATTTTGCACTGCTCCTTATGTTGATGAAGAACTGTGGGGCTTTGGAAAAGAAATTAATATAGCTACATTGGTCTAAAAATTACTCATTTATTTTTCAATTCCTGATAGAGATTGTGTTAATCTACCTGTTGCTCTCATAGTTCAATTACATGCTATTATTTTCAATCTGAGCTATGTGATATAAAAGAAGGCTCGAGTAGAATTGGTTCCCAGCTTCAATTTTTTTCTGTAGAAACTTGAAGGCTTATAGCTATAGTTTTCCTGTAATTCATATAGGTGGACCTCAACATTCCTAATTTTGCTGAATATCAAACTATACATCTCAAATTTCTGAAAGATTTATTTGTATTCTCCACAATGCATTTGGCGTGATAAGGGTATATACCTACCTAGGTATACTGAGAAATGTCTTAATTCTTGTTTTCCAATTTTCCTTCAACATTTCCCATATAACTAAAAATTTGTTTTTTAGATATGCGTAAGTTATTGGTTTACAGAACTGCAAATATATGTTCCAAATCTCAATCAAAACTGTCAAATAGATTAGAAGAAAATTGACTATAACAGACAGAGGAAAATTGACTATGACAGAAAGAATAAAATTGACTATGAAAGACAGAAAAACAGAGTCGGACAGGTGAAAAGATGCACAAAAAACACGCCTGTGATCCTACAATTGGTTCGATTCTATATCAGATGTATGGAACCCCGATAACGAAAATAAAATCGAAAACATTAAATGATCTGCGAAATCGAAGCACAATAAACTTTAATTAAAAAAAAAATTAAATATTTTTCTTTGGTATCAACTTCAAACTCGTTTGGATCATTTTCTGATTCACTATGAGTTTCCTGATTAGCAATGGAATGATAATGAAATAAAAGTACTCCCTAATCGAAATCTCCTCACAAACTTTTGGAACAGCCTACAATAACATAGATAAAGGCAAAAAGGTCCAATCCTAACCTTGTTAAAGCTCGTTAGATGAAAATGTAGATGAAATTAACCGGACACATTTCACAAAAATTCGTTGAAATTAATTAAAAAAAGAAAAGGGAATTTAAACACACATACCATAATTGTTAATATATTTTTCGGTAATAAAATGAAAAAAGACATTGAAAAAATAAAGAATAATAACTAGTAATTGTAATTTTATCTACTCCCATTGAATAATATATTCATCATTCAACTGGTATTGATCTGTAATAGTCTCTATAAACCAATAGTGTGAGGTAATAATAACTCACGCCTATAACTCACTCTAATACAAATAGGCAAAATGTAGCTTAGGAAATGAATAAAAAAGTCGGATCAATGGGGAACTCTATTTCAGACATCAAGGTAACGTTCTCGCCATCCATTTCTACATTTTCTTAGGTCTGAATATCCAAAAATTGCATTTTGAAAACGTGAATTTTTGACGTTCTCTACGGGATTCGATATCGATTCAATTTTGGACACAGAAATCGCTTTGGACAACTGTTGTCAATTTTGAAAATGCAGATTTATTCTAATTTTACTGAATAAGTCGAAAATAAAGTATAGTGTTCAATTCGCGGTAATGGTCATAATGCCGGCCACTCACGAGGCTACAGAGACGGGCGTTTTATGGCCTTTTATGACACTTTAAGAGCCCTTGACCAATCACGGAGACTCTTTTCGCACGTGGCCTTAGAAACCATCATAAAACGCCCGTCTCGGAAGCCTCGTGAGTGGCCGGCATTACACTCATAACACACTTGATGAATTACACCCCTCGCCTGACGGATCGGGCTGCAAAATTCATCTGCGTGTGTTATGACTTACATTACCGCTCCTTAAACAATATACTATTATTTAGAATAGTGAATAGTTGATACACTCAATTTGAATATGAAACCAATTTTTTCACTAATTATCTATAGGTTAATTTCAGAAGAGTTTGAATGCACAAGTTCACTCAATTATCTGGTTGTATTCTCAACGAAGGCATAATCTGCAGTCTCTTTTCAAATTTTCAAAAAAAGTTCGGTGCGAACATAATTTCGTCCTTATCTTCCATCCTATCTTCCGTATCAAAAATTGGTATCATTGCCATGACTCTTTCCAAGTATCCATATGGATTTTGTTGATGAGGTCACAGTTATCTTTAGCCAAATCTTTAATAAACAATTTCTTCTGAAGTGAAGGTTGAGTAAATTCGATACTTTGAGAGTGAAGAATTCAAAGATAGCTGCATTTTTTACTGGAATTAATTAATTTCAAGGATTTCGCGCGGAATTATTAAACTATACGATCGAGATGGAATTATGCATTCAGATGAGAACGACCTATGCAAAATTTTGTCTATTTCATTGTCAATTCTAGCAAAAGAACCAATATTTCTCTACCAAAAATCAATTGCATTCTTCAACTGCATGAACGATTGCTCAAAAGCTCCTGCTTTTAGAAACTTATAATTTCATGTTACAAATTTGGTTAATATTTTGAGTCAAATCTAACATACTTTTTTATTTCAAAAAATCCGAGCACTTGCTGCAATGATGCAAAGAATACCGTAATAATTTCACTTTCTCCCTAAATTCTTCATTCGTTAGTCACCAGCTACTCTATTTACGAAATCTCTACAGAGGTGTTTAATATTCCTTCGTAATCAGCGTTCTTGAACACTCCTTTCAATTCTATCAAACGTTACAATTTGAAGCCTCCGAATTATTGAAATTTTGACTCATTCGAATACATCGGAAAATTAAATGACTCATATAAATGCATAGTAATACTTTTCATTCATAACGTGTAAAAAGTGAATTAATTGAAGGAGAAAGAAAGAGAAGGCAAAACACGAAAAATTTCATTCATACTTTGCAATTTGCAAAAACTACATATGTAACTTCAAATAATTGCACCCATTTCATTCACCATTTTGTTTCGGGTGACTAATCAATGGTAATTAATGAAAAGCAAGTTCAAGACCATTTTCCAATGTTCTTTCGATGTGTCATTCACATATATTTAGATCCTATGCTAGTTCAATTTCATTGCTTCTAGTGGTTTTTCTTAGAAAGCATCCTATGTTGAACTGAAAAGTTTTTTGCGGTTTATTTGTATTAGGTATGTTTTTACTAATATTCATTAATTCATTCGCAATGATGTATTTTATAATTAATCTTTTTCTGAAATTGAATTTGTTTAGTTTCTTTCTCGGTTTTTACCATTTTTAGCATATATCAATGCCATCATCAAGCCATCATATGCATGGAAAGAAGCATGTTCAATTGTTAATTTGATATAGTTGGGATTACCTTCAAGGTACCATGTCATTATTGAATAAACCTCCATAATTTGAGAGTTAATAAAGGAATGCAACTGGATCTGCGTTATTCTTATTCGACACAAGTCATGGACACCATATAATTGACTTTCTCTTCTTCGTGGAAGAATGACGCACTTGCTACGTGTTACTAAGTCCCCAGGTATGTTTTCTGGTCCTCCAAGTGGGATATTTCGACCGACCGAATTATCGAATGATATAGAGTGAAAGTGCTGGTAAATGATCATCTCTTTTTAAAGCCTCGCTTACCTAACACTAATTACACGAGAGTTACAACATTTGGGGTATCCCAATATTTACAGTATAAATACTGAAATAATATACGGAGAATTATGGGGAAGGTAATAAGTTTCGTGCAGACTTAAATTCGTAGTACTTAGAAGACAGTCAACTCGTTCCATGCATGTGATACTACACAAGCGCCAACAATTCAATTTTTTCCACACATTCTTCTATAAAAGCCCAAATGTTTCGAAACTTTTGTTGTCGATTAAAAAGATTGTAGATTATAAAACGAAGGTATTATTTTATTTGGCTCAAAGGACCATTATTGTTTATAAACCAAATTAATCTTGCAAGTCATTGCATGTACAAAATCAAACAACAGACTCCTATCGAGAAGGTTTTGGGCTTTTTAGGCATATTCCCAGAACCAGCTAGTGCTGGTTAGTGGTTCATCGTTGAAACCATCAACAGAACAAGACAATGCTGCTTCCTTGTCTTGAAAAATTCCAAACAATCGTGTACCCAACCACTTAGCAGCATCGTCATCTCGAATAAATAATCTAGTCATCTAAAAAAATCAGCATACATCCATGACGTAACAGATCTCTGGAGTTTCCCAGAACTCTAACCAGCGTGAACTATGATAGAAAAAAGGAGTTGAATTGCCAAATGACGTCATATCTTTGACAATGTGAGTTCGGATAGACCCATTCGTGATTTTCGTGGATCAAGGTGAACTCAAAAGAGACAAAGAGAGGGATTTGATACAATTCGGTGTTGGACTAGGATGGATATAGGAAACTTAGTGGGATCCGTGAATTTAACCGGTGTACATCAGTTTTTGTGCGTGTAATTGCGTTAGTTTTGTGACAACGAAATGTTTGGTATGTTAAGAGTCTTCTTATTCTCGAGAAATATTTTGGAATTTGATTTTGAATTTGTTCGTGGTTGCAGCTCTTTCCCACGAGTTTGAGTCGTCCTTCAAAGTTTCTTGACACTAGGTAGCATTTAAGATGGCGTCATTGTCATTCTTTCTTGAATTTTTTCGATTTTCAAAAGGATCAGGCATTGTGAAGGCTCTGATAGAGTTGTTCAAAAACTTGAAAACACAATTCCAAGATTCCATTACAGAATTCCATCTTGAAAAACTCAGTTCTCGTATATCGAATGAAATTTGATTTTTCTCCTTCAATTTTAGATTAACTTGATTTCTTCTTCTTTCCTGAATAATGAAATATAGTAGTGAATTCAGTGGTTTTCGTTGGGAACTTTGAACTCCAATTCCTTTTCAAATCTATGGGTGCCCCTGGCTCAGTGGTAGAGCGTTGAAATTAAGACCCAAAGGTCCGAAGTTCAATCCCGAGCTAGGAAAGAAATTTTCTAGTCTCGGTAGGGGCCACCATTCTCACTGTTGGGTCAAAAATTAACAGTGCTGTGCCTAAGGGGGCGTAAGGACACAGTAACAAAGCCTACACAGAACACAGCTGCTTACTCCGAACTCGGCACAAGTTACAAGTTTCGAAGCTTGTAATTTCAGAGGGGACTCCACAGGAGACCTAGGAGTAATCAGGATAAAACAAAACAAACAAACAAACAATGATATTCTCAGGTGTCCAATGAATAAAAGATGTACAGAGGGAGTGAAAAGTAACGCACAAAAAAATCTTCGTGATTTACTATTTTGTGCACAAACACTCCAAAAAGTCAATTTTTATTTCAAACTGCGCAACTTTTCAGGTATAATTTTCAGAGTTCTTCACTCGTATAGTCGTATAGGGTACCTGACAAATTCCTCAATTATACATGAGAAGTTACGTAATTTAAAATAAAAATTGATTTGTTAACGCACAAAATAGTAAATACCGAAAATATTAATTTTATGCGTTACTTCTACTATATATTTTCATAAAATGTTTGAGGTAAACAGAATATATTTTTCTGATTTCCATTTATAGCATCAAATAAAATATTTATAGATCAAAAGAGCTTTTTATAGCTATTTTTGTCCCAAACTCCCAGAAATAGAGAGAGTAATCTCTACACACTACCATAAGCGTTTTCCAAATAATTCTCTTATTTTCATAAGCGTGACGTTGGTAAACAGACAGAGTTGCTTGTTTTTCTTGAAAATATTTCTTCTAATTTTATCTAAGACTCGGTTAATTCATAATTTGTTGATCAGAGAAGCCCCAGAATTGATTAAGCCTTACTGAAAGTGACCTCTCAAGCTAATTTCACCTGTATGAAATGAAGTGTATCTTTATCGATAAAACCCAGGTAAACTCATATTTATTCTTCATTTCGCAATAATAAACAGCACATCGCACGGTTTTAAGATTTATTGAACCAAGCGAAATTTACATAAAATTAACACTTATTGGACACCATAAACTAATCTCCAAAGTCAAACATGACTTGAGCCTTTTGAATGATGAAAAGGAATTCAGCATCTATTCAGTGACAAAACTCGAAAGATTGCGAAATTGTTTTATGAATTTGGTATAACATCAAATCATTGTTCCATGCTTAAAATAATATTTTAACTATTACCAATTCAAGAATACATAATGGGTGTTTTTTTCAGAGTGATAAAACTTGATTTGAAATAAAACACATTTAAATGAAGATTGAAGCAATTTTTTTTTATCTGAAAGATAATTTTATGAAACTTATGTTTTCAAAATAATTTCCGACATATGTCCACCACGATTAGCTCTGAGGAACCAGACCAATTTTGGACAACTTATTCTAGTAATTCCGGCCTTATTTTAGCAATAACACGAGTAATGTTGGCTTCCAAAGCGTCTATTGTTTCTGGCTTATCAGCATAAACCAATGACTGGATATAACTCCAAAGAAAATAATTCATTGGAGATATGTCGCATGATCTTGGAGGCCAATTAATTGGACTAATTATCGAAATAATGCTACCGCCAAATCTTTATTTCAATATATCAATTTTTATGATCAAGTGGCTTTAGTTTTTGAACAATTTGGATCTTGTATGGGTGGAAATGAAGATCTTAATGCAAAATTTTCCATGTGGTGGTTGCACAGAGTCCAGCTTGATGTGAACGTCGACGAATAGTCAAATCTGGATCTTCAGATACACTATCTCTTACAACAGCGATATTTTCTTCTGTACTTACAGAGTTCTTTGTCTTGTTGTTGTTGCATCGAGTAGAGAAAATGTTGTCCGAAATATATCGATAGTTCGACGAATAAGCTTTATGTTAACCAAAAATTTCACGAAGTGAGGCAAATAGAACACTGATGTTGAAAATAAATCTCAACAATATGTAAACCTTGTTGCGGCGTGAGTCTTTCCATGATAATTTGTCAATGCTTACTGAACAGAAATGTCAAAACAACTTGGCTTCAACCTTCTGTAAAATCACAGTTATCCCTATCGAAAGTTCTATAACTCTGAAAAAAACACACGATACATATGAATTATTCTCAGCTAATGCTGTTCTTCAATTGATAATATACAGGGTTCGTATTTAAAAATTGTTAAATCTATTCTGGATTAGAGGTAGACTTCTTATTTCCATTTTCCAGGATTTGGGAACATTTCACCACAGAGCTAGTAGATAGGGGATGCTGAGATATTTTTCTTCTATGAATTTCTAGCGATTTCAACTGGGATTGACCGATTTCGAATTCCTAAACTAAGATGAAGCTCAAAAAGAACTATCAAGCTCTCTATGCGAACACAATCTCCCAAAATCCAAGTCTAAAAATACGACCACAAAAACTAACTCAAAAGTTGCCCCATAAGTCTAACATCATAACTCATAAAGCACACTTCTTTCGACAACTGATTTGTTCTTTCTTTTTTGCAGATGCCTCAAATAGTCCCTTCGGCTGGGTTCACCCCACCATGTGACTACAGCACATTCGCCGACAACTTCGACCTATCGTTGCTACCAGGAGGAGATCAACCCCTCTCCCCTTCAACGCTCTTATACGCACAATCGCCACAGAACAACGACCAGAAAAAACAAAGCGAATTCAGGGTCTATACAACATTTCACCAAGTTGAACCGGAACAGACCGAAGAAGCCAATTTCCGTCCAGATTTCAACAAACTACTAGAATCGGACACTGAAAGCACGAGTTCCAACCTGCCCCAGTCTCCCATCTCCAATATATACCTGGAAGTTCCCTCCAATAGCTTCCAACCAAACAGTCCAAACAGTGTGGGGTCACTATCTCCGTATTCATCCCACAGTTTGTTGTCCCCCAATGATCAGTTTGGTTCTTACAGGCAGTCTTTCGAAGCTAATTTCTACCCGAGTTCCCCTGAACAATCTCTATATGCTCCGTCCCCATCTTCTGTATACTCCAAATCTCCAAGAGAAGACTACCTCCAAAATCATTACATCAAAACTGAATCTTTATCCCCAATTCCTCCATTCAGCACTTTCACAATCAAAGAGGAGTCATTCCTGAATTCTTGTGGATTTTCTTCCCCGTCAAGTCCAGCAAACTCTTGTCACTCAGGGAATACGTCATTGAATCAAATAACGGATCCATCTGACGTCAGTGGTTTGCTGGAAACCCCATTTTTAAACAAACAAATCAAACAGGAAGAAAGCACAGTCGATTTCAGCAGTTTGCTGAACAACTTCCAAGACAATAGTCTTCTCAAGAGCTTCCTAGACGACTCGTTCAATCAAAAGAACAAGTGTAATCCACCGGTAGAGGAAGAACCGAAAGATCACAAGCTCTTGAGGGAAGCCTTGAGGGACACCAGCTATCTGAAGAAGTACAACAACGCCAGGCCCATAGAACTGGAACTGTTGGAGTCTTACATAAAAATGGAAGAGGATGAAACGTCGCCCCAAGATGAGCTTAACGAGCAGATTGCGAGGGAGAATATCGAGCCCGTTTTGAATATCGCCATCGAACAAATGAAGAAGGAGGTTGACAAGACTTGTGCAACTCTTGGAATTTCAACTGGTAAGCGTTCTTGACTTCTAGCGAGGCGAGTGAAAGTTCAAGTGGGAATTTCCAGATTGTTTCGAGAAATCGGTCATAAATTCTTCTGTCGGATTTACGTAATTTGATACAATTCGATTTGATCGAGGGATTATTAAAAAAAAATTATTATACAGGGTGTTCATAAGCTGGAAAATCCTTGCGTGATTTTAAGAAAATAATGTCTCATAAACATCGGACCGCATACGTTTAGTTTTCGAGATATAGTGTCAATAAAAAAAATTGAAAATACTGAAAAGCTTTTATCTTCCAATCACGGATATATCCACGTTTAGTTTTTTTGTTGTGGAGATCTAGCTTCAGGATATCCTTCTGGATTCAAGTTATGGAATGTTCTCGCACGCCTCCACAAGATGTGATCTAAAATCGAATATTAATAACATGATCCTTGATATATTCATTCAGGTGATCTAGTACACTAATGAATTAATAGATTAAAAAAAAGTTATCGGATTCAGCTATTTAGAGCTACTCTCCCTTGAAAACAGCAACCTTCAAATAGCTGAATAGATTACTACTAGTAGTAATAACCTGTCCACATTCACTCACGTATTTCTTTGAAAAATCCAACGAATACAATAACAATAGTGTTCAGGGATTGCAAATACACACGCGTATTGAATGGGTGTGGCGTTTTGTAAGATTGAATTGATTTTATCACTTTGTTCGATGGGTTATTATTGTTGATATTATGAAATGGGTGGAGGGTTTGGTAACAACATAGCTTGTTACGGTTTCCGTGATTTTTATTTGAATAATATCGGAAAGGAGTTTCCTCTATAAGCATTACTTTCTGGAGAACCCACATTTGTATTAATTTCGCACAGGTAATATTTATGAATATTTGCGAAAAAATTTATGGGGTTATTCTTTGTTAAAAAATATGGTGGGTCTTTTATACAAAATTTTCTTTTTTAAGCCCCCCCCCCCGCTCATTACTCCCCCTAATGAAGGCGCCCGAAAAACAGTTTTTAATTATTCTTCTCATAAACAAAAACTGACACGAATGAAATTGAGCAAACATTTCATGCAAGCGAGAAGGCAGTCAAAAAAATTTTGGTGATGTTCCTCTATGATTCCAAGGGGTAGAAAAGGCCGCCCCTAAATATTGTTTCGCAAGAAACTTTTTCCATATTCATATTTTACAATATTAAAATTGAGAAAAAAGAATTCTGTCAGCTTCGCCAAAACAGAAGACCATTTCGACTAATTCTTTGCGGTTGAAATTCCTCATTAACACAGTTTTTTAATTTGTGATTTGATTCCGCCAGTTTTGAATTCGATCCCTCAAACGAAAATTTCTTGCAGATCCATCACATTGGAATGCAGCCAATGTCTTTTCATGGATCCAGTGGACATCCCGCGAATTCAACCTACCAGAACCTTCTGCCGATCAGTGGAGCATCAGTGGAGTTGATCTTCTTGAACTCTCTGAAGATGGCTTCTTGCACCGATCCAATCAGGTAAATTTGCACATTTTACTCATTGAATACCAATTTAGGTTTTATGTGACGCAGAAAAGAAGAAACTCGTAATTTATTCAATAAACAGCTAATATCTTATTTTCTTTCTGTCAGAATAGCTAGTTTTTGGTCAGGATTGACATTTCAAATCTCAAGGAATAATTTCAGGATTTCGGGTCCATCTTCATTATTTGAGGGTACAAAAAAAGTGACGACAAGATATACAAAAGTTTCTTGTCTGTGCATCTCCGTGAAGAATTTTGTTGAATGATAAAAGGAACTCATTTCATATGGACTATATGAAGTATTAGGTAGCAACTCAATATGGATCAAGCTGTAACTTTCGGGTGTTTTTTTTTGGAGTGATTAGCATGTAGCATTAGCCCCAGATCTAGTCGTGATGGACATATGCCGAAAATAATTTTCAAATTATAACTGTTATTAAATCTTTCAAATAAAAAAAATTGGCTTCAATCTTGATTTAAATGTGATTTATTTCAATTTAGAGTTCTGTCACTTAAAAAAAACACCCGATGCCCTAAGATGTGAACTTTTAAAGTTATTCGCGAGGCATATCCATAGTTGTAAAATATCGCAGTTAGAGATTCATGCCTTGAATTCATTTTTCTTCCTTTTGTTGTCCTTTCCCGATAAAATTATCTCTATTGCCCAAGAAAATTGTGAAATTATTATTACTAATTATTTATACTACACTGTTACTATGTAACTAATTACTACGAATTTCGCAAAAATTCCAGCGTGTATGGCAATAATTCATCCATGAACTTTGCGATTGTTATCGTTATCAACAAAAATCGAAAAAATAAGTGATTATGAGCTTGGATACATTTTCAATAAATAATTTCCCAAATCGGGACTTTATCGCAGCATTTGTTTATAAATGGAACTAATGGTCATCTCAGGCCATTAGGTCGAAGTAAACAAGGTGTTTGAATGAAATATGTAATATTTTTTGCTCTTTTCAATAACTGGTAATCTCGAATAAACTGATATGCGAAGGCTTCAAATAAGTGAGCTGACCGTTAGGTAGAGACTGCTTGTTTTCATACATGTCCAGATTGTCAATGATTAAATGAAGATTTACCGTTATGTTCACCTTCCCATAGGTATTGGCCCACATTTCCGCCGAATAAAAAACTCGTTGCAGACATAATAAAAGTAAAACTGACTTTTTTCATTGAAATATTGCTCACATTTTCTCATCTCAAAAGCGAACTAGTTGTCATAACTTCTAAGGTTCATAACCAAGAATTCGGAATAACCAAACGAAATTATACAGGGAGTTTTCGACTAAAATTTGTGACCGCAAACTCTTTGACCAACTGAGCAACAAGACGGTTTTAGCTTAAAACTTCAATGGTCATTTTTAACTGAAATTGGGGAACGTAATTTTTCAGTGGAATTCTTAGTAAACACCTCTAAATTCCTCCACAAAAACCTCTTTCTGGAATAAAATCCCTGATGAAATTAAGATACGATTTTTGCTATTTCAGTGTGGCTTTGAACAAAATCTCAGAAACTGAGTAAGTAGTTCAAGTAATGGCTGTAGTAAACTAATCATATACAGTTGCGTGGAGAAGTGGGTAGGGCACTTAATGAAATGAATATTTCATATCTCTTGCATTAGCGCTCCCATATTTAAAAGATTTTTCTCACAATCAAGAGCAATCTCAGTCAACCGCGAACAATTATCAGTTAATAGGAGTTTCATTGCTCATTTCGAGATGAAAAATTACGACTCTATTGATGTTTAGTCAGATGCCGAGTTGAATAGTATGAAATGAAGAACGAATAATAAATGTTAAAAAAACATTATAAGAAGTTCTTCACGAACAAACTTTTTTTAGCTCATCTCCGAAAGAGTGATGATATCATTAGTTTGTTTATAATAATGACGAAGAAAAGAATATGCTATTTCAAGAATGTAGAAGTGTTTACAATTGAGAATTCAATTCGTTTGAAGGAACGCCTGATTTATTCATAATTTCATTGTTTATTTGAAGCGAATGAAAGATAGGAATTTATTAATAAATGTTTTAAAGGTCAGGATTTGCGATTTACTATAAAGTAAATCTCCCTCAGAGATTTCTAACTATTTTCAAAATACACTGCGCAAAAAAATTAACGCACATTATGGAAATCTCAAATTTATTCTACAACTGAAGGTGTTCTCAATGATAATTATTTTTATCAGAATTATGCATGCATATGTTATCCACTTTCAACGTTTTTATTCAATACAGATGTTTTCGACCAGCAGGAATAAAAAAAGATGATATTATCAGATTTTGAATGTATTGGCTCCATTCTAAAATCAGTTGTTCTCGACCAATTCTAGTGATCAATAGTTTTTCTTTCGTTTGATTTTCTACACTCGATCGCTCTGCAACGCGAAACACGCAATTTGACCCACGAGGAATAGCCCGGGAGCCAGTGATACTTTTTAGTCAGTCATTTTAACCCTGGCCATAATTTGTATATAGCTTGATTTGGTTGTTTTCTTAGCCAAAGTGACCGTCAGCTGGCTCAACAGTGGTGGGTTCGCCAATGGGAGCAACGAAAACATGTAAAAAAAATTTTGAGTTTCAGTCATTGCAACCCTGCTGAAATTTACAGACATGGTAGTTTGTATAATTAGTCGAATAAAAAAATCGTCCGCTGGTTGTACGTTGGTGGAAAATCCGTCCGCTGGACATGGAAACTTGTAAAAATAATTTTAAGTTTCAGTCATTTTAACCCTGCTGAAATTTACAGAGATGGTAGTTTATATAATTATTCGAATAAAAAAAAATCGTCCGCTGGCTGTACGTTGGTGGAAAACCCGTCCGCTGGACATGAAAACGTCCGCTGGACATGAAAACTTGTTAAAAATTTTTGAGTTTCAGTCATTTTAACCCTGCTGAAATTTATAGAGATGGTTGTTTATATAATTATTCGAATAAAAAAAATCGTCCGCTGGCTGTACGTTGGTGGAAAACCCGTCCGCTGGACATGAAAACTTGTAAACAAAATTTTGAGTTTCAGTCATTTTAACCCTGCTGAAATTCACAGAGATGGTTGTTTACATAATTATTCGAATAAAAAAAATCGTCCGCTGGCTGTACGTTGGCGGAAAACCTGTCCGCTGGACATGAACTCTTGTAAAAAAATTTGAGTTTCAGTCATTTTAACCCTGCTGAAATTCACAGAGATGGTAGTTTATATAATTATTCGAATAAAAAAAATCGTCCGCTGATGTATTTTGGTGGAAAACAAGTTTTCATTTCCAGCGGATGGGTTTTCCACCAACGTACATCCAGCGGACGATTTTTTTTATTCGAATAATTATATAAACTACCATCTCTGTAAATTTCAGCAGGGTTAAAATGACTGAAACTCGATATTTTTTTGGGTGTTTTCGTTGCTCCCGTTGGCAAACCCACCACTGGTGCGCCAGCTGACGGTCACTATGCTATAAGACAAATGCAAATTAAGCTATATACAAGTTATGGCCAGGGTTAAAATTGGTCACCAAAAACTATCACTGGCTCCCGGGCTAGAATGTGCCCAAGCGGTAGTTTTGCGAGAAGAAGGGTGGACATACAACAAGAATTGCAGAAAGGTTTGGAGTTTCCCATACATGTGTGTCCAGAATGTTGCAGCGATTCAGGAAGACAGGTATGAATGTCCGAAGACCAGGACAGGGTAGACCACGGGTAACAACTGCCATTCAAGAACGTTACTTGAGAGTTTCTTCGTTGAGACAAAGGTTTGCAACCGATCGCCTCCTTCAAAATCAGCTTGAGCAAACTCATGATGTGCAAATTAGCACTCAGACAATAAGAAATCGCCTCAGAGAATATGATTTAAGGCCTCGTGTCGCGGCAAGAGGCCCATCTCTTACCCCAGCCCATCGAAGGGCGCGTTTGGATTTTGCGAGAGAGCATATCCATTGGAAAGAGGCCGATTGGGAAAGAGTTCTCTTCACAGATGAGTCTAGATTCTGCCTCTACCATTGTGTTCGACGTTCCCTTGTATACAGACGTCCACATAAAAGATATGCTCAGTGCAATTTCCTGAATACTACTGGTTTCGGGGGAGGATCGATTATGGTATGGGGTGGAATATCTTTGACTGCTCGCACAGACCTAGTGGTCGTTGATAATGGAGCTATGAATGCTGATAAGTATATGAGGAACATTCTTGAAGAGCATGTAGTGTCATTTGCCCCATACATTGGTGAAAACTTCTTTTTATGGACGATAATGCCAGACCCCATCGTGCGCGCATCGTTCAGGAGTACCTTGAAGAGGTTGAAGTCTCTCGAATGGAATGGCCAGCAAGAAGTCCAGATCTCAATCCGATTGAGCAGATTTGGGACAACCTCATTAGAAGGCTGAGAAGTTCAGAAAATCATCCAGCTACTCTTAATGACTCCAACTCGGAGAAATCTGGGAAGGATTAGATCAGAACATTTCAAGATCACTCATTTCGAGTATGAACCGTCGTTGCCGAGCTGTAATTAACGCAAGGGGAGGAAATACCAAGTATAAATCACTTATCAGCATTTCAGTATTTTGAAAATTCTTCATTTCTCTTCTTTCATATAAGATTCGGTGAAATCCTGATTTTTTTTTCCATTTAATGTGTCTTGTTTCGTTCAAAACCTTCCCGAGAGAACATGAAAAATAAGTTATAAAGTCAATGTAGAGTTAACTTTCATTAAAATGGAGATTTTCAGAATGTGCGTTAATTTTTTTGCGCAGTGTAGTTATATATAGTTCCATAAAAATCTGGACAAACGATTTCATTCCCATGATATCTCCGTCAATTTTCGGGACAAATGTATGAAATTTTCAGTGTACATGCAGAATAAGTTATAAAGTCAATGTAAAGTTAACTTTCATTAAAATTGAGATTTTCAGAATATGCGTTAATTTTTTTGCGCAGTGTACATTGAACATTGGATACTGTCTCGAAATTTCTGATTATGATTGAAAATTTATTCTGAATCACATCATTTTTGTGAAGTTGGATTCCTACAATTCCAAAGAATGAAAGTTCTAATCCCAAGAACTTAATGAATCCCATAAAAAATTTCGTTAGAAAAGTCTGATAAGAATCTATCCATGTTTTTTTTTTGAGTAATAGAACTTTAAATTACAGTATTACACTTGAAACCAAAAAAAATGCCCTGTAGGCCGATATGAATTCAAAATATTCAAGGACACTACAATTTTGTTTCTGTGTACTTTTCAATTAAGTATACGATGAATTTAAAAAAAATAAATGGTTTATAAGTATAATATATCGAACTTCCTTATATCTTGATTCTTATGAAATTCTACCAGAACATGTCAATTAGGAAAAATTAAGTTTACCGATCGGTAGCGGCCTTGAGCAATGTCAGTCAACGTCCTTTATACAGTTAACCGAGACCGAAACAAAGAAATCTTAACGTATCCATTTGCAAGTCAGGAGAAAGTCTTTCGAATTCGACCTACTTACTTACTAATTCAAACCACATGGAATGCGTTTCAATCTTCATTCGTCAATCAATTAAACAACAAACATATTATTTGCGACGCCATGCACTTGTAGAAACCGTTTTGCGAGAGTTTCTCGGAAAAATGCTGTTTCAGATCCCAGGGAAAGTGTAATGATATATTCGCACATGGCATTTGAATAATGCTTTTCCTTCCATAATTTCTCAATTACGGTCTCTGGCTTCTTTATTTATGTGGTCGACATGATTTCTGATGTTTTCGAACCACTTTATCCTGATATTATATTCATGGGCCAAGAACAGACCCTTGTGGTATTCCTAACTGACAGTCCGAAGTAAATCGATGTGCCCTCCTATATTCGATTACGATGATCAATTGGGGGAATTCAACAGTTTTATTTTTCCAGGGTGGAATGATACTTCATGCTCAATTAGAAATCTGGAAAGCAGCCAACTGTAGCAATGACTTAAATATGTCATGGCTTCCAGAAACAGCTTCTAGTAACGCTTCCAGTGGAGATGTGTCTGATGGTAAGTACCTGAAAAAATATATTCATTGTCTGAATAAAAAACAAGAAAAGTCTAACCATCTATATTGTGTAGAATGAAAAATACTCCAATTGGCCAAAGATACTGTCGTTACCGGTTAAATGTTGAGTTTTTGAACACCCTATATTTTATATTCAAACTGAATTTAGAATTGAAGTTATCTAAAAATTTCATAGAAGGAATATTCCCGAAGAACAAAAAATATGAGATGAACTTTGAACTGTTTCCATTCATATCGGATCAGTTAATTCTTCCAACAAACAGTTAGAAATTCGTCTACTTTGAACATTTCCATTGTAATATTGAATATTAATGTCATCAATAAATCACTGTATTCAAGCTTACGAGGGAATCCAGATACTAAAATTTGAATTAAAATTCAGCTGAATAACCATTTCAAGATTTTAATTTCTCTAATTCAATCTTATCAGTTGTAGTCGTATTTTTCTCTTCGAGTTTGTTAATTAAATTTGCAGTTTTTAATCGAGGAGATCTTGCTAAATTTGTCCTTTTATCAGAATTCGAGTTAGTGAAATTGAAGTGAACCAGGAAGATAATTCCGAATGTTGAACAAAAGCTATCTCTTCTTGATAACTTCTACGTCGACTTCGAAATATCAGTAGTTTCAAGGTAAACCACATCGACTCGTGAACACCTATTATTATGAAGAAACAATAATTGTCGATTGTTTTATAGAAGAAATATCCAATGGGAAGCTGGGGACTTAAATGCTCACTGAAAATCAACCGATTTTGAAATCGACTCGTTGTTTTACTTTTACGTATTAGTTGTTAACGTCATAGTTCTTAGTTTTCCATAATTCTTAGACATGTTGAAAACGTTTGTCAAGAATATTATTCATTACAAAGAACCTCCAGCTCTGTTCTTGTTACCTAATCATTATCAAAAAATAACTTTTACCTTTTTCAGTTGAAAATATTATCGAATATAATTGAAAATGTTTAATGACAATTATCGATTTTGATTCTTAGTGGAAGCACTCATATGAAATAACGATTTTTTTTAAACATGTTTTGTACATGTTACGTAAAGAAGTTCATATAAATCCAAGTCTTCCATTAGCTTCTAAAATGACTTGTTTTCAAATTCTTGTTCTTCATTTTATATTATTTCGAGAATTATTTGATCATATGGACTTTGTCATAATATAATCCTTTAAATTGATACGAATCTTGAACCGGTTAGGTGCCAGGCTTAAACGGCTTCTTGAGTGAATAAATATTATGAAATTCGAGAAACTTCTGAATAAATTGTTTTCGATAAAGAAAAATCGGCAGTATTCCTTTTTATGCTAAAAAATATATCATTATATGACCATATGGACACCACTGAACTTGGTAAAAATGTTCTGTCTACTTCAAAATACCGGTATTCATTCCGTCATACAGTAACCAAACTTTGTGTGAATATCCCAAACCATTTACGAACTATATGAGTTTTTACTTGAAGTATCGCAGGTCAAAATCTTCCGAGTAAATTCAGAAGCATTCTGTGAGATAAATTTTCGATGTTTTTTGCAGATGAAGATGACGAGCCATCCATCCAATCAGACCCAAGCAAACCCTCCACTTCAAGAACTGGAACCCACATTCACCTGTGGCAGTTCTTGAAAGAACTCCTCCAAAACCCGCAAACCCATGGATCCTGTATAAGATGGTTGGACCGCTCTAAGGGAATCTTCAAAATCGAAGACTCAGTCAAAGTGGCACGTCTTTGGGGAAGACGAAAAAACAGGCCCGCTATGAACTACGATAAGTTGAGTAGATCCATAAGACAATATTATAAAAAAGGCATAATGAAGAAAACTGAGAGATCTCAAAGGTTAGTTTATCAGTTCTGCCATCCGTACAATTCGTAAATTGAACTTGAAAATTTCCCAAAAATTGTACATATAATATTTATTCGGGTTTTTCGGTAAGGTTTAGGTTATTGGGGTATACTCGCATTTTGAATTGACAAAATGCGAAAAATTCTCGTAGGGTATGACTGCGAGGATTCAACTGAAATTAAGCCAGTTAGGCGATTTCTTGATGTCGTTTTGGAAGGTAATTTCCTCTTTCGATTTTGTTATTCACCGACAAGTAGGACTAATTCAGGGGCAATGTAAACTGGACAAGTTTCTTTTGCTCGAGTACCGCACTCTTGATGCAGAGATCCTTATCCTCAAGGTTTATATTTCTGAAAAAATATCCGAAGAAGTTGGTGATTTTGGTCCCATATATCTATGATATATTACTCATGTAAGTTCTATGAACACATTAATGAGATGCAATAATTAGTTTTTAAGGTGAAATATTATGTTCAAGTTATGTATCGTGATATTGAATACTCTTATAAAAACTCTCATAATCCTCCCAAATGAAATATTGGGATGAATGTTCAACATATATGGACTTATGGACATGGTTCTTCAAAACTGCCTCCATATTTTTATGTTTTGTAAATACCACAAGTTTATCTTATATAATATAGCCTACAGGCATTTATCCATAGCCCCCAGTAAACATTATTTTGAGGTCTATATTATAAAACTGTTGGATACTTAAGATTTCTTAAACTTCTTTCTTTTGTAAATATTTTTTGCTTTTTTTGGGCTGAACATTGGCATTCTAAATTTTTCACGAGAATGGGAGACTCTACATATGTGTTTCCGCAACAAGTCTAGAATTATAGATCTGATTATAAATAAAAATGACTATAAAACACGCTAGAAATAAAAATCTATGCTTGGTTGGATCTTTAATCGCAAGTAATAATCAAAAGTCAGCATATAAGAATAATTATTCATTAATACTCAGCTTTAATTTATACCCATAACGTATTTTAACGAATTCCATTGTAAGTTTCAAGAATTCAATGATATTAGTAGTGATAAGCACATATTCGAAAATGATAATTGTTAATCGTGTTGTATATAAAGAAATGATAAAATTCTTAGTAAAATTGTGATATTTTGTACAAAATCAAAATCCTAAGAATATATCCATCGTTTTGCAAATGTATTTAATATTTAAATAAATTCGATTTTTCCCAAATTTGTTTTTTTCCTGGGCAACACACCTCCATTATAAATCATGGTTCATTAATTATTTATATCTCTACAACACGTGGTTGACCTAATCCTCACGAAGAGACGTTGGGAGTCAACGTTTATGGTTTCGGTGCAATGAGAAGGAGAAGCTTCAAGGCTGATATATAGCGTAAAAAATACCGGAAAATGTGCTGGAGCCAGGTTGGATATGTAAAAGCAGATCAACCGCAGATTTAATGAGCCTTCACGTTGGACAAGGTCGACTACATTCTAAAAATCATGTTGGGATAGCTGGAACAGGTCTGCATTATGATTTTATTCTGCCCGAGATTGAGAAACGTGATGATGCAATTAAGTATTTGCGTTCGAATTTCGAAATAACGTTTTCTGGATTATCCTATAAGTATACAGAGTGGTCCATTGAAAACGAAACGGTTGGCTTTTCAAAAAAAAATCCTCTCCCTATTAGAAGATGTAGAATACTTCCAATCCTTTGAGAAAGTAGAAAAACTTTCCTGTTTTGTCAGCTACATCGATACGTTTTCTCAATTGGATTTTAGATTTGGAGAATTTTGATGATGCACTGTTTGGACTATTGAATAAACAATTGACGGAGAACAAATATCGGGTGTTTTTTTTAGAATTTTCAAATTGAAATAAAACACATTCATTTTAAGATTGAAGCCATTTTTTTTATTCGAAAGATAATTTCATGACATTTATGACCAATTTTGGACCACTTTCTCGAGTATTTCAGGCCATATTTCAGAAATAACACGAGTTATGTTGGCTTCCAAAGCGTCTATTGTTTCTGGTTTAGCGGCATAAACCAATGACTTGACAATCCCCACGAAAATAATCCATTTGAGTTACGAGGATGTTTTGATATCTAGTTAGCCTAGACCAGTTCCATGCATAAACAAAATATTGCGATACCATATCAACGAACAATAACTTATTAGAAATATCAGTGTTGATTTCGACGTCAAAAAAGTATACCAGAGTTACGCAATAGATTGAAAAAAAAGATGTCCACAGAAATTGTAAAAATCGAAAAATTGGAGTATCGAGCCATCACCAAGTACCTGTATTTCAATGGGTAAAGAGGTAAGCAGATGTACGAAGGTATGCACCCTTTGTGATCAATGTCCTTCGTACGCGACCGTGAAAAATTGGACTGCAAGCTTCAAAAGAGGTAAATTTTTCATTGAAGATGATGACCGATCGGGAAGACCAGTTTCTGTGTCAGTCCCCGAAAATATCGATGCAGTTCATGACCTGATTTTGTCAGACCGTCGAGTTGGGCTAAAACGGATATCTGAAGCACTGAAGATTTCATACAAACGCGTTCATCATATACTTCACGTCAATTTGGACATGAGAAAAATTTCTGCAAAATGGATCCCCAAAAGTTTGAATGTTGACCAAGAGCGTGCAAGGGTAGAAGCATCGCGTTCGATCTGTGCTCGATCTGAAAACGATGTAGACTTCTCCAACCGAATTGTTACTATGGATGAGACTTGGTTACGTTTCTACGATCCAGAAACAAAGCAGCAATCGATGGAGTGGCGACACTCTGGTTCTCCAAGACCTAAGAAGTTTCGTGTCCAAAAATCTGCCGGAAAAGTTCTTGCTTCAATTCTTTGGGATTGCCATGGAGTAATCATGATTGATTTTTTGGATAAGGGTTGAACAATAACTGGAGATTACTATTCGACATTACTGACCACTCTACGGGAAAAAATTAAAGAGAAAAGGCGTGGAAAGCTATCCAAAGGTATTTTGTTTTTACAGGACAACGCCCCACTACACAAATCTCATATTGCCATGCAAAAAATCGTGATTTAGGGTTAGAATTACTAGAACACTCCCCTTATTCACCAGATTTGGCTGCGTCCGATCATCATCTCTTTCCCCAACTGCAAAAAAGTTTAAAAGGTGGTAAATTTTCTTCCAACGAGGAGGTAATAAAAGCTGTGGAGGACTGGTTTGCAGAGCAAGAAGAAACATTTTTTTGAAAGGTCTAGAGACGTTGCAGGTTCGCTGTAATAAATGTATTCAATTAAGAGGAGAATATGATGAGTGATGAAATATTTTGACATTGAAATTTTGTTTGGTTCTATAGTAGGCTAAGAACTTTTCAATATATCCTCGTAACGTATGGTCCGAAAGTTTTGGGAAAAATTTCAAAAGCATATAACTCTGACTTAAATAATCTTATATTTTTATCGAATTATTCAACAATTTAACTTAACTATCCTTATTATAAATCAACATTCAAGTAACAGACAAGCGACCATTATTTTCGATTTGCGTAATTATTCCCCTGACACGTTGCTTCTCAATCAGACCAGGTGAAATTTTTCCCAAAACTTTCGGACCATACGTTATGTCGCATGATCTTGGAGGCCAATTAATTCGACCATTTCTCGAAATAATGTTATCGCCAAATCTTTCTTTCAATAAATCAATTGTTACGGTAGCAGTATGAGGTGCAGCACCATCTTGTTGGAACTGAAAGACTTCTAGATCGATACCTTTCGAATTTTGAAACACATAATCATTGATCATCGATCTGTAACGAGCACTAGTCACTGTAACATAAGCTCCAGCATCGTTTTTAAACAAATATGGATCGATGATGCCTCCAGCGTGTAAAGCACACCATACAGTGCATTTTTCAGGATGCAATGGAACATGCAGAACTTCTTGAGGATTGTTTTCACTCCAGATACATATGCTTGTTTACGTATCCGTTCAACCAGAAATGAGCTTCATCACTGAACACAATTTTTCGATAAAAAAAGTGGACCAACTTCGAGATTTTCTAGGACCCAATCAGAAAAAACGACGCTCATTTGGTCAAGTGGCTTTAGTTCTTGAACCAGTTGGATCTTGTATGGATGTAGACCAAGATCTTTACGCAAACTTTTCTATGTGGTGGATGCACAGAGTCTAACTTATTGTGAACGTCGACGAATAGAAAAATCTGGATCTTCATTAACGCTATCACCTACAGCAGCGATATTTTCTTCTGTACGTGCAGTTCTTTGTCTTGTGGTTGTTGTTGCATCGAGCAGAGAAAATATTGTCCGAAATCTATCGATAGTTCGACGAATGAGGTGCTCTGATGAAGATGAACGATTATGCAAACCATAAATTTCACGAAGTGCTCTATAAGTATGGCAAATAGAACACTGATTTTGAGAATAAATTTGAACAATTTGTGAATTTTGCTGCGCCGTGAGTCTTTCCATGATGATTTGTCAAAACAACATGGCTGCTATCTTCTGTCAAATCACAGTTATCCCTATCGAAAATTCTATCACTCTAAAAAAAAAACCACCCGATATAATGTTCCCTTTATTTTGAATGTGAAGACATTTCTTGGTATAATTCAGTAATGGAACCCATTTGAGGTGTATTCTTTATTCATATTCCATATACAACAGTTTACATACTACAATAACAATTTTTACAAAATTCACTAAAGATCTATCAAATATGTATCAACATAATATACAGTAGTAAGTAAAAAACGAGTATTAGTTCAGCTGGTATCGTTTCTCAATCGATCTGAATGATCTCAAAATGAAAAATGAGCAAATAAATCTTCAATCTACACACCCAATTATTAAAATATAAAATTCATCCCCTACGACTAATCACACTCAAACAAAGATACTTTGTATCTTCAACATTCGTCGTACATATAATAATCAGTCATTTCATTTACTCTATAGAATATCGCATATATCCAAGATAAAATGAGAATATCGTATTCTCGAAATTGACTCATCTACAAAATTAGAAAATCTTAGGGATAAAATAAATAAGACTTAGCTACATAATATAGCACTTTCTATTCGCCATTTATTACTCTGGCTGAGGAACCTCTAGCAACACTTCCTGCAATCCTTGATCCTGAGCCCATTATTGTTTGGAAGGAACTTGCAGCATTCTGAAAAAATAAATGAGTTAAAATCTACTAATTGAAAGATTTTTGCTAAGAAACTATTGCGAAGAGTTGTAGTAAGATCTAGATGTATGAGAAAGAAATATTAATCGATTGCATAGTTTGTTTGCAGATAGAAGAAACTACACAAGGGCATATTGTTAGTTTATTCATTCAGTAGAGAACAGAAAGACGCAAGACAGTCGGAAAATTTCAATACATACTTTGCAGACAATTATATTGAAGCATATCTGATCGCCATATTTCTGAAAATAGTCTTATTCTTTCGAGAGCAACATGTTTTATGTTTCATTCTGATAACTTTAAGTTTTCGTAGTAAATTTTTCCGACTTTCTCGCCTACTCTGATATTAGTCCAATGTTTCATAGAGGGTTAATAATGGTACTGATTTTATGAATCCATGGCTCCAATGCACTCATCTTTTTATGATTCGCAATGAAGAATACTCGAAGAAAATGAAAGGGTTAACATATTGCAGGCTCCGCTCATAATAGCCAATCTGTTGAGGCCTATGAGCGAAGCTGGGACGAGACGTTAACCCCATCCTGATAAACTGTGTAGAGCAACACGTTACATCCAGGTTCGGCCATTTATAGCAAAACGAAATTCTACACCAAACCATGTTTGTATCACCATTTCTAGAATTTGAGCACGTGCATGTGTTATGAATGGAATCAGACGATGGTGTTTCATCACAAGAACTGGTAGTTTTTGAAGAAGTGATATTATCCAGGAAATGGAAGAGCAATTATGATTATTTAGGAGAATTCTGTATTTCCATGAGTTATAAGTTTGAGATGATGTTAAGACACGATGATGCTGAAGAGATGAAGATACCAGTCAATTATCAGTTTACCCATTGCAGCCTATGAGGTCTAGGAATAGTCCTCATCAATAGAGGTATCGACGTTATAAGAAGGGATCGAACTAGTTCCTGCTATGTTCGCCAAAGATCCTCCTGATAACGATCGGGCTAAATTTTTCACAGCATCCTAAAAAAATCAGTCGAATATATTTAAGAAATGCAGTTGGTATTGGCTCCATTAGGTGAAATATGGATATTCATCCCATTATTATCCCATATTATGGAATCGATATATCATCTACCTCATTTCACCTTCGAGGTTTCTTGAAATTTCTATAAGGCAAAAATATTATAGGGAAAAATATAATACCTGGAATGCTGATCCCAGGAAGCCAGAAATAGCCCTGGTGACGTTAACTGCAGCAGTTAACAGTCTACCCCTAACCATAGACCCTGCATCGTCAGATACTCCACTGACTGGTCTCAATCTCACTGGAGGAATGGTCACCCTTCCTTTCGTTGTAGGAGCAACGATTTCATCCTCCTCCTCATCTAAGTAATTACTAACTGGTATTGGAGCAGCTGTTGACGTTCTTACAGCTCGAGCTCCTGATTGTCTTCTTCTTGTGGTCGTCTCCACAGGAATTTCAGTGGTTGTTACCTTATTTCTCTGGGAAATAGCCCTTGTAACAGGTCTTGTTGTTTCTCTTTCAGACACCCCGCTGGAACCTGGCATAAAAACCTGCACGTTCTGCTTGTTCAAGCTTTGCAAGCTCTTGAAAGGTGTCAAATCTAAATTCTTGGCAGCTGATGGATCTTTCTGAATGGCTTCGAGCTGTTTAATGAGTTTCTGTATATCGTCTTGAGACAACGAATTTTGATTCTTCGATTTTGGTGAAGGTGGTGGTGATACAACTGGTGTTATGTGAGTGGGTTCATTAGTGAGAATGTCCTCTTCCACGACTTTTGGTTTCGGTTTTTTAGTTGTCGTTTTAGTTTTCCTGGAAGGTGCTTTAGTGGGTGGTGGAGCGAATGCGTCAAGAAGCCAATTCAGTCGTTGTAACAGTGGTCCTCTTGTAGGTTGTGTTGTTGCTTTTGGCTTTCTTGTGGTTCTTGCAGTTTTTTTAGTTGTTGGTTTAACAGTAACCTCGTTGGTTTGAGTGAAAAATCCCTGAAATCATAATTCTTCATGAGAAATCTAAACAAAACATGGGTGTTTGCATTTGCCACCAAATTCACCATAGATCGAAACCTTTTTATGGGCATAATAAACATTTCTTTTCAATGTAATTTCTTCAGGTTTGAGTTGAAACTCTCAAAATGAAGCTCTTACCGACTGTTCCAGGTGATCAGCCAATTGTTTTGGAGTAGTTGGACCAATTCCCCTCTCCTTCAGTAGAGCAGCAAGAATAGCATCATTGGATGTACCATAGGTGGTTTCTTTTTTTGGAGAAGGTGTCACGCCATTCATGTTCAATAATCTGATCAAACTTTCAATTTGTTTCATTCTTTCTTTTTCAGCCTCATCTTCTGATTTTGACTTTGATGTTGTTGCTGCTTCTGTTGTCGTTGTTGTTCTAATGGTAGTGGTAGTCGTTGGTTTTGGAGTTTGGGTTTTAACTTTACGACTATCCCTCTCTTTTGCCAATGAAATGATCTGAAATAAATGGTACACTATTCTGTTAGTATTCCAAAGAAAAACGGATGTGTTGAATCTCATTTTTGATTTAACTCACCCTATTTGCAAGATTTCCAGATGATAGACCATTCCCGAAGTTGTTCAAATTCTAGAAAAATAATATTCATAACATAGTTGAACCAAAGGGTATACACTTGAGAGGATGAAAAGTAGTTTGTTGCTGAACTTACCAAGTTAGTCAACAGAGATAACTGTTTCAATATAGCAGCCTGCTCTTGTTCTAAACGTCGTATAGCCTCTAAGTCCTTTTTCTGTTGTTCTGTCAACTTCCGTTTAGGCTTTATACTGTCTATCGGTTTTTTCAGTAGTTCCTCCAAACTTTCAGTAGTGGTGCTAACTTTATCTGTAGTCGTGCTAACTTCCTCCGTAGTTGTCGTTCTTTGAGTAGTCGTTCTTTGAGTAGTCGTTCTTAGAGTAGTCGAGGATGCTTGGGTTGTTGCTGTTGTTTTGATTGTGGAACCATCTACATTATTAGTTCTCCTCGATCTTTCAGTACTTAAGAATGATAAAAGAGGAAAGTCACTTGGGTTAAAGTACGGAAAGACTGTGGTGGATAGTCCCTTTCCAGTTCTCACTGCTGGTTTACTGGTGAAAGCTGGAGGAGTAGAAGAATCTTCCTCGGTTCTCATCGTTGTAATGGTGGTTTTAGGAACTACAGTAGTAGTTGACGGAGGTAAAGTAGTTGTTGGTAGCATTGTAGTAGTTGTTGCTCTCGTGGTTGTAGTGACTCTTGTGGTACTTGGCACTGTTGTAGTAGTAGGAACATTGGTTGTTGTTGGAACAGTGGTTGTCACAGTATTTGTCAAAGGAGCACGATAGGTGGAGGAAAATCTGAAAGGAGTTTGAGTTGTTGGTGCAACTGGAAGTCTTGTTGTCCCAAATGACTGGAAAGTTGTGATGAGTGTACTCAAGAAAGACGGCGTGGTGGTACTCTGGAAAACATTCAAGGGTACAATAGTCACGGTGTTTGTTGTTGGAGGGACTGTTGTTGTTGAACTTTTGATTGCGTTGTCATCAATCTAAAAAAGAGCATTATTATAGATTTCGAACAAGATTCTTAGGGTAGGAAGAATGATCAACTCATAACTGAAGAGGATTTACACAGAGTTTTGGAGGAACTAAATAAGAATCGATGATAAAATCTTGAATCATTCTAAAAGATCAGCTAATGGTTGGATAAACTCCTGAACAAAACCATCACTCTGTTTCGAAACTACCGTACATTTTTTTTCTCTTGATGGTTTTCTCCAAAACATCTTTGAAAATAGCGTTTCCTTTCAAGATTTTTCAACATCGACTTGATCATTCTGCAACTACCCTATATTTACTTTCAAAAAACCGATGAGAAACCTTGCCTTGTTGTCAACCTCGATAATTTTGTTGTCTTCCAACGTTTCCAAAGGTTTAACTTTTTTCAGTTGTGATAAAAGTTGCTCCAAACTGATTATCTCCGTAGTCAGCTGTTGGAAATTCAGTGTAAAGTTACTGCAAGTGTTATTGGATCGACAAATTGAAACTGTATCTTTTTCTCCAACGGTTCGAGACAATCAAGGCTTGGACATTATTAAGGACCAAAGATGGGTTTACTAACATCTTGTGACTGATGTTCAAACCGAATTCTTACCTTTGTTGTCGAATCCTGGCTAGGTGGATTATTTACAAGGCTATTAAATGCTTGGACAGTTTTTCCGTTAAGCAATTCCGATATTGAAGGCAAAGTGACTGAGGGGACAGGTGTGGAGCTGCTTATTGTATTGTCAGGAATGACAGTATTAGAAGAAGACGATTCTTCTCTAGTTACAGATTCAACAGTCGTTGAGTCAATCATTCCTGTCATCCCCGTGGTGGTTGGTGTGTTTTCTGGAGTTATTGTGGTGGAATTCAAACTATTTACAGAACTTGAGAGGGTTGTGCTCACCTATAAGTGAATAGTTGGATAAGCAAAAATTGATCTTAGCTGGAGATCAACTGGTGTTAGTCGCTTAGTGTGAGAGTTACAGCAAATCGGAGTATGGCTATTGATTTCGTCATGAGTGTCACTTAGTATACCTCTCTTTTTTGCAAGAAAAAGATCGAGGTCCGAAGGTGATTGGTCCTCGAATAAAAGCAGAAGAAAAAATAAGATAATAAAGTTTCAAGATCGAAATAAAGTTCAGTATTTAGGTAGAAAACGATGGTATTACTCTCTGCGTGATTCCTGTTCATATTTTCATTTGGAATGGAGAAGTATCAGATAGCCTACTCAAGATTTTCCCGAATTTTCTCAATTATTATCGTTAGCATTTCAATCCGATTTGCCGTTCACCTGCTCCTTTCAATTTGGGACAACTGAAGCCTACGAAAATTCGTTATTCATTATTCACACACATAAATGCATCGAAAACTCTAAAAACACTTTCAAAAGGAGCAAGATAAATAAAATGAAAAAGCAGTGAACCAAAACCCGAAGTTATCAACAGTAAAAATACCATTTCAATTTTTGGGTTATCCATGTCGTTGCCCTGCTCTGGTGTTACTTGGTTACTTGTTATGTCTGGTAAAGGTGGAGGATTGGCCCTAGTATCAAAACCGCTTACCCTTATTACAGGTTCCATTGGAATAAGGGTACCATTTGGGTACTTTCGTATTACAGTATTATTAGGATAGACTCCAACTATCACAAATGGTGTTTCTTTAGTAAATGCCCTGGGTCTTTTTCTAAGGATCGTATTATTCGGTAATACTGCAAATATGAAGTAGTCTGGGCCCATAGATGAAGTATCGATGTTGTTCGATACTTCTTCCCCTACATTCTGAAGTAACTTTCCCCTGCGTTCAGAACCAGGTGTAGTACCGTTGGTGAGAGAAGGTGAAGTAGTAGAAGGTGATGTGTTAGAAGTATTAACAGACATTTCAGTGGTTACAGCCGAAAGAGTTGTTGAATTGTCTTCAGTCAATGGTGTGGTGGAGTCAGTTTTTGGGACGATAGCATTGGTCGTTGGTACAGTATGTATTGGTGTACTTGTAAATCTCTCTTGAGTGGTGAATGTGTTTGTTTCAATTGGAGATGAAGTTGTTTTTTCAGAAGACACAATTGAATTTTGTTTAATATTCATGGTTTTATCGTCGATAGTTGAAATAGTAGATTTTCCAGTGGTCAAAAAACCGTCAGGTATTTTTCCAGGAATTGATATCGTACTAGTCAAAAAGTCATCAGGGGTGATAGCATTCGACAATAGATCATTTGCTGAGAATATAGACACGCTGTCAGGACTTACTTCAAATCTAGAAAAAGTGGGAACAGTTGAGAAATACGGAAAGTTACTTTCTGTACTCGATGACCCAAAGTTACCTTCTGAAGCGTCAGTATTTCCCAAAGTTGTAATTTCCATTACAACTGGAATAGTAGACGATTCAGTAGATGTAACATCTGTTGGTACTTCAGAATTTGAAGGCAAAGTACTCATCGTACGACCATCACCTGATGGCATTGGTGTTGTAGGAGAATCAGAAGTATTTGTAGAAGACGGATTAGTGGTAGCAGTGGAAGAAGAACTACTAGCAACATCTTGAGAAGTGGTCGAGATCATGGTAGTAGTAGACGGTAAGGGAGGAATCGTTTTGACTGACATGGTTGTCGTAGACGGAGTGCTAGTGGATGGAGCACTGGTAGATGAAGGACTAGTAGATAGAGGGGTGGTAGACAGAGGACTAGTGAATGGAGGAGTAGTAGATAGAGTGGTGGTAGATGGAGGACTAGTAGATGGAGAACTGGTGGATGGTCGGATAGTGGTTGTGGCAGGGGTGAAAAGGGACTTTGCTGTTGGTGGTGCTGTTCTCTCTCTAGGTGAGAATGTGGTAGATACACCATTAAGAGCAAGAAGACTTTGGATGTTCATTATGATGGGATGAATCCTTGGAGTGGTGGAATATAGAATATTATCCTCTATATACTGTGGAGACGTGGATAATCCCAAAGATATAGATAAAGGTGCATCAGTAGTTGTAGGTGCAATTGTGGTTGTAGTTGTTAAAGTGGTAAAAGACATAGTCGTTGTTGATGTTGGTACATCAGTAGTTACACTTTGTGTTATATTGTCTTCGGGTCTTGAATCGGTGCTCGTAGGAGGAGATGTAAACGGTTCAGTGGAAGACACAGTAGAAGTCATAAGTTTTTCCGTAGTAAGATCTCCACCAATTATAGGTTTTAAGGTACCTGAAGGAGTAACCGAAGGTGTTGCATAGAGATAGTTAGAAAGTTTCGGAGTCACATAAACCAATTTAGTCGTTTCAGGCAATTTAGTAGAGTCAGGATGTTGGGTAGTTAAAGAATTCAGAATGTCCAAGAGTTTGCCTATCGTTCTCTTCTGTAGCACTTGTTCGTCCGATATGGTATCGAGTACCACTAGTGGATTGATGGTAGTGCTATGTGCCAGTGTGGAAGAAAAAGATGCAGTTTCTAATTCTAATTTGCTAGGTGTGGTAGTTCTAACGCTGAGTGTGTTAAAATTGGTACCTACTTGTTTTGGATTGTCTGTCGTTACGACTGTAGTAGTTTCAGTGGTTGTGGCAGCCTGAATGGCAGAGAGAGAATCTAATATTCTTTGTATAATTGTCGTTGGTTTTTCGCTGGTAGCAGCGTCTCTCTTATTTGATTTTAGTTTTTGTTGAGTCGAGTCGTCAGTTTTGGATTGTTTTTCCAAATTTTTTTTTGGTGCCAGACTAAGTATGGCCGAGCTTTTGGTAGGCTCAGGTGTAGAAGGAGAACTAAAATTGATAATTGTTGGCTCCGTTGTGATGTTTATTCCAGTGATTGAGTTTATTATTCTCTCGATGATAGACACAGGTTTCTCTGTGGTTTGGATGGTCTTTTGTTGTTTGGCGTCCTTGGAAGAACGAAATAAGAGTATTACTTTCAGTATCTTCACAGAAACCTGAGTAACAATATCTCACATGGTTGGGTGTGTCAATATTGCCATCAAGATTCGAATGAAATGTGATATTATGTGTTGTGATGAGCTTTTACTACGGATATTATTCTAGTGTATTTACCAAAGAATTCGAATTTTCTTCAGAAGCTTGATAATCTCCTTTTATCAAGTTAGCAGACGAAATGCTTCTACTTGGAACGTCGAATGATATATATTCAATTCCTAGCTCGGGATCTGCCTTTGGTTTCACCTAAAATTTGTCAGGAATATGTAGCTATAGCTTCACATGTCGTGTTGTATGTCTTGAGGTGGTGAAAAATGAGAAGGAAGTGAAATAATGAAAAGGAAGTAAGGAAAAGTGTTTCGGAAACATTAAATGTGCTTCGAAATATGTTCAGAAGTTTTATTACAAAATTAAAAAATCTGTTTTTACAAAAATAAAATGGTACACCTCTTTATCTAGAATTTTTATCACACTGATATCCAAATGATTCTTAACCACTAGTGTGTTAATCATGCCTTTATACTTCAATACAAATCTACAGTTCTCAAATGAAGGATTTTTGTTAATAACTACAATATACATAATACCTTACCGTTGGGAGAAAACCTTGGGGCTTGCATGTTGGTCCTCAGCAACAAAGTTCGTTCAGAAAATCAAAAAAGACAGAAAAAATTACATTTTCAATCAGTCTTTCCGATGCAGAATATCATTTTTGGTTGTGCATCTTTAAAAATTTGAAAAAAAAAATATAGAAAAGTACATTTTGGTTGATTTTTTATTTACTTTGTTGTTGACCCTTTTGGTAAAAAAACAGATATTCTTTCGTTGTAAATTGGGATACATTCAAGAGCAGTAGTTGAATATTCGATTATTTACAATGTGGGTCTGTTTAATTTTGTGCCGGATCAGAATATGTATGATGTGAATGCTACTTTAATCAGTTAAGAAAATAAACAATTCTCAATTGTTCCATTTCCTGAACTTACTGAGGCGAAAAACTCAACATTATGATTATATTGAAAATGAGAGTGAAAAAGGAAATGAGAACAGTGAAAAGACAAGAACTGATGAAACCAGTGAAGAATAAATACAGATATTTATACTTACTGACTAAATTAAGAACCTACACCAATGTGTGCATATTTAAAGTGAGAAATAAGAATGTGGATGATGTGGAAGATGTAGCTCATGTAGAAGTGCAGAAGTCTCCCTTTAAAAGCATGTGAAAACCTCTTCTAGAGCCCGGCATTTTCCTTAAGCAAAAACAAAGTGAGGTTAGTCGATAGGACCTATACCAGATATTATAATCGTAAATACTTAATGTGACAGCAATTTGAACATACATGGAAATAAATGATGCACCATTTTATTCTTCTTGAAAATTGGGAAATAATAAATTTTTGAAATATTCTAAACGGATTGGAGGTGAAGGACTTCAACCGAAATCAGTGAAACTTACCGTTGGATTGTATGACCTAACTGAAGGTATTGTTGGAATGTAGGCTGGTGGAGCTGTTGAAGTTCTGGGAGCTGACCTAGATGAACCGCTGGATCTATATCTGGAACTGTATCGACTGCTCTTATGCAGCGGTGCTGACGTGGGCTAAGAAAAAATTTATTGAATATCTCCTTCAACTCTTGATGATAAATAAAAATGAAACTTTTCGACAATTAATTAAGTGGGTTCCTAATTCTAAATCTATTCAGTACCTGACCACGATTCCTTCCAGCTTCTGCACCATTCTTCGTTTTGTTAACGGAATATTTTTCGCTTTCTTTATTTTTCGGATTGAAAGCTAAACCTTTGGATGCAACACTGTTGAACGGTTTCGATGAAGGAATTGGTTTGTTTTTCGAAACAGAATTGAATTTGGAATGGAACTTAGTTTCCTTCGAAGGTGCTGAAGTGGACCTTGTCACTGTTTTGGTAACTGCTGCTGTTGTCGATTTCCTATTTTTCAGTTCGAGGTTTTTGAAGCTTGGCGATAGACGTTTTTTAGTAGGCCTGCTTGTTGTCGTGGTAGTGGAGGGTTTGAGCTGTACTTCGTTCTCCGAATCTTCCCCCTGAAAGAAAATGAGATCTTACTGTTCAAGTGAGGACAGGCCCGGATCTAGGTGGGGGGGCAAGCGGGGCGTTTGCCCTGGGCGCCAGCTTAAGGGGGCGCCAAAAACAACCAGGGGTTAATTTAACCCGACTCTGAAGTGCCATCTTGACCGCTAAAAAAAGGACAAACATCCTATATGTCCAAAACTAAACAAAATGAAATTATCGATTTAATGGCCACCACAGTTCGGAATAACATTATTAATGAGATCAAGGAGGCCAACTATTCCACTATTATGTTCGACTGCACCCCAGATGTATCTCACACAGAACAAATGAACCAGGTTATACGATATTTAAAGAGAACGGAGTCTGGATATGAGATAAAAAGAAAGTTTTATTGACTTCTTAGAAGTTGACGGAAAAAAGGAGAATAATATCATAGCGAATTCTAGATAAACTGCAAGCTGGTGATTTAGATGTCAAAAATGTCTTGGGCAATCCGACGACAACGGATCTAATATGGCTGGCATATATAAAGGAGTCCAATCCAGAATTATACACATCAACGAGCTGGCAGTATTATAGTTTCATGCCTAGCACACTCTCTGAATCTTGTTGGGGTCCATTTGGCTTAATCGTGTTCAGAACCAGTAAATTTATTTGGTGTTGTACAAAAACTGTATTCGTTTTTTGTTAGTTCAACCACACGTTGGACAATTATGAAAAAGTGCACAAAAACAAATTTGAAAGGAAGTAGCAAAACAAGATGGGCTATACATCAAGCTGTTAATGCCTTGCTCAAAAATGTACCGGGAGTTGTGAAGGCTGTGGAAGAAATCAAAGAATCATCAGTAATCGCAGAATCCAAGTATGAAGCTGGTCATTTGCTTCATATGGTGTGATGGATTTTAGATTCATACTGAACCTAACAATTTGGGATAATATTCTGCCAGAGATCAATAGGGTCAACGTGGAAATTCAGAACGGGGATATAATTATTTCACGTTCATCATCGTTGATGCAAGGTCTTGTGAAGATCATGCAAGGTCTTGTGAAGATCTTGCAAGGAATGAGGGAAAACCCTATTGAAAATTGGATCTCGGAAGCTACACTTCTTTCAGAAGAATTGGATGTGGATCCAATTCTTAGAAATAAACGTGTTTCCAAGAAGAAAAAGCAGGTCGACAAAATGTGCGAGGATGAGACAAGAACGCTAGATCTAGTTGGTTTATTCTTGAAGGAAATTAAGGTTGTTTTCGACAGATTATTGTCAGAAATCAGAAAAAACTTAGAAAGCGCAGAAAATCTGCATACGAATTTCGCATTCCTCAACGGCCATGCCCTCTTAAACATGCAAAAAGAGGATCTGCAGAAAAATGGCACCCTTTTAAGGCAAAAATAATGAAGAGAATTGAATGCAGTTGATTTTTGTTAGGAACTAGCGGTTTTCATAGAGCTGGTTCCCGAAATTAGTGAAAGATGGCTTCATTAGACCTCCTACAAATTCTTCACAGGCAAGATCTGCAAGAAGCTTTTCCTTATGTCAGTATAGCTTTAAGAATATACTGCACATTACCTACCACGTAGTTTCAGCAAATTGAAAATAATAAAAAATTATTTGCGTTCCTCAATGAGTCAGGAACTTCTCTGGTGTCTCTCAATCTTAGCTATAGAGAACAAAAGAGCTTTCGAGGAGCTGATAGATGCGTTTGCGGAAAGAAAATCACGCCGCGTGAAGCTGTGAAGAAAAAAATTCTAATTTCTTTCCTTGTGATATTTTCCTAGTTATTAGTATTTGTTTCTATCATTTTTCCGTTATTTTCTATGATTTCATATATTACACAAATGCGCCATCATGAATTTTTGCCCAGGTCAGAAAAAATCGTAGATCCGGGCCTGAGTGAGGATTGCAAAGGCTCTGAGACTCTAAATTCAGTTGAATATCTTGTTAAATGCGAATACTTTGAGAAAATAACTTGAATTAAATTCAAGCTAGAACAATGTCGACCACCCTGTATACATTCACAATGGTGAACTCTCAAAATAATGTTATATTCAACTTGCCAGAGGATGAAATCAGCCTTGTACCTTTTCACATGCCATAAGCTGAATGTATTTATCGATAATATGTTTCGTAAATTTTTATTCATGGCGATTTTTGCTTGAAATGGGGCAAAAATCGCATTCGTTCAGTGTTGAATTTATCATAATCGATGAATGCGGACAGAATTGCATTCAGATCTAGTAAATAAATACATAATTTGCAATTCGCTGAATTGCGCGCTATGAAAGAGGAATATGATTATAATAAATGTTAGCTGGACCAATTGTGACCCCTGTTGGATACTGCAACTTTTAAAAGAGAAAGTTGTTTCGATTCTTGTCCGCTAAACCAGATTTACAGTTCGTGAAGGTATACGCTTGATTGGCAAAATGATAAGTATAAGTATGAAATAACCGAATATCATTGCAGCAACCAGTTACAACCGTGTCGACTTTTTATTATTAGCGGATTACCTGTTCAGATAACTGAATTACTTTTTTCCTGGCGATTATTTCAAACTTGGATCGACATCATGAATGAATAATCGAGTTAATGATCACCTGTGTATTTTTCTGCGACGTGCTAATATTTAGTATATTTTTTAATTCCATTCTCTTATTAAAACAGGCATTGTGGGTACACAATTGATGTGGTTTCGAAGTGGAAAGCTTCATATATCGTATTTTGAACGATGGGATGAATACATAGATATGTACTTTATAGGACATCAGACCAGAATATTTCTTTCATAGTCCTCATGTATAGGGTGGACAAAATTCGTTTGTCTACTAAAGGGATCTCGAGAACTATAGTTGCTAGAAGAAAACGGATAGACGATAGACTGGATCTGTTTTCAGATTCGGTTTTTTCAGGAAAGAAGATGATGTGTTTTCAGTTTTCTTCTAGCTGCTTTAGTTCTAGAGATCCCTTAGTAGGCAACGAATTTCGCCCACCCTGTACATCAATTGAACAATTCATCTTTTTCAATAGTTTTCCTCAACGAAGCAATTATACAGGGTGGCCATCTGAAAACGAAACAGACGAGATTACAGACGAAATAAATTGCTCGGACAGGTCGATTTCTGTTTCGAGGGGGACAACTTAAGATGTAGGTTACGGACGCATAGCGCTTAACCCTTGCTGCTACAACCCCCACCCCCAATTTTTGAATAGGGAAGATGAGGTGAGTGATACCTCATTTGAAAGGTATTTTTATACTGATTTCAGCACAGTAATTGTTTTTCATTTTATGCATTAGTTCTCGAAATATTCTTAACTAAGTATTTGAAAATGAAGTGGTGTTTTCATGGCACTTGTAGTGTTTTTTTGTGAAAAATCGACATTTTGAGCTTCAAAACAACCATGACTGTGGCTTCCTTCCTCCAATCCACTGACATAGAAATCTTTAATCAAGATGTCGATTTTTCACAAAAAAACACTACAAGTGCCATGAAAACACCACTTCATTTTCAAATACTTAGTTAAGAATATTTCGAGAACTAATGCATAAAATGAAAAAACAATTACTGTGCTGAAATCAGTATAAAAATACCTTTCAAATGAGGTATCACTCACCCCATCTTCCCTATTCAAAAATTGGGGGTGAGGGTTGTAGTAGCAAGGGTTGAAGCGCTATGCGTCCGTAACCTACATCTTAAGTTGTCCCCCTCGAAACAGAAATCGACCTGTCCGAGCATTTCTATCGAAAAAATTTATTTCGTCTGTAATCTCGTCTGTTTCGTTTTCAAATGGCCACCCTGTATATAAATACACATTGTCTCACAAAGGCAATACCCATAGCAGAATTTTTGCACTTCAGATATTAATTACAAAAATAATCTTTACACAATTAAACTGAAGTGGTACAGAAACAATGAGGTGCTGATGAATTTACTGAAATAACATGATCCCATTTAATATTATAGTGAAAGAGAAAGAGATATTTTTTCATACCGAAGATATGAATTTTGTGTGTTACTTTTTACTCACTGTATACAGCGCGTGTCAAAATTATGGAACAAATTCTTTTTCTCAGAAGAAAAATATTTGGCAACAAAATCCTGAAACGGTCAGTTTTTGTTTGACTTTTACCAAATTTGTATGCATGTTTGAAGGATTGTTATTGCATCCTGTGCCATCCCCATTAACCCTCTAGACTTTTTGAATTGGGAAAGTGGGTCATGTGGTACTTTTTTGGCAAGGTCTGTGTATATTCTTCACAGGAGTGCAGAAATTTCCCAGACATTTTTTTTTTTTTAATTAATTAGTTCAGAGAGGTTTTTTTATGTGCACTTTGTCATGGCTCATTTGCTTTGAGATGATGGTACCTGATGAAATTTGTCACCGAATGAAAGTCGACCATTACAGTTTTGTTCATGCATAACTTTCAACCCCCTCACGTGAAAAATTAGAATGTGTGAAAGACTGCGCTTCAGTTATGATCTTAAGTAGGTATGTTATTAGTACGTTTCTACACCGAGAAAAAAATTTGAATACCCCAAATAGAAATTTAGACTTGCTATAGGCACAAAGAACTTTTTTCATTTGCGACAAGTACAGGCGTTTCTTGACAAAAAGTATCTTATCATAAGTAAGCGAAGTTACTTGAGAATCGTTTTTTATTTTTAATCAGAGTAACTGACTTTTCTGACTTGTTCCAGGAAGCATTTGTTACTCAATATGATATTCAGCGATTTACTGCAACTTGAAAAGTTATTCGGCGCTGATAAAAAATTTATTCGGCGCAGATTGAAAATTTATTCAGCGCAGCTTAAAAAGTTACTCGGCGCAAGTTATCAGTTAATTTATGCTAAGCATAGTTTTTCATAGTCCAAGTATTTTTGTTATTCACAGTTAGTAAAAATTTATGTTTATCACAAGTTACTTTTTCATTCAGACTTCATAACACGTTTATGATTGCAATAAACTCTTTTTTTTATTATAAGAGTCACTGTTACTTACCGCAAGTACGCTCTATCACTTTCCTAGGTTGACCCTAATACTAATACTAACCTTAAGCACAAATTGCTACATACCACCCAGTACTTTTTTACTGAAAGAAATGTGATTGCTGTAATAACTTGACTCGTCTATATAAGACTCGATAAAAAAGAAATAAATATGGAGTGCGAAATTACTACTGACGTCACCCTTTTTCAGTAACATATACAGGTGGAAGTAGCGAATTACCCTGCAACAAAAGGTGATATAAAACGTCGGTTTTACTATAGTAAGTCACCTTTTACTGCTAAGAAAAAAAAGGAGGTATATTTTAATGTGTACTCGAGGTATAAGTGTACCAGCGTCTACTCATGGCAAGAAATATGTTGCATACTTGAAAAATTGCAACAGGATGTTGTTTTATGTGCATGATATAGGTACAACATCCAATTGCAATTTTTCATGCGGAAAACAAAAACATATACTAATACCATAATTGAGGAAGAAGTATATGTATAGAACCTTCGTATGTGATATGGTTTCTATGATATAGGTATAGTTATTTTTTGATGAAACTATTCTTTGGTTTATTGAAAAATTGATATCACGAAGAAATTATAAATTTGAAGACAAAATTCTATGATTAGGTGAAAATCCTCAAAGTCAGGTATTGTCTGATTATTGGCAACAATTAAATAAAAGTCACTTAGTAACAAATGAGTTGTTATATTTTTATAATATTCCGAGTTCATTTCAGATGAACAAAGATGCTTTTTTATGTATCGTACAAATCATACTTCATAACTGATTAATATAAGAATATAAATGAAAACAATAATGTATAATGTTCGAACTACCATTACTTGAGGATGTCTTCGTAATCCATTTTAGAGAAACAGTGGCGCACCCAGAAATTTTATTCGGGGGGGGCTGCTCAAGAGTAATCAGGTTTTTGTAAGTTATACAATTTAAAAAATGCGCCGCAAGCGCAAACCTTCTTGGGTAATGGATATATCGCATTCGTTATTATACCAGGTGTTTCATTGGTAAATGAACATACGGTAACCTGAGCTAGAGCTACCCTAGGCGAGTCTAAAAAACCGATATATGATAGGTCTAATCAATTCCATAACCGAGATACAGGGTGCTTTATGTATTCACCAACAATTTCAATTCCTCATAACTTTTTAACTAACCAGTATAGTCGGTTGATATTTGGAACGTATGATTCACTTCTACAGGTCGATCGAATTACTTTTGAATTTCCAAAAAATTCCAGGTACGTATTTGAAAAATATGGGACTTCTTCCAAGCTGAGATTCAACACCCTGTATATTGAAATTTTACGATACGATTGAGATATTTGAAAAAAGAAGAAAATTTTCAATGGAGTTCAGTAGATTTCATTGTCCCGCACGTCATTTCCAATTGAATATTGGAGTTCCACAAAATTCTCAGAAAAATCGTACATTATGATCTAATTGAATTTTGTTTGTCCCACTAATTGCACGTTCGAATTTCATAATATTCTGTGGAATCATTTGGAGTTATTTCTGGAAAACATTATTCATCGAGAGAAATTTAGTGGAAGTCAACAAAGATGAATAAATAACTGAAGAATCAAGAATCATAAAAACTCAACGTGAAATACAGAAGGTGCTCGAAAGTACCACTATTTTGTTCAATACACATTCTTGCCCTCTTCAAAAAATATGTCTGATACTTTTTTTGATCATGTCTGGATTATTACGTATTTCATTGCATAATAACATTCTGTTGATCATTCTTTCATTTCGTAAAATCCAGCTACTAAAGTTAGTTCTTCTAATTTCATCACCTGGATCCAATCGTTGTACCTTCTGGAGATCAATTTGATCATAATGTACGATTTTTCTGAGAATTTTGTGGAATTCCAATATTCAAATGGATCTTTCTCTAAGCTCTCTTTGAGCAAAATGACGTGCGGGACCAAATGAAATCTACTGAACCCTATTGAAATTTTCTTCTATTTTCAAATATCTCAATAAAATCCCAAAATTTCAATATACAGGGTGAATCTCAGCTTGGCAGAAGTCCCATATTTTTCAAATACGGACCTGAAATTCTTTGGAAATTCAAAAGTAAATCGATCGACCTGTAGAAGTGAATCATACGTTCCAAATATCAACCAGCTATACAAGTTGGTTCAGAAGTTATGAGGAATTGAAATTTTTGGTGAATACATAAACCACTCTGTATCTCGGTTATGGAATTGATTAGACCTATCATATATCGGTTTTTTGGACTCGCCTAGCTCTAGCTCAGGTTAACGTATGTTCATTCACCAATGATACACCCTGTATATGTATATCAATCCCTATTTCTATCTGTAAAGGAAATGATTAAGTTTCCATTCTGTTCTAAAATTATTATTATTACTTTTAGAAAAACAATAAGATGGGAAATATTTGAATATCTTTTCTTTGTCACAGCTCGGGGGGGGGGGGGCTGCAGCCCGACAGCCCCCCCCCTCGGTGCGCCACTGTAGAGAAATACAATAACCATGCACATTGCACAAGTAATGGATCCTTTTCGAAATAATATCTGGATAAACTCTCGTAATGAATCAGTAAAACACAACTCGATGATTCCGGCGGGGCGCGAATTCAACCACTTTTTATAAATGAACCTTTCACCTTTACACCCTGAATTCTGACCACTGCATAGTATGCAAATGCAACATCTAAATCTAACGGCAATTTCAAAGGATCAACGAGATCGGGTAATCTTCGGCTCAAATCGGTTACTTCACGAATATTGTTTACACTTATTACAATAAACATACGTGCCTACCCCAATTGGATGCTTGAATATGTGGAATAACTTTGTTATTCACAGTTAATGAAAATGTTTAAGTGAAGAAGTAATTTGTGATGAATCTATTGCTTGACTTGTATACGCAGCTTATTTATCATCAACAAACAGAATTTAAATAACAGCGCTATTCAGATTAAATAACTTTTCAAGTGGGATTGAGAAAAAAAGTAACTTCCGACAATTGTCAATTTCCAGGTTAACGTGTTTGTTAACGATGAATATATGATTATCTGCAGCAAATAAATGTTTGCTTATCGTTGATGAAAATTTATTTATCTCAAGTAAATCGAAGTCAAGTGAAAAAAGTTACTTCTAACTTTTTTCTCAGTGTAGTATGCAAATGCAACATCTAAATCTAACGGCAATTTCAAAGGATCGACGAGATCGGGTAATCTTCGGCTCAAATCGGTTACTTCACGAATATTGTTTACACTTATTACAATAAACATACGTACCTACCCCAATTGGATGCTTGAATATGTGGAATAACTTTGTTATTCACAGTTAATGAAAATGTTTAAGTGAAGAAGTAATTTGTGATGAGTTAATCTATTGCTTGACTTGTATACGCAGCTTATTTATCATCAACAAACATAATTTAAATAACAGCGCTATTCAGATTAAATAACTTTTCAAGTGGGATTGAGAAAAAAAGTAACTTCTGACAATTGTCAATTTCCAGGTTAACGTGTTTGTTAACGATGAATATATGATTATCTGCAGCAAATAAATGTTTGCTTATCGTTGATGAAAATTTATTTATCTCAAGTAAATCGCAGTCAAGTGAAAAAAGTTACTTGTAACTTTTTTCTCAGTGTACTGAAGTTGAAACTTTTCGATAAAATGTTTCAATTCAAAAAAAAAGCCATGACAAAGTGCACATACTGAAAGCATCTTTGGAATAACAAATTTTTCAAAAAATCCATTTTTTTTTCTTGAAAATTTCTGCAGGCCTGTAGAGATTCTTCATCAGATACCGAATACTTACATTACCATGCTGTTATATACTGGACTGCCTCTTGTACGTCCACGGAAATAGGAGTACGTTTGTGAAACATGCACAGATTCACGACCATCAAACAAGATCCAGAGAAAAATTTGTGGCCCCAATGCATCGCTTAACAAAAACACGTAACACGCATATGTTTAATTCACTCAAAATGTTCAACAGGCTTCCCGAGCACCTAATAACACTCGGTGCTGTCGCTTTCCGGAGGAGGATCAAGACTCTGCTTACAGACAACGGGTTTTACTCAGTGGAGGAGTTCATGAAATATAAATTTTAATCGATTTTATACAACTGTATGTTACTTGAAATGTGATTTTGTGGCTTATATTTTTCATATTTGTCTTTTATAATTGATAAATGTTGATTGTTGTGACACATCCTGTAATTTATTGAGGAGAGAATAAAGATATTAGATATTAGAGATGATACAACGACCTTGCCAAAAAAGTAGCACATGACCCAATTTCCCTATTCAAAAAATTTAGAGGGTTGATGGGGATGGCACAGGGTGCAACAAAAATCCTTCGAAAATGCATAAAAATTTGGTAAAAGTGAAACAAAAATTGACCTGTTTCAGTATTTTGTTGCCAAATATTTTTCTTCTGAGAAAATGAATTTATTCCATAATTTTGACGCGCACTGTATATGTACAAGGTAGGTTTTCAAAAATACATTTCTCTGAAGCTATGAGAGGTATGGAAAAACAATTTTTTTTTCATACCTCCTAAATCTTCGGAGATACCTTTGTACTTATTTCCCCAATATTCGACAGCTTCATAAAATCTCAACTTGGCAGGATCCTCAGATTATTTTGTCTTTTTCTAATTCTTCGTACCATCGTTGCTATTCTAGTTCTCCTTGCTGGTATTTATCGTATAAATATCGCATACAATTATTTAAACACTTCCTGTGTCGTAATAACATCTCGTGTGACTGCTCCAAACGCGGAAGAATTACTACATGAAAGTAGCAATTATAATTATTGTATATTCAACAGATACAAAAAGAAGAATTCGTCAACATGCACATTGCATTTGGTTTTGTGAGTAGACACAAAGAACCGTTTGGAAATTGGTAATCCTTTATCACAGATTCATCTTCTTCTTGAATAGGCCAATTAGCAATAATAAATCATTTTGACTGGAGGAGATTAGAGAAATGAACACTATTCCCTTGATGTCTACCAACTATATGTTGAGATTATTCGTTGATTAAAAACTTATGCAATTATGAACCTCAGTTCCTTTTTTTCAGGATGTCAAGCAGTTTCGAAATTGGAAGTGAATACTTCTTCATCATTTTCCATCAAGGGTACTAAGTTAGGGGGAGTTCTGACTACTTTTACACTATTCACTCGGCAGTGTGTATAACTTCATTAACATAATAGTGAGATGGACACTAAATCCCACAAAGAAACTCGGCGAGCAGAAAAATATTAATCACTAATCACACTCTCACTCTCTCTATCCATTTCCAATATGAACCCAGAGAAGTAAAAGATAAATACTCACATATTTTATCGGATAGGTCGTGGTTCTTGATGGTACATTGGGAGAGGCCAGCACTGGTCTGGGTGATTCGGATGAACTCACGAGTTCTTCGATCGTCTTCGTTTTGGTATCTTCTTCTGGTACGTTAGACGGCCTTGACTCCTGCAAGAAAGCCAAGTTCATTGTTAAAGTCTCATTGTAGTCATTGTATTATTCAACAGATTATGATGTTATTGTTTGATGGTGTTTCATTGAGATCGTGCTTTGATAATGATAGAAGATTTTGTTAAGTCATAATGAGATAGATTTGAAATTAATCTAGTGTTCTCAAATATTCAGTATGTCCTATTTCAATTTCGTAAAGGTATCAAGGTAATCTGATACTGGGGAAGCGTTCTGGAAGATGCCATAGGAAATTTAGTGTTGAGTTTTCAATTTCAATAAAATATATTCAAAACCATTTCTAGCCTTGTAATTTATGGAGCATCCACTGTTACTGTTACTTCCTCATGAGGACATCTAAAGCAGAAGTACCTAATTTTATTATGGCTTGATCAATGTTGATTTTTCTTTTATTCATAACTTTGGTGTGGCTTGATCAATATTGTTGAAATTTTCAGTGTAGAACAATATGATTTACTACTTTCAATAATTCCAAAATTTTTTCAAAAACTCAGGGTGGAAATCATGATAAGTTCAGGTTAAATTTGCAGATTTAAAAACACCCTGTACATTCCGTTTTCAAAAATTCGCTACCTGCTTCAGATTCCACAATAAGTTAATATTACTGGAGCGTTTTTAGTTTTTTCGGCATACGTCCAGTTTTCCTAGAAAACAATTTTAAGGAACAATATCGTTATTTCACTCCAAGGCAGTGAGAATATTCTGAACTAGATAGTAAAGCTGTATCGTCCAATGATACAAAGCTCTTCCTGAGCCCTCATGGGCCATGGCCCCCCCTGAGATTTTGATGGCCCTATAGTTTCTCAGCACGACACCTCAAGTAGTTTTTCCAAATTCGAAATTCATTTTTGATATCTTTATACGTACCTACGTGAACCAAAAAATATACAATAACTAATACAGAATAAACATATCACAATGGCAAAACTTAGAATTAACACAAATTATACATAGAATTAAAGTACTTATCAGAAACGTGGACAGTTTATTTCTCTAATTAAATCTACAGAGCCAACGTTTCGGAGACAATATTTTCTCCTTCTTCAGGGCTTAAGATTATTAATTATTCAGAGATTTAACATTTGGGTATCTGTAAGATCTACAATTCATAATACTCTAAAAATTCGAAAGCTTTCTAGCAACCAACAACGATGTAAATAATTTTTTATGAAATCCTAATTAATAATCTTAAGCCCTGAAGAAGGAGAAAATATTGTCTCCGAAACGTTGGCTCTGTAGATTTAATTAGAGAAATAAACTGTCCACGTTTCTGATAAGTACTTTAATTTGAACAAATAGTATGGATGAAAACCAAACTGATATACATAGAATGTTTGAAATGATTTCTTCTTTTTCGAATACATATTCGTGACCTTTTTATCACATTTCCAATTGAACTTCTAATGAGGGATTGATTTTGTTTTAAGATATTACATTCCTGGAAAATTATTTCAACTAGGTGTTCTCTACTTCTAATTTCAACCTTATAAACATTTGTGGGGGCATCTGTGTCCCCACACTCCCCACACAAAATAATCTAAAGGGTTCAAATCAGGCGATCTTTGTGGCCAAGCAATAGGGCCTCCACGACCAATCCATCTGATTTGAACCCTTTAGATTTTTTGTGTGGGGACATTTGAAAACAAAAATTCATAAGGTTGAAATTATAAGTAGAGAACACCTAGTTGAAAGAATTTTCTAGCAATGTAATATCTTAAAGCAAAATCAATCTCTCATTGGAAGGTCAATTGGAAATTTAATAAAAAGGTCACGAATATGTATTCAAAAAATAGGAAATCATTTCGAACATTCTATGAATAATTTGTGTTAATCCTCAGTTTTGTCTTCATAATGTTTATTCTGTATTAGTTGTTTTAGATTTTTGGGTTAACGTAGGTACGTTTAAAGATATTTTTTGGATTAAATGATTTTATACATCAGAATATGAGTGATTAAAAATGAATTTCGAATTTGGAAAAACTACTTTAGGACTCAATAAGAGCTTTGTATCATTGGACGGTACAGCTTTACTATCTAGTTCAGAATATTCTCACTGCCTTGGAGCAAAATAAATTTTTTTTCTAGGAAAACTGGACGTGTACCAAAAAATATAAAAACGCTTCAGTAATGTAAACTTATGGTAAAATCTGAAGCAGGTAGGGAATTTTCGAAAACGGAATTTACAGGGTGTTTTTTCAACCTGCAAATTTAATCTGAACTTATCATAATTCTCACCCTGTATTTTTGAAAAAATGTTGGAGTTATTGAAAGTAGACAATCATATTCATCAACACTCAAAAAATTATTAATATTGATCAAGCCAAACCAAAATTATGAATAAAAGAAAAATCGTTAGAACGGGACAAATTACCCTGCCCCCAACCATGAACGAAACATTGTCTCGAAACTGCCTTGACCAGTGTACACTTCTCCTAAAATCTGACGATCTTCTGCGGAATCACCCTGTATAAATTATACCCTACAAGCAATTACTCACCTTAACTTGTTTCTTGGACTGTATGAGAGCTTTGAAGGGAGCAGGATAGTTATCTGAGTCACTAATGTCCTCTTCCGAACTCGTCAAACCATTCAACTTCTTTTCCAAAGTTTTCTTGTTCGTTAATCGCTTACTGCCAGGTCTGGAAATCGGCTTTCTGGTGATAGTTCTCTTCGATGTCACCTCAGTCACTTGAGATACAACCGATTCCCTTATTTCAGGCTTCCTCTGTGATTTTCTTCTAGGTGAAATTTTCATACTGGATACTTTACTCGACACAGAAACGTCTGAACTGATGGAAATCAAAGGGGTGGCATTTTCTGGTGGATTTATCACCCCTTTCTCACTTTCTGTGACAGAGTTAATGAGTTCGTCCAACTGATTCGGCTTTCTTCCAGATTCCGAGATTATTTTGGTTTCACCTTCGAAGAGTGGAAGCACTTCTAGCTTCGATTCATCTATAAACAAAGGTGACCTAGGATTGAATCTTTGTCGAGAAGGTTTAGTTACTTGATCTTCATTCCTAGACCTGAAAGTTTGTCTCCTATTGCTGCTACTACTCAGTTGATCTGAAGATGCTGTGGTTCCCTTACTTCTTCCTCTACCACCTGATCTTGCATTTTGGGACTGATCTACTGTTTTTGGTGCTTCTGCCTCAATTCTTCTACCTGTTCTAGACCTAGTGGAAGGAGATTCTTCAGTCGCTGAAAATACAGAAGGACCCCTCCTTGGAAGGGGTGCACTTGTTGTTGCAGACTCAGTCCGCCTTCTTCCACTTCGTCTAGATGAAATAGTTACAGTTTGTACCACTTCAGCAGGTTTTCTGGTAGCCCTCGTCCTTGATCTTCCTGGTACTTCATTACGAGGTGTTGTATTGCTTCTACTTCTAACTGATTGAGTGTCTTCGCTTGCCAATTGTCCTCTAGCTGATGGATTATAATCTTCCACTGTTCTCGAAGCCACTCTTGGTACAGTTGCGAAATTTTCCACAACCCTTGGGTTAGATTTTCCTCTTGGTGGTACGGTTGCCTTTTCGTTTCCTGAATTTGCGTTGAGTCTGGTTTTTATAGTTTTCTTTACAGTTTTCTTCGGTAGTGGTGGATCACTGAGAATGGCGGGGACACCAATTGGAGATGGGAGTTTTGGCATCGAGTTTCTAACGATTTGTTTTCTGATCTCACTCTCATCTGCTGGATCTGATAGTTTGTTCGAAAGTATTGAGCTTTCTGCCCTAGGAGAAGGTATTTCGTTTGGTGTATCTTGTCTAGAATTGTAGCCTGAATCTTCGACTACTGATGGTCTTCTCGATGGGATATTGTTTTCACCTCTAGAACGGGATGAGCCATTTCTCGAAGTCGAAATCGTGTTATCGTTAGTACTTCTTGAGTTACCATTTCTAGAACCTCTGTCACTCGTCCTGGATCCCCCATTTCTCATGTCAGCTCTACGTTCTGCTGCTTTGCTTCCGCTTCGTACATTATTTCTGGTTATTGGAACTACTTTATCGTTCAGTTTAGGCTGAATATCTTCTAAGTCTTCTTTAGATATAGAACTCCTATCAGTGTCAACTTTCACCGTTGGAATTCCTTGTTCCTCAGAAAACCTTTCCCCGCTAGTTTCTATGGAAGAACGCTTTTCTGCTGCTTGAGAATCACTTTCAGAGGATTTGGAAAGGATCTCCTGAGAGTCAATTTTCGGTTCTGGGAGAGCCTTCAGCTTTGGCTTTGCATCTCCTTCATCGATAACTTCTTCAACTGCGTAACTTGGAGTGGATGATGCAGGGGGTGGATAATTTAGCTTCTGTGGTGGAGTTGAGGGACCTACTTCCTGCCTTCTTCTGGACGGAATCCGTCTACTGATTGTTTCTGAGGACCTTGAGTATTCGGTTTCGGAAGCAGTGAATCTGGACCTTCCCCGACCTCGTGCTGGAGGATCTGCATTGGATACTTCTTGTCTCTGAAAAAAAAATAAGAATATTCAAAAAAGATTGATGAGCAATATTACGAAGAATGAATGGATATACGAGGATGTATTGATATATAGTTAGCCTAGACCAGTTCCATGCATAAACAAAATATTGCGATACCATATCAACGAACAATAACTTATTAGAAGTGTCAGTGTAGAGTTTTACGTCAAAAAAGTAAACCAGAGTTACGCAATAACTTAAAAAAAAGGTGGAAACCGAAATTGTAAAAATTGAAAAATTGGAGTATGGAGCCATCATCAAGTACCTGTATTTAAAAGGGTTAAGAGGTAAACAGATTTACGAAGATATTCTTAATATCCTTGGTGATCAATGTCCTTCGTATGAATAGAATAGAATAGAATAGAATAACATTTTTTGCAGAAATTATCGATACATAAGTAATATATGCACAAATAAAACAACAACAAGTCAAATTTTGCAGCACAGGCCTCAAACCCTTTCCTTGTAAACCCCACAGTGAGCAAAAAATTCATTCATACTGTGAGGTTCACAGTCAATAACAAATTTTCTTACATTATTTCCAAATTGCTTACTTCCACATATTTTTAAAAGAGTCGATGGGAGCGAGTTTAATAATTTTATGCAAGTGTAATGCACACCCTTCTGTGACATTGTGAGAGAACGGAGCGGAAAGAAATAAGGCATCATCCGTCTGGTGTCATTCAGGTTTTTAAAATTTTCAAAAAATTCGGGATGGTCGTGATGTGACCGCATGCATGACTGCAAGCTTCAAAAGACGTTAATTTACCATTGAAGATGATGACCGATCGGGGAGGTAAGTTTCTGTGTCAGTCCCCGAAAATATCGATGCAGTTCATGACATGATTTTATCAGACCTTCGAATTGGGCTAAAACGGATATCTGAAGCACTGAAGATTTCATACGAACGCGTTCACGTCAATTTGAACATGAGAAAAATTTCTGCAAAATGGATCCCCAAATGTTTGAATGTTGACCAAAAGCGTGCAAGGGTAGAAGCATCGCGTTCGATCTGTGCTCGATTTGAAAACGATGTAGACTTCTTAAACCGAATTGTTACTATGGATAAGACTTGGGTAGGTGCATTTCTACGATCCAGAAACAAAGCAACAATCGATGGAATGGCGACACTCTGGTTTTCCAAGACCTAAGAAGCTGGAAAAGTTCTTGCTTCAGTTTTTTGGGATTGCCATGGAGTAATCATGTTTGATTTTTTGGATAAGGGTAGAACAATAACTGGAGATTACTATTCGACATTACTGAAGAGAAAAGACGCGGAAAGCTATCCAAAGGTATTTTGTTTTTACAGGACAACGCCCCAGTACACAAATCTCATGTAGCCATGCAAAAAATTCGTGATTCAGGGTAAGAATTACTAGAACATTCACCAGATTTGGCTCCGTCCGACTATCATCTCTTTCCTCAACTGAAAAAAAGTTTAAAAGGTCGTAAATTTTCTTCCAACGAGGAGGTAATGAAAGCTGTGGAGGACTGGTTTGCAGAGCAAGAAGAAACATTTGTTTTGATAGGTCTGGAGACGTTGCAGGTTCGCTGTAATAAATGTTTTCAATTAAGAGGAGAATAGGTTGAGTAATAAAATATATTGACATTGAAATTTTGTTTGGTTCTATAGTAGGCTAAGAATTTTTCCATATATACTCGTAATAACCGAGCAATAAATAAAATAACCCGTTTTTATGGTAGGCACAATAGTTGTAAATTATTTCTCATCTGAGAAGTGGTTGCATGAAAGAAAACTTTCTGGAATTGGAAAAAATGAGTATCTCCTTGTAGTACATGGTGCGGCAACTACATAGTTCTCCCACATTTGACGGAGTTGTTAAAAAATACGAAAAAAGATATTGGAAAAATTCTTTTCTTATTTTGAAAGTCTAAATAATCAAGTTTATGTGCGTAGTTTTCATTACTCTCTTCAGCATAGCGGTTTCAATTTGGATGGTTTCCTCCTTCATTGCCTCTTTCAAGTCATCAAGGGTCCTAGGGCGATGTTCGAAGACCTCCTTCTTGAGGTAACCCCACAGGAAGAAATCACAGGGACCTAAATCGGAGAACATGTTCTGCAGAATCTCAGGTGAACGACGGGCTGTATGGACTGTGGCTCCATCCTGCTGGAACGAGGAGTTCTCTGTGTCATGCTCTTCCCCATATTCGTCAATTTCAATATTAAACTTGTCCGACGGCCGACGAAATTTGTGATCTAATCTGCTCCCAATAATCTCTCTAAGATCAAGAACTGCAGAGCATTTTATCATATAAGGTCGATCACAGTTCGCTGTTTCATTTTTCGAAACTGTCTTGTTAATAGACATCCTTGAGCATTCCACTGAATCCACTTATCCATCCATAAAATAATCAGAATTTGTTAAAAATCGAAAGACCTTGACGAATTAAACCTACAACTCGACGACAGAGATTTATTTGATGCAATATCCGAAGGTCGAACGCGTAAATTAGTAATTAATTTTGTCAAATCTTTATAACTATGAAACCACATTTCAATATGATTATATCTACAATTAGGTTTATGGTTCATGCAGTGGTGGATTAGGAGTCCTGTCAGGTTTCCAAGCGTACTACAATCAGATCGTGTGAAAATTGTTAAAGGGGAAAATGCAAGGGGAGGACAAAAACCAAAGAGTTGAATGAAAGACCTAAAACGGCCGAAAGGAAGAAAAAGACTCTTCATTGACTGACGTAGACATTGACGACCACTGCGTCGATGATGATAGCTCAGAAAATATACTGCGCAAAAAAATTAAGGCACATTCTGAAAATCTCAATTTTAATTAAAGTTAACTCTACATTGACTTTATAACTTTTTTTTTATGTTCTCTCGGGAAGGTTTTGATCGAAACAAGACACATTAAATGGAAGAAAAATTCAGGATTTCACCGAATCTTATGTGAAAGAAGGGAAATGAACAATTTTCAAAATACTGAAATGCTGATAAGTGATTTAATACTTGGTATTTCCACCCCTTGCGTTATTACAGCTCGGCAACGACGGTTCTTACTCAAAATGAGTGATCTTAAAATGTTCTGATCTAATCCTTCCCAGATTTCTCCGAGTTGGATTCCTAAGTCATTAAGAGTAGCTGGATGATTTTCTGAACTTCTCAGCCTTCTATTGAGGTTGTCCCAAACCTGCTCAATCGGTTTGAGATCTGGACTTCTTGCTGGCCATTCCATTCGAGAGACTTCAACCTCTTCAAGGTACTCCTGAACGATGCGCGCACGTTGGGGTCTGGCATTATCGTCCATAAAAATGAAATTTTCACCAATGTATGGGGCAAATGGCACTACATGTTCTTCAAGAATGTTCCTTATATACTTATCAGCATTCATAGCTCCATTCTCAACGACCACTAGGTCTGTGCGAGCAGTCAAAGATATTCCACCCCATACCATAATCGATCCTCCCCCGAAACCAGTAGTATTCAGGAAATTGCACTGGGCATATCTTTCATGTGGACGTCTGTATACAAGGGAACGTCGATCACAATGGTAGAGGCAGAATCTAGACTCATCTGTGAAGAGAACTCTTTCCCAATCGTCCTTTTCCCAATGGATATGCTCTCTCGCAAAATCCAAACGTGCCTTCGATGGGCTGGGGTAAGAGCTGGGCCTCTTGCCGCGACACGAGGCCTTAAATCATATTCTCTGAGACGATTTCTTATTGTCTGAGTTCTAATTTGCACCTCATGAGTTTGCTCAAGCTGATTTTGAAGGAGGCGAGCGGTTGCAAACCGTTGTCTCAACGAAGAAACTCTCAAGTAACGTTCTTGAATGGCAGTTGTTACCCGTGGTCTACCCTGTCCTGGTCTTCGGACATTCATACCTGTCTCCCTGAATCGCTGCAACATTCTGGACACACTTGTATGGAAAACTCCAAAGCTTTCTGCAATTCTTGTGTATGTCCACCCTTCTTCTCGCAAAACTACCGCTTGGGCACATTCCTCTTGAATCAAATTGCATGTTTCGCGTTGCATATCCTTCTGTATAAAAAGTACCCGGAATTGTAAAAAAAAACACATAAATTTAAATTTAATCATCAATATTTATTTTGTCTTCTTCAAAATAGTCCCCATTGCTTACAATACAACTATGATATCGGCGAACCCACTTTTCCATGCACCGCTCATACGCCGCCAAAGGTATGGCCTTCAGTTCTCGTTGCGAATTTGTTTTGATGGCTTCAATGGACTCAAAACGCGTTCCACGTAGGGGCAATTTGAGTCTTGGGAATAGAAAAAAGTCAGGTGAATACGGCGGTTGTTCGATGGTATTTATTGAGTTTTTGGTCTTGTATTCCTTAATAATTATGGCTCGGTGCGACGGCGCGTTATCATCATGCAAAATCCACGAATTGTCTTTCCATAAATCTGGCCGTTTACGACGAACATTCTCACGCAAACGCCTCAATACACCCAAGTAATACTCCTTATTCACTGTCTGTCCTTCAGGAAGAAATTCTGAGTGCACAACACCACGATAATCGAAGAAATCAGTGAGCAAAACTTTAATTTTCGATCGACTTTGACGTGGTTTTTTCGGATTCGGCTCGTTTGGTAGGCGCCATTCGGTCGATTGTTGAGCTGTTAACGTGTCATACTCATAGACCCATGTCTCATCGCCACTTATGATTCGTTTCATGAAATTTGGATCACTAGCAGCTCGAGAAACCATGTCTTCAGAGACCTGCTTTCGATGCTCTTTTTGCAAAAAATTCAGCTCTTTTGGAACGAGTTTTGCTGCGACGCGTTTCATACACAAAACATTAGTCAAAATGTTATGAACGGTCATTTTATCAATGCTCAACTCTCGAGCCAACTCTCTAACACTTGAATGACGATTTTCGAGCACTAAATTCTTGATTTGGATGATGTTATCGTCGGTTGTTGACGTTGAAGGCCGTCCAGAACGGGGCAAATCTTCGACCACCTCACGACCGTCTTTGAATGATTTGTACCAATCGTATGCTTGTGTTTTTGACATACAATTATCACCAAAGGCTTTTTTTAACATTTTCAATGAATCGGCACAAGAAAATTCGTTTGCAAGACAAAATTTGAGGCAAACTCTTTGATCAACTATTTTTTCCATTGTAAAATTCGCAGAGCACTTTTGAGGTCGACTGATACTGACAGCTGTTGTAAACACACTAGTTGACAGATCGCGCTCAAATTTGGCTTGGTAATAAAGGAAGGTCCTACCAACTTTAAGAAAAAAAAAATTACCGATTCCTTTTTGGCGGTTCATTTAAATAACATTTTCCGGGTACTTTTTATACAGAGAGTATATCATAAATTTGAGATTTCCCTAATGTGCGTTAATTTTTTTGGGCAGTGTAATTGTCTTATATGCGGGGAATTTTGCCGAAACAACGAAGTGTGGTACCGATGCACTTCCTGTGGGCTTTGTGCTCACTTTTCTGACACTGGCTTGGATTCCGCATGTTAGAAGTATTAAATCATCATTGTCAACATCATGACTACCATTGCCCTCACATGAGTGCAAAAGTAGTCAAAAACTGTATTTTTTCCTACTGTTATTACTAATAAATCGTAACTCTGAAGCTTATTACTCTGACCTCAATCAACAGTCCTTAAATGCAGAATTGTGATGTTATGTACCTAATAGAACTGTGATATATAATTTGAGTTTTACTCCAAAAAGGGCTTAACTGACCGCCATTACCCCCTTTTCCCGTACTAGTCTCATCATCTAACCATCATCTTCTGCTATGAAGCGTAGGTACGAGTGAATTTCTATTTTTTTTTCTACACATAAAGATGATGATTGGTGGGAATATATCAATTTCGGAAACAAAAGCCGAAATTACGTGATTCAAGAGGCGGAAAAACTGCAACAATTTAGGCACATAAGACTAATGACTTTTCAATGGGGCTCTTGTTGAAACGATTTACTGAAATTTAAGAACCATGTTTGCATTGTAACGCGCAAAGCCTTTGTTTTCGGGGAAAGCAATTCCTGATTATTTTGTTTTGATGCGGACGTTGAACAATTTGATACGCCATTTCGTGTTACGACGGAACATCTCACTTTCGTCCATTATCCGATTCGATTCAACGCCGTAATCGGTCTTTTGTTTCTGGAATTGCTTCCAAACATGCAGATCTAATGTCGGTTGAGCGATATCTTTCGATATTTATGTATTTATGAAGTCGTCGAGAAATTTCTTCCGTATAACACTTCCGGTCTGCTTTAGAATTCACTCACGAGAAAATTCACCTGATCGCAAGCGTTATTTGATCTTTTAGGACACTCAAATCAAGGGGATTAGTTTTGTACACTAGTAGAGCCCCTAGATCCTAGATCTACGTATTAAGGGGAGGTGCTACACGTCCGAGCTCCCTTCAAAAATTGAGCTTTTTATTTCCATGATATCTCAGTTCGTATGCGGCGTAGACCAACAATTTTTTTTTTAATTAAAGCTTAATCATTTCTCTAGAATGTGTACCTATTACTCGCTTTTCCGTTTCACTTCGTATACATATAAGGGGAAAAATCTGATGAGCAATGTGGACAAACGATTTTATTTCCACGATATCTTCGTCAATTTTCGGGATAAATGCATGAAATTTTCAGGATACATGCGGAATCATATTTTGCAGAATGTGTATTAATCAGTTTTTCTATGTATTGCCCCTGAATTCTACAATAAATTATAAAGTAGTACGTAGGACCTTCATTGGTCATATTTTCAACCAGGTTATTTCCTAATATACGAAGAAAAACGGAAAAGCGAGTAGGAATACACATTCTAGAGAAATTATTAAGCTTTAATTAAAAAAAAATAGTTGGTCTACGCCGCATATGAACTGAGATATCATGGAAATAAAAAGCCCAATTTTTTAAGGGAGCTCCCCTTGAGTAGTTATCCTTATGGGTAGATCTCTGCAAATCGGGTTATTTTTGAGGCGACATGTCAAAGTTTGATCCATTTTTCTGAAAAATGGGAAAACTATGGAAAATATGAAAACCAAGCTATTTTGCATTGACCTTTTCTCTTTCGATCCGTATATTTATAAACGACCAGGATATCTGTGAAAAAGTTTTATCGTGTTCAAAATTGCCCATTTTGCCGGATTTTTTCGCGATTTTCGTGATTTTTTTTGAAAAACTTCTGGATCGCCTAGAGAATCGAAATTTCATCCACGTATGAATCGATTATTCATCCGTAAAAAAATTTCCTCACTGTATGAGGACTTGATTTTCAACAAACCACATTATATGCTGCTTATACAACACAATATACAGGGTCTTTCACGAGGAACCTCACCCATATTTATACGGGAAACTACTGAACGTATTTTCATGAAATTCAGCACCTATAAGTATTTCACGATGCTGATGAAATCTAAAATATTTTCAAGGCATGAGCACCTCCGGTTTTTCCGGAAATGACGTCAACTTCCGTTTTTCGAATTAGACAACCATTTTTTTATTGCAGAAATAGATTCCTTAGAAAATTTCAAGTTATTTTGATGTAACATTTTTCAGTTTTAGTTGGAAAATTCTCTCTGAGCGGGAAAATTCGAAAAAAAAATCAAAAATAGAGCTCCGCTGAAACAAGAATAACTTCGAGGTTTTTGGATGGAAAATTTTCATTTTTGGGATTTTTCAAGATGTAAGATTGATGTATCCACTTTAAAAATCGAAATCGCGATTCATGATACAGGGGGTGAAAAAATCGCTTTCAAAGTTAGGGATGACAAAATCGTGAAAAATCATTTTTTTCAAATTAGAACCCCATTTTTTTATGGCAGATATTGAATCTGCGTTAAAAAATAATGGAGTGTATGCATCACACCCTTGCCCTTAAGTGGATATTTTCTGAGTTATTCACAAAAAACTGTTTTTCGTCTTGAATTTTCAGCTATTTCTTTTCCCTTCACTCCAAAAAGATGAAATTTTCAGGAACTGTTACTTAAACCATGTTTTAGATTTTACTACCCTAATATGCAAGAGAAAAAAGTTACAGGTTGTTCCTAAATAGATGGCGAATTTGGATTCGAATTTGTATCGGAAACCTCTTTATTTCAACTAATCGGCCATCGGTTTTCTCTCCAGTGATAAATAAATAATTCCTTATGAACCATATGCAAAAACTTACCATGTTTTACATTCTTTTTTTTAATGATAGATATCATTAATTACATCTGCCAAATTCCTCTTTATTCAGTAGCATTTTGTGTTTACTATTAATTCGGTGATAATTCGTATTAAGTTATAAAATCGATCACTATGCCTAATTTTACCAATGAAGATTATTTAAATCTCATTCTACTTCATGGAGAATGTAATAAAGTTGTAGATAGAACGATTCGACTGTTCATTGAGAGGTTTCCTGACCGACCCAGACCAACGAGAGATACCATTAACAGAACCATGACAAACTTGAGAAATGTCGGTTCTTTCGTTAAGAAAACTATACACAGAGAAAAAAGTGTAGTAGAAGATGAGAACAACGAAATTACAGTTCTTGCATATTTTCGTGTGAATCCTCAAAATTCTCTCAAAGATGCCGAGATTGATCTGGGATTATCTCAATCGAGTGTTTGGAGAATATTAAAAAAACATAAAATGCACCCATATAAATTCAATAGGGTACAGCATTTGAAGGAAACTGATTTCGTCAGGAGAACAGAGTTTTGCGAAGCTATGATGATTCGATTTCAAGAGAATGAAAACTTTTTGGACTGTATAATTTGGACAGATGAATCTAAATTCACAAAGAATGGTTCTTTCAATAGGCATAACAGTCATTATTGGGATGAAGAGAACAACCACCACTTCAGACAATGGAACTTTCAAGAGACCTGGAGTTTCAATGTTTTTTGCGCCATCAAAAATAATGCAATAATGCACTTTAACTGGTAAGATAGAACACTACACATGTTTGCATTATTTAAAGAATGTTCTCCCTTAGGAGATAGATATTCTGACATATTGACTCAAATAATTGAGCCGCTAGTACAGAACCATAATGACTTATGGTATCAACAAGATGGCGCGCCTCCACACAATTCACTCAATGTGTCAAATATCCTCTACAGGCTATTTGAAGATCGATGGTTGGCGAACAATGGTCCACATCTTTGGCCACCACGTTCCCCCGATTTAACTCCTTTAGACTATTATGTTTGGGGTAGGATAAAAAATATTGTCTACTCAACTCCCCTGACTGATAAAGAGGACTGCATAGAACGAGTCAGAAATGCGTTCAGGTTTGTTTAGATTGTTAGATTCATAGTTTTGAAACTCAATTTGGTTTTTAAACACTTTTGCAGATCTCTTCCTCCCGATGAAATAAGAAGAGCAACGCACGAAGCATTCCTGAGACGTATAAATAAATGTCTAGAAATTAATGGTCAAAACTTTGAGCATCTTCTCTAGTTATAACTGCGAGAGTTTGCCATGGTTCTCCTAATAGTAACTTGAAGTCGGTTTCAAGAAGGGGTGAAAAATCTACAGCATGGTTCAAATAACAGTTCCTGAAAATTTCATCTTTTTGGCGTGAAGGGAAAAGAAATAGCTGAAAATTCAAGACGAAAAACAGTTTTTTGTGAATAACTCAGAAAATATCCATTTTAGGGCAAGGGTGTGATGCATACACTCACATTATTTTTTAACGTAGATTCAATATCTGCCATAAAAAATGGGGTTCTAATTTGAAAAAATTGATTTTTCACGATTTTTTCATCCCTAACTTTGAAAGCGATTTTTTCACCCCCTGTATCATGAATCGCGATTTCGATCTTTAAAGTGGATACATCAATCTTACATCTTGAAAAATCCCAAAAATGAAAATTTTCCATCCAAAAACCTCGAAGTTGTTATTCTTGTTTCAGCGGAGCTCTATTTTCGATTTTTTTTTTTCGAATTTTCCCGCTCAGAGAGAATTTTCCAACCAAAACTGAAAAATGTTACATCAAAATAACTTGAAATTTTCTAAGGAATCTATTTCTGCAATAAAAAAATGGTGTTCTAATTTGAAAAACGGAAGTTGACGTCATTTCCGGAAAAACCGGAGGTGCTCAAGCCTTGAAAATATTTTAGATTTCATCAGCATCGTGAAATACTTATAAGTGCTGAATTTCATGAAAATACGTTCAGTAGTTTCCCGTATAAATATGGGTGAGGTTCCTCGTGAAAGACCCTGTATATGATTTCTTGAAATCACTATATAATATTTTTTCCCAATTCCTGATTCAGTTGAGAAACAGGACCCATAACCTATTCGAGTTTTACCAAATGTCAGCAGCTGAAAACCAGTCGCATCGTGAACAAAAACTAGTTCACATTTCCACTATGGTGGAACCTATCCACAAATGAAACATGGCAAAGAGATCGGAGATAAGCTGATCAACCCACACAAGTTTCGTGTTATATTTATTGACAATGGTGGGTACATTTAGTTGACCACTTGATGCTAAAGTTGAACAAGAGGTGCAGGATGTAAATAAACCAATTATGGAATTCTTAATCTTGAGAGCTCGAAGTCTTTGGAGTGGTTCTTGTTCTTGTCGTTATGTGCAAGGTCGTACGCTCTAAAATATGTAGAGCACGTAAAGTTATGTATTTAATAAAGCAGTGTTATTCAGACATAAACACTTTCATTTGCTGAACTCTGGTAGATCATTCGATTTCAGATAATGGTAATAGAAGTTATCCTCATATTGGTACTCGGCATGGCAAAAATGAAATAGCATAATAATCCTGCTTCATAGGTACCTTGAGTTTTCAGATGAAAGGTCGAAATTTGATTTTTGTATTACTGAGAATGTCATGCTAAATGCCACCAATCACTTCGACATTATTCCTAACCTTACTATGCAAAGACTTCCATTCCGTGAAAGTCTGTTCAAAATTGGTTCAGTTCCTCCAAGTAATCCAAACTTTATAGTTGGTTTAAAGTTTCAAAAGGGGCCCCTGCAGTGCACTGCAACCTTAAAAAAAACATGTAAACTTCTTTATTTGCCCAAAAGGCATCATAAACTGAAAATCTTAGTTTATTCAGTTTTGTTCCTTACAGAACTCAAACAGGAACAGAAAAGCAACAATTTACTGTATAACTTTATTATACGAGGATGTATTGATATCTAGTTAGCCTAGACCAGTTCCATGCAAAAACAAAATATTTCGATACCATATCAACGAACAATATCTTATTAGAAGTGTCAGTGTATAGTTCGACGTCAAAAAAGTAAACCAGAGTTACGCAATAAATTTAAAAAAAAAGTCCACCGGAATTGTAAAAATCGAAAAATTGGAGCATCGAGCCATCATCAAGTACCTGTATTTAAAAGGGTTAAGAGGTAAGATTTACGAAGATATGCTTAATACCCTTGGTGATCAATGTCCTTCGTATGCGACCGTGAAAAATTGGACTGCAAGCTTCAAAAGAGGAAAAGTTTCCATTGAAGATGATGACCGATCGGGAAGGCCAGTTTTTATGTCAGTCCCCGAAAATATCGATGCAGTTCATCACATGATTTTATCAGACCGTCGAATTGGGCTGAAACGGATATCTGAAGCACTGAAGATTTCATACGAACCCGTTCATCATATAGTTCACGTCAATTTGGACATGAGAAAAATTTCTGACCGAAAGCGTGCAAGGGTAGAAGCATCGCGTTCGATCTGTCCTCGATTTGAAAACGATATAGACGAATTGTTACTATGTATGAGACTTTGGGTACATTTCTACGATCCAGAAACAATCGATGGAATGGCGACACTCTGGTTCTCCAAGACCTAATAAGTTTCGTGTCCAAAAATCTGCTGAAAAAGTTCTTGCTTCAATTTTTTGGCATTGCAATGGAGTAATCATGATTGATTTTCTGGATAAGGGTAGAACAATAACTGGAGATTACTTTTCGACATTACTGCCCAGTCTAAAGAAAAAAATTAAAGAGAAAAGACGCGGAAAGCTATCCAAAGCTATTTTGTTTTTACAGGACAACGCCCCAGTACACAAATCTCATGTTGCCATGCAAAAAATTCCCGATTCAGGGTTAGAATTACTAGAACACCCCCCTTATGCACCAGATTTGGCTCCGTCCGACTATCATCTCTTTCCTCAACTGAAAAAAAGTTTAAAAGGTCGTAAATTTTCTTCCAAAGAGGAGGTAATAAAAGCTGTGGAGGACTGGTTTGCAGATCAAGAAGAAACATTTTTTTGAAAGGTCTAGAGAAGTTGCAGGTTCGCTGTAATAAATGTATTCAATTAAGAGGAGAATATAAAATATTTCGACATTGAAATTTTGTTTGGATCTATAGAAGGCTGAGAATTTTTCAATACCTCGTATTTTTGATATCGTTCTTGCAAAAGTCAAGAATGCTGTTCAATCTAAGACTATAATAAATTTATAAGACCTGCACCCATCAGGTGAATATCAATTAAACAATATAAACTGTACGAGAATCAAGTTGTTATCTATATCTTCCTCAATACCATCAATCTCGCAGCAGAAGATAAAATGTGGGAATTGCAAAATATCCTGCGGTGAATTTATGGACCAGCATTGACATGAGAGGTTTGAAAAGTGATCTACAAACATAATTGTTGTTCATCAAGAAGTAACCATTCATCTTCACCTTGCGTAAGGAAAATCTCTCGAGACCTTTGTGAAGACTTACCTATAAATCATAGCTAAAAAAATCTAGATGCGTCTGAGTGAAAGTGACTTTTTTGTGATTTTGCACACGTTTGATATGGCCTCGATGTGTTTAATCTTCAGCTCTTTGACATGTTGCTTCCACCAGATCAGAGATTATTCAATCATCAATCATGGATTAGACGTGACTTGGACGTAGAGAACAAATTATTGCATAAATATGGTATGCATTGGTATCGAAAGCAATCTCCCTGAGTGTATTGATGTTAGGATATGGGATGAGTTAATAATTGATCATTATTTCTTATTGATGGAGGGCACCTGCAGCAATTGAAAGCTCAGTCTATTCAACAATTTGTTTCTCAATATTATTCAAGAGATAACCAAACAAATAAGGAACAGAGAATCTACAATAAAGCGTGCCTCTAGTTTTTCCAAATGAGTGGACTTAGAGTTAAGACGTTAAATTACAAACTTCGACATCCAAAAACGTCTCGATCTCATGTCCTCAACATCTATGTTCATCTCTCTCGAAAGCATTATTAATACACTTTGAATAATATAGAAATAGCTTTGATTTTTGTATACCTTATTTTTTATTTTGATTTTTCAGAGGATTTCAAGAGAACATTTGGGATTTTTTTCTCGAAATTAGTAGTAGATACGACAAAACTACAAGAGACCATGAAGTTTATAGTGTAGCAACAAAACTTCTATCTACAATTTTCAAATTAACAGTGGCGCACCAAAATGAAAGGGGAACTCCCCTCTTAATCATTTCTCTAGAATGTGTATTACTCCTTTTTCCGTTCTCCTTCGTATATTAGGAAAAAAACCTGGTGAGCAGTAATTTCATAAAAATCTGGACAAACGATTTTATTTTCATAATATATTTTCGGGATAAATGTATGAAATTCTCAGTATACATGAGGAATAATATTTTGCAGAATGTGTATCACTAGTTATTCCATTTTTCTTCGTATATTGAGAAAAAACCTGGTTGAAAATATGAACAATAAAGTTCCTACTATATAATTCATTCAAACATTCAGGGGACAATAAACAAAAAAACTGATTGATACACATTCTGCAAAATATTATTTCGCATGTTTACTGAAAATTTCATACATTTATCCCGAAAATTGACGAAGATATCATGGAAATAAAATCGTTTGTCCAGATTTTTATGAAATTACTGCTTAGGTACCAGGTTTTTTCCTAATATACGAAGGAAAACGGAAAAGCGAGTAATACACATTCTAGAGAAATGATCAAGCTTTAATTTAAAAAAAATATTGTTGGTCTACGCTGCCTACGAACTGAGATATCACCGAAAAAAAAAGCCCAATTTTTGAAGCGAGCTCGCGAGCTCGGGCGTATACCACCTACAATATCTTATGGACAAGTTCTCCTCAGCCAAAAATAGAGAAGCAATGAACGAGTGTGATTACATTTAATACATTCATTTTGAAAATTCATAAGCTTGTATCAATGAAGAGAAAAAGGAAAGGAAGAATTAAAAAAGTTTAACTAATAAAGGTTGCAAAATGGCGGGGGAGCTTCATCTAATTAGATCTTAGTTTATGTAATTTCTTCTTTTTCGAATATCTCTAAAGTATATTCATTGATAAGTATGAGAGCACCTATCGGGTTCGGTCGCCAAAATAATGTTGAAGAGGGGCCTTGAGTCACTTTGCCAACCTGTATGAACCAGAATTGAAATAAGCGTTGAAAAAATTCGAGGTCCAAGGCTATGGACTAATTATAGTTGGTATTCTGTGTTCCGCTCAGCTTGTACCTTATCAATTCTTAGTTATATATACCCCATTAAATTTTATGAAGTATCCCTGTTGGCTAAGATTTAGGTTCATCAAGTTTTTTTCACTTGCAACTGACGCAGGTTGGCAGGCGTGAAATATCGGCAATGTCAATATAATTCTCAGAGGCGTCGCCAAAGCTAATTTCTATTTACATACCTACTCTTTTTTAAATTTGTAAGTACAGGTTTCGTAGTACCTACTACTACATTATCATACTGGAGTATTTCAAGTTGTGCAAAAAGGTATTCAAGTGTTCCCTGTAGGCTTCTTGAGAATTCTGAAAAATGGGTCCGTCTGTTAAATTTTTTTCTGTCGGGTTATTCGAGTACTTTTGGTAATTCTCATGAAATTCCAAAATTATTCAGGAATGAATTCTCAAAAATTTTTTCGATAAATTTGAATTTTTTTTGTGGCAGTTTTGTAATACATATTATACTAGATTTCACTCATATAGTGGTCCCCAGATTTAAGTCATTTAAATTATCAGGAGTAGATTTCATTTCTTCTCGGTGTTTCTTATCGTACTCTTTCTTTTTTAATTTTGCCTCTGTATCGGACAATTTCTTTTTTCTTGCCATTATTTGCCCCTTAAACGAGAAAAAACGATAAACTCACGTACCACATGACAAAAGAAATAAAAATCTGAGTTATCTTAGTTTGAAAGTCATTCCCTCACCGTCATTCCCTCACTTCAGTTTGAAATGAGGGAATGACGGTGAGGGAATGACGAAATAACACGAAAACTAAGATAACATAGATACTGGCATAGAAGATACTGACCGTATGAAAACATTTTGAACTATGAACACTACCCCCCAAAACGCATCCAAATATAATGTATCATAGTAACATAATTCGCGCATTGACTGGCTAGAAAAACTCAACCTACTTTCATAGAATTCGCTCAATATGACCATAGATCGAATATTTGTAACAAGGTGAGGGAATGATTTTATTCAAAGGGACATACATTGAAATCCCATAGTTATTCATTAAGTATTTGTCGTGGCTTGAATTGTTGTTTAAATATAACGAAAATTACCATTACATTATTTGACTAGAATTTGATTCACAAAAAATTACTGAATAGGATGAAAATATTGAGTTTCAGCAGGAAACTGGGATAGTGGGACAACGTGAGGGAATGATTTTTATGATATAAAATCAGTAATAACTTTTTAATTGCATTTAATGATATCTCGTTTTTCGGGGTGATGGTAGAAAAGGTACCTAGTGTCAAAATAAAAACCTAATATCGATAATAATTACATGGGTATCTGTAACAATAGCGGTGGACTTAAATTTTGGAATTCGATGAGAATTACCCTTTTATTCTTTTCTCGAATGAACTATGACAAAGTGAAGGACTTGTATGAATTTTCAAAACTCGATTCTTAATTTCAAGAAAATAGCATAACTAAATCTTCCAACCATGTTTATATAAGTGAAATATTTCCAGTATTAACAGAAAAAAAGTTTCTTCAACATTCGCCACGTCTTTGGAATTATTGAATTCATATGAAAAATTTATTCTCAAATTCATTTTTTTCGCGAAGTGAATAAACATTTTGATAAATACTCAATTACAACGACCTCTATGTAAAAAGGACAAGGTTGCGTTTGAATCTGAGGGGAAAATGATTCGAACTTAACATTTTCAAAATATACAGAGGGAAATGTGTCAGTAGTGTAGTATGTGTAGTATTGATAAATTAGACACAATAATGCATTCTACTTGCTAAGCGAGGAAGAAGATTATTCTTATTGCCTCTGGTGCAACCTCATGTTAGCGAAATTATTATAATGAAGAAATTGCACTCATCGAGAATGGTTAATTTTCATTATCAGAGCACATAAAAACCTCATATCTCATCTAATGGAAAGTGCAGAATTCTGTATTATTATCTCTTCATTATATTGGAAACAATGTACATATCTGTGATGTTCCAATTTCTTTGGTGAATGCATCCTATCTTGAATATATACCCAAGAGTATTTCTTCACTCAGCCAAATTTTTTTTATGTCATAAGCATCCAGTTAAGGTTTTTTCGAGGCGATTTTTCGGGAGCCATCAGAAATTATAAATAATTACAATGATCAAAAGTTCCTTACATCCTTCGTTTCAATCAGTAAAAAGTTCAAACTAAATTTTTTAAACTGGGTTTCTAAAAGTACCTACTGACCTGAATTCAGGAGTTTTTAGGTAGATTCACATTTGCTAGTTGAAGAAATCAGTTGAAAAAACTTTTTGATATTTTATTAAACATAATGAATTACAACCCACTCTGTTGTTACTAAGAAAGGCAAATTTATTCAGATCAATACAAATCAATGAGGCTCTTTCCTTGTATCCACGCATAAGAGCTGACCTTTTCCTAGTTCTCAAGAATATTCAACTAAAAGTCAAGTGACCACTGACCACTTTACAATTTTTAGTTTAGAGCAGCCTTTGACGTAAGTATGATTAATTATTAATGCAACCGTAATTTTTCCCACAAGTCACGACTTCATTAATCTCTATACAAATTGTGCAATCATTAATTGTTCCATTACACAGATTGGAACTGATACCGTTCGCTTCCAGTATTTTTAAAAAGGACAGATGGGTGTGTCAGCGGATATGAACTGACCTAAACGTTACATAAATCGATTTGTTCTTTTCGGATGATATACGAGAATCAAAACGTTCAAGATTGTACTGCACATTGTGCGGTAATACCGTATCAAGTGGTCGTTAATGGTTAGTCTCTCCCTATTCCATATTCACGAACTTTCACTATATTGTTTAATTCGGAGATAATAAGTCCATGCAACGGATTTATGTCTAGTCAGGATTTCTATCAAGGAGGTGAGAAGCAAAATTTTATGACGCAATGAAAATACCGCAAAAAATTGAAAGCGAAGGTGCTGTACTATACAAGATACCACATATTGAAATAGATTGAAGCCCTAGGGTTATGTCTTTATGAATGCACTCAATAAAGTATCTGAAGAAATGTTTTGAAATCTAAAGTTATAGAATTTTTTTTAAAGACCAATAGTTGAAACTCGCGTTATCTCAGATAATTTCCTTCTATAACATTCGAAGAAAACAACATTATAACAATTTGTCTGAAAATTTAAAGAGCTTGAACGAAGAAAAATTCTGGAAAAGTGTGGAAGATGGATCAAGCTATCCAAATTATTTTTTTTTATTGTAGAATATTAATATGGAAAAAAGTTTCTTGTGAAACAATCCTCATCATTTATAGTTGTAATCTATTCATATATGGAAAAACAACGTGAAGTAATAACAAATTCCAAAATATCCTGCACAAAATCAATCCATCGCTAAATACCCAAACTTGGCATGATAAACCCAATTATTCGTAACAAAATTAAAATGGATAATTATGTAATTACTGGTAAAATCATGTTCCGCAATGAATAAATCACTTCATTCGGTCGCCAATTTACTTCCCTAGAAAGTAGAAATAACTAGGTGAAATTTAATGCCCAATTCAGATAATGTCTCTACAGATTTCAACCTTATGCTTATGTTCGTGTGAAATTTGGGTTCAACTGTGGTAATTTAACATGTCCAAATGTTGACTGAAAATTGTTGGGTATCATGAGAACTAATTTGACATCATAGCAGGATCTTTGGCTGAGTGGTGTCAAGTCACCAATCCTTCAAGAATGATCCACGGTTAACTCGTCCATTTTCCAGTTCTTAAAAGGCTGCTACAAATTTTTTAGAATCTGTCAAAAACTGTCTTTAGTTTTATCACAATAATCCAGACTGGGTACATAAATATCATCAATGATTGAATGTATCAACCAAATCAGATGTCAATATTCTTATTCCTCATTATCAAATATAAATAATTAATATCGTTGACGAAAATCCTTTCGTTTATGGGCAATACGAAATGCAAACGGAAATTGAGTGGCATTCCTCTCAATAATTAATTCTAAAGAATTAGATTTCACCTTCTACTGCCCGAATCTTCGAAACAGGAAATTATTTCGCATTCATTATTTTACAATCAACATCGAGTACTCATTCAGTAAAAAATGCCTTCGGATCATTCTTTTTTACTGGGATGGTTGTTTTTTCTGCTGGGATAGTTGTCAGATTCTTGTTACATTAATTTATCATTGAAATGAAATGAATTGGAACCTTTACTTTTATTTCTGGACAGTCTAATAAATTTATAACTCCTCTCATCGTCGTTTATTTTTCGAAGCAATTGATTGGGGTAAAATTTGTATTATAAGCGTTCCAATCAATTGGTTTTCAATCGACCACTCAATAGCAACTGAACCTGATGAATGTTGGTGGTATTCAATAATGTCACTTTCATTTCAGTCTATAAGGTCAAATGCTTTGAGTTTTTAACGTTACAATAGCCAATGGCTTTGTTGAAAGGCAACATTCAACGTGAATGTCCATTCAAACGTTCGTCTGTTGTGAAAAATATATTTGCATGGAGAACTTAAGCGTATGGCTATACCAACCATATTTTCTAGGAAAATCTTCATTTTTGTTTGTCAAACCTCATCACTTCGCTTGTTGAACAGAAAATATTCCAAAATAGTACGCACATTTTTCAACACAAATCATCATCCTATTCGGGTAGAATTAAAAAACCACCACTAGGATTAACAAATATTTTTTCGGATCTTCCCGGCTCCAAAATTATGGTTTCTCGGCTTTTTTCCTCCGAAATAAAAACATGTATAAAATAAAATCAGAAAGGAAAATAAGTTATTCGGCTGGGGCATATTATGTGGCGACCTCAATCACCAGAACTCAATATTTTCTTTGGAAACCAATGAAAAACTGAAAGAATTAATCAGACAACGCAAAAACTACCCCTATGAACATTATATTCATTGAAGAGATCTTTTTTGAAGCGATGTGGAACAAGGGATTGGTCGAATTCTAGCATTTATTAAAATTGAAATAATTTTTTCATTCAAATTTAGTTCTCGTTCCAGGAAGAAAAACGAATTTACTGTCAAATGAACAACAGCAAAAGTGTAGGTCTCTTTATATACACACATCGCCAAAAGTCTTGGCCCCCCTTAGACTTCTCAAGAAATAAACAATATATGTTCTGGAAATGAGATGAATAATTTCCTGTATTTCAACTGAATTATATTTATTAGAAAATATTTGTCTGTTACTCTTTGCTTCACGCAGGGTGAGAGAAAAAGGAGAAATGAAAAAATCTAGATCGATTATTCATTTTTGAATGATTATAGTTATTCCACAACTTAATCCAAATTCAATAGTTCGTATCACCTCCTCTTCTTTCACTCAACTGCCTAGGCATCCCACGAATCAAGTCATTTATGAAATTTTCAGTCATTTCTGAAGGGCTAAACTCAATTGCTGAAAAGTTAAAGGTGGGTTTTGGCGATTGGATATTGCTCTCCCTAAGTAATCCCATAAGTTTGCTGGCCAGTTCATTCTCTGAATGTTTTTCTCTTGAAACATATTTTGAACCCTGAGATTTTGATGGCCCTAATGTTTTTCAGCCCAACACCCTCAATATTACTTTCTTAATATAAAGGGCCCCCAAATGTTTGAATGTTGACCAAAAGAGTGCAAGGCTAGAAGCATCGCGTTCTATCTGTGCTCGATTTGAAAACGATGTACACTTCTTAAACCCAATTGTTACTATGGACAGAGACAACTCTGCTATGGATGAGACTTGGGTACATTTCTACGATCCAGAAACAAAGCAACAATCAATAGAATGGCGACACTATGGTTCTCCAAGACCTAAGAAGTTTCGTGTCCACAAATCTGCTGGAAAAGTTCTTGCTTCAGTTTTTTGGGATATCCATGGAGTAATCATGATTGATTTTTTGGATAAGGGTAGAACAATAACTGGAGATTACTATTCGACATTACTGACCACTCTACGGGAAAAAATCAAAGAGAAAAGACGCGGAAAGCTATCCAAAGGTATTTTGTTTTTACAGGACAACGCCCCAGTACACAAATCTCATGTTGCCATGCAAAAAATTCGTGTTTTAGGGTAAGAATTACTAGAACACCTCCCTTATTCACCAGATTTGGCTCCCTCCGACATCATCTCTTTCCTCAACTGAAAAAAAGTTTGAAAGGTCGTAAATTTTCTTCCAAGGAGGAGGTAATAAAAGCTGTGAAGAACTGGTTTGTAGAGCAAGAAGAAACATTTTTTTGAATAGTCTAGAGACGTTGCAGGATCGCTGCAATAAATGTATTCAATTATAAGAGCAGAATATGTTGGGTAATAAATTATTTTGACATTGAAATTTTGTTTGGTTCTATAGTAGGCTAAGAATTTTTCAATATATCCCCGAATATGCAAGGATATGCTCCTAAGAATATCCCACAAAAGTCCTTAGGAAGTTTCACAAAATCTGTTGTTTGGAATCTATTTTACTTTCCATGAAGCCGCCGATCTGAGGAAAGTGGAAACCACTCAATTCAACTGCCAACTTATTCAGAATTTAGCATAATTTTAAGAGTAGGAAGTACACATTGTATCAGAATATCCGTGCAGATTAATTCGTCAGATGGTTTAATTCAGTTACGGACAGCTTTCTTTTTTCGATAGTCGTTCAATCGGACCATAACACGATTACTTCAGCTTAAAACCGAGACATTCCAAACGAATTCTATTATTGTCTGAAACATCTTGCGTTAATGAAGGATTATAAACATAACTGTGGTTTTTCTATCGCAATCATTTTGTTGTCAAGCATTAGATACCTACTTTAATTCTAGATAAAAATGCGTCTCCGAACTGTAAAATAAAAGACAGTAGTTTTGAAGACGACGGAGTACTGAAACTCAATAGCTAAATAATTTCTCTATAATGTTCATTACTCGCTTTTCTTTTTTTCTTCGTATATTAGGAAAAACCTGGTGAGCTGTAATTTCGTAAAAATCTAGACAAACGATTTTATTTCCATGATATCTCCGTCAATTTTCGGGATAAATGCATGAAATTTTCAGTATACATGCATTTTGCAGAATGTGTATTCATTAGTTTTTCTGTTTATTGCCCCCTGACTTTTTAATTAAATTATAAAGTAGGAACTTTATTGGTCATATTTTCAATCAGGTTTTTTCCTTAATATACGAAGAAAACGGAAAAACGAGTAATACACATTCTAGAGAAATGATTAAGCTTTAATTTGAAAAACTGCGACTTTAAGGGGAGATGCTACACGTCCCAGCTCGCATCAAAAATTGGGCTTTTTATTTCCATGATATGTCAGTTCGTATGCGGCGTAGACCAACAATTTTTTCTTTCAATTAAAGATTAATCATTTCTCTAAAATGCGTTTTAACTCGCTTTTCCGTTTTTCTCCGTATATTAGGAAACTATGACCAATAAAGTTCCTACTTTATAATTTATTTTAAAATTCAGGGGGCAATAAACAGAAAAAACTGGTTGATGCACACTCTGCAAAATATTATTCCGCATGTATACTGAAAATTTCATACATTTATCCCAGAAATTGATGCAGATATCATGGAAATAAAATCGTTTGTCCAGATTTTTATGAAATTACAGCTCACCAGGTTTTTACCTAATATACGAAGAAAAACGGAAAAGCGAGTTATACACATTCTAGAGAAATGGTTAAGCTTCAATTTAAAAAAATTGTTGGTCTACGCCGCATACGAACTGAGATATCATGGAAATAAAAAGCTCGGTGCTCGGACCTGCAGCACCTCCCCTGTGAGAAGTGGTACACGTCCGAGTTGCGAGCTCCCTTAAAATATTGGACTTTTATTTCCATGATATCTCAGTTCGTACGCGGCGTAGACCAACATTTTTTTTTTAAATTTAAGCTTAACAATTTCTCTAGAATGTGTACTACACGCTTTTCTCTTTTTCTTCGTATATTAGGCAAAAACCTGGTAAGCTGTGATTTCATGAAAATCTGGACAAACGATTTTATTTCCATGATATCTCCGTCAATTTTCGGGATAAATGTATAAAATTTTCTGTAAACATGCGGAATGATATTTTGCAGAATGTGTATTACTCGCTTTTCCGTTTTTCTTCGTAAATTAGGAAAAAAACCTGGTTGAAAATATGACCAATAAAGTTCTTTCTTTACCATTTATTTAAAAATTCAGAGGGCAATAAACAAAACAACTGATTAATACACATTCTGCAAAATATTATTCCGCATGTATACTGAAAATTTCATACATTTGTCCCGAAAATTGACGGAGATATCATGGGAATGAAATCGTTTGTCCAGATTTTTATGGAACTACATATAACTACACTGCACAAAAAAATTAACGCACATTCTGAAAATCTCCATTTTAATGAAAGTTAACTCTACATTGACTTTATAACTTATTTTTCATGTTCTCTCGGGAAGGTTTTGAACGAAACAAGACACATTAAATGGAAGAAAAATTCAGGATTTCACCGAATCTTATGTGAAAGAAGAGAAATGAACAATTTTCAAAATACTGAAATGCTGATAAGTGATTCAATACTTGGTATTTCCACCCCTTGCGTTAATTACAGCTCGGCAACGACGGTTCATACTCAAAATGAGTGATCTTAAAATGTTCTGATCTAATCCTTCCCAGATTTCTCCGAGTTGGATTCGTAAGTCATTAAGAGTATCTGGATGATTTTCTGAACTTCTCAGCCTTCTATTGAGGTTGTCCCAAACCTGCTCAATCGGATTGAGATCTGGACTTCTTGCTGGCCATTCCATTCGAGAGACTTCAACCTCTTCAAGGTACTCCTGAACGATGCGCGCACGATGGGGTCTGGCATTATCGTCCATAAAAATTAAATTTTCACCAATGTATGGGGCAAATGGCACTACATGCTCTTCAAGAATGTTCCTTTTATACTTATCAGCATTCATAGCTCCATTATCAACGACCACTAGGTCTGTGCGAGCAGTCAAAGATATTCCACCCCATACCATAATCGATCCTCCCCCGAAACCAGTAGTATTCAGGAAATTGCACTGAGCATATCTTTCATGTGGACGTCTGTATACAAGGGAATGTCGATCACAATGGTAGAGGCAGAATCTAGACTTATCTGTGAAGAGAACTCTTTCCTAATCGGCCTCTTCCCAATGGATATGCTCTCTCGCAAAATCCAAACGCGCCCTTCGATGGGCTGGGGTAAGAGCTGGGCCTCTTGCCACGACACGAGGCCTTAAATCATATTCTCTGAGGCGATTTCTTATTGTCTGAGTGCTAATTTGCACCTCATGAGTTTGCTCAAGCTGATTTTGAAGGAGGCGATCGGTTGCAAACCGTTGTCTCAACGAAGAAACTCTCAAGTAACGTTCTTGAATGGCAGTTGTTATCCGTGGTCTACCCTGTCCTGGTCTTCGGACATTCATACCTGTCTCCCTGAATCGCTGCAACATTCTGGACACACTTGTATGGGAAACTCCAAACCTTTCTGCAATTCTTGTGTATGTCCACCCTTCTTCTCGCAAAACTACCGCTTGGGTACATTCCTCTTATTGGGTCAAATTGCGTGTTTCGCGTTGCATAGCGATCGAGTGTAGAAAATCAAACGAAAGAAAAACTATTGATCACTAGAATTGATCGAGAACAACTGATTTTAGAATGGAGCCAATACATTCAAAATCTGATAATATCATCTTTTTTTATTCCTGCTGGGAGAAAACATCTGTATTGAAGAAAAACGTTGAAAGTGGATAACATATGCATGCATAATTCTGATAAAAATAATTATCATTGAGAACACCTTCAGTTGTAGAATAAATTTGAGATTTCCATAATGTGCGTTAATTTTTTTGCGCAGTGTATAATGGGACATCGTGTCGCAAATATTCATAAAACTAAGAGCCATAATCTGGACTAGTCTCTTATTTACTCCGAAACACATCATTGGTCAATTTTAAAATTGGAACTAATTATTTGGTGCAGTGTTAGCAATTTACCATATCGAAAGGAACACAAATAGATAAATGACCAGCTAAAAGTAAAAGTAGTTTTAAATTGTTAATTTTCGAGACACAAGATTGTTTGCAATATCCTCCACATTCGATTCGGTCTTTCTAGATTAAAATTCTCACCCATTAAAACTTCAGGATATATCTCACATTAAGTATTCTATAGTGACCATTATATTTAACAAAACATATGTTGCACCTCTCGTGTAAACCATCAGAATCATTTATACATCAAGCAAAGAAAGCTCTTTCAGTTTAAATGGCAATCTTTTATGATATTATAGTATACTTCAACGGTTTCTTTTGAATCCAACACATTAACTCGACACTTTCTACTGACTAAAATTGTGTTGAACAAAATGACCGCAAAAACATATGTTTTTAATTCATAATCGAAACAAAAATATCACTTCTACCCGTAGAAGGACTTTACGTTTATTTTGTCATTCAACCCATATTTCGGGAATCAGAAACTGTAGTATTTGAACCAAATTCTTGTCCTGTGAGAAAGCCAGTGGGTAGATGAAGTTGGTTTTTAATGAGAACCAGATATTTTTTGGATCTAGCAGTTTCAAAGTTCCAGACTTCAGAGGAACTTTTTGGAGTGATCCATCCCTGGGAGATTCCGCCAGAGTTTTTCTCTTTCGGTTTTCTCCTTCAGCATAAACTTGCATTTTCCTATACCACAGAAGGGTTCTGGGCCAGTGAGTGGTGTTTGTGCGCTCTTTCTTGCCAGTGTTTTGGCCTCTTCGTTTCCTACGATTCCCGAATGACCGGGAACCCAGATTAAAAAGACCTTATTCTTCTTGCCTACCTCATTGAGTTTGTTTCGGCACTCCCAAATCAGCTTTGGAGGAGCTCAGTGCTTTAATAGCAGCTTGACTATCTGTATGAAAGCTCGGGCTAACATTTTTGTATCATCAGCACATACTATGGGGCGAATTTGAGAACATATCGACAAAACTTAAGCTCTGAGGAACCACATTCGACCATAACAATTTTGGACCACTTTTTCGAGAAATTCAGGCCTTATTCAGCAATAACACGAGTTATATCGGCTTCCAAAACGTCTATTAGTTCTGGTTAATCTGCATAAACCAATGACTTGACATAACCCCAAAGCAAATTAATCCATTAGAGTTATGTCGCATGATCTTAGAAGTCAATTAATTGGACTATTTCTCGAAATAATGTTATCTCCAAATTGTTACGGTAGGAACATGACGTGTAGCACCATCTTGTTGGAACCAAAACACTTCTTTGTCGATACCATTCAAATTTTGAAACAAATAATCATTTATCATCGAGCAACATTCACAACATTAGCTCCAGCATCGTTTCTAAAGAAATATGAACAGATGATGCCTCCAGCGTATAAAACACACCACACAGTGCATTTTTCAGGATGCAATGGAACCTGCAGAACTTCTTAAGGATTGATTTCACTCCGTATACGACAATTCTGCTTGTTTACGTAGCTGTTCAACCAGAAATGAGCTTCATCACTAAACACAATTTTTCGATAAAAAAAGTGGATCAAATTCAGGGTGTTTTGGGGCCCAATCAGCAAACAAACGACGGTTATTATGGTCAAGTAGCTTCTGTGTAGACTAAGATCCACAAAATTTTCCACAGAGTCCAACTTGTTGTGAACGTCGACGAATAGACAAATCTGGATCTTCATTATCACTTACAGCAGCGATACTTTCTTCTGTACGTACAGTTCTTTGTCTTGTTGTTGCATCGAGTAGAGAAAATGTTGTCGAAAATCTATCGATGGTTCGACGAATAAGCTGCTCTGATGGACGATTATGTAAACAATATATTTCACGAAGTGCTCTATAAGTTTGGCGAATAGAACACTGATTTTGTAAATAAATTTCAACAATTTGTAAACGTTGTTGCGGCTTGAGTCTTTCAATGATAATTCGTCAATTCTCACTGAACAGAAACGTCAAAACAACATGGCTTCTACCTTCTGTCAAATCACAGTTAGCCCTAGCGAAAATTCTATCACTCTAAAAAAAATACACGATATGTTTGAAGCTTATTTCTTTTCGTGTTTGATGACCTGTGTTTATATAAGTCGTAGCAGAAACTATTTAAACTGTTCACACCAATTTAGATGCACCCTATCCAAAGTTTTACTGGAGTTTTTGAGAATCTAGATGACCATTTTTCTAACAGAAGCCTCTACAAGTCAGCAAACCTGTATCACCTTCGATAGGTAAATTCCAATTTCTAAAAGAAATGATCTAGCACTTTCATTTTCATCAACTTCTCTAATAAAATAGTTTCCGCCACAGTAGACGGTCTATATCGAATTTAAATTGTTAATAACCTGAGGACTTTTCCCCGATAACTTTCGATTCCATTTCGAGGATCGATATGAAACTGTCGATCTTCTTGAGTGACATCATCCGATAGAATTGGTTGAAGAAAGATCGAAACGTTTTTTTAACGATTTTATAGCTCTAATTCGACGTCCTTGATACTATTTCGGCTCAATAATTATGCATCTGTTAAATTGAAAGATCAAAATAACCGGTTGGGGTAAGATAGATGAACGAGTTTTCCTCCATGTTGTCCATTTGATTGATATTTATTATGGGTACGCGAATCTTTTTTGTGTATCCGTTTCAAAATGTCAGACTGACCTCAAACTATCAGGACTGACTCAATGATTTTACCATTGCTCAAAATTTTTACAGCTTTTTTGGAGAAGTTATACTAAAATACCTTATATATTTTTCGTTGAATCATCAGCAAATAGACTAGGAAAAGAAACTAATTCATCAATTGAGTGTGTTATGACCAGTGAAATTAATTTTATTTTCTCAAATATTTTTCGATAGTGGATACATACTTCCATAATTCAGAATACTTTGTATTTCTTCATTTAAAACAGATCTTGAGAAAGATCTGAAAGTAAATTGGAAATTGCGTTGACAAATATGGTACTTGCATACCTCCTTTATTTGAAATTGTCTAGAAATTGCTTTGTTATTCGAAAGGAATATAAAAACTTTCATTCGGCAACTTTATGGATATAATAAACATTATTATTCACTCACCGTTTGACTCCTTCTCTGAGCTTCCACGTGTAGGAAGAAGATAAAGAGTAATATACAAAATATCTTCATCATGCACTTTCACATCAAGTTCACAATATTTATCAGTAGATTTTCAAACTAACACATGTGCAACTCTGTTGAAATCAAGACCCTGTAATAAAAAAATCAGGAGTTATTCCATGTAAATTTTCATATTATTCATTTTTTATCAATGTCTTTTAGAGTAATAAAGTTTATTGGTGGTGCTAAAGAGGCTTCACAAATTGACTAATTAAATTTAACACATTTGAATATGCTCCCAACGGTTCTTAATTCAGGAGAAATTTCATGCTACAGCGATTTTATTGATGAAAATTCATGATTGAAAGTATATTTACACTTGACATTGAAGATATCTCCGGTTCCAAAAGTTTTCATGCATGTATAAATTCCAAGAAAGTTAGTCTGAGTTTCAGTCGATCAATTTTATGACTATTTATGAGAGCTTGCTTTTCTTGGGACACCCTGTAGATAGAATTTATAAGTTTTGATCGAAGTAACATGCAGTTAACGTATTGAGAGGAATAATATTCAAAGGAACTAATTAATTATCTATTATATCAAGCTCACGTAAATGAGTTAATGAATAATTCATTTTATTGGTATATACCTATTGATAGATACTTGGTCGAATGAAATATAAAGTTTCACAATATCATTACATTATTCATCAATTCATCTATAGATCAGTTCAATATTCATTTTCAGAGCAGGTTTTTAGAAATTTAATATTTTTCTCTTTATTACCTTTTTTTGTGTTAATAAAGGACCCCGCACTTTCCTTATGGGAAATGGCGTTCCGTCAAATGTTCTAAAATTTTGGTATAATGTACCTATACTACTCGACCTACTGATCAAAAGTGTCCACAACTCAATCCTATGACTAGTTTTTTAGAAAACCCCACTTTTACTACGCTCTTATCTCGGAACAGAATCGAATCAACTTCAATTTTTCTCAAGAAACTTTTCATTCCATCCCCAGGGAGCAACCGTATAGAGGAATATGACCGAAAATCGTTACGAATATAGGGTTATCCACAATTGAATGCATGCCCAATTTTGAACGTATAAAATATGTCAGTTCCAGAGCGAGAACGTTCACAAAATGAACTATTTCACTAGATATGTTATTGTTACATCGAAAAAACCTAAAATACCCAGAATTCATACTGGGTGATCCATTATTATAGAAACTATTCACAATAAGGGTTAGGTGGACACCCTGTATTTTTGGGCTGATTCAAGATGTTTGTTTGATTTTTTCAGAACATATCATCATGGACTTCCAAGAATACAGGGTGATTCGGTCATGAAATAAACTGCAAACCTCATGAAAATACCCAAAAACCACCTTTTTTTTCATCACCCTCTATTTGAAGATTAACTCCGTTGAGGTGGGAATTTTCTTTCACCACTATACTTCATATAAAAACATCAATACGGCTTAGAGTTTTTATCAACTTCCTATGACCAGATTTTTTTTATGTAATATGAAAATTATTTATTTATGTTATTCTATTCCAGCTTAACAAAAATCTGATCATAGGAAGTGGATAAAAACTCTCAGCCGTATTGTTGTTTTTATATCAAGTACAGTGGTGAAAGAAAATTCCCACCTCAACGGAGTTAATCTTGGAATAGAGGGTGATGCAAAAAAAGGTGATTTTTGGGTCTTTTCATGAGGTTCGCAGTTTATTTTATGACTGAATCACCCTGTATTCTTTGAAGTACATGATGATATGTTCTGAAAAAATCAAATAAATCAACCCAAAAATACAGGGTGTCCACCTAACCCTCATTGTGAATAGTTCCTATAATAATGGATTCTGGGTATTTCAGGTTTCAATTTACACTTTTATAGTTTCGATTCAACAGCCTTTAAAGTACTCCTACCTTTGATTCATGATCACACAATAATTTGATCTGATAGCTGATCCTTTTTTGATTTATTCAATTTATTTCATATACAAATCGAAACTACGTATACAGAGTGCCCCAACGAGAAATATGTAGGTATACGCCTAGGTTATAGGTACTGGCAAACTGGAAAATTTCAGGGAAAACGCAAAAGCATGTAAACTTCTGTTCAAAATGGGACAAATTTTGATGCAAATGACACCCCCTGAAGAAGCAATCCTCTCCTGGGGTTGCAAGTTGCAACCCTTGGTGAATTAAAAAAAAATCATTATCAAATTATAAAAATGTGGTCATAGCAAGGGCGGATATAGCTCTTTTTCATGGGAGGGGTATTAACGATCATGGGGGGGGGGGGTAATAACGATTGAAAACCATTGAATCAGGTACAGAATGAAATTTAATGTTGCGTAACTTTTTCTTAGGTCTTCGTTACTCATGGGGGGTAGTTACCCCCCGTACTCCTCCCCCCTGTAGATCCGCCCTTGGGTCATAGCGCTCAAAAATTCGGCGAACGGTGCCGATTTATTTGCACAAATATGACTTTTCTAACCCAACCGAGCACCATGAATTTATTTCCATTTTTCGTTGAGTTTTCAGTATGAAACAAATTTATTTTCAATTTTTTCCAGTCAAAAAGTTGTAACCGCAGCCGCAAAAGCCTACAAAACGAAACCAGAAGCTGATGAAGAAGCTTGTCAAACTTAAAAAAAATTGATTTTGCTTTAATTTTCAACTAATGAGGGGATGATGTTCAATTCTGGAAAAGAACGTGAATTATTATTATTATTTTAGAATTTTAATTTACTTTTACATGGATTACTTCAGTAATTAATGAAGTCCTCCCTTTTTTCTGTCATCGTATGGCTATACAGATGCCATAGTTCTAAATAGAAATGTTCTCTCCACTTCAAAATATAGATATTCATCCATTCTTAGATTATCCAAAATTTTCTAAGTATATACCCCAAGCGTTTTTTAAATTTTTGAAAAATATTGAAAATTGAGAAATTGGACACTTGTCCACCCGTTAAAATATTTCGCATCAATTGAGAAACACCCCATTAAAAAGGATCATATGTCCCCCACGACCTACCATATCGATCCATTCGTGTTAATCCAGGCAGGCAGAAACAAAAAAGCGGAAAAAAGCGCACACACTTGAATTAAGCGTCCGATGTGAAGTTCAGCGCGTCGGTTGTGTTACTGGTGATTTGCAATCTCAAGAAATTTTCATAAGATACTCAAAAAACTGTATCAAACGGTTTCCCTCTCACTTAATTCGATCGGTGGCCAGCAGGTTCATTCTTTCTACTTCCACGTGCCCCCCGATGCTTATTTGTGAGGACCCCCTCCCTGAAATAATTAAAAAGGTGCTTTTCCCATAAAGCAAGGCGACATTCACTTCTTCGGGTTCTTGGCGTCAAACGCTTTACTTACTTGGTTGCCTCACTTCTCGCTTCATGGTTTACTATCAGTAGGAAGGCATACTCTACACTCTACAGTGACTATTTTTTTTTAGTATATCGACCCGGGTCATTTCATTTACTAATTCGAGGTCGTTCATTTCGATGCGCTAATTAGTTTTTCCGAGAAATTTTTGGTTCGGGAAATATTCGACCTTGAGTGGAAAATTGGCGAAAAATTGGTCGACTTTGGATTGACGTAACTTCTAAAAAAATTGGAATTGAGAAGAGCTGATTTTTTGGTTATACTTTGGTTCTTTAAGAATAAAATGGTGTATTTCTTATTTCCTGAGACAAAGGGTTTGGATTTTCTGATTTTTTTCGCGAAGGTCTAATTTTTTCGATTTTCCATCAACCATATTTAAAAAACAATTAGTCTCAGAGAAAATCTGTTTGGATTTTCTTAATCTACGGCATCGAATTAATATATGGTGACAATTTCGTATCGATAGGCGAGATTCGAATTTTTGCGAAAAATCCTATAGGTACCTATACTCCATTCACTTTTATTTAATCACATAGGAGGTCATGGTTTCGTTTTCAGGAGTTGGTGCACCTGATGAAAAGCACAGAACATATGATGAAAAGTCAGTGCGCGCACAGAAAATATCGTTAATGACAAAAAAACGTTGCCAGTTTCTTTGTTTACATCAAAGTAAAATTATCAAAGATATTCCACATTTTGTTGGGTTTACAAATTGTTCGCAGATTTTTGGTATTTAATCGATATTTGCAGGTGAGTTTTTCGTCGAATATCCAAGATTAACGTATGTTTATTGTTTTTAGCACCAGTTTGGAGCGTGAGGACGATTTTCAAGAGGAGGACGAATGTTTACATTTCGAGGTTAAAGGGATACAAAAAAAAGCTGTTATTTGGACAAATATCGCAGTAGATGGATCGGATGGAGCCTCTAGAGGTCGATTAGGATGATATTTTTCAGGTTTTTCAAGAAATTTGGCGATATCTGAGCAGATTTGCAAAAGTTAGGTACTGATGAGTTGGAACTTAGACCTAATTCTCCTATAAGAAACGCCTTTCAAAGGTCGAGATGGTGAAAAATGTCTTCTTTAGATGTTGTTTGAACAAACGCAGCCGAGTTTTATACCCCAACATTGATTTTAAGAAAGTTATCAACAAAATAAAATTGACATTATTCTTGATTCTTGTAATTACCCATCAATTCATCTTATATCTTTGGGTTGATTTTTTTAATGAATTCTTGATTAGAATTAACAATTGATGTCGTCAAGTCTTGAACTTTCAGTTCAAGAGGATAATAATATATTTCAACAGTGATCTCTTGTACTTTTCATGCAAATAACTAGAAAAGGAATCCTTTCTATCAATTCATATGAACGTTAATTATTTTCGTCCATCAGCGGCGGCTCGTGAGGTTTGGATATGGTAAGGCGACACATAGATTTTGAAAGACCGTGAAAATTTCAAATCTAGAGTATTTCGGAGATTTTATAAGATAAAGAGATAATGTCGGACGGCGAATTGAAACAATTTCTTTTCGAATTTTATAGTTCAATTGCGAAAAAGGAGTTTTTCGGCAACCGTCCGGGAAGTACCTACTTCCCGGACGCTATTTCTTTGAGAAAGTAACATTTCCCGGCCTAGTCCGGAAAGTACGTACTTTCCGGACTAGGCCGAAAAAATTCACGTCGTTGTTGTCATTGTGATGATCATCACAATAGCAACGAAATAACGGATGACAGTTCTGTTCTGTTCAATTCAAATAATAATCAAAATCTATAATAAAGAAATGTGTAATTTGTGTGTGATTTGTAATTCTACACGGCTGCCGAAAAAATATTGTACGCAACACGCCCGAAAATAGTTTTTTTGGACTCGCAAACTTCCAGGACGAGCCGGAGGCTCGTCCTAGAATTTTGTCTATTCGTCCAAAAAAACTCTATTTTCCGGACTTGTTACGTAAATTACCATTCCAGTTAGGAACAAATAATATCATGAATGGGTTCTATTTCTCAGGAATTTGGAAATATGACCTAATGTTCCAAATAAACTGAAACAATTAAATAAATATAGGAACGTACTTATCGGGTTCTCCTGGTTTCGAATAATGTTCAAATCAAATGAGGGTTATAAAACACAAATGCGAATGCGCGAACACATAATTCAAACCTCAAATATTATAATTTATCGATATCAATAATCACTGAACTCGAGTGGAATCGTTGCAATCATACGAGAGCGCGGGAGCGGAATCGCCAAGCGATCATTCTCGAAAGTACCCGAAGGCGGACGAGTTCATCGCCTACTTTCTCCTCTATTTCGTATGCTTCTCTCTACACGCCAGTGTATCCATCCTTTACTGATTTACTGGTAGATTCCGCGGCACTCGGCAGGGCTGACGTGTAGTGATCGAATCGCAGGCGCTGGGATAGATCGCCTTCCGTTTAGAATGAGCGAGAAATGGTCGTGGCGAGGCTGCAGCTGCAGATCCCGGGCTCAGGTGGAAATATCACAATCGCGTGCGAGATTTTTGGATGAAAAATTCTCTGATAACGTATTATAATTAAAGAGGGGTATCTGATACGTAAAATGAATATGAATCATTTTATAATTTCGATAAGAAGATTTCCAAGGTAGGCGCCGCCTACCTTGCCTACCCCGACGAGCCGCCACTGTCGTCCATCACATCTTTTCCAATTCATTCATTTTCCGAATAAATTCACATTCTGAGAAATACGCTAAGAATGTAGAAAGGGCAACATAGTGTTGACTTGGAACATAAAAATATTTTGAAAAACGTCATAACTTCGATACAGAGTGGAATATGTACCAAATTTCCAAGGCCAGAGTTGTGATTTTATAATTGTGAATGGAGTATACCTACAAATTTCGATTTTTCGAAAAATCGGAAAATTTGGACCTACACGAAAAAAATCAGAAAATCTGAACTGTTCGACTCTGATAGATGAAAATTGTTTTTTGATTCACAAACGATCAACCTATATGCAAAAAAAACAACATCTGTATAAATCAGTTTTTCTGGGAAATACGGGAGTCCAAAAAAGACCTATTTTTCGCGATTTTTTCACCCAAGGTCTATTATTTTTCAAACTACGCGTCACAGGAGAATAATAATTACAGATTCAAAATCTACGTGTCCGAATTAGTGAATAACATGACCCGGGTGCATTTTTCCGTTCCCTATACAGTCAGGGCGACAGGTCGCTCTCACCGTATAGGAAACGGAATGCGAAATGGAACACTCCGTTTCCTAGCAGATATGCGCGATGTGCTCTCTGCCCTGTTTTAGTCTTCTGGCTGCCGATGGGACAAACTGCAAATTATTAATAAAGTTTTCTTACTTTCTGTATAACTTTATTAGGTAGAGTCTACCACATTTTTCCTCTGTGAACATTTTTGTAGTCACGGTTTTTTTCGGCAAACCTCTCGTAAGTCGACCATATTTTCATTTTTCCTAAATCAAACATACTCTTTTTTGTAAAATGCAATCATAAAAACAATCTGGGAGAAATGAGAAAACATGATTGTCTACCAACATAAACATGACTGAAAATCGCATTTTTTCAAAGTATCAGTACTCTCCCGAATTTTTCAGAATCGGTTGATACAACCATGTGAAGTATGAAAATGCAATTGTCCGACAAAAATGTGGCGATTTCCTTGTCCGACAAATGGAAAACGAAGTCTTTTTTTTTCTTATTCTCTCTCCACCTTGAAAATACAATGTTGGGCACCAGTCGTCCGACGAAAAAAAATGTGGCGATCATTCAAAAATTAAAGAATTCGTCTCATTTGGTTATGAATAGACTATATGCATTTATCGGATATAACTTTGCTCATGTTACAAATAAACATTTGATTTTTTTAGGACCATTTAAGAAGGATGTGCTGAATACTATCATATTTTTGTGCAAACATTCAAAAAATATCCGTGACTTTAAAACGAAAAAGGAGGAAGTGGCATCCTCAAACTGTGCAAAATATTCTTGGCATCAAGAGAACATCATAATCACAAATATAGAAATGTCATTCTACCTGACGATTGTTGTGATATTTTTACTGGATACCATTCGTCTTGTTACAATGAATTCAATGTGAAGAAGTAGTATTTTCATCTAATAAAAAAGTATTAGATTTGAATAAAAATGTCAGTAAACAATTTGAATTATACACTTTCAATCAAAATCAATAGTTTCATTTCGATAATAATCGAGAAAAGATTCTGAAACAAAACCATTATATTCAACTAAACTAAGGATTTGCCGCATTTTATATGGTGGACAGTTGTTTTTTCTATGGAACGAATCTCTCTAAAATATAAATTCAAATTCATTCTTGTCCAACAAATATTAATGAATCTAAAAGCTCAGAAAAATCGTCGATTTTCATCTATCGGACAAGAAAAAAGCCACATTTTTTTGTCGGACAATTGCATTTTCATATTTCATATGGTTATATAAATCGATTCTGAAAAAATCAGGAGTGTATAAATAATTTAAAAAATGCGATTTTCAGTCATGTTTATATTGGTAGACAATCATGTTTTCTCATTTTTCCCAGATTGTTTTTATGATTGCATTTTACAAAAAAGAGTATGTTTGATTAAGGAAAAATGAAAATATGGTCGACTTACGAGAGGTTTGCTGAAAAAAACCGTGACTACAAAAATGTTCACAGAGGAAAAATGTGGTAGACTCTACCCAATAAAGCTATACAGAAAGTAAGAAAACTTTATTAATAATTTGCAGTTTGTCCCATCGGCAGCCAGAAGACTAACAGGGCAAAGAGCACATCGCGTATATCTGCTAGGAAACGGAGTGTTCCATTTAGCATTCCGTTTCCTATACGGTGAGAGCGACCTGTCGCGCTGACTGTATAGGAAACGGAAAAATGCGACCCGGGTCGATATACTCTCCGAAGAAAAAAATGCTCGATCGAAATTTCGAAAAAGATGGCGGAGTCACGTGGTCGAGGTAACAAGATGGCGGACTCGCATCGAATTTTTTTTTTCATTATATATCGACCCGGGTCATTTATTTCATTTACTAATTCGCGAAGGTCAAAATTTTCCGATTTTTCATCGTTCGTTAATCAAAAACTGTTCTCCTCACGGAAGAACTGATTGGATTTTCTTAATCTACGTCCTCAAATTAGTTAATGGTGTGAGTTTGAAGTCGATCGGAGCCAAAAAAAAATTTTCCATCTATAGGATTTTTCGCAAAAATTCGAATCTCGCCTATCGATACGAAATTTTCACCATATTTCAATTCGATGCCGTAGATTAAGAAAATCCCAACAGATTTTCTCTGAGACTAATTGTTTTTTAAATATGGTTGATGGAAAATCGAAAAAATTGGACCTTCGCGAAAAAAATCAGAAAATCCAAATCCTTCGTCTCAGGTATATAAAAAATACACTATTTTATTCTTAAAGAACCAAAGTATAACCAAAAGAATCAGTTCCTCTCAATTCCATTTTTGTTAGAAGTTACGTTACTACAAAGTAGACCAATTTTTCGCCAATTTTCCACTCAAGGTCGAATATTTCCCGAACCAAAGATTTCTCGGAAAAACTAATTAGCGCATCGTAATCTACGAGTTCGAATCAGTAAATGAAATGACCCAGGTCGATAGGTATACTACAAAAAAAAAATTTTCGATCTCGACCACTCGACTCCGCCATCTTGTTCGAAATTTTTTTAAGTCCGATCGAAAATTTTTTTCTTCTGAGTACATATATATCGGTCCGGGTCATTTTATTTACTAATTCCGACACGTAGATTACGAATCTGTAATAAGAATTCTCCTGTGACGCGTAGTTTGGAAAATAATCGACCTTGAGTGGAGAAATCGCGAAAAATAGGTCATTTTTGGACTGGCGTATTTCGCAGAAAAATTGATTTATACAGATTGCATATAGATTGATCCTTTGTGAATCGCAAAACCCAATTTCATCCATCAGAGTCGAACAGTTTGAATTTTCTGATTTTTTTCGCGAAAAGATCTAAATTTTCCGATTTTTCATCGTTCGTAAATCAAAAACTGTTTTCTCACGGAAGAACTGATTGGATTTTCTTAATCTACGTCCTCGAATTAGTATATCGTGTGAGTTTTAAGCCGATCGGAGCCAAAAAAAATTTTTCGAGAAATCTAAATTTTTCCATACCTTACTTAGTACTTAGTAGTACCTATAGGATTTTTCGCAAAAATTCGAATCTCGCCTATCGATACGAAATTTTCACCATATATTAATTGGATGCCGTAGATTAAGAAAATTCAAACAGATTTTCTCTGAGACTAATTGTTTTTCAAATATGGTTGATGGAAAATCGGAAAAATTGGTCCTTCGCGAAAAAATCAGAAAATCCAAACCCTAAAGTTGGTCTGTGTTATAAGGAAGAGATCTAACTTATACTGTGACAGAGACAAGCCAAGATCAAAGATGTTCGTAAGCATTATGTAGATTTTGAAAATAAAACTAATATAATATAAAAACTTATCATTCAAAAATAATTTAATAAAGCTCCTGAGCTTGTAGTTTGTGCGAGAATCAGTTGTGTTCGGTGTAGGCTTCAAGGCTTTGTTACTTTGTCCTTACGGCAGAGCACTGTTAGTTTTTGCCCTAACAGGAATGGTGATCACTACCTCCTGACTAGAAAATGTCTCTCCTAGCTTCGGAATTGAACTCGGAACCTCCGTTTCCTAGAATAACACTATAACCACTGAGCTAGGGAGTTTTTGACCCCTTAGAAAATTTCAGAATCTGACAATTTAATGATGGCGCTCTAAGATTAAGATTCCTTTCTCTAGTGAATGGAATGCTACAGAGTACAGACGATATGTGGACATTGATTCGCCGCAATATTAATATTATTATTTTCAAAAAGTTGAAAAGCTGTAATATTTTCCAATCATTGCATTGAGGTTCAGCAATCTCATTTCAGTTCTTCAGCGAAAATAATCACAGAATCTCTCTATTGATATGAATCCATAGAGATAGCATTGAGTTTCAAATATACATAGAGGAACATCCCAGTTGAACGATTTGAAGCTGAATTTATGGAGTTCCTTCACCGGTTCATAGAGGGATAAGTGTGTTTCAGAGAAGCGAAAATTTGTACCCCCCGCATCTGGCGGCGAATAGCTGCACTATAAAGCATTATTTCCTAATCCGAATGCGATGACGATCAGGAACGGCGTATGGAAATGTTGATTTTTCGGATGCAATAAAACGACAATTAATTCTGCCTATGATTCATAGAACTAAAGGAAAATAAATGTCCTACAGATTCCTGTAAATGAATAGGAACAGAATGGATCGGCTTATTGTAGTTCCTTCAGTAGCTACTATATGCCGCCACAAAAGTTGGCAGTAAACTGCCAAAAATTTTCGCTTCAAATCGTTCAAGGGCGATGTGCCTATATTTAAATGTGTATATATTTAAACTCCATGGAGATGGGCACTATTTCGAAATAAACATAAATACATATTTACATATTTATTTTTTAAAAAGGATAAAAATAATTAAAAAAATCAAAATAATAAAAACAAACATAAGGCAAATTTTCAAAATGAGAATCTCTCTGGATAAACTGTTGAGCTGTTTTTGGAGCACTTCTTCTTCTTCAACAACTGGTTCTTGGACAGTTTGTTTTTTTAGCCTGAATTGTTCGAACTTCTGTATCGCCGACTTCGAAGTGTTTGGCATCACCCTTTTCAATGCAAGAGCGAAGTGATTAGCATTTATAACACTGAAGTTTTTATTCTCTCGAAAAGCGAAATCAACTGCCTGACTACACAACAATTCGATTTCTGCACCTGAATAGTTTTCTGTTGAATCCACCAGAGCATCGATATTTACATCTCGTAAGTTTTCCTAGAATCAAAATATAAATACAAATATTCATTACATTGAAAAGACTGGAAAAGTAAGCAATATTCTATTCTTTTTGGATTTATTACATTTTTACTTTGAATACATACAATTATAATACAGAAAACAAACAATCTTTCTACTAAATTATTATTTCTCTAACTTACTTCCCACTGCCGCAAATTTATTTCGAAAATTTTCTTTCTAGTTTCCCTATCTGGCAGAGGCATATAAACCAAATGATCAAATCTTCCAGGTCTCAATAATGCCTTATCGATTATATCTGGTCTATTGGTAGCTGCGATAACAATGATTTGTCCAATGGGAGATACACCGTCCATTTCAATTAAGAGGGCAGTTAGAACGCTGTGTCTAACACTATCTCCTGATGAATCTGTTGATCGGTCTTTAGTGATACTATCAATTTCATCAAAGAATATAATGGATGGTGAAGCTTGCTTAGCATTTCGAAATAAATCCCTAACAGCTCTTTCTGAATCACCAACATATTTGCTCAATAACTCAGGACCTGTGAGGAATAAAACCACGTTATCTGAGCGCTTGTTCTACTTGAATGGGATATATGACATATATAAAAAAGATAAATTGAACAATAAAATTGTTTGGGTTAATTTTTCATCATTCGAAATGTAATGTTTGGAATAAGATATTACCTTTGACTGAGAAAAAATTTATTCTGCTTTCAGTAGCTAAGGCTTTAACAATCATTGTTTTAGCACAACCAGGAGGACCATACATCAAAATACCTTTTGATGGTGGACGTTTCTTCTTCAGAAAATATTCTGGATATTTCAAAGGCCATTGCACAACCTCTTCCAAAATATGCTTTATTTCTTCTTGGCCTCCTACTTCTGACCATTTCACATTGCATACCTAGGGAAAAATAATATCAATCACTCCAATTTCAAGAAAAAAACAAAGAGAAAAATACACAATATCTTCATAAGATGGAACATCTAGTTTCAAAACCCTGTACAAATGCCATTTTGGAAACTAATAAATTGAATTCTTCTTTCTTTCAGTAAGATACACTGATAGAAATGTTGATTTTACAAATTTAGCCTCCGCAAAATGTATCACCAATAGCTGACACTGGTTAAGATATGTTACAAAATGACCCAAACAACCATGTACAGAACTGAAGATTATTATATCGCATTAACTTACCTCAGTATGGTACTTTGACATTGCCTTGGGTTTGACCTTGTCTCGAGCAAAGTGAAAATCATTAATATCCAAAATTTCCTTAGAATTTTTTTTCGCATGCTTTTTGGCATTATTTAAGAGAACTTTCAGATCCTCTCCGACAAATCCGTAAGTGAATTCAGATATTTCCATTAACTGATCATCACTGATATTATGTTTCATGTCATCCAACATCTTATATAGGATATCTTTCCTAGCTTGTGGATTAGGAATAGGGATTTCAATATGATACTTGAATATTTCAGCTTGCAGTGTACTTAGAATATCAGTATTATTGGTTGTGGCAATAATCCATACCTTGAAAAAATATTATTCAAATTTTATCATCAGATTGACACAAAATTTTGTTGATCGGTGTCAAAGGGTAAACACAAGAGACCTCACTCCCCCTATTTATGAATGAAATCGTGAACATCGTTTGTTTGACCTTGAAAGTCATTTGTGAATGACGAGGTCTAATCGAGGGGTGCCAATAACAGCCCTGTATCGGCGTAGTATTATTCAAGGTCGAAGAACTGATGTTTGCCGCGAAGCCTAAGTGATTTCTCTTGTGTCTACTCTTTGTCGGTATGCTCAAATCCATATTGTGTGGACTTTTCAATGCCAGAGACAGTGAAAAAATATATTGATATAATTACATCATTTTCATCAAAATTTTCCTCACCTTTGCATCTTCTTTCTCCGAAATATTCTCTAAGAAATCCCATACTGCACTTTGAATTTTCCTAGCCGTTTCAGAAAGATTTTCTCCACAGATTCTTTCTATTTGATCTAAAACTATTACTGTTGGGCCATTTCTTAAAGCATTTTCAAATTTTGTTTTAATTATTTCCTCTGCATTACTCGTATACAGAAAATGTTCGAATTTTATAATTTCTGATTCTTTTTCTTCTGCTAGGGCCTCTGCCAACATTGTTTTACCAGTTCCTGGACTTCCATGAAGTAAAACTGATTGGTATTGTGACGATTGCATTAATTCCCTTATCTCTTTTATCTGTTCATCAAGACCGCCAATTTTAGAAATAAGTTTTTTTCTGTCTGAATTCCTAGTACCATCTCTACAAATTCAATAATGACAATTTAAAACTATGAGTTCAGATCTCTGGTAACCTTTACCTACAAAAGACACTCACCTCAATAATATCCATTTTGTTTGCAGAGTAACTTCAAAGAAAGGTGAGTCGGTATAATCAAGATCGTCCTGATTGGTAACTGGAATCACTTCTTCAACAGAAAATTTCAAAAATCTTCCAAAGAAGAAAAACTGTATTTTATTTCCAGGTGTTAATATCTTACTACTGTAATATAGGCACATTCTTTGCTCAATTTCTTTAGTCATTCTGTATGTTGAGTGTCTTCCCGTTGATTTAACTATGATTAGTTTAGCATCGACAGTCTTTTGTGTTAATGCAGCAACTGACACATTCGGATATGTTTTAACATCACCAAAATACAGTTTGAGAACTGAAAAGTATTGCCTACTTAAATATTGAATAATTGTCAAAAGGGAGACACAAGATGTCCGGAATTCATATACTGATTTAATAAAATCAATTGAGTCCAGATAGATTTTACTTCATGGTGTCATTTATCAACTCCATAATGAAGGAATGATCAGTGTTACTATTCCTTATATCTAAAATAACATACCTGGTCCAGTCAGATTAACTGATGTCAAATTATTTTCAATTGTTGGCCAAGCTCTTTTCACAATGGGTGCCAAATTATCTGCCTTAATGATAACTTGAGTTTGATTTGCAATGCCACAAATTTGCATACATGACGGGCTTAAAAATACAAAATCATCTAACTCACGTTCTGTGAAACCCTTAATTTCTAAATTTTTCTTTAATTGCAATTTTCCAAATAAACACTTATCCTTTATATACGAATAATTATTATTTTTATTATCCGAAAGGCATTCTTCATAATGTTTCTCAATATCACCTGTACAAACTATAGTTCCACATTCTTCACATTCGTTAAACTGTGCTTTTTGTTTGGCAGCTGATTTAGGGGTACTTATGTTTGGTGGTGACATCTTCAATATATTTCACCTATAAAAAAAAAGTCTACATGCAATTATTCTATTAAACAATGGGAACATAATATGTTTATTAGTAATCTGCTTCCTATGTACAGGAAATAGGTAATAGAAGTGTGATTTGAACCATGTGTTGTGGTCGCAGCAGGGTTGTCAGGCATTTGAAGAGTATGTCATGAAGGCAATGTTATTCAACAGAATGTTAAAATTCCGCGACCGTTGATTTAAAATTGATGGCTTATGCATACCAGAGACAACCGAAAGGGTTAACTTGCTTTGTGTTGTGTTTCCTTTTTTGAAAAGTTTGCAGGTTAGTTATTTTTAACCTCTCTCATCAAATGTCACAAGCACAGAATATCATAAGGGTTAGAATCACAGAATTATGCATAGAATTTTGAAAACAGATTAGTCACAGATTTTTATATGTCATGTGACAAATGAGTTCTGTGGAATACCAAAATTGTACATCCGGCAACGTTGCCTCATTGATATTTGTGATTGTCAGTTCTTGTCGCGTCACATGACCTGTTTTGTCCCCGTGACCAAAATCGCAGGAAAGTTCAAATATTCAAGGAGTTCTAATAAGGAACTTTAAGAATAATGGATATTTTGGATCCATTAGATTCCAGGTAATGGAACGATTATCCTGGTGCTAACTTTTCTTTTTTCAAAGAATTATGTAATGGCATTAGTCCTACAAGGTCATTTATTTGTTCTGATAATGAGCAAATGTTTTTGTTGAAGCAACTTCATTGATAACCTTGTGAAAACATTAATTTAGATAATGTTTGTTCATTCCAGTGAGGCGGAAATAGTTGAATCCAAAGTTTTGATAAATGACGAAATTATTGATAGACACCATGTTATGGATAGTGATGATGAGCAAAATATGGTTAGTCACCTGTCACCTCAAACACTACTAGAAACACCTGGTGATGAAGTACACTACTCCCTCAGATCACCTGATGGTAATAAGGCGAATGTTATCATCTTTGTCCTATTGCAATTTATAAAATTTTAGGGATTGTAACATATAGAGTACTTCAAGTTGATGACAGTGGCGACTCAGGGCCACAAATTGTGACTACAGGAACAGGGTACCCTATGAGTAACCCTCAACCAGTGGTAACAAGTAACTTCAATGGTCAGCTTTACGTTATAGGAAATAATGACGTGTTCACCACACAAACAGGGTCAAGAGCAATAGTACCAAGATCTTCCATAGTAGAAACAAATAATGGTGGATTATTAAATATAAAAAAGGTATGTGATTACATTTTTTCAATACATGTAATACATATTACCCACATTGGGTGTTCTAAAATTGAAAATCAAAGGTTTCATTCTGAATCATGGTTGCTTCGGTAATGGAGTTGTAATATAGTTACACTTCTGAGAAAATGAAGAAAAACGCTGCTTTTCTAGTTTTTTGGAAAAAAGAGAAATAATCAAAAATTATTTCTGAGTCCCAGAAACATATGCTGCATGAATGAAATAGAATTTAAAATATAATAAAACAAAATTATTTTAGAACCTTTTTTGGTACATACATCTGTAACCTACTTGATTTTGATCTTGGTCTTTAGAACACCTTTTTGGTGTGTCTTTCATGGAAAAAGTGCGTGTCCAAGTGTGCAGTTTGTGAAAATAATGATACTCTCATTTTTGGTTGCTTCAAAAAAGCATGCACTTGATCAAGCACACTTTTTTACTATTCAGAACAAACCATTAGTGGAAAATTTAATTTTTTTAAATTATAAAAAAAATAATTATAATCAATTGGCTGCAGAGGGATGAGAGAAGAAGAGCTACACATAATGAAGTTGAAAGGAGAAGGAGGGATAAAATAAACAATTGGATAGCAAAACTAGCTAAAATAATTCCAGAAGGGACTTCTGTGGATATCAAAGGCAATGGTCACTATGATGGACAATCAAAGGGGGGAATTTTAGCAAAAGCCTGTGATTACATAATAGAAATGAAGGATGTTCAACAGCATTTAGATAGCTGTCTGAAAGAGAATAAAGCACATCAGCAGTCAATTGAAATATTGAAACAAAAAAATTTCTCCCTTGAATGTGAAAACAGAACACTGAGAGAGATGTTGAAGAGAAATGGTATTGAAATACCTGACAATGTGATTTCTTAGTTGAATTGATTAGTTTACATGAACATATAACGAGCCATATGATTGTATTCTCTCAATTCTAGAAAGTTGGAATGGGAAAAATGTGAAAATCAGGTTTAGTGATCCGAATCATATCGTGAACTTGCAAATATGATCAATTTGAATGAATTATTTATATACAGTGAGTTATGTATATAAAGAATGTTAAAAAAAATGTGATCAAGTAGTTTGACGGCTATTGTGAGTAGGTTTTTCCTGTAACATGTCTGGCAGGAACTGGCAGTTGTATTTATTACTTTGATGAAAGCTAAACAATACTGAAGGCCAACAACCTACTTGACCACATTTTGTTATTAATATTACGTCACCCAAAATGGCACTGGAATAAAATTCTGATTTTCTAGATTATCTGAAAAATCTGCAATTGTTAAAATGTTTTGATCGATCTTATATTTTGTTAAATTATTGTTTTAAAATATAGATATTTGATTTGTGCATTTTAGTTAGGGGTTTCTGAAACTTCCTTTTTTGAGATAACATTAGTGATATAGTTGATTATTGCCATTGAATTGATTTTAACGATTGTTATATAACCATGAATTAGAACATAGCTATCACTATTTCTCAAAAGTTTTTTTTAATTCCATCAACATTGCATTTAATGAATCACAGATCACTGCTTCCTCTAGAGATGGATTGCTTACTTGATGCTAGTTGAGAATTTCTCAAGAAATCTATTAATTAGGTATTCATAATTAAAGACCTGATAATTAAGACACATCAATAGTATCATGAATTAGTTAAACATAAGGAAATACAAAGAGCAATTACTCTCCAGAATGTTGAAAACTTCTCTATTGTGTTAAAGAATCAAATTTTATTGTGTTTGGCAAACCTTTAGTGCAAAAAACGTAGAGTTTTTCAGGCTACGATCAATGTCCAAACTTCTGGTTGAGTTCGTAAATGGGCAAAATTGTTCAATCTGATCTCTCATTGGTTTGACATGATGTCTATTAAGAATTAATTTGAAAAGGTAATGCTGAGTAATATTCACCAGGAATTTTCAAGGTATATTTTAGTTTTCAGCATCAATGATGGTTCACATTCCACTTCATCTAGATTTATGTATAGCGTAAATAGTAAATGCAGATAAACTACCAATAAAAAGAAATCCCATTGCTCCACAAACCACTAATATTGAAACCATTGGAGAATACATGAGTACTGGGTTCTCCTCATCCAAAGGTAAAATAGGAATAATCATCAGAATAAATAAAAGGTACAGAAGTCCAGTAATGCTGAAAACTAAAGCGACAGTTCCACTTTGTTTATCGGTTAAACCCATTCTGATTATTTCACTGTGATTTCATTTATTTTCTCTCGGGTCTAGGACATGGAGTCATTGAAAAATTATCAATATAATAGATGAAATAAATTCTCAATTTTATCCTTAGTAGATAAAATAAACTTGAATCGTATTAATTGTTGTTGAATTTAAGGTTATGAATTATGGCCATAGAATATGGTTACGTTTCTTTTCTAAACGGGCAGAGATCTACCGATAAGGATAACTACTAATAGGTAGATCTAGGAGCTCTACTAGCTAGTTACATTACATTTTTATTCAATTATAACATTTTCTTTCTTAAAATACAAAGTTATTATCTAATATCACATGCAGCCAGCTTTCAGAGCGGAGAGACACCTTAAGAATATCACACGCAGGTATTTTTTTTGCTTCGAGTAGAGATTACTGAGACTAGCCATTTTTCTCTCACCATGTCATTGAACGAAGAATTTCAAAATGCGTTCATTAACATCCAATAACGATCGCCATTTTGGTAGCACCAGAGTATATACTATTTCCTGGTGGAAAAAACAGTCAGACTATATTATATTACAGGAATTCTACCTTTCAGATCACCATTAAGTTGTTACAACCTCACAAAGGAGTGTAACAAAAACACATGGTAGTGTCAACGAAACTGGGAAACGACATATGACCGCATATCCATCTCAGTGTTCATATCCATCTTGGACTAGTTCATCTTTCACTATTTGCTGTTCTATCCACGAGTTCACTTTTTTTATAATGATCATTTGTTTCAAACTTTTTCATATCTATCATACTCTCATCTTCACCATGAACAGTCTTTCTATGATTAATGAGGTACATACTTTGCTGAAAGTATTCATTGCATTCATCACATTTATAAAAGTGGTCACTGTGCAATCTCAGATGTACTTTTAAAGCAAAATCTGAGATAAACGATTTCTCACAAAATTCACAGGGAAATTTCTTATCTTCTTCGATATTATGCTTTGATTTAAGATGTGAACGAAGTGAAACCTTCTGTCTGAAACCTTCTGCACAAACAGAACATTTATATGGAGTTTCATTGGTGTGTTGACGAATGTGGGTTTTCAATGCATGTTTGCTAGAAAAACCTTTTTTACAATAACTACAAATATGTGGGCGTAATTTCTTATGTGTCGTATTGATATGACACTTTAAATCATAAGAACTGAAGAATTTTTTTTGACAAATAGGACATGAATGTCTTCGAACACCTGCAAAAAGAATTGATTTAGAGCAAATGAAAACAGAAAAGTAAATGAATAATTCCTTACCTGTATGTTCTTTATTGATATGTTGTGCCAGCTTACACTTCCTTCTAAAAGTTTTAGGGCATTGATCACACGTGAATTTATCAGCTGAAGATTGATGCATGTAAAAAATATGGGATCTTAAACTCTCAAAGTTTTTACAGATTGAACCACATAATTCACATATACTAGATTCACTTGCATGCATATCGATATGTTTCTTCATATTATCAGTCCTGATTGAAATTCCACAAATTTTACATTGGCTCTTTCTATGTTTTGCCTTATGTAATCTGAAAGCATATTTATCATTGTTGAAAGCTTCACCACATTCATCGCAAATATAGTTGTGCTCTTCAGTTTTCAGCTGCTCTTTTGCTTTTATTCCCACTATTGGATATGATTCATCACTGTCACTAAATATTGAATCATTCAAATTTCTACGAGATTCAGTCTCAAATACTTCATCCATTTCTACTATATGTACGTCATTCTCAATTTTCAAGGTATCTTGGACTTCCTCAACTATATCATTACTCTCTACAGTTTCGTCATTGTTGAGCACAAAACTGCTCAATACAGATGGTTCACTATATTCATCAGTAAAATTTTTGTCTACACCTTCATTACAGTTTATTTCACCATCAATCAATTCCTGTCTCAAACAGTCATTGGTTATTGGTATTTGCTTTCTATATTCGTTATCTTTCAGAACACATTCATCTGTAATAATTCCCTTTAACTTTTCGTGACATTCTATAATTCTTTTTCGTGTTTTTGTAGCCTGCAGAACTTCAGAAATGCAATTGATACACGCAAGATGCGGATAACCATCTTCTTCTGATATCTGGAAAATATACATGTTTCAGAACTCCTCAAACAGAATAACTCATTACAAACCTCAAGTGAAGTCAAGTCCAGTATCATTTGTCGAAAGTTTCCTTCGAAAAGATTTATATAAGTTTCATTCTTTCGCAGACACAATCTACACTTTTTAATTGCAGACATGGTAATTTTTAAAATTACGTGAAAAAATAAATAAGCAAACATCTATTTCATAGAATGGAAATTAATAAATGGGGTTATGAACATAGAACTTCGAAAATCGCCTCCATGATAGTCAAAACCAAAGATATTCTACAATAGAATATCTTTGGTCAAAACAGAGATATCTCTGGTCAAAACTAAAAATGCGTTTTTTTTTTTTAATCGAAACCGATAATATAATCAATAAAGTACTTTTTGAACACATTTTAAATTTTACGAAGGCTATTTTACGCCAATTTCAAAAATCCCCATCTTGAAAATTTTATATTTGATAAAAGTATTCCTCCCCCTGCTAAATACTCAGTTTTACAACAAGCTGTTTAAATAAAGCCTAGGCGGATCTAAATGGGTGGGTGAACGCTCTGGCTACGAATTTGAACAAACACTTGGGAGCTGCTTTTATATAATTTATTTTGCAAATTGATTTGTACAAGATCCACCAATATTCTGTTATTGACATACAATAATTTGAACAAAAACATTTCCTTTCTATTTTAGATCTCAAAGCTATAAATATTTCAAGCATAACAATAAATTCGTTCAGATATCGAACTTCATTTAAATTCATTGTGAATTTTGTTTCTTTATAAAATAATCATAATATGTTAATCTGTATTTTATTGAATGAAAATCACTATGATTTGAGAGAATTTGGAAATAAACAAACGAAGTTCAAGCTGTGAAAAAATAACAGTAATAATAACAACAACAATTTCTTCAGATCATTCATCCTTCACTACATTTAATCATCATATTGTCTTTCATAGAATTTTCGTCAATTGAGCATTTACTCTTTTCAATATCACAATCATTTGTCTGATATTTCTTCACGTCTATCACACTTTCATCCTTATTATGTACATTTTTCATATGATTCAAAAGATGAATACTTTGGGGAAAATATTCTTCACATTCATCACATTTATAATTGTAGTCACTGTGTAGTCTTAAGTGTACCTTCAGAGCAACGTAAGAGCTGAACGATTTGATACAAAATTCACAGGGAAAATTTTTATCTTCCTCAATATTGTGCTTCGACTTGAGATGTGTACGAAGTGAAACCTTCTGTCTAAAACCTTCTGCACATACAGAACATTTATAGGGAGTTTCATTTGTATGCTGACGAATATGAGTTTTCAATGCGTATTTACTAGAAAAACCTTTTTGGCAATGATCGCAAATGTGTGGACGTAGCTTCTTGTGAGTCATATTGATGTGGCTCTTCATATCCTTAACTGTGAAGAATTTTTTTTGGCAAATATGACAGATGTGCCTTCTAACTCCTACGGAAAATAAAAACCATTCGATAGAAAATCAATATTACATAAAGGGGGCTCCATTCATTACTTTTATTTTGCAAGATTATTTGGGTTGTCAATATACACATATGGGATGTGGAAGATTTCACATTTACTGTCATTGATTCACTTAGAATACACAAATTTTTGGTGTCCAAACTTATTTTGAAAATGGCCAAAATATGAAAAATACTCAATTTAAAGGTAAATCATGTCCAGTAAGTTTTGCAAGAAAATAAAAAGTACAGGTCTACAATCAAGATCTATGCCCAATTTTCGCATATTCTACTGGATGTTTCTGCTGAATTGTTAATTTTGATAGCCTCTGCCACAATCCATGCCTTTGTGGTTCTACATTATAACATGGGTTTTAAGTAAGTGATGGTTCTTGTTTATACTGATTAAATTTACAGATATGTAAGTTCTTTCACTTATTTGTTTTACCTGCTTCTGTCTCCGATACCTTCTTACTCTTGAATCATAATGTACATTCAATTATTGAAAATTTTTTACAAGAATAGCACAAAAATTGAATGGATTCTATCAAAAGTGCACAGTACTCACCTATATGTTCTTTAATTTTGTGTTCCTCAAGCTTATATTTCATTCTGTAACACTTAGAACACTGGTCACATTTATATTCATCGGCAGACTTTCTATGCATATAAAATATATGGCCCCTTAAACTTTCAATATTCTTACATGTCACTCCACACAAATCACATACTCTAGGACCACTTGTATGACAATCTAAATGCTTATTCATGTTATCGGTTCTGATAATAATGCCACAAATTTTGCATTTACTTTTTTTATGTTTCATTTTATGCAAATTGAATGCATATTTATCATTCGAAAAATCTTCCCCACATTCCTCACAAATATAATGCCTATCTAATTGAATTTTTCTTGGAGTCCTCTTTTTAACCCTTTCTTCACTTGGAAATGATCTTTTTCTTGTACCGAAATATGATTTTTTGAGTTGTTCACAAGATTCATTTCCTAACTGATCATCCTTTTTTACACTGTTCATACAATTCTCAGAATCTAGGTGTTTAAATACTTTGTAAGGCATATCATTACTTTCTTCAGTCAATTCTGTTTTTATAATCAAATCGTCCAATACATCCACTTCATTATAATCTTCATAGGTAAGGATTTCTTCTAAATCTTCTTCATCTTGGTTGATTTCAACAGCAATATCTTCTGATTCTTCAGAATAATCAGTTATTATAATGAATTCGGGATGTTCGGCATTAACATCTTCAAGTGATTGTATTAATTTTTTATGACATTCCAGAATTCGCCTCCTAGTTTTAGTTGCTTGTTCGATCTCATCAATGCAACTGATACAAGCAGTCTTAGGGTAATTGTCATTTTTAGATATCTGAAAATGATTTGTTTCATTCAAGATTGTTTGGCAATATCCTTTACAAACCTCAAGAGCAGTCAATTCTAATATCATTTGCTGATAATTCCCTTCAAAGAGATTTATGTAAGCTGCAGTTTTTCGCAGACAAAGTCTGCATTTCCTGCTTCCTGATATAGTGTATTCAAGAGACATGGCCAAATGAAAATTCAGGGAAGCATGTTCAATTTAAATTAACATTATGGCCAAAAGTAACTACAACGTTACTGTTTATAGATTGATATTTTTATATTTCTTATCGAAATTTACTTTCCCACTTGTTCTTTATTTACTTTATCTTATTGTGATTCTATGATCGACACTTGTCGCACAGAGCATGATTTGACGTAACGTCAACCTAGATATTTTTCTTCATAAATAAAGATGATAAAGAAGAAAACACACCACAGCTTAAGGCCTCTTGCAACGACAGAGAATTCTCGCGAGAATTTTCTGTCAAATTCACTGACCGAAAATTCTCTGTCGTTGCATACTACTTTCGGTAGAATTCTCTGTGGAATTACACAGAGACGACAGAGAATTCTCGCGAGAATTTTCGGTCAGTGAATTTGACAGAGAATTCTCTGTCGTTGCAAGAGGCCTTTACGATTTTGCGCCGCAATTTATTTCAACAGTATGCGCTGAAAAATGCGCCAATAAGTGCGGAAACAGTATGCGCCAATAAGCCTAGCCGCACATTGAGCACAGCAGATTTTGTAACACACGCAATTGAATAGAACGCCGCATATTGGACGTAGCAGAGCATAGGCCTACGCGACGTAGTAACAGAGTACTCTATCTGGCCTACGTCAGTTGTGGAGCGCGCACAGTTTCCTCTGCAGAGTGGATACGGATGGAGCGGGTGAATTTCAAGAGGATGGAGTTGCTTATGGAAATGCTATGCTATGCTAGGCTACGCTCCTCTCAATATGCGGTCATCGCTCAGGCAGAGCACAGAAATAGTTTTCCTGTTGTTCCTCCGCTGTGCTGTGCTAGGCTACGCTGCCCACAATGTGCGGCTAGCCTAAGCCTAGCCGCACATTGAGCGCAGCCCAGCACACCACAGCCGAGCCTAGCCTAGCAGAGGATTTTGTAACACACGCAATTGAATAGAACGCCGCATATTTGACGTAGCAGAGCATAGGCCTACGCGACGTAGTAACAGAGTACTCTATCTGGCCTACGTCAGTTGTGGAGCTCGCACAGCTTCCTCTGCAAAGTGACTACGGATGGAGCAGGTGAATTTCAAGAGGATGGAGTTGCTTATCGAAATGCTATGCTATGCTAGGCTACGCCCCTCTGCGTTCATTGCTCAGGCAGAGCACAGAAATAGTTTTTCTCTGTTGTTCCTCCGCTGTGCTTTGCTAAGCCACGCTGCCCTCAATGTGCGGCTAGCCTAAATTTCTGGTCGCAGTGGTAGGGACAGGTTATTCGGACCACTCACAAACAATGCACCAAAGGTTGCTTCTGGATTACAAAAAATCTAGATTTTCCAGTATTTCTATTAATAGAGTAGACATTTAATTTTTTTGATATAGATCCAAAACAAAATTTAATTTTATGGTTTTGCATCTATTGTGTTTTCATCTGATTTTAAATTAACACCTCCCAATTTCTCTCCAACAGCATCAATTTTTGCCACAATTTCAGCATATTTTTTAGTTCGATATGCTTTTTTAGCTTCTTCTAAGAGTACATTGTGCAACAAATTTTTATTTGAGCTGCTATCAGGCAACAAAGATGGATACGGATGACCTCTCAATTCCAAGACAGCTTTCGGATGCTGGTCACCAGGGTAAGGTGGTTTTGGTGCTCTGTATAGCTTAGTATATGAAATACTATAATCTTGGTATCGTGGAACTAATACTTTGAACAATTTATGCACTAATTGTTTTTCTTCAAGCCAATAGTCAGCCATGTCCATTGTGACTTTGTGGTTGTCTCCATGACGAAGAGCTTCCGATATAAGCTGTAATATTTTGTTGATTAATCATTGGAGGCAATTATATATCTGAAACCACTTCAACTCACTCTCTCCGCATACATTCGTGCTTCATCTGCTCTGGGGTAATTCAGTTCTATCCTTTCATATTTGAATAAGGCAGTGACTGTTTGCCTTAGTTTATGTAACCTTCCTTCAGGCCCATCGGGATTTCTGAATTTTCTTAGTCGTGGATTTACTTTAGTTTTCAATCTTGAAACTAATTTAGAAACTTCGGCCTGATTCATGATATATTTTCATTAGAGCAGAATGTCAAGAAATATTGGAATTGGTTAGTAAGGTTACATCACAGAACACAAATATACATATTAAATCATAGAATCTGGTCTAGAAGATAAATTCAAAGAAGTGGAAAAGGTAGGTTAAATGTCAGACTCTTCAGTGGTTGCAATCACCCTAACCTAAAATAAATGTACTGTTGAATTTTAATAATTTTATTTTTAATAGAAATATCTGATCTGGAAATATGGAGAAATTACGAGGAATTCAAATCAATAAAATCGATAAGAGTACAGAAAATTTAGAAGAATTATCGAAGGAGGTTAATAAATGAATTTTTCATCTATTTGCTCTGGATACATTACTTGAATATGATCAATTTCAGGAACTAATATCCCGAATTAAGAGTCTACAAGCTTATAATTTACAGTTGAAAAGTCTTCTATCAAAAAATTTAAATGACCAGCAAAAGAACAACTGTAAAAAGCAAAAGGCATTTGATTTTACAAAGTGGGTGAAACAAAGCTTAATAGTTGGAGAAAGATTTGCAACTATAATGTTTTTCAGATGTACAATGAGGCATGTTCTATTAAAATTTTATTACTTAGGATGGGATTATCAAGGCTTCACCACACAGGAAAATACAAATGATACTATTGAATATCATTTATTTAATGCATTAGAAAAAACTTGCTTAATAAAAGATAGAGCTTCTTCAAACTATCACAGATGTGGTAGAACAGATAAAGGCGTTAGTTCTTTTGGACAGGTTGACTGATCTCACGTTCTAAAATAACAATTTAATCAAGTTCATAATTGTTTCAGGTTATATCTATAAGTATAAGGAGTAAACTAAGTGAAGAAGAAATGGATAAAATCGAAGGGGAAATAAATTATTGCAAGATTCTTAACAGTGTGTTACCAAGGAACATTCAGTGTACAGCTTGGAAACCAGTTCCTAAAGAGTTCAGTGCAAGATTTGATTGTAAAAGTCGTACATATAAATATTTTTTCCCATTGGGTGAACTTAACATAGAGGTATCTATTCTATATGGAATATTGATTTTATTTTCATGGAAAATAATTCGTAATTTGCCACCGATTGGCTAATTTTCAGAATATGAGGAAGGCATCTACTTATTTTCTGGGAACTCATGATTTCAGGAATATATGCAAAATGGATGTTGGCAATGGTGTTGTGGAATTCAAAAGAACCATTTCAGAAATGAAAATTGAACAATTATTCCCCCACCTAAAATTAGATGGTAATTCATGAATGATATTAACCAAATTCTAAATAAATTTTATTGTAATTATAGAATACAGTATGTTTACGGTCACAGTCAAGAGTGGTGGATTCTTATGGCATCAAATAAGATGCATGTTGGGGATATTATTCTTAATTGGTCAAAATAAAGAATCGCCAGATATAATTGAACAATTGTTAGATGTCCAGAATAATCCTTGGTAAACAATGTCTTAAGAAATTGTGAAAGTATACTTTAACCTACTTTTATAGCAAACCTGAATATAATATGGCTAGTGAAATACCTTTAAATTTATATTCAGCTGATTATGATTTGGATGGTGATTGGTGGTGTGAAGAAGAAAACTTAATCGCAGTTGTGGAAGAATTGAAAAAAATGTGGACCATGAACTCAATTAAGCAAGTATTCATCTCTGGAAAGCTATCCGAATTTGATCCCCATTTATTCGTAGATCTGACATGATGAGAATGATGATAAGCGATTTATGCAATGAAATAAAAGAACCAAAATTCAAATGCCTTTCTGAAAGTCTGATTCAAGGAATCACAGCCAAGAACTATGTTCCTGTGATGAAAAGAAAAAAATGTGGTTTGTTAAGAATTCAATCTTATTGAAATTCAAAAGATTTATTTTATGTTTTTCCAGATAGCTTAGAAAAGAAAGTTGCCCATTATCTAAAAAGAAGCAAACTTATAGCACTCAACGATCAAAATATCACATAATGTTCAATTTGGTATTATTAATTAAATAAACTTGAAATCACTATACTTGAGCTTCATTTATTGATTCATCACTTGTACAACTAACACCGGTGGCTCTAGAAAAAGAAAGTTTCTCATATACTGCTGTTCTTAATGGCATATGAGGTGACAGTGCATTTGGATCTCCGAAACAAGTGAGGGGTAACTTGACATGGTTGAAAGCACACTCCTTGTTGCTGTATTCTCTAATTATGTAGCTGGTATTGAAATCATGATAATATCTGGTATCATTAACTCGAAGCATAACATTATCCACCCTTAGGAAATATCGCAAAAGTATGAAAAAACAACTAGGCATTACTCTCTGAAAAATAGTTTGAATTAGTGTATATTCTCAAATCAAAAGATTTCGATATAAGTCCTTACTATTTTAATAGTACAAGATGAAATGCCATTATCATGCAGTTCATCCTCAAATAACATCAGCTCTTGATAAAAAAGAATCTTTTCTTTGACTTTCAGTTTTTCAATATCTATTCTCTCATCAGTAAATTCAACAGTGATATCATCTGAGAGTGTGCCTTTGTAGTTTGTGGAAAATGTCCAATCGAAAGGTCTAATTTTTTCTTCCAAATGATCTGGTGATCTTGTTTCTTTCCATGCTTCTGCACAAGCAACTTGAATAGGTAATCTACCATTTGATACTAATTTCAAAGCGTCTAGAGTGTTGAACTCTATTTTACCCCCAGTAGGATGTATTAATGTAAGGATATTATTTGGGAACACCATTTCAGGAAGATGTGGCAATTCCAATGTTTTATTGTACCTAAGAAACTATTTGAGCATTTTTCAACGTTATTACTGTCAAATAAACTTACGTGCACAATAAGCAAGAATTTTTTGTGGTATCTTTACAAGTATTTGGAGTTGTACATATCGAATTTAATATATGAGATTTCTTGTATTTTATGATCCAATTGTTGAATGTATGTTGTTCGGAATTCACAGGCAAACGTTGAATATTGTCTTCATCACTCACTTCAGATTTACTCATGTTTGGAATAAATTCGTATTTGTTCTTTTATTTATATTTTATATTCACTATTTTTTGAATAAACAATCAACGAATCAACGTAGATGTCAAAAATTGAACCAAAGAGGTGTTGTTTATCTATGGAGCTGTCATTCACCATCTGTGACCAGACCCACAGATAATGAATATGTGATAGACATATATCTACTCTTTCCACTCTTTCCACAGACCAACAAGACAATCCACTTACCCAATCCCGCCAAATCAGCGACAATGTCCTTGAGAAATTGTGGGGTCTTGGTGGGAGAAAATCATACGAAGCGCGAAATTCAAATCGAAATAACATAACCCCTGTCATTGGGAAAACGATTCTTGTTTCTGTTTATCCGAATTAACTTATTTTAGAAGTATTGATAACTGGCAATCAGATGGATTTGAATAATATTGTGCTCGAATAAATAATGAAAATGGATTTAATGATCTAGGAGTTTATGTTAATTGAAACCTTTAATTCTGATGGGTTCTAACTTTAACTAAATTTTCGAAACAGCTGACCTTAAATCAAGATAATTGTACATTCCAGGTGAATGAGAAGATATTTCTCATCTTTAATACACCTCACCTAATGAGGAATGTGATAATGACTCCTGAAGTGGAATTTGAGACCTTAAAATTGCTACTAAGCTGTCAGATGCTCATATATACCGAACTGCATTTCAGAAGATGAAAGTTTAATATGCGACACAAATATTCAGTTCAACGGTGGTCTTTTGTATATGTTCGCAAATGTTAAGAATAATGTGTGGAAATACTAATCTTGCATTCAAAATATGGTCGGTTCTGCAATCACAACTTTCCAAACCGAAAGTATTCCTTGACCTTGACAATCCCTGAAAAGCTGTACAAGACCGAGGACGAGTCGAAAATTAAGAATCGAAGATAATTGTATGGATTCTCAACAAAAAAATCCTCCAATCGAGAATTTTCATTAACAAAATATGAAAACAAAACATTGATATGACGTTTCACGTAATTGACATTTCATTTATTTCAATCTCCCATGGACACGAGAACTCATCGGTCTTATTCGTTTTTGTCTGCGCTCTGATTGGCCGCCTCCCGTTTTAATCGTTTTCCAAAGCAATCTGATGTAAAATCTGGCGGCTGAGACAAGGACAGAAAACACAACAAGGTTACAAAACACGCGACCAATAGCTGGGAACTAAATTGACAGAGTGCCAAGTCTTGTTGGTCTGTGCTCTTTCCTTTGTCTAGTAGATATATGTCTATCACATATTCATTATCTGTGGGTCTGGTCACAGATGGTGAATGACAGCTCCATAGATAAACAACACCTCTTTGGTTCAATTTTTGACATCTACGTTGATTCGTTGATTGTTTATTCAAAAAATAGTGAATATAAAATATAAATAAAAGAACAAATACGAATTTATTCCAAACATGAGTAAATCTGAAGTGAGTGATGAAGACAATATTCAACGTTTGCCTGTGAATTCCGAACAACATACATTCAACAATTGGATCATAAAATACAAGAAATCTCATATATTAAATTCGGGTAATCCTGTTGTTTAATCAAGTAGAATTTGGGTAGTGGTGGGGGGTCCGTCAAATTCGCCGCAATGTTGCCAGATCGGGCGATTATTCCGGTATTTGAAGAAAAGGTCATGAACTTTTTCTTTGAAGGTTTTCTTTGCTTAGTTCTTTCCTTCATTAGCACTTCGAACTAAGCAACCCTGAATAAATTATTATAAATCATATGATTTCTTTCAATATAGTGTTTAATCCAAAAACAATTCTAATTCATTAAATTAGAATTTAATTATTTATCAAATTAGAATTTTCTAATATCTTTATAACGTGAAGATAGACGAGATTAAACAACAATTAAGTGAAATTGAACTGGATTTTTTCCCTTGCATTTTATTTCATGCCACTAAGGTAAATTTCAGGACAAATGCATAAAATGTTCTCTAGGAAGTGCAAAACAATTTCAAAATTTACGCTCCTTCTGATCAGTAGTTGATTAATTCAACTTAGCCATTATTTATTAACACTCATAATTTTGTTTCGAATTCCTGAAAGCCGTGGATAATTCTTATTCTGACATTACAATTCACTCTGAAGAAATGGATTTGCACAATCTGGCAACAAAATCCGGTTTTGACACAGTTCGCGCATGCGCAAATCGGCCTTCAAATTCTACTTGATTAAACAACAGGATTACCTAAATTCGATATGTACAACTCCAAATACTTGTAAAGATACCTTTCTCTTTCCTTTGTCTAAGACTAATACCAATATGCCTGCTAATAGTTGTCTGAAAGTGAAGTCAGATCTTTGGTAAAGATTGAATTATACGCATGCGTCAACTCGAAATTCAATTAGGCAATCCAAACCACGTGGCGCCCTGCCTCCAGATAACCTATAAATTTTCTGACAGGTCGCTGGCTTGCAGTAAATATGAGGAATTTTATTATCTTATGCATTTCATGAGTGAGTTTTTATGATTTCTAATATCAAAAAGTATCCTGAAGTATCACTGACGAAGAAAATTTCACTCAATCATATGATTACAACTTTTAGTATTGGGAGCCTGAAGAGATTGAAGAGAAAGTATTGGAGAAGGAATATTAATCTGAGCTCTGTCCCTGTAACTTCTTTATCCTTTTATATGATATAAATTAAAATATTCATCAGTTTTACATGAACTGAATACTGCTTATTTCAGTGTCAACAAAGACACATTCACTTTAGTTTCTTATCTTCGATATTGTCAAGTCTTGATGACTGCTGACCCAATTTCCTTTTGTTTCCTGATAAGTCACTAAATATGTGTATAATACACCAAGTTACACACAATGGGTGTTCCAAAATATTCAAGAAAATCCTCATAATTTGAACGACTTGCACATCCAACTTTGGCACACATTTATGGCATTTTTTTATTGAAAATGCACTTAATTTAAATAATTTTCACTGGTCTGATATTCCTAAGAGTAAGATTGACTAGAAATATCGAAAAAATTTCCACATAAAACAATTTTTCAAGCAAATAAACGGTTTTAATGTCTACATGAACATAGCTAAACTTGGTTTGTTTGACCACCAGCTAACCTCAAAAAAATATTTGACAGGTCGTTGGATTCCCTAATTATGACAATAGACTTGGAGGTTATGTCATCATTTATTTACATTTTAGGCTTCAAGATTTTCTTGCTTGGATGAAAACGTTCTACTAAAACATTTCCATTTTAGTTTTCGCAAAGAAATGAATGTTATAAGTTTTCAGAAAACTATTTGATTCATCGTATTGAAGGGAATGCATTCTTTCAGCCGGAATAAATATTGATAATTCATGTATCAAGGATTCATCAAGAAATTTTCGTCAGAAGTTCTAATGGAATTCCAACTACCCGATAAAATAAAACGTAGGTATAGGTATGAACATCTTTGCTGTGGGAGGTTGATAAAATGGTAACTCCCGTTATTGAATAATCCATCGTAAATCTATCTATAGTTAAATGAACTCTTGTTATCAAAGTAATGTAGAAGTCAAAAAGATTCTTGTGTTTTAGCTGAATTGAATATTTCATTACTGAAACAAAATTGAAATGTGTTTTTTCAGGTAGGTATTCAAGGATAAGTTTATTCGCAATGTTACCTACCAATAGTTATTCTCTTCACAGTTTTTGTTTGATAAGAAGTCTTGAATTTTTGTCTTGTTTTGTTGATCTACTTGCTCAGGATTTAATAATTTTTGATTGTTTATTGAAAGGTATCAATTCTGAATGAAAAATTCCTTCTTTGCTTCAAACATTCCATTTTGAGATCCTTTTTATAGCAACTATTGAAGTACTATCAAGTAGAGGCCATGAACATTAATTATTCAAATTTGTGTTACGCAATTTCTTAAAATTATGTATTCAATCATTCTATGTAATAAAACAAATAATAACTATTTTACAGTTTATTTACACATTTTTTTCATTACAATTTCATACCAAAAATTATTGTCAAGGAAGAGAACAAACCAGTTTACATGCTGAGGTAGGTAGATTTGGATGAACTTACTTCTTAATTGAGACATATGAAGTTTTGTTCACTTTGGTAGATTGGAAAATATGAGGCCTATTTGATAAGGTTTTTGGGGAAATAAGCTTTCATGACATATTCAACATGAGTAAAGTTTGAATCCTCCTCCAATTTTGAAATGGTACATGAAATTACTTCGAAATATTTTCTTACTATGAGTAAACCTAAACTATGAATTTTTAGTCCATGTTCCATATCATAGTTGCTTACATAGTAAGAGAAATAGCCAATAGCCGTTATGTGATTTGGAGTTTGTTACGAGTACCTTCATGGAAATATGCAATTTTTTAACAACCCGGGGACTGCATATTCCATTAAAATTGAATGAGAGGCTATTATTATGACATATCGAGAACATAGGAGTGGATGTAGCAGTACATACACTAAGTAATACAGTATTGCAAAAATACTGAACCATGACCTAAAATAAAAAGATGTTGAAATTGCCGAATTTTGTTAAATTTTCAATAATACCATCTAAATAGTGAGCAGGATGATATGTAATCTAAAAAACAAAGTTGAAACTAAAAAGACATACCGTTGATTGGAAGGATCGCCTGTAAACAGTAGAAGATTAAAATCATGCAAGTTTTTTGCTAAAACAAGATCAGTACGTAATGTTGAGGTGTATAAACCTAGAGTGGAACCTCGATATAACAAATTTTAGACCAATCTCACCTCAGTTTAACGAATTTCTACTTGTTCCCTTCCGATTTGTTATATCGGGGTTCCACTGCGTATTGATATGACGTAATCAAAAGCCAAGGCAAGTTTACCTCTCAATACGATGAACATAAATACAGAACCCAGATAATATGTAACAAATGATTGATTAAGTTTCAGAATGCATTTATTCTAGAGTCAGTTTAACTGACTGATTTCATTCATTTGATGAAAAGAAAAACGCATCCAATATGTGTGTTGAACAGCTCTTTCACCTAACGGTAGGTACATTGCCCATTAAAAACTTAGAGCCAACCCTTTCAGTGGGTTACTATTCAGAAAGAGATTTATACTTTAAAATATGTCCTCCATTCAAACCAAAATTGACTTCTTTGAGTGTTTTCTATTAGTACCTTTCGCTGTAAAATAATTTTCAACAAAATGTCTTCCACAAATTCTCAGCTGTGCGACATCAGCATTTAGGTGACATAGAGCCATCCACTGAGATCTTTGTAGGTGATTCTGAGGGAACCTGAAAAAAATATAGTGGCAAAGCATGAACGTATAACAGTTGTATTTGAATTTTTTACCTGTGATATGAATTCGAGCGTGTAGGGTCACAAATGTAACATTTGTGAGTAGAGCTCCTTAAAGACATGTTTAATTCCTTATTGAATAAAAGAACACAACAAAATTTTCAAATAGATATAAATACTATTCAAAAACGGACCAACTATACCTATAAAGACTAACCAACTCAACTAGGTAAATAAACTATGATTATATTAAACGCGAAAATGAACAATAACAACAACGATTATAAGTGAAAAATGAACGAGGATTTAAACAACGAACGAATTTTCACAAACGGAATAAATAATTTGTTTGGTTATGAGCGTATGAAATAATACATCACATCATTAATTTTACGTGTATGACATAATACAAGGTGCCAGAGAGAGATAGAATAACTACGTTATTTTTTTTCTTAATATTTCTGCACATGCGCACATCTAGAGTTTTACCAAAGCCCAGCTTCAATTTTGATTGGCTATTATCCATATAGGAATTATTAGATATATGGTGATAGATATAGCACCATATATTTTTCCAAATTTATAATAAAAATAATAATGAATACTTTGTTGAATAGTAGTACAGATTTTTTGTAGTTCTCTAATATCATAAAAAAGTATGTATTTCTTCCCATAAGGTTTCTCAACAGAACAAATGTAAACATAATAAATATCAAAAAGAATTTCGTTTTTGTGAATAAAATGCAATATAAATAAAATTTAGAATGTTTATTTGTGTTTGTGTTTTTTTAGAATACATTCCTACAAAAATTCCTCACGTGAAGATGTGGAAAGCGTTAATCTTTTAATTTTTGCCTCCGCATACACCCATCAAATACAAGCCAAAATTAGATTTGCAGGCAAGAATGTGTGGGGTGAATTCAGACACAATATATTTGAAAAAGAATAAAAGAAAGTATGGAAAGAAGGTATGAAGGACAATAGACTATATTTCATTTTTTTAGAATTTTTCAAATGAAAACCATGAGTGATATTTGAAAAAACAGTTAAATCATCCGAATTCATTATACGATACCAGTACCAAAGAGTAGATACTCTTTGCCAGTACATCTGCAAGATGTGAACAAACTCCAAACCATAGAAAAAAGAATATTATCTTCATAGAGAGAAAAACGATTTTTTTTCATAGAGAAAAAATATTATTTTTTCTATGTTCAATCACTGAACCAGATCAAACTACCATAGACTCGATTCAAAATCGTATCAGAATACAGGGGTGAATTAAAAATATCTGGGATATCATCAGTCCCCTCATCACTGGAAAGGTGGAAACTTGGATATTTATCGGAGTTTTCCAAGTTCTCTTCACACCCTGTAGTATTGATGAAAACCTAATCAGATTGAATGATGCGTAACCCACAAAAATTAGACCAAAAAATCAGGTTCGAACTCCAATAAAGCGTATTGTAAATGGCCAGATTGCACGATTTTCGCATTAGATTCCGAATAGCAAGCGCCCACCTAGACCCAAAGCAAAGCCCTAGTTTTCCGTTTTGCCAGTTTGTTCGGCAGTCGTTCGACGTCGCGACGCCGGCTAGATCGTCGTCAGGTCCATATCCGCCAGCATCCGTGTTTGCGATTAAGTTTCCACAAGTAACTTGTTCTTGACCCCGGTGAAAATCTCTTACGGCATGTCTCATCGATGTTCCACACTAAGTTTGGGCAAAGGGAGAAAATCTGAACTTGAAATGTAGTTTTCGGTGAAAAATTGGAGATGTGTGTTGATTTAATTTATTTCACAATAATTTAAGAGCGGGCAAATTTAATATTCGGTAATTAATCGAAGAAAGAAAAATGATATTTCATCGACTAATTCTGATCAAATTAAAACCTTTTTTCCTATAGTCAGGAGCTTTTAATCGTTTGTTCGTGAGACTTGTAAGTAGATCCAACTTGTAGGTAGATTCGCATCTGCCAGTTCAGAAAACATTTTGGAAAATGGCTCGAATATGTCATTATCCACCTGAGCGCGAAGTTTCATCTCGATTGAATTCGCAGTTCTGAAATGATCAGAAAAACAAAATTTCGAACGGCCATGATTACAGAACCCGTGGTCGAATTTCAGCCATTAAGGGGAAGTGGTACACGTCCGAGCTCGCGAGCTCCCCTCAAAATTGGGCTTTTTATTTCCATGATATCTCAGTTCGTATGCGGCGTAGACCAACAATTTTTTTTTGAATTAAAGCTTAATCATTTCTTCATAATGTGTATCAATCGCTTTTCCGTTTTTCTTCGTATATTAGGAAAAAAACCTGGTGAGCTGTAATTTCATAAAAATCTGGACAAACGATTTTATTTCCATGATATCTCCGTCAATTTTCAGGATAAATGTATGAAATTTTCAGTATACATGCGGAATAATATTTTGCAGAATGTGTATCACTCGCTTTTCGGTTTTTCTTCGTATATTTGGAAAAAAAACCTGGTGAGCTCTAATTTCATAAAAATCTGGACAAACGATTTTATTTCCATGATATCTCCGTCAATTTTCGGGATAAATATATGAAATTGTCAGTATACATGCGGAATAGTATTTTGCAGAATGTGTATCACTCGCTTTTCCGTTTTTCTTCGTATATTAGAAAAAAAACCTGGTGAGCTGTAATTTCATAAAAATCTGGACAAAAGATTTTATTTCCATGATATCTCCGTCAATTTTCGAGATAAATATATGAAATTGTCACTATACATGCGGAATAGTATTTTGCAGAATGTGTATCACTCGCTTTTCCGTTTTTCTTCGTATATTAGGAAAAAAACCTGGTGAGCTGTAATTTCATAAAAATCTGAAAAAACGATTTTATTTCCATGATATCTCCGTCAATTTTCGGGATAAATACAGGGTGGCCATTTGAAAACGAAACAGACGAGATTACAGACGAAATAAATTTTTTCGATAGAAATGCTCGGACAGGTCGATTTCTGTTTCGAGGGGGACAACTTAAGATGTAGGTTACGGACGCATAGCGCTTCAACCCTTGCTGCTACAACCCCCACCCCCAATTTTTGAATAGGGAAGATGGGGTGAGTGATACCTCATTTGAAAGGTATTTTTATACTGATTTCAGCACAGTAATTGTTTTTTCATTTTATGCATTAGTTCTCGAAATAAGTATTTGAAAATGAAGTGGTGTTTTCATGGCACTTGTAGTGTTTTTTTGTGAAAAATCGACATCTTGATTAAAGATTTCTATGTCAGTGGATTGGAGGAAGGAAGCCACAGTCATGGTTGTTTTGAAGCTCAAAATGTCGATTTTTCACAAAAAAACACTACAAGTGCCAAAACACCACTTCATTTTCAAATACTTAGTTAAGAATATTTCGAGAACTAATGCATAAAATGAAAAAACAATTACTGTGCTGAAATCAGTATAAAAATACCTTTCAAATGAGGTATCACTCACCCCATCTTCCCTATTCAAAAATTGGGGGTGAGGGTTGTAGTAGCAAGGGTTGAAGCGCTATGCGTCCGTAACCTACATCTTAAGTTGTCCCCCTCGAAACAGAAATCGACCTGTCCGAGCATTTCTATCGAAAAAATTTATTTCGTCTGTAATCTCGTCTGTTTCGTTTTCAAATGGCCACCCTGTATGAAATTGTCAGTATACATGCGGAATAGTATATTGCAGAATGTGTATTAATCAGTTTTTCTGTTTATCGCCCCCCTGAATTTTTAAATAAATTATAAAGTAGGAACTTTATTGGTCATATTTTCAACCAGGTTGTTTTCCTAATATACGAAGAAAAACGAAAAAGCGAGTGATACATATTCTGCAAAATATTATTCCGCATGTATACTTAAAATTTCATACATTTATCCCGAAAATTGACGGAGATATCATGGAAATATAATCGTTTGTTCAGATTTTTATGGAATTACAGGTCACCAGGTTTTTTTCCTAATATACGAAGAAAAACGGAAAAGCGAGTAATACACATTCTAGTGAAATGATTAAGCTTTAATTTGAAAAATAGTTGTTGGTCTACGCCGCATACGAACTGAGATATCATGGAAATAAAAAGCCCAATTTTTGAAGAGATCTCGCGAGCTCGGACGTATACCACTTCCCCTTAACGAGCAGTTGACTGCGGCATTTAAGATACGAACCTACCCAGATTTCAAGTCTCTAGGTCTCTGTCCCTAGGTTCATTCATTCGAGAGTCAATAAAAGCTCATAATGTCATATTTCGAATCGAGTATTGAGTATTCATGTCCCAGCAATCATGGATTCTTCTACGCAAACATTACGAAAATTTTCATTCAGAAAACTCTAGTGATGAGTTATGCATAGACCAAAATAAAGGACATTCGAAATATGCACGTAGTCTTGGAATTTTGTGAAATTATTGTATTTTAATGGGATTAATCTTTCTGAATTATGCTTCATGTATTTTATCTGGACCACCTTGTACTTATATTCATTTTGCAGTTTGGAAAAGGTTAGTGTATATCAACGATCAACTACGGATTTCTCATTCTCACTAATAATAGCTCTTTACTCGGTTTTATAAGACGTACCTTTTCCAGTGGCGGAAATATTGAATTTGCACAAAGGTTTCACCCCCCCAACTGTGACACCACTGGACTAATTTGCATTTGCACAACAAATTCTGATGCGCCAATTTGTTTTACATAAAAAAGTACTCCTGATTCATTAGTCTAAAGTGAATAGTTTTCGGGAAAACTGACATTTTATGATCAAAAACAATTTGATAACGCATTGTAAGTTTCTGGTAAAAATGAGTAGTGATAATTAACAAGAGTCTTAATTTCAACAAAATTTGACAACTAGGTTTTTAAGTTTAAATTGCAAAATCATTTTTCATTATTTTTAGCGACCATAGTTAATTATCACTACTCATTTTTCCAATTACAAAAATTTACAATGCATAAGCAAATTGTTTTTGATCAAAAAATGTCAGTTTTACCGATAACTGTTCACTTTAGAGCAATGAACGAAGAATACTTTTTTTTGGAAAACACATTTGTGCATCAGAATTTGCTGTGCAAATGCAAATTTGTCCAGTGGTGTAAAAATTGGGTGGTAAAACCTGGCACGTCTAATAAAACCGTGTCAAGTGCAAGAAAGTGACAATTCCGTAATTCAAACTGTTACTGAGATATAGGCAAAAACTGAAACAAATATAAATTTTTGACACCCTGTATCTCTGAAACGAAGACCCGGAGGAAAAAATGGAAGAAAAAAAAATGTTATTTTTTATGAGAAATCTATACAGTTGACCGTTGATACTCTTATTTAGGAACATCCTGTATCTGCCACATTTTCGAGAGTTAGACATTTTGAAACTGGTAAATCTGTATAAAAAAGGTCAGCCGTAGAGTCCGTATCATTCAAAGGCTAATGCGAATCTTGCAGATTGTGCAGATTGACGTTATTCCATTTATCATTTCAACAGGAAAGCCTCATTACAATTCTCATATATCAAAGGGAATCTCAACTTCAGATATCAATAGCTGAAAATTCTTTATCACGCTGCTTTTCTATTCCGCTTGCATAGGCGGAACTTTGAACTTATCCACTTTTCTCTTATGGTTTGTTCTTTGGCAGGAGTCCAACGTTTATAAAGGTATACCTACACCATCTATCTACCACTCCAATCTTCCGAAAACGATCAGAACTAATCTATGAAAGCTGATGGTTTAATTTTTCTTGATAGCAGCTCGCAAAAGGGGCCGTTTGCTGACAGAATGCTTCGTTAGTGTTATTAGGAAAACCATACACATTTCCGCGAAGGCTGCTTCCCGAAAATTAATTTTCCTGGATACAGAGTGCTTTCCTTTCGTTATGATCTTTTCGTTCGTGGGATATTGTCATTATCTGAAGACGTGATCTGGTCGGAAGAATGTTCAGACCACTTCATCGAATCAAAAGTTTAATCTTCAAAATCACTTTCTTGAAAGCCAACTGATGATTTTCCCCCATTCCCTAGGTCAAATTCGAAGTATGATTATAAATAAATAAAATAATATGAATTACAATTGACGGTTTCTTAACCCCCCTTTTTGAGTTGCAAATGTGACCACTCTGAATTACAATTGAAGGTTTCTGAATCCTTCTTTCTGAATTACAAATGACGGTTTCTGATTCCTTCCTTCTGAATTACAAATGGGCCAAATGGCCATTTCTGAATCTTTCTTTCTGAATTACAAATGACGATTTCTGAAATACATATGATTTAATTTAAATTTCAATTGGCGGTTTCTGAAACCATTTTTCTGAATTACAAATGACGGTTTCTGAATCCTCTTTTCTGAGTTACAAATGACGGTTTCTTAATCTCTTTTCTGAGTTTCAAATGACGGTTTCTGAAATACATATGATGCAATCTGAATTACAATTGATGATTTCTGAAATAAATGAGACCAATCTGAATTACAATTGAAGGTTTCTGGATCCTTATTCTTGAATTACAAATGACGGTTTCTGAATCCTTTTTTCTGATTTAAAAATAGCCGTTAAATTCTGAATACATTTTTCTGAATTACAAATGACGGTTTCTGAATCCTCTTTGCTGAGTTACAAATGACGGTTTCTGAAATAAATATGATTCAATCTGAATCACAATTGATGATTTCTGAAATTGCAAATGACGGTTTCTGAAATACGTATGATTCAATCTGAATTACAATTGATGATTTCTGAAATAAATGAGACCAATCTGAGTTACAATCGAAGGTTTCGGAATCCTTATTCCTGAATTACAAATGTCGGTTTCTGAATCCTTTTTCATGAATTGAAAATGGGTGTTTCTGAATCCATTTTTCCGAATTAGAAATGACGGTTTCTGAATCCTCTTTCCTGAGTTACAAATTACGGTTTCCGAAATACATATGATTCAATCTGAATCATCAATTGATGATTTCTGAAATTACAAATGACGGTTTATGAATCTCCTTTCTGAGTTACAAATGACGGTTTCTGAAATACATGAGATTCAATCTGAATTACAATTGATGATTTCTGAAATAAATGAGACCAATCTGAATTACAATTGAAGGTTTCTGAATCCTTATTCCTGAATTATAAATGACGGTTTCTGAATCCTCTTTTCTGATTTGAAAATGGCCGTTAAATTCTGAATACATTTTTCTGAATTACAAATGAAGGTTTCTGAATCCTCTCTCCTGAGTTACAAATGACGGTTTCTGAAATAAATATGATTCAATCTGAATCACAATTGATGATTTCTGAAATTACAAATGACGGTTTCTGAAATACGTATGATTCAATCTGAATTACAATTGATGATTTCTGAAATAAATGAGACCAAACTGAGTTACAATAGAAGGTTTCGGAATCCTTATTCCTGAATTACAAATGACGGTTTTTGAATCCTTTTTTCTGAATTGAAAATGGGCGTTTCTGAATCCATTTTTCCGTATTAGAAATGACGGTTTCTGAATCCTCTTTCCTGAGTTACAAATTACGGTTTCTGAAATACATATGATTCAATCTGAATCACAATTGATGATTTCTGAAATTACAAATGACGGTTTATGAATCTCCTTTCTGCGTTACAAATGACGGTTTCTGAAATACATAAGATTCAATCTGAATTACAATTGATGATTTCTGAAATAAATGAGACCAATCTGAATTATAATTGAAGGTTTCTGAATCCTTATTCCTGAATTATAAATGACGGTTTCTGAATCCTTTTTTCTGAATTGAAAATGGCCGTTTCTGAATCCATTTTTCTGAATTACAAATGACGCGGTTTGTGAATCCTCTTTCCTGAGTTACAAATGACGGTTTCTGAAATACATATGATTCAATCTGAATTACAATTGATGATTTCTGAAATAAATGAGACCAAACTGAGTTACAATAGAAGGTTTCGGAATCCTTATTCCTGAATTACAAATGAAGGTTTTTGAATCCTCTTTTCTGAATTGAAAATGGGCGTTTCTGAATCCATTTTTCCGAATTACAAATGACGGTTTCTGAATCCTCTTTCCTGAGTTACAAATTACGGTTTCTGAAATAAATATGATTCAATCTGAATCACAATTGATGATTTCTGAAATTACAAATGACGGTTTATGAATCTCCTTTCTGAGTTACAAATGACGGTTTCTGAAATACGTATGATTCAATCTGAATTAGGTACAATTGATGATTTCTGAAATGAATGAGACCAATCTGAATTATAATTGAAGGTTTCTGAATCCTTATTCCTGAATTACAAATAACGGTTTCTGAATCCTTTTTTCTGATTTAAAAATGGCCGTTAAATTCTGAATACATTTTTCTGAATTACAAATGACGCGGTTTGTGAATCCTCTTTCCTGAGTAACAAATGACGGTTTCTGAAATACATATGATTCAATCTGAATCACAATTGATGATTTCTGAAATTACAAATGTCGGTTTCTGAATCTCCTTTCTGAGTTACAAATGACGGTTTCTGAAATACATATGATTCAATCTGAATTACAATTGATGATTTCTGAAATGAACGAGACCAATCTGAATTATAATTGAAGGTTTCTGAATCCTTATTCCTGAATTAAAAATGAAGGTTTCTGAATCCTTTTTCCTGAATTGAAAATGGCCGTTTCTGAATCCATTTTTCTGAATTACAAATGACGCGGTTTGTGAATCCTCTTTCCTGAGTTACAAATGACGGTTTCTGAAATACATATGATTCAATCTGAATCACAATTGATGATTTCTGAAATGAACGAGACCAATCTGAATTATAATTGAAGGTTTCTGAATCCTTATTCCTGAATTACAAATGAAGGTTTCTGAATCCTTTTTTCTGAATTGAAAATGGCCGTTTCTGAATCCATTTTTCTGAATTACAAATGACGCGGTTTGTGAATCCTCTTTCCTGAGTTACAAATGACGGTTTCTGAAATACATATGATTCAATCTGAATTACAATTGATGATTTCTAAAATGAACGAGACCAATCTGAATTATAATTGAAGGTTTCTGAATCCTTATTCCTGAATTACAAATGAAGGTTTCTGAATCCTTTTTTCTGAATTGAAAATGGCCGTTTCTGAATCCATTTTTCTGAATTACAAATGACGCGGTTTGTGAATCCTCTTTCCTGAGTTAAAAATGACGGTTTCTGAAATACATATGATTCAATCTGAATCACAATTGATGATTTCTGAAATTACAAATGTCGGTTTCTGAATCTCCTTTCTGAGTTACAAATGACGGTTTCTGAAATACATATGATTCAATCTGAATCACAATTGATGATTTCTGAAATTACAAATGTCGGTTTCTGAATCTCCTTTCTGAGTTACAAATGACGGTTTCTGAAATACATATGATTCAATCTGAATTACAATTGATGATTTCTGAAATGAACCAGACCAATCTGAATTATAATTGAAGGTTTCTGAATCCTTATTCCTGAATTACAAATGAAGGTTTCTGAATCCTTTTTTCTGAATTAAAAATGGCCGTTTCTGAATCCATTTTTCTGAATTACAAATGACAGTTTCTGAATCTTTTTTTGTGACCAATCTGAGTAATTTTAAAGGCAAATGACGGTTTCTGAAGTTGAATCGTCAATCGTCTAATCTGAAAACGCAGTTAAGGATTTCTAAAGTACACTGGGGAATAGAATTACTTTACAATTGATGATTTCTGAAATGAACGAGACCAATCTGAATTATAATTGAAGGTTTCTGAATCCTTATTCCTGAATTACAAATGAAGGTTTCTGAATCCTTTTTTCTGAATTGAAAATGGCCGTTTCTGAATCCATTTTTCTGAATTACAAATGACGCGGTTTGTGAATCCTCTTTCCTGAGTTACAAATGACGGTTTCTGAAATACATATGATTCAATCTGAATTACAATTGATGATTTCTGAAATGAACGAGACCAATCTGAATTATAATTGAAGGTTTCTGAATCCTTATTCCTGAATTACAAATGAAGGTTTCTGAATCCTTTTTTCTGAATTGAAAATGGCCGTTTCTGAATCCATTTTTCTGAATTACAAATGACGCGGTTTGTGAATCCTCTTTCCTGAGTTACAAATGACGGTTTCTGAAATACATATGATTCAATCTGAATTACAATTGATGATTTCTAAAATGAACGAGACCAATCTGAATTATAATTGAAGGTTTCTGAATCCTTATTCCTGAATTACAAATGAAGGTTTCTGAATCCTTTTTTCTGAATTGAAAATGGCCGTTTCTGAATCCATTTTTCTGAATTACAAATGACGCGGTTTGTGAATCCTCTTTCCTGAGTTAAAAATGACGGTTTCTGAAATACATATGATTCAATCTGAATCACAATTGATGATTTCTGAAATTACAAATGTCGGTTTCTGAATCTCCTTTCTGAGTTACAAATGACGGTTTCTGAAATACATATGATTCAATCTGAATCACAATTGATGATTTCTGAAATTACAAATGTCGGTTTCTGAATCTCCTTTCTGAGTTACAAATGACGGTTTCTGAAATACATATGATTCAATCTGAATTACAATTGATGATTTCTGAAATGAACCAGACCAATCTGAATTATAATTGAAGGTTTCTGAATCCTTATTCCTGAATTACAAATGAAGGTTTCTGAATCCTTTTTTCTGAATTAAAAATGGCCGTTTCTGAATCCATTTTTCTGAATTACAAATGACAGTTTCTGAATCTTTTTTTGTGACCAATCTGAGTAATTTTAAAGGCAAATGACGGTTTCTGAAGTTGAATCGTCAATCGTCTAATCTGAAAACGCAGTTAAGGATTTCTAAAGTACACTGGGGAATAGAATTACTACAAAATTCCGCTTCTAATATTCATAGGCGCGTTTACTGAATCTTCACTTTCGTCCCAGGCGTAAAGAACAATTTAACATAAAACCACAAAGCTAATATGCTTCAGAACAGAGTTCGAGGTTAAATGGGCTGTAAACTTTCGTTTATAAAACTCCAAGTCAGTGCATAATTCCGACTAGACGATCGTTATTTGATTATAAATTAAGGGGTTTGAAGAAACTTGTAAAACTATGAAAATCGTGGAAAAGTTCCAATTTTCTTAGACGAATATCAATGTATCCCTTAATCCAACATAGTCGATTTTTCCAACCAGGTAGCTCCTAACTAACTTCTAAAAAGGTCGGCTCAAAGAAATCAGGTATACCAAACATCCTGAATAACAAATTTCGAACTGACCCAATCGAATTGGCTCGGTTTAGTCTTTGATCTCAATCAAAGTACACATAAAAAATGCAGAACGTATCTATCTACCAGATTCGCGTATAAATAGGGAATAAACTGCCCAACTATCGATTGCAATGCAGATTCAGAGTTCGCAAAGGCAAGAAAATTACATGGCTAGTCACAAACACGAAAGCGGGCTAATAAAATACACACAGCTTTTAGGGCGATATCTCTCTGAATCGTAGTAATTTACAACGACATTAAACGACAAATTGTAGATAGGGGTGTCCAGAGTTGAAAGGAAACATAACAATATGAATACATTATTAGTTATTTTACCCATCATGCAAACATTCAGTAAGGAAAGTTGCCCAAAATATAATTTTTATCCTTCCCCAAACAAAGTGATCTGAGGGTATCAAAGCGGGCGAATGTGCAGGCCAGGACTATTGTTTGGCAACCACCCCGGAATCTTTTCGATAATCCCGAATAGGGAATATTTGTCTAAAAGCTCGAATACCTCTGGGAAAGCTTTGGACTATCAGTGAAGTCTGAAGTCATATGATTAAAGTAACATTTATGAATGATGAAAAGAAGATCAAAACATACAGGGTGATTCACGGTGGGTGGCACATTAGACGTTTCTGGAGAACCAGACTTTGGATCGGTCTGAAAATTTAATGGAATGCATTATCGGACCTGTTCTACCCAACTAAAATATTTTCGTCAATGCGGTATTGCCACTTCTCTTAGAAAGTAGTAGCAACTTTGCTTTTTCAAATGGAACACCCGGTATATTATATTATTTTTGGAATCTCCAACAACTTCTCGACAACTTTTATTGACATTTCCCTATACCTATCTGTTGCCGTTTTCAAAATATAAATTAATTTAAATTTTTTTCACCGGAAAACATGACCTCTAAAAATGCTGATAACTTCGGGTTGAGAAACACTATGGCAGTGAAATTTGGTTTGGAGTTAGGTGATACATAAATGCTTCCAACACTTCAGCCTGATTTACGTTACTTCAATACAGAGTGATAAAAAAATACAGTCTTTTCGGTTGCTTGAAAAAGTGACTGAAAGTTGTTTATTTCAAATGGAACGTCCTGTATATTATTGGAAATTCGGAAAACTGATGAAATTCGCTTTCATTCTATGTATATCATGCCTATACCTAACTAGTCAAATTTCGGACTTATGAGCATTTATTTGTCAAAATGTCCCTTCAGAATGGTATTTCCATTCAGTATTTGGTAGACAGGCCATGATTACTACTTGATAGTACCTTGTGACATTCTCCTAATAATAGAGGCACCAAGAAACTTGAAAGTCAAATTATTTATATGAATTATTATTAAAAAGTGGAACAAACATGTCGAATACTTCAAAGTATGTTCGAATCGCTGGCCGTTCACTTCCAAGCACTACAAAATGCGGGTGTTGACTGCTTTCGTCGTGGCAGATCGTATTTCTTTAAAATCCAAATCTTCAAATGCTTGGGCAATCCTTTCCAACAATTCATCTCTCGAATGCACGGGTGTTTTGTAAACTTTTTCTTTCAACATTCCCCACAGATAAAAATATGACGGACTAAGATCGGGTATTCTTGCTGGCCAATTTCATGGTCCCAAGCGCCTTATCCACCGATCTTCAAAAAGTCTCTCCAGTTAATGATAATGAACAAATTCATGAGCACTTCGTTTGATTAGTTTTCTTCCATCGTTTCGAGGGTATTTGCAACTTCTGAAATGGAGAAAATGTCGAAATTCAAGCTTCTTGGTGCCTTTATTATTAGGAGAATCTCACAAGGTACTGTGGAATAGTAACCATGGCCTGCCTATCATATACCGAATGGAAATACCATTCTGAAGGGACATTTTGACAAATAAATGCTCATAAGTCCGAAATTTGACTAGTTAGGTATAGGCCTGATAATGATATACATAGAATGAAAGCGAATTTCATCAGTTTTCCGAATTTCCAATAATATACAGGGCGTTCCATTTGAAATAAACAACTTTCAGTCACTTTTTCAAGCAACCGAAAAGACTGTATTTTTTTATCACCCTGTATTGAAGTAACGTAAATCAGGCCGAAGTGTTGGAAGCATTTATGTATCACCTAACTCCAAACCAAATTTCAATGCCATAGTGTTTCTCAACCCGAAGTTATCAGCATTTTTAGAGGTCATGTTTTCCGGTGAAAAAAATTTAAATTAATTTATATTTTGAAAAAGGCAACAGATAGGTATAGGGAAATGTCAATAAAAGTTGTCGAGAAGTTGTTGTAGATTCCAAAAATAATATAATATACCGGGTGTTCCATTTGAAAAAGCAAAGTTGCTACTACTTTCTAATAGAAGTGGCAACAACGCATTGACGAAAATATTTTAGTTGGGTAGAACAGGTCCGATAATGTATTCCATTAAATTTTTAAACCGATCTGAAGTCTGGTTCTCCAGAAACGTCTAATGTGCCATCCACCGTGAATCACCCTGTATACATGGCTATTAAAAGGCAGCAACCTACTCAGAACAACAAGGAATAAGACACAAATACAGACCTCTCACCAATGTGTTCATAATGAATTTCCTTTTTATATTTTTAGGTGAAATCTTAAACGATAATAATCACTTCCATACTTTCAAATGAAACGAATCAGATAGTGAAGAAGCATAAGCATGAGTTATCACCAAATCCATCAGCATCCTGGCTTGGAGTCGACAGTCATAGTAACAACACCACAAGATTTGAAAACAAGACTGAAAAACTTTTGGAAAAATTTACACCTAAAATCTGCCTCTCAACATATTGGTCTTTTGGTCATTTTGACTGCCTACACTGTCGCTGGAGGAATGGTGAGTGAAAAGCTGACAATTTTGTTATAAATAGATCAACACAACATAATTAGTATAATTATTCATTTTTACAAATTCTGAAATTCACCTAAGAAATTTTCATTCATGCTCAATGAAATTCATTTTTTTTAAGAAACCGTTTTCTACAATATCGAATCTTCAAGAAGAAATCACCATCCAAATATATTGAAGTATGCTTTCAAAAAGTCCCACATCGAACTTATTTATATTATACTATGGAGCTCCACTTAAAGATCACATAAATTTCGAGAGAATTTATTTTGAATAAGTGGATGTAAATTTGCTAAGAAATAAATCAGTTCTCACTTGTGATGTACACTTTACGCCTATCGTTGAATATACGAGATGTGATGTAGTAATTTTTAATGGTCTCTGATTTATTTCTGCTCTATTTGATTTGTGTTTGGAATTAAAATCAACATAGTATGATTATCTGAATATATAGACGAAATTCATTCAATAAGAGTTATTTTTTGAACACCCTGTGTTGAGGGAGTAAAGAGAATTAGGATCCTTGTTTGTAGGAAATTTGTTTCCATTTTTATTTGTATGCCTTCGTAGTGTCCGAATAGATGCCTTGATCAATTCCTGACCTTCTGTTAGCTTCCCCAAAATCTACTACAATATTTATTAGATATCCCATTCTAGCACCAATAAAGGAAACAGCTAAAGTAAAATATATATCCTTATATGTTCCCAAACTGTCACCTCGTAATGACAGCAAAAAACGTGATCAGCAAAGGAAAGCGAAAATGTTAAACCCTTGCTAAGCTAACCGACGAACATCGTCTCGTTTTATCCCGAAAAAAATTCCTTCCGAACGGATCCTGTCGAGATCTCCTGATAGAACCGAAAATCTAAATGGATTCCAAATAACCCAATCGATTGACGAGGGAAAATTGCTACTGGGGGTACGAATTTCAGGGCCGTATCTAGGGTGTGGCCAAGTGGCCCCCGCCACAGGCGCAAGGTCCGCAGGGGCGCCAAAAAATATCAAATGAAAAAAAAAACTTTGAGCGCCAAAAAAATTCAAAGAATAAAATATAGAAGCGCCAACAAAATATTCGAGATAACATGTCACGGTTTTCATGTAAGCAAAATCAAGAAAGGCGAGGTTTTGAACATATTCCTAATAATATGATTGTGATTAACGATTAGTTTTTCTAGTCAACTAACCAAAAAAACATTTCACTTTGCGTTTGCAGTGTTAATGAATTTTCAGTTGAAAATTTTTTGTTTGTCTGTTTTGTTTTTAGAATTCATATTATTTTTATATTTAAATATTTTATTTGAGATGAGTATTTTAATGTTTTCAATAAAAATAGGTAAATATCCATATTATTGTGTATTATTTCGAATTTGTGACGAAAATATCTGAATAATATTATGAAAAAATATTATAATATACAGGGTGATTCACGGTGGATGGCATATTAGACGTTTCTGGTGAACCAGATATCGGATCGGTTTGAAAATTTGCATGAGTGCATTATCGGACCTTCTCTACCCAACTAAAATATTTTCGTCAATGCGGTGTTGCCACTTCCATTAGAAAGTAGTAGCAACTTCGCTTTTTCAAATGGAACACCTAGTATATTATATTATTTTTGGAATTTCTAACCACTTCTCGACAACTTTTCTTCACATTTCCCTATACCTATCTGTCGCCGTTTTCGAAATATAAATTAATTTCAATTTTTTTCACCGAAAATTATATATATATATAAGCGGGGGTCCTACAGCCTATGCCGCATCCCGCATTTCGTTCGCCATTTCTTTCTATCATTCCAGTCCTCTTCGTCGATAGCTCTATCTCTCATACACTTCCTAATTCCCTCTCTCCATTGTGTCCTTGGTCTTCCTCTCCTTCTTCTGCCTTGTGGTATGTACTCCAAAATTCTCTTCGGCCATCGTGTCTCGTCCATCCTCATAACGTGCCCGTACCATAGGAGCTGTCTTGTTTCCACTCGTTCTGCTGTTGTAAAAAATTATGAACCTTTAAAAATGCTGATAACTTCGGGTTAAGAGACACTTTGGCATTGAAATTTGGTTTGGAGTTAGGTGATACATGAATGCTTCCAACACATCAGCCTGATCCACGTTACTTCAATACAGGGTGGTAAAAATTACAGTCTTTTTCGTTTGCTTGAAAAAGTAACTGAAAGTTGTTTATTTCAAATGGATCACCCTGTATATTTATGAAAATTCAGAAAGCTGATGCAATTTGCAACTATTCTATGTATATCATGCCTATACCCAACTAGTCAAATTTCGGACTTATGAGCATTTATTTGTCAAAATGTCCCTTCGCCTTCAGAATGGTATTCCAATTCGGTATTTGGTATGCAGGCCATGATTACTATTCCACAGTATCTTGTGACATTCTCCTAATAATAAAGGCACCAAAAAACTTGAATTTCAACATTTTCGTCATTTCAGAAGTTGCAAATACCCTCGAAACGATGGACAAAACTATTCGAACGAAGTGCTCATGAATTTGTTTATTATTATTAGCTGGAGAGACTTTTTGACGATCGGTGGATAAGGCGCTTGGGACCATGGAATTGGCCAGCAAGATTACCGATCTTAGTCCATTTGATTTTTATCTGTGGAGAAGGGGAATGCTGAAAGAAAAAGTTTACAAAACACCCGTGCATTCGAGGGGAGTAATTGTTGGAAAGGATTAACCAAGGCATTTGAAGATTTGGATTTCAAAGAAATACGATCTGCCAACGCCAACGAAAGCAGTCAAAACCCGCATTTTGAAGTGCTTGGAAGTGAACGGCCAGCGATTCGAACATACTTTGGAATATTCGACATGATTGTTCTACTTTTTAATGATAATTCATATGAATAGTTTGACATCCAAGTTTCTTGGTGCCTTCATTATTAGGAGAATGTCACAAGGTAGGTACTATCAAATAGTAATCATGGCCTGTCTACCAAATACAAAATGGGAATACCATCCTGAAGGGACATTTTGACAAATAAATGCTCATAAGTCCGAAATTTGACTAGCTAGGTATAGGCATGATATACATAGAATGAAAGCAAATTTTCTCAGCTTTCTGAATTTCTAATAATATACAGGGCGTTCCATTTGAAATAAACAACTTTCAGTCACTTTTTCAAGCAAACGAAAAAGACTGTATTTTTTACCACCCTGTATTGAAGTAACGTAGATCAGGCTGATGTGTTTGAAGAATTCATGTATCACCTAACTCCAAACCAAATTTCAATGACATAGTGTCTCTCAACCCGAAGTTATCAGCATGTTTAGAGGTCATGATTTTCGGTGAAAAAAATTGAAATTAATTTATATTTCGAAAACGGCAACAGATAGGTATAGGGAAATATTGAGAAAAGTTGTCGAGAAGTGGCTAGACATTCCAAAAATAATATAATATACTAGGTGTTCCATTTGAAAAAGCGAAGTTGCTACTACTTTCTAATGGAAGTGGCAACACCGCGTTGACGAAAATATTTCAGTTGGGTAGAGAAGGTCCGATAATGCAATCATGCAAATTTTCAAACCGATCCGATATCTGGTTCACCAGAAACGTCTAATGTACCATCCACCGTGAATCACCCTGTATATATGTTTATATTTAGTTTATTCAAAACTAAAAAAAAAATTTGAAACATGATGAAAAAAATCTACGCCAATTATTATTGGCGCTGAAGAAAATCTTGCCACAGGCGCAGTAGTACCTAGATACGGCCCTGACGAATTTGCAAATCCTTGGAAATGTTCCAAGAAAGTTAACTTGGAATATATCTCAGATGGAATGTAATTTTAATGTGCAATGCGTGCCACAGAAAAGGCATTAGGTAATACACCCAAAATGGAACGATTCATAAAGCGAATTGAGTGGTTAATAAAAGGAAAACGCTATTCGTATACTGTAGGTCGATGCGATAAATAGCATAGGTGATTTTCAACCAGAAACGAGCTGCTTATGCAAATTAAATTGATTTTTCTTATTTGCACAATCACCTGATCAGAAAAGAGATAAACATAGAATGAACTGAAATGCGTGATTTTGTTTATCTTGAAAAATGGGGGAACTAAACATTTGGAATGGAGGTTGATTCATATCATGTTACAATGATTCTTTGGAGATATGGAAAATGTAATGAAAATACTTCCTTGAAGTTTCAATTCAAGCCCTAATTATAGGTACCTGCAAAATAAAGTTACTTATATTTTATATAGCACTAAATATTGATTATATGTATTTTAAATCATTGTAAGGACTGAACGAGAATAAATTCGCCTATATCTCTTGAACCAATTGAGAATAAAATCAAAATTTGATCATAGTTAGCTTTGTTATGAACGTCAGAAACATGTGGAACATTTACTTAATAGATATTCCAATTCTCTGTCGCAAAAAGCAAAGCGAAGTGAAAACACGAGAATTTATAGTGAAATTTTTTCAAAATAATAAAAAATGGAGCTTCAAAAGAATGGCAAAAGAGGCTCGCGTTCATCCGGAAACGGTATCAAGAGTTGTTAAGCGCTTCAACGAAGATCTTACAATTAACGGCAAGGAAGGAACCAGGAGGAAAAAGGGGTTTCATAGCCCAAAAAAAGTGAAGAAAGCCATCAGCCTTTTTCAGAAGAATCCTAACCTTTCAGAACGGAAAGTGGCCCAAATAGTGGGTTGTTCGCAGTCAACCGTTCAGAAAATCAAGTCGAGTTGTGGGCTTAGAACATACAAAGTGCAGAAAGTGCCAGGCAGAAACGCTGTGAAGAATCAAAAAGCGAAATCAAGAGCAAAGAAATTAAAAAAAGATTTCTTGAAAAAATTTTCCTGTTGCGTGATGGACGACGAAACCTATGTGTTGGCTGATTTCTCGCATTTTCCTGGTCAGGAATTTTATACTGCAGATTCCCGTGGAAATGTTGACGAGCAATTTCGCGTGAAGAAACAAGCAAAGTTTCCTAAAAAATTACTGGCTTGGCAATCAATTTGCACTTGGGGGAAAAGGAGCAAATTTTTCGTTGGCCAAGGCTCTGTTGACTCGAAGATATACATCGAGGAATGCTTGAAGACGCGACTTTTACCATTTTTACGTGAGCACGATGTGTCAACAATCTTTTGGCCAGATTTAGCTTCATGCCACTACAGCAAGGCCATCAAGGAATGGTACGAAGCTAATGAGGTGGTTTTTGTCCCCAAAGAGGCCAATCCACCAAATTGCCCAGAAATCAGGCCAATCGAAAGATATTGGGCCCTGGTTAAAAGAGAATTGAAGAAGACTAAGAAATTAACGAAAACATTAGCGGAATTCAAGCAAAAGTGGAAGACAGCATACCAGAAAGTGACTGAGAACACTATAAGAAGCATGATGGGTAGAATTCCAGAAAAAATCCATGAATTTTGTGAAAAATAGTTTTGGTTTTTTTATTGTAAAAACAGTTTTCATTAGAATTAGAAGATGATTCGAAAATGAGTTTGATTTTCGAAATCGGTCCAGTGGTTCAAAAGATATAAGCGTTTTTATTCTCGTTCAGTCCTGAAATTGTTAATCTCTGAATAAATATAATAAATTACATCCCCGTCTATTTTATCAACAAGATCTTGTAATGTATGAATGTGTGTCACAAATAAAGTGGATTTATTCAATACATCCACCATAAATGTGCCCCCATTGCATTATCTGAACAATTGTTACTTCGGTACTCAAAATTATCCACACTTTGTGATGAGGAATGATAGATAATTCCTAAATAAAGGATTCTCGCTGTGTCTGCATGACAATTCCATGCTCTACTTACTCCAGGAATGTCGAGTTTGCAACAGAAGTTCATGTTGACACATTGCCAGCTAAATGAAATTTTGGGGAATCGATACTAGTTTCAATGTTCCCTCACACATTTCTTATCACATGCATTTTTCAAAAAGTTGACTTTTTGAATTCGAAGTAGAAAATATCGTGTTTTTTAGTGTCTCTTTTTCGACAGATTCCCTCGTGTTGGCCCTCAGAGTTACCATTTGAGTATAGTATAGATAAGTATAGTATACAGGGTGTCCCAGAAGTCCCGCACTTCCTTGAGGGGATCGAAAGTGAAAATATTCTAAGCCCAATAAATATCCATGTTTGAAATTTTTTGATGAAGTAGTTAATCAGTAATTAATTAATGAAAGTGACCAATCAGGAGCGCGCTATAGAAGAAAGAGTAAGTAGTTGGGGACGCGAGAGTGAGACGCCAGAGCTACTGCCGGCTTTTCACGAAGTAAACCGAGACTGGCGTCTCACTTTCGCGTTCCCTCTGCTTACTCAATCTTCTGTAGCGCGCTCCTGATTGGTCAATGGTCACTTTCATTAATTAATAACTAATGAACTACGTTATCAAAAAATTTCAAACATGGATATTTGGGATTAGAATATTTTTCACTTTCGATCCCCTCAAGGAAGTGCGGGACTTCTGAGACACCCTGTGGAATAGAAAAATAAGCCATAAAATCATATTGTGCCGATTCAATAAATACCTACTTCGCAATAGTCACTCCTTGTGAATATCTCAAAATAAAACCTTTCCGAAATATCACAACATTGGGTCTGTTTATTCTACAATTTCCACATGCATTCTCTCTGAATCGAGTATTTACATTTCAGGTATTTCGCAGACTTGAGTACCCAGCTGAAATAGAGAAAATAAACGTTTACAACGTGACTCTATCTACGAGCAGACGACTGTTGATACAGAGCATCCTGAACAAAGATAATTTCACAATATTCGAGCAGGAATTGGAGAATTACGAGGAAGTTTTGAGAAGAGCTTTTGAGGCCGGAGTTTCCATTCGGCCGGAAGAGCAAATCGCTAAATGGACCATCTTGAGAGCGGTATTTTTCTCCTCCACTGTTCTCACAACGATAGGTATGTTTTTTATGTGGGGGCATTATTTTCTATGTATTTGAGGAAAAACTTAGGGAAGCTATTTATTTCCATATCTGTTGGGTTTTCCAATGAAACAATAAGGAAGATATATGTTTAAAATAGATAAAAACACAAATAAAGTGGGTTGATTCGAGTTAAGTTCGCGGGGAGGAATTAAAATTCGAATAAATGATCATTAGGACATTTGCTGACCTAGTTTTTCAGTGAACTTCGTCTGTTAAAAGTTTCATGGCCCCTTAAGAATTCCCCATACGGAAAACGAGAAAAGTCCTTAGTCATTTTCCGTCCATTGAAAATTGAACAAAGATAACCATTTATCATCTCCGAAATTCCAGCCGTATAAGACCTACAACAATTTTTTTTGTAAAGAAAAGGAGCTGGTTCTAATGATGGAATAAGCTTATAAGAGCATCATTACATTCATCATGAGTCTACTTCTTTTATTCCAAATTCAACCAGTTATATGCCGTATTTAAGAACGAAACGAAAAAGATAGGTATGAAGGTTTTATATCGAAGTCCAATGGAATGTAAAATAAAATATTACCGAACGAATATCGGGTAGAAACAGTCTGGCGCTGGCCCTTACATTCGAGAAAGGGAAACTTTATTTTATTTCCATATTTCTGCTGGAATCGATTCTGGTTGTGAATTACTATCCATTCCATTGACGTTCTCAGATATACTACATTTATTCGAAAGTAGCTTCCAATTGATCAAGAAGATGGTGCAGGGAATGAAACAATTTTCAATTCGAAATGTCCAATACTAAAAAGATGGGAAAGTTTTCGCTCTAAATTGTTGATCTTCCACATAATAATTAACTAATAAATTTCGTAATTTTTTTATTTCAAATACAGACCTTGGTTTCGTAGTTATCAATTGATAAGTATTCGAACTCAACGTGAGAAAAGCTATACAGGGTCAGTAGGGTCAGTCTTTCTTCAACAGGCCTTAACTTAGGAGTCTTCAGCCTTCAAAATAGGAAACATATACCGCCAGATGGCGGTGCAGTGCATTAATTTTTATTTATTGGATTATTCAACTTAATAGAACAAATGTTGGGGCGCAGGGAATATTAATAAGAAATCGAAAGTATCTGGATAAACTTGACAATAGGCTCAAAAAATATTAGTGTGGGTTGTATTTACCGCCCTGTTAACAGTAAAGTCAGTAAATTTGTTGAAGAGCTTAACGATATACTCACATACGTGTTCCCTACTGCTGATGAATTGATTTGTCTTGGCGACTTAAATGTCAACTTCTTAAATGCAAAAAATTCAGTTTTGACTTGTACTGATTCGTTCGGCTTAGTGCAACTCATTGAGACTCCTACAAGGGTAACTCAACACAGTTCTTCCTTGTTGGATCCTATATTTGTTTCAAATAAAGAGCTGATTCTGAGTGTTGGAGTTGTGGAGACTGCCTTGAGCGACCATAGTTTGACCTACTGCGAGGTGAACTTAAGGGTTTACCGAAAGCAGGAAAGGATAATTGAGGTTCGTGATTTCCGGAGTTTTAATCAAGTTGATTTTCAAAAGGATTTAGAAAACTTAGATTGGAGAAAATTTCTTTATGAACCAGATATGGATACAAAGGTTTCCATTCTGTCTGAATATATTTTATACTGTTTCGACAAACATGCTCCTCTGAAAAAAATCAAAACAACTAAACCAAGAGCACCGTGGCTCACTCAAAATACTCGTCTCCTAATGGGGGAAAGAGATGCCGCTCTAAGGAAGTACAAGAAAACACAATCTTCTGAAGATTGGAGTTATTATAAGTGTTTAAGGAATTCTACTGTTTCCACAGTTAGAGCGGAGAAGAAAGCATACATCCAATCTATTTCAAATAACAATTTGAATGCAAAAACACTTTGGACATGCTTGGGTGATATAGGAGCTAAGCAAAATAAGAAACATAAAATTCCACCGAATCTTAAAGATCCTAATAAGATATGTTCTTTCTTTTCGAATGTAAGTAAGGGTAGGAGAAATAACAACAGGATCATCAAAGCCTATCACAATCGATTAAATAACTCAAATCACACCTTTAAGTTTTCCATGATTGATCCAGTCGAATTGTCTAAAATTATTCAGGAAATGAAAGGCACGGCCCGTGGTATTGATATCAATTTCAATGTTAAAATTTTGTACACCAGTCGTTGACAAATACCTCGCTCACCTTATCAACTCATGTATCGAAAAATCCAAATTTCCTAGCGTCTGGAAAACATCTCTTACTATCCCAGTCCCAAAAATCAGCAATCCGACCTCTCTCAATGATTTGAGACCAATAAGTTTACTCTGTACATTATCAAAAATCTTCGAAAGAGTAATTTATCAACAACTTATTCGTTATATCAAAGATAATGACATATTACCTGAAAAACAATCTGGTTTCAGAAGATCTCACAGTTCAGGTACAGCTTTGACAGATGTTGTAGGGGATATAATATCTTTGAGGGACAAAGGTTGTGCAGTGGCTCTTGTGCTGCTGGACTTCAGCAAGGCCTTTGATACTATTGATCATGAGCTACTATTAGCGAAACTCAAATATTATGGTCTAGAAGAGAGCGCGATTGAGGTGTTTCGTGATTACCTCACTGAGAGAAAACAGATAGTAAAGGTGGATGATAAGCTCTCTGACCGGTTTGATATAGGAACTGGGGTCCCACAGGGCTCAATACTGGGGCCTCTTTTATTTATATTGTATACAACAGACATATTCAATACTGTGCATCACTCCCAATTACATTGTTTTGCCGACGATACACAAATGTATTTAGCTTTCAAGCCAGCTGATTACTCAATTGCAATGGCTAAGATAGACGCTGATTTACAGAAAATCCTAAACTGGTCTAGGGATCATAACTTAGAACTTAATTCTTCAAAGTGTAAATACATAATATTTGGTCCATCGAATTCCCTGAATCTGCTCAGTAATTCCTTCAGAATTTGCGTGGGCGACGAAGAACTTGAAAGAGTTGATACTAGTAGAAATTTGGGAGTGATAATAGATAATAAATTGAAATTCACTCTGCACGTCAATAAACTGCTCCAGCGATCGTTTTTAGCACTAAAACTCCTGTACGTCAACAGGAAAGTTTTAGATGCGAATCTTCGCAAGCACCTATGTGAGAGCCTTGTGCTTTCTAACTTTAATTACGGAATTTATGTATATGGGACTTGCCTTGATAGTTTCGATCGCTCTAGAGTTCAAAAATTGCAGAATAGATGTTGTCGTTTTGTTCTCAATCTTCCCAGATACTCGCGCGGTATTTCTGATGATATCAGTCGATTGGGATGGCTCAACATGGGTAGTCGAATTCAAGCTGGTGTATTGACACTTACGCATAACATCTTACTAACCGGCTTGCCCGGATATCTTAGGAAAAATTTCATTAAGAGAAGTCAACTATCGGGAAGTTACCACCTGAGAGATCAGGATAGTCTTCACCTGCCGAAATATAGCACAACGTTATTTCGGAAATCGTTTGTGTACAATGCTGTGAAGTTTTATAATGGGTTGCCCCTTGATTACAAGAGTCTTCCTGTAGCCAGGTTCCGAAATAAAGTCAAACACCTTCTGATGTGCAGCAGTAGGGTCAATGATGATTAATGAGTGTTCTAATCTGTTACTTGACTTGTATTGAATCTTTTATTTTGTCCACATTGTATGATAAATCTAAACACAACTTAGTCACACCTATATTGTATGTACTAAAATCGATTTGAATTGTTCTTTAATTTTGGAAATTTGTTGTGTATTCTCTATCGCTTCAGGGATTAAGTTGAATAGCTTGCTAGACTTCGCCCTGTTGTGATAATGATCTGCAAATAAAGACCAACTATCTATCTATCTATCTAACTAGATCTCACACTGACTGTATATTATTTTCCTTCACCAGTCATCTGGGAGTAGATACCTGCGGGGCGTGTCATTTTAAAAGAAATTCCATTCCATGTAAGAATCCACAATTGTAAGAAACAATTAATTTTCACTAATCGACGGCTAATAAAATCCTTAATAAAATGTCTTTGGTAAAAATGGATATTTATCATTTCGAATAGAAAAATTCAAGGAAATAAATTTCGGGAAAACAACACATTGTTGTTTGTAGTTACGAAAAAACGGTAAATTTTTAAAGAAAAAGGTGATAGACATTTGATTAACTAAATGATAGACTTCAATACTGAAATGAAAAAACACAAAAATATTTGTTCGTTTTGATGGTGGAAATGTAGAAAAATTACCAAAAATGATGGGGAATATCCTTTTCATTCATTTAATACTTATAAAATATTTTTTTTATTAATTTTTTCTTTATACACTCATACATCCCTTCATCAGTCAGAAAAAAAATAAATCGTTTCTGACTCCCTTTTTTCCGGGATGTAGACCCTTAAAATATACATTTTCACAAGAAATCCCAAATAAAACTTTTATCCCTTGAAATTGGACGAAAAGAGAGGCCTTTCCCTGAAATATATTTCATTTTTCATTTCAATTTATGTATTTTCAACTCACTTATTTTCCGCAGATTCAAAATACTATTTTGTAGTCTTAATGACTTTGATATAGTCTCCTTTATCTATGTTTGTTTGTTTGTTACATTAATTAATGCTGTCTACCCGATCTTCCGAATTGAATTTAGTACACATGTGTGCAAAATGGCGAATGCGGTGGTAATTTCGATGACTCGTACGTATTGCAGTGGCGGCTCGTGGTGATTTGGACGGAGGTGGCTGAAATTAAGGAGTTAACTATTTGTAGCCAAATAAAACGATTTTTTTCAAGGTGTTTTCCATTAAGATCCGTATACAAAGTCCGTGGAAAATTAAGTAAAATATCGTTTATGCATTTCGAAATATTTTGAATAAGAAGAAAAATGGGGCTATAAGTACACCGGACACCTGGACTGGACTGTACTTAACTATTTAAGAAGATACAGTCAAAAAAATGTAGGAGAGGTGAATAAATATTTAGTTCAGATGATTCCTATCTTTTAAATTCTAATTGACTCATGTCTCAGATTGACAATAACCAGAGAGATAGTCAGATGTGCAGAAATGAGACATGTATACTCCATTCACTTTTATGAAGTATCCCGGTTGGCCATGACATTCTGACACATTTCACCGTGTATACTTTGAAAATGTTAGGTTGCAGTCATTTTCTTATCAGATAACTAGACAACGTGGTCCTCTCTACATAGAGGCAGTGGCGGATTTACGATTTCAGGGGCCCTACGCTTCAAAACTTTTGGGGCCCCCTCTGAAACATTTTTTCAAAAGAATATTTTAATTAAAATGCACTTCTTTAAAAACAAAAAATAAAGTTTATTAATAAAATACAAGATATGTAGGTAAGCATATCGAAACAAAATATAAAAAATGAATAAAAATCTTAAAAAAAGGAAAAAATATCACAAAAATTCAAATACAGAATATCTCTAGAATATCATATCTGCAAATTTTTTATTGCGGCATCGAGAAAGGAATAAATAAAATCATCACAAAAGATACAAGTAGCGTAAAGTTGTAAATCAGTTACATACAAAATAAAATGTCACTAGAAAAATTGTTTTTTTCTTATTTTAATATCAGCAAATTATTTTTTTGCAGAATAATAATCGACACTGCTCGCTATATCACTTTCGATAGAATTCCTGAAAACTGCAGTATATTTTCTGTCATAACAGTTCTATATTTATTTTTTTATCAATGATAGTTGGAAAATGAGCGGACTGCTACACAACTTGTGTCTAATAGGTAGCGTTACGAATAACTTTAAAGCTATATGTATATAAATTGGAGAATACTTCTATCATTCCTTTATCATACCTATATTATTTTCAACATCTCTAAACAACTAGTATTTTTTTTCAAGATATTCCTTGAATTGAGATGCTTCCAGCTTCGCTAATAATTCCCTCCTCAAGGTCTCTCTCATAATACTCCAAGAGTATTTTAAAACTCTTCCTATCAATATTATCTTGCGAGAGATCACCTATATCAAATATACATTTGAATTTTACAATGATATCTCGATAGACAGAACTTCGACGGTCGCTAAGTCGCCAATCAAAAAATCTAAAACTTTATTCAATATCTCAATCCTGAATTCATCTTTTCCAAAAAATATTGGCGTTTGAACTTTCTTCTTCTTCTTCTTAGCCGTTTTTGGACTCGCTCTAGGTGTATTCTTTTTCAATATCTTCACTTGATTCTCTAAATTGTGTCTCTATCTGGTCTGTTTGTGAATCAGTGTTTGTCCGAATTTCCTGCAAAAATGACTCTAAAGAGTCCAGTAAATGATATCCGCTTTGAAGATCCAAATTACGTTTTTGAAGTTTGGAAGAAACTTCATCAAAGCATTCTGGAATTGTTTTAATAACTGTAAACATAGCGTATTCTAATTCGATAAGCTTTTTGTAAGTATGAATTTTTGGCCTCATTTGTACAATTTATTTTTTCTGTTCATCCAAATAAATGTGCTTCAAAGCCTTTAATAAATCATTATACCCAAACTTCAATGCTTTAACAGCCTCATGATGAGCACACCATCACCATCGGGTAGCGCTCAAACATTTTAAGGAATATTTTAATTTGGAAATACTCAACATAATTCCATCTATACACGAACAGAAATATGTAGTTCATTTCACCAACACCAACACAATACTTGAATCTTACACGAAACTCGCCCGTCACAGTCAACACTATTCGAATCTTATTGTGAAATGAATGTGAGAAAAAAATATGCAGACCTAAGAACTTCTGCACAAGTATTTTTCAATTTACACCCCTAAACGAATCAACATCTGGTTGACCGTTCTGTAGCACATTCCTAGATTTTAGACGAAATGCGGACAAATTTATTGAATTATGATGTACATAATTGTAAACATTTGAATTCGGCCGCCTTGACGGAATTTATTGCATGCAGACAAGATAATTAGGGACAGTACGCTGAATGGTATGTTTTTTCCAATTTTGCTCTGAGGCTTTGGTTATTCAATTGCGTTTCATGTTCACAAGTTGCCTCTGAGCTGTGAGCTCCTTTTGAAATATAGTACAGTCTGACTATTTTTTTTAACACTTACAGACTGAATTTTATTCTAGAAAAAAAATTTATTCGATCACCGGGGGCCCCTATGAACCTCGGGGCCCTACGCTGCAGCGTACTAAGCGTACCGGTTAATCCGCTACTGCATAGAGGTCGTAGTAATTAGGATTAATCAAAATGTTTATTTACTTTGGGAAATTAATGAATTCGAGAAAATATCATGTGAATTCAATCATTCCAAAGACCTGGCGAATGTGGAAGAAACTTTTTCTCTGTTAATACTGGAAATATTTCACATATACCAACATGGTTGGAAGATTCAGTTATGCTATTTTCTTGTACGGAAATCAAGAATCGAGTGTTGAAATTCAACTGAAAAATAATGGCAGAATAGTTCGTTACTTTGTGGTAGTTCATTCGGAAAAAGAATAAAAGTACTTGAAAACTAGATAGAAAAACTTCTAAACGAACAGAGGGACCTATATGGAATTCGCCACTTTTCAAAATTCTCAAGAAATAAGCCTACAGAAGACATTTAAATACCTTTTTGCACAACTTGAATCAAAATGTAGCAGTACTACAAAACCTGTGTCAAAGTTGAATCTTAAAAGAACTAACTTTACAAAGTAAAAAAGAAAAAATGGAAATTATCATTGGCAACGTCTCTAAAAATTATTTTGACATTGCCGATGTTTCACGAGTGCCCACCTGCGTCAGTTATGAGTAAAAAAAACTTGATAAACCTAAATTTTGTCCTACTGGGATTCTTTATGAAAGTGGATGGAGTTAGTGGCATAAACATTTCCTTGTCTCTGTCCAGTTCTTAATCTTTTCAAAATGAAAGACGATTCAATAAAATTTCTGTCTTGTAAGGGACCACTAATTTTTGTAATATTATTTGAGCAAACAAATCAGCAAAATGAAGAAAGCTAATACGAAATTGGGACTAGTTGAACTGGTTCAGAAATTCTTTGTTTTCATTAAGTATAGGAATTAGGAAACTTAAACCTATTATGATTTGAATGTAGAACGTCAATCATTATTAAGATGTCAACCCCTGGACTTTTCTCGATTGCGATTCGAGAATCGTTGTCGTTCCTGAAAGACATCAAAGAAATTATACTTTCTGTATAAGTCATAATGGCATCAATTTCTCAGGATATGGAAATATAACCCCAGAGACAACAGAGGGGCGCATTTTTTGCATCGTCTTCGCTTTAGTCGGCATCCCCTTAACTCTAACAGTCATCGCCGATTGGGGAAAACTTTTCGCTCATGCTGCCTCCAGTTTTGTCAAGCATATTCCTCCACTGCCATATGGACTTAGGTAAGTTTGACTTAATTGAAAAGTTGATGTTGATTCTGTGAATTGACAAGATTTTGAGAATTTAATGAAAAGTGATCTACGAACATTATAAGATAAACATATAAAGGGTGGCTTCGTTCGTCTATCTAAACAGGGGTGGATATTTATCTGAAAGTTCAAATAACTCTGGAAGGCTTCGGAATATCAGCGAAGTCATGATCTCAAAGTCGCATCAGAATTGTTTTCATTCATTTCATTGACAAAATATTGTCATGACGATGAGTGTATATTGATCTAGCCTTACATATCTTCCGTAACAAACAGAAAAAAATTACCTGACAGGATAACTTTGAACTTGAACAATTGCTTTTTCGCACTGGCAAATGCCAATCTGCCTACAAGGTGAATCAACCTATAAGGTGAATCAACCTATAAGGGAATGAACGAGCGCTCGAAAGCTCGTGACTTCACATCAGGGCTGTGATTGAAAATTGATATTTACCTCCCAAATGAATGAAATATTGATTGTAATTTTTTTTCAAGGTGTGCCTTTCTCGCACAGAGAACGACATCATACGCTTTTTTGTCCGTTTGCTTTTTATTTCTTTACCTATCAATTGGAGCAGCTGCCTTTGTAGAATGGGAGGAGGATTGGACTTTTTTCGAAGGATTTTACTTCTGCTTCATCACAATGACGACCATTGGATTCGGAGATTTAGTGCCTAGTAAGAATCGCTACATACTTTAATTAAACTGCTCCACATGAGTTAGGGATATTGACTTAAATTGCAAAAAAAATTGTAAAAATGAGATTTTTGTGATGAAAATTCATAATAATATGATTTCAAGTTGCAAATTAATTTTAGCCTGTAGGTCTGCAGCGTATACAGGGTGGTTAAGAAAAATCGAGTAAAATAACGAAATTTTATTCCCAGAGAATTCAATCATTTATTGAATATCAATACAATGTATGGCCTCCACGGGCATCAATAACAGCTTGACATCTTCTTTGCATACTAAACAAGAGGTTGTTGAACATTTCTTGAGGAATTTGGTTCCATAAACGGGGCAGAAGCTCTCTCAGATCATTTAAGGATTCTGGGGTAGGTTGATGATTAACTAATCTTTTTTGGAGCATCTCTCATGCATGTTCTATGCAATTCAAATCTGGTGAGTGCGGAGGTATTGGTAAATGTGGAATACCAAGCTCCTCGCGCGCATTCTCCACTATCGCTGCACGGTGCGGTCCAGCGTTATCGTCTAGAAATTGAAAAGTTTCACCAATAGCAGCGTGAACATTGTCAATGACATGCTCCCTATAGTGTGTGGCGGTCATATTCCCAGGACAAATGTGTAAATCTGTGCGCCCGTTGAAACATATCCCGGCCCATACCATAACACTATACCCCCTCGGAATGGATGGACTTCTTGGACATAGCGACGATTACGGGGTATGCGTGGGACTGTCCATACCCTTATTCTTCGAGAATCTGAAAATCGTCCAAATCTGGATTCATCAGTGAAAAGGACACTACGCCATTGATCGTTCCAATTTATATGTTGCCTTGCCCATTCCAGTCTTTGACGCTTATGGTCACGTGTTAATGGAACTCCTCTTAATGGACGTCTAGAACCTAGATTCACCTCCCTTAAACGTAGTCATCAGACTACGTTTAAGGGTTAAAGGTTTGGATGAAAACTTGGACCCCATCTGCATTTTGAAGAGTATTCCGTAGCATTCTACACGTGCATGTAGGGTTTCTTCTCGCCGAAACGGTGAGGAAACGATCCTGAGCAGTTGTTGTTTTTCGTCGCCCACCGAGCCTTGTTTTTTCCAACACGAAACCTGTCTCCCTGAACCTATTCCAAAGTCGAGATATCACAATTTGGCCGACTTGGAGCCTTTCCGCTACAACATCCTGAGTTAGGCCACCCTGTAGCATTCCGATAGCCCTATTAGCCTCAGTGTTTGTTAATTTACGTCTTGGCATTTTCAGAAAACTCGTTTCAAATCGAAGCCGTTGATAAACTGACTTCATTTCAAAATAAGAACATTCATGAAGCATATGCAAAAAACCAAACTTCAGAAAAAAGGCGACCAGATTGACGAAATGTCTCATACTGATTTTTATTGGATATATTCAAGTTGTTATTGAGTTTTAAATGATTTTACAGCGATTTTCTCGAAGATTACATACTTTTAAAAACGATTGAATACGATATCCCTAACTCTTGTGGAGCAGTATATTTTAGATGCATGCATGAAGCAAAGGTGTCGAAAACAAGCAGCCGAATTTTGTTCTCCCATTCAAATGAAAGAATAACCCTCGACTGTGGCGAATAGTTCACTTCCCTGAAAGACAACCATTCTACTGGATCCATTTAAAGTAGATTCAATTTTCGTTCGCTTTCAGAGCAACCTACGTACATGCTTCTCTGTACTTTGTACATCCTCATTGGATTAGCCCTCACTTCAACCATAATTGAGCTTGTCAGAACGCAATACGCTCAATCCTGGAAACAGCTCAGAGCTCTGCAGGGTCCGCTCGCTGATCAGTTCAGGAAAATAGCCGATAATGCCACTGGACTGGATGTCCTCTCATTCCAGCAAGATTTTATGAAAGTTATCACTGCTGTGAGTATTCAACTTGAAATATTAGTGATTTATTTCAGGTCCTGCTTAATTTTACTGGATTTGAGTTTTTGCCTATCGCTCCATCCTGCCAAAATGCAGGACATAGAGAAACACAATGAATCATTGAGAATTTCTTGATTTCTATCCCCTTGTACTTTCATTTTACCAATTCGTGACCTATAAGGAGAAATATTTAGGTTTGGTTACCCTGAATTTTATAACGAACATATACAAACACATCGCATTTTCTCGAGGAAATTTTTTCAGATTAGTTGGACGCATTAGCATAAAACACGGAGTTGCTCTCTTTGGCATGTAATGATTATTCCTTTGCTTCCATTCCGCTCAAAAATTCCACTCTGCATCCAAGCACAGGCTTTTAAATATAAAATACTGGAAAGTGGTTTTCCCGAGGTTCCCTGTTGTCAAGAACATTTACGGCATATACAGGGAGGTCTACAAGCTTTATGACAAACTTTGCAGATGAATTAATCATTTTAAAATCCTTCTTCAAGAGATTGTCGAAATGGACAACGGTCCTCTTTGAATTTAGTTTGTTCATGCAATTTGATTCTGTTCGTAAGCAGCCCAAATTCCCGAAGAAACTGAGCCTTAGATTAAGAGAAAAATTACGAATGGTGAGGAACACTCAGAGTCTCGAAGATTATAAGAGTACTGAGTATAATTCTACGAAACAAATTATAGTATTGAACCGTTACTGATCTTGTAGAATACACTGTATATCTGCGAATTTCTAATTTAGAGGAAGTTTCAGAGTTTCATTTCACAGTTAAGCATACCATCCACTATATCTCTTTCGGGAATACAGAAATATATATCAATTATAGGACGGCAGCCATTAAACTACTTATAAGATTGATATGCGTCTTCCTCCCAAGATAACCATCTTTCCGTGTTCTGTAGGGAATCCGGAAACGGATATTGGCAGCAAAGTAGACCACAAATTTGTTCAGGACAATTTATAAGATTTAGAAAAACGAGATGATTCGAATCAAATCGAAACTGAAATGTTACAGAGATTTTGGCCATCTCCGCTAATTTTTTATGTTCTTTATGTGGCAACTCAATATTTTGAGATGATATTTAGATTTAATCATTTTCATTCATGTAATTTCATTCAAAATAGGCTCAACAAGATAAAATTTTGATGGATGATTACAATTTTCATCAAAATAAAATGGTCAAAAATATATATAGCAGAAGGACCCTTGGTTGATGATCAATTATAGAGGCAATAAAGTACTCTGTTACTATTTCTTTATACAGCAAAATCCCTTTACATGAAAAAAAAATTATAAAACCCCTTCCTCTGTTTTGAGCTTGATACGATGATTTTTTGAAAATTATTACTCATCTCATTGTAATGAAGAATATCTTATCAGTTTGAGGTATTATTACACAACCATTTGAATATTGAATTCGAATATTGCATACAGTTTATTACTATCATTGTCGTATGGTATTCAGTTTTCCCAGGTTTTGTATACATCTTTATGTTTTTTTCAGGTTTCAGTGCCTAAGAAACTGACTGGATCTAATAAGAGGGACAAGAAAATGAAGGTCACTGACTGGGAAGATGCAATGGAAGCTGCTATAAGGGACATGATTGTGAAAAATTCCGCTAGCCAAAATTTTCCTCCTGTTGTACAATTCATAATATACGAAACTTCGGTGTATTCTATCTTTATTCCTCACCTTGATCTTAACGATGAGTTCATATTCATTCAGTACGATACTCAAATTCAATATAATGTTGATTCCTTATAGGTACCTACTAAAAGGGTGGTCATATGTTTGTACCTAATTTTGCGATATTCATTTGTGAAAATTGATGTTGAAACGAAACATTCATTCACATACATCCAAATTAGTGGATGAAGATGATCCTATTCGGAGTTTTAGCGAACCCTATAGTAGGGTTCACTTCTTAGAAGGACTGATGGAAAAAAAAAGTTTAAAAATTGGAGGTTTCTTTTACATAAAATTTCAAAAATAACTGCGGAGAAAGACCATTCCTGAAATAAAAAGTCTAATTTTTCTAAGCAATCTATCTTCTACGGATTAGGTTATTATATTATGAAGGTTGAGCAGACATACTCAATTTCTTATCGTTCAACATGAACAATCCAATGAATTCAAATTCCATATTTCATTTCCGGAACATTAAATAGCCATTATGCTTGTTTGTTCATCTTTTTAATTCGTTTGATTAAATAGATCCAGTGGGTTTTAACGATTTTGTTTTTGAATTCTGAGAAAAGACTTCTAAAACTATGACTCATACAGAAAATAATTGGATTCGATTCATGTGGGAATCAAAAATGAACAAACAACACTATTGCTTTATTCAATTGTATATGAAGAAAAATATCTATTCTTGACATTAAATAGTTATTTATGTACCAAGTGCGTTATATGGATCCTAACGCCCGGAGGGAAACATTCGTCCCGAGGACCTTTGGTCCGAGGGATGAATGTTGCCCGATGGGCGTTAGGATCTAATAACGCTCGTGGTGCATACAAGATTTTATTTTTCACGAATATATCATTTAATTACAATAAAATTCGATTGCTCCTATGATTTTTTTCCATTTAACTTTCAGTAGTAACCATGGCACTTGTTAATATTTTGAAGTTCGTTATTGCTGTCATCATTTTATTAAGTGAATTAGTGAAGTCATTACTGTTTTCGTTGTGAAGATTTAAAGAAATAACAGAAATGAATAGCAATTTGCCAAATAATGTAATTGAAAATGCAGCCAAAGCTGCAAATAATCTATTACCAGAAAAATCCAGACTCGTCTACGACAAGGATTATGAAACATTCCATCAATGGAAGTCGAAAAATGAAATAATTGCTATAGATGAAACAGTGTTATTGGCGTACTTTCAAGAATTGGTATGCTATTTTATTTTTCATTTTGTTCATGTGTGGGTAATTTTTTTTTATTTCAGTCTGAAAAATTTTGTCCTGCGTCATTGTGCACGAAATATTCTATTTTGAAATCTACACTGATTGTCAATGAAAATATCAATATTTCACAATTCTCCCGGCTAGTAGCGTTTTTAAAAATGAAATCTAAAGGATATATTCCGAAGAAATCCAAAGTTTTGACAGCAGAACAAGTTCATACATTCATCAATGAAGCTCCTGATGAAATTCATCTTCTTCATAAAGTAGTTCTAATAATGGGTGTTTTTGGAGGACTAAGGAGAGATGAATTAGTGAAAATGTCTATCAAAGATATAGAAGATAAGGGTAGCTGTTTACTTATTAAAATACCCGAAACTAAAACCAGTATGTCAAAAGGATGGCAAAAATTGGCAAAATTGGCAAAAATACCATAGGAAGTGTGCCTTCGATGATTGCCAAATACTTAAAATTGGATAATGCAAATGAATATACAGGACATTGTTTGAGACGGACTTCAGCAACTCTTTTAACTGAGGCTGGTGCATCATATGAAACGTTAAAAATGCACGGAAGATGGAAGAGTGCATCTGTGGCAGAAGGTTACATAGAGCAGAGCATTTTTTCCAAAAACAAAGTATCGACGATGATTGTGAATTCGGTAACAGATTCTCATGAATTCTCTAGTGGTTCTCTTGTGAACGAACTTCCAAGTACTTGTGGTCAAGTTTTCGCTCCTCAGGTTTCGAAAACATCCCAAGATTCACGATTGAAGAATTTTTCCGGGAAATTCGGAAACTGCACTTTTAATTTTAATTAAGAAAGACTTTGTTTTCGTTTGTTGAGTTGTCGTTGTTTTAGTATTAAAATTCTGCGAAATAAATAATTTCTTTCTAGCTTATTTTGCTTCTCGCACAACGAGCGGGCGTTATGATCCATAATGCCCGCTAAAATGCCCACGGGCATAATGAGTGTATTTATAGCAACCGTTTCTAAGGTAAAATAAACATATAATGTACAAGTGAAAAAAAAAATAATTTCTCTATTTCAGTATCGTAATGAGTTCATTACAGTACTAAAAACAGTGCTGTAATGAATTCATTACAGCATCGTTTTCAGTTAACATTTTTCGTTTTTTGGTTGTCAGCAATGACTTCCGATCCTTTTAAATTTCAGCAGACGTCAATTTGGAAATGTCAATTTCGTAACAGTCACCAACTGCCGAAACACAATACAAAAGTCACTAGGATGAGTTTTTCATTGAATTTCAACAGTATTTCACGAAATTTGACTGAAATAGAGAAAATATCGTCTAATACTCGTTGCAGAATGCAATTTCAACACTCATACGTTCGAAAACTCGCTCCTTCGTCGCTCGTTTACGAATTTCGCATTCGTATTGGAATAAGAGCCCATTCTGCAACTAGTTTTAGAATATACTATTAAGAAATTATTGATGTTTTATTTGAATAATTTCCCAAATTTGAGCATGTCCCAGTTTCTACAAAAAAAGTGGCATAGATTTTCATGAAGGCAGAGACCAATTTATATCAAAGATCTTCGGAAAAATATAGAGCAGATAAAAAGTAAACAGAGTTTGTGATTGGTGCTTGCATTCCTCACAAACAACTCTCAGGAAAATAGAGGTTCAACAACCTGTAATTTTTTGCATGTAATAACTACATGTATGGGATATACCTACCTACATATTTACTTTTCCTTTCCTTATCTGATGGTAACCAAACGACAATTTTGAAGTAGATTGAAAGAATTGGACCTCTTGACATCAAAAGAAGCCATTTTCAAAAATTCCCAGTCATTTCTGGGTTGCCCAACTTTTCAACATGCCATTGACCACAGTTCAAAATTACATTGAGATCAGGAGATCTTATTGTGGTGCGATGTTTGAGTGTATGACTAAGGAATCACCTTTTGCTCACTCCTTTACAAACGCTATTTGTCGTGGACTTTGAACTCAAAGTCTGATTGGAAAAGGATGGATGGATAATAACATTCCCGCTACCAGGGTCGGAATAGAGATCCTAAGTATGAATATCAAGGAGAGATCACTTGAAAAATGTAATCCCAGTTTTTGACGAACGTTGATTTGTAGTGGAAACTTTGTTTTTAGCTTTATCTCAAATCTGCAACATTGAAAATCTTGGGTGTTGTTATGACTTTTAGAAGTTACAGCTGCAATTTTATCCCCCCTGGATACACACCTGCCTTCGGTCTAGAGTACGCGAGACGCGTCATGCAGGTCCCCTTTTATATGAGTATGTTGAGGCATCACACATTATAGTTTGAATTTTGCCGGTGAAAGATTTACTATATTTCTTACCCTAACTAAACCCAGTGAAAGTTTGTGAATTTGAAGGAATAGTTGAGTAGTTGACCCAGTTGAAGATGGTAGAGGTAAGCATTGGATAATGAATGGTATTCTACTAGCTGACAAAGACTTTATATAGAATAAAAATAGAAATAAAAAAAAGTTCAAGCACAGTCAACAGTGCTTGAAGTTGGCGGTCATTATATTATTATTCCAAATAAGAGTTTTGTTTTTGCTAATATGATATAGAATGGGTTTTCATGATCATAATGTATGAATACAAGGTTTGGTTCGTGTCATGTCAATGTTATCATTCTTTTCCGTAATTAAGCGCTTCCTCCATATTTTCGAAAAAGACTTTTTGAATATTTACCTGAAGAACTAATGTGTATGTTTCAATCATAATTGTGTCTCCAGCCACATAATAGGAAGTACCTAATATAATTGATTAAGCCAATGTAACTCAATTTGCTCAAACGATAATACTTTCCCACAATACGATGTAACTCTGAAAATAGTTGATGCACGTATTAGACATTTCTTTTCATTTTTGTAAATGAACTTCTCCATGAGTGTGTCGACGTAATATCAAGAACAGGAAAAGACAAACACACTTCGATTTTATTATTATAATCTTCGACTACCGGTTTCGGCCTTAGGCCATTATCAAGTCAGCGTTATTAGAAATAGTACTTTCCAGGTTGTTCAGCATATATATGGACAAATCTGATTTTTGGAAAAATTGTTAAAATGTAAAAAAATTTTTGGATTTCTCTTTTCGTATTCTAGTTCTTCAGACATCAGAATGGAAAAAATCAGATTTGTCCATATATATGCTGAACAACCTGGAAAGTACTATTTCTAATAACACTGACTTGATAATGGCCTAAGGCCGAAACCGGTAGTCGAAGATTATAATAATAAAATCGAAGTGTGTTTGTCTTTTCCTGTTCTTGATTTCTTTTCATTTTTTTCCACATGAATTTGTCGTAATAACATGCCAGGAAAAATGCCAACATTTTTGTAATGAAAATATTTTCTCCGGACAAGTTTGTATCGGAATAATCACAAAAAATCGACAATAATGCATTCACAAGTTCAGGACCCTGTACATGTAAGTACAAGAAGTAAATTCATGATTATGATCTGGAACCCAATGAAATTTGAAAAAGTGATTTAAAAAAAATCATAAATTAAAATGTTCCAATCAAAGGTTTTAAATTTGGTCATTCGTTCGAAACATTATTTTGATTTATCTATTCAGTTTGATAAATGTTTGTTATTTTAACAAACTACCAACTAGTCGGCCATAATCCATCTTCGATATGATAAATAAGAATAGTAATTGTACTTAAATGGATTTTTTATTTTTAATTTTTAATATTCGCTCTACATGTTTCGCCCTATCAAGGCATCTTCAGGAGCTCTGTAAATTTGGAAAACAACGACTATAATATATTACATTTATGAATCTATAAACTTACTCGTCCAAATCTACAGGCTAACAGGAACATAAAATCTCTGGTCAATATCAAATAAAATTCTGGTCAAAGTTATCGAAATTTAAAAACTAACAAATATATATTGTTATTTTGTTTTTCAGTTTATTACAGCGAAATATTATAAATAATTAAAAAAAATGTCTGTTTGATCGAACCTTACCTAAACCTATAAGAGACCCGTATACAAAAAACTAAATGAATACTATATACTCTTTTTTATGAGTCGATTTATTATAAATTGATTGACTCGAATGGCTGGCCTATACTGGCATGTGAGTGAAAGTCTCTTGATTTGAAGTCGTCAAATACTTCTTGTGTAAATTAGTAATATTCTAAGAAATGTTTCAATGTTTATCATATTAACGAAAGATATAACGGCATGCAGACAATTGAATATTTTTGAAATTCCGGAAAAAGTCACACACCGTGCAGGAATCGAACCTGCGTTATATCTTTCCTTAATTATTATTTACAGACGTTAAACCTATCTTCATGTTTATCATATTTCTACCTTCTTGCATGTCGTAACGTTTTCTACAGAAAAACCACGCTCCTTGAAATGGATTTCAATGGGTATAGCTTCGAGCTTTTTACTATTTCCACCTTCTCTTTGTAGATAAATAGGCAATTCAATTTTTTTGATGGCGCTTCCGAACAAAATATCATCAAAATTCAAGAAGGGATTTGTCAATTATGATAAATATTTTTGGAAATTGTCTCAAATATGTACGGACTGTTTCCAAATTCATATGAAATATTTAAATAGGTTATTGCTATATATTATTACAAGCAGGCCGTCCCAGCTTCGCCCGAGTAGAAATTTGTTTCACGCGGCGGTTTCATCTTCAAAACTTCAACCTGCCATATCTTTTGATGTACTCGTTGTAATTGTATGATGTGAGAGGCAATTTTGTTCTAAATTAAATACTGGGGATAAATAACGTATTAGGTTGGATTAGGATCAATACCCAATTCATAAAAACACACTCCCAAATAGTGCATAATTTTGGAAAACATCTGATTACCATAAACAGGTAATAGCAAGTCAATCTTGAGAGATAGATACATGCTATCGCGGACTTTTTTGTAGAACTATTCAAGAGGTACATTTCCGTCATACATTGTATCCACTTAAGTCTTAAGCTGAATACAGATTACTCTGACGTGACGTGTAAGGACGTCACGTCAGACGTGTACTGTGCTCCCATTGGCCTAATATGAACGTGAACGTCAAAATTTGAGTGATATAAAAATGCAACGCATTGTTCTGTGCGTTCACGTTCATATCAGGCCAATGGGAGCACAGTACACGTCTGACGTGACGTCCTTACACGTCACGTCAGAGTAATCTGTATTCAGCTTTACGGTTTTTGCAGCGCACGTGAAAGTAGCTGATTTTGGCTGATTTTTTTGTAATTATTGAAGTTATAGTAGGTATCCTTAATTTTTTTCGGGTGAAAAGTATAGCCTATGTCACTCAGGGATAATGTAGCTTTCTAAGGGTGAAAGAATTTTTGAAATCGGTCCAGTAGTTTTTGAGCCTATTCGTATCAAACAAACAAAAATACAAATCTTTCCTCTTTATAATATTAGTATAGATGGAAAAAAAGTTCATGACAACTATGTCCGAAAATGTTTTGATGATTATTCATTGGCATAAGTGTAGTATTTCAAAAGTGGTCTGCTACTTTGAAGGCGATACAAACAATTTAGATGAGTAATATCCATTTTAGGTTTCAGTGAGAGAGCCCCATCACTTTTTTGATAATAAGTAGTTTTACATCAATTCTGAATTTGTTGGATTTTCAATCAAATTCTCAAAATTCTTTGAAGAATATAACTCCAAAAGTTCCAAAAATGAATCATACAATAGTATCATGTTACCAAAGTCTATTTAGATCCAATTTTTTTGAGTTGTACATAAAAAGATATATTTATTCATTCCTTGAGACAGAAATCAGCAATGCAAAGAGAAAAATTATACAATTAGCTATCTCAATTTAGTGGAGTCATAGATGCATAGAACACCTGGTGTAACGACTCTCTACTAAAAATCGTGACCAAAATTTGTAGATCAAAACGGCATCCTAGATTTCAGATTTTGGACTAGTTCCGGAATAAATCCGCATTATTTATAGGTCGTGGCGCCACTGCGGCAACGACAAAAAACGCGACCCCTTTAGGGGGAAATGAAAAGCTGCACAAAATATCACGTTTTCGATCGACAAGAAAGTCTTACACAAAATCTAATCAGTGCCAACACCAGGTATTTCTATGCATCTATGTGGAGTCCCTAGATCTAACTAGTTATCCCTATCGGTAGATCTCTCAAAGTCGGGTGATTTTAAGGTGCGTCAAGTTGGTGACACACCCCCCGAATTTTGGTATCAAATTGTTTTGGGAATTTTGTGCCCATTTTGTGCCAATTTGTGCCGTATGTTATGAATTTTGTGCCCATTCCGTTCTCGAGATATTTCAAGTTTTCCAAGTGTGTCACCAACTTGACGCTGTGACACACTTGTGGAAATTTGAAAATTTTTTTCTTCCGATAAATTGTGCCCATTTTGTGCCAATTTGTGCCGTATGTTATGAATTTTGTGCCCGTTCCGTTCTCGAGATATTTCAAGTTTTCCAAGTGTGTCACCAACTTGACGCTGTGACACACTTGTGGAAATTTGAAAATTTTCTTCTTTCGATAAATTGTGCCCATTTTGTGCCAATTTGTGCCGTATGTTACGAATTTTGTGCCCGTTCTGTTCTCGAGATATTTTGAGTTTTGTTTGTGAGGAGCGTCAAGTTGGTGACACACCCCTCGAATTTTGGTACCAAATTGTTTTGGGAATTTTGTGTCCATTTTGTGCTAATTTGTGCCGTATATTATGAATTTTGTGCCCGTTCCGTTTTAGAGATATTTCGAGTTTTTCATGGGAGTCACCAACTTCACGTTGTGACTCACATAAGGAAAGCTGGAAATTCTTCTTTGGATAAATTGTGCCCATTTTGCGCCAATTCGTGCCGCATAGTATAGATTTTGAATGCTTGCAGTTTTTGATATATTTGAAGTTATTCCTGTGAGATGAATAGATGTATAGTCCATCCAAGAATGATTGACATCAGAGCAGGCCTTGAAAGTCCAGTCGCAGCTTTATTTCTAGTTACAAAAAAGTAACTAAAAATTTTCTGTGCTTTCATCATAGATATAGAAAAAACCTAAAAATTTAACGATATTTTTTTAAAGTAAGGAACTTTGAACATCAAAATGTTCCCAATTTTCACATACGATTTCCAGCGTGTGAATCTGTATACCAGCAGTATATTATTTTCATCTTGTATTGATACATTTTCGATCTTACGATCAATTATAGGAGCATACAGCCTGGAAATTCTGGTTTGGTAACGAAAAATATCGTGGGTGATTAAATAGCACGGTCCTTTTCAATGTTCAATATGAATATTCGCTAAACCGAAAAAATCTAGTTGATAATTTGAAGCGTGTTACTGCAATGTGAATTGATTGGGAAATTTGTAATAGATATCAAGAAACTAAGATAGAAACAAAACTTAACCAATGGATCTATTTGATATTATATGAAGAATTTTGTCATGACATTGTAACTTTCAATATTTCTGAACAATGAAGGTGTAAAATATGAAATATGAAAAATATAAATATTCCTATTATTCTGTTTCAACAACCACAACATGTTATTTTTTCCTCATCTGGGCAGAACTCGTCAACTTTTGGGCAGTTTGTAGGTGCAATAATAATCACTTGTTGTTTTTTATTTGTTTTGAAGGATTTATAAAGTAATATATTTTTATGAGTATTGTCTGTTTTATTGAAAATGTCGTCGAATCATTGAAATTTGGTTGTTTTCACCGAATGTCTGCCAGTTCAACAACTCATACTTTAAAATGATCACATAATATTATGACATGGAATTGACGCTCGTCTTTGAATTCTGCTATAGTCCATCCAAGAATGATTGACATCTCGGGGGGCTTTGGAAAATCGAAACTATGTTGGTAATGCCCATTCAGTAATATTTTGAGTTGCAGAATTCAGGTTGGTGTTGGAAATAACACTGAAATTTTGTTCTGTCATTAATGTTTCGAACAAATTTGGCAAAAAATTGAGCAAGTGAAATAAATATCTTTGTAATGAGGCTCTTGAAGAGTAAACAGCTAAAAAATGGAAAGCCTGCACAGAGCACGTAGAAAAAGAAATGAGAGAAGATTAGTCAAAATATAAGCAATGTTATGATATATTGCTGACAAAACCTTTCATTATGAACATGACGAGTTCTGCCCAGATGAGGAATAAATAACATGTTGTGGTTGTTGAAACAGAATAATAGGAACATTTATATTTTTCATATTTCATATTTTACACCTTCATTGTTCACAAATATTGAAAGTTACAATGTCATGACAAAATTCTTCATATATTAAATAGAACCATTGGTTAAGTTTTGTTTCTATCTTAGTGTCTTGGTATCTATTGCAAATTTCCCTATCAATTCACATTGCAGTCACACACTTCAAATTATTAACAAGATTTTTTCGGTTTAGCGAATATTCATATTGAACATTGAAAAGGACCGTGCTATTTAATCACCCACGATATTTTTCGTTTCCAAACCAGAATTTCCAGGCTGTATGCTCCTATAATTGATCGTAAGATCGAAAATGTATCAATACAAGATGAAAATAATATACTGCTGGTATACAGATTCACACGCTGGTAATCGTATGTGAAAATTGGGAACATTTTGATATGTCAAAGTTCCTTACTTTAAAAAAATATCGTTAAATTTTTAGGTTATTTCTATATCTATGATGAAAGCACAGAAAATTTTTAGTTACTTTTTTGTAACAAGAAATAAAGCTGCGACTGGACTTTCAAGGCCTGCTCTGATGTCAATCATTCTTGGATGGACTATACTTCTATTCATCTCACAGGAATAACTTCAAATATCTCAAAAACTGCAAGCATGCCAAATCTATACTATGCGGCACGAATTGGCGCAAAATGGGCACAATTTATCCAAAGAAGAATTTCCAGCTTTCATTATGTGAGTCACAACGTGAAGTTGGTGACTCGCATGAAAAACTCGAAATATCTCTAAAACGGAACGGGCCCAAAATTCATAATGTACGGCACAAATTAGCACAAAATGGGCACAAAATTCCCGAAACAATTTGATACCAAAATTCGAGGGGTGTGTCACCAACTTGACGCTCCTCACAAACAAAACTCAAAATATCTCGAGAACTGAACGGGCACAAAATTCATAACATACGGCACAAATTGGCACAAAATGGGCACAATTTATCGAAAGAAAAAAATTTTCAAATTTCCACAAGTGTGTCACAGCGTCAAGTTGGTGACACACTTGGAAAACTTGAAATATCTCGAGAACGGAATGGGCACAAAATTCATAACATACGGCACAAATTGGCACAAAATGGGCACAAAATTCCCAAAACAATTTGATACCAAAATTCGGGGGGTGTGTCACCAACTTGACGCACCTGTGATTTTAAGGGCGAAATGTCAAAGTTTGATCAATTTTCCTAAATAAATGGGAAAATAATGGAAAATATGAATACCAAGCTATTTTGCAAGGACCTTTTCTTTTTCGATCCGTATATATACATCACGGCCAGGATATCTGTGAAAAAAGTTTCATCGAGTTTAAAATTGCCTTCTTTGACGGATTTTTTCGCCATTTTCGAGATTTTTTTACATCGCCTAGAGAATCGAATTTCACCCATGTATGAATCGATTATTCCCCTTTTCGACCCTATAAAAATTTCCTCAATGTATCGCAGCTTCGCTGCTATTTTAAAATTATTTTGGTTCCACTTTTTCGACAGTAGTATAGAACAATCAAATAATTTCAGTGTTCATTTTTAGATTCTGGTTCCGATGCATGGTATAATCGATAATCAAGCTTATCTTGATTTATTATAAAAATATATCAAATCTCATTACAACTCTGTTGGAGATCAATCTCTTATCAGCAATCATAATAATGTATTCCTTTCGGTATCTTCATAGTAATATGGTCACAAAAACCGTACGATAAATATTATCCACATGATTTTTTACCGCCATTATCTGATCAAAGTCCTTCGCCTTTCTCGATTTAAGTAGTGATTATCGGCTTACTGGACCTTCATTCCTCAACTGACTGTTGCAATTGCGTCTTATGTGTTAAATAGGTGAACTGAAAATTTCTGTGAGTACGATTCCAAATAACTAATCCTTCAGGTAGTGAATTGAACTCGACCCAATTCATTAATCATTAATAAAAATTCTTACAATATAATTCTAGAAAATATGTACTCTTATTCTAGAATATATAGAACGCCTTCATGATAGACGTAGATTCCCCAAAATCATCTTTTACATGAGCTTATCTCAGTAATAACGAATGTTTATTAAAAAAATGACAATTGCACTTTTTTAAACCAAATAATTGAAGGACCTCTTGAACTTTGATATTGTCGGATGATAAAAAAAAAGAAGTGAAACCACGTTGATTAAATATCACGAAGCTTATTTTACTTACACTCAGGTCTATAGATTCACATTGAAATTATTCGCATTTCAGGTAAAAATGGCCGAAAACAATGAAAAAGCAATCGAATTTGCTCCAACCTGTATGTCGTCAGTGAACAGGATTGTGAAACTTCCTGTGGTTGAAACATCGATCCAGACAGCGTCCAACGTATACGAAAAAGTTAAGGTAAGAGTAACTGGTGAAAAAAGAATAGTTTGAGTAAGAACAACGATATTATATCTTGAATCCTTATAGATCTTATGGATTTTCGAGATAATTCTTTAGGAGAGATAGTGAAGACGTTTCTTGATTTCATTTGAAACGAATTGGGGTGATACTGTATAATAATTCGATATGCACAAACCGATAAATATCCGTGAAAAAGTTAAATGAGAAAATTCTGAAAAAATGTCTTGTTTATCCTGCTTTTCGGTTTTTTCTGTTCTAGTTCTAGGTTCTAGTTTTATATTATTTTCTTGGATGTAGAATCTCAATCTTGATATTTTTCAAATTAAAAAAAACTAGTAGAGCCCCTAGATCTACCTATCAAGTAGTTATCCTCATCGGTAGATCTCTGCAAATCGGGAGATCTTTTAGGAGAAATGTCAAAGGTTGATCAATTTTCCTGAAGATATGGAAAATATTAATACCAAGCTATTTTGCATTGACTTTTCCTCTTTCGATCCGTATATTCACATCACTGCCAGCATATCTGTAAAAAAAGTTTTATCGAGTTTAAAATTGTCCTTTTTGCCGGCTTTTCTCGTGATTTTCACGAATTTTTTGAAAATACTTCTACACCGCCCAGAGAATCGAAATTTCACCCACTAATGAATAGATTATTCCTCTTTTCAACCGTATAAAAATTGCCTCACTATATCGTAGCTTCGCTGCGATTTTAAGATTATTCTGGAGCCACTTATTCGACAGATTCCCTCGGGTCGGTATAGTATAGAACAACCTGGACACCCTGTATATGAAACAATTTTCAATCACTCGGAAATTACGCTCAAATGAGCATCAATTTCGCTAGTGCAGCCCTGCAGTTGGGATATGAAAATAAATTCAATAATTTCGTTCTGTTTGACAGGATATAAATGGATATGCCAAATGGGGATTCGAAACGATGGAGAACACGATCCACACTGTAGTTGAAGCCGGAAAACCTTATGCAATCGATGCATGCACGAAGCTCGACGGTCCAATCAAAAAGGTGGACAATGTCCTCTGCAGCGGATTGGATTACGTTGAAGCCAAAGTACCAGCAGTGAAACTACCACCCTGTGAGGTAACAGCAAAATTCACCACACAAAAATACGACACACCTACAAAATAATTGTACACAGCTCTACTAACTACTACTCAACTCCCATTAGCTTAAACTCCAGCTTTTCTCCCAATTGCTTCCTGCATTTGGATATTCTCGTCTGACTGTTTAAGTCTACATGGGACTTATTCTGCTTCCTTCTTTGGCTTGCAATGTCCTCTTAGTAGCTCCACTATGGTTTTTTTGAACTTATGAGATTTTCCTATTCTTCCACCAACTGACAAAGAAACTGCAACACCCAGAAGGAGAATTTGAATTTTTTTTTGGTAAAACATAGATAGTCTAGCAAAGAGTAAATGATTAAAATTGGGAGAAAAAAATGTTTTACCAAAAAAAATTAAAATTTGAACAGCTCTTTCTGGGTGTTGCAATTTCTTCGTCAGTTAGTAAATCAGAAAAACTTTTCCCTGAGGTTTTCCCATCAGTGTAGAGTCTTTATTTTCACCCCTTTAACCTTTAATGGTTTTATTGAGTACCTCCTTCACTTCTACACATGAGGCTTTTAACCTTTGTATCAGAGAACAATCTGTTCCTTCAATTTAGTGCCTGAACACAATCCCATACAATACTACCTAATTGAGTGTGCAGACGAATAAAGCCTAAATTAAAATTGATAAAACCATTATTACATGCCTGTTCCAGTTTGCAATAGTCCCCATTATAAGGACTGAACGAGAATAAATTCGCTATCACGAAAACGCCTATATCTCTTGAACCAATAATTGAAAAAAAAATCAAAATTTGATCATAGTTAGCTTTGTTATGAACGTCAGAAACATGTTACTTCATAGATATTTTGATGCTCTGTCTCAAAATGTCAAGCGAAGTGAAAACAAATTTATAGTGAAACTTTTTCAAAATAATCAAAAATGGAGCTTCAAAAGAATTGCAAAAGAGGCTCGCGTTCATCCGGAAACGGTATCAAGAGTTGTTAAGCGCTTCAACGAAGATCTTACAATTGACCGCAAGAAAGGAACCGGGAGGAAAAAGGGGTTTCATAGCCCAAAAAGTGAAGAAAGCCATCAGCCTTTTTCGAGTCGAGTTGTGGGCTTAGAACATACAAAGTGCAGAAAGTGCCAGACGGGAACGCTGTGAAGAATCAAGAAGAGAAATCAAGAGCAAAGAAATGAAAAAAGATTTTTCGAAAAATTTTTCCTGTTGCGTGATGGACGACGAAACCTATGTCTTGGCTAATTTCTCAGGAATTTTATACTGCAGATTCTCGTGGAAATGTTGACGAACAATTTCGCGTGAAGAAACAAGCAAAGTTTCCTAAAAAATTCCTGGTTTGGCAAGCAATTTGCACTTGGGGGAAAAGGAGCAAATTTTTCGTTGGCCAAGGCTCTGTTGACTCGAAGATATACATTGAGGAATGCTTGAAGAAGCGACTTTTACCATTTTTACGTGAGCACGATGTATCAACAATCTTTTGGCCAGATTTAGCTTCATGCCACTACAGCAAGGCCATTAAGGAATGGTACGAAGCTAATGAGGTGGTTTTTGTCCCCAAAGAGGCCAATCCACCGAATTGCCCATGACTCAGGCGAATCGAAAGATATTGGGCCCCGGTTAAGAGAGAATTGAAGAAGACTAAGAAATCAACGAAAACATTAGCGGAATTCAAGCAAAAGTGGAAGACAGCATCCCAGAAAGTGACTGAGAACACTATAAGAAGCATGATGGGAATAATTCCAGAAAAAATCCATGAATTTTGTAAAAAATAGTTTTGGTTTTTTTATTGTAAAAAAAGTTTTCATTAGCATTAGAAGATGATTCGAAAATGAGTTTGATTTTCGAAATCGGTCCAGTGGTTCAAAAGATATAAGCGTTTTTGTGATAGCGAATTTATTCTCGTTCAGTCCTTAAAAAATACCAGTCTCAATGACCTTAAACTTCGACTTGAATATCAAACATCCAACTTCCAAAAAATAAAGGTGGCCACATAGACCATAGTCAAACAACTAAAACCAAATTCAGTATCTTCACAAAAACCATCATCATCCACTAAATAATCCTACCCTTATCCAGATCATTTCACAGATGTACAACTCCACGAAGGGCTATGTTCACGACACCGTCTCGCCAACGGTTGACGCTGCCTACAAGACCGTTCATGCAGTTGTAGATCCTGCCGTCAGGGCGGCCATGACCGTTGTCGATCCCGCTGTACAAGCCGCGAAACCCACCGTTGAATCTGCCTACAAGATGGTGGAGCCGATGGTGCAACCCGCCATGGATAAGGCTAACGCCTTGAAAGTGAGGCTTCTCAATGGCGAACAGAAGGAGTTGGAGGAGGCAGTGATCAATGAAGAAGGTTGGTATTGTGATTTTTGATCTATTAATAAAAGGTTTTTATATCTTATTTATACGATACTCTTAGTCAAGCCAGGAATGAAGTAAACTCCACAAGAAAATGTATTAAGAGAAGTAAAGACATACCCAGAATTTCAAAAATACATATATGACCAAAATTTTTATAAATTTTTTGTTACTGTGAAAACCTGTCCTATTACTTGTTTACGGCTTGACGTTGAGTTCCACGGTACACCCAGTAGTTTCTGAGAGGTCTCCTCGGGAGACCTAGGCGTTATATCAGTATAATCAATATCAATCTGTATATTCAGTCAATTCAGTGATTTCCTTTAGAAGAATTTACTAGTTTCCATCGTTAATTCGTAAATGGTCTTAACAATAGTATTATCATATGCTTCCGAGCTCCTTAGCATTGAATTTTGTTCAAAACTGTGTCAGCTTCTGATCTTCAAATACGGAATATTTTTTCCATTTGTAGCTAGGTGTTGCTGTACATTATTCTTACGAATATGTCCGCCGCTTCAGGCGGTTGTTTTCCACCTTTGGTCGACACCGAATTATACTATCCTTACAAGGGTAAAACGATAGTTATACTCCATTCACTTTTATAATGTATCCCGGTTGGCCATGGAATTCTGACACATTTCACCGTGCATATTTTGAAAATGTTAGGTTATAGTCATTTTCCTGTCAGTTAACTACGCAACGTTGTCCTCTCTAGAGGTCGAAGTAATTACGTATTTATCAAAATGTTTATTTACATTGGCAATGATGAATTTGAGAAGATATGTGAATTCAACAATACCAAAGACCTGGCAAATGTTGAAGAAACGTTTTTCTCTGTTAATACTGAAAATATTTCACGTGTATAAACATGGTTGGAAGATTCAGTTATGCTCTTTTCCTTTACGGAGATCAAGAATCTAGTGTTGAAATTTTACTGAAGAATAATGGTCAGAATAGTCCTTTACTTTGCGATAGTTCATTCGAAAAAAAAATAAAAGTACCCGATTAAATAACAGAAAAACTTTTAAGCGAACAGAACAGACAGACCACGGAACAGATGGAATTCCCCACTTTTGGAAATTCTTGAGGAATAAGCCTACAGAAGACATTTAAATACCTTTTTGCATAACTCGACATACTCCAGAATGAAAATGTAGTAGTACCACAAATCCTGTGTCACAGTTAAACCTAACTAACTCCATTTACAAAGTTAAAAGAAGTAAATAGAAATTAGCATTGGCAACGTCTCTGAGAATTATTTAACAGTTCACGAATACCAACTTATCAGTAAAAAAAAATTGATAAACCTAAATCATGGCCAACCGGGATACATTATAAAAGTGAATGGTGTATACATGATTCCCGTCGAAACATTACATTTGTAATTCGATGCCATTCGTTTTAAGCCTAGGAAAATGAGCTTCAATTCATTGCAACTACCCTTTTTAAAGCCTTCCGAAATACTCCATAGAACCATCAAAATTTTCGAATTTCATATTTTGATAATTTTTCCATTTTTCTTCGACTAATACGATGATTTCAATTCTAGGGAGCATTCCATTGATTTTAATTTCTTGGGAAATTCACTTATTGACAGAATTCTTCGAATTAATTATTCATATTTACTATAGTCTCAGTTTACTTCGGTCTCCGATTATTGGTAGGTATTTGAAATTATTTTGCATAAATAAATGAAGGCCGAATTTAACTTCAAATATTCCGAGCTTTCTCTCCGTGGTCCACAAGGAATTTCACCAATTCGGAGCAGTCATTCGTCTGATAACAACCTCAAGATGCCTCTCGCAGTTGTAAGCGAAACGTTAGGTGAAATTCCTGTTGGTCCACCGCTAGAAAGCCTGGAATACATAAATTTGATGCAATTTACTTCCTTGGAAAATTCCCTAAATTAAAAATTGAATAAATTTTTCCCCTTCGATATATTTCCTTCAATAATCGTTTTCTCTTTTGTTTCAGAAAGCATAGATGAAGGCCATGAGGATGAGAATGAAAACCATTAAAACCCTATTGTTGTTATGTTTGTGTGCCAGTAGTTTATTTGGAAACAATTACAAGGAAATCTGATTCAATATAAAGGAGTCACTCAACCATTGTCCACAAACCTATCTGATATTTTTTTCAGATAATAAGATATATTGAAAATAGTACGAAAATGAGGTTGAGAGATTTTCTTCAATTCCTTTGTCTTCTTGGACTTCTGTACATTTTATACTTAGGTTTAAGTTTAATATTTATTTTATACTTGTATGAGAAATCGATAAATTTTGAGAGACTGTACTGTATTTCCATACTATATGTTGAGAACATTGGATTTTAAAATATAATTTTTACTCTAATTGGGTTATTTTATTCCCAGTTACCCCCTACACTCCCTCCCCCCCTCATCGACGACCTGCATTGCTATTGACGATTTCAAGTTCATCACAAAACAAGATGAACACTCCAAAAATTCAGTTTTTTTTATTTGGATCGTCATTTCCACAATTTTTCTGTGGATATCAGATAATTGAAAACACAGTATACAGGCTGGGCCAACAATGCTCGATCGGTAGATAACCCTTAGAAATTATGGGCAAGGAGATTCAAACTTTGTCGGAATTTTGAAATTTCATAATTCACGAGGAGTGTCCTGGAATATTTCAAAGCTGCTAAAATTCAAATATTTCGATTTGGCTCATCATGAATAATGGTATAATTAGTAGGCTTACTTAACGAAAAGTAATCTCATTCCTTTGACATTGATGTATACGTCAGCGACCGATACAGCACTCTTGTCTCACCCTGTATGGCTGTATGTTCCTAAAAAAGGGCAAATGTGATTAAATGAATTATAGTTGCACTTATATTGCTATTTCAAAACCACATAAAGGTGTTTCATCATCATGGCGACATACCTTCAGTAGCCTACCTGGTTTATCTAACCAGGATTGAATTCTGAACATTTCATTGACGACAAACCAGATAGTCTCAGTATCGTTAACACCAGCAACTCAGTACTTATCGAATTGTTAACATTACGAAATTAAAGAGGAAAACTTCTTTTTGTTGAACAATATGAGTTCCTAATTTGAAAGAATTTATACCAACCAACACATGGCTTATGAATCTATATTCCACATTGCCTTGGATTCCAAGTGAACTGATATTGCCTTCTATGCAAGGATTTTTTAGCAAGGTTCTGATACACGAATAATACGATGATTAATTATTCAAAATAATCAATTTACATTGATAGATAACAAACTTCATGGAAATTCCTATTATTTTTCGGTGGAAATGAAAACATCATAAACTTGAACTCTGGCAGGTCAGTCATATATTTAGGAAAATAAACCAGAAATAATCACATAAACACATTGTCACGCTATAGTACGTAACAATAAAAAAACCGAAATGAATTTTTTCACAATTACATTTTTCGTCTTCACTGTCGTGGTTTCCTTGATAGATGCAGGAATAATATCACCTTACAATGATTGTAATCCTACATTGTGTCATAGGATGAGATGCTATCGTGTTGACGAATCTGTCTGTGACAGAAACAGTGAAGTGTTCGTGCCAAGAGATGGTATTTGTAATTGCTGTGACAGCTGCATGTCGATGGATAGTAAGTAATAATTCAATAGGATATTTTATCCTGATGAATCCTGATTTGGGAGAAACCATGGTGTTTGAAAAGATACTATTGACAGTCGTCATCATGCTGAGTTTGTCCGTTGTTTTGTACACTGATGTGGATAGAACAATCAAATAATTCCTTTTTTCCTATTTTCAGAATTTCTACTCTCTCGAATGAGGAATTTCTGACACATTTCATTGACTTCGATAAGGAGCATCCCCAATTATATTTTCAGTGATGATCATTAGGTGTATAAGATTTTTTGAAGTATTTTAATTTATTCATTATGTTGTTATATTGTATACTGTAATAAAAAATAAACTCATTTGTTACAAACCCATTTTTCTTTGTCGTTAAAGAATGAAATTGAGGACAGTTATTCCAATACGCTCAAAATTCTATGTGGAAGGTCATCTAAAAAATTAAAGAAAAGAATTGAGGACACATTTATTGCCCTAACTAGAATTTGGAAATATGTATTATCCACATTGTTATTCTTCATATATGGGTCTATCATTTGGTATCTATAAAAATTAAGAGTAAAACTACTGAAGCACAATAAATAATTTAGATTTTTCTGGAGATTCAATCACTTTACACGATCACTTCTTCTAGAGGTGAGAAAGTATAACGAATAAGAAGAAAAAGAAAATATATCTATGAATCGAAAGTTGAGTAATTTAAAATATAAATTGACCTGTTCGAGTAAATACAGCACATATAAATTTTCTGCATTGCTATTGTTTAAACAATAGTATTACTAATAAAAACAGAAATATATAGATTAGAAAGTTTAATTTCAGATATAAGTTTGACACAATTAACTACAAGATAATGGAATTTAAATTTGTATTCTGCCTTGCAACATTTTCCTCTCCATATTAAGAAGTAATCCCACTACGCGTTTCTGAGTTATGAATCATAGGATCCTTTGGCAAATGTGAAGATTGAATAATAAACTCACCTCAAAATCGATTTTAAATTCTCAGAAAATTAACACCCGAACTTGTATAGTCACAATTTTATATTCGGCGTTAGTATATAAACTTGAGTCTGTATCTTTCTGTATTTGTATAGATTTTCCTCTCTTTTGCGTAATGTGGAGCAAGCAAAATTTCAAAAAAGATTGATTTTATTCAACCTTTTTGGGATGTTATTTAATATTAAATGCATAGGTGAATAACTATTGAAATAGGTACTCAAGTCCACAATCATATATGAGTTGTTCTAGAGGCGATTTCTGTAACTAACATGTTGATTTTCAGAAATGAAATATTTCTTCTTTATTTAGATAGGTAGCAAATTTTCATGACGTGATTAAATTCGAAACTTCAACGTCAACGATTCTTGTTTCATCAAACTGCCTTCATCACAAACTGTTCGGTAATTCCAACTTGAAGTATTCAAATCCGAATCATTGGACTATTTGTATAGGTATTACAATGATCTGAAACGCAAAATCTTGAATAATTAAATTGATAACACCGTCACTCGTCGATCTCGAGGAGTGAAAACAATAACATTTATATGAATAAATGAATATTGAATCATTTCAGAATTTTCCATTAACCGCTTTTGAAAATCTTTAGTGAACACTGGAATATTGGAAAATAGTGTGATGATTTTAAAAATAGACATTACAAAAGACGTCTCTCAACAAGGGAAGTTAACGGAAGGAATAGGTGGGGTAATTAGCCCTTCTAATAATCCAGAAATCGAAAATATTTCTCCTAACAAAACAACATTTCGACAGAATTTCTACCTAAACTGTGAATTCTTTTTCGATCAAGTATTCCACCATGTAAAGAGAAAACTTTTCACTATGTTGAAATTGGACAAATATCCATAACGGTGCGGTCTAGGGTTAACGTCTAGAAATCGCCCGAATCACCAATAGCAGCGTGAAAATTTGGCACAACATTGTCAATGACATGCTCCCTATAGTGTAAGGCGGTCATATTCGAGGACAAATGTGTAGATCTGTGCGCCCGTTGAAACATATCCCGGCCCATACCATAACACTACCCCCTCGGAATGGATGGACTTCTTGGACACAGCGACGATTACGGGGTATGCGTGGGATTGTTCATACCCTTATTCTTCGAGAATCTGAAAATCGTCCATATCTGGATTCATCAGGGAAAAGGACTCTACGCCATTGATCGTTCCAATTGATATGTTGCCTTGTCCATTCCAGTCTTTGACGCTTATGGTAACGTATTAATGGAACTCCTCTTAATGGACGTCTAGAACCTAGATTCACCTCTCTCAAACGTCGTCTGATGGTTTCGATGGAAACTTGGACCCCATCTGCATTTCGCAGAGTATTCCGTAGCATTCTACACGTAGATGTAGGGTTCCTTCTCGCCGAAACGGCGATGAAACGATCCTGAGCAGGTGTTGTTTTTCGTCGCCCACCAAGCCTTGGTCTTTCCAACACGGAACCTGTCACCCTGAACCTATTCCAAAGTCGAGATATCACACTTTGGCTGCTTTGGAGCCTTTCCGCTACAACAACCTGAGTTAGGCCAACCTGTAGCATTCCGATAGCCCTATTTGCCTCAGCGTTTTAATTCGAAGCCGTTGATAAACTGACTTCATTTCAAAATAAGAACATTCATGAACATATGCAAAGAACCAAACTTCAGAAAAAAGGCGACCAGATTGACGAAATGTCTCATATTGATTATTATTGGATCGATTCAAGTTGCTTTTGAGTTTTAAATGATTTAACAGCGATTTTCTCGGAGATTATATTCTTTTAAAAACGATTGAATACGATGTCCCTAACTCTTGTGGAGCAGTATATTTTGAAGAAATTCGCGCGAACATCGCGAAAAAAATCCGGCAAAAAGGACAATTTTAAACTCCATAAAACTTTTTTCACAGATATCCTGGCCCCGATGTAAAATACGTATCGAAAGAGGAGTCAATACAAAATAGAGGGAATTGAATCCTAAATATTGTAAAGTAAAGGATTTTTCAATAAAGACGATATGATTTTAAAATAAATAAAAGATCATTGAGTGTTCAACTTGGCTATTATTATTCAAATATTCACCTTGCTTCATTTTCGGGAATGAATACGTTTAACCCAATTTGCGGTGACTTTGCAATACATCAGGTGTAATTTCATTGAGGCAGCTTTGAATGTTCTATTTTAAAAAGCGTGCCAATTTCATGTTCAATTAACACATCCATTCCTGAAAATTACATACTCGCCAAATTTTCCTTATATTACTAAATATGTATACTGCTCCACAAAAGTAAGGGATATCGTATTCAATCGTTTTTAAAAGTATGTAATCTTCGAGAAATCGCTGTAAAATCATTCAAACTCAATAACAACTCAAATCGATCCAATAAAAATCAGTATGAGACATTTCGTCAATCTGGTCGCCTTTTTTCTGAAGTTTGGTTCTTTGCATATGCTTCATGAATGTTCTTATTTTGAAATGAAGTCAGTTTATCAACGGCCTCGATTTGAAACGAGTTTTCTGAAAATGCTGAGACGTAAATTAACAAACGCTGAGGCTAATAGGGCTATCGGAATGCTACAGGGTGGCCTAACTCAGGTTGTTGTAGCGGAAAGGCTCCAAGTCAGCAAAAGTGTGATATTTCGACTTTACAATAGGTACAGGGAGACAGGTTCCGTGTTGGAAAGACCAAGGCTCGGTGGGCGACGAAAAACAACACCTGCTCAGGATCGTTTCATCACCGTTTCGGCGAGAAGATACCCTACATCTACGTGTAGAATGCTACGGAATACTCTTCAAATGCAGATGGGGTCCAAGTTTCCATCAAAACCATCAGTCGTCGTTTGAGAGAGGTGAAGCTAGGTTCTAGACGTCCATTAAGAGGAGTTCCATCAACACGTGACCATAAGCGTCAAAGACTGGAACGATCAATGGCGTAGTGTCCTTTCCACTGATGAATCCAGATATGGACGATTTTCAGATTTCGAAGAATAAGGGTATGGACAATCCCACGCATACCCCGTAATCGTCGCTATGTCCAAGAAGTCCATCCATTCCGAGGAGGTAGTGTTATGGTATGGGCCGGGATATGTTTCAACGGGCGCACAGATCTACATATTTGTCCTGGGAATATGACCGCCTTACACTATAGGGAGCATATCATTGACAATGTTGTGCCAAATTTTCACGCTGCTATTGGTGAAACTTTTCAATTTCAAGACGATAACCTAGATCGCAGTGATCGCACCGTGCAGCCATAGTTGAGAATGCGCGCGAGGAGCTTGGTATTCCACATCTACCAATACCTCCGCCCTCACCAAATTTGAATTGCATAGAACATGCATGGGATATGCTCCAAAGAAGATTAGATTATCATCAACCTACCCCAGAATCCTTAAATGATCTGAGAGAGCTTCTGACCCCGTTTGTGGAACCAAATTCCTCAAGAAATGTTCAACAACCTCGTGTGTAGTATGCAAAGAAGATGTCAAGCTGTTGATGCCCGTGGCGGCCATACATTTTATTGATGGTCTTAAAATGCTTGAATTCTCTGGGAATAAAATTTCGTTATTTTACTCGATTTTTCTTAACCACCCTGTATACGCTGCAGACCTACAGGCTAAAATTAATTTGCAACTTGAAATCATATTAGTATAAATTTTCATCACAAAAATCTTATTTTAACAATTTTTTTTTGAATTTAAGTCAATATCCCTAACTCATGTGGAGCAGTTTATATTGGCACTAGCAAAATGTGATGTTGGACCATCTTCTTTGGAGAACAGGCCTCGAAAAGAAATTTCATCCTACTTTTGGCCACAAAGTACGTCAATGATAATTAAGTTTAAGATGAGTTTCCAGTTATAGTCAGTTAAAAACCTATCAATCAATCAATCCCTGATTTACACGATATAATTGGCAACAGAAAGATGAATTAGCTGAGAAGTGTGCCTTACTGATGCAGAAACCAATTTGGTCAGATCTGATATACAAAAAACAAATGGTGAATCCCACAGATTACAAGTTTTCAAATTTGAGGGCGATTAAAAAATGCCACAATTTTCTCTCTGTCCTATCGAACTAAATTGGGCTATCTCAATGGCATCATGATTAAAATTCGATCCAAAGCATAATGAGAACTAGTGATTTTTTTCAAGACTACAGAATGATGGGTCGACAAAAGAATAGTTCATTATATTATTTGAACGAAAGGATTTCTCATTAAGGCGAAGTATCACCTTTTGAATCGTGGTAAATCTCCATTCAAAAAGTGGTCTCTTTATTTCACGAGTAACTACCCTAATTTACGACGTAGAGACTTGATTTTTTTTTAAATTGAAGTTGAAGAAAGTCCCGAGGGCAAATAGTTTTCTTTTTTTCGATTTAATTAGTTTTTAAATTGAAAAAAACAGGTTGAACTTCAGCGTTTTGGAAATTACACTTAATGACTTTTTTCGACGGTTATTCATCATTTTTTGGAAAAAATCGCAACTACACTAACGCAAAATCTCAATTTTAATGAAAGTTAACTCTACATTGACTTTATAACTTATTTTTTATGTTCTCTCGGGAAGGTTTTGAACGAAACAAGACACATTAAATTGAAGAAAAATTCAGGATTTCACCGAATCTTATGAGAAAGAAGAGAAATGAACAATTTTCAAAATACTGAAATGCTGATAGGTGATTTAATACTTGGTATTTCCACCCCTTGCGTTAATTACAGCTCGGCAACGACGGTTCATACTCAAAATGAGTGATCTTAAAATGATCTGATCTAATCCTTCCCAGATTTCTCCGTGTTGGATTCCTAAGTCATTAAGAGTAGCTGGATGATTTTCTGAACTTCTCAGCCTTCTATTGAGGTTGTCCCAAACCTGCTCAATCGGATTGAGATCTGGACTTCTTGCTGGCCATTCCATTCGAGAGACTTCAACCTCTTCAAAGTACTCCTGAACGATGCGCGCACGATGGGGTCTGGCATTATCGTCCATAAAAATTAAATTTTCACCAATGTATGGGGCAAATGGCACTACACGCTCTTCAATAATGTTCCTTATATACTTATCAGCATTCATAGCTCCATTATCAAAGACCACTAGGTCTGTGTGAGCAGTCAAAGATATTCCACTCCATACCATAATCGATCCTCCCCCGAAACCAGTAGTATTCAGGAAATTGCACTGAGCATATCTTTCATGTGGACGTCTGTAAACAAGGGAACGTCGATCACAATGGTAGAGTCAGAATCTAGACTCATCTGTGAAGAGAACTCTTTCCCAATCGGCCTCTTCCCAATGGATATGCTCTCTCGCAAAATCCAAACGCGCCCTTCGATGGGCTGGGGTAAGAGATGGGCCTCTTGCCGCCACACGAGCCCTTAAATCATATTCTCTGAGACGATTTCTTATTGTCTGAGTGCTCAAGCTGATTTTGAAGGAGGCGAGCGGTTGCAAACCATTGTCTCAACGAAGAAACTCTCAAGTAACGTTCTTGAATGGTAGTTGTTACCCGTGGTCTACCCTGTCCTGGTCTTCGGACATTCATACCTGTCTCCCTGAATCGCTGCAACATTCTGGACACAGTTGTATGGGAAACTCCAAACCTTTCTGCAATTCTTGTGTATGTCCACCCTTCTTCTCGCAAAACTACCGCTTGGGCACATTCCTCTTGGGTCAAATTGCGTGTTTCGCGTTGCAAAGCGATCGAGTGTAGAAAATCAAACGAAAGAAAAACTATTGATCACTAGAATTGATCGAGAACAACTGATTTTAGAATGGAGCCAATACATTCAAAATCTGATAATATCATCTTTTTTTATTCCTGATGGGAGAAAACATCTGTATTGAAGAAAAACGTTGAAAGTGGATAACATATGCATGTATAATTCTGATAAAAATAATTATCATTGAGAACACCTTCAGTTGTAGAATAAATTTGAGATTTCCATAATGTTAATTTTTTTGCGCAGTGTATTTGCCCTCGGCAATTTAATCTTCTATAAACTACAAAAATTTTCATGATGATTAGTTCAAAAATATAGCTTGTACTCATGAAAAACGAAAAACATATTCAATAACCCAAATATTGCAGAGATCTAACGATAACCTTGGTTTTTTTAATTGAAAAACTAATTGAACCGAAAGAAAAAACTATTTGCCCTCGGGAGGTTCTTCTACTTCAATTTAAAAAAAAATCAAGTCTCTACGTCGTAAATTAGGGTAGTTACTCTTGAAATAAAGAGACCACTTTTTGAATGGAGATTTGCCACGATTCAAAAGGTGATACTACCTGACGAGTTCTTATGAGGACGAAACTATTAGCGTAATTCCCAGTGGACGTTGGACCATTTGTTCTAATATGGTGAAGAATATGGGTAATTTAGTTGATATTCATATTGACAAATGATTCGTGTCTATTCCAAACCCTACAACTCCGACACTGATTTCTCTAGGAGGGTAATATTCCCACTGAATATGCTAGTGAACAATATGAAGCCAAATTTCGTTCAAGAGAAGGAAAGAGAAGCGAAACTTCTATAATAAGATCGCCTCAATTTATTTCTGGTAAATTTGAGGAAATTTTTCAACCAATTTTTGCTATACCCCTTGATCTTTGATTATTATTGGTCGAATGCAATTCCCCTGGCCCATCAGCGGGGACGCCCATGAAAATTGCTCAAACAATCGAATGAAATCTTGTACCTTTAATACGGAGATTACTTGAAAATATTCACATTTCATACATTTGAAGGAGATGTTAAGAAAATACGAAAAAAGATATTTGAAAAATTCTTTCTTATTTTGAAAGTCTACATAATCAAGTTTTTTTCATTTATGCTCTGAAAATAATATCGTCTTGGCGAGCGACAAGCGGAAGTTTTCCGTTACTGTCTTCAGCATGGCGGGTTCAATTAGGATGATTTCCTCCTTGATTGCCTTTTTCAAGTCATCAAGGGTTTGAAGAGCTCATTCTTGAGGTAACCCATAGGCTCTAACTTTTATCAGCATATGATCATACAAGCTTAAGAAAACAATTTTTCTCAGAAAGTACAAATATTTTCAATAATTATTGAAGATACGAGTAGAACACAACTAGGGTCTAGCTCAGAGGAAGTTCTTTCGACCAATGATAATGAAACATAAGTTCGAAGCGTGAATGGAGCTCGTATATGCGTTCCATTCCAAATTTCGAGTTGAACAGATTTACGAATATAGTGGACAAAGTCTTCAAGAATTCAATTTTTCGAAGCTTCACATATAAATTTCAATTATTCCCCATTGTCTATGGATTATAGATTCCATCGATATTGTTTTTATTCATGAAATGCAAAATTAAAACACAATATTCGACTGACGACGTCAAACTTTGGCGGAATAAATACTCTAAAGGGTGATGAAGGGGTACTATAAAACGTTTGTGCTTCAGAAAGGAGCACAAGTCCCAGTGTTCCCTATATAGAAACAAATAGATATAGTTTTCATAGCATAGCACAGGTGAGTTTCTCGTATGCGTCTTACGAACACATCAACTTTTTTCCGTTCACACGAGGTCACATGCGAGTTCAATATTCAATTGATCTTTGAACAATTTCAAGATCGTTATTTAATGGGAATCAAATATTTCGCTCCAATAAAAAATTCTAAAAATTCAAAGAACGGATGCACAAAATATGATTTTTGATAATGGCTAATTTATTTTTGAATTTATCTATCGACCTGAGTGAATTCATGGTTCGATTCAGGTGAGATAAATAATTTTATAGGAGTTTTCGGGTATATTATAATTATATAAATAAAGGAATGCTATGTTCATCAGCTTTTCACGTCTTAAATAGAATTTAAATAATCTGTTCGACAAAATTATGGATTTTAATGGTCAACGAATGAAAAATCTATAAATACCGCATTTTTCCAGTTTTTCAGAGTAGATTTTTTTAATTCACGGATATGAAAAAGACATGAACAACACTTGTTTCTCGTCACATTTTTGTGTTTTGGAAATTCTTCATATTTTCTTTGAAAATATTATTAATTGTTAAAAAAGATTGGTCTGCCACTATTGAACTTTTTTTTAATTAAATTCCTCACCTTCAAAGGATTCAATGGTGATTTATACAGGTGTTTCGTTACCAATTGCTACTGTAAAGTTTCTTAGTTTTCAGTTTTGAAGAGACATTGTGAAATTTCAATTCCCTCTGTTAATTTGACATATTTAACCATGCCCTGATTTTTATTGTTTCTTTTCATAGGTATGTACTTTGATAACGTTTTGTAATCTTGGTGGTAAATCGTACTAATAATCAGTTCTTTAAGATATAAAAAAATAGCCCCATGCTTTAAGTTAAGTTGATATTTGCACCAAAATGTTTTAAAAGATCCATACCGATTAGGCCATCGCATTTCGTGGTGAATTAAAAAATGTGAAATTTAAAATATTCTTGCATTTAGAAATTCTTGTTCATGAAATTCGCGAAATATATTTTTGTAATGAAATTATGTTTTTGAACTTTTCGCGTCTAGCACAAATTAATGTCAATGTTAGTCTCGGGATTTTTATATCAAATCTCCCAATGAAAAATTTTGATCGAGCTGATCTGAGAAAAAAAATGAATTTTCGATCGAGATCCAATTTTTTTTAAATCGACTGATAGCCTAAGAGATTAACAACTGATGCACCATTTTCAGGTTTCATTTCAAAATGTCGGCTACGGTAGCAACTCCAGTGATGGGTTCGACCCCCGGCATTGTGTCTGCCAGCAATGTTTTCTACTTCCTTTTGGTACCAGCTTTAGTCTTATGGTACGCCTACTGGAAAATCTCTAGACGCCACTTCGAAGACCTGGCATCCAAAATTCCCGGCCCAGATGGTTTGCCTTTCCTAGGAAACGCTCTCGAATTTACTGGATCTTCACATCGTAAGTTCTATAAAAGTACACCATCTGTAAATATCTAAAATCATCTCTCTTTCCAGTTATCTTCAAAAACGTTTTGAAGAAATCCAACGACTACGGAAAATTGATCAAATTATGGATTGGATCCAAACTCTTGGTATTCTTGGTGCACCCTGATGATGTTGAACTCATCCTGAGCTCACACGAACACATCGACAAGGCCCCAGACTACAGATTCTTCAAACCATGGTTGGGAGATGGTCTTCTCATTTCTACCGGTCCAAAATGGAGGGCCCACAGAAAATTGATCGCGCCTGCTTTCCACTTGAACGTACTGAAATCCTTCGTAGATCTATTCAACGCCAACAGTTTACACGTCGTTGACAAGCTGAAGAAAACTATGGGAAAAGAAATCGATTGTCACGACTACATGTCTGAAGCAACCGTAGAAATTCTCTTGGAAACTGCTATGGGTGTGAGCAAGAAGACCCAAGACCAAAGTGGATACGACTATGCTATGGCTGTCATGAAGATGTGCGACATTCTTCATCTCCGTCACACCAAGCTCTGGCTGTATCCTGACTTCATCTTCAACCTTTCCAAATACAAATCCTACCATGACTCACTCATCAACACCATTCACAGTCTCACTCGCAAAGTAGTCAAATCAAAGAAAGAAGCATTCGCCAAAGGAATCCGTGGTTCAATCGCAGAAGTACCAGAAAATCTCAAATCTAAATCCGTAGACAGAACCGAAGCCAAGACCGTCGTAGAAGGTTTGTCCTTTGGACAATCCGCAGGATTGAAAGACGACTTGGATGTCGATGATGACATTGGAGAGAAGAAGCGTATGGCTTTCTTGGACTTGATGATCGAAGCTTCCCAGAGCGGTGTTGTAATCAATGATGAAGAAATCAAGGAACAAGTCGACACTATTATGTTTGAAGGTCACGACACCACAGCCGCTGGATCCAGTTTCTTCCTCTGCATGATGGGCGCACACCCTGAAATTCAAGAGAAAGTATTCGAGGAATTGAACGAAATCTTCAAGGGCTCTGACAGGCCAGCCAATTTCGCTGATACTTTAGAGATGAAATACTTGGAGAGATGCCTGATGGAGACTCTCAGGATGTACCCACCAGTACCACTCATTGCCAGGCAGCTCAGGAGAGACATCAAATTGAGTAAATATTCCATATTATGACAGATCAAATGAGATATTATAATAAATGCATTTTCAGGCGCCTCTGACCATATTGTACCCGCTGGTTGTACCGTTGTCATTCCTACATTCAAAATCCACCGTGACGCTGACACCTACCCCAACCCTGATAAATTCGACCCCGACAATTTCTTGCCAGAACGTACAGCTAACAGGCATTACTACTCCTTCATTCCGTTCAGTGCTGGACCAAGAAGTTGCGTTGGTAAGATATAATTACTTTCAAAAGTTGACGAATCAAGTAACTAACTCTAACTTTGTAATTCGCAGGTCGTAAATACGCCATGTTGAAACTGAAGATCCTTCTGTCTCACCTCTTGAGAAACTTCAAGGTTGTTTCTGATGTCCCAGAGAAAGACTACCAACTCCAAGCTGACATCATCTTGAAACGTGCTGATGGTTTCAGAATTAGACTCGAACCAAGGAAAAAGGTTGCCGCTTAACTTAGTACTCGACTTTCAAAGTGATAATTTGTGTATATGATGTAAAAAACTATGAAAACATAGAATTTGTGAAGTGATTATTCGTATATTATTTATATTTAATTATATAGGTATAATGATGCATAACTAATAAAAGTTATAGGGACTGAAATACTTTCGATTTTTTCGTTCTCAAAACAGGGAAAAATAATTCGAAAAGGGTCTTATAATTCGGGGCAGGTTGGAATTTCGGACCAAAAATCACGCACCGAAAAAGAAGCACTTTTCCTATGACATTCCCAGTTTCATGGACAAATGAACTACGACAATCCTATGGGGTACCTCTCCGGATGAGGATAGAGTCCTCACAAAGTAAAAATCGATATGGTTTAAAGCTGAATCTGATCAGATTACTAGCTAAAGGCTGATTTTCAAATGAGTGTTCCCTTTTTCTATCGAATGTAAGTAACAGTAAAAATATCGCGCAGTCACGGTTCCATGCTTCCAGTGCCTGTCATATGCCAATGCTTGCTGCCTATAAAGGCAGAGAATACGTCGTTAGTCCTACTGGGGTTATCATGTTGGGAAAAACCCACCAACAACTCTACCCATAAGGGGTGTGAAATTTCCTTTTATTCATTGAAGCTGTGAATATAATCACTATTTCTATTCCTAAATTGCATTGCAATAGGGGTGATCTTTTAAACAATAGTAAATGGAAAAGTGAATGCTACTCACCAGACTTAAATTGTCATTAGTCATCCCCCTAAAAAATGGTTTATAGCTGAAGAAAGGTTCTAGTATTCAAGTAAATGAATGTATTCCTTGTAATGAATAAACAACTCAATCCGAAGAATATACTTTATTTTTCACAACAAGAATATCTTTAACAAAAAAGAATATTATTGCCTCTAAATCTCTAAAAGTAGGCCACATATAAGTTAAATTCAAAATTATTCTTAACATTAGATGTCTTCAAGAAGGATTGCAGAGTGTATGACAATTTTCAGGAATGAGTGCTTATTCCAGATCCATTGCACAATAGATATTTCGTTCATCGGCCAATCACAAAAATGTGAACTGTAATTACTTCCCAACCCATTCCAGAAGTGTTTGTACTCTACAATTCCTTCATTTACTGAACCAAAGGACAATATAATTCTCTATATTTGTGGTTTTAACGAAGGAACCAAATGAATAAAAGAAATAAAATTACATTGAACATATACTGTGTCATTTAAATGGATTATACTCAATTGTGCAAATTCATAAACTAATATTCAATTTCAACATCAGTAAATGTTAATTTTTCAACTTTCTTTCTGAGTATAATCGTATCAATAGAGTCCAATGCTATATTCACACACATTGTACTGATAAAATTTTAAAATTTCATAAAATGATTCTTTCAATGAATAATAGAACCTTAATTCAAGATTTGTAGACACATATAAATTCAAAAACAAATAATATCTACTTCTATAAATATCTTTATAGCAGATGACACTAATATATAAACATAAAATGAAGAAGATATTTATATATCAGCGCCACCTCTCTGAGAATTCGAAGTGTACATCTTATATCATCAAATTAAAATCATAAAAAATATATACGTTTTTTCAATTTTCAAATAATGAAATAATATTTAATATCATATGGTAACTTTGCTGCCTTCAAACTAATTTGATAACATACCTAATTGAAGAGTTGGCACATAAAGTATTTGATCTTTAAAAATTAGTAAAATGAAGTGGAAAATTCAGATGATTCTTGATCGAATCTACTACCTGAACATAGGCTTTCCTAAGGGAGTCAGAAACCAGAGACTGAATACACTTTAAACTTTCTCAAGTGTTTCATTCGAGCGGAAACTGAGACATAATCATGAAGATACTTTTTTTGATAATAGACAACGCAACAAGAATTAATAAAATATTCATGAAATGTGAACATCTTAGGAGCGTATCATCCGAATTTTCTCTAAACTAATCCAAATAGGAAACTGTCAACCAACTTAAAATAAAATAAACTAAAGATTCACTTACTAGCTACTGTTTTGTCATTCTTGATTAAGATCTTTGGATTTTACTTAGCCTTGCTTTTCTTTCACTCAACAATGAGATGGTGAAGAGATTCCATGTGTCACAGAGTTTTCCAAAACAACATCTAATTCGTCCAAGGGGAGTAATATTTGTCGAAGAAATGTTAGTAATCCACGGTTTTTCAGAAATGAGTACTCTTCATACATTTCCGAAGTGATTTTGCATGCTGACATTGGTACCAGCATTCTATGTAGAAGATGTTCCCTGAAAATCAAAATATTTTAACTGTTGTGAAGAACATGAATAAACTTTTAATATTGTTCTTCAAATTAGTTCTGCGACCCTTGATCTTACTTACCTAACACTTAAACAGACAAAAAGCTGGAACTTGCCATCCTTTCCTAAGGCTTTGCTGCTACTCATTATTTCATCCACCAGATGACAATAGCACCGCCAAACTGCAACTGTTTTTTGGTGGTTTCTCTCTAAACTTGCTGATCTTGTTCCCGTTCCTTCCTCCATCAAACAAGATTCAAACTCTTCTTTTATCCACACTGAAATATGTACATCAATTATAACCCAACTTTTGTTAATAAGATCAAAATCTCAACAAATACCTAAGTAATCCCAAAGGTAATGCTTTCCTACAAAAAGTTTCGAAGACTTGAATCCAAGAAGAAAAACGTTCTCCATACAGTGGACCAAACCTTTTTCTCCACATAATAAGGCAGTTAAAGTGGTGTTCCTTTCAGAACTTCTTCTGTATTGCCACTTTACAATATTATTGATACAGTCACCTGACAAAAAATAAGATAATGGTAATAAAAAAACTAGTAAAAATTACTAAAATTTTCAAGCAGAACTTTAAAACATAGAAAAAACATTGCAAAAGTTTTATTACTTAGCATATGTTGTATTTGAGAAGGTTTGAGATCAGTCTTTGGGGTTGGTGGTGCTGGAGATCTTGACCTTGGAGGCGTGGTAACTTTGTTTTGCGAAGTAGTTACATTGTCTTCCCCCTCTTTACTAGGAGGAAGCAAGCTACCAACTAACAACCTTTCTGTAGACCCATCATCTACTCCTCTACCTAACCATCTTCCACATGGAAATCTAAAAGACATGTAAAATCAGGGTGCTATCTAAATTAACCTGTAAGACTATGTGGTATGTAGTCCTACAGGTTGAAGTTGAGCTAGGCCAAGTCCCCTTACTCACTTGTAAATATGCCCAGTGATGTCATTTCTCACTAGCACAAAATCTATCATCCACTTTGCATGCAAACCCGAGTTGTCATGCCCAATCCTAAGTGTTGTCAGTACTCCAAGATTTTGATTCTGCAAAACGAATATTGAATGTATATAATATAACGACTCTTCAATACTAAACAATTACTTTATGTTCAAAATTAATAGTAGCTTTCGGAACATCTACTCTTTTGGTCTCTGACAACGTTCCTGACAACACAATCCAAACGTTAGCAGACGTAATTGTCCCTTTTTTACTTGGAACTATCACAATCCTATAGGGTATCACTAAAAAACAGAAAGTGTAATTTCGAAAAATAGGAAATTAGGCATGGCTTACCAGTTGTAGGATAGGTACTAGTGAAACAAAAGTAATCTACTGCATTTAAAGAGAGCAAGTGATAGAGGAATTGCTCACGTTCTTCATCACATCTGAGGAACGCTGACCTCTTATAGAGATTCTTCAATAAAGCTTGATCGGACAAGAGCATTCTTATGTGTTTGGAAAGTAATTTCTTTTCCAGAGCTAGACGAACCCAGGCTCTAGCTTTACCTATACACGTTTTAACATCAAGCATTGCTTGAACATTACTAAAAGGACATTGAATAATTGGACCAAAATATAAAGAGGTCAAAGTTTTTCAATTATTAACTCACATGATATCCACAAGTAAACTGTCTGGTAAATGTGGTAGTTCAGTTTTCAAGTTTCTGTCGCTACTGGAACCAGACCAGTAATCCACTTGAAGTGCCAGTCTTGACATCTCGGCTATATGAAATAAAATTCAAATAAACTACTGCCAAACTCAACTTGATTTATAAATAATCTACTTGTATCCCTAATATAATTGATTGTTTAATCTATATTATGTGCGATAAATTCATAATTTGTTGTGCTCATTTAATTCATTTTATGGTTCATTTACTCTGGAGTCATACAGATTGTTTCAAAACTGGTCGATAATATGGAAAAAAAATGGGCTGACGTGAAGTCAGCAGCTTTTGAGCACTCGTTCATCCACCTTATACATTTTGGAGCTGCCAGAGAAAATTTGCAGCAGCTGTCAAAGTTTATGATCCAAGATTTGTTATTGCAGAAATATTGGTACTGTTTTATTCAATCATTCGCTAGAATTTTAAATGGTTTCTTCATCTGACAAAATTTTGCATTTAGCTGGAATACATCATTGTCCAACTAAATGCAACATTTCATCTCGATCGAATCTATAGTTTCGAAAAGTTCTGTCTCGAAATATGATGAATATAAACATTGTGACGAAATTATATATTTCACATTTGAGTAGAACGAGCTCTCTAAAAGCATTAGGAAAACGAACATTTCTGAAAATTGTGATTCATAATTTTTTTAAATTTTTTTTGTATATAAAATACCGTAAAACAGTAAGTAAAAACCTTTCCAAGCTATAAACAAAGCTGATTTTGTTAATAGGAGCTTCCACCAGTTAAGCCAAGACTTCACATACCTAATTATTCATTCACAATTGGAAAACACCACTATCAAGTAATGACGATAGTAAGTATTAAATATCAAGGTATGATGTTTCTTTTTGTGAATTCATGAGAAAAGTCCATATAAATAACATGTTTGGAATATATAAGGACAAACGACCTTTTTTTCAAGTATGTCTGACATCGGAAAAAGTTAACTTTTATCTATAAAAAAGGTAAGAACTCACGATATGAAAATTTCATTACATGATTCACACTAAAGTCAGGGTAAGACAAAGGTAGAATTTTTTAGTCCATTTGTGTCTACCATCTTCAGAAATTATCATTCACCATGAATATTTTGAAAGGAGCTACAAGTATAAACTACCTGCATGTGCTTGAAATCTAGTTACTCATATTTTTAAGTGAAAAATACTCGATATGCGTTAAGTGTTAATGCAGCTCCCACACCTTCAAGCGTTATTAATACCAACACAAACATCCAAAAATTTGTACAAAACATTTTTAAACCTGGGATGCATTCTGGCCTCATGTACCTACTACACTTCGACTCAACAATGTTGGCAGAGACTGCTGACTTGATTTTTCTTCCTTCTTTTTCTCTATAGAGAAAACGTCATTCAAAATATAATTCTTTGAAGCCACCTAAGATAAAGTTCGAAAATTGTAAGGAGCTGTGTATTAAATTTGCAGAAGAAGAGAAAGAATAGAAGTGAAAAAGGTGTGTTCCCTAAAATTTTCGAACTGAAGTTCGATGATGAAAAAGAATACACACAGTGAAACAAATAACAGGTTATATGGAATGGATTAACCTCAATACCTCGAGATAGATAATGATTCTCTTTCATTGATAAAGGCTGGTGAGTTTCTTGATATGCCAACAAATGAGACCACAATGCAGATTTCCCTCTTTTCTTCTGCAGACCATGAGACCATACTCTTTCTAGAAAGTCACATAAGGACGCAACTAGAGTACTTTCCTCCACAGCCCCTGAATTATCAGGAGCATTATTGCTAGACAAAGTCACACCTTCTGCTCCTAATTTAGCCAAAAGCATTCTTTTTGTTTTGGCTTTACAGTCCTGCAAAATAAAGAGATCTGTGTTTTCAACAAATGTGCTTTTACTACATGTACTTACTTTCAACAGCTTCTCCACAAACGTCCAATTTGTTTGAGCTAGGAGGGCAGGAGACATATCTTGAGCATTCCCAGACTTATTAGCATTGGTTCGATCACCACTAAAGCTCACAGGTCTTGGTATATTCATGTCTTTTTTAAGTGCACTAGCCCTCGGTATACTACCTTTATTAACTACAGGAGTCTTATTTAATATTTCCTTATTCAATAAGGGGAAATTTTTCGATGAGGATGACCTTGTGTTCATAATTTCCCTTGGTAGAGGAGATTCAAAATCTGGATTTGTCAGCCTCCTTTCCAACAATTTTTGAGTATCATGAGATATCGTACAAGGTTCGTAACACATAGATCGCATGAGATTTTCCCCTCCATATCTTTGTTTCAGTAATTTTATTCTGTTATCGAATATAACCAAATTATTATCCACCTCTCCCCACGCTGATAAGATCTTATTGTCAATGAGGGTGGCAAACATTTGAGATTCGAGGAAACGCCACAGAAAAGCTCTGTGCTGGTCCGGCTGGTCACTTAAAAAGGACGATTTATCAAAGTTCTGCATCGAGTCTCTATTATTAACCCAATCTTCTTTGGCCTGAAAGAGTGAAATGGTAAACAGTACAATTCTTGGTCCACTTGCAACAATAAAGTTTAATTTTTGGGAAGTGATTTTCATTGAAATTGAGGGCCATTTCTTGTATTATCCTGTGACATGCGATCTTATTCCTAAATTCCACTTACTTGATTTGGAAAGATGACGAAATTCTCGTATGATTGAAAAATGTGAACGAATCTATTCAAGAAAATTTCTCTTATTGAATTATTGAACCTCAAATCCTCCATATAAGTGTCAGCCGGTAGTCCTGAATCGTTCTGATCCAAAGTAACGCCAGTTCTTCTCACTATATCAGCGATCCTCTGGAGAGCTTCGGATCTAGCAGACCCAGGAGGCGACGGAGGTCTCTCACAGTCTAATGTGTCATGTATGGATAGTTTCCTTCTATTTTGTGGTTTGAGAGGCAATGTGCAACTTCTTGATATTATTTCCTAGAAATATTCGAATTGTTGAAGTTGTGAACAAAATTGATGATTTACGAATGTTGCTTCACCATGATGAAATATGTTTCATAGAAAATAGAAGGCTTACCTGAGTATTTGTGTTTCTATTATTCTCAGAATTCGGCACTTGTATCCCAAATTTATCTAACCCAGACCAGATTTCAGCAACGAAAGCTTCTCGATGTGGAAAAGATGCTGTTTCCTCAGGTAGCTGTATCTTACACTTATCTATATCTACATAACAGAGACTAGCTTCAGATGCTACCTTGATATTTTCAGAGGAAGCATTGAGACCTGAAGAGATAAATATATAACTATATTTTCAAGATTTTCAGCGATCAAATAATGTGCTCACCCATAAGAAATGGAACAGGTGCATCAAGAAAATGATGCAGTGATGCTGGCAAGATCGGCACATAAACATGAGCCCATGTGAAAGGAAAAAGTAATGAGGTTATAGCTTCAGCTACCACCATCAATTTCTGGCAATCTGAAAAGTATCGCTCATCAACATCCCTCAACACTAGGTAAACCTTGCTCATAAGATCACTCTTCAAAAGGAGTGCACTAACAAATACAGTTATTGACACCCTTAGTTCCTTGTTAATTCATAGATGTCGCTACTGGTTCGCTGCTCAAAACCAGGTAAATCCAGAGCGATATCTAGGAATTAGAAATGAACTACCGAACTACTATGTGAATCCACTTCAGATATGTACTCACCAGTACTTCTCAGGAGGATTTGATTTTCCAACAAAAGGCATGTAAAAAGTTGAACAACAATATCAACTCCTAACCAAACGAACATCAACCTCAATGAATAATCTAGATGCGGTAACTCCAATGGTGGAGCCGGGTTTTGCAAAACGATACTAGTTGGAGGCAACTGTGGGTCTGAAGGGGGCAGATGCACCATTATACTCTTTCCAGGGGTAGGTAATTCAATCTAGAATAAAAAATTCACATCTGTCCTGAACAGTGAGGGTTCATACAACAAGAGGCATAACCTGGTTTGACAGGAAGGTACCAACATAACCACAGTTCCTTGCACATAGATGTCTCCACAGGTTTGCGACGACCACTGGCGACATCTAGCAAGGAACTGTATTATTCTGTGGTACTTATCATTTAATTATCATCTGTGCTTGAAATATTATTGATCTGAATGAACAAAGGATAACATATAAAAGATAATTTAAAGTGCCCCATTCACTGTAGGACAGGTTGTTTAAACCACCATAGAGTAAAGAAGGTGTACCACCACCCAATTGGCTAGACACACTCAACTTGTCACCCCTGGTTTCAATAATCCACTTGTGGCTTTATACAAGTTTCAATTCATTAAATTTGCTATAATTCATAACATGACACAAATATAATTTCATATAAGTACTTACTTCATACAAAAGATTGAACACATAGCTTTCCAACGAAAATTGGGAAGTTGACAGTCTTTTAGCACACCTGAAAGGAAGTTATAGAGAACAAAGAAATATCTTTATGAAGATAACAAACCTGTAAAGATTTTCTAAGAATATCTTAGCTGCCTGAACATAAGCACTTCTACACAAAATTGCAATACTTTTCGAAACAAAGAGTTTGTCTCTTGATATATCATAGTATTGCAGAGCTGCCCCTGATGGGTTATGTGGATTTAATTTGAAATGTCTTGGTAAAGATCTAGATTGAGGCACCTGGTTCTGGTTATTAAGTACTGGCCTTCTGCATCCACTTGATAGTTCTGTTATATACATTGCCTGGAAGTATTACACTCAGTAGGGACTCCAAATCAGTACTTCTCAAAACAAGACTTTTGAATTCATTTTAGAATTTACCTGTAAAGTTTGCATAGCTGTGCATATGTCTCGATTTCTTACTTCTTCATAAAATATTAAACTGAAACCGTAAAAACGTCTGCCATCCTCTTTAGTGATTAGAAATGAATGGAAATTTGGAGCCTGAGTGACTGAATGCTTTTGTGTTCGGAATTTCAGACCATTAGGCAGGCATAACTGAAATACGACTTTCATTATTACATGTTCAATATAGACTGACACCCTCACCATTCCAACAGCTTGTTCATCAAGAGGATATGCTGCAATATTGTCAGGGTAATGGCTTAGGACCTTTGTTTTATAAGATCTCTCCAGAGGAGAGACCTGTAAATTGTCTTCTGCAATAGAGGTCATTTAAATACAACACATTCCTCGTTTACACGAAGTGTCATACCTGCATATTTATCAGGTTCTAATCCTGAACTCAAATCGAGACCACTTATAACGAAATAATCAGCGAATTTGTTCATTTTAATTACAATTTGATCTTGAAAATTATCACATTTGAGATCCTTATCGAATGAGTATTATTATAATTATTTGATCAAAACTTTGTGAAATTACATTATATTTTTACATGCTCTATTTCATTTATACTTGATAAAGAAAACGCCATTTTACACTTTCTGTTTATATTTTTCCACAATTATTTTGATAAATTTCATATGACAAATCCGCAATCACACAATCAATAAACTTGAACTATACAGCGGATTATCTACTAAATCCCATGGGTGATGGGTGAGGGAGTTTTTCCTTCATATCTTATTATTTCTATTCTTAGATTTATAAGTATTCAAAATTCAAGTTATAATGGAATGGATATCATCAGTATTTTATTCATTTCGGTGAAATGTTGAATGAATTTCTACAAAAAAAAGGAATGTGTTATGTGAAGAAAAGAACAAGACAATTTCCCCATTTCCAGATAAAAATTACACTGGCAACACCGTTGCATCGTAAACATAGTAAACAATTGTCACTTCACTGTTCGATCGGCTTTCTTGGAGGAAAGATGAGAGAAGAATTAAGAATTTTTTTACTAAAGTAATGAAAAATATTTTATTTCAAGCTTAATTTCTGTTTGAAAATGACGATTATAGTATTTTTAATTGATACTTCTGCCTCGATGTTTCAAAGGTACTCGAATAGCGCTAGTAAATAACATACCTAACCAAATTTATTTCAGGACGTATATAGGAGGTCGAAACACAATTTTAGATGTTGCCAAATCCGCTGTTGAAACTTTTGTAAAAATAAGGCAAAGGAATATGGACAGTAGGAATGATAGGTATATGCTTCTTACGTTCGAGGAACATCCAAATAACATTAAAGCAGGTATGATTCCGACAGAAAAATGTCGTAGGTCCTTAAGTATGTTTGATATCAATCCGTGGGTTTCAGGATGGAAGGAAAACTTGGCAACGTTCATGAACGAATTGAAGAACCTGCAATGTTTCTCTATGACAACAATGGGAACTGCTGTCAAGCAAGCCTTCGATATTTTAAATATAAATAGAATGACTTCTGGTATTGACACATATGGTCAAGGACGATGCCCCTTTTTTTTGGAAACTGCAATTATTGTTTTGATTACTGATGGTGGAAAACTGACCAATGGTAAATTTATCTCATTCTATGGCTTCTCTTCTTCTTCTCTGATGATCCCCTCCTAGAAGAAATAGGAATATACTACTCAAACAAAAATATTGCCACTGAGTATTCCTATAACAAAAAGTATGACCCAGTTCAACAAAATAAAGCCAACACTAGCCTTACTTTCTTGCTTATTTATAGATGTCGCCACTGGCTATCAATTTGAGTATATAGACATTTGCTTGTTTTCGAACAGCACTTGTTGCTCTTATATAAATGCCCAATGCTTTCACTTTTTACTGTTACATTGCTCTTCTTTATTCACAATTACATATATCTCATGGGTTTTTCCTGATTTTTAAGCTAACGGAGTTCAGGAAGATTTCACACTTCCAATGCACTCACCTATACCAGGGTCTGAATTAACTCGAGAGCCTTTTCGTTGGGATCAGAGATTATTTGCTTTGGTATTGAGGCTTTCTGGCACTCCTGCATTGGATAGGGATACAGGTTTGGTACCAAGTGATAACAGTCCAATAGATGCAATGTGTGAAGTAACAGGGGGAAGATCGTACTGTATTACTTCTCATAGAATGTTGAATCAATGCATTGATAGTTTGGTACAAAAGGTGCGTTCAAATTCTCATGCTTAAAGAACATATCTTTGATAGGTAGAATTTTCAGGTCCAAAATGGTGTTGTAATAAATTTTGAGAAAATCGGACCTGATCCACCACCCCCACAGTTTGATAAGAATGAGGACGGAAAAGATGAATTGAAAGAAAATGAATGGATGGAAACCTTACACAACCCGTTGAATATTTCTTGGCACAACTGCAGAAAGATGATTTACGTACCCAAGTCCACACCTAAATCTTTCTTCATGGGTAAGCACTGACATGATTTTTGGGAGTTACATAATATGATACATTGATATCATTTTTATTTTTATTTCATTCAAAGTTTCCTGATGAAGATGAATTTTGTGTAGGTTTTTGGCCCATTCCTGAATCATTCTGGCCTGAATTGACTACTTCTGTGCTGCCAGCCAGATCGGCTCATCCAAATGTGAGGTTCACATGCACAAGTCAAGAACCTCTGGTAATTGAGAACTTACCATTCGATAAATACGAATTGGAACCATCCCCTCTAACACAATACATTTTATCTAGAAAACAACCAAAAACTTGTTGGCAGGTGAGTTGAATAAATTTTTTTGTTAAAACAGTTTTCTCACAATTCTTCAATTGTAGGTTTTTGTTGCAAATAGTTATAAAAACTCTGAGGTTGGTCATCCTTTTGGTTATTTGAAAGCAAGCACCAATTTGACATGCGTTAATTTGTTTGTGATGCCTTATAATTACCCGGTTTTGTTACCTCTCTTGGATGAACTATCAAAGGTATGCCGTTTGAAATTTATCTACGTTGAAATATGATTAATACTGTTTGTCTTCAGATTCACAGGTGGAAACCAACACCCGAATGGAGGACACAATTTCAAAACTATCTGAGAACTTTACCTGCATATTATGCAGCTCCTTTGAGGAAAGCTCTCACAAGGATGGGTGAGAAATTTATTAGTAATGTTTAGTTCACCTTGTGATTGATCATGTATTCGTTAAAGCGTTAATTATATTCTGAGTTCGAAGAATGTTGTATAACTCTTATTTTTCAACAGGTACACCTCTGCCTCTTGCTCAAACTTTGATTCCAGAGAACTCAGAGGCCCTAAGTTACACAGTTTCAAACTATCTCAAAAGGATAAAAAATGCTGCTAAATCTGAGTATGACAAAATGTGTAATGACATAATACAAAGGCAAAATAATGTAAGTAGTTTTAAATATAATCTCTTAGAATGTCCCTAACCTATTTTCTTCAGATGAATAATCAGAAAAACAGTTATAATGCACCTGAGAAAGTTGCTATTAAGGTAACATTGAAGAAAGAGTTGATAAGCCATCCGCTACTATCAGATAAATTCAACGCCCAACGAGATCAGTTGCTACCTCAAGGAAGCCCCATCAGTCTTTCCATCTCTATTTTGGACAAAGAAAGGCAGAATTTAAGTTTGAAGAATGCCTTTGAAATACCAAGAAATAGGTTGATATATCAGGTTAGTACACAGTAAAAGCCAACATAAGCATTGTATTATTTTGGAGTTTTTTCTACATTGTATTGTTCTCACTTATGCTGTTTCCAAATTCAGGTGGTACGAATGAGGAATAATTTCATGCAGCCAGACTGGGTGTCTCAGGATCTCGATAGTGCACACTCTCTGCCAATATCTCAAATGGGAAATTACCAAGAACATCTAAAAAGACAAACCCCTCAGCTCAGGGAGATTGAAAGCACACCTGTTAGGCAGCATATGTTCGGGAATCCTTTCAAGATCGACAAAAGGATGATGGTAAAAATTTCTCTCATTTTATTTCCTGATTGTTTTAGAATATTTGAAATGCTTATTTGTTGTTTCTGGATGCAGGTAGATGAAGCTGACATTGATCTTGTTGGCTCTCCAGGGACCAATAGGAATAATAAACGTCCCATTTCTAGTATCGATAATAACATTAGGACTTCTGCCAAGAGAAAACCAGGTCCTTTACCAAAGCAGTTTAGGTTCAGACGGCCAAGTGAAGACTTCTCGTCGGCCCCTTCTTCTCCAGAACGTTCTCCATCACCGTCACCTTGGTAAGACCGATATACTCTCATAGTTTTTTTTTTAAGGAAGCTCATATATTTATTTATTAAATCGATCTTCTTTCAGGTTGAATGCTATAGAGAAGGACATACCAAGTTTCGATGAGCCCCCACTAATAATAGAGAATGGTTTAGATACTCCAGTCAGCAGCCCTATGTCCAGCGAGAGATCAAGATCGCCATCTCCTCCATTAGAAGTGCCAAACCATAGTGTACCTAATGAAAACCACGTGTCGCTTAGGACTAATCCCATTCAGTATAACAGTTCACATTTGACGGAAGTGAATATGAACTCTACGAACAATTTATCGTATTCTAACTCGTCAACGTTGAACTCAAATAGTGATGATAAGATATCGCAAATATTGAAGGAAGTTAACAGCCTGCCGTCAGTTGTATTGAATCATAACAATCATGAACCTGTGGTCCCTGAGCAAAAACCCTCGGTAAGTTCTACGGCATGTCTAAATAATTTTTTTGGAACTCAAATTTTTATTTCAGGTTCAGTCTGAAGAGGAAATTGATGACATCAAAGCACAAAATGTTCAAATAAGAAAAACGCTCAACAAATTAGTAAGAAGGCCAGGAAAGAATTTTTCAGAACTCTTTGACACAATAAGAACACTAAGAGGCGATGTAGATATGCAAGTTAGTATTGTTAAATTGATAATCAAAGAATCGTTGAGGTTCAAAAGACAGTATTTGGCTTCCTTACTAGAGGAACATATAAATACTATGAAAGGTGTAGAAAACAAACAATAAATCAACGAAATACAACTTTTCTAATTTTATACTTTGATACAAGACATGAAATGAAGTGTATCCTGAATCAATGGATTTTATGTTATGAAATATTACTATTAAATTTTAACTGATTGTTGTCGTCATTGACATGCGAAATTTCGAATTTTACTTTGAAAAAATTGTAAATATTCCCAAAGGAGTGCCTTAACCGGCTGAAATTCCATAATTTTGTTTGGCAATGACTTGATCTGAAAAATTTGTAAATATTATAGAATGAATAAAATTGTTATTTCTTTCACCAACTGAGTTTTGTAAATTTAAAGTGTTTTAGATGTTAATTTTATAAATAAATTATTTATTCTACATAGCTTCATTACGCATTTTTATTTGACAATTCATTATCCTTCATATCACCAAGACCTCCACAACTTTAGCCGGCCCTGTGTATATTCTCAAGTAAGGTGAGTGGCCCCACAACTCAAAAAATATACAAAAGTGATAACTTAAGGTAACAAGAGCTGCCTGCTTGCACAAATTCGTAGCTAGGTACCCAATAAGCCCAACTTTGCTTAGCTTCTAAACAAAATAAATTTCCCGATCCTCTAATGGCACAATGATAACGATTTTTTCGATAACTCATTGCATAAAAGATAATTGTCGAATTTTGAGGTGGGAATGGTCTTAAATGTTTAGGTTAGGTTGGAATCACTTATGAAGAATTTGTGGTCAAGTTTAATTCAGTTCGCCCCTCTGGTCGGTTGAAACCATGATAGATTTTGAAGGAAAAGGCGTCATTCAATCCACATCACAACAAAATTAATTTACAGCATTTATTTTTTCATTGAACAGATACAAAAATATACATATTATGCAACTAATTGTGAAGTCTAATTTTGATGTGAACAGACACTGGGTCATAATCATGCTGTATGAAGATGAATCATTATATTTTAATTTGGTGAAGAGTGTGTAAATCTTAATGTATTAGTGTCTTTTTAAAACTGTAACATATTAACAAGTATCATCTAAATTAGAATGGTAATGGTTTTAGTCCCAAACATACATTGGTTTATATAATTTGAGATGAATCAACCATTATGAACCGATATTTTGTCATAAAAGGTATGTTATGAAATCTAAAGTCATGGGTGGAAATATTTCCATAACAAGGTGTATAATACAGAACTTCAAACTTATCTACTTGATATGTAAGACACCTTTCATTTCATTGATCCCTATTATTGTGCTGTAATTATTGTACTTATATGTTTATTAAACAAACTGCTCTAATCATTACCAGTAAAAAAGCTACATTGCAACCATATTCAGTCAATATAATAACATGAATAATAAGTTGCTCATTTTCCAATATAAAATCCTTACCTTAATAAACACAGGATCTCTGGTTTCTTTGAAACAAAGCATTTTTGATATGAAATTTTCTTCTCAAAATGAGTTCTTTTATCGCCTGGTAAACGACTGTTAGTATAAAGTGAAATGAATTGAGTTATTTCACATTTCTCTAGCCTAAAAATATTAAACTTCAAAATTTGATATCACTAGGATGTTCAATACATGAATTGGCTGATTTTGCAATTTAATCAGCTGCTATTCGTATTGAAATGCGCAAATCTTCACCAGGCAGTAATGATTTGAATTATAATAGTACTTATATGCATTCAAAGTCCTTCTTTTATTTTTTTCAGACATTCTATATATCAGGTCATTGAATAAATACTGTAGTTCTAATAGTAGTCAATTGTTTGGATATGCATATTTCAAAAAGTGACGATTTAAATGAATGGAAAACTGAAAATAATGAATTGGTACATCTGTGCAGACATACTGAATCAAGCAGTGCACATTTGAATGACTTCAAACGAATTGCTCAAATCAAGAGATGATATATAAAAACTGACCTAGATATAACATAAATGTTTGGTATAATTTATTCTATACAATACTTGCAAAAATTTGGCCACTTGATGAGCTCAAGGCTGTTGATAATCCTACACTTATGATCCTAAGCTTAATTTCAATAAATACATCATTTTAACCATGGAAGCCATTTTCAGTCTTGCACAAAACAAAGTGTTTGTCAGAAATTTTTGACATTGTGGGTTCAATCCGAAATTGATATGTGCTTTATGTACTGAATTGTAGCAACCCTTTGGAGTTATCCATATTCTTATTTTCTAAAGTAATGAACTTAACATTCCTATCGGACGGATAAATAAAACTATAGCAGTACCCAGGAAACACACCTTGATCTTATCATGATTAATGATCTAAAGATCTTTTTGGACTTAAAACATGAGTATAGAGTTTTAACGTCTGGTAGCATTCTACCATTAAAGAACCACCTCATTAGAAGTTTTGATGGGGAGCACCCCATCTTATTTCCGGTATGTGTATCTCCTGGGCTGTATCCTAGAACCGATCTTTTGCAGATAACATCTCGTGATCACCTTGCAACATTTGGAGATCCTCAAGTTCTTGGAATTTTTCATGGTCCCTTATGTGAGCATAATTTGCAGAAAGGCACATCAAATAATGCACCTAAGAAATCATTGTACAGTAATTACAAACCTATATGGTCCATTTCTTCAAATTATCCCTTCAAAAATAGTTTAAAAGGAGTATATTCAATATTGTGCTAAGAAAATGGGCCTTACTCATCTATACAGATCATTGCCAAGAAAAATGCCTATGTTTTTAAAGGCATATAATTACAAAATGAACCACTACCTCTATGTCTTCAAACGGTCTTCCAAAAAAACTTAAAACAAATAGATCACTTACCAAACTTAAAATCACCAATACGGAGGCTACAGTTGCAAATATGAACATTATTTCAACTTTCTCAACATAATCTATACAAAAACTCTTCACTTCCTTCTCTCCGCTGATTTTCATCCTTTCCTGAGGTGTATTATCTGGCAGTAGAAAATCTGGAACATTTTTGAGTTAAATATCAATATGAAAGTTGGCGTAAAAACTTACAGAATTGTGTTAGATCAATCGGATCTTGATATGTGGCTACTCTAGGATTCTCACACATTTTCCAGAAGACAGTATAAACAAAAGTAACCAATACTAGGAATGTGAACTTTATGATCCATACTAATGTAAGAACATATGTTATAGCCATGAACTAGAAAGAAAATTAAATTAAAGAAACATACATTAATGTTATTCCAGTTAAATTACTCACTATTGCACAACTTATTCTTCCTCCAACTCTGTGTCTCCAGGCTCGGTAAACCTTATGTCTAGTAGCTCCTGTTGCCAAACAACCCACAAAAAGGATCATAAGGCCTAGTGCACCCATACAAGCACCGATAATAACAAAAGTCATTTTAACCGCTTCAATCCTAAAAGAATATCTTAAGTGATATATGGGTGGATTCTGATATTCACAATTCTTACCAAAAGATATTGAGTTTGAAGATATCTCGAAACATTAAAACAGCTAGGGTGGCTCCTCTATACATTGTTCCACAAAATATTGATACTCCCAGAGCGCACATAATGGTGGCAATGAGAGTAGCATATGGAATTCTGGTAAGACATGCATCGCATCCCCCTAGAAAAGATTTTTTCAAGAAATGAGAAGCATATAAAAGACAATTTTACTTTGTTCAACTTCTAAATAAGTTTCTACAGAAAAAACACTTTCTTCAGATCTACTTCGTGGTATATCAAAAGAAGTCTCCTGAATGGGAGCTCGGCGATAATTATTCATTATTGCAACAATAAGGTGAAATTATTACTCATGTTTTAAATTAACCACACCTTTTATGGGCTAAACAAGATAACGTCTGCTAAGATAAAGATAATCTTACCCATCTTCTAAACAAATCAGATAAACAAAAACGGAGTCTATAACAGTTAATCAAGTACCCTTTTCTAGGGTTAACGACTTTATTCCCTCATAATTAGAGCGAATCGACGTAAATGCTTCTTACGTAAATAACAACAATTTTCAATTTGTCAATTAACATTTTATGCTGGTGAGCTGGTGTCAAATATGTTGAATTTTCTGAACTGCAATATATTTGAACTAATGTACGGGAAGCACACTTCCCAATTTGCACAGCAAAGAGGAAGCAAACACTCTCTGGAGGATGGAAAACCCTCTGTGGTTCTTGTTTGTTTTCTCAGCTGATTCTGACATTATTATTGTTCCTTTCTTCCTTTGCGTAGGGTCCATAGATTAAAGAATTATAGGGTAGGGTCTTCGTCTGCTGCAGGTGCATCGGTGCATGGTGCATGGATGTGCAAGTGTTGAAGTGCAAGTCACGTTTTACCTGAATTATTTTAGAAAATGTTCTTGCATCTTATGTAAGTTTTTTATAAATTCGAAAAATATGTTTTTCGATTTAAAAAGGGAAGATGAGCTAATGCAAATTCGTGGAAAATTGAGAGATGACAAAATTAAATTATGGTTGGAACCATTTTATGTTCAGACAAAGGGCCCAGCGCAAGAGGAATTGAAGGTAATTGATTTTGAGTATTAAATATCGGAACAGTTTTTTTATTAGTTATGTTTCAGAAATTGGCAGAAGAATTCTCTTCCTGTTTGAAACTTGAGTATGATTCTTGTCTTGAAATACTCACTGATCTGCAAGAAAGTTCTGTTGAAAATTTGAAACAAAATACTAGGTATAAAGAAAGTGGACTTGCAACATTGAAAATAAAATTATTACACCAACAAAGTCCTCCAAAAATAATTCGTAAAGAACTTCTGCTGACCATAACTGCTGCTGAACTGAAGGGTCTCATTATGCAAGATGTAGCTGCCCCAGATAATGGGTGAGTCTCCTTTTTTTCCCTACAACTTGGTCATTTTAAGTACAGTGAATATTATCTGTATGTCTGCGTATTGTTTTGATGTACTTTAATTTTTGTATATATTTTATTCTAGGTTGAAATTGATTTCATCGGGCAAAGTTCTAGTAGATAATGAATCCCTGATCAGTCAGGGTGTCAAACATGGAGGCATGATTTTAGCAATCATCGTGGGGGATGCCCAGAATGAAATGAAAGAGAGTGAGGATCAAATTAAAGAATTGGAAGGAATCAAATCAGATTCTAGATTACTCGCCCTGGATGATCAATATTTTGAAGTAATACATTGTTAATTTCTATGTATTTATTGATGATTTAATTCAATTGATTTTTAGCTAGAAGATCAGTTCGGAAACATTGTTAGAATGCCCCCGGGTGAGAAGGAATCTCTAGTAATTGCAATGACTCTGCAGAAAAAAGGGGAAACTGCCATGAAAAGGGGAGATTACTCCAGAGCTTTAGTTATGTTTTTAGAAGCTGACCAGGAATACAAGTGAGACTTTTTTGAATAATTTGATATTTTTCATTCAAACTGGATATAAATAAATTGGATTAGAACTTTGTATTACTGTTTAAGGGTCAGAAATTAAGATTATAATTATTATTTTTGTTGATATGAATTGCAGGGGACATACTTTGAAAAATAATCCTCTGAATAAAAAATGGAATGATATTTGAGTTGAAACATTTTTTTCAGGCAATGCAATTCAAAATGGTTAGCTGCAGTTGATAACTATGGATTGCTGGACTTGGATATAGCTTGGTGCTATTTGTGCCTTCAAAGTGTATCCAATCTTCCTGATGCTCAAGAAAGACTGAAAAGATGTGAGGAGGTTTTTGCCAGGACATATGGTCGTAATTTTGAACGAGTTGTAGCAGTTAAAGGGTTTTCAGGTAAGACAATATATCAAACTCATGGTTTCAATTCTTTTTCAGCAAAGAAGTTTGAAAATAATAATTCAATGAAAATAGTTCGAGGTACTTTAAGATCTTTAAATTATTATAACTAATTAATTTGATTGTCTTGTACACAGTGAACATAATTTTATTTAGTATGAAATTTTTCTGATTATGAAATTCGTTCTTGTGGATTTGAGTAACCAGTCATTATTCTTATTTTTTCCTTTTCCCCTTTATGTTATGATATCTTATCTCCATATTTTTTTCTGTTTTTTCCTTTTCAACATTATGTCGATACATTTTTTTCAGGTAATGAAGAAGCTTTAGTTATGAGGCTACATCTATTGCAAGCAGTTCTCTTGTATCATCAAAATAGAAGAAATGAAGCTCTAAGAATGTTTCATGTGACTGAAAATGAACTCAAAAGCCTTAAAATTGATGAAACTAGCATTGTTCATCTCCTAGAATTAGGTAATGACGAAATATTAAAATATTATCAAATCTATACTCAACTAAAAAGATTCATTAAATAATAATATTTTACGTTAAATTCAAGGCTATACACTGAATGAAGCAAAAAGAGCACTGAGAGCTACAAAAGGTGATGTCAGTCAAGCTGTAGCACATATTACTGACTTGAAAGAACAAGAAAAAAGAACTAAAGCCAAGAAACTCTTGGATAAGTAAGATACTTTGATTTATTTTAATAATGATGTTTTTAACTCTTATCACGCTTTATAGGGAGAGACAAAAATTGGGATTGTGTTCTGATGGCAAACAGTATGTTGAACCCAATTTCCTTCAAATTCTGGTTAATATGGGATATAATAGGGAAGCTGCTAAAATTGCTTTACAAAAATGCAACAATATCATAACAAATAGCATTCAATACATTCAAGATAACCCTTTACCTGGGCCTAGTTCGTCAAGCTTTCACCAAGTAGATCTCGCAGATTTGGTCGTTAGGCTTTTACCAGATGTGAGTTAATAATTTTTTTATTAGGAATCTTAATTTATTGATATATGTATATCTTTTTCAGTTGATTGCAATAGGATTCAGCACTGAAATGGCTACATTGGCTTTGTATAAACATGGTGGAAATGTTTATAAAGCAGCTGAGGATCTGCTGAACAATAATGGAGTTATAGATCCCCAATCATCTGGGCTTAGCCCAGAAGAAGGTAGAGACTGTCGGTATTTTTTTTTCTTTTTTCAGTAGAGCTAGAGAACAATTTATCTTCATCGGATCAGAGGACATTTTTTGTGCATGTTTCCTCTCTTAAGGTCTTCAAATGTTAGTGTATTTTAGTATAATTTGCAATTATAAAACCTATCGTAACTGGCGCCTGAGCATGTTATTCACAGGACAGAGGTTTGTGCCCTGAGAGTTTTTCACAAAAATTGGGTTGGAACACTCCAAAAAAACATTTATGTTTCAGTTATCAAGAAAAATCAGTCTTTGACCATTCTTGCTATTTATTTTTGTAGATATAGTTGTGAAAGGAGCAGTATGTTAGTATGATTTAAAAATGAACAAATAGTTCTAACACGCTTTCACTTCACCTTGGATATATTGTTTTCAGTCTCAAAGTTGAAAAAGAAGGCAACTGAAGAGAATGAGAAGGAATCACCCAAGGATGAAGCCTACAATCGTTTGGTGACTGATATGAATGTTGAAGAAGATTTGGATTTATCTCTCCAACAAGAAGAGCAAATGTTACAAATGTTTTTGCAACTCCTCCAAAAATAATTAAATCAATGTATAATTTTTTAAGAATTTTCTAACAATAATTGTTTTAGCTACCTCATTGTAAGTTAGATTGTAATGTTTTGACTGATGAAACGAATTTCATAATTTTATAGACGCAGAATATTTTTCAGTGGGGGATTTTTAGGGTTATATGGGCAAAGAGTTTTTGAGAGATGTTTACAATAAAAACACATTGTTCAAATTCGTTTTTTTATAAACCTGCTCCAACTACAACGTTTTTATAAGCTTTTATTTAGTTTCACCTGTCCCGGTGTCTGTCTGTGTGTCTGTAATCAAATCTTGCAAGTTAAATATAACACACTTCTAATCAAAGATATTCTATATTGTAGAATATCTTTGCTTCTAATCGTCCGATTGATTTGAAAATTTGCAGGTGTACCTAATCCTAGTGTCAATGCATCATGAAATATTTTTTATAGAAAAAAAAAATGGCGGATGAGTTTTGCAATTATGATCCGATTCCATTCAAAATTAGTATCTGGGTGTATTTGGGTTCGAAAATGATGATACTCTTGTCAAAACTGGGAAATTCAAGATGGCGGACGAGTTTTGTAATTATGATCATATTCTATTCAAAATTGGTATATGGGGGTTTACTGAGTCGGAAATTACGATTCTTCAAAATCGAGGAATTCAAGATGGCGGCTTCAAAATGGCGGATGAATTGTTATAAAAGCTTATCTTCAAAAATGTTTTTTTGAGAATTAGGCTTGTTTCAAATAGCAACATCACATTTAATGTGACTTTGATCTTATGACTCCATTGATATTCCTGACAAAAATATCCTATCGGCAATATGAGTGAATTTTATAGATATGTACTTGAGAAATGAAACATTTCTAAGGTAAATAATGGACATACATCAGGAATTCATTTCTGCGAAATTCATTTCCATTCAGTATTATTTATGTCCACTGCTTACTAATGTGTTGCCAACATGCCTGATTTGAATGATTAAAAAGATTTCGCGAATCAAGATAACTTGAGTCTCTTTCTTAGTCATGTCCAAGGACTATACAGGTGGCCATTTGAAAACGAAACAGACGAGATTACAGACGAAATAAATTTTTTCGATAGAAATGCTCGGACAGGTCGATTTCTGTTTCGAGGGGGACAACTTAAGATGTAGGTTACGGACGCATAGCGCTTCAACCCTTGCTACTACAACCCTCACCCCCAATTTTTGAATAGGGAAGATGGGGTGAGTGATACCTCATTTGAAAGGTATTTTTATACTGATTTCAGCACAGTAATTGTTTTTTCATTTTATGCATTAGTTCTCGAAATATTCTTAACTAAGTATTTGAAAATGAAGTGGTGTTTTCATGGCACTTTTAGTGTTTTTTTGTGAAAAATCGACATCTTGATTAAAGATTTCTATGTCAGTGGATTGGAGGAAGGAAGCCACAGTCATGGTTGTTTTGAAGCTCAAAATGTCGATTTTTCACAAAAAAACACTACAAGTGCCATGAAAACACCATTTCATTTTCAAATACTTAGTTAAGAATATTTCGAGAACTAATGCATAAAATGAAAAAACAATTACTGTGCTGAAATCAGTATAAAAATACCTTTCAATTGAGGTATCACTCATCCTATCTTCCCTATTCAAAAATTGGGGGTGAGGGTTGTAGTAGCAAGGCCAGCAAGGGTTGAAGCGCTACAAGGACTATAAACAATAAACTTGTTTATAGTCCTTGGAAGCGCTATGCGTCCGTAACCTACATCTTAAGTTGTAGTATTTCGTCTGTAATCTCGTCTGTTTCGTTTTCAAATGGTCACCCTGTATAATAATTCCTTGAGTCATGGCGAGTGATTAGACTTCAAGTTCACAGATTTCCTGACATAACTTAACTTAGACCACCAGTAGGCAATCCACGTGATATTTCCACCAGTAACCTCAAAAGTTTTTGACATGTCGCTGGCTAGGTTACTAGCCTTAGGTGAATACGAGGAATTTCATACATTTTATGAGGGAACTGGTGAGATTTTAGGCTTTCTAATATGTGCGACCTGCGAGTAATAATAAAACACGCAAATGCACTTTGTCGATGAAGAACCTTTTAATCAAATAATGTGGCCCTTATTTTAAGTGCCAATAAAACCAAAAAGAGTCTCTGAATGATTTTATCAAATGGTAAGATAATAAACTGAACAAAACTAGAAACGATGAATACGAGTAACAATTGAGAAAATAATTATTTCCTGAAAGTTATAATATCCAACCCTGTAGCAAACACCCTATTCAATAATTCATCAACCATTCTCCTAACAGGGGCATGCTCATCATCCCAGTCTATCTCGACTTCAGCAAGGGCTACCTTATCTATTGAGTCCTTCGATCCACACAAGCATTCTTCCCACACTTGTATGACTTCAGCCAGCTTCACTTTATCGATTGAATCTCTCGAGAAGCAGGAGCAAGAACTTAGTTTTTCGGAAATGGTGTCAGCAGCCTCTGCACGTTTGAGCACCTCTATGGGAATTTCTTCCACTGTCCTCATCATGATGTTGCATAGAGAGAGGTGGTATTTGAATTCCTCTGTCTGAGACATCATGTCTTTCAGAATATCGTCTAGAATCATTCCGACGTATAATCGAATCTCGGCAGGTGACATTGCTGAAACTGGTGGTGGGGGCTTGGCAGGTTCTGTTCTTTTGAACAGGAAAGGATCCTGAAAGAGTTAACTGAAATATAATAAATTTAGGTACATAGTACAAGCAGAATGAGAGATGCGCGGTAATTTTTTATTACTTGAACTGTTTATCATCAGCTCCCAAACAACAATTTTGAATCTTTGAAACATTTCCATAAGACCCAGGTGAAATGAGCTCAGTTTATATTTACACCATAAGAAGGTTTGGATGAACTGCGCCCCTAGACAAATCTATTTTATTTAGGACGTATTGACGGTAATTTTTCCTCTAAATTGATGCCACTGTTTTATAGAGACCAATGGTCCTACCATACAGTGGCGCACCCAGAAATTTTATTCGGGGGGGGGGGGGTCTGATCAAGAGTAATCAGGTTTTTGTAAGTTATATAATTTAAAAAATGCGCCGCAAGCGAAAACCTTCTTGAGTAATGGATATATCGCATTCGTTATTATACAGGGTGTTTCATTGGTAAATGAACATACGGTAACCTGAGCTAGAGCTACCCTAGGCAAGTACAAAAAACTGATATATGATAGGTCTAATCAATTCCATAACCGAGATACAGGGTGCTTTATGTATTCACCAAAAATTTCAATTCCTCATAACTTTTTAATCAACCAGTATAGTCGGTTGATATTTGGAACGTATGATTGATTGACTTCTACAGGTCGATCGATTTACTTTTGAATTTCCAAAAAATTCCAGGTCCGTATTTGAAAAATATGGGACTTCTTCCAAGCTGAGATTCAACACCCTGTATATTGAAATTTTGCGATTTCATTGAGATAATGAAAAGAGCAGAAAATTTTCAATGGGGTTCAGTAGATTTCATTGTCCCGCACGTCATTTCCAATTGAATATTGCAGTTCCACAAAATTCTCAGAAAAATCGTACATTATGATCTAATTGAATTTTTTTCGTCCCACTAATTGCACATTCGAATTTCATAATATTCTGTGGGATCATTTGGAGTTATTTCCGGAAAAACATCGAGAAAAATTTAGTTGAAGTCAACAAAGATGAATAAATAACTGAAGAAACATAAAAACTTAACGTGAATTACAGAAGGTGCTCGAAAGTACCACAATTTTGTTCAATACACATTCTTGCCCTCTTCAAAATATGTCAGATATTTTTTTTTGATCAAGTCTGGATTATTACGTATTTCATTGCACGCGACACATCGACACTTCCTATTTCACATCTGATAGGTAATTGCGTCCTTTAATGTTTGATAACAGTAGGGATTGTCGGATTGTCCTCATCCTTCCTATTTCAGATGAATTTCATGAACATTTCAAATAACCCCAAATGAAATAATCAACAGGATTGAAATCTGGTGACCTAGCGGGCCAGGCATGCGGTCCACCTGTGCCTATCCGGATATTTGGAAAGTTCTGATCTAAAAATTGTCTGATCATTACTCTAAAATGGGGGGAAGCTCCATCATGCTGAAAATGCATTCCTGCAGTGTCCGTACCTTCGAGTAATACAGGAAGATGATAATAATAATAATAATAATAAATCCATTTATTGTAAAGTCTCACAATATGGGACAACAAAAGGCCTCATTATCAGAGTTCCAGTAACCCGGACTCTGCTAGGGCCTCAATTTAAATAACAAAATTAAAAATCATGAGCAACCATGCAATAACAAAAAATATCAATATTCTCATCATACAACAAAAAAAATCTTATTTAGAATACAGCAATCAATTAGAGAAAAAAAATAATGATGTTGGAGGAAATCTAAGTAAAGATTTTCTTCAAGCCGTCTTGGTATGACCTGTGGTCTAACCAATCGATTTTATTAAACGCCACACCATACGTGATACGTTTCTTGAAAATTTGTATAAGGATTTCGTATGTCTGACTGCATGCAGATTCTCTGCAGCCCACTAATGCGAATCTCTAATAATGACCCCATCCCTCGTGAATCGGTAAATAAAATTCTGTTGAACATTCTTTCATTTCGTAAAATCCAGCTACTAAAGTTAGGTCTTCTAATTTCATCACCTGGATCCAATCGTTGTACCTTCTGGAGAACAATTTGATCATAATGTACGATTTTTCTGAGAATTTTGTGGAATTCCAATATTCAATTGGATCTTTCCCTGAAGCTCTCTTTGAGCAAAATGACGTGCGGGACAATGAAATCTACTGAACACCATTGAAAATTTTCTTCTCTATTCAAATATCTCAATCAAATCCCAAAATTTCAATATACAGGGTGTTGAATCTCAGCTTGGAAGAAGTCCCATATTTTTCAAATACGGACCTGAAATTTTTTGGAAATTCAAAAGTAAATCGATCGACCTGTAGAAGTGACTCATACGTTCCAATAATCAACCAACTATACTAGTTGGTTCAAAAGTTATGAGGAATTGAAATTTTTGGTGAATACATAAACCACTCTGTATCTCGGTTATGGAATTGATTAGAACTATCGTATATCGGTTTTTTGGACTCGCCTAGAGTAGCTCTAGCTCAGGTTAACGTATGTTCATTCACCAATGAAACACCCTGTATATGTATATCAATCCCTATTTCTATCTGTAAAGGAAATGTTTAAGTTTCCATTCTGTTCTAAAATAATTATTATTACTTTTTTTCACGGCTCGGGGGGGGGGGGGGCTGCAGTCCGACAGCCCCCCCTCGGTGCGCCACTGCTACCATATGCATAACTCTTAAAAAATTATACCAATGATCAATATCTCTGAATGGAATATTACCGAATCCATGAAGTCCAAACTGCTGACTTTGAGCAGCTCAGCACTAGTTTTTAGATCGTCCAGTTGTTCTTTCGAAGGTTCAGCACCAATCTTATTCACAATTTCCTTCACGATTTCGTTAACGCTAGCGTAGTCGATCAAGGGGGTAATGGTGTCTTTGATGAAATTCTCCAAAGACACCTTGTCCAATGTTACATCCAAATTGTCCAAAATGTTTTTCACTATCGTTCGCACTATATCCTCTTTCTTTTCTCTGGAAAAATTGAAATTGAAAAAAGTTAGAAATTGAGTTTGTACATAAAAATGTTTCAACTTACTCTTTGGCTCCTTGAACACCAATAGCTGGCAATTGAATATCCGAGATGTCTTCACCAATCAATTCGGGATAAAGATATCCACGGGCATGTTCGATATCTTCGAATGCTTCTTTCTTGATAGCATCGATTTTATCTTCCTCCACTATTCTTCCTGCTGGGAATCTACTCTTCGACTTTAGGGCCTTGATTTCCTTCCTCATAGCCTACGAAATGCATAATCTTCTATATATATAGAAGAAAGATGTTGGTTACACCCTTAGACAACCTTTGTCTAAGGTTACACCATTTATAACTCGAGATCGGATGGACTGTTTGTTATGAAACTTTATATATGAATTCGTCTACGGTCTGGTTATTATAAAATACAACAAAACTTCGAAAAAGTCGTTGAAAATTTTATTTATACAGAAAATGCTTTTCCTTCTTTTGAGTAAGGCTACTGTAAGTTACGCTGCTACAGCTTGACCAAAACCAAAATGTCTTAGCGTAGGAGTACAGATCTCTAAAATGATTAGATTTCGTTGAGATATGAGAGAAGTTTCGTTCTTACCACTTCAGGTGGCGCTATTCACACATTATGACTGATTACTATTAGTTATTTTCACAGTTTTATTTATTGAAAATGATCAAGAAGCGGGTGAATATCATATTGAATTTTCATCGAAATGTCAAGTAAATCGTATTTTGACGATCAGTTTCAATAGTAAGAGGTCAATTCTCACCTATTCTTATAATTTTTTAAATGTTTTTGAATTTCTGTTTGGGTAATAAATATATTTGCGGAAATAACAGAATCCAAAATTGCCATAATTAATAATTGACATATTATTTTTGTGTTTCTGTTCTGTGTGACAGCTCATATCCATGGAAACATAGAAATCTCGCTGCTCCACCGCTTAAATAAGAGAATTCTTTTCGTGTGAATAACAATGATATTAAAATTTTGTACATTTTGCCCAATTTATCCCCTGCTTGAAAAAATAGCATTGATTAGTTTATACAACTTCAACGGTGGGTTTCACAAAGCGAAATCACCGGTGATCGGAGCTTGATCCAGCATCGAATCGATTTGACAGTCCCAAAATCAGAGAACCAAGCCGTTGATCTCCGATCACCGGTGATAACGATTTGTGAAATTCACCGTAAGTATCATTTAGGTTTAGGCGAAACAAAGTTCTCCGGGCCAGCTAGTACTAAATATAAAAATAGCAATATTTATTTAATCTGTATATTGAATATTGTTTTCTAAAAAGCGAAAATGGCACCACTTCCTCTATACCTAAAGGATTGTTTCACAATTTTCAATTTGAATCTTTTACTATTCGTAGAAGGTTATTTCTTAAATAACATGATCGATTTTTGAAACTTGTCCTCATTCACTTTGCTCATTTGAGATTCAACGACTCACATCGATTTGTCTTTCTTGCTTCTTCAAAATTGCTTTCAGATGCTGTAGTTCACCATCTATTTCTTCTGCGTTGTCCTTCCTTTTTTCCACCATTTCTCGTTTCTTGTCTTGATTCGCTATCTGTGAGGAAAGCTCTAGTTTTTCTTTTTTCAGCAAACCTAAAAGATCTAATCGAGCAGTATTGTCCCTTAAGGCTTCGGTGTATTCTATTTCGGCGTTCTCAAGTTTTTTCTGAAAAACATCAAAGGTCTTGAACAGTGAAGATTGTGAGAAGATACTGGAACGCAGCCAAAGAAAAAGAGGACAACTACCATCTAAATCCTATGATTTTATCTAGGCTGCTAGTTCGGATCGGTCAATCGTCGGGTTACAACTTATACATGTGAAGATGCCTATAACTGTTGTAGGTGAAACTTTTCATACTTACATCCCATAAAATAAGTTCGTCTTTGTATAATGACTTGACGTCCGCCAGAGACAATCTGAGGTCATGTACCATTTTTCGTAAAAGAGCTTCCATCAATTCATTGACTATATCATCGCCAAATGTTTTCTTCTCCAAATGTTCGTCTATCACTTCAACCCTCATTACCTTACCAAATTTCAACAGCACCAAATCTATTATTTGTTGCTTCAAGACCGATATTTCCGTGTGCATATATTTCAGGTCGGTTTTCATTCTTGCCAAATGTTTTATGTCCACCCTAAAAAGGTACCTACTGGTCAATTTTGCAGAAATAGCCTCGATTTTTTATTGAGGGAGATACTATTTTTATGTATTTTGATCAAGCCATATTCACAATATGTAATAAAATCGTCTATGCATTTTTAAATAATCGAGTGAGGACAGAACTGGGGGAATAAGGATTTTAGGGCAGGCTTAGCCTCTCTTGCCTCATCTGAGGAGCCACCAGTGATGTAGGTGAAATATAAACGAACAAACCTAACAGTATGAGATTCTTTATTTTTTATCGGTATCAACTTACAAATGTCTTGATTTGAGCTTCAGTGTTTCGGATTGTAATTCCCCAACTCTTCTGTATAATTTCGACAGGCCATTTCTCGAAAATACCAGACATTCGGAGATTGGCCAAGTTTCTCCAGAGGCCCTAAGATTTTGAACCTGATCTAAGTTCAGCATAATGGTACACTCGACTTCATTTAATTTCTGCTGCTTTTCACGCTGAAATGAGGATAAAATAAATCTGGAATTTTATATTACAGAGAATTTTGCTGTTAACATTTTCCGAATGCCAATCCCGAAGCACTCACCTGATAGCTTGTCAGCTCTTCCTGGCTAGCTTGAAGGGACAAATTCATCACCCTTATTTTCTTCATATTGAGTTCCAGGTCCTTTTTCATACCTTCAATTTCTCTCTGACATTCCCTTACTCCAATTTCCAATTGATGCCTGAGAATCAACAAAAACTAAATTTCTGAACTACACCTTTCACAGTTGTAATTCAGAAATTCAAAGTTGAATTTCAGAAAAGGGAACATGTATTTCAGAATAGCAATATGTAATTCAGAAAACCGAAATTGAATTTCAGAATAGTTAATTCAATTTCAGAAAAACGAAATTGAAATTCAGATTAGGAAGTTGTAATTCAGAAAAACAAAGTTGTAATTCAGAATAGTGAATTGAAATTCAGAAATGGCAAATTCAATTTCAGAAAAGGAAAATTGTATTTCAGAAGTTATCAATTCAATTTCAGAAAATGTAATATGTAATTCAGAATAGTATCGAGCTCGGTATCAAGTGATGCAACATAGGAATCTAGGACAATGTGGCATTGAACCTGTCTTGAGTATTTCGTATTTTCAAATTTGTTTTTTTCCTGTTTTCGGTTTTGACTGTATATACCTTCATGTTATTCTTGGAAATAAAGTTATTGTTATTATATTTCTTACTTCTATGAGGGTATCTAAGTACTTTGAGAGTCGAAAATCACCTCAAGAATCATTATTAATATTTTTCACCACCCATTTTAAATGAAATCATGTCTCCATCTTAATTACATACATAATACCAGAAAAGGTGGTTTGGGTACCAAGTAATTGAATTACAATTTCTTTTTTCTGAATTACAATTTCGTTTTTCTGAATTAAAATCTCCCATTTCTGAATTTCAAATCATCAATTCTGCATTACAATTTATATTTTCTGAAATTCAAATTTCCGTTTCTGAATTACATATCACTATTCTGAAATTCAAATTACCCTTTCTGAATTACATATCACTATTCTGAAATTCAAATTACCGTTTCTGAATATCAACTTACTATTCTGAATTACAATTTCCATTTTCTGAAATTCAATTCGCTTTTCTGAATTACATTTTACGTTTTCTGAATTACAATTGGAAAAGGTGTAGACGGTTCTGCATGGATTTACGAGTTTTATAAGATATTTCAGTTGGGACACTCTTTATATTATTTGAACAATACGCGAATGAATGATCAACTTGCTGATTACCTTTCTGAACGCAATGCTATGGTGTTATCGAAAATTTCCTGTTCACAACCCTTAGGACAGACGTTCAGATCTTGCTTTATGAAACCAAAGTCTCTGGAATCAATACTTTTGGTATCGTCCTCTTCTTCAGATTCCGAACTGGAAGAAGACGAAGACTCGGAACTGGAATCTGGAAAACAAGAGCTTGGTCATATTATTTCGATGACTTTTATGGGTAGAGCAGCTCGAGCTGATGGCTCCTTGCTTTTTCAAGTTTTACTATTCTCACCATCTCCATGTGGGACCTTAGGAGGCTTGTACTTCTTCTTGAACACCTTCTTCAGAAAATCGGAGAACTTGTTGTCGTGGATCAGCTTGTTGAACTGCTCGTGGATCAAACCTTGCTGTTCCAAGTTCTTCTCGATGGCCCCGTTCTGAGTTTCAATCTGCGACTTCACCTCGTTTATCACGTCCTCCATGTCCAGCACGTTCGTCATCCTGGCGTTCACTTTCTCCTGAAGGACCTCTTCGTGCGCCTCGAAATCTCTCAGGATTATAAGCTCTTGGTGTAGTTTGTGGATGAAGAGGTCGCAGAAGAAGCCACCCACCAATGCCTCTGCCCGTTCGTTGTTCAAGTTTTCCAGTCGATCGTCGAAGTCTTCCAGAACGTCGTTCATCTTTTGGATGATTTCTTCTTGCTCGAAGAGCATTCTGAGAAAAGAATGAGATTTAGTGTCGAAAGGTTGGAACTTTATGTGTGGGAGAGACCTTTTTAGACGAAACGCTCGTATTTCTAACTCCCAAGGGGTAGCTTGGGCTCTGGACAAGTCGAGAAGTTCAGAGATGGAGGATTCGCAAACGTCTTTGCTCTTTTGTAGAAACTCCGTGTCTTGGAAGAAATCGTCGATGTTTTGATCGCTCTCCAGGCCAAGAATTATTTCACGCTCAGCGCTATCAGCGTCTGGTTCCTGTGGGGACAAGGCGAATGTCTTCAAATAGGTAAGATGCAGAAGAACATGAGATCTTTAATGGTCCCTTGGAAAATACTGCTCTTTCTCCTTCGGTTCGAAGCTGATGAAAGATTTCACTTTTGATCTATTTCATATGGGAATTTTGTCCAGTATAATACAATACCCAGAATTCGGTCACTCTCTTTTAAAATAATACCACAGAATTGGTACACTTCTGTAACAGAAAAGAAGATCCAATACTCAGTGGTAAACCTAGTTCTGTGGTCGACAGCCTATGATTACCGAAGCAGACACCCGAGTGGACCATTATCTTTATGCTGAACCCTTCAGATTCCACCCAAGAACATTACAAAGGCGTAAACTATCTCAGTATGAACCAGCTGCAGCTCCTCACCAGCTTTCTTACAGGACATTGTCGCCTCAGGAAGCATCTGGTGAAAATGAGTTCATCGGACACTGAAGAGTGTATATTTTGTGAAGAGGAGGAAGAAACTACTATTCACCTCTAGTCCCGAAATGCCTTGCCATTGCAAACAGGAAAGAATCCTTTGGGCAAGAAACTTGCAGGAGTGAGGAACTAGCCTCGTTGAAACCTTCCCAGATATTGGATTTTTTTGTTGTTGTGGTTCTCACTAAAAGGAATATCCTGTAATGTTCAGAGAACATCGTGAGAACCAAGGGCAAGCAGGTAGGAATTGGTGTTCTCCTTGAATTTCTGGAGGTTATATGCCTCGGGGAACACCTCCCTAGGCAATGTGTTCCAAAGCCTCGCTGTTCGTTGGATGAACGAGTCTTTGAAGAGAGATGTTCTGCAGGTCTCCAAAGTGACCACGAAGGGATGTGAAGACTTAACTTGACGGGTTAGTCTCGAAGAGACTGCCAGAGGGGGAACGATAACTGATAATTCAGAAGAGCATGAAAATATCTATAAAATAGAGACAGATCTCCTACTCTCCTATGGTGTTCTAGAGAAGTGAGCGAGTTTGTAAGCGAGGCATCACCGACGAGACGCTTCTTTATATACAGAATCCGAGAGTTTTAGGATTTGTTTAGGTGCAGCACTCCAAATATGGGAACAGCATTCCAGGACAGGCCGAATCTGTGCCTTATAGATCATAAGCAGCTGACCTGATGTGGAATAGCTCCTGACACGAAACAGAAAACCAAGTTTTTGGGATGCACTTTTAGCAATGGATCTCACGTGATTCTCCCAAGAAAGGTTACTGCCGACAGTAATACCAAGCATCGAAATGGATGACTTCAATGGTATGGTCACTCCCGACAATTCTATGCTGGGCACTGTAAAATCGGCTCTTCTAGATAAAAGACATGCTTGTGTTTTGTTGGCGTTGAATTCCACCAAGTTATTAGATCTCTGGAACTATCAGGCGAGCTGTAAAGTGCGCGCTCTATTAGGGGTCACAATTAATAGACCTTTTAAGGTCGCAGTGAACTGTAGCCCCTTTCTAAGTATAAACTATTTTGATGAGTTCCATCAATAAGATCTTGTTCTTCCGAAAAGGCAAATTTTATTTTATCTTTGTGAACTTACTTCTACAAATTTCTGTATGTACTCCTGGGGAACGTACATAAAATGCTCTTCGGCGAATTCGGCTTCCTCGTCCTTCAGGATCACCTGAAATTGCTTTTCGGGATGTTCCGACTCCTTTTGCGGTGGAATGGATGGACCCATCTTCCTGGTTTCTGGTGGTATTTCCTCGTGAATCTTCTTGAGTTTTCTTTCGTACCTAAGTAAAAGCTGTCGGACATCTTCTTTCTGATCCCTCAGGCTGTAGACTTTCTGGCTGAATTTGTGCCGTATGCCGTATTGCTTCAAGGAAAAACAGAGAACATTTCATGATTCTTGAAGGTTTGAAGTTCGTTGCCCACTTGCTGAATGATTGAAGGAGATCTCTCATTACTTTTGTAAAGGACCCCGCACTTTTAGTATGTAAAGTGGCGACCGGTCAAATTTTCTGAAAGTTTGGTATGTTGTTGTATCCGACTCAGTGACCAAAAGTATCACTGGGCCCAACCCAATCCAATGGTTAGTTTTCTAAATACGAGGTGTTAAAGTTGAAAATTGCCCAGATTTTCGGATATATTTTTTAATTATTAAGAGTTAGATTGGATTTCTGTTGCATACACACGTTCACTACATGTTCTAGTAATGAAATAAGTGGATACGTATGATTAAAAATATTTATATTTACCGGGTGATTCACGAATATATGACAGTATTTTTTTTGCCAAAATTCACTTTTTCTACAGTGACGTCAGGAAGGCATATTTTTGAAATGTTCTTTTCGATTTAGTATTATGACGACAAAATATCGCGCAGTGCATATTTTTTATACAGGATGCTTCACAGAGAGAACCACTAGACTTAATCATATTATTTTAGGATTAATTCGAAACCCTGTATTTTTGAATTGATTTTTGAGAAAAGTAATACCACAAACATATGTGTGTCTCTAATCTCCAAAATATTCAGGGTGGTTTATTCATAGGAAGGTATTCTATTTTGGGAGAAGTACAAAAAACATGAACACCCTGTATTCGAAAATTTCCTCGGTCAAATGCAACTATTTTCTCACTATATATTGATTCCCACAACATCTCTCGAAGTATGAATTCTAAATCCGATACTATGACCAGTTTTCGAGATACAGGGCGTAAAAGCGGACAATAACTTATTTCATCAATTTTTTTTTCAAATTGAAAAGCCGGATTGATTTTATGTTGCGCCCATGAGTTCAGTATGAGTACAGATCAGATGCACATGGAAAGGTTCAGCTAAAATATTTACTGTTACAGGGTGATTCACGAATAACTCACAATAGCTTTTGCAAACACTCGATAATTCTACAGTTTCGTCACAGAGAAATTATTCCATGAAGTTAATACCTAGTATTTAACAATTTTCAGTCATAAATACTTCATAATAATTACTTTTCACACAGGGTGAGCCATAAATAATATGCTTTGAAATAATTGAAAGGAGATCTTTTCTGGTGAATTTTGAATAACTGTCTAACATAACAGCAAGTGAGCATAACCGCAAGAATTTTTAAATATATAAATATACAAGTTGATTTAGAAATAATCACCTACCAAAAATACACATTTCTTGCATGCGTAGATCATCCTAAACAAACTTTTTTTTGTTGAAAAAAGTATATTTATAAAGTAATAACCGAGGTCATGACTATAATGAGATTTAAACTTTTCAATATACCTAGTTTTAACTCACCCAACACGAATATTGTGGACTGTGGAGTACCTACCAATAAAAAAATATTCGTATTTTACCTACATAAGAAGAAGGTTTATTGTCATCTTTTTGGGGGTGATAGCGCAATTAGTAAGCGCGCTCATAAAGATACTCAAAATTCACTAAAAAGTTCTTATTTCAATCAATTCAAAGCATAAGTATTTTCGATATGGTTGGCTGTATGACTCACCCTGTATGAAGAGTAAACATAATGAAGTATTTCAGACTGAAAATTGTCAACGACTAGAAATTAACATCATGGAATAATTTCTCTGTGACGAAACTGTAGAATTATCGAGTGTTCGCAAAAGCTATTGTGATTTATTCGTGAATCACCCTGTATAACAGTAAATATTTTAGCTCAATCTTTCCATGTGCATCTGATCTGCTCTCATACTGAACTCATGGGCGCAACATAAAATCAATTCGGCTTTTCAATTAAAAAAAAAAAAGATGAAATGAGTTATTCTCCGCTTTAAGCCCTGTATCTCGAAAACTGGTCATAGTATCGGATTTAGAATTCATACCTCTGGAGATGTTGTGGGAATCAATATATCGTGGGAAAATAGTTGCATTTCACCGAGGAAATTTTCGAATACTTTTTTTGTACTTTTCCCAAAATTGAAAACCTTCCTATGAATAAACCACCCTGAATATTTTGGAGATTAGAGACACACATATGTCTGTGGTATTAATTTTCCTAAAAATCAATTCAAAAATACAGGGTTTCTAATTAATCCTAAAAAAATATGATTATGTCTAGTGGTTCTCTCTGTGAAACACCCTGTATAAAAAATATGCACGGTGCAATATTTTGTCGTCATAATACTAAATCGAAAAGAACATTTCAAAAATATGCCTTCCTAACGTCACAGTAGAAAAAGTGAATTTTGGCAAAAAACTACCGTCATATATTCGTGAATCACCCGGTAAATATAAAATTTTTAATCATACGTATCCACTAATTTCATTACTAGAACATGTAGTAAACGTGTGTATGCAACAGAAATCCAATCTAACTCTTAATAATTAAAAAATAAATCCGAAAATCTGGGCAATTTTCAACTTTAACACCCCGTATTTAGAAAACTAGCCATAGGATTGGGTTGGGCCCATTGACACTTTTGGTCACTGAGTCGGGTACAACAACATGCCAAACTTTCAGAAAATTTGACCGGTCGCCACTTTTCATACTAAAAGTGCGGGGTCCTTTCGAATTGCTCAAACGAACATTCTCTCGCGTGAATATGCCCCCCGTTGATTTGATTAATTAATTAAATGGAAACACTTTTTAGATTCATTATTACCTTTCGCCTACTCAAAATGATTTGTCTGTATTTCTTCAATGTGGTCTCCCTCTCTTGAGGATTTGTGACTTTATAATTCAGGCTGGTCTTGAGTTTGAAGTCTCCTATATTTTTTTCGGCGTACGATAAAGCAGCTACGTCGTCAGGGTGGTCCAGACCTTCAACTGGTTGCAGGGCCATGAAATCTTCCCACTGAAAAAACAAGGATTGCACATGCTCTTTTGCACCATGAATGACATTAATGCATACCGGTTGTCCACAATAGATTGTCTAAAGAACTTCTAACTTTGAGAGGAAAATTTCATATCAACAAAGGTCGATAAAGTGTTCGTTTCAAAAATACTGGGCATTGAAAAAAAAAATTCTTCTTAAAACGAGTTTCTCTATGTTTATTATACAAGGTGTTTCTGAATTGATGCGAAAGATTTCAAAGGGTTATTCCTTGTATAGGGTAGTTTGTTATACAGTGTCAAATATACCTAATTTTAAAGACAAAAACACCCACATTGTGGAGTTTACCCCCCTATTTTGGAATAGCCGCCATTTTAAGGTGGGCGTTCAATGTAGTGTGTTTTTATTTCAAGTTGATTTCGAAAACGGTTTCACTTTGAGAACTGAAATTTTGTGGGTGAACTCAGAAAGGATGAGGGTTCTTGTTGAAATAATTTTAATCGATTTCATTCCGACAGTTAATTTTTTTTCTCTCAAAAATAGAAGAAAATGAGCCAACCCATGCTTCTGTTTTATTTCAACAGAAAGACCCATGAAAATAGTTCAACTTCCGAGTAAAATTGAATCTACTGATAATTTCGTTCAGAAGATCAACTTGAAATACGGAATTGGCAGAAAATGGCCTAATTCAAATTTTGGCGGGAAAAAATTCCTGCTTTACCCACAAATTGACTTATTTCCCAGTTCGGCGATTTTCGGATAGAGAGCGCCATTGTACATTTCATTCATGATTAGAGAGATATTCATAGAACTTATAGTGATAATGTAAGTTCTATGGAGATATTTCATAAAATGCACGGTGGCGCCTCTATCGGAGGAGATTTCCTACTCGCTTTAAACGCCGACCTTAAATTAATTTTTTTATTTGATATCGATTTCTTTGGACATAAAGGTCCTACAGATGTGAAAAAATGTTTTTTGAAAGATAACACTACCACCTTTTATTAAAATAGAACAATAAGAAAACATTCAACTCAAAAATGTCATAAAAAAATTCTTAAAAAAAATTAAGTCCAAAAATTCATTGAATTTATTAGTTAGTCCTCAATAGTACAAAAACTAGCCCATTTTGAAGTATCATTTTTTTTCAATGAACTAACACGCAAGGATATCAGCTACAAAACGAACCTACATCATTTCTGTATGTTACATAATTTGAGAGTTTTTGCTGTTCGAACATGACCCTTATGAAAATCTATATATATAAAAGAAAGATGTTGGTTACACCATTTATAACTCGAGATCGGATGGACTGTTTGTTATGAAACTTCATATATGGATTCGTCTACGGTCTGGTTATTATAAAATACAATGAAACTTTGAAAAAATCGATGAAAATTTTACTTATACAGGAAATGCTTTTCCTCCTTTTGAGTAAGGCCACTAGATGTCGCTACAGTACAGTTACAGTTACGCTACCGCTTTGATATTCTCCGCGTTAGATGTCGATATAAACAAATAGTTTGTACAGTGCCTATATTCCCTCTATAGTCACTGTAAGAGTGTGTAATTTGAGTTGCCTACAACTCTGTGCTGTTGGGCAAAACCAAAATGTCTTAGCGTAGGAGTACAGATAACGTAATCGTGAAGGTACTATATTTGACATTATCACAATCAAATGGCGATGAATTTGTTGAGGCTTGCGCGGCCATCGATTGATGTCATCTGTTCTTTTTTCGAGCATTTCGGTCGTCGTGGCTTGAAATGGTCGAAAAAAGACATATGACATCAATTACTGTGTAATTTACATACGGCTTATAGTACCATGGAAGGCTATTAACAGATCCAGAAGCGGGTGAATATCACAGTGAATTTTTATCGAAATGTCGAGTAAATCGGATTTTGGCGATCAGTTCCAATCGTGAGATGTCCATTCTCATCTTTTCTCATAATTTTTAAAATGTTTTTGAATTTCTGTTTGGGTAATAAATATATTTGCGGAAATAACTTAATCCAAAATTGCCATTATTAGTAATTGACATATTATTTTTGTGTATCTGTTCTGTGTGACAGCTCATATCCATGAAAACATTTGACAGTTCAAAAATCAGAGAACCAAGCCGTTGATCTCCGATCACCGGTGATAACGATTTGTAAAATCCACCGTAAGTATCATTTAGGCGGAACAAAGTTCGCCGGGCCAGCTAGTTGATGAAGTAAAATAAAAACTCAGTAGGTACTGTACTTTTGATCATGATCAAACTAACAAATTAATCATAAAAATTGTTCAAAAAGGCTGCCTCTGCTTTGTAGACAGGCAGTGGGCCTTATGACGACTTGTCTTGTGGCCCTGGAAATCAATGCAGTGTCTGCTCTTATTTTGTTTGCAACAGCCATTATTTTTTGCACCAGTTCTTCTCTGGTATTCGGAACTGTCGAATATACCCTCTGCTTCATCCATCCCCATAAAGAATAGTCCAGCGGTGTTAAGTCCGGAGAGCGTGGTGACTGTTGCAAACGAAATAAGAGCAGACACTGCATTGATTTCAAGGGCCACAAGACGAGTCGTCATAAGGGACCCATTGAAATCATCAATTCAGAAAGACCCTGTATAATTTGGTATCTTGAATGTTTTTGCCGATACTACTGCGATTTTGGTTTCAGTGAAATTCGTCAGAAGCCCTTTTTCAAAGCTCCTAGGAGTGTTACTGCCTCTTCACGATATTTGAGGCACGTCATTATTATTTTACTCAGTAGTGGAGGAAGACTTTAGATAGTTTTCAGTTATACCAACCTGTTCTTGCCTAGATTCCCATTTCGCTTTTCTGGTCCTATATTTGTTGAGGAGTCTCGTAAACTTGGCATCCAATCTCAGATCTAATGTAGATTGAGACAACGTGAGAAGGAAGTATTCCAGTTCTTTGGCCTTCTTCTTTCTGGCTGCCTTCGCTTTTGCTGCAGCTGCTGCCCTCTCCACTGTCCTGCGGAATTCAAACCAAAAAGTGCAGTTTTCGTACAATCAAACTTGAAATTTAAATAAGATACCTACTCGACCTTAGATTTTTCTCCTCCGCTTTCTATTTTTTTAGCAGCATGCGTTGAAAGAACATCTGATCAACAATACTTGCCAATGCCATAAGACAAAGGGATACTTTTTAAGGTTCAAGTTTGAATCTACTAGACTAGAAGCCTAAACTTTATGTTTTTTTTTATCGTTTGGAGCACTAAACTTTTAAAGAACCAAATTGAGAGGTGAGAGTGGGAAAATACAAGTAATTGGTAAAATATTGACCTGCCTTTTAGATCCGCCTCCAATATTCTCATATCTATGTAAGCGTGCATGTTAAAAAGGGCAGGAGACAACCGTTTTTGCCTCAGGCAACTGATCTTGGTGTCCCTAACCAAAGCCGTGATGGTCACTGGAAAGTAATCAACCCTGTTGAGATAATAGGTCCTCAGCTTCTTCAGAAGGGTATCAGCTTTCGACAGATCAAACGCCATCTTCCTCCTGACCAGAGCTACTTTCCTCTCCAACAAGATGTGAAGAGCTTCGGTGACCCTTGGATCTATTTCCAGATGATCCTGTTTTATCCTCTGGCTCTCTGGCAGAGCAGCGTTTCTGGATAGGATGGCTGAGTATCTCTCTCTGAGAGCGGCGATTTTATCCCTGTAAATCTTCTTGTTTTCATTAGCCACTTTCATGATCCTGTCGTTTTCTGCCTTTATCATCGCTTGTTCCAGACTGAGAAGTTCGCCTTTTTCATCCAGGACATCAGACATCTGCCTGTATCTCGTGATGGTTTCCGGTATCAATCTGGCAAACGAAGAGATTTGCTAATTATCAAAGCCAAATGGAAAAATTGTAATCAAAGTTTGGTATACATATGCTGCGAAGTAAATAACTGTTTAGAGATCCACGAACTTATGAAACTGAAAACGATCCGATTCCATTTAACTTCTGGAAAAAAATAGGTTATACAGTTTGCGCAGTGGCGTAGCTAGATAGTCCCGGGTCCTGGTGCAAAAATCGAAAACGGGCCCCTTAATGAATTGTTTTCGAGTCAAAATATAAATACTTCGAAGAAGCAAAGGTACTGAACGTACAGTTGAGGAGTATACTTGAATAAATTATGTTGTTATTTATGTATTTGAGTAGGTATATTAAATTCATTATATTAATGTTATATTAATGTGGATGAAAACGAGGGCTTTGAAAACATTTTTTATAGATATTTACTATATGTACAAATATTCACAAAAAATTGTCATTGTCACTATCACCTTCTAGCCTTATATTTCTTATTGATACGATTTGCTGGAAGCAACTTCGTGTCCAGTGCACAGCTTCGCGGATGATAGTACCCTCCATACCGCCTTTTCTTCTAGGGCTCCAATACCAGCCCGCCAAATCAAAAACGAACGAGGAAGAAATGTTAGCAACATAAACATGGACTTGGCAGCAATCCTTGAATGGGGATCTAATAACCTGGTAGAATTCAACGCAAACAAAACACAAGCATGTCTTTTCTCTAGAAAAGCCGATCTTACTGTGCCAGCATAAAATTGTCGGGAGTGACCATACCATTGAAGTCATCCATTTCGATGCTTGGCATTACTGTCGGCAGTAACCTTTCCTGGGAGAATCACGTGAGATCCATTGCTAAAAGTGCATCCCAAAAACTTGGTTTTCTGTTTCGTGCCAGGAGCTATTTCACCTCAGGTCAGCTGCTTATGATCTATAAGGCACAGATTCGACCTGTCCTGGAAGCATTTTTCCGTTCCCTATACAGTCAGCGCGACAGGTCGCTCTCACCGTATAGGAAACGGAGTGCACGATGAAGCACTCCGTTTCCTAGCAGGTATGCGCGATGTGCCTACTGCCCTGTGTCCGATCGCATATGTATCTAGGAACGTATAATTGTATATTCTAGAAGTAGTTGCAGAATGGGCTCCTATTCCAATACGAATGCGAATGATTGTTGGAATTGCATTCTGCAACGAGTATTAGACGATATTTTATCTATTTCAGTCAAATTTCGTGAAAAACTGTTGAAATTCGAGGAATACATCCTAGTGACTTTTGTATTGTATCTTGGCAGTTGGTGACTGTTACGAAAATTGAAATTTACAAATTGACGTGTGTTGACAATTGATAGGATCGGAAGTCTTTGTTGACAACCACGAAAGGAAAAATATAACTGAAAACATTGCTGTAATGAGTTCATTACAGCACTGTTTTTAGTAGGTACTGTAATGAACCCATTACGATACTGAAATAGAAAATAATTTATTGAACATTTTTGATTCTTAGTCGAAAGAAGACACAACTTGATATAATCAAACCGAACTTTATTAATGCAGAACAACAACTGACCCTGGATTTAAGGGGAACGAGGACTACACTTTTGTATACTTATTAGCCACTACCTACGCTCAAATTCTATATTTATAATTCTATGTAATACTTTCGATCTCACAATTTCGTGTGAAATGTTTCGATCGCTTTATATTTGACATATTTTTATCCTCGATATCTATTTTCTTGTTGTCTTTCAAAATAAACATACATTTCTCCAAATTTTTGAATTTTCAGTTGACGCAAGCCTAAATAAAACTCAATCCGCACCAAAGATTTGCGAAATAAGTTCAAGAAAGAGACCTCGCAAAAAGCGATCATTGATAGCAAACATCCAACAGAATACCACAAACGCTAAAACTCATGGCAGTGCACATTGAACATCAATTTGGATTGCTATGATATTATGTATTCTTTATGTTACAAAAAAATCCTATAAATTTTCAGTATGTATTTGTTGTTCTGCATTAATAAAGTTCGGTTTGATTATATCAAGTTGTGTCTTCTTTCGACTAAGAATCAAAATTGTTCAATAAATCATTTTTCTATTTCAGTATCGTAATGGGTTCATTACAGTACCTACTAAAAACAGTGCTGTAATGAACTCATTACAGCAATGTTTTCAGTTATATTTTTCCTTTCGTGGTTGTCAACAAAGACTTCCGATCCTATCAATTGTCAACACACGTCAATTTAGAAATTTCAATTTTCGTAACAGTCACCAACTGCCAAGATACAATACAAAAGTCACTAGGATGTATTCCTCGAATTTCAACAGTTTTTCACGAAATTTGACTGAAATAGATAAAATATCGTCTAATACTCGTTGCAGAAGGTAATTCCAACAATCATTCGCATTCGTATTGGAATAGGAGCCCATTCTGCAACTACTTCTAGAATATACAATTATACGTTCCTAGATACATATGCGATCGGACACAGGGCAGTAGGCACATCGCGCATACCTGCTAGGAAACGGAGTGCTTCATCGTGCACTCCGTTTCCTATACGGTGAGAGCGACCTGTCGCGCTGACTGTATAGGGAACGGAAAAATGCGTCCTGGAATACTGTTCCCATATTTGGAGTGCTGCACCTAAACACACCCTAAAACTCTTGGATTCCGTACAAAAAAGGGCAATTCGTCTCGTCGGTGATGCATCGCTTACAAGCTCGCTCACTTCTCTGGAACACCGTAGAAAAGTGGGCGATCTGTCTCTATTTTATAGGTATTTCCATGGGCGATGCTCTTCTGAATTATCAGCAATCGTTCCCCCTCTGGCAGTCCCTTCCAGACTAACCCGTCAAGTTAAGTCTTCACACCCCTTCGTGGTAACTTTGGAGACCTGCAGAACATCTCTCTTCAAAGACTCGTTCATCCAACGAACAGCGAGGCTTTGGAACACATTGCCTAGGGAGGTGTTCCCCGAGGCAAATAACCTCCAGAAATTCAAGAAGAACACCAATTCCTACCTGCTTGCCCTTGGTTCTCACGATGTTCTCTGAACATTACAGGATATTCCTTTTCGTGAAAACCACAACTTAAAAAAAAAAGAAAAAAGATTATTTGGTGAAATCACAATAAGAATAAATTATTCAAGGAATGAATTCAAATTAATTATTGGGGATTCGAACCTAGTGGTCTATCAAGGCTAGATTTGAAGTCATTTATTCCTTCGGAAAAAATATGTCTACAACCTCTTTCTAGACCTACTCTTTGCGAAAGATTCAATTACTTCACTCAAATCTAGACTTGATCTTCATTTTCAATTGATAGGTTTGAGGTATAAGCCATAAATGTCGCAGTTGAGCTTGGCTCATAGAGTTCAGCAAATAATTTTATATTATTCTTAATTTGCTGAAAGATCTTTCAGCTTCTACAGAGGTGACAGGAAGATTGTATGGAACAGTAATATTGCTGTAAATACTTCTGTTAGATCGCATTCCAGCATTCCGTATTTCCTCATTATTTTCATACAGAATTCATGAATTGTCCATGCCTTATTCAATTCAGGTAGAAATAGGTGATAAATATTGAGAACTTGAATTGAAAAGTTGGTCCCTTTCATATCGCAATATTCACTATGAAATTGGTCGAAGCTTTGAATGACAGTTTTTTCGTCTACCTATATCTATTAGCGAAATGATGGTGAAAATTCCAAATTTTGTTGACTGCAGTCATACACCCGAAACTTTAATTAAATCAATCAATCAATCAAATCTTTATTGTACTACAGGCTTAATACTCGTCAATTTTGAGCATAAATAACACATTATTAAAATGAATATATGGACATAAAATGAACTTACAGTCTTGAGTCTAGGACAAACTATATCTATATCACAGATAAGTTTGTGTCGCAGAAAAACTCTGAGAGCGAATAATACGCTTTTGTTACAAGGAGCGCCTTCAATTCTCTTTTAAATTTAATGAAACTTAATAGTTTCCAATGATTCGGCAGTTTGTTGAAAACTGCAACCGAAATATAAGAAGGCAAGTTCTAAAATTGAGAAAGTATTGTATCCAGCACTCTATTGAAAATATTTATTTCGGAAAATTCTCCCCTGCTTCGAAATCGGTGATCGGAAGCTAATTCATCGAAATATTTTTTACCTTTTTTTTGTCTCTTTTCTTCGAAATGGGGATCTTTACCATATGCTATGACATTTTCTCTAGCCTTGCACTTGAAGGACTCGAAGTCACTCCTATAAATTTTTTTCTTTGTATTCGTCTCTTCTCAAGCTCTGCATACGTCGTCCAATCTGACATCGCATTTTTGTAATACTTCAGATGCATAATTGAAATCATTGAGAATGCGGTGCATTAAATCGCCGAGAAAAACATTTTGTTTCAATTTCTGCTTGTTTTCGCTCTTATTTGCAAGAATTTTTCATAACTATTTCAGCTAATGCACGAATGATATGAAAAAAATGAAATTTGATTGCCGAAATTATGTTAACCCTACTGGACCATCTAGTCGGATTTAGTTTTTTTGGATAGGTGTCCGATTCACCAGTGAATTTTGGCAATACATCCCTACATTTGATGATATTTCGGTGCACACTCTTGCACCCACGTAGCTACGCCGCTGAGCTTGCGAAAAGTGCATCAAGGTTGAAACCTGCTGGACCTGAGCCTTTCTGTGGGCTTGGAAAAGACCAATATAAGGCAACAGAATCACCTTCTGGGTAAACACTCCTGGACATACTCAGTCCAAAAAATTCGTGATGATTTCACCGACCTATGCCAGTAAGCTGTTAAAACTGTCTCGAGCTGAGCTTCCGATGTTGGTAGGTCCGCTGACAGGGCACTGAAGGTACAAACGTCATTTGTACCGTATGGAAAAGTCAGCAGATGAGATTTGTAGGCTCTGTGGATCAGAAGCTGAAAGAGCTGAACACATGGTATGCAAATGTCCAGAGCTGGCTGGTCTAAGAACCATTAATATTGGGAAAACTGTTATGTTGTCCGTCTTACCAATACCATCGACGACCTCCTTGGGTTTCAATGAACGAGTAGGGTAGAGAACAAAAGATCTATGTGGTCGCAGTAGCTGGAAGGCTAACTGATTCACAACGATTCCAGTTCAAATAATAATAAAAATAGGTTATAGAAGAATAGTTTTGTGGAACTCACTCTTTTGGCTTGTAGTCATCGTTCTCAGGATAGAAAGTGTAAGCGAAAACATTGCCATCATGACCACAAGAGAAGAAATATCTCTCGTCGTAGCTGAACGCCATTTTGGGGATGAAACCGTAAAGGTTTTCGTGCATGGATAAGGTCCAATAGTCGCTTAGGTCATGAAAATCGGAAGGGTTCACCTTATTGACACGTATCGTCCCATCCTGCATGGCAAATATCAGATATTTTTTGTTGTAGCTGAAAATAAGTTCAGCTGAGATCTCCACACCTTTATTTTTAATTCCTTACTTATAAACGAAGCTAGAAATTTCCACATCATCGGCGTCGGCAACCATTTTGAATCTCAGGGGAGCGTCGTCTTTTTGGTCTATTTTATACTCGTAGATGTAGCCTGCATCATACCTTGAAAGGAGATATATTTTTCGTTATTATTTTTATTCATCACTTGAAAATGGTTTCGAAGATGAGATTTGATATTTCTCTCACCCTGTCATGGAAATCCAGATAGTATTGTCTGGAGTATACTGCATCCAAAGAATATCACCAGGTGTTTCTGGTATGTACAATGGATCCCATTTGATGGAAGATTCAGAATCAGCTGTAAGACATAGATATTAGACAGTTCAACACGTTATTGCAAATTGGTATGGAGCCTATTTAAGGTTATAGACTGTATAAAGAGGCTTCAGGACCTTAAGATTTGTTGTGCAGCTCCAGAATTCTAATGAATTCCAGTACCTACAAGGAATACAAGGATGTGTTGATATCTAATTAGCCTAGACCAGTTCCATCCCATGTAGCCTTCCTCGATTATAACAAAGCTTTCGACAAAGTCCGCCATAACCATCTCATAAAACTCATGAGAGATAAAAACATAGATAGGAATGATATCAGAATAATAAGATGTCTCTATTTTGATCCGACTGCCAGGGTTTCTGTGCAAAACGAACTTTCAGAAGAGATAAAAATAAAACGTGGAGTAAGACAAGGATGCGTGCTCTCACCTTTACTCTTCAATTTGTATTCGGAAGATATAGTACAAGAAGCATTGGAAAGTCAAAAAACAACAGGAGTGAAGGTTAATGGGAAGGCTATAAACAACATCAGATACGCAGATGACACAGTACTGATAGCAGAAACCCTAGAAGAACTACAAAGGCTAATAGATCTAGTAGTGCGGATCAGTGAAGAAAGGGGGCTCACACTTAACACCAAAAAGACTAAATTCATGACAGTCACAAAACACCAACAACAGCGCGAAACATTATGGATCAAAGGGGAGCCAGTGGAAAAAGTTTGCAAATACAAGTACTTGGGGACAATTGTGACCAACAATAATGATTGTTCACAAGAAATAAGATCAAGAATCGGAATGGTTAAAACGGTGTTTAATAAAATGAGGAATGCATTAACTAGAACAGATCTTAGTTAACATCTCAAAATCAGAATGCTGAAATGCTACGTATTTCCAGTATTACTATATGGAATGGAAGCCTGGACGCTTAAAAGGTGCGACATTGACCGGCTGGAAGCATTCGAGATGTGGACATATCGAAGAATCCTCAAAATAAGCTGGGTGAGCAGAACAACGAACGAGGAGGTATTGAGAAGAATGAGAAAAGGGAAAGAAATAATTAACACAATCAAAGTCAGAAAATTGCAGTATCTAGGCCACGTAATGAGAGGGGAGAGGTATACACTGTTGCAGACTATTGTGCAAGGAAAAATACAGGGTAGAAGAGGTGTAGGAAGAAGACGCATCTCCTGGTTGAACAACAGTGGTACAACAGTAGCTCTGTGGAGTTGTTCAGATCCGCAACTTCAAAGATAAAAATCGCCATGATGATAGCCAACCTTCTTAAAGGAGATGGCACGTAAAGAAGAAGAAGTTCCATACCTAAACAAAATATTGCGATACCATATTAACGAACAATAACTTATTAGAAGTGTCAGTGTGAAGTTCGACGTCGAAAAAGTAAACCAGAGGTGGAGTATCGAGCCATCATCAAGTACCCGTATTTAAAAGGGTTAAAGGTAAGCAGATTTTCGAAGATATGCTTATTACCCTTGTTGATCAATGTCCTTCGTAAGCGACCGTGAAAAAGTGGACTGCAAGCTTCAAAAGAGGTAAATTTTCCATTGAAGATGATGACCGATCGGGGAGGCTAGTTTCAGTAGTTTCTGTGTCCCCGAAAATATCGATGCTGTTCATGACATGATTTTATCAGACCGTCGAATTGGGCTAAAACGGATATCTGAAGCACTGAAGATTTCATACGAACGCGTTCATCATATACTTCACGTCAATTTTCACATGTCAAAAATTTCTGCAAAATGGATCCCCAAATGTTTGAATGTTGACCAAAAGCGTGCAAGGGTAGAAACATCGCGTTCGATCTGTGCTCGATTTGAAAACGAAGTGGACTTCTTAAACCGAATTGTTACTATGGATGAGACTTGGGTACATTTCTACGATCCAGAAACAAAGCAACAATCGATGGAATGGCGACACTCTGGTTCTCCAAGACCTAAGAAGTTTCGTGTCCAAAATCTGCTGGAAAAGTTCTTGCTTCAGTTTTTTGGGATTTCCATGGAGTAATCATGATTTATTTTTTGGATGAGGGTAGAACAATAACTGGAGATTACTATTCGACATTACTGACCACTCTATGGGAGAAAATTAAAGAGAAAAGACGCGGAAAGCTGGTCAAAGGTATTTTGTTTTTACAGGAAAATGCCCCAGTACACAAATCTCATGTTGCCATGCAAAAAATTCGTGATTTAGGGTAAGAATTACTAGAACATCCTCCTTATCCACCAGATTCGGCTCCGTCCGACTATCATCTCTTTCCTTTAATAAAATATTTCGACATTAAAATTTTGTTTGGTTCTATAGAAGGCTCAGAATTTTTCAATATATCCTCGTATGTTGGCTTCAAGGAAGTTACATTCTTGCTTCTGCAGCTTTCCTTTTCCAAGCATGTTCTGCATTGGCTGCAATGGTGAGGCATTCTTAACCAGGTGATCCATACTGCCTTCCCTCTCTTTACAGAACCTAGTGTTTTCGGTAGATCCATCATCATTAGGTGCTTCCTAATACGACAGTGCCCTGCCAGGAAGCTAATAAAGAGGTGCAGCATATTTTGACTCAGACCAAGATTAGATCTCATGGTACCAATGTTCTGAAGGAAGGATCCTGCCCTGGAAGATTTTTCCTATTTCTGAAAAGCTTTCTTCCATGCAGGTACATTTTCCAAATCACAGGAAGGCTCTGAGCCAATAAGGAGCTCTCGTGGTGTTTTCCTGGCAAGAAAATTCTTGTCTCCTCGTTTTTTTTTGTTTACCAAGATACCAGGAATCCAGAATAAAACTAATCTGTTTTTCTTGCCAACTTCATTGGGCTTTCCTCGCCACTCTCATATCATCTTTAAACTCATGAAAGGAGAGCTCAGAGCTCGTAGCAATGATATTGATCAAAATTGAAAACGGAAAAGATTAGTTTAGGTTTAAAAAAGCCTGGACTATCTTGCCTAAAAAAAGCTCTTCATCGATCTCCAACCCTGGATTTTCCTCCTTAATTTTCATCATATCTATCCTCTTCTTCTCCACCTTATCCGCTTTCTTGGCCTCAATGATGGAAATTTCGATATCACGTCTGATTTGCGATTTGTAACTGAAGAACTTTCTGATTTTGGACTTCACCTTCAACAGGAATGAAACTGTGGTGTAGAACTGAGGCTCCGTTGGCACTTCGACTTCGAAGAACGATCCACGGAGACAACCAACAGTTACTGTTGTTGGCTGAAAAGAAACTTCATCAACATGCAAGCTAGAACGAGTAGACAGGGTTTGAAAAAAACCAGAGGGACATAAAGAGATTTATTCATGAGTAGTCTTCCGGAATATTTGGATGTGGTGGAAGACTCACGTAATCTGGTTTCCATATTATGCAGCTCGGAACATCAGGAGAAGGTATATAGCCAATGGGGACAAGAACAGCACAGTCGTTTTTCATTTCTAGTTTGAATATGAAGATGGTAGAGTCAGCTCCTGCGGTCACTAAAACGCTATTGGTTGGATTTATCGAAATGCACGTTATTGGTTGACTGTGTGGTTTGATGATCTGAAAGTACATTAACATTGCACGCTATTAAGCTGTCACAGTTTTTCCGCAGATTAGATAAGGCCTCAAGTATGTTTCATGTTTAATTCATCAGATATAATTTCTCACCAGAGCAAGAAGTTTAGGAGCATGCACCTACCTGAATGACGTTGAAAGTGATATCTTCCTCTTCATCGTGTAAACCAAGTAGACACACCCTTAGGTTTCCATCTTCGAATCCCATCAATATTTCATCTGCTGGTTTGACCAACTAGAATGTTCACACCGTTTACAAATCGAAATAATATTTAATGAACTTTCATCATTTACCACGATGGGCAGCCATAACAAACAGCTGCCTCTGGCTGGAAATTTATACTCGAAGACGATTTTCCTCTTCAAATAGTTGTATACTAGAAAGCGACCACCGATGCCAAGGGTCACGAAGAAATGGTTGCAAGGTGACGCCGCTAAATCCATCACATCTCCAGCATGACATTTCACCAGCCTTTGGCCAGGCTCTGGGGTAACATAGACGTTGCAGTCGATGAGCCATATACCTCCATTACCGTCCTTCAAAAGATCAGTTAAAAAGGGTCATTATATCCTTTTCTCATTCAACTAAACCTGTGCAAAGTATTGGTACGAGTCGGGATCACTTCGGTATCTCTTGATGATGGACATCAACATGGTTCCAGGCGTATAAAAATCGTAGGAAGGTTCAAGCATCACGACCCGATCGTCTTCAGGAGGATCAGCCTGGTCGATTTTCTCGTACCACCAAACCTTCACGTGACCATCTTGGGACACTGTCCACAGCTCCCCCTCTATATAGAAGATCTGCACGATTTGGTCTTCGTGCAGAGGTTTCCTGTTGTTCCTCATCACTTCCACCTTTATGAGTCCACCTTCCCATACCAGGAGGTTACCCCACTTACATCCTGATACTACCTGGAAAGATTGGAAGACTAGAGATGAAGATATGTGTACACCACGAGTTACCTTTTCATCTGGCATTGGAATTACGCCAACAATGTCAGTGTATTCAGTTTTTCCAAATCTTCCAACTTCACCTTTCAATTTTAGACCAGTGAATGTGTTGCACATCTTCCAAAATTTGATATGAGCCACCCCTTGAGAAAACGAGAAGTATAGTTCGTTGTTTATTGGTTCTCTAAGTCTAAATTGACCTACCAGCGGAGCAAAGTTGCCCAGGGACACTTTCCGAGAATTTAACTCTGTGTACGTCATTAACATAAGATTTAGTCCTCAAGAGAATGGTGTGTCTTGGCCAATCGTAAATTGTTATCAGGTAGTCTGGTTCGCCAGCTTGCGATACCAACAGCATACCATCAGGACTGAAATTATGGATAAAGAGTTTTCCAATAAGAGGTGTTATTTTGGCATTCATTTTCCTTAACCAAATCGCAAAGTAGTCTGCCCTATGTCCTCGATAGCCTCACGAATCTTTGAGTCCTTGAACCGACGCTGGGCTCTTGGCCCCAAAGCAAGAAGTCGCAAGTTGTTAAATCACAAGATCTCGGTGGCCAATTGTGATCACCTCTTCGAGAGATAACACGGTCCGGTAACTTTTCTCTTAAAAGACCCAAGGTTTATTTGCTTGTGTGGCACGTAGTGCCCTCTTGTTGAAAGTAAACGTTGTTCAGGTCAATACCAACCAATTCCGGCTTTAAAAAAAACATTAATAATCTCTCGATAGCGCCATTCACCGTGACTGTTGCTTGATCCTCATTCTCGAAAAAGTAAGGTCCAATGACCCGCCGGACCATAAACTGCAATCACATGTTGAGGATAGAGAGGCTTTTCAACAATAACTCTTGGGTTTTCCGAGCCCCAGATGCGACAATTTTGCTTGTTGACGAAGCTACCGAGATGGAAATGGGCCTGATCACTCAAGAGGATTTTTCGAAGGAATTCCGGATCACTTTCATGCATTTCAAGGACCCAATCAGCAGAGACACGACATTGTTGATGATCGGCCGGCTTGAGTTTTTGTGTTAACTGAACTTTATAAGCCTTAAGACCCACATCTTTATGCAAAATACGGTGTAATGACGTTCGTGGAATGCCTAATTCCAAAGAACGACGAGGAATGGACAAACCTGGGTTTTCTTTCGGCTACAGGCTACAGCATCTATATTCTCGGCTGTTCTTGAGCGACGTGCACTGGTTTTATTCTTCACATCACTTACTTGTCCCAACAGCTCAATTTTTTCTGTATTGCGGGCTATTCTTTACACTTTTTTGTTGTTGATTGTTTGTTTTATTATATTTAAGGCTTTATACTTGGGAATAATCGTTCAACAATACTGTTGTATGTAAATTAGGAGTCATTATAACGTTAATCTATGGGGCTATTCGAAAACCTTTTATATCGAGGAAATTGGAATGGGTAGTGTTGAGAATTCTTTCTGCATGAAATATTATGTTAAAAAATTATAATGAAAACTGTTTGTTTTTCTGTTTTTTTGTGCTTCGAATCAACGATATTCACCTGTAATCGAGGTTTGTGAAAGACAAAGTTGATCCTCCTTTGAGGACACAAATGATGTCTAAAGTTGGCCATTCGTAGATGACCACTAAGGGTTTTGCCCCGAACTTATTTCCGTTTTCTGCTACCGCTATATGTGGATAGTCTGGATTAGGATTTGTCTGCAAGTAGATAATCGTTGGAGCCATAGAAGAATCTTGCTTTTGACCACTACTCACCCTTATATTTCCTATACCTCCCCCTAGAGCTGTTCTTCTAAATACCATTTCACGAGTGGGTACATGAAAAATATGAATGATGTTTCCCGAAGTGAAAAGAAGGTGATCAGGATCTGCCATAGCCAAATTGAAATATTTTCGTAATGTGAAACCATAAGAATAACTAATGAAGTTTTAAGGAAGAGATTTACAACATATTTCAGCGATTCAAAAAATAAATATTTATCTAACGAAATATGCATAGTTTAAGGATACTCAAATTGCAGAATATCCTCATGTATAGTACACCTTTCACTGGTTCTAGGGCCTGATAGGAAAGTTGCACTATCATATATTTCTTCTTCCTCTTCTTCCAATTCTTCACCTTCCTTAGTATCGATTGATATTTCGTCTACATTATCTTCTGTATCAGTCATTATTCAAATCTTCCTGCTTTCTGGAGAAATATTTATGGACATTAAGTTGAAAGTTTTGATTGAATCAACACCGGTTGAAATTCCTAGGAAACCGTACTGTCAACCAATTTCAAGAGACATATTTGATCGATATTGCTTTGGAGATACTCTATTAGGATTCTTAAGTTTCTACTTCAACTTCTTTGTTCGTGATATATTATTTTTTTGAACTTGTTCTTCGAATAAAATTCTTTTTCCATAAAAATACGGCCAGGAATCTGGCCAGCGGATATTCCAATTTTTCTTATCAATACAGGATGAAGAACCCTGAAGTTCAAACAACTGATAAGAAAATCGGTGCGAAAGCAGATTTCGTATTTGTTGCTTATCATGTTCCATGATGATATGGGAACTGGGCATGGCCTAAGTTGAATATTCGCAATAGGTCTGTCCATAGAAAGAAAGCAGTTTTTGGATGATTGGTTTCACAGGATCTTGCAATAGTGCGACTTCTTTCCATAGGTAACTGTTGAATCTGAAAATTCGTTAAGAATCATACGTTCCAAAAAAAATATCATCCAACAGGTGATTAAAAAAATTATGCCTACAGAGTGAGAATAACCCCAAGGTTGTTTCTGGAAAAATGTGATGTATTCAATTCTCTCCATTATTTCAAAAAATAAATATGACGTTGCATAAGAAAAAATCCAGAAATATCGAGTTAAACATATTTGGCAATCAATAACGGACATCCTGTGTATGGCAGATTAAATTTTTTGTTAGGATGACTCTATGAATCTTTCAATAACCTAGGATTCGTACCACAATTAGTGTTACGTCTTTGAAACTGCTTTAGGTCTTCGGAGTACTTTGCCCTCAACTTTTTACATTTGTCTCTGAATAAGATCTTTGCAACTGCTTTGGGTATTTCAACGGAGTACTTTGCCCTCAACTTTTTACATTTGAAACATATTTGTAAGATTTTGTGGTTTAATTGAGAGGATGAAGGACATTAAAAATACATGAAAATTTACAGGATAATACATTTAAAAAATCACCCCTCTAGCTCTTAAAAATATAGAGAACAAATTAAAGAGAAAGAACGAAAAATTCGAAATTTTTATTTGTCTCAGAAATACATAATAATATTCTATTTTCCAATAACTATAAAGATTAAATATATAAAGAATAATAGTTTACATGATTAATAAAATTCCTGGCACAATATTTTCAATGAAAAAAGAATTATTCACCTAAATATAATTCTATTTTAAATTTTAACGAAAGACAACTATAGAAGATATTATGTCACTGGTCTCATATTCATTTTAATCTCGAATTCAACCAGGCTATCTTGCATAATACAGGTGGTCAGTAGTCTACCTCTAGCCAAGAAATTCACAACTTTTATGTGTTTACGTTTATGTTTTAGTTTCGTAAATTTCTTTTTTCCGGATCCATTACAAAGGTTTTATTCATGAATATTTTATACGTATAATACTCGTACTCATAGGAAATATAATACACTGTAAGTAGCCAAAATAAAATATCCAACCATTTTGTTTATAATTCTCGTCTTATCGAATGCCTTATTTGTTATTATCAATGCAGCTGGTAAATCGCTTGATAACATACTCCTATTCTTTATCGACTACTGTTTATCCTCATGCCTGCCTTACCCAACATTATTATATCGAAATAATTCCTGTTTCAAGGGGTCCTAGCAATCTGACACCTTCGAGTCAATTTTGAACGAAATGCATAATATTCCATCGAAGAAATTATCAGTTTCCTGTTCAACCTTTCACGGTTTCGATGTAACGAAAGTTTAGTTCATTATCCTGAGGACCAAAGGTTCATTTTTCTTGGGCGAGATGTTCCACACTGGTTTTGCGGTACTAGTTAAGTGAGTAGACTTCAATTCATTACATTTGTTCCATCATTTCTTTACGTCTGAAGCTTGGATTAAGATGACTTATCTTATATTGTTTAGTATCCACTGATTCTTTGTCCAAAAATAGGGGGCTGTAACAAGGCAGGAGGGGCTCGAAAAAAAAAAGTGTATATGAAAGACCCACCCTAAAATTTTTCGCAACTATTCATGTACATTATAAAGAGTGGACATATTCATATACACTGGAAACTATGGGATGAAATGTAAAGAACAAAATCAGAAATGAATTAAGATGAACGCTCTTTGCATTGGTCCTCCCCTACAGGTAGATGTAATGTTTCAAAGACTTTGTGAGATGTTATGAGAACCTTCAGTTTCCAGCGGCTCTGCTAGTTTAAATTATGGAAAGATAATGTCGTCTTTGAATAAGAACACTTCATACACGCTTGTGGTTTTCCCTAGAATTGTAAGACATCCCTGTTCTTTATTTAAAGCTTCTCATCTCCAGCCACTTGACTTTTATTCGAAACAAATGTTCCATCTCCATACAACCAATCTTCTTTAACTTGGCTCCTGGAACAAACTGATCGCTTATAACTTTAACGATTGAGATCTCCGAAGATCCATCGATAAATCAATTTGATTGTTTCCTGTATGTATGTGATTATTTCGCTGCATTTCGTAGCGTAGAATTGGAGTAAAAATTTATGAACCTATCAATCCTATAATAAACTCTAAGTGTTAACAGAGACAAACGATGTTTGAAAGAGGTACGAACTGAGAAAACCATATAAACTAGTCCAGTATTCGCCAAACCTTGGTATGGTAATACGTGAATGTATTATGGTAAAAGTGATCATTGTGGTGTTTGAATAAAATGATCCCAGTTACAAGGTAAAACTGAAAAAAATCGAACATACCTAATTGTAATTGGAAATTTATGAACGGAAGGCTATATGGGCCAATCTACTAATTGAAATGGAAAATGAGTGATCTTTCATGTCGAGAAAATAACCGCTGTATCGTGCAATTCAATTTTAATTATGTTAATTGGAGGAAATTGATATAGGCAGCTAGAAATAACTGCAAAGTGGTCAAAACAATGGGTTCAACGATTCACTGAAATTCGAAACTAGGTAAAGGTGTCTATTTTAAAACATCAGGGGAGAACTATGGAATTCAATATTGTGTATATTTGGATTATATAATATAGGTAATATCTCAAAGTTTAATATTAGTTATTTTGATAGGGATCCTTCTAAATTGAGATTGAATAATGAAGACATCGAAAATAAACTTCTGACTCTGACAAAATTATCGCATCAATTGAAAATTCATTAAAATTTATCGAATATAAGCATTGATTGGGTGATAAAATATTAATCGTCACTATTAAAGAAATTTCAGGTAATGAGATAATTTTGTTCATGATTGCATTTCAAATTCAGAGTATGGTTCAAGGTAAATTCTAATATACCTTGTACTCATACTTAATATTGAATTCTTGTTAATTTTTCAACATCGTAGAATTCAATACAAAAGTGATATTCCAAATATAAGTTATCATTGAGAGTGTTGATTCGACATTGACACGAAAATGAACGATATGACTATGACATAGTTCTCCAGCAATCTTTGATTCAACACGTTTTTAATTTATGCAGACACATGGTGGAACATATACAGGGCGTCCCAGAATAGGTGCAACAAACTGATAGGGTAGATAGTATTAATGAAAATAAGAACAATTTTCCGGCAAAAATGGGTCTCTATTTCGAGATACAGAGAGGGCGTTGAAGTTCGAAAAAGTGAAAACTACATATTCGATCGATGTAAAATTTTGCTTTCATATGGATCATATAAAATGCTGGCGAATTATCTATACATATAAAAGAAAGATGTTGGTTACACCATTTATATCTCGAGATCGGATGGACTGTTTGTTATGAAACTTCATATATGGATTCGTCTACGGTCTGGTTATTATAAAATACAATGAAACCTTGAAAAAATCGATGAAAATTTAACTTATGCAGGAAATGCTTTTTCTTCTTTTGAGTAAGGCCACTAGATGTCGCTACAGTTACAGTTACGCTACCGCTTATTCGATTGTACTTCATTTGATATTCTCCGCGTTAGATGGCGATATAAACAAATAGTGTGTACAGTGACTACATTCCCTCTATAGTCACTGTAATAGTGTGTTATTTAAGTTGCCTACAACTCTGCGCTGTTGGGCAAAACCAAAATGTCTTATCGTAAGAGTACAGATGTCTAAAATGATTAGATTTCGTTGAGATATGAGAAAAGTTTCGTTCTTACTACTTCAGATGGCGCTATTCACACATTATGACTGATGATTATTAGTTATTTGTATAGTTTTATTTATTCCAAATAACGTAATCGTGAGGGTTCTATATTTGACATTATCACAATTAAATGGCGATGAATTTGTTGAGGCTTTCGCGGCCATCCATTGATGTCATCTGTTCTTTTTTCGAGCATTTCGGTCGTCGTGTTTTGAAATGGTCGAAAAAAGAACATATGACATCAATTACTGTGTAATTTACATAGGGCTTATAGAACCATGAAAGGCTATTAACAGATCCAGAAGCGGGTGAATATCACAGTGAATTTTTATCGAAATGTCAAGTAAATCGGATTTTGGCGATGAGTTCCAATCGCGAGATGTCCATTCACATCCTTTCTCATAATTTTCAAAATATTTTTGAATTTCTGTTTGGGTAATAAATATATTTGCGGAAATAACTGAATCCAAAATTGCCATTATTAGTGATTGACATATTATGACTTATTATTTTTGTGTATCTGTTCTGTGTGATAGCTCATATCCATGGAAACATTTGACAGTTCAAAAATCAGTGAACCAAGCCGTTGATCTCCGATCGCCGGTGATTACGATTTGTGAAATCCACCGCAAGTATCATTTAGGCGGAACAAAGTTCGCCGGACCAGCTAGTTGAAGATAAAAGTCCCTAATTTCTGCAATAACACATCCGGAATCATGAAGTTTTTTCGACTGTCAAAAATATTATTCTGATGTTGGATTCTTGAATGCGAATCTACCTACAAAGTACAAGGTGGTTGAACGATGATGAAAAGATCCTGATTTGACGTTATATTGGGAGAGAAAACCGTAAAAAGCTCCTACCAAAATATTTCAACAATAGTTTATTTTCATATTGTTTTCCATTTCACTTGATAGTTGAAAAACATTAATATGCATTGATTGTTCCGAATGGCTTGAGTGTCAATGTTATATCTTCTCGTAGAGAACCGATGAAATATGATAATGATGTAATGGTGAATAGAGAAAAAAGGTGTAATAGGAAACGAGATATTCTTCATGTCATTCTCATCCTCGTTTTGTATTGATGCATGTAACTGGTGTTAACATCTTGCTATAGACGTTTCTTTATCTCATTTCCCATCTGCTCCCTAGATTCCTGCTCCATTTAACTATAAAAACAAGACCCTATAACAACGGTATAGTAGTTTCCGTTGCAACAAGTAATCATATCTATTTCACAGAACTATTACTATAAAATATCGTTAACGATCTTCCGCGTACAATGTACGTCAATAACTTCGGTCTTATCGTGACTCATCATTCTAAACAAGTGAGAAATTTCTCACTTGATTAATCCAAGAACCAAGAGCACTTGACGCACTCATCTCGATTCCAGTTATACGGTCAATCTACTTTCCATTTCGCCAAGGCGAAACTAGTGGAGAAATCCACACTTTGCATTTAATGCATAAGTGTCATACTTGTGGTCCCGGTTTTGAAGAAACTCCGACCTTAGGCGAAGGATTTTTTCAATCATATCAATATCGACACCTTTGAAATTTGACATTGAATCTTCCTCACCTGTTGGATAGAATGGTACATTATTGTGACCTGAATCAAAAACTGGTGTATCTTATGGTGCATTATTTTGACCCGGATTATAGACTAGCCATTTCATTCGAGTTATTATCTTGGTGGTTCATTAACTCTGGATTGCGTGGACTATAATATGCATGATTTAACTTGTGATAAATAATCTTCAGTGAATAGAATTGAGTTTAAAGTTACAGGATGACTTCATCTTTGTTTCTTTGTCCTGTGCACAGTATTAGATATCACATACATATATGTAGATTCAAAGATATCATTAAACCCTTTCGAAAGAATCTATTTTCATTTGACTTTAATTGAATTGCTATGCAGAGCCGGATCGAGCCCGTAAAGTGCCTTTGGTGTGGGGAAATGTAAACATTTTCACCACTATTTATTGAATTCTTGTGAATTTATGGTATTCAAAGGGATGAAGGGATTTCATGGTCATGATTTTCAAATTATCTCGCCAACAGAAAATTATTAAGGATATTTGTGACATGTTTAAGGGAATTAACAATCAAGGAAATTTTGTGGTTCTACAACTTAATCCCGATTTTGAAATAATGAATCGAATAGTTCTTGAAAATGATGAGTATCGGGTGTGTTTTTAGAGTGAACTTTAAATTGAAATAAAAAACATTCAAATTAAGATTGAAGCCGATTTTTTTTATTGAAATATAATTTTATGACATTTATGTTTTAAAAATAATTTTCGGCATATGTCCACCACGACTAGCTCTGAGGAACCCCATTCGACCAGACCAATTTTGGACCACTTTTTCGAGTAATTCAGGTCTTATTTCAGCAATAACACGAGTTATGTTGGCTTCCAAAGCGTCTATTGTTTCTGATTTATCAACAGAAACCAATGCCATTGGAGTTATGTCGCATGATCTTGTAGGTAATTGGACCATTTCTAGGGCCCAATCAGCAAACAAACGATGCTTATTATGGTCAAGGGGCTTTAGTTCTTGTATGTGTGTAGACCAAGATCTTTACACAAACATTTCCATGTGGTGGATGCACAGAGTACAATTTGTGAACGTGGACGAATAGACAAATCTGGATCTTCATTAACACTATCAATTGCAGCAGCGATATTTCATTCTGTACGTAGGTACAGTTCTTTGTCTTCTTGTTGTTGCATCGAGTAGAGAAAATGCTGTCCGAAATCTATCTATAGTTCGACGAATAAGCTGATGGACGATTATGTAAACCATAAATTTCACGAAGTGCTCTATAAGTTCGGCGAATAGAACACTGATTTTGAAAATAAATTTCAATAATTTGTAAACGTTGTTGGGGCGTGAGTCTTTCCATGATAATTTTTCAATGCTTACTGAACAGAAATGACAAAACAACATTGCCGAAAATTCTATCACTTGAACAAAACACCTGATATCTCCTAAAGTATTCAGGACGACAAAAGAATTAAAAAATGTTTGGTGTACACTGCGCAAAAAAATTAACGCACATTATGGGAATCTCAAATTTATTCTACAATTGAAGGTGTTCTCAATGATAATAATTTTTATCAGAATTATGCATGCATATGTTATCCACTTTCAACGTTTTTCTTCAATACAGATGTATTCTCCCAGCAGGAATAAAAAAAGATGATATTATCAGATTTTGAATGTATTGGCTCCATTCTGAAACCAGTTGTTCTCGATCAATTCTAGTGATCAATAGTTTTTCTTTCGTTTGATTTTCTACACTCGATCGCCATGCAACGCGAAACACGCAATTTGACCCAAGAGGAATGTGCCCAAGCGGTAGTTTTGCGAGAAGAAGGGACATACACAAGAATTGCAGAAAGGTTTGGAGTTTCCCATACAAGTGTGTCCAGAATGTTGCAGCGATTCAGGGAGACAGGTATGAATGTCCGAAGACCAGGACAGGGTAGACCACGGGTAACAACTGCCATTCGTTACTTGAGAGTTTCTTCGTTGAGACAACGGTTTGCAACCGCTCGCCTCCTTCAAAATCAGCTTGAGCAAACTCATGAGGTGCAAATTAGCACTCAGACAATAAGACATCGCCTCAGAGAATATGATTTAAGGCCTCGTGTCGCGGCAAGAGGCCCAGCTCTCACCCCAGCCCATCGAAGGGCGCGTTTGGATTTTGCGAGAGAGCATATCCATTGGGAAGAGGCCGATTGGGAAAGAGTTCTCTTCACAGTCATGAGTCTAGATTCTGCCTCTACCATTGTGATCGACGTTCTCTTGTATACAGACGTCCACATGAAAGATATCCTCAGTGCAATTTCCCGAATACTACTGGTTTCGGGGGAGGATCGATTATGGTATGGGGTGGAATATCTTTGACTGCTAGCACAGACCCAGTGGTCGTTGATAATGGAGCTATGAATGCTGATAAGTATATAAGGAACATTCTTGAAGAGCATGTAGTGCCATTTGCCCCATACATCGGTGAAAATTTCATTTTTATGGACGATAATGCCAGACCCCATCGTGCGCGCATCGTTCAGGAGTACCTTGAAGAGGTTGAAGTCTCTCGAATGGAATGGCCAGCAAGAAGTCCAGATCTCAATCCGATTGAGTAGGTTTGGGACAACCTCAATAGAAGGCTGAGAAGTTCAGAAAATCATCCAGCTACTCTTAATGACTTAGGAATCCAACTCGGAGAAATCTGGGAAGGATTAGATCAGAACATTTTAAGATAACTCATTTTGAGTATCAACTGTCGTTGTCGATCTATGTAATTAACGCAAGGGGTGGAAATACCAAGTATCAAATCACTTATCAGCATTTCAGTATTTTGAAAATTGTTCATTTCTCTTCTTTCCCATAAGATTCGGTGAAATCCTGAATTTTTCTTCCAAGTCAATGTAGAGTTAACTTTCATTAAAATTGAGATTTTCAGAATGTGCGTTAATTTTTTTGCGCAGTGAGAATGACATGAATGATGCAAAAAAGAATTTTATGATCATTCGATCTTTTTTGTTCATATTCAAGAAGTTTTTGTTGAGCAAACTCGAATGGCTAAATATTGTTTGAAGTAGTCATTGCAGACTTTTTCATTGTTCAAATGATGAAAGCCATATTGGTCAGTTATGGAAATAAAATGACTAAATAAATGGAAAATTTGCGGAGTATCACTGCAAATAACTTTCACCTTCAAGCACAACACTGATTGAAGAAAGCTGAAATTATTGTATACAGATTACGAATCTGAAAGACGTTTCCTGACGTTTCCTCTCAAAAGCAGCATATTATATTCCCTCCTACGCTGCTGCCCCATATGCTCCCAATTAATTTCACTGCAATAATAAGGAAATCATCAACTGAATACGATCTCAACTCGGAGATCCACTTGCAGACTAACTTTAGACTCGAAATTTAAGACAGTTCTACCAATCCGGTGACTAATATCCAGAATGGCAGTGTTGAAAAAAGCACCACCAATTAGTGCAGATCATTGAAATCGTCAACAAAGATTAATTGTAATTTGTGATGCCAAGTAGAGGTCATCATTCCCTTCTGCTATTGTTAAGGTTCCAGTTGAGTTACATCAGAGCGGAGATCTTGATTGGGATATGGGAGTGTATAATCATTCATTATAGGGGAATCTAGGAAACACATGAAGAATATCACCATATTCTGTTCTGAACTCATTTCTTTTTTTTTTATTTAGCATAAGTCAGAAAATGAAAATTTTAAAGATGGTGCATTGACGAAAATTACTTAAGACCTGTTTAACTAACGGGTTCCGGCGTGGGGAAAAATATATGAGGTGAACTGTGATAGAGTGGCAAACTGCTTGACAACTTGCAGAAGTATTTAATAAACAGGTAGAATCTTTGTAGGATTCTGGGTGATCAAGACCGTAGAATCGAACCATTGAGTTCTCGGTCTTCTTCGTACCGACGCAGTCCATCCGCAGTAGGAACTTTGTGGTATCAAAAAAATGAATGTTGAACAACTTCTATACGAAAAATATCAAAACGTTTTGTGAATCCTTCAATGTAGAGTTTTATAGACATCAAAATGGTCGAAGAAACTTCAATTTACTACCTCTTCTTTTCTTGAAAACTTATGGTAATTATCTGGGTATATCCAAATAATTGGTCTCTGTTATTTTTATTCTGTGTTAATGTGTCGATGTGCTGGATTAAATAATGATGTTGAACGCATTCTAAACACCATTGTTATTGTTCAAATGGGTCCATAAATATCAACAAAATAAGAGCAAACTGGGACTAAACAAATTCGCGCAAACCGAATTTTTATCCACAATAGATAATTATACATATACAGGGTGTTTCGGAATTGATGCGGAGATATCAAAAGGTGATTCCTTGTTTAAAATAAAGGGTAGATTGTTATATACAGGGTGTCCGGGAAAATGTGGTAAATCTCTCGGATTCAGATAAAACATAAAAAAATAAGATGACAAGTTCCCATAATTTTTTTTCCTAGCGGCCCTCCCTATGGAGATACGGCCTCCTAAATGAAGTCACTGGAAATCCATTTTACTGGAATAAATCTCAAACTACTCAATATAATTAAAAAAAAAAATTGTATGATGAACAGTAGTAAGGACCTCTTAAAATTAGCTCTTTTAGTTTACCAGGGGCGGAGTAGGTTGTACATTTTAATGCTTATATTTTCAACACATAATAAGGATAAGGAGTAGAAAAAACAAATTTGGATAGCTTGAACATTAAGCTAAAAAAAAGGCACTCTTGTTTATTGTCGATAAAATGAATCGTTCTCGAAAACCAAATTACAGAGATTCTTAACTATGCAGTTTTGGCACAGAAAGTTACGTCGAAAATTATTTTTCAGAAATTTACTCTTATGAAGTTTTTAATAGATTATTTATAACTAGCGTATTCATATTCAATCGTTGCAAGCTTTAGTGAGAGTACATTTTTTTTTAATATTTCTTTTAACGTGCCTTTCTATGCCAAAACTGCATAGTTAAGGATCTTTGTAATTTTGTTTTTCGAAAACGGTTCATTTTATCGAAAATATTCAGAAGTACCTTGTTTTTAGCTTAATGTTCAAGCTATCCAAATTTTGTTTTTTTCTACTCCTTATCAGTGAAAATGTTAGCATTAAAATGTACTACCTAGTCCGCCCCTGGTAAACTAAAAGAGATAATTTAAATTTAAGGGCAGTATTTTAGGAGGTCCTTACTACTGTTCATCATATCAATTTTTTTTTAAATTATATTAAGTACTTTGAGATTTGTTCCCGTAAAATGGATTTCCAGTGACGTCATTCAGGAGGCCGTTCCTCCGTAGGGAGGGCCGCTAGGAAAAAAAAATTATGGGAACTTGTCATCTTATTTTTTATGCTCTATCTGAATCCGAGAGATTTCCCACATTTTCCTGGACATCCTGTATATGTTGGGTCAAAAGTCAAACGCTGTTAAAAGATAGAGGAAAAATTATGTTTTTATTTTGTATCTTTAAAAACGTTAGAATCTTTTCTATCTATTGTATTTTTCTCGTAAAATGTACCGATTTGAAATAAAAAAATTAAATGTAAATCAGTTCTAAAATTAAATTTAGTTGGTTTCTAACTAAACCATGCTATCCGAATTTTATTCTATCCGAGTCGTTGCGTAAGTTTTTCTTCAAATTTCATTTTTCCGCCATCTTTGAACCCTAACGTTTGGCTTTTGACCCAACATTTATATAACAAACTTGAAACTACCCTATATTTTGAACAAGAAATAACCCTTTAAGATCTTTAGCATCAATTCAGAAAAACCCTGTATATAAACCTGACTGATATAATTACTGACAAAGAAAAAACAACACCCAGTTATATAAAAAATTAATTTTAAAATAATTTCCACCAAATGTTCTTTTGATTTTGGACAAGAAAATATCAGTTTTCAATCATATCGATAAACTGGTTTTTGTGATGTAAAAGGTTTATCAGGGAATTAATCACAATTAATCAATTGCCCCTGTGCATTGCTTGATTTATCCGCGAAACTTAAAGGCACAGTCCTCACTTTCATGATGTGTTAGCCCCCTATTAGGTTCACTAGGGACATTTCCATGTAATACTTTCTCCAAAGAGAATTTAAAAATTCTCAAAGCGGATCTTCTTTGAGATGAATTATGACATCAAATATTTGACGTTCGTTCCCAGGAACTTCATTTTATTACAAACACGATTTTCGGGTTGTTTTGAAGTGCCAAATCATGGGTACCTATGATTCAGTGCCGAAATGGAGTAAACAAGAGATAGCGACGTCTAAAATTCATACAGCGGCGATAAGACACCCAGAACCAACAAGAAATGGGTAAGGTAACACCGAGTCGGACACAAAAGCCAAAGATAACGCTCCAATATCCAGTTAAAAGGTAAATCAGTGTTAGTCATGATCTTGGAGAGTACCAATGGTAGTTCCAGCGAAACGATTACTAACAAATGACTAACCACCGAATGCGGGCTACGATGGTTGGTTCATTCAGTCGCTCACTTGTTGCATTTTACAACAACAGCTCGCGCTGATGTTTATTGCCAGTTAAGGCGGCAATTAAAATTAATTTTTAACCATCCTGTGTGTGTTGTGTTATTTGACAAAAGGGAACGTCCCCTATGTGATGCTCCATTAAATTATCTCTTCTGTGTTCAGTGGTGGATTGAAATTGTTCTGTGATGGAAGACGTGACAGCGCGCTCGCATTTTTCCGAACTTGTGAGGTACGTCCCTTGTTTTCGTTTTTCCTTTTCATGTGCGGTGGAAGTGTCATTCGAATCGTAAATTAATGTGCAGTTTGTTTTGTTTTGGGTCCGACATGTGTCTTACATGTGCCAAGATTTGGGCACTAGATGTTTCGTTATCAGTTTTAATGATCACGATTTCGATGAGGAAATGAGTATAATAAACTCGCGAATATTAGTCGATAGTCAATTGAAAATTACTGATTTGATATCGACATCAAAACATTCTAACAGTGCGAAATTTAGGAAACCTCTAGCTGATAGCCTCAGGGTATCATTACATCAAATTTGCAACCCCCAATAACAATGTAATAGTGTCAAAATAACTGTGAATTTTTCTTGGTCATTTTCAATCAAAAATGTTGTAGAGATATTTTACGATGAAGAATAATTTTTCTCTAACTTAAAACGGAAGTAAACACTGAAAAATCACAGATAATGATATGGTGCTAAAAAACACTACCTTATATTGAAGAAAATATTACATATTTTACTAGAATCCGTAAAATTTTATGTATGCAAATGAAGGCATGGTAATGCGCACATTTGCAGATAAGACTTATCTGTGGTCACATTCATTCTTGACGAAAGAGTAGATTCATTAGCGAATTTACCGGATATGGCCAATTGAGCCTTTTGCTATTGCCGAAGTCTAATGAATGAAAAATGGGTCACTAAGAGCACTGACTTGAAATCAGCGTTGGTTCATCCTCCTTGAAAGTACTACCTTGCAGGTAGATTCGCATTCGAGAATCCAACGAAATCGTTCGTTTTACAGCTGTCAAAAATTTTTTTATAGCAGCTGTAAAAGAATTCGTCCAGATCTCGAATTTCGCCTTACAGAAATATTGGCAATATTTTTTTCAATAATTCGCTAGAAATTTTCTGAACAAAATTTTGAGATAGCTTGAATACGCCATTTTCTATCTAAATACAAATTTTCGTTTGAATCCAATGCTTAGATTCGAAATCATCAGGAAACCAAATTTTGATTAGCCATCAGATTTCATAAATCAAAAATATTTCTACATCAAAATTGACACAGAATATTTCTCTTTTCAAATCAAAACAAACAGATCGTATGTATTTAATGATAGGCTTAGTATGGGTAAACTTTTGGACATTCCTTTGATAGATCGAGTCATAACTTCTTTGAATAAAGATAACACAAAAAAATCGTTCTATTTTTTAACTCAGTCTTAAAATGATCAATATTTTCAAATAACGACGCAGTAGATAATAAATCTATAATACCTACTAATCTTATATTCAAATATTCACTTGTTGAATTGATCAAATGCAATCAATTCTATTGAATAAGTTGTGTTGACTCTGTGTATGAAACTCAGCAACTTTGATTGAGGTGTGAACTATTCTCTTGAATAAATAGCTATTTTCAGTTTGAATTCAATCAATCATTCAAAACGATTTAATGTGCATGGATTTAAAAATGCCCAATAAACTTTTTTGCATATTTTGAGTGCATTTGTAGAATGTTTTAATGACTTGAATCTATTAATTTTTGGTAGGCGTACTTTCAAGAACTAGTTCATTATTTGTCCAACCAAATACACTGCGCAAAAAAATTAACGCACATTAGGAAATCTCAAATTTATTCTACAACTGAAGGTGTTCTCAATGATAATTATTTTTATCAGAATTATGCATGCATATGTTATCCACTTCAACGTTTTTTTTCAATACAGATGTTTTCTCCCAGAAGGAATAAAAAAAGATGATATTTTTAGATTTTGAATGTATTGGCTTCATTCTAAAATCAGTTGTTCTCGATTAATTCTAGTGATCCATAGTTTTTCTTTCGTTTGATTTTCTACACTCGATCGCTATGCAACGCGAAACACGCAATTTGACCCAAGAGGAATGTGCCCAAGCGGTAGTTTTGCGAGAAGAAGGGTGGACATATACAAGAATAGCAGAAAGATTTGGAGTTTTCCATACAAGTGTGTCCAGAATGTTGCAGCGATTCAGGGAGACAGGTATGAATGTCCGAAGACCAGGACAGGATAGACCACGGGTAACAACTGCCATTCAAGAACGTTACTTGAGAGTTTCTCCGTTGAAACAACGGTTTGCAACCGCTCGCCTCCTTCAAAATTAGCTTGAGCAAACTCATGAGGTGCAAATTAGCACTCAGACAATAAGAAATCGCCTCAGAGAGTATGATTTAAGGCCTCGTGTCGCGGCAAGAGGCCCAGCTCTTACCCCAGCCCATCGAAGGGCGCGTTTGGATTTTGCGAGAGAGCATATCCATTGGGAAGAGGCCGATCGGGAAAGAGTTCTCTTCACAGATGAGTCTAGATTCTGCCTCTACCATTGTGATCGACGTTCCCTTGTATACAGACGTCCACATGAAAGATATGCTCAGTGCAATTTCGTGAATACTACTGGTTTCGGGGGAGGATCGATTATGGTATGGGGTGGAATATATTTGACTGCTCGCACAGACCTGAGGTCATTGATAATGGAGCTATGAATGCTGATAAGTATATAAGGAACATTCTTGAAGAGCATGTAGTTCCATTTGCCCCATACATTGGTGAAAATTTCATTTTTATGGACGATAATGCCGGACCCCATCGTGCGCGCATCGTTCAGGAGTATCTTGAAGGGGTTGAAGTACCTCGAATGGAATGGCCAGAAAGAAGTCCAGATCTCAATCCGATTGAGCAGGTTTGGGTCAACCTCAATAGAAGGCTGAGAAGTTCAGAAAATCATCCAGCTACTCTTAATGACTTAGGAATCCAACTCGGAGAAATCTGGGAAGGATTAGATCAGAACATTTTAAGATCACTCATTTTGAGTATGAACCGACGTTGTCGATCTGTAAATAACGCAAGGGGTGGAAATACCAAGTATTAAATCACTTATCAGCATTTCAGTATTTTGAAAATTGTTCATTTCTCTTCTTTCACATAAGATTCGGTGAAATCCTGAATTTTTCTTCCATTTAATCTGTCTTGTTTCGTTCAAAACCTTCCCGAGAGGACATAAAAAATAAGTTATAAAGTCAATGTAGGGTTAACTTTCAATAAAAATGAGATTTTCAGAATGTGCGTTCATTTTTTTGCGCAGTGTATTTTGTTTCAGAAAATGATTTTCCTTTAGTTAATGGAAATGAATATCCGCATCTTCAGTAATAGAATCAACTGAGCCATAACGGATACTGAGATTTCATTAATTCAACGTAATCTTCCAGACCAATAGCTCTTTTCTTTAACTCATTAGTTCTTGTATTTGACTCGATAACATAGAATGACGGAATGAATTCTTAGATAACTTGTATCGGACAAGGTACCAGCAAATTGAAATCTAATCACTTTCACCGTTCGTTGGTCAAGAATATTTATTGAGCATAAACCAGTTGGTAACAAAATAAAGCCGATATATGCATGAACATGAATACAAAATGCATTACAATTTCTACGTATCAGTAAATTATTAGGTATAGTGTTTATTGCATTCAAATCGTTTCACTAGAAGTGCGATTTTGATACAACATTTATTATATAATGTAGAATGGTTGAGAAAACCGCAACATACTGTCTTTTCGTCTTTGTAACGGGGGAAAAAGCAAGTACCTACATTCAAAATGAAATATTTTTAATCCAATGCGTAGAAAGGTAGAGTCCTCGATACTGAGTAATACTTTTGCTGTCACAGAATCTAACACACAGTCCCTGTCATAGTGAGGTTGCCTTTTTAGTCTCGGAAGAACGAAAATCCTTTATTTTTAATTGAGTATTAGGTATTCTTCGAAATAACTTCGAACTGTGTTTCATTTAGAGTGAGTTATTGCATTTTTAACCTGATGAGAATCACCTACAAACCTTTCACATGTAGCTGCGACAATGCTTTCAAAAGAGGTCGAAGACAATTGGGGGATATAATAATTTAGCTAATTGACCTATGATTCCACTTAATTTGAACGAACCTATCATTAAGTTGAGCAAACGGAGAACAATGGAGATTACATATTTTCCAATAATACCAGAAAGGTGATTCGATGTTTTGAGTCGAACCAAATCTATCGGGATACCTATATCTATTCAATACTAGAAAATTGGCCATTTAAAGCGATGACGTTAAGTCAGGAGCTTTTGAGCACTCACCTTATAATTATTAGTTTCGCATTTTACAGTTCTAGAAATCAATACAAATACAAGCAATTTTTTCTTTCGAGTGCTTACACGGTGTTCATTACATAATTTAATTTTTTGGGTGATTCCAAGAGGAAAAGTTCATATAAACATAGTTCCGTAAATGCATAGTTTTCAAGATACAGCGTGTTGAATTTTAAAGACAATAGGTCTCTCCGCGGGTTTCCCCGAAAACTGGAAGACCTAGAATGATTAAACTTCACATGTTGATTCTTCTGGGGTTTCTTTATCCACTTCCAGCTTGACGTTATTCTCGGTTCATTTTGAGAGTTGAAATTACAGGGTTGTTTATTTGAAATTCTTCGAACTCATTAAATTCCTCAGGAAACATTTATACAGAAAATTTGTGTAAAGCCTATGATTACGGAGATGAATGACAATAATAATCAACAGCAGCTGTCGAAGAAATCATCAATGATCCTGGTATTTATTTTTTTCGGGTAATTCGCTAGAATTCTATATGGTTCTGGTTAAGCGATCCTAGCTAAACTTCATTTTTGCCTTGGAATAGTATATTTCATTACTAGTCCAAATGGAGTAGTAAGTAAGCTTTTTCCGTGCGCGCGCGAAGAGTTATAGTGTGAGGCGGAGCCGAACACGGGAATTCGTGCAAGCACGGAAAAAGCCTTTCTGGACGTGTAATGAACGATATTTTTCATTACACCTCTCTGAAAACAATCCAACGATATTTGTTCTTCGACAGAAAGCATTTCGATATTGTCAAACAATAATTATTCGAAACACTGACGTCTACTGTCATCACGCAATCGTTGCTTTGTGTCTCAGCATAGATGCATCTATGTCTCAGCGCACGGAAGAGGGTCACTTTCGGTGCGGCCGCACGGAAAAGGGTCACTTTCGGTGCCCTGAATCGACATGTTTTGATAGGGTTTTCAGAGCGGTGTAATGAAAACATCATTTTTCATCTAAATATTTAGCGGTATTTTCGAAATAATCAGGAAATCTCGATTTCGAACGGCCAGATTCACGAAACCCCTGGTCGGATTTCGGTAATTATCGAACTCAACTCCGGAATTCGATACCCAAATCTGCCCTAAAAATTTCAAGCTTCCAGATTTTTGCGTTCAAGACTTATCGAGTTTACGACCGGACGGACATAAATTGATTTGATCACTGATTCGTCAGCAGTGAGTCGAAGCCCTGTGTATTATCTTGTGATCCACTTGAATGGTATAGGAAAGGCAAACTTGTAGGCATCATAGATAAGCCGATACCATTATAGCCCATATCTTGGTTGTTACTATCTGCCAAAAATAATTGGGTTTTATCTGCCTAGAACCGCGGAAGCAACCCTTATCATTAACACTTCGGTGGTGACACTCTCATCTCAGAAAGAAATAATTACTGATGCTGATGATGACTTCCAAAGAATACGAGTGGTGTCTCGATTTTTACATAAATGGTGATATTTGCAGGTACTCCCGGCCTATGCTGACAGCGGCTGGAGTCATAACTCTCATCATTATGGTCATTGGAGTTGTAGGAAACTCTTTGACGGTTGTTGCCCTCATCAGAAATGCAAAAATCAGAACAGTCGCAGCTGCGTTTATAGCAAGGTAAATATTCTCAATAATTTTTAAAAGCAACTTCGATTTGATATCGGCAGATGTTGCATACGTTATAATGGACATTTAAAGACCAAGAGGGTTTTATATTTTCAGTTATGAATCTAGAATCCTGTTCTAGTAGGAATAAATATCAATTTGAGGGTTTAAAACGACTTAATTGATTTTTATTCTTGAACATGAGATATTATTGGGTCGTCGTCAGTATATTGTACATAACATATCTTTTGCAATAGCTTCTGCTTGAACCTAATTCAATACCGATAGATGAAAATTCTATAAAATGGAAGAAGAACTTCTTACATTCTCATGTAGTCATGTAAATATATTGGATCTGTTTCAATTTAATCATATCTGAAGATTATCATTACAATTATTGAAAGCGAAATGTGCTACAAAATCATTTTGTTATTTATTTCGAAAAATTATAGTACTAAGTCCGCTGACTGAAGAAATAGATCATTTGTTGAAAACAACAAATTTGCAAATTCAGCGTTCGTATTTTATTTTTTTTAACTACCTGATCTCATTAAATTGGAAATTTTGGATATCAAAAAGTATAGGTAATAAGTATTTGAGCGTTTTTTAATTCGATTTATGTCAATAAAATTCATAAAATAAATTGGAAACTGTAATTATTAGCCTATTTATATTTCTTTGACTAACTTTTCAGTATCATTTTTGGGGCTTTCAAATGTTAGTAAATGATTTCTTTTATAATCATCTAATTTTATATTTCACAAGTTATTGATGAATTCATTGAATGAACCAAGCTACGTCATATTCTCTGATGACATTATTTGAACAATTCGAACATCCTGGACAGTTTTCATTATTGTGAAACACCATATAATCGGAATGGATGTTGACAACACATTCAGGGCTATTCACTAAGTGAAGTGGTTTCAACAGTTGCTAACCAAAGCAATTCTGATAACAACTTTTGATAACCACTGGTGACCAATTTCAGTATTCTCTAATAAACGGTTGGCAACTGTTGCTATCATAACAACTTTCCGTGAAGATAGACGTGGCAGCATCGCAGAATAGTTCGAATGTACTGGTCATAGATCTAAAATTTGTCTTTGGTGCGGATATATGACAGAAAATAGGTATATAACCAAAGAGGAGTCTTTGATATAACCTCTAAATGTTTAATGTTTCGGCTTTCGGCACTGCACCAAATATTTCGATCAGGATTGTTAACGTGTTGATTTATTCTATTTTATTACTTGGGTTTGTTTAAATATATACCCAGAGTTAGAAATAAAACTTACAAATTTCCAATAGCATTTTATTTTGTGAATTAAAAAAATAATTAGAATAATTGAAAAATAAGGTTACATTTGTTACTATGTTGAATAAGATGATTTCTTATTATGATATATGACATGTACAGGAATCTCCTAAATGCCATATTTTTATCTTCAAAATATTTTTGCTTCATATTTTCTCTGATAAAGGACTTTTGCCATATAGCAGCATCATGAGTTGACCATGGGTAACGAGTATTTATTGAAGTTTTACTTATACTAGTATACCCCTTTCGGTTACAATAAACAGCCCCAGGGTGAATTTCATTCTTCTCTGGAAGATTAATGATTGCAATATGAGTACTATCTATGCATCCTACAACAGCACCACACATACCTTTGAATTAGGTTCTGAATCATTAAAAAGTCCATCTGCAGGAGAAATGCCATTTTTATAGATTTAAAATATTTAATTGTTCACACAAATAGAGAAAAACATTCCAAAATAGTGCCCAACGCACGTGGTTTTCGTTAACAACACCTCTAAAGCTGTTGCCAGTGAACCACTTCTCAAAGCCACTGGTTGTTATACATAGCAACTTTTATAGCAACTTACACAAATAGTGAATACCAATTTCGCGCTTAGCCACTGACTGTGAACATAACGACGATTTACAGTTGCTATCCATAACAACTCTGCTTAGTGAATAGCCCCGATTGTGTGTGAAATTATCGAAGAATGGTCGAGGTCACCTGAATTTTATGAATAAGTACGAGCTCACTATTTTGTGAATCATCGGAAATCTAGATGCTTTCGATTCGGTTCTGTGGTCAACCAGATGAAATTCTGAGAAATGAGTTGAGGATTTGAAAACTGTACTATCGTCATCGCACCGGAAATACGTTCGAAGGTTGTCATAACCAGTATGGAATCATATTTGAATATTATTTATAAGAAAATAAACAAATTTTAGAAAAACTTTTTTTCAAAACTTGAAAATGAGAAAGTAGTCTATTCTTGTTTTTTCTAACCCAATAGTTGAAGCTCATGATTATTTCTGTTCATCAAATAGTATTCCTTCTAGTTTATTCCCAACCGATCGAATACCACGTTGCGAAAGGAAATGACTTCAAAAGCCCAAAATGAATAGCTATGACTGAATTCCCGGTTGTCTCATCCGTTGAATAATTGAACATTTTTCCATATACATATATCAGATAATATATGAGCGTGTAAATATTCATGAATTTAAATTCGGAAAATCGAATACGCGGCAATCCCTCTTTTAGGTTTTTGTCAAATGAAAAGTAAACGCTTCGTGATGTCAAAGGTACGCTCTATTCAAGTCTATTTCGTAATGAACGAAAGGGAAATGGAGTAAATGGACCCAGTAGGATCAACGAGATACTCCATTCACTTTTATAAGTATCACAATTTTCCAAGATTTTGGTTTATCAAGTTTTTTTTTCACTTAAGGGGAGGTGCTACACGTCCGAGCTCGCGAGCGCCCTTCAAAAATTGGGCTTTTTATTTCCATGATATCTCAATTCGTATGCGGCGTAGACCAACAATTTTTTTTTAGATTAAAGCTCAATCATTTCTGTAGAATGTGTATTACTCGCTTTTCCGCTTTTCTTCGTATATAAGGAAGAAACCTGGTGAGCTTTAATTTCATAAAAATCTGAACAAACAATTTTATTTCCATGATACCTTCGTCAATTTTCGGGATAAATGTATGAAATTCTCAGTATACATGGGGAATAATATACTGCTCCACAAGAGTTAGGGATATCGTATTAAATCGTTTTTCAAAGTATGTAATCTTCGAGAAAATCGCTTGAATCGATTCAATAAAAATCAGTATGAGACATTTCGTCAATCTGGTCGCCTTTTTTCTGAAGTTTGGTTCTTTGCATAGGTATGCTTCATGAATGTTCTTATTTTGAAATGAAGTCAGTTTCACAACGGCTTCGATTTGAAACGAGTTTTCTGAAAATGCCAAGACGTAAATTAACAAACGCTGAGGCTAATAGGGCTATCGGAATGCTACAGGCTGGCCTAACTCAGGTTGTTGTAGCGGAAAGGCTCCAAGTCAGCCAAAGTGTGATATCTCGACTTTGGAATAGGCTCAGGGAGACAGGTTCCGTGTTGGAAAGACCAAGGCTTGGTGGGCGACGAAAAACAACACCTGCTCAGGATCGTTTCATCACCGTTTCGGCGAGAAGAAACCCTACATCTACGTGTAGAATGCTACGCAATACTCTTCAAAATTCAGATTTGGTCCAAGTTTCCATCGAAACCATCCGACGACGTTTGAGAGAGGTTAATCTAGGTTCTAGACGTCCATTAAGAGAAGTTCCATTAACATGTGACCATAAGCGTCAAAGACTGGAATGGGCAAGGCAACATATCAATTAGAACGATCAATGGCGTAGTGTCCTTTTCACTGATGAATCCAGATTTTGACGATTTTCAGATTATCGAAAAATAAGGGTATGGACAATCCCAGGCATACCCCGTAATCGTCGCTATGTCCAAGAGTCCATCCATTCCGAGGGGATGGTGTTATATGGTATGGGCCGGGATATGTTTCAACGGGCGCACAGATCTACACATTTGTCCTGGGAATATGACCGCCTCACACTATAGGGAGCATGTCATTGACAATGTCGTGCCAAATTTTCACGCTGCTAATGGTGAAACTTTTCAATTTCTAGACGATAACGCTAGACCGCACCGTGAAGCCATAGTTGAGAATGCGCGCGAGGAGCTTGGTATTCCACATTTACCAATACCTCCGCAGGCACCAGATTTGAATTGCATAGAACATGCATGGGATATGCTCCAAAGAAGATTAGATAATCATCCACCTACCCCAGAATCCTTAAATGGTCTGAGAGAGCTTCTGCCCCGTTTATGGAACCAAATTCCTCAAGAAATGTTCAACAACCTCGTGTGTAGTATGCAAAGAAGATGTCAAGCTGTTATTGATGCCCGTGGAGGCCATACATTGTATTGATAGTCTTAAAATGCTTGAATTCTCTGGGAATGAAATTTCGTTATTTAACTCGATTTTTCTTAACCACCCTGTATACGCTGCAGACCTACAGGCTTAAATTAATTTGCAACTTGAAATCATATTGATATGAATTTTCATCACAAAAATCTTATTTTAACTACATTTTTTTGCAATTTAAGTCAATATCCCTAACTCATGTGGAGCAGTTTATTTCCAGGATCACTATCTTGGTTGCATAGATTTTGTGACCTGCTTTTCATTTCTCTCGGAAAGGGTCGCGATGTTCTTTGATAACCACAATCTTATATGAAATTTGAAAATTAATACATGTTTTGATCTAGGACCAAAGAAAGTATGAGGATTTGTGGAATTTTTGGTATGTTCTTCCTGAACACAGCAGAGACATCTGCAATCTCTCTAAAAACATAACATAGCCTATATCACACAAATAATAGCGCCTCGACCTTGAAATATTGTGGATCATTTCGGAACTAGAACATATACTCCAATCATGAGTGCTGATTTGATCTAAAATTTTTTATTCACGATTTTTGGTAAGGAGTAGTTACTCCATAGTTCTATATGCGACCCCTGAAAGGGTCGTAAATGCTGTTGACAGCTAGAATTCTAGTGTAGTCAGTATAGTAATAAGTGATACTTTGTTTCAGCTTGTGCATCTCAGATCTCCTCTTCTGCTTCTTGGTAGTACCCTTTGCGGCAAGTCAGTTCTTCCATGGTACCTGGATACATGGGGAGGTGCTTTGTTCCATGATCCCCTTGCTTAGATACGGCAGCGTTGGTGTGTCCCTTTTGAGCATCGTGATCATATCCATCAACCGCTACATCCTCATAGCCTGGCCTTCCCTCTATCCCAGCATCTTCACCAAGACCAGAGTTACCCTCTACATTATCGGAATCTGGGCTTTCAGTTATGGAATACAGATACCTACGTTGTTTGGAGTCTGGGGAACTTTTGGATTAGACGATAAGCTTGGAACATGCTCAATTAAAGAGGACGAATACAATAGAAATCCAAAAAACATGTTGTTCTTTTACGGGTTTGCTATTCCGTGCATTGTTATCATCCTCTGCTACGCGAAGATTTTCTGGGTGGTGCGACAGTCACACAAAAGAATGGCGGAGCATACCACGAGTACCAACTATAAAAGAAGTGAAATGCATATCACCAAAATGGTTTTAGTCATATTCATCTGCTTTGTTGTGTGTTATCTCCCCTTGGCACTTGTTAAACTTTTGGATAGTGATGTTGCACATCCCCCTCTTCACGTCCTAGGCTACATTCTTCTTTACTCAGCTGCTTGTGTCAATCCTGTGGTGTACGTCACAATGAATAAGCAATACAGGCAAGCGTATCTCAACACAATTCGATGTGACTTCATGAATAACATTGATTCCTTCAATACGCAACCTCAAAATAGCAAAACGCATTTATCTGTGAATTATCTCAAGAATATGGTCGTAAAATCGCCCAAAGTATGACGAATCCAACTGAACCGTCGATTAAGCAATAAGAGCTCATAAAAAACAGTTTTTTGTGCTTGAGGAGTGCATATTGCACAGTATTATGGAGTGAAAGCAATATGAAAATAAAATTCATACCAATGCCTATGTGATATTACGATAGATTGTAGAAATGGGTTGTATTTTGCGTTTGCAGGAATTCTGAAGTTTTATGAAAGGATTAGAAGTAAACATCTTTGTTCTTATCAGATTTTCTTTCCTATCTCGAAACATTAGAAAAGACAATTTTATGCAATCTACTGAACAGTGATTGTTATTGCTCGTTTGTTGGACAAATGAATTTGGTGCTTTGATAACATATCTTTTCTTGGTATGAAACCACAAACAAAGCATAATAGGAAAATAACTGTTCAACTTGATTCATTAAAATTGTATTCGATTGTTTGATTATAATCAGAATGATGAACTAAAAAAATTTTATCCTCGAATCACTATTATAGGAAGATTTGTTATTTACATTCCTGAAAAGACTGTTCTAGACTAGACCTAACATTCAGTTCGAAATAGCAGTTAGAAACCATTTTGGTGACTAAGCAATTCGTTGTGATATGAAAGCCATTTCAATGAAATTTGTATATAGTATCATGTTATTTATTTTTAGTTGAAATAATTATTGAATTTTTAATCGATATAATATGTTGAAAAGTACAAAGATATTAACCACGGAAAATTTGCTACGTTTTATGCAGAATCTTCCACCTTATATTAAGGATTTTTATCTTGTCTCATACCTCATCGATGTAAATAAATTTTATTGAAAATATTCATCGTGTACCATGAATTTATTCTCTATTGAAATGAATTATAGTGTGTTCATGGAGTTCTTGTTTTTATTTTTGAATCCTCTTCCAGTGTGGCTTAAAATGTATGTCCAATTGTTTAGTCTTACTCTCGCAAATGCGAAGTTTATCACCTGAAAATCTCTTTCAAAACGGTTTGCGTTGACCTTTTCTGTTTCGATCCATATATCTGCATCAGGGCCAGGATATCTATGAGAAAAGTTTGATCGAGTTTAAAATTCGCGAATTTAAAAAAAATACTTCTATATTGTCACTTAAATCATACAAATTGTACCTTCTGATTGAGAATTTTCATTGTTTCATGCGAGACAGAAAAAAAGAATTCATTAGTTTTATGCTGGAGGTATATACAACTTTCTATAGCTCAATTCTTTTTTTGGTTAAAAAAATCAGTAGCTTATCAGAAGGCTTCTCTTTTGCTCTTTAGGTAAAGTAGGTGAAAAAATCAAACGAAATTAAAATTTTCAGACATATCAATTATATTTGGACATAACCTCCTTCACATCTTTGTATACTTCATCAGGTTCCTTGGTGGCATCGATGGTATGCACCAATTTCAGCATATTATAATGCTGAATAATAGGACTAGTTTGAGAAAGGTAAGTTTCTATCCTCTTCCTCAAGGTCTCTTCGTTATCATCGCTTCTTCCACTTCCCTCAGCTCCTCTTTTCAAACACCTCTTCACGCACTCCTCCAAAGGGCAGTCGAAAAACAAGACGCACTGGAGGTCCACGTGGTCTGCTACATCTTTGGTCCAACCATCAACGTTGTCTTGGTTTCTTGGGAAGCCGTCGATCAGAAATCTGTCTTTGTGAGAATCGAACATAGCGTTTTTGAGGAGACCGCAACTTATAGCTACAGGTACTATTTTCCCTTCTTTTAGGAAGGTATCGATCAGTTTACCGTACTGGGAATCTGGTTTGGTTCTCTCCTCCCTCAGTAAGTCTCCGGCAGAGAGGTGGACATAGTTGAAATCGGATACTATTTTGCTGCACTGGGTGCCTTTGCCCGCTCCTGGTGCGCCAAGGACGAATATAACCTTCGGTCTCACCATTTTACTGGCCATCATTATATTTTCAATTGGGGACCTGAAGAAAAATATCAACTATACTTATGAATTATTGGAGTATCTAAAAGTAATTTTCGAAAAACTGCAGCTTTTTCGAGATATTTTACGTGCATTTTTGCCTTTCTGTCAGTTTATGTAGGTACATTTTCGGAAAAGCGTATTTACAAAAGTATCGGACTAGTAGAGGCCCTAGATCTTCCTAGTTATCCTTATCGGTAGATCTCTGTAAATCGGGTGTTTTCATAGGTGAAATATCAAAGTTTGATCAATTTTCCTGAAGAAATGGAAAAATTATGGAAAATATGAATACCAAGCTATTTTGTTTTGACCTTTCCTCTATAATTACATCACGGCCAGGATATCTGAGAAAAATGTTGCATCGAGTTTAAAATTGCCCTTTTTGCCGGAATTTTTAGCGATTTTCGCGAATTTTTCAAAAATACTTCTACATCACCTAGAGAATCAAAATTTCCCCCACGTATGAATCTATTATTCCTCTTTTCGACCGTATAAAAAACTCATCAAATTGAAATTTAGTTCAGCTGCCATCTTGAAAATGATTGAAATCATTTGGCCGTTGAACCTTATGAGGATTGGGGTCTGAAAAATTCAGTTTTATTCGAAGGATTCAAGAATGCGAAAATTTTGATGGGTCGAAAATTAAAAAAGCCAATTGTGGCCGATATATGTGATATGATATTAATCTTTTTGTACCCGTACGTCCCTGTGTTCGTCACATTATTCAAATTAACTTTATCGTTCATACATATTTATTCTATTCATTCTCTAATCTATAGAGTTAACTTCGACAATTGGAGTATTTCGACTGCATACCAACACTATCGGTCTTTTGATCACATTTGCGCCTGAGCTGTGATGAAATTGGATGTGGAAATAAGTTGAAAATATATTTTATGTTATTGAAATATAAGATTATTTTCTTGTGCATATGACCTTTTATTTGTTGAGCAGTTCCTACTGAAGCAGGGGCCGGCATATTCGAAAACCTGCTAGGCTTGTTTAGTGACAACATCCTTTCCCACATTATCAATACTCTCTCTGAACATGCTGCCTATACAGAGGACTTTGGTAAGTGAAAACAAATGGAAATCATGGTGAAAACTCATTGAATAATGTCAATTGCATGGTTAAGGATAATAATTGTCAATTGATCATTGTCGTTAAAGTCCATTATTCTTGCCCTATCTATAGGTAGTGCATACCACAAACTAACCTCAAAATAAGCATTTAATTATTTAACCATTTAAAGCTTAATCGAATGAGAAATTGTAAATCTTACCTTTCAAATGAAGTTTTATTTGGTCTTTCTGTACGCTTCGATTAAAAACTGATATAGAATGTTAACAATTCAAGAAATCGATTTTCGTTTGCTCATGTTAATAGTTATCAAATTATCATGGGATGGCAGGGGCGGGGACATGATAAGGCCAAAGGGCACATTTCCAGTAAAGAAGTATTGATAGTAACTGTACTAATATTTCATATTGCTAAAGGTTCTGAAAAAAGTTATACGGTTTTTCATTTTAAACAGATAACTATGCTCATAATTTTAAGATGTTGAAGTGATGGAGAATAATAGTTTTCTAACATTCGGAGAGAATTACATTCCAAACAATCTGGAAAAAAAATTTTGATCATTTCATCCACTGATATGCGGGAAAAATTGAAATAAAGACAGAGACATCTATCCTCAAGAATCAGAAATAACGCCGTGTTGCTCCTCTAATTTACAGTGACTAGATAAGTCACTGTACTCTAATTGCATGTTAGTAACTCCTCTAGTCGTCTCTATATTGAATTTTCATTTTCCTAACTTATAATGGATTCAAAACTTACAAACTCTCGTCTTCAGTTCGTTATCGAAAAATATTCCATTTTATCGTTCAGTTGTTCAATTGTTCATAATATTCCTTGATGAATGTTGATTGTCGTTTAATTAACCCATGAGGTTCAAAAATAACATGCATTATTCAAAATAGTCCGGGTGAATAATTCAATTGAGGCATAAATGAATTGAGAATTGATTCTATTAACCCCTGTAACGAAAAATTGCAGTGTTCTCCAAAGGATAACATATTCAATCATTAAATTTATTCTCTGTTAGTAATTCCCAAGAATTCCCCCTCCTTCAAATCACTAGAGTCTATGAAGAGTCATAAAAACGATTTCATATTCAGGTTGATATCTCACTAAATCGTCTGTATTGTGTGAAATGTTTGCGATTTTTGTTCAAATATCACTATCAATGTTTTCCAGTGGTAATGATTCATATTTGATGTTTTCTCTTGTCAGCTCCAACCATTAGCCAAAAGTCTCAGAACTTATTCGAATGTAGCCCCAACAACAAAGCTCTTCATCGATGGGCAATTCGTTGAATCTAAAACCTCCGATTGGGTTGACCTCCATAACCCTGCCACCAACGAAGTCGTTACTAGGGTACCCATAACCACAAACGAAGAAATGGAGGCAGCTGTTGAATCCTGCAAGAGAGCTTACGACTCTTGGAGCAAAACCACTGTACTAACAAGGCAAACGTATATGCTGAAACTACAAGCTCTGATCAGGAGAGACTTGAAAAAGATCGCTGATAACATTACAACAGAACAAGGGAAGACACTTATAGATGCGGAGGGAGATGTCATGAGGGGGATTCGTAAGTAAAATACAGTTCTGTCATTAAGTCGTCTTTTCAATATCTGTTTTGTAAATTTTTAACGATTTCTCTTATTTTTTTGTAGAGGTGGTAGATCATAGCTGCGCAGCTGGCACTCTTCTTCAGGGAGAATCCTTACAAAACATAGCGAAAGATATGGACATTGTTTCGCACAAATGCCCTCTAGGAGTTACTGCTGGTATATGCCCCTTCAATTTCCCTGCCATGGTTCCCCTTTGGATGTTCCCACTAGCTCTTATAGCTGGGAACACCATGCTTGTTAAACCTTCTGAAAGAGACCCAGGAGCTACCATAATGTTGATGGAACTACTGAACGAAGCTGGAGTACCTCCTGGGGTCGTAAATGTAAGACCATTCTTCTAAACCCTTCAAACTCCTTATTTTCACTTTTTTTTTCTTCAAGGTTATTCATGGTACCCATGAATCCGTGAACTTCATCTGCGACCATAAAGATATCAAAGCTATAAGCTTCGTGGGCTCAGACAAGGCTGGCAAATACATCTACGAACGCGGTGCGAAGAATGGAAAAAGAATCCAATCTAACATGGGTGCTAAGAACCACGCTATAGTTTTGCCTGACGCCGACAAAGAAGCTACCATAAACCAGATCATTGGTGCGTCAATGGGAGCTGCTGGTCAGAGATGCATGGCTATTAGCGTCTGTATCTTGGTCGGAGAGAGTCAGAAATGGATTCCAGACATAGTCAAGAAGGCTAAGGAGCTGAAGATCAATGCTGGACACGAACCTGGTACCGATTTGGGGCCTGTAATATCTCCCCAAGCGAAACAAAGGATTTTGGAGCTGGTGGAGGCTGGCATCAAACAGGTAAATTGTTTTGATGTATATTTATTGAAGAGTCTTCCTATTCTTTAAGCCTCTACTCCTCCTACGTTCGTTCTTTCGAAAAAGGTTCTAATTCCCTTTTTTCCAGGGAGCCAAGTGTGCACTGGATGGAAGGAATGTCAAAGTGGAAAAGTACCCCAATGGTAACTTCGTAGGTCCCACCATCCTCACAGATGTCACCGTTGATCAAGACTGCTACAAGGAGGAGATTTTCGGCTCCGTCCTTTCCGTGATGTCGGCTGATACCCTTGAGGATGCCATTAATATCATCAACAGGAATCCTTATGGTAATGGAACTGCAATTTTCACTTCCAATGGAAGTTCTGCCAGACAGTTTGTCAACGATGTGGATGCTGGACAAATCGGTGTTAATGTTCCAATTCCTGTTCCGCTACCTATGTTCAGCTTTACTGGTTCAAGAGGAAGCCATCATGGTGATTTGCACTTTTACGGAAAACAGGGTTTGAATTTCTATACGCAGACTAAGACCATTACTTCACTGTGGAGGAAGGGACAAGCATCAACGAAGGCTTCTGTTTCTATGCCTGTTCACAACTGAACAAAATTAGGTTATTGAATGTTACTGTTGGAGATGTTCTAATTGTGGGTAAATTTTGTCTTCCATAATATTAATCATGAAAAGTGGGTGTTTTTTCAATAGACCACTTTTATTTTTTATAAAATTAAATACGAGATCAGAAGTAGGAAAATGTTTCTATTTTCAATTACATTATATTAATGTATAACTGTGAACTTCGGTCTTCAATACCAAGCTAATAAAATAAATGAATTGGAGAGTAGCACATGGAATATCTTTAGTCATTCTCCATCTGAAGAGGGCTATATGAGTTCGTCAGGATGTCAGATCTATCGAATTTTGACCCCGGATTGGTCTCAAACGATATAGTTAGATGATGAATCCGTGATCAAATTTAATTATGTCCATCTGGCCGTAAACACGGTATCTCTAGAACGGAAAAATCTAGAGAACTGATTGAACTGAAATTTACAGGGTAGGAGTTCTGAAAATAAGGCTGTTCGAAATTTTGTTTTTCTGATATGTAATTCCAAAACTATGGATTCGATGGAGATGAAATTTTGCATTTAGATGGAGAATAATATTTTAAAGGCCTAAATGAAGTTTTGTTAGGATCGCATGACCAGAACCATATAAAATTCTAGCGATTTATCTAAAAAAAAATAACCGGGATCATTGACGATTTATATGACAGTTGCTGATAATTATTATTGTCATTCATCTCCGTGATCATAGAATGTACAGAAATTTTTATGAATAATGGTTTCCTGAGGAATTCAACCAGTTCAAAGAATTTCAGACATGCAACCTCTTAATTTCAACTGTTAATAAGAATAGAATAACGCCAAGCTGGAAGTAGATAAAGAACCCCCAGAAGAATTAACATGTGAAGTTTCATCATTTTAGGTCTTCTAGTTTTCGGGGAAACCCGCGGAGAGACATATTGTCTTTAAGATTCAACACGCTGTATCTTGAAAACTGTGCATTCACGGAACTAGGTTTCTATGAACTTTTCCTCTTGGAATCACCCAAAGAATTGAATAATGTACTGAACATCCTCTAAGCACTTGAATTTTTTTCTTCCTCAATTATGATTCACCAAAAATTATAATTTTTTATGAATTACAAATTATGTAATATTGAATGAATCTGGATTTTAAATATTGATTTTCCTGAAAATGGTATCAATTCATCTTGAAAAACGAAAGTTGAACTCGACTGAAATGTGACTGATCTTAATGACGAGTCAAAAGTGTGCTATACAGCTGTTACAGTTTCAACACTTTCATCTGATCGTTAACCTAGCATGAAGTGATACAGTCGTGTAATCTTGGTTCACTTATATCGTCCATGTTACCTATTTATTATTTCATAGCAAATAAAATTGGTAACATGTATGCCAATTATATACAAAATAATTTTGTGAATTCCTACAACGCCGACACTAGGTGAAATAGATATTTCATTTTGAAATGAGTTTTTCTATCGACTGCTAAGGTCCTGCTGGAATAAAGTATAAATAATACGTTAAATTCATAATGTAAGTAAATTATAACTAGGTAATAATTCTACAGATATCACATGAGGATGTGAGCGATTTTAGTTGAATCATGGCTCATTTATAACTTGTGATCTTAATGAAATAAATAATTAGTTTGTTACTCTGGTTTTTGGCCCAAAGCTACACTGCGCAAAAAAATTAACGCACATTCTGAAAATCTCAATTTTAATGAAAGTTAACTCTACATTGACTTTATAACTTATTTTTTATGTTCTCCCGGGAAGGTTTTGACAAAACAAGACACATTAAATGGAAGAAAAATTCAGGATTTCACCGAATCTTATGTGAAAGAAGAGAAATGAACAATTTTCAAAATACTGAAATGCTGATAAGTGATTTAATACTTGGTATTTCCACCCCTTGCGTTAATTACAGCTCGGCAACGACGGTTCATACTCAAAATGAGTGATCTTAAAATGTTCTGATCTAATCCTTCCCAGATTTCTCCGAGTTGGATTCCTAAGTCATTAAGAGTAGCTGGATGATTTTCTGAACTTCTCAGCCTTCTATTGAGGTTGTCCCAAACCTGCTCAATTGTATTGAGATCTGGACTTCTTGCTGGCCATTCCATTCGAGAGACTTCAACCTCTTCAAGGTACTCCTGAACGATGCGCGCACGATGGGGTCTGGCATTATCGTCCATAAAAATGAAATTTTCACCAATGTATGGGGCAAACGGCACTACATGCTCTTCAAGAATGTTTCTTTTATACTTATCAGCATTCATAGCTCCATTATCAACGACCACTAGGTCTGTGCGAGCAGTCAAAGATATTCTACCCCATACCATAATCGATCCTCCCCCGAAATCAGTAGTATTCAGGAAATTGCACTGAGCATATCTTTCATGTGGACGTCTGTATACAAGGGAACGTCGATCACAATGGTAGAGGCAGAATCTAGACTCATCTGTGAAGAGAACTCTTTCCCAATCGGCCTCTTCCCAATGGATATGCTCTCTCGCAAAATCCAAACGCGCCCTTCGATGGGCTGGGGTAAGAGCTGGGCCTCTTGCCGCGACACGAGGCCTTAAATCATATTCTCTGAGGCGATTTCTTATTGTCTGAGTGCTAATTTGCACCTCATGAGTTTGCTCAAGCTGATTTTGAAGGAGGGAGCGGTTGCAAACCGTTGTCTCAACGAAGAAACTCTCAAGTAACGTTCTTGAATGGCAGTTGTTACCCGTGGTCTGCCCTGTCCTGGTCTTCGGACATTCATACCTGTCTCCCTGAATCGCTGCAACATTCTGGACACACTTGTATGGGAAACTCCAAACCTTTCTGCAATTCTTGTGTATGTCCACCCTTCTTCTCGCCAAACTACCGCTTGGGCACATTCATCTTGGGTCAAATTGCGTGTTTCGCGTTGCATAGCGATCTAGTGTAGAATCAAACGAAAGAAAAACTATTGATCACTAGAATTGATCGAGAACAACTGATTTTAGAATGGAGCCAATACATTCAAAATCTGATAATATCTTTTTTTATTCCTGCTGGGAGAAAACATCTGTATTGAAGAAAAACTTTGAAAGTGGATAACATAATATGCATGCATAATTCTGATAAAAATAATTATCATTGAGAACACCTTCAGTTGTAGAATAAATTTGAGATTTCCATAATGTGCGTTAATTTTTTTGCGCAGTGTAGATTAGTCAACCTATCTCGCGAATCACGATGTGACGCGCTGAATCGTGAATCGTAGAGAACAGGCTTTATTTATTATAGTTCTATGTGTATGCGAGTATGCGACAGAGAGCAGAATTCATAACATAACCAAAAATATATCAGCGCTGTCATTGCATATTTTCATATTTTCAAAATATAAATTTTCAGTGTCATCTCAATTGAAACACATACTCATCATCGAAAATGGCAGACAACCCATTTGGATGGGATTTACTCTTCAATAATATAAAAAATAACATAAGAAACAACCAAGATCTTTTAATGGGTCTGGTGCACTACACTCTTGTTTCAAATGGATTTAAATGCATAGGTTTGGGAGAATCTAAGGTTCTCACTGGGGATGAAGCAAAAAGCGAGATTCTTCCAGAAGGTTGGACAGATAACTATGCTATTCGATACATATATCAAGGAGTCCTATACAATTTGAAAGGCACCAACTTGGATGACGCTATCATGGTAAATCTGATAAGAACTGATGAAAGGAACGTATCTTTCGTTCAATTAAACACAAGAGCTGTGGTAAAACGTTCTGGTAGTTTAAATGAGATGATACCAGACTACCTTGCTATGATTGAAGTTATCAAGAAACAACTAATAGATAAAGTAATAGTTTCAAAGAAAAGTAAAGATGGTTCAACTCAAACCAATCCTACAAATCCACATAGGTGGCAACCAAGCATCACATCTAATTCCCCAAGTAACTCTAATGTCGTGTATGAAAACAGAGAATACAGAGAATCGTTTGGCCAGTTTATGGATCCTGTAGGTAGAAATGATTTGGATCCGTTTGGTGCTGATCCATTAAGGATTGTTCAGCCCAATCGTCCTAGTGGAGCTGGAGGAATGCTGTTTCAACCACCTGGGGGTATTGGGCCAGCCCATCCATTACCTCCTGGTTTGCCCCCAGGTGCGGTTCCTCCAGGAGCTAGATTTGACCCGTTCAGACCCCCAGATGCTGATCGATGGACTGGTAGAAGACCTAATCGTCCAGACAACGATGAATTTATGCCTCCAGGATATGACGATATGTTTATGTAAAGTTTTATTGTGGTTATTGTGAAATAATTCAACGATTACAAAGCCACTCTTTTGATTTTACTTTAGTCAAGGACTAAGATTCCTTATTATTAAGTTCTCAAATAATTGAAATTTGGTTCGGAAAAGAATTTATTGAAAATTTGATAGAAGGGGAGATTTGAAAAGAGTTTAAATATACTTATATTTCTTATGCAACTATTTGATTGTTTTGTTATTTCTATCTTGAATGAAGAAATCTTTTGTATGCTACTTATATGGTGGCAATTTATAACATGGATGTAATAAAATAAACGTTTCTAATTATTTATGTCTTTGTGTTTTTTTTTTAACTAATTGTCTTATGATATATGATATAATTTTAGAATCCGTTTAATAGGTACCTACGCTATTTCTGTTCTTCCTCATTATGAGTATGAGTAGTGCATTGTTTAAACAATGGTGCAAGCTACTATTTGGTCATGGATCTAGGATAATAATTCTATTTTATTCATTTTATGTAAAAGAGTGTTCTTGAGTAAGATCGACGATAATATGAATACAGAGCATATGATTTAATTGTAAAAACTAATTTTATAATTACCCACATTGCACTCACCACTATGTTATCCTGATCACCAGTGAATTATTCTATGTTAATTAATATAACGACAAAATTACAGTTTTATTCCGCGAGGATCATTCGAAATTCGAATCTTCATTGGAGAATGGATTATGAAATGAGAAAATCGTTAACACCCTAACCTAATTTTTATTATAGAAAAGGGATATTGGCTTCAGGACTGCTAATGGGGTGAATAACACACTCTCTTCAAATTGTCGACGTTTCGATCCTGTTTGGGATCTTCTTCAGGACTAAAAAAGTTTATTAAAATATCAGACAAATGAACAATTTGGTCACAATAACACAACACAACATCACATGAAACTCTCTGAGAAAAAAACTAACATTCAGGTGGAAATTTCATATACAACTTACCAATTTGGTCGAATGTATTACGATGTGGTAGAATTTGCTAAATATCATTGGAATTGTGTGTATAATTTCGTCAGATCTATAAAATTTATTGTGAGACGTATGTGGTCTTAGCTCGGCTAATATGGTACTAATCGACGGTGTCTTGTTTTTCTCCCAAACATGTTACGGTGCAACTCCCACGACGCAGATTTATTTTTTATTAATTTCTCTCATTAAGTTATTATAAATTATGCTCAATTTTTGAGTATCTGTTCGGATATTAACTGTGTCACGTATAAAAATATGTATCATTTCACTAATACATCTTTTGTGGTAGTTGTTTTCTTTATCCAAGATTTTTACATCATTAAAGTCAAAATTATGATTTTCTTGGAAGTGGTGTAAAGCCAGCGCAGTTTTTTCGTTTTTGTCTCTATTATTTTCTTTGCAATCATATGTATGCTGACGTATACGATTTTTCAGGTATTGTCTGGTCATGCCGACATACGATAGGTTGCAATCTTTACATGGAATTTGATACACCAAATTAGAGGTCATTAGTTTTGGATGAGAATCTTTCAATTTGGTGTATATTATCTCAAGTTTTGTTAGAGGTAATATACACCAAATTGAAAGATTCTCATCCAAAACTAATGACCTCTAATTTGGTGTATCAAATTCCATGTAAAGATTGCAACCTATCGTATGTCGGCATGACCAGACAATACCTGAAAAATCGTATACGTCAGCATACATATGATTGCAAAGAAAATAATAGAGACAAAAACGAAAAAACTGCGCTGGCTTTACACCACTTCCAAGAAAATCATAATTTTGACTTTAATGATGTAAAAATCTTGGATAAAGAAAACAACTACCACAAAAGATGTATTAGTGAAATGATACATATTTTTATACGTGACACAGTTAATATCCGAACAGATACTCAAAAATTGAGCATAATTTATAATAACTTAATGAGAGAAATTAATAAAAAATAAATCTGCGTCGTGGGAGTTGCACCGTAACATGTTTGGGAGAAAAACAAGACACCGTCGATTAGTACCATATTAGCCGAGCTAAGACCACATACGTCTCACAATAAATTTTATAGATCTGACGAAATTATACACACAATTCCAATGATATTTAGCAAATTCTACCACATCGTAATACATTCGACCAAATTGGTAAGTTGTATATGAAATTTCCACCTGAATGTTAGTTTTTTTCTCAGAGAGTTTCATGTGATGTTGTGTTGTGTTATTGTGACCAAATTGTTCATTTGTCTGATATTTTAATAAACTTTTTTAGTCCTGAAGAAGATCCCAAACAGGATCGAAACGTCGACAATTTGAAGAGAGTGTGTTATTCACCCCATTAGCAGTCCTGAAGCCAATATCCCTTTTCTATAGTTAAATGCAAGGACGAGATTGTTGATATGGATGCTAATTTTTATTATGAAAACAAACACTTGATTACTGTTTACAAGCGCTAGCTTGTAGCACAAATTTTAATGCCGCTTGTTTGAAGTCTCTCCAACTTTTGGCAGGTATATGTACATGTAGATTATATGTTTTCAAAGGTGAATCTTCATATTTCGCATCAGGTATTCAGGTGAAAATATAAAAATAAATCTTTTAACCAAAAATCGCAATCAGCATGACGAAGCTTAGCCCTTGAAATGAAAAATACGGACCTGCTTCAGAACAATATCAAAATTTTATCTGCATTTCCACAAAAATCGATCAAATTTTGGGTGGTGGCGTCGTAATAATATCGAAATTTCTGTTATGGTTCTTCAATTGAAGGGCTGATAGAAATAATAGGCTTTTATATGTTTATTGTTATGAAGAATCAGTGTTTTTATATCCCAAATTTCGAAATGAAATTGCTTCGCATAAAATAACTCATGTTTATAAGATGGTTATACAGGTGTTTCTGAATTGATGAGGAAGATTCCATAGGGTGTTTTTTTGTTCAAGATAAAGGGTAGGTAGTTTGTTATATAAATGTTGGGTCAAAAGTCAAACGTAAAGGAGATATCGCGGTTCAAAGATGGCGGAAAAAGGAAATTTAAAGAAAAACTTATAAGAAGCGACTTGAATAGAATTAAATTCGGATAGCCTGGTTAGTTAAAAAACTTTTTTATTTCTTGTATTTTTGTTGTAACATGTACCGTTTTGAAGTAAAAAAATAAAATGTAAATCATTACGTGTCGGGAAATTTATTTATTTATTTATTTATTACATAATTAATTCGAGTTGAGGAAAAGCCTATAAACTCGAGGGTACACTAATAATAGATCACATACACGTACACAAACATGTGCGGATACCTGGAAAAATGCAAGCAAAAATTGAAATATCATATACAAAAGAGAAAAATGAAAACAAATGTAATGCAGCACCACATGGCCACCCCCGCGGGAGCTCATCACAGTGAGGACCTCCACCTGTCATAACTGTTCTTGAAAGCGTTGACCGAGGACGATCGCACCACGAACTCAGGCAGACGGTTCCATTTGTGAAAGACACAGACTACATATTCTATGGTGAAAGATACGATTGGGGAGGAAGTGTTGACGCTGGGAGGACCTGAAGTTTTCACGCTTAAGTTTGAAACTATGCCCATGCGGGTTATTCCTGTTCAGAGGAAACACACTGCGAACATCCCCGCCGAAGTGGTCCTGCATGGCTCGAAACGAGAAGATCAGGTCACATGGCTATTCATTTCGAACTGATTCACATTTCATTTTTTTATTTCAGAACGGTACATTCTACGAGAAAAACACAGAACATGAAAAAGTTTCTACCCAAAGCAGGCTATCCGAATTCAATTATATTTCCAAGACGTTGCGTAAGTTTTTCTATAAATTAAATTCAGTTAACAAACATGGTAGGGGTAGTCTTCTTCAACCCCCTCCACTCATTCTTAAAATATGGAAAACAATCTAGAAGGTGTGTTTTCATAATAGTAATAATTCCATAAAATATCATCATTCTATCGCTTTTAGTTTTTAAGATATAAAATAAAAACATAATTTTTCCACCATCTTTGAACCCCCGTATCTCACTAACGTTTGACTTTTGACCCAACATTCAAATAACAAACTACCCTTTATTTTGAAGAAGAAATCGCTTATCAATATCATTGTTTAAGCAATGTCCACCTGTAAATGTTCCTTGGATTTCTTCGTAAATAAGAGACATCGCATGTTGCTATACTTATAATTTTCACAAAAGTGATACATCAACGTAATTTTCCAAGATATCCTTTTTGATTATATGCTGATGCCAACAACAAAAACAGGCTGCAATCTCTTCTTGAGCGTCATGATTTTTTTGTTCTGAAACGCGTAGTAATTAAACTCAAAACCGTGACGATTTCCATTTGTCGTGACAATACGTTTATAAGACAAAAGTTATTAATAATAGGATACTGACGATCTATTGAAGAGAGAAAGCATTTCGCGTTTTGTTCGAGTAAATCATCGCTTTGCACTTGCAGAACTTTCTATCCTTTGAACAAATAAAATACTTGTAATCTGCAGTGTCATTTTGAATTCACTGTCAAGGGTAGGGGATCTTGTACCACTTTTGTGATTAGAGGAGTGGAAAGTATAATACGAGAAGATAATGATGTTATGTACCAGTTGGGGTTAAGATCTATCTGTATCGAAATGCTCTTTTACAAATTAGTGATACTCTTCTGGTGTTGTAGTGAGAATTTTGCGTCCACCGTGCACGAAATTAAGTTGCCTGGTTCGAAATCCGTTAAAATTTTCGAGGATGACACCTCCTGGGACGACAGTGATAGGCGAATACTCAAAGAACCGAATAAATCAACAGACAGAACTGATACAACCTCTAGTGAGGAAACTTTCGATCAGTATGCACTAGAGAAATTCCTGAACACTTACGCTGACAAACTTAGGAGGAAGCACCATCCAAACTCGATCAACAAGTATGAACACAACGAAAACCAACAACAAGACGAAGAAGAAGAAGAAGAACAATCAACTCCATCATCAACTGATAAAGAAGAAAAATCGAAACGATTTCATCTGATGCATGTTCAAAAACACAAACATCCCTTCGAAGATAAGACTGGCTGGGTGAGTCTAGATCCTGTTCCTTGGTCATTATCTAAAATATCCAAATGGCATAGCGAGAAAAAGCCTGTTAAGAAGCCTGAATCGTCGTACGAAACCTTAGAAAAGCCGTGGGAAACTGATTTGGTCACCAGTGAATACGACGATCTTCCAGCTAAACCATCGTGGTACCAAAAACCAAGACCTTATAAAATAAAACCTGCACAATACAAACCTGTTCAAACTCACACCTACCTCGATGAGTCAGCTGAAGAAGAGACTTATTACCAGATGAACAAACCAACTGTCGTGGTTCACGAACCAGAATTCCTGGAGCCAAGTTCTTCTTATGACCACAAGGTCCAAATTCATTACAACACAGACTCAGGACATCAAGGGAACAAACATTACATCAAGAGACCAACTCATAATACACACAGATATGAGTCACATAAAAACTGCGATCACTCATCTGAGGAGATAATAACAGATGGTCAACCTTCTAATTTCCCAATGAATTCTTATAACAGAAGGAAATCTACTGAATTACCTGAGAATCACCCTTTTGAAGGAAATGGCGATTGGGTCCTTCTTTCCACTACTAAAGGTTACAAAAGCCCGCACAAACGTCATAGAGCCATCCAAATAACCTCAAATCCAATGCTTACTCATTCTGTATCGAATAGGAAAAGCATGAAAGTTACCCCTAACAACAAACCAACTAAACCAGATCAGGAAGAAGCGAACCAACAGATTCATTATTCGTCCACTATGGACCAAAAAGAGCCTGATTCAGTTACAGTCAGAAAAGGAGTTCAATTGACAGTACTCCCTCCTCTGAAGAATTCCAACGTGAACATGACAACATCCCATGGTGGTTTACTCCAGGTAGAATCAACGTTTGAAACTGTAGAACAGGCTCAGCAGAGGCATGCAAGAAAGTTCAAAGATAATTTCAGAAAGAAACCAGTGAGGGTCAAGGTAGGAAAAGGTAAAATTGTGAGAAGACCAGCAGTCCAAAAATTGAATGTGGCTTTGCCAGTAACCTCGCTGAACGAACGTATGGGAAGACCCGATATTTCTGCGGTTTTGGCAGCTGCTGGTGCTGGTATGATTCCAGCAACCATGGCGATGTTGGTTCCAATGGCTCTTGGTGGAAAAAGGAGACGGAGAGATTTGAGACATCCGTATGAATCATTTTTGTCATAAGTTAGCTTGAATATGAGGTTTCTCCATTTTTAGTTCAAATTGTCCAGGTCAATTTATTCAGTATGTTCAGGAGTTCAGATGTCTAAAAACATTTAGTTCAGGTCTATTTCACCGTATATTCGTGCCAACTTCGTTACAATTAATTATATCTCTGATCTTTATGGGTGTTGAGTTGGATAAACATTATAAACGAAGCATGAGGGAACTAATTTGGAGTTAATATATCTGTGATATATTTTGTATTTTTTTATATGATGATTGAGAAAGTTATGAATTCGTATTCATATTTCATAGTGGATATAAATAGTTAGATCGTAAGATGGGAATGTTCAATTCATTATTTTTCATGATGTAACTTTCGTGAATGGATATTTTTTGTAAAATAAATATTTTATTTTCGTATTGATTTTTTCGATTCGATATTTGAGACATTCGACTACCTACTGTCGATATGTACTAAGCTTCAGTGATATACCTGAATCTGGAACAGTTTTGGAAATACTGAATAATTTTCAGTTTTTGGAGGCTGTTTTTATTATTTTGTAATACTTCAAGACTTGACTTGTGTAAGCAATTTGTATTGCAGTCGCACCAATAAACTCTCTCTCTCTCTCTACATGAGGGCTATATCAGTTCGTCACGAGGTCAGACCTAATTTTGTACCGGGACTGTTCTCAAACAATAAAGTTCGATGATGAATCCGTAATGAAATTTAATTCTGTCCGTCCGGCCGTGAACACGATAACTGTGGAACGAAAAAATCTCGATAACTGAAAAATTTCAGGGTAGGAGTTCTGAAAATGAGGGCTTTCGAAATGTTGTTTTTTTGATAACTCCAAAACTACTGATTCGTTCGAGATGAAATTCTGCATTCAGATGGATAATGATGTTTCCAAAGCATAAATGTAATTTTGTTAGGATAGCGTAACCAGAACCATAGACAATTCTAGCAAATTATGGAAAAAAAATACCGGGATCATTGACGATTTCTTTGACAGTTTCTGTTGATTATCGTCATTCATCTCCGTAATTATAGAATGTACAGAAAATTTTATGAATAAATGTTTCCTGAGGAATTTAATGAGTTCATAGATTTTCAAATAAGCAACCCCTGATATCAACTCTTCAAATGAACCGAGCACAACGTCAAGCTGGAAGTGGATGAAGAACATCAAGAAGTATGAACATGTGAAATTTCCTCATTCTAGGTCTTCTAGTTTTTGGGGAAACCCCAACACGCTGTATCTTGGAAACTATGCATTTAGGGAGTAAATTTATAGGAACTTTTTCTCTTGGAATCACTCAAAGAATTGAATTATGTATTGAACAGCCTGTAAACACTCCATTTTTTTTCATTCCTCAATTATAAGACACCAATTTTTTTTCTTCTTCTGACTACACCACTGTATAACTGTTTTAACGATACCTACATCTACCATTAAAATTCCATCCATAAAGAACAACTGTTATCCGAGATAACTCTTTTTTATAACTTTATTTATACGTGCTTCGGTAATGAATACAGGGTGGCCATTTGAAAACGAAACAGACGAGATTACAGACGAAATAAATTTTTTCGATAGAAATGCTCGGACAGGTCGATTTCTGTTTCGAGGGGGACAACTTAAGATGTAGGTTACGGACGCATAGCGCTTCAACCCTTGCTGCTACAACCCCCACCCCCAATTTTTGAATAGGGAAGATGGGGTGAGTGATACCTCAATTCAAAGGTATTTTTATACTGATTTCAGCACAGTAATTTTTTTTCATTCTATGCATTAGTTCTCGAAATATTCTTAACTAAGTATTTGAAAATGAAGTGCTGTTTTCATGGCACTTGTAGTGTTTTTTTGTGAAAAATCGACATCTTGATTAAAGATTTCTATGTCAGTGGATTGGAGGAAGGAAGCCACAGTCATGGTTGTTTTGAAGCTCAAAATGTCGATTTTTCACAAAAAAACACTACAAGTGCCATGAAAACACCACTTCATTTTCAAATACTTAGTTAAGAATATTTCGAGAACTAATGCATAAAATGAAAAAAACAATTACTGTGCTGAAATCAGTATAAAAATACCTTTCAAATGAGGTATCACTCACCCCATCTTCCCTATTCAAAAATTGGGGGTGGGGGTTGTAGCAGCAAGGGTTGAAGCGCTATGCGTCCGTAACCTACATCTTGAGTTGTCCCCCTCGAAACAGAAATCGACCTGTCCGAGCATTTCTATCGAAAAAATTTATTTCGTCTGTAATCTCGTCTGTTTCGTTTTCAAATGGCCACCCTGTAATCGGAAATTTTCTTGGCAATAACTCTCTAGCGAGTTCGATACCTGTGTTGATGACCGCTCCTGCTGAGGATTTGAAACGCGTAAACGCTACTTACCTAAAATATATACATTTGAAAGTTTTTCAAATTCTCCACACGATAATATTTGCAACAATTCGCATTCGAATAAGAATAAATTTTTGAAAAATTGATATTTTCTTTTAGAGAATTTGAAAACCATTTTTCGACTGGGATGTTATTAGTAATACAAATTGTAATCGCTGTGGTGAATAAACTAAACTGTTCATATTATGTGGCTCTTAAATCGAAATAATTTATTTTAAATTACAGTCTTTCTTACAAATATATTACATATACTCTAATTTTTTGGCTCAAATCATGTCAAACCCAACCAAATAACCCCCTCGATCTACGTACTCTCAAAATTCATGCTCAATAAACGTGAATGCTTAAATTGTCAAGTTATTATTAGAAACTTCAGCTCAATTTCGAAAGCACATAAACTACCCCAATATGAATGAAATAATGATTTCGTGATTAAAGATGAATGAATAAAATCAAGTTCACAAATATTAATTGCTTTATCGAATGAAGAATTTCTGGGATGTCCTGTAATGACCATCTATCCTACTCTGTACTTTTTCAATATAACTTGAAATCGATCTTGTGGCGTTTTTGACTAGCTCCAATCCCAAATTGATCTTCAAATGGAAAATGTCTCTTATTAACTCAACAACGGATTGTACTTTGTTTTCCAAAGGATCGGTTGAGTTTTTTATTGTGGTTAATGTGGGAACAACAGTCGATGAAATCGTTGTGAGTTCTACCGGAATTTCAAACGAAACAGTGGAAGTTTCAATCTTTTCTTTATCACTGAAAATATCATTTTCCATGTCATCAACATCTCTCCTTCGACGCCTCAATTTCAGCATTCTTGGTCCATGCTCTGGGACAGCAACTGGTGTGATTTCTTCGATGCTACCTTTAGGAGCATTTCCCACAACGAATTTTTGTTCAGAGTCTTTAATCGTATCTACTTCATTGTTTTTGTAATTGGGCAATTGGTAAGTGTCCTTACTGTAAGTATTGGCGAGATAACTATCTTTAGTTGGGCCTAATGGAACACTTTCCACAGTCCCTTGTACCATCCCATTTTGATTGTTATGATGCATGCCATTGTTGAAATTTTGTTGCTTGTGATAATTTTTTGTAGTCTGTGTCATATGATGTTTTTGTTGGTGCGTTTGATGATTTGCGAAGTTTTGTTGAGTTGGATAATAGTTTTTCTGCTGATGAACTGGTCTTCTGGTGGTTTGTGTACTGCTGTACATGCTATTTTGAAGTTTTTCTAGAGGCATTCCGGCTATTACCTTACCAAAAGCTTCTTCCTCCGCAATTCCACCAGAGTAAATATCGTTGTAATAATATGAACCTTGCTTATCCTTTCTGTCGACTTCATAAATTCTTCTGGCAGCTCCAAATGGATATAGGAAATAACTGGCTAACCCTGCTGTCACCATGAGCCCCACCAAACCAACCCCCAAAGTGGGCATCATTTCTCTAGATAAATAATTGTATATTTGGGTACCAATAGGTTTTTCTTTGAGATGATTCTTATTCTTCGTCAGTTTAGTCGTCGAATTTGAAGTTTTTTCTTGTGGTTTCTTTCTTCTATTTTTGTTCTTATTCTTCTTAGTTTTATTTTTCTTCTTTTTATTATTATTGGGCGCCTCTGTTATATTTGTGTCACCTTCTTTAGCTTCTAAATCGAGATTTTGAGAGTCTAATGTTTCATTTTTTGTATTTGGTGTTGAAGATATGGCTGTTGTGGATTTTTCTCCATTAATTGACGTTGATGATTCCACAAGTAATTTTTCTGTTGTACTTTTAACATTTGATAATCTGTTGAAGAGGGTGATTTTTGTTTTTTCAGTCGGATGCTCTGTTACTTCTTTTATAGAAGTACCAACGGTTTTTGTATCATTCTTCTTTTTGGCGTTATTAAGAGTTGATGCCTTGATTTTAACTAAAGGTGATGGCTTTGGTTTTCTTGTAGTGGCATCAGTAATGCCTTTAACTTTCTGAGTCGTAGGTTGTGCTGTTGTTCTTCTTGTTGTTGTTCTTTTTTTGAATGTAGGTTTCACTATTTTCGTGCCACTTATTTCTATAACTTTCATATCTTCTGTATCATTTACATTGACTGCTTTAGGAGTGGTTGAACTGGCATCTCCACTGAGCAAGATCCAAGTAGAAAGACCACTGTTGGTTGTTGGACGCTGTATTTTGTAAAAGTTGAGCTTTTTTGTTGTTTCCTCCAGTTTTATCGAATCTTCATCGACTGGAATTGCGACGCCAGCATGAGAATATTCCATGTGATCATCTTTTTCTTTTTTCTTCGTCTGAGCCCTGACTTTGGGAGGCGTTCTTGTGTCTAAGACTAGATCATCCGATGATTTTCTTATTTCCATTAATTGGTTTCCAGACCTTTCTATTGGCTCGAAGTGAAGGGATCTAAAACAGAAAAAATCACTAAAGACTACTATGGAGAAGAAAATATGAACCGAAGAAATGCATTGATTCAAAAAATACATTAAGTTGGTTTTCACCAGAAGATGATTTTTTTTATAAATTCAGTTTTTTCTCTTGAGGACCTGAATAAATACACAAATTTGTTCTTATAATTTATTTACAACATACGAATAAAATCCTACATAATTATTATACAAGGAAAACATTATGGCGAAAAATTCGAGGATGAACGAAAAATAAATAAATAAATAAATACCTACAATGAGACTCGAGCCTCAAAACACTTAAAGCACCACAAATATTCGATATCACGATGAAAATCTGAGGAATTTTAACAAAACAATACTTCAAGAGATTCGGAGTAGTGATGATGATTTTTCGATAGACTAGTTTGAATCTTTTTATATAATGTGTACTATTTTCTTTGCCACACCTTCTTTTGCTTTACAACTGGATTCCGAACAGTATATTTTTTCCCGAATTGGTCTATAGCTTGAGGTATGTGATTCAAATCAACGTTATCTATTCTTCTCCTATGCAAATAATCTTGCACATTTTCCCATGTTTTTGTATGTTGGTTCCAAAACCAACCATCAGGGTGTTGGATGGGTTTATGTATATGCTTATGATGCACAATGTTAGGTTTTTGCTTGGCTTTAATACCGACAAACAGAAACAGAAGGGGTATCCACCAGGGGAACAGGGCGATTATCAAAAAAAATCCTAGGAGGAAAAACAGAGCGGCAGGTATGAGATACAAATATGGGTTTTTCAGAAAACTGAAGATACCACCGAATTTATTACCGATCCAATCTATGGTATCCAAAATTCCTTTCACATCAGGCCAACCCAAGCCAGAATCACCTCCATCCCCTCCATTACCTCCATTACCACCATTAGCACCAGAACCTCCTGTTCCACCTACCCCCCCAGGAGATCCACCACCAGCTGAATCAGCTTGGGTGCCAGCTGCACCAGCAGGATCAGCAAGAGCACCTCCAGGATCTGCTTGAGCAAGTCCTGCATCAGCTACATCTTCTACAGGCGCTTCGACTGCTTCAACCGGAATATCTTCTTCCGGATTTTCCGCTTGGTAGGTATCAATCGAAGGTACTCGATCGTTTGCTGTGTTCTGGTGAAAGTGTGAGTTTATCACCAGATTCAAATCAGAGCATTCTTGACGTTGCTGAGGACTCAAAACCGAGCTTGAGATATGAACAGTTGGACATCCGCTACTAGAGCTTCCAACAGTGTCTTTTAGGTTTGTGACTGCTGGTCTCATGTCTAGATTGAAAGTGCTAATGGGGTTAGTTATGGGGTTGTCTTCCTCTGCGTCCACTTGTACTGAATCAGAGTCACCTGTTGGTGCTTCCTCTGCAGGAGGAAGAGGGAATGTTTGTGAATTTGAAATAATTTCTGGCATTGGGTTTGGGTATGGGACTCCGCTTTCGTACCAATTTTGTTTGATCTCTTCGATTGTGGGTTTACGTCCAGGTTTAGCGGTATATTTGACCCTAGTTGGTTTTGATGGTTTCTTTTTTTTGTTGGAAGTTGTGGAAGGGGAAGTAGGTTTTTTGCGAATATTTAGATTTTGCAATTCTGTGTAATTCTTATACCTATTCCAATCGTTCTTGTTTTTGATTTTGGTGTTTGGCCAACCAATCGTGTTGCTTTTTGTAGAACTGGTTGGAGCTGGTGTAGAAGATTTGATTTTACTGATCCATCCAGGAGTCCTCGTCGTTTTTGTTGTTGGTTTGGTAACGATAGGAACTCTTGTGAGATTAATAATTATTGGCTTGCGTGTAATGGTCAAGAATTTTTTAGGTTTGGGGGTTGTTGGTTTTTGAACTTTGATCTCGAACATACCAGGTTTTCGCGATACCATCGGTTTATTGTTTGAATTATTCGAAATAGGTTTGAGAGTTTGTGGATGCCTTACAGGATTGGTTGAGAAATTAGTGTAATGGGGAGAATTTGTACTTTTTACTTTTGTGTTGTTAGATCGATTAGAAGTCCTGAAATCTTCTCTGTTGGAGTGTGTTTTATTTTTCTTCGTATCTTTCATGATATTGCTACTGAACCTTCTTGCATCTTCATCTGGTTCGTTAGTGGAAATTGTCGAATTACCGAAAAAGCTATCGTTGTTATTGAAACTCACCGTTCTGAAATTTCTGAGAATTTCCTCCGAATGGAAATCAGTGTTTTGAGGACTTTTGGAATTTCTGCCGTAGTTTAGATTTAAATTATCGTTTGGCCATAAAAAAAGAGACTCCAAACTCGGTATATCGAATATTGGTGGTGCTTCTTGAATATTCGAGTATAGTGGGGGAGATAGAGTTATATTATCTTGTAATTCTACATTTTCTTCGTTGTACCTGGATGTTGTGAAGTCTAGTGGCACGCATTGGGCCATTACAAAAATCATTAAAAACACTACACATCGCGGTTTCACTGACGTCATTTTCACCTGAAAAAGAAAGAGAAATTAGTATACAGCAGAGATAGTTTTCGGGGTGATATTTATTGAGATCAATATTTTCGAAATGGGCACTCTACTCTTTATGCATTAATGTCATTAATTTTCTTGTGATGACCCTATTTTCCAACTGAAATGAAAATACGGTAATCGCTGGACTTGATATTCTCGTATAAATTACGATCAGAATACCTGAGCGATGATTCATATGTGGGAAAAGAATCCAAGAGGTGTTGAACGAGAAGAAGCTGTTAAATATGCTATTTACCGCTACGGACAACGACTCCATAGCTATTATCTTGACGTCCGAGTCCAGAGGCGGCTTTATGAAGTCCACTGTACTATTTTCATTCATTTCAATCATAAAACTCATTCAGAAGCCAATGGACTCGAATATTTTTCAAGCGCGTTCAATTGAAAAAGGAAAAGTTAATCCATATCTTGCTGATGCAATCAAGTAGTAAGATGCCAATAATTTCTTTTGTTCTGGATATTTAATTTTCATTATTATACACTGCGCAAAAAAATTAACGCACATTATGGAAATCTCAAATTTATTCTACAACTGAAGGTGTTCTCAATGAAAATTATTTTCATCAGAATTATGCATGCATATGTTATCCACTCGTTATCCACTTTCAACGTTTTTCTTCAATACAGATGTTTTCTCCCAGCAGGAATAAAAAAAGATGATATTATCAGATTTTGAATGTATTGCCTCCATTCTAAAATCAGTTGTTCTCGATCAATTCTAGTGATCAATAGTTTTTCTTTCGTTTGATTATCTACACTCGATCGCTATGCAACGCGAAACATGCAATTTGACCCAAGAGGAATGTGCACAAGCGGTAGTTTTGCGATAAGAAGGGTGGACATACACAAGAATTGCAGAAAGGTTTGGAGTTTCCCATACAAGTGTGTCCAGAATGTTGCAGCGATTCAGGGAGACAGGTATGAATGTCCGAAGACCAGGACAGGGTAGACCACGAGTAACAACTGCCATTCAAGAACGTTACTTGAGAGTTTCTTCGTTGAGACAACGGTTTGCAACCGCTCGCCTCCTTCAAAATCAGCTCGAGCAAACTCATGAGGTGCAAATTAGCACTCAGACAATAAGAAATCGCCTCAGAGAATATGACCGCGGCAAGAGGCCCAGCTCTTACCCCAGCCCATCGAAGGGCGCGTTTGGATTTTGCGAGAGAGCATATCTATTGGGAAGAGGCCGATTGGGAAAGAGTTCTCTTCACAGATGAGTCTAGATTCTGCCTCTACCATTGTGATCGACGTTCCCTTGTATACAGACGTCCACATGAAAAATATGCTCAGTGCAATTTCCTGAATACTACTGGTTTCGGGGGAGGATCGATTATGGTATGGGGTGGAATATCTTTGACTGCTCGCACAGACCTAGTGGTCGTTGATAATGGAGCTGTGAATGCTGATAAGTATATAAGGAGCATGTAGTGCCATTTGCCCCATACATCGGTGAAAATTTCATTTTTATGGACGACAATGCCAGACCCCATCGTGCGCGCATCGTTCAGGAGTACCTTGAAGAGGTTGAAGTCTCTCGAATGAAATGGCCAGCAAGAAATCCAGATCTCAATCCGATTGAGCAGGTTTGGGACAACCTCAATAGAAGGCTGAGAAGTTCAGAAAATCATCCAGCTACTCTTAATGACTTGGGAATCCAACTCGGAGAAATCTGGGAAGGATTAGATCAGAACATTTTAAGATCACTCATGTTGAGTATGAACCGTCGTTGCCGAGCTGTAATTAACGCAAGGGGTGGAAATACCAAGTATTAAATCACTTATCAGCATTTCAGTATTTTGAAAATTGTTCATTTCTCTTTTTTCACATAAGATTCGGTGAAATCCTGAATTTTTCCCCCATTTAATGTGTCTTGTTTCGTTCAAAACCTTCCCGAGAGAACATAAAAAATAAGTTATAAAGTCAATGTAGAGTTAACTTTCATTAAAATTGAGATTTTCAGAATGTGCGTTAATTTTTTTGCGCAGAGTATTTCATAATAATTTTTTGTTGCAAGTATACTTTCTCTCAATTTTAATCCAAATTGAGAATTTATTGAATGAGTTATTATTTTTCGTGCGGTATGATATAGAAAAATGGGTCACTAAAAGCACTGATGTCAAGTCTGGAGTTTTTAGCGCTAGTTTATTCACCTTGTAGGTAGATTCGCATTTTCCAATACATCAACCCAATTGAAAAAAAAATTTAAAACTGCAAAAAAGATCTAACAGAAGCTGTCAAAGAAACGAGCGGATCTATGGAGTTTTTCAGGGGGAGGCATGAAAATTTCCAACCAAGAGTACAGAATGAGCCAAATTGGTAATTTGCAGAAAAAGACATGTTGATATTTTGGTCAATATCGACGTGAAAGAATGCCCTATGCATTTCCATTTCAGTTTTTCCTCAGTCCGATCCTGAGTTCGACCAATAATGGAGTCCCTGACCATACATCGAGCCAAGGCATGAAAGTGGATCAACGAGAATTTTTCTATATACCAATGAACTTCCCGAGTCTTCTGTGGCTGTACCTGGCTTCCGATGACTATCATCTGTTGAATTGGCGTGATGTACTTTTGACGATTAACTAGATCGTGAATTGGAAACTGGATTGCGTTTGTGTACCGCTCGATCTCAATATGAGGTAACAACATAGAAGTTATGCCTTACAGGTTTTCCAGAATATGCGTAGGCATGCCAGAGGTCAAGGTTGTTGTTGTCTTCATGTGGTGCTCTCGAATGAGACATCTATATTATGAAGAATAAAAGGTTTTTGGAAAAATCGAAATGACCAGGGTGGCATATATCGGGACATGCTGTGTATGAACAAGCAGGGGATAATATCATTCTTAAGCTCTACTCTACAATTGGTCTTGCTCTATATGGTGACTGATTATTTTCATAAATTTATTGATTGTATTCAAATCATGGCGGAAATCCGCTTCAAGGATGGGTGTTCCAAATTGAGCAGAAGAGGTTGTTGTCTGGCATAGAATTTCGAATCAGTTCAAATCGATTTCGTCTGCACGTTTGCTAAATTTTAATTATGTCAGTCTCAGCTGAAAGACGAAGATCGAAACTGTGCTTGTCGGTTATTTTCAGGGACTACAACTAGAAATTTTTATGGTTAGGTACTCCTGTTTCAGTAAATGATTTTATTGTTGAATACTATTTTATAATTTTAATCTTGTCAAAATGAAAATTTATTCCACCTTGTAGTAGAATCACCTTGTAATAAGAGCACTTTGTGGGTAGATTAGCAATGGCATGTTCTAAAAACCAGTTGGCAAAACGTTTTTGACAAATGTCAAACAATTTTAATTTACGACGTAGAGACTTGATTTTTTTTTTAATTGAAGTTGAAGAACGTCCCGAAGGCAAATAGTTATCTTTTTTCGATTTAATTAGTTTTTCAATTGAAAAATCCAGGGTAATCGTTAGATCTCTGCAATATTTGGGTTATTGAATATGTTTTTCGTTTTTCATAAGTACAAGCTATATTTTTGAACTAATCATCATGAAAATTTTTGTAGTTTATAGAAGATTAGATTGCCGAGGGCAAATAGTTGCGATTTTTTACAAAAAATTATGAATAACCGTCGAAAAAAAATCATTAAGTGTAGTTTCGAAAACGCTGAAGTTCAACCTGTTTTTTTTAATTGAAAAACTAATTAAATCGAAAAAAAGAAAACTATTTGCCCTCGGGACGTTCTTCAACTTCAATTAAAAAAAAATAAGTCTCTAAGTCGTAAATTAGGATAGTTACTCGTGAAATAAAGAGACCACTTTTTGAATGGAGATTTACCACGATTCAAAAGGTGATACTTCCCCTTAAGAGGCAGTATCACCTTTTGAATCGTGGCAAATCAAATTCAAAAGTGGTCTCTTTATTTCACGAATAAGTACCCCAATTAACGACGAAGAGACTTGATTTTTTTTTAATTAGTTTTTATTAAAAAAAAACAGGGTAATCGTTAGATCTGGGGTTATTGAATATGTTTTTCGTTTTTCATGAGTACAAGCTATACTTTTGAAATAATCATCATGAAAATTTTCGTAGTTTATAGAAGATTACATTGCCGAGGGCAAATAGTTGCGATTTTTTCCAAAAAATGATGAATAACCGTCGGAAAAAAATCATTAAGGTGGGCGTTCAATGTAGTGTGTTTTTATTTCAAGTTGATTTCGAAAACGGTTTCACTTTGAGAACTGAAATTTTGTGGGTGAACTCAGAAAGGATTAGGGTTCTTGTTGAAATAATTTTGATCGATTTCATTCCGACAGTTAATTTTTTTTCTTTCAAAAATAGTAGAAAATGAGCCAACTCATGCTTCTGTTTTATTTCAACAGAAAGACCCATGAAAATAGTTCAACTTCCGATTAAAAGTGAATCTACTGATAATTTCGTTCAGAAGATCAACTTGAAATACGGAATTGGCAGAAAATGGCCAAATTCAAATTTTGCCGGGAAAAAATTCCTGCTTTACCCACAAATTCATGTATTTCATAGTTCGGCGATTTTCGGATAGAGAGCGCCAATAAGTTCTATGAGTATCTCTCTAATCATGAATGAAATGTACAATGGCGCCCTCTATCCGAAAATCGCCGAACTATGAATTAAGTCAATTTGTGGGTAAAGCAGGAATTTTTTCCCGCCAAAATTTGAATTTGGCCATTTTCTGCCAATTCCGTATTTCAAGTTGATCTTCTGAACGAAATTATCAGTAGATTCACTTTTAATCGGAAGTTGAACTATTTTCATGGGTCTTTCTGTTGAAATAAAACAGAAGCATGGGTTGGCTCATTTTCTTCTATTTTTGAAAGAAAAAAAATTAACTGTCGGAATGAAATCGATTAAAATTATTTCAACAAAAACCCTAATCCTTTCTGAGTTCACCCACAAAATTTCAGTTCTCAAAGTGGAACCGTTTTCGAAATCAACTTGAAATAAAAACACACTACATTGAACGCCCACCTTAAGTGTTGTTTCCAAAACGCTGAAGTTTAACCTGTTTTTTTTTAATTGAAAAACTAATTGAATCGAAAAAATCGCAACTATTTGCCCTCGGCAATTTAATCTTCTATAAACTACAAAAATTTTCATGATGATTATTTCAAAAATATAGCTTGTACTCATGAAAAACGAAAAACATATTCAATAACCCCAGATCTAACGATTAACCTGGTTTTTTTAATTGAAAAACGAATTAAATCGAAAAAAAGAAAACTATTTGCCCTCGGGACGTTCTTCAACTTCAATTTAAAAAAAAATCAAGTCTCTACGTCGTGAATTAGGGTACTTACTCGTGAAATAAAGAGACCACTTTTTGAATGGAGATTTACCACGATTCAAAAGGTGATACTGCCCCTTAATGATAAGGTTTAACTCATTGAGGACAAATTCGTGGTTGAATACAATTTTGTCTGTCTATTCTTAAGCATAATTCTTGCATGATGAAACATTGAAATAATGGTTCCTTTGAATTAAGAACAAAATTTGAATCATTGTAAGTCAAATTCATTCTGCATTGAATGCTGAAAATATAGTGAGATATTCCATTTTGGAGTCTCAATGAAACGGGCATGTTTCACCCTTTTTTTCACACCACGATAGGTCAAACTTAAAAATAATGAGCAAAATATGGATTTTGGGCTTGATCTTCGTTTAAAGAAAACTATGCATGCACCCCAAAAATCATAGTTCACATTCGATAGCGCATCAATCTAGGAATACTATACAAAAAACAGATCGAGAAAATGATTTCATTTGGAGCCTTGTCACCAAAAAAAGTGAAAAAGGGTGTAATTTTTTCGAATTTTCGAAAACCGAGGGTCTTTTCAACATAAAACATATTTCATTACGCCGCACCCTGTAAACAAATTGAATCTCAACCTGTTACTGAAATGAGGTAAAGTTTTTCCGATAATTCGCTAGAATTTTATATGGTTCTGGTTTCTTTTCTTCCACATCGGAAGCTTCCATTCGAACTTTAGAATTAAACAAGTTGTTGGCAGCCAATTTCATATGATGTTCTACAAATTGGCTGCTCATAATGGTTACATCGAACGGAACTCCAATTTGCCATGAAAATTCTTGAAAAAGTGGCACAGTTTGCGACAAAGTTCGGCTATAATATGATGATTCATCTTCCTTAAGTTAGCTTTTATAAGTAGATATAGTTTACGGTTGTCATTTATTTTATATTTATTTCCTAATATTTTTGTCATCACTGCTTTAAATGGTTGAAAATTAAAGATAATAATAAATAATGTCACCACGTTTACTGAGTGGTACTTTCATTTGAAACAGAACATTTGATCAATAATAGATTGAAAATAGAACAGATACCAGTAGAGCCCTTAGATTAATCGGTAGATCCCTGAAATCGGTTGATTTTATAGGCGAAATGTCAAAGTTTAATCAATTTTCCTGAAGAAATGAAAAATCTGGGCCAGGATATCTGTCAAAAGAGTTAATCGAGTTTAAAATTGCCCTTTTGGCCGGATTTTTTCGCGAATTTTTTAGAAATTCTTCTACATCGCCTAGAGAATCGAAATTTACCACTTATGAATCGATCATTCCTCTTTTCGACTGTATAAAAATTTCCTTACTGTATCGCAGCTTCGCTGCGATTTTTAGATCCTTCTGGACCCACTTTTTCGACAGATTCCCTCCCTTGACTAAAGTCAAGTGAGAAACAAAAACCTTCACAACTTTTAGTGGAGTAACTTACCGTCATTGTGAAAGCGTCGAAGGACAGTGAGATGAACAACGGGTACTTGGCACTGGTACATCCGAAGAACTACTGCTGGAAGAACCCTGGGAGCTGCTCGAGCGCTCAACATAGCGGTACCCATGACTGGCACCTGAAAACCGAATGCTACGTATTATTACAACGATTAGACTTTAATATTTTGTATAGGAAAGGTGTGCATCTCCTCAGATAATGCTTGACCAAAAGTTCTGTTTATCTTTTCGAGGTCATTCATGGTTGTGGGTTTTTACAGAAGTACCGTTTTTGAGACTGGTGATTAAGTAGGTTTTGAGCAGGGTTGGAATGGACCGAGTGAGTCCATGAAAATGGAAGAAAATTGCTTTCGCATTTTCTGGCAAGATTTGAAGAAATGAATGTCGAAGCTCAGCGTTGACCCCTGTAAATACTCCAATATTCACGATGAAGAATATTTTTATATTTTAATGATGCCTACTATACTAATTACATACAGGGTATATGTCACGAATAACGGTATGGACACGATAAAGGGAACATATACATACACATTCAATTTAATTACACCAGTTCCATAGCTTCACATGCAGATGCTCTACAAGAGTGTGGCCTATAAAAATTGCATTCTTCTCGCGCAAACTAATGTATGCACTTTTAAATTCTACGTGAGAAAATATGGACTTCCTTTAAATTCTGTATACTCTATAATCTACAGTTTCCGAGATTCTTTTTTTCTTGAAATTATGTGTTTGATACCTTTTACCATTGTTCAATTTGATGAAACAATGCGATTACAAACATTGTTCTTTTTCCACTTTCAATCAGATTACAGGAAAACAGAAATATTCCGAAGAAAACACAAAAACACGTGAATTGTTCGAAGGGAGAGATATTTCGTAATTTTGCTAAAGTATCCCTTCCTGAAAAAGTATGCTAGATGAATTTTTAAGAAATTAGGGCACTTGATACATCGTTTGAGAATTTTGGAAATTATCTACGATGATATCAATTAGCAGTTGTTTTTAGGAAGAGAGAAGAATTAATATTTTCGACTAAAAAATCGCATTTGAAATGAGGACCTTTTAAGAGAAAATTTTTAACAATTATTTGTTCTGCAACTAACCGGTGTTTTTTAAGAGTGATTGAACTTCAAATTGAAATAAAACACATTTAAATTGAGATTGAAGCCAATTTTTATTATTTCGAAGATAATTTTATGATATTTATGCACCCTGTGTCTCCAATAGGAAACATAATTTTGCAGTGGACTGTAACCCCTTCATACAATATACAATCTTCATTTGTTCATACAATTTAGGAACACTCTATAATCTTTTTCCCCCTCTATAATCTATATAAAGGGTACGTGATTGGATTTTTATTGAACAAGTTTCGTATAATGCCGTGCTTCATGATATAGGAATCTAGGACAGATATGTTTATTAACCTCACACAAGAAAGGTAATATTGGTTGCCTATAGACCCTATAGTGTATCTCAATGGGAATTTATGAAATTACGAAAATCCAGAAAATCAATTTTTTAACCATTAGATTCTTGAGTAAATTTTATTTTCATGTTATATATATGCGCACATTATGGAAATCTCAAATTTATTCTACAACTGAAGGTGTTCTCAATGATAATTATTTTTATCAGGATTATGCATGCATATGTTATCCACTTTCAACGTTTTTCTTCAATACAGATGTTTTCTCCCAGCAGGAATAAAAAAAGATGATATTATCAGATTTTGAATGTATTGGCTCCATTCTAAAATCAGTTGTTCTCGATCAATTCTAGTGATCAATAGTTTTCCTTTCGTTTGATTTTCTACACTCGATCGCTATGCAACGCGAAACACGCAATTTGACCCAAGAGGAATGTGCCCAAGCGGTAGTTTTGCGAGAGGAAGGGTGGACATATACAAGAATTGCAGAAAGGTTTGGAGTTTTCCATACAAGTGTGTCCAGAATGTTGCAGCGATTCAGGGAGACAGGTATGAATGTCTGAAGACCAGGACAGGGTATACCACGGATAACAACTGCCATTCAAGAACGTTACTTTGAGAGTTTCTTCGTTGAGACAACGGTTTGCAACCGCTCGCCTTCTTCAAAATCAGCTTGAGCAAACTCATGAGGTGCAAATTAGCACTCAGACAATAAGAAATCGCCTCAGAGAATATGATTTAAGGCCTCGTGTCGCGGCAAGAGGCCCAGCTCTTACCCCAGCCCATCGAGAGCGCGTTTGGATTTTGCGAGAGTGCATATCCATTGGGAAGAGGCCGATTGGGAAAGAGTTCTCTTCACAGATGAGTCTAGATTCTGCCTCTACCATTGTGATCGACGTTCCCTTGTATACAGACGTCCACATGAAAGATATGCTCAGTGCAATTTCCTGAATACTACTGGTTTCGGGGGAGTAACGATTATGGTTTGGGGTGGAATTTCTTTAACTGCTCGCACAGACCTAGTGGTCGTTGATAATGGAGCTATGAATGCTGATAAGTATATAATGAACATTCTTGAAGAGCATGTAGTGCCATTTGCCCCATACATTGGTGAAAATTTCATTTTTATGGACGATAATGCCAGACCCCATCGTGCGCGCATCGTTCAGGAGTACCTTGAAGAGGTTGAAGTCTCTCGAGTGGAATGGCCAGCAAGAAGTCCAGATCTCAATCCGATTGAGCAGGTTTGGGACAACCTCAATAGAAGGCTGAGAAGTTCAGAAAATCATCCATCTACTCTTGATGACCTAGGAATCCAACTCGGAGAAATCTGGGAAGGATTAGATCAGAATATTTTAAGATCACTGATGTTGAGTATGAACCGTCGTTGCCGAGCTGTAATTAACGCAAGGAGTGGAAATACCAAGTATCAAATCACTTATCAGCATTTCAGTATTTTGAAAATTGTTCATTTCTCTTCTTTCACATAAGATTCGGTGAAATCCTGAATTTTTCTTCCATTTAATGTGTCTTGTTTCGTTCAAAACCTTCCCGAGAGAACATAAAAAATAAGTTATAAAGTCAATGTAGAGTTAACTTTTGTTAAAATTGAGATTTTCAGAATGTGCGTTAATTTTTTTGCGTAGTGTATTTTTTTGTACGAATTTTCGATTCTAGTGAAAAATGATGATTTGTTCAATAATTCTCACTTAAACTCCAATGGAAGATCTATGAAAATCCATCAAATAATGATAAAAAATTTCGTAATTTGTTGATGATCATGGTTGACACAGAAGGGCAGCTGTTCATGACTTTCATGAAAAATCTTCGGTTGAGTGAATCGAGAATATTTGAACCATCCCAATTTTCAGTCAAATCAATGCGGATTGCTGGAAATACCTAAAGACGTGAACCAAAATTCGAAGAACGTCTAGAATTCACTTAAAATCCGTTTAGAAAAGATATCTAAGAACTCACTTTCTCAGTTTATTTCCTAGCTGGTTTTGTTATTGACCCTAATAATTTTCGTACGTATCATGGACATAAAATTGGATTGCCGTTTGTTCCTTTCGTTAATTCATGTAATCAATCAAATCTAGGCTAAAACCTAACCATGAACGATTAGAATAAAAAAGGCCATCAATTGAAGATGAGCATATAATTTTGTGGCCTACTTATTTGTTGTAAAGAAAATGGCTTCAGTTGTATGGAAATAAAAAAATTCATCATTTCCCCCCTTAGTATACCAACCCCAATTGGGGTCCACCCTTGATATTTGAATAGGAAAGAGGACTTGTTTCAAACATATAAGACAAATTGAGATTCATTTCTTTGATGTTAAGGAGAGAGAATTTAAAAAACTTTTTCTACTCCAAAAAAGCTATTCCCATTGCCTTTTAAATGTGTTGCAAAACTGTTTGATTTGCTCTGATGAATGTAATATCATTTGCGATATATAAAAATTCAATTACATGCTAGGTTATCAGATTAACTGAATATTAAGCTTAATTGTGAATATGACACTACTGAATGATAAAGAATGAATCAGACCATAAGATATGTGTCTATGGATTATGACAACATTACACGGAAGCACACGGAATGTTATAACCGTTTTCTTCACGAAATACGACTAGTTAATCACAAATTGTGCGTTGATTCGTATACGGGATTCTCTGAGGCACGAAAAATAAAACGTATAATTCGTTAACACGATAATGATGATAGTGTTTGCGTTCCACTGAAAATTTCGGCACCTAGATTAGAGGAATTTTCACTCCCAATTATCACTTCTTTTATGGCCATACCATTTACTTTATCCTTCATAAAAAATTCATCGCTGTCATTTGGGTATTTATTTCCCCAATATTTTCAGTGTAATTCGATGAAAATTTGACAATATAGAGTGTGTCATGACAATGTATTGGTTCCATCTGAAAATAATGCTACCAGTAATACCTTATGGTTGGTGTTACTTGATTTGCATCCATTTCTACATGTGAGGAAATGCATCCTTCTGGAAGCAAAAACACGCTTGCAGAATACAAACAGCGATATACCAGTTCATCAAAAAAATATTAGATGCATTTGAGGAGGATGAACTGTCTTTGGGTTTGTTTCTAGACTTATCCAAGGCTTATGACTGCGTTCTTGCTGAGAAACTTCTTGAAAAACTGGAAAGATGTTGAATTAGAGGACAAGGTCTGAAATGGGTTAAATCATATTTCGACAATAGAATACAAATGGTTGAGATCCATTGGCGTAGCCAGCGTGGGGCAGGGGGGGGGGGGCAGCTGCCCACAATTTCACATTTTGAACGACCTTGGACCATGACCATGGTTTGCCCCCCCCCCCTCCGTTATAAATCCTGGCTACGCCCGTGTTGAGATCCATACAAATGGAGAAACATTTAGATCAAATCAGCTGATCATTAAACTTGGAATTGCACAAGGCAGCTTTGCAGGGTCAATCTTCTTCATCTTATATATCAGTGAGTCTGGGGAAGAAATAGATGAAGTGCACTACACGGGTACAGTGGTAAATTATGCTGATGACACCAGCATTCTGACTGTTGCAAGTGAATGGCCAGAATTGAAAAAGATAGCTTCAGAAGTATTGGCACTTTCCAACACCTGGTTCAGCAATAATAATCTAATATTGAATAAGGAAAAGACCAATGTTCTAGTGTTTCACCACATCAAGTCAGGTATAGAGGACCCAAGTAGCATAAAATTGAATAATCAAACATATAAAGTTGATAATGATGTAAAGTTTCTTAGGGTCTACATTGATTGCGAATTAAAAATGGAAGTACCAGATTGAGTATGTCGGAAAGAAGGTTTCATTCATCAGCAATTTATGGAGTGAAGGTGGTTGTCAGATATTTGAAAAGCATCACACTGAAAACTATATATTAAGCTACAATAGAATCCAGATTAAGATTTGGAATAATATTCTTTGGATCAGGAAATATGTCATCTCTTTTCATATTCTTCAAAAAAAAGGCAGTAAGAATACTGTTTAATTTAGATTTTTTTAAGTGTTTCATTAGAAGATTTCGACAAAGGAATTGCGATGCAAATTTAAAATTTTGTATTATTGTTTAAGAGTAGGTACATGAACTCAATTTCTAAAATATTTTCAAGTGGAATCTACTTCCGGTTCTACCGGAAACGGATGTGAACTTCGTTATTTCATATGTAACACCCTGTATGTTCATACATATTTGAATTCTTCGTTTAATTCTGCAATGATTTGATGTATGATATGTGCAACCACATCAAGCGATTGTTGAGTTATTGCCTGATTCTCAAATTTTTTGACAGAAAAATAGAGACATCCACAGCTTGGTTACCAGTTCTTTCTAACATAATACCTCCTCATATTCGTAGACAGGTTGCTGCCATGAAGTCTTGGGATACATTTCATTCCTTTCCAAATTCATTTCCTATTATGAGTTATATGCCAGATACAAGACTGGCTAGATTGTAATCTCGAAAGCCTCTATGGATAAATAATTTTCTTTATTCTAAAAAAAATCATAAAGAAATTTGGAGTTCGGAATGGACTTCATATGATTTTTTCAATAAAAGTTTAATTCTCGATCCTTCAGAGAAAGTTCCCGGTTTTCATCTGTCTAGGAAAAATTGGTGTCTTCTGAATCGTCTTAGGACAGGTCATGGACGTTGTAATAGTATGCTATTCAAATGGAATGCCATTGATAGCCCGAGATGTGAGTGTGGGCATGAAGAGCAAACTATTGACCATTTGGTCAATAATTGTCCAATATATAAATTTCCAGATGGTTTCAACTGTATTCATTCAGTATCTGATTCATTTTTGAGATGGGTTGGTACCTTCAAAACAATTTGAATATATTAGTGGATTTTGCTTTTCCTTTTTTTCACCCTTTGGCTTTTGTTTCAGATTATTTAAAAATGCTTTGTCAACCCCTTTGAAGAAATGAAGAAAGAATTACATTCGAAGAAGATGCCCTCCAATATGAATATTTGTAAACAAATCTAATATCCCTACACTTATACGGGGAGACAGAGTTTTTGCTGAGGTTTTTATCTGTGCTCTTGCATCATACGCAGAACTGTATGGTACCCCGTTTGACATTCCTCTGCTAATACTGAGATTAGGAGCGGGGAATGGATCAATATGTTTGTTTGAATGATCTGTTCCTTGTTGCCTTTTCGAGACACATGCCATATTTGGAAACAAATCTGTACAGCTCCATTTCATAAGAATATATATATTGGTGGGTTTCACAAAGATCGTTGATTGAGTGATTCACAGAATACCTTGACGTTTTTGTCAAATCGACCAATAGAATTTCAAATTAACGGATTTTTTATCACAGAATCGCTCGATTAAGCATTTGATCACCCGATCAACTTTTGTGAAACCCGGCTTAAATCTTCAAAATCCCTCATTGTAAGAATTTTTTTTGCAACAATGGAACAAATGGAAGTAAGCTGATACTGCTTCTTGTATAAATTATGACGAAATATTATACGGGGTGCCTGAAACAGGGCTTCAAACATTAAAGTGAGCCTCAATAAAACTATGAAATCTCATTTTTTTCAAATGGAAACCATAATATAATTTTATACTTCCGATCGATTGCTCGTCAAAAACTAATTAGAGTGTGCCAACCATGTCATGTCTTTAAAATCAGTAGTTTTGCCGTTATCGAATAAAATTCGAATTTCACGACTAAAGCCAGGTTTCTTTGTATAAACATCAGCTTTATCAAGATAATTTTCAAGCAGGCTATGTCAATAGTAAGAATATGTCAGTTTTAAACTAAAATTTCTTTATTTAGTCATCATTCATATTCTGCTCTGTTTATTTGTCACATTCGCCGCAAATAAAGAACAGACTTTTGATATATCATTCTAGTGTACCTTATTATTATTATTGCTTGTTTTGCATAGTGCTTGATCAATAAAAATAAGTAAGAATGACAATTCCTGACATAGCCTTTTCTGAAATAGACAAGCATACCACTGAATTTGACAGAATTTCTCGAATAAAGCCAGGTTTGTCCCATCAGTCAAATTCAGTGGTATGCTCGTCTATTTCAAAGTAGGCTATGTTAGGAATTGTCATTCTTACTTATTTTTATTGATCAAGCACTATGCAAAACAAGCAATAATAATAATAAGGTACACTAGAATGATTTATCAAAAGTCTGTTCTTTATATTTGCGGCGAATGTGACAAATAAACAGAGCATATAATGAATAATAACTAAATAAAGAAATTTTAGTTTAAGGTGGGCGTTCATCAATGTAGTGTGTTTTTATTTCAAGTTGATTTCGAAAACGGTTTCACTTTGAGAACTGAAATTTTGTGGGTGAACTCAGAAAGGATTAGGGTTCTTGTTGAAATAATTTTAATCGATTTCATTCGGACAGTTAATTTTTTTTCTTTCAAAAATAGAAGAAAATGAGCCAAACCATGCTTCTGTTTTATTCCAACAGAAAGACCCATGAAAATAGTTCAACTTCCGATTAAAAGTGAATCTACTGATAATTTCGTTCAGAAGATCAACTTGAAATACGGAATTGGCAGAAAATGGCCAAATTCAAATTTTGGCGGGAAAAAATTCCTACTTTACCCACAAATTGACTTAATTCATAGTTCGGCGATTTTCGGATAGAGAGCGCCATTGTACATTTCATTCATGATTAGAGAGATATTCATAGAACTTATAGTGATAATGTAAGTTCTATGGAGATATTTCATAAAATGCACGGTGGCGCCTCTATCGGAGGAGATTTCCTACGCGCTTCAAACGCCGACCTTAAACCTGACATATTCTTACTATTGACATAGCCTACTTGAAAATTATCTTGATAAAGCTGATGTTTAGACAAAGAAACCTGGCTTTAGTCGTGAATTTCGAATTTTATTCGATAACGGCGAAACTACTGATTTTAAAGACATGAAATGTTTGTCACATTCTAACTAGTTTTTGACGAGCAATCGATCGGAATTATAAAATTATATGGTTCCCATTTGAAAAAATGAGATTTCATAGTTTTATTGAGGCTCACTTTGAAGCCCTGTTTCAGGCACCCTGTATAATATTTCGTCATAATTTATACAAGAAGCAGTATCAGCGTACTTCCTTCTGTTTCACTATTGCAAAAAAAATTCTTAAAATGAGGGACCTGAAGATATAAACACTTATTTGTGACAAACTATCTGTCAAAAAATTTGAGAATCAGGCAATAACTCAACAATCGCTTGATGTGGTTGCGCATATCATACATCAAATCATTGCAGAATTAAACGAAGAATTCAAATATGTATGTATATACAGGGTGTTACATTTGAAATAACGAAGTTCACATCCGTTTCCGGTAGAACCGGAAGTAGATTCCACTTGAAAATATTTTACAAAATGAGTTCATGTACTCTTAAACAAAAATACAAAATTTTGAATTTGTATCGCAATTCCTTCCTCTAAAACTTCTAATGAAACACTTAAAAATATCACTCTGTATATACAAGAATGCCTCATATCAGTGGCGGCTCGTGACAGTGGTGAGGTGGTGAGGCACATCGGAGAAAAAAGATTCCCTGCCGTGGCGTTGCCGTGGAATAGTATATTCTAAAACTAGTTGCAGAATGGGCTGCTATTCCAATACGAATGCGAAATTCGAAAACGAGCGACGAAGGAGCGAGTTTTCGAACGCATGCGTATTGGAATTGCATTCTGCAACGAGTATTAGAGACGATATTTTCTCTATTTCACTCAAATTTTGTGAAATTCAATGAAAAAATTCGAATTATAGGTCCTAGTGACTTTCATATTGTATCTTGGCAGTTGGTGTGAATGTCAGGAAGTACGAAAATTGACATTTCCAAATTGACGTTTGCTGAAATTTAAAAGGATCGAAAAATGTTACTGAAAACGATGCTGTAATGAATTCATTATAGCACTGTTTTTAGTACTGTAATGAACACATTACGATACTGAAATAGAGAAAAGGCTATTGCAAAACTGATTATTAGAATAATTCTTTATCGCTAGCATACTCAAGGTCATCTTTTTCGAGAAACATTTTGCTTCGTAAAATATTTACTTCTAGCGATGAAGAATTATCTTACTCGAAAACTAAACATTTTGAAGGGTGTGTATAAAAAGTAATTTGAAGCCAGTTGAAGAAAATGAGCATCCTTATTGAAATTCTTCAATTTTGGACCTTGTTAAGAACATCCTCTATAAGCAAGTTGCTTTCCATCATATCATCAGATTTGAAACACCCATTAACCAGAACATTGAGAATATTGAAGTTTATGTCACTCTGATAATGAAGTAAAATCTTCCACTTTCCCATAATTTGTTCGTTATATGTCAGCCACGCCGGATAAATTAAGAAAAATGTTGATGCCAATGAAAAGAAATACTAATTTGGCAACTAAGAGATGAAATAATATGAAGTGGTTACCATTAGAACAAACCGACCTAATTCTGATACCAGTAATACCGCTTTAAAACAAAACGAACCCCCTATGGCCGGTGCTATATATTATTTTAGGCTGATATATCAGTGCAAGAGCAACCATTTTTGCAGTAAAATTGTTCCGTAACTGACGTAAGTAATGAGATTATCTACTTCATTGCACTAATGGGACACTCTGTATATGTACATATACCTATAAATAACTAATTCTAGTGAACTCTCTTCTTCGTCAGTTGCGTAATGTTCTCAAGACATTCACTCAAATCTGGAATAGATCGCTTTACTTCTTGAACTATATATGATTTATCCCCATTAGAATTACGCCAAAAACTTTGCTGATTAGCTGAAAGATCACAAGTCTTTGGAGCGTTTACATCTAACTGGGGAATTCGTGACGTCCCATCGGTCCCGTTAAATACATTTCGCCTTCGGGTCTCCGATGGAAATTTAATTCAGTAATAAGACTGAAAGACATCATATGAACACTGAGACAAACCTAAATCTACACGAAAAACAGATAAAACTATTTTTACAAATCGAACCCACTTTGAAAACTGACCCGAGTTCATAGATTAAAGAACTAGTTCCCGAATAATGCAGAATAATTACAGTTTGCCCTTCGCGAGAGAATATCAAGACTAGAGGAGAGGCTAGCCTCAGACTCAACGTAATATTTGGCGTTTAGGGGTGCGGTTTTCTCGCCTGTCGTCCGTTCCCTATGATGTAAAATGACGCGTAAAGAAAGGCAGTGCGAGGCCTGCTTCTGCCGTTTACTGGGAGTTGGATACCCAGAAATCGTGAGATACGGATACTTGGACCCAACCAGAGACGTATTTTATTGCTATATAATGAAGGGAAATTTCGATATAAATGCGTATGGAAGAAGATAATGAGAACAATTTTATTTGATTGAATAAATAATTAATAAATATATGATATTTATACGTGTAATTTTCGACGTTTATTGCCTCACCTGCCTCATAGGACAAGCCGCCACTGCCTCATATATATGGTAAGTCGTCTGACGGGGCACTGTCAGTGCAAATATCATTTGTACCATTGTACCGTATGGGAAAGTCAGCAGACGAGATTTGTAGGCTCTATATGGATCAGGAGCAGAAACACTGAAACACATGGTATGCAAGTGTCCAGAGCTGGCTGGCCTAAGAACCATTCATATGGGGAATCAGGTCCTGTATACCCACGAGGAAACGGCCAAGGCTCCTAAGGATGATGGGAGTTTAATCAACACTATTGACGACCTCCTTGGGTTTCAATACTTGTGCATTGTTATTTCATTTTACAATTTACAATTTTATTATGGAGAGAACACATTTGACCTTTGATTTTTCTATTTAAAACGAGGTAATGCTGGGAACCAAACCTGACTAATAAGTCACTGAAAATAGTTTCTCGATTGCCCTGATTTTACAGCCCCAATAAATAGATACAAGAACGTTTTTCGGGTATAACGGTTCCCATTGTTTACAACACCCAATAACTTCTGGTTCACCGCACCAAATTTGCCCAGAAAAGAAACCAATTGTTCGATGAGGTAAAACTAGTAGACTTTCAGACAATACGCATACCCATTCGTGTGAATTACTGAGTTAACGCCTACAGACAATGAACAGACTGACCTTAACCTTGATGGAATATTCACAATCGAAATTGTGCAATGATGTAAGAAATCTCACCATAAACAAGAGTGGTTTAGTCTGTCGTAAATCAATGACATCAAGAAAGATCGTCCCAATCTATGTATCTTTAATCGAGATAAGTATGTCAGTAGGGATAACTGTACAATGGTGGCGTTGAATACAAATTTCATTTTCCATTTGGAACAGTCTGGTCGAATTTGATATGCGGGGAATTCAGCTCGGATGTGGGATGAAATGGAGAAAAGCTAGCAAATGATCTACTTCTTTAATTCCAAATAAGACGTTTATGTTTTACTGAAAAAGACTCATTTATGCCAAGAGGTCATCCATGTCGATCTGTGTGGCTCTATTCAAGTGCAACATTTAAACGAAATGTACATATTCTGAATTCTGCACATATTGATTGTATTGGAATTTAGAAGAAATGAAATTGTGAACATTACACACAAGCCCAGTTGAATTTTCAAACAGTTTCTATGAATCATTTCACAATACTTTGATATCTACAGACTGTTTCGGAATTGATGCGACAGATTTCAAAGAGAGATTCCTTGTTCAAAATAAGGGTAGTTTGTTATATAAATGTTGGGTCAACAAAACGTTAGGGAGATATCGATGTTCAAAGATGGCGGAAAATGAAATTTAAAGCAAAACTTACGCAACCACTAGGGAATAGAAGATTTAAATTTGTATAGCCCGATTTGGTAAGCAACTTTTTCATCTCTTGTATTTTTGTCGTAAAATGTACCGTTTTGAAATGAAAGAATAAAATATAAATCATTACGTGAAGGGAAAGGGAAATTTATTTTATTTTTTTTATTTCAAAACGGTTCATTTTACGAGAAAAATACAGAAGATGAAAAAGTTTCTAACCAAGCCAGGCCATCCGAATTTAATTTTATCCAAGTCGTTGCGTAAGTTCTTCTTTAAATTTACGAGTAGTTAACAAAAATGATGGGGGTAGTCTATTTCAACCCCTGCATTCATTCTAGTATATGAAAAAATATCAAGAAAGTGTGTTTTCATAATAGTGATTATTCTATAAAATATCATCATTCTATTGCTTTTCGTTTTTAAGATACAGAATAAAAATATCATTTTTGTACAACTGCCATTAAAATGACACTTTTAATGACAGCAAACAATGTTAAAATTGATTGTTTACGTGGAAGCGTGTTAAAAATATTTTTAACATTAGTGTTAAAAATATTTTTAGCACACCATTTTCTTATGATGAAATCAGATGAAAAAAATTCAGCAATTGCAAATTTTTATTATCAATATTTAACAATCATTACTTATGAATATTAAAGCCATTTTTTCGCGTGAATCACGGTTCAAAACTATTTCAAAAACATTTCGAAATAAACGTCACCAGTTCATGCATCGCTAAAATGCCACAATTTCAAAACGGTGACGTCATCATAGAAATGTCAATTCAATTTATGAATTTAAAAGTTAGAAACATGATACACGCACATAATAATATAAATATTTATAATTTTAGGTGTGTTTATTTGTATATTATTATTAAATCTTGTATTTTCCAAATTGGACACCAATCATTTCATGATGAATTTGAATGTTCTCGTCCTGATTAACGACTTGTTGAAAAAAATATACGCAATATTCATATTGACTGAATCAAGAGGAAAAAGCCGTAAAATCAATTTCAAAAATTTGAACATACATTTTCAAAACTAAATAATATTTCAGAATTCTAAAATAAAAGGTGATTTATTACTTCACAGTCACAGGTTACAATGCATTCTTAAAACAAAGCTGTCATATTCAAATAATATTCAATGCAATGAAGAATAGTTATTATTATTATTTATTCAAAATAAAAACGGTGAAAACAAAATAAATCCAACAAACATAACCTATATTCTTCAATCAGCTGATTCCAAACTTCGAACTGCAGTTCAAACTATTCCGCTACCTGCTTTCAAACCGCTTCAAATTATTTTGAACCATTTGGTGCGTGACGTCACCAGTTCGACGCGAAAACACGAATATTTCAAAACAGACGAAATAGTTTTGAAATATTGTCACGCGAAAATTCGGCTTAATATTAATCGTAAAACTAGAACAGTTACTAACATTAATGCCCTGTGACGTTACTGACGTTAGGGAGCTTCGCAACATATTATTAGAATCCTCAGCACCATCAGAACTTGTAGAAACCGGAAGTACAATATTGGATGATGATGATCCAAAATCTGTTGAGGTTGGGAGAATTTTTCAGCAATGACATTTCTATATGAAATGGAATGATCAACATAGCCCTCGGCTACCGTCGTAGACTTCCATCCACCAAGTTTTTTTTTTATATCCGTAATATTTGCTCCTGATTCTGCTAGCAATGAAGCGGAGGATCTTCGAAAACAGTGTCCTGTATAGGTATTGCTTTGGTTCTGGCAGTTTGAGGAATTCGGCAACAATAGAGGGAATTTTCCCAAATGTATTGATACCAACATTTATTTGTTATTTGTTATGTCTTCCACTGATAAATTACACAATTCTTCACGCCGACAGGCTCCAAATAATCCGAAAATAGTTGCAACCTTAACCATCAAGTATTTCTCATCTGGTGTCTCATTTATAAACTTTTCAACATGTTTACGAGTGAGAATTTTCGATTTTTTGGGGCGATACCCTTCACTTTTCCGTTTTAAATATGCTATTACCTTAAAATATTTTCTGACATCCACACCATTTTTAATAAGGGCGCTTGACTTTATCATTGAAATTTGGCTCCACAAAGTTGATGAACTCCATATTTTTGATTTTTCTTCTGAGTAGGATGCCAGGAAAACAGGTTCACTGAAGTTCCCTTCTACATTTTTCAATTTAAATCAGGCCAGGAAATTGTTATATGCAATATCGTACTGCTGAACAGATTTTTTAGGTAGGAGTTCCAGATTTGCTCTTCTTGCAGACCCTTCAACATCCACAGGAACAACCAAATCGTCACTTTTATTAATAATTGGACTCTCGACAAACATATTAAGCAGTTAAAAACCCAAGACGAAAATTGGACAGGAACGAAATTCAAATGACAGCGTCTTTTCTCATTTGTTAGTAATCTTAACGTTGGCATAACGTTTGCCATTCACAACAACCTTTTGATTATTTGAATATTAAAATGCATTTTGAAGTTTATTGTCATTGCAAATTCGCCCATTTCATTATCGAAATAGGGCAGTTGTACAAAAAACATTGTATGATATTTGTGTTAAAAGTGATTTTATTTTGTTCTTGAAATTGTTCAATTCACTCCGCTCATTTCACAAACTTTTTCACTCATATCATAAATAACTATTCTCCGCCATATTCTCACCTCGATATCTCCCTAACGTTTGACTTTTGACCCAACATTTATGTAAGAAAGTATACCCTTTATTTCGAACAAGGAATCACCATTTGAAACCTTTCGCATCAATTCAGAAACACCCTCTATATCACCAAATGCGATGTGCAGTTGAGCATTTTCCTTGTCTGAATAGAACCAAGCCTTCCCTTCTTCAGAGAAACGATATAAGTTCTGTTCTTTCCGAAGAGGAGTAGAAGCTGTCAGAGTTTCGGTCTTGTTATGCCCTTCGTCAGATGAACACAACTTTTGAGATATAATTTATTCTCAGCGACTTCTGGAAAAAATGACCTCAAATTTCGTTTAAGAACATGAATGAAGACACTGGTAATTCTGGTCTCTTCCAACAGTTCAGAAGATCGTTTTGCTGTTGATATAGATTGAAGAAGATATCGAAGTTGATGCTCAAAGAAATCCAGATCAAAACAGTTTAATATTCTATTAAAGATGTAAGGGTGAGGGTACCTTCATTTCACGATTTTCATATTTCAACAATGTATAACAAGCAACATTTTTATCTATAGTTAATTTCTCTTTCAATGTAAAATTCTCTATACAGATAAATACCGAGAATCAAAATAAAGAATCACTGTTTGTTTTTCCAAAAAAAAAATCAAAGGTACTGAGAACAATATTTATAATTAAATGAGGGTAATTTTGTTTGAAAGAATACCAGTACCAATGAATTATGCTTAGTTCGAAGTTCGACATTTTTTACAAAAAGAAATTCTTCATCTTATCACAATAAAATTATTCGAAGAATATATTATGTAAATACTTTTTTGCAATGTGTAATTTATTTGAGTGAAAATTACTCTCGCATAATAACATAATTTTCTTAATGCTTTACTTTTTAATTAGTGAATTCATCGAATAAAACTGCTGAATGAAGAGATCTGAACCATATATACATAGTTATGTAGAAGTGATTTTAAAAATGAGCTAATTACTTAGGAAAATGAAAGTTATAAATAAATCATCTCGTTGGCGAATTTATCGAACTCATTTGGAGAAAGAGAAAGGTCATCTTCAATAATCATTGATGGATAAAGAAAGCTTCACAGAAATAAAAATGAGAATTAAATAATGCAGAAAGAATAATTTTTCAAGATATGATTTTCGATGATAGGAATCTATCTGACAAATTAGAATATAGAGGGGCATTCACCATGTACAACCAAAACTTGAACAGTCGATAGAAAAACGTATTCAAAAAAGAAAATCATAATTCCATTAACTTCGTTTTAAAGATACCGGGTGTTAAATCTTAAAAAACGACCTTTGATTATTCAAAATACGTCGCAATCTTTGGAGATTTTCAAATGAAATTGTGCCTACAGCATATTTATTGATAATATTCACTACTTGAAAATATTATTGACAAATTTCTGATAAAAAATTATCCAGAATTAAATTTCTTATTTCTTCCTGAATGATCAATTCATCTTCTTTTCGTATGTATAAATTGTGTGGCAAATTTTATTTTCATAGGAAAATCAAAGGTGTTTCTACAAAATTGGTAAGCCTGTAAACCTATGTGCGCCAAAATTACTTGAAATTGATTCCATTTTGTATCTGTTTTGAGAGATATCAATTTTGACATAACGAAAGCAAGGTCTCGTCTTCACCATTGCCTGTAGGTACGAAGAGTAATTACGACATGTAGCATGACCACGTGTGACCATCATCAGCAGACAGCCTACCTCAATAGCTCAATATTTGATGATGTTCGCTTGGTTTCCTATGGAAACGGTCCACTCAACTTTCTTCTGAACAAACTGACAAAGTACGAAATGAATGTTACTCACGTCATCCCAGTTAACAGCCTCTAGCTCCTAAATCCAATTCTTCGAACCAAAATCCATTCAAAAAGAATCTGGGCATCAACACACAGCACATACCCTTACGATTCACATTCTCCGCTCGAAGAATATTCAGCACTCGAAAACTATCCACATATCGAAAAAAAAGACAGGAACGATTCAATTAATTATTTCGATTCAAACACCTTAATGGATTCGAACAATTATTTTTCTGAGGCGGAATTAGAATCACACTCACGTTTTCAGAGTATAATGATAGGCTTGTTCTTGCGGTTGCTATCGGACATGAAGCGAGAATAGCAGGAGAGATTGTATTTTGCAGGCACCTCTTCAGGCAGGGAGATTGGTGGCATTCAGTGGGGACAAGTTACTTGTTTCGGTTCTTGGGATGATGATGAGTGTTTACCCGAATGAGTGTATGGGACAAGAGTAGAAAGTGATACGCCTCTGGTCGATCGTTTATTGGGCACCATGCCAAATTAGCATTCCTCTTGGGCAGGTTGTAAGACTTGTGGGTCAAGGATGTTCGGATATTAGTCTGATAAAGGTTCGTTTTGATCCAGCGGAAAGAGAAAACTCGGTGTTTGTTGGATAAGACCTGGTTTTCAAGCATGAAACATCTTCGAGAATGCAACTGGATCTATACAGGGTGGTCCATTTTTTTACCAGCTGGACTTTAACAGTCGATAAAAAAACCTCACTGCAAGAAGAAATTTCATATCAACAGATCCTCATGAAAGCTCAAAGCTCCATTTCAAAGATATACGTCGTTATTTAAAAAAGCTTATTAAAACTAAAACTGAGATAGTCAATTTTTGTTAGTGAAACTTTAAATGGAAATTTAATTAAAAAACATATTTGCCGGAGGATACTAAGAATACCAGATTGAAAGAATTGAATTATACAAATGACTTACCAAATTCAAACACAATCGTTGGAGACATTTTTGGATGTAGATCTTGTTCATTTTTTCGTGTGAAATTATCTCAATTATTGGGTAAGGCAACGGCACACATAGAGACAGACGTTCACCGAGACAGACACTCACAGAGGCAGACACTCACAAAGACGGACGCTCTCAAAGAATGACACTCAAAGAGAAAGAAACTCACAGAGACAGACTCTCACAGAGGAAGACACTCACAGAGACAGACACTCACAGAGACAGACACTCACAGAGAAAGACACTCACAGAGAAAGACTCACAGAGAAAGGCTCACAGAGAAAGACACTCACAGAGACCTACATTCACAGAAACAGACACACAAACAGACGCTCTCACAGAGTGACACTCACAGAGACTAACACTCACAGAGGCAAACACTCACAGAGACATATGCTCTCAAAGAAAGACACCAACAGAAACTGACACCCACAGAGACAGGCTCCCACAGAGGAAGGCACTCACAGAGACAGACACTCACCGAAACAGACTCTCACCGAAACAGACTCTCACAGAGGCACACACACAGACAGACGCTCTCAAAGAGTGACACTTACAGAAAGAGACCCTCACAGAAGCAGACACTCACAGAGGCAGACTCTCATCGAGGCAGATACTCACAAAGAGAGACACTCACAGAGCCAGAAACTTACAGAGACATGAACTCACAGAGGCAGACACTCACACAGACACGAGTGATAATTTTCTAAAGATTGCCCATTACCGAAAGGAAACGTTTTAGGTGTTGAAAGGGAATTCTTCGGAAAATAGGTACATTTCTCTGATTGTTCAATCCAGAATTATATCATTAATGATCAAAATTTTGACATTGGAATCGAACATGTACAAAGTTCTCTAGCATTAATCTGATCAGATTTCAAGGTGTTCTAAAGTTTCTGTCGGCTAGTGTATAATTGTCTATTAATAGACACCTGGATAATCGGATCATAGCGGAAGAAATAACTTAATCAATTTCATCACTATCACCGAACAAAATTTTGTTTTCAACTGGTTTCTGTGAGCACAAACACGTGTCTATTTTTTAAAGTGTTACACTCATTCATAACTAGATCCTAGATGAAGATTTCGTAATCGTGTTTGAAAACAGGGCCAACTATCGTTTTCCCTCCATATTTGCATCTGAGTGCAGTTTAGCCCACCAATTTTCGATGTTGTTTACAACGATAGCCTGATAGCCAGTAATTATTAATTAATTGGAATGATATAGTGTTGATGGCGATGATAACTTCATTTATAAAATATAGAAAATTTGGGACAAAAGGTCATGGTCCTAAAAAATAGTTTTCGGTTTTGAGAAAGCCACTACTTCAATGCAATGAAACTGTAACATGAAAAAATTCAAAATATCCAGTACGAACTCCATTGGCAAAAGGAAATTATATTTGTGATTGCAAAAAGTCCAAGCTCAGTGGTAGATGACACTACAAAATTCAAATCTTTTCTTGATCCATTTTTGAAAAACTCTGTAGTTAATCCTTGAAAGGTTCTGCGTTTACAATATAGACCAAAATTTGTCAGCAACTTTTCGTAAAAAAATACGAAGACTTAATTACAGTTATGAGCATATTTGTAAGATGTCAAAACCCTTCTCTTTTTTTGTTACGAAAAGTTTCTGACAAGTTTGAGTTTATTTTGTAAACGCAGTATTTTTTCGGAGTGAACTATTAGAAGTAGAAGATGAATTTCTCAAAAAAGAATCAAGAAATATATTATTTCATCCACTTATTTTATTACAATGACCTCCAAAAATTCTCCAATCTTTCAACAACAATTAATGAATCGGATTTTTTCGAACTGATTTGGAGCACCTTGTTTTTTCGAAACGAAGCATTTCCCGAACATAGTTCAAAATGACAACTCCTATTATTGTTCGAGTCACTATCAGTAGTGCCTATATCTGTAAAAGTCTTGTAAGAGCACAGAAGACCGCAATTTATATAAATTGTTATCTTGTTATAAAAAATCGTTATGACTCCCTAGTTGAATAATGAAAGAGGTAGAAGAACTAAGTATTGAGGACGATGTCCTTTAGAAATTCGAAAATAGCAATTCTTCATAACGGATCTCACAGATCATATAGGAAAATGTAGAAGGAATAGTTTTCAAAAAGCTGTCTGCTGCTGGCATTGCCAATTCAAACAATAAGATTTACACTTTGTATCCTACTGCTGTACTCAAATTTGAAGTAGTTCAAAGCATTGGCACCCAACTCACGTTCGGTACCATACAAAGTACCCCATCAATAATAATAATGAACAGTTTGAGCGACCTTGCATAACTTAAAACCGAGTGACACAAAATCAGAATACATCTAGAATATATGATATGAAACAACTAGGAAAGAATTCAATTAACGGTAAATAAATGACCATTCGAATGTCTCAGATTCACGTCGGATGGAAACAACTCAGAGCCTATCAGAAGCGGACGATTGGCTATTCTTCATGCAATAAAAATCTAGCAATAGGAAAGTCTAGGAGATCAAGATCGCTCAATTCCGGCAGAATTGGGTTACTTCATCGGACTTTTCTTGCCCAGAGCTACAAGATTGATAGTACAAAGGAAGTGAATAGAGATCGATTATTTCTAGACTGTAAACAACTTTCAGAAGATCAAATTCCACTAAATGGTCTTCAATGGTCACATTTCTAGTGTTTCCGCTTCATTCACATTCATATTCCATATTTTTTTCAAAACCGTGTAATAGGCTCAATTTAACAATTGCTTATATAAGGAGTTGAAACAATGATTTAACCATTCTAAATATCATTTACACAATTTAACAAAAACTTGAATGTCAGGTTATTGAAATTTTGATGGTATAAAAAATGAATATGCTAGAATTTTTTCTATAAAACTAAACTTTTATGTGGAATATCAAAAGCAAAAATAAGATTCATGAGTATAGAGTGTCTTCAAATAAATGCATTTCCGATCGAGTGAAACAGCGGGCAACAGCTATTATGCGACATAAATGTAAGAAATGTTTAAAGACTAATTTCTGAACGGCAGATATTTTATATTCATCCAGTTCAAGAATCATGATAATCGCGTGACAATTATGTTCAAATCCGGATGGATAACATATGGTATTGTTTATTCGTCACACCTGTTTATGTTCATTATTTATAATTATGGTTATTACCAGAAAAATGCACTTTGTGATCGTTTTTGTTCCATTTCTTGAAGATCCTACGTTTCTCAATCTATATATAACTATAATTACTGAAAATGTTTGGGGCACCAAGCGTAAAACTACCATAATGTGGAGGCCTTTTAACTATCTATTCTTCCCATTACATTCTTTTCATGAAGAGAGGCATTTCTTCATTTCATTAAAAGGAAAAAGTCACCGATGGTTTACCCAGGCATCCTGTGGATATCCATTGATATCCATTCCACGTCAAAATAAGAATACGACTAATATTAGTGAAGGATATTTGTTCATGCAAATGGATATTTTTTTCTACTCCATCACCATATGGACTAGAGAAGTTGACCAATGGATACCCATGAACGGGAATCAAATGGATATACTTTATTAGTTCATATGGATTTCTTTGCGACTCACAATCGACTAGGGTCGACTCAATGATCACGAATTCGTGGTCAAATTATATTGCGCCTGTTGGTCCATCCAAAATATGAAACAGAGCTAAGAGATTTTGCCACGTTCTGCCTGTTAAATGAACTAATTAGTGGCAGAATCTCAGATTTTGATCATATTTTTCACTTCTTAAAAACTATTTTCCGCTAAGTAAATATAAAACACTCCATAAAGGCTTGTTCGGACTAGGCCAGTATTTTAGTCGAGTGGAGAGTCGATTCGCCCACTGACTACTCTACCACAGTATCAAAGACTCTTAAGGGTCGTTTATACTGGCCCGTAACTTAAACTTTTCCCTTACCCTAAGAGTTGAAACATAGAAATTTCATGCTATGGTTTATACTCGAATTTTAACTTATTCCCTTACCATTGTTTAAAGAGAACAATTTTAAGGGCATAAGTTACGGGCCAGTATAAACGACCCTTAAGTCTTAAACAGTAAAAGGTAGTAGGTACATCATCCTGTGACTCTACTCGACTCGATTGCTGGCGTTCGCACACGGGAAATTACAAAATCATTCGCTACTCGACTAATCTACTGGCCTAGTCCGAACAAGCCCTAAGAGACTCGACAGAATGCAAATAACTGAAATAACTAACTGGTTGCCCCACAGCCAAAATGTCGATATCTGTCAAAATCAGCTGACACGAAATGATCTGAGCTCCAGCACTAACCTCAAAAAATATTTGACAACTACCACGTGATTATTCCACCATTGTTAACCTCAAAACGTTTATGACAGTTCATTGGTAAGCGCTAAATATGGGGAATTTTATTATTTTATGAATTTTATATGTGAACCAGTGGGTTTTCATGCTTTGTAACATAATAAATCATCCTGAAACAACACCAACGAAGACAATTTTACTCAAATGTATGATCACAATTCGTAACGAGTCTAGAGGAAGCGCAGGAGAAGGAATATTTTAATATTTATCAGAGCACTACATACAACCTGGAACTTCTTCAACTTTTCAAATGATATGAAATCGAAGTATTCATCAGTTTTACGTATAATTTTATAAGAATACTGCTCATTCCTGTATCTACGAAGAAATGTTAACTTTGGTTTCTTATCTTCGATTTTGTCAGGTCTTGATGACTGCTAATCAAATTTCCCTGCGTTGCCTGGTAAGACACCTGATATGTGAAAAATTCAGCAAGTTACACACAGTGTGTGTTCTTAAATATTCAAGAAAATCCCTCAATTTGAACGACTTGCTCAACCGTCTTTGGCACACATTTACGGTAGTTTTTCAATAAAAATGCGCTCAATTTGAATAATTCTCGATGGTTGATATTCCTGGGAGTAGTATTGACTGAAATTATCGAAAAAAATCCCAATAAAACGATTTTCCAAGCAAATAAACGGTTTTATTTACAACCAAAACCGATTTCAAGCGAGTAACCTGGTCATCAGTGGTAAATACCAACAGTAACCAACTTCATTCAAGCGCTTTTGGTCATTGTTGGTTATTATAATATGACGTCATGAATTAGCCCTTCGACGTCATCGTTTGGACCGCAGATAACCGTTCGTAACCCTGCTTGAGAGCCGGGTTAAGATAGTGGTCATAATAAGAAGTGGGGTTATGGGTTAAATCAGTTTGATTTACGCGCGCTTTAAAATTACGTTAAGTTCAAGTAGACAGTCAGATACAAGAAAATAAAATATGGAACAATATCGGAACATCCTGAAAAACATATGTTCATCATATCGATCAATCCACATTTCAAACATAAATATTTTGGGATTCATTGAGTGCAATCTTGTCGTCCAGAATATTAATAAATTCAATAATGTTTGGAAGTGCATCTGTGAATTATACATATTTAAATGTATTTTAGATTCATCATATATAATTTCATTAGCTAAGGCTGCAGATATAATTAAATCTTCTTCACGTGACATGATGAACTCAATTATAGCTAAATCTGAAACAAATATGAAATATGTATATTATTATCTACAATTCTTTATTCGGTTTTGCGTTCTTGAATTACATTCAGAAAGTATAAAATTTGGTTGTGTTTGTTTTGATTACAAAACTAACCTACATCAACCAAAATGATCGACTGTATTCAAGCGCGAGTTGGTTATTCGTGGTTATACTTGAAGGGCTATAACCAAGGGCAAGACCAGAGATAACCGCGGTTATTACTGGTCATTCGCTTGAAATCGGTTCATATATGTAATGCTGTCATTATTAACGTCATTGAAGGTTGGGAAATGTCACATATTACACACCTCTACTTCCCAACCTCACTTCCTGCCCTCACTTCCCGCCCTCATTTCCCACCTCCATTTCATCTATTCTACATGAATATTTTTAATTCTTTGGAGCTTTATTTAAAAAATCCTCTATATTCTTTCTCGAAAATACGTTCGATTTCTTGGGCCTAAAGCCAACATTTTGTCGTTTTAGGAAGGCTAGCAGTTTCCCATGTTTCGAGATATCAGTTTTTTCTTCAATCTAGCATCGTTCGTATCATACTGTACATTGCCCACAAAGTAGACGGCTTCTTCTGTCTGCTATGTTCCCCAAAATATGCCAAGAGTACACTTTCCGAAGCGATATGTTTAACCTTTAACCTTTTTTTCTTCGCACAATCTATACTAATATTATAAAGAGGAAAGATTTGTATTTTTGTTTGTTTGATACGAATAGGCTCAAAAATTACTGGACCGATTTCAAAAATTCTTTCACCCTTAGAAAGCTACATAATCCCTGAGTGACATAGGCTATACTTTTCACCCGAAAAATTAGGGATACCTACTATAACTTCAATAATTACAAAAAAATCAGCCAAAATCAGCTATTTTCACGTGCGCTGCAAAAACCGTAAGACTTACGTGGGTACAATGTATGACGGAAATGTACCTCTTGAATGGTTCTACAGAAAAGTCCGCGATAGCATATATCTATCTCTCAAAATTGACTTGCTATTACCTGTTTATGATAATCAGATGTTTTCCAAAATTATGCACTATTTGGGAGTGTGTTTTTATGAATTGGGTATTGATCCTCATCCAACCTAATACGTTATTTATCCTCAGTATTTAATTAAGAACAAAATTGCCCTTCACATCATACAATTACAACGAGTACATCAAAAGATATGGCAGGTTGAAGTGTTGAAGATGAAATCGCCGCGTGAAACAAATTTCTACTCGGGCGATGCTGGGACGGCCTGCTTGTTTCCTATATAATTCGAAGGCTTTTTGATACCTATGCAGCCTATGCTTACTTTTCTCTGGCACCGAACCCTGAACTGCTGCGTGAGCAGCCTTCAGAACTTCTGGTGGAATACAATCCATAAATTCATCGTCGGAAGACATGATTTTCAATTTATTATTCGCGAATTTAGTATTCGACTTTATCTGACATTCATTTATATTGGTGACAATTGTATACCCCGTAGTCACGGTAACAATATAGATCTACTTGATTATTCTGAGATCACCGCGTTCTTGGTGATTTGTCGTTAAACACAAATTTACTTATTTTAATTGAAACATGATGGTTGTAAATAAAATAGTATACAAACCTTGGTAGGAAGTTTCATTCCTGTCTCGAGATCATAGCTAACCTCGACGCTTCGCGTCTCGGTTAACTAACTAATCGCACGACAGGAATGAATCTCTTCCCACCTCGGTGTGTAATATACTATTAATACTTCCATGAACTAAGATTAATTCCTATTGTCTGACCACCATCACTAACCTCAAAAAATAATTGACAGGTCGTTGGATTACCTCACACGATCATCATCAACCCAATGATATCATATGTATGCAGCATTTCTGTGATTCCATTGCATTTTTTCGCACTGTCAAGGTGGAAAAACAACAAAAATGTATATAGAGATAATTTATTTTTAAAATGATGACACAAAATTGATCTACTTAAAACATATGTTATATACATACCAATCATACAAAATTCAGATAAGATAACATTATAAATATATCTGGAAAAACATATAATATTCAAGGTTTTCAGTTATTTTACTGGTTCAAGAAAGGTAATTGGAATTACCATCATTATGCCTTTGAAAATGATACCAAGTTGAGATGAAATTGAGAATATAATGTCTACAATTTTTTAATATTTCAAACTTATTCGCAGTTTTCTTTTGCTAATTAATATTGGACAACTTCAGGAAAATTACATTACCAATGTACGAGTCCCTGATATATTTACGAACTACAATTTCAAGGCACATTCTGCAATAAATTTACTAAACATTTCTCAATTTTTAACAAATTTATGTTGGTTTATGTGCCAGGATTAACTCAACCGAAATATTTCAATTAAATGCTAATAACCATATTTGTCCTGGAATTAATATGAATTAGATAAATTAAAAAAATTAATACTAATTAATACCTGTAATGAGGACATTACTCCATTCGCTAATGAACTTAATTTTCCGGCAACTTTAGACACGCCTTGTCTTACACTTTCTTTAACTTCTTCTACATCATAATATTGTACATTATTGCTTTGATTGTCTGAAAAGACATCAATAATACAAGGAGAATACTGAAACATTCAAAATTTACCTCTGCCGTTTCCAAAAAATTCCGAAGAGGAAATGCTGGAGGAACCTTGGAATCGGTTGAGATTGGCTTTAGTTTCCGAATCTGTATTTTTGTCGGTGAAAGCGTCCCCAGTTGCAGCGTCATATCTCTTAGGCGTCTTTTCTACTGCAACAAATGTAAAATGTGATGCACAGTTCCGAAAAATTAGAAATCAATATATGAATTCTAAAAAAGGTTGATATTTCTTTACCTGGACTCTTTTTCGGTTTCTCAGGAGGATCGTCAACCACAACCCAATCGTTCTTGGAACTACCGCTGGTGTTCAATTCAAGCAGAAACGCGTCCAGTTTGTTGCTGTTGATGCCACCCATGTTCCTACTCATTCCGAAACCAGGTCCAAAAGTGAAATCATCAAAGAAGCTATCGTCAGCTAACCTCAACTTACTCAGAGAGCTGAGTGTATTGCTGGAGTTTGTTTGAACATTTTCCTGTTCAATGGTTTGCATGTCACTCAGCGCAGAATGACTGACTCCGCTGAAAACATTGCATTTAGATCTGATGAAATCCAGGTCACACAATTTAGGATGACTTAATCGTTTCGCCATAAAAATAAATTAATCATGTTTTGAATAAGCTACCAACCTTCGGTTGCCAACTCCCATACCAAGTCTCTCCACTTGGTTTGCCTTTTTGGGATCGGTTTTCTTCATTTCTTCTTCCCTTTTCTGCTGCTGCATACTGAGATCTTTGTAGGCTAGTCGCACAGCCGCTTCACGTTCTTCTTGTTCCTTTACAGAGAGAGCAGCAGCCTTAGCATTTTCTTCCATCATCCTTAACCTACTTTCTTCCGCAAGTTCAGCTTCCCTTTCAATCTCTGCAAAATTAGTTTTTACTTTTGTTGCTCCCAAACCACTTTTTTTCGCTCCAAGCTGAAAAAAGAAATGATGACATTGACATTCGCAAGGTATAGTTGAAATCTTACCCCTCCCTTCCTAGTAGTAGGCTTTCTAGCACCGATTGTGGATTTTCTGGGTTCTGAGGTTTGGTTATTTAAAGAAAAGTCAATTTTAGGTCCCTCTTCTGGATTATTATTATTCGAAATGTTGTTTTTCTTCAATTCCGTCAGTACCTGAAATTATTTTATCACAGTTTTCAACTCACAAATAGAACATTCAGATCTGTTAATTCAATGAAATATTGCAATGTTTGAAAATTGAACTCACTTACAACTTCCTCTCATTGAAAACATTTAAACCGAATAGAATATGAACAAAAATACCTACTTCAACTTTATTCTGCTCTGGTTGATCAACAGAAACAAAATTTTCGTGTTCTGTAAAGAAATCAACTTCCTTTTGCTCCTCATTCTTCTCTTCGTGGTGGGGATGAATATGGAGCTGGGAATGTTAGATAACAATCACAAAAAACACTTATTTGGTACAGAATTAAGGCAAAAATGTTAAGAATTAGCAGCATATGGTAAATACCTTATATTTCAGTAAATGGGATCAAATTCTCACCTGATTATTATTCAATAAAGATCTCGATGCTAACTGACTCAATTTATCTCTATACATTTGAGCAGCTCTAGAATTATACTTTTTTTGAGCATCATTAGTATTGCAGTTATGCTGGGAGAAGAATTGCATCTAGAAACAAACTGAATAAGAAAAACTGAATCTTATGAAGACATAGAAGGACTTACTGCATTTGCATTACCCCCCAACTGCATTTGCCTTATTTGTTGCCATGTCCAATTGGTATCCAGCTGTGTCGATCGAACAAAAGTTAAATGTACACCCAAACTTCTATGTACTGCTGAACAATCTATACATATGAATACACCATATGTTACACTTGACCATGTTGGATTTTTGGCATTGCAATCGAAACAAACCTGAAATCTCAGTAATTATAATACACGTCATATATTATTATAGTATACTCTTATTTTACATTAAACGAATACGTACTTTGTTTGTAGGAACAGATCTGAGTCTGTGGAAAACTGCTTCAATGTCTTCTTTGCTAATTTGAGTTTTGAGGTCCATTTTAATCTCAATCAATTCTCTACTTTTCTAATTACAAAAATGTTGACAACCTTGTCACACATGCATTGATGACACAATTTTAAACGTCAAAATTAGCCAACATTTCATGACATTTAATCACAGAAAAAAATGTTTCAATGATTGTCACGTGGAGTTTTGAAAATTTTCATTTTGATTATAATAATTTCATTGAATAATGGATGATTAGAAATATTTGAGAACAATTGTATACATATTTTCATTAAAAATTTGTATCATTGACCAAAATGATGGTTTCTGCATGATTGAATGATGGTTCAAGTCAGAGGAACTAGAGGGCAGTGATGAACTTCATTCATAAAAATGGAATTAATATACAATTACAAAGAGAGAGTGACAGGCTAGTAAACAAAGATAGTGCCGAAGTTTTGGAAGTTTTCATAAGTGTTTTTGCGTGGACAAAATGGCAAAATATCGTTTATTTATAGGACTTTGAGTGATTTTCCATAATATGATTCTTGGACGTGAATTGTGCATTGCATAAGGAAAGCTATCTGATGGACCTTGGTGTTAGAAATTCCTAATTAACCTCAATGCAAATTAATTGCAATTTCTCTATTCACTTCAAATTCATTACAATTATCACATGAAAATAGAATCATGGGAAACATTGAGGAGTTGAAAAACGACAGTGGTCTTGATTTATCCCCGACAACCGAAGCAAGCAAACTTTTGGAGCAGGCTTTAATGCAGATGGATGGGATTATTTCAGGTTAGTTTGTTTTGTCCAAAGTGAAAAGTTTTTATCTTATCATTTTTTAAAGGGAGTGCGATATTGCCTCGTTAGGTACACAGTTAAAAATTGTTACTGATACGGTTTGAGGTACTTTGAAACTTTCATTAATATAGTGATATGGATAATTTGACAACATGCATTAAAATAATTAATGATTTACGATATAGAAAACTAAAAAACTTTTTTCGTAACTGAGAGCTGGGGAGAATATTTTGGTGGAATAAACCTATGTAGATAAGAATATTGACCAAAAAAAGTTGTACTTTGAAGCCATTTATGCATGAAATCCCCTGAGTAGGTAACTATACCTGTATAATATTCCTCCATAAGACTATCTTCGTCTAGCAGTTTTCTTATAAAAATGCCTTCTTTCAATTTGGCATCATTCAGCACTTGTCTTAGGTACATCCCCCTCTTAAGATTGTCATCAATACAAGCTCCAGTGAAGAGGAGACAAAAAGGAATTTCCATTTCCTTAAACCGCTAATTGTGTACGATTCTTTTTGATCCACGAGATCAATGTGTCAGTGACAATCTACAGATAACACAGTCTGACAAGGGCGGATATAGCTCTTTTTCATGGGAGGGGTAATAAAGATCATGGGGGGGTAATAACGATTGAAAACTATTAAATCAGGTATACAATGTATGAAAAATTTTGTGTACCACTTTTTTATTAGGTCTTCGATGCTCATGGGTGGGGGGGGTAGTTACCACCAGTACCCCCCCCCCCCCCCCCCCCCGTAAATCCGCCCTTGCAGTCTGACAGTCCACAGGGTGTTTCCCCTAACACTGGATAAACTTGTCATGTTGAAAAATTGTCGCACACCTCGCACACCTCGCACCCATAGTTTATTTTATATGTGGAAATTTCTAATTCATGGCAGTAGGGCATTTGAATAATTATATATACATATTGCATTAAATGACAAATAATTGTCGTGAATTTTTGTAGAAAAAAAGTTTGCCAGCCACCCAAAGATGAACATCAAATATAGGGTCTTCCAATAAGAGGTGTTATTTTGAATAGTCCGCTATTTCGGTAGATGTCACTTTTGGAGCTGTCATTTTTGACATCTGACAAGTCTAAACAACGCCATTAATAAAAATGGAACGATACACGCTTCAACAACCCATTGAAATTATTAAAATTTACCATAAAAAGGGTGATAATTTGGCAAAGACGCTTCGTAAAACTAGAACATTTTGGGTCGTCGTGAAGCACCTTGTCGAACCGCAATGCATAAGTTGTTGGAAAATTCGAGCTGCTGTGACAAGTTAGTAATGTTAAGAATAAAACCCGTGCACGTCGCTCGAGTACAGCCGAGAATATTGCTGCTGTAGCCGAAAGTGTTGAAGAAAATACAGGTTTGTCCATTCCTCGTCGTTCTTTGGTAGCAGACATTCCACAAACGTCATCAAACCGTATTTTGCATTTAGATTCGGGTCTCGAGGCTCATAAAGTTCAGTTAACACAAGAACTCAAGCCGGCCGATCATCAACAACGTCGTGTCTTTGCTGATTGGGTCTTTGAAATGCATGAAAATGATCCGAAAAATCATCTTGAGTGATGAGGCCCATTTCCAACCTCTGTGGCTTCGTCAACGAGCGAAATTGTCGCATCTGGGGCTCGAAAAACCCAATAAACACCAGGTCTCGATCCTTTGAGCATTGCTTACTTAAAGTAGGCAACAATTCTTGCACGGTCAATCTCATTTATCACTCTATAATTCATGTAATGTTTCGACTGACTCCCTATGCAGAATTTGATTTAAAATTCTCGAATCCTCCCTCAGTTTTGTCGTCTAGTTCATCCCGATCCCGGAAATGACTTCCAGACGTCAAACAAAGCAACGTTCCATCCCCTCGGGCGACTGGGACGAAATCCTTCATTTGGGTCTGCCTCATTGTTGTTTTCGGCCTTCCGTCTTTCCCTCCGCCTCCGCGAATACCGGATTGTCTAGTCGGCGTCGGCGGCGGCAGAGAGAGAGGCGGCGCGCGTCCCCTCTCCTCCTCGGCATTTGCTCCACCGGAGTCTGTGAGAGAACGCCGACCCCGTTTTTCGTCCCCCGGAAGACGGCAGTGGCGAACAAGACGCGAGTCGTGACAGCGTTCGGAGCGTGTTGCGACGAGTTCTTACGCGTTTGTACGTGCCTGTTGACGTGGTGGGAGAGAGTGATCGGGTGTTAAGATTCATTGACTTGTCGCGGACGGAGTGAGCTGTGTTTTTATTGTTGCAATACTGAATGAAAGGGTTATTTGAAGGTCGTTATTGTTGGTAGTAGATACCAGTAAACGGATGGTTTCATTGGTTTTAGTTGTATGAGGTTTGGTTGTACGGGTCGTAAAATTAATGGAGCAATGAGTCGTTGATCGATGATTTTTTTACTCATTAGTATAAGATGAGAGCGAAAAAAAATTTCGATGATTAATGGTCACACTAAAATAAAAAATCAATGATGCCGGAGAGAGAAAGTCTTCTTAAATTATTAGGGTGAAGTTCCACATCCGGTGATATCGAAAACATATGTTCTTGTTCATTCCAGATGGAACACCCCGTATATTTTCACATTTTTGAATTCTACAATTGATTTCAAGTTGACTTAAGGGGAAGTATCACCTTTTGAATCGTGGTAAATCTCCATTCAAAAAGTGGTATCTTTATTTCACGAGTAGCTACCCTAATTTACGACGTAGAGACTAGATTTTTTTTAAATTGAAGTTGAAGAACGTCCCGATGGCAAATAGTTTTCTTTTTTTCGATTTAATTAGTTTTTCAATTAAAAAAACCAGGGCAATCGTCAGATCTCTGCAATATTTGGGCTATTGAATATGTTTTTCGTTTTTCATGAGTATAAGCTATACTTTGAACTAATCATCATGAAAATTTTTGTAGTTTATAGAAGATTAAATTACCGAGGGCAAATAGTTGCGATTTTTTCCAAAAAATGATGAATAACCGTCGAAAAAAAAATCATTAATTGTAGTTTCCAAAACGCTGAAGTTCAACCTGTTTTTTTATTGAAAAACCAATTAAATCGAAAAAAAAAAACTACTCGTATATGCCCTCGGGACGTTCTTCAACTTCAATTAAAAAAAAATCAAGTCTCTACGTCGTAAATTAGGGTACTTCCTCGTGAAATAAAGAGACCACTTTTTGAATGGAGATTTACCACGATTCAAAAGGTGATACTTCCCCTTAATGCGATATAACTCATGCCTAATTTCGATAGTTTATGAGATATAGCAGTTTTTTCTGTAAAATTGGCCACAAAGCGCTCACCAGAAGTTAGTAGCTTTTGGGCGCTCGTTCATTCACCTTGTAAGTAAAGTTCCTCCGTATAGGTAGATCCGCATTTTTCAGTTCAAGAAAACAATTGAAAAAAATTGTTTAACAGCTGTCGAAGAAAACCGACTTTGATCTATGTATCACAGAACTATTGGGATTATTTCGATAATTCGCCAGAATTATTATTATACAGGGTGAGTCTTTGACTTGTACATATATTTTAACTGTAGATTCTTGAGGCCAAAGGAAACTTTTTTTTCATTTTCCATTTTTCCGAATTCGGCTCTGTTAAAGAGCCATTCGAAAAAATCAATCGGGCTAAGTACGTGCCTGATATTATTCTCTGCAAACACTTCAAAGTTTATATTTTTCGATTGAAATTGATGTGATTATTAGATATTCTGGGTGATACATATAAAAAATACTCAAGCACTAACCTTATTTGAATAAGAATGTTATAAACACGATATTTCCTAACAAAACACTTAGTTCTGTCCGATCATTTCGGCTGTATGAAAAGCTATATTTCTCACACCAAAATAAGTTCCTTCTTCGATTGTCCTGAAGATTAGTTTATAGACACTAATAATTTGTTCATATTTCCTCGATATTCTAAAACGATATCATAAAAATTGGTTTCTCACTAACCTATCCCAACTCCATTAACCAAAGTCATATGTTTCGGTGTCAATGACCTAACCATACCCATCCTCTGTGCAGATATTCAGAGAGATACACAGAACTCTAGTAGTGCGTTCCACTTGGCGATCACAACGATCAAAACACTCATTTGGCCGTTCCACATGGCGACTACGGTCGTTGTGGACGCGGCGAATACGTCACTCATGACGTCATTGTTTTCGCCCACGCCAAGCTCACAACGACCCATCCCAAGACTTGGGTCTTTGCGGTCGTTCGAGGAGTGGGGATGATAATTTGGTCACGGCCTGCTAAAGACTGATGTAGTAGGCCAATGCCAATCTAGCCCGTTCCACTTGAATGTTCGATTGCAACGATCGCGAGCATGTGGAATGGTATAAACAGCGGTCGTGAGCGTGAGCATTGTGAGCGCCAAGTGGAACGCACTATAGAGAAGACGATGCCAGATTGCCGATTTTCTCTTCAAACAATGCGAACTCAAGAAAGCAGTACGTCCCCTATCGTTAGCGGATGAACTATCACAATCGCTAAAGGCGTCTATGCGTTGCTCTTTAAAAATGCCAAAAGAGTAGTTCTGATTCTCGCCAATATAGCGCTACGTTCCCTTCAGAAGGCCGTGGAATCCACGGCGTGGATGAAGCCATTGTAGCCGTGACGCAAGACCGTTGTTCTGTGCTCCAACCGGTCCAACCTAAAACTAAGTCAGTGAACCCATAGACGAAGTTCACTCTTTATTTATTTACAGAGAATGAAGCAAACAGGCTTAGAATATAAAACAAATATTCTAAGCAAACAGGTGATGATTATGTAAATGACTTTCAGTGAATTGATGTGATAGTAGGGGCGTTCTGGTGTCGAGTTATATTGTTTCGATAGATATTTTGCTGAAGGACCGGTAACAATGAATTTTAAATAGAAACTGCCTATAAAATAATTTCATGCTTCTTAGAATTCAATTTTATGTCCCACGAATGTAGAATTTTATTATTACATATCTCTAAATCAAACGTTTTTTCATCGTAGAGATTTTAGTCTTGACAAAGTTGATAAACATTCTGACAACGTTGGTAACTTGTTGAGAGACCAGAGAAAAAAATTATATTCGATGAGATTTAACTCAGGACAGCATTCAGATAATTCTTGAAATTCATGATTTTTTCCTCTAATTCAATCTTATACAATTAGGAATAACTTGAGAAGGACGCGTTTTATTGAAAAAATATAAGAATACTTTTGTTTTCTAAAATAATCAATTCTTTCGAAAACGTGAACCGTTCATCTTTTTCAAGTGGTTTCATAGTATTTTTGCGTGAATTTATAAGTCGACTATAGTGTAACTTTTTTACCAGGAGAAATATGAAATAAGTTTCAATTGAGGAATATGCACCATGAATAGAGTAGACAATAAACCAAAATTCAGTTCATTCGAAATATCGGTTCCGAATATATGGAAAGAATAGTGTTAATTTCATGGATTTTTGACACCCTGTATGTTCCAAACGGAACCGAATTTTGAAAAATGGTATGGGAAAAAAGTGTTTCTTTTGATGGGAGGAATCTATAGTTAAAATATATGTACAAGTCAAAGACTCACCCTGTATAGCTTGAACATTTCATTCTCCATCTAAGTTCGAAGTTTCATCTGAATCGAATCCGCAGTTTCGAAATGGCCAGGAAAACAAAATTTCGAATGACCAAGGCATTGATTGAGCCTCTCAGACCCAAAACTAAGGGGATGAAGAGGCAATTCATTTATAAAAATGAGGATAATCCATATATCGGGTGTTTTTTTTAGACTTTCAGAGTGATAGAATTTTCGATAGGGATAACTGATTTGCCAGAGAGTAGAAGCCATGTTGTTTTGACATTTCTGTTCAGTAAGCATTGACAAATTATCATGGAGAGATTGACGCCGCAACAACGTTTACAAATTGTTGAAATTTATTTTCAGAATCTGTGTTCTATTCGCCAAACTTATAGAGCACTTCGTGAAATTTATGGTTTACATAATCGTCCATCAGAGCAGCTGTAAGTGATAGTGATAATGAAGATCGAGATTGGTCTATTCGTCGAGGTTCACAACAAGTGGAACTCTTTGCATCCACCACATGGAAAATTTTGCGTAAAGATCTTGGTCTACACCCATACAAGATCCAACTGATTCGAGAACTGTAGACACTTGACCATAATAAGCGTCGTTTGTGTGCTGATTGGACCCTAGATCAGCTTGAAATTGATCCACTTTTTCATCAAAAAATTGGGTTTAGTTATGAAGCTCATTTACTCGTTGAAGGGCTACGTAAACAAGCAAAATTGCCGTAGATGGAGTGAAAACAATAATCAAGAAGTTCTGCAGGTTCCATTGCATCCTGAAAAATGCACTGTATGGTGTAGTTTACACACTGGAGGCATCATCGGTCCATCCATATTTCTTTGAAAACGGTGCTGGAACTAATGTTACAGTGAATGGTGCTTGTTACAGATCGATGATTATTTGTTTCAAAATTTGAATGGTATCGAGCCGGTAGTGTTTTGGTTCCAACAAGCTGGTTCTACACCTCATGCTGCTTCCGTAACAATTAATTTTTTTGAAAGGAAGATTTGGCGATAACATTATCTCGAGAAATGGTCCAATTAATTGACCAACATAAAGTTAGCAAAACAACTCTCACGAATCAAACTCGGAATAGCTCAAAATTTTGCCGTTATTTATCCGTAATTTATCCGTGAAAAAATAAATTTTGCCGCTCTCATATTTAAAAAGATATGGGGTGTGTCGCTAAGTTGATATCAAGTTGGCGAAACAACTTTTCAAAAAATGGTTTCAGCACAAAACAAAATAGCTCATCTTTTTTAGTAATTTATCTGTAAATTATCCGTGAGGAAAAAAACATCGCCACTCTTGTATTTTAAAAAATATCGGATGTTTCGCTAACTTGATATCAAGTTGGCGAAACAACGTTTCGAAAAATGGTTTCAGCACGAAACAAAATAGCGCATCTTTTTAAGTGATTTATCCGCAAATTATCCGTGAAAAAAGAAAATTTGTATCAATCAAGGTTTCGAAGAAAAATGACAAATTCTGATTGATCGATCAGCAGCCGACGGAACATGATTTATGCATTTTTCTCGAAAACTACGCAAGCCATATTGTTGATATTTGAAAAGAAGATGTAGCTTTTCATCTTCGATTTATCCGTGAAGAAAAAAATTTTGCCGCTCCCGTTTTTAAAAAAATATCACGTGCGCTGTGGTAAGTGTACCTACATCAAATTACCAGGTGACATATTGAAAAAATGATTTCAGCAATCAACAGATAATGCAGTTTCTTTTAATGATTTATCCGCAATTTATCCGTGAAAAAAGAAAATTTGTATCAATCAAGGTTTCGAAGAAAAATGACAATATCTGATTGATCGATTAGCAGCCGACGGAACATATTTTATGCATTTTTCTCGAAAACTACGCAAGCAATATTGTTGATATTTGAAAAGAAGATGTAGCTTTTCATCTTTGATTTACCCGTGAAGAAAAAAATTTCGCCGCTCTCGTTTTTAAAAAAATATCAACAATATTGCTTGCGTAGTTTTCGAGAGAAATGCATAAATTATGTTCCGTCGGCTGCTGATCGATCAATCAGATATTGTCATTTTTCTTCGAAACCTTGAATGATACAAATTTTCTTTTTTCACGGATAATTTGCGGATAAATCATTAAAAGAAATTGCATTATCTGTTGATTGCTGAAATCATTTTTTCAATATGTCACCTGGTAATTTGATGTACACTTACCACAGCGCACGTGATATTTTTTTGAAAACGGGAGCGGCAAAATTTTTTTCTTCACGGATAAATCAAAGATGAAAAGCTACATCTTCTTTTCAAATATCAACAATATGGCTTGCGTAGTTTTTGCGAAAAATGCATAAATCATGTTCCGTCGGCTGCTGATCGATCAATCAGATTTTGTCATTTTTCTTCGAAACCTTGATTGATACAAATTTTCTTTTTCACGGATAATTTGCGGATAAATCACTTAAAAAGATGCGCTATTTTGTTTCGTGCTGAAACCATTTTTCGAAACACCCAATACTTTTTAAAATACAAGAGTGGCGATGTTTTTTTCTTCACGGATAATTTACAGATAAATCACTGAAAAAGATGAGATATTTTGTTTTGTGCTGAAACCATTTTTTGAAAAGTTGTTTCGCCAACTTGATATCAACTTAGCGACACACCCCATATCTTTTTGAATATGAGAGCGGCAAAATTTATTTTTTCACGGATAAATAACGGCAAAATTTTGAGCTATCCCGAGTTTGATTCGCGAAAGTTGTTTTGCTAACTTTATGTACATAATTAATTGGCCTCCAAGATCATGCGACATAACTCCAATGGATTATTTTCTTAGGGGTTATGTCAAGTCATTGGTTTATGCTGACAAACCAGAAATAATGGACGCTTTGGAAGCCAACATAACTCGTGTTATTGCTGAAATAAGACCTAAATTACTCCAAAATTGGTCTGGTCGAATGCTGTGCCTCACAGCTAGTCGTGGAGGACATATGACGGAAATTATTTTTAAACATAAATGTCATAAAATTATCTTTCAAATGAAAAAAGAAATTGTTCCAATCTTGATTTAAATGTTTTATTTCAATTTAAAGTTCTATCAACCCAAAAAAACACCCGATAGGTCGCTGACAATTCCATATGGTGAACATTTGGTTGGGTTCTTCTTCTTCCTGTGCGGCGCCCTTGGTCGGCCGAACGTAGGCCTTATGGCCCATTGTTCATACCGCATTTGCATAATACTGGAGAGACTCAGGCCCGAAGGCACGCTGACACGAATGCAGGGAGACATTACTGGATTGAGCAATGAAAATATCACAAACCCAGTTGTGTTCTGTGCTTTATTACTGTGTCCTTACGCCACCTTAGACACAGCACTGTGAATTTTCGACCCAACGGTGTAATGATGGCCCACTACCGAGACTAGAAAATTTCTTTCCTAGCTCGTGATTGAACTCGGACTTGCCGGGTCCTAGTCCAACACCTTAACCACTGGGCTAGGGACACTTATTATTTTATTTATTGTATATAAAAAGTGGATAATGCTCAGTAGAAACGATTGGTGGATTAAATCAGGTCATCGGAAGAGAATGAAATAGAATACAAATGCTTTGTCCTTGGATGGAATTAGGTATCTGAAATACAAATGTTAAGGACTCTTTGGATGAACAAAATGGCGAATTCTTGCGAACCTCTTGACGGATTCTGGCGAACTTGCCAGCCGATTCGATCACAGAACATTTCGATTCGTATTCAACAGGTCGAACCCGAGGAATTAAACTTCTGTGCTTCTCAGAATTCGGGATCCATGCAGGAGCTATCGAACAAATAACCGGAAACGAAGGGTACCTGAGCGGGAACTCTGACGACGAACCGGAAATTGAAGGGATCTGTCGTCCGCCCAGCGGTCCATAAATTCCGTCCGTGTCGGCGCCATTTTTGACGCCCGCTAATGGGGGGGCCACCTCGGGACACACGTCCCGCTATAAATATAGGAGTCGAGGGACGTGTGTGTCGGGACTGGGGATCGAGTCCCGGAATAGAGTGAAAAGTGGTACGTGATCGTTAGAAATGTCCGTGGGTGACGAGAGAGGAAGGAGTCTTTAGACTTGCGGCACTGGGGGGTTGGTCTGAGATGAAGTTATTATATTGTCGACAGTTACTATTTTTTCATGGTTTTTTCAACTGAATAATGTTAATCTACCTAAATGTTGGATGATTGAGTGCTTGAAAGCTCCCGACCTTTTGATTGATTGATTGATTTGCTGACGAACAAGAGACCGGGTTAGCGCTTGGCCTCCCTGTGACACTGCGACCAACTTGGGTCTATTGTATCACTCTTTCGTCAGTGGTTACTCACGAGAATAGGTTTGTGTCCTTTATCAGGTTCAGTAGCCTGTTTATGAGGTTTTTCGGATTCATTCCGGTTTCCGGATTGATTTCTCCGAAGATTCTGTGGCGCCTTCTTCCCAGGGCGTCGCATTCAAAAATTATGTGAGTGGCTGTTTCTGCCTCTTCACTGCAGAGTCTGCAATCCACGGGTTCTCCAAGTATTCCTCTTGTGTTCAGAAGTTTTCTAAGGCCGCAGTGTCCCGTCAGTAGACGTGCCTTTGTTCTGTTTAGATTCAAAAAGTCAGCCGTCAAGGTTTGGCTTGTGTGTCCTACCATGACTTTGCTGTGTGTTTGCCCGTCGCTCTGTTCCCAGTGTTGTCGGTGTCTTTGTTTTATCCACTCCTCAATCAGGGTCCTGCATCGGTTTTTGCTGATTCCAAGCACAGGTTCTGGGCCTGCGAATGGCGTTTCAGATGCTTGTCTTGTTAACTGGTCTGCTTTTTCGTTGCTCCCTACCTTTAGTCGGTGCTTTATTTTATCCTTATTTCGAAAACACCATAAGGCAGTCATTTTCAGCATAAATGGAAATATCAATGTTTCATCAATTTACAGTGCGCGTGAAAATTATGAAACAAATTCATTTTCTCATAAGAAACATATTTGGCAACAAAATCCTGAAACACGTCAATTTTTGTTTCACTTTTACCAAATTTTTATGCATTTTTGTTGTACCTTGTGCCATTCCCATCAATCCTCTGAATTTTTTGAATAAGGAGAGTGGTCATTTGGTACTTTTTTGGCAAGATCTTCTTTACAGGCGTGCAATTTTCAAGAAAAATAATTTTTTTTTGGAAAATTAGTTAGTTCGAAAAGGTTTTCAGTATGTGTACTTTGTCATGGCTCTTTCTTTGAATTAAAACATTTTATCGAACAGTCTCAACTTCAGTAGAAACGTACTAATAACATACTTAAGATCATAACAGAAGCGCAGTGTTTCACACATTCTACTTTTTCACGTGAGGGGGTTAAAAGTTGTGCATGAACAAAACTGTAATGGTCGACTTTCATTCGGTGACAAATTTCATCAGGTACCATCGTCTCAAAGTAAATGGGCCATGACAAAGTGCACATACTGAAAACCTCTTTGAACTAACTAATTTCTCGAAAAAAAATTTCTTTTTCTTGAAAATATCTGCACGCCTGTAAAGAAGATCTTGCCAAAAAAGTACCAAATGACCCACTCTCCCTATTCAAAAAATTCAGAGGATTGATGGGGATGGCACAGGGTACAACAAAAATCCTTCAAAAATGCATAACAATTTGGTAAAAGTGAAACAAAAATTGACCTGTTTCAGGATTTTGTTGCCAAATATGTTTCTTCTGAGAAAATGAATTTGTTTCATTATTTTCACGCGCACTGTAAAGTGATGAAACATTGATACTCGTATTTCCATTTATGCTGAAAATGACTGCCTTATGGTGTTTTCGAAATAAGGATAAAATAAAGCACTGACTAAGGGTCGGGAGCAGCGAAAAAGCAGACCAGTTAACAAGACAAGCATCTGAAACGCCATTCACAGGGCCAGAATCTGTGCTTGGAATCAGCAAAAACCGATGCAGGACCCTGATTGAGGAGTGGATAAAACAAAGACACCGACAACACTAGGAACAGAGCGACGGGCAAACACACAGCAAAGTCATGGTAGGACACACAAGCCAAACCTTGACGGCTGACTTTTTGAATCTAAACAGAACAAAGGCACGTATAATAGTAGGTCTACTGACGGGATACTGCGGCCTTAGAAAACTCAAATTCATTTTCTCAGAAGAAACATATTTGGCAACAAAATCCTGAGACATGTCAATTTTTGTTTCACTTTTACCAAATTTTTATGCTTTTTTGAAGGATTTTTGTTGTACCCTGATGTGCGATCCCCATAAATCCTCTATTTTTTTTTAATAGGGAGAGTGGGTCATTTGGTACTTTTTTGGCAAGATCTTCTTTACAGGCGTGCATAAATTTTCAAGAAAAAAATTTTTTTTTTGGAAAATTTGTTAGTTCTAAGAGGTTTTCAGTTTGTGCACTTTGTCATGGCTCATTTACTTTGAGACGATGGTACCTGATGAAATTTGTCACCGAATGAAAGTCGACCATTACAGTTTTATTCATGCACAACTTTCAACCCCCTCACGTGAAAAATTAGAATGTGTGAAACACTGCGCTTCAGATATGATTTTAAGTAGGCAAGGACTGAACGAGAATAAATTCACTATCACAAAATCGCTCATATCTTTTGAACCACTGGACCGATTTTGAACATCAAACTCATTTTCGAATCATCTTCTAATTCTAATGAAAACTGTTTCTACAATAAAAAAAAACCAAAACTATTTTTAACAAAATTCATGGATTTTTTCTGGAAATCTTCCCATTATGCTTCTTATAGTGTTCTCAGTCACTTTCTGGGATGCTGTCTTCCACTTTTGCTTGAATTCCGCTAATGTTTCCGTTGATTTCTTAGTCTTCTTCAATTCTCTTTTTACCAGGACCCGCAATATCTTTCTGTTGTCGATACTGAGTTCTGGGCAATTTGGTGGATTGGCCTCTTTGGGGACAAAAACCACGTCATTAGCTTCGTACCATTCCTTGGTAGCCTTGCTGTAGTGGCATGAAGCTAAATCTGGCCAAAAGATTGTTGAAACATCGTGCTCACGTAAAAATGCTAAAAGTCGCTTCTTCAAGCATTCCTCGATGTATATCTTCGAGTCAACAGAGCCTTGGCCAACGAAAAATTTGCTCCATTTCCTACAAGTGCAAATTGCTTGCCAAACCCGGAATTTTTTGGGAAACTTTGCTTGTTTCTTCACGCGAAATTGTTCGTCAACATTTCCACGACAATCTGCAGTATAAAATTCCCTACCGAGAAATCAGCCAAGACATAGGTTTCGTCGTCCATCACGCAACAGGAAAAATTTTTCAAGAAATCTTTTTTTAATTTCTTTGCTCTTGATTTCGCTTCTTGATTCTTCACATCGTTCCTGTCTGACACTTTGTATGTATGTATGTTCTGAGCCCACAACTCGACTTGATTTTCTGAACGGTTGACTGCGAACAACCCACTATTTGGGCCACTTTCCGTCATGAAAGGTTAGGATTCTTCTGAAAAAGGCTGATGGCTTTCTTCACTTTTTTCGGGCTATGAAACCCCTTTTTCCTCCTGGTTCCTTCCTTGCGGTTAATTGCTAGATCTTCGTTGAAGCGCTTAACAACTCTTGATACCGTTTCCGGACGAACGCGAGCCTCTTTTGCGATTCTTTTGAAGCTCCATTTTTGATTATTTTGAAAAAGTTTCACTATAAATTCTCGTGTTTTCAATTCGCTTGAGATTTTGCGACAGATAATTGGAATATCTATGAAGATAGATCTATGAAGTAAATGTTTCACATGTTTCTGACGTTCATAACAAAGCTAACTATGATCAAATTTTGATTTTTTCTCAATTGGTTCAAGAGATATAGGCGTTTTTGTGATAGCGAATTTATTCTCGTTCAGTCCTTATGTTATTAGTACGTTTCAACTTAAGTTGAAACTTTTCGATAAAATGTTTAAATTCAAAGAAAGAGCTATGACAATGTGCACGTACTGAAAACCTCTTAGAACTAACTAATTAAAAAAAAAAATTGTTCCTTGAAAATTTCTGCACGCCTGTAAAGAAGATACAAAGACCTTGCCAAAAAAGTACCACATGACCCACTTTCCCAATTAAAAAAATTTAGAGGGTTGATGGCACAATGTGCAACAAAAATCCTTCAAAATTGCATAAAAATTTGGTAAAAGCGAAACAAAAGTTGACCTGTTTCAGGATTTTGTTGCCAAATATTTTTCTTCTCAGAAAATGAATTTGTTTTATAATTTTGACGCGCACTGTATATAGGTGATTTTCGGATTTAACAAATCAGCTATCTGCAAATCTTGAATCTTGAACCACTTCCACATGGACCAATAAAGGCATACCTATCTCCTTGTGCCTAATCTAGTAGTAATTTTGGCAGTATCGCCTTCGGTGGATACCCGTGGAAGCTACCGGCCTGATGTTGCGGTGGTGGAGTGAATCCACAAGTCGTAGGACCCTTGTTCGACGCCAAACGAAGAGTTATAAAAAATGCGAAATACTACGAACACAACAGAGAGTCCTACTCAGGGCCGGTTTTATAAAGGGCAACCGAGGAGGGTTCAACCGTTGCATCAACAACCAAATTCCTCACTAAAAATACGAAATCTGGTAGTTGGCGCACGGTTCAACTGTCGATTCGCCTTTTATAAAACCGGCCCTTAGACCATAGAAAGAGGAGACACAGCATCTCATTCATAAATTCGAGAATTGGTGAAGCCAAAATTTATTCAGTATTCAATGAAAGGAACATAAAGGATAGCAATATCATTAGAACCGGCCGTGGCAACGCTGCAGAATCTTACTTTGAAAGGTCCAGTGGCGTGGTGTTAACGGTATTGAGGAATGGAAAAAATTACAAGTGTATTTACTCTTTTTGACGAATTCATACGATGTTCCGAACATTGAAACAGATTCTGAGTTTGGTGAACAGAGTCAGCTAAATTCAGAATTGATGTTCCTCCTCTTAATATCAGAAGGGAATCTGAAAAGTGAAATTCAAAAAATCGAAGAATCTACGCCATTGTTACTCAGAAATGATAAGAGTAGAACATACCTGTCTAAACTCAAATCAGGATTCAAATAGTCCAATTTACCACAAACAAGACACATACGAAACATTTTCAACGTATTTTTTTAATTAAAAATAAAAATAAATCCAAATTTCACTTTTCCTACTCGATATCCTGATGACAACACTGTTCAAAACGTCATTAGTTACACAATATCAAAATAGCGGATCGAAATTAATGAATGAACTGGCCACAGATTCAGAAAACGGTGCTGCCATAACGTGCCCATTCATCATCTGAAGCAAAAACGGCCGAGCCTTTTCGCGAACATTCCAATACTTAAGGAGCAGTATCACCTTTTGAATCGTGGTAAATCTCCATTCAAAAAGTGGTCTCTTTATTTCACGAGTAAGTACCCTAATTTACGACGTAGAGACTTGATTTTTTTTTAAATTGAAGTTGAAGAACGTCCCGAGGGCAAATAGTTTTTCTTTTTTTCGATTTAATTAGTTTTTCAATTAAAAAAAACAGGTTAATCGTTAGATCTGGGGTTAATGAATATGTTTTTCGTTTTTTATGAGTACACGCTATATTTTTGAAATAATCATCATGAAAATTTTTGTAGTTTATAGAAGATTAAATTGCCGAGGGCAAATAGTTGCGATTTTTTCGATTTAATTAGTTTTTCAATTTAAAAAAACAGGCTGAACTTCAGCGTTTTGGAAACTACACTTAATGATTTTTTCCGACTGTTATTGATCATTTTTTGGAAAAAATCGCAACTATTTGCAACTCGGCAATTTAATCTTCTATAAACTACGAAAATTTTCATGATGATTATTTCAAAAATATAGCTTGTACCCATGAAAAACGAAAAACATATTCAAAAACCCCAGATCTAACGATTATACTGGTTTGTTTAATTGAAAAACTAATTAAATCGAAAAAAAAAACTATTCGCCCTCAGGACGTTCTTCAACTTCAATTACAAAAAAAAATCGAGTCTCTACGTCGTAAATTAGGGTACTTACTCGTGAAATAAAGAGACCACTTTTGAATGGAAATTTACCACGATTCAAAAGGTGATTCTGCCCCTTAAGTGAATGTAATGTGAGGAATTCACAATACTTGAAGAGACAAATACTCATTTCTGAAATTTACGCACAAATAAATTTCAATCGAAATTACTTTTCATTTTGATTGAGAGTTTAATTATTTGAAAATTCAACGAACGTCACAACGTTGCAAAAATTCCTATAGTACTACATTTTGTTTCCGTAGTAGTTCAGTTATCCAGTTTAGTTCTGCTGATTTTGAAAATTGGCTTCACTATTTATCATTGAAAGTTGCGTCTCCTCTTTCTATAGTCTAAGGTCTAAGGAGTCCTACCAACTTTTAACCTTTCATTTTGAGGGTAATTTTTGCCCCTTTTTGCTTGTTTAAAAATATTCCTGAGCCTCCAAGCTTGAAATGTAACACCAGCATTATTACGTGAAGACTTACGGTCCACTCCGCTCTCTGATTTCTTGTCATCGTTGAGTAATGTTGCTCTGATTGAGGCCAGAATAAGGTCGAAATAATGAGAAGCATCTACTCTTGTTCGACAAACCTTGAGGGAACTCTGTTGTTTCTTTAATTGATGCAGGAGCAAGTTCAAGCCAGACGTTGCATTTGTTGATGCCCATATCGATTATATGCGATGTTATGATGATGTTTATTCAATATTCCGTATAATGTTGTAGATCTGGCGACCATGTAATCTTGCTGTATAAGTTGTAGCTAACTGTAATATTTCAAACCCAAGGACCCAAAGTTAAATTACGTGTTTATATCAAAGGTATTAAATATCATTCATTAACCAAACGAGATAAAATTTGACGTTCATGCGGATGACATCAAGAAAATAATACGTTGTTCCGTACACAATTAAAAAAAAAGTGACTCAACAAACTTACGTAACTCGCGAGTGCACGCGCATCACCTCGGGATTTCCGGAATAGAGCGATCCTCGCCTGCTTGATTAACCGCGAAATTAGCAATCGGGCATCGATGGATTATCCCGTCCGGTACCAGAAACGCACGGGAACGTGGGGATGAAGCCGTTTTTGTGCGGGAAGCGTCAGATCCTATCCTAGAGTGATGGATAACTCGAATTTTCCATTTGTCATGGCCGGATATGAAGGAAGTTAACCGGATGACGCGCTGGTGGTGGCTGAACATGTGCCATTCTGGCCGACTCCACGAATCCGACCTGAGAAGTGAGTTCCTGTTTTTTTTTTTGATGATGTTTGGTGGCATAAGAATTGTGCCCAGATGTTGAATTGGAAATATTCTCACCTGCAACAATTTTTTTTTATATTAAGTTAAGGTCGCCTTTCAGAGGGAGTAGGAAAACTTATCCGATAGAGGCGCCACCGTGCATTTTATGGTATATCTCCATAGAACTTACATTATCACTATAAGTTTTATGAATAACTGTCTGATTATGAATGAAATGTACAATGGCGCTCTCTATCCGAAAATCTCTGAACTATTAAATTAGTGAAAATGTGGGTAAAGCAGGAACTTTTTCCCGCCATACAGGGTGTCCGGGGAATAACTGTACAAACTCATACCAGAGATAGAGTTGGACTAGCTGATTACGAATTGACTATAAAAAATTAATTTCTGGATTTCCCTACAAAGCTACAGGGTGATATTCCAGCTTCATGGAAATACTAAGACCATCATAAAATCCAAACTTATTGACGGATACTATTGAAACTTGGGAGGTTATTGGCACATGCTAAGGTCGAGTCTGAAAGATATCAATTATTTCATTATTCCAGGTACGGACTCATTAATCTTCATTTAAAGTGTTCAGGGTAATAAACACTTTGTATTTCGAATTACAAATAATTGATTCGCTTTTTAGAAAGAAGCTAAATTATGCTTCAATTTGTTGTATCGCTCAAAGTTGTCACATCAACAATTTTTTTTTATGAATTTCTTAATTTGGATAAAGTTCAAAAATTTTAATTTATTTTCCTGAACAGGACTTAGTCATTTTGTGGAGGTCGAAAATAAATAATAAACTTTCTTAAAAAAGTCACTGAAGGTGAGGAAGACTATAATAATTTGTTGATATACTGGGTGGCCACCCCAGACACGGATCTCATTGCGATGGAGTTAATGAAGGTAAATTTCGAAAAAAAAATTGGTGATGTGTATAGGTTATGCATAAGCATATTTCAAAATTATTCGTATGTATACCGGGTGTTCGACAACAAAGATATAAGTAGACCAAAGTGACACTTCTTCCAATGTAAAAACCTCTAACTGAATTAGTAAATCGAGTAGTATGAGTAGTGATTTTTCAATTTTTTTGTTAGTCTGTTTCTTTAAAGTTTACTTATTCAATATTAAATATTATGAAGTACTCTGAGAAAGAGGAGATATGATTTTCAGTTTGGGAGAATGTTACAAAATATCTTACTAGATTCAAAGATTCAAGCTCAAAAATGCACAACGATTGGAACCTGGCCATAATGTCTTAAGACTGAATTTTGCACATTGGATAGTAAATCACAGAGTCACTTTGTACAGAACGATATTCAGTGATGAGGCTGAATTCACCAGAGATGGTGAGTTCAATATTCATAACTCGCACATTTGGGCCGAAAATTATCCACACAGTATAAGACTGAGAAAATCACAACAAAAATTTTCAGTAAATGTTTGGTGTGCTGTGATAAACAAACATTTGATAGGGCCTCATTTTTTTGACGGTCGCCTTACAAGTGCGATTTATCTAGATTTCTTGCAACATACTTTACCCGGCATGCTACAAGGAATTTATTTCCAGCATGATGGAGCTGGACCTCATTTTGGCTTGGGAGTGAGAAGTTACCTCGACAATACCTATCCAAATAGGTGGATAGGTCGAGGGGGACCTATTCCATGGCCTCCTCGATCTCCAGATTTCAACCCGCTAGACTATTTTGTATGGAGAAAATTGAAAGATATGGTATATTCTGAAAAAATCCAGTCAAGAGAACAGCTGATGAACAGAATTACCAACTGTTGCGATATTTTAAGAAATAATGGCGATATGATTCGCAAGTCTGTATCAAATTTGAACATTCGGCAAGAGAAATGTATACAAGCTAATGGTTTTCATTTCGAACCACTTCTAAAATAACGCTGAATCAGCAATTCATTCGTTCCTATTTTCATTTTTATTAGGTACTCTTTACTGTATTTTAGTTTCTTTCATTTGGTATTGTTTAGTTATGGAATGTGCTTATCAAAGCTCTGAACTTTTTTGAAAATTTTCTACTAATACCTTCGCTTTTTATATTCAAACATATGATTTTCAGTTCTCTTCATGGTGAAAAATTCAATTTATCGAACTTTATCCAAATTCAAAAATTCATAAAAAATAATTGTTGATGTGACAACTTTAAGCGATATCACAAATTGAAGCATAATTTAGCTTCTTTCTAAAAAGCCAATCAATCATTTGTAATTCGAAATACGAAGTGTTTTTTTTTTACCTGAACACTTTAAATGAAGATTAATGAGTCCGACCCTGGAATAATGGAATAATTGATATCTTTCAGACTCGACCTTAGCATGTGCCAATAACCTCCCAAGTTTCAATAATATCCGTCAATAAGTTTGGATTTTATGATGGTCTTAGTATTTCCATGAAGCTGTAATATCACCCTGTAGCTTTCTAGGGAAATCCAGAAATTAATTTTTTATAGTCAATTCGTAATCAGCTAGTCCAACTCTATCTCTGGAATGAGTATGTACAGGTATTCCCCGGACACCCTGTATATTTGAATTTGGCCATTCTCTGCCAATTCCGTATTTCAAGTTGTTTTTCTGAACGGAATTATCTATAGATTCACTTTTGATCGGACGTTGAATTATTTTCATGGGTCTTCCGTTCGAAATAAAACAGAAGCATGAGTTGGTTCATTTTCTTCTATTTTTGAAAGAAAAAAAAATGAACTTTCGAAATGAAATCGATTTCCATTATTTTATTTAGAACTCCAATTCTCTCTGAGTTTACCCACAAAATGTCAGTTCTCAAAGTGCAACCATTTTCAAATGCAACTTGAAATAAAAACACACTGCATTGAACGCCCACCTTAAGCCCTAACATTTTGAGGAATATGTGCTGGTAATTTCCTGAGCCCCTATATTCACCATGTTCATAAGTACACAAGTATTGCAAGAAAAGATTTAATGTTTTCTAGGTAAGTGCAATTCGATGTCAAAGATAAGTCTATGCAATTCCTTAATGCAAGCGAGATATGATGACTAAAGATGAGGCGAAAACCTCAGAGTAATAAAAGATCAAAAGGTCTTTTATTACTCTGCTTTAACCGAACCGCTGACGTTTATGAAGGGTTTTCCAATGAGATGTGTTATTTTGACATTCAAAGAAAAATGCATTTTTTTAGATAAATGATAGGATGTTTGAGGTCGCCGATCCCAACGAGTAGGAAAACTAATCCGATAGAGACGCCACCGTGCATTTTATGGAATATTCCATTAAATGGTCTCCCTTATGAATGAAATGTACAAAGGCGCTCTCTATCCGAACTCATGCTAATAATCAAAGGTTATTGTCAGCAATATCATAACATCCCATATATTTTGACTAATCTTCTCTTATTTCATTCTCTACGTACTCTGTGCAAGCTTTCCATACATTAGCTGTACATTCTTCAAGAGCCTCAATCTAAAGATTTTTCACTTGCGCAATTAAACTGCTCCACATGAGTTAGAAAACAAAGAGTTAAAATAAGATTTTTGTGATGAAAATTCATATTAATATGATTTCAAGTTGCAAATTAATTTTAGCCTGTAGGTCTGCAGCGTATACAGAGTGGTTAAGAAAAATCGAGTAAAATAACGAAATTTTATTCCCAAAGAATTCAAGCATTTCAAGACTATCAATACAATGTATGGCCTCCACGGGAATCAATAACAGCTTGACATCTTCTTTGCATACTACACACGAGGTTGTTGAACATTTCTTGAGGAATTTGGTTCCATAAACGGAGCAGAAGCTCTCTCAGATCATTTGAGGATTCTGGGGTAGGTTGATGATTATCTAATCTTCTTTAGAGCATATCCCATGCATGTTCTATGCAATTCAAATCTGGTGAGTGCGGAGGTATTAGTAAATGTGGAATACCAAGCTCCTCGCGCGCATTCTCAACTATGGCCGCACGGTGCGGTCTAGCGTTATCGTCTAGAAATTGAAAAGTTTCACCAATAGCAGCGTGAAAATTTGGCACAACATTGTAAATGACATGCTCCTTATAGTGTAAGGCGGTCATATTCCCAGGACAAATGTGTAGATCTGTGCGCCCGTTGAAATATATCCCGGCCCATACCATAGCACCACCCCCTCGGAATGGATGGACTCCTTGGACATAGCGACAATTACGGGGTATGCGTGGGATTGTCCATACCCTTATTCTTCGAGAATCTGGAAATCGTCCATATCTGGATTCATAAGTGAAAAGGACTCTACTCCATTGATCGATTCAATTGATATGTTGCCTTGCCCATTGACGCTTATGGTCACGTGTTAATGGAACTCCTCTTAATGGACGTCTAGAACCTAGATTCATTGAGTTTAAAATGAATTTACAGCGATTTTCTCGAAGATTACCTACATACTTTTAAACACGATTGAATACGATACCCTAACTCTTGTGGAGCAGTATATTTGAATTTACTTTCCATTTCCAACAAAGTCCATTATTGTAATATAACTGCTCAACAAAACAAAATTCGTTCAGCTCACCCAGCATTTCTTACCATTGAAATATTAGGTTCTGTCAAAAAAGGACTAACTTACAGCTCCAACGGATCTCTAGATTTATCCACTTGCTATAAGACAATTTCACCAATAACTCCTACTGAAAGATGAAAGACGTTAATGAACAGCATTCTGCCACTAGCGCTATGTGACATTCACAGGTACTTGAGTATACCCTCCTCAGACTAATAAATATCAAAGTATTTTTTGCTTCCTTGCAAATAGTTGAGCACTAAATAGAGCAAGAACGACATCGCTTTCCTACTTTTTTGTCCTGTGCCGTGGAGAACATGAATAACTAAGGAGGGAATTGGGTTTTAATGAGATGCAGTTCGAAATTAATTGGGGGAACATCCGAGCGCATTCTGTGGTGAAGCTCGAAATCAACGTTTGCTAGCTATTAATTTCCTGGTTTCGCAATACCATTTATTTGCGAACCATTGTCTACCCCGTACTTCTACTTGATGTACAACCTCTTCTTCGTAATTTCATTACCATATCGACTGGCAATTTGAGGGGCTAAATGTGAAAATTGATGACTACGTAGATTAGAGAGAAATGGACATCAAATTTTCACTCTAGTCTTGTTGAAAGGTGACTAAAGCGTAAAATTTATCTCGCCACTTCTTCGAGTCAAAAATATTAGATGATTTTATATACAGTTCATCCAAGAAGTATTGACATCTCGGGGGGCTTTGGAAAATCGAAATTATGTTGGTAATAGCCCATTCAGTAATATTTTGAGTTGCAGAATTCAGGTTGGTGTTGGAAATAACACTGACGTTTTGTTTTGTCATTAATATTCGAACAAATTTGGCAAATATACTACTCCACAAGAGTTAGGGATTCGTATTCAATCGTTTTTAAAAGTATGTAATCTTCGAGAAAATCGCTGTAAAATCATTTAAAACTCAATAACAACTTGAATCGATCCAATAAAAATCAGTATGAGTCATTTCGTCAATCTGGTCGACTTTTTTCTGAAGTTTGGTTCTTTGCATAATATGCTTCATGAATGTTCTTATTTTGAAATGAAGTCAGTTCATCAACGGCTTCGATTTGAAACGAGTTTTCTGAAAATGCCAAGACGTAAATTAACAATTGCTGAGGCTAATAGGGCTATCGGAATGCTACAGGGTGGCCTAACGCAGGTTGTTGTAACGAAAAGGGTCCAAGTCAGCCAAAGTGTGATATCTCGACTTTGGAATAGGTTCCGGGAGACAGGTTCCGTGTTGGAAAGACCAAGGCTTGGTGTGCGACGTAAAACAACACCTGCTCAGGATCGTATCATCACCGTTTCGGCGAGAAGAAACCCTACATCTACGTGTAGAATGCTACGGAATATTCTTCAAAATGCAGATGGGGTCCAAGTTTCCATCGAAACCATCAGACGACGTTTCAGAGAGGTGAATCTAGGTTCTAGACGTCCATTAAGAGGAGTTCCATTAACACGTGACCATAAGCGACAAAGACTGAAATGGGCAAGGCAACATATCAATTGGAACGATCAATGGCGTAGTGTCCTTTTCACTGATGAATCCAGATATGGACGATTTTCAGATTCTCGAAGAATAAGGGTATGGACAATCCCACGCATACCTCGTAATCGTCGCTATGTCCAAGAAGTCCATCCATTCCGAGGGGTTAGTGTTATGGTATGGGCCGGGATATGTTTCAACGGGCGCACAGATCTACACATTTTTCCTGGGAATATGATCGCCTCACACTATAGGGAGCATGTCATTGACAATGTTGTGCCAAATTTTCAGGCTGCTATTGGTGAAACTTTTCAATTTCGAGACGATAACGCTAGACCGCACCGTGCAGCCATAGTTGAGAAAGCGCGCGAGGAGCTTGGAATTTCACATTTACCAATACCTCCGCACTCACCAGATTTGAATGGCATAGAACATGCATGGGATATGCCCAAAGAAGATGATAATCATCAACCTATCCCGGAATCCTTAAATGATCTGAGAGAGCTTCTGCCCCGTTTATGGAACCAAATTCCTCAAGAAATGTTCAACAACCTCGTGTGTAGTATGCAAAGAAGATGTCAAGCTGTTATTGATGCCCGTGGGGACCATACATTGTATTGATAGTCTTAAAATGCTTGAATTCTCTGGGAATAAAATTTCGTTATTTCACTCGATTTTTCTTAACCACCCTGTATACGCTGCAGACCTACAGGCTAAAATTAATTTGCAACTTGAAATCATATTAATATGAATTTTCATCACAAAAATCTTATTTCAACTCTTTGTTTTCTAACTCATGTGGAACAGTTTAATTGCGCAAGTGAAAAATCTTTAGATTGACGCTCTTGAAGAATGTACAGCTAATGAATGGAAAGCCTGCACAGAGTACGTTGAAAATGAAATAAGAGAAGATTAGTCAAAATATATGGGATGTTATGATATTGCTGACAATAACCTTTGATTATTAGCATGACGAGTTCTGCCCAGATGAAGAAATAATAACAGTGGTTGGTGAAGCAGAATAAAAGGAATATTTACATTTTTAATATTACATATTTCACTTCTCATGGTTCACAAATATTAAAAGTTACAATGTCATGACAAAATCCCTCTTATATTAAATAGATCCATTTGTTAAGTTTCATTTCTGTCTTTATATCCATTACAATTTTTCCAATCCATTCACTTTGCAGCAACACGCAAATTATCAACAAGATTTTTCCGGTTCAGCGAATATTCATTCTGAAGTTTGGAAAGGAACATGCTTTTTAATCATCCACTACATTTTTCTTTATCGGACCAGAATTTCCAGGCTGTATGCTCCTATAATTGATGGTTCGAAAATGTATCAATACGAGATGAAAATAATACAGTGTGACAAGAAAAACCTCGGACAAACTCTTTCTCATTTAATTTTATTAAACAGAAGAAATTGAACAAAACAACAACAAATAATAATAGCTTGAACATTTGTTAATAATGTATTATATTTGAGCCGTTTCGAAGTGGCTTCCTTTGGCGGCGTGACACAGCTTCAGACGCTTCTTGAAATTTTCGGTAATGGGCCGCAGCTCCTCGGGCGTTAATCGGTTCCATTCCCGGCGCAGAGATTGCTTCAGAGCGACTCCAAAATTTTTTGTTTTTTAGCACAAGCCCTGTGCTCCAAAATCGAACACACGTTGTAGTCCATTGGGTTGAGATCCGGTGAGTAGGGCGGGCATTCTGCAGATGATATGAAACAAGGAAAATGGGTCTTACACCATTCTTGCGTCATTTTCGCTCTGTAAGCCGGAGCGGAGTCCTGTTGAAAGGACCAATGCGTATCGCCGAAGTGCTGCTTGGCCCACGGAAGTACTACGGCCTCGAGGATGTCGCAGCGGTAGACTTCTTGATTGATTTTGACCCATTGATCCACGAAAACTGAGGGAGTTTTTACCACTGCCGCAAATTCCGCCCCAGACAATGACGGATTGCGGATTTTAACGGTGTTCGACGATGGCCGATGTACCGGGAGCCTCTACGGACCAGACTCTGTCGTTTTGGTGGTTGTGGGATTGTTCTACGGTGAAAAGCTTCTCGTCTGTGAAGAGAATTCGCTCCCATTGCTGACCGGCGGCGAGACGAAGGAGTTGGCGGCACCTTTTGAGTCGTACGCGCTTGTTTTCCTCCGTGAGGAGTTGAACTTTTGGGAGCTTGTATGGCTTGAGGTTGAGCTCCTTTTTGGTAATTTGACGGACTGATTCGCGGTTGATAGCGGTCTCACAGGCTATTTTCCTCATGGATACCCTCGGATTTCGATTGACTTGCTTCTTGACGATGTTGCGATTGCTAGGTGTATTGACAATGCGTTTTCTACCACTTCCTGGACGACGACCATCATGGCCAAGCTACTTGAAACGAAGAATTGCATCGGACACGGTTTGTCGAGGCACATTGAGCAAACGAACAATTTCGCATTGACGCCTACCCTGACGAAACGGCTCCAAAATCGCACTACGTTTGTTTGACATTCTAAAACTCTGTGAAATTAAATTATATCAAACATAAAATTCACATATTAGTACAGGAAAGTGTAGAGAAACCAAGAGAATAAAAATTATTTGGCTGCGCTGAATTACTTTTGTTCCAGACCACAGCAAAATTTGTCCCAAGTTTTTCTTGTCACCCTGTATACTGCTGGTATACATCAGATTCACGAGATGGTAATCGTATGTGATAATTGAGGACATTTTCATGTTCAAGGTTTCAAGTTTTTTGAAAAAATACCATTTAATTTTAAGGTTCTAATTTTATATTTATTGCTATGATGAGAAATCAGAAAATTTTCACTTACTTTTCTGTAACTAGAAATAAAGCTTCGACTGGACTTCCAAGGCCTGCTTTGATGTCAATAATTCTTGGATGGACTATAAGTTTTGTGGGTTTCATTGGTTCTTGAAAGGGGTTAGACATGAACTATAGGTTCGAAATCCATCTTATTCTTGACAACGGACATAAGCCCACAAACATAATACTCTTTGATGTGGAGAAACTTTCTAGAATCTCTAACAAACAAAATAATGCTCAATTCTTGAAAAGCGACGTTTTTGAGCAATTCACTATTATTCAGTTACTGCAACAATCGCCCTGAATACCTACATTCAACCGTATCTTTCACTCCTCAATCCTGAGGAAGAATGTCGAAAGTTTCGATTCACAGCCTTGCATTTTCCTTGGAAAACGAGCCATCAACCGCTGAAACGGGAGATTGTTATCGCAGGTTATGTCCAAAAAGCTCTCTGCAGTTTTACGTCTATCAGGGCTTCATAATAGTCGGCTTTTATCGGTTGGTATTTATTACCCCATAACTCCTGGAATACAGGTCGTATTCCGAAATTTCCATAAATACGTGAACTAAGAATCCATTCGCAATAAACGATCTCCATTCTGCATCGTTCTGGCTCTGGAGCTTATGGTTCCGCAATTATGTCATATTCCAGGTGCGTAGGACTTACGTTTAATTCCTTTTACTTCACTGAAATACTATTCACTAATTCCTTCAGCTAATGAAATGAAACCGCGCAATTAGAAACCAATATTTCTGCCAAAATACATCTTTTTTCGATTTTCTTCAAGCTTTATTGATAAATATCAGTAATTGGTTCATATTCTCCTCATCTCTTGACGTTTCCTAGATCTTAATGTGGTACTCTTTATCTTGGACACATTGTATTCTGAACTATGCATCTCGAACATTTCAAAAACTGCTTCACAAAGTTTCGTTAAATTTTTCAATTTTCGACCCGAAATTTTTCTTCAAAGAAATCGAAATTCGTAGTTTTGTGATATGCTTTACCATTTGGCCAGCGAACTTGATGTGTGTTCCAAATTTCAATGGTTTTCTGCGAGTAGGCCCAGAGAAAATTGACTAACATTGGCATCCTGCGGTATTATAAAACTTGCGCCTTCGCCAATTTGCTACACGCTCCAAAATTTAAATAATAATTCTTCGTAAAGATCTGATATTCTAATCTTTTCAATTTCGTTTTGTTAAGATGCGAAATTTTAAAATTGAAAATTTTATATGTCGTGTAATGATGAACGAGCCACGAACGTATATACGAGGATATATTGAAAAATTCTTAGCCTACTATAGAACCAAACAAAATTTCAATGTCAAAATATTTTATGATTCAACATATTCTCCTCTTAATTGAATAAAGTTATTACAGCGAACCTGTAACGCCTCTAGATCTTTCAAAAAAATTTTTCTTCTTGCTCTGCAGACCAGTCCTCCACAGCTTTTATTACCTCCTCGTTGGAAGAAAATTTACGACCTTTTAAACTTTTTTTCAGTTGAGGAAAGAGATGACAGTTGGACGGAGCCAAATCTGGTGGATAAGGGGAATGTTCTAGTAATTCTAACCCTGAATCACGAATTTTTTGCATGGCCACATAAGATTTGTGTATTGGGGAGTTATCCTGTAAAAACAATATACCTTTGGATAGCTTTCCGCGTCATTTCTCTTTAATTTTTTTCCGAAGAGTGGTCGGTAATGTCGAATAGTAATCCCCAGTTATTGTTCCACCCTTATCAAAATAATTAATCATGATTACTCCATGGCAATCCCAAAAAACTGAAGCAAGAACTTTTCCAGCAGAGTTTTGGACACGAAACTTCTTAGGTCTTGTAGAACCAGAGTGTCGCCATTTCATCGATTGTTGCTTTGTTTCTGGATCGTAGAAATGTACCCAAGTGTCATCCATAGTAACAATTCGGTTTGAGAAGTCTACATCGTTTTCAAATCGAGCACAGATCGAACGCGATGCTTTTACCCTTGCACGCTTTTGGTCAACATTTGGGAATCCATTTTGCAGAAATTGAAGTGAACTATATGATGAACGCGTTCGTATGAAATCTTCAGTGCTTCATCCGTTTTAGCCCAATTCGACGATCTGATAAAATCATGTCATGAACTGCATCCATAATTTCGAGGACTGACACAGAAACTGGCCTTCCTGATCGGTCATCATCTTCAATGGAAAATTTACCTCTTTTGAAGCTTGCAGTCCAATTTTACACGGTCGCATACGAAGGACATTGATCACCAAGGGTTTTAAGCATATCTTCGTAAATCTGCTTACCTCTCGACCCTTTTAAATAGGTACTTGACGATGGCTCGATACACCAATTTTTCGATTTTTACAATTTCGGTGGACATCTTTTCTTTCAATTTATTGCGTAACTCTGGTATAACTTTTTTGAAGTCGAACTCTACACTGACACTTCTAATAAGTTATTGTTCGTTGATATGGTCTCGCAATATTTTGTTTATGCATGGAACTGGTCAAGGCTAACTGGATATCAATACATCCTCGTATAGAAGGAAAACAAAAAATTTTCGGAAAAAAATATTTTTTTACCACACTCTTTGTTTCTAAATATGGTTTGAATGGCCTCTCACCTAGTACCCACTTGATTATTGAAACATGCTGTATACAGGGTGAGTCTTCGACTCATCCATTTTTTTCAATTGTAGATTTTTCTATTTTCGTCTCAAAACTCTATTTAAAAATCATAATTCGTTATTTTCTGATATGCTTCCACAATTGGATACGCAACCTTTATATGTGTTCCAAATTTCAATAAATTCTGTCGAGTAACTCTAGAGAAAATTGACTGACATTGGCTGCATTATTATGAAAACCTTCGCATCCGCCAATTTGCTACACGCTCCAAAATTCTAATATTTTTTCGTAAAGATATGATTGAATCTGTTGAACTTCGTTTTATAAAGTTGCGAAGTTTTCTGAACTTGAAATTACTTTCTAGCGGAGAGATGCACTCTTCATATTAACTGAACTGAATTTGGGGAATGTAGTAATATTATCTGAACTTTTCTTTCGTATGTTATAACGTTACATCATTTTATATTATCCTTCCCGCAAATACATATTTTCTTTCATTCATAGACATTTCATATTTGCCATGGAATGATGATGAAGGCAACACGTACATATTTGTCGATATAAGAAATTTTGGATTGAAATTTCGTAAAAATAAAATTTACTTTGTACTCCACTCTTCTTTGTCAAAACTGGTTCAACCTGGTTTTTCACTTAGTAGCTGCGGGATTATTGAACCATCCTGTATACAGGGTGAGTCTCCAACTTGAAAATTTTTTTTTCAATTGTAGATTCTGCGAAATGGAAAAAGATTCAGTTCTAGAGAAAAAGCTAGAACCTCATTTAGTTAGGCTCTCTCGTCCGTTTGAGTCGGACAAACAGTTCCATCATTTCCGTCAAATTTTGTACCCTTATTTGGTTAGCCGAAGCATTTTCAGACGTTGAAAAATTAACCTTCGCCCCCTAAAGCGCCGCCACTCCCCGGCTTCACCCCTGGTCGTATATAGAAAAACAGACAGCTCGAATGAGACAACCTAAGCCCCTTATCTGTGCGAGAGGGATTTTTCGTAGAACAGCTGTCGGTCTTCGGGATTTATTTCCCTTAATTATTTGGTACACAGGAAGGATTCTTCGGTTCGTAATCGAGTTTGTCAATTAGCTACGAGATGTCGATTAGCGTTGCAGTTGAGGTTGGATTGGGCTATCGATTCTGAATTAGATGGAAGTGCTGTTGCTGTTGAGTTGGTTGCATGTATCTGGAAATGACGGTTGCTGAGGCGGTCGATAAGGTTTGTCTTTTTTTTTTAGATTTGTTTGGCCAGGAAATGGGAAACCTATGTCACCTAGTTGTTGCTCCGAGCAACGATTGGTGCCATCTACGTCGAAAACATCATTGAGCCAATCATTGTTCCTCTGCGCAACGAATTTGTGAATAAATTCATTTATCAGGATGATAACGCCCCACCGCACACGAAGGGTTCAAATTATTCTTCAAGAGCACAATATCCAGGAAATGTACTGGCCTGCAAACTCACCGGGCATGAAGCCAATTGAGCTCGTATGGGATTACTAAGGCTACGTCCGCATATGCAGGAGGCTTGCTTAGCGCCTAGAGGTTTGCTTAGCGCCTAGAGGCTTGCTTAGCGGCTTGCAATCTGGCTACTACAAAGAGAACTGACTTCCAAAGAAAACTCTTTCTTTAGTTTATTCTTCACTAGCTGGCCCGGCGAACTTTGTTCCGCCCTAATGATACTTACGGTGGATTTCACAAATCCACTCTGATTTTTGAACTGTCAAATGTTTCCATGGATATAAGCTATCACACAGAACAGATACACAAAAATAATATGTCATAATAAGTCAATCACTAATAATGGCAATTTTGGATTCAGTTATTTCCGCAAATATATTTATTACCCAGACAGAAATTCAAAAACGTTTCAAAAATTATGAGGAAAGATGAGAACGGACAATTCACGATTGAAACTGATCGCCAAAATCCGATTTACTTGAAATTTCGATAAAAATTCACTGTGATATTCAACCGCTTTTTGATCTGTCGATAGCCTTTCATGGTACTATAAGCCCTATGTAAATTACACGGTAATTGATGCCATATGTTCTTTTTTCGACCATTTCAAACCACGACGACCGAAATGCTCGAAAAAAGAACATCAATCGATGACCGCGAAAGCCTCAACAAATTCATCGTCATTTAATTGTGATGTCAAATATAGTACCTTCACGATTACGTTATTTGGAATAAATAAAACTATAAAAATAACTGATAATCATCAGTCATAATGTGTGAATAGCGCCATCTGAAGTGGTAAGAACGAAACTTTTCTCATATCTCAACGAAATCTAATCATTTCAGACACCTGTGTTCCTACGCTAAGACATTTTGGTTTTGCCCGAGTTGTAGGCAACTCAAATTACACACTATTACAGTGACTATAGAGGGAATACAGTCACTGTACACACTATTTGTTTATATCGCCATCTAACGCGGAGAATATCAAATGAAGTACTAACGAATAAGCGGTAGCGTAACTGTAACTGTAGCGACATCTAGTGGCCTTACTCAAAAGAAAGAAAAGCATTTTCTGCATGAGTAAAATTTTCATCGATTTTTTCAAAGTTTTATTGTATTTTATAATAACCAGACCGTAGACGAATCCATATATGAAGTTTCATAACAAACAGTCCATCCGATCTCAAGTTATAAATGGTGTAACCAACATCTTTCTTTTATATATCCTCTATATTTCCAAATTTAATTCTTGCTTCACTTTTCGACCGTTCTTTATGCATAATTTTTAGACATTATTCTGCTTTCAGATTAATATTTGAGAAATGTATTTTAGCGAGGATGCATAACCGTGTTAAGAACTTGAAATTGATGATAAGTGGGGGTAACCGCTCTGTTACCAATAGTATAACCGGACTTGTAACACGGTAACACGCAAAAATTGCCCTCATTAACACGCCACGTTCGCCAGAATAAATTAAAATATTTGAAATAACTGATAAAAATCAGTCATAATTTGTGAATAGCGCCACCTGAAGTGGAAAGAACGAAACATTGCTGATATAATCAATTTGGTCACAACAAAATCTAATCAGTGCCTACACCATTATTCTAGACATCCTACTTCACGATTACGTTATTTTGATTAAATAAAACTATAAAAATAACTAATAATCAGTCATAATATGTGAATAGTGTCATCTGAGGTGGTACGAAATCTAATCATTTTATAGACATCTGTACTACTGTACTCCTACCCGAAGATTTTTTGGTGTTGGCCAACAGCGCAGAGTCGTAGGCAACTCAAATTACACACTATTACCTTGACTATAGTGGTAATATAGTCACTGTACACACTATTTGTTCACCTCGCCATCTAACGGAGAGAATATGAAATAAAGTACCCACGAATAAGCGGAGGGGTAACTGTGACTGTAGCGACACATATTGGCCTCACACAAAAGGAGGAAAAGCATTTCCTGTATGAGTAAAATTTTCATCGATTTTTTCAAAGTTTTATTATATTTTATAATAACCAGACCGTAGACGAATCCATATATGAAGTTTCATAACAAACCCTCTATCCGATCTCGAGTTATAAATGGTGTAACCAACATCTTTCTTTTATATATATATATATAGATTATATCCCAAAACTGTAATGTTAGATCAACTGCAGTCTTCATTGTGCATACTTGTGTACATTCTCTAACGTTCGTTGCACTAAGCTACTCGCTTGGTGACTCGCCAGGCGACTCGCTAGGTGACTCGCTAGGCTGTAGGCGCTAAGCAAGCCTCCTGCCTATGCGTACCTAGCCTTAGGGAGAGCAATATCCAATCACCAAAACCCACTTTCAACTTTTCAGGAATTGAGTTCAGGCATTCAGAAAGAAACGATATTTCTTTCACGTATACAGGGTGTCCCACTAGTGCCGCAGCGGACGATATACGCGTAACGGTCTGAGTTTGGCAATATTTTTTGATGTAGACTTGATATACTCCAAGAAGAGCACAACCTAAAAATATTTTCGAATATATCGGGTGGCCCACAAAAAAGAAATAGAGGGTGACTTTGTTTTTTCAAATGGGACACCCTATATTAAATAGGGAAACTTCCTGCATGCTTTCGTATACTTTTCAAATATTTCTATTGGACAGTTTTCGAAATATTGTCCATTTTGACAAAAAAATGATACTTGTAGAGGCTATGTTATCCAATTATATTTCACGAATCCTTGCACATACCAATAACAGCTTTATGTGGATTGAAAGACAAGACTTCAAAGTATCCTAACCAGCTATAATAAAGTATCTCCAGCATATGGAGTGTCCACAAAAAGACTATGAACATGACGAATTTCATATCGATTTTTCTTCATTTTTCAAATGCATTGCATATAATTTTTTTTCATTATTGTAATCACCATTCATTCTACTTCATTTTTTGTCGAATGCATGATATGCATATTTTTAATAGAATAGGATTTTTAAGAGCTTTTTCGAAATGTTTCCCTAAAATTCACATATACCTTCGAATTCAAAAGCAGATTTGGCTTTTCTGTGGTTATTGAGAACTGTCAAATTATTTCATTCAGAATAGATGCATAGAATACCTGATTAGATTTTGTTTAAGACTTTCTTGTCGATCAAAAATCCGAGAATTTGTTCTACTTTTCATTTCTCCCGAAAAGGGTCGCGCTGTTTGTCGTTGCCGCAGTAGCGCCACGACCGATAAATATTGCGGATTTATTCCGGAACTAGACCAAAATCTGAAATCTAGAATGCCGTTTTGATCTACAAATTTTGATCACGATTTTTAGTAAGAAGTCGATACACCAGGTATTCTATGCATCTATCATTCAGAATAAGCATCATTGAAGCTTCAATTCATATTACAGCGAAATGGGGAACTGGAAAGTTTTGATGTATCTACTCAAAAATGTGATGAGATCAGTTACTGAAGACAGAAACTTGCTTTCTGTACCCATTTCTCATTGAAACGTCGAATCTTGCAAAAATTTCAAACAAGATCTGCGTGCGTGCCTGTGAAACTTATGAATATAATTTTTTCGGAGAAAGTTTTATAAGGATAAGAGCGGGCACTTTTTGCATCCTTATGTTTCGAAACTCGTTTCATTGAAGCATTCATAACTTGTGCATTCAAACTCATTGTTATTTTTTGAATTTTCATTGTGTGAGTATTCATCCAATCCGTAAAAACTGTGATGATATGAATTGAAGCTGCAATGATGTTAATTCTGAATAGAATAATTTGACAGTTCCCAATAACCACAGAAAAGCCAAATCTGCTTTTTGAATTCGAAAGTAAATGTGAATTTAGACGAAAAACTCTGAAAAATCCTATTCTGTTAGAGATATGAATATCATGTATTTGGCAAAAAATGAAGTAAAATCAATGGTGATTACAATGATGAAAAAAAATTATATGCATTGCATTTGAAAAAATGAAGAAAAATCGATTTGAAATTCGTCATGTTTATAGTCTTTTTGTGGACACTCCATATGCTGGAGATGCTTTATTATAGCTGGGTAGGATACTTTGAAGTCTTGTCTTTCAATCCATATAAAGCTGTTATTGATATGTGTAAGGGTTCGTGAAATATAATTGGATAACATAGCCTCTACAAGTATTATTTTTTGTCAAAATGGCCAATATTTCGAAAACTGTCGAGTAACAATATGTGAAAAGTATACGGAAGCAAGCAGGAGGTTTCAGAGAATTGAAAAACACTATTGAATATAGGGTGTCCCATTTGAAAAAACAAAGTCACCATCTATTCCTCTTTTGTGGGCCACCCGATATATTCGATAATATTTTTAGGTTGTGCTCTTCTTGGAGTAAATCAAGTCTGCATCAAAAAATTTGGCCAAACTCAGACCGTTGCGTGTATATCGTCCGCTGCGGCACTAGTGGGACACCCTGTATAAACATGGTTGGAAGATTCAGTTATGCTATTTTCTTGAACGGAAATCAAGAATCGAGTGTTGAAAAAACATGTGTCACAGTTGAACTATAAAAGGACTAACTCCATTAACAAAGTTCTTAGGAATTTGTGTGAATGATGCACTGAATTGTGAAGAACATATTTCTTGACTGGGATGCAGCTTAGCTTCAGTCTGTTATCTTTGGGTGTAATGACAAGATGTCTGGTTAAATTCTCCATGAAAACTATCTATGCAGTAATGCAGTATTCGAGTCAAAAGCATGGAATTATGTTTCTCTATTTCAGTATCGTAATGAGTTCATTACAGTACTAAAAACAGTGCTGTAATGAATTCATTACAGCATCGTTTTCAGTAACATTTTTCGTTTTGTGGTTGTCAGTAATGACTTCCGATCCTTCTAAATTTCAGCAAACGTCAATTTGGAAATGTCAATTTTCGTCTTTCCTAACATTCACACCAACTGCCAAGATACAATATAAAAGTCACTAGGACCTATCATTTAAATTTTTTCATTGAATTTCACAAAAGTTGAATGAAATAGTGAAAATATCGTCTAATACTCGTTGCAGAATGCAATTCCAATACTCATGCGTTCGAATTTCGCATTCGTATTGGAATAGGAGCCCATTCTGCAACTAGTTTTAGAATATACTATTTATAGAGAGAAGAAATCAGCAGTGAGGATACTTAATAAAAGTTAATCGAGCATATTCATCTCATTTCCATAAACACAGATTGTTTATTTCTCGAGAAACCTGGGGGGGGGGGGTGCATGAGGTTTTATGTACATAGAGTTTACAAAACAACTCTCGTGAATCAAACTCAGAATAGCTCAAAATTTGGCTTTTTTTATCCGTGAAAATTTAATTTATCCGCTCTTATATTTAAAAAAGTATGAGATATGTCGCCAAGTGGATATCAAACCACTATCCGAAAAATGTTTTCAGCAAGATTCAAACTAGCTCATCTTTTTCAATGATTTATCCGTTGATTGTGCGTGAGGAGGAAAATATCGCCACTCTTGTATTTTTGAAAATAATAGATGATCCGCTAACTTGATATTAACCTGGTGAAACAACTATCCAGAAAATATTTTCAGCAAAAACAATTCATCTCATCGTTTTCTGTGATTAATCCGTAAATTATCCGTGGTGAAAAAAAATTATATCTTTCAAGGTTTTTTTTAGAAAAATGACCAAATCTGATTGATCGTTCTGCGGCCGTCGGAACATATATCAGGCATTTTTCTCGAAAACTATGCATGCAGTTTGTTGAAATTTGAAAGAAAAATGTGGCTTTCCTTCCTAGATTTATCTGTGAACAGGAACATTTTGCCGCTTCTGTTTTCAAAACTTTATTTCGTGCACTGGTAAGTGTATAGGTATTTAATTACCAGGTCATATATTGAAAAAATATTTTAGCAATCAACAGATAATTTTATTTTTTTTCAGTGATTTATTCCATAATTATCCGTGACGAAAAAACATCGCCACTCTTGTTATGCCTGATATACGTTCCGACGGCCGCAGAACTATCAATCAGAGTTTATCATTTTTCTTCAAAACCTTGAAAGATACAAATTTTCTTTCACGACGGAAAATTTACGGATAAATCACAGAAAACGATGAGATACTTTGTTTTTTCTGGAATAGGATGGATATTTGTTTCGATGTTTCGAGTTAGCGAAATATCTGATATTTTTTTTCAAATACAAGAGAACGATGTTTTTTTCTTCACGGATAATTAACGGAGGAATCCCTGAAAAAGTTGAGCTAGTTTGATTTTCGCTGGAAACATTTTTCGGATTGCTGTTTCACTATCAACTTAGCGACACATCCCATATTTTTATGAATATAAGAGATAATTTATTTTTTTACGATTGAAGATGATGACCAATCGGGAAGGCCAGTTTTTGTGTCAGTTCCCGAAAATATCGATGCAGTTCATGACATGATTCTATCAGACTGTCGAATTGGGCTAAAACGGATATTTGAAGCAATGAAGATTTCATACGAACGCATTCATCATATAGTTCACGTCAATTTGGACATGAGGAATATTTCAGCGAAATGGATCCCCAAATGTTTGAATGTTGACCAAAAGCGTGCAAGGGTAGAAGCATCGCGTTCGATCTGTGCTCGATTTGAAAACGATGTAGACTTTTTGAACCGAATTGTTACTATGGATGAGACTTGGGTACATTTCTACGATCCAGAAACAAAGCAACAATCGATGGAATGGCGATACTCTGGTTCTCCAAGATCTAAGAATTTCGTGTCCAAAAATCTGCTGGAAAAGTATCAGTGTGAACTTGGCGGCCACTTTCTATCGGCCATTCTCGGATTCATCGGCCAGTTCACCAGTGGCGTCGGGTATTAATGTAAATCGCGATTAAAATTATTTGAACGGCGAGAATTCGGAATTTTTGCCTGAAACGACTTCTTTGATTCTCTGTTGATAATTAAACAACAAAATTTCTATTTATTTCGATGATTAGAAAAAGTTATAATGAATTATTATGTGTCGGAGAAATATGATTTCGAGTATATTGAAGAGAAATACTTGAAAAATGATTAGCCTGAATGAAATTTGATAGGGATGTTCCTAGTGGGGTCTGAAATCTTAATCCGAGAGGATTTTCATTTGCAGGACTTCTGAGGGTAGTTTTCACCCCTAACCTCCAAGAGTCAACAAAACATCGCGAGTGGATCTAAAAAATGATAAGCCTAAATGAAATTTGATAAGAATGTTGCTAGTGTGGTCTAGAATCTTATTCCTAGAGGTTTCTCATTTGCAATACTTTGGAGGGTAGTTTTCACCCCTATCCTCCAAGAGTCGACAAAACATCGCGAGTGGGTCTAAAAAATGATTAGCCTGAATGAAATTTGGTAAAAATGTTGCTAGTGTGGTCTAGAATCTTATTCCGAGGGGTTTTTCATTTGCAGGACTTTGGAGGGTAGTTTTCACCCCTATCCTCCAAGTGTCGCTAAAACTTCGCAAGTGGGTCTAAAAAATAATTAGCCTGAATGAAATTTGGTAGAAATGTTGCTAGTGTGGTCTAGAATCTTATTCCAAGAGGTTTTTCATTTGCAAGACTTTGGAGGGTAGTTTTTACCCCTATCCTCCAAGAGTCGACAAAACATCGCGAGTGGGTCTAAAAATGATTAGCCTGAACGAAATTTTGTAAAAATGTTGCCAGTGTGGTCTAGAATCTTATTCGGAGAGGGTTTTCATTTGCAGGACTTTGAAGGGTAGTTTTCACCCCTATCCTCCAAGAGTCGACAAAACATCGCGAGTGGGTCTAAAAAATGATTAGCCTGAATGAAATTTGGTAAAAATGTTGCTAGTGTGGTCTAGAATCTTATTCCGAGGGGTTTTTCATTTGCAGGACTTTGGAGGGTAGTTTTCACCCCTATCCCCCAAGTGTCGCTAAAACTTCGCAAGTGGGTCTAAAAAATAATTAGCCTGAATGAAATTTGGTAGAAATGTTGCTAGTGTGGTCTAGAATCTTATTCCAAGAGGTTTTTCATTTGGAAGACTTTGGAGGGTAGTTTTTACCCCTATCCTCCAAGAGTCGACAAAACATCGCGAGTGGGTCTAAAAATGATTAGCCTGAACGAAATTTTGTAGAAATGTTGCTAGTGTGGTCTAGAATCTTATTCCGAAAGGGTTTTCATTTGCAGGACTTTGAAGGGTAGTTTTCACCCCTATCCTCCAAGTGTCGCTAAAACATCGCAAGTGGCTCTAAAAAATGATTAGCCTGAATGAAATTTGATAGGGATGTTCCTAGTGCGGTCTAAAATCTTAATCCGAGAGGATTTTCATTTGCAGGACTTCTGAGGGTAGTTTTCACCCCTAACCTCCAAGAGTCGACAAAACATCGCGAGTGGGTCTAAAAAATGATTAGCCTGAATGAAATTTGATAAGAATGTTGCTAGTGTGGTCTAGAATCTTATTCCGAGAGGTTTTTCATTTGCAAGACTTTGGAGGGTAGTTTTTACCCCTATCCTCCAAGAGTCGACAAAACATCACAAGTAGGTCTAAAAAATGATTAGCCTGAATGAAATTTGGTGAGAATGTTGCTAGTGTGGTCTAGAATCTTATTCCAAGAGGTTTTTCATTTGCAAGACTTTGGAGGGTAGTTTTTACCCCTATCCTCCAAGAGTCGACAAAACATCACAAGTAGGTCTAAAAAATGATTCGCCTGAATGAAATTTGGTGAGAATGTTGCTAGTGTGGTCTAGAATCTTATTCCAAGAGGTTTTTCATTTGCAAGACTTTGGAGGGTAGTTTTTACCCCTATCCTCCAAGAGTCGACAAAACATCGCGAGTGGGTCTAAAAATGATTAGCCTGCACGAAATTTTGTAGAAATGTTGCCAGTGTGATCTAGAATCTTATTCGGATAGGGTTTTCATTTGCAGGACTTTGGAGGGTAGTTTTCACCCCTATCCTCCAAGTGTCGCTAAAACATCGCAAGTGGGTCCAAAAAATAATCAGTCTGCAGTTACAGTTTAGTTCACTGCATAGACAAACTAGTTCACTGGTGCTTAACTGTTATTTTCGTGTTTGATATTCTTCGTGTGCATTTTGCTTTTGTTGTGTGTTGTGTTCGATTTGGATTTTTTCGTATCCGACAAACAATGAACTGTATAGTGTTGTGGTGTCCTTGTCTTGACCTGTTCATTTCCCACTTAAGTATGTGAACTATGTGCACCTTTTCATTCATATAACTGTTAAAAATTTATGATTTACGCTTTGCTTTTCATTCGATTGACACATATCTATCCACTCGCACCATGAGATTGTTTCTTTATATAGCAAAAGAACGCAATTCATTATGAAAAATCATGAATTCTTGTGAGTAAACCATCTTTTAATGGATAATTCGAACTCGAAAATAAAATATGTTGAAGTAAAACTTTGCAGTTTCATTCAGATAACAGATTGATTTTGGAATATACTCGGAATTCAAAAAGAAAAATGACTTGAAGAATGAATATAGGTATCAGAATTCACTCATGAAACGATGCAGAGTAACGCATTGGCAGATATACAAATGTACAATACATTTTCATGTTTCCACTATTTTCAGGAACACCGAAGAATAGAACTGTCCTTAAGGGATATATTAGTATATTTTGCCCATTTGATTTTTTTTTCTGTACTTTACCAAAAGATTCGTTGTTTGTTAACCAGAATTTGTCTTCCTTGATCCTTGAATTAATTTTTATACCGAAACCGGGTTTTTTCAACGCCTGAAGAGGTTTTGGAACAATGAAAGATTTTCAGCTTATCTTCCAGTCGCTGATGATTTCAAATTTACCATTCAAATAGCTGTTGAAAATTATCAATATGTTCAAAACAACTAGTAAGTGTCGAATACTAATTATGAATTGATTAAATCCAACTGCAACAATAACAGCATAAAATTTTATTGAAGCCGACCCTGTTCAGAAACAACCTGATGGCACGTATGCGCATTGTGGACCACACTGAAATTTTTACAACACTTCGGCCAATTGATTTAGCATTCTAGAGTAAGTATATATATTATGATTTCTATGGGATCAACCGAGCTCTAAATGCGCTACGTATCCATTTTTCGTTTCATATTATCAATTTTATCACGTTTATGCAACTATATAGTTATAGTTTTTGTATATTCCTTTACATATTATTTGAAGGAATACTTTGAACAATTTGTGATATCATATTACCATGATGTTAGAATAACGGCTGTATCGGTATCTATATAATAAATAGCTATATAATATAACAGTCTTTTTATATACATATTTCCTGTGAATTATTTCCATAACTATGAATCGGCATTTTAACTGTGTCCAAACCTTCTTCATATTAAAATATAACTCCTCAAGAAGGATGAAAAATAAGCCAGAAATCTCGATTGAATCGAAAATAATACAGTTTCCCAGTTTTTGATTGATGAAACCTAATATTGTTTTATCCATAGACATATATTATCCCATTGATATAAGTCTATGGTTTTATCCGCACATTTTTCATCGTTGTTTGTAATGAAAATAATGATAATATGTTCCTACTTGAATTATCATTTCAATCATTACTCTAATTAATTTATTGTTCAATAAATAAATTACACTTGTCTTCAGTTGCTTTCAACTTATTGCATAAATCCCCAGACATTCTCCATTTGAGATTGCAATTCTGATCCAATTTATAGATCCAAAACGCATATTTTCTTGGTCCATTCTTGAGAAAATCGCCTTTCATGACTTGAATCAACAAAATTTGTCAATAAAAAAATATATTGTGCAAAGGGGCAAACAAACAGTTTACCCCAAGAAGTTACTACGTTTGCGGATTAAACACAAACTTGTAACTAACTATTCGTATTTTTGTGAAAATCGAGCAATTATATCAGAAAAAAGCAACATAATGAAATCTTTTGATTAACGTTACGGAGACTATATCCGTTTTGCAATATTGTTTTGAGAATTTCGTAACTGACAAATCTGATTCTATTTTGTAGAAACGCAGAAACTTTTCAGGGTAAACTATCAGTTTCCACTTCTATACTTGGACATAATTTGCATACATATTGATAAATTTGTTCATTTAGGTTGCGAATGGTGTTCTTACTGAATATAAATACACAAAAAAGAAATTAATTCCTCCACAACGAATGTCATTCAATTATAGAAAACCATATTTCAATGCGTCTGAGAAATCAATCTTCGAAACATCATTTTGAACCCCACTAGCAGCAATCTTACCAAATTTCGTCCAGGCTAACCATTTTTTAGACCCACTCGCGATGTTTTGTCCACCCTTGGAGGAAAGGGGTGAAAACTCCCCCCAGAAGTCCTGCAAATTGAAAACCCCTCGGAATGAGACTCTATAGACCACAATAGCAACATTCCTACCAAATTTCATTCAGGCTCCCCCCAGAAAAGTCCTGCAAATGAAAAATCTCTCGGAATAAGATTCTAGACCACACAAGCAACATTCCTACCAAATTTCGTTCAGGCTAATCATTTTTTAGAATCACTTGCGATGTTTTGTCGACTCTTAGAGGATAGGGGTAAAAACTACCCTCCAAAGTCTTGCAAATGGAAAACCTTTTGGAATAAGATTCTAGACCACACTAGCAACATTTCTACCAAATTTCATTCAGGCTAATTATTTTTTAGACCCACTCGCGATGTTTTGTCGACTCTTGGAGGATAGGGGTAAAAACTACCCTCCAAAGTCTTGCAAATGAAAAACCTTTTGGAATAAGATTCTAGACCACACTAGCAACATTTCTACCAAATTTCATTCAGGCTTATTATTTTTAGACTCACTCGCGATGTTTTAGCGACACTTGGAGGATAGGGGTGAAAACTACCCTCCAAAGTCCTGCAAATCAAAAACCTTTCGGAATAAGATTCTAGACCACACTAGCAACATTTCTACCAAATTTCATTCAGGCTAATTATTTTTTAGACCCACTTGCGAAGTTTTAGCGACTCTTGGAGGATAGGGGTAAAAACTACCCTCCAAAGTCCTGCAAATGAAAAACCTTTTGGAATAAGATACTAGACCATACTAGCAACATTTCTACCAAATTTCGTTCAGGCTTATCATTTTTTAGACCCACTCGCGATGTTTTGTCGACTCTTGGAGGATAGGGGTAAAAACTACCCTCCAGAGTCTTACAAATGAAAAACCTTTTGGAATAAGATTCTAGACCACACTAGCAACATTTCTACCAAATTTTATTCAGGCTTATTATTTTTTAGACCCACTCGCGATGTTTTAGCGACACTTGGGGGATAAGGGTGAAAACTACCCTCCAAAGTCCTGCAAATGAAAAACCTCTCGGAATAAGATTCTAGACCACACTAGCAACATTTCTACCAAATTTCATTCAGGCTAATTATTTTTTAGACCCACTCGCGATGTTTAAGCGACACTTGGGGGATAAGGGTGAAAACTACCCTCCAAAGTCCTGCAAATGAAAAACCTCTCGGAATAAGATTCTAGAGCACACTAGCAACATTTCTATCAAATTTCATTCAGGCTAATTATTTTTTAGACCCACTCGCGATGTTTTGTCGACTCTTGGAGGATAGGGGTGAAAACTACCCTCCAATGTCTTGCAAATGAAAAACCTCTCGGAATAAGATTCTAGACCACACCAGCAACATTTTTACCAAATTTCATTCAGGCTAATCATTTTTTAGACCCACTCGCGATGTTTTGTTCACTCTTGGAGGATAGGGGTGAAAACTACCCTCCAATGTCTTGCAAATGAAAAACCTCTCGGAATAAGATTCTAGACCACACTAGCAACATTTTTACCAAATTTCATTCAGGCTTATCATTTTTTAGACCGACTCGCGATGTTTTGTTCACTCTTGGAGGACAGGGGTGAAAACTACCCTCCAATGTCCTGCAAATGAAAAACCTCTCAGAATAAGATTCTTGACCACACTAGCAACATTTCTACCAAATTTCATTCAGGCTAATTATTTTTAGACCCACTTGCGAAGTTTTAGCGACACTTGGAGGATAGGGGTGAAAACTACCCTCCAAAGTCCTGCAAATGAAAAACCTTTCGGAATAAGATTCTAGACCACACAAGCAACATTTCTACCAAATTTCATTCAGGCTCATTATTTTTTAGACCCACTTGCGAAGTTTTAGCGACACTTGGGGGATAAGGGTGAAAACTACCCTCCAAAGTCCTGCAAATGAAAAACCTTTCGGAATAAGATTCTAGACCACACTAGCAACATTTCTACCAAATTTCGTTCAGGCTAATCATTTTTTAGACCCACTCGCGATGTTTTGTCCACTCTTGGAGGATAGGGGTGAAAACTACCCTCCAATGTCCTGCAAATGAAAAACCTCTCGGAATAAGATTCTAGACCACACTAGCAACATTTTTACCAAATTTCATTCAGGCTAATCATTTTTTAGACCCACTCGCGATGTTTTGTCCACTCTTGGAGGATAGGGGTGAAAACTACCCTCCAATGTCTTGCAAATGAAAAACCTCTCGGAATAAGATTCTAGACCACACTAGCAACATTTTTACCAAATTTCATTCAGGCTAATCATTTTTTAGACCCACTCGCGTGTTTTGTCCACTCTTGGAGGATAGGGGTGAAAACTACCCTCCAATGTCTTGCAAATGAAAAACCTCTCGGAATAAGATTCTAGACCACACAAGCAACATTTCTACCAAATTTCGTTCAGGCTAATCATTTTTTAGACCCACTCGCGATGTTTTGTCGACTCTTGGAGGATAGGGGTAAAAACTACCCTCCAGAGTCTTGCAAATGAAAAACCTTTTGGAATAAGATTCTAGACCACACTAGCAACATTTCTACCAAATTTTATTCAGGCTTATTATTTTTTAGACCCACTCGCGATGTTTTAGCGACACTTGGGGGATAAGGGTGAAAACTACCCTCCAAAGTCCTGCAAATGAAAAACCTCTCGGAATAAGATTCTAGACCACACTAGCAACATTTCTACCAAATTTCATTCAGGCTAATTATTTTTTAGACCCACTCGCGATGTTTTAGCGACACTTGGGGGATAAGGGTGAAAACTACCCTCCAAAGTCCTGCAAATGAAAAACCTCTCGGAATAAGATTCTAGACCACACTAGCAACATTTCTATCAAATTTCATTCAGGCTAATTATTTTTTAGACCCACTCGCGATGTTTTGTCGACTCTTGGAGGATAGGGGTGAAAACTACCCTCCAATGTCTTGCAAATGAAAAACCTCTCGGAATAAGATTCTAGACCACACTAGCAACATTTTTACCAAATTTCATTCAGGCTAATCATTTTTTAGACCCACTCGCGATGTTTTGTTCACTCTTGGAGGATAGGGGTGAAAACTACCCTCCAATGTCTTGCAAATGAAAAACCTCTCGGAATAAGATTCTAGACCACACTAGCAACATTTTTACCAAATTTCATTCAGGCTTATCATTTTTTAGACCGACTCGCGATGTTTTGTTCACTCTTGGAGGACAGGGGTGAAAACTACCCTCCAATGTCCTGCAAATGAAAAACCTCTCAGAATAAGATTCTTGACCACACTAGCAACATTTCTACCAAATTTCATTCAGGCTAATTATTTTTAGACCCACTTGCGAAGTTTTAGCGACACTTGGAGGATAGGGGTGAAAACTACCCTCCAAAGTCCTGCAAATGAAAAACCTTTCGGAATAAGATTCTAGACCACACAAGCAACATTTCTACCAAATTTCATTCAGGCTCATTATTTTTTAGACCCACTTGCGAAGTTTTAGCGACACTTGGGGGATAAGGGTGAAAACTACCCTCCAAAGTCCTGCAAATGAAAAACCTTTCGGAATAAGATTCTAGACCACACTAGCAACATTTCTACCAAATTTCGTTCAGGCTAATCATTTTTTAGACCCACTCGCGATGTTTTGTCCACTCTTGGAGGATAGGGGTGAAAACTACCCCCCAATGTCCTGCAAATGAAAAACCTCTCGGAATAAGATTCTAGACCACACTAGCAACATTTTTACCAAATTTCATTCAGGCTAATCATTTTTTAGACCCACTCGCGATGTTTTGTCCACTCTTGGAGGATAGGGGTGAAAACTACCCTCCAATGTCTTGCAAATGAAAAACCTCTCGGAATAAGATTCTAGACCACACTAGCAACATTTTTACCAAATTTCATTCAGGCTAATCATTTTTTAGACCCACTCGCGATGTTTTGTCCACTCTTGGAGGATAGGGGTGAAAACTACCCTCCAATGTCTTGCAAATGAAAAACCTCTCGGAATAAGATTCTAGACCACACAAGCAACATTTCTACCAAATTTCATTCAGGCTCATTATTTTTTAGACCCACTTGCGAAGTTTTAGCGACACTTGGAGGATAGGGGTGAAAACTACCCTCCAAAGTCCTGCAAATGAAAAACCCCTCGGAATAAGATTCTAGACCACACTAGCAACATTTTTACCAAATTTCATTCAGGCTAATCATTTTTTAGACCCACTCGCGATGTTTTGTCGACTCTTGGAGGATAGGGGTGAAAACTACCCTCCAAAGTATTGCAAATGAGAAACCTCTAGGAATAAGATTCTAGACCGCACTAGCAACATTCTTATCAAATTTCATTCAGGCTTATCATTTTTTAGACCCACTCGCGATGTTTTGTTGACTCTTGGAGGTTAGGGGTGAAAACTACCCTCAGAAGTCCTGCAAATGAAAATCCTCTCGGATTAAGATTTCAGACCCCCACTAGGAACATCCCTATCAAATTTCATTCAGGCTAATCATTTTTCAAGTATTTCTCTTCAATATACTCGAAATCATATTTCTCCGACACATAATAATTCATTATAACTTTTTCTAATCATCGAAATAAATAGAAATTTTGGTGGTTAATTATCAACAGAGAATCAAAGAACTCATTTCATGCAAAAATCCTGAACTTTTCGTCTCCCAAAAAATTTTAATCGCGATTTTCATAAATACCCGACGCCACTGGTGAACTGGCCGATGGATCCGAGAATGGCCGATGGAAAGTGGCCGCTAACTTCACAGCCCTTGGAAAAGTTCTTGTTTCAGTTTTTTGGGATTGCCATGGAGTAATCATGATTGATTTTTTGGATAAGGGAAGAACAATAACTGGAGATTACTATTCGACATTACTGACCACTCTGCGGGAAAAAATTAAAGAGAAATGACGCGGAAAGCTATCCAAAGGTACTTTGTTTTCACAGGACAACGCCCCAGTACACGAATCTCATGTTGCGATGCGAAACATTCGTGATTTAGGGTTAGAATTACTAGAACATCCCCCTTATTCACCAGATCTCTTTCCTCAACTGATAAAGAGTTTAAAATGTCGTAAATTTACTTCCAACGAGGAGGTAATAAAAGCTGCGGAGGACTGGTTTGCAGAGCAAAAAGAAACATTTTTTTTTAAAGGTCTAGAGACGTTGCAGGTTCGCTGTAATAAATGTATTCAATCAAGTGAATCAAGAGCAGAAAATGTTGAGCAATAAAATATTTTGCCATTGACATTTTGTTAGGTTCTATAGCAGGCTAAGAATTTTTCAATATATCCTCGTATCTATTGTCACACAGCACCTAATAACTTGATACCTAGCTTTTAATAGAAAATCCCTTCATAAGGAATTCTCTCAGTTCTTTCCATTTTCCAAATTCCATTCATAGTGTTGCCTCATAATTAAACTAGCGCACACTTCACAAATTTCACGGCGTCATTTCTTTACTTGCAGGCAATAACGGTTCCCTGAATGCCCATTCTCCCGACTACGGCTTTGGATCGTCAGCCTCGGGGGTGCGGGAGGCCGCCAACAATCTCGTTACGGCCCTACGGAACACGAAGGGCCCCCCCGCCCCAGATCCACAGGTCATGAGGGCCTTGCTCGACTGGATTCAACAGGTAAGCCTTTTTTACGACGCGGATTCGCGTTTTGTCTGGTTCGCGGATACAGAAGACCGTATGGGGGTATCCAGTGAAGAGAAATGCAAGACTGGATTGATACTCCTGTACTTATAATGCTCTCTGAAATAATATTTTGTATCTGGAGAGGTGTACCTATTGTATACGACATCATTGAATCGGGTGTGTTTTTTTAGAGTGATAGAATTTTTGATAGGAATAACTGTGATTTGACAGAAGGTAGAAGTCATGTTGTTTTGACATTTCTGCTCAGTAAGCATTGACAAATCATGGAAAGAGGCACTCCGCAACGACGTTCACAAATTGTTGAAAATTATTTTCAAAATCAGTGTTCTATTCGCCAAACTCATAAAGCACTTCGTGAAATTTATGGTTAACATAATCGTCCATGAGAGCAGCTTATTCGTCGAACTATGTATAAATTTCGGACAATATTTTCTCTACTATATGCAACAACAACAAGACTAAGAACTGTACGGACAGAAGAAACTATCGCTGCCGTAAGTTATAGTGTTAATGAAGATCCAGATTTGTCTATTTGTCGACGTTCACAACTCTGTGCAATCACTACATGGAAAATTTTGCATAAAGATTTTGGTCTACACCCATACAAGAACCGACTGAAGCCACTTGACCATAATAAGCGTCGTTTGTGCGCTGATTGGGCGCTAGAACAGTTTGAAGTTGATCCACTTTTGCGATTCCTCAGAGCTAGTCGTGGTGGACACATGCCCGAAATTAAACTGCTCCACATGAGTTAGGGATATTGAGTTAAATTGCAAAAAAATATAGTTAAAATAAGGTTTTTGTGATGAAAATTCATATTAATATGATTTCAAGTTGCAAATTAATTTTAGCCTTTAGGTCTGCAGCGTATACAGGGTGGTTAAGAAAAATCGAGTGAAATAACGAAATTTTATTCCCAGAGAATTCAAGCATTTTAAGACTATCAATACAATGTATGGCCTCAACGGACATCAATAACCTCTTGACATCTTTTTTGCACATACTACAAACAAGGTTGTTGAACATTTCTTGAGGAATTTGGTTCCATAAACGGGGCAGAAGCTCTCTCAGATCATTTAAGGATTTTGGGGTAGGTTGATGATTATCTAATCTTCTTTGGAGCATATACCATGCATGTTCTGTGCAATTCAAATCTGGTGAGTGCGGAGGTATTGGTAAATGTGAAATACCAAGCTCCTCGCGCGCTTTCTCAACTATGGCTGCACGGTGCGGTCTAGCGTTATCGTCTAGAAATTGAAAAGTTTCACTAATAGCAGCGTGAAAATTTGGCACAACATTGTCAATGACATGCTCCCTATAGTGTAAGGCGGTCATAATCCCAGGACAAATGTGTAGATCTGTGCGCTCGTTGAAACATATCCCGGCCCATACCATAACACTACCCCCTCGGAATGGATGGACTTCTTGGACATAGCGACGATTACGGGGTATGCGTGGGATTGTCCATATCTGGATTCATCAGTGAAAAGGACACTACGCCATTGATCGTTCCAATTGATGTGTTGCCTTGCCCATTCCAGTCTTTGACGCTTATGGTCACGTGTTAATGGAACTCCTCTTAATGGACGTCTAGAACCTAGATTCACCTCTCTCCAACGTCGTCTGATGGTTTCGATGGAAACTTGGACCTCATCTGCATTTTGAAGAGTATTCCGTAGCATTCTACACGTAGATGTAGGGTTTCTTCTCGCCGAAACGGTGTTGAAACGATCCTGAGCAGGTGTTGTTTTTCGTCGCCTACCAAGCCTTGGTCTTTCCAACACGAGTCGAGATATCACACTTTGGCTACAACAATCTGAGCGTTTGTTAATTTACGTTTTGGCATTTTCAGAAAACTCCGTTTGATAAACTGACTTCATTTCAAAATAAGAACATTCATGAAGCATATGCAAAGAACCAAACTCTTGTGGAGCAGTATATTTTCAATACATAAATGTCATTGAATAATCTTTCAAATTAAATAAGAATTCTGCTTCAATCTTAATTTACATTCAAAGTTCTATCACTCTAAAAGAACACCCGAATATGTAACATTGTGATAATATTTAAAAGAATATACAATGTGTTATATTATATCATGTACTGTGTAGATATTTGAATAAAAACTTTTGAGTATTAAAGTAACAGAATGCATAGTACATAGTAGGAAATGAAGGAATCTAGCAAAGGATCAAGAAAATATTGATTTCACATCATGAAATATGATGAATTCACTGCAAAAAACGTATGCTTTCTAAAATCGATTGCGAAATGGATGAAATGTTTCCCGAAATAAAGGTAAGAAATTTGATAGTCCGCCATCTTTTTTGAAACACCAAAAAGAGAGTAATATACGTCACTATTGACGATATTCAAACATCGTAACTTGTTTCTGAAGAGTGATCCATTCGAATCTTTAACTCTCCTTGATTTATTCGATTTGAAACTTGAGGAATCTTCGTATACCTACTTCGAACTTCAATGCCCCTCGATTTAAATCCAAACCTTCAAGTGTGCAATAAATTACTGCGAAAGAGAAAACTTACGAACAGTGAGTCGTTGAAATATCACCCTTGATATATTATTATATTCTAAATGCTTCAGAATGTAAACATAAACTGTGAAATGTTTTCTCTTGGAGAGAAAAATGGACTGATTATTCCAATTCTTACCACCACGAGAATTAAAGAAGAATTTGCATGGAGTTATGTAATAAACCACAAAGCAAATACTGAAACAATGTTGCTTACGGTTTATGATCGCTTGAGAGGTATATCTGCTCGTCTACTGGTCTCTTGTATGTGTTGTACGATTAACGATTGTTAAGAGTCTTCAGCCTTCAAAATAGGAAACGTATACCGCCAGATGGCGGTGCAGTGCATCAAATTTTATTTATTGGATTATTCAGCTTAATAGAACAAATGTTGGGGCGCAGGGAATATTAACAAGAAATCCTACCCTGAACTAGATCCCACACTGACTGTATAATTCAATAATTATCCTTCATCAGTCATATGGAAGTAGATACCTGCGGGGCGTGTCATTTAAAAGAAATTCAATTCCATGTAAGAATCCACAATTTTAAGAAACAATTAATTTTCACTAATCGACGGCTAATAAAATCCTTAATAAAATGTCTTTGGTAAAAATGGATATTTATCATTTCGAATTGAAAAATTCAAGGAAATAAAATTTCGCGAAAACAACACATTGTTGTAATATTATTTACAAAAAACCGGTAAATTTTGAAAGAAGAAGGAGATAGACATTTGATTAACTAAATGATAGACTTCAATACTGAAATGAAAAAACCCAAAAATATTTGTTCGTTTTGATGGTGGAAATGTTGAAAAATTACCAAAAATGACGGGGAATGTCCTTTTCATTCTTTTAATACTTATAAAATATTTTCTTTAATATTTTTATCTTTATACATCCCTTCATCAATCAGAAAAAAATGAATCGTTTCTGACTCCCTTTTTTCTAGGACGTAGACTCTTAAATGATTTGCAGACTACGTGCTTATAGCAAAATTTTCTCACTGACAACGGTAGCAGAAGAAATGCTCTTTTTACAGACTGCTGAACGACAAGGACCTGGTAAAACTCGGGCTGTGCGGATTGGATGGACCTGGATGTGTCTTTATGGCATTCTGCATTATCTAGTATCATCAGCCAATATCGTATCACAAATCAATCATAGATATTTGGCAATGGTCGGTCCATTTCCAGTATTCCAGTGCTGTATCAGCTGCGGCAGTTATGGATATAATTTATTGACACGATTCTTCATGAATTTGGAATATCCAATCTTATACAATCTGTTGTTTTATATTGACGCCTATCTGTTTTGCCGGTTGAATCATAGGGAAATGTTGAATGTATCTCGGACGAGAAATGAGTTCCATTTGTGAGAGAGAAATGGAACTCATTCTCCTGTAAGACGGATGAACTTCAATCCATTATTCCTTTTTCATGTTGTTCAATGGGAATGTAGCGCCTATGTCCCGAATATCTTGAAATTACGAAACGTCAAGTGAGATGAGAGAAATAGATTACACTTCAGACACCTAATATATCATAATAATATTGACAAATTTTCTTCAGAAGTTATACTGAGTTTGTTTCCTAAATTTGATTTATATCGAAATATTAGGATCTAAATATACACAGGGTTTTAAGTGAAAAAATGGTGTATGACAACTGCAACAATTTTCAAATTTGGATACAATTGAAACAGTGTTTCATCACATATATTCATGCAGGGTCTTTTTTCTTGACCTTACCCTAAATTATTCAAGAAATATTCATGTTTTTATCGCTTCCGGCCATACGAGAAATAGTTGTCGACTTCGTTTTTTCATAGCATGCATAAATTATCACATTTTTGGATTCTCCATCGAATTTTTTATGTCACTTCGATCAAATGATCTCACTGATATTAAGAAGCTTTTTAGAGTTACATATTTGAACTTTTGGGCAAATATTTGGGATGATCAGAAAAATGGTCATAATTACTTGCTCTTTAACCTCAGAAGAATGAAATTTTCAGGATCTGTTTTTGAAAGCATGTGGTACATTTTCACCTTGATTTGACGAAAAATGTCTTCACAGTATTCACAAAAACATACCTACCGATTTGCGATAGTATTTCAATTAAGAACTCATATTTTTTCATCAAATCATGGTTCTACTCCTAAAAACAAAAAAATAATGCCGTTTCAACCATATATGCGTGATTATTTTGGAGATATTCAATAAATAACATTTTTTTTGAGGTAAGTAACGCATTCAGTTCTAATTATTTGTTTCATTTTATCAAACATCAGGGATTAAAATCTACAAGATTCATTTTCATTCAGTCTCATTTATGGTCACTGTTTCCAAAGCTTCTACAAAATGTCTGATATCATGAATTAATATTCTTTGAATCTCACTTTTACTGAATTGTGTGAATAGAACAATTAGACTTCAAATTGAGATCTAGACGATTAAGAGATGCCATCTTTAAAAAAATAAACAATATGAATTATATTTAACACATATGGTTGATAGGAAGTTATTCATCTGAATAGGAATAGAATCAAAATTCCACAAAAACATTCAATCGGTGCACAAAATGGCGAAATCGCTGGTATTATTTGATACTGCTTTGGAATAGGGAAAATGGGTCATGTGGTACTTTTTTAGCTAGGTCTTTGTATCTTCTTTACAGGCATGCAGGAATTTTCAGGAAATTTTTTTTTAATTAGTTAGTTCAAAGAGCTTTTCAGTATGTGCACTTTGTGATGGCTCTTTCTTTGAATTGAAACATTTTATCGAAAAGTTTCAACCATCAGACGACGTTTGAGAGATGTGAATTCAGGTTCTAGACGTCCATTAAGAGGAGTTCCATAAGCTTCAAAGACTGGAATGGGCAAGGCAACATATCAATTGGAACGATCAATGACGTAGTGTCCTTTTCGCTGATGAATCCAGATATGGACGATTTTCAGATTCTCGAAGAATAAGGTAATAGACAATCCCACGCATACCCCGTTATCGACGCTATGTCCAAGAAGTCCATCCATTCCGAGGGGGTAGTGTTATGGTATGGGCCGGGATATGTTTCAACGGACGCACAGATCTACACATTTGTCCTGGGAATATGATCGCCTAACACTATAGGGAGCATGTCATTGACATGTTGTGCCAAATTTTCACGCCGCTATTGGTGAAACTTTTCAATTTCTAGATGATAACGCTAGACCGCACCGTGCAGCCATAGTTGAGAATGCGCGCGCGGAACTTGGTATTCCACATCAAACAATACCTCCGCACTCACCAGATTTGAATTGCATAGAACATGCATGGGATATGCTCCAAAGAAGATCAGATAATCATCAACCTACCCCAGAATCCTTAAATGATCTGAGAGAGCTTCTGCCCCGTTTATGGAACCAAATTCCTCAAAAAATGTTCAACAACCTCGTGTGTAGTATGCAAAGAAGATGTCAAGCTGTTATTGATGCCTGTGGAGGCCATACATTGTATTGATAGTCTTAAAATGCTTGAATTCTCTGGGAATAAAATTTCGTTATTTTACTCGATTTTTCTTAATCACCCTGTATACGCTGCAGACCTACAGGCTAAAATTAATTTTTAACTTGAAATCATATTAATATGAATTTTCATCACAAAAATCTTATGTTAACTATATTTTTTCGCAATTTAAGTCAATATCCCTAACTCATGTGGAGCAGTTTGTATTCAAATTGTTTTAAAGGTACCGACCCATCTCAAAAACGAATAAGATTCATGAATGATTTGATCACTCTTTCTTGATGTTATTATTTCATCAGTCAACGCGAATAAAAAAGTTCATTATTTTAGAAACACAAACTGGGGCCAGCTCTCAAGATATAGTGCAAAATGGCGAAGGCGTATGTATCATTTGATACTGATTCGATCACACTTTCTCTACGTTTCTTGAAGTTCTTACCTTCACAGTCAAAACTGTATCAATCTAGAAATACGAGGATATATTGAAACATTCTTAGCCTATTATAGAACCAAACAAAATTTCAATGTCAAAATATTTAATTGCTCAACGTTTTCCCCTCTTTATTGAATACATTTATTACAGCGAACCTGCAACGTCTCTAGATCTTTCAAAAAAATGTTTCTCCTTGCTCTGCAAATCAGTCCTCCACAGCTTTTATTACCTGCTCGTTGGAAGAAAATTTACGACCTTTTAAACTTTTTTTCAGTTGAGGAAAGAGATGATAGTCGGATGGAGCCAAATCTGGTGAAAAAGGGGGGTGTTCTAGTAATTCTATCCCTCAATCACGAATTTTTGGCATGGCAACATGAGATTTGTGTACTGAGGCGTTGTCCTGGAGAAACAAAACACCTTTGGATAGCTTTCCGCATCTTTTCTCTTTAATTTTTTTCCGTAGAGTGGTCAGTAATGTCGAATAGTAATCTCCAGTTATTGTTCTACCCTTATCCAAAAAATCAATCATGATTACTCCATGACAATCCCAAAGAACTGAAGCAAGAACTTTTTCAGCAGATTTTTGGACACGAAACTTCTTAGGTCTTGGAGAACCAGAGTGTCGCCATTCCATCGATGGTTGCTTTGTGTCTGGATCGTAGAAATGTACCCAAGTCTCATCCATAGTAACAATTCGGTTTTAGAAGTCTACATCGTTTTCAAATCGAGCACAGATCGAACGCGATGCTTCTACCCTTGCACGCTTTCGGCAACATTCAAACATTTTGAGATCCATTTTGCAGAAATTTTTCTCATGTCCAAATTGACGTGAACTATATGATGAACGCGTTCGTATGAAATCTTCAGTGCTTCAGATATCCGTTCTAGCCCAATTCGACGGTCTGATAAAATATTGTCATGAACTTCATCGATATTTTCGGGGACTGGTACAGAAACTGGCCTTCCCGATCGGTCATCATCTTCAATGGAAAATTTACCTCTTCTGAAACTTGCAGTCCAATTTTTCACGGTCGCATACGAAGGACATTGATCATCAAGGGTATTAAAATAGTAAATCTGCTTACCTCTTAACCCTTTTAAATACAGGTATTTGATGATGGCTCGATACTCCAATTTTTCAATTTTTACAATTTCGGAGGACATCTTTTTTTTAATTTATTGCGTAACTGTTTTACTTTTTGACGTCCGAACTCTACACTGACACTTCTAATGAGTTATTGTTCGTTGATATGGTATCGCAATATTTTGTTTATGCATGAAACTGGTCTAGGCTAACTAGATATCAATACATCCTCGTACATTCTAGGCCTATAAAAATTGTTGACCAATGCGTACAAAATGGCGAAGGCGTCGGTATCATTTGCTAATGATTTGTTCACACTTTGTGCATTTCAACGCGTGTGGAGTTCCTCAAGGTTCGATCCTGGGCCCAGTTCTTTTCATTATGTACATCAACGATTTATATATAGAAAATTGCATACATAGATGTCTTTATTGTGATGATGCCTCCTTGTTGGTCAGCGGTAGTACAAGTGAAGAGATGGAAGAGAAGACAAAGTACGTCATTAAACAAGCTGAAACGTGGTTCTCTGCTAACAAACTTAAGTTGAATGGTGAAAAAACGCAAGCACTGAATTTCAATAGAAGCACAAAGGAATTTGTAACCTTTTTGGGCGTGGACATTGACTCAAGATTGGACTGGAACAAACAAACCGAAAAAGTTCTGAAAAAAACCTCCAAATCGCTCTACCTGCTGAGAAGGGTGAAGGCAACTACAACTGATCAGGTTGCAAAAACAGCATATTTCGCCACAGTACACAGCTCACTATTTTATGGCATCTTGGCCTGGGGAATGTCCTCCAATGTCCAAAAATTGTTCACTCTCCAAAAGAAGGAGATTAGAATACTTTGTGGATTAAAAAAGCATGACTCTTGCAGAGAAAAATTCAAATCTGAAAAAATACTCACCTTAACATCTATATACATAAGAGAAAGTTTGAAATATGTTCACCTACATAAATGTAGCTTTCAAAGAGGAGAAGATGTACATTCCAAGGAAACTCGTTTCAAGAATCAGCTTACCATTCCGCTGCATAAGAAAAAATATACCCAACAATTTGTGGACTACTGGGGAGTAAAATTTTATAATAAGCTTCCTGGAAACGTAAAACAACTGGCGCCAAAAGAATTCAACAGAAAAATAAAAATCATGCTAATTGAAAAGAGCTTTTACTCGGTAGATGAATTCATGAGTTCAAAGTGGAATATCTTATAGATCGTACGTTTGTTATTATACTTTTTTTGTTATTTACAACTACATGTTATTAATTAAATTGCTTATATTTTAATGTATATTTACACGTGTCATGTATTTCTTGATGACAATAAATACTTACTTACTTACTTACTTACTTGTCGGTCCTTCTTTATCTCATTACCTTCCCAGTCAAAACATCGAGTGTAAACATTATGTCTATCCTAAACCTTGCCAGTAAACGCAATAATATCGAGCCATATTTATTCCCCAAATATTTTCCGACTCAATATCGAAGGCAAACATAGCAAAATCCTTTCAACTAAGTTTTCCCTTCCCGATGTCCAACAGGTCGCTAGTTTGGTACGTTCGGTTCAGCGCAGGGGGACTGTGTTTGAACTCGTATTTCCTTGGGGTTCGTCGAATATCGCCAGAGAAAATTGCATCAAATTTATCGAATCCGAAACGAATAAACTGGCGAACATTTTATTCCCGTTTCTTGACGAGATTGGGCGTAGAACTTTACGAGTTTTCATTTAGGGAAAGCGAGGTTTCCGGTTGGGAGTTCGTATAGCTGGAGGTGTCGATGGGAAGTTGGCGTGTAGCTGAAGATTGGAATGTGAAGGGATAGATGAGGTTTCTGTGAAAACATCAGGAAGGAATATAACATTGGATTTCAAGTAAATTCAATTTTCTGGTAACAAGTCGCTATGTTTGGGTTTTGAATATTCCAATAACGTCAACAATGCGGGCAAATGAAGATCAGTACTCTAGATAGGTTTGTGTTGCGAGTTATTCAAACAAAGCAAACTGACTGCATTCAGCAGGATTAGAGTTGTTGTTCTGTGGCAAGAAGGACAGTCTCCATATAGCAGGCGCGACGAAAGGGGCATATTAACCCCAAAACATTATTGAACCAACAATTACGTAATAAAGGGCAGCCCAATTCTTCTTTATGAAAGACAATGCAAGCCCAGCATAATTAATTTCGCTAAGCTTTGCAAAATATTCTGGTCTTCACACCAGGCTTTACGAACTGATTGAAGCAATACTTCATAAAGTATTTCACGATGATCAAATGCCAATTGTTGCTACAAAAAAGAACCATCGCTCACTTAGTTCTTTAGGAACAGAAGATATCACTGAAACTAGTTACTCGATATGGCTTGAAATGATACCAATGCATTCGCCATTTTGTACATTATTGTCTTGAATTTCTGAAGAGTTTGTCCTAGTTTGAAACTAACTGACAGAGAAACTGCAACACCCAGAAGGAGCATAGATTTAATTTTTTTGTTGGTAAAACATAGGTAGTATAGCAAGGAGTAAATGATTCAAATTTGTAGAAAAAACGAAGGGTTTACAATTTTTTAATAAATTTGTTAACGATGTGTTTGTCCACCGCGATTATCTATACACTCCCCAACACGTCTTGGCATTGATGCAATAAGATAGTCTATTTCTTCCTGAGGAATACTATTCCAAGCTACCTGTACTTCATGTCTCAGAGTCGCCAAAGTCCGTGGGGGCTGGGGTAAATTTTCAAGCCTTCTACCCAAACATGCTCTACGGGCGAAAGATCGGGGGATATGGGCGGCCATAGCAAAAGATTCATACGGGTCGCTTCGGCAAAGTTTAAACTAACTCTGACAACAAGGGGTTGAGCATTATCTTGCTGAAAAATTGGATTCTCGAGCCGGTTAAGGTAAAGGAGAACATATGGCTCCACTTTTTCTTGAAGGTAACGCAGCGCTGTCATGTTACCTCGAATTAAGACTAAAGGTGACCTACTTGCATGTGCAAAAGCACCCCATACCATAACACTTACTTTCCGGTGTACATGACGCTCATCAAACTGAGGTTCACGTCTTTCTCCCTGACGTCGTCTAACCCTTCTTCCGCCATCATGTGCACCCAAGGAGAATCGAGATTCATCAGAAAAGACGACCTGTTGCCATTCCACATTCCAATGTTGAGGTTCTCTGCACAACTGTTATCGTTGCCAGCGATGGTCAACCGTCAGATGGAACACAAGATGTGGTCGATAATGCTGCAGTCCAAAAGACCTTATCCGGCGGTAAACCGTTCGGATAGTTACAGGATAGCCTTGTTCTCCTAACCACTCATCAGCCAAAGATCGAGTTGTCTCAAATCGGTCTCTAATGGCCATAAGTCGATCTTGAACTTCATTCGTGCCCCTTCGACCTCCGGTGCCCACTCTTCTTCGATTTTGGGCATTATCAAACTACGCTTGACAACATCTCATAACAGTAGTTGGATTCCTGTTCGTACGGTTAGCGATTTCTCGAAATAACTACCCCGCCACCCGTAGACCAATTATTCGATCCCTTTCAAATTCACTCAACTGGCGATAAATTCCGCGTACACGTGCTCTAGGCATTGTAACAACAACTATACATCGACTTTGGATCTCCTCGATCAGCTGGTTTGTTGTAAAATTAAAAAAAATTGCAAAAAATGACTACAATATTCAAGTAACAAAAAATGTTTGCATGAAAAAACCTTCTTGATTTTTTCTCCAAATTTAATCATTCACTTCTTGCCACTACTATCTATGTTTTACCATGAAAAATTTAAATTTAAACAGCTTCTTCTGGGTGTTGCTGTTTCTGTCGGTTTATACAGGGTGAGTCTTCGACTTGTACATATATTTTAAATGTAGATTCCTCTCATCAATCGAAAAACTTTTTTCCCATACCACTTTTCAAAATTCGGTTTCGTTTGAAAAATACAGGGTGTCAAAAATCCATGAAATTAACACTATTTTTTCCATATATTCGGAACGGATATTTCAAATGAACTGAATTTTGGTTGAAAAAATCATGAATTTCATAAAAAATCTTAATGCTTTCCTGAATTGAATATCATCGAATATTATTTCTTCTCTGGTCTCTTAACAAATTAACAATGTTGTCAATTTTTATCAACTTTGTCAAGACTAAAATCTCTATGATGGAAAAACGTTCGATGTAATAATTGAATTCCGGGAAGCATGAAATTACACATTTTATAAGCACAGTTTCTATTGAAAATTTATTGTTACCGGTCCTTCAGGAAAATATCTATTGGAACAATATCCTGTTGGAATTTTTAATCGACACTATACACGGTCTTCACATCACAATCATCACCTGTTTGCTTTATTCTCTGCAAGTAAATAAATAAATGAAAAGGTTATCGCGTCTAAGCGTCTTTCATTGTATCACAGCCAGTGGCCTGTGATGTGACTCTGGAGACACAGAACAACGGCTTGTCTTGCTTGGCGGCTACATCGTAACTGAAATTTAGATCGAAGCGCTATATCGGCGAGAATCAGAACTCGTTTGGCATTTCCAAAGAGCAATGCCTAGAAGCCTTCAGCGAAAAGTAAACAAAACTAGTACCTCTGCGATGGTTCTTCCGTTAACGATAGGGGACGTACTGCTTTCTTGAGTTCGCCTATACCATTGTTGGATAGAAAATCGGCAATCTGGCATCGTCTTCTCTAGAGTTCTGTGACATATATCACAGAGAAGATGGATTAGGTTAGGTCATTGACTTCGAATCATATGACTGATTAATGGAGTTAAGAAAGGTTAGTGAGAAACCAATTTTTATGAGATCGTTTCAGGATATCGAGGAAAATATGAACAAATTATTAGTGTTTACGAACTAATCTTAAGGAAAATCGAAGATGGAACTCATTTTGGTGGGAGAAATATGGTTTTCCAATTGCAGAAATAATCGGACAAATGTTTTCGTTAGGAAATATCGTGTTTGTTACATTCTTATTCAAATAAGGTTAGTGCTTGAGTATTTTCTAATTGTATCAACCAGAACATCTTATAATCACCTCAATTTCAATCGAAAAATATGAACTTTGAGGTGTATGCAGAGAATTGTTTCAGGCACGTATTAAGCCCAACTTTTTTTTCAAATGGCTATATCTCTTTAACGGAGCCGAATTCGGAAAAATGGAAAATGAAATAAAAAATGGAAAATGAAATAAAGTTTTCCTTTGGCCTCAAGAATCTACAGTTAAAATATATGTACAAGTCAAAGACTCACCCTGTATATTTCTGGATTAATAAACTTTCATTTGCTTAGACTAGAAACCAAACCAACACCAAAAAAGGCCGAGAAAGTGTAATCGAATCAGTATCAAATGATACCGTCGCATTCGCCATTTCGTACATAATAGTCATGGTTATATTCTGAAACAGTTAATATTAATTTTTTTGTCGGAATTGTTGCTTTTTATTATTATTCAAAATCGATCTTCATCAAGCAACAAATGAATCAATCAAATAAACAATTTCTGCCATTATCTAATGCTTCAATACAAAAAACTTTCCGAGAAATTTCCTTGTTCTGCAGCATCACGTCAGCCAAAGTAGGCATTCCGCAGATTTTTCCACAGCTTCACGTCAACGAACTTTCATTTCCTGTTTCCAACCCCAATAGTATGCAAAATGAAACCCGTGTTCCCTCATCACGTCTTCACGAACCCTCTACCGCAGAAAAAAGAGAGACGGAAACGGGGAAAAGGCGAAAGGCAGAAGAGGGCCCTGTTGACAAGTACAGTCCTCACCGCACTCATAAACTTGTACTGATTCTTTGCGCCACCGGGGAAAACCCTTACCGGTTTCCGATACCGCCATTGATTTCTTCATTTGTCCCCTGCTGGTAGACGGAATCAATGCCCGGAATACTCGGTGTTCCAGCAAAATGCGAGAGCATCAGGCATGTGAAGGAACAGATGGGAAATATTTTATACAGGGTGTGGAAAATTGAATTCCAGTGTGGAAAATTGAATTATTCTTGGGATAATACCGGCGCGTTCGCCATTTTGCCATTTTGTTTAATTTCTAATGGGTGTACTTGCAGGTAGAGGACTTTGTGGCGGTTCAGAAAAATATATTTGATGTTCAGTAAAAATCCCTGAGTTTTCCAGATATTCGTCATTTTTGAAAATTCAAAAAAATTCCCCTCTTTTTTGTGGCAAGGCTACAAAGAAAGGAATTTTTTTCATCTGTTTTTTTGATATTATTCCTGAATAGTTGAGCTATCGAATGTTGGTTATGATTTTCGGGGCACATTCACATTTTTTTCTAAACAAAGATCTATCTCAAATTTCATGTTTTGCTTATTTTTCCCTTTGTTTAACCTAACGTGTTGTAAAAAATATGGTTATCTCAGTGTCAAATTAAGTAAAAACATGCCTGTTTCATTGAAATTTCTAATTGGTATAATTCACTGTATTTTCAGCATTCAATACGGAATAAATTTCCATTACAATGAGTTAGGAGCTTTTTTCTTATTTGATTTTTAGACATCAGAGCCAGAGATATGGACTGAACGAGAATAAATTCTCTATCACAAAAACGCCTATATCTCTTGAACCAATTAAGAAAAAATCAAAATTTGATCATAGTTAGCTTTGTTATGAACGTCAGAAATATGTGGAACATTTACTTCATAACTCCATTCACAATTATAAAATCACAACTCTGGCCTTGGAAATTTGACACATTCCACTCTGTATCGAAGTTATGACGTTTTTCAAAATATTTTTATGTTCCAAGTCAACACTATGTTGCCCTTTCTACATTCTTAGCGTATTTCTCAGAATGTGAATTTATTCGGGAAATTAATGAATTGGAAAAGATGTGATGGACGAAAATAATTAACGTTTATATGAATTGATAGAAAGGATTCCTTTTCTAGTTATTTGCATGAAAAATACAAGAGATCACTGTTGAAATATATTATTTTTCGCCATGGAAGAAAATTGCATTGCTTTCACATGATTTTCATATGCATGCCTGTGAAGATTTAATGTTTATTATCCTCTTGAACTGAAAGTTCAAGACTTGACATCAATTGTTGAATCAAGAATAATGAAACATTATATCCCACTACTGGAATCCAAATAGTTGAAGGGAGTTCTGATGCAACAGGAACTTTTTCTTGGAACATAACCTTAATAGCTAACTTAATAAAAATAAGAGTAGAAGATATACATTTCATTTATTTGATCTTATGAACAAGGAGTAAAATATTCTGACTGTATAGTAATTTATTAGTTTAAAAAATATTCATACATTACAACCACAGTAGGTTTGTACAAATAATATGGAACAGGTCAAACATATGCTTCAAATTTATCATTCACCTGTTCTAAAATAAGACACAAACTCCTCCACATTATAGGGCCCCTACAGCATTAAAAGCTTGTGTCTATTTTGAAAGAAGTAGCACTAGATATAATATATTCTTTCGATTAAGAGCAAATACCTACGGTTGGATGTTACATACACAAATTTCTTCAAAATGGGCTTATACGAAGTGGTTCTTTTTCTGAAACGTGAAAACGATCAACAATAATCATTTAGAGACCGATGATGGCCATCCAAAACCCGTTTACTTACGAAAATGCAATTTCATTCTGCAAGTTCTTTCCTCATAATTCCTTCAAAATCCTACCTGAACAATATTTTCCGGTCGCTTTCGTGAAAAGATCGTATAAGGAAGCCTTTTTTGTCCATTTACACATTCCAAATAAATTTTGAGCACCAAAAATGATACCGAAACTAACCAAACTTCTGGGGGACCGGAATTTCGTTTGAAATCTTTCCAAACGGCCAGATACCTAAAAAAAACTTCGTTATCAAGTGTAAAAAAGGCGATTAGTACTTACTTTTGCTTTATTCATGCTTATAAATCGATTTTTGGTCCAATTCAAATTTGCCGTTTGTACCCATGTCAAAATATCTTTGATACTTTTACTTTGATGTAAACAAAGATACTGGCAACGCCGTTTCGTCATTAAAGATATTCTCTGTACGCGCACAGATTTTTTATCAGGTGCACCAATTCCTGAAAACGAAACCATGGCCAGAGTTGTGATTTTATAATTGTGAATGGAGTATAGATATTCCAATTCTCTGTCGCAAAATGTCAAGCAAAGTGAAAACACGAGAATTTATAGTGAAACTTTTTGAAACTAATCAAAAATGGAGCTTCAAAAGAATCGCAAAAGAGGCTCGCGTTCGTCCGGAAACGGTATCAAGAGTTGTTAAGCGCTTCAACGAAGATCTTACAATTAACCGCAAGGAAGGAACCTGGAGGAAAAAGGGGTTTCATAGCTCAAAAAAGTGAAGAAAGCTATTAGCCTTTTCAGAAGAATCCTAACCTTTCAGGACGGAAAGTGGCCCAAATAGTGGGTTGTTCGCAGTCAACCGTTCAGAAAATCAAGTCGAGTTGTGGGCTTAGAACATATATAGTTCTTTAGTTATCGAGAAAAGGGGTTACAGTCCACTGCGGCCTTAAGGTCTATTGTGCCCCCTAACAGAGCTGTTATCATCGCGCCGGGCTTAGAACATACAAAGTGCAGAAAGTGCCAGACAGGAACGCTGTGAAGAATCAAGAAGCGAAATCAAGAGCAAAGAAATTGAAAAAAGATTTCTTGAAAAATTTTTCCTGTTGCGTGATGGACGACGAAACCTATGTCTTGGCTGATTTCTCGCAACTTCCTGGTCAGGAATTTTATACTGCAGATTCTCGTGGAAATGTTGACGAACAATTTCGCATGAAGAAACAAGCAAAGTTTCCTAAAAAATTCCTGGTTTGGCAAGCAATTTTCACTTGTAGGAAAAGGAGCAATTTTTCGTTGGCCAAGGCTCTGTTGACTCGAAGATATACATCGAGGAATGCTTGAAGAAGCGACTTTCACCATTTTTACGTGAGCACGATATGTTAATAATCTTTTGGCCAGATTTAGCTTCATGCCATTATAGCAAGGCCACCAAGGAATGGTACGAAGCTAATGAGGTGGTTTTTGTCCCCAAAGAGGCCAATCCACCAAATTGCCCAGAACTCAGGCCAATCGTAAGATATTGGGCCCTGGTAAAAAGACAACTGAAAAAGACTAAGAAATCAACGAAAACATTAGCGGAATTCATGCAAAAGTTGAAGACAACATCCCAGAAAGTGACTGAGAACACTATAAGAAGCATGATGGGAAGAATTCCAGAAAAAAATCCATGAATTTTTTGAAAAATAGTTTTGATTTTTTTATTGTAAATACAGTTTTCATTGGAATTAGAAGATGATTCGAAAATGAGTTTGATTTTCGAAATCGGTCCAGTGGTTCAAAAGATATAAGCATTGTTGTGATAGCGAATTCATTCTCGTTCAGTCCTTATTAGTAAAACGTCGAATTTTCCAATTTTCGAAGAAAAATAGAAAAATCTTTTTGAAAACTTTTTGTTTCTTGATTTATACAAAATTGAATATTTAGTGTTCCAGGGATTTTGACTAAGAATATCCGTCAAGAGAAATCAGTTGAAATCAATTTCATCAAATATTAAAATACAATTTTGGTCGAACAAAAATTATCCTCGAATAATATCCCATTTGACGGTTAATATTTCAACAGTAAAATATTTTATTTAGAAATTTCGACGTACAAAATGGCGAAAGCGCCGGTGTTCTTTGACGCTGAGTTGATTACACTTTTCAATTTCGTCAATTGTTCACCATTCTCAGTATTGAATTGCTTGATAATGAGAAGAATAATTATAATTGGACGCGTTACTTGCTTTAGGAACATGTAATTTTTTGGATATTCTGAAAGTGGAATGTGGAATATCATATTTCGAAAAAATATGTGGGTACCCTTAGGAAATTGAGAAGTTTTTGATAAAAATTCGAATCGAAATTTGTCATGTTCTCATTAATACCCTGCAGAATTTTCTCGTCAAAGCGGAGAGGAAAACGTAAAACATGGCTCCTGAAAATTTCATCCTTCAAATGTTGAAGGCAAGTAGATATGAGCATATTTCTGATCGTCCCAATAGAGAATATTTGTCAAAAGCTCGAAGGGGATCCAGAAATGACTTCAATTTTGGGAGAGGTTACTAAAGAATAATTCTCTTAGACACATTTTATTCAATGGTAGTGTAATGTACATCAAAAATTCTATTAAAATTTTCGAGTAAAAACTTCAAAGTATTCCAAAACAATTTAATGAAACGAAATATATTATTTATGACGAGTACCATTGCAAGAAGAATAAACTTTAGTACCGCAAGCAAAAGCGAATACTGCATTGATTTCATCCTGGCATAATCGATAAGGACCAAGGTGTATGGCCACAATTTGATGAGCACCATAGACAGGAAGTGACAGCTGCTGGAACTGGAGTGCAGTTGAAAATCCAGTGACTGAAAAATATATAAAAATGGTCATGGTCCGCCAGAACCCCAGATTTGAATAGTTCAGACTTCATTGAACAATTTTTCAAATGCACCAAAAAAAATGTACTAGACGAAAACAGGGAGAAAAAATATCACCCTGTAGATTTGCAATCGAAATTGGCATGGCACATGGTGCAAACTCCAAATTATAATATCTATGCCAAATTTCAGTTGAATATCTTGTGAAACGCAAATTCTATAAATAAAATTTTAAAAAAATCAAAACTCGAACTGTATCTCGAAAACGAAAAGTATGTACTCGGGACCTTCTCCTTCTTAGAATGATGAAAGGAATCTCCCCTCTTCGTTTGTAGCTCGAGCTTAGGAACACCCTGTTTGTATACTCACCGAATGTTGCATGAAGCAATGGGGTTGTTTGATTCGTAGCATGTATAACCATGAAACAGCCACCTGGTACTGGAATTAAACAAAAATAATTTGGATAATTCCATTGAAGGAATTAGTGGATGTGTGATATCAGATACATTCATTTTCATGCTTAAAATGAGTTATGTTGCTCTGGTTGTGGTCACATGAGGCCGGGATGATATTAAGTATCGGGTGTTTTTTAAGAGTGATAGAATTTTCGAAAGGGATAACTGTGTTTTGATAGAAGGTAGAAGCCATGCTGTTTTGACATTTCTGTTCAGTAAGCATTGACAAATTATCATGGAAAGCTTATTCGTCGAACTATCGATAGATTTCGGACGACATTTTCTTTAATCGATGCAACAACAACAAGACCAAGAACTGTACGTTCAGAAGAAAGTATCGCTGATGTAAGTGATAGCATTAATTAAGATCCAGATTTGTCTATTCGTCGACGTTCACAACAAGACTCTGTGCATCAACCACATGGAAAATTTTGCGTAAAGATCTTGGTCTATACCTATCCAACTGGTTCAAGAACTAAAGCCACTTGACCATAATAAGCGTCGTTGATTTGCTTGATTGGGCCTAGAACAGCTTGAAGTTGATCCACTTTTTTATCGAAGAATTGTGTTCAGTGATGAAGCTCATTTCTGGTTTAACGGATACGTAAACAATCAAAATTGCCGTATATACTCCATTCACTTTTATAAAGTATCTTGGTGGGCCATGGTTTAGGTATATCAAGTTCTTTTACTTAAAACGGACGCAGGTTGGCAATCGTGAAAATCAAGCGACATTGCCAAGTCTACTTTCTATTTACTCTTTTTCAACTTTGTGAATGGAGTTAGTTCTTATAATGCCGGGTTTCCACCAAGCGGACAGAACAAAAACAAAACACCAACTCGGTCCGTTTGTGACAGTCCGCGAACTGTTTGCAAACTGTTCTAGAACTTGTGGATTGTTTTCCGGACTCGAAAGTCCGCGAATTGCGTTTTTACGGACACAAACAGAGTCCCATCTAATGTCGGTAAACTTCAAAGAATTTACGAGTTCTAGGACTGTTTGTCAGCTTGGTGTAAACGCCTAGTTTGTTTTTATTTACGTTGTTGCGATCTAATGTGGTAGTTTGATTCGGTGCGTGAAGGGAAGAAGTCGTAATGTTTATTAAAACTTGATCGAAGTTTACCTCCTATACTCATATCATCTCCTCTGAGATCTTGTAACAGTTTAGACGTCACATTTCCCCTTTTTTGCCTTAAGGATGGCCTAATCCAAAACCGGCGTTCTTTTCAATAATGTAAAATGTAACTGCCAGCAAAAATAAATCCTCGTCGTTTTGTTCTCTCAAGTTTGCAGCGCGCCACATTCTCACAACTACACGTCCGGTGTCTCTATGTAAACTGAATCAAACTTAAACAAAACACGAACAGTTTTCATTCATTTCTGTCCGCGACTGGTGTAAACTGAAAGTCCGTTGGGAACCCCAACAGTCTTCGAACATTTTCCAAACAAAATTGTTCGAAATTTCTGTCCGAACGGACAGTTCGTGTTTTGTTTTGACCTGTCCGCTTGGTGGAAACCCGGCATAAGGTTTATCCTGTGACACAAGATTCGTAGTACCACTACATTTTCATACTGGAGTATTTCAAGTTGCGCAAAGAGGTATTTAATTGTCGTCTGTAGGCTTATTTCTTGAGAATTTTGAAAAGTGTGGATTTCCATACGTCCGTCTGTTCTGTTCTTCTAAAAGTTTTTCTGTCGGGTTGATAAACTATCACAAAGTAACGGACTATTCTGTCCATTATTTTTCAGTAAAATTTCAACACTCGGTTCTTGATTTCCGTACAACAAATAGCATAACTGAATCTTCCAATCATATGTTTATACTCGTACACGTGTTATTTTTCCAGTATTAACAGAGAAAAAAAGTTTTTCAATATTCTTCAGATCTTTGGAATTATTGAATTCACATAATATTTCCTCAAGTTCATCGTTTTCCCAAAGTAAATAAACATTTTGTTAAATACGTAATTTCTACGATTTATATGTAGAAACGGCAACGTTGCGTTCATATCTGACAGAAGAATGACTATAACCTAACATTTTCAAAATATACGCGGTGAAATGTGTCAGAATTCCAGGGCCTCCCGGGCTACTTTATAAAAGTGAATGGAGTATATGTAGTGAAATCAATCCTTAAGAAGTTCTAAAGGTTCCATTGCATCCTGAAAAATGCACTGTATAGACTGCTTCACACGCTGGAGGCATCATCGGTCTATATTTCTTTAAAAAAGACGCTGGGGCTAATGTTACAGTGAATGGTGCTAGTTACAGGTCGATGATAAATGATTTTCTGTTTCAAAATTTGAATGACATCGACCCAGAAAAGTTTTGGTTCCAACAAGATGATGCTGCACCTCATGCTGCTACCGTAACAATTGTTTGAAGAAAGATTTGGCGAAAACATCATACCGAGAAATGGTGCAATTATATGGTCTCCAAGATCATGCGACATAACTCCAATGGATATTTTTTTTGGGTGTATGTCAAGTCATTGGTTCACGCTGATAAACCAGAAACAATGGACGCTCTGTAAGCCAACATAACTCGAGTTAATGGTGAAATAAGGCCTGAATTACGCGAAAAAGTGGTCCAAAATTGGTCTGGTCGAAAGCGGTTCTTCAGAGCTAGCGGGGGTGGACTTAGGCCAGAAATTATTTTTAAAACATGAAAAATTGGCTTCAATCTTAATTTAAATGTGCTTCATTTCATTTTAAAGGTCTATTACTCTAAAAAAACACCCGATACCTACACTATTTTATAAGGGTGGAATTTTCATTTAGTTGTGTTCTCAGAAAGTTAAAATGGAACTGAACAGTAATGAAATCATACCTTATTTATTGCCAAGTCAAAGAAAGTTGAATTCATGGAAATCTATTGTGCAAACAACACTGAGAAGGCCTCAGAGCCTCAAACAACCTATCCCTCAAAAAGATAAAATAAGAGATATCATATCTTCAATTTTCCTATCCATGGTCAATAAATTCTTTCACTCTACAACTACTACTCTTACCTTTAAAGAACGGAATACTACCGCTGGGCTCGACAATGTCACACAGAGTCCTAGAGGAGCTCAGATTCCTGAAGGGCAACTGCTGACCGCCGACCACCATGTTCCTCCCATTAAAACTTACCGAAATACCCTGCGAAGCAGGAATAGATCGACCTGCAGACGTATGCTGTCTGTCACCGTGAACAGTTGGAATGTTCGACTGCAGGATGTTCCCTGCACGGGGTGGGGCACCTCTTCGATTCCTCTTCAGGGCTGGTAGCGGAATTGGGGGAACGAGCAGAGAAGGCTTGGGGTCGACGGCATGTTTGGGATGCGAGGAGATGGGGACAACGCCAAGCGGACGTTCTCCGTTGGAGATATTGGGATGAATTCTGTTTTGGGATGATCCAAATGCATTCACGATCTGTTTGATGTCCTTTTCCATCCTTGCTAAGGAGACTATGATGGTGCTGTTCTCGTTTTCAGTCGCCTTATCTGGTGAAGGAGCTGATCGAAAATAATGAGGAGTGAATGCGTTTATACTGGGGGTATATGAAAAGTTGAAGTAAAATTTAGGTCATTCCTCTTCAAAATATAGGGTTGGTTTTCTTTTTTGAGCCCACCCTGCCTTGTTACAGTCCCCCAAAGATGGCACCCGAAAAAGAGTTTTTAATTTCTTTCCCTAGAACCAAAACCTGACAAGAATAAAATTAAGCATTCATTTCTAACGAGAAAGCAATTCTTGTTGGTGTTCTTCTATGATTTTGGGTTTCTTGAAATTTCATGCTAAAGTTCACGGTTTAACAGAAATAGTATATTATTTTATAAGGAGGAGAAGTGTCACTTTTCGTGGCGAGCTTGAGTTTATCCGCCGAACGGAGTGTGGCGGATAATTGAAAGCGAGCCACGAAAAGTCACTTCTTCTCCGTATTAAATATGCTATTTTATTTCCAAACGTCTTCGAATTCATGAAAATTGTACATTTAATGTAACTTTATCAGATAAAAATGACGTTTGAATTGGAAGTTTTTGTATTCTATGCATCTATGTTCATGGTAACCAATCAATCTTTTTCGTAGCAACACTTTTCCTGCCGCCGGCGCCGGAGGGTATAGGTATATTATTTCATTAGGAGAAGTGTCACTTTTCGTGGCGAGCTTGAGTTTATCCGCTATGCATTTATGTTCTTGGTAACCAAGTAATCTTTTTCGTAGCAACACTTTTCCTGCCGGAGGCGCTTGAGGGAAAAGTGAATATTTCTCCGCCTAGGCGGAGAAATAGAACTTTTCGATGATCCTGTCAGTCGAGAACTGATGTTGTTATCGTACGTTTGGAAATAATAGTATATTATTTCATTAGGAGGAGAAGTGTCACTTTTCGTGGCGAGCTTGAGTTTATCCGCCGAACGGAGTGAGGCGGATAATTGAAAGCGAGCCACGAAAAGTCACTTCTTCTCCGAATGAAATATGCTATTTTATTTCCAAACGTTTTCAAATTCATGAAAATTGTACATTTATATTGTAACTTTATCAAATAAAAATGACGTTTGAATTGGAAGTTTTCGTATTCTATGCATCTATGTTCATATTGTTCATGGTAACCAAGTAATCTTTTTCGTAGCAACCACTTTTCCTGCCGCCGGAGGGAAAAGTAAATATTTCTCCGCCTAGGCGGAGAAATAGAACTTTTCGATGATCCTGTCAGTCAAGAATTGACGTTGTTATCGTACGTTTGGAAATAAAATAATTTATCAACACATAATACGCATTTGTCGTTGAGGCTGGAGTTATTTTCGATATTATAGTTATTCATTAAGTTGACATTTTAATTCAGCGGATGTCAAGTTGACATTTAGTTCAGAACTGCTACAAATAAAAACACAAATTAAAAATCATATCAAATAGGTGCACTACGAAAAGGCCTAATTCAATACATCACAAATAGCAAGAAATAAATATTTAAAAATTTTAAATGTTTTGTTACATTCATCTTATAGTTGTAGCACAACTCCGTATTATTTACTTCAAATTGTATCGCGTCAAAGACAAATTTCATCTGAATTGAATGCCCGAGATTACTTTTATAATAATTTCAAGGAAAATTTAAACTGTTTCAGTCCAAACATCATCGAAAATTAAGCATATTATTAATGGATATTGCAGAAAGAAAATTGGATATTGTGAGCTATCGTTATACTCCATTCACTTTTATAAATTATCCCGGTTGGCCATGACATTATGACACATTTAACCGTGTATATTTTGAAAATGATAGGTAATAGTCATTTCCTGTCAGATAACTACGCAACGTATAACAATAGTCCGTTACTTTATGATAGTTCATTCGGAAAATGAATAAAAATACTCGAATTACCCGACAAAAAAACTTCTATACGAGCAGACAGACCTATGGAATTCCCATTTTTAAAATTCTCAAGAAATAAGCCTACAAAAGACATTTAAGGTGGGCGTTCAATGTAGTGTGTTTTTATTCCAAGTAGCATTTGAAAATGGTTCCACTTTGACAACTGAAATTTTCTCAACTCAGAAAGGATTGGAGTTCTTCATGAAATAATTTGAATCCATTTCACTTCGAAAGTTCATTTTTTTCCTTTCAAAAATAGAAGAAAATGAGGCAACTCATGCTTCTGTTTTATTTCAAACGAAAGACCCATGAAAATAGTTCAACTTCCGATTAAAGGTGAATCTACAGATAATTTCGTTCCGAAAAACATACCTACGGAATTGGCAGAGAATGGCCAAATTCAAATAAATAGCGAGTAATAGTTCCTGCTACATTTTCACTAATTTCATAATTCATCGTTTTTCGGATAGAAAGCGCCATTGTATATTTCATTCATAAGGATGCTATTCACTTTGGGAAAATAATGAATTTGAGGAAATATTTTGTGAATTCAATAATTCAATTCAAAGTTGAAGAAACTCCTCTCTCTGTTAATGCTGGAAATATTTCACGTATATAAACATGGTTGGAAGATTCAGTTATGCTTTTTTCTTGTACGGAAATCAAGAATCGAGTGTTGAAATTTTAATATAAAATAATGGAGAGAATAGTCCGTTGCTTTATGATAGTTCATTTGAAAAAAGAATAAAATACTCGAATAACCCGACAGAAAAACTTCTAAACGAAAAGACGGGACTATGGCATTCCCATTTTTTAAAAAATTCTCAAGAAATAAGCCTACAGAAGACATTAAAATACCTTCTTGCACAACTTGAAATACTCCAGTATGAAAATGTAGTAGTACCACGAAACCTGTGTCACATTTAAACCTTAAAAGAACTAACTCCATTTACAACTTTAAATAGAGTGAATAGAAATTAGCATTGGCAACGTCTCCGAGAATTATTTCGACATGGCCGATATTTCTCGAGCGCCAACCTGCGTTAGTTTCAAGTAAAAAAAAACTTGATAAACCTAAATCTTGGCCAACCGGGATACCTAAGTAAAAATAAGATAAGGAGAAACATGAATTAATGTTGTAATAGCTCAGCTAGAAAACCTCTTGGTGAAAACAGAAATCCATGGTTTCCACCTTTCTGAGTCTCTCTAAAAAGTGATAGGGACACAAACATAGTCTTATAGTTTCTGAGCTACCATTCAATATTGGGCACACCATTTAGAAGATCCAAAAATGAATTAATTTGCAACTCACCCTTCTGCTGATTCGAAGATGGCGTCCCGTCAAACACAACTTCGACAACCATCTTCTCTTGGTCATCATCAGAATCAAAATCAGACTCATGGGTATCCGATCCAAAGATCAAGTTGAAATCCGGTAGACTCTCAGGAGAACACTTCTTCTCGATTATAAGTTCTAGCTTTTCGTACTCGAATGGCCGTTTTGGCCCATTCAAACCCCTCAAAGAAGAATGATGGGTCACTTGGTGCGATGTAGCACCAATATCCGGTCTCTTATCGGACAGATTGAAGTACGACAAGGATGAGGTAGGTTTGGACTTGTCTTTTTGCGTCTGTTTTGTTCGGTTGAATTCCATATTTCCCAATTCTTCGAATGTTGGAAATGGTGCATCATGTCCGTGTAATATGAGGAGTCTCGAGATGGCCCATGGGCTTCCTTTGTAGGTTGTTTCCTTCAGCATACCTCCAATTCTAACCTTCCTCGACTTGCATCGATAAGTCACTTTCCTGGATGACATAAACTTGGCAATGTACTCCCGTCTTCTCTTGCATGACACCTTGAAGATCTTGAAGTTTTCACCATGACGAACATGTCGCTCTTGAATGACCACGATAGACGGCACACTAGTAGTACTAGTGGTACTAGGCTTCATGTCGACAATTCGGTATTAACAGGTGAACTGGAGCTCCTTCATCCAGGCCAGAACTTATATAAGCTGCGTTCGAAGCTTCTTGTTATTGTAACGAGGTAACACAGCGATAAGGTTGAATAGAATTGACTCATTCGATAATTGATATCGAAGTTAATTCGAAATAGTCCTATTGAAGACGGCTCTTCGCGAAATTCTGGACAATGGGTGTTTGTGGTATTATATTACGTTTTATTGTCGTATTTGAAAACTGATTTCATACGAAATGAAAACTGGATATGTTATCGGTGCAATTCGGTTGATCAGAATCTTGTAGACACAATAGTGGTCAGATACTATTGGTGTAATGAAGATAGCTTACATACAATGATCATATGAAAATGGACTCTTTCTTTAATGGTCTATATGTCAGACTGATAAGCCATTTCTCATTAGTCTTGATTTGTGCTATGACTTTTCAACCCTATAGGGGAGAAAATTCAATGTTACATTGGGATAATCTTTTCTAGGGTAACACACTGGTAGAACTCTGCAAATCGGGTGATTGTATAGGCGGAATGTCAAAGTTTCATCAGTTTTTCTGAAGAAATGGGAAAATCATGGAAAATATGAATACGAATATGCTGTTTTGCATTGACCTCAAAGCTAGGATAACTGTGAAAACATTTTTATCGTGCCCTTTTTGCCGGATTTTTTTACTGGTTTTCGAGAATTTTTTGAAAATACACTGCGCAAAAAAATTAACGCACATTATGGAAATCTCAAATTTATTCTACAACTGAAGGTGTTCTCAATGATAATTATTTTCATCAGAATTATGCATGCATATGTTATCCACTTTCAACGTTTTCTTCAATACAGATGTTTTCTCCCAGCAGGAATAAAAAAAGATGATATTATAAGATTTTGAATGTATGGGCTCCATTCTAAAATCAGTTGTTCTCGATCAATTCTAATGATCAATAGTTTTTCTTTCGTTTGATTTTCCACACTCGATCGCTATGCAACGCGAAACACGCAATTTGACCCAAGAGGAATGTGCCCAAGCGGTAGTTTTGCGAGAAGAAGGGTGGACATACACAAGAATTGCAGAAAGGTTTGGAGTTTCCCATACAAGTGTGTCCAGAATGTTGCAGCGATTCAGGGAGACAGGTATGAATGTCCGAAGACCAGGACAGGGTAGACCACGGGTAACAACTGCCATTCAAGAACGTTACTTGAGAGTTTCTTCGTTTAGACAACGGTTTGCAACCGCTCGTCTCCTTCAAAATCAGCTTGAGCAAACTCATGAGGTGCAAATTAGCACTCAGACAATAAGAAATCGCCTCAGAGAATATGATTTAAGGCCTCGTCGCGGCAAAAGGCCCAGCTCTTACCCCAGCCCATCGAAGGGCGCGTTTGGATTTTGCGAGAGAGCATATCCATTGGCAAGAGGCCGATTGGAAAGAGTTCTCTTAACAGATGAGTCTAGATTCTGCCTCTACCATTGTGATCGACGTTCCCTTGTATACAGACGTCCACATGAAAGATATGCTCAGTGCAATTTCCTGAATACTACTGGTTTCGGGGGAGGATCGATTATGGTATGGGGTGGAATATCTTTGACTGCTCGCACAGACGTAGTGGTCGTTGATAATGGAGCTATGAATGCTGATTATATAAGGCACATTCTTGAAGAGCATGTAGTGCCATTTGCCCCATACATTGGTGAAAATTTCATTTTTATGGACGATAATGCCAGACCCTATCGTGCGCGCATCGTTCAGGAGTACCTTGAAGAGGTTGAAGTCTCTCGAATGGAATGGCCAGCAAGAAGTCCAGATCTCAATCCGATTGAGCAGGTTTGGGACAACCTCAATAGAAGGCTGAGAAGTTCAGAAAATCATCCAGCTACTCTTAATGACTTAGGAATCCAACTCGGAGAAATCTGGGAAGGATTAGATCAGGACATTTTAAGATCACTCATTTTGATATGAACCGTCGTTGCCGAGCTGTAATTAACGCAAGGGGTGGAAATACCAAGTATTAAATCACTTATCAGCATTTCAGTATTTTGAAAATTGTTCATTTCTCTTCTTTCACATGAGATTCGGTGAAATCCTGAATTTTTCTTCCATTTAATGTGTCTTGTTTCGTTCAAAACCTTCCCGAGAGAACATAAAAAATAAGTTATAAAGTCAATGTAAAGTTAACTTTCATTAAAATTGAGATTTTCAGAATGTGCGTTAATTTTTTTGCGCAGTGTACTTCTACATCGCGTAGATATAGATGCATAGAAATACCTGGTGTTGGCACTGATTAAATTTTGTTTAAGACTCTCTTGTCGATCGAAAATGTGATATTTTGTGCGGCTTTTCATTTCTCCCGAAAGGGGTCGCGTTATTTGTCGTTGCCACAGTAGCGCCACGACCGATAAATATTGCGGATTTATTCCGGAACTAGACCAAACTCTGAAATCTAGAATGCCGTTTTGATCTACAAATTTTGGTCACGATTTTTAGTAAGGAGTCGATACACGAGGTATTCTATGCATCTATGCGTAGATAATCGAAATTACAACCAAGCATGAATCGACTATTTCTTTTCGATCGTATACAAATGTCCTCACTGTATCGCAGCTTCGCTGCGATTTTAAGATTCTTCTGGACTCACTTTTTCGACAGATTCCCTCGGGTCGGTCCACAGAGTTACCATTTCAGTATAGTATAGAAAAATCATGGATGAAACTCAGTCTTAGCAGGTCTAACTGAACCGGCACGCGACAATTAAATTACGACCATCAATTTCTGCAACATAATCAAGGTATTCTATCGATAACAACGAACCAAAGTTCCATTATCCGAATATTCGAGATCGTTTCCCGGCTTCTAATTCGGAATTTCCCTAATTAACTACGGATATGAGGGGCGATCAGAAACTCTCGAGGGATTTGGATGAATCGGAACGATCGCAATCTAATTTTTATTGGACAGGTACTGAATTTGGGTTAGAAAGGATTAATTCAGCGTCCTCCACTAACGAACCCTTCGTCGCCTTGAGGACTATCCAGAAGATGCCATTTTATTCCTGGTATGGACAGGGCAGGAGTAATGCAACATACAGTGTAGTAATGTACCGTCTTTTACACAAGTAGTATGCAAAAGGGCCTCAGAATTATCGAGCAATAATTCCAGACTATAGCAATCCCTTTTGAGGTGGGCGTTCAATGTAGTGTGTTTTTATCTCAAATGGCATTTGGAAATGATTACACTTTGAGAACTGAAATTTTGTGGGTTAACTCAGAAAGGATAATGAAATAATTAAAATCGATTTCATTTCGAAAGTTCATTTTTTTTTCCTTCAAAAATAGAAGAAAATAAGCCAACTCATGTTTCTGTTTTATTTCCAAACGACAGACCCATGAAAATACACTGCGCAAAAAAATTAACGCACATTCTGAAAATTTCAATTTTAATGAAAGTTAACTCTACATTGACTTTATAACTTATTTTTTATGTTCTCTCGGGAAGGTTTTGAACGAAACAAGACACATTTAATGGAAGAAAAATTCAGGATTTCACCGAATCTTATGTGAAAGAAGAGAAATGAACAATTTTCAAAATACTGAAATGCTGATGAGTGATTTAATACTTGGTATTTCCACCCCTTGTGTTAATTACAGCTCGGCAACGACGGTTCATACTCAAAATGAGTGATCTTAAAATGTTCTGATCTATTCCTTCTCAGATTTCTCCGAGTTGGATTCCTAAGTCATTAAGAGTAGCTGGATGATTTTCTGAACTTCTCAGCCTTCTATTGAGGTTGTCCCAAACCTGCTCAATCGGATTGAGATCTGGACTTCTTGCTGGCCATTCCATTCGAGAGACTTCAACCTCTTCAAGGTACTCCTGAACGATGCGCGCACGATGAGGTCTGGCATTATCGTCCATAAAAATGAAATTTTCACCAATGTATGGTGCAAATGGCACTACATGTTCTTCAAGAATGTTCCTTTTATACTTATCAGCATTCATAGCTCCATTATCAACGACCAATAGGTCTGTGCTAGCAGTCAAGGATATTCCACCCCATACCATAATCGATCCTCCCCCGAAACCAGTAGTATTCAGGAAATTGCACTGAGCATATCTTTCATGTGGACGTCTGTATACAAGGGAACGTCGATCACAATGGTAGAGGCAGAATCTAGACTCATCTGTGAAGAGAACTCTTTCCCAATCGGCCTCTTCCCAATGGATATGCTCTCTCGCAAAATCCAAACGCGCCCTTCGATGGGCTGGGGTAAGAGCTGGTCCTCTTGCCGCGACACGAGGCCTTAAATCATATTCTCTGAGGCGATTTCTTATTGTCTGAGTGCTAATTTGCACCTCATGAGTTTGCTCAAGCCGATTTTGAAGGAGGCGATCGGTTGCAAACCGTTGTCTCAACGAAGAAACTCTCAAGTAACGTTCTTGAATGGCAGTTGTTATCCGTGGTCTACCCTGTCCTGGTCTTCGGACATTCATACCTGTCTTCCTTAATCGCCGCAACATTCTGGACACAATTGTATGGGAAACTCCAAACCTTTCTGCAATTCTTGTGTATGTCCACCCTTCTTCTCGCAAAACTATCGCTTGGGCACATTCCTCTTGGGTCAAATTGCGTGTTTCGCGTTGCATAGCGATCGAGTGTAGGAAATCAAACGAAAGAAAAACTATTGATCACTAGAATTGATCGAGAACAACTGATTTTAGAATGGAGCCAATACATTCAAAATCTGATAATATCATCTTTTTTTATTCCTGCTGGGAGAAAACATCTGTATTGAAGAAAAACGTTGAAAGTGGATAACATATGCATGCATAATTCTGATAAAAATAATTATCATTGAGAACACCCTCAGTTGTAGAATAAATTTGAGATTTCCATAATGTGCGTTAATTTTTTTGCGCAGTGTAGTGCAACTTCCGATTAAAAGTGAATCTACAGAGAATTTCATTCAGAAAATCAACTTGAAATACGGAATTGGCAGATAATGGTCAAATTCAAATAAAGTATAGCGTTCCTGCTTTACCTACATATTCAATGATTTCATAGTTCAGCGATTCTCGGATAGAGAGCGCCATTGTACACTCCATAAGGGAGACGGAGAAAAACGAAAGGGAAATAATCTGGAATCTCTCAGGAATGTATCACTCCCAAAAATTTCCTCTGGATCTCAGTAAGAACCAGCTACACCTCCACCACGGCTTTCTTACAGGGCATTGTCGCCTCAGGAAGTGTTTGGTGAGAATGGCTTTATCGGACACTGAAGAATGTGTGGGGAGAAGGAAGAAACTCATATTCACTTGGTCACAGAATGCCTTGCCATTGCAAGCCAAAGGAAAGAATCTTTTGGGCAAGAAACTTGCAGTAGTGAGGAATTAACCTTGTTGAAACTATCCCAGATATTTGATTTCATCTCTGGAACTGAAAGGCTAGGTGTGAAGTGCCTCTGTTAAGCGGCCCACTAACAAGGCTCCCCTTCCGGACATTTTATGAGACCACGTGCGAAAAGAGTCTCCGTGATTGGTCAAGGACTCATAAAATGCCTACATGCAACTGAGACTACGTTAGTGGGCGCTATTAGGGGGAAGTAGGTAAGGAAGTGAACTTCCTAAAGCCATCCCAGGTCGTGAAGTTCATCAGAACTCTAGATCAGGAGGGCGAGCTGTAGACTATGTATTGGCGAGAACAGCTCTAATAGGGGGAATTATGGACCTTTAAGTCGCAGTGCAATTAAACCCCCCTTAAATCTACATCTTATGTACCGTCTATCGTGAAACGAAACGCTATTCTTTGTGGACGACACAGAGCTGTTAGTATTTTGTCACATTTCAATTTTCCTAATGGTGATTTTTTATATATCTTACGCGATCTAGGTTACAGGGTTCTTCTGGTGTTCTTGATCTGTGAATCTTGCGGTCTGGGTTCCTGGGGTCGATAATTCAGTGAACTATATGGTTTCGATAGCTTGGGTCCTCCTTGCCTGATTTCCATCCGAATATTCTTCATCCGACATCTGATCGTCGAAAGAACGTTATTGGAACTTCATATTGGGGCAAGAGAATGCAAAATACTCGGGGCTATCCATTGAAATTCCACATGATCCCGAAAATTCGACGAGGATCGAATGCTTTGTGCTCATTCCTGCGGGCGGTTGGAGCGTTGCAAGGTTTTCCACTCTTTTTAACAACTGCGGGTTAGGTTATCCCTGCTCCGTGATGCCGATGGAAAGTTTCTCACGTTGATGTTAACGTCTCGGTTTTCCACGGAAAGTGGGTTACTGAAACAAGTTTGTTCCATTTGGCACGTTAACGCATTTCGGAGTGTGCAGGTTTTCAGGGTTTTTTGCTGGAGGGAATCGGACTGTCATCCTATGGTCCATTAGCTGTGACCATCCCGTGTAATCTGACATGTCGAAAAGAGGAATAATCGATTCATACGTGGGTGAAATTTCGATTCTCTAGGCGATGTAGAAATGTTTTCAAAAATTCGCGAAAAGAAGGGCAACTTTGAACTCGATAAAACTGTTCACAGATGAAATTTGGTTATCATCCATTGTTGTTAAATTGAGAAAGAAAAATTATTGGGAATATTGGACACTGTTTATTATCTATTGTTGAGTTCGTGACAATGCCGACGTTTCGAAACAAATTACAGTTACATAATGCAAATATCTATCTCATCACCCTATAAGTCTCTATATTTATGACAATGACATTAACGATTAACATATGATCACAAAATATTGATCTGGAATGGATATCTGGAATGGATATCTGTTCACAGATATCCTGGCAGTGATGTAATAGTATATTCTAAAACTAGTTGCAGAATGGGCTCCTACTCGTATTCCAAATACGAATGCGAAATTCGAAAACGAGCGACGAAGGAGCGAGTTTTCGAACGCATGTGTATTGGAATTGCATTCTGCAACGAGTATTAGACGATATTTTTTCTATTTCAGTCAAATTTTGTGAAATTAAATGAAAAAACTCAAATTGTAGATCCTAGTGACTTTCATATTGTATCCTGGCAGTTGGTGTGAATGTTAGGAAATACGAAAATTGACATTTCCAAATTGACGTCTGCTGAAATTTAAAAGAATCGGAAGTCATTGCTGACAACCACAAAACGAAAAATGTTACTGAAAACGATGCTGTAATGAATTCATTACAGCACTGTTTTTAGTACTGTAATGAACTCATTACGATACTGAAATAGAGAAATTAAATATACGGATCGAAAGATGCAATACAAAATAGCTTGGTATTCATATTTTCCATAATTTTTTCCATTTCTTATGGAAAATTGATCAAACTTTGACATTTCACCTATAAAATCACCCGATTTGCAGAGATCTACCCATAAGGATAATTACCTAATAGGTAGGGGTCTACTACTTCTACTAGTCTTTTAGTTAACGAGACTAGTATAGCTCCCAAATATACCTTTTAAGTAGTTACACTTATCGGTAGATCTTTGCAGATCGGGAGATTTCATAGGCGAAATGTCAAAGTTTGATCAATCAATCAATTTCCTGAAGAAATGAAAAAATTATGGAAAATATGAATACCAAGCCATTTTGCATTTAACTTTCCTCTTGCTATCAGTATACAAGGTGTATTTCGAGGTGAGGTGAGTCATTTTACCGAAAATTTCTTATATGAAATGTTCAATTTAAAAAATTTATAAACAATTTTGGGCATCAATACCTTAATACTACTCTGGCCTGAATCTCTCTGTTCATGGTATCCCCACTTCTCTGCACCAGGTTTATGAACATCAGCGGAGTTGGGTGATTTCTTAGCGGAACTCCATCTTCGTCGAAGCTACTCGTGGAACACCTCAGGGTGGGGTGTTATCCCCCCTCCTATGGAGCCTGGTAGTGGATGAACTTCTACGCAGGCTAACGGAGCTTGTCTTTGAATGTGTAGGCTATGCTGACGACGTAGTCCTAATAATTAGAGGCAAATTCGAAGGCACTCTCTGCGACCTATTGCAGAAGGGCCTTAGAATTATGGAGCAGTGGTGCTTGTCAGTGGCGCTGTACATCAACCCAACCAAGACCACATTGATTCCGTTCACTCGGAAGAGGAAACTTCCAGCCATGAAAACGTTCGTATTAAACGGAAATATCTTGGAGTGGGGGTCTGAAGTCAAATACCTAGGAATAACACTGGATAGCAAACTTCTGTGGAATAAGCATGTTGATAATGCTACTGGCAGAGCTACAAGAGCTCTAGGATGGCATGCGGGCGTCTATGCGGCAGGAATTGGGGCTGTAACTCAAAAATACTGCGATTGATGAACGTCACGATTGTAAGACCTATAGTCACATATGGGGCAGTAGCCTGGTTTGCTAAGACAAGTCAGGCAATTACGAGGAAAATGCTCGACAAAGTACAAAGGTTTGCCTGTGTGTGCATCACGGGAGCTATGAGAACGTGCCCAACCAGGGCGCTTGAGATCATCACAGACATCACACCTCTACATATAGTGATTGATAGGGTAGCCCATGAGGCCATCCTCAGAGTATCTAAAGAAGGAGCAGGCAATGAGAGAGTCAGGTTTCAGAGAGCTTGGTCCTCTCTGAATGGCTACATCTCATCTGCAAACCTTCCTAGTGATGTAATGATCAAGAAAGTAAGCACTCAGAAGAACTTCAGTACAATGCTAAGTAAAAGAGAGGATTGGGAAAGGGAATACACTAACTACAATCTCAAAGAAAATACAATGAAATGGTAACGAGATGGTTCTAAAACCGCTACAGGAGCTAAAGCACTGAGCTCCTACGTCATTGACTCAAAGCTGATTTGGGAGTGCCGAAACAAACTCAATGAGGTAGGCAAGAAGAATAAGGTCTTTTGATCTGCGTTCCCGGTCATTCGGGAATCGTAGGAAACGAAGAGGTCAATACACTGGCCAGATAGGGCGCACAAACGCCACTCACTGGCCCAGAACCCTTCTGTGGTATAGGAAAATGCACCTATAAGAAGGAATTTATGCTGAAGGAGAAAACCGAAAGAGAAAAACTCTGGCGGAATCTCCCAGGGATGGATCACTCCAAAAAGTTCCTCCGGAACTTTGAAACTGCTAGATCCAAAAAATATCTGGATCTCAGTAAAAACCAACTTCACCTACTCACTGGCTTTCTCACAGGACATTGTCGCCTACAGAAGCATCTGTTGAGAATGGGTTAATCGGACACTGATGAGTGTAGATTCTATGGGGAGGAGGAAGAAACCCCTATTCACCTGGTTACGGAATGCTATGCCATTGCAAGCCAAAGAAAAGATAGCTTTGGACAAGAAACTTGTAGAAGTGGGTAGTTATCCTCCTTGAAGCCGTCCCAGATACTGGATTTCATCAAATCTCTGGAACTGGAGGGCGAGCTGTAGGAGGCGCTATGATGACAGCTCTGTCATGGGGCACAATAGACTTTAAGGTCGCAGTGGAGTGTAACCCCTTTTCACTATAACTATAGCGGAACTCTTGTTCTGTACAACTTATACGCTGAACTACATTTTATTTTGATTCATCATAAATTGAAAGCTTATCAACAAGTTCAATATTTGAATAAGGGCCGATTGCACCGTAGACAAAACTGTAGATTAAATCTTAAACGTCGATTAGTGTCTATGATAATCAATAGACACTAATCGAGGTTTAAGATTTAATCTACAGTTTTGTCTGCGGTGCAATCGGCCCTAAACGGCATTTTCTTAACAATAAATACTCGTACCCTCACCGTAACACGATCGAAGATTCCTGATGAGAAGACAAAAAACATGTTGATATCTACAGAGAAGCAGGCGAAGGAGCAGGTTCGGGCTGAGGAATTTTCAGATTCGCCTAGAAACTAGAAAATATTCTAGTTTCATTTTCTCGAAACAGGGGCATAATTCATATACAAAATTTGGTAAAATGACTTATTTCGATGAGTTCTACCATCTGTCAAAAGAAAAGCCTCAGCTTTTAATACACCCCGTATTCACATCACGGTCAGCATATCTGTGAAAAAACTGTTTATCGAGTTTAAAATGGCCCTTTTTGCCGAATTTTTTCGCGATTTTTAAAAAAATTCTTCTACATCGCCTAGGGAATCGAAATCTCGCCCACTTATAAATCGATTATTCCTCTTTTCGACCGTATGAAAATTTCCTCACTGTATCGGAGCTTCGCTGCGATTTTGAGATTCTTCTTGACCCACTTCTTCGGTAGATTCTCTTGAGTCGGTCCACAGAGTTACAATTTTAGTAGTATAGTATGGAACCATTTTAGTATAGTATAGAATAAGCGAGTTTTTCGTGGATATCCATCAGTTATCTCGGTTAATCACGGTATAGGAATGATTTCGACTGTGAGCAGTGTTGGGTTCATCACCCCAATCATCACTATTTACGACCCATCTTCGAAATCTCTCGTAATCGCAAATCCATAAAACTTGAGATCGCCTTTCAACCAGGCGCCGTAAAATCGTGACCCGAACAGATCTAGCGAACGCGGCAATAAAAAATTAGTCGCATCGCGCCGTTTACAAATAGTCCGTGAAATAAGAATAAAAATAAAACTCCCGGTGTCCCCTAGGAATAGGTGGTGACAGCGGAATCCGAGAAACCCACTCAAGCATAGAAAATCAACAGTATCTTGTCGCGCGACGTGTAGATAGTAGATTCACATTTCCATACGGTTTTCGCTCTTTTTGACGTTTGACAGATAGACGACTGGTAGAATCGTTTAAATTATTGCCGGGTGCGTAATTTGGGACAATGTTCGGACATCTGTTTTAGAGGTTTTTGAGCGGATGGGACGTCGGCAGTGCGTTGTTTTGGCTACGTTGATACGTTCGCGATTTAGAGAATACGGACAATACGGTGTCATATTTTCGGGAAGGATACCTGAGTGCTGTCGAGCGTCGTTACTTTGTGATATCTGGACGTTGCTAGGATATATGGAAGAGAGGTTGTTGAACTGGCCTCTATTGCGGTTTTTCCCGCAGTGAAAATAGTTACGTTGTTGAACTGATAGGACGTGAGTGGTTTGTGGGTTTTCTGGGACTCTGGTGTGGTGTTGTACGTATCTGGATACCTCCCGATCTTTTCATCTGGAAATTTACTCGACACAGGGTTGAAAACCACACTGCGCAAAAAAATTAACGCACATTATGGAAATCTCAAATTTATTCTACAACTGAAGGTGTTTTCAATGATAATTATTTTTATCAGAATTATGCATGCATATGTTATCCACTTTCAACGTTTTTCTTCAATACAGATGTTTTCTCCCAGCAGGAATAAAAAAAGATGATATTATCAGATTTTGAATGTATTGGCTCCATTCTAAAATCAGTTGTTCTCGATCAATTCTAGTGATCAATAGTTTTTCTTTCGTTTGATTTTCTACACTCGATCGCTATGCAACGCGAAAGACGCAATGTGCCCAAGCGGTAGTTTTGCGAGAAGAAGGGTGGACATACACAAGAATTGCAGAAAGGTTTGGAGTTTCCCATACAAGTGTGTCCAGAATGTTGCAGCGATTCAGGGAGACAAGTATGAATGTCCGAAGACCAGGACAGGGTACACCACTGGTAACAACTGCCATTCAAGAACGTTACTTGAGAGTTTCTTCGTTGAGACAACGGTTTGCAACCGCTCGCCTCCTTCAAAGTCAGCTTGAGCAAACTCATGAGGTGCAAATTAGCACTCAGACAATAAGAAATCGCCTCAGAGAATATGATTTAAGGCCCCGTGTCGCGGCAAGAGGCCCAGCTCTTACCCCAGCCCATCGAAGGGTGCGTTTGGATTTTGCGAGAGAGCATATCCATTGGGAAGTGGCCGATTGGGAAAGAGTTCTCTTCACAGATGAGTCTAGATTCTGCCTCTACCATTGTGATCGACGTTCCCTTGTATACAGACGTCCACATGAAATATATGCTCAGTGCAATTTCCTGAATACTACTGGTTTCGGGGAGGATCGATTATGGTATGGGGTGGAATATCTTTGACTGCTCGCACAGACCTAGTGGTCGTTGATAATGGAGCTATGAATGCTGATAAGTATATAAGGAACATTCTTGAAAAGCATGTAGTGCCATTTGCCCCATACATTGGTGAAAATTTCATTTTTATGGACGATAATGCCAGACCCCATGGTGCGCGCATCGTTCAGGAGTACCTTGAAGAGGTTGAAGTCTCTCGAATGGAATGACCAGCAAGAAGTCCATATCTCAATCCGATTGAGCAGATTTGGGACAACCTCAATAGAAGGCTGAGAAGTTCAGAAAATCATCCAGCTACTCTTAATGACTTAGGAATCCAACTCGGAGAAATCTGGGAAGGATTAGATCAGAACATTTTAAGATCACTCATTTTGAGTATGAACCGTCGTTGCCGAGCTGTTATTAACACAAGGGGTGGAAATACCAAGTATTGAATCACTTATCAGCCTTTCAGTATTTTGAAAATTGTTCATTTCTCTTCTTCCACATAAGATTCGGTGAAATCCTGAATTTTTCTTCCATTTAATGTGTCTTATTTCGTTCAAAACCTTCCCGAGAGAACATAAAAAATAAGTTATAAAGTCAATGTAGAGTTAACTTTCATTAAAATTGAGATTTTCAGAATGTGCGTTAATTTTTTCGCGCAGTGTATAATCTTACTCGAACTCCAATGCCTTTGAAATATTTTGTGGGGATTCTTATCATAACTTGGGGATGAAATTGTCAAACCCGTACCTGAAAAGATCTTTCCTCTTCAGTCAAAAACTGAAGACCTTGGATCCGTTGTATTCGGTATTAGACATATACTAACGGACAAAGAAACTGCAACACCCAGAAGGAGCTGTTCAAATTTCAATTTTTTTTTGTAAAACATAGATAGTATAGCAAGGAGTTAATGATTAAATTTGGAGAAAATACTCGTGAAGGTTTTTTCATGTTAACATTTGTTGTTACTTAAATATTGAAGTCGTTTTTGCTAATTTTTTAAATTTTACAACAAACCAACTGTTCAAGGAGATTCAAAGTCGATGTTTGGTTTTTGTTAAAATGTCTAGAGCACGTGTACGCGAAATTTATCGCCAGCTGAGTGAATTTGAAAAAGATCGAATTATTGGTCTACGAGAGGCGGGGTTGTCATTTCGAGAAATCGCTAATCGTGCTTGCAGAAGGCCAACTACGGTTATGAGATGTTGTCAAGCGTAGTTTGATAATGCCCAAAATCGAAGAAGAGTAGCCACCGGACGTCGAAGGGACACAAATGAAGTACAAGATCGACGTCTAAGACTTATGGCCATTAGAGACCGATTTGCGACAACTCGATCTTTGGATGATGAGTGGTTAGTAAAACAAAGCCATCCTGTAACTGTCCGAACGGTTTACCGCCGGATAAGGTCTTTTGGACTGCAGCATTATCGACCCCATCTTTTGTTACCTCTGACGGTTGAGCATCACCAGCAACGATTACAGTGGTGCAGAGAACGTCAACATTGGAATGTGGAATGGCATCTGGTCGTCTCTTCTGATGAATCTCGATTCTCCTTGGGTGCACATGAAGGCCGAAGAAGGGTTAATCGACGTCGGGGAGAAAGACGTGAACCTCAGTTTGATGTTTAGCGTCATGTACACCGGACAATAGACGTTATGGTATAGGGTGCTATTACACATGCAAGTAGGTCACCTTTAGTCTATATTCAAGGTAACATGAAAGCGCTGCGTTACCTGCAATAAATAGTGGAGCCATATTATGTTCTCCCTTAGTTAGTTTAAACTTTTTTGAAGCGACCCATGTGAATCTTTTGCCCTGGCCGACCAAATCCCCCGATCTTTTGCCCACAGAGTATGTTTGGGACATCATGGGTAGAAGGCTTTGAAATTTACCCCAGCCCCCACGGACTTTGTAGGCTGTGAGACATGAAGTACAGGTAGCTTGGGATAGTATCCCTCAAGAAGGTATATACAATCTTATTGCAACAATGCCAAGACGTGTTGGGGAGTGTATAGATAATCGCGGTGGACAAACACATTATTAACAAATGTATTGAAAAAAATGTAAACCTTTTGCGTTTTGTCTCCAAATTTCAAACATTTGCTCCTTGCTACACTATGTTCCACCAAAAACAATTTTATATTCAAACAGCTCCTTCTGGGTGTTGCAGTTTCTCTGCCAGTTAGTATACAGGGTGTCCCACTAGTGCCGCCGCGGACCATATACGCGTAACGGTCTGAATTTGGCAAAATTTTTTTATGCAGACTTGATATTTGATATACTACAAGAAGAGCACAACCTTAAAATATTCTCGAATATATGGGGTGGCCCACAAAAGAGGAATAGCGGGTGATTTTGTTTTTTGAAATGGGACAACCTATATTCAATAGTGTTCTCTGAAACTTCCTGCATGCTTTCGTATACTTTTCACATATTTTTATTCGACAGTTTTCGAAATATTGGCCATTTTGCCAAAAAAATGATACTTGTAGAATGTAGAGGCTATGTTATCCAATTATATTTCACGTACCCTTGCACATACCAATAACAGCTTTATATGGATTGAAAGACAAGACTTCAAAGTATCAAACCCAGCTATAATAAAGCATCTCCTGCATATAGAGTGTCCACAAAAAGTCTATCAACATGACGAATTTCAAATCGATTTTTCTTCATTTTTTCAAATGCAATGCATATAATTTTTTTCATCATTGTAATCAACCTTCATTTTACTTCATTTTTTGTCAAATACATGATATGCATATCTCTAACAGAATAGGATTATTTAGAGTTTTTCCTCTGAATTCACATTTACTTTCGAATTCAAAAAGCAGATTTGGCTTTTCTGTGGTTATTGGGAACTGTCAAATTATTCTATTCAGAATTGACATCATTGCAGCTTCAATTCATATCATCATAGTTTTAACGGATTGGATGAATACTTACACAATAATGTAAAAATTCAAAAAATACAATGGAATTGAATGTACAAGTTATGAATGCTTCAAAAAAACGAGTTTCGAAATTTAAGGATCCAAAAAAGTGCCCGCTCTTATCATTATACAACTTTCTTCGAAAAAATGATATTCATAAGTTTCACAGGCACGCACGCAGATCTTCAAGCTCCCAAGCTTTTTTGAAATTTTTGCAAGATTCGAAGTTTCTAGTAGAAACACAGAAAATTACCAAAAATGTATTTTGAAAAATGGGTACAGAAAGCAAGTTTCTGTCTTCAGTAACTGATTTCATCACATTTTTGAGTAGATACATCAAAACTTTCTAGTTACTCATTTCGCTACAATATGAATTGAAGCTTCAATGATGCTTATTCTGAGTGAAATAATTTGACAGTTCCCAATAACCACCGAAAAGCCAAATCTGCTATTGGAATTCGAAGGTATATGTGAATTTTAGGGAAACATTTCGAAAAAGCTCTTAAAAATCCTATTCTTTTGAAAATATGCAGAAGTAGAATGACTGGTGATTACAATGATGAAAAAAAAATATATGCATTGCATTTAAAAAAATGAAGAAAAATCGATTTGAAATTCGTCATGTTCATAGTCGTTTTGTGGACACTCCATATGCTGGAGATACTTTATTATAGCTGGTTAGGATACTTTGAAGTCTTGTCTTTCAATCCACATAAAGCTCTTATTGGTATGTGTTAGGATTCGTGAAATATAATTGGATAACATAGCCTCTACAAGTATCATTTTTTTGTCAAAATGGCCAATATTTCGAAAACTGTCCAATAGAAATATTTGAAAAGTATACGAAAGCATGCAGGAAGTTTCCCTATTGAATATAGGGTGTCCCATTTGAAAAAACAAAGTCACCCTCTATTTCTTTTTTTGTGGGCCACCCGATATATTCGAAAATATTTTTAGGTTGTGCTCTTCTTGTAGTATATCAAGTCTGCATCAAACAATATTGCCAAACTCAGACCGTTACGCGTATATCGTCCGCTGCGGCACTAGTGGGACACCCTGTATATTCGATGTTTGACAAAGTGACAACTCAGGAATGGTGATTTGTAGAGAATTCCATAATCTACAGTTTTTGCCTGAACTGACCGTTTACGAGGAAAATGGAAAAAATATTTGCGTCCTTTGACCTTGAATGAATTTTTAGCTATTATGAGATGGGGAAATCTTGCTTATAAAAATGTATCAAAGATCTATGCCAAATTTCATCTACGAATTTTTGTTAACCGCTATTTTTGGTCGATTTTGACCGGACTAATATATCAATTTAAAAAGCGGATGAAAAAAGTTGGTAGGTATCCAGAAGACGTTAGAAACCCCCTGTAAGAGTTTCATCTGAGTCGAGAAGTTTCATAAATTCTCTTCCACTTCTAGTTCCTTCCCCACTCGACCTAAGTTCTTATTATTGAGAATTGAACCGACCGAATATTGGATTCCACCCATCGAACGAATTCTTTCGAATGGTTTCAAAGCCGAAAGCAATTTTTCGCCGCAGCTGTCCAAGAATTCAACAAATTTCGCTGGCAATTCGCAACCATATTGAATATTGTTCGCTCCATCTCCAAAAATGGATCCTGATGACGTAGAAGACGAAGTCACTTTCCTGTTGAGATTGAAACCAGCCCCAACTCCACCCATCAGAAAAAAAATCAAGAGTTTCGATTCGCCGTCCAGAAAATGGGACATAATGATCGAACATCACAATTCGGATGTCGAATCTACCAGCAGTCGTCACAATTCGCCAGTATTCGGTAGACGAATGGCGTATGGCCATAACGACGACCAGAGCTTATCCCCTTTGATGAACCGTCGATTTGGACAGAATGAGGTGTACGCGAGCCATGCGGCTCCACCGTTACCTCCAAGATGGCAGCCCTCAGCACCACCTTCTGAAGATGAATCCCAGCCTGTTCCTACGTCGAGCGGTAACTATGAGCAATACAGCCATGCTTGTGTTGGACAACCGGAAGTGAACTATTTCAATTTACCCCCACCATTGGTGAATAGTTGGATGGGTTCAGGATATGCTGTTTTCCCTCAAGGTAACAGGTGCTGGTTGCGCCATATTTATATACACACATCGTCAAAAGTCTTGACCCCCCCTTATCAACTCTCAACGTGTTGAATGTAACAATTTTGTGTGTGTGGAATCTTTACTATCTCATCCCTTAAATGAAAACAAAGAAAAGCCAGATTTTGAAAATGCATCTGAAATAATTCGAAAACAGCCCCAGAATGAATGTTTTCAGAGAGAAGTAGCAACTATTATATAAACTGCTCCACATGAGTTAGGGATTTTGACTTGAATTGCAAAAAAAAAATAGTTAAAATAAGATTTTTGTGATGAAAATTCATATTAATATGATTTCAAGTTGCAAATTAATTTTAGCCTGTAGGTATGCAGAGTATACAGGGTGGTTAAATCAATACAATGTACGGGCATCAATAACAGCTTGTTGCCCATTTATTAAGGAATTTGGTTCCATAAACGGCGCAGAAGCTCTCTCAGATCATTTAAGGATTCTGGGGTAGGTTGATGATTATCTAATCTTCTTTGGAGCATATCCAATGCATGTTCTGTGCAATTCAAATCTGGTGAGTGCGGAGGTATTGGTAAATGTGAAATACCAAGCTCCTCGCGCGCATTCTCAACTATGACTGCACGGTGCGGTCTAGCGTTATCGTCTAGAAATTGAAAAGTTTCACCTATAGCAGCCTGAAAATTTGGCTCAACATTGTCAATGACATGCTCCCTAAAGTGTAAGGCGGTCATATTCCCAGGACAAATGTGTAGATCTGTGCGCCCGTTGAAACATATCCCGGCCCATACCATAACACTACCTCCTCGGAATGGATGGACCTCTTGGACATAGCGACGATTACGGGGTATGCGTGGGATTGTCCATACCCTTATTCTTCGAGAATCTGAAAATCGTCCATATCTGGATTCATCAGTGAAAAGAACACTACGCCATTGATCGTTCCAATTGATCTGTTGCCTTGCCCATTACAGTCTTTGACGCTTATGGTCACGTGTTAATGGAACTCCTCTTAATGGACGTCTAGAACCTAGATTCACTTCTCTCGAACGTCGTCTGATGGTTTCGATGGAAACTTGGACCCCATGGCCCATCTGCATTTTGGACGGTATTCCGTAGCATTCTACACGTAGATGTAGGGTTTATTCTCGCCGAAACGGTGATGAAACGATCCTGAGCAGGTGTTGTTTTTCGTCGCCCACCAAGCCTTGGTCTTTCCAACACGGAACCTGTCTCCCTGAACCTATTCCAAAGTCGAGATATGACACTTTGGCTGACTTGGAGCCTTTCCGCTACAACAACCTGAGTTATGCCACCCTGTAGCATTCCGATAGCCCTATTAGCCTCAGCGTTTGTTAATTTACATCTTGGCATTCTCAGAAAACTCGTTTCATATCGAAGCCGTTGATAAACTGACTTCATTTCAAAATAAGAACATTCATGAAGCATATGCAAAGAACCAAACTTCAGAAAAAAGGCGACCAGATTGACAAAATGTCTCGTACTGATTTTCATTGGATCGATTCAAGTTGTTGAGTTTTAAATGATTTTACAGCGATTTTCTCGAAGATAGCGTACTTAAAAAAAACGATTGAATACGATATCCCTAACTCTTGTGGAGCAGTATAATTCGAAAACAGCCCCAAATGAATGTTTTCAGAGACAAGTAGCAACTAATATATTCGATAAGAGAATTTCATTTCAAACACGAATTTGTAAAAAAATACAGGGTGGTCCATAAGAAAAAATACAAGTTTATGTTATAGCTTCAAACCTATATTTTTTACTAAAAAACTAGGAACACCATTGGATTTCTTTCAAAAATTGCCTGAGGAATGTTTTCACAGAAACAAGAAATATTCAAAAATAAACAAGTCAAGATATCGATGTGCACTTTCCGGCATTCATTTTCTCACAAAAATCGATCTCGTATCATGTAGGCTAGTTTTTCTCGAACTCTCTAGAAATTGGTGTTTCCTATCAAAAGTGTCCAATTTGGACCACTCTGTACAGGGTATCCCATTTTGGGCACTTTTACGGGATATCTCCGTTATTTTTAATGTTAGCGGGATGCGGTTTTCGCGACAGTGTGCTACTTTTTTTGTGAAACTAAAGATGGCGCAATCAGTTTTTGCATAGCCCTCTTAGTTTTTGCTATACAGGGTGGAAATGAAAAGTATCACTTTTTAATCACCCCCTGTATCTCAGTTGTGCTTAATCTTGGAGAAATGGTTGAAGCGCATTCCTAAAGATTTTCTTCCGTAGAATCTAGTGGCGTAGTAAGTTTTTCAATTAAACTTTCCGTTTATGAGTTATTGAGCGAACATATGTTTTTTTTTAATTGGACACCCTGTATATTATTTTTTATTCTTATTAAGCACAATCTCAGCTTTTCAAAAACATATTTTTTTATGCATTTATTTTCAAAACCAAGCTCAGAATTCAAGATTTTGTAATTCAATTGTCAATAACTAAGTAGTAGGCTCTATGACTGTTTATTAAAAACAAAAAATAAATGTCAAAGCTTTGTTGGTTGGTTTAAAAGTTTACAGTTCTCTCAGTTTTTATTATTTATTATATTATATTAATGATTCCGTTTTAAGTTTTTCTCATTATGGCTGATGCTTACGAAAATTACGAGAAATATGACATGCTTGTTTGTTTCATCCAAAGCAATGAAAATTGCCAAGAAGCATCGGAACTATACTTTCAAAGGTAACCTTTAGGAGCGCTATGGTTACGTTCTAATCTTATTTGTTTTTTTTAATATTAGATATCCAGAGAGAAGACAACCTTTTCATGACATATTTGCCCGTCTTAAATTAAATTTGATTGAAAACGGATCATTTACTAAGCCCCGTCCTAAAATATACACGAAAGAAGACAGAGAGATAAATGAAACGCATGTATTGGGTTATGTAGAAGCAACCCCATCATCATCATGTAACCAGATAGAGGAAGCAACTGGCGTGTCAAAATCCAATGCCCAAAGAATTAAAAAAAAATATAAGTATCATCCGTATAAATTTCATATAGTTCAACATTTACACCCGGTGATGCCGAGCGCCGATTGGTGTTTTGCCAATGGTATTTACAGCAAATCCGTACCAATGACACCTTTGGGAGACTTATTATCTGGTCTGATGAATGCTTCTTTTCAAGTGCTGGAATCCTTAATCGTCATAATTCAAGAACCTGGTCTAGTGAAAATCATCATTTAATTTTTGAGAGGGCACAACAAGGACGCTTTGGGGTTGGGGTATCTTGTTTTATTTTGGGGAGACGAATTGCTTATCGACTTTTTGAAGGGGGTCTTACAGCTCGTCGATATCAAGAAATCCTTGAGGAAGTTATTCCATAGTTGATGGACAATGTTCCGTTGGCCCATTACGGTGCCGTTTATCTCCAACAAGACGGTGCTCCAAGCCACAACTCTGGACTTGTAAGGCCATTTCTAGATCATAACTTTCCGCAAAGATGGATTGGTACACACGGGCCTGTAAGATGGCCCCCTCGATCTCCGGATCTCTCAATTTTAGATTTTTTTTATGGGGTTATATGCAAAATACAATTTATAAAAGAAAATATAATTCAGTAGCGGAGCTTCGTGCGGCAATTATTTTGGCCTTTGAAAATTTGCAAAGAAGGCCTATGATTCTTTTGAACGCCATTAAAAGAATTACGAAACTCTGCAGATTTTGTAAACGGGAAAATGGCCGTCATTTTGAACAGCATCTATAAAACAAAATTACAAAATTTTGTTATTCTTTTGGATTCCCTAATAAACATTTAATAATTGGTATTTATAGGTAATCAATTATTTAAATTTTCAAAAAATTGCAAATTAAATTAAGTTAAATATTAGATCATGTGATGTAGATATAATGTTAACATTATTTTCGATTTCTAACGAAATCTTGACATTTATTTTTTGTTTTTAATAAACAGTCATAGCCTACTACTCAGTTATTGACAATTGAATTACAAAATCTCGAATTCTGAGCTTGGTTTTGAAAATAAATGCATAAAATAATATGTTTTTGAAAAGCTGAGATTGTGCTTAATAAGAATAAAAACTAATATACAGGGTGTCCAATTTAAAAAAAAAACATATGTTCGCTCAATAACTCATAAACGGAAAGTTTAATTGAAAAACTGACTACGCCACTAGATTCTACGGAAAAAAATCTTTAGGAATTGGTTCCAACCATTTCCCCAAGTTTAAGCACAACTGAGATACAGGGGGTGATTAAAAAGTGATACTTTTCATTTCCACCCTGTATAGCAAAAACTAAGAGGGCTATGCAAAAACTGATTGCGCCATCTTTAGTTTCACAAAAAAGTAGCATACTGTCGCGAAAACCGCATCCCGCTAACGTTAAAAATAACGGAGATATCCCGTAAAAGTGCCCAAAATGGGATACCCTGTACATGTTCAAGAGAAACAAGTTCTTACGTTGTATTCACCGCACAGTTTTTTCTTCAAGTAATTCTGATGATATATTAGACATCAAACGACTTACGGGATAAATCAGAATACTTCAGCGTTGCCCCGGATGACATTCTGAGACCGGTACTTTGTTCTAGCCTCACCCCCCATGAGCCTGGTCCCACCCAGTTTCATTCCCCATCCACCGATGGAAATTCAGTCACCGCATCGTCCGCATTCTTCAGTGTATCCTAACGGAAATGAAACTCCTAGGAATCCGTTCCCGAAGGACGGAACCCGGTCTTCGGGCAAGCCCCCCTTCTCTCCCACCTCCCAACAAAAATTCGTTAGACCCCCCAAACCCTTGCCAAGAAGTTCAGTTCCTCGGGATGTGCGAGAAGAAGATGGCGAAAGAAGTGGTCGGAAAACGGTTAGTTTTGGCTTGATGTGAATGCTTGTATTAACAGTCTAACCAGAAACTCTTTAAACCACCCCACTCACCGCCAAACTTGTCATAAATGGTAGGGTAGACCGGGGATAAAAGTGCCACTTTTTAGTTTTTATTTTTTTACTGATCTATTGTATTTTATTAGGATCAGATTTAATACGTTCCTGATTACCTGAACATTAGTGATCACAATGCATGGAAGGAAATACAATATAACATTGATATGAAATTGTTATGAATGTACTTTTGAATTGTTGTAATTGGCACTTTTTGCCCCAACTTTGGGGCTTATAGTGCCAGCCTAGGGGTAAGAAGTACCAAGTAGAATTTGAAAATGAATTAGGCATTATCCCAGCAAATAAATGTTTTATTGGGTTTTCAACAAACTAACTGACTAGGTACATTTCATATTGGATTTATTCATCATCACTATTACAAAATAGGGAGTAATATAAGACCTGCCGTTTCAGTTGGTTGCTACCGCAGTTAAGGGTTATGTGGCACTAATGGAGGCTAACAAGCCAGAAACGGGTCTGTTATTATCCTGCTGCTGTGGTGCCACCAGTAGTGTACTTCGGAAATCAGATCCCTGCTTGAACATTTCCCTTATCACTTCAAGCAAGCAGAAGAAAATGAGATACATTTACTGTGAGCCCATTTTTCACACTCTAAAAAACTCTAAAAAACTATTGATCACTAGAATTGATCGAGAACAACTGATTTTAGAATGGAGCCAATACATTCAAAATCTGATAATATCATCTTTTTTTATTCCTGCTGGGAGAAAACATCTGTATTGAAGAAAAACGTTGAAAGTAGATAACATATGCATGCATAATCCTGATAAAAATAATTATCATTGAGAACACCTTCAGTTGTAGAATGAATTTGAGATTTCCATAATGTGCGTTAATTTTTTTGCGCAGTGTATTTTGAAAATGTTAGGTTATGGTCTTTCCTCTGAAAGATACGCTCGCAACGTTGTCGTTTCTGCATTAAAATCGTAGTAATTACTTACGTATTTATCAATATGTTAATTTACTTCGAGAAAATATATTAAATCAATAATTTCAAAGACCTGGCGAATTCTGAAGAAACTTTTTCTCTGTTAATAGTGGAAATATTTCAAGTATATGAACATGGTAGGAAGATTCAGTTATGCTGTTTTCCTATACTCAAATCAAGAATAGAGTGTTGAAATTTCACTGAAAAATAATGGACAGAATAGTTCGTTACTTTGTGATAGTTCATTCGGAAAAAGAATAATAGTATATTCTAAAACTAGTTGCAGAATGGGCTCCTATTCCAATAAGAATGCGAAATGGAGTATTGGAATTGCATTCTACAACGAGTATTAGACGATATTTTCTCTATTTCACTCAAATTTTGTGAAATTCAACGAAAAAATTCAAATTATAGGTCCTAGTGACTTTCATATTGTATCTTGGCAGTTGGTGTGAATGTTAGGAAATACGAAAATTGACGTTTCTAAATTGACGTCTGCTGAAATTTAAAAGGATCGGAAGTCATTGCTGACAACCACAAAACGAAAAATGTTACTGAAAACGATGCTGTAATGAATTCATTACAGCACTGTTTTTAGTACTGTAATGAACACATTACGATACTGAAATAGAGAAAAGTATGTACTCGAATAACCCAGCAAAACGAACGGAACAGACGAACCTATGGAATTCCCCATTCTCAAGAAATACCTACAGAAGACATTTAAATACCTTTTTGCACAACATGAACTACTCAAGTATGAAAATGTAGAAGTTCTACGAAACTTGCGTCACAGTTAAACCTTAGAATAGCTAACTCCATTTACAAAATTAAAAAAGAGTAAATAGAAAGTAGACTTGGCAATGGCGCTTGATTTTCACGAGTGCCAACCTACGTCATTTTTGAGTGAAAGAACTTGATAAACCTAAATCAAGGCTAACCGTGATACTTTATGAAAGTGAATGAAGTATACGTACATAGTGATTTTCATAGTCGGATAAAAACATTTTCAGTTCATTTTTCCTGTAAGCTAGAATGATATTCCACCCTACATGGCAATGTTTTACCAATTCTTGCTTGATTCGTTGGTATAATTTTTTATTCAGAAATCTGTTTTGTCAGTATTGAAATGCCATACGCTCTTCAGAAGTAAATCATAAGTGATAAGGGTTTCCTTTTTTGATGACTATTCCACTCTTTTCATTTTTAGTAAGGAAGTTTCCGTAGCAACGATCGTTTCATCCCGAAAAAATAGATAGCTTCGGAAATAAATATCACAGAGAACAAACAACGTTCAATGGTTTAGTTATCTATGATGAATTCTAATTTGCTAAATAGCGCAATACGCGTCAAATGTGAACATATTGCCCTATTTTCTCGTGGAATAGTCATGCCGAATTCCACTCGAGATGAAATTTAAGCAGGTAAAATTTCTCTCTTGTAACATTCAAGTTTGTTGCTTTTCGGAAATTTCGAGCAACAAACTTTCATATCACAATCGAGAAATTTTGCCGGCAAAATTCCATCTTTAGTGGTATTACATGTGAACATTTATTACCAGTAAAATGAAAAATGCTATTATCAAGTAGTAACTCAATTTGAGAATTTATTCAAGTTAAGGTTCTCTGAAAAGAATAATTAAGAAATATAATCTATGCGAATTCCGCTCAAGAATCTCTCGTAGATGAAAACAAATAAGGCTGAAAGAATACCGATCGACCAAAAAGCTATAGGTGCTATTATATGATTCATTTTCAGCTTCTTTGTGGTAATCTTGTTATGTATGTCCTGGTTCTCATTATACCCCGAAGAAAGTCTATCAAGAAATCCTTGTTCGAATAAATAGGTTATTACTTTATTTATTGGTTCGATCAAGGGATGTCGATTTGGAAGTATTAGACCTCCTCGAACAGTGTAGAATGGGGGTTCAATTTTCTGCAACATATATTCACCTTCTGTGTTCAAAAGTTTTGTACGGTCCATACTGGCTACTTTTTCCATTATAAGTGAGGTAACGCTTTGATTAAGGGATGCTTGGGCGCATTCAATAGATTCTGAAAATCTAAAAAATCTATTTTCTGCCAGTAAATCTGTCACTGCATCGTGCATGTCATGAGCCAAGCAAATGATTTTTTCATTCAGAATTTCCTCGTTCGTTAACTCAATCTTCTCGAATTCCCTGGCTGTTAGAACTTGATAAAGATTTCCTTTATATATAGCATTCGTCATGAATGTGAAAAATATAGTAAGGTACATAAGGATGATGCCAAAACAACACTTCATTGAAATATTATTCGATTGCTCCAATATCAAAGCAAGTAAGAAAAGAAAATTTTTGATCAGCTTCGATGTTAATTTACAACTTCGAGAAAAATATATTGTGATCATTAGAGACAACAGAAACACGCAAATCAGTACCAGAATCCATATCATCAACGTGAAAATTCTTAGAGGATATAGTCCCAGTGGAATTTCATCAGGCTTCTTGACATAAAATGACATAGTGTCATAAAGAAAAGGCAGCGTAAATGTAACATATCTGATTGATGCAATCTGTTGATTGCAGTATATAACATCATATTCACGTTCCGTATAAAATTGCTCGTAAATAATTTCTGATTCCATTCTTCCATCTTCCAATATTGGTTTTATTTTCAGATATTCGAAAATTATTCGAACTATCTCAAATTCAAAATCAAAACACGTCTTACGATTGGAAGCCTTTACAATCCATCCTTCTGTTGATATCTTAGTGGAAAGCGAAGTGCTCTTCAATGTTTTTTTGGCATTCAATTCAGCGCAAGTTCCAATGTTTTCCAGATTGAGATCTTCTGATCGTATATCCTTATTTTTGATGTATAAATTGGTGTATATTTTTTCTGTTTCTGTTGCGATAAATATCGCGTTTATATAATATTTTTGTGTTATTTTTGCCACAAATGGATACATTTTTCGGACCAGAAATATGTATTTCAGATTCTCATGAGATAGTCTGTAATTCTGTAAGTCTAAAAGATAGTTTTCCAATGAAAAGGACAATCTATGATCAATTAAAACCGTATTAGGAAGTAAATCGTATTTCCATAGGTGGTCGTACTCTGAGCTTTCTGTTTGAAAATAATCACTCTTTCGGATTGATGGTACTTCAAGGTAAAAGCTTCCACCGTTTTGAAGTACCAGAGGTATAAACCGTTCATTGACATTGATGTTCAAGAGATTCGTTACACACCACATTATTGTATCTATTGATACAGTAGAGTTAAGTGCTGACAACATTTTACTTTCTGGATCAAACTCTAAGGGTCGAATGGTTGATGTCTCGATCCAAGAAGAATTATTTATACATCAAGGGAAATTGACGTATTACAACATGTTCAGAGTGCACTTCAGGAAAAAGAAAGTGGAAAACTATTCAGATATTCAAATTTGATTAATAATACGTGAATAAAGTGTTTCTTTTTGTACGACTTGTTTACTGGTTGAAGACATTATACAGGGTCAATAAATTTCAGCCTATTGAATGTTATACCAATTCTTATATCCTTGAACTATTCGAAAAAAGGATAATTATACATTACTTGCCTTCAACATTCTGAATATAAGTTCAATTTACGATGATTTATTTTACATTATTTTCCTGATCGATTCGTTTGAATCATTTTTCATTTAGAATTCAGATTAACTTGTCCAAATCTGTTTTCTGAATTCAAATCATAAGTCATAAGAATATCCTTATTTGATGAGAATTCAATACGAATAATAATTCTATTTTCTTAATAAGAATTACATTCAGAAGGGGAAATATACTAACTCCCAGAAGGAGCTGTTTAAGAGGGGTTTATACCGCGGGCTTCCTGAGCGCACGTTAAACTCTACCCACGTCTTACCCCTCACCTCCCCTAAGAAATCGTCGATTTTCAGGACGTCCGAAGATATCACAGACATTCCTCGTATTTACCGTCCTTTTCTTCCACATGCGGTTTTCTGTTACGTGCAGCATTTACCAAGGGAAGGACGGAAGTTGTCGAATGCCCTCGTATATTCACGAATGAACTGGGATTATTTACGAAACTTCCGACAACAGTGTAAATTCACAGGAAAGAGTATTATCTCTGTGCCCTTACGTTTGACGAGATGGGAAGAAATAATTGGGAATTCCCTACAACTGAGGGAATTCCCACTTTCAAGGTTGAGGTCTATAGTATTGATTTTAGCTCAAGGACCAGACAGGCATGCTACTTGTGTTGAAAGATGTGAAGGAAAAGAATAAGAATCTATTACTACTTCTTAGTTGTACGAATTTATTGCGAATTTCTGTTTTGATTGTAAGTTAGGTTCGGAAAAGAGTCGTGGACTAAAAAAATCATGCACATATAAACCTACAGTATATAAAAAATTGTAATTGAGACTAAAAATCTAAACCGAAATTTTTTAATGAATTTAAATTTGTTTATTGTATGAAAAGCTGTATCAAAGGAATTGTATATACATATTCACATTATTAGTTACAGGCAATATAGGTAGATATGTGAAACTTTACTTCAGAGAAAAAAATTTCGAAAATCGTTTTTCAAATTAGTACCCTATTTTTTATGATTGCGTTTAATTGTGCGAAAAAAAATAATGATAATTCTCTAAGTTTTTTAATTTTTTTTTATTGAAGTACAATAATTATTTTTCTTTGCAGAATCAAATTAAACCATGGTTTAAACAGAAATGTACTTATTCAGAATTGAATACTTAACAGAGGAAAAAAATTAAAAATAGTTATTTTCCTAACAAGTGCGAAAAGGGTTATATTTTTCCGCACGAAACTGCAGTGCGGAAAAGACACTTTCTGCACGAGTTAGGAAAAATATTTTTTTCTACAAGCACGATATCAATTTGATCTCATCACACTGATCAAATTCGATTTGATATATTCAAATAATTTCATACTGATGACAAATGTTAATTCACATGTCGTTTCCATAACAACGTCGTTGGTGGCGTTTGGTGCATAGGAACATATCATAATTCAGTTCATTCTTTAGAAAAAGCGTTCGGCAAAAACCCCCGCTATTCCATTCCCGCACGGAAAGTGTGCGGGAATGGAATAGCAGAGGTTTTTTCCGCACTGTTTAACAATGTGATTCTTTACGAATTGAAATGCGTGCGGGAATAAGGGGGAAAGCGCACGCTTGTAGATTTTTTTTTTTAACAAATCTATTTTCACTTCTTATATAACCGAGAGCGCTCAGGCTCCAGTAGAAAATTTCGAACAATATGATAATCCCAATTTCCAGATTTCAAATATGTCCAGTTCTCCAGAAACGTCTAATAGGCACTCGAACTTGGGACATCCTATATATTCAAGTTAGACTAATTCCAGTACCTATTTTAAAATTTGATGAATTTTTTCATGAACTCAGACCATGGATCAGAAATATATTCATATATATTTCATAAAATTGAAACGATAAGATAATTCGAGAAGGAGCAAGGATTGTATGAAATTCTAAAATTATAAAAAAAATCTATATGTAGGATAAACATCACATAACAAATTCAATAATTGTTAGTTTACCATATAACACCAATTTATTGATTTGGATTTTTGAGATGAATGAATGAAATAAAATTCAGACAAATACTTATATTTAGATATTTCAAAGATTATTTTACAGAAGTTTTTTTGGATGAACATTGATGAACATAAGTTTTTAAATGACGTTAAAAAAATATATGAAGAAATATTTGATATTACTCTCAATCTCTTAGTAACTAACAAGTGACAAACATAATTCGAACTTTTCATTTTTTTAGAAAAATCCTACTTTAGCTGAATAGCATTCAAGACACAAAATCTCATGCTCATCCTAACTACTGAGCTCAGCGATCTGAAGTCCTCTTTTTTAGTATGGTCCTCCTCTTCGGTGTTGTTTTCAGCCCTTTCACTTTTCACTGATAACAGTCGCCGTACAAGTAAACAATAAATATTTGCCTTTGGATTTTGCTGAATAGTACCTGCTTCAATGTGCAGTATTGCCAGATAGACGGAACGATCAGTAGACAGTGGAAATAACCAAGTTTGTCGATTAGGTGGCAGCACTTTACGATCGTTTAATTTTAATTTTACTGAAATCTGTTTTGGAGCGATTGAAAAAAACTTTTTGTGTTGAATTTTGTGTGGAAATTCATAAAAAAAGTAATCTAGGTCGGAAAGTTATTATCATGCATATAGAGTCACTAAGAAAGAAAAAGAAATATTTTTTTTTCAGTCGACGAAAAAAAAAAGTTATTAACTTTCCGACTTGAAGAACACTTCAAATTGAATAATAGTGAAAACTCCATATAAATCGGTGGTCTCTATCGTGAGAAATTCCGAATCGCGTTTTGAACTGAACGTCATTACGGTATAGGCCCCTCTTAAATTTAAATTTTTTTTTGGTGAAACATAGATAGTATAGCAAGGAGTAAATGATTAAATTTGGGGAAAAAAAAGTCGTGTTTTTTCATGTCAACATTTTTTGTTACTTAAATATTGTAGTCGTTTCTTGCAAATTGTTTAATTGTTACAAACCAGCGGTTCGAGGAGATCCAAAGTCGATGTTTAGTTGTTAAAATGCCCAGAGCACGTGTACCTACTCGGAATTTATGCCAGCTAAGTGAATTTGAAAGGAGCCGAATAATTGGTCCACGGGAGGCGGGGTTGTCATTTCGAGAAATCGCTAACCGTACGAACAGAAATCCAACTACTGTTATGAGATGTTGTCAAGCGTGGTTTATAATGCCAAAATCGAAGAAGAGTAGGCACCGGAAGTCGAAGGGTACAAATGAAGTTCAAGATCTACGTCTAAGACTTATGGCCATTAGAGACCGATTTGCGACAACTCGATCTTTGGCTGATGAGTGGTTAGGAGAACAAGGCCATCCTGTAACTGTCCGAACGGTTTACCGCCGGATAAGGTCTTTGGGACTGAATCATTATCGAACCCATCTTGTGTTACCTCTGACGGTTCAGCATCGCCGTCTACAATTACAGTGGTGCAGAAAACGTCAACATTGTATTGTGGAATGGCATCAAGTCGTCTTTTCTGATGAATCTCGATTCTCCTTGGGTGCACGTGATGGCCGAAAAAGGGTTAGACGACGTCGGGGAGAAAGATGTGAACCGTGAACTTCAGTTTGTTGTTGAGCGTCATGTTCACCGGACAGTAGGCGTTATGGTACGGGGTGTTATTGCACTTGCAAGTAGGTCACCTTTTGTCTTCATTCAAGGTAACATGCCAGCGCTGCGTTACCTTCAAGAAATAATGAAGCCATATGTTCTCCCTTACCTTAATAGGCTCGATAATTCAATATGTCAGCGAGACCACATGTTGCCAGAGTTAGTTTCAACTTTTTTCGAGCAACCCATGTGAATCTTTTGGCATGGCCGCCCAGATCTTCCGATCTTCCGCCTACAGAGCATATTTGGGACATCATGGGTAGACAGACGGCTTGGAAATTTACCTCAGTCCCCACGGATTTTGGCGGCTCTGAGACATTATGTACAGGTAGCTTGGGATGGTAATAGAATAGTTATTGCATCAATGCCGAGTCGTGTTGGGGAGTGTATAGATAATGGTGGTGGACAAACACATTATTAACCAATTCATTATCGCCATCATAGAGGTGGCTATGAAAACAACACTCAGAATCTGGGAACAGGGACAATGGCGGGATCGCGGAGGATACAAGGGGCACGCCATGGCTCTCAAGATGGTGGAGGACATTAAACCGTCCCTTCTCCACAGAGGGGAACGTGGGGGCGGCCGATTCTGCTTCGGCGAGCCCTACAAAGTAGTTGTCTCTGACAGAGATCAGTGGTGTAAGCCAGACAGGCTACTAAAACCTGAAGGTCCGAACTGGTACACCGACGGCTCGGTTTGCAACACCGGTGCCGGTGCGGTGATTGTTGGACCAAGAACAAAGTGGTCCATTCCTCTAGGAAAAGACTGATCAATAGCACAGGCAGAGCTATATGCCGTCCTCCTATGTGCGGTGGAGAGTATCCACAGAGGATACTCAGGGAAACACAAATACATATGTTGCGACAGTCAGGGCACACTGAAATCCCTCTCTGATTGTCTGGTGCCCGGCGCATGCGTCTATCTCTGGTAACATAAAAGCAGATAACTTAGCCAAAGAAGGGGCTTGCTCGACGTTTACTGGACCGGAACCCGCGCTTCCTACCTGTCATACATATATCAAAAACCTCTTCAAGAGATGGATTGATAAGAAATTCTCCTCTGAGTGGAACACGAGAACGGATCTCAGGCAGTCGAGACTCCTTATCAAGAAGCCTTCTTCGAAGCCGGAGGTCAAAAAGCTCTCGATTCTCGAGAGGAAGCAATTGTCTCTGGTGACTGGTGATCTAACTGGTCATCTGTTTAACAAACATTAAAAAAAATGGGTCTAACTGAGTGTTCCCTGTGCCGTTGGTGCAAGAACGCGGATGAAACGACGGAGCATATACTGTTCACGTGCGGCAACTTATCTACACTGAGGTTAACACAGCTAGGGAACCCTACACCTTCCATTTCTATGGTGAGAGAGACTCCACCTCCTCCAATGCATCAACAAACGAAAAAACAATAGGGAATGAAGACACCTCACAAAATTATTCATTTTGGAATTTTCCGATATTTGTGAAAACTTGAAATTTTTTTTTATTTCATCAACCAATTACACTGCGCAAAAAAATTAACGCACATTCTGAAAATCTCAATTTTAATGAAAGTTAACTCTACATTGACTTAATAACTTATTTTTTATGTTCTCTTGGGAAGGTTTTGAACAAAACAAGACACATTAAATGGAAGAAAAATTCAGGATTTCACCGAATCTTATGTGAAAGAAGAGAAATGAACAATTTTCAAAATACTGAAATGCTGATAAGTGATTTGATACTTGGTATTTCCACCCCTTGCGTTAATTACAGCTCGGCAACGACGGTTCATACTCAAAATGAGTGATCTTAAAATGTTCTGTTCTAATCCTTCCCAGATTCTCCGAGTTGGATTCCTAAGTCATTAAGAGTAGCTGGATGATTTTCTGAACTTCTCAGCCTTCTATTGAGGTTGTCCCTAACCTGCTCAATCGGATTGAGATATGGACTTCTTGCTGGCCATTCCATTCGAGAGACTTCAACCTCTTCAAGGTACTCCTGAACGATGCGCGCACGATGGGGTCTGGCATTATCGTCCATAAAAATGAAATTTTCACCAATGTATGGGGCAAATGGCACTACATGCTCTTCAAGAATGTTCCTTATATACTTATCAGCATTTATAGCTCCATTATCAACGACCACTAGGTCTGTGCGAGCAGTCAAAGATATTCCACCCCATACCATAATCGATCCTCCCCCGAAACCAGTAGTATTCAGGAAATTGCACTGAGCATATCTTTCATGTGGACGTCTGTATACAAGGGAACGTCGATCACAATGGTAGAGGCAGAATCTACACTCATCTGTGAAGAGAACTCTTTCCCAATCGGCCTCTTTCCAATGGATATGCTCTCTCGCAAAATCCAAACGCGCCCTTCTGTGGGCTGGGGTAAGAGCTGGGCCTCTTTCCACGACACGAGGCCTTAAATCATATTCTCTGAGGCGATTTCTTATTGTCTGAGTGCTAATTTACACCTCATGAGTTTGCTCAAGCTGATTTTGAAGGAGGCGAGCGGTTGCAAACCGTTGTCTCAAGTAACGTTCTTGAATGGCAGTTGTTACCCGTGGTCTACCCTGTCCTGGTCTTCGGACATTCATACCTGTCTCGCTGAATCGCTGCAACATTCTGGACACACTTGTATGGGAAACTCCAAACCTTTCTGCAATTCTTGTGTATGTCCACATTGTCCACCCTTCTTCTCGCAAAACTACCGCTTGGGCACATTCCTCTTGGGTCAAATTGCGTGTTTCGCGTTGCATAGCGATCGAGTGTAGAAAATCAAACGAAAGAAAAAGTATTGATCACTAGAATTGATCGAGAACAACTGATTTTAGAATGGGACCAATACATTCAAAATCTGATAATATCATCTTTTTTTATTCCTGCTAGGAGAAAACATCTGTATTGAAGAAAAACGTTGAAAGTGGATAACATATGCATGCATAATTTTGATAAAAATAATTATCATTGAGAACACCTTCAGTTGTATAATAAATTTGAAATTTCCATAATGTGCGTTAATTTTTTTGCGCAGTGTAGTTCTCGTCTTATTTGAATCCAAATATCCTTCAAAATGTTGCTTATTCTTTCGTCAGAAAACAAGACATCAGTAGGTATATCTAGACCTGAACATTTCTCTTTCGAACTACAAATATCTTAGAGATATCAAAACTGTTACCCCTCACAGTAATTCCATAGCTCATTATAGCCTGAAATATTTTGCGGTGAAGTGAAATGAAGATGCGATTATTATGGGAGTAGTTACTTTATTTAATAATTTATTCAACTTATGGTTCACAGAAAAATGATTCAAATGAAATATGCTGAGGAGTGACCATCCGGGAGGTTTTCTATTTGTGAAATTCGAATGAGTGGTTTTGATTCGAACAATACTGGAAGGTGAGTTTCCAGGGAAAAAAATAACAGACAAAGTATGCGCACAATTCAACAAGATCGTAAAGAAGGGTCGATGAATATTTCGCATCGATATCGAACCCGGTAGAAATATTGATTGGGTGATCAACAATGAATACATTTTTACGGTGGGTTTCACAAAGCGTATAATCACCGGTGATCGGAGGTTGATCTGGTTTCAACTCGATTTGACAGTTGGAAAATCAGAGAATCAAGCCATTGATCTCCGATCACCGGTGAAGAGTCTCATGTTGTTTATTCGTTTCTGAAACTAATTTGAATGAATATTAGGGTAAATGCCGCAGAAAAATTAATTCAGCCAAAGGTCAAATCGATACGAATTCTAATCAAGAATCTTTCGTAGATAAAAACACATAAGGCTGACAGAATGCCGATCGACCAAAAAGCTATAGGTGCTATTACATGATTCATATTCAGCTTCTTCGTGGTTATCTTCTCACTTATGTCTTGCTTCCCATTATACTCCGAAGAAAGTCTATCAAGAAACCCATGTTCGAATAAATAAGTTATAACTTTATTTATGGGTTCGATCAAGGGATGTCGGTTGGGAAGAATTAGACCTCCTCGAACAGTGTAGAATGGTGGTTCAATTTTCTGCAACATATATTCTCCTTCTGTCGTCAAAAGTTTTGTACGGTCCATGCTAGCTACTTTTTCCATTATAAGTGACGTAACGCTTTGATTTAAGGTTGCTTGGGCGCATTCAATAGATTCCGGAAATCTAAAAAACCTATTTTCTGGCAGTGAATCTATCACTGTATCGGGCATGTCATGAGCCAAGCAGATAATTTTTTCATTCAGAATTTCCTCGTTCGTTAGCTCAATCTTCTCGAATTCCCTGGCTGTTAGAACTTGATACAGATTTCCTTTATATATAGCATTCGTCATGAACGTGAAAAATATAGTCAGGTACATAAGGATGATACCAGAACAATACGTCAATGAAATATTATTCGATTGCTCCAGTATCAAAGCAAGTATGAAAAGAACATTTTTGATCAGCTTCGATGTTAATTTGCAACTTCGAGAAAAATATATTGTGATCATTAGAGACAACAGAAAGACGCAAATCAGTACCAGAATCCATATCAACAAGGTGAAAATTTTAAGAGGATATAGTCCCAATGGAATTTCATCAGGCTTCTTGACATAAAATGACATAGTGTCATAAAGAAATGGTTGTGTGAATGTAACATATCTGACTGATTTGATCTGTTGATTGCAATATATAACATCATATTCACGATCTGCAAAAAATTGCTCGTACATAATTTCTGATTCTGTCCTTCCATCAACAAATATTGGTTTTATTTTTAGATATTTGAACATTATTTGAACTAGTTCAAATTCAAAAGCAAAACACGTCTTTGGATTGATAGCCTTCACAATCCATCCTTCTGTTGATACCTTAGTAGAAAGCGAAGTGCTCTTCAATGTTTTCTTAGCATTTAATTCAGCGCAAGTTCCGATGTTTTCCAAATTCGTAGCTTCCGATCGTATATCCTTATTTTTGGAAGATAAATTAGTGTATATTTTTCCAGTTGGTGCATCGATAAATATCACGTTTATGTGAAACCGTTGTGTCAGTTTTGCAAGAGTTGGACTAACTTCATTCGTGAGAATTATATATTTCACATTCTGATGAGATATTCTGTAATTCTGTAAGTCGAACAGGTAGTCTTCCATTGAAAAGTAGTATCTGTTATCAATTAAAATCACATTAGGAAGTAAATCGTATCTCCATAGGTCATATCCTGTGTTTTCCGTTGGGTTGTGATTATTCTTTTTGATTATCGGCACTTGAAGGTTTAAACTTCCTGAGCTTTGAAGTACCAGAGGTACAAAGTCTTTATCGACACTGACGTTCATGAGATTCATTATACACCATATCGTTTCGAATGATGAATGTTTCGGTAGTGAAACCATGCTATTTTCTGGATCAAACTCTAAGGGTCGAATGATTGATTTCATTCTAGTTTCTCGATCAAAGAAAAATTATAAACACATCAGGGGAAATTGATGTATTACAGCATGTTTAGAGTGCACTTTAAGAAAAAGAAAGTGAAGAACTAGAGGGTTTTCCAATAAGAGGTGTTATTTCGAATAGCCAGCTATTCAAAGTCATTTTTTGACATTTGACAGGTAGAAACTACACCATCAATAAAATGGAACGATACACACTTCAACAAAATAAATTGCTATTATTAAAATTCAGTATAAAATTGGTGACAACTTGCAGAGACGGTTCGTAAAACTAGAACCTTTTTGGGTCGGCGTGAAGCACCTGTCAAACCGCAATACAGAAATTGGTGGAAATTCGTCAACAATCAAATTTGTCGCATCTGGGGCTGGGAAAACCCATGAGTTATTGTTGAAACGCCTCTCAATCCTCAACGTGTGACTATTTGGTGCGGTTTATAGTCCGGCGGGTTCATTGGACCTCACTTTTTCCAGATTGAGGCTGGAGTTACAGTTACGTTGAACGGATTGCGCTATCGAGAGATGTTTGATGATTTTTCATTGCCAGAATTGGATGGTATTGATCTGGACAACGTTTAATTTCAACAAGACGGCGCTACGTGCCACACAAGCAATGAAACCATTCTATAGCTGCCTTAGATTTAGAGGAAAAAAACCAAATTTTCAGAAACTGCCGAAAAAAACCCCCCTGAAGTATATATTTTTGAACTCAGAAAAGAAATCTCTACCGATCAGAAAAATGAAATACAGGGTGTACCATTTAAAGAATAACAGTTCTCATGAAATTTTCCGGTTTACGATGATTTTATGCATTTCTTAGTACTGAATTCTGAATGCCCATAAAAAATACTACAAAGGACCCCGCACTTTCCTTAGGGTAAATGGCGTTCCGTCAAATGTTCTGATATTTTGGCATAATGTAGTACTCGACCTACTGATCGAAAGTGTCCATGGCCCCAACTATGACTAGTTTTTGAGATACAGGTCGTTGAAGTTGAGAATTACCCATTTTTACTACGCTCGTATCTCGGAACAGAATCGAATAAACTTCAATTTTTCTCAAGAAACAATTTATGACATCCCCAAGGAGCAACCATATAGAGGAATATGACCGAAAATCGTTACGAATACAGAGTTATCCATAATTGAATGCATGCCCGATTTTGAAGTATAAAATATGTCTGTTCCAGAGCGAGAAGGTTCGCAAAATGAAATATTTCACTTGGTATGTCGTTGTTACATCGAAAAAACCTGAAATACCCAGAATTCATACTGGGTGATCCATTATTATAGAAACTATTCACAATGAAGGTTGAGTGGACACCCTGTATTTTTGGGTTGATTCAATATGTTTGTTTGATTTCGTTAGAACATATCATCATGGACTTCAAAGAATACAGGATGATTCAGTCATGAAATAAACTGTGAACCTGACGAAAAAAACCCACAAAACCACCTTTTTTTTATCAGTCTCTATTTCAAAATCAACGCCGTTGAGGTGGGAGTTCTCTTTCACCACTGTACTTGATTTAGAAACATCAATACGCATTCAATTATGGATTACCCTCTATTCCCTGGAGATGGAATGAAATGATTCTTGAGAAAAATTGAAGTTCATCTGATTTTGTTCCGAGATACGAGCGTAGTGAAAGTGGGTAATTCTCAATAGCAACGCCCTGTATGTCAAAAACTAGTCATAGGATTGAGGTGGGGCCATGGACACTTTTGATCAGTAGGTCTACATCATTTCCAAGTGTATTTCAGAAGGCGTCAATTGTATTTCAGAAAACATCACTTGTATTTCAGATTAGTCAAATGTATTTCAGATTAGTCAATTGTATTTCAGAAAGCGTCAATTGTATTTCAGAAATCATCAATTGCATTTGAGAAAACATCACTTGTAATTCAGATCAGTCAATTTAATTTCAGAAATCGTCAATTGTATTTGGGAAATGGTCATTCGTGTCCCGAGACTGAAAGCGAGATGACTGTGATATTTGGAAATTCGGTTGTGGCACAAAAAAGAAACTGTAATTATTGAAAACTCTTATTCGAGCATTTTTCAAATATTCTACACAACTGTTTTCTGGAAGACTTTGTGGTTCGTGGATGATTCATGGAGCATGGGGGGATTGCCTCGATATCTATATCTATACTATCTATACTATCTATACTAATATTATAAAGAGGAAAGATTTGTATTTTTGTTTGTTTGATACGAATAGGCTCAAAAACTACTGGACTGATTTCCGAAATTCTTTCACCCTTAGAAAGCTACATTATCCCTGGGGGACATAGGCTATACGTTTCACCCGAAAAAAGTAAGGATACCTACTTTAACTCCAATAATTACAAAAAAATCAGCCATAATCAGCTATTTTCACGTACGCTGCAAAAACCGTAATACTTACTTGGATACAATGTATGATGGAAATGCACCTCTTAAATAGTTCTATAAAAAAGTCCGCGATAGCATATATCTATCTCTCAAGATTGACTTGCCATTACCTGTTTATGGTAATCAGATGTTTTCCAAAATTATGCACTATTTGGGAGTGTGTTTTTATGAATTGGGTATTGATCCTCATCCAACCTAATACGTCATTTATCCCCAGTATTTAATTTAGAACGAAATTGTTCTTCACATTATACAATTACAACGAGTACATCAAAAGTTATGGCAGGTTGAAGTGTTGGAGATGAAACCGCCGCGTGAAACAAATTTCTACCCGGGCGAAGCTGGGACGGCCTGGCCTGCTTGTTACCTATACGTTGGTCAAATTCGATGCAGTCGTGGAGAAATGATATTCCTACTTTCTGAATTACAAATGACGGTTTTTGAAATACAAATGACGCTTTCTGAAATTCACTTGACTAATCTGAAATTCATTTGATGTTTTCTGAAATACAATTGACTGATCTGAAATACAATTGACGCTTTCTGAAATACACTTGGAAATGGTGTAGTACTACATTATACCAAAATATTAGAACATTTGACGGAACGCCATTTGCCATAAGGAAAGTGCGGGGTCCTTTGTCCAATTAAACGATTTTGTACGACCAATGTTAACTGAGATATCTATTGAGTGAAATATATACGCTCGAAGAAATTCCTATCGAAATATAATTTGTAGGAAAAAAAATTGAGGGAGGATATAATTTCTGAATATAGAGAGATTCTGCATGTAGCTTGGAATACGTCAACCTGCAACATTGTTCTCGCGATACGAAATAAAGGCAACCTTTGGGTTACTCTATTCAACGAACCCTCTACGTTATCTGAAGCGCAACGTGTTAATTGACAGTTTGAAACTCATGGTGAGGATGTCAGAGTTGAATAATTCAGATTGTCTATTTTAATCCCCATATTGTCTGCCTTCAGTTGAGGTCGCAGCTAGTGAATTCACTCGGTTGCTGCATATTCCGATAAATAACGAACCAATAGGTTCATTGTACGGGATTTGTACAAAATGAAATTCATGAAATGAGAAATAATTGCCCTATGATTGTGTTCACAATATGACAGCAAAAAAGTAGCAGACCTCAGCTAGGGAATGATATGATATGTTGAGGAAATAGATATTTTAGGCATTATACCAGGGTGTTAGATAAACATGCGGCAATAATTGAAAAGGATATTCTCTGGACTATTCTGGGAATATTTTATCCCTAGATTATTTTTGAAGAAACGCTTTGTTGGGAAGATATAGGAAGAAACAAATTTTCAACATACAGGGTGGCCAAGAGATTGACGTCAGAAAGAAAAAAACAGGTCCCTCGTTTCATGGGCTATTCGAATCACCCCCATGTATGTTATGCGATTTTTCACGGAATTCGAGTTATAAATTTTTTTATGAACTTTGAGAATTTTCGACTTGACCATCTTAAAATAGGTATTAAAAAAAAAACTTAATCTCCATGAATTGTACTTTTATACATAGAATAACCAGATTCGTAACTTTGATAAAAATTATGGAAATGTTGGTTTCAAGTGAAAAAGTTACGTGAATTGGATTATGATCTGAATTTTCGAATCAAAATTAAAAATGTAAAAAGGCTTATTCGCAGTTTCTTAGTATGCTTAAAAACTGCGCTCAACAGTCAGCTTTTAGAATCATTGATAAAAAATGGTACTTTCCACTCTACTTTTGCTAGAATTAGCCTTCAAAGTCATCGGGGTGGAAAAAATCAAAGAATTAGACATTTACTTCAAAATTATTTTTTGCCATTTTAAGATTTTTTTGATCAAGTTATGATGCTGAAAATTAGCTTTAGATGTTGTTCAAGAAAAGTTCTAGATAAAAAAAGGTATGGCAATAAATCACATATCATAATGTAAATGAAAAGAAAATTATTCATAAAATTTACAGTAGGTTTTCAAAGTGGCCACCTCCAGCCTCAATACACATTCTACACCTTCTTTTAATCGCATAAAACCTGCCCTGTTCTTACTTCGGACACGTTCGGCTCCTCTTAAATTAACCAAACGAAAAAATCGATGGGATTAAGGTCAATAAGTAGTGAAGAGTGTCTTAAGAAAATAAAAAAATCAAGATTGGATTGAGGATCAGTTGTTTTTGTTCTCGATGCTCCGGATCCATGAAAAATAAAGTCGTTTCTTACTTTTTTGAAACTCTTCATTTGTAAATTGGATTGAGGTCAGGTGAGCGTGGGTGCCCCTTGATTGGTCGACTGCGTCCGATCCATCTGTTCGGGTATCGTTCATTCAAGTGGTTAATCAAAAATTGTTCTCGAAAATTTAAATAATCCCGATCGGTTTTTCATTGCTCCGCAGCGGACCAATCAAGTGGCCCCCACGTTCACCTGACCTTAATCACATCGATTTTTTCGTTTGGGGTTATTTCAAAGAAATTGTTTACGCCCGAGAATGTTCGAGTGAAGACGAGCTGCGACTGAAGTTGAGAAGCCGAACGTGTCCTAAGAGAGAACAGGGGAGGTTTTATGCGATTAAAAGAAAATTTTCTAAGAATGTGTAGAATGTGTATTGAGGCTTGAGGTGGCCACTTTGAAAACCTTCTGTAAATTTTATAAATAAATTTCTTTTGATTTACATTATGATGTGTGATTTATTGCCATACCTTTTTCTTTTTTTATCTAGAACTTTTCTTGACCAACATCTAAAGCTAATTTTCATTAATTTTCAGCATTTTCTATCATAACTTGATCAGAAATATCTTAAAATGGCAAAAAATAATTTTGTAGTAAATGTCTAGTTCATTGATTTTTTCCACCTCGATGACTTTGAAGGCTAATTTTAGCAGAAGTAGAGTGTTAAGTACCATTTTTTATCAATGATTCTAAAAGCTGACTGTTGGGCGCAGTTTTTAAGCATACTGAGAAACCGCGAATTAGCCTTTTTATATTTTTAATTTTGATTCGAAAATGCAGATCATAATCCAATTCACGTAACTTTTTCACTTGAGACCAACATTTCCATAATTTTTATCAAAGTTATGAATCTGGTTATTTTATGTATAAAAGTACAATTCATGGAGATTAAGTTACAAAAGAATTTCACAGAGAAGTCTTGTACTTTTTTTTACTTAATATCTTTTTTAAGATGATCAAGTTGTAAATTCTCAAAGTTCATAAAAAAATTCATAACTCGAAAACCGTGAAAAATCGCATAACTTACATGGGGGTGATTCGAATAGCCCATGACACGAGGGACCTGTTTTTTCCTTTTTGACGTCAATCTCTGGGCCACCCTGTATAACAATGTATTACTAAATATAATATATTTATATGTACCATTTCTTAACCTACAATGGTTGTTGAAAATGGCGAATAGCCATCACAATCCCAAGATCTTGTACCATTCTTCTTCATCTAGCCGATTATGTCCTGAGCCTAAGTAAACTAGACATAACACATCGAATGTCATGTTGGGAAAACCAAACCACAATCTTTGCTGGAAAAGGGGTTCATAAAAGGAACCTAATGGGGTGTAATGTTAGGAACACTTTCTAAAGTCGTTATTGACTTCAGAAAGTGCCCATAAGTTCGAACTCTGCGGAGGGTATTTCACTGCAATAACTTATTCTGAATGTTACCTACCTGTTCAGGAAACATTGCAGTCTCAATTTTCACTCTGCAAGCATTCGTATAATACATAAAAATAATTCCATTTTTCCCAACATATTGCAAATTGCATTTTTTCATTACATATTTATATCTCAAAAATTAACATCTCATATTTGTTTATAGTTGATGTAGCAAATTCCGACTCAAAATAATCAGCTTTTGTCATTCTTATTATTATAGTTTTCATTTTACATCGAATATTATGCCACTGGATTACTTTAATAATTTTTTTTTTTTTCAGGTAAGGATTTTCACTCTTGAGATTTCCAATAAGGTAATGAATTTGATGTAAATCTATAAAACCTTCAGTCTATACTGAGCAGTTTTTCATATATCTTCGTCTCTTCCCACCAATTAAAGGTTGAAGGTTGTACCAGTTATGATGAACTAACAACGACAATTGTCGATTAATGTTCACGATATATTCCAACATTTGAATCGAATTAACGATCAGAAAATCATGATGATATTACACAAAAATCAACGTTTCTGAATTGGGAAATAAAACAGATTCCTGGGTAATGAAAAAGATCCCGATTTTTGGAAATCAAGGGTTTTATAATATATAATTATACCAAGCGCATAATGCTCCCTTCTTCCAACATTCATTATCGGTATCCCCTGCAGTAACCACAGCCCTATTTGTTAATCCTTCTTTGGTTCTCCCTCATCAATCAACCGTTCAAAATCAACCGATGCATAAGTGATTAATGTATGCGTTTAACGATTGTGTTGAAAGAATTGTCCGTTGAAGTGTTGAACCTGCCGGTTTTACAAGCGATTTATTTTTTGTTGTACGAGGAGAGAATCCAAAAATTACCAGGAAATTGATGTTTCTAGCTGGGTGATGAATTTTTCGCACATAAATAAAGGAGCTAGAATGTACTAACTTGTGAAAGATGCATGAAGACCACAGTCTCCCTATTGCTTTGGGTAGTTATTCAAATAAGAAGAATTTCCACACTTTGGTTGAAAATTGAAGGAAATGTGGAAAGAATACGACTAAAAAAATATTTAAATAATAGTTGAAGTAATCAACTTTGTACTTTCAGGACCTTAACAGTCGATAAAGAAATTTGAAAAATTACTGATTCGATCCTGTTGAAATCGAATTTTGCATTTTTAAATAAATGAACAATTCACTCTACAAAAAATGTCTAAACAGTTTTTTCTCTGTCTTAGTACATTATGATTTTCTGACTGGATATAGAACATTATTTTAGTCAAATACTGGCTTGAGACAATAGATTTTTGTTAATGTTAGATTCTTGAAAATTCAAAAAGAAATGATGTGCAAAAATGTGATAAATTCAAAATAAGTGCTCAAAATATGAACCGTTCTGTTGACGACTTTATTGACACTCTCCCAGGTCTTGGCAATTCGAACAGGTATCAGTATCTTTTTAAATTAAATACATAGTTAAGGTTGATTTTTTAACTATTTTCTTTTTGGCAACACTGATTTTGACAGTTCTCGCACGGAATGAATACAACATAGCCGTGGTATTTTTTGAATTGAGGAACAAAAATTTTCTGCATTCTGTAGCAGCGTTCGCAAATATTCAGATTCCAGTCACGTATTCATTTTCAATTGATGGCATTGAAAGATATGAATGAATCGAATTGAAAATATCGGTTCTGCGAAATCAAATGAATCGTATTCTTATCCAAGGTTCAACGGTATCTACCTGGAACGAAAATTAATATGTATACAGATTACAGGGTGTCCCATCTCAATAACTAGTTTCACATTTCCTCCGAAACAATACATTAATAAGGATTCAATATAAATGTGTTTTAATAATGCTGTTGAAAATATTCTAGTCGACGAATTCAAGGCATAATCGACATATATTGCTGTAGCTCCATCCTAAATAATACAAGCGTATTCTTCGATATCATTTGTAATCAATTATTCACTACTGGGTGTTCCTTTTTCATATCGCTGAGTATATGAGTTTGCCAAATATGCGTGACAATATTATAATCAGCAAAGTTACAGCTTGAAAGCGTGTCATTCAAAACTTCCTCCTTTAATTCCTTGCGGCATATGTTCCCATTTTCCTGCTTCATTTCCATCGATCCAGCTTCGCGCTCAGAAACAGGAAATACACGAACACCATCCCGTGTCTATAATCGAACGGGTAAGGCCCCAAAATTCCAATAAGCCCAAATAATGAATTACTAGGAGCATGGAATGCAGAGCATCTTCGATACGTGTTAGTTTCGGCACAGTGTACAGGGTTGACAAAATTGGACACATTGAAAGTATTCACAATCTAACGTACTCTCTGTATAAAAAGTACCCGGAAAATGTTATTTAAATCAACCGCCAAAAAGGAATCGGTAATTTTTTTTTTCTTAAAGTTGGTAGGACCTTCCTTTATTACCAAGCCAAATTTGAGCGCGATCTGTCAACTAGTGTGTTTACAACAGCTGTCAGTATCAGTCGACCTCAAAAGTGCTCTGCGAATTTTACAATGGAAAAAATAGTTGATCAAAGAGTTTGCCTCAAATTTTGTCTTGCAAACGAATTTTCTTGTGCCGATTCATTGAAAATGTTAAAAAAAGCCTTTGGTGATAATTGTATGTCAAAAACACAAGCATACGATTGGTACAAATCATTCAAAGACGGTCGTGAGGTGGTCGAAGATTTGCCCCGTTCTGGACGGCCTTCAACGTCAACAACCGACGATAACATCATCCAAATCAAGAATTTAGTGCTCGAAAATCGTCATTCAAGTGTTAGAGAGTTGGCTCGAGAGTTGAGCATTGATAAAATGACCGTTCATAACATTTTGACTGATGTTTTGTGTATGAAACGCGTCGCAGCAAAACTCGTTCCAAAAGAGCTGAATTTTTTGCAAAAAGAGCATCGAAAGCAGGTCTCTGAAGACATGGTTTCTCGAGCTGCTAGTGATCCAAATTTCATGAAACGAATCATAACTGGCGATGAGACATGGGTCTATGAGTATGACACGTTAACAGCTCAACAATCGACCGAATGGCGCCTACCAAACGAGCCGAATCCGAAAAAACCACGTCAAAGTCGATCGAAAATTAAAGTTTTGCTCACTGTTTTCTTCGATTATCGTGGTGTTGTGCACTCAGAATTTCTTCCTGAAGGACAGACAGTGAATAAGGAGTATTACTTGGGTGTATTGAGGCGTTTGCGTGAGAATGTTCGTCGTAAACGGCCAGATTTATGGAAAGACAATTCGTGGATTTTGCATGATGATAACGCGCCGTCGCACCGAGCCATAATTATTAAGGAATACAAGACCAAAAACTCAATAAATACCATCGAACAACCGCCGTATTCACCTGACTTAGCTCCGTGCGACTTTTTTCTATTCCCAAGACTCAAATTGCCCCTATACTCCATTCACAATTATAAAATCACAACTCTGGCCTTGGAAATTTGACACATTCCACTCTGTATCGAAGTTATGACGTTTTTCAAAATATTTTTATGTTCCAAGTCAACACTATGTTGCCCTTTCTATATTCTTAGCGTATTTCTCAGAATTTATTCGAAAAATGAATGAATTGGAAGAGATGTGAGGACGAAAATAATTAACGTTTATATGAATTGATAGAAAGGATTCCTTTTCTAGTTATTTGCATGAAAAGTACAAGAGATCACTGTTGAAATATATTATTTTTCGCCATGGAAGAAAATTGCATTGCTTTCACATGATTTTCATATGCATGCCTGTGAAGATTTAATATTTATTATCCTCTTGAACTGAAAGTTCAAAACTTGACATCAATTGTTGAATCAAGAATAATGGAACATTATATCCCTCAACTGGAATCCAAATAGTTGAAGGGAGTTCTGATGCAACAGGAACTTTTTCTTGGAACATAACCTTAATAGCTAACTTAATAAAAATAAGAGTAGAAGATATACATTTCATTTATTTGATCTTATGAACAAGGAGTAAAATATTCTGACTGTATAGTAATTTATTAGTTTAAAAAATATTCATACATTACAACATAGGTTTGTACAAATAATATGGAACAGGTCAAACATATGCTTCACATTTATCATTCACCTGTTCTAAAATAAGACACAAACTCCTCCACATTATGGGGCCCCTACAGCATTAAAAGCTTGTGTCTCTTTTGAAAGAAGTAGCACTAGATATAATATATTCTTTCGATTAAGAGCAAATACCTACCGTTGAATGTTACATATACAAATTTCTTCAAAATGGGCTTATACGAAGTGGTTCTTTTTCTGAAACGTGAAAACGATCAACAATAATCATTTAGAGACCGATGATGGCCATCCAAAACCGTTTACTTACGAAAATCGTGCAATTTCATTCTTCAAGTTCTTTCCTCAGAATTCCTCGAAAATCCTACCTGAACCATATTTTCCGGTCGCTTTCGTGAAAAGATCGTATAAGGAAGCCTTTTTTGTCCATTTACACATTCCAAATAAATTTTGAGCACCAAAAACGATACCGAAACTAACCAAACTTCTGGGGGACCGGAATTTCGTTTGTAATCTTTCCAAACGGCCAGATACCTAAAAAAAACTTCGTTATCAAGTGTAAAAAAATCGATTAGTACTTAATTTTGCTTTATTCATGCTTATAAATCGATTTTTGGTCCAATTCAAATTTGCCGTTTGTACCCATGTCAAAATATCTTTGATACTTTTACTTTGATGTAAACAAAGAAACTGGCAACGCCGTTTTGTCATTAAAGATATTCTCTGTACGCGCACAGATTTTTTATCAGGTGCAACAATTCCTGAAAACGAAACCATGGCCAGAGTTGTGATTTTATAATGCCAGTTTCTTTGTTTACATCAAAGTAAAAGTATCAAAGATATTTTGACATGGGTACAAACGGCAAATTTGGATTGGACCAAAAATCGATTTATAAGCACGAATAAAGCAAAAGTAAGTACTAATCGCCTTTTTTACACTTGATAACGAAGTTTTTTTTAGGTATCTGGCCGTTTGGAAAGATTTCAAACGAAATTCCGGTCTCCCAGAAGTTTGGTTAGTTTCGGTATCGTTTTTGGTGCTCAAAATTTATTTGTAATGTGTAAATGAACAAAAAAGGCTTCCTTATACGATCTTTTCACGAAAGCGACCGGAAAATATGGTTCAGGTAGGATTTTCGAGGAATTATGAGGAAAGAACTTGCAGAATGAAATTGCACGATTTTCGTAAGTAAACGGGTTTTGGATGGCCATCATCGGTCTCTAAATGATTATTGTTGATCGTTTTCACGTTTCAGAAAAAGAACCACTTCGTATAAGCCCATTTTGAAGAAATTTGTGTATGTAACATTTAACGGTAGGTATTTGCTCTTAATCGAAAGAATATATTATATCTAGTGCTACTTCTTTCAAAAGAGATACAAGCTTTTAATGCTGTAGAGGCCCTATAATGTGGAGGAGTTTGTGTCTTATTTTAGAACAGGTGAATGATAAATGTGAAGCATATGTTTGACCTGTTCCATATTATTTGTACAAACCTACTGTGGTTGTAATGTATTAATATTTTTTAAACTAATAAATTACTATACAGTCAGAATATTTTACTCCTTGTTCATAAGATCAAATAAATGAAATGTATATCTTCTACTCATATTTTTATTAAGTTAGCTATTAAGGTTATGTTCCGAGAAAAAGTTCCTGTTGTATCAGAACTCCCTTCAACTATTTGGATTCCAGTAGAGGGATATAATGTTCCATTATTCTTGATTCAACAATTGATGTCAAGTCTTGAACTTTCAGTTCAAGAGGATAATAAACATTAAATCTTCACAGGCATGCATATGAAAATCATGTGAAAGCAATGCAATTTTCTTCCATGGCGAAAAATAATATATTTCAACAGTGATATCCGGTACTTATCATGCAAATAACTAGAAAAGGAATCCTTTCTATCAATTCATATAAACGATAATTATTTTCGTCCATCACATCTTTTCCAATTCATTCATTTTCCGAATAAATTCACATTCTGAGAAATACGCTAAGAATGTAGAAAGGGCAACATAGTGTTGACTTGGAACATAAAAATATTTTGAAAAACGTCATACCTTCGATACAGAGTGGAATGTGTCAAATTTCCAAGGCCAGAGTTGTGATTTTATAATTGTGAATGGAGTATACGTGGAACGCGTTTTGAGTCCATTGAAGCCATCAAAACAAATTCGCAACGAGAACTGAAGGCCATACCTTTGGCGGCGTATGAGCGGTGCATGGAAAAGTGGGTTCGCCGATATCATAGTTGTATTGTAAGCAATGGGGACTATTTTGAAGGAGACAAAATAAATATTGATGATTAAATTTAAATTTATGTGTTTTTTTTACAATTCCGGGTACTTTTTATACAGAAGGTATGTCGCATAAGTTGGCACAAATTTCATAGACCAATACAGGGTCTTTCACGAGGAACCTCACCCATATTTATACGGGAAACTACTGAACGTATTTTCATGAAATTCAGCACTTATAAGTATTTCACGATGCTGATGAAATCTAAAATATTTTCAAGGCATGAGCACCTCCGGTTTTTCCGGAAATGACGTCAACTTCCGTTTTTCAAATTAGAACACCATTTTTTTATTGCAGAAATAGATTCCTTAGAAAATTTCAAGTTATTTTGATGTAACATTTTTCAGTTTTGGTTGGAAAATTCTCTCTGAGCGGGAAAATTCGAAAAAAAAATCGATAATAGAGCTCCGCTCAAACAAGAATAACTTCGGGGTTTTTGGATGGAAAATTTTCATTTTTGGGATTTTTCAAGACGTAAGATTGATGTATCCACTTTAAAAATCGAAATCGCGATTCATGATACAGGGGGTGAAAAAATCGCTTTCAAAGTTAGGGATGACAAAATCGTGAAAAATCAATTTTTTCAAATTAGAACCCCATTTTTTTATGGCAGATATTGAATCTACGTTAAAAAATAATGTGAGTGTATGCATCACACCCTTGCCCTAAAATGGATATTTTCTGAGTTATTCACAAAAAACTGTTTTTCGTCTTGAATTTTCAGCTATTTCTTTTCCCTTCACGCCAAAAAGATGAAATTTTCAGGAACTGTTATTTGAACCATGCTGTAGGTTTTTCACCCCTTCTTGAAACCGACTTCAAGTTACTATTAGGAGAACCATGGCAAACTCTCGCAGTTATAACTAGAGAAGATGCTCAAAGTTTTGACCGTTAATTTCTAGACATTTATTTATACGTCTCAGGAATGCTTCGTGCGTTGCTCTTCTTATTTCATCGGGAGGAAGAGATCTGCAAAAGTGTTTAAAAACCAAATTGAGTTTCAAAACTATGAATCTAAAAATCTAAACAAACCTGAACGCATTTCTGACTCGTTCTATGCAGTCCTCTTTATCAGACAGGGGAGTTGAGTAGACAATATTTTTTATCCTACCCCAAACATAATAGTCTAAAGGAGTTAAATCGGGAGAACGTGATGGCCAAAGATGTGGACCATTGTTCGCCAACCATCGATCTTCAAATAGTCTGTAGAGGATATTTGACACATTGAGTGAATTGTGTGGAGGCGCGCCATCTTGTTGATACCATAAGTCATTATGGTTCTGTACTAGCGGCTCAATTATTTGAGTCAATATGTCAGAATATCTATCTCCTAAGGGAGATTATTCTTTAAATAATGCAAACATGTGTAGTGTTCTATCTTACCAGTTAAAGTCCCATCATGAATGTGAACATCGAGAATTGCATTATTTTTGATGGCGCAAAAAACATTGAAACTCCAGGTCTCTTGAAAGTTCCATTGTCTGAAGTGGTGGTTGTTCTCTTCATCCCAATAATGACTGTTATGCCTATTGAAAGAACCATTCTTTCTAAATTTAGACTCATCTGTCCAATTTATACAGTCCAAAAAGTTTTCATTCCCTTGAAATCGAATCATCATAGCTTCGCAAAACTCTGTTCTCCTGACGAAATCAGTTTCCTTCAAATGCCTGACCCTATTGAATTTATATGGGTGCATTTTATGTTTTTTTAATATTCTCCAAACAATCGATTGAGATAATCCCAGATCAATCTCGGCATCTTTGAGAATTTTGAGGATTCACACGAAAATATGCAAGAACTGTAATTTCGTTGTTCTCATCTTCTACTACACTTTTTTCTCTGTGTATAGTTTTCTTAACGAAAGATCCGACATTTCTCAAGTTTGTCATGGTTCTGTTAATGGTATCTCTCGTTGGTCTGGGTCGGTCAGGAAACCTCTCAATGAACAGTCGAATCGTTCTATCTACAACTTTATTACATTCTCCATGAAGTAGAATGAGATTTAAATAATCTTCATTGGTAAAATTAGGCATAGTGATCGATTTTATAACTTAATACGAATTATCACCAAATTAATAGTAAACACAAAATGCTACTGAATAAAGAGGAATTTGGCAGATGTAATTAATGATATCTATCATTAAAAAAAAAGAATGTAAAACATGGTAAGTTTTTGCATATGGTTCATAAGGAATTATTTATTTATCACTGGAGAGAAAACCGATGGCCGATTAGTTGAAATAAAGAGGTTTCCGATACAAATTCGAATCCAAACCAAATTCGCAAATTCCTGTAACTTTTTTCTCTTGCATATTGGGGTAGTAAAATCTAAAACATGGTTTAAGTAACAGTTCCTGAAAATTTCATCTTTTTGGCGTGAAGGGAAAAGAAATAGCTGAAAATTCAAGACGAAAAACAGTTTTTTGTGAATATCCACTTTAGGGCAAGGGTGTGATGCATACACTCACATTATTTTTTAACGTAGATTCAATATCTGCCATAAAAAAATGGGGTTCTAATTTGAAAAAATTGATTTTTCACGATTTTGTCATCCCTAACTTTGAAAGCGATTTTTTTCACCCCCTGTATCATGAATCGCGATTTCGATTTTTAAAGTGGATACATCATCTTACATCTTGAAAAATCCCAAAAATGAAAATTTTCCATCCAAAAACCTCGAAGTTATTCTTGTTTCAGCGGAGCTCTATTTTCGATTTTTTTTCGAATTTTCCCGCTCAGAGAGAATTTTCCAACCAAAACTGAAAAATGTTACATCAAAATAACTTGAAATTTTCTAAGGAATCTATTTCTGCAATAAAAAAATGGTGTTCTAATTTGAAAAACGGAAGTTGACGTCATTTCCGGAAAAACCGGAGGTGCTCATGCCTTGAAAATATTTTAGATTTCATCAGCATCGTGAAATACTTATAAGTGCTGAATTTCATGAAAATACGTTCAGTAGTTTCCCGTATAAATATGGGTGAGGTTCCTCGTGAAAGACCCTGTATAGTGGTGATAAGAAAAAGACAATAGGTTGCTATTGAAATAAAAGTTTTTTTGTAACCTTGCCTTCACTTTAACACTTCAGTTGTTGATGTGGTTAAGTCGATATGGCTTACAAAAATGAAATTTGAAAAAGTATTCATAATTTATTTGGGCGAATCGATAAAGCCGAGATAATACACATTTTTGAAAATCAGAATATATCCTGTAGAACTATTTATCGGACAATCGCTGAATGTGAGCAAAGTATTCCTTGTATGAACCTTGCAAAAAGTGGAAGACCTAGAATTTTTTCCCAAGCAAGAGATGTTAGACTGGTAAGAAGAGCGGAAATCAAGGTTGGTACTTCGCTAAGAAAACTAGCACGGCAATATAGGACATCTAACTATATCGCTATATATATTTTTTTGAATTTTTACTTGTCATAAAAGTTATTTTTCTGAACAGCCATAAAGTTCTCTACTCACAGGTACCAGGTACCATATTATCCATAGGTATGTACCATATTATGCATAGGAGATCGCTCAGTTTATAACTTAACACCTCATATTGATGTATGTAATCGTTTCAGAGTTATAGGGTGTTTTTTGCAATTGTGTACTTTCGAGAAGTTGTTCGGAATTCATATTATCTGATATACGAGGATATATTGAAAAATTCTTAGCCTATTATAGAACCAAACAAAATTTGAATGTCAAAATATTTTATTACTCAACATGTTCTCCTCTAAATTGAGTACATTCATTACAGCGAACCTGCAACCTCTCTAGACCTTTCAAAAAAATGTTTCTTCTTGCTCTGCAAACCAGTCCTCCATAGTTTTTATTACCTCCTCGTTGGAAGAAAATTTACCATCTTTTAAAATTTTTTTCAGTTGAGGAAAGAGATGATAGTCGGACGGAGACAAATCTGGTGGATAAGGGAGGTTTTCTAGTAATTCTAACCCTAAATCACGATTTTTTTGCATGGCAACATGAGATTTGTGTACTGGGGCGTTGTCCTGTAGAAACAAAATACCTTTGAATCGCTTTCCGCGTCTTTTCTCTTTAATTTTTTCCCGTAGAGTGGTCAGTAATGTCGAATAGTAATCTCCAGTTATTGTTCTACCCTTATCCAAAAAAACAATCATGATTACTCCATGGCAATCCCAAAAAAGTGAAGCAAAAACTTTTCCAGCAGATTTTTGGACACAAATCTTCCTAGGTCTTGGAGAACAAAAGTGTCGTCATTCCATCAATTGTTGCTTTGTTTCTGGGTCGTAGAAATGTACCCAAGTCTCATCCATAGTAACAATTCGGTTCAAGAAGTCTACATCGTTTTCAAATCGAGCACAAATCGAACGCGATGCTTCTACCCTTGCCCGCTTTTGGTCAACATTCAAACATTTGGGGATCCATTTTGCAGAAATTTTCTCATGTGCAAATTGACGTGAACTATTTGATGAACGCGATCGTATGAAATCTTCAGTGCGTCTGATAAAATCATGTCATGAACTGCATCGATATTTTCGGGGTCTGACACAGAAACTGGCCTTCCCGATCGGTCATCATCTTCAATGGAAAATTTACCTCTTTTGAAGCTTGCAGTCCAATTTTTCACGGTCGCATACGAAGGACATTGATCACCAAGGGTATTAAGCATATCTTCGTAAATCTGCTTATTGCCTCTTAACCCTTTTAAATACAGGTACTTGATGATGGCTCGATACTCCAATTTTTCGATTTTTACAATTTCGGTGGACATCTTTTTTTAAATCTATTGCGTAACTCTGGTTTACTTTTTTGACGTCGAGCTCTACACTGACACTTCTAATAAGTTATTGTTCGTTGATATGGTATCGCAATATTTTTTTTATGCATGGAACTGGTCTAGGCTAACTAGAAATCAATACATCCTGGTACCACGAAATTGATAGTTTGCCTTGACTTTTTCGGATACCAAGAGGAAGAACCAGAGAGTCAATGATAAATTTGCTTCATGGTCTACAGCCTTCAAGAGTCGAATCATTCACAGAAGCAGTGAGCACCATTGTCTCAGTATCGGTTTTTTGGTATATCCAAGTCTCCAATTTAGTTCTCACAATCTTTTGAATTTTCGTATAAGATTGGTACCATCACCCTCCTCTTTTTCTGTCCAAGATAGCTCTTTGAACGTTTCATACAGTTTTTGTAAGTTTTTTATAAGTTTATAACTGGGTGAAATTTTTTATGGGTTTTCGAATATCATCAGTGGAAAAACAACAACATCAAAAAAGATTTCTTCAAAAGTTTATGACCATCACTACCACAAATTCAGGTAGGAGCTGAGAGAATCACTGCAACATCAACTAAAGGGCAATACATATATCATTTTATGCAGACTTATTGTTGAGATGGCACACTCCTTCAAAGGTCACGTTCTTCTCTTACATATTCAACATGGAAAGCGGCAAAGGGCACGACTCACGATAAATAAAACAAAGTCTACCAGATGAACACCAATTGGTGCAGCGAAGGATGCGGGCGTATCTTGCACCAACATTCGCTAGACAGTTGCATCGTGATAGACGAGGCAAACATACATACGCGGACACTCTCAAATATCCTCTCAATTAAGTCGAGTTATTTTAAGCTGTTGTCGCGCGACAGTCTGGAGTCAAACGCTCGGACGTGTGCTCACTTATCGTCTCGAAATGTCACCGAAGGCCTAGGCCAGTCCTTATCTGTCGTTCTTCGCGGTCCTTTTGTCGCGATATCGACAGCCGACCGAAGTGTCGGTGTTGTGACCCTTGGTGACCTCCTTACCATGCCGGTTCTTTCGCGAAATGTGCACAAGTGTTGGAAATTTCGTGGGTTGGTGAAATTTTGTTCGGTGCCTCTTGGGATTGATCAAGTTTCGAAAAATTGTTAATGTATTCATCATCTTGTATGGGTTGTGTTCGGTAGTTTGATCTGTCTTGTGGTTAATGAGTGGAGGAGAGAGTGTTTCCTCTCGTATTACAGAAATAGAAATTTGTTTACAAACCCGTGAAAAAGAACGTTGCTTCTGCTTCATTACTCGGGACAGAAATAGCTCGTGGAGACATGGAACACTTTGTCGATTCCTGGAACGCAAAACTGTGGCAAGGGCGTAGTTCTTCAAGCACATTCGTTGGATTAGCCCTGTTTCTTTAATTCTACAAATTTAAATCCACCAAGCGATCAGAAGATCTCATTCAAAAATTTTGCATTCGCAAACGGATAAAAACAACAGGGTTCTCAATAAAATTTATATGTTCTTCACATTAAATAAAGTAGCTACAATACGGAGTTATCATAACAATCCGTGCATTAGACGTTTCTCGGCTTCTATGAGGAAGCGATATCTAAAATTTGCCAAACGGCCGTTTTTCAAAGGGGGAAATCATGCTAAAATGCTTTCATCGAAATCGCACTTCCGGTTATACCGGAAGTGACCATCAGCTTTGGTATTTCAAATGGAACTACCTATTTTTCTAACCAGAAATGGATTCCTTTTCGAATTTTACACGTTTTTTACCTGAAACATTTTTACGTAGTTGTCATGGTTACAAAGATATAAGGACTTATGAGAAAATGACCAGTTGCAGAGGTCCGCGAAACGTATCATAGCATGCATCCTATCCATAATAAAGAAACGAATGAAAGCAGAAAGATCATACGAAAATTCAATAATTTTGCTTCGTATTGCATGGCTATCGAATCATGTCGTTCTATTGGAACTGTCACAATAAATTCATATTTCTGAGAAGTTTCAAACTGCAATAGCTTCATTTATTCAAATGGCATGTCCATATTTCTTGTACAGAAATCGACAGAAAATTCAATTTCAAACATTTTTTCCAAAGGTTCCTTATGTCCATCTTCAATCGTTTTCTGGAAATCTCTTGTTTCGTATGAATTGTCTGATTTATTCCCTGAATTGATGTTCTTGGTTGGATATTACTTCTTTATTTTGCCTTGAACTTGAAAGTCTTGAAACTCTCGACTGTCTTCTGCTTAAATAACTGCTTAGCGCGAAGTTTCTCCTGATATTTTCCTATAGCTTGTAAAGTTGTCTTTGAAGCTCTGAATTTCCTTCTTTTTGAGCTACAAATCTATTAGACCCTTCTGTTGTTATCCTTCCACGACTTCTTCTTTAGGTTTCCCAATCCCAGAAACCTTGATTAGGTTTTTGAAACAACCCCTTGTGCAACCCTCACCATTCTTGGAATCATATTTTGGGTTATCACTCATTTCTCGTGTTAAATCCTTTCTCATTTCCTCTGATGTGTGATTCATTAATGACAAAGTCCTTCCCGAAATCACTACGTGCTTAATATTATCAGGACTACTAATTTAGATTCACCTGTCGTGTTAGAATTCCGATTCACGCAATGGCGTAGATAAAACGGGCTAGTTAACAATGGTATAAGACAAATTATTGATAAGCGTTCGTAATTTTCATTCCAGGAAAGTATGTAAACTGCCATGACACCCGACAGCCGGGTTGACGTTTACATAGCGAGTAAATAAATGTTTATCGTGTTAATGACTTGTGTTGGAGAGGAATTATACCATGGTCTCAGATAATATATGTGTTGACCCGTTTAAAATGAGCATTCTGCTCTGAAAAAAGTAGTTAATGGGCCACCGTCAGCTTATGCCTACCACTATCTTTATGTTTCATTTTAATTGAACGATATGAAGATATCAATAAGTTGAAGTCATCGCACTTTATATTCATCTTCGACAGCTGCAGAAATTTTCGCGTTTTTTTTACTAGTTTGTGTCTTTCATAATAAAACGCGTCGTTTTTGAGTTATTCCATTGAGTTTTAATATACATAGAGACACAACCCAGTTCTACGATTTGATGCACAAATTTTTGGCAGTTTACTTGCCAATTTGCCAACTTAAGTGGCGGCACACAGTAGCTACTAAAAGAACTACCCAGGAAACTATATTCTGCTTGATATTCATTCATAGAAATCTGTAGGAGATTCATTTTCCTCTAGTTCTATGAATCGTGGGCAGGGTTGCATTCATCCAAATTATATATCTTCGTTACAAACGGTGTGATTCAATAATGATGAACTATTAGCCATGAATTTCTCCAAAGGAGTGTTCTCAGGTAGGAAATGAGGGGTGAAAATGATGAAAAGAATTGTCTTTCTCGTACTCTCTTGAAGATAACTGAGAACCACATAAGTCCAAACGCCTTCCAGAAAATGAAGGTTAAATTGGCCACGCAGATTTTCAGTAGAACTTTATATTCAGCCATGTGAACAGTCATTACAACTGATGAGCTGAGGTCCAGAAGTGCCAATTCAACTGCTCAGTTCATTCTGAAAAGGAATGATCTTTTCGACTGCCTCAATTCGAATGGAAAATTTGAGGCACCGTCGTCCGAAAAAAACACCGCAGCAATACAAACTCTGACGGAATCAATTGAATTCATTAAGTCTTGGATAGTTGGAAAAAATATTCCCTATTGTTTCAACGGTTTGATACAAACCATCAGTGGCATCCTCCAATTGTGGGAGGAGACAAAGGAAACATTTCCATATCTGATAACAAGTCGGCTCAACCAGGACCCAATCGAGAATTCATTCTTCAAAATAAGACAGCGTAGGGTAATGATCCAAACCCCTCAGCTCGATGCTTCAGATTTGGGTTGCAGTCGGTCATGACTGGTTGTCTGGAAAAATGTTCCGATAATTCTAACTGCCAAGACGACAATGATTTCGACATGTGTACAACGGGGGAATCTGAAAGTAGGCCCATTGATGTGGTGGATTGGACAGATTCGACCATTTCTTCTGCGGATTCGGACATTGGTGAGCCTTGTGAGGGTATATAAGGGGTAAAGAGTTAATTGAACCCCTAAATTCCCTAGAATCCAACTCAATCAGAAATAATTGTCGTTTTATTGCATCCAAAAAATCAGGTGATGAAATACTGAACATCCCACATTTCCATATGCCGGTCCTGATCTTCATCGCATTCGGCTTCGGAAATAGAGCGTTATAGTTCAGCTACTTACCGCCAGATGCGGGAGTAAACATTTTCGCTTCTCTGAAACACACTTATCCATCTATGAACCGGTGAAGGAACTACACAAAATTTAGCTTCAAAAAGTTGAACTGGGCTGTGTCTCTTTGTATATTTAAACTCAATGGTTATTCCTAATAATTATATACGATTAAATTCGAGGAAAAAATCATGAATTTCATGAATAATCTGGATGCTTCCCTGGAATGAAAATCATCGAATTTTATTACTTCTCTGGCCTCTAAACAAGTTAACAATGTTTTCATAATGTTTATTAACCTTGTCGAGCTAAAATTTAAATGATGGAAAAACTTTTGATGTCGAGATATGTAATAATTAAATCCCACAAATGTGGGAGATAAAATTGAACACAGGGATCATGAAATTATAAATTTAATACGCATGTTTTCTATCAAAAAATTATTCTTACAGGTCCATAATTGAAATAAATGTCAATGAAATATAAAATTTAGATATTTAGATGAATGTCGATACAAACCACGTATTAAATTAAAATTAATGAAAAATAAAATGATACTAAGCACTAAATATTCTGTGGCGATGTTTCTATCTGAACATTATCGTCTGGAATTCTATAAACTCGACACTACACGGTTAATACTTCATTAATTCACTAAAGTTTTTCACATGATCATCCGGAGATCGAAGAAAAACACCTAAAATAATCACTTTCCCCTTTTCTTTAACGCAGCTCTAGAAATGTTTTCCTTCGTATTTGTTTACGCAAGTTACGGATCGTGTCGTTTGAGACATAGAACAACAATATAAGGTTTGAGATGGGTCGATAGATCCCACAGTTTGTTTTGCGCGCCCGCTACCTCGTAAGACATACTTTGATACCATTGTTTAAAGAGAAAATCAACAATCTGGTCTTCTCCAAAGTTCTGTGAAATATTCATAGAAGGGTTAGGTTAGGTCAGTGACCTAGAATCCTATGAGTTAGGTTTATTCATCATAGATAGAGTGAAAAATCAATTATTTATGCGATATGTTTGCGATATCGAAAAAAATATGAACAAGTTATAAATGTTTATAAACTTATGTTCAGGAAAATCGAAGAAGGAGCATATTTTGGTGGGAGAAATATGGCCTTTTAATTGCAAAGATAATCGGACAAAACTAAATGTTTTTGAAGAAATGTCGTGTTTTTTACATTCTCATTCAAATAAGGTTAGTACCTACTTAAGTATAAAGCATAAACTCAATTTCAATCGAGAAATATGAACTTTTAGGTCTCTGCAGACAATCGTATCAGGCACGTATTTGGCCCATTTTTTTTCAAGTAGCTATATCTTAAACAGGGTCGAATTCGAAAAAAAATGGAAAAAAGGTTCCTTTTGGCCTCAAGAATCTGCAGTTTAAATATATGTACAAGTCAAAGATTCAACCTGTATTTATAACTGTGTTACAAACATTCTGTTCGATGGAACATTCTGTATTATGTTTGTTGTATCAGTTGGCAAAAAAATACAAAAGTATCTTTAGTAGTTCTCCGTTTAATTTTGGGTGAAGTTAGAATGTCCCTGTATATGCTTTCGAATATCAAGTACCGCATAATAACTTCTTCTCCGTTCCTCCTTCCAGTCGATGGGTTAGCTCCAGAAATATACATCAAGAGCCAACTAAGCGAGTTAGAGCGAATGTCGAACGTAATGAAATACCGACAAAGATTTAACGGATAGTTTACACTCGAGTCATTCCGTATGGAATTGCCTCGGTCTGGGTTCTATTTCGGAAACAAAAAGGCCGTAAGTGTAGCCTTTTCGCTGTCGAATCGTTCGACGACTGCGTTATAAAAACGTCCGGGAATTTTATTTCAGGATATGCACGGAATAACGGGAACGAGGAATTCGGTTACAAGAATATTCAATCCGAGCCGAGAATCTAATTTCTTCTTGGATCGAGTTATTCAGTTTGGGATCCATTACCAAAGAATTGACAAAGCGATAGAAGATTTTCTGAACTTTCGAAGTAGGAATACTAAAGTATACTATCTGACAAAGAACTGCCACTCCCAGAAGGAGCTGTTTAAATTTTAATTTTTTTTTGTAAAACATAGCAAGTAGTAAATGATAAAAATTTAAAGAAAAGAACAAAGGGTTTACATTTTTTTTTATAAATTTGACAATAATGTGTTTGTCCACGGCGATTATCTATACACTCCCCAACACGTCTTGGCATTGATGTAATAAGATGGACGATGGTACATACAGGGTTGGGATAAAGTTTGGCACCAAATTAATATCTTTAAAACGAAACGGGCGATATTTTTGAAATTTGGCAGCTGAGTGTAATGGACCACAATGCATCTGATGTATTTCGTTTTATTTTTCACTATTGATACAAATAACAACGATTTATTTATTTGAATGTATTTTTTCTCAAATGTACAAAAAGACTGAATTTCTTCTTTTTACAGAGAATTTTTACATGGACAGATCCGAAACGAGGTGCACTTTCAGAATCTGCAGAAATATACAGGGTGTCCCATTTAAATAAAAATTTTTTTGTCATTTCCGGTTAAACCGGAAGTATCTCATTAATGAAAATATGCTCATCAGATGCATTGTGGTCCATTACACTCAGCTGCCAAATTTCAAAAATATCGCCCGTTTCGTTTTAAAGATATTGATTCGGTGCCAAACTTTATCCCAAGCCTGTATATTTCTTCTTGAGGGATACTATCCCAAGCTACCAGTACTTCATGTCTCAGAGCCGCCAAAGTCCGTGAAGGCTGGGGTAAATTTCCGAGGCTTCCACCCACGATGTCTCAAACATGCTCTATGGGCGAAAGATCGGGGGATCTGGGCGGCCATGGCAAAAAATTCAAATGGGTCGCTTCAAAAAAGTTCAAACTAACTCTGGCAACTTGAGGTCGAGCATTGTCTTGCTGAAATAATGGATTCTCGAGCCGGTTAAGGTAAGGGAGAACATATTATGGCTCCACTATTTCTTGAAGGTAACGCAGCGAATAAAGACTGAAGGTGACCTACTTGAATGAGCAATAGCACCCCGCAACATAACGCCTACTGTCCAGTGTACATGACGATCAACTCAACATCAAACTTAGGTTCAAGGCTTCCTCCCCGACGTCGTCTAACTCTTCTTCGGCCATCATGTGCACCCAAGGAGAATCGAGATCCATCAAAAATGACGATCTGATGCCGTTCGACATTCCCATGCTGACATTCTCTGCACCACTGTAATCGTTGCCGGCGATTCCCAACCGTCAGAGGTAACACAAGATGGGGTCGATAATGCTGCAGTCCAAAAGACCTTATCCGGCGGTAAAGCGTTACAGGACGGTCTTGTTCTCCTAACCAATCATCAGCCAACGATTGAGTTGTCGCCAATAGGTCTCTAATGGCCATGAGTCGATCTTGACCTTCATTTGTGCCTCTTCGACGTCCAGTGCTTACTCTTCTTCGATTTTGGGCATTATCAAACCACGCTTGACAACATCTCATAAAAGTAGTTGGACTTCTGTTCGTACGGTTAGCGATTTCTCGAAATGACAGCTCTGCCTCCCGTAGAACAATGATGCGACCTCTTTCAAATTCACTCAGCTGGTGATAAATTCCGCGTACACGTGCTGTAAGCATTTTAACAACAACTAAACATCGACTTTGGATCTCCTCGAACAGCTGGTTTGTTGTAAAATTGAAAATTTGTAAAAGACGAATACAACATTCGAGTTCTTGTGTTAACTGAACTTTACAAGACTCAAAATTCTAAAGAAATAAGCCTACAGAAGACATTTATATACCTTTTTGCACAACTTGAAATACTCCAGTTTGAAAATGTAGTAATACTACGAAACCTGTGTCGAAGTTAAGCCTCAAAAGAACTAACTTCATTTACGAAGTTAAAAAAGAGTAAATAGAAATTAGCATTGGCAACGTCTCTGAAAATCATTCGTAATTTAACGAGTACAAACAGTCAGTTTCAAGTAAAATAACTCGATAAACCTAAATCTTGGCCAATCGGGATACTTTATAAAAGTGAATGGAGTATAGGATAGATTAGTTTATTATGACGGTTACAATCAACTTAAAATTGGCAAGATGTATACGAAACAAGTTACAAGACGCAAATTTAGATTTCCTTGTATTGCACTCAATTTGGCACTATGAAGCCTTGTTCGGACTAGGCTAGCCCTTTGGTCGAATAGGGAGTAGTCCTAGCAAGGTTTGACTAATCTACTACATCTACTACAATATCAGATATCAGAAAGCCGTAATTGTTATTCTGGTGGAAGAGAGGTGAAGTAACGTAGATCCATAACTGAAGCCGTATCCTTAGCTTCGCAATGCTGTTAAGCTGCGTATACATGTGCGAGCCGAACCTATCGCGAACCGCTCGCGAAGTGTTCGTGTCATGTTCGTTAATTTCACGTACACACTTGCGATCCGTTCGCGAACCAATACCGACGCCTAACCAACAACGAACTTACCGAAATACCGGCAGTATCGTTCGTACTTGTCTACTAGTAACTACTAACTATGTCTTCCGAAGATTATGATATGCTGGTAATGAATAGTGCGACTATATTGATGGCCTATTTGGAAGAAAAGTCATCGATAGACTTCTCCGCCATAGCAGCGGCGATTTCCCTCCATGCATCCTCTTTTAAATGCTTTTTAAAATGATCCTCTTATTTCGGATACCACAATAAAGGTTTACTTTTGTAAATATCAATAAGCTGAATAGTTTCTTCCTCTGACCACTCCATGATAAAAATAATGATATTCGTAAAAACTGACGAACCTGTCTACGCGCCGTCCAAATTTACACTGGGCTCGCGTTGTGTTCGTGAAAAAAACCGACGATCGATGGATCGGCGCGAACGTTTTGCGAGCGGCTCTATATACGTTCGACATGCCGTCCAAATAATCGTCGCTATTGGTTCGCGATAGGTTCGGCTCGCACATGTATACGCAGCTAAAAAAAAACGACTATCGATGGATCGGCGCGAACGGTTTGCGAGCGGCTCTATAGACGTTCGACATGCCGTCCAAATAATTGTCGCTATTGGTTCGCGAGCGGTTCGCGATAGGTTCGGCTCGCACATGTATACGCAGCTTCACATTCTTGCTGTCTGCTTTATACAGGGTGTATTTTAAATACGAATAGAAAAGCCTCACCTCCAAGGTAAGGCTTTTCTTTTGACAGATGGTAAAACTCATCAAAATAAATCATTTTACCAAAAATTTGTTATATGAATTATGTATGCCCTTGTTTCGAGGAGATGAAACTAGAATATTTTTTCTAGTTTCTAGGTGAATCTGAGAATTCCTCAGTCCGAACCTGCTACCTCGCCTGCTTCCCCGTCGATATCAACATCTAGCTTTTTGTCTTCTTATCATACATGACTTTTAATATCGATTGTGATCAGTAATCTTCGGTGAGGGTACGGTGTAGATTATACGTGTGTTTTGTTTCGAAAATGCCGCACGTTTATTCAAATAATGAACTTGTTTATATGCTTTAAATTTATGGTGAATCAAACAGTTCAGCGTATAAGTTTACAGAACAAGATTTCCGCTAAGAAATCACCCAACTTAGCGGATGTTCATAAACCTAGTGCAGAGATGTAGAGATATGATGAACAGAGAGATGCAGGCCACAGTGATGCCCAAATTTTTTTAAGAATTTTTCAAATTGAACATTTTATATGAGAAATTTTAGGTAAAATGACCTATTTTGATGAGTTCTTATCACCTGTCTAAAGAGAAGCCTCACCTTTAAATACATCGTGTATATGTATTATGACGGTTACAGTCAATTTAGAGTTGGCAGGATGGATACCAATAAAGTATTGTATTGGACCCTTCACTCTGAAGCCCTGTTCGGACTAGGCTAGCCTTTTGATCGAATAGAGGGCAGTCCTAGCACGATTTGATTAATCTACTTCATACCTACATATTTTTATCACCGCAGTGGACGTCTTCTACCCCCTCTCAACATCACAGGCACGAGAAAGTCGGATATTGGTGTATTATCCCAAATAAAACGTTGTTATTGTTTTTGGTCCTGTAGGCAATGATCAATCCCGAGAGTTCCGGCCCCGCCTCTCACGCTACGCCGGCTATCGCTAATTCAATCATGTTTTCTTCACAGCCTACTGCTCCAATAAATTCGATCTCGACAAAACCCCGTCTCTTGCGTCATCGTTTTGTCGTTGACAGCGGTTCGTGCCAAATTAATAATATTCCTCCAATCGAACCTCCGACGTCGTAATGAGGGACTTGAAGTGCAAGCTGGGTACGGGCAACGTGGTGGCCGCCGTGGTGGCCGTGCTCGAAAAACAATCGAACATCGAGAAGGAGTCGAAGCTCTACGACGCGGACAAGGAGCTGTTCCGCAGGAATTTTCAAGAGAGCTGCCGGAATTGCCCAATCGAACCGCGTGAAACAAGTGCTACTACGCAATCGGCGGCGACTAAAAATAGTGAGCGTAGTTTGGAAAATAGCTTCTTTGACGTGCTGTACGGCGGTGTCAGTAAGGAAGACGAGAGTTTCAGATCGGCTGTGGAAGATTTCGACAGTGTGGCGGAAGATGTGCGAAGGAATTTCGTCAAGACGGACTCGTTGAGAAGAAAGAGAGAAGTGATCGGTGGTGAAGACGAGGAAGTGGATGGAGCCTTCAGGGTAAGTCCGTGCAGACTGGAAGGGTCAGAAAGAAGGGTTTCGGTCTGAGAATCTCTACAATCATTTATGTTAAGAGGCCTGATGATCTGTTGTGTCCCTCCTCTAAACTAGAGATATCCTCCTAGTTCCAACTTCAGTGGCATGGTTGGTTTCAAGGATGGCTTGTCCCCTTCTTGTTTAAGTTCATTTCCTTAGCATTTCTTTCGGGTGCTCTTGGGCCAGCTGGTTTTCAGGAATTTCGCTGTCTTCTCTGCATAATCAGCATTCTCCAGATACTTTCTGAGCCGACAGGGACCCATAAGAAACCCTGTTGCTCCCTTTTACTTAGTTCCAGACCAATTGCTGATTTCTCAGAATAATTCTTGTAGAATTGTCATATTTTCGCTGCATTCTTAAGGTTATTTTGTATGCACAAGCCTACTTGCTGTCCTTCTACTAAGCTGATGCTTTTTCGACTGTTATTAGCCTTTCAACTCTTATTGATTTCATCATGCCCAAAAAATCAATGATCTTGAATCTTTCTTTGTACAGTCTTTGCAGACTGGAGGAGTCAGAAAGAGGATTTTTGGTCTGAGAATCTCTACAATCATTTGTGCTTGAAATCCTGAGGATCTGTTTTGTCCCTCCTTCAAACTAAAGATCTCCTCCCAGTTCCAGAATTCTGATGAACTTCAGTGGCATGGTTGGTTTCAAGGATGGCTTGTCCCCTTCTTGTTTTAGTTCATTTCCTTGGCATTTCGTTCGGGTGCTCTTGGGCCAGCTGCACTCTGTCATCTGGTTTTCAGAAGTTTCGCTGTTTTCTCTGCATAATCAGCATTCTCCAGATACTTTCTGAGCCGACAGGGATCTATAAGAAACCCTGTAGCTCCCTTTCACTTAGTTCCAGACCAATTGCTGATTTCTCAGAATAATTCTTGTAGGATTGTCATATTTTCGCTGCATTCTTAAGGTTATTTTGTATGCACAAGCCTTCTTGCTGTCCTTCTACTAATCTTATGCTTTTTCAACTGTTATTAGCCTTTCAACTCTTTTTGATTTCATCGTGCCCAAAAAATCAATGATCTTGAATCTTCCTTTGTGCAGTCTCTGCAGACTGGAGGAGTCAGGAAGAGGAGTTTTGGTCTGAGAATCTCTACAATCATTTGTGCTTGAAATCCTGATGATCTGTTGTGTCCCTCCTTCATACTGAAGGTCTGCTACCAGTTCCAGAATTCTGATGTACTTCAGTGGCTTGGTTGGTTTCAAGGATGGCTTGTCCCCTTCTTGTTTAAGTTCATTTCCTTGGCATTTCGTTCGGGTGCTCTTGGGCCAGCTGTACTCTGTCATCTGGTTTTCAAGAGTTTCGCTGACTTCTCTGCATAATCAGCATTCTCCAAATACTTTCTGAGCCGACAGGGATCTATAAGAAACCCCGTAGCTCCCTTTCACTTAGTTCCAGACCAATTGCTGATTTCTCAGAATAATTCTTGTAGGATTGTCATATTTTCGCTGCATTCTTAAGGTTATTTTGTATGCACAAGTCTTCTTGCTGTCCTTCTACTAATCTTATGCTTTTTCGACTGTTATTAGCCTTTCAACTCTTTTTGATTTCATCGTGCCCAAAAAATCAATGATCTTGAATCTTCCTTTGTGCAGTCTTTGCAGACTGGAGGAGTCAGGAAGAGGAGTTTTGGTCTGAGAATCTCTACAATCATTTGTGCTTGAAATCCTGATGATCTGTTTTGTCCCTCCTTCAAACTAAAGATCTCCTCCCAGTTCCAGAATTCTGATGAACTTCAGTGGCTTGGTTGGTTTCAAGGATGGCTTGTCCCCTTCTTGTTTAAGTTCATTTCCTTGGCATTTCGTTCGGGTGCACTTGGGCCAGCTGCACTCTGTCATCTGGTTTTCAAGAGTTTCGCTGTCTTCTCTGCATAATCAGCATTCTCCAGATACTTTCTGAGCCGACAGGGATCTATAAGAAACCCTGTAGCTCCCTTTCACTTAGTTCCAGACCAATTGCTGATTCCTCAGAATAATTCTTGTAGGATTGTCATATTTTCGCTGCATTCTCAAGGTTATTTTGTATGCACAAGTCTTCTTGCTGTCCTTCTACTAATCTTATGCTTTTTCGACTGTTATTAGCCTTTCAACTCTTTTTGATTTCATCGTGCCCAAAAAATCAATGATCTTGAATCTTCCTTTGTGCAGTCTCTGCAGACTGGAGGAGTCAGGAAGAGGAGTTTTGATCTGAGAATCTCTACGATCATTTGTGCTTGAAATCCTGATGATCTGTTTTGTCCCTCCTTCAAACTGAAGGTCTGCTCCCAGTTCCAGAATTCTGATGTTCTTCAGTGGCTTGGTTGGTTTCAAGGATGACTTGTCCCCTTCTTGTTTAAATTCATTTCCTTGGCATTTCGTTCGGTGGCTCTTGGGCCAGCTGCACTCTGTCATCTGGTTTTCAAGAGTTTCGCTGTCTTCTCTGCATGATCAGCATTCTCCAGATACTTTCTGAGCCGACAGGGATCTATAAGAAACCCTGTAGCTCCCTTTCACTTAGTTTCAGACCAATTGCTGATTCCTCAGAATAATTTTTGTAGAGTTGTCATATTTTCGCTGCATTCTGAAGGTTACTTTGTATGTAGAAGCCTTCTTGCTCTCCTTCTACTAATCTGATGCTTTGTCGACTGTCATTAGCCTTTCAACTCTTATTGATTTCATCATACCCAAAAAATCAATGATCTTTAATCTTCCTTTGTCCAGTCTTTGCAGACTGGAGGAGTCAGAAAGAGGAGTTTTGGTCTGAGAATCTCTACAATCGTTTGTGCTCGATGATCTGCTGTGTCCCTTCTTCAAACTGAAGGTCTGCTCCCAGTTCCAGGATTCTGATGAACTTCAGTGGCTTGGCTGGTTTCAAGGATGGCTTGTCCCCTTCTTGTTCAAGTTCATTTCCTTAGCATTCTTTTCGGGTGCTCTTGGGGAAGCTGCACTCTGTTATCTGCATAATCAGCATTCTCAAGATATTTTCTGAGCCGACAGGAACCTATAGGAAACCCTGTAGCTCCCTTTCACTTAGTTCCAGACCAAATACTAATTTCTCAGAATAATTCTCATATTTTCGCTGCATTCTCAAGGTTACTCTGTATGTAGAAGACTTCTTGCTCTCCTTCTACTAATCTGATGCTTTTCCCATTGTTATTACCCTTTCAACTCTTATTGATTTCATCATGCCCAAAAAAACAATGATCTTGAATCTCTCGTTTTGGAGAGTTGTCATATTTTTCCCGCATTCTCAAAATTACTTTGTATGCAGAGGTCCTCTTGCTCTCCTTTTACTAATCTGATGGCTTTTCGACTGCTATTCGCCTTCCAACTCCTATTGATTTCATCATGCCCATAAAATTAAGGATCTAGAAACTTAGATTCAAGGGTTCGAGCTTTCGGAATGGATTTATTCCTTCGTCAGGAGTATAGCAACAATAGAAATACATACTGAACGGCACTATGGCCACTAGGGTATTGCGATAACTAAGATGTACTAAGGAGGTTAGAGATAGAAAGCTCACAAAAATACAAAATCAGAAGGAGAAAATAGCTCATTGTCTTTCAGATTTCTGTTTCTTTCACTCGAATATCTCGGTGATTAGAGCAATCCTGCTCTATGTCATCCATCATTCTTGGAAATTTTCAGCTTCGAGAACTGAAAAAAATTGGAACGAATTTCTTCAAATGTGGACCCTTGAGGTGAAAATAAGCCTCCCTGGACATTCTGCAGGATTATCTATGTCATTCATCCTAGATGATAAATAGAATTAACAGAATTTCCAACGTCCTTTTTCGCGAAGTTTTGTATCTTTCAAAATCAGGGGAAGCATTCAAATAATCGAAAAATTCACAACTTTTTCGACAAACCAGAGACCCACCCTGATGGTTTTTCATCCTTGAGGAGACGTATTACGATGAAGTCCCATCACAAAACTCAAGACATATCTTTAAATCTTCTAATCTCCCCATAAAACGCCCCATCTCTCCCCAGATCGAAAGGACCCATTCCCTGAAATCCATCAGGACGAACCCATACGTCAACAGCCAGGACTACACCAGGTCCTTGGGTAGGAGGGAATTCCGCAGGACCGACCAGCGCGACCTGGCCCCATCTCTCTCCACCCATTCGTTCAACAACAGCTGGACCCCTTCGTCGATCATAGCAGGTCATGGGGCAAGGTTCCATCCCATGCCTTCTAGACCGGAACAGCTTGCGTCACAAGAAACGTGCAGTCTGACATCTCGAGAGTTTGAAGGAGATACAAATATAGATCGGGACGACGAGAGTGGATCGTACCACTTGAGAGAGCATGAAGACGCGGATTACAAGAGGTTGTCTGGTACAGATTCCAGTACAACGGAGGGCTTGACCAGCGGCAGCAGTAGCACGGGAGATTCTTCGGACAGTGAGGATAGTGACGATATTCGTGGTCATGTGATGGTGAAAGGGTTGGAGACTATAGCTGAGGAGGATAGGTTTACTCCCAGTAGTCTTAGATCGTCCAGAAAAGGTAATTATTTTGATTCGTGCTTCTGGTTTTAGAAGGATATCGATGAAGTCGTCAACATTTCGAATTTTGGTTATCCCTTCCTAATAATTTTCCTCGATTCCATTGTGTCTCTATATTTTATACAGGGTGTTTCTTTGGTAAATGAACATACGGTAACCTGAGCTAGAGCTACCCTAGGCGAATCCAAAAAACCGATATATCATAGGTCTAATCAATTCCATAAACGAGATATAGGGTGGTTTATGTATTCACCAAAAATTTCAATTCCTCATAACTTTTGAACCAACCAGCATAGTTGGTTGATATTTGAAATGTATGATTCACTTCTACAGGTCGATCGATTTACTTTTGAATTTTCAAAAAATTCCAGATCCGTATTTGAGAAATATGGGACTTCTTCCAAGCTGAGATTCAACAAACTGTATATCGAAATTTTGCGATTTGATTCAGATATTTGAAAAGAGCAGAAAATTTTCAATGGGGTTCAGTAGATTTCATTGTCCCGCACGTCTTTTCCAATTGAATATTGGAGTTCCACAAAATTCTCAGAAAAATCTTACATTATGATCTAATTGAATTTTTTTTGTCCCACTAATTCGAATTTCATAATATTCTGAGGAACCATTTGGAGTTATTTCCGGAAAAACATTATTTTTCGAGAAAAATTTAGTTGAAGTCAACAAAGATGAATAAATAACTGAAGAAACATAAAAACTTAACGTGAATTACAGGAGGTGCACAAAAGTACTACCATTTTGTTCAATAAACATTCTTGTCCTCTTCAAAATATGTCTGATACTTTTTTTGATCATGTCTGGATTATTGCGTATTTCATTGCAGGCGACTTCGAAACATTGCATGAGGATGTGTCACTTTCTATTTCAGTTGAATATACTGAACATTTCAAATAACCCCAAATGATATAATCAACAGGATTGAAATCTGGTGACCTAGCGGGCCAGGCATGCGGTCCACCTGTGCCTATCCACATATTTGGAAAGTTCTGATCTAAAAATTGTCTGATCATTACTCTAAAATGGGGTGGAGCTCCATCATGCTGAAAATGCATTCCTGCAATGTCCGTTCCGTCGAGTAAAACAGGAAGATGATTTTGGAGGAAATCTAAGTAAAGATTTTCTTTGAGCCGTCTTGGTATGACGTGTGGTCTATTCAATCGATTCTTATAAACGCCACACCATACGTTTCTTGAAAATTTGCATAAGGATTTCGTATGCCTGACTGCATGCAGATTCTCTGCAGCCCATTAATGCGAATCTCTAATATTGAAGACCCCATATCTCGTGAATCGGTAAATAAAATTCTGTTGACAATTCTTTCATTTCGGAAAATCCATCAGCTACTAAAGTTAGTTCTTCTTATTTCATCACCTGGTTCCAATCGTTGACCTTCTGGAGATCAATTTGATCATAATGTACGATTTTTCTGAGAATTTTGTGGAATTCCAATATTCAATTGGATCTTTCCCTCTTCGCTCTCTTTGAGCAAAATGACGTGCGGGACAATGAAATCTACTGAACCCTATTGAAAATTTTCTGCTCTTTCCAAATATCTCAATCAAATCCCAAAATTTCAATATAAAGGGTGTTGAATCTCAGCTTAGAAGGAGTCCCATATTTTTCAAATACGGACCTGGAATTTTTTGGAAATTCAAAAGTAAATCGATCGACCTGTAGAAGTGAATCATACGTTCTAAATATCAACCGACTATACTAGTTGGTTCGAAAGATATGAGGAATTGTAATTTTTTAAGAGCTATAGAAAATTTTGAAAACACATAAAATTAAGTGAAATGCATTAAATCTATATTTGAATCGATGGTACGGTCTATATAATTCGATATTGAAGAGTATTTCATGCAAATGTTGGCAGCAGCTGCGCTTTAAAATGATCCATCCTTTTATTCCATTCTCGGCATAATCTTTCCAACATTTCGGCAGGTATCTAACGAATAAATGCTTCAATGATGTCTTCCAATACGTCAATCGAAGCGGGCTTGTCAGAATATACATAAGCCTAAACTTAGCGCCACAGAAAGTAGTCTAAAGGTGTTAAATCGCACGATCTAGGCGGCCAATTGACCGGTCTGGTACTGTGTGGTATGTGGCACCGTCTTGTTGAAACCACATGTCATGCAAGTCAAGCTCTTCCATTTTGGGCAAAAAAGTCGGATATCATCTCACGGTAGCGCTTACCATTCACAGTTACATCATCTTTGATGATGTGTCTTCGAGTGTTTTTGCCTGTTCCTCTTGCATTTGTGGTGAATCTTCATCGACTCTCACCTTTTATTCTTCATCCATTAACTTTGGTGGCGATGCAAGTCAAACTTTTCAGTACTCTCAGAAGTTTGAATGTCAATGTCAATCTTCCAAACCGTTCGCTCTGATACATTTCCTGTTTGTGAAACTTCGGAAATCGAAATGTCCGCCCACAATCCTTTCAAAACGAAGTTCGACATACGTCGGATATTGGTAACTTTAATTCGGTTTCTAAGCGAAAACTCGGAGCTCGTAAACTAGATATATCGAACGCCAGTGTGCCAATTTCTTACGAAGTCTGAAGATTATGTTATATAGGCCAGACGGAGATAATTTCCTCGTTAGAACGGAGGGAAGGATCCATTACTCTTCGAGGCTCTATTAATTTCGGATTCTTTCTACCGATAATGAAAATTTACGATCTTTATATTGGATTAAATGTTTGCGGTGGATGCAGTAGGTCATATTGAATTCGGCAACGAAATATTGATTCATACGAGCTAGGTGCCGATTTTAGCTTCAGTAATCATAATGTCATCATGGAACTACAGAGAACACGCCAAGAAGAAAAAAATTGAGCACAAAATTGAAAAAATTCCCCTCATGATCATTTTCGAAAAAAATAAGAAGTTCGTGCGGTTTTTTTTTCGAATTGAAGCTTTATTGTGAGAAAACACCCATACATTCAATGTTCAAGTAAAGGGTTTTCCAATAATAGGTGTTATTTTGACACTCAAAGAAGAAAGCCGTTATGAATTAAAAAGACAATATTCGGTACAAAAGTTGATCGTAGGGATCACATTTTCAAGTTGTAGAATTTGAATTAAGGTGGACGTTCAATGTAGTGATAATTCCGTAGAAAATCAACAATTGGCAGAGAATGGCCGAATTCAAATACAGTGTGACAAGAAAAACCTCGGACAAACTCTTTTTCATTTAACTTCATTAAACAGAAGAAATTGAACAAAACAACAACAAATAATAATAGCTTGAACATTTTTTAATAATATATCTAAGCCGTTTCGAAGTGGCTTCCTTTGGCGGCGATACACAGCTTCAGACGCTTCTTGAAATTTTCGGCAATGGGTCGCAGCTCCTCGGGCGTTAATCGGTTCCATTCCCGGCGCAGAGATTGCTTCAGCGACTCCAAATTTTTGTGTTTTTTTAGCACAAGCCATGTGTTCCAAAATCGACCACACGCTGTAGGCCATTGGGATGAGATCCGGTGAGTAGAGCGGCCATTCTGCAGATGAGATGAAACAAGGAAAATGGGTCTTACACCATTCTTGCATCATTTTCGCTCTGTGGGCCGGAGCGGGGTAATGTTGAAAGGTCCAATGCGTATCGCCGAAGTGCTGCTTGGTCCACGGAAGTACTACGGCCTCGAGGATGTCGCAGCGGTAGACTTCTTGATTGATTTTGACCCCTTGATCCACGAAAACTAAGGGAGTTTTACCACTGCCGCAAATTCCGCCCCAGACCATAACGAATTGCGGATTTTGACGGTGTTCGACGATGGCCGATGTACCGGGAGCCTCTACGGACCAGACTCTGTCGTTTTGATGGTTGTGGGATTGTTCTACGGTGAAAAGCTTCTCGTCTGTGAAGAGAATTCGCTTCCATTGCTGACCGGCGGCGAGACGGAGGAGTTGGCGGCATCTTTGGAGCCGTACGCGCTTGTTTTCCTCCGTGAGGAGTTGAACTTTTTGGAGCTTGTATGGCTTGAGGTTGAGCTCCTTTTTGGCAACTTGACGGACTGATTCGCGGTTGATACCGGTCTCACAGGCTATTTTCCTCATGGAAACCCTCGGATTTCGATGGACTCGCTTCTTGACGATGTTGCGATTGCTAGGTGTATTTACAGCGCGTTTTCTACCACTTCCTGGACGACGACCATCATGGCCGAGCTCCTTGAAACGACGAATTGCATCGGACACGGTTTGTCGAGGCACATTGAGCAAACGAACAATTTCGCATTGACGCCTACCTTGACGAAACAGCTCCGAAATCGCACTACGTTTGTTTGACATTCTAAAACTCTGTGAAATGAAATGATATCAAACTGAAAATTCACATATTAGTACAGGAAAGTGTAGAGAAACCAAGAGAATAAAAATTATTTGGCTGCGCTGAAATACTTTTGTTCCAGACCGCAGCAAAATTTGTCTGAAGTTTTTCTTGTATATAGCGAAAAATAGTTCCTGCTTTACCTACATATTCACTAATTTCATAGTTCAGCGATTTTCGAAGAGCGCCATTGTACATTTCATGTATGAGGGAGACATACTTCCATTTAATGGAATATTCCATAAAAAGCACGGTGGAGCCCCTATCAGATTAGTTTTCCTACTCGTTGTGATCGGCGACCTTAGTAATTTAAATTTGACGTGTTTCGGGATTTTCTAAAAATTTTAACAGCTTTAGTGAATTCTGAGCATATTCGCCCTGGCTGTTGCTCTGCTCGCATCGATCCAGCTCTTTGAAACAGAAAAAAACCTTTTTCGCCTCCAGACAATCCTAAATCAAATACGCCGGCCCACTTTATCCCGTAATTAAAGTCTTCCTGGATCCTATATTCAATCCATTTCGTAATGCCTCGGCCTAGCTCTGCCTCATAAAATTACAAAGTAAGAACGCCAAGTGTTTCGAGATGCTCCACAAACGAATCTGCATTTCACGAGGCCTGGCTGCATTCCACACAAAAGATCCTCTCACTTTTCCATCCGCATATTATCCCCTAGGATCTTTTTTTCGAAGTAGACGCTGAGAATTCAATTCGGCGTCATGAGAACTTAATTGGTTTAATGGGGGGACGCGAGAGGAATTACATCGAATTAACTTTGATGACTGGACCTTGAGCGTTTGCGATGTTCTGATTCTACCATTTCGTTTTTTGTCGATGACAATGAGAAGTTCTATCTAGAGATTTTCCAATCAGTCCATTTACTTACATTCAAAGTATTTGCAAGTTTTCGTGTAGAAGTACCTGGATCTTCTTCTATCATGTCCGGCACATTGTCTTCCACTTCTACCGTTTTTAGCCCCATATCTTCGCAACAAAACGCTTTCTTAAACATTATCAAATGATAAAATATTCTTTAAATCCAAGGAATGATCTCTTGCATTTTTGCCGCATGTTTAACTAACACCCTGTATATACTTATAGGTATAGATAGGTTCGGATCTAAAATGCCTCGTTTGAGTTTTCTAAAGATCAAAATTCGACGAGTTCTATAAATATGGCTGTTCGGAATTTTGTTTTCCTGCTATTTTCAAAACTAAGGATTCTATCGAGATGCAATTTTGGATTTAGACAAAGAATCACGTATTCAACCTTCATGCATAATTTTGACCAGATCCGTAACCAGAACCATATAAAGTTCTAGCGAATTCTCGAAAAAAATTACAAGATCTGGGATTTCTTTGACCGTTGATTTTTCAACGGTTTTCTTCAACTGGAAAATATGAATCTACCTACAAAATAGATAAATGAGCGCTCAAAACCTCGTGACTCTAAGTGCTTTTTATTTTTTATCCATCCTTAGGTATACAGTGTGACAAGAAAAACCTCGGACAAACTCTTTTTCATTTAACTTTATTAAACAGAAGAAATTAAACAAAACAACAACAAATAATAATAGCTTGAACATTTGTTAATAATATATTTAAGCCGTTTCGAAGTGGCTTCCTTTGGCGGCGATACACAGCTTCAGACGCTTCTTGAAATTTTCGGCAATGGGCCGCAGCTTCTCGGGCGTTAATCGGTTCCATTCCCGGCGCAGAGATTGCTCCAGCGACTCCAAATTTTTGTGTTTTTTAGCATAAGCCCTGTGCTCCAAAATCGACCACATGCTGTAGTCCATTGGGTTGAGATCCGGTGAGTAGGGCGGCCATTCAGCAGATGAGATGAAACAAGGAAAATGGGTCTTACACCAATTTTTGCGTCATTTTCGCTCTGTGAGCCGGAGCGGAGTCCTGTTGAAAGGTCCAATGCGTATCGCCGAAGTGCTGCTTGGCCCACGGAAGTACTACGGCCTCGAGGATGTCGCGGCGATAGACTTCTTGATTGCTTTGACCCCTTGATCCACGAGAACTAAGGTAACAGTTTTACCACTGCCGCAAATTCCGCCCCAGACCATGACGGATTGCGGATTTTGACGGTGTTCGACGATGGCCGATGTACCGGGAGCCTCTACGGACCAGACTCTGTCGTTTTGTTGTGTGGGATGGTTCTACGGTGAAAAGCTTCTCGCCTGTGAAGAGAATTCGCTCCCATTGCTGACCGGCGGCGAGACGAAGGAGTTGGCGGCACCTTTGGAGTCGTACGCGCTTGTTTTCCTCCGTGAGGAGTTGAACTTTTTGAAGCTTGTATGGCTTGAGGTTGAGCTCCTTTTTGGCAATTTGACGGACTGATTCGAGGTTGATACCGATCTCACAGGCGATTTTCCTCACGGAACGATGTTGCGATTGCTAGGTGTATTGACAGTGCGTTTTCTACCACTTCCTGGACGACGACCATCATGGCCAAGCTCCTTGAAACGAAGAATTGCATCGGACACGGTTTGTCGAGGCACATTGAGCAAACGAACAATTTCGCATTGCCGCCTAACTTGACGAAACAGCTCCAAAATCGCACTACGTTTGTTTGACATTCTAAAACTCTGTGAAATGAAATTATATCAAACCGAAAATTCACATATTAGTACAGGAAAGTATAGAGAAACCAAGAGAATAAAAATTATTTGGCTGCGCTGGAATACCTTCGTTCCAGACCACAGCAAAATTTGTCCGAAGTTTTTCTTGTCACCTTGTATTCTCAAATTTTCTATATGACATACTTACTCATTCAATTCTGAAAGAAGCTAGTTGAAATCATTCAAGTATGAATCATCAAATAGTTCCACTGTGTATGCTACACATTACAGAGAATGTTTGTTTAGCTAATTCTCAAATCTTTATTGAAGGCCAACATAAGGTTCATTAATAGATTTATGTAAACTGGATCGACTAACGTGAACTGATTTTTCTAAACAGAAGGGTCACTGTTTGAATTTGCTAATGAGTATTTGTATCGCGATAATCAATCTGAATTGGAATGTATTGAGATGAAAATGAGGATCAAATTGTATAAAAATGTACCTATACATACGAACAAGAAAACTTAATGAAACAACGAATTTGTGACATTGGTCTAATAACTCTTCTTCAAATAGCAACGGAAAATGGGCCTAAAGCGATATTCATATTTTACTAAGCATAAAAGATTCTTTTTGAAAGTCGCATCGTTATAAAATATGTAGAATTCTTCAGCATTGCCCAAAGCCGATTGGCAGAACAGCTTGGGCACATCAAAGAAGTGATGATACAACATTCATTAACAGTCTTCAGGCATTTTCTATTACCGATACTATAAATATTTCAACAGAGTGAAAGCAATCGCTGTCGCAGAGACCTTCAGGTTAGCTGAAGCGTAAAAACAGATGCCGAACATGTGGCTAAACATAAATAAAACAAAAGATGGGGTAACCGAAATCTACATAAATTTTCCTCTGAAAGCTCCATTTTCGCCTCCATTACTTCCGTACTCTTATACGCATCGTAGCAAGTGGACGAAATTTTGGAATAATTCTACAACTTTCAGAAATTCAACCTTCAAAATAATGGAACAAATTCATTTTCTCAGACGAAAAATATTTAGCAACAAATCCTGAAACAGGTCAATTTTTGTTACACAACAAAAATTCTTCAAAAATGCATAAAAATTTGGTAAAAGTGAAACAAAAATTGACATGTTTCAGGATTGTTTTGCCAAATATTTTTCTTCTGAGAAAATGAATTTGTTCCATAATTCTGACGCGCACTGTATATTGCAGCTAAAATAGAGAAAGATTTTCCTTCCAGAACATTGATTGTTTATTTCTTGGCAAACCTGGGGCGGGTGGGGGGAAGACTTTTGACGATGTGTGTAAATATACGGCTCCACAAGAGTTAGGGATATCGTATTCAATCGTTTTTAAAAGTATGTAATCTTCGAGAAAATCCCTGTAAAATCATTTAAAACTCGATAACAACTTGAATCGATCCAATAAAAATCAATATGAGACATTTCGTCAATCTGGTCGCCTTTTTTCTGAAGTTTGGTTCTTTGCATATTCATCATGAATGTTCTTATTTTGAAATGAAGTCAGTTTATCAACGGCTTCGATTTGAAACGAGTTTTTTGAAAATGCTAAGACGTAAATTAACAAACGCTGAGACTAATAGGGCTATCCGAATGCTACAGGGTGGCCTAACTCAGGTTTTTGTAGCGGAAAGGCTCCAAGTCAGCCAAAGTGTGATATCTCGACTTTGGAATAGGTTCAGGGAGACAGGTTCCGTGTTGAGAAGACCAAGGCTTGGTGGGCGACGAAAAAGAACACCTGCTCAGAATCGTTTCATCACCTTTTATGCGAGAAGAAACCCTAAATCTACGTGTAGAATTCTACGGAATTCTCTTCAAAATGCAGATGGGGTCCAAGTTTCCATCGAAACCATCAGACGACGTTTGAGAGAGGTGAATCTAGGTTCTAGACGTCCATTAAGAGGAGTTCCATTAACACGTGACCATAAGCGTCAAAGACTGGAATGGGCAAGGCAACATATCAATTGGAACGATCAATGGAGTAGTGTCCTTTTCTCTGATGAATCCAGATATGGTCGATTTTCAGATTCTCGCATACCCCGTAATCGTCGCTATGTCCAAAAAGTCCATCCATTCCGAGGGGGTAGTGTAATGTTATGGGCCGGGATATGTTTCAACGGGCGCGTAGATCTACACATTTGCCCTGGGAATATGACCGCCTTACATAGGGAGCATGTCATTGACAATGTTGTGCCAAATTTTTACGAACTATTGGTGCAACTTTTCAATTTCTAGACGATAACGCTAGACCGCACCGTGCAGCCATAGTTGAGAATGCGCGCGAGGAGCTTGGTATTCCACATTTACCAATACCTCCGCACTCACCAGATTTGAATTGCAAAGAACATGCATGGGGTATGCTCCAAAGAAGATTAGATTATCATCAACCTACCCCAGAATCCTTAAATGATCTTAGAGAGCTTCTGCCCCGTTTATGGAACCAAATCTCAAGAAATGTTCAACAACCTCGTGTGTAGTATGCAAAGAAGATGTCAAGCTGTTATTGATGTCCGTGGAGGCCATACATTGTATTGATAGTCTTAAAATGCTTGAATTCTCTGGAAATTATATTTCGTTATTTTACTCGATTTTTCTTAACAACCCTGTATACGCTGGCGACCTACAGGCTAAAATTAACTTGCAACTTGAAATCATATTAATATGAATTTTCAGCACAAACATCTTATTTCAACTATATTTTTTTGCAATTTAAGTCAATATCCCTAACTCGTGTGGCGCAGTTTATTTTTTCACAATGAATTCATTCTTTCTGATGGTTTTGAGCCATTGATTTCCAGATACATTTCCAATCCTCTCCATCAATATTTTCGCTACCTGTTTGACACCCTCCTTGACATACCCCTTCCCAAATCTCCAGACTTCTTGATGACTTCATCGATTTGCCGGAAGCACTTCACTTCCGCCCTGTTCGTCTTGATTTGGAAGGCATGTTTTCCCCGTAGATCCCGAGGAAAATGAATCTTCCAGCAGCGAAGATGCCGCAGTTACGAAAGACCGAACTTTAGGATGGTCTGAGAACGGATCCACAGCCGGTTCCACGTCGGATTTGTCATCCGCCAACTCTCTGGAGGGTCGGAAAAGTTTAAGAGGTTACATATTTTATGCTCTATCGGAGCTCACTCTAGTTAACATTGAAATATTGACCGTTTATCACGGGGTAGAGTGAGGAAGAACTTCCTCTTCTTGAGAAATCCCTGCGATCTTGAATCGAGGATGTGAATTATTCATTCGAATGACTTCCTCTCGATGTCGCAGGTCTTTCTAGGGTCTCCTACAACTGATGAAGAAACTGGTAAATTTTTGACCGAGCTCATACTGAAATTTGGTATAGATTCAGTGTAAAAGAATATCTATACAATCTATTTCTATACTAATATTACTAATATTATAAAGAGGATAGATTTGTATATTTGTGTGTTTGATGCGACTTTACTCAAAAACTACTGGACCGATTTCAAAATAGTTATTCATGATATGAGTGTTAAAAGTGACGTTTTATTTTGTGACTGAATAAGTTTGTGAAATGAGCGGATCGAAATGAACAATTTCACGAACAAAATTAAATCACTCTTAACACAAATACCATACAATGTTTTTTGTACAACTGCCCTATTTTGATAATGAAATGGGCGAATTTGCAATAAACTTCAAAATGCATTTTAATATTCAAATAATCAAAAAGTTGTAAATGGCAAACGTTGCCAACGTTATGATTACTAACAAATGAGAAAAGACGCTGTCATTTGAATTTCGTTCCTGTCTAATTTTCGTCTTGGGTTCTTAACAGCTTAATATGTTTGTCGAGAGTCCAATTATTAATAAGTGACGATTTGGTTGTTCCTGTGGATATTGTCTGCAAGAAGAGCAAATCTGGAACTCCTACCTAAAAAAATCCGTTCGGCAGTACGATATTGCATGTAACATTTTCCTGGCCTGGTGTAAATTGAAAAATGTAGAAGGGAACTTCAGTGAACCTGTTTTCCTGGCATACTTAGAAGGAAAATCAAAAATATGGAGTTCATCAACTTTGTGGAGCAAATTTTGAATGATAAAGTCAAGCGCTCTTATTGAAAATGGTGTGGATGTTTGTCAATATTTCAAGGTAATAGCATATTTAAAACGGAAAAGTGAAGTATATCGTCTCAAAAAATCGAAAATTCTCACTCGTGAACAAGTTGAAAAGTTTATAAATGAGGCACCAGATGAGAAATACTTTATGGTTGAGGTTGCAACTATTTTCGGATTATTTGGAGCCTGTCGGCGTGAAGAATTGTGTAATTTATCAGTGGAAGACATCGAAATAACAAATAAATCATTGGTTATACAACTTCCAAACACAAAAACGAAAGTCACTCGTTCTTTCAGTATTATTGGGAAGTATGTTGACTATTTTCATAAGTACTTTGCACTGCGCCCTTCTGTCATAAAACATCGTCGTTTTTTCCTGATTTACATGAATAGTAAATGCACTGCCAATCCAGTTGTTATCAATACATTAGGAAAAATTCCATCTTCTGTTGCCGAATTCCTCAAACTGCCACTACCAAAGCAATATACAGGATTCTATTTTCGAAGATCCTCCGCTTCATTGCTAGCAGAATCAGGAGCAAATATTACGGATATAAAAAAAAAACATGGTGGATGGAAGTCTACGACGGTAGCCGAGGGCTATATTGATCATTCAATTGCATATAGAAATGTCATTGCTGAAAAAATTCTCCCAACCTCAACAGATTTTGGATCATCATCATCCAATATTGTACTTCCGGTTTCTACAAGTACTGATGGTGCTGAGGATTCTAATAATGTGTTGCGAAGCTCCCTAACGTCACAGGGCATTAATGTTAGTAGTTGTTCTAGTTTTACGATTAATATTAATGTTCATAAGTAATGATTGTTAAATATTGATAATAAAAATTTGCAATTGATGAATTTTTTTCATCTGATTTCATCATAAGAAAATGTAATGCTAAAACAATTTTTAACACGCTTCCACGTAAACAATCAATTTCAACATTGTTTGGTGTCATTGAAAGTGTCACTTTTAATGACAGTTGTACAAAAATTCTTTTACCCTCAGAAAGCTACACTATCCCTGAGTGACATAGGCTATTTTCACCCGAAAAATTAAGGATACCTACTATAACTTCTATAATGACAAAAAATAGGTAACAAAATCATAATCAACTATTTTCACATGCGCTGCAAAAACCGTAACACTTACGTGGATACAATGTATGACAGAAATGCATCTCTTGAATAGTTCTACAAAAAAGTCCGCTATAGCATATATCTATCTCTCAAGATTGACTTGCTATTACCTGCTTATGGTAATCAGATGTTTTCCAAAATTATGCACTATTTGGGAGTTTGTTTTTATGAATAGGGTATTGATTCTCATCCAACTCAATACGTTATTTATTCCCAGTATTTAATTCAGAACTAAATTGCCTTTCACTTCATACAATTACAACGAGTACATCAAAAGATATGGCAGGTTGAAGTGTTGAAGATGAAACCGTACGACCGCACAAAAATGCGTCACCGTGGTAGGTAGGCTGGTAGAAGAGGGCACCGAAGTGTGAGAGGGGGACATGCATATCTATAAAAGATTAGTCGCGTGAAACAAATTTCTACCCGGGCGAAGCTTGTAGTTGATAACTTCGTTTCTTCAAATGATTTATCGCATTTTTCAATTCCCCATCGAATTTTAATGTAATTTGTAACTCAAAAATTCGATAGGGAGTCCGAAAATATGGTAATTCAGTGGCGGTAATGTGTAAATGACTATCGCTGGACGAAATACTGGCAATGAAAACTATGAACAGCAGTGTTTTCCCTCGAATATACGGGGTTGTTTCGTGAGGATACAACGTGCATCCTTTGTTTGAGATTCGTGATCTTGCATGAATGTGGCGAGTGCCGGAGCGACAGGGGATTCCGGAATAGGGGGAAACAAAAGAATTGTTCTGCAAACTTGTATTAGGCTCGTGAAATACGACCAAAATATTTCGTGTGGGGGAAAATGCCGCAAGGAAAAATACTGGGTTTCATTGTGTGTTTCGGGTTCATAACTCCGCATTTCTTGAAAAACGTTAGTCTCATTATTTTCCGAATGAACGTCCATTAATAAATGACGGTGTTATTCTTGGATATGTTTAGGATCAGCCCGAAAACCAGAACATTCACAACTCCTTATGATCTTTAGATTGAATTGAAGACAGCCAAATACTGCATACTACTTCGAAATTCAATTCAGTTTCACTTGTTCCAAAGAGCTCAAATTGCTCTGGTAAGCTTTGGAATATCATTGAACCCTTATGGTCAAAGTTACAACAGAATTCGACGAGGAATCGAAAAATTTGACAAAAACATGAAAATATTTCAAATTTTCTCCGTATTATTCATAAAACTGTAAATATATTTCTGCAGGATTTATATTTGAATGCCTAAAAGTATTTATCATTGGTATTGAATCAATTTTTACCTAAATTTCGTGGGTTCTTTAATAGTCTCTTTGCAGTATGTACACTGCGCAAAAAAATTAACGCACATTAGGAAATCTCAAATTTATTCTACAACTGAAGGTGTTCTCAATGATAATTATTTTTATCAGAATTATGTATGCATATGTTATCCACTTTCAACGTTTTTCTTCAATACAGATGTTTTCTCCCAGCAGGAATAAAAAAAAGATGATATTATCAGATTTTGAATTTTGTTCTCGATCAATTCTAGTGATCAATAGTTTTTCTTTCGTTTGATTTTCCACACTCGATCGCTATATGCAACGCGAAACACGCAATTTGACCCAAGAGGAATGTGCCCAAGCGGTAGTTTTGAGAGAAGAAGGGTGGACATACACAAGAATTACAGAAAGGTTTGGAGTTTCCCATACAAGTGTGTCCAGAATGTTGCAGTGATTCAGGGAAACAGGTATGAATGTCCGAAGACCAGGACAGGGTATACCACGGGTAACAACTGCCATTCAAGAACGTTACTTGAGAGTTTCTTCGTTGAGACAACGGTTTGCAACCGCTCGCCTCCTTCAAAATCAGCTTGAGCAAACTCATGAGGTGCAAATTAGCACTCAGACAATAGGAAATCGCCTCAGAGAATATGATTTAAGGCCTCGTGTCGCGGCAAGAGGCCCAGCTCTTACCCCAGCCCATCGAAGGGCGCGTTTGGATTTTGCGAGAGTGCATATCCATTGGGAAGAGGCCGATTGCGAAAGAGTTCTCTTCACAGATGAGTCTAGATTCTGCCTCTACCATTGTGATCGACGTTCCCTTGTGTACAGACGTCCACATGAAAGATATGCTCAGTGCAATTTCCTGAATACTACTGGTTTCGGGGGAGGATCGATTATGGTATGGGGTGGTATATCTTTGACTGCTCGCACAGACCTAGTGGTCGTTGATAATGGAGCTATGAATGCTGATAAGTATATAAGGAACATTCTTGAAGAGCATGTAGTGCCATTTGCCCCATACATTGGTGAAAATTTCATTTTTATGGACGATAATTCCAGACCCCATCGTGCGCGCATCGTTTAGGAGTACCTTGAAGAGGTTGAAGTCTCTCGAATGGAATGGCCAGCAAGAATTCCAGATCTCAATCCGATTGAGCAGGTTTGGGACAACCTCAATAGAAGGCTGAGAAGTTCAGAAAATCATCCAGCTACTCTTAATGACTTCGGAATCCAACTCGGAGAAATCTGGGAAGGATTAGATCAGAACATTTTCATTTTTGAGTATGAACCGTCGTTGCCGAGCTGTAATTAACGCAAGGGATGGAAATACCAAGTATTAAATCACTTATCAGCATTTCAGTATTTTGAAAATTGTTCATTTCTCTTCTTTTACATAAGATTCGGTGAAATCCTGAATTTTCCTCCATTTAATGTGTCTTGTTTCGTTCAAAACCTTCCCGAGAGAACATAAAAAATAAGTTATAAAGTCAATGTAGAGTTAACTTTCATTAAAATTGAGATTTTCAGAATGTGCGTTAATTTTTTTGCACAGTGCATTTGGATAAAAATTGAAAACATGACAATTTTGAAAACTTCAAATTTCGTCTCTTTCCTAGGAAAAACTCTGTGGTCTCATGTTTATTCTCAAAAACGGCACAAATATGTGGTTGAATACGTCCTTCTGAGAATCACCCTGTATCCACTTTAATCAAATTCTGAGAAGTCATCCATCTTTGGGAAACCCTATTCAGGATCCTTTTCACTAGCCAGAAATCATCATGCGGCTCTAGTATATAATTTCGCAACGCCATAAGTTGGGACAAAGTCCATTTATGAATTTAACGTTGCAAGTATGATAAATGTAGAAAGCTGGGGGATTTAAATTGGTACCGTATTATGCCGCATTTCAACGAAAGCACACACGACTCGAGGACATTCTTCATCACGAAATAGCCCTACAAAAAAACGTTAATTTAGTTCGTGATATATTCCGAGTGTGTTCTCATTTAATTTATTCCAAGGGAAGGCAACATATCTGGAATTTATGATATGGGGAGTTAAGACTCAGAATCGGAAACTGCTAATTAATTGCAGATTGCAGCCTCTCCGAATGATGTTTGATGTTTATTGAAACGTGCGTTTGTAGCTATTTATGGCCACCTTTTATCAATTAAGCACAATGTGATATTGTACCACACAGCTGGAACCCACAAGAAACTGTCTCGTTCATAGGTGGTTCGTTCAGAAAACCACCACTGAAGAAGTAAAAGTCCTTTACGTAAATACAAAATGATGATTTCTTGTTCATCTATGAACAAAAAAATACGGAACAACTTTGAAGATCAGTTAGGTGGATCACCCTGTATTGATTTAGTTCATCTTATTTTTTCATTGAAACAACAAAAGGAAACTCTACCACAATATTAATTCGAAGTAATTTTCCTGAAACCACATCAAGTACTACTTACTCGGTAAATATGTTAAAATGTTGATTTGGCCTATTTCTCGATATCATAAATTCCAGTGTTCATTAAACGAAGATCCAATTGATAGGTCAATAAGCCATATTGCAGGTCTTGGTGAAAAACAAGGCCTGTATATTATATCATTACCAATTAAATACACATCGACTTTGAATAGGTCTTATTTTAAATTGGATAATTTGTGTATGTATAACTACTCATAAGGCATAAGGAATCAATTGTCTTCCATATAATAACAGCGGGCATAAGCACTCGAAAGAAATTAGATCTTCTCCCCTAATGCTGTTAAGATTTGTATTCCATGTTTTATTACTATAATTCTACTAGCTGGCCCGGCGAACTTTGTTCGGCCTAAATGATACTAACGGTGGATTTCACAAATCGTAATCACCGGTGATCGGAAATCAACGGCTTGGTTCTCTGATTTTTGAACTGTCAAATGTTTCCATGGATATGAGCTGTCACACAGAACACATATACAAAAATTATATGTCATAATATGTCAATTACTAATAATGGCAATTTTGGATTCAGTTATTTCCGCAAATATATTCATTACCCAAAGAGAAATTCAAAAACATTTTAAAAATTATGAGAAAAGATTAGAATGGATATCTCACGATTGGAAATGATCGCCAAAATCCGATTTACTTGACATTTCATTAAAAATTCACTGTGATATTCACCCGCTTCTGAATCTGTTAATAACCTTTCATGGTACTATAAGCCCTTTGTAAATTACACAGTAATTGATGTCATATGTCTTTTTTCGACCATTTCTAACCACGACGACCGAAATGCTCGAAAAAACAACAGATGACATAAATCGATGGCCGCGAAAGCCTCAACAAATTCATCGCCATTTAATTGTGATAATGTCAAATATAGTACCTTCACGATTACGTTATTTGGAATAAATAAAACTATAAAAATAACTAATAATCATCAGTCATAATGTGTGAATAGCGCTATCTGAATTGGTAAGAACAAAACATTTCTCATATCTCAACGAAATCTAATCGTTTTAGACATCTGTACTCCTACGCTAAGACATTTTGGTTTTGCCCAACAGCGCAGAGTTGTAGGCAACTCAAATTACACAGTATTACAGTGACTATAGAGGGAATATAGTCACCGTACACACTATTTGTTTATATCGCCATCTAACGCGGAGAATATCAAATAAAGTACCTACGAATAAGCGGTAGCGTAACTGTAACTGTAGCGACATCTACTGGCCCTACTCAAAAGGAGGAAAAGCATAAGTAAAATTTTCATAGATTTTTTCAAAGTTTTATTGTATTTTATAATAACCAGACCGTGGACGAATCCATATATGAAGTTTCATAACAAACAGTCCATCCGATCTCGAGTTATAAATGGTGTAACCAACATCTTTCTTTTATACAGGGTGCGGCACGGAGGATCGATGGTTTTAAAAAAATAATAAAAGCGTTAATTTTTACTCAAAAACACATTTATTGACGGAATCAGATTCTCAAGGAAATAGCATTTGAGACAGTCAAGTGTGGAAAATCACATCAGGCATGTGGTGGCCGAAATCGGTGATGCAGTGCTGGAGGCGCTCTTGGAAGTTCGTGTAGACTCTCTCCAACATCGCTCTCTCAACTTGGGCAACTTCCACGCGAATAGCCCATTTCAATTCGTCCAGAGTTCGGGGCTTGGTCTCGTATACTCTAGCCTTGAGGTGTCCCCATAAGAAAAAATCGCATATGGATAAATCTGGGGACCGGGGAGGCCAATGAACATCGCCAAACCTAGAAATAAGGCGACCAGGGAAGAGAGGGCGAATAACGTCCATTGATGCTCTGGCTGTGTGGGCGGTCGCCCCATCCTGTTGGAACCACACACGTCGGATTGGAACACGTTGCCGTCGTAATTCGGGGATAATGAAGTTGTTGATCATTTCGACGTACCGCTCTGAGTTGTAAGTGTTGCGGATTTTCATTAGCCCAATAACGGCAATTCTGCCGGTTAACCATGCCGTTGAGGTGAAAGTGGGCTAATAATAATAAATGCTAGGAACACACGAGTCTAACGGCACCTTCCCCACTTCTCTCGTCCTCAGTGGGGGAAAGTTATGCCCATCTGAAAAACGTCCGCCCTCCGTGCCGCACCTTGTATATACATACAAGCAGGACGTCCCAGCTTCGCCCGAGTAGAAATTTGTTTCACGCCGCGGCGGTTTCATCTTCAAAACTTCAACCTGTCATATCTTTTGATGTACTCGTTGTAATTGTATGTTGTGAAGGGCAATTTTGTTCTAAATTAAATACTGGGGATAAATAACGTATTAGGTTGGATTAGGATCAATACCCAATTCATAAAAACACACTCCCAAATAGTGCATAATTTTGGAAAACATCTGATTACCATAAACAGGTAATAGCAAGTCAATCTTGAGAGATAGATACATGCTATCGCGGACTTTTTTGTAGAACTATTCAAGAGGTACATTTCCGTCATACATTGTATCCACGTAAGTCTTACGGTTTTTGCAGCGCACGTGAAAATAGCTGATTTTGGCTGATTTTTTTGTAATTATTGAAGTTATAGTAGGTATCCTTAATTTTTTCGGGTGGAAAGTATAGCCTATGTCACTCAGGGATAATGTAGCTTTCTAAGTGTGAAAGAATTTTTGAAATCGGTCCAGTAGTTTTTGAGCCTATTCGTATAAAACAAACAAAAATACAAATCTTTCCTCTTTATAATATTAGTATAGATAAGATTTTCAAACTTAAATTCCTAACCGTCAAATTCTATACTTAGATTTTTGAAAGTGTCATTTTAAGATTGAATAATTTCGATAATATCGTTGCCAAAATTTTCTGAAAAGAATATTTCGGAGTCTTCTGAATCAAAATTAAAAATGGTCAATATTTCAATTGTACATCAGAGTAAGCCTGCTAAGTGAGATCCTCATTTATTGTTAGAACTACATATTAACGAACGAGAAAAATGTTTAATACAAAAACATTCTGGTTTCTGCTTATTTCGAGAGGAAATTTTTGTAGGTATATGGGATACGAGGATGTATTGATATCTAGTTAGCCTAGACCAGTTTCATGCATGAACAAAATATTGCGATACCATATCAACGAACAATAACTTATTAGAAGTGTCAGTCAGTGTAGAGTTCGACTTCAAAAAAGTAAACCAGAGTTACGCAATAAATTCAAAAAAAAAAGATGTCCACCGAAATTGTAAAAATCGAAAAATTGGAGTATCGAGCCATCATCAAGTACCTGTATTTAAAAGGATTAAGAGGTAAGCAGATTAACGAAGATATGCTTAATACCCTTGGTGATCAATGTCCTTCATATGCGACCGTGAAAAATTGGACTGCAAGCTTCAAAGGAGGTAAATTTTCCATTGAAAAAGATGACCGGTCGGGAAGGCCAGTTTCTGTGTCAGTCCCCGAAAATATCGATGCAGTTCATGACATGATTTTATCAGACCGTCGAATTGGGCTAAAACGGATATCTGAAGCACTGAAGATTTCATTCGAACGCGTTCATCATTTAGTTCACGTCAATTTGGTCATGAGAAAAATGTCTGCAAAATGGATCCCCAAATGTTTGAATGTTGACCAAAAGCGTGCAAGAGTAGAAGCATCGCGTTCGATCTGTGCTCCATTTGAAAACGATGTATAGACTTCTCAAACCGAATTGTTACTAGAAACTAGACCTAAGAAATTTCGTGTCCAAAAATCTGCTGGAAAAGTTCTTGCTTCAGTTTTTTGGGATTGCCATGGAGTAATCATGATTGATTTTTTGGATAAGGGTAGAATAATAACTGGAGATTATTATTCGACATTACTGACCACTCTACGGGAAAAAATTAAAGAGAAAAGATGCGGAAAGCTATCCAAAGGTATTTTGTTTTTACAGGACAACGCCCCAGTACACAAATCTCATGTTGCCATGCAAAAAATTCGTGATTTAGTGTTAGAATTACTAGAATACCCCAATTATTCACTTATTGGTTCTATGGTAGGCTAATAATTTTTCAATATATCCTCGTATATCACAAACTTCGTACAAGAACAAGGTTTATTATACTAAATGACACCCTATTCTTTTTACTTTATTATTTCAGCAGTACCATGCCTCTTTATATTCGAATATTTTCCAGATATTCTCATTGAAAAATGAAATTCAGGGAAGGAACATTTTACCGAGCATTCCACCTGTCATTTTTCATCATCAAAAACAAAACAAAGCTATTATGTCATTCTGAAACTGAAACTAGTGAAACAGAATAGTCCAGTCAAGAGCAACATTTCATTTCACAATATCATTATTTTTTATGTAGAATCAACTATTGGAGTTTGAGCATACGATGATTATACTCCCACTCCTAGGTTTTCCGGAGGTACCACTCATAAGCGAGTCAAGAGAATCAATTGTGGTATGTGTCCTAACGCTCCTCAAGCACAGCACTGTTAATTTTCGACCCAAGAGTGAAAAAGTTCTATGTACACCGATAGCTTAGCGGTAAAGCCCTTGTCCGGCAAACAGGAAACGCAGGTTCAATTCCTGCTAGGGTGTAATTTTTTTTGCACTCCGATAATTCTTTCCCTTATTCATAGCCATTCTTGTGTTAATTATAATGGTGTACCAAAGAGCTGTACTGAAATTTAGCTCTATGCGAATTTATCTTAGTTACTATTTGTAGAGCACTATAAAGATAGGTATGCTAGATAGACCTGGAAAATTACAGGACTCGCAACATTTTCATCGCCATCTGTCGGGGTGATGCACCAACATAAACAATAAATTATTATAAATTTGACTATTAGATGCCGCGGCATTATTCTACCACCACGAACCTAACCAATTTCCAATGTTTTTCATGTGAGCATGCCGAAAAAAGTCACCACAAGATCTCTCATTCCGAAAATATGCTCATTCTATCTAGGAGCATAGAATAACTGGAGAGAAGGCTCCCCTACGAAAATGAACTGCCAAAAACGTCCGAACTTGTCAGTTCGCCGCAAGGTCACGAGATGGCGACAACGTCGTTCGTTCCTACAACATGGCTATTCTTAATAAAATTATCTTTAATGGTTATTAGTTGTTATTACTTATTAGGTTCCATTTATTACTATATCATAATATATATTCTTTTGAAAGAAAGCAATACATACTTTTTTTCGTAAATCCAACAATATAATGCATATAGCACGTGTAAAGAAATGGCTACAAGGATCAGATTGAATATAGGATGAAAAATCTGTTTCCCGCTCCGAATCTAAGTGTTAGCAGAGGGAATGTGAACAGGGTACCATACAATTCTGCGTATGATACACGAGAACAGATAAGACCTCAGTCTTCCCGTATAATAATAATAATACTTACCTGAATGTTCGCTTTTTCCGATAAGGATATTGTTTTGACAAATTTATTACCGATCACAGACTTCCCATAAAATTGCGCATAAAAAGTTGATTAGAATAAAGCGATGATATGTCATCAATATTGTCTATGTTATGTTTTATGGCCATTTTCAATTGAAAAGAAGCATAAATGTATCAATAACAATGACAGCCACATTATATTCTTTGCAATTGTAGCGCCATAGAACAAGATATCTGACATGTTGTTGAATAAACGATCGCAGCGTTATCTATCGGGCGTCACACGAAACTCTAACCTCCGCCGTTATTGGCAGTTCAAAATGATCTGTCGCGCGTATGAAGCCTTCCCTCCAGTTATTCTATGCTCCTAGATTCTATTACTGATTTTATTTGTTTCGATTACAGATTTCATTTCATTCGAAGGGATCTGTAATTTTCGAGTCTATGGTTGGACCCAACATGGAGGTTTCTGGTATACTCCCCTTCATAAAGCTACTATTTGTAGATTAAAAAATTGAAACTTATTCTTGTGCAAACTTTCTGATGCACTTTTACTTTCCTCTCGGGTATAGAATAGCGAATAGTCTAAAACACTCTTGTATAAAGTGAAGAGTTAAAACAATGAATGAAGATCTCAATTCCAGTATATGATAGAAAAGTCTCTTTGAATACTTAACACACTATTCATCTCGAATAGATAGTTCAACTCGTTGCAACAGCGACTTTCAATGGATAGCTAAGGATATCCCAACAAACGACGAAAAACTCCCCAAAATGGAGGTCCAAACACCCCCATCCCCCACCTCCACCAAACCCCCCATCAACCGAATCAACCCTCGGGAAAAGATACCAAGAAAGGAGAGAGCTCCAGGCAGCTTGGACCGCCGAAGGCACCACAACCAGAACCGTCAGGAGAGAGACCAGAAATCGAGGTCCTCCCACGTACAGAGCCCCAGCAGACCTGACGAGTACCAGCCTTGTCAGAGCTGGTGCTGCAATCCCTCAGATGGTTTGAGCTTCGAGCATTTCCACAGGAGGCACGAGAGAAGTGATCCCCAAAAGTATGGGAGCAATCCCATGTTGCTGGATCAGAGAGGGAGTCATCCGGACATTTACGGAGACGCGAACAGGTTTAGACATGATATGATGGGCTGTTGCTCGTATCATATGGCGCCCCCTCCTTGCTATTTTTACGGAGATAGGGGGTACAGGTGGACCCCTCCGCCTTATTCGAAGGTAAGATGGTAATCGAAGAAAAGATATTGAAAAAATTGGACTAAGTATCAAATAACAAACTGTGACAATATCCTGTTCCACAAAAGTTAAGGAAGTTCAGGAATTTTGTGACCGTTTCGAAAGTTGCTGATTCTTGTCCACCGAATGTTTATTTATGAGTGATCAAATATACTGCTCCACAAGTGCAGACACATTGTTATCACGTCACGTCACATCACGTCATCTTCCCAAAATGTTCAACCACGATAATGCATGCAACTTAGAGCATATGAAGAGAAGAGAGACACACCTTTCAATAATGAATAGTGAAGCCAAATCATCAGAACTAAACTGGGTGATTGTACTACTACGGAATCAAAATGTAGTGAAAATTTTTGCAACATTGTATCAGCTGCCACGTTATAGCACTGAAAGCACGCCAGATCTATATTCCGCAAATTTACATTTTCTGAATGCACGTGATTTCATGTCTGATATTTTGTGAAATGTCATTCTGACATACATTTGAAACCGATCTGGGTGCTCATTCAATAATTCTTGAATTAATTGATGGAATTCCCCCACTTCCTCTGTTCGTTGATTCATTTGGTAAATCGAATCCCTTCTATGAGAATCACCAGCAACTGTAAAAGCAGCTATATTTCCCATATCTTCTTCCAAATTTCTCGCGTGAGCTCACATGACGTGACAACAATGTGTCTGCACCTTTAGGGATATCGTATTCAATCGTTTTTAAAAGTATGTAATCTTCGAGAAAATCGCTGTAAAATCATTTAAAACTCAATCAACTTGAATCGATCCAATAAAAATGAGTATGAGACATTTCGTTAATCTGGTCGCCTTTTTGCTGAAGTTTGGTTCTTTGCATATGCTTCATGAATGTTCTTATTTTGAAATGAAGTCAGTTTATCAACAGCTTCGATTTGAAACGAGTTTTCTGAAAATGCCAAGACGTAAATTAACAAACGCAGAGGCTAATAGGGCTATCGGAATGCTACAGGGTGGCCTAACTCAGGTTGTTGTAGCGAAAAGGCTCCAAGTCAGCCAAAGTGTGATATCACGACTTTGGAATAGGTTCAGGGAGACAGGTTCCGTGTTGGAATGACCAAGGCTTGGTGGGCGACGGAAAACAACACCTGCTCTGGATCGTTTCATCACCGTTTCGGCGAGAAGAAACCCTACATCTACGTGTAGAATGCTACGGAATACTCTTCAAAATGCAGATGGGGTCCAAGTTTCCATCGAAACCATCAGACGACGTTTGAAAGATTCTAGAAGTCCATTAAGAGGAGTTCCATTAACACGTGACCATAAGCGTCAAAGACTGGAATGGACAAGGCAACATATCAATTGGAACGATCAATGGCGTAGTGTCCTTTTCACTGATGAATCCAGATATGGACGATTTTCAAATTCTGGAAGAATAAGTGTATGGACAATCCCACGCATACCCCGTAATCATCGCTATGTCCAAGAAGTCCATCCATTCCGAGGGGGTAGTGTTATGGTATGGGCCGGGATATGTTTCAACGGGCGCACAGATCTACACATTTGTCCTGGGAATATGACTGCCTTACACTATAGGGAGCATGTCATTGACAATGTTGTGCCAAATTTTAACGCTGCTATTGGTGAAACTTTTCAATTTCTAGACGATAACGCTAGGCCGCACCCTGCAGCCATAGTTGAGAATGCGCGCGAGGAGCTTGGTATTCCACATTTACCAATACCTCCGCACTCACCAGATTTGAATTGCATAGAACATACATGGTATATGCTCCAAAGAAGATTAGATAATCATCAACCTACCCCAGGATCCTTAAATGATCTGAGAGAGCTTCTGCCCCGTTTATGGAACCAAATTCCTCAAGAAATGTTCAACAACCTCGTGTGTAGTATGCAAAGAAGATGTCAAGCTGTTATTGATGCCCGTGGAGGCCATACATTGTATTGATAGTCTTAAAATGCTTGAATTCTCTGGCAATAAAATTTCGTTATTTTACTCGATTTTTCTCAACCACTTTGTATACGCTGCAGACCTACAGGCCAAAATTAATTTGCAACTTGAAATCATATTAATATGAAGTTTCATCACAAAAATCTATATTTTTTTGCAATTTGAGTCAATATCCCTAACTCATGTGGAGCAGTTTAAATTCGCTACGAAATCGTTCACCAGCAACTCAGCTTTGCGGAAACAAACGCTTTCCTTTCTCTGTCAATCGAGAAAGATTGAAATCGCAACCTAAACTCGCAACTTGCCGTATATTAGGAATCCCCCGAGTATCTTCATACCCAAACTTCAAACTGACAGTCAAGATGATTGATCTTTTGTGTTATTAAGTTATATAGAAAACGGAACGCGCTATCTCTCGCTAACAGGATTAAACAAAGGATCTTATTTTCATTTCCGGAAGGAATAATATTTTCTCCTTTGCGTTCGCGGAGACGAAGAAATATGAGAAACCGCTCTTTCATTGTTCGTCCTGCATGAACGAAGATGATCAGTTTGTTTTGTTTCATTTAGCCTGGGGAGCAAGATGAAAAACTTCGAAAACTTCAGTTCGAAAAGGACAACTTGCATCTGCAAGTGCAAGTTCTCACCGACCAAATCGAGGCTCAGTCCTACAAGATATCGGATTTGGAAAAAACGCTACAGGATAAGAAACATAGTCTAGTCGAAGCTGAGGAGAAACTGCAGCGGGTAAGTCCAAAAAATTTTATTCAATTTCACCTCACATTTGGGGGGTTCTTGTTGATGAACTATACAGGGTGGCCAAGAGATTGATGTCAAAAAGGAAAAAACAGGTCCCTCGTGTCATGGACTATTCGAATCACCCCCATGTATGTCATGCTATTTTTCACGGTTTTCGAGTTATGAATTTTTTTATGAACTTTGAGAATTTTCGACTTGACCATCTTAAAAAAGATATTTAAAAAAAAGTACAAGACTTCTCTGTGAAATTCTTTTTGTAACTTAATCTCCATGAATTGCACTTTTTTATACATTATGTAAAATAAGCAGATTCGTAACTTTGATAAAAATTATGGAAATGTTGGTCTCAAGTGAAAAAGTTACGTAAATTGGATTATGATCTGAATTTTCGAATCAAAATTAAAAATGTAAAAAGGCTGATTCACGGTTTCTTAGTATGCGCTCAACAGTCAGCTTTTAGAATCATTGATAAAAAATGGTACTTAACACTCTACTTTTGCTAGAATTAGCCTTCAAAGTCATTGAGGTGGAAAAAATAAAAAAACTAGACATTCACTACAAAATTATGTTTTGCCATTTTAAGATTTTTCTGATCAAGTTATGATAGAAAATGCTGAAAATTAATGAAAATTAGCTTTAGATGTTGGTCAAGAAAAGTTCTATTTAAAAAAAAAGGTATGGCAATAAATCACACATCATAATGTAAATAGAAAGAAACTTATTTATAAAATTTACAGTAGGTGTTCAAAGTGGCCCCCTCCAGCCTCAATACACATTCTACACCTTCTTAGAAAATCTTCTTTTAATCGCATAAAACCTGCCCTGTTCTCTCTTAGGACACGTTCGGCTTCTCTTATCTTCAGTCGCAGCTCGTCTTCACTCGAACATTCTCGGACGTAAACAATTTCTTTGAAATAACCCCAAACGAAAAAATCGATGGGATTAAGGTCAGGTGAACGTGGGGGCCCCTTGATTGGTCGACTGCGTCCGATCCATCTGTTCAGGTATCGTTCATTCAAGTGGTTAATGATCGATTTTTTCGTTTGGGGTTATTTCAAAGAAATTGTTTACGCCCGAGAATGTTCGAGTGAAGACGAGCTGCGACTGAAGATAAGAGAAGCCGAACGTGTCCTAAGAGAGAACAGGGCAGGTTTTATGCGATTAAAAGAAGATTTTCTAAGAAAGTGTAGAATTTGTAATGAGGCTGTAGGTGGCCACTTTGAAAACCTACTGTGAATTTTATAAATAAGTTTCTTTTTATTTACATTATGATGTGTGATTTATTGCCATACCTTTTTCTTTTTTTTATTTAGAACTTTTCTTGACCAACATCTAAAGTTAATTTTCATTAATTTTCAGCATTTTCTATCATAACTTGATCAGAAATATCTTAAAAATGGCAAAAAATAATTTTGTAGTAGTTTTAGTTTTAGTGAAAAGGGGTTACAGTCCACTGCGACCTTAAGGTCTATTGTGCCCCCTGACTGAGCTGTCATCATCGCGCCTCCTACAGCTCGCCCTCCAGTTCCAGAGATTTGATGAAATCCAGTATCTGGGAAGGCTTCAAGGAGGATAACTCCCCACTTCTACAAGTTTCTTGTCCAAAGCTATCTTTCCTTTGGCTTACAATGGCATAGCATTCCGTAACCAGGTGAATAGGAGTTTCTTCCTCCTCCCCACAGAATCTACACTCATCAGTGTCCGATAAACCCATTCTCAACAGATGCTTCTTTAGGCGACAATGTCCTGTGAGAAAGCCAGTGAGTAGGTGAAGTTGGTTTTTACTGAGATCCAGATATTTTTTGGATCTAGCAGTTTCAAAGTTCCGGAGGAACTTTTTGGAGTGATCCATTCCTGGGAGATTCCGCCAGAGTTTTTCTCTTTCGGTTTTCTCCTTCAGCATAAATTCCTTCTTATAGGTGCATTTTCCTAAATTTTGTAGTAAATGTCTAGTTCTTTGATTTTTTCCACCTCGATGACATTGAAGGCTGATGATGGGTTTCACAAAGATCGTTGATTGAGTGATTCACAGAATACCTTGACGTTTTTGTCAAATCGACCAATAGAATTTCAAATTTACGGATTTTTTATCACAGAATCGCTCGATTAAGCATTTGATCACCCGATCAACTTTTGTGAAACCCGGCTTAATTCTAGCAAAAGTAGAGTGTTAAGTACCATTTTTTATCAATGATTCTAAAAGCTGACTGTTGAGCGCAGTTTTTAAGCATACTAAGAAACCGTGAATTAGCCTTTTTACATTTTGAATTTTGATTCGAAAATTCAGATCATAATTCAATTTACGTAACTTTTTCACTTGAGACCAACATTTCCATAATTTTTATCAAAGTTACGAATCTGGTTATTTTATGTACCTATAAAAGTACAATTCATGGAGATTTAGTTACAAAAAAAAAATTTCACAGAGAAGTCTTGTACTTTTTTTTTAATATCTTTTTTAAGATGGTCAAGTCGAAAATTCTCAAAGTTCATAAAAAAAATTCATAACTCGAAAACCGTGAAAAATAGCATAACATACATGGGGGTGATTCGAATAGCCCATGACACGAAGGACCTGTTTTTTTCCTTTTTGACGTCAATCTCTTGGCCACCCTGTATATCAAGCGAATTACTTCTTTTTCTTGCGCTTATATTACAGACAAGTCTTTTCAAAATTGTGGGCGTATAACGATAGGTCGATTGGAACTTTTCTGTGCAATTATTTGTCTTTCCCTAAACAGACATAGGTACTTATTGTGGACAAAAGTTTGATCCAAGAACGGTTATCCACAGCCTCATACTATCTATCGGGTGTTTTTTTTAGGGTGATAACTGTGATTTGACAGAAGGTAGAAGCAATGTTGTTTTGACATTTCTGTTCTGTGAGCATTGACAAATTACCATGGAAAGACTCATGCCGCATACAAGTTCATACAAATTGTTGAAATATATTTTCAAAATTAGTGTTCTATTCGCCAAACTTATAGAGCACTTCGTAAAATTTAAGGTTTACATAATCGCCCATCAGAGCAGCTCATTCGCCGAACTATCGATAGACTTTGGACAACATTTTCTCTACTCGATGCAACAATAACACCAAGACAAAGAACTGCACGTACAGAAGAAAATATGGCTGCTGTCAGTGATAGTTTGAATGAAGATCCAGATTTGTCTATTCGTCGACGTTCACAACAACTTGGACTCTGTGCATCCACCACATGCAAAAATTTGCGTAAAGATCTTGGTCTACATTCATACATCCAACTGGTTCAAGAACTAAAGCCACTTGACCATAATAAGCGTCGTGTGTATGCTGATTGGGCCCTAGAACAGCTTGAAGTTGATTCACTTTTTTATTGAAAAATTGTGTTTAGTGATTAAGCTCATTTCTGGTTGAACGGCTGCGTAAACAAGAAAAATTGCCGTATATGGAGTGAAAACCATCCTCAAGAAGTTCTGCAGGTTCCATTGCTTCCTGAAAAATGCACTGTATGGTGTGCTTCACACGTTGGAGGCATCATCGGTCCATATTTAATCAAAAACGATGCTGGACCTAATGTTACAGTGAATGGTGCTAGTTAAAGACCGATGATCAATTATAATTTATTTCAAAACTAGCTGGCCCGGCGATCTTTGTTCCGCCTGAATTATACTTAAAAGTTGTATAAACTTACCATTGCTTTTTTTTTCAAGCAGGAAATAAATTAAAGTTCAAAATATACAAAATTTTGACAATTTTGTGATTCACATGGAAAGAATTCTCTTCATTTAAGCGGTACCTAATTGTTGAACATATAACTTTTTGTTTTTAATTGTTGTACAGTTCTCTTTTTGCAGTACCTCATGGGACTGTGAATAGCAGGAGTATAATCCATATTATACCTTTCCTTTAATATGAATCAAAATGTCAAGAATATGAACAAAAATTATTCCTTTAAAGAACTTTCGACTATTAACACAGCCCGTCGACCAGAATTAAAAAATCAGTCATTTGTTAATAGCCCAACCTGAAGTGGCAAAAACAAAACTTTTCTAATATTCTCAAAATCTAATCAGTGGTCACACCATTATTTTAGACATCTTAGCTATGCTGCTAAGCTCAAAATAAAATAATGGTAAACATATCAGTTGGTGGTCATTCGACCAGATCAAATTAGGCAACCCATGAAACATTATTGCATATCATAGGTGAAAGCTCGATGAGCAAACGTTTCAAAATTATTGACGCTTACAATACTGTCTCTGTGCGAACAGAAACACGAATATAATATGTCAATACTAATTATGGGCAATTTTGGATTCAGTTATTTGCGCAAATATATCTATTACCCAAACAGAAATTCGAAAGCATTTCAAAAATAAAGAAAAAAGATGAAGATGGCTAACTCACGTTTAAAACTGATCGTCAAAATCAGATACTTGATCTTTCGCTAAAAATTCACTGTTCCACCAACTTGAGATGTTTACCCGCTTTTTGATCTGGCAATGTACTTCCATGTTACCATGAGTTCTATGCGAATCACATATCGCCATCTAACAGCGGTAATGTCAACCTACGACCAAGTACAGTGACTTGTCTATTCACTGTACGACTACGCATCAACGGTAGCGACACCTAGAAGCCTTATTCAAAATAGGAAAAGCATTTCCTGCATAAGTAAAACTTTCATCAATTTTTTCGAAGTTTTATTGTATTTTATAATAACCAGACCGTAGACGATTCCATAAATGAAGTTTCATAACAAACAGTCCATCCGATCTCTAGTTATAAATGGTGTAACCAACATCTTTCTTTTATATATATAGATTTGAATGGTATCATCCAGAAGTGTTTTGGTTCCAACAAGATGTTGCTACACCTCATGATGCTACCGTAACAATTGATTTATTGAAAGATGATTTAGCGATAAAATTATTTCGAGAAATGGTCCAATTAATTGGCCTTCAAGATCATGCGACATCCAATGGATTATTTTCTTTGGGGTTATTTGCTGATAAACCAGAACCAAGAGACGCTTTTGAAGCCAACATAACTTGAGTTATTGCAGAAATAAGGCCTGAATTACTCGAAAAGTTGGTCCAAAATTGGTCTGGTCGAATGGGGTTCCTTAGAGCTAGTCGCAAGGGCGGATATAGCTCTCTTTCATGGGAGGGGTAATAAAATCATGGGGGGGTAATAACGATTGAAAACCATTAAATCAGGTACAAAACGTATGAAATTATATTTCTTATAATGAAAAAAATTGGCCTAAATCTTAATTTAAATTTGTTTTATTTCAATTTAAAGTTCAATCACTCTAGAAAAACATCGTATACTGCGTTAAAAAGATAATTTAATCAAGCTAGTTTCTCATTTTCGAGAGGTTAATTAACCAAACAATTCCAATGATGGATTTGCCAGAGAATCGAAATCAATCAATCAATCATATTCCGAATTTCCTCCGAACAAATAAATTATTCGAGTTTCAATTTTCGATATATCCAGTTCGGATTTGTGTTTATTCGAACCGTCGCATTCGCCATTTTGTACACAAAGAACCGGGTATCCGTGACCTCTGTACCCTGAACAAGCCATCAAACGTTCTGTTGACAATTCGTTCGATAGATACAGATGAAGCGATAAATCGAAACTTATACTTACGAACCTCTATTCGTTAGTGGCAATGAATAAGAAGAAGTACGGGAGTTGGTTATTTTTTGAAGAATTTTAATTGTCTATCTTTGAAATCACAAATTTTGGAAAATGCTCGACAAGGAACGAAGGGTTGCCTGTGTTCTACGTCTAGTGATCAATAGGGTAACCCACGAGACTATCTTTACACCAGAGAAGGTACAATGACATCGAAGAAAAACGAATTGTTTTTAAATATTGTAGGCTATACAAATCGGATTCCCCAAATTTTCGGCCATTATTGCGCGGAATACAAAAAAAAAGTAGACAGCTGCTCGCCAAAAGAAAGACATAGGTACACATACCGGATGTGTACCTATGTCAGCTAAAGACTGGACTGTTACGGGAAGTGTGGGCGCGAGGGGTAGGTGCTGCCCCAATCAAGTATCAGTTCGAGCGAGCAGTGTACGGTCTATCCCTTACTTTCAAAATGCATATGATATAATATGTTCGAACTAGTAACGCTCATCGTTAAACCTATAAGATGTGTTATGTTTTCTTATGTTTTTGGTTTTCTTCACTTTTACAGGAAATGCTATCGAGATCCTCTCTCGAAACGCAGAAATTGGAATTAATGAGTATAATCAGCGACCTCAAACTGCAGCAAGCATCGATCGAACGAGAAAACATGGAACTACGTAACAATCTACATATGAACAACAATGGTGACCTCAAGAAACCTCGCAATTCTCCACAGCCTCATGCAGCTTTAACGCCAATGCAACATTCGAGCAGTGGTCAGGTAAACCAAATTATACCATTAACCAGAAAACTGCAAAAACTTTCTTTCGAACTTCCTTTTATTTCCACGGAATCTGAAATAACATCTTAACTCTCCATTTTCCTCTTCTTTGATTTCTCTATGCCCCAACTTAAAATCGCTTCAACTCATCTAATTTTCTTTGCAACTGAAGGAAAATAATGTAATTTCCATTGAATTGTGTGAAATTGTAGGGTAACACCTTGAGAGTGTCACCATCCCCTAGTCCAATAACGAGTTTGAATTCTACAAGGAGATCAGAAACAAATTATTCCCTACAAGATGTTCAGCCTCCAAAGGTAGGGAGTACTTCCAGATTTCAAGTCCTTTGCGTTTTACGTTGGTGATAGTTCTGAATTATCATCAGTTACTTGATAAGTTTTGAAACCAACATCTTATGAGCCTAACTTTTGACCAGAACCAAGTGCTACAAACCTTTCAACAGCCCCATACGTCATTTTGACACATCATAAACGTCAAATCGTTCTGTCAATCAATTTAGTTCATCATAAAATATAAATTTGTGTTATATCTGTGTTCAAAAATCTCATAATCCTTCATGAACTTGAATTGTTTCAGACACCACCATCCAGCTATAAAAGACAGATAGACATTCATTACGCCAGCTTGCCGAGGCAACAATTCTTGAGCAACGGAGGGGGCATATCGTCAGTGGACTTCAACGCGAATCCCTCAATGAATGGGGGCAAAAAGGCAGTCGCCTTTGGTAGGGGATTTTCGAATCTCATTGGGGTCAGGGCAAAGGGATTCTCTGTGCCCAATCTAGGTGATAGCTCTTGTCTCCGTTAATAACGGCTTTGTCATCGTAATTATAACTAAACTAACCTGAAAGACCTTTTGTTCGAACTGTATGAAGAGATTCAGAATAGGTTCTCGGCGGAATTGAACAATTTAATCATGGATGGCAAAACATCAGGAGGAGTTACTAACTTACAGGATGTTTCACGACGAGCTCAGTCGATATGTATTCAGGGTGTCCCACTAGTGCCGCAGCGGACGATATACGCGTAACGGTCTGAGTTTGGCCAAATTTTTTGATGCAGACTTGATATACTACAAGAAGAGCACAACCTAAAAATATTTTCAAATATATCGGGTGGCCCACAAAAGAGGAATAGAGGGTGACTTTGTTTTTTCAAATGGGACACCCTATATTCAATAGTGTTTTTCAATTCTCTGAAACTTCCTGCATGGTTTCGTATACTTTTAACATATTTTTATTCGACAGTTTTCGAAATATTGGCCATTTTGACAAAAAAAAATAATACTTATCGAGGCTATGTTATCCAATCATATTTCACGAACCCTTGCACTTACCAATAACAGCTTTATATGGATTGAAAGACAAGACTTCAAAGTATCCTAGCCAGCTACAATGAAGCATCTCCAGCATATGGAGTGTCCACAAAAAGACTATCAACATGACGAATTTCAAATCGATTTTCTTCATTTTTTCAAATGCAATGCATTTTATTTATTTTTTTCATCATTGTAATCACCATTCATTTTACTTCATTTGTTGACAAATACATGATAAGCATATTATCTCTAACAGAATAGGATTTTTTTAAGTTTTTCATCTAAATTCACATTTACTTCCGAATTTAAAAAGCAGATTTGGCTTTTCTGTGGTTATTGAGAACTGTCAAATTATTCTATTCAGAATTAACATCATTGCAGCTTCAATTCATATCATCATAGTTTTTACGGATCGGATGAATACTCATACAATGATGTAAAAATTAAAGAAAAACAATGAGTTTGAATGTACAAGTTATGAATGCTACAAAAAAAAACGAGTTTCGAAACTTTAGGATACAAAAAAGTGCCCGCTCTTATCCTTATACAACTTTCTTCGAAAAAATGATATTCATAAGCTTCCCAGGCACGCACGCAGATCTTCAAGCTCCTGTTTGAAATTTTTGCAAGATTCGACTCTTCAAGTAGAAACATAGAAAATTATCAAAAATGTATTTTAAAAAATGGGTACAGAAAGCAAGTTTCTGTCTTCAGTAACTGATCTCATCACATTTTTGAGTAGATACATCAAAACTTTCTAGTTCCTCATTTCGCTATAATATGCTAATATAAATTGAAGCTTCAATGATGCTAATTCTGAGTGGAATAATTTGACAGTTCTCAATAACCACAGAAAAGCCAAATATGCCATTTCAATAATTCGAAGGTATATGTGAGTTTTAGGGAAACATTTCGAAAAAGCTCTTAAAAATCCTATTCTGTTAAAAATATGCATATCATGCATTTGACAAAAAATGAAGTAAAATAAATGTTGATTACAATAATGAGAAAAAATAATATGCATTGCATTTGAAAAAATGAAGAAAAATCCATTTGAAATTCGTCATGTTGATAGTCTTTTTGTGAACACTCCATATGCTGGAGATGCTTTATTATAGCTGGCTAGGATACTTTGAAGTCTTGTCTACCAATCCATATAAAGCTGTTATTGGTATGTGCAAGGGTTAGTGAAATATAATCGGATAACGTATCCTCTACAAGTATTATTTTTTTGTCAAAATATCCACTATTTCGAAAACTGTCGAATAAAAATATGTGAAAAGTATACGAAACCATGCAGGAAGTTTCAGAGAATTGAAAAACACTATTGAATATAGGGTGTCCCATTTGAAAAAACCAAGTCACCCTCTATTCCTCTTATGTGGGCCACCCGATATATTTGAAAATATTTTAAGGTTGTGCTCTTCTTGGACTATATCAAGTCTGCATCAAAAAATTTCGCCAAACTCAGACCGTTAAGCGTATATCGTCCGCTGCGGCACTTTCATATACAGGTATATGAAAGTATTACTACTGGTTTCTGAACATTTGCTGTAGCGAAAATAGGCCTCAACAATTTCGAGAAAAAAGTTTGAACGATTTTCTCGAAACCCCCACAAAAATCAAAATTGTCATAAAAATCCATTTGGTATCAAAAGAAATCTAAAGTATTTGTGTCTGGAGACCTGGCATGCCATGACTGATGACTCGAAAACAAAACGTTTGCCTTCTCATGTCCATGGAACTTTTTTCTTAAATTATTCTTTCACTTTTGATTTTGTCGTATGCAGCACAAACAAAATTATATTTTTTATCCATCGTACCAATTCTGAACTTAAATTTCCTTATTTTCCTAGATTCATGTTCTATTTAGTGTAATGAAAAATAACAATTGAATTTGTCTTGCCTTTAACCTGACTAGAGCTATTTGCCTTCATCTTCATATAACATTTAAAACTGAACACTCTCACATGACATTGCTTTGTCGACATTTAAAACAATGATTTTTGTGGTATTTGAGTGAACATTTTTTTCAAAAATTCGATTTCAGAGTCTCATTTCTTCCTAAAGTTTTTTTCTCCAAACTTAATAATTTACTCGTTGCTATACTATCTATGTTTTATAAAAAAAAATTAATTTAAACAGCTCTTTCTGGGTGTTGCAGTTTCTTTGTCAGTTAGTATATTTGATCAACACTGTAACTGAAAAAGTTCATTATACTCGAAGTCTAATCTACACCCACATTCAACATTGAATTTTGAAACTGAAACTGAAACTCTAGAAAAATCAAAATTTTCACTCGAATATATGAAGTCATTTCCAAAATCTAAAACGATTCACTTGAAATAGCACAAACCGAAAAAGGATCTGGCGAAGAAAACAACGGTGATGCTTCACAACTCCAAATAAGTAAGAGTAAGGGGATCAAGAAAATTTTCGGAAAAATCAAACGCTCTGGATCAGGGAATCTAGAAGACCTCCCTGGCATTGGCGAATTTCAGAGGGGCGGCGTACGGGCCACGGCAGCCGCCAGACTTGGATGGAGCGAACCACAACTCACTCAAAAGTGCGTGAAAATGTTCTCATTACTCAAAATGATCTCTTGAATCGCGAGAAATAAATGGTTTGTTCTAAACGTAATCTCTTTCCTCAGGCCCGATAAACCGTTCAGTGAATGGGACACGGAAAACATATGCGATTGGCTGCAAGACCTGGGGCTCGACCAATACATACCAGAGGCCAGAAAATGGGTCAAGAACGGACAGCAGCTTCAAGAATGCGCTATATCGGAGATCGAGAAGGAATTCAACATCAAAAACCCCCTGCACAAAAAGAAGCTTCAACTGGCTCTCATAGACGCTGAAGAAAATGGGTCAAGTGATCCGTACCTCAGTAAAGCAGGCGAGCTGGACACCGCTTGGGTTTTACGATGGTTGGACGACGTTGGTTTGCCGCAGTACAAGGAAAGCTTCCTGGTCAACAGAGTAGACGGCAGAGTTCTCCATAGGTTAACAGTAGATGATTTAGGGGTCTTGCACGTTACCTCCCTGTTACACGTATCAAGTATAAAGAGAGGCATTCAGGTTTTGAGAGAGAACGAATATAGCGCAGATTGTTTGAAAAGGAGATCTGCTGTGGACGAGGGTGTTCCTACGCCTCAAAAAGTCTCACTTTGGACCACCCACAGGTGAGTTTGACGACCCTGTCATGACTTTCTCAGTGATATCTTCAATCTCATCACTCAATCTAATTTACGATTGGTTTTCAGAGTAATGGAGTGGCTTCGAGCAGTGGACCTGGCCGAATATGCGCCAAACTTGAGAGGCGCTGGTGTACACGGTGGACTGATGGTCCACGAAACTAAATTCACTGCTGAACTGTTGGCTTCTCTACTCTCTATACCGCCGGGAAAAACTTTACTGAGAAGACATCTCAACACACATTTCAAAGAACTACTAGGAAGAGATATCATTCAGGAGAAGCGAGAGGCTCAATCCACAATGGGCTACATTCCCTTGACACCAACCGCTAAACTGAAGGTACTAAGCTCAATCTCTAATGTCCATTGCTTTATATCAATAAATCAATTCCCTTTTTTTCATTACAGATTACGAAGAAGTCGCAGTTTTCACTGAAGAGGAAAAAGAGTAAAGGTGAAGCGGATTATGGTGATTTAGTATGTCCATTGAATCCGGAAAAACAATCAGGTGAAATGAATGGCTCTGCTCTTAACAGCTCTATGGGTGTAAGTTACTAACTTTTTAACCATGAAGGCTTTATTACCAAAGTGTTATTTTCGAATATTTGAATGGCAACAGCAAAATCTCAATCGACGTGTTTATGAAGCACCAAAATGTTGCTATTAGAATGAATATACTCCATAATGATCTTAAGGCTTATTCACACTGTTATATTAAGTTGCCCTCAACTGGTCTTTCGACCAACTGAAGGATTTCTCATTCACTTAGAACCTTATACTATATCGGGCATAGTCTAAGCTTAGCATTCCAATTAAAAGAAAGTTGCGTGGTTACTTAACAATATCTTCTATTAAGCCTTTAAGATAATTTTATTGGTTGAAAAATGTTTATGATAATTCATGACATGATCTTTACTGTTGCCATCATTTAATTTTGTGTTCGTTTTTTCTTTAACTTGACTAATGTTTTGATTTTTCAACATGTTTTTGGTCAAATGTGTATCCTTTTTCATTGTTAAATTTCAAGGATTCGTTCGAAGTATTCCCCTATGAAGACCCTGTATGGTTTTTCTTCTGTTTTAACTGGAGTTATGATTCAGTTGATGAATTTTTGATTTTATCATAGCACTGGTTTGCTTCAGTAAATTATCTGTATCAATTTTTCGTTTTCAGAATATTCTTGCAAAAATAGCAAAATTGAAAAATTGGTTTTTGACAATGGTGAAAAATATCCGAGAAAATGAATAATTAATAATTATTTTTATTATGGGAATATTCTATACCTGCTACTACAACCAGAATAATCTATTGTGACTTTGGACTAAGATTATTACGGTATATCTATTGTTTTTAAACCTTCAGATGAGTTGTTTCTGTTCTTTCGAGGTATAGGTAATGACATTAGCAAATCTTTCAATCTTTGGGAGAATAGATAATTCTTTCATTCTGAGAAATTTGTAATATCTGGTTTGCGTATTGGAAAGTTTCACTTGTCTGAAGAAAATTATTAAAAGGGTTCAGAATATTATATGAGGAATTTTTTTCATGCACACCTGAATGGATTCAGATCCCTGAAATACTCATAATACACTGTTGATAAAGCGTTACCTGTAGCAGTTTAAAGAAATGACAATTTCCGTGATAAAGGTCTGTCTGCAGATTTCTGAATGATTTCAGTAGATTAGGTACTTGATGCTTCTGCATACCATGGAACACTAGTGTAGCTTATGAAATTTTAGTAGAAAAAATTCATTAGTTTTTGTCTTGATGCCCAGTATCCTTAAGCTTATTAACAAGTTCGCATAGTTTTAAGTATTCACTAGATTCATATAGACGTGTAGAATAGATTGAGTATGTATTTAGGTTTTTTCGAAATTTCGATTATTCAACCTGATTTGATTGCATTTACTGTGAACTAATTTCAAAAACGGTTAGGAGAGGTCCGAGTGAAATTGATTTGCCAAATTCCATCAGTGCTGATATTCTACTTTGACGGAAAATTTGCACACACACTGATCTTTCATTCAAAGGAATCCTTTTTCAATCCGGTAAACAAGACTAAAAGCAGAAAACGCAATTATTTCGGTGATTCACAAGCTGATTTTTCCGTTGACGAAACTATCCCCTTCTAAAGCTTACAAATGATTTCCAGCAGATGAGGAGGATAAACCTAGAAGAAGAGGATGCCTATCATCTCACTGACAAAGGTGCTAAGTCTTTACCAGCATCTGTTACCAATTCGCCAATTCCTTTCAGGAATTTTAAACAATGAGATATTACAGACTGACATTAGTCAAACATTAAATCTTAACTTGTTGATCAATAGTCATACGTAAAACTTTGTATTTGCATCAAATTTCACATTTAAGACGATTCATTATTTTGAAACAACGACACTAATAATTAGTTTCATCACTCATATTGTCTGCTTTTCATTAATTTGTATTTCGCATTCATCAGGCCACTAGTACGAAGCGTGTTTTATTGGATAATGATATATATTGAGTATATAAATTCTAATTGGTTATGGGAACATCCTGAGATTTGAATTTAGAATCTATATTGTGCCAAAAGACAATCGTATGAGAAACATTCAGAATTTATTACTAAAGGTTATTTGTAATCCTGTTCTATCTTTTCATAAAAATGACCTGAAAGAACTTGTGTGCAGTTTTCATTAAATTCTGAGATGTACCTCATTTCGTCATGAAATATGGAATTCATCTTGAGGAATATAGAATTTCGAATATGAGATTTGTTTGTTATAAAAGTATATATAATTGAGATTTTGTGAAATATTTACCAATAATGTCTTCCCCAAACCATTTGCCTTAGTGAAGTGCATAAACTTAGTTTTATAGAACTGATTTTACGGAAATATTTATTCGAAAATTAAAAGTTGAGTGTTGTGACATCCTTTCAGAAAATCTGAAAATTAAAATAATCAGTGAAAGTTAGAACGTTGCAAAACCGAACTCTAATCAGTATTTATCATTACACATGAAAAAAATTTTTTATTGATTGATTCTTTGTTGTTTAATAATTATTTTCCTTTTCTCGGTAACTGAAGATGCATTGTAGCTACATATCAAAATTTGTTGCTAATTTTCCATATATTTTTCCAAAGATATTGAAAAAAAATTATTGGGAATGTCATAACCAGATGCTAATTGAGATTAACTTTCAAGGTATATCAAAGAAATACTTGAAGAAATGATTAGTATTCAAAATATTACTGTGAATTTAAGAATTTGACTGATTATGAAATATTTGATTTCATGAAACGATGACTAATAAGAACATTTCTAGGAACGAAACTTCAATATTTTTTCTTAAAAAGTATTTCTCCCTTTTTATTCCAAATAAGTGGAATTTCTACATAATCCAACTTGACGTTACCCAAAATAACAGAGTATATGGTTTGTTTGATTGTTCATTTCAGTATTCATTGTAATCATATTTTTCATCTTGTACCGAGTTTTCATCTTGTACTAGCTCAGACTCTCTCTCAAAGAAGAGTGAGAGCCATTCTCATCTGGTACCTTCGAGAAGAGAGTATAATGCGAGTTTTATACAAATTTATCTTTGAATTGTATATCATACAACTTGTAATGATTAAGGGTATGATTCCGTTCCTGACAACAGCAAGCAGCGGCCTCATGTACTTCAACAGCGTCTACACGAATCATGTGAGGCTGCAACAACACCATAACTTCTGTATAAAGAGCCGTCGTCTGCTGTCTACAGCGGGGAATGGAAACGTACCTTTAGTTCAATGTTATATGCATTTTTATCGATTGTAACAATATTTTGTGAAATATTTTTTATTATGTGGTATTCACTTAATATAGAAAGTATAAATTATCTTATGTGTTTCAATATATACATTTTGCGTTTTTTAAAACGCAATTACCCATACGGTGTACCTAGATTTTTGATAAATTACTGAGAGATGTAAATTGTGGTTTGAGCATATAAACTGCGCAAAAAAATTAACGCACATTATGGAAATCTCAAATTTATTCTACAACTGAAGGTGTTCTCAATAATAATAATTTTCATCAGAATTATGCATGCATAGGTTATCCACTTTCGGCACTTTCAACGTTTTTCTTCAATACAGATGTTTTCTCCCAGCAGGAATAAAAAAAGATGATATTATCAGATTTTGAATGTATTGGCTCCATTCTAAAATCAGTTGTTCTCGATCAATTCTTGTGATCAATAGTTTTTCTTTCATTTGATTTTCTACACTCGATCGCTATGCAACGCGAAACACGCAATTTGACCCAAGAGGAATGTGCCCAAGCGGTAGTTTTGCGAGAAGAAGGGTGGAAAATGTGGACATACACAAGAATTGCAGAAAGGTTTGGAGTTTCCCATACAAGAGTCCAGAATGTTGCAGCGATTCAGGGAGACAGGTATGAATGTCCAAAGACCAGGACAGGGTAGACCACGGGTAACAACTGCCATTCAAGAACGTTACTTGAGAGTTTCTTCGTTGAGACTACGGTTTGCAATTGCAACCTTCAAAATCAGCTTGAACTAACTCATGAGGTGCAAATTAGCACTCAGACAATAAGAAATCGCCTCAGAGAATATGATTCAAGGCCTCGTGTCGCGGCAAGAGGCCCAGCTCTCACCCCAGCCCATCGAAGGGCGCGTTTGGATTTTGCGAGAGAGCATATCCATTGGGAAGAGGCCGACTGGGAAAGAGTTCTCTTCACAGATGAGTCTAGATTCTGCCTCTACCATTGTGATCGACGTTCCCTTGTATACAGACGACCACATGAAAGATCTGCTCAGTGCAATTTTCTGAATACTACTGGTCTCGGGGGAGGATCGATTATGGTATGGGGTGGAATATCTTTGACTGCTCGCACAGACCTAGTGGTCGTTGATAATGGAGCTATGAATGCTGATAAGTATATAAGGAACATTCTTGAAGAGAAGTCCAGATCGCAATCCGATTGAGCAGGTTTGGGACAACCTCAATAGAAGGCTGAGAAGTTCAGAAAATCATCAGCTACTCTTAATGACTTAGGTCTTAGGAATCCAACTCGCAGAAATCTGGGAAGGATTAGATCAGAACATTTTAAGATCACTCATTTTGAGTATGAACCGTCGTAGCCGAGCTGTAATTAACGCAAGGGATGGAAATACCAAGTATCAGCATTTCAGTATTTTGAAAATTGTTCATTTCTCTTCTTTCACATAAGATTCGGTGAAATCCTGAATTTTTCTTCCATTTAATGTGTCTTGTTTCGTTCAAAACCTTCCCGAGAGAACATAAAAAATAAGTTATAAAGTCAATGTAGAGTTAACTTTCATTAAAATTGAGATTTTCAGAATGTACGTTAATTTTTTTGTCCAGCGTATTTGTTTCGACCACTACAGAGTAAAGAAAAAAAAGTTTAATTCTTCTCACGCAAACATTTTATGAACAAATTTGTTTAATTTCGTCCTTTCCATATCTTGAAATTCGCATTCTCCTGCGCTATCTAATAGTGCCGCAGTATAAGGCTGTTTCTTATACCAAACAATGCTTATACTGTGCTAATGATGTCTATATCCAAATGCATAACTTCATCATAGCACCATATTACAGCAACAGCTCGACACAGCTCCGATACGTCAAGTCTGACATTAAGCTAGCCAATCGAGAATTATGTGGAGGGCAGATTGACAGATTGTGAAAAATATCACCATAGGCTTCTTTGATATTACCAAAGGCTTCTTTGATATCACCAAAGGCTTCTTTGACATCATCAAAGGCTTCTTTGACATCACCAAAGGCTTCTTTGATATCACCTGAGACTATTGTATTGTGTCTCTGATATCACATTATCATTCCCGTTATTGATTTTCTTCTAAAGGCTGCAACTCCCTGAGGGTAAACTGAATAAATTACACTTATTTTTTATGTACAATGATTTCTAGTAACGTTTCACCAGCTGTAATGCCGTTTATGATTTATTGAGATTGATGGCATAAGTATGATAATTCATTATAAAAGAAATGAAAAAATTAATAAGAGTACTTACAAAGAATACTCTTTAGCACTTAGGTGAAGCAATCACATTTGTTTCTGATGTAATACCCCAACAATATAGTTAATTGTGTTGATAATGACAATGATTTAGGTATCTGAAATATTCATGATCACATAAAAAACACAATGATGAACAGATGATTATTTTATTAACAAAATGTTGGAAATAACAAAAAATAAGATTATCTTGAACCTTGGAATGAAATAAAAAAAATTTCGATAATATATTTCATGAACAATCCTGCCTCAGATGTGTTAGTTATCTAATACTCTTGTGGTTATGTGGACAAAAACTATGCAAAGTACAATATAGGACTAACAAGAATGAAATTGTGTTTTAGTAGGCAAAACACAAATCTTTGTTGTAATTAAGTTTTTCCAAATTAGGTAGGCAAGCATAGTTGATCATTGGCGGAGGTCCACACATAAGAACCACTGAACTATTTGAGGGGGGAAGAAGATGATCCTTAAGCATTTCCTCATTTATGAACCCAGTGCTGTATTTCCAGCCTGACGGAGCATTATCGAGGGTATACCATAACTTGAACTGATCAGGATGGGACTCAGCAACTTCCTCTAATTCTTTCCTGACTAAAATATCCTTGTCACTCTGATTGGCAAATAAAAGAGCCATTTTTAACTTCTTCTTATCATGTTTGATTATGTGTCGGACAAGTTGAAGCATAGGGGTAATCCCAGTACCCCCAGCTATCATGGAAATGCTATCAACTGTCAATATTTGTGGGGGATCCTTCCTCATTTTCTTAATCACAAATTCACCTTCACCCTGATATTGCAATCTTCCTGAAGGTCCCCTTATTTGTATTTCATCACCTATTTTCAGGTTTTCAAGATACTGTGTCATTTTACCTCCATCTGGGAATCGTGGGTGCACATTCTTGAAATAAACTTTGATTACTAAATCGATGTATCCTTTGTCGTCATCAGAAGAAACAGGTGTGTATGAACGAATAACCAACTCATCATCAATTTTAGCTATTATATTGATGTGTTGTCCGATTGGCAACCCCAAAACGTGCTCGGTGGAGGGTAAAGAGAATCTAAACCTTCGTGTATCGTGAGTGAGCTCCTCCTTTTCAATGAGAGGTATATTGTACTTGACCTGGGCGTCTTCAAGTAGAATTTTCTTCTTCCTAGACTTTCCAGTGGCATCTTGTGATTTCGAATTTAATATTCGATAAACAATAATGCCAGTAACGGCCACCCCAACACCAATTAGAATCGGTAGCACTGTGCTCCACATCTTATAATTTGAGATTGAGACTGCCATCGCAACATTAAATTTTGTTGAGGTTATCTTTTATTCATTAATTTCAGATAAATGTTCGATAAGGTGATAAAAAGCTACATACAAGTTAATGAAATAACCTGGCTATAATTAGGATGGACCTGGGGGCAAGGCCTGGACTATTATCACGGACAGAATAACGAAATAATCTTATCCAAATTTACATATTTATAGAATTTTTGCTCATGCCCAATTCCCATGTCAAACCAAAAGGTGATAAGAAGTAAGCACTTAATACACGAATAGTGTATTTTGGGTTGCCTAACATAAATACTTACAAAGGGCGAAAGAAAAGTTAAGAACCAAAAAGTGTACGTGAATGTCAAAATGTGGGATTGGAAGTGAACTATAGAAAGAGCTGAAGATTTATCGGAATTCATTATTCGTCCACCATAAGTTCAAGAGTCATCAGTAATTTTTCTACCGATTATGGATTTATCATCTAGCTGCTTTTACTGATTAATTACTACATCTCAATTATTTGATTCTTTCAATCAAATCTATGAAATTTTATTTTGAACTGTCAGTCATTATCTCACCCACATACAATCCATCAAAATGTTTCCAGGTTCTAAGAAAATCTAAATTTAAAAAAATCATACGTGAACAATAATGAAAAAAATTAGGACAAAAAATGCCGGCTTTGACCACAACTTCTGAAGAACTTACATTATCCAACAGAGGGTACAAACTGCTCAAACAACTGGGGGAAGGATCTTATGCGAAAGTTTTCCTAGCAGAATACACCTACAATAAATCCGAAGCTGGCAGCGTGAAAGTACTGGCATGTAAAATTATCGACACTGCTAAAGCACCTAGAGATTTCGTAAAAAAATTCTTGCCAAGGGAATTGGACATATTAGTGAAAATCAACCATCCACACATTGTTCATGTTCACAGTATATTTCAGAGGAAATCAAAGTACTATATTTTTATGAGATTTGCCGAAAATGGCGATCTACTCGAATTTGTATTGAAAAGGGGGGCTATCTCTGAGGCCCAAGCCAGAGTATGGCTGAGACAGATGGCTCTAGGTATCCAGTATTTACACGATATGGACATAGCACACAGAGATTTGAAATGCGAAAATGTTCTGATAACTAATAACTACAATGTGAAAATTGCAGATTTTGGTTTTGCAAGATTTGTGACTGGTGAGCATCACACAAGTCAATGTGCATCTTATCTTTCGGCTAATTATGGTCAATTACAAACCTTGCAATTGATCAAGCGAAAAATTACGTTATATTATCGCTCGTCGTCAGCTTAATATTCGCTTCCCTATGCAGTTTGCCAGGCAATCTTGAATTTTTTTCGAAGAGCTAAATTTTTCTGGTTCTCAACAGCGGACAAGTGGCGGCATCTATGAATAAGCAAAAAAAACTGTATTCTTTTCGGCTCCAGATCTTATGAACTAGTTACTAGATCATACTTCTTGTTATATGAACACTTTGAGATAGCAATTTTTGGGTGATATCTAGCACTGCAATGGTCATATTCATTTTGGATATTTCATTGAAATAGATCTAAAACTTTTCAGATGCTACTGGAAAGAGAATATCAAGTGAAACATACTGCGGTTCTCTATCATATGCTGCTCCAGAAATTCTGAAAGGCAGCCCCTACCATCCCAGAATCGCGGATATTTGGTCATTAGGAATAATACTTTACGTAATGCTGAATAAAGCAATGCCCTTTGACGACACTAACATTAAAAGACTTTACGAACAACAAACAAATCAGAGATGGAAATTTCGCGCTAAAGTAGCGGATATATTGAGTGATCAAGTTAAAAAATTGATACATCACATCTTAGAACCTGACGTAACGAAGAGATTCAGAATCGAACAAATATTAAATTCTGATTGGATCGCCATGGATCCAAGGTTAGCTCAACTAAATCCTGCAGAGCAAGCAGCAATGATAGAAGCGCAACAAGGCAAAAGAAGACATTTGGAGGGAAATCCCAAGACAACTTCTAGAAGGGCAACAAATGAAGATATGACAATTTTGAAAGAGGGAAAAGCTGATGATAAAGATGAGAAACAAATGACCAGCCACAGCACCCCCAGTTTAGTGGTCTGAAGAGAATTGCAGAAACATTACCTTTTTTTACAATAAATATAAAAACAGTGGCCTAGAACATTATTGAAGACAAAGCAAATGAAACAAGCTAAAACAATTGCTCTTAAAAAATTAAGATTCTTTTCCAAATTCCGGTTTTAGTGGGAACCAATGCTTCAGTATAACATTTAGTGCAAGTAATTTAAAAAGCTTACGAGACCTTTGTTGACATGCATCGATGATTGATTCATTCAACTGTTGTTCTCAGGGCAAATACATCTTAATTTATGGTGTGCACTTCACCAGCAAAACTCTGAAGAGCAATAATCTGAGGTAAGGCGTTTTGTCGTGCTTGTTCAAATTTGTAACCTCTGAGGTAACCCGTTCAGATCCGCCCAACACTATAAATTTCCTAATGACATGATGACAACGATATTTTGGGTAACTCATTCCATTTTATTGGTTTGCATGATTAACTTCAACCGAATTTTAATATAGGTACATAATAATGAGGATTTCTTTCCTAATAAAATTGTAGTTACAGAAGCCACCGTAACACCACTAGAACTTCAATCGGTGTCTGTACAGTAGAACCTCGATTATCCGGCCTAATGGAGGGGGAACGGTTTCCGGATAATCGAAAAACACGGAAAATCGAAATCTCTCAAAAAAATATAGATCAAGTTGAAAATAAGAGAAAATGTATTGATAAACATTATTTTTGGAGCAACCACAAAAGAAATCGAATATGACATACAATACCTACGCATCAATAAAAAACAAAAAATTGCGATAAAGGAAATCATTTTTTAAAAAATTCTCTAATTCTTGTTTCTCTTTTCTTCTTGTATCAAATGTCCGAATTTTTCTATTGAGAAAAATCGCCGTCATTTTCCTACTCTGGGTAACTTATGAAACCATTCGCGAAACTCAACGCATTTTCGGCAGAAACAGTTTCCTCCTGTGTAGAAACTTCTTCAACAATATCTCCGTTTGGATGCAAATCCATACAGTGATTAAATTGGGAGGAAAGTAATGTAATTTCAGTATCATCCAGAATCTTGTAACCGGGTTCATTCAAATCAGAATTTAGCAATTCTTCAACATCAGCATCTGTAACATTTTCGAATTCTACCAAATTCCGTGAGCCATTCAAAAGTGGCTCTGCTAATATTCCATTTTCTTCACATCAAACTCATTTAAAAATCTTTTTTTTTTAATTTTTCGCACGCGTATTGAACTGCATCACGGATAATCGAGCCGATTTCAGATCCGTGGCACGGATAAGCGAACACGCCAATGGGCACGGATCACCGAGTCAGCCGGATAATGGGCGAACGGATAATCGAGGTTCTACTGTAGTTATCCAAAATTAACTTAAATTTCCAAGGTAATAACTATTTAATAAAAAGATTTGTACAATTGAATATTTACAAGAAATATGCAGAAGAATCCTAATTTCACTATTGATTAGCAGTGAATGTATTCATTTCATTATCAAAAGATGTTAAAATATGGTCACATAACTTTGCAACATCTTCCAAGGCTTGTCGAAGAGCATCAACAGCTCGACCTTCATTCATTTGAATACGAAAATGCATCTTAGATTCAGAAGGATGAGGCACAGTATAACCACAGAAGTTTACCTGGGGACTAGAGGAAAATGAGGACACAATTTACAATTAATGAAAACAACTTACTTATTTGCCATAATTAATTTTAAAACATTTCCTAACGTATGACCCTCATTGGCAAACACAAATGTTTTCTTTTTATCATCATTGGTAGACTCGGTCTCTGCTAACTGAAAATCAAAATCAAATTTGCTGGTGTAAATAAGATTTATATAATTCAATACCAAATAAGCGTCAATGAAATCGAAGGAAAAAACTGTTCTGCATATCATGTAAAGAGTAAAAAACATCTCTCGATAGTTTTCAATGTTTTCATGATGGTCATTGTGCCGAATGTTTGGCAATAATACAATACATGTCATATTGAAAAGGGAATGAAACCTTTTTGTATAGAAATTATCTCTATCTCGTAGTATTAGGGAATCGGTGAAAATAGAAATCTTACATACCTGCGAAATTTCTTCGTGATAAGGGTAACTCATTTGGATGAATGATATAGATGAGTGTAGAAAAAAGTTATCTAGCTCTAGTTCAATTACTAGATCTCACAAAATTAGTCTGTATGTAAAGTATTAAAAAAATTATGAATAAAAATAATTCCCTACAGTTTTGAATATAACCTATGTAAGCAAACAACATGTGGACCACAGAACCACAGTATAAGGTGACAGAACCATGTTGACAGGTTGAAAATGAGGAAAGCGGTAGACATCATGTTCTGTGGACATCCCAAAAAAGCGGTAGATTTGAAAATGAAACGGTAAAAATGGTAATAAACAATATACACTGAAAATGTTTAATTAGAAGTACAACTGAACATGAAATATAATTATGAATAAAATTTAACGATGTAAAATACTATTTCGGCAACCGTCCGGGAAGTACCCACTTCCCGGACGCTTTTTCTTTGAGAAAGTAACATTTCCCGGACTAGGCCGGAAAAACTCACGTTGTTGTCATTGTGATGATCATCACAATAGCAACGAAATAAGGGATGACAGTTTTGTTCTGTTCAATTCAAATAATATTCAAAATGTAGAATAAAGAAATGTGTCGTCTCATTGATTTGTAATTCTACACGGTTGCCGAAAAAATATTGTACGCAACTCCCGAAAATAGTTTTTTTGGACTCACAGACTTCCAGAATTTTGTCTATTCGTCCAAAAAAACCCTATTTTCCGGACTTGTTACGTAAATTACTATTTCAAAAAATTCGCGAAAATCCGGCAAAAAGGGCAATTCTAAACTCGATAAAACTTTTTTCACAGATATCCTTGCCGTGATTTAAATATACGGATCGAAAGAGGAAAGTTCAATGCAAAATAGCTTGGTATTCAAATTTTCCATAATTTGGCCATTGCTTCAGGAAAATTAATCAAACTTTGACATTTCGCATATAAAATCTCCCGATAAGGATAACTACTTAATATGTAGATTTGGGGGCTCTACTAGTTTTATACATAAATAACCTTCCTCTAGTCTATATCATTGAAAGAACACAAACTATGTTGACGATATCAATATATTGCTTTATGGAAGAAACTCAGCAGGAATAAATTGAAACAACTAAAAACACCTTTTGTGATGTGAACAACTGGTTTCCTATGAATGAATTCTTACTTTCTTTATTCGCCTCTTTTAGGCGTCTAAATTCAGTGCCTTTTTCCGAAGGATATGTTAAGTGAAAAGGGCGTATCTATGAAAAGTCACCTCTAGAGTAATTTTATACATATGATATCAGGATACAAAAATTCTTTGAGCGGCAGCATGTTATGCATTCATTTTTCATGTTAATTCAAATAAAACTGATGGCACAAATGAAAGTCTTTGAAGTCAAATTACTCAAAAGTTCTATTTTGTTAACACGTTAGTACCTACACTCTACAGTATACTGCCCTGCATAAAGCCCGCAACGGACGGCGAGCGATAATATAATATATATTATAGCTTTGCATTGACATATGTCATTTTAGTATGGAAAAATATCGTAATATCGGAATATATATTATAGCGTCGTCCGCGGGGCTTGGTGCATTTTCATAAGGAGCGATATTGGTGTAATATATGAGATATAATATATCGCTCGCCGTCCGTTGCGGGCTTAAGAGTCGTATCTAAAATTTTGAGAATTGCGATACAAATTCAAAATTTTTTGTATTTTTTTTTTGTTGTATTTTTGTTTCAGAGCACATGAACTCAATTTGTAAAATATTTTCAAGCGGAATCTACTTCCGGTTCTGCCGGAAACGAATGTTAACTTCGTTATTTCAAATACAACAACCTGTATATCTATACATAATTGAATTCTTCGTATAATTCTGCAATGATTTGATGCATGATATGCGCAACCACCTTTGTTGAGTTATAGCCTGATTCTCAAATTTTTCGACAGAAAGATGATCACAAGTTAGTGTTTATATCTCCAAAATCTCTCATTGTAAGAAATTTTTTTGCAACAGTGGAACAAAAGAAAGTACGCTGATACTGCTTCTTGTATAAATTATGAGGAAATATTATACAGGGTGTACGAAACAGGGCTTCAAAGTTAGCCTCAACAAAACTATGAAATCTCATTTTTTCAAATGGGAACCATATAATTTTGTAATTCCGATCGATTGCTCGTCAAAAACTAGCTAGAGTGTTCCAAACATTTCAAAATCAGTAGTCTTGCTGTTATCGAATAACATTCGAATTTCATGCCTAAAGCCAGGTTTCGCTCAGTCAAATTCATTGGTATGCACGTCTTTTACAAAGTGCGCTATGTTATGAATATCGATGGACTATTCTCGTTCCTTCCAGAATTTCATGAACAAAAATGGATCTCGGTGTACACTTTGAGCCATCCAAGCACAGATTGCTTTTTAGTTGTTTATTTTACCATTATGACCTTTTTTTGACTAATTCTTCCATTGAAGAATAAAGGATTTCTCAGGTAAGAGATGAGGGAAATAATGTTCCACAAACAATCTAGTCAGTCTCCGAACAGGGAATTTCTTCACTGCTTATTTTGTTGAAGATTCGATTATGTTTTTTAAAATTTTAAATTTTTTTTAATGTTTTCACCACAAAGTCACACACATATTTTTAATTTGTCCTGATTTTATTGTAGCCTGAGGAAGGCGAAATATAACGCCGAAACGTCGCTTTAGAATCCAATGAGTTTTATTCAGTTCCTTACACCGAGATCCATTTTTGTTCATGAAATTCTGGAAGGAACGAGAAGTCCATCGATATTGAAATTTGAGGTTAGTGCTAACATGGGTTTCTTCAGTACTGTGATGATTTTGTTTGGTGTGAACATAGTCTCACTGTTCAAACAGTGGGCCAGAGATGTCAATCGACTCGCTGGATTAACCAATCGAAGAATATTCTTGTTGAGATGTAGAAGGAATTCCATATTTCCCAACCATATCGTTAACCAACTTAAATGTTTGTATTCTGTTTTCAATTGTAATCATCCTTACCAATACAGAGTTCAGATAATTGTTAATAAACTTAGAAAAGATATACTGAATTTAGAAATAAAAATTGTTAATTGGCAAATAGATAAAGCCAAAAAAGACATTCATTATGTTGAAAGTAGATTATTGGAGAAAATACCAGAAGATTATGTTTTGCAGTTTGAAGGTTATCAAAGACAGTTCTTTGAACGGAGATTGACTCAGATTAGAGACAATAATTTCAATAAGTTCAACAGAATGAGAAACACTCAAAGGGGATTTAACATAACAACGCAATCGTCGTGGTTGGTGAATTGTTCAGATATGACTGTTCCTGATGACATTAAGGGATTTTTGTCGCTGGGTCCGAAGTTTTCTCTTCCATTTAACTCTAAAGACATCCCGGTTGTCGATCTTTTGACAGATATAGAACATATTATAAAATCCGAATCTCAACTTAACATTGATCAGAAAAATAGCTTGAGAGCAAAAACATGTAATATCATTCATAACTTCCTGAATAAACTTCAACACACAACAAACAGAGATCATGTGACCAAATACTTTTTGCAGTTGATAACTTATACCAAACGTTTTCTCAACACCTATAAAGATAGAATATTGGTTACTAGTGCAGACAAGGGAAACAAGGTAGTTATCCTTAACAAAGACGAGTACAATACAAAAATGGAACAGTTGTTGTCAGATTCATCCACTTATACCAAATTGAGACATGATCCTACAAATTCCATTCAAACTAAATGCAACAACATCGTCAGAAAAATGAAAACCAACTCCTTCATTACAGATGTAGAATCTAAGGCCCTTTACACTTATAATTCGGTTGCTCCGAAATTATATGGTCTTGTTAAGATACACAAAGATTGCAGACCATTGAGACCAATAGTTTCTTGTATTAATTCACCCACATTCAAAGTCTCAAAATTCGTAACAGGTATTTTAGTTAGATTACGCCCATCATTGAAATACATAATTAAAAATTCTTCGGATTTAGTTTCGAGATTGAAGGATGTCACAATACCTAATGAGTACATACTGGTGAGCTTTGATGTTGTTTCCCTTTTCACTAGTATACCCAGGGACAAACTTCTTGACATCATAGAGAGCAGTTGGAACGAAATAAGCGCATTTACGGTTTTATCAATGAGTCAGTTCACTGAGATTGTTAATTTTATATTCGACAGTAGTTACTGCCAATACAGTGGTCAATTTTTCAAACAAAATAAGGGATCTGCTATGGGAAACCCTGCCTCACCAATTTTTGCTGAAATAATCATGAACACCCTTTTATTATATGTTTGTTCTGAAGTAGATTTTCATATTCCGTTTTTACACATTTATGTAGATGACATTATTACAGCTATACCTGTAGACAAGATCCAGGTGATGCTGGATTTGTTCAATTCTTTTCATCAGGACTTACGGTTTACATGCGAGATGGAGAATAGCGGCACCATCCCTTTTCTGGATTTATTGCTCACTAGAGAAAATAACAAAGTAATTTTTGACATTTATCAGAAACCAACAGCTTCAGGAAGAATACTACATTACAAATCGTTTCACGAATTTAAACACAAAATATCAATAATAAAAAATATCAGACAAAAAATCTTGAATCTTAGTCATCCAAATTTTCACGCAAAGAATTTCAGTTTTTTCTCGAAGATGTTACAACAGAACGGTTACCCTAGATCATTAATTCATAACATATTTCACACATCATCTGTCAACTATTTAATAAATACTCCAGAAAACAGTGATACTACAGCTCCAAAAAAGATGACATTTAAGCTTATTTTTGTTCCGGTTCTGACAAAACAACTTATTAATGCTTTATCAAATAGCGGAAACCGTATAGTTTGCTATTATAGAAAAACAATAAAGTCCTTTTTCTCTAGGTTAAAAGACCATACACCTAAATTGTTGCAGTCCAATTTAATTTACAAAGTTAATTGCAAGAATTGTCAATCATCTTACGTGGGTCAAACCAAACAATATATTAAAAACAGAATGAAGCAACATGAAAATGATTGCAAGAGTGGCAATTTTTCTACGGGTCTATCTTTCCATCATAGAGATACAGGTCACACTTTCGATTTCGAGGAACCTGAGATTTTATGTAGGGAGAGTAATCTGAACAAGAGGCTTTTCAAAGAAATGATTTACATAAAAAAAACGAGAGACAATGTGAATGTTCAATCCGATACATCCACCCTCAACAATATATATATGTCGCAGTCGGATACTAAAATCCGTCAGTTTGCGAAATGACTAGGCAGTTTGTAATCTGACGAACGTTTTCTAAAACGCTCTTGAAATGAAGATCGTTTTACAATCGGTCTGAAATTTTGAGTCAGTTTGTAAACATGCGAACAACGCATCCGACGGATTGTCAAATCATTTGAAGCGTATTCTGAAAACGTTTCGTGTCTTGTTGCAAATTGAATAACTGTTATATTCGTATAATCAGCTGTACTTCATTATTCTGGATACAGAAATAATAATTATTCACACTTATTCTTTCAATATTTCATTATCGAAAGAACCCAAAAAATAAAACTATTATTACTTATTGCAGCAGAGGCCGCTCATATGGCACCTGCTGTTGCATTTTTGATATGCTTTGAAACAAAAGCACCTCCTTGCCTTCCACTGATTTTTGTTCGGAAGGCAAGCACATTTTTGGAGACCTTGGCCGAGGAATTCGCTACTGCTTCCCTTAATGTTATTGTTTTTTCAATTGGAACATTGAATTGTACAGAATTGAGTGACCCGTTCGGTATCAGCTACTCCCTCGAAAACCACCGGTTCAAAATGCCATTTTCTGTAGGACCTATTTTTTGATAAACGTCATTTTTTCTATCGATAATTGTAGCTTATATATTTTTCGGATCAAGCAGTTTCAGGTGGAACGTTTAAAAGGATGTAGGATATGACAATCCGTCTGATACGTTATACGCAGTTTACAAACCGACTGAAAATTTCAGGCCGATTGTAAAACGATCTGTATCTTGAAAGCGTTTTAGAAAACGTTCGTCAGTTTACAAAATGACTAGTCATTTGGCAAACTGACGGATTTTAGAATCCGACTGCGACATATATAATTACATAGCCGCATCCCATATTGATAGGATGAACCTCCTTATCTTCTCCATAAGCTCCACATATGACCATGTTGCAGCTTGCTAAGTCAGCATCGAACACCTGCGGTGCTGAGTCTCATTGGAGATAAGCCGTTCCTTTATAAACGGCTTCATCCTTGTTATCCATTAAGAATTAGAATTGCTCTCTAAGTATAAACTTTGCTCTTGTAAGATACAGTCTTAATTCATAAGTGTAAAGTAGTCTTTCACGATAGTTGTATTCCATAAATAAATTGTTTTTAAAAACATCGTTTTCGACTCAAAATCTATAATTGGCGACGAGGTCTGGGATTGTGCAAGTGCTAGAATTCTGCGTGTGAGCCCCTGAAGAAAATAAGAGGTCCATCCAGAGAGTCCAGCCACTTTCAGTTTCAACTGTTGAGCATAATCGAACTACGAGACGAAGACGAGAAGCCCGATCACCTGAGTAGCGCCCCGTGACGACTTCAGTGGATACACTTTCGGTGAGCATTTCCTAGTTCTTCCCAGTTTCCTTTATTCTGGTTAAAAAATAGTGTAAATCTGTATAAGTTTTTCCTAGGTTTCTTTATAAAACCGATTTTAAAGCTTTCTCTAGGTTTTTCTTTCTTAAAAACCGACATAAAGTTTTTTCTAGGTTTCCCTTAATTAAAAAACCGAATTAAGAGTATTTACTTATATTGTAAACTCATTTTTTAAGATTACTTCGATTAAACACTTTCGTAATAAAAGAGGCAAAAGGCCCAGTCAATCAGAAACAATAATGGCAAACGAAAGAATTGATTTATCTATCGCTGAAAAGTTTGGGATGCTTTTACCCCGCTTTTCCGGCATTGAAAATGAATTACATTCATTTATCAAAAGTGCAGAAAACTACCTTTTAATGTTCGCAAATGAACAACAAATAATTAAAAATTATTGCTACGCTGTTGTAAAATCTAAACTAGTAGATAGAGCCCTAGCTGAAGTTTCGACTTCTGATATTCCTGACAATTGGGAAATATTGAAGAATTTCCTTTACAATAAATTTGGCGATCAGATCAACTTAGATGTTCTGATCCATAATTTACAATTTTCAACAAAAAGACCTAATGAAGATTTGCTTTCATTTATTGAAAAAATCATTTCCATGAAAATACGAATAAACTATAGAATCGATGCTGATCTAATGCCTGATCCAGAAAAGCAACTTTATAAAACAAATATTCTTAAAATTTGCAAAACTGTATTAATTTCAAATGCCCCTGTAGAATTGCGAACTTATTTGATTACAAATAATGGTCTTTCATTCGACGAAACTGTTAACGCCGTGAAAGATTATATCAGTAATATGGCACAGTACGACTTATTAGATAGGAGTCGTCGAAATAAAAATTCACATCAACCTTTCTTTAAGAACAATGTATCAATTCAGCCTACGCACAGAAATAATTCGAATCATTTTAATTATCAACCCGTGCAACGAAATAACAATTATAATCAAAGATTTCAGTCAAGTCAACATTTCCCTTCGCAACCGATTCAATTTCAACAAAGGCATGTTAAACCGCATTACCCTACATATCGTGAAGTATTTGAGAGACCAAGTCCCTCTCATAATCAAAATACAAATGTTTTTAAACCCAATCCGAATTATAGAAATTATAATCCTCCAGAGAAAATGTCTATTCAAACTAGAAATTATCCTCAAAAGCGAAATAATTATTCTACCCAATTTAACCCTAATCCGCAAAGAAAATTTTATGATAATAATCAAAGTCCTCATTATACTTTTGAAGAATTAACTCATTTAGAGCAACCTTCAACTTCCAAAGCAAGTACGAGTTATGACACTCAGAGAAATTTTCGAGGAAACGCCTCAAACGAAAAATTGACTTAAATTCTACCCTTGATAATACTAATCAATTACCTTTTATCGAATTTCAAAATCCTAAATGTAAACTTTTAATAGATAGTGGATGTTCAGTATGTCTGATAGATCCCAAATTTGCTTATAATAATTTTCAAAAGAATATTTTCAATGAATCCACGACATTAACTGCGTGTATGAAACAAGAAACTTCTGATGAGAAAGTATTGATACCTTTATTTTCCGAATTTAATATTGATGATTTTCACCCATTTATTCTTTACAAATTCCACAAAAATTATGACGGATTAATAGGAGCTGATTTCCTGAATAAATATTGTTTATCCTTGGACTTTAAAAACCAAGTAATTTTTAATGAATATTGTAGAATCCCTTTTAATTTTCAACAAGTCTGTCAGAAAAATACGGTTATACCTGTTGAATTAGGTCATTTGGAACCCAAAATAAGCAATCAATTAATGAAAATTTTAATAACGAACGAAGATGCTTTACAATTACCCGGTCAACCATTAAACTTTTCTAATAAAATTAAACATGAAATTCGTACTAATGATGAAAATCCTGTTCACTGTAAGATATATCGATATCCAGAAATACATCAGGAAGAAGTTAAAAGACAAGTTCAAGATATGCTTGAAAAGAAAATTATTAGACCTAGCATTTCTCCTTGGTCATTTCCAGTTGTTGTTGTCCCAAAGAAACAAGATTTATCCGAAAAGAAAAAATGGCGAATCGCGATTGATTATAGAAAATTAAATGATAAAACTATTGATGATAAGTATCCACTTCCTCAAATTGATGCTATCCTTGATAAATTAGGAAATAAAAAGTATTTCACTACTCTTGATCTTGCATCTGGCTTTCACCAAATTGAATTAGATGAAAATTCTATTGAAAAAACTGCTTTTACAGTAGATAACGGACATTATGAATTTTTACGTATGCCCTTTGGTTTAAAAAACGCACCAGCGACTTTCCAAAGATTGATGAATGAAGTTTTGAAAGATTATATTGGAAAAATTTGTTATGTTTACATGGATGATGTTGTAATTTTTTCAGAAACAGTCGAGCAACATTTAGCCGATATTCATAATATTTTAGAAACATTTAAAAAGGATAATTTGAAAATTCAGTTGGACAAATGTCACTTTTTTAAAACTGAGATAGAATTTTTAGGTCATATTATTACGCGAGAAGGAATCAAGCCAAATCCTAATAAACTTCGAGCAGTAAAAAGTTTTCCAATTCCTAAAACTCAGAAAGAAATTAAATCTTTTCTTGGTCTAGTTGGATATTACCGGAAATTTATTCCGAACTTTGCCAAAATTACTAAACCATTAACTGTGTGTTTAAAAAAGGACGCGAAAATTAATATTCATGATCCCAAATACGTTGAAGCTTTCGAAATTTGTAAGAGAAATTTGATAAATCACCCTGTATTAAGATATCCGATTTATTCTTACTACAGACGCATCAGGATTTGCGGTAGGATCTGTATTATCGCAAGGTGATTGTCCGAACGATCTTCCCATTGCTTTCGCTAGTAGAACGCTGAATGAAGCAGAAACTAGATACAGTACGATCGAAAAAGAACTTTTGGCTATCGTTTGGTCGTGTAAACATTTTAGACCCTATCTTTACGGAAGAAAATTTATTATTTATACGGATCATAAACCCCTTATTTGGCTATTTTCATTAAAAGAACCAAATTCTCGACTTATGAGATGGAGAATTAAACTCGAGCAATTTAATTACGAAATTAAATATCGTAAAGGTTCAATGAATAATGCTGACGCACTCAGCAGAATAAATTTAGATTCAATGGAAGATTTGAATTATGAAACTTTTATGAAACTTCATGAAAATAATTATATTCCTAATTCTTTGAATTTAATAGAAAAACAAGGTGACTTATTCAAAGCACCTAAGAATTATTCATTCGCACACTGTGTTTCTAAAGACTTGAAGATGAGTCAAGGTATTGCTTTAGATTTCAAGAATAAATATGGTAAAGTTGATGAACTCAAATCCCAAAATAAATCTATCGGTGAAGTAGCATTCCTTAAAGCCGATGAAAGAAATGTTTATTATTTAATTACGAAAGAATCATTTTATGATAAACCGAAATACGAAACGGTATTTAGAACATTATTGAATTTAAGAAAAATATGTGAATATAATGGAGATAAATATTTAGCACTCCCGAGAATTGCTTGTGGGTTAGACCAATTAAAATGGTCAATAATTTTAAGTATGATTAAATACATATTTGCGGAATCGAATATGAAAATTCTCATTTACTTTTTATCTGATACACATAATAATCATAATTTTGATTTTAACGCTATTGAAGATGATAACATATCATTATTGAACCATATTTCCGATGATGAATTAGATGAATGTGTTAATTTACTTGTTGACCCAAATAATGAATTACCTGTTCTTGATAATGAAAATTTAAATGAATTGAAAAATGTTATAATTCATAGTGATATTACAATTCACAGTAGTATTGAAAACCCCATATTGGAGATTCCCTATACAGAAAGAAGTTTGAATTCAGCTTCCCTTCAAGTTATATTTAAAACAGCTTCGAATTTCAATGTAACGAAAACCAAACCATTTGGAGAAAAACTCAGATTTCGAGTTTTGATTAATTCGATAGATAATGATTTGTTCAGATTCGTTAAAGAATATATTCAGCCTAAAAAGTCATATACTTTCTATTTTGTATCTCAAGAGTTACAAAAACCATTGATTAAAATATTGCAGGAAAAATTCGATTATAAATCCTTCGATCTAAAAATATCGAAAACCTTTTTAGAAGATGTCGAAGACAAAGAAGAACAAATTCTCAGAATTCAGCAGTACCATGAAACCAAAACGATACATCGCGGTCTCAAAGAAAATTTAATAAGTTTGAAACGGAAATTTTATTGGCCTAATATGAATAAAGATGTACTCAATTTTATTAATGCATGTGAAATATGTCAAAAAAGTAAATATGAGAGAACTCCTATTCAATTAAATTTTAAACCTAACCCTCTTGGTTCCAAACCATTCAGTCATGTTTATTGTGATACAATAAGATTTAATCAAACATATTGTTTAACTATTGTCGATTCATTCTCCAGATTCGGACAATGTTATCCCCTTCTTCAGAAAACAGGTACTGAAATTTTAGATAAATTATTGGTCTATTTTAGCCATTATGGCATCCCATCTAAAATCACTTGTGATAACGGATTAGAATTTAAAAATCATGTTATTCAAGATTTTTGTAAAATACATAAAATAGAAATTCACTATATTACTAATTACAATCCGAATTCAAATGCAATCGCGGAAGGATTTCATTCTACGTTGATTGAGCAATTAAGAACCATTGATAGTAAAAAATCTACTTTCCAAAATCGATTGGCACAAGCTTTATTAAGTTATAATAATTCATTTCATTCCAGTCTAGATATGACTCCAATGCAAATAATTAAAGCCGATCTTAATTATTCTTTACCTATTGAAAAAACGCATAATGAACAAATTCAAGATTATGTCGGAAATTACGTGAAGAATTTAGGTGAAATTTCAAATGAATTAGAGAAGAAACAACAGAAAAATGTTGAACGTTTGGAAAAATTGAATCAGAAAAGGTCTGCTAAACAGGACCATCCTTTAAATGAAAATCCAACTTATCTGAAAACTCCAATTGTACGTAAACTTGATCCGGTCTACAAAAAGGTAGATGCGCGAGAGATTGACTCTCATCGTATTCGCGATTTAAAAAATAAACACATTTATCATAAGAAAATTTTGAAACAACGAAAAAAATAGTTGAATATTTTGTTTCAGATATGAAGATGCGAATCAATAAATTTCTTCTCATTAAACTCGAAGTAGTTGCTGAAATAATCCCTTTAAAAATTATACCCTTGGAAAACAATGTACTTCCAATTCTCTTAGGCAAAGCCTATATTACTAAAAAGCATATTCAATTAATTTATCATATTGACTTGAACCAAATTGAGAATCTAATTGGCAAATATCAGAAGGAGATTGATAATTTTAAAAATCAACAACTAGGGTTTTCTCAAACTGCACATTATAAATATTTAGAACATTCAAATTCCATAAATGTCAAAACGCTAGAAGAGCTTTTAAATGACAAAATTAGAGAAAAACGAGGTTTGATTAATGTAGGAGGCAAAATATCAAAGATATTATTTGGAACACTTGATTCTGATGATGAAGCACTTTACAAAAGCTATTTTGATAGTATAAACAAGAATGAGGAAACACTCATGAGAAATCAAAAACAGATTGCCACTATTGTTAATGATTTGAAAAATAAGTATATTGATAAATTTAAGCAATTAATGAATAATTTCAAATTACTTCAAATCGTACCGGCATTACAACATGTTGAACAAATGCATCTCATGACTTTTGAACTTAAAGATATAAAAAACGTTCTTGATGAAATTCAAACAGCAGTAAGCTTTGCAAGACTTCACATTTTGCATGAATCTATTTTACCTTATAGAAAATTCGCGGAAATAGTTAAAAATGATACTATTATTCCAATGAATCATTTAAAAGATTATTTTCAATTATGCCATACTAAAGTCCTATTCAGAGATAGAACATTACTTTTTCTTATTTCTATCCCTACGGTCTATGAAGAAAACTATAATCTGTACAAGTTTTACTATTTGCCCCAGAGAAATCTTACCCTTCCGTTTACCAATCCTTTCATGCTCACTCGAGATGAAGAATTGAAATGGTCCACGAAGCAGTGCCATCCAGTTGAAGAAGATTATCTATGTGACCAAGATTCTCTAGACAACCCTCCTGAATGTATGAAGAATATTTTGAAAACTCATTTGGAAAATTGCCCCAGAAAAGAATTCTCCTCTACGCCAAATTTGAAGACACTAGAAGATGGAAGCATTTTATCCATCAATAACTTAGAAATTCAAGAGAAGTGCCCTCAAAAAACAAAATATCATTTTACTCCGCCAATGGCGATAATCCAATCGAAATGTATAACTACCAACTATCAGAAAGAAATCTACCCCATTCAAATAAGGAATGAAGAAAAATATGTCATCCTACCCAAACACTTTTCAACGTTGGACAACCGATCCACATCCAAAGGAGAAGAAAACTTCGAAGATGAAGAAACTCCAAATATTCTACTAGAAGAACTTCAAGAATGGAAATGGAATCCACCATTATCCACATTTATAATTGTTCTAATTGTTTTGATTATTTTTATAATATTTTGTACAATTTTAAGAATGTTTCAGCTTAAAGCTACACCTCAATTAGGTGATACCTTTATCCAAAGGGGGGAGGAATTACATAGCCGCATCCCATATTGATAGGATGAACCTCCTTATCTTCTCCATAAGCTCCACATATGACCATGTTGCAGCTTGCTAAGTCAGCATCGAACACCTGCGGTGCTGAGTCTCATTGGAGATAAGCCGTTCCTTTATAAACGGCTTCATCCTTGTTATCCATTAAGAATTAGAATTGCTTGTTTGAATGTTATATTAAGGTTAGGACTAGTAGTTAAGATGACTTGTAACACTATATCACAGTAGGCATAGAGCCTGAAATGACATAAGGTATTCTGTGTTGAGACTGTAGATTCTGTGATTATCCACATGTATGTTAACTGATCTAAAGTTTTAAATATATTTTATTATCTTCTATCATCCTCAAGTTTAATTACTATTTACCACCATAAATAAGTTTAAAACATGGCGCAGTCGGTAGGATCTCTTATTCCCATCACTACTCTATCTCTCAGGGCTTTTTCCTCTTGCGACTGGTTGGGGTCAACGTTGTTATAATTGCAACTTTTTACAAGGTGCCTACAGTCTGTAAGAAAGTGGTCAAAACTCTCACCCTCTGTTTGTCTCTAAGTATAAACTTTGCTCTTGTAAGATACAGTCTTAATTCATAAGTGTAAAGTAGTCTTTCACGATAGTTGTATTCCATAAATAAATTGTTTTTAAAAACATCGTTTTCGACTCAAAATCTATAATTATATAAATCTAGTTAACAGGTGATTGACAGAGGTCCCTTTGTTGTGTATTTTGTGTTTTTGTCTACGTCGATAATTCATATGTGTGTCACCGACAATTCATTCGCTTGCCCATCGGTGGAGTTTGACTCTTCAAATTTTTATGTTCTTAACCGAGGAAATCTATCAAGTACACTTTGAGCCATCCAAGCACAGATTGCTTTTTAGTTGTTTATTTTACCATTATGACCTTTTTTTGACTAATTCTTCCATTGAAGAATAAAGGATTTCTCAGGTAAGAGATGAGGGAAATAATGTTCCACAAACAATCTAGTCAGTCTCCGAACAGGGAATTTCTTCACTGCTTATTTTGTTGAAGATTCGATTATGTTTTTTAAAATTTTAAATTTTTTTTTTTAATGTTTTCACCACAAAGTCACACACATATTTTTAATTTGTCCTGATTTTATTGTAGCCTGAGGAAGGCGAAATATAACGCCGAAACGTCGCTTTAGAATCCAATGAGTTTTATTCAGTTCCTTACACCGAGATCCATTTTTGTTCTATGTTATGAATTGTCATTCTTACGTATTTTTATTGATCAGCACGATGGAAAACATGCAATAATAATTAGGTACACTAGAAGAGAATGATATATCAAAAGCCAGTCCTTTATTTGCAGCGAATGTGACAAATAAACAAGCAGACAATGAATGATGACTGAATAAAAAGAAATGAAAAAAATAAGTTGGAAACTATCACAACAATTCTTCTAACAACAAAAAACTTTTACAGAAATTTAATAATCGCTATTACAATAAATCTTCAAAATGTTGGCCTCCTTCCTCCAAACATTTATTGATTCTTCTAAGAGCTTTGATTTCGTTCGATTGTGGATTTCTTTCGTTAGAAATTCTGACTACCCTTTCTACTATTTTGTTACATTCACGATTAATGAAGAACATATTTATTACATCACTGTTACTGTAATTGTGATTTTGCATATTGCACGAATTCAAACAAGTAAGAAGTATGAATGACAGTTCGCAACGGTCATATTCTAACTATTGACATAGCCTACTTGAAAATTATCTTAATAAACCTTTGATTAGACAAAGAAAACTGGATTTATTCCTGAAATTCGAATTTTCTTCGATAACGGAAAAACTACTGATTTTAAATGTTAGGCACATTCCAACTAGTTTTTGACGAGCAATCAATCGGAATTACAAAATTATATTGTTCCCATTTGATAAAAAATGAGATTTCATAGTTTTGTTGAGGCTAACTTTGAAGCCCTGTTTCAGACACCCTGTATAATATTTCCTCATAATTTATGCAATAAGCAGTATCAGCGACCAGCGTACTTTCTTCTGGTCCACTGTTGCAAAATAAAATTCTTACAATGAGTGATTTTGGAGATAAGCACATAAACACTAGTTTGTGACATTCTTTCTGTAAAAATTTGAAAATCAGGCTATAACTCAACAATCGCTTGATGTGATTGCGCATATCATATATCAAATCATTGCAGAATTAAACGAAGAATTCAAATATGTATAGATATACAGGGTGTTGCATTTGAAATAACGAAGTTCACATTCGTTTCCGGTAGAAGCGGAAGTAGGATTCCGCTTGAAAATATTTCACAGATTGAGTTCATATATACTCTAAAACAAAAATACAAAATTCTGAATTTGTATTGAAATTCCATCCTCGGATACGTCTAATGAAACACTTAAAAAATCATCCTGCATATAAAATGAGCACACAAAAATTCTTTGAGCGGAAGCATGTTATGCATTCGTTTTTCATGTTAATTGAAATAAAACTGATAGCAAAAATGGGAGTCTTTGAAGTCAAATATCTCAAAAGTTCTTTTTTGTTAACACGTTAGTATAGTATACTGCATAAGAGTCGTATCCCTATATTTGAATATTCTGGGAAAATAATAAAAAAACCTCTTGTTTTTTGGTCATCCTAAGTAGGTACTAATGTCCTTTAAATTGTAATAACCTTAACGTATCCATTTTTTGACGTAGAATATAAATACCATTTTGTTCTTACAAATTATTAAGAGTACAAAACATGTTTTTGTTAGTTACGACAAATGATGATTAGTTTAACAAATCGTAAGTGACCATTTCTATAAAAAAAAAACTACAGTCAACAAAGGTTAAAATGGTTATTATAACTTTAACTTTTCATATAAATGATTTTACAAAAAATATATTTAATGCATGAGACGCTGAGCTGTAACTTTGCAGTGAACTACGAGTATAACTAACGATTTACGTTTTACGTAACTAAAAAAAATTATAATTTGATAGTCGTACTCGACTACTGGCTCTTATTCGCCTTATTCATAACCATTCCTTTGGAGCTTTGTTACTAAAAAAATTCAATACTGTAGAATTTTGTTCATCAAATTTGCATTTGTACGACCATGATTGATTTCAGCTTTCGAAGTCAATCTGCACGGTATTGTTTGAATAAGGTAGAGGATTTATTCTGTTCAATTGTTAATTTTCATTTCCATAAATTTCACTTTGGCCGAGTTATCTTTTTGAACAGCATCTTTATAGTCTTCATTTGCTTTAGGGATTTTTCTACCTGGTGGTGAAATGAATCCTCCGACATAAATGTACCTATGTTTCGATTCAAAATATTTTAGAGATGAAGATTTTGAAGCGATGTCAGAAGAATTTACCAGATACACACAGAAACTGAAGGAAGTCCAGGTTTTATTTAGTGCTGCACAGAGAAATTTTATAAATCATCATTACTCCCAAATCCGAAGTTTTGAGTAAAAATTAAATCAACAGAATTATTCAAATTTCGAATAAGTTTTCTCAGATTAATTTCCATTTTTTTATCCTAGATAATATTGAATTTAGAGCCTTCGAAACAACATTTTTTTTCCAATTGAAAAAATTTTCCTCGTTATACAGGGCGATTCTTTCAAGTGTTTCATTAGACGTAATCGAGGAAGGATTTGCGATACAAATTCAAAATTTTGTATTTTTGTTTCAGAGCACATGAACTCAATTTGTAAAATATTTTCAAGCGGAATCTACTTCCGGTTCTACCGGAAAGGAATGTTAACTTCGTTATTTCAAATGCAACGCTCTGTATATCTATACATATTTAAATTCTTCGTTTAATTCTGCATGGATTTGATGCATGATATGCGCAACCACATCAAGCGATTGTTGAGTTATAGCCTGATTCTCAAATTTTTTGACAGAAAGATGATCACAAGTGTTTATTAAAATATCTCCAAAATCTCTCATTGTAAGAAATTTTTTTCGCAACAGTAGAATAAAAGAAAGTACACTGATACCGCTTCTTGTATAAATTATGGGAAAAACAGGGTGTTTGAAACAGGGCTTCAAAGTTAGCCGCAACAAAACTATGAAATCTCACTTTTTCAAATGGGAACCATATAATTTTGTAATTCCGATCGATTGCTCACCAAAAACTAGTTAGAGTGTGCCAAACATTTCATGTCTTCAAAATCAGTAGTTTTGCTGTTAGCGAATAACATTCGAATTTCACGACTAAAGCCAGGTTTCGCTCAGTCAAATTCATTGGTATGCACGCCTTTTACAAAGTAGGCTATCTAAGGAGTCATTCTTACGTATTTTTATTGATCAGCACTATGGAAAACATGCAATAATAATTAGGTACACTAGAAGAGAATGATACATCAAAAGCCAGTCCTTTATTATTAACAATTCTTCTAACAACAAAAAACTTTTACAGAAATTTAATAATCGCTATTACAATAAATCTTCAAAATGTTGGCCTCCTTCCTCCAAACATTTATTGATTCTTCTAAGAGCTTTGATTTCGTTCGATTGTGGATTTCTTTCGTTAGAAATTCTGACTACCCTTTCTACTATTTTGTTACATTCACGATTAATGAAGAACATATTTATTACATCACTGTTACTGTAATTGTGATTTTGCATATTGCACGAATTCAAACAAGTAATAAGTATGAATGACAGTTCTCAACGGTGCATTATAAATGAACTGACATATTCTAACTATTGACATAGCCTACTTGAAAATTATCTTAATACAAGCAGGCCGTCCCAGCTTCGCCCGGTGAGAAATTTGTTTCACGCGGCGGTTTCATCTTCAACACTTCAACCTGCCATATCTTTTGATGTGCTCGTTGTAATTGTATGATGTGATGGGCAATTTCGTTCTAAATTAAATACTGGGGATAAATAACGTATTAAGTTGGATGAGGATTGATAACCTATTCATAAAAACACACTCCCATATAATGCATAGTTTTGGAAAACATCTGATTACCATAAACAGGTAATAGCAAGTCAATCTTGACAGATAGATATATGCTATCCCGGACTTTTTTGTAGAACTATTTAAGAGGTACATTTCCGTCACACATTGTATCCACGTAAGTCTTACGGTTTTTGCAGCGCACGTGAAAATAGCTAATTATGGCTGATTTTTTCGTAATTATTGAATTTATAGTGGGTATCCTCATTTTTTCGGGTGGAAAGTATAGCCTATGTCACTCAGGGATAATGTAGCTTTCCAAGGGTGAAAGAATTTCTGAAATCGGTCTAGTAGTTTTTGAGCCTATTCGTATCAAACAAACAAAAATACAAATCTTTCCTCTTTATAATATTAGTATAGATATATATATTCTTTTGAAAGAGAGAATTACATACTGTTTTGTAATATCAAACAATATATGGCATATGGCACGTGTGAAGAAATGGCGACAAGGAACAGATTGTATAAAAGAATAAAATCTGTTTCTCGCTCCAAATCTGAGTGTTAGCAGAGGGAATGTAAACGGGGTACCATACAATTCTGCGTATGATACACGAGAACAGATAAAAACCTCTGAAAAAACTCTGTCTCCCCGTGTATGTGTGGTGATACTGAATTTGTTCAAAAAATATGCTGCTATCCATGTTACAGAGCTCCTTGTGCTTGAAAACATGCCTATGATTAGACAAAGAAAACTGGATTTATTCCTGAAATTCGAATTTTCTTCGATAACGGCAAAACTACTGATTTTAAAGACCTGAAATGTCAGGCACATTCCAACTAGTTTTTGACGAGCAATCGATCGGAATTACAAAATTATATGGTTCCCACTTGAAAAAAATGAGATTTCACAGTTTTGTTGAGGCTAACTTTGAAGCCCTGTTTCAGACACCCTGTATAATATTTCCTCATAATTTATGCAAGAAGCAGTATCAGCGTACTTTCTTCTGGTCCACTGTTGACTGTTGCAAAATAAAATTCTTACAATGAGAGATTTTGGAGATATAAACACTCATTTGTGACAATATTTCTGTCAAAAAATTTGAAAATCGGGCTATAACTCAACAATCGCTTGATGTGATTGCGCATATATCATATAACAAATCATTGCAGAATTAATCGAATAATTCAAATATGTATAGATATACAGGCAGGGTGTTGCATTTGAAATAACGAAGTTCACATTCGTTTCCGGTAGAACCTGAAGTAGATTCCGCTTGAAAATATTTTACAAATTGAGTTCATGTAGTCTAAAACAAAAATACGAAAGTTAGAATTTGCTTCGCAATTCCTTCCTCTAATGAAACACTTGAAAAAATCACCCTGTATACAGGGTGTTCCTAAATTGAACGTATAAACGAAAAGGGGAGATTCCTTACGTAAGTTCAAGAAGAAAGTCCCAAAACCATGGGGTCGCAAACGTTTCGTTCTCGAGGTACAGAGTGTTGAACTTTTATTTTTTTCTAATAGTAAGTATCTACACTTTACAAGATATGTTAAAAGAAGCTTTGTTGTTTTACTAAACTTTTCGGTCCCTTCTAGTTTTGTCTTACCTGCCACCGATTTCGCGAAATTTTTTTTTAACGATTCTCTCGAAACCCTGAGAAAAATCCGAGGATTTCGAGAGAATCTTTAGAAATTTCTTTCTCGAAATCGGAAGCGGCTACGATAAAACGACATAAAGTTTGGTGTAACAACAAAGCTTCTTTTCACATTTTTTCCAAACTAACACTGGCTCGCCAAAAAAAAATTCTGGAAGAAAACAGGGACAGTGTTCCAGAAAAAATATCACCCTGTAGATCTGCTATCGAAATTGCCATGTCACGTGGTGAGAACTCTCAAATGTAATATCTATGCCAAATTTCAGTTGATATCTTGTAAAGTGTAGTACTATGAGAAAAAACTTGAAAAAAATTCAAACTTTTCAACACTCATCTGTATCCCGAAAACGAAACATTTGCGACCCCATGTTTATGGGACTATTTTTCTTAAACTCACTTGGGGAATCTCCCCTTTTCGTTTGAACGTTCAATTTAGGAACAACCTGTATAGCATCCAAGGTCATTCGATGACCAATTCAGTCATATGTACGAAAATAAAATTTTACCTTGAATTCTTGCAATAAAAATGTTACGATGAAAAGAAAAATTTATACACAAGTTGAAAACAGCTGAATTACTGTATTAGATCGCAAATAAAACAAAAAACATAAAAGAATGGTGGTATCTATTCCACACACATGACAGTGTTCTCGAAATAAAGTAAGGAGGTTAAGGAAAACTTCAGTTTTTGTTGAAAAAATATTCTTTCGTCAAACTAGCAGATCCACTAAATATGACACCAATCACAAATTGTTAATTTTCAAATAAAAAATAGCTTTACAAATTCTTTTTCAGCGCTCAATGTGCACTCGAATGTCCTTTCATTTGACATATTATCACAATCCATATATTTTCCGTTAATAATAATTAGTAAAAGAATAATGCAGTACTTTCCAATCACAAATTGTAAATTCCTAATTTTTTAATGACAAAATGGCAAAACCAATTCTTATTTCAGCCATATCGCTGCTGAATAGGTAATCAAATTACCTTTCATTTGATGAATCACAATTCATATATTCCCATTTAAAAAAAAATAAAGTATAGGGCGTTGAAGGTAAATATCGAATTAAAAAAAGCACAGCATAAAATGCTTTTGAAATTAAAAATAGACGGGTGAGAACTGAGAGGATTTTTCTTAATAATTCTTCGTACAAGAATTATTAACGAGACACTTTTTGTCACCCTGATGTATAGAGGCTGAACTACATGGGAGGCATGAGTGTTGAGATTTTTTCAATTTCTGCCGCTCCAAACTCAATATAGATAAAAATGGGAATTTTTTCTGAGAAAACTTCTTTGAAATGGGAATAATTCTCTTATTGATTTAATTTTCACTCAAAACTTCGGAGTTAGGTGACATGATCATTTATAAATTTTCTCGATTCAGGACATAATGAAAATATTTTTCTAAAAATCAAACAGATCGATTGATAATTTCCATCCGAGTCCACCCTATGATAATGACATGAATCCACCGTGTCAATTTCGAGTTGTGTCTTCAAATTAGCATTTAGGGGGTTAGAAATATCAGATTCAAAAAAGCGCAGGATAAATTGCTTTTTAAATCAAAAATCGAACGGTTCGAGGATTTTCCTTGATAATTCTTCGTACATGAATTATTGACTAGTTGCGTTATTTTTTGGCACGCTGTATGGAGGCGGAACTAGATGGGAGGCTTGAGTGTTGATTTAATCAAATTTCATACGCTCTAAACTCAATATTATCTAGGATGAAAAAATTGAAATTTTTATCTAGGAAAATTTGTTTCGAAATTGGAATAATTCTGTTTATTTCATTTTAACTCGAAACTTTGAAGTTGGGAGTAATAATTTTTAAAATTTTCTCGATTTCAAGAGATACTGAAAATATTTTTCCAAAAATCAAACGACGGATCGATTGATAATTCCCATCCGAGTCCACCCTATGATAATAAAATGAATCAATCTCGCAAATTTTTAGTTGTGATGTCTTGAAATTAGCATTGAGAAGCATAGGCGAAGTACTGTACAGTGTACATGGGTGACCCAAATTGCTTGATTTCGGCTGTTTCTGGTACTTCTAGGCTAGATAGGTGAAAATGTTGAAAGGAGTCCTGGGTTCGATTTTCGTTATAACTCCATAACTGAAAGCCATTTCACGATATCTTCATTTGTTTCGAAGATTCAACGAAATTTTGATATTTTGGCGATTTCGAAAATGTGCCATAACTTCTTCATTTTCTAAAATATCAAAAACTTTCTACAGGCACTTTTTTATTGAGAATACGACACCGTATTCATTTTTTTTATCTCTTGTATAAAGGGTGTGAAAAAAAAACAACTTTCTTATTGTAAATACGAATGGTGTCTTTTTTGATCCTATATGTTATGCACGAAAATCAGCTCTTCAAAAATATATGTCGATATATTATTTTTTCATAATCAATTAAATTAATTTTTCTGTTCCGCTATTTCCATAGAATAATGTATGACAGACTCAATTTTTGGTAATTATTCCACTTTTTTGCTATTCCTGTCTCAAATATGGCAATAATATATCGACATACAGGGTTGGGATAAAGTTTGGCACCAAATTAATATCTTTAAAACGAAACGGGCGATATTTTTGAAATTTGGCAGCTGAGTGTAATGGACCACAATGCATCTGATGAGCATATTTTCATTAATGAGATACTTCCGGTTTAACCGGAAATGACAAAAAAAAATTATTTAAATGGGACACCCTGTATATTTCTGCAGATTCTGAAAGTGCACCTTGTTTCGGATCTGTCCATATCAGGTTCCATGCTTTTCATGACGTATTTTTTATGAAAATCTATAATTTATGAAAATCTATAAAGAGAAGAAATACAGGGCTTTTACTAGTAGAAAAAATTTATTGAAAATAATTAAAAAAAAAATCATTTTAAATGTTCGAAGTGCTTGCCATTCACTCACTTGCCAAATTTCAAAATTACCGTCCGTTCCGTTTTAAATATATTAATTTGGTGCCAAACTTTATCCCAACCCTGAATATATATTTTCGAAGAGCTGATTTTTTTTGCATGAGATAGGGTCAAAAAAAATTAACCATTCGTATTTAAAATAAGAAACTTGTTTTTTCCACCCTGTATACAAGAGATAAAAAAACTGAATACGGTGTCGTATTGCTAATGAAAAAGTGCATGTAGAAAGTTTTTGCCGTTTTCAGATATTTTAGAAAAAAAAAATAATTGAAGACATTTTTTTCTTTGATAATCAGATTAAAGTCTCTTACTCTCTACTAAAGAATATCGAAACTTAAGACATAAGAAATAATTAAACGACATTGTAATATTCATGTGAATAGCGACATATTATACATTTTTGATATCAGCAAAAATTTTGTAGCAAAATAAGAGAAATTTCGACTATGAAAAATTAAATCATATCTTTCTTTGGAAATTCCAACGCCTGTTTCGAGTCGAAACGATTATGGACTCATGTTGAAGTAGTACCAGTACAAAGCGATAATTCAGAGAAAATCAAAAGCCTCTATTCAAATTCCTCTCGCTTTAGGGACAAATTTGTTACGACTACATTGCCCTACCATAAAAACGAAAAATATTTGAGGAATTAGGATTTGGGCAAATGATTTCTGAGAATTTCGGTTCGAAGTCTTTTCGAAAAAGCTACCCACCCATAGTTCAGTGAAGTGCTGCCAGTCGTTTTGGAGCAACGTCAAATAATCTCCACAACAATAATAGGTGGTTACAATGTCACTTCCTGTCATTTATATATACCGAATATCAACCATCTTCTTCACTTTCTGGAACACAATTATATCTTAATCCTACTTATCCCATTTTCTATACAGGGTCGGACCATAAATGGCTTATTTCTGTAGTCAAGACTTTACCTGGTAATTAGCCTGTCATTTTTATTACCTCACTTCGACAAGTAGATATATTGGTACCTATGAGTACTCGAGCAGGCCCTGTATTATGTTATGACGATATTATTTTCTTTGTGTACTGTTCGTTCCTTCAAATTCGCATTATTTGAATACTTAGTACGATATTTGAATTATTCTCCAAGTGATTCAAAAACTACACATCTGAAGGAATTGAAATTCGGCTTATACAGAATATCGTGAAGATGAGTATGGGGTGTTTAGTTTTCAACATTCAGTAGTTTTAGATAGATTCGCATTCCGGAATCAAAAAAAATTTACAGGATCAGTCGAAGAAATCATCCATTATATCAGAAATATTGGAGATTTTTTTACTGATTACCTAGACTTTTGTATATTTCTAGTTACGCGATCCTGAGAAAAATATATCGACATATTCAGTTACTTTGGATATATGTATAAATATCATAAAATCCACAGAAATTTCAACTCTTAAGCCACAGACTTCTATAGTGGGTTGTGCTTAAGCTAAGGGCATAATGCAAGGTAACGAATAGCCAATGACGTTCGAGAATTCAGTAGCCTATGGGTAGCCCCGGTGCTTCCACCCTCGCCACCCACCCCTCGAACGTACCGTGCAAATTACGCACAGCTTCATAATGAGTTTAAAAGCACAAGGTACCAGTTACTAGCTAGCAAAAAAACTTCAGAGTAGAATCAGTGTAAAGTGATAAGTAAAATCCGTGACAATGAAATACCAAATTTCGAAAAAATCTGAAGAAACCATTGAGAACAAACAACTTTTAAAAAAGGAAATCATTCCTCAACAAGTAAGTACAAAATTTCAATAATTTTCATGTCAGGAATTCTTCTGATTGCATTACACTTTTTGCATGTGAATGGGAATTTCTAAAAGTATATTTACTTGTATATTTCTTAATAATTATCAGCATTTTGGGATATAACGAAGTTTGTTTCCAACTGTACATTTTACAATTTATTAATATTATTTTTTGTTCTTAGAATGGAGAATTGCCCAAAACGGAGGTATTTGATCAAGGAGGAGAAAAATTGGAATTAGAAAAGGTAAGTTTCTGATGAGTACAAGAAAATTAATGAAAAATTAAACTTTTTACTAACATAAGATGTAAATTATTAGAAATTTATTCTTCAATCAAATTTTATTTTCAATCGCTTCACATGCCGCCATAAAAATAATCTCAGTTATTTCTGAAAATGATATTAATTCATTTTTATTTACAGAAAATTCCCCGCAAGAAAATGTCGAAAAACAAGAAACTACCGACAACAATACAGCCTCATCAAACAGAATTATTGAAACAAATAAAATTTCTGGAACTTTTCAACTTGACGACGTTTGAGAACATCAAGAAGATGCAGTCCATCAGGGTGGGCAAAAGAAACAGAAAACCCACAAAGAATCCAAATTTCATTTATGAAAATGAAAAACCACCGGTAAGTTCATACTGAAATATTTCCTGAAAATTTTAATTCAACACATTTTATATTTGATAATGTTTTGCGATACTGAGTTTCACATGGCATGAATATGATTGAGTTTCCAATTCCAATAACATTTTCCCAATAGAGAAACTCGTAAATTTTCATGTGAGCATGTTAGCTCCATTATACAACAGTTTCGAACAATCAATTAAAGATTATACCAAAATGACTATAATCAGATGTTACAAAGACAATTCTAATCGATAATTTGCAATTCTTTCCAGGTGACAAGAAAAAGCAAGAAAACCAAATGATACTAAACAAGCAGTTGACATCGAAGCCAAAATGCCGGTAAGTTAATTTTTAAGCTTTCATTAATTATCTTCCTACAAACAACTGTAAAGACTCGAACATTCAAAAACCGGTATGCTGATTTAACTACATCAAATTTTGATAGATGATGAGTTTCCTCCTTTCTCAATTTCATAGGTATCTTATCAAAAGTTATAAATCGAAAGATTTAAAGATATTCCGGATCTTTACGAAATAGTGTTTCAACTATAATGTTATTCAATTCTTTCATCTTGAGCGATCTGAAACTGATTAATTAATGTTTTTTTTTATTTATTTCTAGGAGCAGTACCTGTGAAGATTTCATGGATGTTTTCCAATATATGTAAAATATGTATATATGTAAAAAAAAATTGTCTTCAACGACTATTATTCTTAGTTGTGTAATAATTCTACTCTGTAAATAACCTTTTGTAAATATCTGTAAAAATTCTAATCTTTTTAAAATAAATTTATAAATCAAAACTTATGTTTTTATTCATCATCCAAAATACTAAACTCAAGTTACAACTTCTTCAATGGAATATTTTCTCTCAAGAACCAATAAGTAAGTTAGGAAGAACCATTTTCAGGTACGTTTAGTAAAAGGAACAACTCAATGTAACTTTATCTGATCTAATCTGACACTACAGATTTTCTTCGTGAAATATTATGAATGTTTGAATTTTCTTGATAATAAAATATGCATCCCTTCAAAGATTAAATCACTAGAGATATTTATGAATAACTTCAGTTTTCTACTATTTCAAGATCATTTGAAATTCTCGATAGCAACATAGAATGAAGCGAATGAAAAATAATGAATTTATTTATGGATTTACTCGGCAAAATTGAAGGGTGAAAATGAAAAGTATTAAATTTTAAATTCACTAAGCTGAAGGACTTCACATTCAGATCAATGTTGATGTGTTCGTCAATTTTTATATTGGTTGCATGATTAAACTTATCATTTAAATGAAGTAAATTTTCAATATAGGTGTACTAACCGGCTCTGGTCGAGGAGTAACATTGAGTTATAGCTTATTTAGTCCATTCTTTTCCAGAGTATTAAATGTTAAATTTACAGCCTGAAGGACTTCACATTCAGATCAATGTTGAAATATTTTCTGTTCGTCAATATTTATATTGGTTGCGTGATTACAATAATCATTTAAATGAAGTCCATTTTTAATATATGTGTACTAACCTTCTGTAGTCGTGGAGTGACATTGAGTAACAGCTTATGTAGTCCATATTTTCTCAAAGTATACAAGTGAATGAAACCTACTTAATTTTGATATCTCCAATTTTCATAGCGATATTCCTTAATTTCTTCTGATTTTGAGAAATGTACTGAAAATATCAAAAAGTCCTTAGGTTAAATTTTCCCAGATTAAAGAAGAGTCTTCCTAATTAATAGATCATTAATTGCAATTTCAATGCATTCTTTGATTTTCTCTAATGTTATGAATGAGCGAGTTGAATCGAATAAGCGGCAAGAATATTCTGAATAGTGTTTTCTGAAATAATGAGCACATATAAGAGAAAGTGGATGAGGCATGAACAATTGGAAGTTTTTGTGCTTTCAGGTAGTGGTGGTTTCTATATTCATATTTGATGTGAATGGGCGCTTCTAACTAGAATAAACAAAAACAAAAATTTCAGCAGAATTGAAAATGTGTTTCATTCACAGCAAAAGCACTGATTGAAGTCTAACGTCTGTTTTCGCAAGCAATATAAAATTTACATATTATAATTCTAGTTAAAAACGTTAAAATTCTTCTTATACCTTAAACCTTGAATATTTGCCTATTTGCCTTATTTATACATTTCAATTAAGGAATGATTCATATATCAAAATCACTTCGGATTGTGTATTTTCTCAAGTGAGCTGCTCGTCAATGATGAATTTGATCACATTAGCGATTTTCCTCCTTCTTTCCCGATCTTCAAAAGGATGTATTACCCATATTGATTCCAAAGGAATAGCTTCATCCCCCTAGAACGAAGATCAAGTATTCTCAATAGTGATCCAAAAATTATTCTTCAGTTACCTTAATCAAGTCCAAATCGAAACCTTCTATGAGAGACATAGTCAGTGCTTCTATAGTCACAGCAATAGTGAATACAATGTTTTTTTCATGTCCATCTTGAACTCTTCAACATCGAAAATCTCAGGAGAACTGCCCAAGAGGGAAATATAGTGTTTCATTTTCGCTGCATACTCATTGATGAAGTTATTCCAATGCACTGATAAAACATCTTCACCTGGCTAATTGAAAGTCGATTTTTGTAATATGAAGATCCTTTTCATCATTTCGAAAGAGAAAATTTGGAATCCAAGCATCACCTTAAGTTATTCCTGATAGATGGGAATGATGTTTTTCACAAATATCACACGTTTTTCTGAAATTCGGTTCTTGATTATTTGTCACCATTTAACGGTTTCAATAAAAATACTCACTTATAAAAGTTATCTTTGCAGACCTTGTCTATTTTCTCATAGTACATTTGAGGCAGTTCTTTTTTAGTTGCATCTATCACTAGATTGAACAGTGATTCTTGAAATTTTCCATACCAAGAGTAATATTTTTCAGCAAAGTAGACTTCCTTAACAGAAATGAATTATATACAACTACCGTCAAGTAAATAAGTAATAAAGTGAGGAGGTTAAGAAAAACTTCAGTTTTTGTTGAAAAAATATTCTGTCGTCAAACTAGCAGATCCACTAAATATGACAACAATCACAAATTGTTAATTTTCAAATAAAAAATAGCTTTACAAATTCTTTTTCAACGCTCAATGTGCAATCGAATGTCCTTTCATTTGACATATTATCATAATCCATATATTTTTCGTTAATAATAATTAGTAACAGAATAATGTAGTAGTACTCTCCATTCACAAATTGTAAATTCCTAATTTTTAATAACAAAATGGCAAAACCCTTTCTTATTTTAGCCATATCGCCGAATAGGTAATCAAATTACCTTTCATTTGATGAATCACAATTCATATTATATATTCCCATTTAAAAAAAAATAAAGTAGGGCGTTGAAGATAAATATCGAATTAAAAAAAGCACAGCATAAAATGCTTTTGAAATTAAAAATAGAGAGAGAGGATTTTTCTTAATAATTCTTCGTACAAGAATTATTAATGAGGTACGTTACTTTTTGGTACGCTGTAGGTATACAGGGTCTTTCACGAGGAACCTCACCCATATTTATACGGGAAACTACTGAACGTATCTTCATGAAATTCAGCACTTATGTATTTCACGGTGCTGATGAAATCTAAAATATTTTCAAGGCATGAGCACCTCCGGTTTTTCCGGAAATGACGTCAACTTCCGTTTTTCAAATAAGAACACCATTTTTTCATTGCAGAAATAGATTCCTTAGAAAATTTCAAGTTATTTTGATGTAACATTTTTCAGTTTTGGTTGGAAAATTCTCTCTGAGCGGGATTTTTCAAGATGTAAGATTGATGTATCCACTTTAAAAATCGAAATCGCGATTCATGATACAGGGAGTGAAAAAATCGCTTTCAAAGTTAGGGATGACAAAATCGTGAAATAGTAATTTACGTAACAAGTCCGGAAAATAGGGTTTTTTGGACGAATAGACAAGATTCTAGGACGAGCCGGAGGCGAGTCCTGGAAGTCTGTGAGTCCAAAAAAACAATTTCCGGGCGTGTTGCGTACAATATTTTTTCGGCAACCGTGAAGAATTACAAATCAATGAGATGACACATCCCTTTATTGATTTTGATTCATATTTGAATTAAACAGAACAGAACTGTCATCCGTTATTTCGTTGCTATTGTGATGATCATAACAATGACAACAACGACGTGTTTTTCCGGCCTAGGCCGGGAAATGCTACTTTCTCAAAGAAAAAGCGTTCGGGAAGTAGGGAATTCCCGGACGGTTGCCGAAAAAATCAATTTTTTCAAATTAGAACCCCATTTTTTTATGGCAGATATTGAATCTACGTTAAAAAAAAATGTGAGTGTATGCATCACACCCTTGCCCTAAAATGGATATTTTCTGAGTTATTCACAAAAAACTGTTTTTCGTCTTGAATTTTCAGCTATTTCTTTTCCCTTCACGCCAAAAAGATGAAATTTTCAGGAACTGTTACTTAAACCATGTTTTAGATTTTACTACCCTAATATGCAAGAGAAAAAAGTTACAGGTTGTTCCTAAATAGATGGCGAATTTGGATTCGAATTTGTATCGGAAACCTCTTTATTTCAACTAATCGGCCATCGGTTTTCTCTCCAGTGATAAATAAATAATTCCTTATGAAACATATGCAAAAACTTACCATGTTTTACATTCTTTTTTTTTAATGATAGATATCATTAATTACATCTGCCAAATTCCTCTTTATTCAGTAGCATTTTGTGTTTACTATTAATTTGGTGATAATTCGTATTAAGTTATAAAATTGATCACTATGCCTAATTTTACCAATGAAGATTATTTAAATCTCATTCTACTTCATGGAGAATGTAATAAAGTTGTAGGTAGAACGATTCGACTGTTCTTTAGAGGTTTCCTGACCGACCCAGACCAACGAGAGATACCATTAACAGAACCATGACAAACTTGAGAAATGTCGGATCTTTCGTTAAGAAAACTATACACAGAGAAAAAAGTGTAGTAGAAGATGAGAACAACGAAATTACAGTTCTTGCATATTTTCGTGTGAATCCTCAAAATTCTCTCAAAGATGCCGAGATTGATCTGGGATTATCTCAATCGAGTGTTTGGAGAATATTAAAAAAACATAAAATGCACCCATATAAATTCAATAGGGTACAGCATTTGAAGGAAACTGATTTCGTCAGGAGAACAGAGTTTTGCGAAGCTATGATGATTCGATTTCAAGAGAATGAAAACTTTTTGGACTGTATAATTTGGACAGATGAATCTAAATTCACAAAGAATGGTTCTTTCAATAGGCATAACAGTCATTATTGGGATGAAGAGAACAACCACCACTTCAGACAATGGAACTTTCAAGAGAGCTGGAGTTTCAATGTTTTTTGCGCCATCAAAAATAATGCAATTCTCGATGTTCACATTTATGATGGGACTTTAACTGGTAAGATAGAACACTACACATGTTTGCATTATTTAAAGAATGTTATCCCTTAGGAGATAGATATTCTGACATACTGACTCAAATAATTGAGCCGCTAGTACAGAACCATAATGACTTATGGTATCAACAAGATGGCGCGCCTCCACACAACTCACTCAATGTGTAAAATATCCTCTACAGGCTATTTGAAGATCCATGGTTGGCGAACAATGGTCCACATCTTTGGCCACCACGTTCTCCCGATTTAACTCCTTTAGACTATTATGTTTGGGGTAGGATAAAAAATATTGTCTACTCAACTCCCCTGACTGATAAAGAGGACTGCATAGAACGAGTCAGAAATGCGTTCAGGTTTGTTTAGATTTTTAGATTCATAGTTTTGAAACTCAATTTGGTTTTTAAACACTTTTGCAGATCTCTTCCTCCCGATGAAATAAGAAGAGCAACGCACGAAGCATTCCTGAGACGTATAAATAAATGTCTAGAAATTAACGGTCAAAACTTTGAGCATCTTCTCTAGTTATAACTGCGAGAGTTTGCCATGGTTCTCCTAATAGTAACTTGAAGTCGGTTTCAAGAAGGGGTGAAAAATCTACAGCATGGTTCAAATAACAGTTCCTGAAAATTTCATCTTTTTGGCGTGAAGGGAAAAGAAATAGCTGAAAATTCAAGACGAAAAACAGTTTTTTGTGAATAACTCAGAAAATATCCATTTTAGGGCAATGGTGTGATGCATACACCCACATTATTTTTTAACGTAGATTCAATATCTGCCATAAAAAAATTGGGTTCTAATTTGAAAAAATTGATTTTTCACGATTTTGTCATCCCTAACTTTGAAAGCGATTTTTTCACCCCCTGTATCATGAATCGCGATTTCGATTTTTAAAGTGGATACATCAATCTTACATCTTGAAAAATCCCAAAAATGAAAATTTTCTATTCAAAAACCTCGAAGTTATTCTTGTTTCAGTGGAGCTCTATTTTCGAATTTTTTTTCGAATTTTCCCGCTCAGAGAGAATTTTCCAACCAAAACTGAAAAATGTTACATCAAAATAACTTGAAATTTTCTAAGGAATCTATTTCTGCAATAAAAAAATTGTGTTCTAATTTGAAAAACGGAAGTTGACGTCATTTCCGGAAAAACCGGAGGTGCTCATGCCTTGAAAATATTTTAGATTTCATCAGCATCGTGAAATACTTATAAGTGCTGAATTTCATGAAAATACGTTCAGTAGTTTCCCGTATAAATATGGGTGAGGTTCCTCGTGAAAGACCCTGTAGAGGCGGAACAACATGGGAGGCATGAGTTTTGAGATTTTTTTAAATTTCGTACGCTCTAAACTCAATATAGATAAAAAATAGGAATTTTTATCTAATAAAACTTCTTTGAAATGGGAATAATTCTGTTGATTTAATTTTCACGCAAAGCTTCGGAGTTAGGTTAGGTGTTGAGCATATGAGTGTTGAGATTTTTTTAAATTTCGGACGCTCTTAACTCCATATAAATAAAAATGGGAATTTTTATCTAAGAAAACTTCTTTGAAATGGGAATAATTCTGTTGATTTAATTTTCACTCAAAACTTCCGAGTTAGGAGACATGATCATTTATAAATTTTCTCGATTCAGGAGATAATGAAAATATTTTTCTAAAAATCAAACAGATCGCTTGATAATTCCCATCCGAATCTACCCTACGATAATGAAATTAATCCACCGTGTCAATTTTGAGTTGTGTCTTCAAATTAGCATTTAGGGGGTGAGAAATATCAGATTCAAAAAAGCGCAGGATAAATTGCTTTTTAAATCAAAAATCGAACGGTTCGATGATTTTCCTTGATAATTCTTCGTACAATCGTACATGAATTATTGACTATAGTTGCGTTATTTTTTGGCACGCTTTATAGAGGCGGAACTAGATGGGAGGCTTGAGTGTTGATTTGATCAAATTTCATACGCTCTAAACTCAATACCTATTATCTAGGATAAAAAATTGAAATTTTTATCAAGGAAAATTTGTTTCGAAATTAGAATAATTCTGTTTATTTAATTTTAACTCGAAACTTTGAAGTTGGGAGTAATAATTTATAAAATTTTCTCGATTTCAAGAGATACTGAAAATATTTTTCCAAAAATCTAACGACGGATCGATTGATAATTCCCATCCGAGTCCACCCTATGATAATAAAATGAATCAATCTTGCAAATTTTTAGTTGTTATGTCTTGAAATTAGCATTGAGAAGCACAGGCGAAGTACTGGACAGTGTACAGGCTGACCCAAATTGCTTGATTTTGGCTGTTTCTGGTACTTCTAGGCTAGATAGGTGAAAATGTTGAAAGGAGTTCGATTTTCGTTATAACACCATAACTGAAAGACGTTTCACGATATCTTCATTTGTTTCGAAGATTCAACGAAATTTTGATATTTTGGCGATTTCGAAAATGTGCCATAACTTCTTCATTTTCTAAAATATCAAAAACTTTCTACAGGCACTTTTTCATTGAGAATACGACACCGTATTCATTTTTTTTTATCTCTTGTATAAAGGATGAAAAAAAAACAACTTTCTTATTGTAAATACGAATGGTGTCTTTTTTGATCCTATATGTTATGCAAGAAAATCAGCTCTTCAAAAATATATGTCGATATATTATTTTTTCATAATCAATTAAATTATTTTTTCTGTTCCGCTACTTCCATAGAATAATGTATGACAGACTCAATTTTTGGTAATCATTCCACTTTTTTGCTATTCCTTTTCTCAAATATGGCAATAATATATCGACATACAGGGTTGGGATAAATTTTGGCACCAAATTAATATCTTTAAAACGAAACGGGCGATATTTTTGAAATTTGGCAGCTGAGTGTAATGGACCACAATGCATCTGATGAGCATATTTTCATTAATGAGATACTTCCGGTTTAACCGGAAATGACGAAAAAAAAATTATTTAAATGGGACACCCTGTATATTTCTGCAGATTCTGAAAGTGCACCTTGTTTCGGATCTGTCCATATCGGGTTCCATGCTTTTCATGACGTATTTTTTATGAAAATCTCTAAAGAGAAGAAATACAGGGCTTTTACTAGTAGAAAAAATTTATTGAAAATAATTTAAAAAAAATCATTTTAAATGTTCGAAGTGCTTGCCATTCACTCAGCTGCCAAATTTCAAAATTACCGTCCGTTCCGTTTTGAATATATTAATTTGGTGCCAAACTTTATCCCAACCCTGTATATATATTTTCGAAGAGCTGATTTTTTTTTGCATGAGATAGGATCAAAAAAATATACCATTCGTATTTAAAATAAGAAACTTGTTTTTTCCACCCTCTATACAAGAGATAAAAAAACTGAATACGGTGTCGTATTGCTAATGAAAAAGTGCATGTAGAAAGTTTTTGCCGTTTTCAGATATTTTAGAAAAAAAATGATTGAAGACATTTTTTTCTTTGATAATCAGATTAAAGTCTCTTACTCTCTACTAAAGAATATCGAAACATAAGACATAAGAAATAATTAAACGACAATGTAATATTCATGTGAATAGCGACATATTATACATTTTTGATATCAGCAAAAATTTTGTAGCAAAATAAGAGAAATCTCGACTATGAAAAATTCAATCATATCTTTCTTTGGAAATTCCAACGCCTGTTTCGAGTCGAAACGATTATGGACTAATGTTGAAGTCGTACTAGTACAAAGCGATAATTCAGAGAAAATCAAAAGCCTCTATTCAAATTCCTCTCGCTTTCGGGACAAATTTGTTACGACTACATTGCCCTACCATAAAAACGAAAAATATTTGAGGAATTAGGATTTGGGCAAATGATTTCTGAGAATTTCGGTTCGAAGTCTTTTCGAAAAAGCTACCCACCCATAGTTCAGTGAAGTGCTGCCAGTCGTTTTGGAGCAACGTCAAATAATCTCCACAACAATAATAGGTGGTTACAATGTCACTTCCTGTCATTTATATATACCGAATATCAACCATCTTCTTCACTTTCTGGAACACAATTATATCTTAATCCTACTTATCTCATTTTCTATACAGGGTAGGGCCATAAATGGCTTATTTCTGTAGTCAAGACTTTACCTGGTAATTAGCCTGTCATTTTTATTACCTCACTTCGACAAGTATATATATTGGTACCTATGAGTACTCGAGCAGGCCCTGTATTATGTTATGAGGATATTATTTTCTTTGTGTACTGTTCGTTCCTTCAAATTCGTATTATTTGAATACTTAGTACGATATTTGAATTATTCTCCAAGTGATTCAAAAACTACACATCAGAAGGAATTGAAATTCGGCTTATACAGAATATCGTGAAGATGAGTATGGGGTGTTTAGTTTTCAACATTCAGTAGTTTTAGATAGATTCGCATTCCGGAATCCAAAAAAATTGACAGGATCAGTCGAAGAAATCATCCATTATATCAGAAATATTGGAGATTTTTTTACTGATTACCTAGAATTTTATATATTTCTAGTTACGCGATCCTGAGAAAAATATATCGACATATTCAGTTACTTTGGATATATGTATAAATATCATAAAATCCACAGAAATTTCAACTCTTAAGCCACAGACTTCTATAGGGGGTTGTGCTTAAGCTAAGGGCATAATGCAAGGTAACGAATAGCCAATGACGTTCGAGAATTCAGTAGCCTATGGGTAGCCCCCGTGCTTCCACCCTCGCCACCCACCCCTCGAACGTACCGTGCAAATTACGCACAGCTTCATAATGAGTTTAAAAGCACAAGGTACCAGTTACTAGCTAGCAAAAAACTTCAGAGTAGAATCAGTGTAAAGTGATAAGTAAAATCCGTGACAATGAAATACCAAATTTCGAAAAAATCTGAAGAAACCATTGAGAACAAACAACTTTTAAAAAAGGAAATCATTCCTCAACAAGTAAGTACAAAATTTCAATAATTTTCATGTCAGGAATTCTTCTGATTGCATTACATTTTTTGCATGTGAATGGGAATTTCTAAAAGTATATTTACTTGTATATTTCTTAATAATTATCAGCATTTTGGGATATAACGAAGTTTGTTTCCAACTGTACATTTTACAATTTATTAATATTATTTTTTTTTCTTAGAATGGAGAATTGCCCAAAACGGAGGTAATTGATCAAGGAGGAGAAAAATTGGAATTAGAAAAGGTAAGTTTCTGATGAGTACAAGAAAATTAATGAAAAATTAAACTTTTTACTAACATAAGATGTAAATTATTAGAAAGTTATTCTTCAATCAAATTTTATTTTCAATCGCTTCACATGCCGCCATAAAAATAATCTCAGTTATTTCTGAAAATGATATTAATTCATTTTTATTTACAGAAAATTCCCCGCAAGAAAATGTCGAAAAACAAGAAACTACCGACAACAATACAGCCCCATCAAACAGAATTATTGAAACAAATAAAATTTCTGGAACTTTTCAACTTGACGACGTTTGAGAACATCAAGAAGATGCAGTCCATCAGGGTGGGCAAAAGAAACAGAAAACCCACAAAGAATCCAAATTTCATTTATGAAAATGAAAAATCACCGGTAAGTTCATACTGAAATATTTCCTGAAAATTTTAATTCAACACATTTTATATTTGATAATGTTTTGCGATACTGAGTTTCACATGGCATGAATATGATTTAGTTTCCAATTCCAATAACATTTTCCCAATAGAGAAACTCGTAAACTTTTCATGTGAGCATGTTAGCTCGATTATACAACAGTTTCGAACATTCAATTAAAGATTATACCAAAATGACTATAATCAGATGTTACAAAGACAATTCTAATTGATAATTTGCAATTCTTTCCAGGTGACAAGAAAAAGCAAGAATACCAAATGATACTAAACAAGCAGTTGACATCGAAGCCAAAATGCCGGTAAGTTAATTTTTAAGCTTTCATTAATTATCTTCCTACAAACAACTGTAAAGACTCGAACATTCAAAAACCGGTATGCTGATTTAACTACATCAAATTTTGATAGATGATGAGTTTCCTCCTTTCTCAATTTCATAGGTATCTTATCAAAAGTTATAAATCGAAAGATTTAAAGATATTCCGGATCTTTTCGAAATAGTGTTTCAACTATAATGTTATTCAATTCTTTCATTTTGAGCGATCTGAAACTGATTAATTAATGTTTTTTTTTATTTATTTCTAGGAGCAGTACCTGTGAAGATTTCATGGATGTTTTCCAATATATGTAAAATATGTATATATGTAAAAAAAATTTGTCTTCAACGACTATTATTCTTAGTTGTGTAATAATTCTACTCTGTAAATAACCTTTTGTAAATATCTGTAAAAATTCTAATCTTTTTAAAATAAATTTATAAATCAAAACTTATGTTTTTATTCATCATCCAAAATACTAAACACAAGTTACAACTTCTTCAATGGAATATTTTCTCACAAGAACCAATAAGTAAGTTAGGAAGAACCATTTTCAGGTACGTTTAGTAAAAAGAACAACTCAACGTAACTTTATCTGATCTAATCTGACACTACAGATTTTCTTCGTGAAATATTATGAATATATGAATTTTCTTGATAATAAAATATGCATCCCTTCAAAGATTAAATCACTAGACATATTTATGAATAACTTCAGTTTTCTACTATTTCAAGATCATTTGAAATTCTCGATAGCAAAATAGAATGAAGCGAATGAAAAATAATGAATTTATTTATGGATTTACTCGGCAAAATTGAAGGGTGAAAATGAAAAGTATTAAATTTTAAATTCACTAAGCTGAAGGACTTCACATTCAGATCAATGTTGATGTGTTCGTCAATTTTTATATTGGTTGCATGATTAAACTTATCATTTAATTATTTAAATGAAGTAAATTTTCAATATAGGTGTACTAACCGGCTCTGGTCGAGGAGTAACATTGAGTTATAGCTTATTTAGTCCATTCTTTTCCAGAGTATTAAATGTTAAATTTACAGCCTGAAGGACTTCACATTCAGATCAATGTTGAAATATTTTCTGTTCGTCAATATTTATATTGGTTGCGTGATTACAATAATCATTTAAATGAAGTCCATTTTCAATATATGTGTACTAACCTTCTGTAGTCGTGGAGTGACATTGAGTAACAGCTTATGTAGTCCATATTTTCTCAAAGTATACAAGTGAATGAAACCTACTTAATTTTGATATCTCCAATTTTCATAGCGATATTCCTTAATTTCTTCTGATTTCGAGAAATGTACTGAAAATATCAAAAAGTCCTTAGGTTAAATTTTCCCAGATTAAAGAAGAGTCATCCTAATTAATAGATCATTAATTGCAATTTCAATGCATTCTTTGATTTTCTCTAATGTTATGAATGAGCGAGTTGAATCGAATAAGCGGCAAGAATATTCTGAATAGTGTTTTCTGAAATAATGAGCACATATAAGAGAAAGTGGATGAGGCATGAACAATTGGAAGTTTTTGTGCTTTCAGGTAGTGGTGGTTTCTATATTCATATTTGATGTGAATGGGCGCTTCTAACTAGAATAAACAAAAACAAAAATTTCAGCAGAATTGAAAATGTGTTTCATTCACAGCAAAAGCACTGATTGAAGTCTAACGTCTGTTTTCGCAAGCAATATAAAATTTACATATTATAGTTCTAGTTAAAAACGTTAAAATTCTTCTTATACCTTAAACCTTGAATATTTGCCTATTTGCCTTATTTATACATTTCAATTAAGGAATGATTCATATATCAAAATCACTTCGGATTGTGTATTTTCTCAAGTGAGCTGCTCGTCAATGATGAATTTGATCACATTAGCGATTTTCCTCCTTCTTTCCCGATCTTCAAAAGGATGTATTACCCATATTGATTCCAAAGGAATAGCTTCATCCCCCTAGAACGAAGATCAAGTATTCTCAATAGTGATCCAAAAATTATTCTTCAGTTACCTTAATCAAGTCCAAATCGAAACCTTCTATGAGAGACATAGTCAGTGCTTCTATAGTCACAGCAATAGTGAATACAATGTTTTTTTCATGTCCATCTTGAACTCTTCAACATCGAAAATCTCAGGAGAACTGCCCAAGAGGGAAATATAGTGTTTCATTTTCGCTGCATACTCATTGATGAAGTTATTCCAATGCACTGATAAAACATCTTCACCAACACAAGTGAATAAGAAGAAAGTAATATCATTTGAAAAAGGCGCCCATCTAGAATGATGTATCTTCAATTAATTCTATGATAAATGGATTCCAAAAATACCTGGCTAATTGAAAGTCGATTATTGTAATATGAAGATCCTTTTCATCATTTCGAAAGAGAAAATTTGGAATCCAAGCATCACCTTAAGTTATTCCTGATAGATGGGAATGATGTTTTTCACAAATATCACACGTTTTTCTGAAATTCGGTTCTTGATTATTTGTCACCATTTAACGGTTTCAATAAAAATACTCACTTATAAAAGTTATCTTTGCAGACCTTGTCTATTTTCTCATAGTACATTTGAGGCAGTTCTTTTTTAGTTGCATCTATCACTAGATTGAACAGTGATTCTTGAAATTTTCCGTACCAAGAGTAATATTTTTCAGCAAAGTAGACTTCCTTAACAGAAATGAATTATATACAACTACCGTCAAGTAAATAAGTAATAAAGTGAGGAGGTTAAGAAAAACTTCAGTTTTTGTTGAAAAAATATTCTGTCGTCAAACTAGCAGATCCACTAAATATGACAACAATCACAAATTGTTAATTTTCAAATAAAAAATAGCTTTACAAATTCTTTTTCAACGCTCAATGTGCAATCGAATGTCCTTTCATTTGACATATTATCATAATCCATATATTTTTCGTTAATAATAATTAGTAACAGAATAATGTAGTAGTACTCTCCATTCACAAATTGTAAATTCCTAATTTTTAATAACAAAATGGCAAAACCCTTTCTTATTTTAGCCATATCGCCGAATAGGTAATCAAATTACCTTTCATTTGATGAATCACAATTCATATTATATATTCCCATTAAAAAAAAAAATAAAGTAGGGCGTTGAAGATAAATATCGAATTAAAAAAAGCACAGCATAAAATGCTTTTGAAATTAGAAATAGAGAGAGAGGATTTTTCTTAATAATTCTTCGTACAAGAATTATTAATGAGGTACGTTACTTTTTGGTACGCTGTAGGTATACAGGGTCTTTCACGAGGAACCTCACCCATATTTATACGGGAAACTACTGAACGTATTTTCATGAAATTCAGCACTTATGTATTTCACGGTGCTGATGAAATCTAAAATATTTTCAAGGCATGAGCACCTCCGGTTTTTCCGGAAATGACGTCAACTTCCGTTTTTCAAATAAGAACACCATTTTTTCATTGCAGAAATAGATTCCTTAGAAAATTTCAAGTTATTTTGATGTAACATTTTTCAGTTTTGGTTGGAAAATTCTCTCTGAGCGGGATTTTTCAAGATGTAAGATTGATGTATCCACTTTAAAAATCGAAATCGCGATTCATGATACAGGGAGTGAAAAAATCGCTTTCAAAGTTAGGGATGACAAAATCGTGAAATAGTAATTTACGTAACAAGTCCGGAAAATAGGGTTTTTTGGACGAATAGACAAGATTCTAGGACGAGCCGGAGGCGAGTCCTGGAAGTCTGTGAGTCCAAAAAAACAATTTCCGGGCGTGTTGCGTACAATATTTTTTCGGCAACCGTGAAGAATTACAAATCAATGAGATGACACATCCCTTTATTGATTTTGATTCATATTTGAATTAAACAGAACAGAACTGTCATCCGTTATTTCGTTGCTATTGTGATGATCATAACAATGACAACAACGACGTGTTTTTCCGGCCTAGGCCGGGAAATGCTACTTTCTCAAAGAAAAAGCGTTCGGGAAGTAGGGAATTCCCGGACGGTTGCCGAAAATAGTAATTTACGTAACAAGTCCGGAAAATAGGGTTTTTTTGGACGAATAGACAAGATTCTAGGACGAGCCGGAGGCGAGTCCTGGAAGTCTGTGAGTCCAAAAAAACTATTTCCGGGCGTGTTGCGTACAATATTTTTTCGGCAACCGTGAAGAATTACAAATCAATGAGATGACACATCTCTTTATTGATTTTGATTCATATTTGAATTAAACAGAACACAGAACAGAACTGTCATCCGTTATTTCGTTGCTATTGTGATGATCATAACAATGACAACAACGACGTGTTTTTCCGGCCTAGGCCGGGAAGTACGTACTTTCCGGCCTAGGCCGGGAAATGCTACTTTCTCAAAGAAAAAGCGTCCGGGAACTGGGTACTTCCCGGACGGTTGCCGAAAATAGTAATTTACGTAACAAGTCCGGAAAATAGGGTTTTTTTGGACGAATAGACAAGATTCTAGGACGAGCCGGAGGCGAGTCCTGGAAGTCTGTGAGTCCAAAAAAACTATTTCCGGGCGTGTTGCGTACAATATTTTTTCGGCAACCGTGAAGAATTACAAATCAATGAGATGACACATCTCTTTATTGATTTTGATTCATATTTGAATTAAACAGAACAGAACTGTCATCCGTTATTTCGTTGCTATTGTGATGATCATAACAATGACAACAACGACGTGTTTTTCCGGCCTAGGCCGGGAAGTACGTACTTTCCGGCCTAGGCCGGGAAATGCTACTTTCTCAAAGAAAAAGCGTCCGGGAAGTGGGTACTTCCCGGACGGTTGCCGAAAAAATCAATTTTTTCAAATTAGAACCCCATTTTTTTATGGCAGATATTGAATCTACGTTAAAAAATAATGTGAGTGTATGCATCACACCCTTGCCCTAAAATGGATATTTTCTGAGTTATTCACAAAAAACTGTTTTTCGTCTTGAATTTTCAGCTATTTCTTTTCCCTTCACGCCAAAAAGATGAAATTTTCAGGAACTGTTACTTAAACCATGTTTTAGATTTTACTACCCTAATATGCAAGAGAAAAAAGTTACAGGTTGTTCCTAAATAGATGGCGAATTTGGATTCGAATTTGTATCGGAAACCTCTTTATTTCAACTAATCGGCCATCGGTTTTCTCTCCAGTGATAAATAAATAATTCCTTATGAAACATATTCAAAAACTTACCATGTTTTACATTCTTTTTTTTTAATGATAGATATCATTAATTACATCTGCCAAATTCCTCTTTATTCAGTAGCATTTTGTGTTTACTATTAATTTGGTGATAATTCGTATTAAGTTATAAAATTGATCACTATGCCTAATTTTACCAATGAAGATTATAATCTCATTCTACTTCATGGAGAATGTAATAAAGTTGTAGATAGAACGATTCGACTGTTCATTGAGAGGTTTCCTGACCGACCCAGACCAACGAGAGATACCATTAACAGAACCATGACAAACTTGAGAAATGTCGGATCTTTCGTTAAGAAAACTATACACAGAGAAAAAAGTGTAGTAGAAGATGAGAACAACGAAATTACAGTTCTTGCATATTTTCGTGTGAATCCTCAAAATTCTCTCAAAGATGCCAAGATTGATCTGGGATTATCTCAATCGAGTGTTTGGAGAATATTAAAAAAACATAAAATGCACCCATATAAATTCAATAGGGTACAGCATTTGAAGGAAACTGATTTCGTCAGGAGAACAGAGTTTTGCGAAGCTATGATGATTCGATTTCAAGAGAATGAAAACTTTTTGAACTGTATAATTTGGACAGATGAATCTAAATTCACAAAGAATGGTTCTTTCAATAGGCATAACAGTCATTATTGGGATGAAGAGAACAACCACCACTTCAGACAATGGAACTTTCAAGAGACCTGGAGTTTCAATGTTTTTTGCGAAATCAAAAATAATGCAATTCTCGATGCTCACATTTATAATGGGACTTTAACTGGTAAGATAGAACACTACACATGTTTGCATTATTTAAAGAATGTTATCCCTTAGGAGATAGATATTCTGACATACTGACTCAAATAATTGAGCCGCTAGTACAGAACCATAATGACTTATGGTATCAACAAGATGGCGCGCCTCCACACAATTCACTCAATGTGTAAAATATCCTCTACAGGCTATTTGAAGATCCATGGTTGGCGAACAATGGTCCACATCTTTGGCCACCACGTTCTCCCGATTTAACTCCTTTAGACTATTATGTTTGGGGTAGGATAAAAAATATTGTCTACTCAACTCCCCTGACTGATAAAGAGGACTGCATAGAACGAGTCAGAAATGCGTTCAGGTTTGTTTAGATTTTTAGATTCATAGTTTTGAAACTCAATTTGGTTTTTAAACACTTTTGCAGATCTCTTCCTCCCGATGAAATAAGAAGAGCAACGCACGAAGCATTCCTGAGACGTATAAATGAATGTCTAGAAATTAACGGTCAAAACTTTGAGCATCTTCTCTAGTTATAACTGCGAGAGTTTGCCATGGTTCTCCTAATAGTAACTTGAAGTCGGTTTCAAGAAGGGGTGAAAAATCTACAGCATGGTTCAAATAACAGTTCCTGAAAATTTCATCTTTTTGGCGTGAAGGGAAAAGAAATAGCTGAAAATTCAAGACGAAAAACAGTTTTTTGTGAATAACTCAGAAAATATCCATTTTAGGGCAATGGTGTGATGCATACACCCACATTATTTTTTAACGTAGATTTAATATCTGCCATAAAAAAATTGGGTTCTAATTTGAAAAAATTGATTTTTCACGATTTTGTCATCCCTAACTTTGAAAGCGATTTTTTCACCCCCTGTATCATGAATCGCGATTTCGATTTTTAAAGTGGATACATCAATCTTACATCTTGAAAAATCCCAAAAATGAAAATTTTCTATTCAAAAACCTCGAAGTTATTCTTGTTTCAGTGGAGCTCTATTTTCGAATTTTTTTTCGAATTTTCCCGCTCAGAGAGAATTTTCCAACCAAAACTGAAAAATGTTACATCAAAATAACTTGAAATTTTCTAAGGAATCTATTTCTGCAATAAAAAAATTGTGTTCTAATTTGAAAAACGGAAGTTGACGTCATTTCCGGAAAAACCGGAGGTGCTCATGCCTTGAAAATATTTTAGATTTCATCAGCATCGTGAAATACTTATAAGTGCTGAATTTCATGAAAATACGTTCAGTAGTTTCCCGTATAAATATGGGTGAGGTTCCTCGTGAAAGACCCTGTAGAGGCGGAACAACATGGGAGGCATGAGTTTTGAGATTTTTTTAAATTTCGTACGCTCTAAACTCAATATAGATAAAAAATGGGAATTTTTATCTAATAAAACTTCTTTGAAATGGGAATAATTCTGTTGATTTAATTTTCACGCAAAGCTTCGGAGTTAGGTTAGGTGTTGAGCATATGAGTGTTGAGATTTTTTTAAATTTCGGACGCTCTTAACTCCATATAAATAAAAATGGGAATTTTTATCTAAGAAAACTTCTTTGAAATGGGAATAATTCTGTTGATTTAATTTTCACTCAAAACTTCCGAGTTAGGAGTCATGATCATTTATAAATTTTCTCGATTCAGGAGATAATGAAAATATTTTTCTAAAAATCAAACAGATCGCTTGATAATTCCCATCCGAATCTACCCTACGATAATGAAATTAATCCACCGTGTCAATTTTGAGTTGTGTCTTCAAATTAGCATTTAGGGGGTGAGAAATATCAGATTCAAAAAAGCGCAGGATAAATTGCTTTTTAAATCAAAAATCGAACGGTTCGATGATTTTCCTTGATAATTCTTCGTACAATCGTACATGAATTATTGACTATAGTTGCGTTATTTTTTGGCACGCTTTATAGAGGCGGAACTAGATGGGAGGCTTGAGTGTTGATTTGATCAAATTTCATACGCTCTAAACTCAATACCTATTATCTAGGATAAAAAATTGAAATTTTTATCAAGGAAAATTTGTTTCGAAATTAGAATAATTCTGTTTATTTAATTTTAACTCGAAACTTTGAAGTTGGGAGTAATAATTTATAAAATTTTCTCGATTTCAAGAGATACTGAAAATATTTTTCCAAAAATCTAACGACGGATCGATTGATAATTCCCATCCGAGTCCACCCTATGATAATAAAATGAATCAATCTTGCAAATTTTTAGTTGTTATGTCTTGAAATTAGCATTGAGAAGCACAGGCGAAGTACTGGACAGTGTACAGGCTGACCCAAATTGCTTGATTTTGGCTGTTTCTGGTACTTCTAGGCTAGATAGGTGAAAATGTTGAAAGGAGTTCGATTTTCGTTATAACACCATAACTGAAAGACGTTTCACGATATCTTCATTTGTTTCGAAGATTCAACGAAATTTTGATATTTTGGCGATTTCGAAAATGTGCCATAACTTCTTCATTTTCTAAAATATCAAAAACTTTCTACAGGCACTTTTTCATTGAGAATACGACACCGTATTCATTTTTTTTTATCTCTTGTATAAAGGATGAAAAAAAAACAACTTTCTTATTGTAAATACGAATGGTGTCTTTTTTGATCCTATATGTTATGCAAGAAAATCAGCTCTTCAAAAATATATGTCGATATATTATTTTTTCATAATCAATTAAATTATTTTTTCTGTTCCGCTACTTCCATAGAATAATGTATGACAGACTCAATTTTTGGTAATCATTCCACTTTTTTGCTATTCCTTTTCTCAAATATGGCAATAATATATCGACATACAGGGTTGGGATAAATTTTGGCACCAAATTAATATCTTTAAAACGAAACGGGCGATATTTTTGAAATTTGGCAGCTGAGTGTAATGGACCACAATGCATCTGATGAGCATATTTTCATTAATGAGATACTTCCGGTTTAACCGGAAATGACGAAAAAAAAATTATTTAAATGGGACACCCTGTATATTTCTGCAGATTCTGAAAGTGCACCTTGTTTCGGATCTGTCCATATCGGGTTCCATGCTTTTCATGACGTATTTTTTATGAAAATCTCTAAAGAGAAGAAATACAGGGCTTTTACTAGTAGAAAAAATTTATTGAAAATAATTTAAAAAAAATCATTTTAAATGTTCGAAGTGCTTGCCATTCACTCAGCTGCCAAATTTCAAAATTACCGTCCGTTCCGTTTTGAATATATTAATTTGGTGCCAAACTTTATCCCAACCCTGTATATATATTTTCGAAGAGCTGATTTTTTTTTGCATGAGATAGGATCAAAAAAATATACCATTCGTATTTAAAATAAGAAACTTGTTTTTTCCACCCTCTATACAAGAGATAAAAAAACTGAATACGGTGTCGTATTGCTAATGAAAAAGTGCATGTAGAAAGTTTTTGCCGTTTTCAGATATTTTAGAAAAAAAATGATTGAAGACATTTTTTTCTTTGATAATCAGATTAAAGTCTCTTACTCTCTACTAAAGAATATCGAAACATAAGACATAAGAAATAATTAAACGACAATGTAATATTCATGTGAATAGCGACATATTATACATTTTTGATATCAGCAAAAATTTTGTAGCAAAATAAGAGAAATCTCGACTATGAAAAATTCAATCATATCTTTCTTTGGAAATTCCAACGCCTGTTTCGAGTCGAAACGATTATGGACTAATGTTGAAGTCGTACTAGTACAAAGCGATAATTCAGAGAAAATCAAAAGCCTCTATTCAAATTCCTCTCGCTTTCGGGACAAATTTGTTACGACTACATTGCCCTACCATAAAAACGAAAAATATTTGAGGAATTAGGATTTGGGCAAATGATTTCTGAGAATTTCGGTTCGAAGTCTTTTCGAAAAAGCTACCCACCCATAGTTCAGTGAAGTGCTGCCAGTCGTTTTGGAGCAACGTCAAATAATCTCCACAACAATAATAGGTGGTTACAATGTCACTTCCTGTCATTTATATATACCGAATATCAACCATCTTCTTCACTTTCTGGAACACAATTATATCTTAATCCTACTTATCTCATTTTCTATACAGGGTAGGGCCATAAATGGCTTATTTCTGTAGTCAAGACTTTACCTGGTAATTAGCCTGTCATTTTTATTACCTCACTTCGACAAGTATATATATTGGTACCTATGAGTACTCGAGCAGGCCCTGTATTATGTTATGAGGATATTATTTTCTTTGTGTACTGTTCGTTCCTTCAAATTCGTATTATTTGAATACTTAGTACGATATTTGAATTATTCTCCAAGTGATTCAAAAACTACACATCAGAAGGAATTGAAATTCGGCTTATACAGAATATCGTGAAGATGAGTATGGGGTGTTTAGTTTTCAACATTCAGTAGTTTTAGATAGATTCGCATTCCGGAATCCAAAAAAATTGACAGGATCAGTCGAAGAAATCATCCATTATATCAGAAATATTGGAGATTTTTTTACTGATTACCTAGAATTTTATATATTTCTAGTTACGCGATCCTGAGAAAAATATATCGACATATTCAGTTACTTTGGATATATGTATAAATATCATAAAATCCACAGAAATTTCAACTCTTAAGCCACAGACTTCTATAGGGGGTTGTGCTTAAGCTAAGGGCATAATGCAAGGTAACGAATAGCCAATGACGTTCGAGAATTCAGTAGCCTATGGGTAGCCCCCGTGCTTCCACCCTCGCCACCCACCCCTCGAACGTACCGTGCAAATTACGCACAGCTTCATAATGAGTTTAAAAGCACAAGGTACCAGTTACTAGCTAGCAAAAAACTTCAGAGTAGAATCAGTGTAAAGTGATAAGTAAAATCCGTGACAATGAAATACCAAATTTCGAAAAAATCTGAAGAAACCATTGAGAACAAACAACTTTTAAAAAAGGAAATCATTCCTCAACAAGTAAGTACAAAATTTCAATAATTTTCATGTCAGGAATTCTTCTGATTGCATTACATTTTTTGCATGTGAATGGGAATTTCTAAAAGTATATTTACTTGTATATTTCTTAATAATTATCAGCATTTTGGGATATAACGAAGTTTGTTTCCAACTGTACATTTTACAATTTATTAATATTATTTTTTTTTCTTAGAATGGAGAATTGCCCAAAACGGAGGTAATTGATCAAGGAGGAGAAAAATTGGAATTAGAAAAGGTAAGTTTCTGATGAGTACAAGAAAATTAATGAAAAATTAAACTTTTTACTAACATAAGATGTAAATTATTAGAAAGTTATTCTTCAATCAAATTTTATTTTCAATCGCTTCACATGCCGCCATAAAAATAATCTCAGTTATTTCTGAAAATGATATTAATTCATTTTTATTTACAGAAAATTCCCCGCAAGAAAATGTCGAAAAACAAGAAACTACCGACAACAATACAGCCCCATCAAACAGAATTATTGAAACAAATAAAATTTCTGGAACTTTTCAACTTGACGACGTTTGAGAACATCAAGAAGATGCAGTCCATCAGGGTGGGCAAAAGAAACAGAAAACCCACAAAGAATCCAAATTTCATTTATGAAAATGAAAAATCACCGGTAAGTTCATACTGAAATATTTCCTGAAAATTTTAATTCAACACATTTTATATTTGATAATGTTTTGCGATACTGAGTTTCACATGGCATGAATATGATTTAGTTTCCAATTCCAATAACATTTTCCCAATAGAGAAACTCGTAAACTTTTCATGTGAGCATGTTAGCTCGATTATACAACAGTTTCGAACATTCAATTAAAGATTATACCAAAATGACTATAATCAGATGTTACAAAGACAATTCTAATTGATAATTTGCAATTCTTTCCAGGTGACAAGAAAAAGCAAGAATACCAAATGATACTAAACAAGCAGTTGACATCGAAGCCAAAATGCCGGTAAGTTAATTTTTAAGCTTTCATTAATTATCTTCCTACAAACAACTGTAAAGACTCGAACATTCAAAAACCGGTATGCTGATTTAACTACATCAAATTTTGATAGATGATGAGTTTCCTCCTTTCTCAATTTCATAGGTATCTTATCAAAAGTTATAAATCGAAAGATTTAAAGATATTCCGGATCTTTTCGAAATAGTGTTTCAACTATAATGTTATTCAATTCTTTCATTTTGAGCGATCTGAAACTGATTAATTAATGTTTTTTTTTATTTATTTCTAGGAGCAGTACCTGTGAAGATTTCATGGATGTTTTCCAATATATGTAAAATATGTATATATGTAAAAAAAATTTGTCTTCAACGACTATTATTCTTAGTTGTGTAATAATTCTACTCTGTAAATAACCTTTTGTAAATATCTGTAAAAATTCTAATCTTTTTAAAATAAATTTATAAATCAAAACTTATGTTTTTATTCATCATCCAAAATACTAAACACAAGTTACAACTTCTTCAATGGAATATTTTCTCACAAGAACCAATAAGTAAGTTAGGAAGAACCATTTTCAGGTACGTTTAGTAAAAAGAACAACTCAATGTAACTTTATCTGATCTAATCTGACACTACAGATTTTCTTCGTGAAATATTATGAATATATGAATTTTCTTGATAATAAAATATGCATCCCTTCAAAGATTAAATCACTAGACATATTTATGAATAACTTCAGTTTTCTACTATTTCAAGATCATTTGAAATTCTCGATAGCAAAATAGAATGAAGCGAATATTTTTCTAAAAATCAAACAGATCGCTTGATAATTCCCATCCGAATCTACCCTACGATAATGAAATTAATCCACCGTGTCAATTTTGAGTTGTGTCTTCAAATTAGCATTTAGGGGGTGAGAAATATCAGATTCAAAAAAGCGCAGGATAAATTGCTTTTTAAATCAAAAATCGAACGGTTCGATGATTTTCCTTGATAATTCTTCGTACAATCGTACATGAATTATTGACTATAGTTGCGTTATTTTTTGGCACGCTTTATAGAGGCGGAACTAGATGGGAGGCTTGAGTGTTGATTTGATCAAATTTCATACGCTCTAAACTCAATACCTATTATCTAGGATAAAAAATTGAAATTTTTATCAAGGAAAATTTGTTTCGAAATTAGAATAATTCTGTTTATTTAATTTTAACTCGAAACTTTGAAGTTGGGAGTAATAATTTATAAAATTTTCTCGATTTCAAGAGATACTGAAAATATTTTTCCAAAAATCTAACGACGGATCGATTGATAATTCCCATCCGAGTCCACCCTATGATAATAAAATGAATCAATCTTGCAAATTTTTAGTTGTTATGTCTTGAAATTAGCATTGAGAAGCACAGGCGAAGTACTGGACAGTGTACAGGCTGACCCAAATTGCTTGATTTTGGCTGTTTCTGGTACTTCTAGGCTAGATAGGTGAAAATGTTGAAAGGAGTTCGATTTTCGTTATAACACCATAACTGAAAGACGTTTCACGATATCTTCATTTGTTTCGAAGATTCAACGAAATTTTGATATTTTGGCGATTTCGAAAATGTGCCATAACTTCTTCATTTTCTAAAATATCAAAAACTTTCTACAGGCACTTTTTCATTGAGAATACGACACCGTATTCATTTTTTTTTATCTCTTGTATAAAGGATGAAAAAAAAACAACTTTCTTATTGTAAATACGAATGGTGTCTTTTTTGATCCTATATGTTATGCAAGAAAATCAGCTCTTCAAAAATATATGTCGATATATTATTTTTTCATAATCAATTAAATTATTTTTTCTGTTCCGCTACTTCCATAGAATAATGTATGACAGACTCAATTTTTGGTAATCATTCCACTTTTTTGCTATTCCTTTTCTCAAATATGGCAATAATATATCGACATACAGGGTTGGGATAAATTTTGGCACCAAATTAATATCTTTAAAACGAAACGGGCGATATTTTTGAAATTTGGCAGCTGAGTGTAATGGACCACAATGCATCTGATGAGCATATTTTCATTAATGAGATACTTCCGGTTTAACCGGAAATGACGAAAAAAAAATTATTTAAATGGGACACCCTGTATATTTCTGCAGATTCTGAAAGTGCACCTTGTTTCGGATCTGTCCATATCGGGTTCCATGCTTTTCATGACGTATTTTTTATGAAAATCTCTAAAGAGAAGAAATACAGGGCTTTTACTAGTAGAAAAAATTTATTGAAAATAATTTAAAAAAAATCATTTTAAATGTTCGAAGTGCTTGCCATTCACTCAGCTGCCAAATTTCAAAATTACCGTCCGTTCCGTTTTGAATATATTAATTTGGTGCCAAACTTTATCCCAACCCTGTATATATATTTTCGAAGAGCTGATTTTTTTTTGCATGAGATAGGATCAAAAAAATATACCATTCGTATTTAAAATAAGAAACTTGTTTTTTCCACCCTCTATACAAGAGATAAAAAAACTGAATACGGTGTCGTATTGCTAATGAAAAAGTGCATGTAGAAAGTTTTTGCCGTTTTCAGATATTTTAGAAAAAAAATGATTGAAGACATTTTTTTCTTTGATAATCAGATTAAAGTCTCTTACTCTCTACTAAAGAATATCGAAACATAAGACATAAGAAATAATTAAACGACAATGTAATATTCATGTGAATAGCGACATATTATACATTTTTGATATCAGCAAAAATTTTGTAGCAAAATAAGAGAAATCTCGACTATGAAAAATTCAATCATATCTTTCTTTGGAAATTCCAACGCCTGTTTCGAGTCGAAACGATTATGGACTAATGTTGAAGTCGTACTAGTACAAAGCGATAATTCAGAGAAAATCAAAAGCCTCTATTCAAATTCCTCTCGCTTTCGGGACAAATTTGTTACGACTACATTGCCCTACCATAAAAACGAAAAATATTTGAGGAATTAGGATTTGGGCAAATGATTTCTGAGAATTTCGGTTCGAAGTCTTTTCGAAAAAGCTACCCACCCATAGTTCAGTGAAGTGCTGCCAGTCGTTTTGGAGCAACGTCAAATAATCTCCACAACAATAATAGGTGGTTACAATGTCACTTCCTGTCATTTATATATACCGAATATCAACCATCTTCTTCACTTTCTGGAACACAATTATATCTTAATCCTACTTATCTCATTTTCTATACAGGGTAGGGCCATAAATGGCTTATTTCTGTAGTCAAGACTTTACCTGGTAATTAGCCTGTCATTTTTATTACCTCACTTCGACAAGTATATATATTGGTACCTATGAGTACTCGAGCAGGCCCTGTATTATGTTATGAGGATATTATTTTCTTTGTGTACTGTTCGTTCCTTCAAATTCGTATTATTTGAATACTTAGTACGATATTTGAATTATTCTCCAAGTGATTCAAAAACTACACATCAGAAGGAATTGAAATTCGGCTTATACAGAATATCGTGAAGATGAGTATGGGGTGTTTAGTTTTCAACATTCAGTAGTTTTAGATAGATTCGCATTCCGGAATCCAAAAAAATTGACAGGATCAGTCGAAGAAATCATCCATTATATCAGAAATATTGGAGATTTTTTTACTGATTACCTAGAATTTTATATATTTCTAGTTACGCGATCCTGAGAAAAATATATCGACATATTCAGTTACTTTGGATATATGTATAAATATCATAAAATCCACAGAAATTTCAACTCTTAAGCCACAGACTTCTATAGGGGGTTGTGCTTAAGCTAAGGGCATAATGCAAGGTAACGAATAGCCAATGACGTTCGAGAATTCAGTAGCCTATGGGTAGCCCCCGTGCTTCCACCCTCGCCACCCACCCCTCGAACGTACCGTGCAAATTACGCACAGCTTCATAATGAGTTTAAAAGCACAAGGTACCAGTTACTAGCTAGCAAAAAACTTCAGAGTAGAATCAGTGTAAAGTGATAAGTAAAATCCGTGACAATGAAATACCAAATTTCGAAAAAATCTGAAGAAACCATTGAGAACAAACAACTTTTAAAAAAGGAAATCATTCCTCAACAAGTAAGTACAAAATTTCAATAATTTTCATGTCAGGAATTCTTCTGATTGCATTACATTTTTTGCATGTGAATGGGAATTTCTAAAAGTATATTTACTTGTATATTTCTTAATAATTATCAGCATTTTGGGATATAACGAAGTTTGTTTCCAACTGTACATTTTACAATTTATTAATATTATTTTTTTTTCTTAGAATGGAGAATTGCCCAAAACGGAGGTAATTGATCAAGGAGGAGAAAAATTGGAATTAGAAAAGGTAAGTTTCTGATGAGTACAAGAAAATTAATGAAAAATTAAACTTTTTACTAACATAAGATGTAAATTATTAGAAAGTTATTCTTCAATCAAATTTTATTTTCAATCGCTTCACATGCCGCCATAAAAATAATCTCAGTTATTTCTGAAAATGATATTAATTCATTTTTATTTACAGAAAATTCCCCGCAAGAAAATGTCGAAAAACAAGAAACTACCGACAACAATACAGCCCCATCAAACAGAATTATTGAAACAAATAAAATTTCTGGAACTTTTCAACTTGACGACGTTTGAGAACATCAAGAAGATGCAGTCCATCAGGGTGGGCAAAAGAAACAGAAAACCCACAAAGAATCCAAATTTCATTTATGAAAATGAAAAATCACCGGTAAGTTCATACTGAAATATTTCCTGAAAATTTTAATTCAACACATTTTATATTTGATAATGTTTTGCGATACTGAGTTTCACATGGCATGAATATGATTTAGTTTCCAATTCCAATAACATTTTCCCAATAGAGAAACTCGTAAACTTTTCATGTGAGCATGTTAGCTCGATTATACAACAGTTTCGAACATTCAATTAAAGATTATACCAAAATGACTATAATCAGATGTTACAAAGACAATTCTAATTGATAATTTGCAATTCTTTCCAGGTGACAAGAAAAAGCAAGAATACCAAATGATACTAAACAAGCAGTTGACATCGAAGCCAAAATGCCGGTAAGTTAATTTTTAAGCTTTCATTAATTATCTTCCTACAAACAACTGTAAAGACTCGAACATTCAAAAACCGGTATGCTGATTTAACTACATCAAATTTTGATAGATGATGAGTTTCCTCCTTTCTCAATTTCATAGGTATCTTATCAAAAGTTATAAATCGAAAGATTTAAAGATATTCCGGATCTTTTCGAAATAGTGTTTCAACTATAATGTTATTCAATTCTTTCATTTTGAGCGATCTGAAACTGATTAATTAATGTTTTTTTTTATTTATTTCTAGGAGCAGTACCTGTGAAGATTTCATGGATGTTTTCCAATATATGTAAAATATGTATATATGTAAAAAAAATTTGTCTTCAACGACTATTATTCTTAGTTGTGTAATAATTCTACTCTGTAAATAACCTTTTGTAAATATCTGTAAAAATTCTAATCTTTTTAAAATAAATTTATAAATCAAAACTTATGTTTTTATTCATCATCCAAAATACTAAACACAAGTTACAACTTCTTCAATGGAATATTTTCTCACAAGAACCAATAAGTAAGTTAGGAAGAACCATTTTCAGGTACGTTTAGTAAAAAGAACAACTCAATGTAACTTTATCTGATCTAATCTGACACTACAGATTTTCTTCGTGAAATATTATGAATATATGAATTTTCTTGATAATAAAATATGCATCCCTTCAAAGATTAAATCACTAGACATATTTATGAATAACTTCAGTTTTCTACTATTTCAAGATCATTTGAAATTCTCGATAGCAAAATAGAATGAAGCGAATGAAAAATAATGAATTTATTTATGGATTTACTCGGCAAAATTGAAGGGTGAAAATGAAAAGTATTAAATTTTAAATTCACTAAGCTGAAGGACTTCACATTCAGATCAATGTTGATGTGTTCGTCAATTTTTATATTGGTTGCATGATTAAACTTATCATTTAATTATTTAAATGAAGTAAATTTTCAATATAGGTGTACTAACCGGCTCTGGTCGAGGAGTAACATTGAGTTATAGCTTATTTAGTCCATTCTTTTCCAGAGTATTAAATGTTAAATTTACAGCCTGAAGGACTTCACATTCAGATCAATGTTGAAATATTTTCTGTTCGTCAATATTTATATTGGTTGCGTGATTACAATAATCATTTAAATGAAGTCCATTTTCAATATATGTGTACTAACCTTCTGTAGTCGTGGAGTGACATTGAGTAACAGCTTATGTAGTCCATATTTTCTCAAAGTATACAAGTGAATGAAACCTACTTAATTTTGATATCTCCAATTTTCATAGCGATATTCCTTAATTTCTTCTGATTTCGAGAAATGTACTGAAAATATCAAAAAGTCCTTAGGTTAAATTTTCCCAGATTAAAGAAGAGTCATCCTAATTAATAGATCATTAATTGCAATTTCAATGCATTCTTTGATTTTCTCTAATGTTATGAATGAGCGAGTTGAATCGAATAAGCGGCAAGAATATTCTGAATAGTGTTTTCTGAAATAATGAGCACATATAAGAGAAAGTGGATGAGGCATGAACAATTGGAAGTTTTTGTGCTTTCAGGTAGTGGTGGTTTCTATATTCATATTTGATGTGAATGGGCGCTTCTAACTAGAATAAACAAAAACAAAAATTTCAGCAGAATTGAAAATGTGTTTCATTCACAACAAAAGCACTGATTGAAGTCTAACGTCTGTTTTCGCAAGCAATATAAAATTTACATATTATAGTTCTAGTTAAAAACGTTAAAATTCTTCTTATACCTTAAACCTTGAATATTTGCCTATTTGCCTTATTTATACATTTCAATTAAGGAATGATTCATATATCAAAATCACTTCGGATTGTGTATTTTCTCAAGTGAGCTGCTCGTCAATGATGAATTTGATCACATTAGCGATTTTCCTCCTTCTTTCCCGATCTTCAAAAGGATGTATTACCCATATTGATTCCAAAGGAATAGCTTCATCCCCCTAGAACGAAACCATTGAGAACAAACAACTTTTAAAAAAGGAAATCATTCCTCAACAAGTAAGTACAAAATTTCAATAATTTTCATGTCAGGAATTCTTCTGATTGCATTACATTTTTTGCATGTGAATGGGAATTTCTAAAAGTATATTTACTTGTATATTTCTTAATAATTATCAGCATTTTGGGATATAACGAAGTTTGTTTCCAACTGTACATTTTACAATTTATTAATATTATTTTTTTTTCTTAGAATGGAGAATTGCCCAAAACGGAGGTAATTGATCAAGGAGGAGAAAAATTGGAATTAGAAAAGGTAAGTTTCTGATGAGTACAAGAAAATTAATGAAAAATTAAACTTTTTACTAACATAAGATGTAAATTATTAGAAAGTTATTCTTCAATCAAATTTTATTTTCAATCGCTTCACATGCCGCCATAAAAATAATCTCAGTTATTTCTGAAAATGATATTAATTCATTTTTATTTACAGAAAATTCCCCGCAAGAAAATGTCGAAAAACAAGAAACTACCGACAACAATACAGCCCCATCAAACAGAATTATTGAAACAAATAAAATTTCTGGAACTTTTCAACTTGACGACGTTTGAGAACATCAAGAAGATGCAGTCCATCAGGGTGGGCAAAAGAAACAGAAAACCCACAAAGAATCCAAATTTCATTTATGAAAATGAAAAATCACCGGTAAGTTCATACTGAAATATTTCCTGAAAATTTTAATTCAACACATTTTATATTTGATAATGTTTTGCGATACTGAGTTTCACATGGCATGAATATGATTTAGTTTCCAATTCCAATAACATTTTCCCAATAGAGAAACTCGTAAACTTTTCATGTGAGCATGTTAGCTCGATTATACAACAGTTTCGAACATTCAATTAAAGATTATACCAAAATGACTATAATCAGATGTTACAAAGACAATTCTAATTGATAATTTGCAATTCTTTCCAGGTGACAAGAAAAAGCAAGAATACCAAATGATACTAAACAAGCAGTTGACATCGAAGCCAAAATGCCGGTAAGTTAATTTTTAAGCTTTCATTAATTATCTTCCTACAAACAACTGTAAAGACTCGAACATTCAAAAACCGGTATGCTGATTTAACTACATCAAATTTTGATAGATGATGAGTTTCCTCCTTTCTCAATTTCATAGGTATCTTATCAAAAGTTATAAATCGAAAGATTTAAAGATATTCCGGATCTTTTCGAAATAGTGTTTCAACTATAATGTTATTCAATTCTTTCATTTTGAGCGATCTGAAACTGATTAATTAATGTTTTTTTTTATTTATTTCTAGGAGCAGTACCTGTGAAGATTTCATGGATGTTTTCCAATATATGTAAAATATGTATATATGTAAAAAAAATTTGTCTTCAACGACTATTATTCTTAGTTGTGTAATAATTCTACTCTGTAAATAACCTTTTGTAAATATCTGTAAAAATTCTAATCTTTTTAAAATAAATTTATAAATCAAAACTTATGTTTTTATTCATCATCCAAAATACTAAACACAAGTTACAACTTCTTCAATGGAATATTTTCTCACAAGAACCAATAAGTAAGTTAGGAAGAACCATTTTCAGGTACGTTTAGTAAAAAGAACAACTCAATGTAACTTTATCTGATCTAATCTGACACTACAGATTTTCTTCGTGAAATATTATGAATATATGAATTTTCTTGATAATAAAATATGCATCCCTTCAAAGATTAAATCACTAGACATATTTATGAATAACTTCAGTTTTCTACTATTTCAAGATCATTTGAAATTCTCGATAGCAAAATAGAATGAAGCGAATGAAAAATAATGAATTTATTTATGGATTTACTCGGCAAAATTGAAGGGTGAAAATGAAAAGTATTAAATTTTAAATTCACTAAGCTGAAGGACTTCACATTCAGATCAATGTTGATGTGTTCGTCAATTTTTATATTGGTTGCATGATTAAACTTATCATTTAATTATTTAAATGAAGTAAATTTTCAATATAGGTGTACTAACCGGCTCTGGTCGAGGAGTAACATTGAGTTATAGCTTATTTAGTCCATTCTTTTCCAGAGTATTAAATGTTAAATTTACAGCCTGAAGGACTTCACATTCAGATCAATGTTGAAATATTTTCTGTTCGTCAATATTTATATTGGTTGCGTGATTACAATAATCATTTAAATGAAGTCCATTTTCAATATATGTGTACTAACCTTCTGTAGTCGTGGAGTGACATTGAGTAACAGCTTATGTAGTCCATATTTTCTCAAAGTATACAAGTGAATGAAACCTACTTAATTTTGATATCTCCAATTTTCATAGCGATATTCCTTAATTTCTTCTGATTTCGAGAAATGTACTGAAAATATCAAAAAGTCCTTAGGTTAAATTTTCCCAGATTAAAGAAGAGTCATCCTAATTAATAGATCATTAATTGCAATTTCAATGCATTCTTTGATTTTCTCTAATGTTATGAATGAGCGAGTTGAATCGAATAAGCGGCAAGAATATTCTGAATAGTGTTTTCTGAAATAATGAGCACATATAAGAGAAAGTGGATGAGGCATGAACAATTGGAAGTTTTTGTGCTTTCAGGTAGTGGTGGTTTCTATATTCATATTTGATGTGAATGGGCGCTTCTAACTAGAATAAACAAAAACAAAAATTTCAGCAGAATTGAAAATGTGTTTCATTCACAACAAAAGCACTGATTGAAGTCTAACGTCTGTTTTCGCAAGCAATATAAAATTTACATATTATAGTTCTAGTTAAAAACGTTAAAATTCTTCTTATACCTTAAACCTTGAATATTTGCCTATTTGCCTTATTTATACATTTCAATTAAGGAATGATTCATATATCAAAATCACTTCGGATTGTGTATTTTCTCAAGTGAGCTGCTCGTCAATGATGAATTTGATCACATTAGCGATTTTCCTCCTTCTTTCCCGATCTTCAAAAGGATGTATTACCCATATTGATTCCAAAGGAATAGCTTCATCCCCCTAGAACGAAGATCAAGTATTCTCAATAGTGATCCAAAAATTATTCTTCAGTTACCTTAATCAAGTCCAAATCGAAACCTTCTATGAGAGACATAGTCAGTGCTTCTATAGTCACAGCAATAGTGAATACAATGTTTTTTTCATGTCCATCTTGAACTCTTCAACATCGAAAATCTCAGGAGAACTGCCCAAGAGGGAAATATAGTGTTTCATTTTCGCTGCATACTCATTGATGAAGTTATTCCAATGCACTGATAAAACATCTTCACCAACACAAGTGAATAAGAAGAAAGTAATATCATTTGAAAAAGGCGCCCATCTAGAATGATGTATCTTCAATTAATTCTATGATAAATGGATTCCAAAAATACCTGGCTAATTGAAAGTCGATTATTGTAATATGAAGATCCTTTTCATCATTTCGAAAGAGAAAATTTGGAATCCAAGCATCACCTTAAGTTATTCCTGATAGATGGGAATGATGTTTTTCACAAATATCACACGTTTTTCTGAAATTCGGTTCTTGATTATTTGTCACCATTTAACGGTTTCAATAAAAATACTCACTTATAAAAGTTATCTTTGCAGACCTTGTCTATTTTCTCATAGTACATTTGAGGCAGTTCTTTTTTAGTTGCATCTATCACTAGATTGAACAGTGATTCTTGAAATTTTCCGTACCAAGAGTAATATTTTTCAGCAAAGTAGACTTCCTTAACAGAAATGAATTATATACAACTACCGTCAAGTAAATAAGTAATAAAGTGAGGAGGTTAAGAAAAACTTCAGTTTTTGTTGAAAAAATATTCTGTCGTCAAACTAGCAGATCCACTAAATATGACAACAATCACAAATTGTTAATTTTCAAATAAAAAATAGCTTTACAAATTCTTTTTCAACGCTCAATGTGCAATCGAATGTCCTTTCATTTGACATATTATCATAATCCATATATTTTTCGTTAATAATAATTAGTAACAGAATAATGTAGTAGTACTCTCCATTCACAAATTGTAAATTCCTAATTTTTAATAACAAAATGGCAAAACCCTTTCTTATTTTAGCCATATCGCCGAATAGGTAATCAAATTACCTTTCATTTGATGAATCACAATTCATATTATATATTCCCATTAAAAAAAAAATAAAGTAGGGCGTTGAAGATAAATATCGAATTAAAAAAAGCACAGCATAAAATGCTTTTGAAATTAAAAATAGAGAGAGAGGATTTTTCTTAATAATTCTTCGTACAAGAATTATTAATGAGGTACGTTACTTTTTGGTACGCTGTAGGTATACAGGGTCTTTCACGAGGAACCTCACCCATATTTATACGGGAAACTACTGAACGTATTTTCATGAAATTCAGCACTTATGTATTTCACGGTGCTGATGAAATCTAAAATATTTTCAAGGCATGAGCACCTCCGGTTTTTCCGGAAATGACGTCAACTTCCGTTTTTCAAATAAGAACACCATTTTTTCATTGCAGAAATAGATTCCTTAGAAAATTTCAAGTTATTTTGATGTAACATTTTTCAGTTTTGGTTGGAAAATTCTCTCTGAGCGGGATTTTTCAAGATGTAAGATTGATGTATCCACTTTAAAAATCGAAATCGCGATTCATGATACAGGGAGTGAAAAAATCGCTTTCAAAGTTAGGGATGACAAAATCGTGAAATAGTAATTTACGTAACAAGTCCGGAAAATAGGGTTTTTTGGACGAATAGACAAGATTCTAGGACGAGCCGGAGGCGAGTCCTGGAAGTCTGTGAGTCCAAAAAAACAATTTCCGGGCGTGTTGCGTACAATATTTTTTCGGCAACCGTGAAGAATTACAAATCAATGAGATGACACATCCCTTTATTGATTTTGATTCATATTTGAATTAAACAGAACAGAACTGTCATCCGTTATTTCGTTGCTATTGTGATGATCATAACAATGACAACAACGACGTGTTTTTCCGGCCTAGGCCGGGAAATGCTACTTTCTCAAAGAAAAAGCGTTCGGGAAGTAGGGAATTCCCGGACGGTTGCCGAAAAAATCAATTTTTTCAAATTAGAACCCCATTTTTTTATGGCAGATATTGAATCTACGTTAAAAAATAATGTGAGTGTATGCATCACACCCTTGCCCTAAAATGGATATTTTCTGAGTTATTCACAAAAAACTGTTTTTCGTCTTGAATTTTCAGCTATTTCTTTTCCCTTCACGCCAAAAAGATGAAATTTTCAGGAACTGTTACTTAAACCATGTTTTAGATTTTACTACCCTAATATGCAAGAGAAAAAAGTTACAGGTTGTTCCTAAATAGATGGCGAATTTGGATTCGAATTTGTATCGGAAACCTCTTTATTTCAACTAATCGGCCATCGGTTTTCTCTCCAGTGATAAATAAATAATTCCTTATGAAACATATTCAAAAACTTACCATGTTTTACATTCTTTTTTTTTAATGATAGATATCATTAATTACATCTGCCAAATTCCTCTTTATTCAGTAGCATTTTGTGTTTACTATTAATTTGGTGATAATTCGTATTAAGTTATAAAATTGATCACTATGCCTAATTTTACCAATGAAGATTATAATCTCATTCTACTTCATGGAGAATGTAATAAAGTTGTAGATAGAACGATTCGACTGTTCATTGAGAGGTTTCCTGACCGACCCAGACCAACGAGAGATACCATTAACAGAACCATGACAAACTTGAGAAATGTCGGATCTTTCGTTAAGAAAACTATACACAGAGAAAAAAGTGTAGTAGAAGATGAGAACAACGAAATTACAGTTCTTGCATATTTTCGTGTGAATCCTCAAAATTCTCTCAAAGATGCCAAGATTGATCTGGGATTATCTCAATCGAGTGTTTGGAGAATATTAAAAAAACATAAAATGCACCCATATAAATTCAATAGGGTACAGCATTTGAAGGAAACTGATTTCGTCAGGAGAACAGAGTTTTGCGAAGCTATGATGATTCGATTTCAAGAGAATGAAAACTTTTTGAACTGTATAATTTGGACAGATGAATCTAAATTCACAAAGAATGGTTCTTTCAATAGGCATAACAGTCATTATTGGGATGAAGAGAACAACCACCACTTCAGACAATGGAACTTTCAAGAGACCTGGAGTTTCAATGTTTTTTGCGAAATCAAAAATAATGCAATTCTCGATGCTCACATTTATAATGGGACTTTAACTGGTAAGATAGAACACTACACATGTTTGCATTATTTAAAGAATGTTATCCCTTAGGAGATAGATATTCTGACATACTGACTCAAATAATTGAGCCGCTAGTACAGAACCATAATGACTTATGGTATCAACAAGATGGCGCGCCTCCACACAATTCACTCAATGTGTAAAATATCCTCTACAGGCTATTTGAAGATCCATGGTTGGCGAACAATGGTCCACATCTTTGGCCACCACGTTCTCCCGATTTAACTCCTTTAGACTATTATGTTTGGGGTAGGATAAAAAATATTGTCTACTCAACTCCCCTGACTGATAAAGAGGACTGCATAGAACGAGTCAGAAATGCGTTCAGGTTTGTTTAGATTTTTAGATTCATAGTTTTGAAACTCAATTTGGTTTTTAAACACTTTTGCAGATCTCTTCCTCCCGATGAAATAAGAAGAGCAACGCACGAAGCATTCCTGAGACGTATAAATGAATGTCTAGAAATTAACGGTCAAAACTTTGAGCATCTTCTCTAGTTATAACTGCGAGAGTTTGCCATGGTTCTCCTAATAGTAACTTGAAGTCGGTTTCAAGAAGGGGTGAAAAATCTACAGCATGGTTCAAATAACAGTTCCTGAAAATTTCATCTTTTTGGCGTGAAGGGAAAAGAAATAGCTGAAAATTCAAGACGAAAAACAGTTTTTTGTGAATAACTCAGAAAATATCCATTTTAGGGCAATGGTGTGATGCATACACCCACATTATTTTTTAACGTAGATTCAATATCTGCCATAAAAAAATTGGGTTCTAATTTGAAAAAATTGATTTTTCACGATTTTGTCATCCCTAACTTTGAAAGCGATTTTTTCACCCCCTGTATCATGAATCGCGATTTCGATTTTTAAAGTGGATACATCAATCTTACATCTTGAAAAATCCCAAAAATGAAAATTTTCTATTCAAAAACCTCGAAGTTATTCTTGTTTCAGTGGAGCTCTATTTTCGAATTTTTTTTCGAATTTTCCCGCTCAGAGAGAATTTTCCAACCAAAACTGAAAAATGTTACATCAAAATAACTTGAAATTTTCTAAGGAATCTATTTCTGCAATAAAAAAATTGTGTTCTAATTTGAAAAACGGAAGTTGACGTCATTTCCGGAAAAACCGGAGGTGCTCATGCCTTGAAAATATTTTAGATTTCATCAGCATCGTGAAATACTTATAAGTGCTGAATTTCATGAAAATACGTTCAGTAGTTTCCCGTATAAATATGGGTGAGGTTCCTCGTGAAAGACCCTGTAGAGGCGGAACAACATGGGAGGCATGAGTTTTGAGATTTTTTTAAATTTCGTACGCTCTAAACTCAATATAGATAAAAAATGGGAATTTTTATCTAATAAAACTTCTTTGAAATGGGAATAATTCTGTTGATTTAATTTTCACGCAAAGCTTCGGAGTTAGGTTAGGTGTTGAGCATATGAGTGTTGAGATTTTTTTAAATTTCGGACGCTCTTAACTCCATATAAATAAAAATGGGAATTTTTATCTAAGAAAACTTCTTTGAAATGGGAATAATTCTGTTGATTTAATTTTCACTCAAAACTTCCGAGTTAGGAGTCATGATCATTTATAAATTTTCTCGATTCAGGAGATAATGAAAATATTTTTCTAAAAATCAAACAGATCGCTTGATAATTCCCATCCGAATCTACCCTACGATAATGAAATTAATCCACCGTGTCAATTTTGAGTTGTGTCTTCAAATTAGCATTTAGGGGGTGAGAAATATCAGATTCAAAAAAGCGCAGGATAAATTGCTTTTTAAATCAAAAATCGAACGGTTCGATGATTTTCCTTGATAATTCTTCGTACAATCGTACATGAATTATTGACTATAGTTGCGTTATTTTTTGGCACGCTTTATAGAGGCGGAACTAGATGGGAGGCTTGAGTGTTGATTTGATCAAATTTCATACGCTCTAAACTCAATACCTATTATCTAGGATAAAAAATTGAAATTTTTATCAAGGAAAATTTGTTTCGAAATTAGAATAATTCTGTTTATTTAATTTTAACTCGAAACTTTGAAGTTGGGAGTAATAATTTATAAAATTTTCTCGATTTCAAGAGATACTGAAAATATTTTTCCAAAAATCTAACGACGGATCGATTGATAATTCCCATCCGAGTCCACCCTATGATAATAAAATGAATCAATCTTGCAAATTTTTAGTTGTTATGTCTTGAAATTAGCATTGAGAAGCACAGGCGAAGTACTGGACAGTGTACAGGCTGACCCAAATTGCTTGATTTTGGCTGTTTCTGGTACTTCTAGGCTAGATAGGTGAAAATGTTGAAAGGAGTTCGATTTTCGTTATAACACCATAACTGAAAGACGTTTCACGATATCTTCATTTGTTTCGAAGATTCAACGAAATTTTGATATTTTGGCGATTTCGAAAATGTGCCATAACTTCTTCATTTTCTAAAATATCAAAAACTTTCTACAGGCACTTTTTCATTGAGAATACGACACCGTATTCATTTTTTTTTATCTCTTGTATAAAGGATGAAAAAAAAACAACTTTCTTATTGTAAATACGAATGGTGTCTTTTTTGATCCTATATGTTATGCAAGAAAATCAGCTCTTCAAAAATATATGTCGATATATTATTTTTTCATAATCAATTAAATTATTTTTTCTGTTCCGCTACTTCCATAGAATAATGTATGACAGACTCAATTTTTGGTAATCATTCCACTTTTTTGCTATTCCTTTTCTCAAATATGGCAATAATATATCGACATACAGGGTTGGGATAAATTTTGGCACCAAATTAATATCTTTAAAACGAAACGGGCGATATTTTTGAAATTTGGCAGCTGAGTGTAATGGACCACAATGCATCTGATGAGCATATTTTCATTAATGAGATACTTCCGGTTTAACCGGAAATGACGAAAAAAAAATTATTTAAATGGGACACCCTGTATATTTCTGCAGATTCTGAAAGTGCACCTTGTTTCGGATCTGTCCATATCGGGTTCCATGCTTTTCATGACGTATTTTTTATGAAAATCTCTAAAGAGAAGAAATACAGGGCTTTTACTAGTAGAAAAAATTTATTGAAAATAATTTAAAAAAAATCATTTTAAATGTTCGAAGTGCTTGCCATTCACTCAGCTGCCAAATTTCAAAATTACCGTCCGTTCCGTTTTGAATATATTAATTTGGTGCCAAACTTTATCCCAACCCTGTATATATATTTTCGAAGAGCTGATTTTTTTTTGCATGAGATAGGATCAAAAAAATATACCATTCGTATTTAAAATAAGAAACTTGTTTTTTCCACCCTCTATACAAGAGATAAAAAAACTGAATACGGTGTCGTATTGCTAATGAAAAAGTGCATGTAGAAAGTTTTTGCCGTTTTCAGATATTTTAGAAAAAAAATGATTGAAGACATTTTTTTCTTTGATAATCAGATTAAAGTCTCTTACTCTCTACTAAAGAATATCGAAACATAAGACATAAGAAATAATTAAACGACAATGTAATATTCATGTGAATAGCGACATATTATACATTTTTGATATCAGCAAAAATTTTGTAGCAAAATAAGAGAAATCTCGACTATGAAAAATTCAATCATATCTTTCTTTGGAAATTCCAACGCCTGTTTCGAGTCGAAACGATTATGGACTAATGTTGAAGTCGTACTAGTACAAAGCGATAATTCAGAGAAAATCAAAAGCCTCTATTCAAATTCCTCTCGCTTTCGGGACAAATTTGTTACGACTACATTGCCCTACCATAAAAACGAAAAATATTTGAGGAATTAGGATTTGGGCAAATGATTTCTGAGAATTTCGGTTCGAAGTCTTTTCGAAAAAGCTACCCACCCATAGTTCAGTGAAGTGCTGCCAGTCGTTTTGGAGCAACGTCAAATAATCTCCACAACAATAATAGGTGGTTACAATGTCACTTCCTGTCATTTATATATACCGAATATCAACCATCTTCTTCACTTTCTGGAACACAATTATATCTTAATCCTACTTATCTCATTTTCTATACAGGGTAGGGCCATAAATGGCTTATTTCTGTAGTCAAGACTTTACCTGGTAATTAGCCTGTCATTTTTATTACCTCACTTCGACAAGTATATATATTGGTACCTATGAGTACTCGAGCAGGCCCTGTATTATGTTATGAGGATATTATTTTCTTTGTGTACTGTTCGTTCCTTCAAATTCGTATTATTTGAATACTTAGTACGATATTTGAATTATTCTCCAAGTGATTCAAAAACTACACATCAGAAGGAATTGAAATTCGGCTTATACAGAATATCGTGAAGATGAGTATGGGGTGTTTAGTTTTCAACATTCAGTAGTTTTAGATAGATTCGCATTCCGGAATCCAAAAAAATTGACAGGATCAGTCGAAGAAATCATCCATTATATCAGAAATATTGGAGATTTTTTTACTGATTACCTAGAATTTTATATATTTCTAGTTACGCGATCCTGAGAAAAATATATCGACATATTCAGTTACTTTGGATATATGTATAAATATCATAAAATCCACAGAAATTTCAACTCTTAAGCCACAGACTTCTATAGGGGGTTGTGCTTAAGCTAAGGGCATAATGCAAGGTAACGAATAGCCAATGACGTTCGAGAATTCAGTAGCCTATGGGTAGCCCCCGTGCTTCCACCCTCGCCACCCACCCCTCGAACGTACCGTGCAAATTACGCACAGCTTCATAATGAGTTTAAAAGCACAAGGTACCAGTTACTAGCTAGCAAAAAACTTCAGAGTAGAATCAGTGTAAAGTGATAAGTAAAATCCGTGACAATGAAATACCAAATTTCGAAAAAATCTGAAGAAACCATTGAGAACAAACAACTTTTAAAAAAGGAAATCATTCCTCAACAAGTAAGTACAAAATTTCAATAATTTTCATGTCAGGAATTCTTCTGATTGCATTACATTTTTTGCATGTGAATGGGAATTTCTAAAAGTATATTTACTTGTATATTTCTTAATAATTATCAGCATTTTGGGATATAACGAAGTTTGTTTCCAACTGTACATTTTACAATTTATTAATATTATTTTTTTTTCTTAGAATGGAGAATTGCCCAAAACGGAGGTAATTGATCAAGGAGGAGAAAAATTGGAATTAGAAAAGGTAAGTTTCTGATGAGTACAAGAAAATTAATGAAAAATTAAACTTTTTACTAACATAAGATGTAAATTATTAGAAAGTTATTCTTCAATCAAATTTTATTTTCAATCGCTTCACATGCCGCCATAAAAATAATCTCAGTTATTTCTGAAAATGATATTAATTCATTTTTATTTACAGAAAATTCCCCGCAAGAAAATGTCGAAAAACAAGAAACTACCGACAACAATACAGCCCCATCAAACAGAATTATTGAAACAAATAAAATTTCTGGAACTTTTCAACTTGACGACGTTTGAGAACATCAAGAAGATGCAGTCCATCAGGGTGGGCAAAAGAAACAGAAAACCCACAAAGAATCCAAATTTCATTTATGAAAATGAAAAATCACCGGTAAGTTCATACTGAAATATTTCCTGAAAATTTTAATTCAACACATTTTATATTTGATAATGTTTTGCGATACTGAGTTTCACATGGCATGAATATGATTTAGTTTCCAATTCCAATAACATTTTCCCAATAGAGAAACTCGTAAACTTTTCATGTGAGCATGTTAGCTCGATTATACAACAGTTTCGAACATTCAATTAAAGATTATACCAAAATGACTATAATCAGATGTTACAAAGACAATTCTAATTGATAATTTGCAATTCTTTCCAGGTGACAAGAAAAAGCAAGAATACCAAATGATACTAAACAAGCAGTTGACATCGAAGCCAAAATGCCGGTAAGTTAATTTTTAAGCTTTCATTAATTATCTTCCTACAAACAACTGTAAAGACTCGAACATTCAAAAACCGGTATGCTGATTTAACTACATCAAATTTTGATAGATGATGAGTTTCCTCCTTTCTCAATTTCATAGGTATCTTATCAAAAGTTATAAATCGAAAGATTTAAAGATATTCCGGATCTTTTCGAAATAGTGTTTCAACTATAATGTTATTCAATTCTTTCATTTTGAGCGATCTGAAACTGATTAATTAATGTTTTTTTTTATTTATTTCTAGGAGCAGTACCTGTGAAGATTTCATGGATGTTTTCCAATATATGTAAAATATGTATATATGTAAAAAAAATTTGTCTTCAACGACTATTATTCTTAGTTGTGTAATAATTCTACTCTGTAAATAACCTTTTGTAAATATCTGTAAAAATTCTAATCTTTTTAAAATAAATTTATAAATCAAAACTTATGTTTTTATTCATCATCCAAAATACTAAACACAAGTTACAACTTCTTCAATGGAATATTTTCTCACAAGAACCAATAAGTAAGTTAGGAAGAACCATTTTCAGGTACGTTTAGTAAAAAGAACAACTCAACGTAACTTTATCTGATCTAATCTGACACTACAGATTTTCTTCGTGAAATATTATGAATATATGAATTTTCTTGATAATAAAATATGCATCCCTTCAAAGATTAAATCACTAGACATATTTATGAATAACTTCAGTTTTCTACTATTTCAAGATCATTTGAAATTCTCGATAGCAAAATAGAATGAAGCGAATGAAAAATAATGAATTTATTTATGGATTTACTCGGCAAAATTGAAGGGTGAAAATGAAAAGTATTAAATTTTAAATTCACTAAGCTGAAGGACTTCACATTCAGATCAATGTTGATGTGTTCGTCAATTTTTATATTGGTTGCATGATTAAACTTATCATTTAATTATTTAAATGAAGTAAATTTTCAATATAGGTGTACTAACCGGCTCTGGTCGAGGAGTAACATTGAGTTATAGCTTATTTAGTCCATTCTTTTCCAGAGTATTAAATGTTAAATTTACAGCCTGAAGGACTTCACATTCAGATCAATGTTGAAATATTTTCTGTTCGTCAATATTTATATTGGTTGCGTGATTACAATAATCATTTAAATGAAGTCCATTTTCAATATATGTGTACTAACCTTCTGTAGTCGTGGAGTGACATTGAGTAACAGCTTATGTAGTCCATATTTTCTCAAAGTATACAAGTGAATGAAACCTACTTAATTTTGATATCTCCAATTTTCATAGCGATATTCCTTAATTTCTTCTGATTTCGAGAAATGTACTGAAAATATCAAAAAGTCCTTAGGTTAAATTTTCCCAGATTAAAGAAGAGTCATCCTAATTAATAGATCATTAATTGCAATTTCAATGCATTCTTTGATTTTCTCTAATGTTATGAATGAGCGAGTTGAATCGAATAAGCGGCAAGAATATTCTGAATAGTGTTTTCTGAAATAATGAGCACATATAAGAGAAAGTGGATGAGGCATGAACAATTGGAAGTTTTTGTGCTTTCAGGTAGTGGTGGTTTCTATATTCATATTTGATGTGAATGGGCGCTTCTAACTAGAATAAACAAAAACAAAAATTTCAGCAGAATTGAAAATGTGTTTCATTCACAACAAAAGCACTGATTGAAGTCTAACGTCTGTTTTCGCAAGCAATATAAAATTTACATATTATAGTTCTAGTTAAAAACGTTAAAATTCTTCTTATACCTTAAACCTTGAATATTTGCCTATTTGCCTTATTTATACATTTCAATTAAGGAATGATTCATATATCAAAATCACTTCGGATTGTGTATTTTCTCAAGTGAGCTGCTCGTCAATGATGAATTTGATCACATTAGCGATTTTCCTCCTTCTTTCCCGATCTTCAAAAGGATGTATTACCCATATTGATTCCAAAGGAATAGCTTCATCCCCCTAGAACGAAGATCAAGTATTCTCAATAGTGATCCAAAAATTATTCTTCAGTTACCTTAATCAAGTCCAAATCGAAACCTTCTATGAGAGACATAGTCAGTGCTTCTATAGTCACAGCAATAGTGAATACAATGTTTTTTTCATGTCCATCTTGAACTCTTCAACATCGAAAATCTCAGGAGAACTGCCCAAGAGGGAAATATAGTGTTTCATTTTCGCTGCATACTCATTGATGAAGTTATTCCAATGCACTGATAAAACATCTTCACCAACACAAGTGAATAAGAAGAAAGTAATATCATTTGAAAAAGGCGCCCATCTAGAATGATGTATCTTCAATTAATTCTATGATAAATGGATTCCAAAAATACCTGGCTAATTGAAAGTCGATTATTGTAATATGAAGATCCTTTTCATCATTTCGAAAGAGAAAATTTGGAATCCAAGCATCACCTTAAGTTATTCCTGATAGATGGGAATGATGTTTTTCACAAATATCACACGTTTTTCTGAAATTCGGTTCTTGATTATTTGTCACCATTTAACGGTTTCAATAAAAATACTCACTTATAAAAGTTATCTTTGCAGACCTTGTCTATTTTCTCATAGTACATTTGAGGCAGTTCTTTTTTAGTTGCATCTATCACTAGATTGAACAGTGATTCTTGAAATTTTCCGTACCAAGAGTAATATTTTTCAGCAAAGTAGACTTCCTTAACAGAAATGAATTATATACAACTACCGTCAAGTAAATAAGTAATAAAGTGAGGAGGTTAAGAAAAACTTCAGTTTTTGTTGAAAAAATATTCTGTCGTCAAACTAGCAGATCCACTAAATATGACAACAATCACAAATTGTTAATTTTCAAATAAAAAATAGCTTTACAAATTCTTTTTCAACGCTCAATGTGCAATCGAATGTCCTTTCATTTGACATATTATCATAATCCATATATTTTTCGTTAATAATAATTAGTAACAGAATAATGTAGTAGTACTCTCCATTCACAAATTGTAAATTCCTAATTTTTAATAACAAAATGGCAAAACCCTTTCTTATTTTAGCCATATCGCCGAATAGGTAATCAAATTACCTTTCATTTGATGAATCACAATTCATATTATATATTCCCATTAAAAAAAAAATAAAGTAGGGCGTTGAAGATAAATATCGAATTAAAAAAAGCACAGCATAAAATGCTTTTGAAATTAAAAATAGAGAGAGAGGATTTTTCTTAATAATTCTTCGTACAAGAATTATTAATGAGGTACGTTACTTTTTGGTACGCTGTAGGTATACAGGGTCTTTCACGAGGAACCTCACCCATATTTATACGGGAAACTACTGAACGTATTTTCATGAAATTCAGCACTTATGTATTTCACGGTGCTGATGAAATCTAAAATATTTTCAAGGCATGAGCACCTCCGGTTTTTCCGGAAATGACGTCAACTTCCGTTTTTCAAATAAGAACACCATTTTTTCATTGCAGAAATAGATTCCTTAGAAAATTTCAAGTTATTTTGATGTAACATTTTTCAGTTTTGGTTGGAAAATTCTCTCTGAGCGGGATTTTTCAAGATGTAAGATTGATGTATCCACTTTAAAAATCGAAATCGCGATTCATGATACAGGGAGTGAAAAAATCGCTTTCAAAGTTAGGGATGACAAAATCGTGAAATAGTAATTTACGTAACAAGTCCGGAAAATAGGGTTTTTTGGACGAATAGACAAGATTCTAGGACGAGCCGGAGGCGAGTCCTGGAAGTCTGTGAGTCCAAAAAAACAATTTCCGGGCGTGTTGCGTACAATATTTTTTCGGCAACCGTGAAGAATTACAAATCAATGAGATGACACATCCCTTTATTGATTTTGATTCATATTTGAATTAAACAGAACAGAACTGTCATCCGTTATTTCGTTGCTATTGTGATGATCATAACAATGACAACAACGACGTGTTTTTCCGGCCTAGGCCGGGAAATGCTACTTTCTCAAAGAAAAAGCGTTCGGGAAGTAGGGAATTCCCGGACGGTTGCCGAAAATAGTAATTTACGTAACAAGTCCGGAAAATAGGGTTTTTTTGGACGAATAGACAAGATTCTAGGACGAGCCGGAGGCGAGTCCTGGAAGTCTGTGAGTCCAAAAAAACTATTTCCGGGCGTGTTGCGTACAATATTTTTTCGGCAACCGTGAAGAATTACAAATCAATGAGATGACACATCTCTTTATTGATTTTGATTCATATTTGAATTAAACAGAACAGAACTGTCATCCGTTATTTCGTTGCTATTGTGATGATCATAACAATGACAACAACGACGTGTTTTTCCGGCCTAGGCCGGGAAGTACGTACTTTCCGGCCTAGGCCGGGAAATGCTACTTTCTCAAAGAAAAAGCGTCCGGGAAGTGGGTACTTCCCGGACGGTTGCCGAAAAAATCAATTTTTTCAAATTAGAACCCCATTTTTTTATGGCAGATATTGAATCTACGTTAAAAAATAATGTGAGTGTATGCATCACACCCTTGCCCTAAAATGGATATTTTCTGAGTTATTCACAAAAAACTGTTTTTCGTCTTGAATTTTCAGCTATTTCTTTTCCCTTCACGCCAAAAAGATGAAATTTTCAGGAACTGTTACTTAAACCATGTTTTAGATTTTACTACCCTAATATGCAAGAGAAAAAAGTTACAGGTTGTTCCTAAATAGATGGCGAATTTGGATTCGAATTTGTATCGGAAACCTCTTTATTTCAACTAATCGGCCATCGGTTTTCTCTCCAGTGATAAATAAATAATTCCTTATGAAACATATTCAAAAACTTACCATGTTTTACATTCTTTTTTTTTAATGATAGATATCATTAATTACATCTGCCAAATTCCTCTTTATTCAGTAGCATTTTGTGTTTACTATTAATTTGGTGATAATTCGTATTAAGTTATAAAATTGATCACTATGCCTAATTTTACCAATGAAGATTATAATCTCATTCTACTTCATGGAGAATGTAATAAAGTTGTAGATAGAACCAGTGGCGTAACGTTCCTCAGTCAGGCCCCCCCCAATGATTGTCCCCGGGCCCCACTCCTTCTTCAGCTCCTACCACAATACATCTAATTACCCATTCTTTTGTACCATCTTTTAATTCATTATCAACGTCAATTCTATATTAGGTTTACCTCAATCCTCAATCATTTATTTTATATGACTGTTCAACAATTCATTTGTGGGTGAAACATAGTAGTCTATTTTGCAGAAACTATTGAAATTCCAATAAACCAACTGCATCAATTTTAACCGATATACTTTAACGATTTCCTTATAATTAACATTTTATAAGCTTTTTTACTTTTTCATTCTAACTATTATTTGAAATTAATTTTTACACCTAGACTGAACCCGTGTAATCATATCAAACATTTATAAGTTTTTGCTCTATGATAAGCCTACCTCAACAATTTCGCTGATAATTTTAAACCTATAAATAAATTATTTCAAAAGAAGAAAACAGGATATGACTGAAATACATAATATGTTAATAAACAATAACGTTGGTTTTAATCAACTCTTCAAAAACAAATTTAATGTTAATAGTGAATTGAACAAATACTGGGATTTGATCGTTTATAAATCTTATATATTTGACGCATGAGGGTGATTTTCAGGAATAGTTTAGATAGGTAATTAAAATTGTCAGAAATGAATGAAGAAAGTTAATCAGAGAATTAATTAGGTACTATGAGTATTTTGTGTTTTATTATAATAAATATTTCTATGATTTAATTGAAAATTGTATGATCTTTACCCCGCGGGCCCCTAGACCCCGTGGGCCCCCACCCAACGGGGGGTCTGGGGGGGTGTACGTTACGCCACTGGATAGAACGATTCGACTGTTCTTTAGAGGTTTCCTGACCGACCCAGACCAACGAGAGATACCATTAACAGAACCATGACAAACTTGAGAAATGTCGGATCTTTCGTTAAGAAAACTATACACAGAGAAAAAAGTGTAGTAGAAGATGAGAACAACGAAATTACAGTTCTTGCATATTTTCGTGTGAATCCTCAAAATTCTCTCAAAGATGCCAAGATTGATCTGGGATTATCTCAATCGAGTGTTTGGAGAATATCAAAAAAACATAAAATGCACCCATATAAATTCAATAGGGTACAGCATTTGAAGGAAACTGATTTCGTCAGGAGAACAGAGTTTTGCGAAGCTATGATGATTCGATTTCAAGAGAATGAAAACTTTTTGAACTGTATAATTTGGACAGATGAATCTAAATTCACAAAGAATGGTTCTTTCAATAGGCATAACAGTCATTATTGGGATGAAGAGAACAACCACCACTTCAGACAATGGAACTTTCAAGAGACCTGGAGTTTCAATGTTTTTTGCGAAATCAAAAATAATGCAATTCTCGATGCTCACATTTATGATGGGACTTTAACTGGTAAGATAGAACACTACACATGTTTGCATTATTTAAAGAATGTTATCCCTTAGGAGATAGATATTCTGACATACTGACTCAAATAATTGAGCCGCTAGTACAGAACCATAATGACTTATGGTATCAACAAGATGGCGCGCCTCCACACAATTCACTCAATGTGTAAAATATCCTCTACAGGCTATTTGAAGATCCATGGTTGGCGAACAATGGTCCACATCTTTGGCCACCACGTTCTCCCGATTTAACTCCTTTAGACTATTATGTTTGGGGTAGGATAAAAAATATTGTCTACTCAACTCCCCTGACTGATAAAGAGGACTGCATAGAACGAGTCAGAGATGCGTTCAGGTTTGTTTAGATTTTTAGATTCATAGTTTTGAAACTCAATTTGGTTTTTAAACACTTTTGCAGATCTCTTCCTCCCGATGAAATAAGAAGAGCAACGCACGAAGCATTCCTGAGACGTATAAATAAATGTCTAGAAATTAACGGTCAAAACTTTGAGCATCTTCTCTAGTTATAACTGCGAGAGTTTGCCATGGTTCTCCTAATAGTAACTTGAAGTCGGTTTCAAGAAGGGGTGAAAAATCTACAGCATGGTTCAAATAACAGTTCCTGAAAATTTCATCTTTTTGGCGTGAAGGGAAAAGAAATAGCTGAAAATTCAAGACGAAAAACAGTTTTTTGTGAATAACTCAGAAAATATCCATTTTAGGGCAATGGTGTGATGCATACACCCACATTATTTTTTAACGTAGATTCAATATCTGCCATAAAAAAATTGGGTTCTAATTTGAAAAAATTGATTTTTCACGATTTTGTCATCCCTAACTTTGAAAGCGATTTTTTCACCCCCTGTATCATGAATCGCGATTTCGATTTTTAAAGTGGATACATCAATCATACATCTTGAAAAATCCCAAAAATGAAAATTTTCCATCTGAAAACCTCGAAGTTATTCTTGTTTCAGTGGAGCTCTATTTTCGAATTTTCCCGCTCAGAGAGAATTTTCCAACCAAAACTGAAAAATGTTACATCAAAATAACTTGAAATTTTCTAAGGAATCTATTTCTGCAATAAAAAAATTGTGTTCTAATTTGAAAAACGGAAGTTGACGTCATTTCCGGAAAAACCGGAGGTGCTCATGCCTTGAAAATATTTTAGATTTCATCAGCATCGTGAAATACTTATAAGTGCTGAATTTCATGAAAATACGTTCAGTAGTTTTCCGTACAAATATGGGTGAGGTTCCTCGTGAAAGACCCTGTAGATGCGGAACAACATGGGAGGCATGAGTTTTGAGATTTTTTTAAATTTCGTACGCTCTAAACTCAATATAGATAAAAAATGGGAATTTTTATCTAATAAAACTTCTTTGAAATGGGAATAATTCTGTTGATTTAATTTTCACGCAAAGCTTCGGAGTTAGGTTAGGTGTTGAGCAAAACTTCCGAGTTAGGAGACATGATCATTTATAAATTTTCTCGATTCAGGAGATAATGAAAATATTTTTCTAAAAATCAAACAGATCGCTTGATAATTCCCATCCGAGTCTACCCTACGATAATGAAATTAATCCACCGTGTCAATTTTGAGTTGTCTTCAAATTAGCATTTAGGGGGTGAGAAATATCAGATTCAAAAAAGCGCAGGATAAATTGCTTTTTAAATCAAAAATCGAACGGTTCGATGATTTTCCTTGATAATTCTTCGTACAATCGTACATGAATTATTGACTATAAGTTGCGTTATTTTTTGGCACGCTGTATAGAGGCGGAACTAGATGGGAGGCTTGAGTGTTGATTTGATCAAATTTCATACGCTCTAAACTCAATATTATCTAGGATAAAAAATTGAAATTTTTATCAAGGAAAATTTGTTTCGAAATTGGAATAATTCTGTTTATTTAATTTTAACTCGAAACTTTGAAGTTGGGAGTAATAATTTATAAAATTTTCTCGATTTCAAGAGATACTGAAAATATTTTTCCAAAAATCTAACGACGGATCGATTGATAATTCCCATCCGAGTCCACCCTATGATAATAAAATGAATCAATCTTGCAAATTTTTAGTTGTTATGTCTTGAAATTAGCATTGAGAAGCACAGGCGAAGTACTGGACAGTGTACAGGCTGACCCAAATTGCTTGATTTTGGCTGTTTCTGGTACTTCTAGGCTAGATAGGTGAAAATGTTGAAAGGAGTTCGATTTTCGTCATAACACCATAACTGAAAGCCGTTTCACGATATCTTCATTTGTTTCGAAGATTCAACGAAATTTTGATATTTTGGCGATTTCGAAAATGTGCCATAACTTCTTCATTTTCTAAAATATCAAAAACTTTCTACAGGCACTTTTTCATTGAGAATACGACACCGTATTCATTTTTTTTCTATCTCTTGTATAAAGGATGAAAAAAAAACAACTTTCTTATTGTAAATACGAATGGTGTCTTTTTTGATCCTATATGTTATGCAAGAAAATCAGCTCTTCAAAAATATATGTCTATATATTATTTTTTCATAATCAATTAAATTATTTTTTCAGTTCCGCTACTTCCATACACGCCCGGATCTAGGGGGGGGCAAGCGGGGCGCTTGCCCTGGGCGCCAGCTCAAGGGGGCGCCAAAAACAACCAGAGGTTAAATTTTCCTCACTGATTTTCTCGGAAAAAAGTTTTATTATTAAATATGACCCGACTCTGAAGTGCCATCTTGACCACTCAAAAAAAAGACAAAACATCGGTCCGAAACTATACAAAAAGAAATTATCGATTCAATGGCCACCAAATTTCGGAATAACATTATTGATGAGATCAAAGAGGCCAACTATTTCACTATTATGTTCGACTGCACCCCAGATGTATCTCACACAGAACGAATGAACCAGGTTATACGATATTTAAAGAGAACGGAGTCTGGATATGAGATAAAGGAAAGTTTTATTGACTTCTTAGAAGTTGACGGCAAAACTGGAATTCTGGATAAACTGCAAGCTTTTGATTTAGATGTCAAAAAATGTCGTGGGCAATCCTACGGCAGCAGACCTAATATGGCTGGCATAAAGTACAAAGGACAATCCAGAATTCTTCTGATGGCAGTATTAGTTCCATGCCTAGCACACACTCTTTGAATCTTTTGGGTGTTCATTCGGCTTCATCATGTTCAGAAGCAAAATTTTTATTTGATGTTGTACAAAAACTGTATTTTTTTTGTTACTTCAACCACACGATGGACAATTATGAAAAAGTGCATGAAAACAAATTTGAGAGGAAGTAGTCAAACAAGATGGGCTGAACATCAAGCTGTTAATGCCTTGTTCAATATTTTACCGGGAGTTGTGAAGGCTGTGGAAAAAATCAAAGAATACTCACTAGTCGCAGAATCCAAGTATGAAGCTGGTCATTTGCTTCATGCTGTGATGGATTTTAGATACATCCTGAACCTAACAATTCGGTATAATATTCTGCGAGAAATCGATAGGGTCACCGTGGAAATTCAGGGGATATAATTATTTCACGTTCATTACCATTTATGCAAGGTCTTGTGAAGATCTTGCAGGGAATGAGAGAAAAACCTATTGAAAACTGGATCTCGGAAGCTACACTTTTTTCAGAAGAATTGGATGTGGAGCCAATTCTTAGAAATAATCGTGCGAAGTTGAGTCAAGAACGCTAGATCTAGTTGGTTTATTCTCGAAGGAAATTATCTTCAGAAAAATGGGACCTTTTTAGCGCAAGAATATTTTTGTTAGGAACTAGCGGTATTCAAAAAGCTGGTTCCTGAAATTAGTGGAAGATCGACTTCATTAGACCTGCTACGAATTATTCACAGGCAAGATCTGCGAGTAGCTTTCCCTAATGTCAGTATAGCTGTTAGAATATACTGGACATTACCTACCACGTCTGCAAGATGTGAACGCAGTTTCAGCAAATTGAAAATAATAAAAAATTATTTGCTTTCCTCAATGAATCAGAAACGTCTCTATGGTCTCTCGATCTTATCTATAAAAAAGAAAACTGCTTCCGAAACAGATTTCGAGGAGTTGATAGATAGATGAGTTCACGGAATGAAAATCACGCCGCGTGAAGCTGTCAAGAAAAAAATCTAATTTCTTTCTTTGTGATATTTTCCTTATTATCAGTTTTTATTTTTATTATTCATTTGTTTCATTTTTTTTGTTATTTTTTATGAATTCATATATGTATTTCACAAATGGGGGGGCGCCATCATGAATTTTTGCCCCGGTCAGAAAAAGTCGTAGATCCGGGCCTGCTTCCATAGAATAATGTATGACAGACTCAATTTTTGGTAATTATTCCACTTTTTTGCTATTCCTTTTCTCAAATATGGCAATAATATATCGACATACAGGGTTGGGATAAAGTTTGGCACCAAATTAATATCTTTAAAACGAAACGGGCGATATTTTTGAAATTTGGCAGCTGAGTGTAATGGACCACAATGCATCTGATGAGCATATTTTCATTAATGAGATACTTCCGGTTTAACCGGAAATGACGAAAAACAATTTATTTAAATGGGACACCCTGTATATTTCTGCAGATTCTGAAAGTGCACCTTGTTTCGGATCTGTCCATATCGGGTTCCATGCTTTTCATGACGTATTTTTTATGAAAATCTCTAAAGAGAAGAAATACAGGGCTTTTACTAGTAGAAAAAATTTATTGAAAATAATTTAAAAAAAATCATTTTAAATGTTCGAAGTGCTTGCTCTTCACTCAGCTGCCAAATTTCAAAATTACCGTCCGTTCCGTTTTGAATACATTAATTTGGTGCCAAACTTTATCCCAACCCTGTATATATATTTTCGAAGAGCTGATTTTTTTTTGCATGAGATAGGATCAAAAAAATATACCATTCGTATTTAAAATAAGAAACTTGTTTTTTCCAGCCTCTATACAAGAGATAAAAAACTGAATACGGTGTCGTATTGCTAATGAAAAAGTGCATGTAGAAAGTTTTTGCCGTTTTCAGATATTTTAGAAAAAAAATGATTGAAGACATTTTTTTCTTTGATAATCAGATTAAAGTCTCTTACTCTCTACTAAAGAATATCGAAACATAAGACATAAGAAATAATTAAACGACAATGTAATATTCATGTGAATAGCGACATATTATACATTTTTGATATCAGCAAAAATTTTGTAGCAAAATAAGAGAAATTTCGACTATGAAAAATTCAATCATATCTTTCTTTGGAAATTCCAACGCCTGTTTCGAGTCGAAGCGATTATGGACTAATGTTGAAGTCCTACTAGTACAAAGCGATAATTCAGAGAAAATCAAAAGCCTCTATTCAAATTCCTCTCGCTTTCGGGACAAATTTGTTACGACTACATTGCCCAACCATAAAAACGAAAAATATTTGAGGAATTAGGATTTGGGCAAATGATTTCTGAGAATTTCGGTTCGAAGTCTTTTCGAAAAAGCTACCCACCCATAGTTCAGTGAAGTGCTGCCAGTCGTTTTGGAGCAACGTCAAATAATCTCCACAACAATAATAGGTGGTTACATTGTCACTTCCTGTCATTTATATATACCGAATATCAACCATCTTCATCACTTTCTGGAACACAATTATATCTTAATCCTACCTATCTCATTTTCTATACAGGGTAGGGCCATAAATGGCTTATTTCTGTAGTCAAGACTTTACCAGGTAATTAGCCTGTCATTTTTATTACCTCACTTCGACAAGTAGATATATTGGTACCTACGAGTACTCGGGCAGGCCCTTTATTATGTTATGAGGATATTATTTTCTTTGTGTACTGTTCGTTCCTTCAAATTCGCATTATTTGAACACTTAGTACGATATTTGAATTATTCTCTAAGTGATTCAAAAACTATAGTCTGTTCAAATATAAGAGAATGTAAACAAACAAACCAAATCGGTTTGTTTTGCGCATACTAACAGCTTATTGGTCAAAGGATCTTTTCTACAATTCTTGTCACGCCCCCAAAAGACTGCCAGGATCGTACTTAAAGCTTAGAACGGAATGTCGATAGTAGGTACAGAAAAGGACTGATTATATGTCATATAGGGGGAGAAGACGGATTTGTAGAGAACGGCCTATGGTTTTTCGAATCGAAAAAATCCGGAGATTACCATCAGGAAATGAACGGGGAATCGTTCGAAAAGTGGTTCTCAACAATTTTGCCAACTCTGGATCATAACGCTGTCATCGTAATGGACAACGCCAGTTATCATTCGAGAAAAATGGAATCGATTCCGTCTTCAACCCGCAAGGAAGATGTCAAAAATTGGTTGCTCAGTAAAAATATTTCCTTCGAAAATGATCTTTTGAAGGCGGAACTTCTTGCTCTGGTCAAGGCAAATAGAGGGAGGTATGAAAAATTAATTATAGATGAAATGGCCAATGAGACGGGAAGAACAGTATTGAGACTCCCACCATATCATTGCGAGCTGAATCCAATCGAGCTCATTTGGGCTCAAGTAAAAGGAAAAGTAGCTGCTCAGAACTCCTCATTTAAAATTGCTGAGGTTCGTAATTTGTTTCTGGGAGCTATAGGCTCGATTGGTGCTGAGAAATGGAAGAAATGCATACATCATGTTGTAACTGATGTCGAAGAAAAAATGTGTCAGCTCGATAATATCATGGAGTCAACAATAGAGCGAGTGCTGGTGAATCTGGATGAAAGTGACACAGAAGAAGACCAACAAAATTCTGAATAATTTTTAATAGGGTAATACATAATATATTATTTTGGACGCTGCATTATTTTTTTCAAACTTATGACATTTGTAATTTGAATATGTTGAATAAATGAATTTGAGTTTATATGATTGTGTGAACTATCCTCGATCCGACCCTGGAGCCCTGAAATAAAGTCTCTACCTGAAGAAAGCCCATCCTACCTCTGCGCGACTTTGTTTATTTTGATGTCTCTTATATTTGAACAGAGTATAGATACACATCAGAGGGAAATAAGGAATTGAAATTCGGCGTATACAGAATATCGTGAAGATGAGTATGGGGTTTTCAACTTTCAGTAGTTTTAGATAGATTCGCATTCCGGAATCCAAAAAAATTAACAGGATCAGTCGAAGAAATCATCCATTATATCAGAAATATTGGAGATTTTTTTTACTGATTAGCTAGAATTTTGTATATTTCTAGTTACGCGATCCTGAAAAAAATATATCGACATATTCAGTCACTTTGGATATTATGTATAAATATCATAAAATCCATAGAAATTTCAACTCTTGAGCCCCAGACTTCTATAGGGGGTTGTGCTTAAGCTAAGGGCATAATGCAAGGTAACGAATAGCCAATGACGTCCGAGAATTCAGTAGCCTATGGGTAGACCCGGTGCTTCCACCCTCGCCACCCACCCCTCGACCGTACCGTGCAAATTACGCACAGCTTCATAATGAGTTTAAAAGCACAAGGTAACAGTAACTAGCTAGCAAAAAACTTCAGAGTAGAATCAGTGTAAAGTGATAAATAAAAACAGTGACAATGAAATACCAAATTTCGAAAAAATCTGAAGAAACCATTGAGAACAAACAACTTCTAAAAAAGGAAATGATTCCTCAACAAGTAAGTACACAATTTCAATAATTTTCATGTCAGGAATTCTTCTGATTGCATTACATTTTTTGCATGTGAATGGGAATTTCTAAAAGTATATTTACTTGTATATTTCTTAATAATTATCAGCATTTTGGGATATAACGAAGTTTGTTTCCAACTGTACATTTTACAATTTATTAATATTATTTTTTGTTCTTAGAATGGAGAATTGCCCAAAACGGAGGTAATTGATCAAGGAGGAGAAAAATTGGAATTAGAAAAGGTAAGTTTCTGATGAGTACAAGAAAATTAATGAAAAATTAAACTTTTTACTAACATAAGATGTAAATTATTAGAAATTTATTCTTCAATCAAATTTTATTTTCAATCGCTTCACATGCCACCATAAAAATAATTTCAGTTATTTCTGAAAATGATATTAATTCATTTTTATTTACAGAAAATTCCCCGCAAGAAAATATCGAAAAACAAGAAACTACCGACAACAATACAGCCCCACCAAAAAGAATTATTGAAACAAATAGAATTCTTGGAACTTTTCAACCTGACGACGTTTGAGAACATCAAAAAGATGCAGTCCATCAGGGTGGGCAAAAGAAACAGAAAACCCACAAAGAATTCAAATTTCGTTTATGAAAATGAAAAATCACCGGTAAGTTCATACTGAAATATTTCCTGAATATTTTACTTCAACACATTTTATATTTGATAATATTTTGCGATACTGAGTTTCACATGGCATGAATATGATTTAGTTTCCAATTCCAATAACGTTTTCCCAATAGAGAAACTCGTAAACTTTTCATGTGAGCATGTTAGCTCCATTATACAACAGTTTCGAACAATCAATTAAAGATTATACCAAAATGACTATAATCAGATGTTACAAAGACAATTCTAATCGATAATTTGCAATTCTTTCCAGGTGACAAGAAAAAGCAAGAAAACCAAATGATACTAAACAAGCAGTTGACATCGAAGCCAAAATGCCGGTAAGTTAATTTTCAAGCTTTCATTAATTATCATCCTACAAACAACTGTAAAGCCTCGAACATTCAAAAACCTGTATGCTGATTTAACTACATCAAATTTTGATAGATGATGAGTTTCCTCCTTTCTCAATTTCATAGGTATCTTATCAAAAGTTATAAATCGAAAGATTTAAAGATATTCCGGAACTTTTCGAAATAGTGTTTCAACTATAATGTTATTCAATTCTTTCATCTTGAGCGATCTGAAACTGATTAATTAATGTTTTTTTTTATTTATTTCTAGGAGCAGTACCTGTGAAGAATTCATGGATGTTTTCCAATATATGTAAAATATGTATATATGTAAACAAATTTTCTCTTCAACGACTATTATTCTTAGTTGTGCAATAATTCTACTCTGTAAATAACCTTTTGTAAATATCTGTAAAAATTCTAATCTTTTTAAAATAAATTTATAAATCAAAACTTATGTTTTTATTCATCATCCAAAATACTAAACTCAAGTAACAACTTCTTCAATGGAATATTTTCTCTCAAGAACCAATAAGTAAGTTAGGAAGAACCATTTTCAGGTACGTTTCAGGAACAACTCAATGTAACTTTATCTGATCTAATCTGACACTACAGATTTTCTTCGTGAAATATTATGAATGCATAAATTTTCTTGATGATAAAATATGCATCTATTCAAAGATTAAATCATTAGACATATTTATGAATAACTTCAGTTTTCTACTATTTCAAGATCATTTGAAATTCACGATAGCAACATAGAATGAAGCGAATGAAAAATAATGAATTTATTTATGGATTTACTCGGCAAAATTGAAGGGTGAAAATGAAAAGTATTAAATGTTAAATTCACTAAGCTGAAGGACTTCACATTCAGATCAATGTTGATGTGTTCATCAATTTTTATATTGGTTGCATGATAAACTTATCATTTAAAAGAAGTAAATTTTCAATATAGGTGTACTAACCTGCTCTGGTCGAGGAGTAACATTGAGTTATAGCTTATTTAGTCCATTCTTTTCCAGAGTATTAAATGTTAAATTTACAGCCTGAAGGACTTCACATTCAGATCAATGTTGAAATTTTCTGTTCGTCAATATTTATATTGGTTGCGTGATTACAATAATCATTTAAATGAAGTCCATTTTCAATATAATTGTACTAACCTTCTGTAGTCGTGGAGTGACATTGAGTAACAGCTTATGTAGTCCATATTCTCTCAAAGTATACAAGTGAATGAAACCTACTTAATTTTGATATCTCCAATTTTCATAGCGATATTCCTTAATTTCATCTGATTTTGAGAAGTGTTCTGAAAATATCAAAAAGTCCTTAGGTTAAATTTTCCCAGATTAAAGAAGAGTCTTCTTAATTAATAGATCATTAATTGCAATTTCAATGCAAGTTTTTGTGCTTTCAGGTAGTGGTGGTTTCTATATTCATCTTTGATGTGGATGGGCGCTTCTAACTAGAATAAACAAAAACAAAAATTTCAGCAGAATTGAAAATGTGTTTCGTTCACAGCAAAACCACTGATTGAAATCTAACGTCTGGTTTCGCAAGCAATATAAAATTTACATATTATAATTCTAGTTAAAAACGTTAAAATTCTTCTTATACCTTAAACCTTGAATATTTGCCTATATGCCTTATTTATACATTTCAATTAAGGAATGATTCATATATCAAAATCACTTCGGATTGTGTATTTTCTCAAGTGAGCTGCTCGTCAATGATGAATTTGATCACATTAGCGATTTTCCTCCTTCTTTCCCGATCTTCAAAAGGATGTATTACCCATATTGATTCCAAAGGAATAGCTTCATCCCCCTAGAACGAAGATCAAGTATTCACAATAGTGATCCAAAAAATTATTCTTCAGTTACCTTAATCAAGTCCAAATCGAAACCTTCTATGAGAGACATAGTCAGTGCTTCTATAGTCACAGCAATAGTGAATACAATGGTTTTTTTTTCATGTCCATCTTGAACTCTTCAACATCGAAAATCTCAGGAGAACTGCCCAAGAGGGTAATATAGTGTTTCATTTTCGCTGCATACTCATTGATGAAGTTATTCCAATGCACTGATAAAACATCTTCACCAACACAAGTGAATAAGAAGAAAGTAATATCATTTGAAAAAGGCGCCCATCTAGAATGATGTACATATTTTCATTTAATTCTATGATAAATGGTTTCCAAAACTACCTGGCTAATTGAAAGTCGATGATTGTAATATGAAGATCCTTTTCATCATTTCGAAAGAGAAAATTTGGAATCCAAGCATCACCTTGAGTTATTCCTGATAGATGGGAATGATTTTTCTCACAAATATCACATGTTTTTCTGAAATTCGGTTCTTGAATATTTGTCACCATTTATCGGTTTCAATAAAAATACTCACTTATAAAAGTTATCTTTGAAGACCTTGTCTATTTTCTCATAGTACATTTGAGGCAGTTCTTTTTTAGTTGCATCTATCACAAGATTGAACAGTGATTCTTGAAATTTTCCATACCAAGAGTAATATTTTTCAGCAAAGTAGACTTCCTTCACAGAAATGAATTATATACAACTACCGTCAAGTAAATAAGTAATAAAGTGAGGAGGTTAAAAAAAACTTCAGTTTTTGTTGAAAAAATATTCTTTCGTCAAACTAGCAGACCCACTAAATATGACACCAATCACAAATTGTTAATTTTCAAATAAAAAATAGCTTTACAAATTCTTTTTCAGCGCTAAATGTGCAATCGAATGTCCTTTCATTTGACATATTATCACAATCCATATATTTTCCGTTAATAATAATTAGTAAAAGAATAATGTAGTACTCTCCAATCACAAATTGTAAATTCCTAATTTTTTAATAACAAAATGGCAAAACCAATTCTTATTTTAGCCATATCGCCGAATAGGTAATCAAATTACCTTTCATTTGATGAATCACAATCCATATTATATATTCCCATTTGAAAATAAAATAAAGTAGGGCGTTGAAGATAGATATCGAATTAAAAAAAGCACAGCATAAAATGCTTTTGAAATTAAAAATAGAGAGAGAGGATTTTTCTTAATAATTCTTCGTACAAGAATTATTAATGAGTTACGTTATTTTTTGGTACGCTGTAGGTATAGAGGCGGAACTACATGGGAGGCATGGGTTTTGAGATTTTTTTAAATTTCGTACGCTCTAAACTCAATATAGATAAAAAATGGGAATTTTTATCTAACTAAACTTCTTTGAAAATAGGAATAATTCTGTTGATTTAATTTTCACGCAAAGCTTCGGAGTTAGGTTAGGTGTTGAGCATATGAGTGTTGAGATTTTTTTAAATTTCGGACGCTCTTAACTCAATATAAATAAAAATGGGAATTTTTATCGAAGAAAACTTCTTTGAAATGGGAATAATTCTGTTGATTTAATTTTCACTCAAAACTTCAGAGTTAGGAGACATGATCATTTATAAATTTTCTCGATTCAGGAGATAATGAGAATATTTTTCTAAAAATCAAACAGATCGATTGATAATTTCCATCCGAGTCCACCCTACGATAATGAAATGAATCCACCGTGTCAATTTTGAGTTGTGTCTTCAAATTAGCATTTAGGGGGTGAGAAATATCAGATTAAAAAAAGCGCAGGATAAATTGCTTTTCAAATCAAAAATCGAACGGTTCAAGGATTTTCCTTGATAATTCTTCGTACATGAATTATTGACTAGTTGCGTTATTTTTTGGCACGCTGTATAGAGGCGGAACTAGATGGGAGGCTTGAGTGTTGATTTTATCAAATTTCATTGGCTCTAAACTCAATATTATCTAGGATAAAAAATTGAAATTTTTATCTAGGAAAATTTGTTTCGAAATTGGAATAATTCTGTTTATTTAATTTTAACTCGAAACTTTGAAGTTGGGAGTAATAATTTATAAAATTTTCTCGATTTCAAGAGATACTGAAAATATTTTTCCAAAAATCAAACGACGGATCGATTGATAATTCCCATCCGAGTCCACCCTATGATAATAAAATGAATCAATCTTGCAAATTTTTGGTTGTTATGTCTTGAAATTAGGTGCGTCAAGTTGGTGACACACCCCCCGAATTTTGGTATCAAATTGTTTTGGGAATTTTGTGCCCATTTTGTGCCAATTTGTGCCGTATGTTATGAATTTTGTGCCCATTCCGTTCTCGAGATATTTCAAGTTTTCCAAGTGTGTCACCAACTTGACGCTGTGACACACTTGTGGAAATTTGAAATTTTTTTTCTTTCGATAAATTGTGCCCATTTCGTGCCAATTTGTGCCGTATGTTATGAATTTTGTGCCCGTTCCGTTCTCGAGATATTTCAAGTTTTCCAAGTGCGTCACCAACTTGACGCTGTGACACACTCGTGGAAATTTGAAAATTTTCTTCTTTCGATAAATTGTGTCCATTTTGTGCCAATTTGTGCCGTATGTTACGAATTTTGTGCCTGATCAGTTCTCGAGATATTTTGAGTTTTGTTTGTGAGGAGCGTCAAGTTGGTGACACACCCCTCGAATTTTGGTACCAAATTGTTTTGGGAATTTTGTGCCCATTTTGTGCTAATTTGTGCCGTATATTATGAATTTTGTGCCCGTTCCGTTTTAGAGATATTTCGAGTTTTTCATGTGAGTCACCAACTTCACGTTGTGACTCACATAAGGAAAGCTGGAAATTCTTCTTTGGATAAATTGTGCCCATTTTGCACCAATTCGTGCCGCATAGTATAGATTTTGCATGCTTGCAGTTTTTGAGATATTTGAAGTTATTCCTGTGAGATGAATAGATGTATAGTCCATCCAAGAATGATTGACATCTCGGGGGGCTTTGGAAAATCGAAACTATGTTGGTAATGCCCATTCAGTAATATTTTGAGTTGCAGAATTCAGGTTGGTGTTTGAAATAACACTGACATTTTGTTCTGTCATTAATGTTTCGAACAAATTTGGCAAAAAATTGAGCAAGTGAAATAAATATCTTTGTAATGATGCTCTTGAAGAGTGGACAGCTAAAAAATGGAAAGCCTCCACAGAGCACGTAGAAAAAGAAATGAGAGAAGATTAGTCAAAATATAAGCAATGTTATGATATATTGCTGACAAAACCTTTCATTATGAACATGAAGAGTTCTGCCCAGATGAGGAAAAAATAACATGTTGTGGTTGTTGAAACAGAATAATAGGAATATTTATATTTTTCATATTTCATATTTTACACCTTCATTGTTCACAAATATTGAAAGTTACAATGTCATGACAAAATTCTTCATATATTAAATAGATCCATTGGTTAAGTTTTGTTTCTATCTTAGTGTCTTGATATCTATTGCAAATTTCCCAATCAATTCACATGGCAGTCACACACTTCAAATTATTAACAAGATTTTTTCGGTTTAGCGAATATTCATATTGAACATTGAAAAGGACCGTGCTATTTAATCACCCACGATATTTTTCGTTACCAAACCAGATTTTCCAGGCTGTATGCTCCTATAATTGATCGTAAGATCGAAACTGCTGGTATACAGATTCACACGCTGGTAATCGTATGTGAAAATTGGGAACATTTTGATGTTCAAAGTTCCTTACTTTAAAAAAATATCGTTCAATTTTTAGGTTATTTCTATATCTATGATGAAAGCACAGAAAATTTTCAGTCACTTTTTTGTAACTAGAAATAAAGCTGCGACTGGACTTTCAAGGCCTGCTCTGATGTCAATCATTCTTGGATGGACTATACTTCTATTCATCTCACAGGAATAACTTCAAATATCTCAAAAACTGCAGGCATGCAAAATCTATACTATGCGGCACGAATTGGCGCAAAATGGGCACAATTTATCCAAAGAAGAATTTCCAGCTTTCCTTATGTGAGTCACAACGTGAAGTTGGTGACTCACATGAAAAACTCGAAATATCTCTAAAACGGAACGGGCCCAAAATTCATAATATACGGCACAAATTAGCACAAAATGGGCACAAAATTCCCGAAACAATTTGATACCAAAATTCGAGGGGTGTGTCACCAACTTGACGCTCCTCACAAACAAAACTCAAAATATCTCGAGAACTGAACTGGCACAAAATTCATAACATACGGCACAAATTGGCACAAAATGGGCACAATTTATCGAAAGAAATTTTTTTTTTAAATTTCCACAAGTGTGTCACAGCGTCAAGTTGGTGACACACTTGGAAAACTTGAAATATCTCGAGAACGGAATGGGCACAAAATTCATAACATACGGCACAAATTGGCACAAAATGGGCACAAAATTCCCAAAACAATTTGATACCAAAATTCGGGGGGTGTGTCACCAACTTGACGCACCTCTTGAAATTAGCATTGAGAAGCACAGGCGAAGTACTGTACAGTGTACAGGGTGACCCAAATTGCTTGATTTTGGCTGTTTCTGGTACTTCTGGGCTAGATAGGTGAAAATGTTGAAAGGAGTCCTGGGTTCGATTTTCGTTATAACTCCATAACTGAAAGCCGTTTCACGATATCTTCATTTGTTTCGAAGATTCAACGAAATTTTGATTCACATGGCAGTCACACACTTCAAATTATTAACAAGATTTTTTCGGTTTAGCGAATATTCATATTGAACATTGAAAAGGACCGTGCTATTTAATCACCCACGATATTTTTCGTTACCAAACCAGATTTTCCAGGCTGTATGCTCCTATAATTGATCGTAAGATCGAAACTGCTGGTATACAGATTCACACGCTGGTAATCGTATGTGAAAATTGGGAACATTTTGATGTTCAAAGTTCCTTACATTAAAAAAATATCATTCAATTTTTAGGTTATTTCTATATCTATGATGAAAGCACAGAAAATTTTCAGTCACTTTTTTGTAACTAGAAATAAAGCTGCGACTGGACTTTCAAGGCCTGCTCTGATGTCAATCATTCTTGGATGGACTATCTTCTATTCATCTCACAGGAATAACTTCAAATATCTCAAAAACTGCAGGCATGCAAAATCTATACTATGCGGCACGAATTGGCGCAAAATGGGCACAATTTATCCAAAGAAGAATTTCCAGCTTTCCTTATGTGAGTCACAACGTGAAGTTGGTGACTCACATGAAAAACTCGAAATATCTCTAAAACGGAACGGGCCCAAAATTCATAATATACGGCACAAATTAGCACAAAATGGGCACAAAATTCCCGAAACAATTTGATACCAAAATTCGAGGGGTGTGTCACCAACTTGACGCTCCTCACAAACAAAACTCAAAATATCTCGAGAACTGAACTGGCACAAAATTCATAACATACGGCACAAATTGGCACAAAATGGGCACAATTTATCGAAAGAAATTTTTTTTTTAAATTTCCACAAGTGTGTCACAGCGTCAAGTTGGTGACACACTTGGAAAACTTGAAATATCTCGAGAACGGAATGGGCACAAAATTCATAACATACGGCACAAATTGGCACAAAATGGGCACAAAATTCCCAAAACAATTTGATACCAAAATTCGGGGGGTGTGTCACCAACTTGACGCACCTCTTAAAATTAGCATTGAGAAGCACAGGCGAAGTACTGTACAGTGTACAGGGTGACCCAAATTGCTTGATTTTGGCTGTTTCTGGTACTTCTGGGCTAAATAGGTGAAAATGTTGAAAGGAGTCCTGGGTTCGATTTTCGTTATAACTCCATAACTGAAAGCCGTTTCACGATATCTTCATTTGTTTCGAAGATTCAACGAAATTTTGATATTTTGGCGATTTCGAAAATGTGCCATAACTTCTTCATTTTCTAAAATATCAAAAACTTTCTACAGGTACTTTGTTATTGAGAATACGACACCGTATTCATTTTTTTTTATCTCTTGTATAAAGGATGAAAAAACAACTTTCTTATTGTGAATACGAATGGTGTCTTTTTTGATCCTATATGTTATGCAAGAAAATCAGCTCTTCAAAAATATTTGTCGATATATTATTTTTTCATAATCAATTAAATTATTTTTTCTGTTCCGCTACTTCCATAGAATAATGTATGACAGACTCAATTTTTGGTAATTATTCCACTTTTTTGCTATTCCATTTCTCAAATATGGCAATAATATATCGACATACAGGGTTGGGATAAAGTTTGGCACCAAATTGATATCTTTAAAACGAAACGGGCGATATTTTTGAAATTTTGCAGCTGAGTGTAATGGACCACAATGCATCTGATGAGCATATTTTCATTAATGAGATACTTCCGTTTTAACCGGAAATGACAAAAAAAAATTATTTAAATGGGACACCCTGTATATTTCTGCAGATTCTGAAAGTGCACCTTGTTTCGGATCTGTCCATATCGGGTTCCATGCTTTTCATGACTTATTTTTTATGAAAATCTATAAAGAGAAGAAATACAGGGCTTTTACTAGTAGAAAAAATTTATTGAAAATAATTAAAAAAAAATCATTTTAAATGTTCGAAGTGCTTGTCATTCACTCAGTTGCCAAATTTCAAAATTACCGTCCGTTCCGTTTTAAATATATTAATTTGGTGCCAAACTTTATCCCAACCCTGTATATATTTTCGAAGAGCTGATTTTTTTTTTGCATGAGATAGGATCAAAAAAAATATACCATTCGTATTTAAAATAAGAAACTTGTTTTTTCCACCCTCTATACAAGAGATAAAAAAACTGAATACGGTGTCGTATTGCTAATGAAAAAGTGCATGTAGAAAGTTTTTGCCGTTTTCAGATATTTTAGAAAAAAAAAATTGAAGACATTTTTTTCTTTGATAATCAGATTAAAGTCTCTTACTCTCTACTAAAGAATATCGAAACATAAGACATAAGAAATAATTAAACGACATTGTAATATTCATGTGAATAGCCACATATTATACATTTTTGATATCAGCAAAAATTTTGTAGCAAAATAAGAGAAATTTCGACTATGAAAAATTCAATCATATCTTTCTTTGGAAATTCCAACGCCTGTTTCGAGTCGAAGCGATTATGGACTCATGTTGAAGTCGTACTAGTACAAAGCGATAATTCAGAGAAAATCAAAAGCCTCTATTCAAATTCCTCTCGCTTTCGGGACAAATTTGTTACGACTACATTGCCCTACCATAAAAACGAAAAATATTTGAGGAATTAGGATTTGGGCAAATGATTTCTGAGAATTTCGATTCGAAGTCTTTTCGAAAAAGCTACCCACCCATAGTTCAGTGAAGTGCTGCCAGTCGTTAGTTATATCCTAATCCTACTTATCTCATTTTCTATACAGGGTAGGGCCATAAATGGCTTATTTCTGTAGTCAAGACTTTACCTGGTAATTAGCCTGTCATTTTTATTACCTCACTTCGACAAGTAGATATATTGGTACCTATGAGTACTCGAGCAGGCCCTGTATTATGTTATGAGGATATTATTTTCTTTGTGTACTGTTCGTTCCTTCAAATTCGCATTATTTGAATACTTAGTACGATATTTGAATTATTCTCCAAGTGATTCAAAAACTTCACATCAGAAGGAATTGAAATTCAGCGTATACAGGATATCGTGAAGATGGGGTGTTTAGTTCTCAACTTTCAGTAGTTTTAGATAGATACGCATTCCGGAATCCAAAAAAATTGACAGGATCAGTCGAAGAAATCATCCATTATATCAGAAATATTGGAGATTTTTTTTACTGATTAGCTAGAATTTTGTATATTTCTAGTTACGCGATCCTGAAAAAAATATATCGACATATTCAGTTACTTTGGATATATGTATAAATATCATAAAATCCATAGAAATTTCAACTCTTAAGCCACAGACTTCTATAGGGGGTTGTGCTTAAGCTAAGGGCATAATGCAAGGTAACGAATAGCCAATGACGTCCGAGAATTCAGTAGCCTATGGGTAGACCCGGTGCTTCCACCCTCGCCACCCACCCCTCGAACGTACCGTGCAAATTAGGCACAGGTTCATAATGAGTTTAAAAGCACAAGGTAACAGTTACTAGCTAGCAAAAAACTTCAGAGTAGAATCAGTGTAAAGAGATAAATAAAATCCGTGACAATGAAATACCAAATTTCGAAAAAATCTGAAGAAACCATTGAGAATAAACAACTTCTAAAAAAGGAAATGATTCCTCAACAAGTAAGTACAAAATTTCAATAATTTTCATGTCAGGAATTCTTCTGATTGCATTACATTTTTTGCATGTGAATGGGAATTTCTAAAAGTATATTTACTTGTATATTTCTTAATAATTATCAGCATTTTGGGATATAACGAAGTTTGTTTCCAACTGTACATTTTACAATTTATTAATATTATTTTTTGTTCTTAGAATGGAGAATTGCCCAAAACGGAGGTAATTCATCAAGGAGGAGAAAAATTGGAATTAGAAAAGGTAAGTTTCTGATGAGTACGAGAAAATTAATGAAAAATTAAACTTTTTACTAACATAAGATGTAAATTATTAGAAATTTATTCTTCAATCAAATTTTATTTTCAATCGCTTCACATGCCGCCATAAAAATAATTTCAGTTATTTCTGAAAATGATATTAATTCATTTTTATTTACAGAAAATTCCCCGCAAGAAAATATCGAAAAACAAGAAACTACCGACAACAATACAGCGCCACCAAACAGAATTATTGAAACAAATAGAATTCTTGGAACTTTTCAACCTGACGACGTTTGAGAACATCAAAAAGATGCAGTCCATCAGGGTGGGCAAAAGAAACAGAAAACCCACAAAGAATTCAAATTTCGTTTATGAAAATGAAAAATCACCGGTAAGTTCATACTGAAATATTTCCTGAAAATTTTACTCCAACACATTTTATATTTGATAATATTTTGCGATACTGAGTTTCACATGGCATGAATATGATTTAGTTTCCAATTCCAATAGCATTTTCCCAATAGAGAAACTCGTAAACTTTAATTGTGAGCATGTTAGCTCGATTATACAACAGTTTCGAACATTCAATTAAAGATTATACCAAAATGACTATAATCAGATGTTACAAAGACAATTCTAATTGATAATTTGCAATTCTTTCCAGGTGACAAGAAAAAGCAAGAATACCAAATGATACTAAACAAGCAGTTGACATCGAAGCCAAAATGCCGGTAAGTTAATTTTTAAGCTTTCATTAATTATCTTCCTACAAACAACTGTAAAGACTCGAACATTCAAAAACCTGTATGCTGATTTAACTACATCAAATTTTGATAGATGATGAGTTTCCTCCTTTCTCAATTCCATAGGTATCTTATCAAAAGTTATAAATCGAAAGATTTAAAGATATTCCGGAACTTTTCGAAATAGTGTTTCAACTATAATGTTATTCCATTCTTTCATCTTGAGCGATCTGAAACTGATTAATTAATTTTTTTTTTTATTTATTTCTAGGAGCAGTACCTGTGAAGAATTCATGGATGTTTTCCAATATATGTAAAATATGTATATATGTAAACAAATTTTGTCTCTGTAAATAACCTTTTTTTTGTAAATATCTGTAAAAATTCTAATCTTTTTGAAATCAAAACTTATGTTTTTATTCATCATCCAAAATACTAAACTCAAGTAACAACTTCTTCGATGGAATATTTTCTCTCAAGAACCAATAAGTTAGGAAGAACCATTTTCAGGTACGTTTAGTAAAAGGAACAACTCAATGTAACTTTATCTGATCTAATCTGACACTACAGATTTTCTTCGTGAAATATTATGAATGCATAAATTTTCTTGATGATAAAATATGCATCCATTCAAAGATTAAATCATTAGACATATTTATGAATAACTTCAGTTTTCTACTATTTCAAGATCATTTGAAATTCACGATAGCAACATAGAATGAAGCGAATGAAAAATAATGAATTTATTTATGGATTTACTCGGCAAAATTGAAGGGTGAAAATGAAAAGTATTAAATGTTAAATTCACTAAGCTGAAGGACTTCACATTCAGATCAATGTTGATGTGTTCATCAATTTTTATATTGGTTGCATGATTAATAAACATAAACATAAACATAATTTATTTCTCAACTTGAATATTACAAATTACATAATACAACCAAAGTTATGTTCCTTATATAAATCTATATACGTAAAGTATTCAAACCAGGGATGAATTTTCGTAAACACTACTAACTGTTTTTCGCTGCTGGTACTCAAGTTTGTCACCTAAACAGATAGTTTTTGTGTGACAAACTCCCAAGGTTTAAATTAAATTATGCAATTCGCCACTAGCGCAATCCCAAAAATAAATCCAAAAACATAAGTACATACTTCTACAGCGTATAATGCGGAGAAGAATCGAGAACGGAGAGAAGGAGTTTTAATTGTGCATCCACCAACTGACTGTACAAGTGTACAACAGCTCTATCTGAATACATTCAAGAATGTATCACCATGTGTACTAAGGTATTCCCTTAACTTTATCCTGAAAGATCTGGAAGGAGCCAGAAGGATAATTTTACTCGGCAACAAGTTAAACAGTTTCGGAGCGTAGTAGAGTACATTCTTTTGCGTGAAGTTATTTCTGCAAAAAGGGATCTCCAGGTTATTAGCATGTCTAGTTTCGTAATGCGACATTCGGGGACCATATCTTCGCGAAATCCATATTATTGATTGGTAAATATAGAGTTTTCTCACTGTTAGAACATCCGCTTCTTCATACAGTGACAAAGTAGAGTGTAGACGGTTTTTCTTCAGAATTACCCTAAGTATACTATTTTGAGCCACCTGCAAGGGATACATAGCATTTTCATAGCAACCTCCCCACACAATGACACAGTATCTCACTATTGACTCAGCAAGTGAATTGTAAACCTTCAGTAAATCTTTTCTTTTCAATATTTCTCTTAAGCAATAAAATTTGTGGGTCAATGATCTAAGTTTTTTTGTTATACATTTTATATGTTCATCCCACTTAAGATGCCGATCGAGTTCAACTCCAAGATATCTAATTTGTTTGGCATTTTCGATTGTACAACAGTGACAATTCTCGAAATCTCTACAGTCATATTCATGAACCCTCAGTAGGTCAAGATTTGGTTGATCGATGATTGTAGGTGAGAATGTCATAAACTTAGTTTTGAGTTTATTAAGAGTTAATAGGCTCTGATTCAGATAAAGATATAGTACTTGCATCCCCAACTCAGCCTTTTTGGTAACCTCTTCCCACGTTTGGCCTTCAAAAACAGCCACTGTGTCATCTGCATAAGATATTATTTCCCCTCCGAGATTTAAACAACCAAGGAAGTTAATATAAATTAAAAACAATATTGGGCCTAATACCGTCCCCTGCGGAACTCCCATTATAACAGGTACAGGATCACTTCTCTCGTCCCCAACTTTCACAACTTGCGACCGGTTTTCCAAATATGTACGGAAAATATCCAAAGCAGTGCCCCGTATACCAATAGCTTCCAACCTCCTCAACAGTATTTCAAAATTAACAGTATCAAAAGCTTTTGCTAAATCCAGAAAAATAGCAAGACACTTATTGCCGTTGTTATTAGCACCAATTATATACTTTTGAAGTTCCAACAGGGCGTCTTGAGTACCCATATTTTCTCGAAAGCCAAACTGTTTTTCGTTCAATATCCTGTGCTTTGTGATAAAATCCAGCAATCGAGACTTTATACAATGTTCATAGATTTTAGTAAAATTATTTATTAGGGTTATAGGTCTATAATTCGTCGGGTTTCTTTTACTGCCCGATTTATATATAGGTATTGTAATTGATTCTTTAAATTGTTTAGGTGTTGTGCCTCTTGTAAAACATTGATTTATGATATGAGTAATCGGTTCAAGCAGATAAACGTGGCAGCTTTTTATTAGTTTAGCAGACATCTGATCCGGGCCGTCAGCAGAGTTCGACTGCAATCTATTTATTTCAGTAACAATTTCATCTTTACAAACTGGTCGAAGAAAAAATGAATCTCTGTTCACGATTCTGTTAGCCGATTCCGTAGTAACCTGGGTTGTTTTAATATTTCTAGCCATTTTGCGACCGACATTTCCGAAAAAATTGTTGAAAGCGTTGGCAATGTTTTTGTCTCCCCTCACCAGATCACCGTCATCGCTCTCCAAAGCTATTTTTATTGGTTTTCTATATTTTTTATTTGATGTAGCCTGATTAATCGCTTGCCAGATTTTTCTAGCATTGTTCTGTGCGTCTTCAATTTTTCTTTTATAGAAGTTATTTTTAGTGGTTTTTATCAATAGGTTAAGATAATTTCTGTACCTTTTATATTCCGCAACTTTCACAGAACTGTTGTCATATTTCAGTTTCTTTTTCAATAAGTCACGATGATGTATAGAAACAATTAATCCTTGTGTTATCCAAGGCTTCAATTTCCGGTTTTTGTTGGATATAATCTTAAACTTAGTATTTAATTTCACAAATCCTTTCAATTTATTTAAAAATGTGTCATAACTTAATTCGGGATTGCTCTCACCAAGAACATCACTCCATCTCTCGCCAGCTAACATATTATTCAGACTTTCATAATTTACCGTATTTATCCGGTAGGGAACAAAGTTTTTTTTCCCCTCCAACTTTTCTGAAAAACTAAGACTCAAAAAAATCATATAGTGATCTGTAAGAGTGGACTTTACTACCGCCGGAAAAACGCCAACATCCCCTCTAACGTTTCTGACAAATGCATGGTCGATGATGGACCCTTTTTGGTATTCAGTCTCCCTTGTGGGTCTATTTATACAGGAAAGAAACCCGAATTCACCCAATACCGCTAGGTACTCATTCAAATTGGAATCATCATCCTTCCCCAAGAGATCTATATTAATATCACCAATAAACAACTCCACTCCTTTCTTTCCTCCATGAACCCCCGAAAAGTATTGAGCCAACTCCGCAACATATAGACTTTTACTTGTAGACGGTGGTCTATACGACGCAGTCACCCCGACATTCACACCGTTCATAACAAAGGTGAATCTAATGAGTTTCGACTCCGAGAGACTGACGATACAGTCTCCATACCCAATAGAATCTTTTATGTAAACTACTAAACCATCATTCTGATTTATTCGAGAGTTATTATAAATAATATTGAAATGCGGAATATTGAAATCACTTACCTCCCGTATAATCCATGTTTCGGACAAAACTATAATGTCGACATTTTCGATGCCTAAATCCTCCAAATAGATTAAAAATTCATCGAGGTTTCTATTTATACTCCTAATATTAAGATGTATGACATTTAAATTGTTTCCACTCGCCTTTTTATCCGCTGGTAAGGCATTGATGGTTTCATACTCTCCGGTCTCGACCCCCTCGGCATCAACGAAATCAAAATTGAAATGCATCCTTACAATGCAAGAAAAACAGATTATAAACAACTAAATTTTTGTAAACCTACACAAAACTGAAAGATTATAATATATGAACCTGAACAACTGAAACGAAATCTCCGTGATTATACAGCATTCATTCAGTTTATTCACGTTTAAGGCAAGCAAAGAAATACAAATTAATACAATGACAAAATAGGTTATGTTGAACAAAGATTATAATAAATGAATCTGAACAACTGAAACGAAATCTCCGCGATTATAGCATTCATTCATTTTATTCACGTTTTAGGAAAACAAAGAAATACAAATTAATACAATTACAAAATAGGTTATGTTGGACAAAGATTATAATCTATAATATATGAATCTGAACAACTGGAACGAAATCTCCGTGATTATAGCATTCATTCATTTTATCCACGTTTTAGGAAATCAAAGAAATACAAACTAACAGAATTACAAAATGGGATGTTGGACAAACAATCGACACGTACCCATAATATTCTACTTTTGAACGTATTACTGCTACTGATACTGTGAAAGTTGTGATTTACTTTTTATTTTCACTGGATGTCCATCAATGTTCGCGAGAATATTACCATTAAATGACCACACACTAGTTCTCCCAAAGACAACCCTCGACGCATTCATCAAATCCAGCCGGAGTCTTGTAAGATCCTCGCAAATAAAAATGTTTTTTCCCTTGAACTGTTTCAATGATTTGAGAACATTTTTCTTGTCTTCGTAATTATTGAATTTAACTATGACAGGCCGCGTTTTCCCAGGCTTAACTTCCTTTCCAATTCTATATGCATCGATATTCTTCGCTGATACGTTGGGTATAGTGCATTTCAAAAGATTTGTTGTCTTATGCACAATGTTTTCTTCTTTTTCATCAGGTATTCCATGAATACAGATGTTATTTACTTTTTCGGCTTGATATATATCGTCCACTTTTTGCTCAAGCAAATCAATTTTATTCTGAAGAGTGTTAATCAATTCGGAGGATTCTCTCTTCTGAAGGTCGAGTTTTTCATTGATGGTTTTGAACATTTCAGCAACGAAACCTTTGTCGTTGAATATTTCAATGATGGATTCCTTAATTAACTGCTTCAGTTCAATCTTCTCTTGTTGACTTCTTGTTGGTGCCATTTTACTCGAAAATCGCTATGTAATTGCAACACGATTTGAAATATTTTCAATTATTATATCAATTATTTACGTAGTTTTGTTCCTCAACGTTTTTATAACGGTTTCTAACGGAGCTCGTTTCAGATACGTGTTTACTCTGCGCACATTGAGAATGATTAAACTTATCATTTAAATGAAGTAAATTTTCAATATAGGTGTACTAACCTGCTCTGGTCGAGGAGTAACATTGAGTTATAGCTTATTTAGTCCATTCTTTTCCAGAGTATTAAATGTTAAATTTACAGCCTGAAGGACTTCACATTCAGATCAATGTTGAAATATTTTCTGTTCGTCAATATTTATATTGGTTGCGTGATTACAATAATCATTTAAATGAAGTCCATTTTCAATATATGTGTACTAACCTTCTGTAGTCGTGGAGTGACATTGAGTAACAGCTTATGTAGTCCATATTTTCTCAAAGTATACGAGTGAATGAAATCTACTTAATTTTGATATCTCCAACTTTCATAGCGATATTCCTTAATTTCATCTGATTTTGAGAAGTGTTCTGAAAATATCAAAAAGTCCTTAGGTTAAATTTTCCCAGATTAAAGAAGAGTCTTCCTAATTAAAAGATCATTAATTGCAATTTCAAGGCATTCTTTGATTTTCTCTAATGTTATGAATGAGCGAGTTGAATCGAATAAGCGGCAAGAATATTCTGAATAGTGTTTTCTGAAATAATGAGCACATATAAGAGAAAGTGGATGAGGCATGAACAATTGGAAGTTTTTGTGCTTTCAGGTAGTGGTGGTTTCTATATTCATATTTGATGTGAATGGGCGCTTCTAACTAGAATAAACAAAAACAAAAATTTCAGCAGAATTGAAAATGTGTTTCATTCACAGCAAAAGCACTGATTGAAGTCTAACGTCTGTTTTCGCAAGCAATATAAAATTTACATATTATAATTCTAGTTAAAAACGTTAAAATTCTTCTTATACCTTAAACCTTGAATATTTGCCTATTTGCCTTATTTATACATTTCAATTAAGGAATGATTCATATATCAAAATCACTTCGGATTGTGTATTTTCTCAAGTGAGCTGCTCGTCAATGATGAATTTGATCACATTAGCGATTTTCCTCCTTCTTTCCCGATCTTCAAAAGGATGTATTACCCATATTGATTCCAAAGGAATAGCTTCATCCCCCTAGAACGAAGATCAACTATTCTCAATAGTAATCCAAAAAATTATTCTTCAGTTACTTTAATCAAGTCCAAATTGAAACCTTCTATGAGAGACATAGTCAGTGCTTCTATAGTCATAGCAATAGTGAATACAATGTTTTTTTCATGTCCATCTTGAACTCTTCAACATCGAAAATCTCAGGAGAACTGCCCAAGAGGGAAATATAGTGTTTCATTTTCGCTGCATACTCATTGATGAAGTTATTCCAATGCACTGATAAAACATCTTCACCAACACAAGTGAATAAGAAGAAAGTAATATCATTTGAAAAAGGCGCCCATCTAGAATGATGTATCTTCAATTAATTCTATGATAAATGGATTCCAAAACTACCTGGCTAATTGAAAGTCGATGATTGTAATATGAAGATCCTTTTCATCATTTCGAAAGAGAAAATTTGGAATCCAAGCATCACCTTGAGTTATTCCTGATAGATGGGAATGATTTTTCTCACAAATATCACACGTTTTTCTGAAATTCGGTTCTTGATTATTTGTCACCATTTAACGGTTTCAATAAAAATACTCACTTATAAAAGTTATCTTTGAAGACCTTGTCTATTTTCTCATAGTACATTTGAGGCAGTTCTTTTTTAGTTGCATCTATCACTAGATTGAACAGTGATTCTTGAAATTTTCCATACCAAGAGTAATATTTTTCATCAGCAAAGTAGACTTCCTTCACAGAAATGAATTATATACAACTACCGTCAAGTAAATAAGTAATAAAGTGAGGAGGTTAAGAAAAATTTCAGTTTTTGTTGAAAAAATATTCTTTCGTCAAACTAGCAGATCCACTAAATATGACACCAATCACAAATTGTTAATTTTCAAATAGAAAATAGCTTTACAAATTCTTTTTCAGCGCTCAATGTGCAATCGAATGTCCTTTCATTTGACATATTATCACAATCCATATATTTTCCGTTGATAATAATTAGTAAAAGAATAATGTAGTATACTCTCCAATCACAAATTGTAAATTCCCAATTTTTTAATAACAAAATGGCAAAACCAATTCTTATTTTAGCCATATCGCCGAATAGGTAATCCAATTACCTTTCATTTGATGAATCACAATTCATATTATATATTCCCATTTAAAAAAAAATAAAGTAGGGCGTTGAAGATAAATATCGAATTAAAAAAAGCACAGCATAAAATGCTTTCGAAATTAAAAATAGAGAGAGAGGATTTTTCTTAATAATTCTTCGTACCTACAAGAATTATTAATGAGTTACGTTACTTTTTGGTACGCTGTAGGTATAGAGGCGGAACTACATGGGAGGCATGAGTTTTGAGATTTTTTTAAATTTCGTACGCTCTAAACTCAATATAGATAAAAAATGGGAATTTTTATCTAATAAAACTTCTTTAAAATGGGAATAATTCTGTTGATTTAATTTTCACGCAAAGCTTCGGAGTTAGGTTAGGTGTTGAGCATATGAGTGTTGAGATTTTTTTAAATTTCGGACGCTCTAAACTCAATATAGATAAAAAATGGGAATTCTTATCTAACTAAACTTCTTTGAAAATAGGAATAATTCTGTTGATTTAATTTTCACGCAAAGCTTCGGAGTTAGGTTAGGTTAGGTGTTGAGCATATGAGTGTTGAAATTTTTTGAAATTTCGGACGCTCTTAACTCAATATAAATAAAAATGGGAATTTTTATCTAAGAAAACTTCTTTGAAATGGGAATAATTCTGTTGATTTAATTTTCACTCAAAACTTCCGAGTTAGGAGTCATGATCATTTATAAATTTTCTCGATTCAGGAGATAATGAAAATATTTTTCTAAAAATCAAACAGATCGCTTGATAATTCCCATCCGAGTCTACCCTACGATAATGAAATGAATCCACCGTGTCAATTTTGAGTTATGTCTTCAAATTAGCATTTAGGGGGTGAGAAATATCAGATTCAAAAAAGCGCAGGATAAATTGCTTTTTAAATCAAAAATCGAACGGTTCGTGGATTTTCCTTGATAATTCTTCGTACATGAATTATTGACTAGTTGCGTTATTTTTTGGCACGCTGTATAGAGGCGGAACTAGATGGGAGGCTTGAGTGTTGATTTGATCAAATTTCATATGCTCCAAACTCAATATTATCTAGGATAAAAAATTGAAATTAAAATTTGTTTCGAAATTGGAATAATTCTGTTTATTTAATTTTAACTCGAAACTTTGAAGTTGGGAGTAATAATTTATAAAATTTTCTCGATTTCAAGAGATACCGTATTCATTTTTTTTTATCTCTTGTATAAAGGATGAAAAAAAAACAACTTTCTTATTGTAAATACGAATGGTGTCTTTTTTGATCCTATATGTTATGCAAGAAAATCAGCTCTTCAAAAATATATGTCGATATATTATTTTTTCCTAATCTATTAAATTAATTTTTCTGTTCCGCTACTTCCATAGAATAATGTATGACAGACTCAATTTTTGATAATTATTCCACTTTTTTGCTATTCCTGTCTCAAATATGGCAATAATATATCGACATACAGGGTGGGGATAAAGTTTGGCACCAAATTAATATCTTTGAAACGAAACGGGCGATATTTTTGAAATTTGGCAGCTGAGTGTAATGGACCACAATGCATCTGATGAGCATATTTTCATTAATGAGATACTTCCGGTTTAACCGGAAATGACAAAAAAAAATTATTTAAATGGGACACCCTGTATATTTCTGCAGATTCTGAAAGTGCACCTTGTTTCGGATCTGTCCATATCGGGTTCCATGCGTATTTTTTATGAAAATCTATAAAGAGAAGAAATAAAGGGCTTTTACTAGTAGAAAAAATTTATTGAAAATAATTAAAAAAATCATTTTAAATGTTCGAAGTGCTTGCCATTCACTCAGCTGCCAAATTTCAAAATTACCGTCCGTTCCGTTTCAAATATATTAATTTGGTGCCAAACTTTATCCCAACCCTGTATATATATTTTCGAAGAGCTGATTTTTTGCAAGAGATAGGATCAAAAAAAATATACCATTCGTATTTAAAATAAGAAACTTGTTTTTTCCACCCTCTATACAAGAGATAAAAAAACTGAATACGGTGTCGTATTGCTAATGAAAAAGTGCATGTAGAAAGTTTTTGCCGTTTTCAGATATTTTAGAAAAAAAAATTGAAGACATTTTTTTCTTTGATAATCAGATTGAAGTCTCTTACTCTCTACTAAAGAATATCGAAACATAAGACATAAGAAATAATTAAACGACATTGCAATATTCATGTGAATAGCGACATATTATACATTTTTGATATCAGCAAAAATTTTGTAGCAAAATAAGAGAAATTTCGACTATGAAAAATTCAATCATATCTTTCTTTGGAAATTCCAACGCCTGTTTCGAGTCGAAGCGATTATGGACTCATGTTGAAGTCGTACTAGTACAAAGCGATAATTCAGAGAAAATCAAAAGCCTCTATTCAAATTCCTCTCGCTTTCGGGACAAATTTGTTACGACTACATTGCCCTACCATAAAAACGAAAAATATTTGAGGAATTAGGATTTGGGCAAATGATTTCTGAGAATTTCGATTCGAAGTCTTTTCGAAAAAGCTACCCACCCATAGTTCAGTGAAGTGCTGCCAGTCGTTAGTTATATCTTAATCCTACTTATCTCATTTTCTATACAGGGTAGGGCCATAAATGGCTTATTTCTGTAGTCAAGACTTTACCTGGTAATTAGCCTGTCATTTTTATTACCTCACTTCGACAAGTAGATATATTGGTACCTATGAGTACTCGAGCAGGCCCTTTATTATGTTATGAGGATATTATTTTCTTTGTGCACTGTTCTTTCCTGCAAATTCGCATTATTTGAATACTTAGTACGATATTTGAATTATTCTCTAAGTGATTCAAAAACTCGATACACATCAGAAGGAAATGAGGAATTGAAATTCGGCGTATACAGAATATCGTGAAGATGAGTATGGGGTGTTTTGTTCTCAACTTTCAGTAGTTTTAGATAGATTCGCATTCCGGAATCCAAAAAAATTGACAGGATCAGTCGAAGAAATCATCCATTATATCAGAAATATTGGAGATTTTTTTTACTGATTAGCTAGAATTTTGTATATTTCTAGTTACGCGATCCTGAAAAAATTTATCGACATATTCAGTTACTTTGGATATATGTATAAATATCATAAAATCCATAGAAATTTCAACTCTTAAGCCACAGACTTCTATAGGGGGTTGTGCTTAAGCTAAGGGCATAATGCAAGGTAACGAATGGCCAATGACGTTCGAGAATTCAGTAGCCTATGGGTAGACCCGGTGCTTCCACCCTCGCCACCCACCCCTCGAACGTACCGTGCAAATTAGGCACAGGTTCATAATGAGTTTAAAAGCACAAGGTAACAGTTACTAGCTAGCAAAAAACTTCAGAGTAGAATCAGTGTAAAGAGATAAATAAAATCCGTGACAATGAAATACCAAATTTCGAAAAAATCTGAAGAAACCATTGAGAATAAACAACTTCTAAAAAAGGAAATGATTCCTCAACAAGTAAGTACAAAATTTCAATAATTTTCATGTCAGGAATTCTTCTGATTGCATTACATTTTTTGCATGTGAATGGGAATTTCTAAAAGTATATTTACTTGTATATTTCTCAATAATTATCAGCATTTTGGGATATAACGAAGTTTGTTTCCAACTGTACATTTTACAATTTATTAATATTATTTTTTTTTCTTAGAATGGAGAATTGCCCAAAACGGAGGTAATTGATCAAGGGGGAGAAAAATTGGAATTAGAAAAGGTAAGTTTCTGATGAGTACAAGAAAATTAATGAAAAATTAAACTTTTTACTAACATAAGATGTAAATTATTAGAAATTTATTCTTCAATCAAATTTTATTTTCAATCGCTTCACATGCCGCCATAAAAATAATTTCAGTTATTTCTGAAAATGATATTAATTCATTTTTATTTACAGAAAATTCCCCGCAAGAAAATATCGAAAAACAAGAAACTACCGACAACAATACAGCGCCACCAAACAGAATTATTGAAACAAATAGAATTCTTGGAACTTTTCAACCTGACGACGTTTGAGAACATCAAAAAGATGCAGTCCATCAGGGTGGGCAAAAGAAACAGAAAACCCACAAAGAATTCAAATTTCGTTTATGAAAATGAAAAATCACCGGTAAGTTCATACTGAAATATTTCCTCAAATTTTACTTCTACACATTTTATATTTGATAATATTTTGCGATACTGAGTTTCACATGGCATGAATATGATTTAGTTTCCAATTCCAATAACATTTTCCCAATAGAGAAACTCGTAAACTTTAATTGTGAGCATGTTAGCTCCATTATACAACAGTTTCGAACAATCAATTAAAGATTATACCAAAATGACTATAATCAGATGTTACAAAGACAATTCTAATCGATAATTTGCAATTCTTTCCAGGTGACAAGAAAAAGCAAGAATACCAAATGATTCTAAACAAGCAGTTGACATCGAAGCCAAAATGCCGGTAAGTTAATTTTTAAGCTTTCATTAATTATCTTCCTACAAACAACTGTAAAGACTCGAACATTCAAAAACCTGTATGCTGATTTAACTACATCAAATTTTGATAGATGATGAGTTTCCTCCTTTCTCAATTCCATAGGTATCTTATCAAAAGGTAAAATCGAAAGATTTAAAGATATTCCGGAACTTTTCGAAATAGTGTTTCAACTATAATGTTATTCAATTCTTTCATCTTGAGCGATCTGAAACTGATTAATTAATTTTTTTTTTTTATTTATTTCTAGGAGCAGTACCTGTGAAGAATTCATGGATGTTTTCCAATATATGTAAAATATGTATATATGTAAACAAATTTTGTCTCTGTAAATAACCTTTTTTTTGTAAATATCTGTAAAAATTCTAATCTTTTTGAAATAAATTTATAAATCAAAACTTATGTTTTTATTCATCATCCAAAATACTAAACTCAAGTAACAACTTCTTCAATGGAATATTTTCTCTCAAGAACCAATAAGTAAGTTAGGAAGAACCATTTTCAGGTACGTTTAGTAAAAGGAACAACTCAATGTAACTTTATCTGATCTAATCTGACACTACAGATTTTCTTCGTGAAATATTATGAATGCATAAATTTTCTTGATGATAAAATATGCATCCATTCAAAGATTAAATCATTAGACATATTTATGAATAACTTCAGTTTTCTACTATTTCAAGATCATTTGAAATTCACGATAGCAACATAGAATGAAGCGAATGAAAAATAATGAATTTATTTATGGATTTACTCGGCAAAATTGAAGGGTGAAAATGAAAAGTATTAAATGTTAAATTCACTAAGCTGAAGGACTTCACATTCAGATCAATGTTGATGTGTTCATCAATTTTTATATTGGTTGCATGATTAAACTTATCATTTAAATGAAGTAAATTTTCAATATAGGTGTACTAACCTGCTCTGGTCGAGGAGTAGCATTGAGTTATAGCTTATTTAGTCCATTCTTTTCCAGAGTATTAAATGTTAAATTTACAGCCTGAAGGACTTCACATTCAGATCAATGTTGAAATATTTTCTGTTCGTCAATATTTATATTGGTTGCGTGATTACAATAATCATTTAAATGAAGTCCATTTTCAATATATGTGTACTAACCTTCTGTAGTCGTGGAGTGACATTGAGTAACAGCTTATGTAGTCCATATTTTCTCAAAGTATACGAGTGAATGAAATCTACTTAATTTTGATATCTCCAACTTTCATAGCGATATTCCTTAATTTCATCTGATTTTGAGAAGTGTTCTGAAAATATCAAAAAGTCCTTAGGTTAAATTTTCCCAGATTAAAGAAGAGTCTTCCTAATTAATAGATCATTAATTGCAATTTCAATGCATTCTTTGATTTTCTCTAATGTTATGAATGAGCGAGTTGAATCGAATAAGCGGCAAGAATATTCTGAATAGTGTTTTCTGAAATAATGAGCACATATAAGAGAAAGTGGATGAGGCATGAACAATTGGAAGTTTTTGTGCTTTCAGGTAGTGGTGGTTTCTATATTCATATTTGATGTGAATGGGCGCTTCTAAGTAGAATAAACAAAAACAAAAATTTCAGCAGAATTGAAAATGTGTTTCATTCACAGCAAAAGCACTGATTGAAGTCTAACGTCTGTTTTCGCAAGCAATATAAAATTTACATATTATAATTCTAGTTAAAAACGTTAAAATTCTTCTTATACCTTAAACCTTGAATATTTGCCTATTTGCCTTATTTATACATTTCAATTAAGGAATGATTCATATATCAAAATCACTTCGGATTGTGTATTTTCTCAAGTGAGCTGCTCGTCAATGATGAATTTGATCACATTAGCGATTTTCCTCCTTCTTTCCCGATCTTCAAAAGGATGTATTACCCATATTGATTCCAAAGGAATAGCTTCATCCCCCTAGAACGAAGATCAACTATTCTCAATAGTGATCCAAAAAATTATTCTTCAGTTACTTTAATCAAGTCCAAATTGAAACCTTCTATGAGAGACATAGTCAGTGCTTCTATAGTCATAGCAATAGTGAATACAATGTTTTTTTCATGTCCATCTTGAACTCTTCAACATCGAAAATCTCAGGAGAACTGCCCAAGAGGGAAATATAGTGTTTCATTTTCGCTGCATACTCATTGATGAAGTTATTCCAATGCACTGATAAAACATCTTCACCAACACAAGTGAATAAGAAGAAAGTAATATCATTTGAAAAAGGCGCCCATCTAGAATGATGTATCTTCAATTAATTCTATGATAAATGGATTCCAAAACTACCTGGCTAATTGAAAGTCGATGATTGTAATATGAAGATCCTTTTCATCATTTCGAAAGAGAAAATTTGGAATCCAAGCATCACCTTGAGTTATTCCTGATAGATGGGAATGATTTTTCTCACAAATATCACACGTTTTTCTGAAATTCGGTTCTTGATTATTTGTCACCATTTAACGGTTTCAATAAAAATACTCACTTATAAAAGTTATCTTTGAAGACCTTGTCTATTTTCTCATAGTACATTTGAGGCAGTTCTTTTTTAGTTGCATCTATCACTAGATTGAACAGTGATTCTTGAAATTTTCCATACCAAGAGTAATATTTTTCATCAGCAAAGTAGACTTCCTTCACAGAAATGAATTATATACAACTACCGTCAAGTAAATAAGTAATAAAGTGAGGAGGTTAAGAAAAATTTCAGTTTTTGTTGAAAAAATATTCTTTCGTCAAACTAGCAGATCCACTAAATATGACACCAATCACAAATTGTTAATTTTCAAATAGAAAATAGCTTTACAAATTCTTTTTCAGCGCTCAATGTGCAATCGAATGTCCTTTCATTTGACATATTATCACAATCCATATATTTTCCGTTGATAATAATTAGTAAAAGAATAATGTAGTATACTCTCCAATCACAAATTGTAAATTCCCAATTTTTTAATAACAAAATGGCAAAACCAATTCTTATTTTAGCCATATCGCCGAATAGGTAATCCAATTACCTTTCATTTGATGAATCACAATTCATATTATATATTCCCATTTAAAAAAAAATAAAGTAGGGCGTTGAAGATAAATATCGAATTAAAAAAAGCACAGCATAAAATGCTTTCGAAATTAAAAATAGAGAGAGAGGATTTTTCTTAATAATTCTTCGTACCTACAAGAATTATTAATGAGTTACGTTACTTTTTGGTACGCTGTAGGTATAGAGGCGGAACTACATGGGAGGCATGAGTTTTGAGATTTTTTTAAATTTCGTACGCTCTAAACTCAATATAGATAAAAAATGGGAATTTTTATCTAATAAAACTTCTTTAAAATGGGAATAATTCTGTTGATTTAATTTTCACGCAAAGCTTCGGAGTTAGGTTAGGTGTTGAGCATATGAGTGTTGAGATTTTTTTAAATTTCGGACGCTCTAAACTCAATATAGATAAAAAATGGGAATTCTTATCTAACTAAACTTCTTTGAAAATAGGAATAATTCTGTTGATTTAATTTTCACGCAAAGCTTCGGAGTTAGGTTAGGTTAGGTGTTGAGCATATGAGTGTTGAAATTTTTTGAAATTTCGGACGCTCTTAACTCAATATAAATAAAAATGGGAATTTTTATCTAAGAAAACTTCTTCGAAATGGGAATAATTCTGTTGATTTAATTTTCACTCAAAACTTCCGAGTTAGGAGTCATGATCATTTATAAATTTTCTCGATTCAGGAGATAATGAAAATATTTTTCTAAAAATCAAACAGATCGCTTGATAATTCCCATCCGAGTCTACCCTACGATAATGAAATGAATCCACCGTGTCAATTTTGAGTTATGTCTTCAAATTAGCATTTAGGGGGTGAGAAATATCAGATTCAAAAAAGCGCAGGATAAATTGCTTTTTAAATCAAAAATCGAACGGTTCGTGGATTTTCCTTGATAATTCTTCGTACATGAATTATTGACTAGTTGCGTTATTTTTTGGCACGCTGTATAGAGGCGGAACTAGATGGGAGGCTTGAGTGTTGATTTGATCAAATTTCATATGCTCCAAACTCAATATTATCTAGGATAAAAAATTGAAATTAAAATTTGTTTCGAAATTGGAATAATTCTGTTTATTTAATTTTAACTCGAAACTTTGAAGTTGGGAGTAATAATTTATAAAATTTTCTCGATTTCAAGAGATACCGTATTCATTTTTTTTTATCTCTTGTATAAAGGGTGAAAAAAAAACAACTTTCTTATTGTAAATACGAATGGTGTTTTTTTTTATCCTATATGTTATGCAAGAAAATCAGCTCTTCAAAAATATATGTCGATATATTATTTTTTCCTAATCTATTAAATTAATTTTTCTGTTCCGCTACTTCCATAGAATAATGTATGACAGACTCAATTTTTGGTAATTATTCCACTTTTTTGCTATTCCTGTCTCAAATATGGCAATAATATATCGACATACAGGGTGGGGATAAAGTTTGGCACCAAATTAATATCTTTGAAACGAAACGGGCGATATTTTTGAAATTTGGCAGCTGAGTGTAATGGACCACAATGCATCTGATGAGCATATTTTCATTAATGAGATACTTCCGGTTTAACCGGAAATGACAAAAAAAAATTATTTAAATGGGACACCCTGTATATTTCTGCAGATTCTGAAAGTGCACCTTGTTTCGGATCTGTCCATATCGGGTTCCATGCGTATTTTTTATGAAAATCTATAAAGAGAAGAAATAAAGGGCTTTTACTAGTAGAAAAAATTTATTGAAAATAATTAAAAAAATCATTTTAAATGTTCGAAGTGCTTGCCATTCACTCAGCTGCCAAATTTCAAAATTACCGTCCGTTCCGTTTCAAATATATTAATTTGGTGCCAAACTTTATCCCAACCCTGTATATATATTTTCGAAGAGCTGATTTTTTGCAAGAGATAGGATCAAAAAAAATATACCATTCGTATTTAAAATAAGAAACTTGTTTTTTCCACCCTCTATACAAGAGATAAAAAAACTGAATACGGTGTCGTATTGCTAATGAAAAAGTGCATGTAGAAAGTTTTTGCCGTTTTCAGATATTTTAGAAAAAAAAATTGAAGACATTTTTTTCTTTGATAATCAGATTGAAGTCTCTTACTCTCTACTAAAGAATATCGAAACATAAGACATAAGAAATAATTAAACGACATTGCAATATTCATGTGAATAGCGACATATTATACATTTTTGATATCAGCAAAAATTTTGTAGCAAAATAAGAGAAATTTCGACTATGAAAAATTCAATCATATCTTTCTTTGGAAATTCCAACGCCTGTTTCGAGTCGAAGCGATTATGGACTCATGTTGAAGTCGTACTAGTACAAAGCGATAATTCAGAGAAAATCAAAAGCCTCTATTCAAATTCCTCTCGCTTTCGGGACAAATTTGTTACGACTACATTGCCCTACCATAAAAACGAAAAATATTTGAGGAATTAGGATTTGGGCAAATGATTTCTGAGAATTTCGATTCGAAGTCTTTTCGAAAAAGCTACCCACCCATAGTTCAGTGAAGTGCTGCCAGTCGTTAGTTATATCTTAATCCTACTTATCTCATTTTCTATACAGGGTAGGGCCATAAATGGCTTATTTCTGTAGTCAAGACTTTACCTGGTAATTAGCCTGTCATTTTTATTACCTCACTTCGACAAGTAGATATATTGGTACCTATGAGTACTCGAGCAGGCCCTTTATTATGTTATGAGGATATTATTTTCTTTGTGCACTGTTCTTTCCTGCAAATTCGCATTATTTGAATACTTAGTACGATATTTGAATTATTCTCTAAGTGATTCAAAAACTCGATACACATCAGAAGGAAATGAGGAATTGAAATTCGGCGTATACAGAATATCGTGAAGATGAGTATGGGGTGTTTTGTTCTCAACTTTCAGTAGTTTTAGATAGATTCGCATTCCGGAATCCAAAAAAATTGACAGGATCAGTCGAAGAAATCATCCATTATATCAGAAATATTGGAGATTTTTTTTACTGATTAGCTAGAATTTTGTATATTTCTAGTTACGCGATCCTGAAAAAATTTATCGACATATTCAGTTACTTTGGATATATGTATAAATATCATAAAATCCATAGAAATTTCAACTCTTAAGCCACAGACTTCTATAGGGGGTTGTGCTTAAGCTAAGGGCATAATGCAAGGTAACGAATGGCCAATGACGTTCGAGAATTCAGTAGCCTATGGGTAGACCCGGTGCTTCCACCCTCGCCACCCACCCCTCGAACGTACCGTGCAAATTAGGCACAGGTTCATAATGAGTTTAAAAGCACAAGGTAACAGTTACTAGCTAGCAAAAAACTTCAGAGTAGAATCAGTGTAAAGAGATAAATAAAATCCGTGACAATGAAATACCAAATTTCGAAAAAATCTGAAGAAACCATTGAGAATAAACAACTTCTAAAAAAGGAAATGATTCCTCAACAAGTAAGTACAAAATTTCAATAATTTTCATGTCAGGAATTCTTCTGATTGCATTACATTTTTTGCATGTGAATGGGAATTTCTAAAAGTATATTTACTTGTATATTTCTCAATAATTATCAGCATTTTGGGATATAACGAAGTTTGTTTCCAACTGTACATTTTACAATTTATTAATATTATTTTTTGTTTTTAGAATGGAGAATTGCCCAAAACGGAGGTAATTGATCAAGGGGGAGAAAAATTGGAATTAGAAAAGGTAAGTTTCTGATGAGTACAAGAAAATTAATGAAAAATTAAACTTTTTACTAACATAAGATGTAAATTATTAGAAATTTATTCTTCAATCAAATTTTATTTTCAATCGCTTCACATGCCGCCATAAAAATAATTTCAGTTATTTCTGAAAATGATATTAATTCATTTTTATTTACAGAAAATTCCCCGCAAGAAAATATCGAAAAACAAGAAACTACCGACAACAATACAGCGCCACCAAACAGAATTATTGAAACAAATAGAATTCTTGGAACTTTTCAACCTGACGACGTTTGAGAACATCAAAAAGATGCAGTCCATCAGGGTGGGCAAAAGAAACAGAAAACCCACAAAGAATTCAAATTTCGTTTATGAAAATGAAAAATCACCGGTAAGTTCATACTGAAATATTTCCTCAAATTTTACTTCTACACATTTTATATTTGATAATATTTTGCGATACTGAGTTTCACATGGCATGAATATGATTTAGTTTCCAATTCCAATAACATTTTCCCAATAGAGAAACTCGTAAATTTTTCATGTGAGCATGTTAGCTCCATTATACAACAGTTTCGAACATTCAATTAAAGATTATACCAAAATGACTATAATCAGATGTTACAAAGACAATTCTAATTGATAATTTGCAATTCTTTCCAGGTGACAAGAAAAAGCAAGAATACCAAATGATACTAAACAAGCAGTTTACATCGAAGCCAAAATGCCGGTAAGTTAATTTTTAAGCTTTCATTAATTATCATCCTACAAACAACTGTAAAGACTCGAACATTCAAAAATCTGTATGCAGATTTAACTACATCAAATTTTGATAGATGATGCGTTTCCTCCTTTCTCAATTTTATAGGTATCTTATCAAAAGTTATAAATCGAAAGATTTAAAGATATCCCGGAACTTTTCTAAATACATAGTGTAATAACTATAATGTTATTCAATTCTTTCATCTTGAGCGATCTGAAACTGATTGATTAAGGTTTTTTTTTTCTTTATTTCTAGGAGCAGTACCTGTGAAGAATTCATGGATGTTTTCAATATTTGTAAAATATGTATATATTATGTAAACGAATTTTGTCTTCAACGACTATTATTCTTAGTTGTGCAATAATTCTACTCTGTAAATATCTGTAAAAATTCTAATCTTTTTAAAATAAATTTATAAATCCTAATCTTATGTTTTTATTCATCATCCAAAATACCAAACTCAAGGAACAACTTCTTCAATTGAATATTTTCTCTCGAAAACCAATACGTAAGTTAAGAAGAACCATTTTCAGGTAGGTTTAGTAAGTAGGAACAATTCAATGTAATTATATCTCATCTGATTCTCTTCGTGAATTATGAATGCATAAATTTTCCTGATAATTATTCAAGTGATCTCAAAATATTCCATATTTGATAAAATATGGAATATCCATCTTTTCAAAAACTAGAGCATTAGACATATTTATTAATAACTTCAGTTTTCTACTATGTATTTTCAGATCAATTGAAATTCTCGATAGCAACATATAAAGAAGCAAATGGAAAATAACGAATTTATGGACTCGGCAAAATTGAGGGTAGAAATGAAAAGTATTAAATGTTAAATTTACTAAGCTGAAGGACTTCACATTCAGATCAATGTTGAAATATTTTGTGTTCGTCAATTTTTATATTGGTTGCGTGATTACAATAAACATATAGTCCATTTTCAATATAGGTGTACTAACCTTCTCTAGTCGAGGAGTATCATTGAGTAAAAGCTTATGTAGTCCATATTTTTCCAAAGTTTAGAAGTGGAAAACTTAATTAATTTTGATATCTCCAATTTCCATAGCGATATTCCTTGATTCCATCCGATTTTGAGAAGTGCTCTGAAAATATCAAAAAGTGCTTAGGTTAAATTTTCGCAGATTAAAGAAGAGTCTTCCCAATTAATAGATCATTAATTGCACTTTCAATGTATTCTTTGATTTTTCCTAATGTTATGAATGATTATCAATTATTAAGACAAGAGAGTTGAATCAAATAAGCAGCAAGAATATTCTGATTTGTGTTTTCTGAAATAATGAGCACATATAAGAGAAAGTGGATGAGGCATGAAAAATTGGAAGTTTTTGTGCTTTCAGGTAGCCATGACATCTATATACATCTTGTATGTGAATGGGCGCTTCTAACTATAGTCTGTTCAAATATAAGAGAATGTAAACAAACAAACCAAATCGGTTTGTTTTGCGCATTACTAACATATGATTGGTGAAACGGTCGGCTGTATAATTCTTTTCACGCCTCCAAAAGACTGCCAGGATCGTACTTAAAGCTTAGAACGATTTCACAGTTATCTTTTCCGGACAATAATGTCGAATTCAGAAACGGACACTGCATCTGAAGGTGGTATATTGGGCCATCCACGAAAAAGAACGAAACGTTCACATTTGTCTATTCAAATCATGTGTATTCCATTCAGAGAATAATATCAAGTTTATATGATTGTGTGAACTATCCTCGATCCGACCCTGGAGCCCTGAAAGCAAGTCTTTACCTGAACGAAGCCCATCCTTCGTGTGCGCGACTTTGTTTACGTCGTAGTCGCTTATATTTGAACAGAGTATAGAATAAACAAAAAAAAAATCAGCACAATTGAAATTGTATTTCGTTAACAGCAAAATCATTGATGGAAATCTTTCGTCTGTTTTCACAAGCAATATAAAATTTACATACTATAATTCTAGTTATAAAAAACGTTGAAATTCTTCTTATATATTAAAACCTCGAACTTTGAATATTTGCCTATTTATACATTTCAATTAAGGAATGATTCATATATCAAAATCACTTCGGATTGTGTATCTTCTCAAATGAGCTGCTTGTCAATGATGAATTTGATCACATTAGCGATTTTCCTCCTTCTTTCCCGATCTTCAAAAGGTTGTATTACCCATATTGATTCCAAAGGAATAGCTTCATCCCCCTAGAACGAAGATCAGTATTCTCAATAGTGATCCAAAAAATTATTCTTCAGTTACCTTAATCAAGTCCAAATCGAAACCTTCTATGAGAGACATAGTCAGTGCTTCTATAGTCATAGCAATAGTGAATACAATGTTTTTTTTCATGTCCATCTTGAACTCTTCAACATCGAAAATCTCAGGAGAACTGCCCAAGAGGGAAATATAGTGTTTCATTTTCGCTGCATACTCATTGATGAAGGTATTCCAATGCACTGATAAAACATCTTCACCAACACAAGTGAATAAGAAGAAAGTAATATCATTTGAAAAAGGCGCCCATCTAGAATGATGTACATATTTTCATTTAATTCTATGATAAATGGTTTCCAAAACTACCTGGCTAATTGAAAGTCGATGATTGTAATACGAAGATCCTTTTCATCATTTCGAAAGAGAAAATTTGGAATCCAAGCATCACCTTGAGTTATTCCTGATAGATGGGAATGATTTTTCTCACAAATATCACATGTTTTTCTGAAATTTGGTTCTTGAATATTTGTAACCATTTAACGGTTTCAATAAAAATACTCACTTATAAAAGTTATCTTTGAAGACCTTGTCTATTTTCTCATAGTACATTTGAGGCAGTTCTTTTTTAGTTGCATCTATCACGAGATTGAACAGTGATTCTTGAAATTTTCCATACCAAGAGTAATATTTTTCAGCAAAGTAGACTTCCTTCACAGAAATGAATTATATACAACTACCGTCAAGTAATCATATTATAGAAAGAAGTGCATCTCGGTTCAAGAGAATATTATCAACATACTTTCGAGTTTGGTCAAAATTTTTCTTTGCTATTTTGGCTTATTTTTTGAATCAATAGAGGGAGAGATGTCTTTCTGAGGCTCATAGGGATTGATGTTTTGTTCAAAGTACTAAGCCAATAATATTTCAAATGATGATGTTCATATTATGATTTACCTTCAATCTATTAGCTGCATCAATGAACTCTACAGATTTTTGATCTTTAAAAGCAAGGGATAAAGCATGGAATTTAGCAAACACTTCCATAACCTTCATGGTTTGATTAAAATCAATGCCATTACCCCTTTCCACTGTTCCATAGTTTTTATAAGAAAGGTCTTCCAGTGATATGAAATCATTTTGTCCATCAGAATTATAGGCCAACAATCTTAAAACACAATGACATGCTACTAATTACTTGTGTTACTTTTATTCTATATATATCTTATATAGTTTTATGATAAAAACAAATTTGAGATGCACTTACAGTGGAACAATTCCATCGAAATCTTTATCCAAACCTTTGGATCTGTAGAAATTTCTCATAGAGGACCATACCTTGAAGAATATAATGAATATCGTAATATCCTCATTCAATCCCTCACCTTGTCATAAAATATTATTTCATTTTCAAAAAAATCTAATGATCTTAAAGTCTTCCTTCTACCTAGGTTGGATGGAATTGTTTTAGTGATGACGTTGACCACAACTTTTTCATGTTCACCTCTACAATTTGAAAATTTCAGTATGAACATACAAATATGTTAGGCACATACGTCTGGTTAATCCCACTAGCATTTATCTCAAATCTCACTATTTTACTCAAATAAGAATCACCAATTTTCTGGGATGAAGGAGATATTATAACATTCTGGATCTTTATTTCATTTAGAGTGGAATAGTTTTTCACCATACAAACCAAATCTTTTTCGCCAAAAATTGGCGAGATTAAGCTTTTCAGTTTTTCCAAGAACATAATGAAAAAAAAAGGGCAGTAGGCTGAAGTGTGTAATTTACTTCAAAAGTTCAAAAGAAGCACAGAACTGACAGAACTGTTTGCTCTTTGCTAGGACAGTAGGCAGAGACATCTCTGAGTGTTTTCTATAAGATAGTTCGAAGAATGTGCAACAGAGGCCAATACAAAAATAAGACATATCAAATGTGTTGTTCAATGTGCATGAGAGTGAGAGAAGATTAATCAAAAGGTAATATTAATAATCTCTAGTAAGTCGTGAATATCACGATACACAAATCTTGGTGATTATTTATTTGAGGGTATGATTTGCTTTTTTCTCCATTATTCAATTTTCCCTTATTGAAATGCCGACATTACGATGTCAAGAACGTTTCTATATTATTCCGTTTCATAATTTTCTAGTTAAAACATCTTTGCGGTAGACAAGATAGGTATTATGATCCCATACATTATAATATAACAAATAAATTAGGTATTATCAATATCAAGGGATCATTTTGAAGCTTTGTTGAGTTTCGAATCAAAACTATTTTGAACTCGTAACGGTCAAGTAAAATCTGCACGTTAAATGAGAAAATAATTGGTATTAGAAAAATTAGGAGAGTTTCATATTGATATTGCTCATGGAAAGGGCTCACTTCTTTGTTTGAACATATTTGTGCAAAAATACATTACCCCATTGAAGAACTGTAGTGCTTATCTACCCATATACCTATAACCTACATACCTATTTCTCCTTGACTCAATTTGGTGAGTATAATAATAATAATAAATGAAAGTGGTTTCTAAATAAGCGGAACCTATAATAAACAGTTTGATTTTATGTAATTGTCTATTTTTCGATCCACTATGAGGTTCAGAGTAAAATTTTAACACTCGTCAAGAAATGTTTTTTCTTTTTAGAAACTCCGAACTTTAGTTCTAACACTTCTAACTAGGACAACTAGGTATTATTTCTTCAATCACAAAAACCATCCAAATTCAGTAATTGGAATTGTGCGATTTCGTTATTCATTCAGATTCTTGATGATGACAATTTTTTTTAATCCTTATATGTACCAGAGATAACCGAGATGGTCAACTAGGTACTGAAATTTGGTACATTTTAAGGAAATTTAGCCATCTCTGTCTGTTCAATGAACTTCATATAAGTTCATCCTTGTTTAAAACTGATAAGTGCCACTACTTAGATGGCGCTAATTTTCAAGCGCAAAGGGTAGGAAACTGCTCTTTGCAAATGCAAATGGCGATTGTTGACATCCTAAATGATGTTGTTTACAATCTGTTTACAACATCATAAAATATGCCGTTTAAAATGTTTACCTCGTTGGAATTCTCCAGCATTCTCGTTCTTTGCTTTCAAATCGTCTTCGAGCTAACAACAAGCAGATATTGGTGTGGACCTGTCTTCAGAGCAGAAATATTTGTTTGTAAATTAGCCAACATGCGTTGTATTGTATGTGGATCTGATGATCTGGAGGTGAAGAGAATGTATTGTTTTCCCAGGAATATTGAAAAGTAAGATATTTGAATTACGTAAACATTATCATATTAATATTTTCAAAATTTTAGATCCAAGTTGTGGCAAGAAAGTTTAGGAATGATATTCAAAGGAGAATCTCATAGAAGGTGGAAGATTTGTAATAAACATTTCCAGCCAGCTTCCTTTCGTAACTTGATCTCCTATGAATTAAATAAAGATGCGGTGCCTTTTCGGTGGGTCACCTCAAATGAATTGCCAGAAGAAAGTGAGGCTGGTCCTTCCGGAATGCTGTCTTCAGGACTTCACAAAGGTATTGATTAGAGGAGTACCTAAACGAGTCTTCCTCACATCAGTCGCATCCAAAGATTATGTTAAGTTCAGAAAATTACTTGGGTACAAAATTGAATTTTGAACTTCTTGGATGTGCTGATCATCAAGGGGAAATAAAAAAATTAACGATAAAATCATTGTGTCGGATTGGAATCCCTTGGTGGTGTAAGAGAAAAAACCAGGAAATTAAAGAATTGAGGAAAGAAAGAAATTCAATTAAAAGAAAAATAAAAAAATTTCGTCATCAATAATAAAAATATATTTCATTGTTTACCCTTATTTATAATCAATTCTAGTAATATGGTCTGAAAAGCCTACAAATATGTAAAAAAGTCTGATGAATCTAGTGCAGGAAAATTTTATTTTATTAGAATTATATATTCTCTATTATATTTTGTGAAAAATTGTTTAGTAAGGTTTTATGCATCAAATTTTAATTTCCATGAATTTTTAATTGTTGCCCATCTTGAATGTAATTCAACAATGTATGTTATGTAATTCAAAATTACCACCAGCAATTGGAATGATTTATAATGAAAGTTGTAACAATATTATTACTTGAATCTTTTTTACCACTCTGAATAGTTTCTGTTGTTTTTGTGGTCGAATGAACATAATTATTCATGAATAATGAAATAGTGTATTTTTTTGAATTCAATGTTTAATATACGAGGAAAGAGTATGAATGAACCACTTTTATTTAATAAAACCTATTCACTTTAAAATATTTAAACACTAAGTTCGCAGAACCGTATGAAAAACCTTCATTTTACAGCAGAACACATTTGTCCTGTTGCAAAATGCAAGGTTTTTCATTCAGTTCTGCGAACTTACGTTTAACGCTGAATAATTTGGATAAGAAGGCTATTCAAATTTCCCGCGCTCCGCGATTCCGTCGTACAGCGCCTCTATATCATGGCACGCCTGACTTAGAGAGAGATGGAGAATTAAAATGTACCAAACTTTTAGTTCCTAGTTGACCATCTCGGTTATCTCTGTATGTACTTATACACACCTCTATATGTATTGGCAATTGAATATAATCTTAGTATGAGAATCGTTGTATTTAATATACACATATCATCACAGTAATTGCCAAGTATCAAGAAGTAATATTTTTAAATCTTAACAGTTTGTGTAATGAAATGAGAGTAAAACCGACATCTACATTTTAATAATCAACATCTTTGACGTTAGTGGGTGGCGTAATGACCGTTCAACATTTGTTGTGATTTGGTAATTAATAATCCCATTTCAGACGGAACCATTTTTTTTATTATGAATTAATCTATTGCACATTAATCTTATGTTTTACGTATAATTAATAATACGGCCTGCGGATTTTCAGGTGAGAATTTATATGATCGGAAACTTCCGAATACACCCGAAATAAAATAGATTTTCAGACAATACCATAATCAAGTTTTAAGTGACTGCAGAAGAAAGTGTTCTTCAAGCAAGGAAAATATTTTCGGAAAGCTTTACCTATTTTTTCATAGTCATTATTGGATTTTGTTGAAACCAATTTCTTTTCGAACTTCTCGGCGTGTACTCAGCGTGCGCCGATTGATAGTTCGCATAATGTCAGTGCTGAAATGAATGCTCTGCGAGGGAAAGAAGTCGAACGGTCGTAAAAGTTCCTCTCGAGATAAATATTATATTATTTCAGGACGCCTAGAAATCATTCTTAAAAATGAAGCTCGAAGTTTCGAAGGAGTTGAAGGATTCTATTGAGGAGAACCAACTCCGTCTCAAAAAGGCAATAATCTCGCATCAAGTAAGTTCCAAATTTCAATAATTTTGTCGTCACGTATTCCCTGGTCTCAGATGTGTGTACGACAGAGACAATTTCCTATTAATTTTAAATAATGATTTTGTGCAATATATTGATATGTTCGTTATTTTTCCTTTCAAGACAATTTATCACAAGTTGCTGGAAAATCAGAAGGTGAGTTTTTCTCAAACTTTTATTTGTCTGCTTATTAATATGCTCCTTCGTTCTTAGGATGAAGAATTACGTGCAAATTTGTCCGTAGCAGAGCAAGAGGTGTTGTTATTGGGATTGGAGCAGGCAAGTTTGTTAATCTTTTTAGAATTATTTGTTTTTAATTCAAGTTGCCATTATCCAAGATTTTTATTTATGCGATTTTTACTGATGGTCTTTGCTTTTCGAGAATGATAGGTACAAGTGATGTGAAAGTTTCTTTGATAATTAGTATTGTTTTCATTATTTGAGAGTGCGAAAGAATATTCGTGAGGAAATTAATGAAAATGTTTTTATCATCTGCTTTATATGAATGAAAATCCATTTTTGTTTGGATGTATTATTTTTGGCGGATCTCGACGAAATTTCATCAAATTAATTTCTTCAATTGAAGGTTATATTCACGCTTGCGGCTTGAAAACCGCTTTTCAACAAATAAAGCCGTTATTGAAATAACGGAGTACCAAATTCTTCCATTTTTCATGTTCTTAAATTTTGTGCTGAGTTGTTGTACCTTTATTTTTATCATAGGTTTACAGTGAAATTTATTCTCCTGTCAAAAGAAATTATACCATTGGCGTATCATGAAATTTGGATGATGAAATTCACATTGTCTTATTTATATTTTTATTGCAGAAAATTATTCTAGAGAAACTTAGGGCTGCAGTAGGTAACCAGTCAAAGTTATCACAAAAAAATAGCAACAAACATGTTCTGGAAGAGAAGAAACAACAGCTTTCTTCAAACTTGGTCAGATCAAGAAAACAAAAAATGTAAAATTGTAGATCATTTCACCTCAATCAAACTTTACAAAAATTTATATTTTTAGAGCACCTAAAACATCGCCTAAAGCATCTTGTTCCGATGATTCAAATGAAGATTTTAGGAATTCGCCATCGCCAAAATTGTCTAATAATGAAACACCTGAATTATTGGCTCAAATAGAATTTTTGAGGATTTTTTCTTTGACAACTTGGGAGAATTTCAAGGAGATGCAGAACAAGAGAGTTGAGAGAAAACGAAGAACTACTGCAAATCCTAATTTCATTTATGAAAATGATCTGCCATCAGTAAGTTGAGTTTCAAATATGTTATTGGATTTAGATATCTGACGAATACGGAAATTATGTACTTGATATTATAGATTTAAAATTTGTTGCAGAAGAGAAGAAAAAATAATTATCCTGCAAGCATATCACCACCTCATACAAGACAAGCTGTGAAGAAGAAAAATGGAAGAGGTTCCCCTCCAGCAGAAAAATTGGAAAATAAAAACAAACTCTCTAAAAGATCGTCTTCCGAGTCGATACCAGAGATAATGAGCGAGACTAGCAATGAAGGGACATTCCACGAAGTATCAAATTCCATTTGCCACATATGCAAAATTGCTGGTAAGATCATATTTCAATCATTTAATAGTGATTATATGATAATTAATATTATGTAGTTGAATTTTCCATGTTGGTTGATCTGAAATTGATTGATGTGTGTTTTTTCTCAATTTCTAGGTGCAATACTCCAATGTGAAGTTTGTATGGAAGGCTTTCATGAAGACTGCGAAGAACCAACAGTCATGGGGACTTCCAAGAGATGTTTGAGTTGTATAAGTAAGAAGAAAACAAAGAAGAAACTAGGGATTCTGGAACAATCATCCGTTGTTAAAAGCTCAGGTTAGAAATTCAGTTGCATTGTTAAATGTTGCTGTGACTGTGATAATCATGAATTTTGACTGCATTGAATATATTATTTTCATTTTGTATAATTTTCATATTCTTGACTGAATTTATGTAGCCGACTCTGAATACTTTTTTGTAAGGAGTTAACTATAAATTTCAATCCTTTTAAAATAAATTTGTTATTCGAAATGTATTTTATTCTTCTACCAAAATATTGAGGCATAAACATATGATGGATTTACACACTAAGAATCTGGTTGTGTGAACTCATTAGTGTAATATTTATTACAGAAAAGATTGTGGAAAAACAGAAACTACAAGACCAAAATGAAAATCTATGTGCCCAATTGAGCCAACTACAAGAACGACATTCTCAATTGAGTATTTCCTTAAAAAACCAGAAAGTAAGACAGGAAGAACTACTTTCAGATAGGCAATGTACGGAGGGAAAAATTCAATGTGTTTTAAACTTCATTGAAGCTGTGAAAAAGTCTCCTAACGCAGACACAACGACATAGTAAACGTTTTTACTATCTCATTACAATATTGATGAAAAAAATATTGATTCAAAACGATTACGGATGCCCTTGTTGAAATATTACACAATTGTTTATAGACAAATGAATGTTCATTATAGTTTTATAAAATACAAATTTGAATATTTGTTATAATTTTTTCATGAAAGCCACATATTCCTCATTTTAACATTTTTTTTTCAAAGTGCTGAAGTATTGGAAATTTGAATTAACTTCAATTTTCACATCAAGATTCCTCATCTCAAACAAATTTTATTTTTGAGAAACGTATTTATTCCTTTCCATGTAATGAACTTTGGCAAGTAGTGATACAATTGTAAAGGCATTGTTTCAACAATGGTAAAGTGGTAAAGATTATATTTTTTTTATTATCAAGCAGATTGAAAATTCGACAGAATGATGGGTGATTAACAAAATGCCAAATTAAGTTTATAAAACTACATGTTTGCGAAATAATCAATAATTTGATAAACTAAAGTTTATCAAATTCAGGGAAAATGAACGATTTGTTGATTCAGAACGCACCCCAGGGTACTCTTGTTGCATTCATTCTCTGGTTCAATCACAAATTAAGTATGACCTATGACGTGTTGATGTTTTGGTTAGATTCACAAATCTATGGTTAGGTTTTTGGAAAATTCATGAAAATTACTCGAAATCATCTAAGATGTCAGATTTTGAACCTTTAGAACCGAGCGTTAATAATGTTATCCAACAAACTTCTCTCAAATGGATATTCGTTGGGGGAAAAGGTGGAGTTGGGAAAACAACTTGCAGGTTTGTTCATGCCAGAAAAAGCCAAGGCTGTATTCAAGAATATGTTTTCTTACAGTTGCAGTTTAGCAGTACAGTTATCGAAAGTTCGGGAATCTGTTTTAATTATATCTACAGATCCAGCTCATAACATCTCAGATGCTTTCGATCAAAAATTCACCAAAGTACCTACTTTGGTGAAGAGATTCGAAAACCTATATGCCATGGAAGTAGATCCAAATGGTGGTTTCAATGAATTGCCTGAAGAATATTTCGAGGGGGAACCTGACGCAATTAAGATGAGTAAAGGCATTATTCAGGAAATAATCAGTGCATTTCCTGGAATTGATGAAGAAATGAGTTATGCTGAAGTCATGAAACTCATCAAAAGTATGAATTTTTCTGTTGTGGTATTCGACACTGCACCAACAGGACACACATTGAGATTACTCACCTTTCCTCAAGTTGTTGAGAAAGGATTAGGAAAATTGTTGCGTCTCAAACTGAAAGTCTCACCTTTTATATCACAGTTAGGAGGACTACTAGGCTTAGCAGATTTTAACGTTGATAATTTTACTGGGAAACTGGAAGAAATGTTGTCAGTTATAAAACAAGTGAATGAGCAATTCAGGAATCCAGATCAAACGACTTTCATTTGCGTTTGTATTGCTGAATTTTTATCACTTTATGAGACTGAAAGGCTAGTGCAAGAATTAGCTAAATGTAAAATTGATACACATAATATAATTGTAAACCAGTTGATTTTCAGAACAGCTGATCAAAACCCTTGTAAAATGTGTAATGCGAGGTTTAGAATACAAGAAAAGTATTTGGACCAAATTAAAGATCTTTATGAAGATTTTCATGTCACAAAATTGCCACTTCTTGAAAATGAAGTTAGAGGTGTAGAAAAAATTTCAAGCTTTTCTGAAAATTTAGTAAAACCATATACTTCAGGTTGAGGGTAATCATCTTATTTTACACAAATGCTATATTGGTGGTACATATTTATTATTTGTTATGCACAGTTGAGGAATTTATAATCAATAAAACTCATTATTTCCCCTCTTAATTATTCTTCATCTGAGGAATCTGGTTGTTAGTCCGAGCAAATCAAATGTATTATTGATAATGCACAAAGAATAGATTCAGAGAAATCCTGAATTTCTCAAAAATCGGGAACCATTTAACGGATCTTCAAAAGGCTATTAAAGCAGCCGCCTCACTTGAGGAAAAAAGTAAGCAAATTCGGTTCTGTCAAAGACTAGCCTTTTTCAATTTTTGAGCAATTTTCTTATGAAGAAGGCTGTGTCTGTGAAAAAGAAATTAATGATGTTCTGTGGATTATTTTTTGACGTGACCAAACCTCTATGCACAATCGAAATAACCCTATATTTTAACCTATATTTCTTGTAAACAAAATACCGCCTTCACGTGTAACAGCTCCTTCTGAATATATTTAAATATAAATATAACGTAAAATGGTTCGTAAGAAAATCGATAATAGGATCCGACTCCTAATTGAAAATGGTGTCAAGTTACAACATCGTACTCTCTTCGTCATAGTTGGAGATAAAGGCAGAGATCAAGTGAGTGTTTCATTTTGTATAGATAGTTTTCTCAAACTTCTAATTTCTCTTCTTTCAGGTAGTTATACTGCATCATATGTTAGCAAAAGCTGAAGTGAAAGAGAGACCTTCTGTCCTATGGTGCTATAAGAAAGAGTTAGGTTTCAGTAGTAACAGGAAAAAGCGAATGAAGCATCTTCAACACAAGATTAAGGGAGGAAAATTGAACGTAGACGAAGATAACCCATTTGAATTTTTCATATCTTCAACGAAAATCCGATACTGCTATTATGCAGAAACACATAAGATTCTTGGAAATACATATGGCATGTGTGTTTTGCAAGACTTTGAAGCATTGACTCCAAATTTATTGGCAAGAACCATTGAGACTGTTGAAGGAGGTGGTATCGTTGTCCTTCTTTTGCGGTCCATCAATTCACTGAAACAACTTTATACAATGACGATGGATGTTCATCAGAGATTTCGAACTGAAGCACATACAGATGTTGTTTGTAGATTCAATGAAAGATTTTTGTTAAGTTTAGCTTCTTGCAAGAGATGTTTAGTGGTTGATGATCAGCTTGCAGTTTTACCAATATCATCTCATAACCTTCATGTGAAACCAGTAGAGACAAACACTGAACCATCCGAAAATATGGAAGAATTGAAAGACTTAAAAACCCAGTTAAGTGATACACAGCCTGTTGGAAACTTGGTGAAGTGTTGTAAAACTTTAGACCAAGCAAAAGCCTTATTGAAATTTATTGAAGCAATATCTGAAAAAACATTGAGATCAACAGTTTCTCTCACGGCTGCGAGAGGAAGAGGAAAATCTGCCGCCTTGGGTTTGGCAGTTGCAGCTGCCGTTGGTTTTAGTTATTCCAATATATTTGTTACCAGTCCTAGTCCGGAGAATTTGAATACATTTTTCGATTTTGTTTTTAAAGGATTTGATGCTTTGGAGTATCAAGAACACACAGATTATGAGTTGGTGCAGTCAACTAACCCAGAATTTAATAAAGCCATCGTTAGAGTTAATATTCATAGGGATCATAGGCAAACAATTCAGGTAAAGTGATTTATTTAGAATTCTAATCTGTGTAAATTCTCTCTATAACAATCAAGCAGAAAGTGAATTGACCAATTCATATTTTTACAGTATATACATCCCACCGATAGCCAGAAATTATCACAAGCTGAGCTTCTTGTTATTGATGAAGCTGCTGCTATTCCCCTTCCTTATGTCAAGGCAATGTTGGGACCTTACTTGGTGTTTTTAGCGTCCACTATAAATGGTTATGAAGGAACAGGAAGATCCCTTTCATTGAAATTGTTGCAGCAACTCAGAACACAATCTGTACCGACAGGTGCTAATACTAATGCTGTGAATAAAAAAGATTGGGGCGCAGCAATTGGAAGGACTTTACATGAGGTAATGTGAATTTTGTGATGCTCAGAAATTGAATATTAATAGTTCCTTTAATTATATTGCTATATTTTTGTAATTCAATTTTCAGGTTACATTAGAAGAATCTATAAGATACGCATCAGGTGATCATGTAGAAGCTTGGTTAACAAAACTCCTTTGTTTAGATTCTACATCTGTAGCCCCTCTTAATTCAGGATGTCCACCCCCTGAAGAGTGCAGTCTCTATTACATAAATAGAGACACTCTATTTTGTTATCACAAAGCTTCAGAGGCATTTTTACAGAGATTGGTATCACTTTATGTTGCATCCCATTATAAGGTAAGAATTAATTTAATTTTTCTCTTATTTCATGCGATTCTGTGGCCAATGAAGATATTGCGGTTTATTTTATGTGTATTAAAATCAAATCTGCCATTGAACTATATATAATATTTTCTTTTTTTAAGAACACACCCAACGATCTACAAATGATGTCAGATGCCCCAGCTCATCATTTATTCTGTTTATTGGGACCGACTGATGCTAACAGTAAGAAACTCCCAGAAATTTTGGTTGTCATACAGGTGTGCTTGGAGGGTCAGATATCGGAAAGGTCTGTCAAAGAAACACTAACAAGAGGTAAAAGAGCAGCAGGGGACTTGATTCCATGGACCATAACTCAACAGTTTGGTGAGCCTGATTTTGCCAAACTTTCTGGAGCCAGAATAGTAAGAATAGCAACACATCCTGATTACCAAGGCGTAAGTGACATTTATGTGAATTTTTTTATGAAAAATCGAATTTATTTGGAATTATTCGTTGAAACTTGATGGTTGTTGCAGATGGGATATGGAGCAAGGGCATTGTTTTTGTTGAGACAATATTATGAATTCAAGATACCTAGCATCGAAGAAAATTCTATGGAAGTTCAGGAGGAGATAGCTAACGTGGAGTCTGAAGAAGTGGGATTGCTGGAAGAACAAATAGAACCACGAAAACAGCTTCCTCCTCTACTTCTAATGCTCAGCGAAAGAGTGCCTGAAAAACTTGATTACATTGGTGTTTCTTACGGTCTTACAGAACCTTTGTTGAAATTTTGGAAAAGAGCTGGTTTTGTGCCTGTATATCTCCGACAAACAACTAATGATATAACTGGTGAACATACTTGTATCATGCTCAATGTTATAAATTCAGAAGAAAATGTGGAAGATCAATGGTTGACTAGTTTCTGGATTGATTTCAGAGAAGGATTTGTTGACTTACTCTCTTACCAATTTAACAAATTTATGCCTAGCTTAGCTCTATCAGTGCTTCTAAATAAATCCAGAAAGGTTCCCAGAAAAAGTGAGTATGAATGTTTTTGTCTTTGTGAAATCTAATGGAAAAAAATATCGATGTTCATATCTATTGCAATGACTTTATTTCAAATAATAATAGCCTTTATTTTGAGGAATAACCTAAATAAATCATTAAACAAAATTGTAGTCAAAATCAAAGCATTACAGCATACATTGGATATCCCAATTTTTTAATATTATGCATAATTACTATCATTTCCTCCATCAGCCTTGACGAAGCAGGAGCTAGACATGCAGTTATCGAAATATGACTTGAAAAGATTAGACATGTACAGTAACAATCTTGTGGATTATCATCTGATTATACGCCTGATGCCAAGGATAGCAAGGATCTATTTCATGAACCAAATGGGAGATGTGGATATGTCTGCTGTGCAATCCGCCATTTTACTGGGTGTGGGACTCCAACATAAGACGTTCGAACAGTTGGAAAAAGAGCTCGATTTGCCAGTTTCCCAACTGCTCGGTTTGTTCAACAGAACAGTCAGAAGGGTGGTGAAATATTTCAATGAGATCTTAGAAATCGAAATCGAGAAAACCTTCGCAATTCAAAGTGACGTTGTGATGAATCCTACAGCTAAAAGTATGCACGATGAGTTAGAGGAGGCTGCCAAACAATTGCAGAAAAAACAGAAGAAGGAACTTGAAAAATTAAAGAGAGAGGACCTTAAAAGGTTTGAAATTAAAGGATCAGAAGAGGAATGGACTAAAGCATTCACCACTAAAGGAGCAAAATCTCTTGTCACAGTGAAAACGTAAGCATCCAATCAATTTTGCTATTTTATTTTCGGATTTATACTATTGTTTATAAGCTTATTTCAATCTCTTATTCTTGTTTTTTATTTATAGTGGAGAAAAACGGTTGCATCTAGAAGAAAATGTCGAGGTAGAAGAAAAGCCAATGAAGAAAAAGAAGAATCCACGTAATAAACGAAATTGAAAAAAGCAGTTATAAATTTAATATATTTATATAATAAAGGTTCTTATACAGCAAGGTTTTTACTTTGAATTCTCGCCACCAGATGCCCTATCTCTTAGCTTGAATTTCCAATAGACTTGAACATTTTCTTGTTCTATCAATGCTCCTAATGTATCGTATTTGCACCCATAAGATTTCTTGTGGGCTCTTGATATACTATTGTTGAGGGAATGGAGAGAGTTGTGTAGTATGTTGAACACCCTGTATATTTCGTACGTGAGATAATAAGGACTATTCGACATCCCTTTAGACCTGAAGCAGCACATAAAGCCAGAGCTCTAGGTCTCGCCATTGTCATTTATGTTATCAATTACGATGTTATTAAAACAAGTAAACATTCATAAGAATATATAACAATTGGCGAGGGAGATTCATTCAGAGAAGATAATGTAGAGTCTAAGAAGCGTTTACGTATTGATTGTTAGTAAACAGTTATTGTCGTAGTAAATAACATAATATCCAATTGGATGTGAATTATCATCTGTGTCAGTGTGTCTACGAAATGAACCCCTTTGATGAGTTTGCATCGTATTATTCACCATCCCTCAACTGTATAACGATTGACCGAACCTACCCTAGCTGGGTACATCACAGTTGTAATAAAGAAAATCCTTGAAAAGGAATAGTATAATTTCAGTTCGAAAATAAACAAAGACACATTGAAAAAGGCATATCATGATTGAACAATAATGTTCATTATTGAAATAAAGGTATATAACACTAAAAATTAAGTAATATATTTCAATACACTAACAAAATGAATTCAATGTGAGATCGAAAATCGTTTCACTGAAACCAAAATTTACAATTCATACATATGCTGGTGCAGTCTTCTCAAAAAACACGTTTAAGGTACATCAATTTTTCAATAAATAGATGGGGTAAATTCATAATCTACCAGAAATCATCAGTCGAAGCTGATGATAGGGAATTAATTGTTTATTTAATTGAAGTGAGTATTCATTATTAATTGGTAACTGGAACTAATTGGCAATAAACTGATATGTCCTCTTCATTCATACTAGTAGGAACCTATGAGAATTAATCTTATCATAGGGCCATCTAGTAACAAACAGGAGAATACATAAAAGTTCCCATACCTGGCATTTGTTGATATAATTGATACAATAAATATGGCTAATAGAATGTAAGCTATCTATTATTTATCCATAGTTTTTTGAAGATCTATAACGCATATAAATTAAATTCTTCGAATATCATGATGAAAATCTTTTCTGGCAATAAAAGGAAAAAATTACGAATTATTATTCGTAATTTTGAGAATTGCTTATTAGCAATTCTCAAAAGTCAAAAATTGATACTTAAAATCAAATATTTTGTTTGAATGAAGGAGTAAAAATATATTCAACATACTAAACTTTCTGTTCAACCTGAGTTCATGGCCTTTATTGAATACCAACTTCAATTTTCTGTAAAAAACTCCTACTCACTATATAATACTAATTGGCAGAAAATTAAGTACACTTAAGTAGTCTTACATCATATAATATCTATGCTATAATAAAACGACTAGATTGCAAATACTCATTAGAAATATCGTTGTGAAAATTGGTACGTTTCCTCAAAAATTACATGTCTTCAATTTGCTCTAATATAAGGAACTTAAAATGTAAAAAAATCAGTTGGACAATGCTGCTATAACTTGAGATACAAGGTTTTGGGAATCTTATGTCATTAAGGGATCAAATTTTGACAGTAAGTAAGGTTATGTCTTAGCATGTCACTCAATCAATATTTCATGATTATCTGTTTCATCTTGCCTTCATGGAATTCACACTGTGTTTCCAGATAAACATTTTATAAGAAGATTTCATCTTATTTTTTGACTTAAAATAAACCATTTTTTTGAATTACTGTTAGGACCCCTTGTATATACAGTATGCAGTATTCCATTGAGAAATGGAAATACCTGACCGAATAGAGAAGACTTCAGAAAGAGAGCTCACAATAACTCGTTCTCATAAACCAATCTTCCATTAGTCAGGTGTTTTTAAACGGTTTCTACTTGGAGCACCCTGCATAAATTGAAAACATGAAACCTTGTATCTTAAATATGTTCTTGATACCCAACTGATCTGAAAGACATTCTAAAATACATTGAAAGCAGCCAGTGCTAAGGTCACTTGAATACATTAACGTTTCACTTGATCTCAGTTTCATCACGAGACGTAGAAAGAAATAAATAACTGTTTGAACTGCAAACATCTACAGTCAAAATCATGTTGAAGATCAATATGGCAACTATGCCAGAAGTAACAAGTGGACGGAATGGTCCAAAATTCGCACACACCATGTCTGCCAATTCTTTAGAAAAAGGACATTGCTATCCTAAAAATTCTAGCCACATCACGTGAATATAAGGCCTACTTCATTCACAAGCAAGTTTGTTATCGAAACTACTCAGGGCAATGGCAAACGCTTGCAGAGCACACAAAGGATATCGATAATCCATCGTGAAGACATCTTCAGCCACACGGCCAAACTGCATAACAACATATTCAGCATCGCTGTCATGAACTATTTGGAAATTTTTAACAGAAGCTTGTGTCACCCTTCCTAAGAAGTTCAATACGTAACTTTGAGTATCTTCATTCCAGATCGGTGTTTTGTTGTGCAACTCTATCAAATTATCCAGATTTTTCGCTTTCCAGGATTCAATTAAACCCTCACTCTCATCTTGCGGATAAATGTTGACACGCTGCTGTTCTACCGTCATTCCAGGTATTATAACAGTCATTTTACGTGGGCCTTTGAATCCTAGTACATTTGTATCGTACACAACCGCTGCAAGCTCTTGCCTTGGCATTATACCTTCTTTAATGTTCGATTTCCTGGGGGACACTCCATTATCGAATATTGTGAATTGCGTTCCTAGCAAGTTTGACCTCAATTTTCCTGGAAAAACATATAAAAACATTAGAAGTCAACAATTAATCATAAAGAATTATTTTGAAACTTACCAACATAAGAGTCCGCATTCCTTGATAAATCTGTTGGATCAGTTGAAATCAAATAATTGCTGGTTGCACTTTTCTTTCTTTTTCTTGCAGCAAGTAAAAACACCTTTTTTCCGTAATCCTTTTCCAGATGTAAAAAATAAGTTGGAAAGAAACCTCTATCCATTCCCTTCCTATCCCTTGTAATTCTACATTTGTAAAGTACTTTTTGTTGAGCTGGTTGTATTACAAATCTTTCAATATTGCCATTCACATCTCCTTCAAGTTCACCCCCCTACAATTAATTTGAAATCGATAAAAATTCTTTATAACATAGAAAATTATCTGATTTTTCAATAGAAATATGTTTTCTCACCTTATTATTCATCTGCCCATCCACTAAGGCATTTGAATCTCTTCTAGGATCTGATGTATTATTTCCAACATTTAATGGGGTTGTTGCTGCAATTGGAGAAGATTCTTCATCTTCAATATCAAGAAGAGCGCTTGCATTCCTGTTCTGGATATCTTCCACAAACGTTTCTGAAAAAACAACATTTGAAATTATGCATCACTAAATCAGACTCAATAAACTCACCATCAATATCATGCATTATTGACATAACTTGATCTGGATTTCCATTTTCCCTTCCCATAGTATATTGAAGAGGTCCATCATATCCTACAAACAAAAGGAAGATTAACCAAACATCAATTTAAAATGGTCAAACATACCATGTAGTTCTCTCCTCGTACCACTAGTTGTCCGCAGCTTTGCAGAAGGAAGTCGTACATCAGAAGCTTGTATCATTCCTGATGTCATCCTCTTCTGTTTCATCTTTTGCTCCATTATTTGACGCTAAGGGCATTTTCAAAGCTGTAGTCACTGTTTTGAGCATTGTTACTTGAAAACCTACCTGTTGTTCTAATTTCTGAGTTCTTATATCCATTTTTATATTGAAACATACCCTTTTGATTCAACAAAGTGAGTATATTTCTCCTCCGAAATTGGAGGTAACTAAGGGAAATGAATAACAACAATCGATTAGTTCTCGGATATACTAATCATAAATTCATGGAGATAAAATAGATATTTGTACACAAAACGATGAACGCATTCAAATCAAACTTTGACAGTGGAATACTTTATCTATGACTTGACAGTGGCATTTCGCACAATAGTTCAAAGAAAAGAGAATGGGTTCATGGGTCGTAGACCTAACGAGTCACCAATTCTTTGAGACTTTGACAGATTAAACTCCAAATAAAATAATAATAATAATAATAATAACTGTTTCTGGTAACTGGAGTTTAAAAATGCCTTTGTACGATTCTGAAAAATCCGTGGTAATTCTAGATATAGGAACAGCATATACAAAGTATGAGAACGAGAGGGATTTGTCGTTACATGCTAATTGCAAATGTTTCAGATTCGGCCTCACAGGTGAACCAGTCCCTAGAGCGATTTACAGAACTGAAGTAAAATTTAAAGGCAAAATAAGAAATCTCTTTGAGTATGAAGATGAGCAGGAACTGTATGATATGCTGGTTGAATTTTTTCAAGATGTATACTTCAAATACGCAGTTATAAGCCCTAAGGATAGGCCAATAGTGATAGTCGAATCACTTTTTTGCCCTATCGTTTTCAGAGAAAATGTTGCAAAGGTGTTGTTCAGACATTATGCTGTTGCATCTTTACTATTCCTTTCTTCACATTTAGTTAGTGTTTGTACTCTTGCTGTCGATACAGCTTTAGTATTGGACGTTGGATATAAGGAAGCTTGTTGTATACCAGTTTGTTATGGAGTGCCTATAATAAGTGCTTGGCAAACTTTAGACATTGGGTCTCATGCACTACACAGGTAACTTTTAATCAGATCTTTTAAATCGTTAACTACATCCTATTTTTTTTAAGAAATCTACAAAAATTGATTACTGAGAAAAATCCTGGAGCACCTACATTATCTGAGTCAGTTTTGGAAAATATTAAAGGTGAGTGGTAATGAAGGTCATAGATTTATGACACCTGTCTTGAAGTGGTGCTAACGGAAATTTTTTATATCTTAGTTCGTTGCTGCTTTGTCACTAAGAAGTCAAGAGCTAATGAATTAGCTCTTTCAAAACCAAACATTGAACCTTGCCCTGATGTTGAATATCCTGTCGAGGGTGCTGCTACAATTTGTATTAATGGGGCAATAAGAGAGAAAACTTATGAAATAATGTTTGAAGAAGATAACGACCACCTGTGTCTACCAACTATGATTCTTGATGCATTAATGAGTGTCGATCTTCATTTGAGAAGTGTATTAGCAGAGAATATCTTGCTAATTGGTGGTACAACTATGGCTATGGGCTTCAAATCGAGACTCAGGGAAGAATTGCTTGATCGCTTGAGTGAAGAAAGATATAAGAAATTGAATGTGAAATGTTTCAAGTTTCACACAAGTCCTTCAAAAGAAAATTTCACAGCTTGGCTTGGAGGTGAGCACTGAACTTTTCCAAACCAAAATATTTGTTTGGAATGTTTGTTTGTTTTCAGGATCGATATATGGTGCAACAGATTGGCTTGTAACAAAAGCCTTGTCAAGAGAAGATTATTTAGAAAACAGCAAGATTCCAGATTGGTCTGATTTGAGTTATAATACAAGGAGTATTTGAAGTTTTTTATAAATTTATTTGTATAAAATCTTATTATAAATATTGTATATCTGCTTGTGTTCTTTATCTTAATCCTTTACATTTTTTTTCTCCCACAATTTTGGTTGAGCGATCTGGAAAATTTTTTGCTTGTGACTTGAATAAGCCAGCAGAGATCCCTGGCAGTGGCCTGACTGTCCATGGTGATTAAAATATGTGCCCTTTTGAGGTTCATTTTAAGACACTCCTGGGTGCATACGTAAACAGCCAGTACCTCGGTCTGTAAAATAGAAGGTTCACTTCCCAGGGCTTTAAAGATTCTCAGTAGCAGTGCCGATCTCTGATTTTGATCCATAGGTAAACCATATGGACGACTTTTTGCCAAGCGATTTACGAAACTGATTGCACTAGGACGGTCATAGCTAACCCTTTTGTTAGTAGATGAACGATCTCGCAAAAATATTGACGGGTAGTGGAATTAATTTCTAGGCAGATTCAACTGACTCTTTATTTTCCTGGACGATTGTTGTAGTGAAGAATGAACATAAACTGGGGATCTTTCCTGGCTATTAACTTCATCGCCATATACGGGACTTGCGGCCGTTAAAGCCAATAAGATAAAAATGATACCGTTGGCGGAATTTCTTATGGTTGAGGAGGAGGCCGTTAAGATCCCCCGGTGGATCGGCGGGGAAATTATAAATATGTTGTTCAAATGCGGCATCACGCTTCGTTTCTATAGCCAACTTGTGAACACTCCAGATAGAAACTAAATGGCCTATTTGTAGCCGATGATGTTTCCTGTATCGGAACTTCTATCGCGGATATGTTTGCGGAACTATCTCGTGAACTCAATTCACATTTTGAGGGCTCTTAACCGAAAGAAGGAAGAATGAATTCTACCGAGGTCAATCCCGCAATAACAATCTTGGGAAAGCCAGAGATAAGAATCGGATGCTTTCGGAACAACGTTTGATCTTTTCGATTTCGCTTGGGTTTTATTCAGAATGATTGGAGGAATTATCAGTATAGCTTTTGGGTTACCTATTCAAGGATTCCTGAAAAAATACTCCTGAAAAGTATACCGGGTGAGCCAAGGCGACCATGTGGGCCTGCAAAAGACTTGTATGGATCTACATCTCCCTAGCATGCAGCCCCTCGTTTTCCGCGTAGAGATGAGAGAAGATAATGGCCGTATCGATTTTGAGTACTGTGTCCCTCACTTAATCGATGCGACTGATAGTATCAATCCACCTGCGCCCCTCGTCTACAGCAGGCTCCTAGGAAGCTGTATTGTTTACAGACCGATATACTGGTTGTTTGAGAATATGCGTCCTGGAGTGTCTTAAAATGAACCTCAAGGCTCAAAGGGGCGCATATCTACATCACCACGGACAGCCAGGCCACTCTGACACAGTATATGGTACCTTATATACTGTGACTCTGAGGTCCCTGGAAATCCTGGAATCACACTGCTAGGGATCTCTGCTGACCTGGGAGTGCCGTAACACCACAGAACATAAAGCAACTGACCAAAGGCAATAAAGTGACCCTACTATGGGTGCCAATGGTGCCATCAAGGCCGTAGCTAGAAAAAAATTTCGGGGGGGGGTCCGTCCGAGGCCGTAGCTAGAAAAAAATCTATTCGAAGAATTTTCGGTGAAATGATTATCTGGCATTTCTGAAAAAATAAATTTCGGGGGGGTCCGAAGGGGTTCGGACCCCTTCGATTCACACGTGGGTGAAATTTCGATTCTCCACTTCTCTAGGCCAGTGTTTTTCAACCTTTCTCATGATGCGACCCCCCTGGTATGAAAACATATTTCGCGACCCCCCGACCGCTTTTTTATAATGGGTGTTTGTGTATGTTACAGTGTTACAAATATTCATTCCATACATCGATGTAAAGTTAGCCTTATCCACACATACACTCAAAGACAAAAAATGGCTAATGGAAAAACAATCATAGCTCAGTGAAATGAGATGGTATTACAATCAGATTTAGATGTGAGCTTTATGGGTTGTGGAGAAATTGACTTCTCTTTCATTTGGAGACTTTTAAGACTCAGGGGGGGAGTTGTGAGGGGGTTGTTGGGGGTGGTTTCTGACAAAAATCATAACTCGACGAAATAGGAGTGTTCCACGATGGGTTTCGAATATGTGTTTCGCGAATGCCGAAAGAATGAAATACAATAAACCTCATAGTTTGTTAGCCCCCAGGTCTGGAGATTTGGGGGGTTGTTTATGAAAAATGGCGAGAATATTTCCTATCTCGATCAGGCCCGGATCTACGATTTTTTCTGACCGGGGCAAAAATTCATGATGGCGCCCCCCCCCCATTTGTGTTGTATATGGAATCATAGAAAATAACGGAAAAATAATAGAAACAAATACTAATAATAAGGAAAGTATTACAAGGAAAGAAATTATATTTTTTTTTCTTCACAGCTTCACGCGGCGTGATTTTATTTCCGCAAACGCATCTATCAGCTCCTCGAAATCTGTTTCGGAAGCTCTTTTGTTTTCTATAGCTAAGATTGAGAGACAAAAGAGACGTTCCTGACACATTGAGGAACGCAAATAATTTTTTATTATTTTCAATTTGCTGAAACTACGTGGTAGGTAGATAGGTAATGTGCAGTATGTTCTTAAAGCTATACTGACATAAGAAAAAGCTTCTTGCAGATCTTGCCTGTGAAGAATTTGTAGGAGGTCTAATGAAGCCATCTTTCACTAATTTCGGGAACCAGCTCTATGAAAACCGCTAGTGGTGCTAGTTCCTAACAAATATCAACTGCATTCAATTCTCTTCATTATTTTTGCCTTAAAAGGGTGCCATTTTTCTGCAGATCCTCTTTTTGCATGTTTAAGAGGGCATGGCCGTTGAGGAACGCGAAATTCGTATGCAGACTTTCTGCGCTTTCTAAGTTTTTTCTGATTTCTGACAATAATCTGTCGAAAACAACCTTAATTTCCTTCGAGAATAAACCAACTAGATCTAGCGTTCTTGACTCATCCTCGCACATTTTGTCGACCTACTTTTTCTTCTTGGAAACACGTTTATTTCTAAGAATTGGATCCACATTCAATTCTTCTGAAAGAAGTGTAGCTTCCGAGATCCAGTTTTCAATAGGGTTTTCCCTCATTCCTTGCAAGATCTTAACAAGACCTTGCATCAACGATGATGAACGTGAAATAATTATATCCTCGTTCTGAATTTCCACGTTGACCCTATTGATCTCTGGCAGAATATTATCCCAAATTGTTAGGTTCAGTATGAATCTAAAATCCATCACACCATATGAAGCAAATGAACAGCTTCATACTTGGATTCTGCGATTAGTGATGATTCTTTGATTTCTTCCACAGCCTTCACAAGTCCCGGTAAATTATTGAGCAAGGCATTAACAGCTTGATGTATAGCCCATCTTGTTTTACTACTTCCTTTCAAATTGGTTTTTGTGCACTTTTTCATAATTGTCCATCGTGTGGTTGAACTAACAAAAAACGAATACAGTTTTTACTGATTCTGAACACGATGAAGCCAAATGGCCACCCACAAGATTCAGCTAGTGTGCTAGGCATGAAACTATAATACTGCCTGCTCGTTGATGTGTATAATTCTGGATTGGACTCTTTTATATATGCCAGCCATATTAGATCCGTTGTCGTAGGATTGCCCAAGACATTTTTGACATCAAAATCATCAGCTTGCAGTTTGTCTAGAATTCGCTATGATATTATTCTCCAGTTTTTCCGTCAACTTCTAAGAAGTCAATAAAACTTTCTTTTTATCTCATATCCAGACTCGGTTCTCTTTAAATATCGTATAACCTGGTTCATTTGTTCTGTGTGAGATACATCTGGGATGCAGTCGAACATAATAGTGGAATAGTTGGCCTCCTTGATCTCATTAATAATGTTATTCCGAACTTTGGTGGCCATTAAATCGATAATTTCATTTTGTATAGTTTTGGACATATAGGATGTTTGTCCTTTTTTTAGAGTCGGGTCATAATTAATAATACTTTTTTCCGAGAAAAAAAAAATTAACCCCTGGTTGTTTTTGGCGCCCCCCTAAGCTGGCGCCCAGGGCAAGCGCCCCGCTTGCCCCCCCTAGATCCAGGCCTGATCTCGATGAAATCAAATTGTTCCACGATCAGATTCGAATATCTGTTTCTTGAATACAGAAAGAATGAAATACAAAAAACCCCACAGTTTGTTAGCCCCCAGGTTAGGAGATTTCGAGGGTTGTTTATGAAAAATAGTAAAAAAATTCATATATCGAAAAAATGAAAGTGTTCTACGATCAGATTCGAATATGTGTTTCTTGAATGCCGAAGGAATGAAATACAATATGTACCCCATAGTTTGTTAGTCCCCAGGTTTGGAGATTGGGGGGTTGTTTATGCTAAATGATAAAAAAATTCATATCTCGACAAAATGAGGGTTGTTCCACCATCATATTCGAATATATGTTTCTTGAAAGTCTAAAGAATGAAATACAAAAGACCCCATACTTTGTTAGCCTCCAGATTTGGAGATTTCGGGGGTTGTTTATGAAAAAAATTCATACCTATCTCGGAGAAAGGAGGGTGTTCCATGAAAAAAGAATTTTGCCATTTGATTGATCCAAAACAAGCACAATCTTCGCATTAAAATGAGTCTTAGGATTTCATTTTTTGTTAATTTGTTTGTATTAACATACAAACGAGACAACGAGTATACCGCGGTCCTGCAATAGTGCGTTAACCCAGTGGGCACGCGCACGTAGAAAATACGTTGAAAAGATGTTACATAACCAAACGTTGAAAAACAGTAAAAATGTCGCGGGAAAAAACGTTTTCTTGCATCGAGAATTTAGTTATAAATAAACGTTGTCTTTCAACGTATTGATTAAATATAAATTGGGCGCAATATTAACGTTAATTTATAACGTGTATGTATATTATTTTACCATACAAGTTTACTGTCAAACCGATAACGTATAAATAACGTTTATTTCCACCATATCATATATACTTCATAAACGTTGTCTTTCAACGTATTGATTAAATATAAATTGGGCGCAATATTAACGTTAATTTATAACGTGTATGTATATTATTCTACCATACAAGTTTACTGTCTAACCGATAACGTATAAATAACGTTTATCTCCACCATATCATATACCTATACATAAACGTTGTCTTTCAACGTATTATTATAATATACCTTGTGCTCAGTCTGAAAGTTAGTTTATAACGTGTATATATATTATATTACCCTACGAGTTTATATGTTCAATCATTAATGTATTAATAATGTTTATTTTCACCATAACGTATATCCTCATTAACAGTTGTCTTTCAACGTAATGATTCAATATATTTTGAGCATAATCTGAACATTGTATTGAAACGTTGACCTATATTATACAAATTTCATAAAATAATGTATAATGTTCCTTGAACAAGAAGTCATTATTATGATAAACATCTTTCAATGGAAAAATATAAATCTTGCATGAATAATTCAATTGTTGAACTGAAACGTATGGGTATATACCTATAAAGAATATATGGATTCTATATTTGAGTTTTCACAAATAGGTACTAATAAATCATAATTGAATCGAAAGTTACCTTGTGTTTTCAAATTGGTGAACCTCAAGAAAAAAAAACATTTCTGATTATTATGAAAAATATATTATAAAAGGAGATATTCACTACAAGAGATCAAAGAAACAAAAATAAAATAAAAGTTTGTCTATTTCACTTTCTTCAGCCTTGCCGAGGCGAATTTCAGCCATTCCTTCATGACTGTGCAAAGTCGAAACTCATCAATTTCCTTGGTTGGGAAGGAAATCTTAACAGCCTCTATAAATATGGAAAAAAAAATCAGACACGAGCATTCTATTCTGAAATTTATATGAAAATTTTTTTCTGGTTAACACATCTATATCTAATAAGATTTTATTTCTTTTAAGAAAAGTATTTTAGAAAACTAGCATTTTCATACCATTCATGGAAAAACTTGGAGAAACAATATATAGATATTTCGAAAATACTAGCCCATAATTAATGATAGTCAGTAAACTTCAATATAATTCAGATTCAGAGACTGGTGTATGGTGATTGCAGAAACAACATGAAGTATATTATTATTCAACCAAAAACTTATTGGGGGTGATGTCCTTAGATGCCTTGAAATGATTGATCTGGGGAGAGTCTATACAAGATATCCGTATACAATGCCTTCTACTTTCATTCGTGGGTGTCTGAATGAAAATGAAAGTCTAACAACAGCATTCTTGAAATAAATCACAATGTTACTCAATGTTGGTCGGGGTGTTAACCAAAAAAATCATATTTCATAATAATTTTAGACAGTTTTATGTTAAGCTCCTTTACAGAAATACCTATATTCACCGCCTCAGGTGACTGATATAAGTTCTCAAATGGAACTGTTCATTCATTTTAAAATATCCCTTTTGCATAATATTAATGGACAAACAATGCATGTATGTCAATGCAACCATTTATTGAAAATGAAAATAATAAGATTATTGGTTACCCAAAAGAGTCAGCCTTGGTTTAATATCAACTTGTATTTGCCATTATACGGAACACCATTACTCATTTTCAAATATAGATGTCAATATGTGCCTCATAAACTAGATTAGGATACTAAAGTATATTTTTTTTATTTACCCAACAGCAACTCCTTGGTTTTGTATTTTTCGAAGGCTATTTTGTCTCTTCCTTTCCAATTAAAAAGTTTGGCCACATCGTCAGCAATGAGGTATCGGAGCATTCGTCTGGTCAGGCCCTCTGACCCAGACCCTCCAAGACATGCCAATCTCCTTACCTGGAACAGATATGATTTATATTTACTACAGTGACAGGAAGATTTTTCTACAAATATTCAATTGAATATGATTTCTAAGAACAGTTCTACTGAAATCTTCATCTTTTCAACCTCAAAATGCACTAAATTAGTGCATTAGTGCAGTAAATTACCCTTATTTTTTAAATATAAAAAAAGTTTTTCCATCTCATCGAATTGTCAATATAAATATTATTCTGCTTGAAATAGTATTGCTACAAATATTGTTGTGTTCTTACCATATATTCCCAAACCATTTTATCAGCTAGTTTCTTCTCAAACTCTTGAAAACTGGAAAGAGTTTGAAATGGAAAAGTTTCAGACATGATACACTCTGGTGGATTCAAGTGTTCCGAGCCTGCCAAACTCGTTCGTCTGTTTATATCAGCCAGAATGATTGAGAGTTGGTCTACACTTGCCGATATCTTTGACAGAGCATTTAAAACAACACTCTCAAATTCTGAAAATATTAAAAAAAATATATAAAATATATATTTGTAATCAAATTAAAAAAAAAAGACTAAGTTATTTTGAGATGCTATAGGTTATTGAGTTTTTTTTTATTGCTTTGAGGTGTCAACAGACACATTATGGAGTCTTGGTTTTTAATATGTACTTGCTATCAATATATTATGAAGGAACACATTCAATTTACCTGCGTTTCGTGAAAGGGAGACATGTCTACCACCATCATTTGCAATGGTAGATGAAAATGAAGAGGATGTCGGAGACTTTCCTCCATATCCACTTCTACTAGTAGAAGCTCCTTCAGTTGCCAGCGAAAGCGTAGAGTATGAGGATACTGTTGGAGACTTTCCTCCATCTGCACTTCTACTAGTAGAAGCTCCTTCATTTGCCAGGGAAAGCGTAGAGTATGAGAATACTGATGCAGCACATAAGTCATCCTCACGACGTGGTTTTTTAGCAGGAACAGGTTCAGAATCAGTGCTGGAGTTCGAATCATTCAAAAGTCCTTTTTGAGTCAAAGTTCTGACTGATTCTGCAGATTCATAATTATCTGCTATGATTTTATTTAAATTTTTCTCTGCTAACTCATAAGTTGCTGGAAACAGATCAGATGTGAACAGAATTTTACCAGTTTCAGGAAAACCTTACCACATGTGAAGCGCGTGTTAACCTTATAAGTGGGCCAACTTTTTTTAAAGGGGGTGAGATCTTCCACAAATTTTCTGAAGGGTACTTTATTAGTACGTATTGGCCAATAACATTTTTTCCCATTTTTCAGCAGCCAAATTAATGGCACAATAGATATTTCCCCTGTGGATTCCATTTCGGAATTCAGGAACTCCACTACCGCATACATTGCTTCACTGATGGAAATCACAGAATTTATAGTGGTTAAGAGGAAAAGCGGCAAAACCTTCTTTGAAAGGCATAATCATACATTTGTGTGAAATGTCACCCAAACTGAATGTTTTTGCTCGAGATTCATCAATTTTCTTAATATAAAATATGCCCAATTTGGAAGATTGCAATGGTTCACTATATAAATCATCATAATATGTGAAAGGCTCACCACCAAGTACAAACGCGTCTTCAATGTATCTTATGAATTTGATAATATACATTTTTTTAGAATTCAACATAACACAATTGTCAGGCTTGTGAATAGATAAACATGTCTCATTAAATTGCAACTTTTCACAATTGTAAGAAATTAATTTACCCTGTGCATTATACAACTTCTTACATAGGTTTTTTGGTTCATGTTTAGAAATTTTTTTAAGATTGACATGTTCTGCTGAGACATATTCATGCTCATGGATTCTCCTATGCAGCTGCTGCAATGGATTATTTGAAGAGTGTAATTTCCTTTTCAAAAATGTCATGTAATTTTCAAAAGGAAAACAAGAATATTGATTGATTGTACCGTACAACTTTATATCATCAACCAAGTGCACCAAATTATGGATATTGAATACAACAAAATCTCTACCAAACACTTCAGCAGATTTTACAACAAATTTTTTTAAGCTTTCATCAGCAACAGATATATATTTTGAGATCAAGTTCTCATCTGTCAATATGAAAATAGCGCAATGTAATAATAAAACTAATTTGAATTGGATAGTATTCACAGCATTATAGAAAATGACTGGAAAAGTGTATAAAATGAAAAGTTTGAATTCTGTTGCTTTCCACCTTCGTATTTCTTTGAAGGTTCTGCATTTTCTAGGGAAATCTGATGTAATATACTCATGGAGAATGATAGTTTTATCATCAATTTCTTTCATTATTTTCTGGGATAACTTCACTGGAGAAGTGGCAAAAAAATAGTTCACTAATAGTCGCTTCACTACACCCAGGAATAGTAGATGCATGGGATCTATAGGAAACTGTATTACCATTTTAATGTTTGCTCTAAGAAGAGGACTTTTTCCTTTGATATATGTAGGAAGTGGTTCAGTTATGAAGTCTTGGTCCAACTTAGAATTAAACAATTTGAGATTGTTTTGAGCATATATAATTCTGTGATTTTCATATTCACCAGCAATGTGGCATTTCTCACACCCTAATTTTGACGTATGACCTACAGTTTGGCGCAAGTAGCTCCTAGCAGGAGCATCACAAATGAAGAAATGTATATCGAATGTGTATACTTTTTCATTGTAATTTATTCCACGTTCTTTCAACGAAATAATTTCATCTATGAAATTTTGTAAATAAATTTCTAAAGGATCTGGTTTGCCAGTACCGCAAAATAAAGCAATGGTGAATGGAGAATTATCTTTCAAATCCTGACACATGCCCAAAATAGGATAGAACTCTGTAGAACTGCTTTTGAAGAGAGGCAAACCATCAATATTGATTTGTAATGAAATTTTCTTCACATTTTCTTTTATACCATATTGACATTTTTTCAAAATTGTATTTTCAATTCCGAAATAGTGCATGTTCCCATTATTCAGTTTTACAATTTCTGTGTGTCTCGGGGTCCCCATGAGTGTTCGAAAATCTTTAGGTATAAAAGGTAAAACTGGTTTTAGTATATGTAATAATGCAGTTGTAGAATTACGGGTTACATTATATGTATTGACCCATTCCCTCAGTTTATTCTTCAAATCGATAGCAATATCTACAGATTCTTCTAGTTCAATATCACTATCAGAATCAAAATCAGTTTGGTCTGTACCGATCTCCAGAAAATCAGTATTGCTACTAACATTATCAACCTCTCTATTATTATGTGAATCCAATTCGGAACTGATTAACGGGATTTTTAAATCCATATCATTATTGACAGCTAATATTGAACTAGAAGATTCCCCTACTCCATTGTTTATTTGATTTTGTAAAAGTTTGGTTTGGCGTTTTATTCTACGCTGCAACTGCCTTTTTCCCACTAATTTATTTTTGAACATTTCACCTTATGAATGAGTACCTACGAAGTTACCGCTTTCCGTTTAACCACTTAAAATTTATGACAAAAAGAGTTCGCCAATGTTTCGTATATCCTAAAAAAGATGATATTGTCAGTAATGCTGGATTTCCATACATCCGTCATCCGATGATACGATCGTCCGATCATCGTTGTGATTGGTTGAAATATTCAATTTTGAAAATTTCTGCCAATCGCAACGACGATCGGACGATCGTATCATCGCATGACGGTTGCAAGGAAATCCAGCATTATCTACTCATTTTCACAAGAACAAATAACTAAAATCATCGAATATACAATGCAATCAACATTTTGTGCATTATTTAATGATCAAAATGGATAGAAGAAATTTCTTAAATAATTAACAAACAGGAAGATCGAAAAAAATAATTATTGAAGATTATTTGCATATCATTAGTTGTTGAATGATTGTTTGGGCTATTGTCACGATTTATTATATTGATGCTGATCTACACTGTGTTCCTAAAGTATGGAATTTTAGCTAAACTGGTCATTTTAAGAAATAATCCTGAAACATGTCGATTTTTGATGTTAATTTACCGTATTTCAAAAAAATAATAACGTCACCGTCATTTTTTTAATGGAACACCCCCATTTTGTCTCAATTTTCGGATTACTCTAACTGAGCTGATTCCAATTGGTACAGGGTGGACAAAAATACAATAGTTTTTGTTTGTAAACAGCTCATTTGGTAATCCTGTTGAATTAGAAGGTCGATTTGCGCATGCGCGAACCGGATTTTGTTGCCAGATTGTGCAAATCAATTCCTTCAGAGTGAATTGTAATGTCATAGAAAAGGAATAAGAATTATCAACTTATACTGCGTTCAGGAATTGGAAGGGTAATTTTTATTGGCCTCTCAATGGCAGGAATCACCACTAGAAAATATCTTCCGCATTTTTCGATGAAATTTGTTTTAATTCCATTAGAAACTAAATTATGTGTTAATAAATATTGGCTAAGTTGAATTAATCAACTACTGATCAGAAGGAGCGTAAATTTTGAAATTAGTGATTTGAAATTTTTTCGCACCTTAGTGGCATGAAATAAAATGCGAGGGTAAAAATCCAATTCAATTTCACTTAATTGTTTCTTAATCTCGTCTATCGTCACGTTATAAAGATATTAGAAAATTCTAATTTGATAAATAATTAAATTCTAATTTAATAAATTAGAATTTAATTCTAATTCCATGAATAAGAATTGTTTTTGGATTTAACACTATATTGAAAGAAAATATATGATTTTTAATAATTTATTCAGGGTTGCTTAGTTCGAAGTGCTAATGAAGTAAAGAACTAAGCATAGAAAACCATCACTCATCAAGCACCTAATTAAAAAAAATACATCATATTTGTTTGAAAAAAAGTTCCAGCATGCTATAACATTGGAATTACAATAGAGCATTTATAAAAAAGTTTAAATTACTGCCAGAATTGGTCGCGGAAAATTACCGTACTGTCAGATGAATGCGGTTCTATGACCTTTTCTTCAAATACCGGAATAATCGCCCGATCTGGCAACGTTGCTGCGAATTTGACGGACCCCCCACCACTACCCAAATTCTACTTGATTAAACAACGTCAGGATTACCAAGTATTATTGATAATATTGTTAATTTACCTAATAAAGAATGTTACGCGTTACTTTATGAGCACACACAAAACTATTGTATTTTCGTCCATCCTGTACCAATTGGAATCAACATGTGATACATTTTTTGAATCAGCTCAGCTAGAGTAATCCGAAAATTGAGACAAAATGCGAGTGTTCCATTTCAAAAAAATGACGGTGACGTCATTACTCGAACGTAATTCCCCTGTATATTAGATTATTATTTTAAAATACGGTAAATTAATATAAAAAATCGACGTGTTTCAGGATTATTACTTAAAATGACCCGTTTAGCTGAAAATGAATTTGTTCCATACGGACACAGGACACAGTATATATCGGTATACATCTTCTACCAATTTCAAGGAATTTCTTCGAATAAAGCAGAAGAGAATTATTCGAAAATAATTCAATTTTCATGAAAATATCAAGATTATTATCGATATCCAAAATGCAGATGCAAATATTAACCAATATTTTATAATTGGCAATCAATAAAATACAACTTGAGGAAAAAAGCGAATTGAAACAGAATACTCACCTAAAATAAAACCGACGCTTGGCAAAATCAAATTGGTGGAAAATGGAGGTAGAACGGGCACACCCAGAAGTATAGTGATTCAACTGAAATTTCCAAGCATTTGCATCATAGGTGTTTGAATGATTATTATAGTACTCACCAACTCAAATGTAATTAACAACACTATTATAATAATTTATACAATATTCCAATATAAGCGAAACTCTGGAACTCAACACACTGAACCATCAACGAAACTAACGAGAGTATAGACCTGTTGCTTGCGAATGGCGGTTGCATTTGCGACCACTCAAGCACTCAGCAGTAGGCGCAGAAGCACACGCAAGACGCAATGTCATAAGTCAATCAGAGAGAAGCAGTTCCCGCGCATTCCCGAATGATGCGCCCGTCACAGACGAGTTGCGCTGTTGCGCATGCCGCGAAGAGTGTCGAATGCTGATTTTGTTGCCAGATTGTGCAAATCCGTTCTTTGAAGGTGGATTGTAGTGTAGAAAAGGAATATAAATTATTATTGCGTTGAGGAATTGGAAGATAAATTTTTTTGGTGATTCATTGGAAGGTAGCGCCACCTGAAAATATCTTCCTCATTTTCCGATGAAATTTGACAAATTTGTGCTAATTCACGAACTCCATTTGAAAATAAATTATGAGTGTCAATATTTATTGGCCCAGTTGTTAACACATGTCAGCTTTCCTTTTGTGTAAATCAATCTATTGAAATTTTTTTCACCCCTTTGAATTTTACCTCATTAGCGCGTGAAATGAAATGTAAAGGAAAAATATATTCAATTCGATTGCACCTTATATTGTTTTTCATCTCAAGTATTGTCACGTAATAACAGAGTTGTCTCTGCGTAAAAATTACTATTGATACCATTTTCTGCCAAAAATTCGAAAATTACAGACATTTGGGCAAATTAATATGCTCTCAGTTCAGCTCAACAAAAGCGCCAAAAATATCCTAATATGTAAAATAAAGAATAATTTGGTGACAAACTGTTGGCTGTTGATGAGTAGAATTTTCAACCTTTAATGCTGGATTTCCATGCATCCGTCATCGGATGATACGACCTTCCGATCGTCGTTGTGATTGGCAGAAATATTCAATTGAAAATTTCTGCCAATCACAACGACGATCGGACGATCGTATCATCGGATGCATGGAAATTCAGCTTAATGCCCTATTAAACTTAACGATAGACAGGAGAGGCAGAAAAACTGTCATCTTATCAAAATCGTGTCCAGAGTAGTCGATGCTTCTCAAACTTTTTGGAATTGTGACCCATTTTTGAAGTAAAATGAATATCAACAGAAGAATAAAATGTTCACAACTGCTGGTGGAGCCTGGCGAGGCACTCGGAACGTGTTTTTCGGCACGGGTAGACTTCCATCAAATCAATCAGAAATTTTGGAATTGTTCTTAGATAACGTTTAGTTGTGAACGTATTCGTATTGTTGACTGGATACATATTTTCAACAATTCAAATAGACTAGAAAGTTGAAGAATGGACATTAAAAAAACGTTCAGAGCACACGTTAAAATTCGATTTCAAAATAAGGTATTTTCAGATGAACTATTCTTCGGGAAGTAAGAAAAGTAGGTTAAACATACGTAAATCATTAACGTATTCATATTGTTTACTAGATACGTATTTTAAACGATTCAAATTGATGAAAAATAGTGGAATTGTTATTAGATAACGTTTAAATAACATTTTCCATAAACGTATTCGTATTGTTAACAGGATACGTATTTTCAACGATTTAAATAGACTAGTAGTTGAAAAATTGACGTTAAAAAAACGTTCAGAACACACGTTAGCCGTCTTTTTCATAATAACGTTTTTTCAGATGAAATATTCTTATGGAAGTAAGAAAAGTACGTTGAACATACGTAAATCATTAACGTTTCCATATTGTTGAATTGATACGTATCTTAAACGATAAAAATTGATGAAAAATAGTGGAATTGTTATAAGATAACGTTTAGATAACGTTTTCCATAAACGTATTCGTATTGTTAACAGGTTACGTATTTTCAACAATTTAAATAGACTAGTAGTTGAAAAATGGACTTTAAAAAAACGTTCAGAACACACGTTAGCATTCTTTTTCATAATAACGTTTTTTCAGATGAACAATTCTTCTGGAAGTATGAAAAGTACGTTGAACATACGTAAATCATTAACGTATCCATATTGTTGACTGGATACGTATTTTAAACGATAAAAATTAATGAGAAATTGTGGATTTGTCATCAGATAACGTTTAAATAACATTTGCCATAAACGTATTCGTATTGTTGACTGGAGACGTATTTGAAACGTTTCTAATGAACTAGAAGTTGTGGAATCGTTACATAAGAACGTTAAAATAACATATTTCATAAACGTTATAATAATTTCGGGAGGAAACGTATAAGCACTCAATTTTATAACCGATTATTGTAAAATTACGTTTAATATATGTTATTGAAACGTATTTAATTAACGTTATAAATCATAACTGAAATGACAACGTTGAAAAATCAACTGATAACGTATTTTTCTACCAATCAACGTTAAAAAAACATTTATTCAACGTGTGTGTGCCCACTGGGAAGCTTTTGTAGCTGCTAAACCAGACGTTTTAGGAATTTAGTTAAAAAGCATTCCCTTTGCACTTGCAATTTTGCATCTCAGCAAATTATTTTATGATATACAGGGTGTTCCCAAATAAAATTATTCAACAAATTAGTGATTTTTTAAATGGAACACCACTTATATTTTTGCATATTTTCAATGCAGAATATTAGGGATATTTTTCCAACAGTACGGATCTTATTGAGAAAAAACTGCAAAATTTCGACGAAACAGTAGTTCGGTAAAAGCCCTTTAACGATTTCCAGAAGCGATAGAAACATGAATTTGATCAGGATCTTTTAACTCAAGAATTTGCCTAGTCATCGTTCCTAAATGATCAACCTCTCTTATACAGGGTGTCCGAATATGAAGAATTTCAAATTGCTTTTTCTCGATTTTTTCAAATGAAACACCCTGTATTTTTTTCCATGATGATGTACACAGTTTAAAACCTTACATTTTTTCAGAAGTAACCATAGGGCTATTTTCACTCCTGCGTCCAGCAGGTACGAAAAATGAAATAAGAAAAAAAATTTTATTCAAATATTGGATATAAAAACAAACGGGCGTTGAAAAAGACAAAGAAAAATTGTGTCAATGATCCAAGAGATGTTCAAAGTGTCGTCCGCCTTCTCTGGAACACAAAGCGATCCGATCGTTGAATGTCCCACTAACCCTCGTCAGCATGGCTGGAGTAAGAGTAATGCTTCGGAAAGCAGTCACAATCCTCTCTCTGTTGTTGGAACTTCATCATACACGATTCCCTTTATGTATTTTGGTGAGATCCGGTGATCTAGTAGGCCGAGGGCGGATATAGCTCTTTTTCATGGGAGGGGTAATAACAATCATGGGGGGGGTAATAACGATTTTTTCCATAAAATCAGGTGCAAAATGTATGGAATACTTTATGTGCACCACCTTTTTCTTAGGTCTTCGATACTCATGGGGGGGGGGGTAGTTACCCCCCCCCCCCACCGTAAATCCGCTCTTGTAGCAGGCCATCTTGTCAGTCCGCCCCTACCTACCAATCCATCTATTGGAAAACTGTTGGTCCAGTAAATCCCTCACAGGACGAGAATAATGAGCGAGTGCTCCATCATGCTAAAACCATATTTCATTCCGTATTTCCGTAGGTAACACTGCTAACATTCCGGGAAGAATGTTCTGAATGAAAGTAAAATATTAGCTCCATCTAAATTTCCTTGGAAAAAATGAGGGCATATCACATGATTGCCGATTACTGCTCCCCAGACATTCAATGACCACCTGTGTTGATTTTCTATTTCCCTTATAATTCTTGGATTTTCTACAGAGTAATAATGAAAATTGTGCCTATTGACGGCTCCGGAATTGTGGAAGGTTGCTTCATCACTGAATAAAACAAATTCAAAAAATGTAGGGTTCTGTTCAATTTGAAAACTTGCCCAGCTACAGAAATTCAGACGGTTTTCAAAATCGCTATCGGTAAGCGCCTGATGCATCTGAATGTGGTAGGCATGATACTTATTTTTTTTTTGCGGATTTTTTGAACTGAACGCTTACTTATACTACAGGCTACATCACGCTCCCTTTGGCTTGTGTGTGGATTTTCGGTTACATGCAGTAAAGCCTCGAGCTCCTTGTTCTCGTTAGTGGCCGATTTTATCCTGTCTTCTTTTTTATACTTGACATCTCCTGTCTCTACAAATCTGTTTAAAAGCCTCCGAAAACTCGATTCATGTGGATGTCTTCTTTCGGGATATTCGACAGCATAGGATCTACTGGCTAATAAACAGTTTCTGTGGCACTGCCCCAACATGAAAATCATATCAACCATTTCATCTTTACCAAAATTCATCTCAATTTATTGTATTCGGAAATAACTTTGAGCTCTGAATAACAATATTTTGATCAATAATAATGATCGATGTACTTCATAACAGTTTCTGTGGCACTGCTGCGACATGAAAATTATATGAACCATTTCATGAATAATAATTTTTTTGGACGCCGATAAAACTCTGTAATCGTAATGCCGGGTTTCCACCAAGCGGACAGGTCAAAACAAAACACGAACTGTCCGTTCGGACAGAAATTTCGAACAGTTTTGTTTTGAAAATGTTCGAAGACTGTTGGGGTTTCCAACGGACTCTCTGTTTACACCAATCCCGGACAGAAATTAATGAAAACTGTTCGTGTTTTGTTTAAGTTTCATTCAGTTTACACCGGACGTGTAGTTGTGAGAATGTGGCGCGCTGCAAACTTGAGAAAACAAGACGACGAGGATTAATTTTGCTGGCAGTTACATTTTACATTATTAAAAAGAACTAAACTGAACGCCGGTTTTGGATTAGGCCATCCTTAAGGAAAAAGGAGGAAATGTGACGTCTAAACTGTTACAAGATCTCAGAGGAGATGATATGAGTATAGGAGGTGAACTTCGATCAAGTTTTAATAAACATTACGACTTCTTCCCTTCACGCACCGAATCAAACTACCACTAGATCGCAACAACGTAAATAAAAACAAACTGGGCGTTTACACCAAGCTGACAAACAGTCCTAGAACTTGTAAATCCTTTGAAGTTTACCGACATTGGATGGGACTCTGTTTGTGTCCGTAAAAACGCAATTCGCGGACTATCGAGTCCGGAAAACAATCCACAAGTTCTAGAACAGTTTGCAAACAGTTCGCGGACTGTCACAAACGGACCGAGTTCGTGTTTTGTTTTTGTTCTGTCCGCTTGGTGGAAACCCGGCATTAGAATACACATGTTACCAATAATACCTATGAATGTGTTACTTATTCGGACAAACATTATCATTTTCATGTTGAACTTCAAGGATTATGATTTTGGAAGGGTTTTAAAGTTTTTCAAAAATTGGTCATTCGGTTTGGTTTCATTGTGTGACTCATTTAAAATATCCGTTAGTTATTATGTTCATTATTCCTGGAATTTTTGGTAGGAATGTCATTTTTCGTGTCTGCTGGACACAGGAGGGAAAATAATCCTAAGGCAACATCTGAAAAAATGTAAGGTTTTAAACTGTGTACATCATCATGGAAAAAAATAAAGGGTGTTACATTTGAAAAAATCGAGAAAAAACAATTTGAAATTCTTCATATTTGGACATTGATAACAGACACCCTGTATAAAAAAGGTTGATCATTTAGGAACGATGACTAGGCAAATCGCTTCTGGAAATCAGTAGAGGGCTTTCACCGAATTACTGTTTCGTAGAAATTTTGCAGTTTTTTCTGAATAAGATCCGTTCCGTTGGAAAAATATCCCTAATATTTTGCGTCATGATAGAGGTATTGAAGAGCATTCAAAATATGCGAAAATATATGGGGTGTTCCATTTAAAAAATCACTCATTTGTTCAATAATTTTATTTGGGAACACCCTGTATATTAGAAAATAATTTCCTGAGATGCAGAATTGAAATTACAAAGGAAATGCTTTTCAACAAAATTTCTAAAACGTCTGGTTTGGCAGATATGGAAGCCTAACGCACTATTGCAGGACCCTGTACCTATATTATGCGACCTGTGGGTCGCGACCCGCTCAAGAGTTATCAGGTTTTTGTAAGTTATATAATTTAAAAAATGCGCCGCAAGCGAAAACCTTCTTAAGTAATGGATATATCGCATTCGTTATTATACAGAGTGTTTCATAGGTAAATGAACATACGGTAACCTGAGCTAGAGCTACCCTAGGCGAGTCCAAAAAACCGATATATAATAGGTGTAATCAATTCCATAACCGAGATACAGGGTGCTTTATGCATTCACTAAAAATTTCAATTCCTCATAACTTTTTAACCAACCAGTATAGACGGTTGATATTTGGAACGTATGATTCACTTCTACAGGTAAATCGATTTACTTTTGAATTTCCAAAAAATTCCTGGTCCGTATTTGAAAAATATGGGACTTCTTCCAAGCTGAGATTCAACATCCTGTATATTGAAATTTTGCGATTTGATTGAGACATTTGAAAAGAGGAGAAAATTTTCAATGGGCTTCAGTAGATTTCATTGTCCCGCACGTCATTTCCAATTGAATATTGGAGTTCCACAAAATTCTCAGAAAAATCGTAGGTACATTATGATCTAATTGAATTGTTTTCGTCCCACTAATTGCACATTCGAATTTCATAATATTCTGTGGAATCATTTGGAGTTATTTCCGGAAAAACATCAAGAAAAATTTAGTTGAAGTCAACAAAGATGAATAAATATCTGAAGAAACATAAAAACTTAACGTGAATTACAGAAGGTGCTCGAAAGTACCACCATTTTGTTCAATACACATTCTTGCCCTTTCAAAATATGTCAGATACTTTTTTTGATCATGTCTGGATTATTACGTATTTCATTGCACGTGATTTCGATACATCGACACTTCCTATTTCAGATGAATTTACTGAACATTTCAAATGACCCCAAATGAAATAATCAACAGGATTGAAATCTGGTGACCTAGCTGGCCAGGCATGCGGTCCACCTGTGCCTATCCACATATTTATAAAGTTCTGATCTAAAAATTGTCTGATCATTACTCTAAAATGGGGTGGAGCTCCATCATGCTGAAAATGCATTCCTGCAATGTCTGTACCTTCGAGTGATACAGGAAGATGATGTTAGAGGAAATCTAAGTAAAGATTTTCTTTAAGTCGTCTTGGTATGACCTGTGGTCTAATCAATCGATTTTATTAAACGCCACACCATACGTTTCTTGAGAATTTGTATAAGGATTTCGTATGCCTGACTGCACGCAGATTCACTGCAGCCCATTAATGCGAATCTCTAATAATGACCCCATCCCTCGTGAATCGGTAAATAAAATTCTGTTGACCATTCTTTCATTTCGTAAAGTACAGCTACTGAAGTTAGTTCTTCTAATTTCATCACCTGGATCTAATCGTTGAACCTTCTGGAGATCAATTTGTTCATAATGTACGATTTTTCGTACAGCCCCCCCCCTCGGTGCGCCACTGGAAAAACACTACTCTAGGCGACGTAGAGGTATTTTTTCAGTTCGCGAAAATCGCAACAAAATACGGCAAAAAGGTGCATTTTCAACTCGATTAACTTTTTTCACAGATATCCTGACCGTAATGTGAATATACGGATCGAAAGAGGAAAGGTCCTTGAAAAATAGCTTGGTATTAATAATAAAAAGGGGATTTTCGGGTTCGGAGTTCAAAAGTATCTCTCAGTTATACTCTTTATTGATCATTCCAAGCTTTCGGCTATTGGTTTGAGCCTTCTTCAGGTAAACTAAAAAGGAAACTCATAACTATACCTAATAGGTAGATCTAGGGGCTCTACTATTATTAACACTAATCTGATACCTCATATGCTCTTCGTTTTTCGTTCAATTCGTTGTTTTTGACGCAAATGAGCCAGTAACATGTAGCATGTTATTTTGACAAACATGTTATTTGGACAAACTTTGGGCATCGAGCTGGCTTCGAAGTGATTCCGATTGAGCACAATGAGCACAGGCAAACATTGTAGAATTGATTAAGATTAATCAAATTGACCGTGAAATAACATACTGAACCCTCGGAACACATCTAGGAATCCTTTGGATCTGTGTTCGAAACTCCTTCCCACGTCGATCCGATCCTCTGATGAATTCTTACGATCGGGCCTGATCCGATTTAGCCGGGATTAGGGAGTATTGTCATTTGGGTAAACACTCGTGTGCATTCAGGGATTGCCGGGCACCATCCAGATCCTCAGAGACGTGGATCCCGGACGAAATTCCCGGGCAACTTCCAGAAAACTTCGTAACTGATTAGAGACGTGACAAGAAGCTAACTAAGCTCCCAAACAAATCACACAATTAAGCTCGGATACCTGCTTTAAAAGAAAACAAGTGATAGATAGCCCGAGGCTCTGTACAAACAACTCAATTGCGAGCTGATATCTGGAAGGCTCTTCCGAAATGCTGGGAAAGCTACGCGCCATGAATAGTTGTTTCTATTCTTCAATTAAACAAGGGGCTCTTGTCTAAACTGACTGGGCGAAATTATCAACTCCGAATCTCAATAGGGGTTGATTATGCTACAAGTGGCAGCTTCATAGCGATCGAAGTAGATTCAAGAATTCATCGAATTCATTTAATTACCAACATTTCGTTCATTTAACCAGTCCCATGATCAGTGGCGCGGGTGCTATCAATATTTTTGGGAGGTGCGAGATTAGAAAGTGGCGCCCCTACACAGTGGCGGTTTTATTTATCTACTGAGGGGGGGGCGAAGTGAAAAAATAAAAAAGCAGTTCGTGGGGATTTTTTTCAATGGGACGACAATGATAAAGCTAAAACAAAAATTCTAAATGAGGTGAATAAAAATATACAGGGTGTCCCAAGTTCGAGTATCTATTAGACGTTTCTGGAGAACTGGACTTATTTGAAATATGAAAATTGGGATTATGATATTGTTCGAAATTCTCTACAGACCTGAAGTATTTCCAGAGCCGGTTATACAGGGAGTGAAAATAAATTCGCTCAAAAAAATTTTTTTCAATTTTTTCGTTCCTGATATAATTGAATATTCAATGCTGAATACATTTCTGTTAAAACCATTGTATTCATTCGAATAGTTTTCAGAATATCGAAAAAAAACTGAAAAAAAGTAAAGTATTTATAGTCAGTATCATGTTCATTTTTTTAATTCTGAACATCCTGAGTGTAAACTGTGATCACAAAATCAAAGTAGAAGAATGTGGAAAGGTCATGCATCTTTTGAATTTCATGAATGTCAACAGAGAGTGTTTCGAACTTTGTGTCCAAAACTGTGATCGGAAATCGGCCATAACTTTTGTTTTTCAAATTAGAACCGTATTTTTTATTATTGCGTTGGATTCTGCGAGGAAAAATAGTGATAGCACTCTAAGATGCTGTTGCTTCTAAGTTCAACAATTCCCGAGATATTTGAGCATTTCTCGATTCATGTTGTACGTAGAGTCATCGAATCTGTTTAGATTCGATGAATATTCTCATGAAACCATTTACCATAGTAACAACACATAATTACACCTGTCATTCGTGAATTATTAATGGGATCATTTATCTTCTATAATCTATGACATAGAATATTCTCAAGTAAAAGATTAGATGAATTTGATTCTACGTACATGAATCCAGAAAAGCTCAAAGAACTCAGGAATTACTGAATTTAGGAGCAAAGGTATCTTAGAGTGATATCATTATTTTTCTTCGCAGCATCCAACGGAATAATAAAAAAATAGGGTTCTTATTTGAAATACAGAAGTTATGACCAATTTTCGATCACAGTTTTTGACACAAAATTTTAAACACCTTGTGATGATAATCATGAAATTCAAAAGATACATGACCTTTCCACATTCTTCTTCCTTGAAGTTGTGAGAACGTTTTACACTCAGGATGTTCAGAATAAGAAAAATGAAAATAATACCGACTACATGAAGATTTTACTTTTTTCAGTTTTTTTTTCTTAATTTTGAAAACAACAGAAATGTATTCAGCATTGAATACTCAATCATATCAGAAACGGAAAGATCGAAAAAAAAATATTTGAGTAAATTTATTTTCATTCCCTGTATAACCGGAAATGCTCAGGATCCAAAAATATTTTAGGTCTGTAGAGAATTTTGAACAATATCATAATCCCAATTTTCAGATTTCAAATATGTCCAGTTCTCCAGAAACGTCTAATAGGCACTCGAACTTGGAACAGCCTGTATATTGAATATATTTACTTTTCAGGTATCAGGGGTCATGCCAGTCAGACCTATTTCATTCGATTATTATGTTAACCTTATAAAATTAAAGTTTAGGGGGGGGCGATCGCCCCTGTCGCCCCCCCCTGAAAACCGCCCCTGCCCCTACAACGATAAAACCGAATTATTGCTGTCATGAACTCAAATCATTGAAAAGTTCGTTTCACCAATTTGTGCGAGTTTTTGAGAGTAGGATCTTTCATAGTGCGAGTATAATAATAGATATTAGATTTGACAACTTTTATTTATTTCAAACAACTCAAATATGCACTTTTCTAGCTTTAGCTATCGCGAATTTTGTTTATCAATTCACAATATTCACGATATTTTGTGCAATAGCTTTTTCTATAAACAAAATTCCAAGATCGGATAGTCTTTATTGGCACATTGTAGATCGTAGAGTTTTCATAAGCTTCAATTCACTGAAACTTCGTTCTCCTTTGGCTACGTTTATAGAAACAGTTAGCAAGATACGAAACGCTGACCCATTTGGGAAAATATCTTGCAAGTCGAAGAACTGTTATTGGCTCTGCTGCTTGAAAATTCTTCAATATTGGATTCAGGCTCACAAGTTCTTCAACAAAAGCATATCCAGAGATATCACATTTTTCACCATCACTCAAAGCGATTTTCAAATCAGCACAGGCAAAAAAACTTCCTTATTTCAAATGGAACACCTTGAATATTACGGATTCATAAGAAGCGCGAAAAAAGACCTCTTCAAGTTTCATTGAGCATTACCTATGGTAAGCTTCACAAGTGCTCAAAAAACCTTTTTTCAAAAACTGACAAGTAACCAAAAAAAGTGAATTTGAGTAAACTACTTTCTAAACAAACAAGAAATATATTTGATTTTTAATTTGAAGTCTGAGAGTCATTCACTCTTGAAAAAGCTCTACTCCAAATTTTTCTCATTCAACTATTAATGATGACTTGAAACGTTCTAAGTGAAGAATCTTGGGTTGAATTCCATTATGTTGAAAATCTCGGATACCTTCAATATTTTCGAAGTGAAGACGAAGCTGTGTAAAAAGTGTTCAATATTCTTCATGTGGAAACTGAAAAAGTGATATAAAATATAGGCTGTATGCGAAAAAACAAAATTGGGTCAGCCCCGCAAAATTTGAACACCCTGTATAACCGGCAATATCTTCCATTTTGTATTAGATAAGAATGTCATAATAGAAAAGGAGTGATAATGAATAAAAACAATATTGGGTAGAGGAAAAGTTTTATTAACCTTTTGTTATTCACAAGGCCAACGTTTCGAGGATGGATTTCCTCTTTCTCAAGGCTAAAAAAGACAATCACAGAAGTGATAATCATATTATTGAAACACTCGTTTTGTTGTTTCTTATCGAAAGAAAATTGAATGTTAAAAAGCTACTTAATTAATTATAAGTTTATCTTAAATATACAATAAGAAATCCTAAATTCCTTGGACATAAAAATTTAGAATACCTACCTAGTAAAAACTTTATAATTTTAACACTGAACAGAATCTCAACACAACGTGGTTTCGAATGTTTGTTCTCAGGAATTAGAAAAAAAGAAAGAAAATACTTCGTGAGATTCTCCCCCTTTATTTAAAAGAAAACTCTGATTGGAGGATGGGCAATCATAACAGAAAAGCCGCAATAAGAACAGCTCATCAAAGAAGCCGCCTGAATCACGCATCAAAGGAGCCGCTCAATAAACTATTTGGGTGACGGGTGACGTTTGAAAAAAATACCGACAAGCGTAATGAACTTAAATATTTGATCGCAGGGAAAGACATGGCATGCCGACTGAAAACCCAAGCTGTTTATTGAAAATATATGAAAATATTTCTCTATTTTTTCGGTCGAATTGTATAGTCGCGCGAGTCCGAAAGAGGAGCAAGACTTCAAAATTCAACAGCCCCTAATTCCGCTCGTCGCGACGTCCCGTTTTCTACCCCAGTACCCCATATTTGATTTTGGCGCCCCTGCATGATGGCGCCCGGTGCGGTCGCACCGCTCGCACCGCCCTAGAATCGCCCCTGCCCATGATGAATGATTGGGTTAACAGCAGGCCCGGATCTACCCCCCAAAATAAATAATAAAAATAAATACGAATAATAGGTAAAATATTACAAGGAAATTTTCCTTCCACGAACGCATCTATCAGCTCCTCGAAATCTGCTTCGGAAGCAGTTCTGTTTTCTATAGCTAAGATCGAGATACCATAGAGACGTCCTGACTCATTGAGGAAAGCAAATAATTTTTTATTATTTTCAATTTGCTGAAACTGCGTTCACATCTTGCAGACGTGGTAGGTAATGTGCAGTTTATTCTTAAAGCTATACTGATATTAGGAAAGCTTGATGCAGATCTTGCCTTTGTGAAGAATTTGTAGCAGGTCTAATGAAGTCGATCTTTCACTAATTCCAGAAACCAGCTCTTTGAAAACCGCTGGTTCCTATAACAAAATCAACTGCATTCAAGTGTCTTCAATATTTTCGCGCTAAAAGGATCCCATTTTTCTTCAGATCCTTTTTTTAGCATGCTTAAAAGGGCATGGCCATTGAGGAATGCTAAATTCGTATGCAGACTCTCTGCGCTTTCTATAATCTTTTTCTGATTTCTGACAATAATCTGTCGAAAACAACGTACATTTCCTTCGAGAATGAACCAACAAGATCTAGCGTTCATGTCTCATCCTCGCACATTTCGTCGACCTGCTTTTCCTTCTTGGAAACACGTTTATTTCTAAGAATTGGCTCCACATCCAATTCAGGGAAGAAGTGTAGCTTCCGAGATCCAGTTTTCAATAGGGTTTTCCCTCTTCCTTGCAAGATCTTCACAAGACATCAACGATAATGAACCTGAAATAATTATATCCCCTTTCTGAATTTCCCTGTTGACCCTATTGATCTCTCGCAGAATATTATCCCAAATTGTTAGGTTCAGGATGTATCTAAAATAAAAAACAGCATGAAGCAAATGACCAGCTTCATACTTGGATTCTGCGACCAGTGAGGATTCTTTGTTTTCTTCCACAGCCTTCACAGGTAAATTATTGAGCAAAGCTTAAACAGCTTGACGTTTAGCACATTTTGTTTGGCTACTTCCTTTCCAATTTGTTTTCGTGCACTTTTTCATTATTGTCCATCGTGTTGTTGAACTCACAAAAAAGAATACAGTTTTTGTACAACACCAAACAATTTTACTGCTTCTGAACATGATGAAGCCGAATGGACATCCACAAGATTTAAATAGTGCGCTAGGAACAAATACTGCCAGCCCGTTCATCTGTAGAATTCTGGATTGGACTTGGACTTTATTTTTGCTAGCCATATTATATCCGTAATCGTAGGATAGCCCACGACATTTTTTGACATATAAAGCATCAGCTTGCAGTTTATCTAGAATTCGCTATGACATTATTCTCCAGTTTTTTCGTAAACTTTTAAGAAGTCTTAGAAGTCAATTAAACTTTCCTTTATCTCATATCCAGACTCCGTTCTCTTTAAATATCGTATAACCTGGTTCATTGGATCCTTTGGGATGCAGTCAAACATACCTAATAGTGAAATAGTTAGCCTCCTTGATCTCATTAATAATGTTATTCCGAATTTTGGTGGCCATTAAATCGATAATTTCAGATAGGATTTTTGTCTTGGGCACTTCAGAGTCGGTCATATTTAATAATAATACTTTCTTCCGAAAGAATAAAAAATAAAAAAAACAACCTCTGGTTGTTTTTGGCGCCCCCTTGAGCTGGCGACTAGGGCAGGCGCCCCGCTTGCCCCCTTAGTTCCGGGCCTGGTTAACAGCATTGGTGCCATACAATTATATCCGAAAATAGATCGTCAGATTTGGAGTCTCGAATAGGTCATGATTTTATAGGTAGCAAATAAAACCTCAATATAGATGAAAGCTGTAGGCTGTCAATACCTCCATAAAAATCATCCTGACTATTTACGATCAGTTAATTGATTTATTGAACTGAAACACAACACGGAGAAGAGCAATCTGTCGCTGTCCAAGCCCTCTGGACATCAATCAGTCGGAGAGCCCTCACCTGTCAAGGACTGAACCACGTCTTCCAGCCCTTATGCCCTTATATTGCATTGAATTCCCTTCCTTCGACCACTCGATTCGGATAAACAATTAGTGCAATTGACAGCGGATTCATTCTTCAGCGGGTTTTCCACCTAATCTGCCTTTTTTCATGGACCGAACTCGTTTTCAGGGTAATCTTCGATCAATCACGATGCTCTCAATTGCAGCAATTACGCCGATGAAGCGTGTTCGTCAGTGTTTCTTCTCAGAACGATTGCGCCCACCACCGGAAATGACAGATTCATGTCTGATGGAACATCACTGATAAAATTCCACATTTTCCAGTAGTAGAATCATATAGAAATTGTTGTACAAAATGGCGAACGCGCCGGTATCGTTTGATCCTGATTTGATCACACTTCCTCGGTCTTTCTTGATGTTATCACGTTCCCACAAGAAACCTTGTATTGATGAATTGTATTTATAGTCCCTTACATTAACACGAACAACTTTTAACTGAAACTTTTTTCTATTACATGTGTGAGTTCCTATACAGGGTCTTTCACGAGGAACCTCACCCATATTTATACGGGAAACTACTGAACGTATTTTCATGAAATTCGGCACTTATAAGTATTTCACGATGCTGATGAAATCTAAAATATTTTCAAGACTTCCGGTTTTTCCGGAAATGACGTCAACTTCCGTTTTTCAAATTAGAACACCATTTTTTTATTGCAGAAATAGATTCCTTAGAAAATTTCAAGTTATTTTGATGTAACATTTTTCAGTTTTGGTTGGAAAATTCTCTCTGAGCGGGAAAATTCGAAAAAAAAACCGAAAATAGAGCTCCGCTGAAACAAGAATAACTTCGAGGTTTCTGGATGGAAAATTTTCATTTTTGGGATTTTTCAAGATGTAAGATTGATGTATCCACTTTAAAAATCGAAATCGCGATTCATGATACAGGGGGTGAAAAAATCGCTTTCAAAGTTAGCGATGACAAAATCGTGAAAAATCAATTTTTTCAAATTAGAACCCCATTTTTTTATGGCAGATATTGAATCTACGTTAAAAAATAATGTGAGTGTATGCATCACACCCTTGCCCTTAAGTGGATATTTTCTGAGTTATTCACAAAAAACTGTTTTTCGTCTTGAATTTTCAGCTATTTCTTTTCCCTTCACGCCAAAAAGATGAAATTTTCAGGAACTGTTACTTAAACCATGTTTTAGATTTTACTACCCTAATATGCAAGAGAAAAAAGTTACAGGTTGTTCCTAAATAGATGGCGAATTTGGATTCGAATTTGTTTCGGAACCTCTTTATTTCAACTAATCGGCCATCGGTTTTCTCTCCAGTGATAAATAAATAATTCCTTATGAACCATATGCAAAAACTTACCATGTTTTACATTCTTTTTTTTTAATGATAGATATCATTAATTACATCTGCCAAATTCCTCCTAATGCTACTGAATAAAGAGGAATTTGGCAGATGTAATTAATGATATCTATCATTAAAAAAAAAGAATGTAAAACATGGTAAGTTTTTGCATATGGTTCATAAGGAATTATTTATTTATCACTGGAGAGAAAACCGATGGCCGATTAGTTGAAATAAAGAGGTTTCCGATACAAATTCGAATCCAAATTCGCCATCTATTTAGGAACAACCTGTAACTTTTTTCTCTTGCATATTAGGGAAGTAAAATCTAAAACATGGTTTAAGTAACAGTTCCTGAAAATTTCATCTTTTTGGCGTGAAGGGAAAAGAAATAGCTGAAAATTCAAGAAGAAAAACAGTTTTTTGTGAATAACTCAGAAAATATCCACTTTAGGGCAAGGGTGTGATGCATACACTCACATTATTTTTTAACGTAGATTCAATATCTGTCATAAAAAAATGGGGTTCTAATTTGAAAAAATTGATTTTTCACGATTTTGTCATCCCTAACTTTGAAAGCGATTTTTTCACCCCCTGTATCATGAATCGCGATTTCGAGTCTTAAAGTGGATACATCAATCTTACATCTTGAAAAATCCAAAAAATGAAAATTTTCCATCCAAAAACCTCGAAGTTATTCTTGTTTCAGCGGAGCTCTATTTTCGATTTTTTTTTCGAATTTTCCCGCTCAGAGAGAATTTTCCAATCAAAACTGAAAAATGTTACATCAAAATAACTTGAAATTTTCTAAGGAATCTATTTCTGCAATAAAAAAATGGTGTTCTAATTTGAAAAACGGAAGTTGACGTCATTTCCGGGAAAACCAGAGGTGCTCATGCCTTGAAAATATTTTAGATTTCATCAGCATCGTGAAATACTTATAAGTGCTGAATTTCATGAAAATATGTTCAGTAGTTTCCCGTATAAATATGGGTGAGGTTCCTCGTGAAAGACCCTGTATAAGGGGATAGGACAAAACGAATGGGACACCCTGTACAAGTTATGAAAGATGTGTTTTTTTTTAAACAGTGTCACATGAGTTTTCGGCATTTTTGCGCATTTCTTCACTTTCGATGCAATAATAATACTACCAACAGATGGGAATCAATCAAATCAATTGGATCAAACGTAATATTATCCTAACTCACATTACGTGCCGGTCCCGCTGTCGGAATAAGTTGATTATTTGTTCATTTACACGCCAATCCAACATGCACAAAAATCTCATATTCTAGAAGCCCCGAGCCACGGGCGTTCAAAGCGGGCGATATTTCACTCCTCTCTCGTTCGTTTAAATTGTGATGTTCGTAACCGGGAACTCCATGCATTTTCCCGTTTCACAACGGGCGTATTTACGCGCTTCATCTGTTATCGCGAAATTGAGAAAGGATAAAACACTAATCATGCGTCCGGTCCGAATTAGCCTATCTTTCGCATAAACAAGTCACTAGACTTATCTACCTCCTATGGTCCTCCATTATATGACACCTCAGGACTATCGTGAACGTTGCCACGATTAGCTAATTGAAAATTAAATTCATTTCGAACATGCACTCCGACGCTACGTGCATACGGATATAGAGGTTTAGTATGTAGATTTGTGCAGCAAAACAGTCACCCAGAAGAGTACAGGTATCGATGTTAGGGGCTCAGACTCCGTATTTTTATTTTTATTCACATTTGATACTCGAATGGACATCGTCGGTAAGAAAGAAGATCCGCAATTCAGTGGTTTACCCCACTCTCTTCGACTCTGTGGTCTACACCCTTTTTGAGTCTGACTCATAGTTCTGAAAGGTTGTTTTACATATGAATTTGGTCCACTGAATATCACAGTCCCTAAATAAAGAAGAACACAATAACTCCATCAGGCTCTGTGTACATCTATGACTTTCTCTTGAGCCCATCAGATAGAAACAATCTTCAAAAGACAGTGCAAGTACCTACCCAGCCAGGTACAATGTGAATCAACATTTCGGATATATGAATCATGCTAAAACAATATGTAAATTCATAATTGGAAATAAGACACATTATTCTCATTGGAAGGTCTACATGTGCATTGTAGATGAAGATAATTTGTTTGTGTCCTAAATATTCTCTTGTTAAAACAAAACATTGGTAAAATACTCCCTTTCAAATGGATGAATATGAACAGTTTTCATTCATCCAAATTGAAGATGCTTTTATTATAGCGAAACACGTCATTTGAAACTCACATTCAGGTGCATTGGGATGGACAGTTTATCTTAATCCATCTGAATATTATTTTGCTGTAGCTGAACAAGTGTTGTGGTTAGGAAGTCGCTTTCAGGTATACGAAGCTGCACAGTTTATCCTCATCTACATGAAGATGCCGTTGATATAGCGAAACACGTGTCGTGATAAAAACCCATATCTTCATCCATATGAAGATGACAATATTATAGCGAAACACGTATCGTGATAAAAACTTACATCTTCATCCCTATGAAGATGCCGAACAAATAGCGAAACACGTGTCTGTGGATCAGAACATAGTACCAACAGTATGAGGAGAAACACTTCCATCTGAAGATGTTATTGTTATAGCGAAACACGTGTAGACGGTAAAAACTCATATTCAGGTGCATGGATATTATTGGTTTATCTGGAGAAGCTATTGTTATAGCATAATACTTGTCCTGATCAAAATTACTTTCAAGTGTATGGAGATGAACATTTCCACACACATGAATATGCTATTCATATTCATCCATCTGAAGATGACTATATTATAGCGAACCACGTATCGTGATAAAAACTCACATCTTCATCTATATGCAGATGCCAATTTTATAGCGAAACATGTGCCTGTGGTTCAAAACATAATACCAACAGGACGAGCAGAAACACATCCATAGGTCGCCGATCATAACGAGTATGAAAACTAATCCGATAGAGGCGCCACCGTGCATTTTATGGAATATCTCCATAGAACTTATAGTCTTACTATAAGTTTTATGAATATCTCTCTCCTTATGAATGAAATGTACAATGGCGATCCCTATCCGAAAATCGCTGAACTATAAAATTAGTGAATATGTCTAGCAGGAAGTTTTTCCCGCCATATATTTGAATTTGGCCATTCTCTGCCAATTCCGTATTTCAACTTGTTTTTCTCAACGAAATTATCTGTAGATTCTCTTTTGATCGGAAGTTGAACTATTTTAATTGTTCTTTCAGAAGCATGAATTGGCACATTTTCTTCTATTCTCGAAAGAAAAAAAAAGGAACTTTCGAAATGAAATCGATTTCAATTATTTCATTAAGAAATCCAATCCTTTCTGAGTTTCCCCACAAAATTTTAGTTCTCAAAGTGAAACCATTTTCAAATGCAACTTGAAATAGAAACACACTACATTGAACGCCCACCTCAATTTATATATTATTCACTCCCATACATACCTTTCTTCCTTAAATTTCGTTTTGATTGAGAACTGTCATATCAGTCCATTCTGAATTTGTTTGTTTATGTATGCTCTTGTTATGACGTTATAACAGCTCACTTTCAGGTGGATGGATATAAACAGTTTTTATTCATCAGCACTTATTCATCCATGCTTTTGTTATAGCGAAACATGTCATTTAAAACTCACATATTGTAAAAATGAACTGTAACCGTGTCAATGGCCCAAGCAGTCGTGACACATGAATTTAATAAAAAAAAAACTCAAATTCAGTGCATTGGGATGAACAGCTTATTTCAATTCACCTGAATATTGCTATAGTTGAACAAGTGTTGTGGTAAGAAACTCACTCTCAGGTGGATGAAGTTTATCCTTATCTATGTGAAGATGATATTGATATAGCGAAACACGTGTCATGATAAAAATCACATCTTTTACCATTTGAAGAGCCTATCTTATAGCGAAACACGTGTCGTGATAAAAACTCACATCTTCGTCCATCTGAAGATGCCAATCTTATAGCGAAACATGTGCCTATGATTGGAATCACAATACCAACAGAATGAGGAGGCATATCCAACTGAATATGATATTATTATAGCGAAACATAATTTACATTTAGGTGCATGATTATCGGTTTCTCTGAAGTTGCTATTGTTAAAGCCAAACACTTGTCGTGAATAAAAATTTACTTTCAGGAGGATGAATAGTATAACTTCATTTTCATAGCGAAACACGTGTTGCGAATAAAAATTCACATTCAAGTGCATGGAGATGTTTATCCTCAACCACCTGAAGATGCTATTCTTATAGCGACATACGTGTTGTAGTTGAAAGCTTATTCAGAGTTTTATACGTGAACAGGTGTATTGGCTGAAAACTGACTTTCAGGTGGATGGAGAAAAACAGTTCATCCTTATCCAACTGAAGATGTTATTGTTTCATGGACAGACGTGTCATCCACCTCAATATATTACTTTTATAGCGAAACATGTACCATTTTCATAAAGGGTTATCGTTACCCATTTGTTATAGCGAAACACGTCGTCGTTACAAGTGGTGCATGGTGCAAGTGCATGAAACTTTGATTTGATTCATGTGAAGATGCAGTAATTGCAGCGTAACACATGTCGTGGATTTAGCTTTATATATTATGTGAATAAAGATCCTTATCCCCCTGACATTTGCATAGCGAAACAAACCTGTAATATAGTATAGTAGTATACGATCTGTAAACGAGTAGATTAAGTGGAAGAATCGTGTACAGATTCCATCTATAGATGCTATTTTTATAGCGACGCATATCGTAGAAAATTCGCATACAGGTGCATGAACATTACTGATTTATCTGAAGATGCTAATGTTGTAGCGTAACATATGTCCTAGATAAAACTAAGTGAGTGCATGTCTGCTGGGTATGATCAATGAGCGACGTCCTTGGAAAAAAATCAATATTCCTCAGCAAATCCGTGCTTCGAGCTGTTTTTGTTATTCGACCCTAGAGCTTATTATTATTAGTTCATCTTATGGCTAGAACAAATCTCCGCTACCACCAGTGGCAGTGCACACTAATCCCCGTTTAAACTATGTAGGATGTCTAGTTTCCCGGGAATGTTGTCGTCTGTTGCTCATGTCTGTATGAATTTATAGTGGACGCAAATTTCTCCACAAAGCTTGACGGGATGTTGACTTTCGGATGCAATTAAGCTTAATGTCGTTCCGATTGGAAACAAGTTCGGTATGGTGGAAGGGGAGGAAACAAGATTCATTATTCCCAAGAAACTCATGAGATTGACTTGGAGGGAGATTAAGGCAGGAGTTGGAGTGCGCTAAATTGGATTAGTGAAAAAGGATTTATAAGGTAGTTGTTGATGAGTTGGATATTAGCACTTATAAGGTAATGATCTTATTCATTAAAACGGAAGTTTACCTTCACAATGATAGATTTGTGTCAAGAGTGTCAAGCAGCAACGTGTTTCATGCCTATACAGTCATTTAAAATGGTTCAAATTGATTCGTGAGAATTGGGGTTAAGGGTCTATTCTGTCGGACAATTTTAAGTCACAATTTTTCAAGTTGAAATTATGCATTTATAAAGGGCGAGTCTTTGACTTGTACATATATTTTAACTGTAGATTCTTGAGGCAAAAAGAAACATTTTTTCATTCTTCCGAATTCGGCTCTAATAAAAAGATATAGCCATTTGAAAAAAAAAATGGGCCAAATACGTGCCTGATACGATACTCTGCAAGGACCTCAAATTTCATTTTTCTCGATTGAAGTTGAGTTAATACATCTAGAGGGAATACTCAAGTAGGTACTAACCTTATTTGAATACGAATGTTAGACACGATATTTCTTAACAAAAACACTTAGTTTTGTCCGATTATATCCACAAAAAAGCCATATTTCTCCTAGCAAAATGAGTTCCTTCTTCGATTTTCCTGAAGATTAGTTTGTAAACACTAATTACTTGTTCATATTTTCCTCGATATCCCAAAAATATCTTATGGATATGCTTTTTCACTCGATATATGATTTATCAACCTAACCTAACCCATTTTGAGTGCTAAACAATCAAAAAATAAGTCTTCTATGAATACTTCACAGAGATTTCGTTGTAGATGTATGTTGCCAGCTTTACCAATAATCCTGAAATTACGCAAAACACACCGAAAGATCTATGAATCGACCCATCTCAAACGTCAGTGTCTTTTTACGACGCATGCGACAACCGGCGCATGTAATCTGTAAACAAATATGGACGGAATTTTTTTAGAGATGTATTGTTATAAAAGGGGAAAGTGATTATTTGAGGTGTTTTTTTTCGATCATGTGCTATTTATGTGAAGACTCTCAGTGGATTAGTGTAATATTAACCGTGAAGTGTCTAGTTTAAAAAAATTCCAAGAGGGTGTTGTTTAGAGTTTAGATAGAAACATCACCACAAATTATTTAGTGCTAAGTTTCAGGTTATTCTTCATCAATTCATTTAATATGTGGTTTGTATCGACATTCATCATACATATATCGGAATATTGCATTTCATTGAAATTTATTGTTAATTTGGACCGGTAACAATAAATTTTTATTAGAAACTCTGCGTATTGAATGTATAATTTCATGCTCTTTATAGTCCAACTAGCTGGCCCGGCAAACTTTGTTCCGCCTAAATGATACGGTGGATTTCACAAATCGTTATCACCGGTGATCGGAGATCCACGGCTTGGTTCTCTGATTTTTGAACTGTCAAATGTTTCCATGGATATGCGCTATCACACAGAACAGATACACAAAAATAATATGTCATAATATGTCAATCACTAATAATGGCAATTTTGGATTCAATTATTTCCACAAATATATTTATAACCCAAACAGAAATTCAAAAACATTTTAAAACTTATGAGAAAAGATGAGAATGGACATCTCACGATTGGAACTCATCGCCAAAATCCGATTTACTTGACATTTCGATAAAAACTTATTGTGATATTCATCCGCTTTTGGATCTGTTAATAGCCTTTCATGGTACTATAGCCCTATTTGAATTACACAGTAATTGATGTCATATGTTCTTTTTTCGACCATTTCAAACCACGACGACCGAAATGACATCAATCGATGGCCGCGAAAGCCTCAACAAATTCATCGCCATTTAATTGTGATAATGTCAAATATAGTACCTTCACGATTACGTTATTTGGAATGAATAAAACTATAAAAATAAATAATAATCATCAGTCATAGTGTGCGAATAGCGCCATCTGAAGTGGTAAGAACGAAACTTTACTCATTTCTCAACGAAATCTAATCATTTTAGAGATCTGTACTCCTACGCTAAGACATTTTGGTTTTGCCCAACAGCGCAGAGTTCTAGGCAACTCAAATTACACACTATTACAGTTACTATAGAGGGAATATAGTCAATGTACACACTATTTGTTTATATCGCCATTTAACGCGGAGAATATCAAATGAAGTACAAACGAATAAGCAGTAGCGTAACTGTAACTGTAGCGACATCTAGTGGCCTTACTCAAAAAGAGGAAAAGCAATTCCTGTATAAGTAAAATTTTCATCGTTTTTTCAAAGTTTTAATGTATTTTATAATAACCAGACTGTAGACGAATCCATATATGAAGTTTCATAACAAACAGTCCATCCGATCTCGAGTTATAAATGGTGTAACCAACATATTTCTTTTATATGTATAGATTTTATCTCCCAAGTTTGTGGGATTTTATTATTACATATCTCTATATCAAACGTTTTTCCATCATTTAAATTTCAGTCTCGACTGTAATCTGTAAACAAATATGGAGGAATTTTTTTTAGAGATATATTGTTATAAAAGGGGAATGTGATTATTTAAGGCGTTTTTCTTCGATCATGTGATATTTATGTGGAGACTCTCAGCGAATTAGTGTAATACTAACCGTGTAGTGTCCAGTTTAAAAAAATTCCAAGAGGGTGTTGTTTAGATAGAAACATCACCACAAATTATTTAGTGCTAAGTCTCATTTTATCTTTCATTAATTCATAATACTTGGTTTGTATCGACATTCATCAAACATATATCTGATTTTTTTTTTGTAATAATAATAATGTATTCAATTGACATTAATTCTTAATATGGACCAAAAAGAATGAATTTTTAATAGAAACTGTGCGTATTAAATGTATAATTTCATGCTCTTTATAGTTCAATTTTATCTCCCACATTTGTGGGATTTTATTTTTACCCGCCTCCACTTCAAACGTTTTTCCATCATTCAAATTCTAGTCTCGACAAAGTTGATAAACATTCTGACAACATTGTTAATTGTAGTTCGATGGTATTCAAAATCCAGGGAAGCATCCGGATTATTCCTGAAATGTTTAATTTTTTTCTCCAAATTTTTCGTATACCATTAGAAAAAACTCGAAAACGACTTGTTTTATTAAAAAACATAAGAATACTCTTATTTCCTAAAAAGAAAGAATGGAAAGAAATCAGCTCTAGTGAATTCGGAACATATTTTGTCCTGGCTTTCGGCCTACACAAATTAATAGAACCAGTTCCTCCGCCATTTAGCTTCACCGACCCAAATGTCTCAGTAGACAAAACAAATCTTGCGCTTGTGCTCTAAAGATTCCCAAATTTTGACGAAATTAAACAATCACCGAAGAAAAGACGCAATGTCTTCAAACACAGCTGTTTAACCTGACTGAAAATGAGGCGATTTCACTGGAATATACGCGACAAACTGAGCCTTAATCACAGCAACCACAACTAATGTAACTGGAGCAGTGATCAGAGTTTACGATAGAAGCCATGATTCAAATGCACAGTAGTCATGTTAGATAAACAGGTAGGCGTAGAACTAATTACAACCCCCTGTAACAACAGAATATAATTTTGCCGAGTACCCGACAGGAATGATTATAACCTAATAGAGACACGTATAAAGTGGTAGCCCATAATGGATAATGAAATATGATAAGGGGATTGATCATGGTAATGTCTTACGCTGGTATCAGGAGATAAAGTACCGGCCCTTACCCGAAGGAGTCCCGAGGGAATCCCGCTTAGGGTTGGTCCAGGGATTTCCCCGCGATTCCAAAAAGTGGGCATCTGAGAATTATGATTACCAGCAATATTCGTGCCTCAAGTTCTCGGTTGTTCCAGGTGAAATAACCGACTTGATTTATAGGTGCGGAATTTCAGCGTTTGCTGATTTATTCTTCTGAATATTGCGTTGTCTGAATGGGAACGGCTCATTTCTTAGACGCACGCTGTTGGTGTCTCCATAAATTAAATGAAGCAATAGCAATAGTAACTCCCACGCTAGTAAATATCAGAGTCAATTACTTCTATACTCCATTCACAATTATAAAATCACAACTCTGGCCTTGGAAATTTGACACAATCCACTCTGTATCGAAGTTTTGACGTTTTTAAAAATATTTTTATGTTCCAAGTCAAAACTATGTTGCCTTTCTACATTCTTAGCGTATTTCTTAGAATGTGAATTTATTCGGAAAATGAATGAATTGGAAAAGATGTGATGGACGAAAATAATTAACGTTCATATGAATTGATATAAAGGATTCCTTTTCTAGTTATTTGCATGAAAAGTACAAGAGATCACTGTTGAAATATATTATTTTCCGCCATGGAAGAAAATTGCATTGCTTTCACATAATCTTCATATGCATGCTTGTGAGATTTAATATAATTATCCTCTTGAACTGAAAGTTCAAAACTTGACGACATCAATTGTCGGTTCTAATCAAGAATTCATTAAAAAAAATCAACCCAAAGATATAAGATTAATTGATGGGTAATTACAAGAATCAAGAATAATGTCAATTTTATTTTGTTGATAACTTTCTTAAAATCAATGTTGGGATATAAAACTCGGCTGCGTTTGTTCAAACAACATCTAAAGAATACATTTTTCACCATCTCGACCTTTGAAAGGCGTTTCTTATAGGAGAATTAGCCTGAATTAGGTCTAAGTTCCACCTCATTAGTGAGGTACCTAACTTTTGCAAATATGCTCAGATATCGCCAAATTTCTTGGAAAACCTGAAACATATCATCCTAATTGACCTCTCGAGGCTCCATCCGATCCATCTACTGCGATATCTGTCCAAATAACAGATTTTTCAACGAAATTCCCGTGTACCCCTTCAACCTCGAAATGTAAACATTCGTCCTGGTCTTGAAAATCGTCCTCACGCTCCTAACTGGTGCTAAAAACAATTAACATACGTTAATCTTGGATATTCGACGAAAAACTCACCTGCAAATATCGATTAAATACCAAAAATCTGCAAACAATTTGTAAACCTAACAAAATGTGGAATATTTTTGATACTTTTACTTTGATGTAAACAAAGAAACTGGCAACGTCGTTTTGTCATTAACGATATTTTCTGTGCGCGCACTGACTTTTTATAATATGTTCTGTGCTTTTCATCAGGAGCACCAACTCCTGAAAACGAAACCATGACCTCCTATGTGATTAAATAAAAGTGAATGGAGTATACATCTTGAAGTTACCAAGAAAAATTCTATCTATTTAAGTCAGCTATTTGGCTACTACTTCTTTTCCTTTCGTTGGAGAAAATCTTCCTCTACCCCAAGTAATCTCTTAAACATGATATTTTAATTGGTATACCTTGCAAGCTATTGCAAGAGATTTAATTGAATTTGGCATTTTCTTCACTGCCTAGGAGCAACAGATACAGTTGAAGTTATAAAGGGGTTACAGTTCACTGCGGCCTGAAGGTCTATTTTGGCTCCTAACAGAGCAGTGCTCAACACGGACTTTACTGATCGCTATCCAGTTCCAGAGATCTAATGAACCAGGTTGGTCATGACATTCTGACACATTCACCGTGTGTATTTTGAAAAGGTTAGGTTATAGCCATTTTCCTGTCAGATAAATAAGCAACGTTGTCCTGTCAACATGGAAGTCGTAGTTAATACCTAATTATCGAAAGGTTTGTTCGCTTTGGGAAAATAAAAAATTTCAGAAAATATTATGTGAATTTAATAATTCCAAAGACCTGGCGAATGTTGAAGAAACTTTCTTGATTGTTGAAACTGGAAATATTTCAAGTATATGAACATGGTTGGAAGATGCAGTTATGCTATTTTCTCGTAAGGAAATCAAGAATCGAGTGTTGAAATTTTACTGAAAAATAATGGACAGAATAGACCGTTACTTTGTGATAGTTCATTTGGGAAAAGAATAAAAGTACCCGAATAACCGACAGAAAAACTTATAAACGAACACTGGAATTCCCTACTCCTCAAAAATCTCAAGAAATAAGCCTAAAGAAGGCATTGAAATACCTTTTTGCCCATCATGAAATACTCCAGTGTGAAAATGTAGTATCTAGTACTACGAAACCTGTGTCACAGTTAAACCTTGAAAGAACTAACTCCATTTACAAGGTTGAAAGAGAGTAGATAGAAATTAGCATTGGCAACGTCTCTGAGAATTATCAAATCATGGCCAACCGGGATACATTATAAAAGTGAAATAGGATGGACTCTTCGTTATGAAACTTTATATATGGATTCGTCTACGATCTGGTTATTATAAAATACAACAAAACTTCGAAAAAATCGATGAAAATTTTACTTATACAGGAAATGCTTTTCCTCCTTTTGAGTAAGGCCACTAGGTGTCGCTACAGTTACAGTTACGCTACTGCTTATTCGTAGGTATTTTATTTGATATTCTCCGCATTAGATGGCGATGTGAACAAATCGTATGTACAGTGACTATATTCCCACTATAGACACTGTAATAGTGTGTAATTTAAGTTGCCTACAACTCTGCGCTGTTGGTCAAAACCAACATGTCTTAGCGTAGGAGTACAGATGTCTAAAATGATTAGATTTCGTTGAGATATGGAAAAGTTTCGTTCTTACCACTTCAGATGGCGCTATTCACACATCATGATAGATTACTAGTTATTTTTATAGTTTTATTTATTCAAAATAACGTAATCGTGAAGGTTCTATATTTGACATTATCACCATTAGATGGCGATGAATTTGTTGAGGCTTTCGCGGCCATCGATTGATGTCATCTGTTCTTTTTTTAGAGCATTTCGGTCGTCGTGGTTTGAAATGGTCGAAAAAAAAATATATGACAATAACTGTGTGATTTGCATAGGACTTATAGTACCATGAAAGGCTATTGACAGATCCAGAAGCGGTTGAATATCACAGTGAATTTTTATCGAAATGTCAAGTAAATCGGATTTTGGTAATCAGTTTCAATCGTGAGTATCCATTCTAATCTTTTATCATAATTTTTAAAATGTTTTTGAATTTCTGTTTGGGTAATAAATTTATTTGCGGAAATAACTGAATCTAAAATTGCCATAATTAGTAATTGACATATTATTTTTGTGTATCTGTTCTGTGTGATAGCTCATATCCATGGAAACATTTGACAGTTCAAAGATAAGAGGACCAAGCCGTTGATCTCCGATCACCGGTGATTACGATTTGTGAAATCCACCTTAAGTATAATTTAGGCGGAACAAAGTTCGCCGGGCCAGCTAGTAGATAATTAAAGTGAGGCAACTCCCGAATATGATCTGGTAATGAGTATTTTGAACCCATTTTCGTTGGAGCAAACGGAAAATGACAAACCAAAGGGGATGAAAATCCAGGAACGATGAAAATTCAATGCCTTTCCAAGGATTCATTATCGGAAATTGGAAACCAAAACGTCAAACATCCACTGAATCCGGGTTCAACGATATCAGCCTTGGACGTGATTCAGTGGACAAAAACCCCGCTAATTAAATAATTTTAGTGCCGGTTATAAATTTAATTCCAATCACAGGTACGGGGCGGTTCGGGCCGCCTCGGGCGACGTCGAGGGGATTCGTGGCGAGTTTTCCGACGGCGCGATTTAATCTTGCAGTTCGTGTAACGCTCCTTCACGGATTGTTCAGCTTTTCACGCTTTCCGAGCGGAACTTGTGCGACTTTTTGTGCTTCTTGCGCGATCTGTGGAAAAGATTGATTGATACGGAAATTTTCGCTGTTGGGACTTATGTTGTAGGGGATGCGAGGTGAGTTTTCCGTTCAGGTGTTATGGAGGCTTTACACTGAGAATTTATGTTTTACTGAAAGTAATTTCCCCAACTTGAGGCCGCAGCGAATATATCACAATTTATTCAGCGTTCAATACAACAATAATATACAGTTTTTCTCGGAAAATTCCGAGTCAGATCCATTTTTTCTTGAAATTTGATTGCAATTTTTTGAGGAACATAATCAAATTATGAATATGATAGAAAAAATCTATTTGCATTCGTTTTGATATGAAAAACTCGTGAAAAGTGTTAGGTGACTCAAGTGAGTAGTCGACTTTCTATACGATTCATTGGTATGGAAAAATCTTAACTGTTCATCATCTTCTAGTAAGTGAATAAATTTTTATTCAATGCTTTCATTGATATCAGGCGGGCTCAAAGGACCAAAAATATCAGAAAACTCAACGACTTCAAGAAGTTTCGGTAGAACTTTTATTCAAAAACATGTACGATGCAGATATGTCAGAATTTGTCATGGCTTCTTCAATTAAAATCGAAGAAGAAAAGTAATAATTGTAATTTCCCAACGTGATACAAATTCTTTGATATTGAATTTAATTGAGGTATGTCTAGAAATAATCTAGCCATATACCACTTAGAATACTTCGATATTTCAATCGAATAAATTAGTAGGTCTTGTGATATACAGAGTCTTCCTAAATTGAAGGTGCAAGCGAAGATAGGAGATTTCTTGTATGGAAATAAAATAACTCCCATTAACATTGGACGGCAAACGTTTCGTTTTCGAGATACAGGGTGTACTAGGGAATATTTGAACGAAAATTATGAAAGCAGGTAGATTGGCCATGACCACCAGATCCCTAGACTTAAAGAAAACCGTTCAGAAAAACAAAAAAGCTTTCTTAAAATTTTTAAAACTTGCTCATAAAAGAAAGCGGACACTGTTCTAGAAAGAATAACTGTAGATTAACAATCAAAATTGACATGCTACATGGTGTTAACTCTAAATTGTAATATCTATGCCAAATTTCAGTTGAATATCTGGTGAAATGCAGATACTATAAGTGAAAAACTAGAAAAAACTTCAACAATCTGTATCTTGAAAAAGAAAAGTTTGCGGTCTCATCTTTATGGGACTTTTTTCCATGAAATTATACAAAAAATCTCCCCCTGCAATTTAGGAACATCTTTTATACGCATATGCTTCCCTTGGTATCAAGAATTAATCAGAATGGGAGAGGACATTTTTTTTAGAATAACAAGAATTAACATTTTCAGGAAAATCTGATGGTACCTACCACAAAGGAAAATTAGACAAAATGACAGCAAATCGAGTATAACTTCGCACGACTCAATTATCCCTTTTCAAGAATGCAACAACAAATTTATCGACTCCTAAATAATACAGTTTCAAACACAACTACCGCATTATAAAATTCGAAATTCTCGTGAAATAAAGCCGTTCCTAACTATGACAGTAAAATAATAGTAACTAGGAGCATAGATAGTATAATGTTCAATGAGCGGTAATGTAAGTCATAACACACGCAGATGAATTTTGCAGCCCGAGCCTTCAGGCGAGGGGTGTAATTCATCAAGCGTGTTATGACCATTACCGCGAATTGAACACTATACTTTATCTTCGACTTCTTCATTAAAATTCTAATTAATCTGCATTTTCAAAGTTGAAAACAGTTGTCAAAAGCGACTTCTATGGTCGAAAATCGAATCGATATCGAATCCCGTAAAAAACGTCAAAAATTCACGTTTTCCAAATGCAATTTTTGTATACTCAGAGCTAAGAACATGTAGAAATGGATGGCGAGAACGTTACCTTGATGTCTGAAGTAGAGTTTCCCATTGACCCGACTTTTTTATTCACTTCGTAAGCTACATTTTTCCTATTTGCATTAGAGTGAGTTATAGGCATAGACAACAATGTCTATGGTTATAGACGTGAATTATTATTACCTCACACTATTGGTTTATAGAGACTATTACAGATCAAAATCAGTTTAATAATGGATATATTATTCTATGGGAGTAGATAAAAAAATTTGACAGCAATAGAGAACCTACTTTATTTCATGTTGAAAGGATTTTATGAATTTGCATAATGAGTTATTGATGTTCTGATCTGTATCATCAAATTCAAAGTTTTGAAAGGCGTTCAACATGAAATTTATTATAGTTTCAAATTCAAATAATCATAATTTTCGAACGTGTCTTGTCGGGTTCCTATAAAATGGATTTGGTGTTCTCTGTTTTTACGTTATATTTTGGTTTCTTAGGTTCAGTTATCACTTTCACATTTCACTTCATAAAACTCATACATTTTACGAAATATCAACAAAAAAACATCTTTTGCGGGATTACGAAATATTTTTCGACGTTGTTCAACAAAATAAATTATTCGAAAATATAAAGTCTCAGCACTTTTTCCATGAGTAGCAATTATTTCAGTACCGTCGCATTCACCATTTTGCGAACTGAAGTTGAATTAATTGAATTATTCAACTACAGCGAATCCGATTATTTTCAAGAAACGAATGAAAAGAGGCTGACATTTTTGATTCTCTCCCAGAGAGAGCATCCCTGTACGTAATATTCCAAATAAAGTAATCAAATAAACAACTCTATAAATAAAAAATGAGTGCCCTTGGCTCAGTGGTCGAGCATTGGAATTAGGACCCATCAAAGGTCCGAAGTTCAATCCCGAGCTAGGAAAGAAATTTTCTAGTCTCGGTAGGGGCCACCATTCTCACTGTTGGGTCAAAAATTAACAGTGCTGTGCCTAAGGTGGCGTAAGGACACAGTAACAAAGCCTACACAGAACACAACTGCTTACTCCGAACTCGGCACAAGTTACAAGCATCGACGCTTGTAGTTTCCGAGGGGTCTCCTCAGGAGACCTAGGAGTCATACGGATAAACAATATATCATCATCATATCATAAAGAGATGAGACGCACCTTTCAATAATAAATAGTGAAGCCTCTTTTCAAAATCATCAGAAATAAACTGGTTAACTGTACAACTACGAAATCAAAATGTAGTAGAAATTTTTGCAACGTTATGACGTTCGTTGAGTTTTCTAATGATTAAACTCTCAATCAAAATAAAAAGGATTTCAGATTGAAATTCATTTTTTCATTTATGCGTGAATGTTAGACATGAGTATGTGTTTCTTCAAATATTGTGAATTCCTCAAATTATATATTATACTATATCGTCCCGCTATTTTAATTTTGTGTAACTAAGGACGTTTTGAACAGTTTTGTCATCAGGATATCACGTAGGAAAAGTGAAATTTGGATATATTTCCGAATTTTTTCTAACAAAATACGTTGAAAAATTCGTATGTGACTTGTTTGTGGTAAATTGGACTATTTGAATCCTGATTTGAGTTTACACAGGTATGTTCTACTCTTATCATTTCTAAGCAACAATGGCGTAGATTCTTCGATTTCTTGAATTCCACTTTTCACATCCCCTTCCGATATTGAGAGGAGGAAAATCCATTTTGAATTTAGCTGACTCTGTTCATCTTACTCAGAATCTGTTTCAATTTTCGGAACATTGTATGAATTCGTCGAAAATAATAAATTCACTGGTAATTTCATTTCCATTTCTCGATACCGTTAACACCACGCCACTGGACCTTTCAAAGTTAGATTCCGCAATGTTACCACGACCGGATCTAATGATATGGCTATACTTCATGCTACCTTCGTTCTGCTCATTGAATACTGAATAAATTTTGGTCTAACCAATTTTCGAATTTATGAATGAGATGCTCTGTCTCCTCTTTCTATGGTCTGAGGGACAGCGTTACAGAAATGGGAGATGTAAAATATGTAAACCTCTGGAGAAGATCTCCAGGACTAAAACAAGCGAAAAGTTTCGTAAAGTTCTCGCCGTAGGGAGATCATAAGATTGTTAAATGTTATTTGGTTATTCAATAAATGACCTTTTATTATTATTATTATTATTTATGAGGACGGTAGCTGATCTCATCTGGAATTGATTTGGTAGGGTATTGAAACAAAAGCTCAATCTATTCGATGTTCTATGTTCTAGAAGCCAATCAACCCCATAATACAGGGTTTCATTAGACATATTCGAGGAAGGAATCGCGATACAAATTCTAAATTTTGTATTCTGGTACATGAACTCAATTTGTAAAATATTTTCAAGCGGAATCTACTTCCGGTTCTCCCAGAAACGAATGTGAACTTCGTTATTTCAAATGCATGCTGTATATTTATACATATTTGAATTCTTCGTTTAATTCTGCAAAGATTTGATGTATGATATGCGCAACCACATCAAGCGATTGTTGAGTTATAGCCTGATTCTCAAATTTTTTGACAGGAAGATTGTCACAAATTAGTGTTTATGTCTCCAAAATCTCTCATTGTAAGAATTTTATTTTGCAACAGTGGAACAAAAGAAAGTACGCTGATATTGCTCCTTGTATAAATTATGAGGAAATATCATACAGGGTGTCTGAAACAGGGCTTCGAAGTTAGCCTCGACAAAACTATGAAATTTAATTTTTTTCAAATGTGAACCAGATAATTTTGTAATTCTGATCGATTGCTCGTCAAAACTAGTTAGAGTGTGCCAAAAATTTCATGTCTTTAAAATCAGTAGTTTTGCCGTTATCGAATAAAATTCGAATTTCGGGAATGAATCCAGTTTTCTTTGTTTAATCATAGGTTTATTGAGATAATTTACAAGTAGGCTATGTCGATAGTTAGAATATGTCAGTTAATTTATAATGCACTGTTGAGAACTGTCATTCATACTTATTACTTCTGTTTGAATTCGGGCAATATGCAAAATCACAAGTAACAGTGATGTATTAAATATGTTCTTCATTTATGGTGAATGTAACAAAATAGTAAAAAGGGTAGTCAGAATTTCTGACGAAAGAAATTCACATTTAACATCTTTAACGAAATCAAAGTTCTTAGAAGAATCAATAAATGTTTGGAGGAAGGGAGCCAACATTTTGAAAATTTATTGTAATAGCGATTATTAAATTTCTGTCAAAGTTTTTTGTTGTTAGGAAAATTGTTGTGATAGTTTCAAACTTATTTTTTTATTTAGTCATCATTCATTATCTGCTTTGTTTATTTGTCACATTCGATGCAAATAAAGGACAGGCTTTCGATATATCATTCTATTCTAGTGTACCTAATAATAATTATTATTGCATGTTTTCCATAGTGCTGATGAATAAAAATTCGTAGGAATGACAATTCCTAACAAAGCCTTCTTTGTGAAAGACGTGCATAGTGCATACCATTGAATTTGCTGAGCGAAACCTGGCTTTAGTCGTGAAATTCGAATTTTATTCGATAACAGCAAAACTACTGATTTTAAAGACATGAAATGTTTAGAACACTCTAGCTAGTTTTTGACGAGCAACCGATAGGAATTACAAAATTATATGGTTCCCATAATTTATACAAGAAGCAGTATCAGCGTACTTTCTTCTGTTCAACTGTTGCGAAATAAATTTCTTACAATGAGAGATTGTGGAGATGTAAACACTAATTTGTGACAATCTTTCTTTCAAAAAAATTGTGAATCAGGCTATAACTCAACAATCGCTTGATGTGGTTGCGCATATCATACATCAAATCATTGCAGAATTAAACGAAGAATTCAAATATGTATAAATATACAGGGTGTTGCATTTGAAATAACGAAGTTCACATTTGTTTCCGGTGGAACCGGAAGTAGATTCCGCTTGAAAATATTTTACAAAATGAGTTCATGTGCTCTAAATCAAATACAAAGTTTTGAATTTGTATCGCAATTCCTTCCTCGAAAACATCTAATGAAATGAATTCGTTGTCTGAGGGATCTCTTGACAAGATGTAAGATTTATTCAGTTGAACTGAAGCAAACTTTCTGAAATTCCATAGGGGTAACACCAGGAAGGTTGAAACCGGTAGCTGTTACAAATTAGGTGCATCATTTCTACTCCTGATCCATTTCTATGAATGATTTATAGTGAAAGAAGGAAACGATAAAATTGAATAAAAATTTCAATACCTTCGCATTCGCCATTCTGCACCACACAAGAAAACTTTTCCAATGAGAGGTGGATTGAATCTTAGATTCAGCTGTCGTGAACCTAAGTTATCTCAATGAACGAATATGTATTTCCAATTAACTCTCTGCAATTTGATTCTGCGAGGAAAAGACGCTGTATTGTCTGATTCTAATCTATCATAAAAAGTAAGTACAGGTACCTAACTGAACATCGAGGTATTAAAAATAAAGAGAAACCGTAACGTAGTCTGACGGATCTCCTGAGAAAATAGAGGTATAATACTATCTACCTGCAGTATTTTCCCATTCGGATACAGAACTGTCCGTGAAAGATTGGAAGAACCTCGACTGCGAAACCTAAACAATGGAAAATAATTTTCTCCGTTGGAAATATTTCGACGGATCATGGAACGGGCCCACATTTATAAACATTTCATTCCGGCCGTTTGAATGGGCTCATCTGGCTGTGAAAATATGCGAACGAAAAGTATTTTCCATGAAAATAGAATGTGGATATAAGTAACCACCATTCGCACAGCTCGGCTCGGTCCTCTCGTCTCGAAATGCAGTCGAGAATCGGAGCAGTTGATAATTTCTCATTTATTCTGCGGCGGTTACTCGCGAGAATATAATTCGAGACATCAATGATTTGAGTTCTAGCGCTGATTGGGGGAGGTAGTCGTCCCGAGTTATGTTTCAAGAAGGGTTATTTTATTCCTTAATTATCTCTACCCATCCAAAGGATTGGCGATCGTTAAATCTTCATCCCTCAACATTTATAGAATTATGAATAGCTTTAATTAAAATTTTCCTCGAATGGGATTGGGAGAGTCAATATTATAGATCACAGGGAATTATACGAGGATATATTGAAAAATTCTTAGCCTACCATTGAACCAAACAAAATTTCAATGTCAAAATATTTTATTACTCAACATATTCTTCTCTTAATTTAATACATTTATTACAGTGAACCTGCAACGTCTCTAGACCTTTCAAAAAAATGTTTCTTCTTGCTTCGCAAACCTGTCCTACACAGCTTTTATTACCTCCTCGTTGGAAGAAAATTTACGACCTTTTAAACTTTTTTTCAGTTGAGGAAAGAGTTGATAGTAGGACGGAGCTAAATCTGGTGAATAAGGGGGGTGTGGTAATTCTAACCCTAAATCACGAATTATTTGCATGGAAACATGAAATTTGTATACTGGGGCGTTGTCATGTAAAAACAAAATACCTTTTCATAGCTTTCCGCGTTTTTTCTCTTTCATTATTTCCCGTAGAGTGGTCAGTAATGTCGAATAGCAATCTCCAGTTATTGTTCTAACCTTATCCAAAAAATATATCATGATTACTCCATGGCAATCCCAAAATACTGAAGCAAGAACTTTTCCAGCAGATTTTTGGACACGAAACTTCTTAGGTCTTGGAGAACCAGAGTGTCGCCATTCCATCGATTGTTGCTTTATTTCTGGATCGTAGAAATGTACTCAAGTCTCATCCATAGTAACAATTCGGTTTAAGGGGCAGTATCACCTTTTGAATCGTGGTAAATCTCCATTCAAAAGTGGTCTCTTTATTTCACGAGTAAGTACCCTAATTTACGACGTGGAGACTTGATTATTTTTTTACATTGAAGCTGAAGAACGTCCCAAGGTCAAATAGTTTTCTTTTTTTCGATTCAATTAGTTTTTCAATTAAAAAAACCAGGGTAATCGTTAGATCTGGGGTTATTGAATATGTTTTTCGTTTTTCATGAGTACAAGCTATATTTTTGAAAAAATAATCATGAAAATTTTTGTAGTTTATAGAAAATTAAATTGCCGAGGGCAAATAGTTTCTTGGTGACTTAATTATTAGGAAAATGTCACAAGGTACCGTAAAATAGTAATCATGGCCTGCTTACCAAATGCCGATTGGGAATACCATTCTGAAGGGACATTTTGACAAATAAATGCTCATAAGTCCGAAATTTGACTGGTTGGGTATAGGCATGATATACATCGAATAAAAGCGAATTTCATCAGTTTTCCGAATTTCCAATAATATACAGGGCATTCCATTTGAAATAAACAACTTTCAGTCACTTTTTCAAGCAACCGAAAAGACTGTATTTTTTTATCACCCTGTATTGAAGTAACGTAAATCAAGCTGGAGTGTTGGAAGCATTTATGTATCACCTAACTCCAAACCAAATTTCAATGCCAAGTTATCAGCATTTTTAGAGGTCATGTTTTCCGGTGAAAAAAATTGAAATTAATTTATATTTCGAAAAGGGCAACAGATAGGTATAGGAAAATGTCGATAAAAGTTGTCGAGAAGTTGTTGGAGATTCCAAAAATAATATAATATACCGGGTGTTCCATTTAAAAAAGCAAAGTTGCTACTACTTTCTAATAGAAATGGTAACACCGCATTGACGAAAATATTTTAGTTGGGTAGAACAGGTCCGATAATGCATTCCATTAAATTTCTGGTTCTCCAGAAACGTCTAATGTGCCATCCACCGTGAATCACCCTGTATATCTTCCAATTTTAAAACATTTCAATCATTAATTTCAATGAAGTAAACTATTGAAAACAGAATAATTGAAATAATAATACCAAACTAATAACATCCAACTTTCTTGATTCTATTGATTTATATAAATTATTCCTTGAATAATACCATACTGAACACAGATGATAACTGATATTGAATGGAACTGTCGACTACCGGCAATTACTGTTGACTAACAATCAATAGACTCTCAGACTCTTCTGAATGAATGTCCCAAGCCAATTGTTATATATTCTTCATAAATATTCACTTGTTTAAATCTATATATATATAAAAGAAAGATGTTGGTTACACCATTTATAACTCGAGATCGGATGGACTGTTCATTATGAAACTTCATATGGGTTCGTCTACGGTCTGCTTATTATAAAATGCAATAACACTTTGAAAAAATCGATGAAAATTTTACTTACTCAGGAAATGCTTTTTCTTCTTTCGAGTAAGGCCACTAGGTGTCGCCAAAGTTTACTCGTTAGATGACGATGAAAACAAATAGTGTGTACAGTGACTATATTACCATTTATTTAGTCACTGTAAAAGTGTGTAATTTGAGTTACCTTCAACTCTGCGCTGTTTACCAAAACCAAAATGTCTTAGCATAGGAGTACAGATCTCTAAAATGATTTGATTTCGTTGAGATATGAGAGCAGTTTCGTTCTTACTACTTCAGATGGCGCTATTCACACATTATGACTGATAATTATTAGTTATTTTAACAGTTTTATTTATTCAGAATAACGCAATCGTGAAGGTACTATATTTGATTTTATCATCATTAGATGGCGATGTATATACAATTAGTGCGTTTTCTGCAAAGAACTCATAGAACCATGAAAGGCTATTACCAGATCAAGAAGTGGGTGAATATCACATTGAAATGTCATTTAAATCGGATTTTGGCGATCAGTTTCAATCGTGAGTTGTTAATTCTCATCTTTCCTCATAATTTGTGAGATGTTTTTGAATTTCTGTTTGGGTAATAAATTTATTTGCGGAAATAACTGAATCCAAAATTGCCATAATTGGTACCTAATTGACATATTATTTTTCTGTGTCTGTTCTGTGTGACAGCTCATATCCATAAAAACATGGAAATCTCGCTGCTCCACCAACTGAGATGCTTACCAATTATTTTAAGCTGAGCACCAAAAGGCTAAGATGTTTATGGTGTGAGCACTAATTAGATATTGAGAATATTAGAAAAGTTTCGTTTTTTCCACTTCAAAAAGCGCTATTCCCAAATAAGTTCTAATTTTCATCAGATCAGAGGTAATTAACGTATGGTCCGAAAGTTTTGGAAAAAATTTCAAAAGCATATAACTCTGACTTAAATAATCTTATATTTTTATCGAATTATTCAACAATTTAACTTAACTATCCTTATTATAAATCAAAATTCAAGTAACAGACAAGCGACCATTATTTTCGATTTGCCTAATTATTCCCCTGACACGTTGCTTCTCAACCAGACCAGGTGAAATTTTTCCCAAAACTTTCGGACCATACGTTAATCATTGGAACTATTTCTCATCCATATAATTCGATCTTGATTTATATTTGCATTCGTGGTGTCGTTCATCACAAGATAGGTACTGCAATGAGAGAACTGTGAAGCATTAGAAAGAAAAAGTTATATGTTCAACAATTAGATACCGCTTGAATAAAGAGAATTCAATTCGTGCGAATAACAATGGTACTAGAATTTTGAATATTTTGCCTAATTTATCTCCTGTTCGAAAAAATAGCAATGATTAGTTTGAACAACTTTAACGACGAGTTTCATAAAGCGTAATCACCAGTGATAGTTTATCTACCATCAACTCGATTTGACAGTTCAAAAATCAGAGAACTAAGCCGTTGATCTCCGATCACCGGTGATTGCGATTTGCGAAATCTACCCTGAGTAGCATTTAGGCGAAACAAAGTTCGACGGGCCAGCTAGTAACATTCAGCAGACGCACTACACTAAATACCTCGGGATTTTAATCGACGAACATCTAAAGTGGGATGAGCATGTGTTCTACATCACTAAAAAGTTGAGAGGTATTTTATATAGATTCAGGTATATACGGCAGAGCATAAAATCTATAAAACATCTCCATATGCTATATGACGCACTAGTACAACCTCAGCTGTCTTATGGTGTTATTGGATGGGGAGGCATTTTCGACTGCCATGAGAGGTGCTTAGATGTTCTGCAGAAACGTATTCTGAAAGTGATGTATGGAAAGAAAGTAACATTTTCAAGCGAGCATATCTATGAAATGTCTAAAGTACTAGATATAAGACAATTATATGCACAAAAAATAATCATCAATATTTACCAACAAAAAATAAAGTTAACACTGAAAGAACATAGCTATTCCACAAGAGCAAAACGGAATAATTTCGAAAGACCGAGAGCAGAGAAAAGAATTGGTCAAAGATATTTCACGTATATAGCGTCAAGACTGTACCCCCTTGTACCTCAAACAATAAGATAAGTAAGAAATAAAAACAAATTCAAAATTCAATTAAAAACATGGCTTCTAACAGAGGACCGCACTTTGATCCATAGGATAGTTAATTCTACCTGATGGTGAAGATAGGAATGACATAAATCGTGAAAATTTGTTTCCAAAAAAAAAACACAAATTGAAAAACATGCAATAAAGGAAAATTATTCTACCTATGAAAAAAAAAATAACCGATATAGACCAATATTACCGATATAGACCAATATTACCGATATAGACCAATATTGCCGATATATACCAATATTATCTACCGATATAGACTGATGCCAGGTATGAAGACAAGGGCCACCGATCAAGACGAGGACACCGACTAAGATAAAACACCCAAGTTTGTCATTCCCGTTGTTCGTTGCTATTCAATTAGAATTTAAATGTTTAGAATTCACATTTTGTTTGTTTTGCCGTTAGAATCAAATTTTTAATTTATCAGCTGTACACAGTTATCATCTTTGATTAACTCACAGTTTTTTGTCTGAGTTTATCAACCCTGTATTTACATCACTGAATAAACTCATTATTATTATTATTATCATTATAATTGATGAACATAAATGACAATGGCGTTAGGTCACACTTTTAAGATGGTGTAAGGTTACCTTCTCACGTACGAATTATACAGGTTGTTCATACATACTACGCCTATGTAGAACTTATGTGAACATGTGTTTTGTACAAAAGCCTTTTAGAGAGACGTCTCTTTTTTAATAATCAAGTCCTCCGAGATGTTTATCAGCTGTTTTGATGATACTTGCCGGAGTTTTCATTGGTTTCAACATTATTCGTAACGTGATTGCACTCATATTTCAACACAATAATCCGCCAAAGAGACCATGCACCCACATGCATTGTGCATATGAAATGCAACTGTCACTCGCTAGTATCTGAGGTTACTTGTATCATCCAATAAAAGCAGGCACTGGCAACTGCATTATAAACTTCATCATCCCATTCCGGCAAAACAGCAGCCAGGCCAATTTACAGTTTGATAGTCCATAATTCGTGAATTAATGATCCAGCTTTGCATGAATCCCGCCATTCTTTGCCAGGGGGCTTGAGCCTGGTACTTAATGGATTTTAATCATTACGCTTCACTCTGCACACTTCACAGTCGTGGTTTAAGGGAAACAATAATGGTATCAGAAGTTATTTCCAACTTTATCGACGATGTGGATATTAATGATAGGTTTTCGCTGATTTTGGTAGGATGAGTTTGCGAAATGATTAGATTTTAGAGTCCATGGTGGCCTCAACCAAACTAGAAAATTTCCTTCCGATGCTATGTATAGGTCACCATCACTGTTGGGTCAAAAAATTAACGGTGCCTAACGTGACGTAAGGACACAGTGACAAAATCTACACAGAACACCACTGGCGGATCTACGAAAATTAGAGATTTTAAGTTTTAACGTATAAGGTAAAGTGGGGCAAGTGCAATCACAAAAAAGCAAAGTGATACTTATACCTTAAAATTTATAAAAATTCATTATAACTTTAACTTCGATTTATGCTTGTATACAAACAACGATGTTCCAGTAAACCATGAACCAAAGATTATATTTCATTTCACTTTCAAAATACATATAAAATCAATTTTCATTTTTGTAGTTTAGTGATTGCAATTTCCCCATAAAAACGGGAAAGTGCAATTAGGCAACATAATTCACATTAAACTCTATTTATAAGATCTTCGGTTGAGAGCAATCGAAGAGGTGATAAAAAACCATATAAATTTTATATTTTCTTTATTAATCGTTAAAAGAAATAATATAATAACAAATCAGATATTTCTCTAATAACGTTCTTTTTGCATTTGGTTCAACATTATTTTTTAAAATGATAACGGCCTCTTTTCTCAGTTGCAGGTAACCGAAATACCTTCATTATTTGATCCTGGTGCACTACTGACAGGTCGTCTTCATTAGGGAATACATAATAATTTGATTGCAATCACTGCTGATTGCAGTTTCCCATCAAGTTATGATTGCACTGTCCCCACTAACAATTTTCGTGGGGTAAGTGTAATCATACTTACAATACTTCAAATACAAAGTGAAACTGAATAGTGCCATTACATATATTAACAATACATCATACATAACTGCCAAAATAGCAAAACAGAACTTGACGTGAAAAATTGTCAATTTACACACAAGCTAAAAAACTTCGTCCCACTTGACTTCGGACCGAAAAATACAGCGCGAAGATCGTTTCGGTACTGAACTTTACAGATGCTGCGCAGGGTTGTCAAATATTAACATTAGGTAGAATATACCATTTCCTGTGTGCATAGTCAATAAAGATTCCGTATTTGCTCATAATTTATAGATGATGGTTCCTGATTGCAGTTACCCCATGATTGCACTTACCCCACTTTACCTTATTATCATTGAAGTGGTGAATTGAAATGTTTTTTAAAGTTGATGGTAAATGTGAAATTCCGATTGAGATGGTGAAGGTTTCAGGCAATATATCAAGTTTTTTTACAATTTGGGAATAGTAACTTAATTTCCACTGAAATCTACAAAAACCACTAGTGCGAGAATCTCATTTGAAAATAGTATATTGTTCAATGAGCAGTAATGTAAGTCATAACACACGCAGATGAATTTTGCAGCCCGAGCCGTTAGGCGAGGGGTGCAACTCATCAAGTGTGTTATGACCATTACCGCGAATTGAACACCATACATAATCTTCGACTTCTTCAGTAAATTTCGAATTAATCTGCATTTTCAAAATTGACAACAGTTGTCGAAAACGATTTCTGTGGTTGAAAATCGAATCGAAAGCGAATCCCGTAGAAAACGCCAAAAATTCACGTTTTCCAAATGCAATTTTTGGACATTCAGAAAATGTAGAAATGGATGGCGAGAACGTTACCTTGATGTCTGAAATAGAGTTCCCCATTGACCCGACTTTTTATTCATTTCGTAAGCTACACCTTTTCCTATTTGTATTAGAGTGAGTTATAGGCGTGAATTATTATTACCTCAAACTATTGGTTTATAGAGACTATTACAGTCAAAATCAGTTGAATAATGAATATATTATTCTATGGGAGTGGATGAAAAATATTGTTCCATAATGTTATATTCTAAAACTAGTTGCAGAATGCGCTCCTATTCCAATACGAATGCGAAATTCGGAAGCATGAGTATTGGAATTGCATTCTGCAATGAGTCTTGGACGATATATTCTCTATTTCAGTCAAATTTTGTGAAATTCAATGAAAAAATTCATATTATAGGTCCTAGTGACTTTCATCTTGTATCTTGGCAGTTAGGAAATTGTTAGGAAATGCGAAAATTGACATTTCCAAATTGACGTCTGCTGAAATTTAAAAGGATCGGAAGTCATTGCTGACAACTACAAAACGAAAAATGTAACTGAAAACGATGCTGTAATGAATTTTTCATCACACCGCTCTGAAAACCCTATTAAAACATGTCGATTCGCTTGCACGAATTCCCGTGTTCGGCTCCGCCTCACACGGGAACTCTTCGCGCGCGCACGGAAAAAGCTTACTTTCTGGACTAGTAATGAAATATACTATATTACAGCACTGTTTTTAGTACTGTAATGAACTCATTACGATACTGAAATAGAGAAATAAATATTGAAACGCATTATTTCAGGGAAAATTTACCGATATTATTGGATGGTTCGTAATATAGTGTCACAGAATTTTTCACCCAGAAACGCAGAGTTTTACACAGGAAAAAAGCTTCAGCCACTTTTCAAAAATGCAAATTTTTAGAAAAACCTAACAAAAAACGATGAAACACTGGAATCAGTTTTTGTTCATCAGAGAAGTTTGATACAATATAGCAAAGCTTTATAACGCAGTTCCAAATGAATACAAGCAATTTACACCAACTAGATTCGAGAGAGAAATCAAGGCTCAACTCTTTCACAATATGAGTACATAATTTTTTAGTTATTTTTTTATAAGTTTATAATTCTTTTAAATGTCTCCGCCAGTTCATCAATTCTCAATGTTTAAGATAATCCTGTTTTTCTTCGTTTCTTTTATTTTCTGATTTCTGCTCTATATTATATTAGCCAATATTTTTCGTATATTTACATCACATTGTTTTTATTTTTCATGTGCTCATTCGAAGATAAAATTGTGAGCAAGGGTCAAGTGGTTGAGCACCTTGAGGTTTCCCTTCTTTTTTTGAAATCAAACTCAAATTATAAATCACAGCTCTATTAGGAATATAACACCACAATTCTGCATTAAAGGACCGTTAATTGAGGTCAGAGTAATAAGCTTTGGAGTTACGATTCATTAGTAATAATAGTTTGAGAAAAAAACAGCTTTTGAACACTATTGCACTCACTTGAGGACAATGATAGTCATGATGTTTACAATGATGATTAAATACTTCAAACATGCTGAATCCAAGCCAGTACCAGCAAAGTGAGTAAAAAGCCAACAGGAAGTGCATCGGTACCATACTTCGTTGTTTCGGCCAAATTTCCCCCATATAAGACAATTATTTTTTGAGTTATTTTCATTAAAAGTATCATCATCGACGCAATGTCTACGTCAGACAAACAAGAGCCATTTTATTCCTTTCAGCATTTTCGAGTCTTTGCTCCAACTCTTTGGTTTTTTTTTGTTCTTCCCCTTGCTTTTTCCTTTCCGTTCAATTTCCTGACCACAATTACCCGCAATAGAGTTCAAAGAGTAGATTGTGAATAGAAAAAAGAATACCATATTTGGATTCAAATTGAACATTATTTGAAATTTATGATGAACAGTTTTAACCAACTTTCAATGATTCACGAGAAGAAAATATTGATAACTTACCTTGATAACTTAGAACTCTTCACGCCAAGTGAACGGTTCAGATAAATTTTCTGAATTTTTCATTTTCATTCATTTCAAGATTAATTTAATTTCTCCGTACTTAGGGAAATCCCATATGTAGTGTAGGCGCGAGAAGAAATCGTCAGTTGTGGAGCGCATATGTCGCATATTTGTTTCATTTTTCATTGAGTTCATTGATTGCCTTAATCGTGAATATATCTACCACCGCCTATTTAAATTTCCTCTGTTTCCTTTCGTGAATTTAGAAAAGTTCATTTTTTCTTGTGATTCACAATTCTTGTGATTTCAATTCATTCGAATTACATTTTACATTTAATTAAGAACATTCGTTTGTGCGAATTTCGTTCGAAAAAGACTGTTACCAGTGGCGTGGTTTTTATTCTGCCACAAGGATAAGTGTTCCTAATTTAACATGTTTAGCAACGGATTTTCACGTCAGCTCCATTCCATGTTCGTTTGTCGAGCTCGATCACTCTGTTCATGGAAATAGGGGTAACCGACAAGATCTGGTTGACCGCCTTGCTGAAATAGGTAAGACAATATTTCAACTGTTATTTTGGGTGCATTTATCCTTTCATTTGTGTTGGGTTTCAATAACTATTTATAATTATATACAGTCCATTAGCTCTCTTAACTTTTCATTCAGAAATTTGGTAAATTTTTCAATAAATAAAATTGAACCGCACTTCAGTTGGTTAACTGAAACTCTACCCAACAAGAACTACGTTAAATAAGATCGAATAAGAGCAAAAACGAAAGACACTCGTCATATATGAATGCGTCGTGTGGAATGACCGAGGGTGTCCGGGGACTAGCGGGTTGTGAAGAATGTGAGGTTACCACTGCGCACGCATAGGCAACTTCAAGTGTGGGCATGACCACCACTGCCTGCTGACCACGATTGCCCCATCTTCTCCTACATTTAGATTTACCAAATGAAGTAATCGAACGAGACCATTAAGAACAGTAGAAAAATTTACAAAACCATAATTAACAGAGCTCATCCTCTAACTTCCCAATGTAATTTTAACATCCTGAATTACCATACGCAGGAATGGAAGAGATGGGAGCTCAACATCTAATTCAATTTCCTGCACTCATACTGGGCAGGTTATTCAATTTAACGGAAAAATTTATGCGCCGTCTGGATGTGAGCAATTGGGTCATCGCTGTGAGACAAAAAACCATTTCGAAACCACAATTCATGATATGAAATGGAAAATTCAAGTGCTCACTGAAAAAATAGGAACCGTATGAAAAATTTACAGGCAACGAGCTCGATGTAATTGGATTTCCGATTGAAATTATCTGGGTTGAATTGAATCAACCTGGAAATGGAGTAATCATTGGGCTGCGAAAAAATGAATCAATGGATAATTTTCGATTTTTTCGAAGCTTTGAAATGGTGAAAGAACCTAAAATTATAATCGGATTATCATGATCATTATTCAATATATCGATGTAGATAATTATTGTCATTATAGGGACATTGGAGTATTGTTTTCGAAAATATAAAGAAAATAATAATAATAAAAACAAAATATCAGGAATCGGAGTAATCGGACTATACAGGGTGGCCATTTGAAATCGAAACAGACGAGATTACAGACGAAATAAATTTTTTCGATAGAAATGCTCGGACAGGTCGATTTCTGTTTCGAGGGGGACAACTTAAGATGTAGGTTACGGACGCATAGCGCTTCAACCCTTGCTACTACAACCCTCACCCCCAATTTTTGAATAGGGAAGATGGGGTGAGTGATACCTCATTTGAAAGGTATTTTTATACTGATTTCAGCACAGTAATTGTTTTTTCATTTTATGCATTAGTTCTCGAAATATTCATGCGTTAGTTAATTTTATCACTTAAATTAATTTTTTGCGAATAATTGACATTTCGTGCTTCCGAAACACCAAAATTTCCGTACTTGTATTTGAAATTGCAAAACATCTACCACTGGGCAAATGAAGTCATACCGTACGTGTTAATGCTACTAGGGTCAGATGTTCGACTAGCTGTTTTATTCACTGAAATCATTCTCCAACTGTACGGTATCAGAACAATTTGAAGTATTGATCTAAGAAATAAGACTTTTCAAAGTAAAGTAAATAATTTATCGAAAACTCACATCAATTAATTAAATATTCAAATTCTTCACCATCAGCTTCCATACAATGAAATAAGTTTTGTTCGAAACGATGGCGCACATTTTGCAGCATTTCTGGAGTGATTTGACGACATTCGTTCACTATACGTCTTCTTAAATCTTCTATGGAATCGGGCTGTGTAGAGTAAATTTCACTCTTCAAGTGGCCCCAAAAAAAGAAATCTAGTGGTGACAGATCTGGCGATCTGGCTGGCCATTCAGTGGGACCCCTTCTTCCAATCCACCGATTTGGAAATCTTTGATCCAGATATTCTCGAACTGGTAAGGCGTAGTGTGGAGGAGCTCCATCCTGCTGAAACACAATCTGATCTTCCACATAATTTCCAGCATTGTTTTCAATAATTTCCGTCAAAATTGGATCAATGTGATTTTCCAATAAGTCCAAATACATATCTCCAGTAAGATTACCAGGTAAAAAGAACGGGCCGACAATGTTGTCACCAAATATTCTAGCCCAAACATTGAGTTTTTGTGGTTGTTGAGTATAAACTTTGTGGAACAATCTCGGATTAGCATCGGCCCAATAACGACAATTGTGTCGATTTACTGTGCCGTTTAGAAAGAACGAACACTCATCGGAGAAACAAACATTGTACAGATAATTGGGATTAGCAGTTACTCGTTCACTCATTGTATCACAAAATTCAACACGACGGTCAAAATCATCTTCGTTTAGTGCATGTGAAAGATGGATTTTGTAAGGATGGAATTTATGATGCTTCAAAATATTTGCAATTCGAGTTCGTGTAAAACCAGATTCATGTGCTAGCTGCCTCGTACTCGTCATTGGATTCAGAGCAATCTGTCCAAGAACAGCTACTTCAGCTGCTTCATTTCTTTCCATGTTTCGTTTTTTATTAGCCGCGGACCCGGTTTCTTGAAACTTTGACACTAATTCCAAAACATACATCCTATTAACATGTTTATCTAAATGTCGTTGATTGAAGAATTCTGCGGTTCTATTCGCACATTGATTGTTTGCGAAAAAAAGTGAAATTATTTCCACCCGCTCTGCAATTGAATAAACCATGTCGAACAATGAATTAGAACACATACAAGTCTCGATTCAAAACTAAGAATAATTCACATGTCAAAGAACCAGTAAGCCAACTTAATGATCTGTTCGTAATAAATAAAAAATTATCGATTCTCCTTTTTTTGAAAAAGATATGAATTCAATAATCAACAAAATGAAAACATTATTGAAGCCAACTGAGAAAACACTTCATAATTAAGTCGGACATCGTTTCACGAATTGGGACTGGAATATTTCTGTGGCATCATTAATGATTTGATTTTCTTACCTGGTAATCTGATTAGAGATATGTACGTATTTGGACTTTTTGGAGATTTCTATCGATCAAGTGTTACCGCATGTTATTGGAAATACTGCAAATTATATCGAAGATAATTTAGATTGAGTTTCAGCAAGATTGAGCTCCTTCGCAATACGCTTTGTTTGTTCGACATCTTGATTAAAGATTTCTATGTCAGTGGATTGGAGGAAGGAACCCACAGTCATGCTTGTTTTGAAGCTCAAAATGTCGATTTTTCACAAAAAAACACTACAAGTGCCATGAAAACACCACTTCATTTTCAAATACTTAGTTAAGAATATTTCGAGAACTAATGCATAAAATGAAAAAACAATTACTGCGCTGAAATCAGTATAAAAATACCTTTCAAATGAGGTATCACTCACCCCATCTTCCCTATTCAAAAATTGGGGGTGAGGGTTGTAGTAGCAAGGGTTGAAGCGCTATGCGTCCGTAACCTACATCTTAAGTTGTCCCCCTCGAAACAGAAATCGACCTGTCCGAACATTTCTATCGAAAAAATTTATTTCGTCTGTAATCTCGTCTGTTTCGTTTTCAAATGGCCACCCTGTATAATTCTCCTTAACAAATTTCTTCAAGCCAACGTTTCGAAACAGCACTGTTCCATTCTCAAGGCTAAAAATACAAAAAGAAATTTAAAAACGTGAACAAACAAAACGAATACCCTCCAACTCATACCTTTCGAAATCTAAAATTTGCGGAGAGAATCTAAAATTATGCAATAAAATAATTCTGATAAAAGAGCACATATCACAAGAATTCATAAACAAACATGAACAACCATTAAGTAAAAACGCTTCAACCATCGTCAAACATCCAATGTCATGAGCAACGTCAAAAACATGAAACTAAATCAGACGTCAATGTTGAAGAAACATAGAAACCAGAAATAATCAATCGTGAGATAAATATGATTATAAACAATAAGTGTAAGAAACCCTATGCAAGCGTAAACAACCACAAAAATATATAAAATTATAAATATGAAAAATATATAAAAGTATGAATATGAAAAATATACAAATATAAATATAAAGATATAAATATAAGAAATATAAATATAAATATGACAAATACCCGTAAAAGAAAACAATCAAACATTAAGTTACGTCAATTAAACAATCATAAAAACTACTCAAATTTTTCACATCCTCTCTGGAATTAACTGTCTCACCCTTTCTAATATAATCATTTCGCTTATATTTCTCCTGTAAAGATATTATTCCCTGTCTAATATGATAGCATTAAGAAAGTCGCATGTGTGTCCCTCCGAGTGTACATGTGTCGTCAGCGCAGTCTTGTTTCGGTTCTCAATGTTTCTAATGTCATATTTGTGTTGTCTGAGTATCTCCCTAAGGTGTTGCCTCGTCTGTCCAACATATGTGCCATTACAATTTTCACAAGAAATCTGATAAACTACTTCTGGCTGCCACTCTGTGGGAATTTTGTTTTTGATTTTAGTAAAAAAAAATTTCAGTAGATAAAACATTATAAAACGCACAGGTGCAGTCGAACTCCTTAAGGGTCTACGTCTCTGAAAAAAGGGAGTCCGAAACGATTTATTTTTTTCTGATTGATGAAAGGATGTATGAGTGTATGAAGATGAAAATAATAAAAATAAAATTTTTATAAATATTGAATGAATAAAAAAGATATTCTCCATCAATTTTGGTAATTTTTCTACATTTCCACCATCAAAACGAAAACATATTTTTGTGTTTTTTTATTTCAGTATTGAAGTCTATCATTTAGTTAATTAAACGTCTATCTCCTTTTTCTTTCAGAATTTACCGTTTTTTTGTAAATAATATCACAACAATGTGTTGTTTTAGCGAAATTTATTTCCTTGAATTTTTCTATTCGAAATGATAAATATCCATTTTTACCAAAGACATTTTACTAAGGATTTTATTAGCCGTCGATTAGTGAAAATTAATTGTTTCTTACAATTGTGGATTCTTAGGTGGAATTGAATTTCTTTTAAATGAAACGCCCCGCAGGTATCTACTCCCAGATGACTGGTGAAGGAAAATTAGTGTATTATACAGTCAGTGTGAGATCTAGTTGAGGGTAAGGTTTCTTGTTAATATTCCCTGAGCCCCAACATTTGTTCTATTAATCTGAATAATCCAATAATTCAAAATTCATGCACTGCACCGCCATCTGGCGGTATACGTTTCCTATTTTGAAGGCTGAAGACTCTTAAAGATTTTTCCAATTATATAAGATAAGTTTGGTATAAACGGGAATTTGAAAAAAATTTTTTTTGGCAATGTGGGACCATCAGAGCTTTGGGAGCTAACGCTTTCGATACCAACAAGAACCCTTCTGATAGTTTTAGCAATAAACTTGCTCGGGTAGTTGTTATCCTTAAGGATGATTTTAATTTTCATAAGGTTTTTTTCTCTAAACATTCCATTGCTCAGTCTCACTGCGTTACTAACAAGATTTCTGACTACATTAATCTTTTGATGGATGCTGTGATTGCTAAAGTAATTGATTATTCTGTTCCAACAAATGCTCTTAGTGTACCAAATAATAATAACCGTTCTTTATTGGCCATCGACCGAAGTCCTTCAGCCTAGTACATTACTTGAATAAAAAAATATATTTCTTTGAGAAATTTATAACAGTTCGAATTCCCATCAAATTATATCAATTTGTGAAATGAATTGTATTTTAACTTAGCCTAAATCTTTATCAAACTTTCCTTTGGGGTCCTCGTATAATTTTCAATATGTTTTTCCTTAAAATATAAATATTATTTCTGGTGCCAAACAAAATAACAGAAATAAAATTAATTATTGAAATTAACATACCAATCTCTTGATCTATGTTCCAACCTATATAAACTCAGCCTATACGAAAAACGAAATGTTTTTAATTGGTTGCGTGCACGTTTGACAAGTCTATGACATCGGAGGTGAAAAAGGCCATTTGTATACGTTGAAGCAATCCACAGTTCCACTGATGGAAGAAAAATTCGATAGGTGCTGTAGATTGCATAATGAATTATCAAGTCATTAGAATAGAATAGAATAGTAATTTATTTCCCATTTCATCGATCAATATTTACATCAAAGAAAAGAACGCAAGTCAATCACAAATATCACAACTTACAAATAAAAGGAAAACAACAGAATTAAAGAGAAGCAATTTGTGTCATAGAGCTGCAGGCCATCTCAAATTCCTCAACAGTTATTTTGCCTTGAAGAACTGAAATATTTTACCAGGCATGTTTTTCAGTGTCGAAGGAGAACCAGTTCCGTTGAAACATAACAGTTTTTTCGGTACAATGAATCAAAATGCGAAATGAAAAGTTATACTAAGTATGTATTTTGGTGATTCAAAGAAAGCATAATATAGGGTACTCGCATGTAGATGACTTTGGATGGTTTAGAAAAATATGTTTTATGTTCAGTTAGAGTCTCTTGGTTCTCGAGAATTTCGAAAATTACACTCTTTGCCTCTCTTTCTGGAGACAATACACCAAATGGGGAAATTTTTTCAATCTGTTTTTTGGAAAGTATATCTGGGTAGATGCGCTATCGAATGAGATCAATTTAACAACGAGTTTTTCTCGATAACAGTACTAAATTTCGAGAGTTTGTTCGCATTCACCAGCTCCTTCACCATTTTGTATACGCTACGAAGGAAAATTGTCCTCAAACCATCATGCATTATAACATACACGTCATACACCATGATCATTTGTACAATTCATTCTTTCACTAATGAATTATATCTATACCAAATTACCGAAGAAAAGTATCGCATAATGATTACTTTGAATAATTTCACTGTTTCCAATATTGTTATTCATTTTCATCATTAAGATCATAATAAACAACATTATTGGGTTGCATGGGACTATAATATACAATTTATATACACAAGTTTTCTTGTGAGATCGTAATAACATCGAGAAATTGTGATCCAATCAGTATAAAAACTATACCGGCGCGTTCGCCATTTTGTGCATCGTAGTCTTGCATTTCTACAGTTGTGGCGTTATGAGTGGATAATATGGAACTTGCGGGTAGAACACTTTGTGTCGGTTCAGAAAAATATGTTTCATATTCCTTAAAATTCCCCCAGTTTCTGAGAAATTTATTTTCGAAAATTTAACAAAAATACATTTTTCTCCAACCATCAAAAAATGTTGACATTTTTGTACTATTTTCAGGTGCAGAAGCCATAAATATCCTTACCGTACAAAAATTTGCTTGTTGCTCAGCAACACTTTTAATCCTAGGATTAAAAACACTACTTTTAATCCTAGGACTAAAAGTAATCGCATTTGAGCTCTCTAATTGAAATTCGAAGAGAAAAACATCGTCTCTCACAAACTTAGTAAGACATATGTATATAGGTATTCATTTGTTATTTATTGTGATATGGAATGTACAATTGGAAAAATTATTGCCAAAACTCAAAGCACCACTGAAATTATCTAACAATTTTCGAACAACTCAAAATATTCCCCGTAACTGTTGATGAAACATTCGAGGAAATATTTGAACAGGTAGTTGCACCTTCTTTGTCAGGTTGCAAAATTTTTCTGGCAGTATTCTGTTTGTTGATACGTGATTCTTTAATATATCCTTCTGCTACCGTACTTTCCAACCTACATGTCTTTTGAGACAAGTAAGGTCACCGCCACCATCAATAAGAAGTGTAGCAGATGTTCTTCTTAGCGAATGTCCAGTATACTCCTTCCAATTTTCTAACTTCAAAAATTTTGCCATTTCTTGCGACACGGCACTAATTTTGTGAATACCAACAACCATTCTTTGACACTTCCCATTAACATACTTCAAGAATAACCGACGTTTCTGCATATTTGATGGCCGTAGTGCAACATATTTTCGAAATAAACGCAAATAATTATCGCCTATAATGGTGAACAAACGAGGTTTCTTGTTCTTTGTCTGCGAAATTTTTACGACCTGGACCGAGTCCATATCTTCAATGTCATCAATTTTCAAATGAACTAGTTCGTCACAACGCATAGCACCTCCAATTCCTAATACTTATAGAACAACCTTTATCATCAAATATACATTATCAGGTGCCATATCCAGGAACCGATCCACTTCCTCCTTTGTAAAATCCCTAGCCCTTTTAGGTATATATCCATCACTTTGCCTTTTTAACAATGCTCGTAATTTTGAATATTTACTAATATCCACACCATTTTTGATATCCAGTGTGGATCGCAACATTGAATACTGTGACCAAAGAGTGGATGGCTTGACTGTCTTCGTTAAATTTGAGAAATAAGTACACCATAAGAACACTCTCCGCATAGCTTTGCACATTTTTTTCTTTACAACAATCCATGAATCGCTGATATGCAAGTTCATAAACTTGGCGAGATTTGGGTGGCAAAAGATTTAGACATACTGCTTCGGCACTTTCCAATATATCCGCAGGTATGTTTTCATCGTGTTCGGGATTCATTTTGAAAGCAGCGTAAAAACTACTACAAACATTATATGATTAGTACGTCTACTTGACAATCAATATTTACCAACAATACCAGATATTTGACTTGGTTGGAGAAAAAATAGTATATTATATCATACGGACTAAAAAAAATAATATGCACTTTTAATCCTTATAATATAATATACACTGTTTTGGATAGCAAGAATCTGTTTTTTGTATAGTGTTTCTTAATAGATGCGCTATCGAATGTATGACTCTGATTTTTGAGGCGCATGTATGTTTTTTTTTAAACGAAGATCAATCTCAAATTTCTTATTTTGCTCATTTATTTCCTAAGTTGAACGTGGTGTGAAAAAAATGGCCACCTTAGTGCCAAATTGAGAAATGACATTGTTTCATTGGGATTTTGAAAAGATATAACTCACTGTATTCCCAGCATTAATTACAAAATGAATTACTGTTACAATGAGTCAAGACTCAAAATTTTTCTGATTATTTCTGGAACACTTCAACGTCCTCTAGAAACAGTAATCATATTATTCATTCGTAATGCCAAATCCTGTATGGGCTGAGTGTCCCAAGAACTTCATTGATATCTAAATGGACGAAATGAACTGGATTTAACCGCCAATTATGCTCGTAAAAATTGTGATTTTTTCCAATAATGGAAAGTTCAAATTATTTCCACATCTCTACCCGCAGTTGAACATTTCTTTCAGAAACGCGACTCGATAAGAAACACCCACCACTCCACTGCCCATTTCCTCCGACAAAAAACGCATTTTCGGTTCAGAAATCAGAGGTTTACGTCGAAGAGAAATTGTTAAGTACCAAAATGTATTTCCTTTCGAAATTCATCATTGGCTGTGCTGTGGTTCACGACTCGTTAAACATATATCTGCTTCAACGAATATATGATTCGAAGTCTCCGTAATATTGAAGGCTGTCGGTCTCTCCCCTCCCTGTGTAGGCTGTTCTCGATTTGTGCCAGTTATTTGGCTTGGAGAACTCTACGGGGAAAATTATTCGCAGTGAGATATCTCTCGAGATATGTAGGGAAGGATTACTTGATAAATTCCTTCTAATTCCGATGCTCGGGTTCACTGCGGCACGATGAACTTGGAGGAAAACAATGTCGATGGGATAGGTGGCTGAGGTATGTTAATATGTTGCTGAAAACTCTCGAAACCGTACCAAGGTTTACTAAGACAGGTGAAAGTGGTAAGGATACAGGGTGGATTGAGAATTTGCAGAACCGCACGGGAAATACTCCTAATCAAGGACCGTGAGCACAACATTCACGGTAAAGAGGAGTCAAGTATCGATTAAGAAATTAATCGTTGTGATTTGACAGTGCTGACAAATTTTGTGGTGAAAAAAAAAGATTACTTCGGAGCGAGTGGATGTCAAGGTTGATAGTTGTCGGATGATTACGGAGCGAAGGTATGAGTGAAGTTTGACGTTTCTATGGAAATGAATTAACCTCATTTCTTCGCCTTTGTTTTTCTTCGAGAACATGGTACTTTTCAGAGTTTTATCTTTGTTCTGAGTTTTGGGGAAGGTTTTGAAACCATGGATTTAAAAAAGTCAGATCAATAATTATCCGGGAGTTGTGAAGGCTGTGGAAAAAATCAAAGAATCCTCATTAGCCGCAGAATCCATGTATGAAGCACATCATTTGCTTCATGCTGTGATGGATTTTAGATTCATCCTGAACCTAACAATTTGGGATAATATTCTGCGAGAGATCAAAAGGGTCAACGTGAAAATTCAGAAAGATGATATAATTATTTCACTCTCATTATAACTGATGCAAGGTCTTGGGGAGATCTTGCAAGGAATGAGAGAAAAACCTATTGGAAACTGGATCTCGGGAGCTACACTTTTTTTAGAAGAATTAGATGTGGAGCCAAGAAGATAAAGCATGTCGACGAAATGTGCGAGGATGAGTCAAGAACACTAGATCTAGTTGGTTTATTCTCGAAGGAAATTAAGGTTGTTTTCGCAGATTATTGTAGGAAATCAGAAAAAGAATAAGAAAGCGCAGAGAGTCCGCATACGAATTTCGCGTTCCTCAATGGCCATGTCCTTCAAAACACGCAAAAAGAAAATCTGCAGTAAAATGCGATCCCTTTTGGCGCAAAAGTATTGAAGATACTTGAATGCGGTTGATTTTTGTTAGGAACTAGTGGTTTTCGAAAAGCTGGTTCCCGCGTGAAGCTGTGAAGAAAAAATCTAATTTCTTTCCTTGTTGTATTTTCCTTATTACAAGTATTTATTTTTATTATTCATTTGTGTAATTTATTTTTGTTATTTTTTATGAATTCGTATACACTGCGCAAAAAAATAAACGCACATTCTGAAAATCTCAATTTTAATGAAAGTTAACTCTACATTGACTTTATAACTTTTTATGTTCTCTCGTGAAGGTTTTGAACGAAACAAGACACATTAAATGGAAGAAAAATTCAGGATTTCACCGAATCTTATGTGAAAGAAGAGAAATGAACAATTTTCAAAATACTGAAATGATGATAAGTGATTCAATACTTGGTATTTCCACCCCTTGCGTTAATTACAGCTCGGCAACGACGGTTCATACTCAAAATGAGTGATCTTAAAATGTTCTAATCTAATCCTCCCCAGATTTCTCCGAGTTGGATTCCTAAGTAATTAAGAGAAGCTGGATGATTTTCTGAACTTCTCAGCCTTCTATTGAGGTTGTCCCAAACCTGCTCAATCGGATTGAGATCTGGACTTCTTGCTGGCCATTCCATTCGAGAGACTTCAACCTCTTCAAGGTACTCCTGAACGATGCGCGCACGATGGGGTCTGGCATTATCGTCCATAAAAATGAAATTTTCACCAATGTATGGGGCAAATGGCACTACATGCTCTTCAAGAATGCTCCTTTTATACTTATTAGCATTCATAGCTCCATTATCAACGACTACTAGGTCTGTGCGAGCAGTCAAAGATATTCCACCCCATACCATAATCGATCCTCCCCTGAAACCAGTAGTATTCAGGAAATTGCACTGAGCATATCTTTCATGTGGACGTCTGTATACAAGGGAACGTCGATCACAATGGTAGAGGCAGAATCTAGATTCATCTGTAAAGAGAACTTTTTCCCAATCGGCCTCTTTCTAATGGATATGCTCTCTCGCAAAATCCAAACGCGCCCTTCGATGGGCTGGGGTAAGAGCTGGGCCTCTGCCGCGACACGAGGCCTTAAATCATATTCTCTGAGGCGATTTCTTATTGTCTGAGTGCTAATTTGCACCTCATGAGTTTGCTCAAGCTGATTTTGAAGGAGGCGAGCGGTTGCAAACCGTTGTCTCAACGAAGAAACTCTCAAGTAACGTTCTTGAATGGCAGTTGTTACCCGTGGTCTACCCTGTCCTGGTCTTCGGACATTCATACCTGTCTCCCTGAATCGCTGCAACACTCTGAACACACTTGTATGGGAAACTCCAAACCTTTCTGCAATTCTTGTGTATGTCCACCCTTCTTCTCGCAAAGCTACCGCTTGGGCACATTCCTCTTGGGTCAAATTGCGTGTTTCGCGTTGATAGCGATCGAGTGTAGAAAATCAAATGAAAGAAAAACTATTGATCACTAGAATTGATCGAGAACAACTGATTTTAGAATGGAGCCAATACATTCAAAATCTGATAATATCATCTTTTTTTATTCCTGCTTGGAGAAAACATCTGTATTGAAGAAAAACGTTGAAAGTGGATATCATATGCATGCATAATTCTGATAAAAATAATTATCATTGAGAACACCTTCAGTTGTAGAATAAATTTGGGATTTCCATAATGTGCGTTAATTTTTTTGCGCAGTGTATTACACAAATGGGGGGGAGCCATCATGAATTTTTGCCCCGGTTGAAAGAATCGTAGATCTGGGCCTGGCGAAGATCAACATATAAATACGTATTATGCTTTCCAATTCCAAAAATGGATTCCTTAATATACCCATTCAGAGCCGAGCTATCATCATATTGAAAAATCACCCCTAAAATTTCCTCATATATGCAAGAACACCTACAATATTCATCCAATCCTGCCAAAACCCACCTCATCCAGAAATTACGTGATGAGAGATGAATACGATGATATTTGCCGGCAAATTTGAGATCTTTCTATAGCGGAGATTTACTGGAGGCGGGAAATAAATACAAATCCCCGGAGTTCATAGCGGAGTTCGAATTTCAGATAACTTGATCCACATTTTGAATACTCGCGAATACATCGGCTCACTATCCCTGAAGATATCTGAAGTTTAGTGGGATTTATGACTGGAAAATGCCTCGTATATATCCGCCGAGATTGAGCTTCAGCAACAGCGCTGAAGGAAGTATAAATTCATATTCCTTAATAGTCTTTGAGCGATACGGCGTAGGAATAGGGTTAGCGGGAAGTTTAATACCATAAATCTGGATCAGAATCGTCATGGCTACAAAATTGTATTGAATATCACGTTTTCGAGTGGAGACTGTGCTGAAGGTTTCTAGAATACAGAGTGTCACACTCAGTCCCGGATCTACGTTTTTTCTAGCCGGGGCAAAAATTCATGATGGCGCCCCCCCTCATTTGTGTAATATATGAATTATTAAAAAATAACAAAAATTAATAATACAAAAGAATAATAAAAATAAATACTAATAACAAGAAACATAGGTATGACAATTAAATAAACTAGATTTTCTTCTTCACAGCTTCACGGCGCGATTTTCTTTCCGCGAAGCATCTTTCCGCGAAGCAGTTTTGTTTCTATAACTAAGATCAAGATACCATAGAGACGTTCCTGACTCATTGAGGAACGCAAATAATTTTTTATTAGTTTCAATTTGCTGAAACTGCTTTGACATCTTGCAGACGTGGTAGGTAATGTGCAGTATATTCTTTAAGCTATACTGACATTAGGCCATTAGGGAAAGCTTCTTGCACGTCCTGCCTAGGAGGTCTAATGAAGTCGATCTTTCACTAATTTCAGGAACCAGCTCTATGAAAATCGCTAGTTCCTAACAGAAATTAACTGCATTCAAGTCTCTCCAATATTTTTGCGCTAAAAGGGTCCCACTTTTCTGCAGATCCTCTTTTTCATGTTTAAAAGAGCAGGTCCATTCGTGTGCATACTCACTGCGCTTTCTGATCTTTTTCTGATTTCTGACAATAATCTGTCGCAGACAACCTAAACTTCCTTCGAGAATAAACCAACTAGATTTAGTTCCACATCAAATTCTTCTGAAAGAAGTGTAGCTTCCGAGATCCAGTTTTCAATAGGTTTTTCTCTCATTCCTTGCAAGATCTTCACAAGACCTTGCATCGATGATAATGAACGAGAAATAATTGTATTCCCTTTCTGAATACCCACGTTGACCCTACTGATCTCTCGCAGAATATTACCCCAAATTATTAGTTTCAGGATTGATCTAAAATCTAACACAGCATGAAGCTAATGACTAGCTTCATGCTTGGATTCTGCGACTTGTGAGGATTCTTTGATTTCTTCCAGAGCCTTCAAAATTCCCGGTAAATTATTGAGCAAGGCATTAACATCTTGATGTTAAGCTGACCATCTTGGTTGGCTACTTTTCCATAATTGTCCATAGTGTGCTTGAACCAACAAAAAAAGAATACACCAAATGAATTTACTGCTTCTGAACATGACGAAGCCGAATGGACACCCACAAGATTCAAATAGTGTGATAGGCATGGAACAATAATACTGCCAGCTCGTTCATCTGTAGAATTCTGGATTGGACTCCTTTATATATGCCTGTCATATTTGATCCGTTGTCGTAGGATTGTCAACGACATTTTTTGACATCCAAATCATCAGCTTGCAGTTTATCTAGAATTCGCTGTGAGATTATTCTCCAGTCTTTCCGTCAACTTCTAGGAAGTCAATAAAACTTTCCTTTATCTCATATCCAGTCTCCGTTCTCTTTAAATATCGTATAACCTCGCTCATTTGTTCTGTGTGAGATACATCTGGGGTGCAGTCGAACATAATAGTGAAATAGTTGGCCTCCTTGATCTCATTAATAATGTTATTCGAACTTTGGTGGTGATTTTATCTTGTATAGTTTTGGACGAATAGGATGTTTGTCCTTTTTTTTGGTTGTCTAGATGGCACTAGTCGGGTCATACTAAATAATAATTTTTTTTCCGAGAAAATCCAAAATAAACTTATGTCAAGGTTTTTTGCTTTTTCAAGCAAAAAGACCGAAAGACAGATACCCATTGGTATGGCTAATTGGATCAAGGGATCATGTACGCCGGCTACCACTCCAGTTTTCTAGGTACTAGAATAAAATACAGCAGACCCTCTAGCTAGAGCCTCATTGACTTCGACTTTCCAGAAAGATATATAGGGTGAGTCTTTGACTTGTACATATATTTTAACTGTAGATTCCTCTCATCAAACGAAACACTTTTTTCCTATACCATTTTTCAAAATTCGGTTTGGTTTGGGAGATACAGGGTGTCGAAAATCCATGAGAAAACACTTTTCTGTTTATATCTTCGGAACCGTTATTTCGAATGAACTGAATTTTGGTTAGTTTTTACTCTATTCATGGTGCATATTCCTCAATCGAAACCTTTTCAATATCTTCACTAGTATAAAAGTTACAGGGTAGTCGAATCATCAATACACGCTTAAACACCATAAAACCACTTTATTTTCATATTTTCGAAAGAGTCAATCATTTTAGAAACTAAAAGTATTCCTATTTTTTTTTCAATAAAACGCGTCGTTTTCGAGTTATTTCCAATTTTACCCGCAGAAATTGGACGAAAAAATCATTAATTTCAAGAATAATCTGAATGCGTCTCTTAATTAAATATCATCGAATATTATTCCTTCTCTAGTCTTTAAACGAGTTTACAATGTTGTCACAATATTTATCAACTTTGTCGAGATATTTTTTAATAATAAAATCCCCCAAATGTGGGAGGTAAAATTGAACACCAAGGAGGATTTAACACGCACAGTTTCTTTTGAAAACTCATAGTTACCGGTCCATATTGAAGTTAAATGTCGATGAAATACAAAATTCGGATATGAATGATGAATCTCAACACAAACTACTTATTGAATTGAAATTAATGAAACGATACCTGATAATCTGTGGCGTGTTTCTATCTAAACAACATCCTCTTGGAATTTTATAAACTTGACACGGTTGAAATTATATTAATTCACTTCACGTAATAATCACATTAGAACAATAAGTCACTGAATGTATTCAGATTATTCAGAACTTCACATAATGTTTACAGTTTGTTCAGAGAGTCTGGTTTGTTATTGTTTAACGTTGGCCTTCAGATAACCATACTTCGGTTTTCCCTCTACGCATGTGTGGTCAAATTTGGCGGCAAAGTCGATTTATGATGGAAACGGCAGAATTCATAGATATTTATACCACGGTACACAAATGTATCGTGATTTATACTGTTTCGTAAAAAATCCTTAACCTCAATGAAAATATCAGCAAGCTGACAACATCTTTTTGAAATTTCTGTGCAAAAATTCACAGAATCGATACAAATTAGATTAGGTCAGGTTGTTTAATAATGAATCTGAATGAAAAGTCTCTCTTCATGATATTGTTTGGGAATTTCGAGGAAAATATGAACAAGTTATTAGTGTTTACAAACTAATCTGCAGAAAAATCGAAGAAGGAACTTATTTTGTTGAAATAAATGTGGCTTTTTAGTTGCAGATATAATCCGATGAAACTAACTGTTTTTGTTGAAATTATCGTGTTTGCAATATTTTTATTCCAATAAGGTTAGTAGTTGACTACTTGAGTATTCCCTAAATTGGGCCTAAATGTATAAACTCAATTTCTATCGAGAAATATGAACTTTGAATCAATTCCATAGTATCATTTCAGGGACGTATTTAGCCGAATGTTATTTTTTCAAATGTCTATATCTTTTTAACAGAGCCGAATTCAGAAAAATGGAAAATGAAAAAAAGGTTTCTTTTGGCCTCAAGAATCTTCAGTTAAAATATATGTACAAGTCAAAGACTCACCCTGAAGAGGGGAGACAGGTCCAAGATGACTTGCATGGCAGCAGTTGGTCAAAAGCGTGATGCTTCTGTGATAGACACGATGTTCGCTGTAGTTTTTCCAGGGCTGATTGCCCTGACGCTAGTCTTTCTCTTGGACACCAAATGAGAACTGCAAAACTAACGATTGACTGAACAATGGATTCATAGATCCAGCTCGTCAGTGCAGGTCTTAGCTCTCATGTTTTTCCGACATCCTGCATATTCCTTTTATTATTTCTGAACTCTGGATTGTACGATATTTCAATAGGACCTCCTCCTGATGGTTCCTTCTCAATATGTTCGTTCAAATTGTGAAATTCCCAACTGTTTGTTGATGAGTAACATTCAGAATGTAGAAACGCGTAAGAACCTACCCTTTTTTCGAAAATATACTCCTCCACAAACCTCAGGCCGTTCCAAGAATAAAATCCAGATGGAGTTTACGTCGAGAAACTAATATATCTTTCATTTATCTTCCTACACCAGCCATTTTCCATTGTGATACCGGTCAATTTACACCCCTTCGAGTGGGGTTGCCACGCACTTTCATCTATAATTCAGGGAACTTTCAAAAAGTTCGTGCCAAGGAAACATTGAGAGCTGGCTGAGTGCGTGCTGTGACATGCATCTCCCCAACCCCTGCTAAGACAGAGGCAGCTCGTGAAGTGGGAATATCATTATTAAGTTAAGAGTTTCAGACGTCTTCATTTCATCGCGGAGGAAGAGATTGAGAAGAATTGAATCATATTTGGCCAGCTTTCACTTATAGTGCCCCCCTGAGATTATTTTCATCACAATCGTTGACTGTTTATATCCTGGAATTAGAATTCCTTGTAATGTCCCAGCCAAAAGAGCCTGAGCATATTTTCAAAGGGAAGAAAAAAAAAAGAAAATCTTTTCCTGCAACTTCAAAGTGTCTTGTACACTAAGGGGATTTTATACTTATATTTTTTTGGTCTGACTTTGTGACTGTTTCGTGGGATTCTATGTAAGGACGTAGTAAATCAGTTTTGTGATCATTCAGATCAGTAATGAAAGGGAAATGATGAGGTTAAACTAGGTAAATAAAACACTTGATTATACACAAGGATTATACCATTATTATTGGTCCATGAGCCAATTGCAAGAGGAAAAACTAAGAAGGCGTTAGTCCGGCCCCCAAAACTAAACTCTCGGCTTCACCTTTGAATAACATTAGGTACATAAAGAAAGAATAAAAAAGTAAGAACGATTGGTGGTCCTTATCACACCATTGGAATAAAATGAGATAGAATACCATTGGTTGGTGTTTAGATAGATCGATGAAGAAGAAGGAGGTCGGCTTCTTCCTTGAATTCGTCGTATTTCATTTCGTATTTTTGATGGGTCTAGTCTAGTCTCCATTTCTAGGCCCATTTTGATGAACTCTACCTTCTGTAGAAACCCCCATGCGTAGAAGATTTGAGCCCTCACGATATAATTTTAAGGTCGAAATAAAATGTTCACTTTCCTTCTCAATTTATCTTCCAACAAAATGAAAAATCCTCTTTTTATTGAAAAAAAAAAGGTAAATATATCTCTCGGCACGCCCAACTCTCGTAAGTTATCGTCCAAATCGCATCATAGTAGGTATAGTGAAGGTATCAACCGTATGCAGAAGCCCTTAAAGTTGTCCCACCTTTCCCAGATATATTTCTCGTACGAGGAAAGCAATCTGGAACACGTGTCAAAGTGGAAGCTGAAACTCAAACAGCTGGTGCCCGCAATATATAGCACTTGATTCATTACTTCGGACAGAATAAATTTCGTAGGATTTCATTTCGACTCGAGAATACGATGTTCTTAGTGTAAGGGTATCAGAAAAGAGACAATCGATACATTTCTTTCGATATCATTCTGGATATTTGACGAGGAAGTTTGTTTACCATTCACTATCACTGTCAAAATTACTGATTAATATCCTTATTAATAAACCATAATTGTTTCGAAAATAATTTATACAGGGTCAGTGGCGTAACGTTCCTCAGCCAGGCCCCCCCAATGATTGTCCCCGGGCCCCACTCCTTCTTCAGCTCCTACCACAATACATCTAATTACCCATTCTCTTGTACCATCTTTTAATTCATTATCAACGTCAATTCTATATTAGGTTTACCTCAATCCTCAATCATTTATTTTATATGACTGTTCAACAATTCATTTGTGGGTGAAACATAGTAGTCTATTTTGCAGAAACTATTAAAATTCCAATAAACCAACTGCATCAATTTTAACCGATATACTTTGACGATTTCCTTATAATTAACATTTTATAAGCTCTTTTACTTTATCATTCTAACTATTATTTGAAATTAATTTTTACACCTAGACTGAATCCGTGTAATCATATCAAACATTTATAAATTTTTACTAAGCCTACCTCAACAATTTCGCTAATAATTTTAAACCTATAAATAAATTATTTCAAAAGAAGAGAACAGGATATGACTGAAATACATAATATGTTAATAAACAATAACGTTGGTGATAATGAACTCTTCAAAAACAAATTTAATGTTAATAGTGAATTGAACAAATACTGGGATTTCGTTTATAAATCTTATATATTTGACGCATGAGGGTGATTTTCAGGAATAGTTTAAATAGGTAATTAAAATTGTCAGAAATGAATGAAGAAAGTTAAGGCGAGTTTATACAGGGTCTTTCACGAGGAACCTCACCCATATTTATACGGGAAACTACTGAACGTATTTTCATGAAATTCAGCACTTATAAGTATTTCACGATGCTGATGCAATCTAAAATATTTTCAAGGCATGAGCACCTCCGGTTTTTCCGGAAATGACGTCAACTTCCGTTTTTCAAATTAGAACACCATTTTTTTATTGCAGAAATAGATTCCTTAGAAAATTTCAAGTTATTTTGATGTAACATTTTTCAGTTTTGGTTGGAAAATTCTCTCTGAGCGGGAAAATTCGAAGAAAAAATCGAAAATAGAGCTCCGCTGAAACAAGAATAACTTCGAGGTTTTTGGATGGAAAATTTTCATTTTTGGGATTTTTCAAGATGTGAGATTGATGTATCCACTTTGAAAATCGAAATCGCGATTCATGATACAGGGGGTGAGAAAATCGCTTTCAAAGTTAGGGATGACAAAATCGTGAAAAATCAATTTTTTCAAATTAGAACCCCATTTTTTATGGCAGATATTGAATCAACGTTAAAAAATAATGTGAGTGTATGCATCACACCCTTGCCCTAAAGTGGATATTTTCTGAGTTATTCACAAAAAACTGTTTTTCGTCTTGAATTTTCAGCTATTTCTTTTCCCTTCACGCCAAAAAGATGAAATTTTCAGGAACCGTTACTTAAACCATGTTTTAGATTTTACTACCCTAATATGCAAGAGAAAAAAGTTACAGGTTGTTCCTAAATAGATGGCGAATTTGAATTCGAATTTGTATCGGAAACCTCTTTATTTCAACTAATCGGCCATCGGTTTTCTCTCCAGTGATAAATAAATAATTCCTTATGAACCATATGCAAAAACTTACCATGTTTTACATTTTTTTTTAATGATAGATATCATTAATTACATCTGCCAAATTCCTCTTTATTCAGTAGCATTTTGTGTTTACTATTAATTTGGTGATAATTTGTATTAAGTTATAAAATCGATCACTATGCCTAATTTCACCAATGAAGATTATTTAAATCTCATTCTACTTCATGGAGAATGTAATAAAGTTGCAGATAGAACGATTCGACTGTTCATTGAGAGGTTTCCTGACCGACCCAGACCAACGAGAGATACCATTAACAGAACCATGACAAACTTTTTTTGGCGTGAAGGGAAAAGAAATAGCTAAAAATTCAAGACGAAAACCAGTTTTTTGTGAATAACTCAGAAAATATCCATTTTAGGGCAAGGGTGTGATGCATACACTCACATTATTTTTCAACGTAGATTCAATATCTGCCATAAAAAATGGGGTTCTAATTTGAAAAAATTGATTTTTCACGATTTTGTCATCCCTAACTTTGAAAGCCATTTTTTCACCCCCTGTATCATGAATCGCAATTTCGATTCTCAAAGTGGATACATCAATCTTACATCTTGAAAAATCCCAAAAATGAAAATTTTCCATCCAAAAACCTCGAAGTTATTCTTGTTTCAGCGGAGCTCTATTTTCGATTTTTTTTTCGAATTTTCCCGCTCAGAGAGAATTTTCCAACCAAAACTGAAAAATGTTACATCAAAATTACTTGAAATTTTCTAAGGAATCTATTTCTGCAATAAAAAAAATGGTGTTCTAATTTGAAAAACGGAAGTTGACGTCATTTCCGGAAAAACCGGAGGTGCTCATGCCTTGAAAATATTTTAGATTTCATCAGCATCGTGAAATACTTATAAGTGCTGAATTTCATGAAAATACGTTCAGTAGTTTCCCGTATAAATATGGGTGAGGTTCCTCGTGAAAGACCCTGTATAGCAACTAAAATAAAATAAGAACTAATAAAAAATAAAATAAGAATGTTCACTTGATGCATTTCAATGACAGCGTTTATACAGGAAATAAGCTAAAATAAAGAATAAGAATAAGAGATGGTCAACTTTTATCTTTTTCGCTTATTTTATTTGGGAAATGATAGTGCGCATGACCCAAATCCACTCCCCCAATCTTTTCCGTATTGACACTTTTGACAAGTTCTAGTTTTCTAATCTAAAATTTAATGAATATTTTTTCAAATCATTGTTGATAATATATTCAATATGGATGACCAGGAAATCATGATGGAAGCGATGTTGTTATTGATTCAAGTAGGTACTGCGATTATCGCCTTGAATGAAAGGCGGAATAGGCGATTCAAAACTCGATCAAAATGCCATCATCCATTTAACTAATGATATTTTCTATAGTGATTCTAATGGGAAAATAAATTTTGAAAAATATAAATGAAATGACAACTAATCATTTTCAAAAAATCTGCGATTTGATTGGTTCATTCTTATTTCTCATTTTATTCTAGTGATCTCTATAAACCTATGTTGGCTGCTCTTATTTCTTATTTTATTTTATTTTATTTTAGTTCTTATTTTATTTCCGTTGCTGTATAAACTCGCCTTTAATCAGAGAATTAATTAGGTACTATGAGTATTTTGTGTTTTATTATAATAAATATTTCTATGATTTAATTGAAAATTGTATGATCTTTACCCCGCGGGCCCCTAGACTCCGTGGGCCCCCACCCAACGGGGGGTCTGGGGGGGTGTACGTTACGCCACTGTACAGGGTGTTTGGAGGGTGAGTAGCCATAGGTAAATGGTGGATAGGTGATGCTCTTGGCTACTTGTTGCGCCTAATAAAATAACATTTTGCCCAAAGTTCAAAGTGTTATAATGTTTTTGCCATTTTTCTAGAAATTTTCCACTTTTCTCATTAAAATCTTGAATTTTTTTAAATTTAATGCTCGAGGTGCCTATAAAATTATTTATTTTTTTAGTCTCGTCTTATTCAGATTGAATCACAATTTCATACAAACGTCTTCAAAAAACCTGACAGCGTCGTATCAAACATCAAAATGAAAAAAAAAAATGTTGTATCCACTTTACATAGTGAAATAAAAAAAAAATTACAGTGTTGGGTTTCAAAAACTTCTCTAGTTAATACTCTTCAACAAAAAACCGTTTTGTCTTCAAGGATGCCTTAAAAGGGTGACGACAAAACTATTCCATTGAGCAGGTAAAATTAATCTAACATAGCCTTTTCTTGAGTTATCTGATCATTAATGGTACATGTTACATACCATTGCAAAGAGTATTAACTAGAGAAGTTTTTAAAACCATTTTAAAACTCAACATTATGTAAATTTTTTATTTTATTTCACTTTGTAAAGTGGATACAACATTATTTTTTTTATTTTGATGTTAGATATGACGCTGTCAGGTTTTTTGAAGACGTTTGTATGAAATTATGATTCAATCTGAATAAGACGAGACTAGAGAATAAATCATTTTATAGGCCCCTCGAGCATTAAATTTAAAAAAATTCAAGATTTTAATGAGAAAAGTGGGAAATTTCTAGAAAAATGGCAAAAAAATTTAAACACTTTGAACTTTGGGCAAAATGTTATTTTATTAGGCGCAACAACTATCCACCATTCACCTATGGCTACTCACCCTCCAAACACCCTGTATAATCTACCATGTTGAAGGCAAGAAGTAAATGACCCAGATCACATTTGAGTTTTATTTTGGACCTTAAGCAATTCAAATAATTGTTATTATTATTCTTTTGAAAGAGAGCAATACATACTTTTTTCTTCAATCAAACTTTATAATGGCATATGGAACGTATGAATAAATGACGACTAGGAACAGATTGTATAAAAACCTCTAAAAAAACTCTCTCTCGCCGTATATGAGTAATGATACTGAATTTGTTCGAAAAATATGCTGATTTTCATGTTACAGAGCTTCTTTTACTTGAAAACAAGCTTTTTCATCTAACTATTCTAACTGGATGCAAGTATCTTGATATTATATTCGTAACAAAAACAAAGAAGAAAAAAGCAGTAAAAAATACTTGACCTGCTAAAAAACCTTTTCAGTCCTAACTTTCTCTTTTATCGAAAGGATCTTTCAATCAGGTCCAATCTTCCAAGTGATGATTCTTCTGTCCTGCAGGTGTTCGAGGAACGTTGCAGGACCCTTATCTCGGGGGATCATCTCCCATAGATTATCGAAAAATGGGCAAAAAATCAAAAGCAAATAAAAAAAACTCCTGGTAAATTAGAATCAGAATATGTGATTTTTATAATACCACGTTGTTATTTATTATTATAGAGCACCATTTCATCCTTTTTTATTTTATATCTCTTGTATTTCTTATCATGTTCACTTCTTAGACTGGAACACTACTAGAATAATAATGAAGGCATGAACATAAACTGCCAGGAGGTTTCAGTATCCTGAGCGCCATGACTTAGTCGACTCCGCTAGTGGTCACTGTGGAGGGGTGGACCCAACTATTGCGTAGTTTTCTTGATGAAAAGACGAAATCAATCAAGTCTGTATTACTGAATACCAAATAAAACACAAAAGTAGAAAAAACGTTGTATTTCTCAAGTAACGAAATTTTATAACTGAAAACGGGACAATGTCGTTAGGCAATACGTTTATTTCCTGTTTCCAGGTAACGTTACCTTTCTGCGTTGATTCAACGTTACTTATCAGTAAGTTGTAAACACTGTAATTGCTACAAACCGGAATTCGATTCTTCAGCCATTTTTTATCCATATACATTAAACCAGATTAAGGGCCATTTTCCTGTAAATCGTCAAATAGCGCTACTGTGGCTCGATAACGTCTTTTGATATCTCAGTAGGAGAGAGTGATTCGTAAATTTGCCTTAGCAAGTGGATAAATCTATATATCATTTGGAGCAGAATCCATAAGGATGCTAACCTAACATTTCAATGGTAAGGAATTTTGTGTGGATCCAAAGAATGAGTTCACGTTTTGTCCCAGCTCCGCTCAAAGGACACACCTGATTGGCTATTTTGAGTCGAGAGGGCGGAGAGGTGGACAGTGACTTTCCAGAAAATAATATGAGCTGAATGAAACCTAAGTTCAGACTCGGTATTCAAATCATCAACGGACTTTTGTTAAATGGGCTGTCCATAATAAAGAATCCTGTACGAGCTATCGTAATAGTCAGCTTGGATTCTCTTTGAATGGGTATTCTGTCTACTCACTACTCAGACATCGGGGTTATTCCCCTCGATCTTAAAAGGTGCCCCGAAAATTTCTTTTCACGATAAAAGGTCAACAAGGTGGGTAGATGTTTGAATTCAAATTCAGCAAGCTCCACGCTGGGAAATATAAGTTGAAAAGAGGGATTTCACCTAAACGCTGCGAGGGGCGAATACAAGGGTTGAACACATAAGAGAGTGAAAGTAGGGTCTCGGAACACCCGCTTCGCCGCAAACATACAAGAAACTTTTTTGTTTTCTGGTAATAAAAGTTTCAAAACTCAGATAGAACGATGTTATGTCATACAATGTAACCATCAAAACTTCCCCAAATTGAAAGTAAACTCTTTGCGAGTTATCCTCCGCCCCTGAACAAATCTAAGTTTTCTCATGGCGCGGAACGGATGCTGGGCCCTTTATCTCCCAAAAAATTAGGTTATGCTCCGCGAAATATGTTTCATCTTATTTGACACCCGTTTCCAGAGAAAACAAGCATAATTCAATTGTCGGCTTGTATCTCCTTCACCAATTTCCATTTTAAGGGGAGGTGCGGTGTAGTTGGCCCCGTGTAATCTAAACATCTGCAGCTTCTTCGAGTTTCAGACGCGAAATTTAGTTGACATAAACTTCATTCTCGTCAGTCTCCCAGAAAGTGTAGTTTAGGATGCTGGAATATCATCTATAAGTGTTTACTGCGGTTATAAGGGAAGTAAGTCACTTCCAAAAATGATTTCCATGTTACGTATACGATGAATTTCCAGGGTACATACTGCTGTTTTATCATTACCCAGTGAAAATTCCCAAAATCATCATGGATTTTTTATGGATCAACATGATCCAAAATCAATGTACTAACTGTTGAACTTCAGTACGTTTTCATGTTTGTTTGTTCATTAGGCCTTGGTAACGTCTCTCAGAATTATTCGCTTTCACGAGTGCCAACATGCGTCCGTTTCAAGTAAAAGAACTTGATAAACCTAAATCATTGCCAACCTCAACCAGGATACTTCATGAAAGTAAATGGAGTATACATCTCATCTGCGAATCATCCCAGTGTCTAATGATAAAGAAAATAAGCACTGAGTAAAACTTCAGTACAATTCTAAGCAAAAGCGAGGACTGGGAACGGGAATATACCCCCCACAATCTTAAAGAAAATACTGTAAAAAGTTAAATAGATTGTTATTATATCACGATGGGGCCTGGCGCTGGAAAATACAGGGCAAGAACCAAGTTTAAACAATCGTAAGGCTCCCACTCGAGAGTTAAACAGTTTTTCAGTATATACAATATACACATACACTGTGTTTTGGTATGACTTAGCGATAATTTAAGGGCATCAAATATACCTAATTTTATCGACAAAAACACCCACATTGGGGAGTTTCCCCCCTATTTTTGGAATAGCCGTCATTATAAATTAATTTTTCTATTTTAGTTGACTCTTTCAAATGATATCGATTTCTCTGGACATAAAGGTCCTACAGATGTGAAAAAAAAGTTTTTTGAAAGATAATACTACCAACTTTTATCGAAGTAGAACAATATGAAAACAATCAACGCAAAAATGTTATAAAAAATTAAAAAAAAAATTTAGTCAAAAAATTTACTGAATTTTTTATTAAATCCCCAATAGTACAAAAACTAGCACATGGAAGTATATTCTTTTTTCAATGACCTAACACGCAAAGATATCAGCTACAAAACGACACCCACATCATTTCTGTACGTAACATAATTTGAGAGTTATTGCTGTTTGAACATGATCCTTATGAAAATGGATGAAATTAAATAAAAACTCAGTACTGTACTTTTGGTCATCTTTAGTGATCAAACTAGGAAATTTATCATAAAAATTGCTCAAAATGGCCGCCTCTGCTTTGTAGATAGGCAGTGGCCTGGAAATCAATGCAGGGGTGGAATAGTTGCTTGGCCACCACGTTCTCCGGACGTAACACCGCTGGACTATTTTTTATGGGGATGGATGAAGTAAAAGGGTATATTCCACAGTTCCAAATACCAGAGAAGAACTGGTGCAAAAAATAATGTAAAATAATTTTCATAAGGGTCATGTTCAAACAGTAATAACTCTTAAATTAAGTAACATACAGAAATAATGTGGGTGTCGTTTTGTAGGTGATATCCTCTCGTGCTAGTTCATTGACAAAAAATTATACTTCAATGTGCTAGTTTTTGTACTATCGAGGATTTACCAAAAAATTTAGTATATTTTTTGACTAATTTTTATGACATTTTTGAGTTGAATGTTTCCATATTGTTCTACTTTAATAAAATATGGTAGTATTATATTTCAAAAAACATTTTTTCACATCTGTAGGACCTTTATGTCCAGAGAAATCGATATCATTTGAAAGAGTCAACTGAAATGAAAAAATTAATTCAACATGGCGGCTATTCCAAAAATAGGAGGGTAAACTCCCCAATGTGTGTGTTTTTGTCGATAAAATAAGGTATATTTGATGCCCTTAAATTACCGCTAAGTCATACCGAAACACAGTGTATATATTCTTCTGAAAGAGAGAAATACATACTGTTTTCTTAAATTAAAACAAGGAACAGATTGTATAAAAGAATAAAATCTGTTTCCCGCTCTAAATCTAAGTGTTGGCAGAGGGAATGTAAACGGGGTACCAAACAATTCTGCGTATGATACACGAGAACAGATAAAAACCTCTGAAAAAACTCTGTCTCCCCGTGTATGTGTGGTGATACTGAATTTGTTAAAAAAATATGCCACTGGCTGCTATCCATGTTATAGAGCTTCTTGTGCGTGAAAACAAGCTTTTTCATCGAACTGGATGGAAATATCTTGAAATTATATCCGTAACAACAAAAAAAGAAGAAAAACGAGAAAGAAGCACTAAAAAAAATAATCCACCTGCTCAAAAACCTTTTCACAAAGTCCTAACTCTCTCTTGGATCTTTCGATCAGGTCCGATCTTCCAAGTGATGATTCTTCTGTTCTTCAGGTGTTCGAGGAACGCTACAGGCACCTTAAGTTTTTCAGTAAATTAGGGAGAATGTGAGAGTAATGATGTTGGATTTATTTCAAGAATTTTAAAATACTCCGAAAGTTTGTATTGTCGTTTTTAAGGCATTCATGAACAGAAAAAGCACATATGAGCCAACAAACTAAGAAATAAACAAACAGATAAAATGAACGAAAATGTACAAAAACAGAAACAAACGAAATCGAACACAATCACAACTGATTTGATAAACATAATATGACCAAAACTGAGCTTGTAACCACCACATTGACCATCGAAAATTGAATTCGAACTGCGATTTCTTGTTTGATAAAAACCTTTTCACAAAGTCCTAACTCTCTCTTGGATCGGGAGGATCTTTCGATCAGGTCCGATCTTCCAAGTGATGATTCTTCTGTTCTTCAGGTGTTCGAGGAACGCTACAGCCACCTTAAGTTTTCAGTAAGTGGGGTGAATGTGAGAGTAATGATGTTGGATTTATTTCAAGAATTTTAAAATACTCCGAAAGTTTGTATTGTCGTTTTTAAGGCATTCATGATCAGAAAAAGCACATATGAGCCAACAAACTAAGAAATAAACAAACAGATAAAATGAACGAAAATGTACAAAAACAGAAACAAACGAAATCGAATACAATCACAACTGATTTGATAAACATAATATGACCAAAACTGAGCTTGTAACCACCACACTGACCATCGAAAATTGAATTCGAACTGCGATTTCTTGTCTGATAAAAACCGAGGAAGCTATAAACACTGAAATGCTCCAGGACATCGTTCTCGTGAGGATAAACGTGAGATGAAACCTGCCACATAAGTTCTTACTCGCTATAAGTAGCTTATAGGACCGGACATGTTGATCACTATTTCGGACAAAGAAATCCGTAAAACTTTCAACAAAATTCATTCCGGCACAATGAACAACTCCGGGAGTTTGAGAACTTTCGGATATCGGCCCTGTACTTTGAACATTTTTTCATGATATATTTTATGTGGATCAATTCTATATTAATAGAATTTTCTTTGTGGTTGAGGAGTGCCGAGAAGAAAGAAAACATTGGATATGAGGTATTTCGTTCTATACAAAATTTATGGAAGAGTTACAAGGATAAATGATGTAATTTCTTTTTTACTTAGACTTCATCGAAGTTTTTCCTTAAAAACTATAGAGCATTTAGTTTGAAGGCCTTATCCTTCACCAGAGCTTATTGGATGATCCATTATCCTTGACGACATTAAGAAGATCATGCCGAAGATCTGGAAATATTAAAACAGAAGGAAGAACGACATAAACAATGCTGATATTCACTATCAAGTATGCTTCATGTTTTCTCATGGAAAATATTTATGAACTAAACGAACCTCCTCTTGACCATTTTCAGGCATGAATCATCATTCTTTACTCCCTCTTTGGTAACGATAAATCGCTCAAAACATTAAAACGATGAGGACAGCGAGTACAAGAACTTCCAGTAGTTGTCTAGTTTGAACTTTGGAAATGTCTCGTCGATTTCAACAGCGTATACTGCATAATGATCTGAAGTTTCATCCCTATAAATAATAATTGCTGAGAAGTTTGCAGAAGAGGGGAAAAGTTTCGTGAGGTAATGCTCATCGTATTCGCAGAGGTGCAATAGTTGTCTTGGAAAAGAAGGTGGTTCAAATTACATCTCGAACCTTTGTGCATTTTGAACGAAAACAAAATCGGAAAAATTGAAGGCATAGTCTAAAAAAATCTTAAACGTTCCCTCAGCGATCATGCAGTTTTCTTGAATGGGTCATGAGTTTACTAAAAAACTATTTAGAAATCGAAATTATTCTTGTTTGGTGGATGATGTACTAATTTTTGTGTAAGCCAATGATCCTCAACGTGTTTCTCCAGGGTTTAGATGAGGCTCCACTTAAATATTGAGGATGTTTAGAAGCAGAACATTGGAGTTATACAGGGTGTGGAAAAATGATTCTATAATATCCTTCGGGTTTCGAAATATTCGACATTTTCGAAAATTCAAAAAGCTTACACCTTGTGCCACTCATTTTGGTGTGGAGACTCCAAATGAAGGAATCTTTCCAATATTTTTCTGGATAGTATTCCTAGATAGATGCGCTATAGAATGTGAACTATGATATTTGGGGTGCATACATAGTTTTTTTTTGAAGAAGATCTAACTCAAATTTAATGAATTGCTCATTTTTTCCTTCAATTCAACCTGATGTGGTGTAAGAAAATATAGTAACCTCAGAGCCAAATGAAGAAAAACATGCATGTTTCATTGAGATTTCGAAATTATACAACTGTATTTCTAACATTCAATACAATAGTATATTGTTTCATTAGGAGGAGAAGTGTCACTTTTCGTGGCGAGCATGAGTTTTTCCGCCGAAAAGTCACTTCTTCTCCGAACGAAATATGCTATTTTATTTCCAAACGTTTTCAAATTCATGAAAATTGCACATTTAATGTAACTTTATCAAATAAAAATGACGTTTGAATTGGAAGTTTTTGTATTCTATGCATCTATGTTCAATGGTAACCAAGTATTTTTTTTCGTAGCAACACTTTTCCTGTCGCCGCGCCGGAGGGAAAAGTAAATATTTCTCCGCCTAGGCGGAGAAATAGAACTTTTCGATGATCCTGTCAGTCGAGAACTGAAGTTGTTATCGTACGTTTGGAAATAATAGTATATTATTTCATTAGGAGGAGAAGTGTCACTTTTCGTGGCGAGCTTGAGTTTATATAATTGAAAGCGAGCCACGAAAAGTCACTTCTTCTCCGAATGAAATATGCTATTTTATTTCCAAACGTTTTCAAATTAATGAAAATTGTACATTTATATTGTAACTTTATCAAATAAAAATGACGTTTGCATTGGAAGTTTTCGTATTCTATGCATCTATGTTCATATTGTTCATGGTAACCAAGTAATCTTTTTCGTAGCAACACTTTTCCTGCCGCCGGAGGGAAAAGTAAATATTTCTCCGCCTAGGCGGAGAAATAGAACTTTTCGATGATCCTGTCAGTCGAGAACTGACGTTGTTATCGTACGTTCGGAAATAAAATAAATTCCTTCTATTACACAGGGTCAAGAACAAAAATATGCCATAATAATCTGGCAAAGGCCTCAAAAGATGGTACATTTAGTCCGGATTAGATAATATTACAGCACTTCGTGGATTATTTCTTGAATTCTTGAATATCGGAGAATTTCTTTCATCCCTCATATCGATTACTGAAGGTAGATTTTAGAACTATCACTTCAGCCATTCTGCAACTACGAACATTCACAAAGATATCGGGTGGTTTTTTGGAGTGATGGATTTTTCGATAGGAATAACTGTGATTCCACAGAAAGTAGAAGCCATGTTGTTTTCATATTTCTGTTCGCTAAGCATTGATAGATTCTCATGGATAATCTTACGCCGCAACAACGTTCACAAAATGTTGAATTTAATTTTAAAATCAGTGGTCTATTCGTCAAACTTATAGAGCACTTCGTGGAATTTATGGTTTGCATAATCGTCCATCAGAGCCATGAACTATCGATAGATTTCGGACAACATTTTCTGTACTCGATGCAACCACGACAACAAGACAAAGAACTGTGCGTACCGAAGAAAATATCGCTGCTGTGAGTGATAGTGTTAATGAAGATCCAGATTTGTCTATTCGTCGACGTTCGCAACAAGTTGGATTCTGTGCACCCATCACATGGAAAATTTTGCGTGATGATCTTGGTCTACACCCATACAAGATCCAACTGGTTCAAGAACCAAAGCCACTTGACCATAATAAGCGTTGTTTGTTTGCTGATGGGGCCCTAGTATAACAGCTTGATGTTGATCCACTTTTGATGGAAAAATTGCGTTTAGTGATGTAGTCCATTTCTGGTTGAACGGCTAGGTAAACAAGTCGCATATGAAAACAAGCCTCTAGAAGTTCTGCAGTTTTCATTGCATCCTGACAAATGCACTGTTTAGTGTGCTTTACACGCTGGTGGCATTATCGGTCCATATTTCTTGAATGATGCTGGAGCTAATGTTACAGTGAATGGTGCTCGTTACAGATCGATTATCAATGATTATTTATTTCAAAATTTGAACGATATCGACCAGGAAGTGGTGGTGCACCTCATGATGCTACCTTAACAGTTGATTAATTGAAAGAAATATTTGGCTACAACATTATGGTGCAATTAATTGGCCTCCAAGATCATGCGACATAACTCCAATCAGTGGCGCACCCAGGATTTAGTTATGGGGGGGGGGCTGAACTGAATGATTGTTCTTGCTATATACAGGGAGTTTCATTGGTAAATGAACATACCGTAACCTGAGCTAGAGCTATCCTAGGTGAGTACAAAAAACCGATATATGATAGGTCTAATCAAATCCATAACCGAGATAGAGGATGGTTTATGTATTCACCAAAAATTTGAATTTCTCATAACTTTTGAACTAACCAGTATAGTCGGTTGATAATTGGAACGTATGATCCACTTCCACAAATCGATCGATTTACTTTTGAATTTCCAAAAATTCCAGATCCGTATTTGAAAAATATGAGACTTCTTCCAAGCTGAGATTCGATACCCTGTATATTAAAATTTTGGGATTTGATTGAAATATTTGAACAGAGCAGAAAATTTTCAATTAGGTTCAGTAGATTCCATTGTCCCGCACGTCATTTTGCTCAAAGAAAGCTTCAGGGGAAGATCCAAATGATCCAATTGAATATTGGAATCCCACTAATTCCCAGAAAAATAGTACATTGTGATCAAATTGAATTTTTTTTTGTCCCACTAATTGCACATTCGAATTCCATAGTATTCTGAGGAATCATTTCAAGTTATTTTCGGAAAAACATTATTGATTGAGAAAAGTTTGTTTGAAGTCAACAAATATGAATGAATGAATGAAGAAATACAGAATTACAGAAGGTGCTCGAAAGTACCACCATTTTGCTCAATACACATTCTTGTCTTCTTCAAAATATGTCTGATACTTTTTTTATCATGTCTGGATTATTACGTATTTTATTGCAAGCGACTTCGATAAGTTGATTTCTATTTTAGATGAATATACTGAACATTTCAAATTACCCCAAATGAAATAATCAACAGGATTGAAATCTGGTGATTCAGGTGCCAGGCATGCGGTCCACCTCTGCCAATCCACATATTTCGAAAGTTCTGATCTAAAAATTGCCTGATCTTTACTCTGAAATGGGGTGAAGCTCCATCATGCTGAGAATGCATTCCTGCAATGTCCGTACTCCGTACATACGGTGTGGCGTTTATAAAAATCGATTGATTGGACCACACGTCCTGCCAAGACGGCTTACGGGTGATCACTGATCTTCACTTAGATTTCCTCCAATATAATCTTTCTGTATCACTCGAAGGTACGGACATTTGTAAGAATGCATTTTCAGCAAGGTGAAGCTCTCCACCCCATTTCAGAGTAATGGCCAGACTCAGACAACCGTCTTTTGTGTATTATGTATTGGGGAAGTGAATATTGAATACTTACTTCAAAAATGACAGAGTTTAAAATCAACCAAAAAAAATTTGATGATGAATGAACTGAGAAAAATTGAAAATGTTGGTATCTTTGGGTCTTTGGGGGGGGGGCTGCAGCCTCAAAGCCCCCCCCCCCCTTGGGTGCGCCACTGGTCATCTTAGTTGGAGTTTTATGATAGTCTTTCACAGACAAAATTGGAACATTTGCATAAATTTGCTAGAGGGCTGTTTTCTGTATTTGGCACTACTTACTTGTGTGAGAAAACATTCTCCAAAATGAAATACACAAGGAATGTTTACAGATCTAAGATCTAAGTATTCTAAGTTGAGTGATGAACATCTTAAATCTCTTTTGATAATAAGTACTAGTAAAATTGATCCACAATTGCAAACTATTCTCTGTGAAAAATTCCAATCACACAAATCACATCAATCTCATTAATTAGTTTTCAGTAAGTTTATAATTCTATTGTTATGGGATTCACTGCAATACTGTTTTTCAGTTATTTTTCTTATTCATATTTGAATTTTTCTTATGTTGAATTCTATATTTTGCTTGTAATCTTGTAAATAGGCTTCACCTAGCATGCAAGTGAATAAAGCCGAATTGTTTTTTATCCAACATATTACAGCAACAGTAATAATATACATATACATATACGTACAGGTATAAGCTGATGAGCTTTCGCTGGCCGGATTCTTGAAACTGTCGGGCCAGATTTGGCCCGCGGGCCGTAGTTTGGAGACACGGGCGTAGCCAGGATTTATAACAGGGAAGGGCAAACCATGGTCATGGTCCAAGGTCGTTCAAAATGTGAAATTTTGGGATAAAAAGAAAAGGCAAATTTAATTCATTTTTTCTTACAGGGGGGGCAGCTGCCCCCCCTGTCCAGCGCTGGCTACGCCCATGTTTGGAGACCCTTGGTGTAGAACGTAGTAACGTAGTATGCCCTGTAAGGAATCCAGTTAGGAGGATGGGCATATTCTTGGTAACATCGATATGGTTCTTAGATTTCGCAAAATTAAAGTTTACACAAAACCTCTTAGACTGATCCAGAGTGTTCTTCTAACGGTTTCTTCCTTATCCTGAAACTCTTTCCGGTAGGTACATTTGTCTATATCACAGAAAGTTTCTGTGCCCTTTTTCTGACATGTGTGTTGGCCTCTTCATTTCCTTCGGTTCCCAAATCCGTGATGATTTGTCAGTCAAATTTCTTTCCATTTGGTTTCTCGAAGCTGCGAATACAAATGGATATGGAAAAGCTTCGAAATTCAAAAGCCAGAGATACAATTGGTATAATTTTCAAAATTTAGGAACAGGGGGGTGCTTTGTTTCCTGGTTAATCGTCGAAATAGCATAGCGGAAGTGGAGGCTTGGAGAAGATGTATTCAAAAATGAATTTTCATCGCTGGAATCATTCATCAAAGCCCCGAAAGATCGGGTTGTCAGGCCGAAAGCATGACATTCCACTCCAAACGGAGGCACGAGAACCCGGTTCATCCCTCGGAACAATCGAAAATTATCTTGGCAACATAATGGCCGATAAGTCTACCCATGCATCGAAATAACGTAGGTCGACGCTGGAGAATTAACCCACGAATATTCAAATAACTGCCTGTTATAGTTTGCTGTTAGTAATTAATAGCACGTACTCGGAGCTCGTTATTCCATCCTAAGAATAAGATATGTTAATGAAGCCTCGCCGTATTTCAGGTCAGCCTGTACACCCTCCCCGGTTTTGGGGGATTTATGCGGGCGATATTTTCCCCCGGAGAAATTGAAGTAGACGTTTAATGCCGAAGGAGAAGACGCGATACGGAGGGAACAAATCAATTAAGACACTAGGAAAATTTATAAAGTTTACGAGACATGACATTTTTCAAGCGGGCAGGATGGGTCGGCGAACGCTGTAGCGGCGATGTTTTTGTTCCATTGTCGAATTGCCGAGTGCTATTAGTGCGAAACAACGGACATGACTCAATGTCAATATTTGCCCCCGTTTGAAACGACGATTTATTTGCGATGCATCCCTTTTTTCAGGGACGGACAGCAGGGAAAGTATGGCGTGTAGATTAAGATGGTTTCATTGCACTGCGACCTCATGGCCTATAAGAGCTATTCTCTTCATTTCGTAGTCTACAGCTCTAATTCCAGAGTACTGATGAACTCCAGCATCTGGGATGGCTTCAGGGAGGTTACTTCCTCAATTCTCCAGTCTTGTCCACTGATAGTGATCTGTTGGCAGTTCCCCAATACACCAAAGCTCTATCTGTTAGCTGGATAAGCTTCTTTGTGTAAGACGGTGAGAACTCTACAAATCTTTCCGCTGGTTTTATCCCAGGAGATCTTCTCCAAAGGAGTTTCATGTTTTACATCTCTCATTGCTGTAACACTGCCCTATTTGGTCCTTTACAAGCCACAGAAGGATTCAGGTCCAACAGATTTAACATTTGGTGCACTCTTTGCAAGCGCATCAGCCATATCTTCACCCTCAATGCCTTATGGCCCTAGCACCCGTAAGAGTTTCACTTTGTTGTCTCTGGCCAGTTGCTTTAGGATATTGCGGCATTCCCAGGTGAGCACTGAGCACTGGCAATTAGATTCTAGGGCTCTTAGTGCTGCTGTACTGTTTATTGTTATATTTATTGAGATACAAAATCAGAAACAAGGAAATCAGGGGTAGAACCAGAGTCAGGGAGGTCATGGAGAAAATAGCTGTCAAAAATTGGAGATGGGCTAGTTACATAGCCCGAGAGAAGTAGAGACAGACCACAAAGAAGATGGGTGGACGATAAACCAGAGATGGCAAGCAGAAACTGGCAGACCAGTGAAAATATGCCGTGTAGATTAGAGGGTTTCACTGCACTGCGACCTCATAGCCTATAAGAGCTATTCTCTTCATTTCGTAGTCTACAGCTCTAATTCCAGAGTTCTAATGAACTCCAGCATCTGGGATGGCTTCAGGGAGGTTACATCCTCAATTCTCCAAGTTTCTTGTCCACTGATAGTGATCTGTTGGCAGTTCCCCAATACACCAAAGCTCTATCTGTTAGCTGGATGAGCTTCTTTGTGTAAGACGGTGAGAACTCTACAAATCTTTCCGCTGGTTTTATCCCAGGAGATCTTCTCCAAAGGAGTTTCATGTTTTACATCTCTCATTGCTGTAACACTACCCTATTTGGTCGTTTCCAAGCCACAGAAGGATTCAGGTCCAACAGATTTAACATTTGGTGCACTCTTTGCAAGCGCATCAGCCATATCTTCACCCTCAATGCCTTATGGCCCTAGCACCCGTAAGAGTTTCACTTTGTTGTCTCTGGCCAGTTGCTTTAGGATATTGCGGCATTCCCAGGTGAGCACTGAGCACTGGCAATTAGATTCTAGAGCTCTTAGTGCTGCTGTACTGTTTATTGTTATATTTATTGAGATACAAAATCAGAAACAAGGAAATCAGGGGTAGAACCAAAGTCAGGAGGTCATGGAGAAAATAGCTGTCAAAAATTGGAGATGGGCTAGTCACATAGCCCGAGAGAAGTAGAGACAGACCACAAAGAAGATGGGTGGACGATATACGAGAGATGGCAAGCAGAAACTGGCTGAGTCAGACCAGAGATAGACAAATGTGGAAGAGTAGAGGGAGTCTTTGATTTAGGAGCGGATGGTGGATAATTGAAGAAGAAGCAGTCCATAGGAAAAAATGATATACTAACTGAAAAAGAAACTACCAACACTTAGAAGGAGCTGTTTAAATTTTGAAATTTTCTTGTTAATGCATATACTCCATTCACAATTATAAAATCACAACTCTGGCCTTGGAAATTTGACACATTCCACTCTGTATCGAAGTTATGACGTTTTTCAAAATATTTTTATGTTCCAAGTAAACACTATGTTGCCCTTTCTACATTCTTAGCGTATTTCTCAGAATGTGAATTTATTCGGAAAATGAATGAATTGGAAAAGATGTGTTTTGGACGAAAATAATTAACGTTTATATGAATTGATAGAAAGCATTCCTTTTCTAGTTATTTGCATGTGAAGTACAAGAGATCACTGTTGAAATATATTATGTTTCGCCATGGAAGAAAATTGCATTGCTTTCACATAATTTTCATATGCATGCTTGTGAAGATTTAATGTTTATTATCCTCTTGAACTGAAAGTTCAAGACTTGACGACATCAATTGTTGAATCAAGAATAATGGAACATTATATCCCTCTATTGGAATCCAAATAGTTGAAGGGAGTTCTGATGCAAGAGGAACTTTTTCTTGGAACATAACCTTAATAGCTAACTTAATAAAAATAAGAGTAGAAGATATACATTTCATTTATTTGATCTTATGAACAAGGAGTAAAATATTCTGACTGTATAGTAATTTATTAGTTTAAAAAATATTCATACATTACAACCACAGTAGGTTTGTACAAATAAAATGGAATAGGTCAAACATATGCTTCACATTTATCATTCACCTGTTCTAAAATAAGATACAAACTCCTCCACATTATAGGGCTCTCACAGCATTAAAAGCTTGTGTCTCTTTTGAAAGAAGTAGCACTAGATAAAATATATTCTTTCGATTAAGAGCAAATACCAACCGTTGAATGTTACATACACAAATTTCTTCAAAATGGGCTTATCCGAAGTGGTTTTTTTCTGAAACGTGAAAACGATCAACAATAATCATTTAGAGACCGATGATGGCCATCCAAAACACGTTTACTTAGGAAAATCGTGCAATTTCATTCTGCAAGTTCTTTCCTCATAATTCCTCGAAAATCCTACCTGAACCATATTTTCCGGTCGCTTTCGTGAGAAGATCGTATAAGGAAGCCTTTTTTGTCCATTTACACATTCCAAATAAATTTTGAGCACCAAAAACGATACCGAAACTAACCAAACTTCTGGGGGACCGGAATTTCGTTTGAAATCTTTCCAAACGGCCAGATACCTAAAGAACACTTCGATATCAAGTGTAAAAAAGGCGATTAGTACTCACTTTTGCTTTATTTATGCTTATAAATCGATTTTTGGTTCAATTCAAATTTGCCGTTTGTACCCATGCCAAAATATCTTTGATTACTTTGATGTAAACAAAGAAACTGGCAACGTCGTTTTGTCATTAACGATATTCTATGCACTGTATTCTATGATTGAGTTTGGAGAAAAGAATCGTCAAGGTTTGTTCATGTTAACATTTTTTGTTACTTAAATATTAAACTAGATCTTTGGCTGATGAGTGATTTAGAGAACAAGGCCATACTATAAGCGTCCGAACGGTTCACCGCCGGATGAGGTCTTTTGGACTGCAGCATTATCGACCCCTGACGGTTGAGCATCGCCGGCAACGATTACAGTGGTACAGAGATCGTCAACATAGAAATGTAGAATTACATCAGGTCGTCTCTTCTGATGAATCTCGATTCTCCTTGGGTGCACATGATGGCCGAAGAAAGGTGAGACGACGTCGGGGGGAAAGACGTGAGCTTCAGTTTGATGTTGAGCGTCATGTACACCGGACATGCTATGGAGTGCTGTTGCACATGCAAGTAGGGCACCTTTAGTCTTTATTCGAGGTAACATGACAGCGCTGCGTTACCTTCAAGAAATAGTGAAGCCATATGTACTCCCTTACCTTAACCGGCTCGAGAAACACACATTTCACCAAGATAATGCTCGACCTCATGTTGCCAGAGTTAGTTTTAACTTTTTTGAAGCGACTCAAGTGAATCTTTTGCCATGGCCACCCAGATCCCCCAATCTTTGGCCCATAGATATTTGGGACATCATGGGTAGAAGGCTTGGAAATTTACCCCAGCCCCCACGAACCTTGGCGGCTCTGAGCCATGAAGACAGGTAGCTTGGGATAGTATCCCTCAAAATGAAAAAGATCATCTTATTGCATCAATGCCAAGACATTTTGGGGAGTGTATAGATAATCGCGGTGGACAAACACATTAGTAACGGATTCATTAAAAAAAAATTGTAAACCCTTCGTTTTTTTCTCCGAATTTTAATTATTTACTCCTTGCTATACTATCTATGTTGAACCAAAAAAAAATTGAAAGTTTGTACAGCTCCTTTTGGGTATTGCGGTCTTTGTCAGTTAGTAGGTATACTAATGTTATAGTAGTCAGAACACAAATTGACTCAGGTCAATAGCAGCTTTGTTTATAACTCCCTTGAATAAACTTCGCTCTAGTGGGATTTATAAATCCTTCAAAATTCAATGTTGTGATCCATAGTTAAGATGAAATTGTGGATTCTACTTCTACATGACTTCTCGGCGACATAAAGCTGCCACGAAAATAACTCGGTAAATACATATTCTCGTTTCTGGATTCCGAAGAACAGATTCTCATACTTTCGTGCCGGAAAAATTCTAAATTTTCTCTCGTTCAAATAATGAACACATTTCCTCTTTCGATCCTGCAGAATTCATGTTGATTTTCTCTGCACGACCCGCGGAGTGAATATCACTCTTTGTAGTTGGGTGAGGAGGAAAAATTCCAGGAATTTGCACAAAGGAAATGTTCCGAATGGAATATTTTCATTTTGGGGGTTTTTCTCAATCGACAGGTCCCAAAAAAAGCTATCCTGCTAATTCAAACAATAACAGATAAATTTCGCGAAATGAGTGATGTAGTGTCATAACATTTTGTGCCAGAAATGGATAGATCTTTTGTTGCTGAAGATGATTTGCTCATTGAAGGGGTTTAAATCTACCATTTTATTATTGTAATGAATAAGTGGATAATAATATTAATATGGGGATAGTAGACGATCTTTTCGAGAACTGGTTCAGTAGGGTATAAGAACAAAAGATCAATCTGGTTCTGAAAGGTCTTCTATAGCTAATTGACTTCATCATATAATGCAATACTTGTGCCTGAAACTTTGCGGTCCTAATAGCACTAATACTTAAAATGGGACTTAATGAGTTCGTGTGATTGGTTAAGGGACAGTATCACCTTTTGAATCGTGGTAAATCTCCATTCAAAAGTGGTCTCTTTATTTCACGAGTAAGTACCCTAATTTACGACGTAGAGACTTGATTTTTTTTTAAATTGAAGTTGAAGAACGTCCCGAGGGCAAATAGTTTTCTTTTTCTCGATTTAATTAGTTTTTCAATTAAAAAAAACAGGATAATCGTTAGATCTGGGGTTATTGAATATGTTTCTCGTTTTTCATGAGTACAAGCTATATTTTTGATATAATAATCATGAAAATTTGTGTAGTTCATAGAAGATTGAATTGCCGAGGGCAAATAGTTGCGATTTTTTCCAAAAAATGATGAATAACCGTCGGAAAAAAATCATTAAGTGAAGTTTCCGAAACGCTGAAGATCAACCTGTTTTTTTTAATTGAAAAACTGATTAAATAAAAAAAATCGCAACTATTTGTCCTCGGCAATTTAATATGCTATAAACTACAAAAATTTTCATTATTATTATTCATGAAAAAGGAGGATCATGTCCCCAAGTTGGAACAAACTAAAATACATATCAGAATTGGACTATTAGAGATCTAGTTTCCGAAGCACACCACCAGGTGGCACCACCCCAGGAAGACAATGCATTACCGGTTTCTGGCTTATTGGCCGTCATCAGATACATGTAGTCTTATCCTGAGATGAGAACCAACTGAAACGGCAGAACTCATATTACTCCCTAGCAAGAACTACCCTCGGTAAGTGCATGAGACTTCATATAAGTACTTGCGAAACTCCGAATGGGAAAAATGAATGTACGTAGAGATCTGGTTTTTGAGGTAACCTCCTTCATGAAGCGTAGACATTTGCCCCCTAGGTGGAACTACTGTACAAAACTGTACTCAATAGTTCTTGCTAGGGAGTAATATAAGTTCTGCCGTTTCAGTTGGTTCTCATCTCAGGATAAGACTACATGTATCTGATGACGGCCAATAAGCCAGAAACCGGTTAATGCATTGTCTTCCTGGGGTGGTGCCACCTGGTGGTGTGCTTCGGAAACTAGATCTCTACTAGTCCAATTCTGATATAATTATTATTTCAAAAATATAGCTTGTACCCATGAAAAACGAAAAACATATTCAATAACCCCAGATCTAACGATTACCCTGGTTTCTTTAATTGGAAAACTAAGTAAATCGAAAAAAAGAAAACTATTTGCCCTCGGGACGTTCTTCAACTTCAATTAAAAAAAAATCAAGTCTCTTCGTCGTAAATTAGGGTACTTACTCGTGAAATAAAGAGACAACTTTTGAGTAGAGATTTACCAAAAGGTGATACTGCCCCTTGAGGCCTCAACACAGTTTCCGGAACTAATGAAACAACGAGCCCAATCTAGCATTACTTTCGTGTCAGTTCAATATTTCAGGACAATGCTATCAAATAATTCTCGAATGATCAAATCATCCCCTAATCTGAAACACTCGCGAGCATCCTTCACACGGAATATATAATATGATTAGATCCAGAAGCGAAATTGCGTAGTATATCGGGGACACGTTCCGTTGTTCGCTGTTCACGCACAGATAAACTAACATAAACAGTGACGGTTCTACCGGTTCCGTCGTTCCGTTTTAATTAAGGAGGTCTGTCTGTTCCGCAACGAAAACCTAGGCGCTAATATATTCTACACCATCTTTTATTATGGATGATGAACCGAACGGAGTGGGCGAGATCGCAGTAAGTACACCCCCAAGGATTTACGAATGCAGAACGGCGCTCCGTATGCAATATCCATTCCACGGCTTTCTACGACGATAAGGGATTTAACCTCTAACATGCATGATTTCTTTTTTAGGCGTGACTTTTATTTTTAAATGATAAAAAGTCCTCCACTGCGGAACATAGTTGCTTGCGGCTCTTCTAGAGATCACGACGCCCCCTGGTGGCGTTCGTGAGTGATTTGGATATTACTCAGGGTCGATGTGGGGTGGGGGATTTATCGGGAGTTCAGATTAGTCTTGTGGACGTGAGTTTGTACAGGATGTTCCGAGTTCTCTTGAAGAGAAAGAAAATGATGAAATCTTCCTGAATTTTCTTTTTCAAGTTGGAATGAAGCATCGATTTTCGTCCTTTAGATAAACCTTTGAATGTGTATAAGTTCATGGTACTGAAGAGCCAGCAGATACACCTTTAGTGATTGCGCATTATACACGATATGATGTAATCCTTTGGCCATCATTATGCCCTACTAATTCAGTTCCTGAGGAGATCATCTACCATCCTCATAAATTGTAAAAAAGCGGATTTCCACCAATCAAGGGGTGTTATTACTTAAAAAAAGAAAATGTGTTAAAAAAATTCCGAAGATCTTTCCGTCGCACTAGGTGTTCAAAATTCATACCTTTTATATTATACAGGGTGAGTCTTTGACTTGTACATATATTTCAACTAAAGATTCCTCCCATCAAAAGAAACACTTTTTTCCCATACCATTTTTCAAAATTCGGTTCCGTTTGGAAGATACAGGGTGTCAAAAATCCATGAAATTAACACTATTCTTTCCATATATTCGAAACCGATATTTCGAATGAACTGAATTTTGGTTTATAGTCTACTCTATTCATGGTGCATATTCCTCAATTGAAACTTATTTCATATTTCTCCTGGTAAAAATGTTACAGTATAGTCGACTTATAAATTCACGCAAAAATACTATGAAACCACTTGAAAAAGATGAACGGTTCACGTTTTCGAAAGAATTAATTATTTTAGAAAACAAAAGTCTTCTTATATTTTTTCAATAAAACGCGTCGTTCTCAAGTTATTCCTAATTGTATAAGATTGACTAAAGGCCTCTTGCAACGACAGAGAATTCTCGCGAGAATTTTCTGTCAAATTCACTGACCGAAAATTCTCTGCCGTTGCATACTACTTTCGGTAGAATTCTCTGTGGAATTCCATTGTTCCATCGTATCCAACGGCAGAGAATTTTCGGTCAGTGAATTTGACAGAAAATTCTCGCGAGAATTCTCTGTCGTTGCAAGAGGCCTTTAGAGGAAAAAATCATGAATTTCAAGAATTAACTGAATGCTGTCCTGAGTTAAATCTCATCGAATATAATTTTTTTCTCTGGTCTCTCAACAAGTTACCAACGTTGTCAGAATGTTTATCAACTTTGTCAAGACTAAAATCTCTATGATGAAAAAACGTTTGATGTAGAGATATGTAATAATAAAATTCTACATTCGTGGGACATAAAATTGAATTCTAAGAAGCATGAAATTATTTTATAGGCAGTTTCTATTTAAAATTCATTGTTACCGGTCCTTCAGCAAAATATCTATCGAAACAATATAACTCGACACCAGAACGACACTACTATATCACATCAATTCACTGAAAGTCATTTACATAATCATCACCTGTTTGCTTAGAATATTTGTTTTATATTCTAAGCCTGTTTGCTTCATTCTCTGTAAATAAATAAAGAGTGTACTTCGTCTATGGGATCACTGACTAAAGTTTTAGGTTGGACTGGTTGGAGCACAGAACAACGCTCTTGCGTCACGGTACAGTGGCTTTATACAAGACAGTGGCGACAATAGACGTTCACGTTTTGATTGGTCGGACTGTTTTCGACCACTAATGGCGGACTTTCATTGTTCTGTTGTCATGTATCTGAACATAAAGCTCAAGATCGAGTCAAATGTCAAACAGCACGACACTCAAATGTAAACAAATATCCGCCATGTTTGTGCAAAAACGTGTTCTATGACCCTATTGTCGCCACTGTCTTGTATAGAGTCACTGTACGTCACGGCTACAATGGCTACATCTACAGTGACTCTAACAAGTTAGAGTCACTGTAGCTACATCCACGCCGTGGATTTCACGGCCTTCTGAAGGGAACGTAGCGCTATATTGGCGAGAATCAGAACGACTCTTTTGGCATTTTTAAAGAGCAACGCGTAAACGCCTTTAGCGATTGTGATAGTTCATCCGCTAACGATAGGGGACGTACTGCTTTGAAGAGAGAATCGGCAATCTCGCATCGTCTTCTCTAGAGTTCTGTGGGTGAATTGAATATCTGCACAGGGCACAGAGGATGGGTATGGTTAGGTCATTGACACCGAAACATATGACTTTGGTTAATGGAGTTGGGATAGGTTAGTGAGAAACCAATTTTTATGAGATCGTTTTAGAATATCGAGGAAATATGAACAAATTATTAGTGTCTATAAACTAATCTTCAGGACAATCGAAGAAGGAACTTATTTTGGTGTGAGAAATATAGCTTTTCATATAGCCGAAATGATCGGACAGAACTAAGTGTTTTGTTAGGAAATATCGTGTTTATAACATTCTTATTCAAATAAGGTTAGTGCTTGAGTATTTTTTAAATGTATCACCCAGAATATCTAATAATCACATCAATTTCAATCGAAAAATATGAACTTTGAAGCGTTTGCAGAGAATAATATCAGGCACGTACTCAGCTCGATTGATTTTTTCGAATGGCTATATCTCTTTAACAGGGCCGAATTCGGAAAAATGGAAAATGAAAAAAAGGTTTCCTTTGGCCTCAAGAATCTACAGTTAAAATATATGTACAAGTCAAAGACTCACCCTGTATACCACAAAGTTTATGTATAGGATGGGCTTAGTCGGTTAAGAATAAGACCGAGATTTTCTGTGCGCTATGCGATTCTATGGCTGTTACAAAAATCCTACAAGCATATACCTGCTCAGTTCAACAAGACACCTGCCTTCAGTCGCATTGTTTTTATACGGCTTAGCTCGAAGCCCTCAACAAATAGTTTTCCACGTCGTAGGCCTTTAGTTCGCCACCCTTACATTACATTATAAGTGAATTCATGTGATAAAGACTTTTACCCAGTACAGCACCTACGAGACAAGACAGAAACAGATACGTAACTTTTATTCTGAACAACCGTAAGTACCATTCCTTCAGTGTTTACTTTGTGGTATTCATTCTATCAAACACCCATTTTTTTCTTTAATTCTCGAGGCGATAAGAATTGGTACAACAGTCCATTTCTTCTCTCCAAGGGAGCTCGTGTATATTATTCACTAGGGACAGGACTTCTTCGGGAATAAGGATGTTAAATGAAACATTCGAGATTAAACTTTAGACGTATATTGAGACTTAAATAAAATGAACGGTGTCACACATACTGTCTGTGACCCAATCACGAGAAAAGAATAAGCTCTCAATATAATTCGCCAATTCATCAAAACGAAATCAAATTTTCGAAACAAACTCAAATTGTCGAAATAGAATCAAATTGTTAAAACAAAATCAATTTATCAAAACATAATCAAATTATCAAAACAAAATCATATTATCAAAGACTTGAGAATGTATCAAAACAACATCCATAATCTCAGGAGTCTGGACTCTGAATGCTTCTGGCGTTACAGGCAGCTTTCTAATAATACTCAAATAAGCATTCTTAACATTACCTGACTTTACTCCTTCTGGGGCAGGTAATCCAAAGGATGACAAATATATCCCAAAGAACACAAACAACACAAACACGTCACTAACCCGTTGTTCGCAGATTAATTTCACGACCGGTCCCATCGACTAAATAATTCTAATTAATTTTTGAACCTTTAACTTCCGATTCAATACTTTAGCCCGCTTTTCCCCGAATAGCAATCTTTCCGTCTCCGCCTTGAGACCACGTGTACTCCCAAACACGGAGTACTTCCTAGATCTCCTTAAAACCGAACCCCGAGTCAACTGAGAACCTTCGCGTTGAAGATTTCTCCAGCGACTGTCATTTTTTCGTTTTTCAATAACAATCCCTGTTTAGCCTCTTCCCGCCTCCGAAATCCGAGAGGGTGGCGTAATTCGAATGAAATTTTCGGATAGTTGCCAAGATCTAGCCTTGAAGTTTATGATGAGTTCGCACCCAGACCATCCAGGCAGTGAGAAGATCTTCAGACACCGTCGGAATTTCATGAGGAAACTTGGCCCGAAAATCAACAGCTTCATCGTTATCGTCTCGCCTACATCCTGTGCAATGCCGATAAGCAACTATAGTCCATCCAAGAATTATTGACATCTCGGGCGGTAATGCCCGTTCAGTGATATTTTGAGTGGCAGAATTCAGGTTGGTGTTGGAAATATAACTGACATTTGGTTCTGTCATTAATGTTTCGAACATTCGAATAAATTTGGCAAATAATTGAGCAAGTGAAATAAATATCTTTAGAATGAGGCTCTTGAAGAGTGCACAGCTAATAAATGGAAAGGCTTTCCATAGCATATATAAAAAGAAATAAGAGAAGATTAGTCGAAATATATGGGATGTTGCTGACATAAAATCTTTCATTATGAACATGATGAGGTCTGCGCAGAAGCCCAGATGAGGAAATAACAGTTGTTGAGTTGTGGTTGTTGAAACAATAGTAGGAATATTTTACATCTTCATTGTTCACAAATATTGAAAGTAACAATGTCATGACAAAGTTCTTAATATATTAACTAAATCCATTCGTTAAGTTTTGTTTCTGTTTTTCTCTATTACAATTTTCCCAATCTATATATCCATTCAGTTTGCAGTATGTGATAATTGGAAACATTTTCATGTTCAGATTCCCTTACTAATTTTCAGGTTATTTCTATATTTTTTATTGCTATGATGAAAGCACAGAAGACTTTTAGTGATTTTTTGTAACTAGAAATAAAGCTGCGACTGGACTTCCAAGGCCTGCTCTGATGTCAAAAATTCTTGGATGGACCATAAGTAATTTTCGGAGAGATGAATATCAGAAATCTATATTGGTTTACGGCAATATTTCGATTTTGAAATCACCTCGTTATTATCACCAGTCGGCTAGCCTAGGTGTACTATCTTTATTATTGCTGACTTTCCAATACGGTACAAATGGCATTCGTACCGTGCCCCGTCAGCAAACCTACCATCACCCGAAGCTCAGCTCGTGATAGCTCCAGAAGCTCACTGGTATATGCCGGTGATATCATCACGAATTTCTTGGACTGATTGAGGACAAAAGTGTTTCTCCAGGGGGTTATTCTGCTATTCAACTTCCATTGTTGGTCTTTCCCAAACCCATAGAAAGGCTCAGGTCCAGAAGGTGTTAAAATTGATGCACTTCGCCTATCACGTATGACCGTAGCAAGAGTAGTTGATGTTGACATCTGTTTCTTTGTGATCATATTCAGGAGCCTTGTATTTGTTCAATCCAAACATATCTTCGAACTTCTCAATGTAGGATAACAAAATTGAAACCAACCTTGTGAATTATTCCTGCATTTCGTAGATGAATGGATATTTAAGTACCTATTATATTCGCAAGCACTTTTTCATCAGGGGAATGCAGACTACCTAGGAGGCGACAACAACGATGTCAATGTCAAATGATTCGATTATCCGACTGGAGTTGCGAATTGCCATTTCCTGGAGGAAATCACTTGAATGATTGGCCGAAAGTGAATTATCGCCCAATTTGATGTTCACAGGCCATTTCGAGTGCCCGCAGTGCAGTTTCAATGGTCCTCACAAACACATTTGCAGCAAGCTCTGCCGATTGAATGTTAATCTTGAGAAAATCACGTTGTTGTCGATTGAGGATTGTGTTTGAGGATTTGGAACTTCAACGACACGGGAGAGAATAATTAATGTGAATGATAGATTTGTTTCTGAGATATCGATAATTCCATGAACAAAATGTTCTCTTCTTGGATGCCCTGTAGTCAAACCAAACAATGGTTTATGATCTTGTGAGAGACTCCTTTTGGACCTTTTCATTGATGCAACTTTTTAAAGCTGAGAAATATCCTAAGAACTGATTGGAAGTGATGGTAGGAGAAGATGGGGCAATCGTGGTCAGCAGGCAATGGTGGTCATGCCCACAGCTGAAAAAATTGAAGTTGCCTATGCGTGCGAAGTGTGGTAACCTCACATTCTTCACAACTCGCGAGTCTCCGAACACCCTCGGTCATTCCACACGACGCATACATATAAGACGAGTGTCTTTCGTTTCCGCTCTTAATCGATCTTATTTAACGTAGTTCTAAGTTATATCAAGGTAAGTTATGAAAGTTTTATTTTTTTCCGGGAATCATTGAAAAGTTGGTTGAAACTGTTCATCATTAATTTATAATGATGTTCGATTTGGATCAAAATATGCTATTCACAATTTACTCCATTGACTCTATTGCGGGTAATTGTGGTCAAGAAATTGAACGGACAGGAAAATGCAAGGGGAAGGACTAAAACACCAAAGAGTTGAAGGAAAGACTAAAAAAGGCTGAAAGGAAGAAAATGACTCTTCATTGACTGACGTAGACATTGACGACCACTGCGTCGATGATGATACTTTTGATGAAGATAACTCGGAAAATAATTGTCTCATGAGCGGGGAATTTGGCCGAAACAACGAAGTATGGTACATATGCACTTCTTGTGGACTCACTCTGCTGGCACTGGCTTGGATTCCGCATGTTAGAAGTATTTGATCATCATGACTACCATTGCCCTCACGTGAGTGCAATAATGGTCGAAAACTGTCTTTTTTCAAACTGTTAAGTTAAATTGTTGAATAATTCGATAAAAATAGAAGATTATTCGAGTCAGAGTTATGTATGCATTTGAAATTTTTTCCAAAACTTTCGGACCATACGTTAAATCGTAATTCCAAAGCTTATTACTCTGACCTCAATTAATAGTCCTTCGATGCAGAATTGTGATATTATAATTTACAGGGTGTTTGGAGGGTGAGTAGCCATAGGTAAATGGTGGATAGGTGATGCTCTTGGCTACTTGTTGCGCCTAATAAAATAACATTTTGCCCAAAGTTTGAAGTGTTATACTTTTTTTGCCATTTTTTTAGAAATTTCCCATTTTTCTCATTAAAATCTTGAATTTTTTGAATTTAATGCTCGAGGTGCCTATAAAATGATTTATTTTTTTAGTCTAGTCTTGTCTTATTCAGATTGAATCATAATTTCATACAAACGTCTTCAAAAAACCTGACAGCGTCGTATCAAACATCAAAATGAAAAAAAATAATGTTGTGTCCACTTTACAAAGTGAAATAAAAAGAAATTTACATAGTGTGGGGTTTTAAAATGGTTTTAAAAACTTCTCTAGTTAATACTCTTTGCAATGGTATGTAACATGTACCATTAATAATCAGATAACTCAACAAAAACCGTTTTGTCTTCAAGGATGCCTTAAAAAGGTGACGACAAAACTATTCCATTGAGCAGGTAAAATCTTTTCTCTCATTCTAATACAGCTAAAAATAGCGTGCTCTCTCTATCATTGCAAAGAGTATTAACTAGAAAAGTTTTTAAAACCATTTTAAAACCCAACACTATGTAAATTTTTTTTTATTTCACTTTGTAAAGTGGACACATCATTATTTTTTTCATTTTGATGTATGATACGACGCTGTCAGGTTGTCTGAAGACGTTTGTATGAAATTATGATTCAATCTGAATAAGACAAGACTAGACTAAAAAAATAAATCATTTTATAGGCAATTCGAGCATTAAATTTAAAAAAATAAAGATTTTAATGAGCAAAATGGGAAATTTCTAGAAAATTGTAACACTTTGAACTTTGGGCAAAATGTTATATTATTAGCCAAGAGCATCACATATCCACCATTTACCTATGACTACTCACCCTCCAAAAACCCTGTTTATACTCTTGATAGAGCTGTGATTTTTAATTTGAGTTTTATTCCAAAAAGAGTTTAACTGACCTCCGTTACTCCCTTTTCCCTAGATTTGTGTCTTAGATTAATTCCATGAACAAAATATTCTCTTAGATCAAGTATTGATATCGATTACAAAAAATTATTCACATCGAAAGCCCTTAACCATCCAAAACGATATTGCCTCAACCCTTTCGAGTCCTGTGGTTTCGCTGCTAAACCACCTTCCTTAATTTTGCTCACGATGCTTTTATCGCCCAGTGGTTTCTCTGTGAAACCACTGATTTTCATTAAATCTAATAGAAAAAAATGGAATTTTACGTCCATATCGGTATTCAATAAGCCCTATCAGTTGAAAAGAAAATGAAAAAAGAAACTAAAACAAACAAAAATTAATTCTGCCCGGAAAGGGTTAAACAGGTTTATCAACCATTGTCTCATTCCCTCGTATAACCTGAAAATAAACATTTTTTCTATCTTCCAAAAATACACTGCGCAAAAAAATTAACGCACATTCTGAAGATCTCAATTTTAATGAAAGTTAACTCTACATTGACTTTATAAATTATTTTTTATGTTCTCTCGGGAAGGTTTTGAACGAAACAAGACACATCAAATGGAAGAAAAATTCAGGATTTCACCGAATCTTATGTGAAAGAAGAGAGATTAAGAATTTTCAAAATACTGAAATGCTGATAAGTGATTTAATACTTGGTATTTCCACCCCTTGCGTTAATTACAGCTCGGCAACGACGGTTCATACTCAAAATGAGTGATCTTAAAATGTTCTGATCTAATCCTTCCCAGATTCCTCCGAGTTGGATTCCTAAGTCATTAAGAGTAGCTGGATGATTTTCTGAAAGTGGATAACATATGCATGCATAATTCTGATAAAAATAATTATCATTGGGCTGAAGGACTTAGATCAATTGCCTTAAATACATTTATTTATTTTTTTAATTATCATTGAGACCACCTTCAGTTGTAGAATAAATTTGAGATTTCCATAATGTGCGTTAATTTTTTTGCGCAGTGTATTACAGCCGTTTGGAATTTTACCTTAAACGTGAAAAGACAACGTGAAATCACATTTCCAAACAGAATTGACCTCCTACCTTTCTTTTTCTGTCCAAAAATCTCATTATTCCTTCAACGGAGCAACGTCAGAATGTCAATTTTATTTCGTTGATACCTTTCTTAAAAACAATGTGGGGGTATAAAACTCGGCTGCGTTCGTTTGAAGAACATCTAAAGAACATATTTTTTCTCATTTCTACCTGCAAAACCCCTTTTGAATGGAAAAACTACCATTGTCTCATTCACTCGTATGACCTGAAAAAAAAACATTCTTTCTTGCTTCCAAAAATATTATAAGTATGTATTAGGAACATGCTGGCCATGCATTTTTTCTGGATTAGTAGTGATGGTCAAAGGCATTGAAGCCGCAAATAGATTTATAGTTATATAGTTATAGTTATTGTTGGATTGCTTTTTCTCTAAATAATAATTTGGAAGGTGACTTTTTGACGATCTTTTATTTTTACAACTTTTTTATGTCATACTCTCTTTTGTCATAACCACGACAACATACTTCAAAAATTATAACATGTACACTATGATGAAATAAATTGAAACAAGTCCCAACATTCTCCGGCCCCAAGCTTATTTCTCGTACACTATGATAAAATAAATTATAGCAAGTCCTAACATTCTCCGGCCCCAAGCTTATTTCTTGCCCAACCTTGCTGGAACCTTTAATATTCGACCAAACCTTGATCTTTCGACTGGTTTTCATTCTTCTCTTCTTTTTTCTTTTTCTTCTGTTTCGATTTTGTAGTTTTCGAAGATGATTTGGCAGCAACATTTTTCGTTTTGCTAGAATTTTTGGAGGTGGGAATGCTTCTTTTTTGGAATCTCCAGATGCTGCAGCCTTATTTCCCTGTTGGGTTTTTCCCTTATCTTCTTTAGGAAATTCAGGTTCTAGTTCGCAGGGCATCTTCGTTCTTGTGGGCGCTTCGGAATCCTACAAGGCTGTTTCTGGTTGGGAAATAGTTTATCGAAAATTTTCTGCCTGACGCAGCTTCCTCTCACATCACAGTCAACAATTGATCGTTGTTTCTTCACCATGAATGAAGAGCGTTCCACTATTCTCATACAACTCTCCTTAGAACAACTGCCAATTTGAATTTCTTCCTTGTCCTCTTCCAAGGCCCATACTTCGAGGGAATCCGAGGATTTTCGCTTGGGACAAGTGAAATCATCTCCATCTGGAAGAGGTTTCATTGTCTTTTCCCTTCTGAATAGACATTTGACGTCCTTTTTCTCATTTTCATGCAGATCAGGACACATAAGAGCATGATGTTTTCGCGTGCATTTAACACATTTAACTATAGATTTACAAGTTCTAAAACTGTGATTGGGTTTCAGACATGAAAGACAACCTCTTTTCTTTACTACAGTTGTCCTTTTTTGTTCTAACGTCATTTTTTGTGCTCTTATGCAATCCTGACTATTATGAGTGTTTGAATCGCAAAATATGCAGTAATTTCTGTCTTCTATCCAATTTATTTTTTCTAATTTTGGGAAGTTAAAATGCTTCGGTGTTTCTCTTGTTTCATTTTTAACCTCCGTTTTTTCTTCTGTTATTTTTTCCAATAAATAATTGCATATGTTTTTGTACTTTATTACCTCAGTGCAAAAATTCATTTCCTCTGTAATTTCTTTACTGAAATCTTCGTCACTGGGCTCTTCGTAACAAAGCAATTCTTTTATAATGTCGTCTAGGAAAAATACCTTTTCTGCTTTGCTTGACACTTGTTGCAGTAATTCTTTTATTTTTACCATGTCGTCCTGTTCTACCTTCTCAATATCTTGAAAATGTTTCCTTGCATCGTCCTTGACAATCCTCCTTTCTGTTTTCAAGGACTGCATGCTCTTCTTCAAATTTACCAGGGATGCCAATTATGTTGGATTGCTTTTTCTTTAAATAATAATTTGGAAGGTGACTTTTTGACGATCTTTTATTTTTACAACTTTTTTATGTCATACTCTCTTTTGTCATAACCACGACAACATACTTCAAAAATTATAACATGTACACTATGATGAAATAAATTGAAACAAGTCCCAACAGTTATAGTTATAGTGAAAAGGGGTTACAGTCCACTGCGACCTTAAGGTCTATTGTGCCCCTGACAGAGCTGTTATCATCGCGCCTCCTACAGCTCGCCCTCCAGTTCCAGAGATTTTGGACGGCTTCAAGGAGGATAACTCTCCACTTCTACAAGTTTCTTGTCCAAAGCTATCTTTCCTTTGGCTTGCAATGGCATAGCATTCCGTAACCAGGTGAATAGGAGTTTCTTCCTCCACCCCACAGATTCTACACCCATCAGTGTCTGATAAACCCATTCTCAACAGATGCTTCTTTAGGCGACAATGTCCTGTGAGAAAGCCAGTGAGTAAGTGAAGTTGGTTTTTACTGAGATCCAGATATTTTTTGGATCTAGCAGTTTCAAAATTCCGGAGGAACTTCTTGGAGTGATCCATCCCTGGGAGATTCCGCCAGAGTTTTTCTCTTTCGGCTTTCTCCTTCAGCATAAAGTCCTTATTATAGGTGTATTTTCCTATACCACAGAAGGGTTCTGGGTCAGTGAGTGGCGTTTGTGCGCATTTTCTGGCCAGTGTATTGGCCTCTTCGTTTCCTACGATTCCCGAATGACCGGGAACCCAGATTAAAAAGACCTTATTCTTCTTGCCTACCTCATTGAGTTTGTTTCGGCACTCCCAAATCAGCTTTGAGTCAATGACGTAGGAGCTCAGTGCATTAATATCTATTTGTATTAATAGCTATATCGCACTTCTGATAGTTTCTTTCTAGATGTACATCTAGACATCTTCCGATTGCAAGTATTTCCGTTTGAAGGACGCTTGTACAGGAGCCTAACGATAGTGCACACTTGGTACTTGTCCCGTAAATCCCAGCGCCAGCTCCTGAAGCGGTTTCAGAACCATCTGTATACCATTTCATTGTATTTTCTTTGAGATTGTAGTTGGTGTATTCCCTTTCTCAATCCTCTCTTTTACTTAGCATTGTACTGAAGTTCTTCTCAGTGCTTACTTTCTTGATCATTACATCACTAGGAAGGTTTGCAGATGAGGTATAGTCATTCAGATAGATTTACTCTTTTCGCTTTTTCTTCACGAAGGGCTGGTTTGACAGAAATCATCCATGCGAAATCAATGTGTCCTTTTCAACTCGAGCAGTTCAGAATGTAAACTTCCCCAATACATCTTCTCGTAGGAAAACAACAAACCTCGACATCTTCATACATTCCCGATCGATACAGGTCGATCTGCACACAAAAGCCCCTTTTTCCAAGACCTCCTGAATTTCAATAATGACAGGCGTAATGAAAACCGATGTCTGCCATCAATCGCGGCCTGTATACCGGATCTCGTTATTCGCAATGTTTATTCTGGGCTTATCTTTCCTATTTCTCCACATCGGCTCCGGGTAGTGTTCGTTGCCGTCGTCGTAAATACTGCGATCGATGACTTTACCGCTCCGTTGATACGGCACATTCGAGCCTCGAACAACACACATCCGCAAGGCTGGGGAGGCACAAAAATCCACTTCAACATGCACGACCGGCCTGCACTCAACCGTGAACTGAAATCTGCCGTACCTCCACCTGATGAAGCGGGCTAATCTTCCCTGAGCCCGTATCCACGGCTCGGTCGATCGTCGGATCAAATGTTTCCGGAAGTTACTCGGCATAGGCTCGTTTTTTTGCAGGCCCGGATCTACGATTTTTTCTGACCGGGGCAAAAATTCATGATGGCGCCCCCCCATTTGTGTAATATATGAAATAACGAAAACATATTAGGAACAAATACTAATAATAAGGAAAGAAATTAGATTTTTTTTCTTCACAGCTTCACGCGGCGTGATTTTCTTTACGCAAACGCATCTATCAGCTCCTCGAAATCTGTTTCGGAAGCTCTTTTGTTTTCTATAGCTAAGATTGAGAGACAAAGTAGACGTTCCTGACTCATTGAGGAACGCAAAAATTTTTTTATCATTTTCAATTTGCTGAAACTACGTGGTAGGTAATGTGCAGTATATTCTTAAAGCTATACTGACATAAGGAAAAGCTTCTTGCAGATCTTGTCTGTGAAGAATTTGTAGGAGGTCTAATGAAGCCATCATTCACTAATTTCAGCTCTATGAAAACCGCTAGTTTCTAACAAAAATCAACTGCATTCGATTATCTTCATTATTTTGCCTTAAAAGGGTGCCATTTTTCTGCAGATCCTCTTTTTGCATGTTTAAGAGGGCATGGCCGTTGAGGAATGCGAAATTCGTATGCAGACATTCTGCGCTTTCTAAGTTTTTTTCTGATTTCTGACAATAATCTGTCGAAAACAACCTTAAGGTGGGCGTTCAATGTAGTGTGTTTTTATTTCAAGTTGCATTTGAAAATGGTTTCACTTTGAAAACTGAAATTTTGTGGGTAAACTCAGAAAGGATTGGAGTTCTTGATGAAATAATTTTAGTCGATTTCATTTCGAAAGTTAATTTTTTTTCTTTCAAAAATAGAAGAAAATGAGCCAACTCATGCTTCTGTTTTATTCCAACAGAAAGACCCATGAAAATAGTTCAACATCCGATTAAAAGTTAATCTACTGATAATTTCGTTCAGAAAAACAACTTGAAATACGGAATTGGCAGAGAATGGCCAAATTCAAATTTTGGCGAGAAAAAATTCGTGCTTTACCCACAAATTGACTTATTTCATAGTTCGGCGATTTTCGGATAGAGAGCGCCATTGTACATTTCATTCATACTCACAGAGATATTCATCATATAACTTGATAGTGATAATGCATGTTCTATGGAGATATTCCATAAAATGGACGGTGGCGCCTCTATCGGCTGAGCTTTCCTACTCGCTTTAAACGACGACCTTAATTTTCTCCGAGAATAAACCAACTAGATCTAGCGTTCTTGACTCATCCTCGCACATTTTGTCGACATGCTTTTTTTCTTCTTGGACACAAGTTTATTTCCAAGAATTGGATCCACATCCAATTCTTCTGAAAGAAGTGAAGCTTCCGAGATCCAGTTTTCAATAGGGTTTTCCGGGTTTTCCCTCATTCCTTGCAAGATCTTCACAAGACCTTGCATGATCTTCACAAGACCTTGCATCAAAGATGATGAACGTGAAATAATTATATCCCCGTTCTGAATTTCCACGTTGACCCTATTGATCTCTGGCAGAATATTATCCCAAATTATTAGGTTCAGTATGAATCTAAAATCCATCACACCATATGAAGCAAATGACCAGCTTCATACTTGGATTCTGCGATTAGTGATGATTCTTTGATTTCTTCCACAGCCTTCACAACTCCCGGTAAATTATTGAGCAAGGCATTAACAGCTTGATGTATAGCCCATCTTGTTTTGCTACTTCCTTTCAAATTTGTTTTTGTGCACTTTTTCATCGTGTGGTTGAACTAACAAAAAACGAATACAGTTTTTGTACAACACCAAATAAATTTACTGGTTCTGAACACGATGAAGCCAAATGGACACCCACAAGATTCTGAGAGTGTGCTAGGCATGAAACTGTAATACTGCCAGCTCGTTGATGTAAATAATTCTGGATTGGACTCCTTTATATATGCCAGCCATATTAGATCCGTTGTCGTTGGATTGCCCAAGACATTTTTGACATCTAAATCACCAGCTTGCAGTTTATCTAGAATTCGCTATGATAATATTCTCCAGTGTTTCCGTCAACTTCTAAGAAGTCAATAAAACTTTCTTTTCATCTCATATCCAGACTCCGTTCCCTTTAAATATCGTTATAACGTGGTTCATTTGTTCTGTGTGAGATACATCTGGGGTGCAGTCGAACATAATAGTGGAATAGTTGGCCTTCTTGATCTAATTAATAATGTTATTCCGAACTTTGGTGGCCATTAAATCGATTTCATTTTGTATAGTTTTGGACATATAGGATGTTTGACCTTTTTTTAGTGGTCCAGATGGCACTTCAGAGTCGGGTCATAATTAATAATACTTTTTTCAGAGAAAAAAAATTAACCCCTGGTTATTTTTGGCGCCCCCTTAAGCTGGCGCCCAGGGCAAGCGCCCCGCTTGCCCCCCCCCTAGATCCGGGCCTGTTTTTTTGTCTAGACGAGCGAATTTTACGGATGCTTTCGAATATTCATACAGCATTTTTACCCACACTACAAATGTAGGATTTATGTCCATAGCTTGTTTTACTTGGTTTATTTTGTTCTCATGAAATAATTCCTCCATCATTTTTGGGTTGAAATCAACGTTGATTGATTGATTTGCTGACGAACAAGAGACCTGGTTAGCGCTTAGTCTCCCTGTGACACTGCGACCAACTTGGGTCTATTGTATCACTCTTTCGTCAGTGGTTCCTCTCGAGAATAGGTTTGTGTCCTTTATCAGGTTCAGTAGCCTGTTTATGAGGTTTTTCGGATTCATTCCCGTTTCCGGATTGATTTCTCCGAAGATTCTGTAGCGCCTTCTTCCCAGGGCGTCGCATTCAAAAATTATGTGAGAGGCTGTTTCTTCCTTTTCACCGCAGAGTCTGCAATCCACGGGTTCTCCAAGTATTCCTATGGTGTTCAGATGTTTTCTAAGGCCGCAGTGTCCCGTCAGTAGACCTACTATTATACGTGCCTTTGTTCTGTTTAGATTCAAAAAGTCAGCCGTCAAGGTTTGGCTTGTGTGTCTTACCATGACTTTGCTGTGTGTTTTCCCGTCGCTCTGTTCCCAGTGTCTTTGTTTTATCCACTCCTCAATTAGGGTCCTGCATCGGTTTTTGCTGATTCCAAGCACAGGTTCTGGCCCTGTGAATGGCGTTTCAGATGCTTGTCTTGCTAACTGGTCTTCTTTTTCGTTGCCCGCTATTCCCTTGTGTCCTGGCAACCACATCAAAGTGACCTTGTTGTGTTTTGCCAGCTCCAGAAGGTCCTGGAGGCATTCCCAGACGAGTCTAGACTTTATCTGTGCCGAGTTGAGAGCTTTGATGGCGATCTGGCTGTCAGAGAGAATGTGGATGTGTTTTCTTTGGTAGCCACTTTCCAGGTGCTTCTGTATGCATGTCCTAATCAACGTTCATCACAGGAAATCTGCGATGACGATAATTCTTATTGCTCTGATATTATTATTATTATGATTATATGATAGGATCTATTGGCTATAGAAGTACTTTTCAGAACTTTGAACAGGTTGATCTATTGTTCTTAGACCCTATTGGTCAATTCCCTTGGTCGGTGTGTTTTCTCAAGTCGAGTTTTCTACCCAATGTGACACCTTGGTATTTCATCTTTCTGGAGAAATTCAGAATCTGACCATTTGATGATGACTCTCTAAGATTAAGATACCTTCTCCTAGTAGTATTGATTCAATAAATGGGACAATTCATGATAAAGTGTTCACAGCTTTTGTTACTGCAGGCCCGGATCTACGATATTTACTGACCGGGATAAAATTCATGATGGCGCCCCCTCCATATATGAATTCATAAAAAATAACAAAAATAAATAATACAAATGAATAATAAAAATGAATACTAATAATGGGGAAAATATCACAAGGAAAGATTTTGAATTTTTTTTCTTCACAGCTTCACGCGCCGTGATTTTCTTTCCGCGAACGCATCTATTAGCTCCTCGAAATCTGTTTCGGAAGCAGTTTTGTTTTCTATAGCTAAGATCGAGAGACCATTGAGACGTTCCTGACTCATTGAGGAACGCGAATAATTTTTTATTATTTTCAATTTGCGGAAACTGCGTTCACATCTTGGAGACCTGGTAGTAATGTGCAGTATATTCTTAAAGCTATACTGACATTAGGAAAAGCATCTTGCAGATCTTGCCTGTGAAGAATTTGTAGCAGGTCTAATGAAGTCGATATTTCACTAATTTCAGGAACCAGCTCTTTGAAAACCGCTAGTTCCTAACAAAAATCAATTTCATTCAAGTCTCTTCAATATTTTTGCGCTAAAAGGGTCCCATGTTTCTGCAGATCCTGTTTTTGCATGTTTAAAAGGGCATGGCCATTGAGGAATGCGAAATTCGTATGCAGACTTTCTACGCTTTCAAATCCTTTTCTGATTTATGACAATAATCTGTCGAAAACAACCTTAATTTCCTCCGAGAATAAACCAACTAAATCTAGCGTTCTTGACCCATCCTCGCACATTTCGTCGACATGATTTTTCTTCTTGGAAACACGCTTATTTCTAAGAATTGGCTTCATCAAGATGAATCTAAAATCCTTCACAGCATGAAGCAAATGTCCAGCCTCATACTTGGATTCTGCGACTAGTGACGAATCTTTGATTTCTTCCACAACCTTCACAACTCCCGGTAAATTATGATGTGTAGCCCATCTTGTTTGGCTACTTCCTAATTTTTTTTCGTGGCCTTTTTCATGATTATTGTCCATCGTGTGGTTGAACTAACAAAAAAAAATTCAGTTTTTGCACAACACCAAATAAATTTACTGCTTCTGGACATGATGAAGCCGATTGGACACCCACAAGATTCGAAGATTGTGCTAGGCATGAAACTAATACTGACAGCTCCTTCATCTGTAGAATTCTGGATTGGACTTTATATATGCTAGCCATATTAGATCCGACATTTTTTGACATCTAAATCATCAGCTTGCAGTTTATCTAGAATTCTTGTTTGTTAGGTATCAATTTGCAATTGATACTTCTTCATTCATTTAACGTCTGTGAAATTATAAGAGAGAAAGTTTTTTATCTTTATTGACCGTGGCAGATGCTATGATAGGAGAATGACAATGATCCTTCGAGGGAATCTTGCCACACAAGCTCATGTTATTCAAGTAGGCAGGAATTGGGGTTGTAATCCAAAAATACTGCGATGGATGTTTGGGAAAAGGCGGTCAGTTAAGTTCTTTTTTAAATAAACTCGAATTATAAATCACAGCTCTTTTAGGAACATAACATCACAATTCTGCATTAGAGGACTATTAATTGAGATCAGAGTAATAAGCTTTGGAGAATTGGAGCTACGATTTATTAGTAATAATTGATTGAAACAAGACAGTTTTTGAGCACTATTGCACTCACGTGAGGGCAATGGTAGTCATGATGTTAACAATTATGATCAATTATTTCTAACAAGGAATCCAAGCCAGTGCCCTGTGTCAGCAGAATGAGTCAAAAGCCCATAGGAAGTGCATCGGTAACATACTTTATTGTTTCGGCCAAATTCCCCGCATAGAAGACAATTATTTTCTGAGTTATCTTCATCAAAAGTATCATCATCGACGCAGTGGTCGCCAATGTCTACGTCAGTCAATGAAGAGTCAGCCTTTTTGAGTCTTTCCTTCAACTCTTTGGTTTTTTGTCCTTCCCCTTGCCTTTTCCTTTCCGTTCAATTTCTTGACCACAATCACCCGTAATAGAGTTAATACAGTAAATTGTGAATAAAAAAACACAGGAATTAGAGAGTTTGGTCCTCTCTGAATGACTACATCTCATGATGTAATGATCAAGAAAGTAAGTGTAGTGAAAAATTTCAGTACAATGCTAAGCCAAAGAGAGGATTGGGAATGGGAATACACCTTCTATAATCTCAAAGAAAATACAATGAAATAGTATACAGATGGTTCTAAAACCGCTACAGGAGCTGGCGCTGGGATTTACGGGACAAGTACCAAGTGTTCACTATCGTTAGGTTCGTGTACAAGCGTCCTTCAAACGGAAATACTTGCAATAGGAAGATGTCTAGATATAAATCAAGAAAGCAACCATCAGAAGCGATATAGCTATTCATACAGATAGTCAAGCTGCTATTAAAGCACTGAGCTCCTACGTCATTGACTCAAAGCTGATTTGGGAATGCCGAAACAAATTCAATGAGATAGGCAAGAAGAAAAAGGTCTTTTTAATTTGGGTTCCCGGTCATTCGGGAATCGTAGGAAACGAAGAGGCCAATACACTTGCCAGAAAGAGCGCATAAACGCCATTCACCGGCCTTGAACCCTTCACTGGTATATGAAGATGCATCTATAAGAAGGAGTTTATGGTGAAGGAGAAAACCGAAAGGGAAAAACTCAGGCAGAATCCCCCAGGGATGGTTCACTCCAAAAAGTTCCTCCGGAACTTTGAAACTGCTAGACCCAAAGAATATCTGGATCTCAGTTAGAACCAAGTTCACCTACTCACTGGCTTTCTCACAGGACATTGTCTTCTGAAGAAGTTGAGAATTGTTTTATAGGATACTGACGAGTGTAGATTCTGTAGGGAGGGGGAAGAAACTCCTATTCACCTTGTCACGGAATGCTATGCCATTGCAAGCCAAAGGAAAGAGTGCTTTGGGCAAGACACTTGTAGGAGTCAGGAATTATCCAAGATACTGGATTTAATCAAATCTCTGGTACTGGAAGGCGAGCTGCAGGAGGCGCGATGATAACAGCTCTGTAAGGGGCACAATAGAGCTTAAGGCCGCAGTGGACTGTCATCCATTTCCACAATAAACTATATTCAAGTTGCCCACATTGATTTGGGTCCAAACATTCTTCAGGCATGCGTTCGGTTCATTAAATGAACAATAACGATTTATTCAGGACTGAGCATAATTAACCATGCTTTGCTTTGGTTATTATGCTGCCCTATACATTTTACGTTCAATGTATGGTCTCTACCATTTTGTTAATCATATACACAACGCATAAATGTATTCGAAATGTTCAGTGCTCAGCTCGAAGCAGTGAATGGAATTAGGTTAAATGCACTTATACTAGATTCACAAAGCTGTTATGACTGGTAAAACAATTATATAAAATCGAAAATCGAATTGGTTCGAATTGAATTAAGTTCGAACTGAGTTCTATGAAAAGAGATGTGAAAACGAGGTTCATTTTCAGTGCGACATGAACATACTACAACCTAAATAATTATTCAACTTGGGAATGCTACTGAAAAGTTGGAACAATTGCAGAATATTTCCCTTATTCCAGATACAATTCTCGTTCTACAGTATGCCGTGAATAATGAAAACCTGCTCCTTTCGTTACGCTAGTTATCCCACGAAAAGAACTGTAAACATTCTCAACTTCAACCGTAGTAGCCAGAGGAGTTTAAGAGAACATTCGACAGGAAGGAAATAATTGAACCGTATAAATAATTGTGCAAATATCTATCCGATGGGACAGCTGAGCATGCTGTCCCGAGGGAAGAAAAAAGGAGAGCGGGAATAGAGATTGGTTCTCGAGCCGGCGGAATTGAGAATTTATTCAATTTTGTGATACCGTTGTGATCGGCTGTTAGGTTTATAAATGGAATAAGCAGATTAATGCTTGGAGACTCCCAAGTGTTCTAGGTTACATTTTATCGAGTTGAAGTCAGCTTTTTATACTAATTATACCCAATGTAAAAATTATCTGTTGGTACCTACCGATATTCCTTTCAGTTCAATACTGAGATTTCTGGAAATATGCACACATCGTCGAAACTCTTACTTAGGGAGAGCAATATCCAATCGCCAAAACCCACCTTCAATTTTTCAGGAATTTAGTTGAGCCCTTCAGTAAGAATGCCTGAAAATTTCATTAATGACTTTATTCGTGGGATGCCTAGGCGTATTAGGCAGTGGATTGAGAGAAGAGGTGGTAATACGTACTATTGAATTTAGAATCAGTTGTGGAATAACGATAATTAATCGATAAATTTCGTGTTTTTTCTCATTTTTTCTATTTCGTCGTATCTATATATATCTATATATATAAAAGAAAGATGTTGGTTACACCATTTATAACTCGAGATCGGATGGACTGTTTGTTATGAAACTTCATATATGGATTCGTATACGGTCTGGTTATTATAAAATACAATCAAACTTTGAAAAAATCGATGAAAATTTTACTTATACAGGAAATGCTTCTCCTCTTTTTGAGTAAGGCCACTGGATATCGCTACAGTTAAGGTGCAGACACATTGTCGTCACGTCACGTGAGCGCACGCGAGGAAATGGAAAGAAGATATGGAGAATATAGCTGCTTTTACAGTTGCTGGTGATTCTCATAGAAGGGATTCGATTTACCAAATGAATCAACGAACAGAAGAAGTGGGGGAATTCCATCAATTAATTCAAGAATTTTTGCATGAGCACCCAGATTGGTTTCAAATGTATGTCAGAATGACATTTCACAAAATATCAGACGTGATGTCACGTGCATTCAGAAAATGTAAATTTGCGGAATATAGATCTTGCGTGCTTTCAGTGCTATAATGTGACAGCAGATACAATGTCACAAAAATGTTTACTACATTTTGATTCCGTCGTAGTATAATCACCCAGTTTAGTTCTGATGATTTGGCTTCACTATTCATTATTGAAAGGAGTGTCTCTCTTCCTATGGTCTAAGTTCCATGCATTATCGTGGTTGGACAGTTTGGGAAGATGACGTGATGTGATGTGACATGATAACAATGTGTCTGCACCTTTACAGTTACGCTACCGCTTATTCTTAGGTACTTCATTTGATATTCTCCGCGTTAGATGGCGATCTAAACAAATAGTGTGTACAGTGACTATATTCCCTCTATAGTCATTGTAATAGTGTGTAATTTGAGTTGCCTACAAATCTGCGCTGTTGGACAAAACCAAAATGTCTTAGCGTAGGAGTACAGATGTCTTAAATGATTAGATTTCGTTGAGATATGAGAAAAGCTTCGTTCTTACCACTTCAGATGGCGCTATTCACACATTACGACTGATGATTATTAGTTATTTTTATAGTTTTATTTATTCCAAATAACGAAATCGTGAAGGTACTAAATTTGACATTATCACAATTAAATGGCGATGAATTTGTTGAGGCTTTCGCGGCTATCGATCGATTTCATCTGTTCTTTTTTCGAGCATTTCGGTCGTCGTGGTTTGAAATGGTCGAAAAAGAACATAATATGACATCAATGTGTAATTCACATAGGGCTTATAGTACCATGAAAGGCTATTAACAAATTCAGAAATGGGTTAATATCACACTGAATTTTTATCGAAATGTCAAGTAAATCGGATTTTGGCGATCAGTTCCAATCGTGAGATGTCCATTCTCATCTTTTCTCATAATTTTTAAAATGTTTTCGAATTTCTGTTTGGGTAATAAATATATTTGCGGAAATAACTGAATCCAAAATTGCCATTATTAGTAATTGGCATATTATGACATATTATTTTTGTGTATCTGTGCTGTGGGACAGCTCATATTCATGGAAACATTTGACAGTTCAAAAATCAGAGAACCAAGCCGTTGATCTCCGATTATCGGTTATTACGATTTGTGAAATCCACCGTAAGTATCATTTAGGCGGAACAAAGTTCGCCGGGCCAGCTGGTTCTGCATAAAGCAAAGAATAATAAAGATTTTCTCTCAAATACAGGGTAATTTTTTAAATGTTTCGCATTAGACGTATTCGAGGAAGGAATTTTGATATAAATTCAAGATTCTGTAGGTATTTTTGTTTTATATCTGAATCACGAAATTATATGGTTACCATTTGAAAAAAAATGAGATTCAATAGTTTTATTGAGGGTCACTCTGAAGCCCTATTTCAGGCACCCTGTATTATATTTCCTCATAATTTATACAAGAAGCAGTATCAGCGTACCTTCTTTTGTTCTGCTGTTGCAAAAAGAAATTCTTATAATCAGAGATTTTGGAGATATAAACACTGATTTGAGACACTGTCTGTCAACAAATTTGACCATCAAGCTATAACTCAACAATTGCTTGAAGTGGTTGCTCATATCATACTTCAAATCAGTGCAGAATCGAATGAATCTCAAATATATATAAATATACAGGGTGTTACATTTGAAATAATGAAGTTCACATTCGTTTCCGGTTTCTGCTTAGAAATATTTCACAATTTAAGATCATGCATGTACTCTCAAACAAAAATACAGAATCATTCAGTGAAACACCCTGTATATTGCAGTTGAAATAAAGACAAATATTTATCTTATTTCTATAACAGACATAGTTCATTTCTGTATCTATATGTATATTGCTCCATATTGCATTTGTACCAAATAAGAATATAACATTATCTCCATAGTCACTCTGAAGAATCAAACAAATCTCTAATAAAGCTACTAGTTCAAGAGTTTTCTCGGGGTTTGGGGTTTTATTTCCTTAGCTAGCTTCTATCCAACATGTATGGCCCCCTTTAGATTAAAATCGTGCCTTACCGTGTGTATTCATGGCCAGCAAACATAAATCAAATATGGATGATGATTGTTTCGGGAATTCACAGAAATAGGGGTCCTCATCAATTCATAACTTTATAACCAGTCGACTGATTTACAATTTTTTTCCTGAATATGAAAAATCTGTCGTATTGAAGTTTGGAGCTTTTTGAAGATCTTATTATTGTCATAGATTCACGTCCAGCTTTTTCCAATGGACCAAATGAACATGTACTCAACATAAATCGGTTTTGTTCAACTCGGCAGTTTGTGCACTTGTGCAGGAATCTGCAGCCCAGGGCTATCAGGAATTCATTACATTTTTTTCATCCACATCGTTCTCCGAAGCGAACCTAGTATTCCAACAGTTCTAAGCTATAATCCACAGCTCTAAATTGCCCAAGAATATCATACGAAGAACAAGTTTAAGTTGCCTCTGATACCGGGCCTAACTAGCAGATTGATTGAAACTTTAAGATCAGATAACATTAGGTTTGTCACATATTCTAGGAGACAGTTATCCAATTTGATATTCAGTAAACTGAAAGATAAAACCCAGAAAAAATATTTGTCCAACTTAATTTATAGGATTGATTGTAGATACACATTGTCAACGTTGTTATGTCGGTACTACCAAACAACATTCATGTAATAGAATCTCAAACCATAGGTTGTCAGTGAGAAGATTGTCTAATAACAAGACAGCTTTGGTAGAACACCATTCAGAAACTGGACATTTCTTTGATTTGGATTTGGATAACGTAAAAGTTCTCCATAGAGAATAACTACCAAAAGAGACTATTTTCGGAAATGATTTTCATTAAATCATTAGACTCGGTAAACTTTAAATCGGACACTGATGGTTTGAGTAGAACTTATTGTAATTTAATTAAAAATATAAAACTGTGAAGGAATTATATGCAGGGTATTGTCATTGTGTGATTCATGGTGCTTTGTTTTGAATTTTTGAATTTGTGTTGAAATTCCGCCTATTATGACTTTTTTGAGTATTTTTGGTTGCGTCAGTTCTTTGATAGTTACACCTGTTGGGTGATTTTGTATTGTTGTTGAAACTGATAATATAACCTATAACTAAAAATATTAGAAAATTTTCGATTTGTGTAAACGTCAGTTTCGATTCTCGCTGTTAGATGATTTGGCTGTTTTTTGATGACTTTCGGATTATTAATGCATCTTTTTAATTGATAATGTAGCAGATTTCTTCAGATGTACGTTATATTGTTTGAGGTGGAATTTCGTTCGCAGTACTTTTTATGTTGATTTCGAAGAGAAATTTTTCGATCAATTTGTCAATTTATTCTGATGAGCAAAGTTTCTTGTGGCGTTTCTTTTCCCATATTAATTTTGTTTTCTCTGTTTTCGTTTTTTAGCCTGAAGAAGAGTTAATGTAAAATATCGAAACTTGTAGCGGTAAATTGTAATTTTTAATTAAATCTTCTTGCCTATAAAACCGTTTTTTGTTCTTCCTAAGCTATAATTAACAGAATAATCTCTTGCTGTCTATCAGCTCTCACCGTAAAAAGTATGTAGGTATCTTTGAAAACGCTCTGAATTCTGATGAATCTTTTAGGTCCAATTATTTTTGTATCCAGATGGTTTCTCTTCTTGTTGAAACTGCATTATGCACAATCTACTAATGCATGTCAACATAAGGATAAGTTCCCAAAAAATACTGATTTTCTTTTCTATTTTCAGGACAATCAATGATTATACGAGTAATAGTGACATTATCAGGTAAGAAATTTATTGAAAATGTTTGTATATTGATTGATTCCTATCATCAGTTGGAACAATTTTCCCATAACATCTTGTGAAGGTTTCGTTTGAAAGATAGTGTCGAAAATTTATTTAAAATTTTTCTGTCCATATCTTCAGAAAAATTATTTCCAATGAAGTGAACTATGGTGAAATGTTTTCTCCACTTATGAGACACGTTCATCATTCAATACTTTTTTTGTCATTTGTAATACCACTAGAGATGGAATTTTGCCGGCAAAATTTCTCGATTGTAATATGAAAGTTTGTTGTTCCGAAAAGCAACAAACATGAATATCACAAGAGAGAAATTTTACCTGCTTAAATTTCATCTCGAGTGGAATTCGCATGACTATTCCACGAGAAAATACGGTAATATGTTCACATTTGACGCGTATTGCGCTATTGGCAAATTAGAATTCATCATAGATTAACTAAACCACTTAACGTTGTTTGTTTTCTCTATGATATTTATTTCCGAAGCTATCTATGAATTCGAGAAACGTACAAAATTTTGTCGGTGAAAAACCAACATGTTGGTTTTGCCGGCTTGAAAATTTTTTCGGGATGAAACGATCGTTGCTATGGAAACTTCCTCACTAAAAATGAAAAGAGTGGAATAGTCATCTAAATAACAACCTGGCTGATATACTGTAAGAATAATGGGAAATGTGAACTTCGAATGCACCTGCATTTCCCCGAACAAGAAACACTTTTTTGTTGGTTTATTGTTTTCATTTAAGTGATGAGATAGTGAAGATTCCATACACAAAAAATTGTCCTAATAATAAAAATCAACAACACTTTATTTCTTATCAGCCTGGAACGACCGAAAAAACATTTGTTTTCTAGAGCAGAAGTATTTAAGTACATATTCTGAATAAGTTTGAGAGTGCCCACTACCAATTTCCTGAAAAATTAAACATCAAATACTCCTAGAATCCTTTGTTGCTTTCTCATCCGAACCTGTTTGATATTTGCAGTTATTTCTAGTGAACTTTCTATTCTACGAGCTTCGAAATTCCATTTCCCTTGGAAAGACCGTCTCGATCGACAATCCTTACAGACGGACAATTTTATTTGTCGCTCTTATTTATTCAACCAGAAAGAAACCGCCGCCTTTCACAGTCGGAAAAGAAACGAAAACAAAACAGTTTCATCTATTTGCAGGGGACTTATAACATCCCTAACAAGCAAAAACTCCTCATGATTCATTCCTGAAAGATGGGAACCCACCATTTGGAAAAACCATCCCTCTCGTTTGTCTGTATATATTATTCATCTTTGCCGAAAGAGATCCATTCACAATAAAGGGATTATTGCGTAATGGAAATATATTTCACCAGCTGTATTTGGAAATGAGAACCAATCACAGTCCAAAGACAGCTCGTGTTATCGCGATAATACCAACTCTCTCTGAATTATGATTCGTCTGACAACTTCGGTATTTTCAACGATTGAACTACAGAATAATCTCTGATTGAACTATGGATACGAATGGTTTGACAACTGATAAATATAAATTTTAGACGTCAACATGAGTTTTTCCTTGCTTTTCTCGAATATGGAGTTTCTGACATTTTATTCTGTTCGTGAAATAGTCTTATAAAATTCCACTCGAGATTGAATTTACCTCATAAGTCTTTCTTTCATTTCCAAACTCAAATGAGTTGCTTTAAGGAAACACCACTCGTTCTCCGGTCTCGTGATGTTTCAAAGCAACTCATTTTCGTTTGAAAATAAATCGATAGACTTATCAGTAGTAATATCACAAGAGATTGAATTTCCGTGATAAGTCTATCGATTTATTTTCAAACGAAAATGAGTTGCTTGGAAACATCACGAGTCCGGAGGACGAGTGGTGTTTCCTTAAAGAAACTCATTTGAGTTTGGAAATAAAAGATAGACTTATGAGGTAAATTTAATCTGGAGTGAAATTTAATAAGACTATTTCAAGAAAAGAATAAAAGGTCAGAAACTCCATATTCGAGAAAAGCAAGGAAAAACTCATGTTGACGTCTACAATTTATATTTTTAAGTTGTCAAAACGTTCGTATCCATAGTTCAATCACAGATTATTCGGTAGTTCAATCGTTGAAAATACCGAAGTTGTCAGACCAATCATAATTCAGAGAGAGTTGGTATTATCGCGATAATACGAGCTGTCTTTGGACTGTGATCGGTCAGTTTTTGAATTGAGTGGAATAGTCACGGAAATTCAATCTCTTGTGATATTACGACTGAAAACATCCTAGTAGAATTTCATAGGATCTTGAGAGAACCTTAGTAATGATAGGACTGAAAATGTAGAATATACTAATTATGTACTCAAATTTAGTATTTTTCATTTTCTAACTTGCTGGAGATAAATTAGGCACACTTGAATTTCAAAATATACAAAATATCAACAACATTGTTGTGTACATGACAAGAATTCCCTCTTTTAAAGGGGGTACCTAATTGTTGAACATATAACTTTTTGTTTTTAATGTTTTACAGTCCTCTCATTGTATTACCTTTAGACTACAGGCCCGTGTCGAAAATTGATGGGTCATTTGAACCAGAAGATGACCTATCTAGAACGATAGAAGGACATAAAATAATAAGATTCAGCACTATGCCGTCACTTGTAAGCTGTCCAACTGAGTACAGGTGGCAATTCAAAAGGACAGGTAGACTGGGTACATTTGGGTCATATGACTTTTGACGGCATTCTTACCATCGATATCTCCATGGAAAATAATAGGAAAACGGGTAGTGCCGTACAAAAATGATGCGCCATATATTCGGAAAATTTTTTTGATTTTCCGAAAATTTCCATGGTAAAATTTGACTTTGTACGGCATCAGTTTTATACGGTTGCCATACATCTTCTAATCCATTATTCAGCAACGCCATACAAAAATCATGCGACAAAGGGAAAAAATCGAGGGTTGCAACCCCCTCTCTTGCCGTGCTCCAGGGGGTCATTTGAAAAAGTACGGCTTCGGTTCCAAAACATTATCCAGCACTCAAAATTACTATTAAAAATAAGGCCGTCAAAAAAAAATTGTTCATTTTGATGTTATATCAATAATTATCTTAATTTCATCTTATGCTTGACCCATAAAGCTCTAAAGTCATTTGACCCAATACGGCAACTTCTTTTTTTACATGATACTTTAAGATACAATTCGAATATTATATTGCCGTTCAAAAGAAACTGTTCTAAAAAAAATTATAGAGAAATACAAAAAGTGAAATTTTTCATATTATTCAAAACAAGGGATAAAATGTAGAAAATTGTTATATATCATTAATCTATGAGTTCCAAACTTTTACAATAATATGAAAGATTTCACTTTTTGTATTTCTCTATAATTTTTTTTAGAACAGTTTCTTTTGAACGGCAATATAATATACGAATTGTATCTTAAAGTATCATGTAAAAAAAGAAGTTGCCGTACTGGGTCAAATGACTTTAGAGCTTTATGGGTCAAGCATAAGATGAAATTAGGATAATTATTGATATAACATCAAAATGAACAATTTTTTTTTGACGGCCTTATTTTTAATAGTAATTTTGAGTGCTGGATAATGTTTTGGAACCGAAGCCGTACTTTTTCAAATGACCCCCTGGAGCACGGCAAGAGAAGGGGTTGCAACCCTCGATTTTTTCCCTTTGTCGCATGATTTTTGTACGGCGTTGCTGAATAATGGATTAGAAGATGTATGGCAACCGTATAAAACTGATGCCGTACAAAGTCAAATGACCTATTTTACCATGGAAATTTTCGGAAAATCAAAAAAATTTTCCGAATATATGGCGCATCATTTTTGTACGGCACTGCCCGTTTTCCTATTATTTTCCATGGAGCTATCGATGGTAAGAATGCCGTCAAAAGTCATATGACCCAAATGTACCCAGTCTACCTGTCCTTTTGAATTGCCACCTGTACTCAGTTGGACAGCTTACAAGTGACGGCATAGTGCTGAATCTTATTATTTTATGTCCTTCTATCGTTCTAGATAGGTCACCTTCTGGTTCAAATGACCCATCAATTTTCGACACGGGCCTGTAGTCTACTTGTCATGAAGAACACCACGAATGCGAATATGAATCACGATCGAATTATATGGATGAGAAATAATTCCAATGATGAATTACCTCTGATCACTGTATAAACCACTTTAGTTCTGCAAATACAACGCTGAAAATTGGAATTGAAGTACTTTGTCTAAGATATTTTCACTTCACTTCACAGAATACAAATACTTTCAGACGTTTTCTTATTCTTCTTTTTGACTTCTTGACTAAGACGTCTTGGTCCATAACACAGAGTTGGAGGCAACTCAATTCATCATAGAATTTACTTATTTATGATGGAATTATATTATTAGCTTTGCTCAAGATGTCTGAAACATATATCTGATAATTTCCAAATGAAAATTGAAGTTGGGCTTTGGTGAGAATCCAGATCTGCGCTCGTGCGGCAATATTGAGAATAAGAAAGATTATTGTTAATTGAAATAATATTTCGTCCTTTGAAATTTTCTAATTTTTTACCTGAAAATTTTAATTTATCATTTGTTCAAATCCATAAGCTCTGAAGTTTACTCCCACCCACGTAGACAAACTGTTGAACGTGAATTCAGGACGGCATCCGCTATCATTAAATCGAGTTTCTTTCGAATATATCCGCCCGGAAATGCTACATCAAATGGAACGGGTTGTGAATCTTTCCGAACGTGCTATCTCCAAAAGCGAGAAATGGAATTTGATACATTTTTCATCCGGATCCCTTGTCGAGAAACAACAAACACTTTAATCAAGTCCAGATTGAATCTCTCCGCACAACGTTCTGTTACTTATCTGCCCCGGTGATGTACGAGTATACCATAATATGAACCGACGTTTTTTCACAACTGATATTCGAAATTCAGATAAGAACTGGCAGGACGGCTGTGGAATAAATTGAAAGTAAACCGCGAATGGGGAGGAAAGGTGGAAAATCATTTCGAGAAAGTGTTTCCGCTCCTCATTTCGGGTTTCAACTCCGTCCATATTTTCTGTCAGTACGAGAATCCTTGTGATTTCAGAACAGAGGATATGTTATAGATTCGGAGCGAAATCATTCTCGGAATATGCTCGATGTGAATCTCGAATATTTTCCATGAAAAAAAGGAATACCGCATTTCAAAATGGAAAACATGGAGAGTATGCTGAAGCAATAGTACCAAATTGTATGATATATTTGCTTTGAGCAAGATCCATTCGGATATTATCGAAAAAATGTGAATTAATGGGATATAATATGAGAATTCAAAAAAATTTATACTCGGCGCCTTCGCCATTTTGCATCACCCAAAAACTTTTATAAATGAATGAATGCTGTTACAGACCAGATTGTTCTGTGATCTTGATGTATTATGAATCCTGTTCAGATGATATTTTGATTCAACGGGAATATACGTGGCAGACTCGATCAATTGTATGTTTGATTTGAGGCAATTATTTTGGATATTATATAGGTTGTTTCATAATGATTGGATAGTATGACACCTGCTAGTGGAGGACTCAATGGCGGATCAGAAAAATAAGTTCTATGTTCAGTAAAAGTCCCTGGGTTCTCGAGATTTTCGTCATTTTCGAAAATTCAAAAATGTTATACCCTCTGTCACTCTTTTTAGCAGCAAAATTCCAAATGAATGAATTTTCTCGATATTTTTCTCGATAGTATTCCTGGAAAGATGCCCTATCGAATGTTAATAACAGTCCATAATAGTGGAAATTTTCTAGTAAATCTATCTGGCGTTTGCTCGAATTGACCAGCTCCTTCACCATTTTGTAATGTGCTATACAGGGTCCTGCAATGGTGCGAAAATCTTCCATAGCTGCCGAACCAGACATCTCAGAGATTTCGTAGGAAGGTAGACCTCTTGTACCTTCATTTCTGCATCTCAGGAAATCATTTTCTGATATACAGGGTGTCCCCGATAAATGTTATTCAACGAATGGATGATTTTTTTAATGGATCCCCCCATATATTTTCACATATTTTCAATGACCTTCATCACCTCTTTCATGACGCAAAATATTAGAGACATTTTTCGAACGTTACAGATCTTATTCGAAGAAAACTGCAAAAAGGCGAGGGAAAAGCAGTTCAGTAAAAGTCTTCTTACGATTTCCAGAAGCGATAGTAACATGAATTTGATCTAAAAGTTTTTTAACTGAAGTATTTGCCATGTCACCGTTCATAATTGATCAACCTGTCATATACAGAGTGTCCGTTATTAAGGTCCAAATATGAAGAACTTCAAATTATTATTTCTTGATTTTTTCAAATGTAACACCCCGTATTTTTTTCCACAATGATGTAGACGATTGTATACTTTACATTTTCTCAGAAGTAACCTTAGGATTATTTTCACTCCCGCATTCAGCTGAATTTAAAGTATGATTTTTGGGGCGCATGTCTAGTATTTTTTAAACACTAGTTTTCCGTTTTGTGACTCAGTTCAACTCAAGCTGGTGTGAAAAAAAGTTACACGAGTGCTAAATTCAGAAAAAAAAATGTCTGTTTCATTCAGAAAATCAAATTTGATAAAACGATATTTCGAAATTTTTGTTCATTACAAATGGCCAAAAATATGAGCATAACACTTTTTACGTTGTCTCTGAAATATCTGTGTTTGCTTGTGAATAGACATACATCCTCTACGTTGGGACACTCTGTATATTCTACAGTCATAAAGGAGAATTGAGTCATTCAACTGTATCAATTCATCAAAGGAGTATTTCGACTCTGACCTGAAATGACTAAAAATCGACATATTTCCACGAGTCCCTTGAAATGGTTCAACTGCGTGTTATATATTCTCGTTATATGGACAAGCCTTTATATATGCAAATAGCATAAATTCCAGCTAAACTGCCATTTATCTCTCCTTCTTTGTGCCACGTATTTCAAAAAGATGGTAATTACAGTCATATGTTTCAGTTGAAAAAAGAGAAAAATGGGACTATGGAAACTGAATAACGGAAAAATGGCAATCTGAGTACTTTTGCAAACTTGGGTCAGATAAAAGAGAATTCGTATCAAAGCATTCTGAGAAAAGTTCTCTTTCTCAGTTTCCCTTTGTGAATGATGTAATAACAAGTAGGCTGAATGTGTGCGGTGCTGTAAACGAATCCAATTTTTAGACTACAATAGAAATGATTAGATCCTTATTTCTTATTCTTCTTGTTCAAGGTTGTTTCCGTTTCACCTCTCCATTCTCAGATGAATTATGATGCAACTTTAACCATTCTATGATAACTAGAATGTTTATACATGTGAGACATCAATATTGAAAACATTGTTGTTGTGGTTTTCAACCTTCTTATGGCGCTTAATTTCTCGTGTCATCGGGCATAAGAATAGGACATTTCAACAGGCAGTCTTCAACGAATTCACTTTAAAGATATACAGCTGCATGGCTACAAAATCCAACTGACTCAACAACTTCTGCCAGAAGACCATGACTAGCAAGGAGATTTCATCAATTGGATCCTTGAGCAACCTGTTTCAAATTTACAATGATGATAAATCACGACTTTTTTGCATGGCAACATGAGATTTGTGCACTGGGGCGTTGTCCTGTAAAAACAAAATACTTTGGATAGCTTTCCGCGTCTTTTCTCTTTAATTTTTTCCCGTAGAGTGGTCAGTAATGTCGAATAGTAAGCTCCAGTTATTGTTCTACCCTTATCCAAAAAATCAATCGTGATTACGTCATCGCAATCCCAAAAAACTGAAGCAAGAACTTTTTCAGCAGATTTTCGGACACGAAACTTCTTAGGTCTTGGAGAACCAGAGTGTCGCCATTCCATCGATTGTTGCTTTGTTTCTGGATCGTAGAAATGTACCCAAGTCTCATCCATAGTAACAATTCGGTTTAAGAAGTCAGGTACTTGATGATGGCTCGATACTCCAATTTTTCGATGTTTAAAATTTCGGTGGACATATTTTTCTTTTTCATTTATTGCGTAACTCTGGTTTACTTTTTTGACGTCGAACTCTACACTGATACTACTAATAAGTTATTGTTCGTTGATATGGTATCGCAATATTTCATTTATACATGGAAATGGTCAAGGCTAACTAGATATCAATACATCCGCTTATAACCTAACCCAACTGTTTTACGTTAGAGAGGAAAGTGTCCTCCTTTATCACAGTCTGGATATTTGACGTGTGACAAAAGATGAATCAAAAATACAATCTTGCTATGATTCACCAGCTGTTCATATCAAAAGGGCTTCGTTCGAACACGCAAATCACTGTAAAGAAGGCACCCAGCACCCCTAACAGAGAGCCTACAAAGGTCATGTAACATCACCGCCAACTATTAATCGTAGCGAAGCGGATAACAGAGGGTACGCACGCAATTCGGCTGTAAAAATCCAAAGACCGCAGCTCTCAATTGTGTTTCGTTGGCTCAATTATGTGGATTTTGAGGTTAGTGCGGAAATTATGGCGCAAACTTGCCTGGTATCGGAATGCGGAAATAGATGCCTCCATTTCGAAGTGGCTCGCTATCGTTCATTCGCTGCTAGTTTCGTGAAACATTAAACTTTCATAAATTCGATATGAAAAATATTTCTCGTGAAAAAGTGGATTCAGGATTTCACCGAATCTTGTGTGAAAGAAGAAAAATGAACAATTTTCAAAATACTGAAATGCTGATAAGTGATTTAATACTTGGTATTTCCACCCCATGCATTAATTACAGCTCGGCAACGACGGTTCATACTCAAAATGAGTGATCTTAAAATGTTCTGATTTAATCCTTCCCAGATTTCTCCGAGTTGGATTCCTAAGTCATTAAGAGTAGCTGGATGATTTTCTGAACTTCTCAGCCTTCTATTGAGGTTGTCCCAAACCTGCTCAATCGGATTGAGATCTGGACTTTTTGCTGGCCATTCCATTCGAGAGACTTCAACCTCTTCAAGGTACTCCTGAACGATGCGCGCACGATGGGGTCTGGCATTATCGTCCATAAAAATGAAATTTTCACCAATGTATGGGGCAACTGGCACTACATGCTCTTCAAGAATGTTCCTTATATACTTATCAGCATTCATAGCTCCATTATCAACGACCACTAGGTCTGTGCGAGCAGTCAAAGATATTCCACCCCATACCATAATCGATCTTCCCCCGAAACCAGTATTATTCAGGAAATTGCGCTGAGCATATCTTTCATGTGGACGTCGGTATACAAGGGAACGTCGATCACAATGGTAGAGGCAAAATCTAGACTCATCTGTGAAGAGAACTCTTTCCCAATCTCTCTCGCAAAATCCAAACGCACCCTTCGATGGGCTGGGGTAAGAGCTGGGCCTCTTGCCGCGACACGAGGCCTTAAATCATATTCTCTGAGGCGATTTCTTATTGTCTGAGTGCTAATTTGCACCTCATGAGTTTGCTCAAGCTGATTTTGAAGGAGGCGAGCGGTTGCAAACCGTTGTCTCAACGAAGAAACTCTCAAGTAACGTTCTTGAATGGCAGTAGTTACCCGTGGTCTACCCTGTCCTGGTCTTCGGATATTCATACCTGTCTCCCTGAATCGCTGCAACATTCTGGACACACTTGTATGAGAAACTCCAAACCTTTCTGCAGTTCTTGTGTATGTCCACCTTTCTTCTCGCAAAACTACCGCTTGGGCACATTCCTCTTGGGTCAAATTGCGTGTTTCGCGTTGCATAGCGATCGAATGTAGAAAATCAAACGAAAGAAAAACTATTGATCACTAGAATTGATCGAGAACAACTGATTTTAGAATGGAGCCAATACATTCAAAATCTGATAATACGAGTATCATCTTTTTTTATTCCTGCTGGGAGAAAACATCTGTATTGAATAAAAACGTTGAAAGTGGATAACATATGCATGCATAATTCTGATAAAAATAATTATGATTGAGAACACCTTCAGTTGTAGAATAAATTTGAGATTTCCATAATGTGCGTTAATTTTTTTGCTTAGTGTAGATCGTTTGTTCTCTACCCTACTCATTCATTGAATCCCAAAGCGGTCGTCAATGGTGTTGATTGAACCGACAATATCCTTAGGAGCCTTGGCCGTTACCTCTTGGGTATCCAGATTCAAAATGGCGGGAAACGTAGAGGTTATGTACATTCCGAGTGCCAACAAGAAAATAGAAGTCGCGGATGGAAATCTGTCACTGAAATATAGTCAGTTAAATTCTAAAATATGAATAGGAGTTAACAATGATATACAGAGCTTGAAGAGAACGGATTGACGCGATTGAATAATGTCACATGAAATTGTAAGGTTATGATCGAAAGAATTCACATGAAGTTATGGATGACATACGTTTCACGACCCAATACAATGTTTCAGAGAGAGACAGAATAAGTAAGTTTATTCGTAATATTACTGCACATGCGCAGATCTGGATTCTTACCAATGCACGGCCTCAATTTTCATTGGCTCATTACCCATATTGTAATTATTAGATATATGGTATAATGTCATTAAATGTGGACACCTGGGAGTGTTTGTGTGCTCGACTAGATACGCCTTCATCAAGAATCATTGTTTTTATCGGATTTACGCCACTTTCTTCGTTCCTCATAAAGATTTTTCCCCGGAATTTTTTAGGACACGCTCTATTGATGCCTTTCCATTCGCGTGTCTGAGAGCTACAAACCCGTTACGATATCGAGCATGAAAATGCCACGCTCCGTAGCAATATCACGTTCTATGGTTGCAAATTAGATGTAGGTAGGTATACTCCTGAACTGGACAAAATGATGCGGAAACTCAAACTCAAAAAGTAGACGGAACGGAATAGCTTTGAAAAGTTCTATTTCCATCGAAGGATGTATGGGTGGGGGTTAGAAATATGCGAGGGTGAAATATTAGTTTTTCTCGTCGATATACCGTCGGAATTTCCCAAGAGCGAAGTGATATAGTTCATTTCTGGAGATTGCTCTATGGAAATCGGAAAAAGAATATTAACTTTTCCCGTATCTGATCGTTACAGAATTTCGATGTTCCTGTGGGGGTGTCCCAAGTGTCAAATAATTTCCGACAAATGTAACAAACATTGATTTTTACTATTTCAATGTGTTTATACAGCAAATTACAGAAAACCAAGATGAGAATAAGAATTTCTATGGAAACGTTTGAACAGGAATTAAGTTCATAAGTTAATAAGAATAAGCACTATTTGAAATAGTGAAAAGGTAAAATCACATACCAACAAAGCAGAGAACACAAATGAATATTCCTCTATTCTAACACCAAGTTCTATCAAAAATGCTATGTTATTGGCTATTCTCATTTCTCATTTTATTCTAGTCATCTGAATAAACCAATGAATTTCATTTTTATTCTTATTTAATTCTTAATCTTACCTTATTCTTATCTCATTCTTTTCTTATTCTCATCTTATTTTGCTCTTATCTCACTCTTATCTTATTCTAATCTTATTCTTATCTTTCTCTTACCGAATTGCCGTATAAACCCGTCTCTAATTCTGTCCTTTGTCTATTTTTCCACTTAATTATTTCTATTATATAATAACGAATCGCTGTGTTGTTTATTTTGTAAATTTGTCATGTTAATTAAATTTTCAGCCTTCATTGAGAAACGAAACGTTGGTGAATATTCGAATGTGAAGGAATCGAAAGAATAAAAACAATTCACTTGCCTGATAGTATTTTATCGATGTCATTGCTCTCTCAATTATACATGAGCTTTCAGAGAATTCGATGAATGGAAATCTAATTATAGTAAGTTGATTATGTCCATGCACTCATTTACGGCTTCATATAATCAACTCAGTACAGCGAAATGCATGCGAAATTGAATATGTTCAGATAATTCATTGAAATACATTCTAGAATGGCAGCCAAACCTTTTTTTAACAGAGGATTTTCTTGTCAACTTTCAATGATTGCCCTAGATTTAAGACCTTTCATACAAGAGAGTGTTTTCAAAGGCGTATCAATATTTTTATTGTGAGTGGTCTGGCGGGTTTAATCACTTTTATATCTTTTTTTGCACGCGTTAAAATGTTTGTTAATATCGAAATTTGTTTCGATCAATTAGGTTACACCATATAAGCATAGTTTTTGGAACAGAAGAATTCTAAAAACGTTGGAAATGAATCGAATTGTCTCATAACAATTAAATGTTTTGTGACTGATACTTTTTGGAGCACCCTTTCAGGAAGTCATAAAACTTATGTGGTGAAATCTCCGCTCGTAAAAGATCCATCGAAATTATTCGATGTGGTTCAGCAAATATTTCCAAACACCCTAAAGGCGAGTCGTTCATACAGGAACATAAACGGAAAGCGAAAAGACGAAGACTGGCCCCAGGGGAATAAAGGATTTCTGGATCAGATCTCTGAATGCTCCCTGGAAACGGAAATATTTGGTTTTCCCATTGTTTGCTCGGAATTAGTTATGCGTTACGAATTCTATACGCCTGACATAAGATGTTTTAGGGAATATCACTTATTTTGCCCTGAACTATTGAACCCTACCACTAAATTTGAAGCAGTCAATCGATCAGTTTTCGAGCTGCAAATTCTACCACTGCATCATTCGGAGATTCAGAGTCCCAATACCTTGTTAGACTAAGGGTTACACCCATTCACTGGACACCCTATTCGTCAAATACGAATAGGAAACGCATAGGAAGTTCATTAAATATTTTGCGAAGATAATTAATGAACGTTAAATTGAAAGGATTCCTTTTCTGTTGTCAATTTATTTGATGTACCTCCTCGTGAAGTAACGAACTTCCTTCTAACACCAGCAATCGAGAACCTCAAGAAGCACACAAAATGGGATAAACGTCTTCCTCATTATTTCCATATTTCCGATCAAAATTGCACGAAGCTCTGGAAGTGAATTCCATAAATATTCCAGCTCGATACGAAACTGAAATGCCCCTTATTCTTGAAAGGGCTCTTTCACCGAACAGGCCAAGTTCTTCGTTAGCGAACAGGTGAGTAATCCTTATAATAGAAACGGAAAACGATTCGGGAAAGGATTACCTAATTAGCCCATAATGATTTTCTATTGATGGAAGATTAGCGTGCTTGAGAGTGACAAAATGAGCTTTAATTAAGTTGACTACAATGGTTTCCTTATTCTCCTACCTTGGTTGAGTGAAATGTAGGTTGGGGGGAGGCATTGAAAATGTTTAATTTGAATTCTGTTCAGTTCTCACAGGGACCGAACATTTCAATATCGACTTGTAACGTCAACTTCAGCAACTAAATAAAACCCAGCACTTCATGATATTCTGTTCTCCTCTTCAAGTCATAATATGATTTTGAATTTATGTCTTTCATCTTTTGGTCTATGAAAGTGAGGGTTTTACTTGACGTACTTCTATTGCTGGTAGTTCTAGGTTTCCTAAAACGTTCCCAACTAGGTTAACGCTCCTTTTACTGAGGGTTTTTGACACTAATTTCTTCTCTTGTAAACAATTCCTGGTTTGTTATATGTCTACTCAAGTTCTCATAATCAACACGATTGTGCAGAAGACACCAACGATTTCTCTAAGCATCAGGATGGATCAAGATCTGCGGCAAGAACAGGCAAAGGAGTATTTGGTCCTAAAGTGGGAATTTTCGCACCAATTGAGCCCGAACTTTTTGTTTTACAGTCGGAAATAATGACTATCTACGCGTGCGTCCAAGGGTGTTCTCGTCGTCTTACTGAGGGAAGCTTGTCCAGTCTGTGGATAGGAGGAAGAAACTCCTTTTCTACTAGTCACGGAAAGCCTTTCCATTGAAACTCAATGGAAATAATGGATTCACTTTTTTCCTATACCATTTTTCAAAATTCGGTTCCGTTTGACAGATACAGGGTGTCGAAAACCCATTAAAAACACTTTTTTCCATATCTGCGGAACCGCTATTTCAAATTATTCCTCCTGGTATAAAAGTTACAGCGTAGACGACTCATAAATCCACGCAGAATTACCATGAAACCACTTGAGGAAAATAAACGGTTCATATTCTCGAGAGAACCAATCATTTCAGAAAATAAAAGTATTCCTATGTTTTTTCAATGAAACGCCTCATTTCGAGTTATTTCTGATTATACAGGGTGAGTCTTTGACTTGTACATATATTTTAACTGTAGATTCTTGATGCTAAAGGAAACCTTTTTTTCATTTTCCATTTTTCCGAATTCGGCTCTGTTGAAGAGATATAGCCATTTGAAAAAAAAGTTGAGCTTAATGCGTGCCTGGATCAATTCTCTGCAAACACCCCAAAGTTCATACTTTTCGATTGAAATTGAGGTGATTATCAGATGTTCTGGTTGATACAATTAGAAAATACTCAAGCACTAACCTTATTTGAATAAGAATGTTACAAACACGATATTTCCTAACAAAACACTCAGTTCTGTCCGATCATTTCGGCAATTGAAAAGCTATATTTCTCCCACCAAAATAAGTTCCTTCTTCGATTGCCCTGAAGCTTAGTTTATAGACACTAATAATTTGTTCATATTTTCCTCGATATTCTAAAACGATCGCATAAAAAATGGTTTTTCACTAACCTATCCTAACTCCATTAACCAAAGTCATATGATTCAGGGTCAATGACCTAAGCTTACCACATTCTCTGTGATATTTCACAGAACTATAGAGAAGACGATGCCAGATTGCCGATTTTCTCTTCAAACAATGCGAACTCAAGAAAGCAGTACGTCCACTATCGTTAGCGGATGAACTATCACAATCGCTAAAGGCGTCTAGGCGTTGCTCTTTGAAAATGCCAAAAGAGTAGTTCTGATTCTCGTCAATATAGCGCTACGTTCCTAATTTCAGTTGCCATCCACGGCCTTCTGAAGGGAAGAGTAGGCCACTCTTCCCTTCAGAAGGCCGTAGATGTACCCGCGATGCTCTGTGCTCCAACCAGTCCAACCTAAAACGTTAGTCAGCACGGCATAAACAAATTTCACGCTTTATTTATTTACAGAGAATGAAGCAAACAGGTGATGATTATGTAAATGACTTTCAGTGAATTGATGTAATAGTAGTGTCGTTCTGGTGTCGAGTTATATTGTTTCGATAGATATTTTGCTGAAGGACCGGTAACAATGAATTGCAAATAGAAACTGCATATAAAATGAATAGGTAATTTCATGCGTCTTAGAATTAAATTTTATGTCCCAAGAATGTGGAATTTTATTATCACATATCTCTACATCCAACTTTTTTCATCATAGAGATTTTAGTCTTGACAAAGTTGAAAAACATTCTGACAACGTTGGTAACTTGTTTAGAGACCAGAGAAAAATCATATTCGATGAGATTTAACTCAGGACAGCATTCAGATTATTCTTGAAATTCTTGATTTTTTTCTCTAATTCAATCTTATACAATTAGGAATAACTTGAGAACGATGCGTTTTATTGAAAAAATATTAGAATACTTTTGTTTTCTAGAATAATTAATTCTTTCGAAAACGTGCACCGTTCATCTTTTTCAAGTGGTTTTATAGTATTTTTGCGTGAATTTATAAGTGGACTATACTGTAACTTTTTTACCAGTAGAAATATGAAATAAGTTTCAATTGAGGAATATGCACCATGAATAGAGTAAACAATCAACCAAAATTCAGTTCATTCGGAATATCGGTTCCGAATATATGGAAAGAATAGTGTTAATTTCATGGATTTTTGACACCCTGTATCTTCCAAACGAAACCGAATTTTGAAAAATGGTATGGGAAAAAAGTGTTTCGTTTGATGAGAGGAATCTACAGTTAAAATATATGTACAAGTCAAAGACTCACCCTGTATACGATGAAATTTAAGGAAAAAACCACGAATTTCAAGAATAATCTGGATGCTTGCCTGGATGAAATATCATCGTTTATTATTTCTTCACTGATTCTTAACAAGGTTGTCGAAATCATTCATTTTTAGTGTTCGTGTCCTATTCTTCAAAATATGTAGTAAGGGTAATCCTCTAAGCCACTACCCTTACTACATATGTTGTCAGAATGTTTATCAACTATGCCGAGACTAAATTTAAATGATGGAAAAACGTTTGATGTAGAGATATGTAGTAATAAAATCCCACAAATGTGGGAGATAAAATTGAACACCAGGTATCATGAAAGTATACATTTAATACGAACAGTTTCTATCAAAAATTTATTGTTACCGGTCCAAATTAAAAATAAATATCAATGAAATACAAACTTCAATATGAATGATGAAGGTCTTTACATACCTAGTATTGAATTGAAATTAATGAAAAATAAAATGAAACTTAGCACTAAATAATCTGTGGCGATGATTCTTAGTAGCAACCAACTAGTTTAAAACATCTGCACAAACCAATATTCCAATCTATATACGTAAATTTTAAAAACTCGATACTACACGGTTAATATCGAATTAATTCACTGAATGTCTTCATTAATCATCACCATGGCCAGGAACACCTATAATATTCACGTTGCATGATTGTTTGTCTGTAGTTGGCAGCGCCCCCAACCACTCGCCGATCCAGACAGCTTTTCAGGGGGTTGGTATGAATTTTTTCAGGGGGTGCCATGAATTGATTTATTGAACTTCCACCAAGGGATTATAGTCAATTTCGAGGTCCAAGGAGGGTTGCCATGGTAATGTAAGTACTTGAGTGTTTCCTAAATGTACTAACTCAATTTCAATCGAGAGATATGAACTTTAAGGTGAGAGAGAGATTTTGCTGAATATTATTGCTTCCTTTCACATCCAAGAGTTTTCGAACTAATGAGAATCTCCGGAGAACAATCCAGTTCATGAAGATTCGAATATGTTGAGTCGACCACAGGGAACGCAGCAATATCAACCGTTATCAAGTTATAAATTCCTCTTAGATAAAATCCATTCAGATATCGCTTGGAATTCTAGAAGCCTACGGAATATCCAGGAGATCCCATACCAAACACAAAACTCTGCCTTCGACCCTAAGATTCCGATAGATATCTTATGTTGATTGAGTGATAAGCCCCGACTTTTCCGTGTCAAGGGCCAGGAAGATCCAGGGCGGCTGTATAAAACCACCATCTCAAATAAACACCGGAATGAAAGAAAAAATCAACCGTTTTCGAGAATTGATTGTCCAGTGACCACAACGGTCTCCGGTGGCTTACCACAAGCCCTTTGTTGCAAGGGATGCTGGAAAAGATAGGGAAGGGGTGGCAGGGTGCGGTAATCCCGCCAACGTGATAATCTCAGCTTGCTTTAATGCCACACGGAGTCCGATTCAATGAACCTATAAACCTATACAACAAAAAGCTCTCCTAACTTACGGACTGCAAGCTTTTAATCCTTTATTTTTTTCAGTTTAAATTGGCTTTGGAGGGTTGGAACTAGTCAGGTGAAAAAGGCTTTTTTCGATCTCCGTTAATTGGGAATTGGCTGGTCTTTTAGGAAGTTACCATGATTCATTATTGGGGTATTTTTCAAGGATTTCGTTAGTCATCCCCAAAAATGAGGGCTTAAACTCGAAAACGGATAAAGCAGTTCCTATACATGTTGGATCTGTATAACGAACTGAGTTAATTAGAGCGAAGTTCTGTTATCCAGGAATTTGGGCAATTTTCAATTCCAATTAATCCTCAGAGGAAGTATTTCAATGAAAAATTCTCAGTTTATGCTTGATTTCATAACTCTACCTTTCATTATGAAATAACGTAAGGGTTACTAATTTAAACCCTGTATGATGTAGCAGGGCTTCAAAAACATATTTTATAGATATTTACCATATGTACAAATATTCACAAAAAAATTGTCATTGTCACTATGACCTTCTAGCCTTATTTTTTATTGATACGTTAGATTATTTGGTGAAATCACAATAAGAATAAATTATTCGAGGAATGAATTCAAATTAATTATTGAGGATTCGAACCTAGAGGTCCAGTCTAGATTTGAAGTAATTTATTCTCTGGGAAAAAAATATGTTTACAACCTCTTACTAGACCTACTCTTTGCGAAAGATTCAATGACTTCACTCAAATCTAGACTTGATGCAGCTTCATTTTCAATTGATAGGTATAAGCCATAAATGTCCCAGTTGAGCTTGGCTTGGCAAATAATTTTATATTATTCTTAATTTGCTGAAAGATCTTTCAGCTTCTACAGAGGTGACAGGAAAATTGTATGGAACAGTAATATTGCTGTAAATACTTCTGTTAGATCGCATTCCAGCATTCCGTATTTCCTTATTATTTTCATATACAATTCATGCCTTATTCAATTCAGGTAGAAATAGGTGATAAATATTGAGAACTTGAATTTGAAAGTTGGTCTCTTTCATATCGCAATATTTACTTTGAAATTGGTCGAAGCTTTGAATTACAGTTATTTCGTCTACCTATATCTAGTAGAAATGATGGTGAAAATTCAAAATTTTGTTGACTGCAGTCATACACCCGAAACTTGAATTCAATAAATCAATCAAATCTTTATTGTACTACAGGCTTAATACAATAGCGTGTACTCGTCAATTTTCAGCATAAATAACATATTATTGAAATAAATATGGACATAAAATGAACTTACAGTCTAGAGCAAACTATACTCATATCACAGATAGGTTTGTGTCGCAGGAAAACTCTTAGAGCGAATAATACGCTTTTGTTACAAGGAGCGCCTTCAATTCTCTTTTAAATTCAATGAAACTCAATAGTTTCCAATGATTCGGCAGTTTGTTGAAAACTGCAACCGAAATATAAGAAGGCGACTTCTAAAATTGAGAAATTATTGTATCGAGCACTCTATGGAAAATATTTATTTAGGAAAATTCTCCCCTGCTTCGAAATCGGTGATCGGAAGCCAATTCATCGAAATATTTTGTATCTTTTTTTTGTCTTTTTTCTTCGAAATGAGGATCTTTACCATATGCTATGACATTTTCTCTAGCCTTGCACTTGAAGGACTCGAAGTCACTCCTATACATTTTTTTCTTCGTATTCGTCTCTTCTAAAGCTCTGCATACGTCGTCCAAACTGACATCGCATTTTTGTAATACTTCAGATGCATAATTGATATTATTGAGAATGCGGTGCATTAAATCGCTGAGGAAAATAAATTCAAAATTCAACATTTTTTTAAATTTCTGCTTGTTTTCGCTCTTATTTGCAAGAATTTATTCTTCTATTTCAGCTAATGCACGAATGATATGAAAAAAAAAATGAAATTTGATTGCCGAAATTATGTTAACCCTACTGTACCATCTAGTTGAATTTAGTTTTTTAGATAGGTGTCCGATTCACCAGTGAATTTTGGCAATAAATCCCTAGATTTGATGATATTTCGGAAAAACATTTTTCAATAACTGAATATAATAAAAACAATGTTATTCACATAATGGATCATAGAGAAAAATCAAAGTTTGAATTTTTTTTTAAGTTCAAACGCAATTTGATGGTCAGCGCTTGGGGGCTCCCTGAGGTCGGGGGCCCTGGTGCACTGCACACCCTTGCACCCACGTAGCTACGCCGCTGGTAGCAGGAATATTGACCAAATACCCGTGATTAGTCCTTGGCGAGTGCAAGAAAATTACAGAATTTCAAGATTCTAGCATTAATTCAGAAACACCCTGTATATCTGTGCCGATCGGAATTTCGTGGTGAGCTGTATAATTCATAAATTCTAAAAGTATACAAATTTCATGAGAATCGTGGACTTATAATAATAATAATTCCTCATGTGAATCAATGAAAGAGATGAAATGAACTACTCAAGAAATTGTTTTCATTCATCAATTTTGAAAATTCGTGATTTTCTCAGTGATGAAATTTTGTTGATATATGAAGATCTAATTCCTCCTCAGAAAAAAAAATTACTCGAGGAATCCGAGGTGATAAGATTACGACATATCAAATCGAATATAAAAAAATCATAATTATATTCGAAAACTTAAAATTCTTGATTGTTTCTGTGGGCCAGCTACAGTGATATAGAACTCTCATTCTCCTTAAAAAAAACATCACTAGACGAGTGTGCGGTGTTAAGATCGGGAAAAATAAAATTAAATCCTGAAGAGAAATAGGTTGAAAAAATGAATAACGATAAGTAGATGGGGAGAAATGGATAAAGAGAAATACATGGAGAGAAATACGAGGATGTATTGATATCTAGTTAGCCTAGACCAGTTCCATGCATAAACAAATTATTGCGATACCATATCAACGAACAATAACTTATTAGAAGTGTCGATGAGGAGTTCTACGTCAAAAAAGTAAACTAGAGTTACGCAATGAATTAAAAAAAAGATGTCCACCGAAATCGTAAAAATCGGAAAATTGGAGTATCGAGCCATCATCAAGTACCAGTATTTAAAAGGGTCAAAAGTTAAGCAGATCTACGAAGATATGCTTAATACCCTTGGTGATCAATGTCCTTCGTATGGGACCGTGAAAAATTGGACTACAAGCTTCAAAAGAGGTAAATTTTCCATTGAAGATGATGACCGATCGGGAAGGCCAGTTTCTGTGACAGTCCCCGAAAATATCGATGCAGTTCATGACATGATTTTATCAGACCGTCGAATTGGGCTGAAACGGATATCTGAAGCAGTGAAGATTTAATACGGACGCGTTCATCATATACAGATATGGAAAATGTAGTTGGAAACACTGGGGTTTCAGTACAAAATTCGAGCAGTCTTCTAGTACAGTTGAACAGTGGAATAATCGAAACCTCAGTGCGATTCGATATCGAAGAAGTGGCTGGTCTAGTATAATAGCAGTTTCGATAGTAGTGGGGAGCCTGGATCTCTGCTTCTCTTCGCGGATCGAAGATCGAATTCAGTCGCAATCCGAACTTGGATCCGATCGGTCATACATTTTGAAAATAAATTAGATTCCGCGTGAACAAAAATGGTTACTGTTCAAGAGAAAATTCAAATAATAAAATGGTATTTCGGTGGTCAATCAATTGCTGAGTTATGGTGAAAAAGACCTGAGCACTAATTTTCAAAGGAAATTATTTGTGTCATTCATTGAGGCAAATTAATACCTCCGATGAGAGTGGAATAAAATTGTCGTATTCATTTTCAACGGACATGATAACACCCATCACTTCGCGCGTTGGGGGTGTTACTGATTCCTTCCTTTAATCTAATTCGATCCGAGATCCTAGATCGTTGCGCTCTGGCCTCTGGCATCCCTACTACAAACTGCCATAAAACTAGACCAGCCGCTTATTCGATATCGAATCGCACTGAGGTTTCGATACTTCCACTGTTCAACTGGACTAAAAGACTGCTCGAATTTTGTACTGAAACCCCAGTGTTCCCAACTACATTTTCCATATCTGTAGTTAGTTCACGTCAATTTAGACATGAGAAAAATGTCTGCAGAATGGATCCCCAAATGTTTAAATGTTGACCAAAATCCAAAAGCGTGCAAGGGTAGAAGCATTGCGTTCGATATGTGCTCGATTTGAAAACGATGTAGACTTCTTGAACTGAATTGTTACTATGGATGAGACTTGGGTACATTTCTACGAAGTTGTCCAAAAATCTGCTGGAAAAGTTCTTGCTTCAGTTTTTTGGGATTGCCGTGGTGTAATCATGATTGATTTTTTGGTAAGGGTAGAACAATAACTGGGGATGACTATTCGACATTACTGACCGCTCAACGGGCAAAAATTGAAGAGAAAAGACGCGGAAAGCTATCCAAAGGTGTTTTGTTCTTACAGGGCAAGTCTTATCTTGCCATGCAAAAAATTCGTGATTTAGGGTTAGAATTACTAGAACACCCTCCTCATTCACCAGATTTGGCTCCGCCCGACTATCATCTCTTTGTTAAACTGAAAAAAAGTTCGAAAGTTCGTTAATGTTCTTCCAACGAGGAGATAATAAAAGCTGTGAAGGACTGGCTTGCATCAGAGCAAAGAGAAACATTTTTTTGAAAGATCTAGAGATGTTACAGGTTCGCTGTAATAAATGTATCCAATTAGGAGGAGAATATTTTGACATTGAAATTTTGTTTGGTTCTATAGAAGGCTTAGAATTTTTCAATATATCCTCGTATATATTTAGAAAAATTCAGTACTTGGAACTAGGAGCATAGAATAACTGGAGGGAAGGCTTCATATGCTCGACAGATCATTTTGAACTGCCAATAACGGCGGAGGTTAGAGTTTCGTGTGACGCCCGATAGATAACGCTGAGATCCTTTATTCAGTAACATGTCAGATATTTTGTTCTATGGCGCTACAATTGCAAAGAATATAATGTGGCTGTCATTGTTATTGATACATTTATGCTTCTTTTTAATTGAAAATGGCCATAAATCATAACATAGCCAATATTGATGACATATCAATGCTTTATTCTAATCAACTTTTTATGCGCAATTTTATGGGAAGTCTGTGATCGGTAATAAATTTGTCAAAACAATATCCTTATCGGAAAAAGCGAACATTCAGGTAAGTATTATTATTATTATACGGGAAGACTGAGGTTTTATCTGTTCTCGTGTATTATACGCAGAATTGTATGGTACCCCATTTACATTCCCTCTGCTAACACTTAGATTCGGAGCGGGAAACATATTTTTCTTCCTATATTCAATCTGATCCTTGTAGCCATTTCTTTACACGTGCTATATGCATTATATTGTCGGATTTACGAAAAAAAGTATGTATTGCTTTCTTTCAAAAGAATATATATTATGATATAGTAATAAATGGGACCTAATAAGTAATAACAACGAATAACCATTAAAGATAATTTTATTAAGGATAGCCATGTTGTAGGAAGAAACGACGTTGTCGCCATCTCGTGACCTTGCGGCGAACTGACAAGTTCGGACGTTTTTGGCAGTTCATTTTCGTAGGGGAGCCTTCTCTCCAGTTATTCTATGCTCCTAGCTTGGAATATAGTTCGGTTGTGTCGTTGCTCAAAATTGTCATGAATAGACGAATTGAAAGTTGCAGTATCTCTGAAACTTGGGAGAGCATGTCATTTATTTAATGAATGGGAGTTGAGAAGTTTCAGTGAAATTCTGGAGTATGATATGTTCAGCGGCAAGTGACAAGTATTCTACTGGTGTACCTATCGTTTTGGATTTTATTCAGGATTCAACTTGAAATGAGATAATTATTTCTTGTCTACAGCCTTAACAAATTGACACAGTATAATACAACAAAAATTAGGGTGAATAATTATTGGTCCTCCCACAAATATCCACTTTTATGCGTACAGTTTATCTGCTTTGTTTATACCTGAAAATGTTTCGATGAGAAAAATTATTCTTGGGGAAAGTCTCGACTGGAATTATCCATTCTTTATCGATTATACCGAGAAAATTCAACTTAGATGGAAAGAAATAGATGGGGAGAAGTCGATGAAGAGAAATAGATGAAAACAAAAAAACGGAGACGAATAAATGAAGAAAAACATATGAAGAGAAGTTGAATCGATGGAGGTGAAATAGTTGGAAAGAAATAAATGGGAAGAAATAGATAGACAGAAATAGAGAGGAAGAAATAGATGATAGGAAATAGATGGGGAAAAATAGATGAGAAGAAATAGAAGGAAATAAGTAGATGGGGAGAAATAGATAGAGAAATAAATAGCGACGAATAGATGAGGAAGAATAGAGGGGTAGAAATAGATAGAGATAAATCAACTAAATCAAGAGAAAAATTGTAAAAAAATATAAAGATACAACTAGTGAGAAAAAGTTAAGACGTAAAGAGTAATGAAGCCAAAGACATATGAAATGGAAAATAAAAAGAGAAATGAAAAAAGATAAAAAAGAGGAATGCGAAAAGAGAAAAGAAATAGAAATACGAATAGAGAGAAACAGAGAAAGGAACTCTATTCGGAAGTGAAAGACTTGTTTGTGATTCTAAATCCATTTTAGTAATCGCATACAAGCTGGACTGATTACCGTCTGTGGGCCATCGTAATTTTGATCCTAACTCCTGAAGCAAGCAAAAAATTGACATCTCCCCATGAACACCTCCCCCAGAAATATTACAGTAATAATTCAAAAGCACCCCATATATCCGTTTTAATTTACTCCATTTTCTCACTCAATATCAAACTCGAAAAAAAAATAATTATGGTCCTTCCAAAAGGCCAGCAGGCCGTTCATCAAGGCAAGTGGAGGCAATAACCAATATTTATGGGGGTCTCTTTAGCAGGGTATTCGTGTAGCCACTAAGAGTATATATCTTCATAATATTTATCAGTGACATATATCGTATAGTGTGGACAAAAAAGTTCGCACTTGCTTGAAAGTCTTTCCTGCCCTACCTCGGCTTTGTATCTGTGCTACCGACACCTAAAAATGGTGTTCATTTCCTGAATAAAACTGAACTGGAAGGAATTATGCGTTCTCAGCAGAATCTGAAGTGACGACCATATCTCAGATAAGCGGATAATCTTTAGATAGATGTATTGGTAGACGTTGTTGGCAAGCCAAGCACTTTCTTAGAATATTCCGCAACGCTATAAAATCGATATTCTTAACATTCACCGAATTCTTTCGAAATCGCTAGACCAGATTTTCTCAGATTAACCCTTCTTCTGTTGGAAAGGTATGGGGGATGGAATTCCTATTATTTTTAGGGTCTTGTGAGAACAGTCGTGGGCAATTCGAGGGAAAAATCGAGAAAAGCTCGGTGGAAATGGTCTTTGTTGTCTGTTTCCAGCCCAGCATAACCGAGATGATTCAATGAGGATATAATGGAGAAAAATTGCAAAGTCAATACTACTCCAATATAATCGGACAAAAATAGGTTTTTTTGTTAAGAAATATCGTGTTTTTAACATTCTTATTCCAATAAGGTGAGTGCTTGAGTATTCTCTAAAGTCTAAATGTATTAACTCAACTTCAATCGGGAAAAATGAACTCTGATGTGTTTCCAGAGAATTGTATCAGGCTTGTATTTGGCCCAGTTTTGTTTCAAGTGGCTATATCTTTCAAACAGAGCCGAATTCGGAAAAATAGAAAGTGAGAAAAAAAGTTCCTTTTGGCCTCAAGAATCTACAGTTAAAATATATACTCCATTTACTTTTATGTCTTTTATTTAATCACATAGGAGGTCATGGTTTCGTTTTCAGGAGTTGGTGAACCTGATCATGGGCGTAGCCAGCTATGGGCAGGGGGGCAGCGGCCCCCCCCTGAAAGAAAAAATGAATTAAATTTGCCTATTTTTTTATCCCTAAATTTTCACATTTTGAAAGACCATGGAGGATGACCATGGTTTGCCCCCCCTGTTATAAATCCTGGCTACGCTCTTGAACCTGATGAAAAGCACAGAACATATGATGAAAAGTCAGTGCGCGCACAGAAAATATCGTTAATGACAAAACAACGTTGCCAATTTCTTTTGTTTACTCTACAAAGTGAAAGTATCAAAGATATTCCACATTTTGTTAGGTTTACAAATTGTTCGCAGGTTTTTGGTATTTAATCGATATTTGCAGGTGAGTTTTCCGTCGAATATCCAAGATTAACGTATGTTTATTGTTTTTAGCACCAGTTTGGAGCGTGAGGACGATTTTCAAGACCAGGACGAATGTTTACATTTCGAGGTTGAAGGGGTACACGGGAATTTCGTTGAAAAAGCTGTTTTTTGGACAGATATCGCAGTAGATGGATCGGATGGAGCCTCGAGAGGTCGATTAGGATGATATTTTTCAGGTTTTCCAAGAAATTTGGCGATATCTGAGCAGATTTTCAAAAGTTAGGTACCTCACTAATGAGGTGGAACTTAGACCTAATTCTCCTATAAGAAACGCCTTTCAAAGGTCGAGATGGTGAAACATGTATTCTTTAGATGTTGTTTGAACAAACGCAGCCGAGTTTTATATCCCAACATTGATTTTAAGAAAGTTATCAACAAAATAAAATTGACATTATTCTTGATTCTTGTAATTACCCATCAATTCATCTCATATCTTTGGGTTGATTTTTTTTAATGAATTCTTGATTAGAATCAACAATTGATGTCGTCAAGTCTTGAACTTTCAGTTCAAGAGGATAATAAACATTAAATCTTCACAAGCATGTATATGAAAATTATGTGAAAGCAATGCAATTTTCTTCCATGGCAAAAATAATATATTTCAACAGTGATCTCTTGTACTTTTCATGCAAATAACTAGAAAAGGAAACCTTTCTATCAATTCATATAAACGTTAATTATTTTCGTCCATCACATCTTTTCCAATTCATTCATTTTCCGAATAAATTCACATTCTGAGAAATACGCTAAAAATGTAGAAAGGGCAACATAGTGTTGACTTGGAACATAAAAATATTTTGAAAAACGTCATAACTTCGATACAGAGTGGAATGTGTCAAATTTCCAGTGCCAGAGTTGTGATTTTATAATTGTGAATGGAGTATATGTACAAGTCAAAGACTCATTCTGTATACGTCGAGTCCTTTCAACAAGTGTTTCGATCACATCCCGCTTTTGTTGGGGATGGAGATTGGTCACCTTGTGCATAAATATGTCCGTGTGGTAGGTTTCCTAAAACCTTGTGTCCTAGATTGACACAAGAGTTGGAGGTGAAGGTAGTCCATACATATTTTTATTAACCTGCACGGTTTCTCTGTTGGTGATGGACGATGACTGTTATCTGTTCTGTCTATATTTCTTTCTTTTATACCAATATTATCGAATTATAGTTGAAAAGCTCTTTGTTCGTCGGAACTATCAAATATCTCGTTTATTTTCGTTTTCATGGCAACATACATCAAAATAATATACGAGTGTACAGTGAGATTACAAATCAATACTCATTTCTAAAGTAGCTTTGAGTCATTGCGCAGAAATGCTTATGCATAGAATAGATAAAATGACTTTATGGAAAAATCATCATCATCGGGCCGTTAGAAGATTGGAAGTCAAGCTGCATTAGAACACTTTCAATGTGTTCATTCCGTTTGTAGAAGACCCAAGATGTTCACTACCAAATATCTGCCATCTAGAACGAGTCGTTAAAGGAATAGAGGATCATGCAGATACGTCAAACAGAACGGCTAGGACGCGGCAGTGGAACGAGATGACTGGATAGATTATTTTCCATAACACTGGATGTTGTTCTAATTAGAGCCCGAAAACGCCAGAGCAATGTGAAATATGATATTAGCTTCGTTAAGCATACGTTTGTTTCAACCCAAATTCTCGCTACAAACATTTGAGGTTTATCCCTGAAATGCGTATTCATCTAAAAGGTCTGGTGGGGGAAATTTTCATTAGTAATTGTTGGTATACCGTAGGTTTTGAATCGATGTGGCAGCAGGACTGGCAGGTTATGTTCCCAGAATTGTACAGGGCGAGTCAACAGTTCTTCATCGGCTGATAAATTTGGGCAAGAGTAAAATGATAATAATTGAAATTGAAATCATTTTCGATGAACACAGAAACGTAAAAGCTTTGTTGGGGGAATTCTTCCATAGAAATCAAGTCGAAATTTTCAGTAGAAATGTAGTTTCCAGGAGAACCAAGGGGTGGGAAATTGGGTTATGCCCCACGAAATAAACAAACGAAATTGTTCTATTTTAGTGGCCATTGTTGAATTTAATAGTAAGCATTTTTCCCGTCTTTACGTCGCCTTTCTCACTTTACGACCGGTCCGAGATTAAGCAATCATAAAAGCAGAATTAAGATTTGTGCTGTGATGGAACACATATGGGGAGAAAATAAATCCTAAATGCCATTACAAGGAACGATGGACCATCATCATCTCAGATAATTTCTTGCTTTGGCTCGCATCCTTAGACTATTTCGTCGGAGAACCTCCGGAGGTTTCCTGTCATAATAATGGAGAACAATTCATCATCGACTTATCGTGGGTTTTTTGGCGTATTTATTATTATTGTAGTGGCGTGCATTGTTTAAATTGTATTTCGACCCAATTTTCCATTTAAATTTGGAAGTAGATATCAGTATGAATATGAACGATCAAAATTAGAAATTAGATCTGACATACTGACTTTAATGAAGTAGATTTATTGCAATATTAATTCGTCAATGTCATAGACCGTTAACATTGGTAACACTTTGAACATCTTTTGTAAAATTTAATTTGGGTAAAAGATATTTTGAAATTATTTTTTTCTCGTTTACTTTTATCATTAAATCTCACAGATGGAAAATCGATATTCCTAAAATAATTTCGGGTAAGGAATGAAATTTTAGCTCTTGTTGAGAATTGATCAAGACACCAATTCAGTCTTTTTGTTTCAAGAAATTGTTATAAATCAAGTACACACATTTTTGAATAATTGAATTTGTCAAATTAATAGAAACATCAGTTTAAGATTGAAAAAAGTTGTCAATCAGTTTTAGTAGAAAATACAGTATATTTATTGGGCAAGGTGTTTATTCATTTAAACCCATACATTTGTTGGTCCTTCGTGTATTCAAGAATCGCATATGGAATACGGTATAACCACGAGAAGCAAAAGTAAGTCCATGCAGGATCTTCATGTTCACACTTCTCGTGAGAAGGGAAGAAAAGGAGTAGGGTGATCCAGGGTCGTGCAGAATTCTTCAGAAAAGAGGTCCGAAGTAAATTCAAGAGCGATGGTTCCACCACTTCTGTCTACCAGATTCGTCGCTAGGAATATGACGGAGCAGAAGTCCGACATATCAAGCCGAACGACAGAAACGAAGCAGCAAGAGGTAGCGGCTTCAACTGGTAAGTCCCACTCTAAACACTCAAAGAGAACCTTACGTAGAAAGCTTAAAGATCAAATACAGTTAGATAATGAACTTCTCAAACTAGAAATAGAAGAACAAGAAATAGCTCAAAAGAAAAATTATTTGAAAAGGAAACTACTCGAAAACGATTTGATTTTGAAAAAACTAAACGATAAAGCAAGAAGTGACTGCAAATCAAGCAATTCAAGTATGACAGATTTTAATGTCCCACAGAAGCCTGTTAGTGATGAAGAAAAGGTAGAAAAATGGTTAGAAGATTCTATCAAATCTGAATTTTCAGGAAGCAGAAATTCGCAGAAAAATGAAGAATGCCGGGAAGTTGATACTCTTGAGATAATGTTGGCAAGACAATGTATTGATAAGGAATCATGCACGGGTATAGAAGAAATAATGCGTATCCTTAAAAACAGATTTGGCAGACCTGAACTGATTGTGAAAGTGTTAATTCAAGAGATCAAGTCTTTACCATTCATGAAGATCTATGATTTCAATAATTTAGCATTATTCTCTGACAAACTTCAAAATTTGACGTCAACTTTGAAGGAATTCAACATGAATAATTATTTATGGAAAACTGGTTTAATTTGGAAAACGAATAAGATATTTTTTCCTTATTCAAAATCACTCGCTTTACAATGTTCACGTTATATAAATCAACGCATGTCGAAAGATGCAAGTTTTTCTGATGCCTACGAAAAAAAGATCGAGGAATATCTTGGGAAAGGTTATGCGAGAAAACTATATATGGAAAAGATTGGAGAAAGTACTCAAAGTGTTTGGTATTCGTCTCATTTTGGAGTAACTAATGAAAACAAACCAGGAAAATTACGATTTGTACTTCATGCTGCTGCCAAAGTTAATGATACGAGTTTAAATGATTTTTTTCTGAAAGGTCCTGATTTGTATAATTCTTTAATAGAAATATTAATGAAATTTAGGGAAAGAAAGTTTGCTTTTTGTGCTGATATTAAGGAAATGTTTCATCAGATAAAAATAAGAAGAGAAGATCAATCAGCTCAAAGATTTTCATGGTACGACAAAATCGACAACAAGGTGTCAGAATATGCAATGGAAGTAATAATATTTGGAGCAGTGTGTTCACCATTTGCTGCCCAATATATAAAAAACAGAAACGCAATAACGCATCTGAATTCAAAAATGAATATCCACGCGCAGCTAATGCTATCAAACATCTTCATTACATGGACGATTATTTAGATTTTAGATAGTGTGGATACCATAGAAAAAGGAATTCAATTAGTAAATGAAGTCATTTACATACACAAAAGAGATGGCTTTGAGATTAGAGGTTGGACTAGAAATTCTGTGTCATTTTCCTGATGCATTGAGAAACATAGATGGCAAATCGAATTCGAAAAATATTCTACCGACAGAAAGAATATAAGGCCTCCAATGGAATCCAAATAAGGATATATTATACTTTCTAATCAATTTTGAAGTAAATAGAAAAATTTTAAATCTAGAAAAGACACTCACTAAAAGAAAAATTCTCAAAGTGATAATGTCCTTTTTTGATCCATTTGAGTTATTAGGTTATTATGTTGTAAGGTAGAGTGTTTAGAGATGGGTGAAGAAGAAGGTTCTTCACGAGGCGGAAAATGTTGAGAATGGATCAAGACACCAATTCAGTTTTTTTGTATCAAGAAATTATCATGAATCAAGTTGACACATTTGAATAATTGAATTTGTCATTTTTAATAGAACATCAGTTTAAGATTGAAAAAAGTTGTCAATCAGTTTGATTAGAAAATACAGTCTATTCATTGTACTAGGTGTTTATTCATTTAAACCCATACAGCTCTTTTCAAATGAGAAACAAGCTACTGACACATGGAATAGGAATTTATTTTGTAGTGAATGCTGGTCCCACAATGATTTATACCATTTCGGAATCTCAATGGAACAGGCATGTTTTTTCGTAATTTTGCACTAAGGTGCCAATGTTTTTTCACACCACGTCAGGTCGAACTTTGGAAAACTGAACAAAACATGAAATTTGAGCAAGATCTTTGTTTAAAAATCATATCAAACATTAGATAGAGCATCTACCCAGGAAAACCATCCAAAAAACAAACGCATTTCTGTATTCAATTCCACTAAACTCTGGGCAAAAATGCTATCCAATTCCGGCCATCATTAATCATTTATCGACAGCACAATACATTCACCATTACTGTTTCTCCAGCCTCATTCTCGAAAAAGTCCAATGACCCCGCTGGACCATACACCGCACCGGAGAGTCACACGTTGTGGATAGAGATGCTTTTCAACTTGGGTTTTCCGAGCCACAGATACGACAATTTTGCATGTTAACGAAGCCACCGAGGTTGAAATGGACCTCATCACTCAACATGATTTTTCGATGGAATTCCGGATCATTTTCATGCATTTCAAGGACCCAATCAGCAAAGACTGGTTGATTGACTTGTTAATGATCAGCCGGCTAGAGTTCTGGTGTTAACAGAACTTTTAAAGCTTCAAGATCCAAATCTTTATTCTTTATGAGTTTATGCAAAGTACGGTGTAATGACGTTTTTGTGATTCCAATTGCTCTTCAGGGAAAAATAAAAACCGGTCTATATGTTTTCATAAATTTCCTAAACACTATACAGGGTGAGTCTTTGACTTGTACATATATTTTAACTGAAGATTCTTGAGTTCAAAAGAAACCTTTTTTTCATTTTCCATTTTTCCGAATTCGACTCTGTTAAAAAAATATAGCCATTTGAAAAAAAATTGCTAATTACGCCCCTGAAATGATACTGTGGAATTGATTCAAAGTTCATATTTCTCGATAGAAATTGACTTTATACATTTAGGTAATACTCAAGTACTTACCTTATTGGAATAAAAATGTTGCAAACACGATAATTTCAACAAAAACAGTTAGTTTCATCGGATTATATCCGCAACTAAAAAGCCACATTTATTCCACCAAAATAAGTTCCTTCTTCGATTCTTCTGCAGATTAGTTTGTAAACACTTGTTCATATTTTCCTCGAAATTCCCAAACAATATCATGAAGAAAGACTTTTCATTCAGATTTATTATCAAACAACCTAACCTAATCTAATTTGTATCGATTCTGTGAATTTTTGCACAGAAATTTCAAGAAGATGTTGTCAGCTTGCTGATATTTTCATTGAGGTTAAGGATGTTTCACGAAACATAGTATAAATCACGATACATTTGTGTACCGTGGTATAAACCATCATAAGATCACTGAACCAGCAACATACTACAGTGGCTCTATGCTTGGACCTGTCGAAGGCTTTTGATAGGGTTGATTATGAGAAGCTATTAGCAAAAATGGAAAAGTATGGGATTAGAGGTGTAGCACTGACACTGATGAGGTCATATCTCACAAACAGGATGCAAAAAAAAGCCAGCAAGGGGAAAGATGGAAGCCTAAAATCTTCTGAATGGAAACAAGTATGTAGTGGGGTTCCCCAGGGATCCAACCTGGGTCCATTGCTCTACATACTTTATACAAATGATTTGGTTCAATTCATTGAGAATGATGTTGTTATGTTTGCAGATGATACAACAATAATATCTATAGCTGAAAATGAAAATGAGTGTAGAATAAGTCTCAAAAATGATATGGAAAAGATGAACAAATGGTTCAGAGAAAACAACCTAATGCTCAATATAAACAAAACTAAACTCCTATGGTTCAAAGGTGAGGGAATATATGAGCTAAATCTAAAATACCAAGACATTAACATCGAAACAGTCTCAAATCTATCATTTTTGGGAATAAACTTTGATCAAAGACTAAATGGAAGAGTCAAGTTGAAAAACTTGCACCAAATATAGCACGATACTGCTACGCATTAAGGATCATCCGAGATACAGTGGGGGTGGATGCTGCATTGTCTTCCTACCATGCATATGTGCACTCAAAGATTAGATATGGGATCATCTTCTGGGCAAGGTCTCCAGAAGTTGAGAGAATCTTCCTGCTGCAGAAAAGATGCTTGAGAGTCATTTTCAAGATGAAACGAACTGAAACTTGCAAAGACATATTTCAAGGTTTTGGCATACTGACCCTATACAGTCTGTATATATATGAGGCTGTAATGTTTGTCATCAATAATCCAACTGAGTTCAAACATATGGAACATTCCTACAACACCAGAGGGAAAAATCGCCTGACTGAGGATAAGCCCAATTTTACATACTTGCAGAAAAATGTTACATATTGGAATAATTTACCACAAAAATTTAAAAATCGATCACTCGGTGTACAAAAAAGTAGCCTTAAACGTTTTCTTGCAAACAAATGCTATTATAGTTTCAGCGAGTTCCTGAATGAGAAAAATTATGGGGAACTGTAGAGTTTGTTTTTTGTTTTTTATTTAAATTTCTTTCTTGTATTTTGACATGATCAACACCTGTACTGGTTCTAAGATTTAATATATGTATCTCTCTCTCTCTCTTTCTCTATAAATATCTATGAATTCTGCCGTTTCCATCATAAATCGACTTTGCCGCCAAATTTTACCACGCATGCGCAGAGCGAAAACCGAAGTATGTATTGGTTATCTGGACTCTGGAGGCCAACTATAAACAATAACAAACCAGAGTCTCTGCACAAACTGTAAACATTGTGTGAAGTTCTGAATACATTCAGTAAATTATTGTTCTAATGTGATTATTATGTGAAGTGAATTAATATAATTTAAAACGTGTCGAGTTTATAAAATTCCAAGAGGATGTTGTTTAGATAGAAACATCGCCACAGATTATCAGGTATCGTATTATTTTTCATTAATTTCAATTTGATAAGTAGATTGTATCGAGATTCATCATTCATATCCGAATTTTGTATTTCATCGACATTTAACTTCAATATGGACCGGTAACTATGAATTTTCAATAGAAACTGTGCGTATTAAATCCTCCTTGGTGTTCAATTTTATCTCCCACATTTGTGAGATTTCATTATTAAAATATCTCGACAAAATTGATAAATATTGTGACAACATTGTGAACTCGTTTAGAGACCAGAGAAGGAATAATATTCGATGATATTTAATTCAGAGACGCAATCAGATTATTCTTGAAATTAATGATTTTTTCGTCAAATTTCTCCGGGTAAAATTGGAAATAACTCGAAAACGACGCGTTTTATTGAAAAAAATAAGAATACTTTTAGTTTCCTAAATGATTGATTCTTTCGAAAATATGAACCGTTTATCTTTTTGATAGTATATTCTAAAACTAGTTGCAGAATGGGCTCCTATTCCAATACGAATGCGAAATTCGAAAACGAGCGACGAAGGAGCGAGTTTTCGAACGCATGAGAATTGGAATTGCATTCTGCAACGAGTATTAGACGATATTTTTTTTCTATTTCACTCAAATTATGTGAAATTCAATGAAAAAATTCAAATTATAGGTCCTAGTGACTTTCATATTATATCTTGGCAGTTGGTGTGAATGTTAGGAAGCACGAAAGTTGACATTTCCAAATTGACGTTTGCTGAAATTTGAAAGGATCGGAAGTCATTGCTGACAACCACAAAACGAAAAATGTTACTGAAAACGATGCTGTAATGAATTCATTACAGCACTGTTTTTAGTACTGTAATGAACACATTACGATACTTAAATAGAGAAAGTGGTTTTATGCTGTTTTAGCGTGTAGTGATGAGTCGACTACCCTGTAACTTTTATACTAATGAAGATATTGAATAGGTTTCAATTGAGGAATATGCACCATGAATAGAGTAAAAACTCAACCAAAATTCAGTTCATTCGAAATGGCTGTTCCGAAGATATAAACAAAAAAGTGTTTTTTTATGGATTTTCGACACCCTGTATCACCCAAACCAAACCGAATTTTGAAAAATGGTATAGGAAAAAAGTGTTTCGTTTGATGAGAGGAATCTACAGTTGAAATATATGTACAAGTCGAAGACTCACCCTGTATATCACCAATGCTTTTGATAAAGGAAACGTTGGACTGAAGAAAAGCATGGATAAAGTAAGGATGGAGAAACCTTGCTAAAAAGATTTTCGTTAAGAGTTTCTCGAACAACTGCGAACAATATTTTTGTGAATATACTAAGTATTTAGTTCTAAGGTTGAATTTATGAATTCACCGCAGTTCGGGAATAGTCAAGTGATATTTGATTGAAAGGAAACACCATACACAGATCTTCATTTTTTTCATGTCGCATCAGAACTTATTCACATTCAAATCATAGTTTATGGCAGATGTTGATCTTTTTGTGTTGCTATTTTGTAGATTCCCATTAAAATGAAAAACATTCAAAACAATCTTTATTTTTATGATTTCCATCGAATTCATCGTGAAATGTCGATCCAATAAGAAGGAAAAAGCCTATTTGTACACCAAAATTTTATAAACTCGACACTGCATTATCAATAATATTAATTAACTGAAATTATTCTCAAAATCATAAGGAGATGAAAGAGAAATACTTTAAATAATCTGTTTTACATATCAAAACAACGTAGCTTCAGAAAAGAGTACCTACTACTTTTCCTCCATGTTAGTTTACAGTCAGGAGCGCCCCCATCGGCGGTTAAAATCGCCAATTAAAAATGAAATTTGAACAAGGGCTTTCCTGTATACTGGTATACAAGTTGGAATAGACGAGTCCCTTCATGCTGGCCAACTGTTTAAAATTGCCTGAAAATCACTTCCCTTTTTTTCGCAATGATTCAACTCTTACCTGAAAGCTTTAATCCTAATGAGTGTATCCTGAAAATATTAGATGTCACGAAGGTCTTCATCAAAAGCTATAAATTTTTGTTTTCTTAGGGTTTCATCAATGGAAAATAAATATCCCCAACAAAATGTTTGAATGGAGAATTTGAATTTTTCGAATCAAATGATGATTTCGCTTGAGTTTGTTTTTTATAATAACTTTTCTGATGAATGAGATGTTTCTATTAACAATGTAAAAATGATTCAAGATACTGCAGAAATATCAAATCCAAATTTCATTAATTTCCGAAGAAGGAGCACTCGTATAAAGACCTGTTGCAAGATGTAAAACTGATTATTATAGGTGTTTTCTTTGGATTCGTAGAGATCATAGGAAGACTTTCAGTGAATTAATGTATTATTAACCCTGTATTGTGGAGTTTATTAAATATAGGTGCAAAATTGGGTTTTCGCTTCTAATTGGATAGAAATTCTACAAGGAATTCAAAGGAAATTAGGGAAATAAATGATTGTTTTTAATGTTCTTTATTTGCATGGAAACTTACTACAGAATAACAACCCGAAAGTATTTACAACTGCCATAGACTATGATCTGGATGTGAATAAGTTCTGATGCCGCATGAGAAATTAGGATCATTGTACTGGAAAATCATTATAATGAAGTATCACTTTGAAATCATAGTATATTCTTAATATGTAAAGTGGTAATTTCATCAATTCAACATCAGAACTTGGCCAGTGTATACCACATCTCAAAATAATAAATACAGACATTATATTTACTAAAAATATTGTTCGCAGTTGATTGAGAAACTCCCTTAAAAATGGCTACTTCACAAACAGTTTCAGTTTTATTAATACTGGAACTAATCTCTCTAGAGCAATTCATTTATGGATTTTTCAATCTGGATAAAAATCTGAAATTAACTTGACATAATCGTCCACGTGAAGGGAACAAACACATATATTCTTTGCAGCAAGGTTCCCATCCATAGTTTGTCTATTCATGCTTTTCTCCAGTCCAATTTATGCAATATGCCAAAGGCATTAGTGATATTCGCCATTCGATGTTGAGGCATCTTTCTCAGGAAATTTATATCAAAACGAACAGCCGTGTTTTTACTTTTCCTTGAAGAGCAATTGAGAACAGTTTTTTCCAGTACTAGTACTTTGCTTAAATTGTTATATAATCATCTACTGGCCTAAAATTCAAATATATCATGAGGATTGAAACATAAAAATCTTTTCGTGCAGATACCTACTTCACCTTTTCTGATTTCCATCTTACAGAAAGATGAAGTCACAGCTCAGTACCTCGAATTACGAGGATCATATCCCTCAAGAATACCTGAAACAGCCATTGATTTAGAATAGATATTCTAATTTCTAAGTCAATGAAAACAGCTTAGGAGCAAGTAAAAATATAAACAAGTCGTTTTCTAGGTTGGAAAGTCATAGATTTCCATTAATGAAAACATAAGAAAACAAAAATTTATAGCTTTTGATGAAGACCTTCGTGACATCTAATATTTTCAGGATACACTCATTGGGATTCAAGCTTTCAGGTAAGAGTTGAATCATTGCGAAAAAAAGGGAAGTGATTTTCAGGTATTTTTAAACAGTTGGCCAGCATGAAGGGACTCGTCTATTGATCCACTGTGTCACCCCAGTGCCCCGATTAACAGAAACATGAATTTAACAGCCGCATTTGCGGCACGTAACATAAACTATATAAAATTTATACGATCCAAAAACACCCCTCTGAAATCCGTTATCTCAGCTTCTTTCTGAACCGTGTAATCCGAGGTTTTTCCGATACCCCTCAAGGTGTCGCCTGATCACGAATAAATTTCCTATACGGCAAGGCGTCCTAATATTAAATTCGTCATTTCCGCAGATAGGAAAGGGATGCGCTGAGCCTTTAGGTCGGAACTGATCCTTCATTTAATTATGGCGTCCAAGGATACGCGTGACGGAGGGTGAAGAAACGCGAATCTGAAACCGTGCGACATGTATCCCCGGAATTACTGATGCAGAGATCCGGGTAAACACGCTCTGAAATACATTATACATGGCTGCTTGGCCAATCTAGACATATTGAATGTGCAGTGAATCCAGATGGACTGGCTTTAGGCTTGTTGGAACGGCGAACCGAACTATTTCAATACTCGTTACATAAATGGGTTGATTCCGAATTAATTTTGATCGAGATCTGCAGGCGAATATGACGGATGAATTTTTCATATTGAAACTGCCCAATAAACACACAAACGTATAATAAACGTTTATTTCTAGTGGCTGAAGTTGATTTAACGTTACACGTTGAATTTTCTACGTTACATCCGAAACGAAAATTCCACGAAACGTTGATTATACACATAATATACGTATCCAATTCAACTGTTTGACTCATCCACCATTATGAAACGTATATTTATTACATTTTTTCAAACGTTCTTTCAACGTGAGCTCAGTAACATTGAATAAACGTTAAATGAGTCACTCTTCATCAACTCTGACGTAAACCAACTTTAATTCTACTAATTACATCCGAAACACAAATTCAACGAAACGTTGAATATACATATAATATACGTACCTAATTCAACTGGTTGATGAACCGTTATAAAACGTATATTTATTGTATTTTTTCAAACGATTTTTCAACGTGAGCTCTTCAACATTGAAGAAACGTTTAATTAGTCACTCTTTATCAACTCAGACGTCAACTTACTTTGATTCTACTTGTTACAACCGATACACAAATTCAACGAAACGTTGATTATACATATAATATAGGTACCCAATTCAACTGGTTGATTCATCCACCATTATGAAACGTATATTCATTACAGTTTTTTAATTGTTTTTTCAACGTGAGCTCAGTAACATTGAATAAACGTTAAATGAGTTACTTTTTATCAACTCAGACGTTAACCCACTTCAATTCTACTTATTACATCCGAAACACAAATTCAACGGAACGTTGATTATACATATAATATACTTACTCAATTCAACTGGTTGATTCATCCACCATTATGAAACGTATATTTATTACATTTTTTATTTATTACATGTATTGTATTATATCAGCTTCTTATTAATTCGAAGGAATATTTAACAGCATATTATAATGAAGGTAGGTACCTAAATATACCTTCTTGAAACGCTTTCAATGTTTCTTTTATAAAATCTTTCATTTCGAAAGGATGGAGAAATATTATCATTTTATGTGAAGTGATATAGTGATTTCATACCTACCGAAATGTCCGAACTTATTTCCTGCATTCTTTACTTTGAATTTTTTATTCGTTCAAAATATGAAACCCATTATTAGTAATAACCTTATATTCGTAACATACATCGTCTTTGCTAAAATCAATTAATAGAAAATTATGAAGTTTCTTGAAAGATAATAATTAATCAACCTAGGCAACGGTGCACTAGAGTCGGCAGGGGTTGTGATGACGTGATACGTGATAGTGCCGGCGCCATATAGGCCGGCGCCGGCGATCCTGCTGTGATCGAGTTGAGTTGAATCCTGCATTCGTGCATTCCACATATTGAAGAGCTAGTGCCGCAGTCACGGTAGTCACCCGATAGTTCCCTTCGCTATTTTCGACGTGGTAAATCGAGTTTGCTAGGAAAATTATCTGATTTGTTTAGAAGTGCGACAAAAAAGATTTTGGTAAGTACTTATCAGTACCCTAAAGTTTCATATTGATTATTGAAAGAAGATTGGAAAGCTTCCAGAGCTCTTCTGAAAAATCGGAGAACTCGAATATGGAACATTTAACACCACCGATTTTTATGGATGAATCAGTTCCTGTTTCATCAGCAGAGGATACCGAAATAATTTGTGAGTAAATGTTAATTTTCGGACATATCTACATAATATGAAAGCTTTGTCATTCCTAACACAGTTAATTGTGAAATTTGTTACATAAATAATGTTAGTTTGTTTTTTTACGAAGGCATAAATAGCAATGCTAAAATTATAACCCCAGTTCCCTGTAAAAATAATTATTCTCGTTTTTTTTAAGGTTAACCGATATAAGTCAATGGGAGGTAATGGTCCCGAGGACCATACCAGAAGAATTCTCAGATTCATATTGAGTAATGATTTAGCTTGCCAATACAATTGGAAGGGCAGGGAGAAAAAACCTTTTAGAGACAAGAAGTCTACGGAACTCATTTATGGTAAGGCTTCATTTTGTAGACCTATATTTTCAAAATATCTAATGAGCATTTTGGGTTTTTTCAGTGGCTGTCAAGAAAGAATTTGCGGCAGCCACAGACCTAAAAATTGCAGACGCAACAAAAGATTGGCTGGAATTTGCGAAAGAAGACTCAAGGATACTGCATTAAGTAAAGAAAAAAAAATGAAATTTAAACATTTTTTTCAATATGTAGGTACATTTAAAAATCTATAAATTTTTTTGTTTGTTCTCTTTATATTTATAGTTGTGTTTTTTCTTTCATATTTTACTTATTCTGTTTATTTTTTTATTATTACAAAATATTGATGAATCTGTGTTTAATTGTCAGCATTTTGAAATTGTTGTCCACTTGAATAGACAAGTACTTGAATATTTCCCAAATTTTTCACCACAGAAAAAATATTTTACTACTTACGATAACTACACCTATATATATGACCAAAATTATATCTCCAATGATAAACATTTCTTGTGATAATACTTCATTTAAAATTTGGACCAAAATTTATTTCCTCTTCTTTATTTTCATATTCATGAAAAAAACATTTGAATATCTTGAAAGTTTTTAGAATATTTTTCAAGATGTAGATGACAAAGGTTTATAAGTTTCCTTAATTTAGGACAAATTATGCTGAAATTCAAATAATAACAATTCAAAAATATTTTTACTCAAGATTAATTCATTCTCTAAAATCAACGTTACCTTGACTCTTGCAATGAACGTCGAATATTTGTGGTATTTTGGTATTAACATCAACGTTATTTCCGAAACGAAAATACGTCGTTACGTTGAAACTTAAAAATAACGTTATATCAAGGTATTTTCATTCCCTAAAATCAACGTTACCTTGACACTTGAAATGAACGTTATATATTTGTGGTATTTAGGCATAAACATCAACGTTGAGAATTCGTATACCATCAACGTTATTTCCGAAACGAAAATACATCGTTACGTTGAAACTTAATAATAACGTTATATCACGGTATTTTACTTATGACAATAGGAGGTTTGCAACGTTGAATCAACGTGCAGGGAAAACGTTACGATGAAACCAAAAAGAAACGTATTTCATAACGACATTTTACCGTTTTTTCAACGATGAAATTTAGTGTCGTTACCTAAAAAATACAACGTTTCTTAATGGTTACTGTGTTTATTGGGTGGATTTTGAAAGCAGGTTGACCCAACTAAAACACTACTACACTCAACTCATTTCGAGATTGAAAAATAAAAATTAAAAGCAAAAAAACCTTTTTTATGCTCTAAAAAGTAGAAAATAAAATTTTCCTTTGAAATTTCAACTATCAGCTTTTATGATCATATAAATTGAGTATAATGAAGTTATAAGTTGATAGTTGAAATTTTAAAGGAGAATTTTATTTTCTTCATTTTAGAGCATTTAAGAAAAAGCTTTTTTCAAAAGAGGTTTTTTTGCTTTCAATTTATTTCTTATAGTACGGTGTTATTGACCTAAAAAAAGGCCTAACCTTGACATCCAAAGTAAAAGTTTTATTCCAACTCCAAATTGTTCTATATAACCCTCTTATTGTTTGGTAAAAAGTTACACCATTTTGAGCGTCGGGTTTGGGGGGGAGGGGGAGAAAAAGTAGGAAATTTAGTAGTTTTTTTAGTTGTTTGGAAATTGGTTGAAAACTAAGCTGTTTAGCACAAAGAGTGTTATATACAAAAATATTCTACATGAAATTTTAAACTAAAAATGTCCTATGCATATTCCCTGTAAAATTTACGGTTCATGAGTTGCAGACGGTGTAAAAATAAAAATGATGCTGACCTATTATTAGTAGTCTTAACAGCTATTGATGAAGCAAAGAAAGATGTTCAAACGTGTGTTATTGGTGATGACACGGACTTATTAGTACTGTTGACTGTCCACGCACCTTCAGGGAATAAACTGAAAATGGTCGTACCTAAAAAAGGAAATCACCAGGAAAAAGTGTACATTATTTCTGACATTCAGCAAGGCATTGGGGATATGAAAGATGTACTTCTGGTTACATACGCCTTCACAGGATGTGACACTGTGTCTGCTGTCTATAAGAAGGGAAAAATTGCACCTTATAGGAAAGTTCAAGCCAACACCGTTCTTCGTGAAAAACTTCTGGTCTTCAACAACCCCAAAGCCGACCCCAGTGCAGTGGCTGATGCAGGAAATAACTTCCTACTTGCAATGTTTGGAGCCAAGAACACTGAAGATCTAGATTGTCTCCGCTACCAGTCCTACTTGAAAACGATTGCAAAGCAGCCTATACATGCATTACTGAAGTTGGATGCACTACCCCCCACTTCAGGAGCGTCCAGACAGCATTCATTTAGGACCTACCACCAGGTACAACAGTGGCTGAATGAAGATAAGGATCCACTCGAGTGGGGTTGGAAGAAGATTGGCGACCACCTGACACCAATTACAACAGCACGTCCTGCAGCCCCCCAGGAATTACTGTCCCTTATAATGTGTACTTGCAAAGATGAATGCGTTCGTAATCGTGAATGCAGAAGGCGTGGTCTAAACTGCACTAGCATATGCAGCAATTGCTCAGGCCAAGCATGTGATAACATGGACAATAATAACATCTTAGACGACGAGCTAGAGGAGGAGGATAATGTGCTGGAGGATGAGCGAAGTTAATAAAGACATTGAACATTCCAAATTTGAAAGATATTTATGCTTAAGAAGTGAATTTATGTTGCAATGTTCGTAGAAAGTTCAGGGTGGGTTTCTCCGTACCACATATGGCCTAGGCCTGTGGAAGCCTCTTTTCCCTTAAAAAAGAGTGCCCCTTGATAAGGTGGTGAGGTTGTCGTTCCTTCAAGGGCTTATCACTTACATACCACCGGCCACTGAAATAGCAACATTCTTTTACGAAGCTTATTTTTTTTTAAAATTATCAAAATTACGAAAAAGTTAACATTTACACCTGTAACTCTCGAACCGTACTATTTAGAGTGATTATGAAAAGGACCATTCTTATTTAAAATTTAACGTAGAACATTTTTGTATATAACAATGTTTAGGATAAACCGCTTAGTTTTTGAAATATTTACGAAAAACTAAAAAAACTAGTGATTTTTCAAATTTTCAAAAATATAACTGAAAACAATGCTGCAATGAGTTCATTACAGCACTGTTTTTAGTACTGTAATGAACTCATTACGATACTGAAATAGAGAAGAGCTTTTAAAAAACAGAATATTCCCCAAACGATAACATACACATTATCAAAACTCTTGTCCCCCATAGGTTCCTCAAGAAATAATAAATCATCTTTGTTCTAGAAATGAGATAAATAAACTGCTCCACATGAGTTAGGGATATTGACTTAAATTGCACAAAAATTTAGTTGAAATGAGATTTTTGTGATGAAAATTCATATTAATATGATTTCAAGTTGCAAATTAATTTTAGCCTGTAGGTCTGCACGGTATACAGGGTGGTTAAGAAAAATCGAGTAAAATAACGAAATTTCATTCCCAGAGAATTTAAGCATTTTAAGACTATCAATACAATGTATGGCCTCCACGGGTATCAATAACAGCTTGACATCTTCTTTGCATACTACATTGTTGAACATTTCTTGAGGAATTTGGTTCCATAAACGGGGCAGAAGCTCTCTCAGATCATTTAAGGATTCTGGAGTAGGTTGATGATTATCTAATCTTCTTTGGAGCATATCCCATGCCTGTTCTATGCAATTCAAATCTGGTGAGTGCGGAGGTATTGGTAAATGTGGAATACCAAGCTCCTCGCGCGCATTCTCAACTATGGCTGCACGGTGCGGTCTAGCGTTATCGTCTAGAAATTGAAAAGTTCCACCAAAGCAGGGTGAAAATTTGGCACAAAATTGTCAATGACATGCTCCCTATAGTGTAGGGCGATTCTGGGGTAGGTTGATGATTATCTAATCTTCTTTGAAGCATATCCCATGCATGTTCTATGCAATTCAAATCTGGTGAGGCGGTCATATTCCCAGGACAAATGTGTAGATCTGTGCGCCTGTTGAAACATATCCTGGCCCATACCATAACACTACCCCCTCGGAATGGATGGACTTCTTGGACATAGCGACGATTACGGAGTATGCGTGGGATTGTCCATACCCTTATTCTTCGAGAATCTGAAAATCGTCCATATCTGGATTCATCAGTGAAAAGGACACTACGCCATTGATCGTTCCAATTGATATGTTTCCTTGTCCATTCCAGTCTTTGACGCTTATGGTCACCTGTTAATGGAACTCCTCTGGACGTCTAGAACTTAGATTCACCACTCTCAAACGTCGTGTGATGGTTTCGATGGAAACTTGGACCCCATTTGCATTTTGAAGAGTATTCCGTAGCATTCTACACGTAGATGTAGGGTTTCTTCTCGCCGAAACGGTCCTGAGCAGGTGTTGTTTTTCGTCGCCCACCAAGCCTTGGTCTTTCTAACACGGAACCTGTCCTGTCTCCCTGAACCTATTTCAAAGTCGAGATATCACACTTTGGCTGACTTGGAGCCTTTCCGCTACAACAACCTGAGGTAAGCCACCCTGTAGCATTCCGATCGCCCTATTAGCCTCAGCGTTTGTTAATTTACGTCTTGGCATTTTCAGAAAAATCGTTTCAAATCGAAGCCGTTGATAAACTGACTTCATTTCAAAATAAGAACATTCATGAAGCACATGCAAAGAACCAAACTTCCGAAAAAAGGCGACCAGATTGACGAAATGTCTCATACTAATTTTGATTGGATCGATTCAAGTTGTTATTGAGTTTTAAATGATTTCACAGCGATTTTCTCGAAGATTACATACTTTTAAAAACGATTGAATAAGATATCCCTAACTCTTATGGAGCAGTATGTTTTCCTCTATTCTAACCGCAATATATTTGATAGAAAATCTTTGTCTGTTACTCTTTATTTTATGGAGGAGACAAAATTGGAAAAATGAGAAAATATATAAATTTATTGATTATTCATTTTTAATTAATTATAACTGAATAAAAATTCAATAGTCCGTATATTACCACAATATCTCCTTTCAATCAATTGTCCAATACCCCTAGGCATCCTAAGAATCAAGTCTTTAATGAAATTTTCAGACATATCGTTCCATTCTTCCTGAAGGGCCAAACTCAATTCGTGAAAAGATGAAGGTAGGTTCTGGCGACTGGATATTGCTCTCCCTAAGTAATACCATACGTGCTCAATCGGATTCATGCCCGGTGAGTTTGCTGGTCTGTTCATTCTCTGCATATTGTTCGCTTGAAGAATGTTTTGAACGCTTCGGGTGCGGTGTGGTGGGGCGTTATCATCCTGATAAATGAAATTATCCTCGAATTCGTTGCACAGAGGATCAATGATTGGTTCAATGATGTTTTCTACGTAGATGGCTCCAGTCATTGTTCGTTCTACATTAATAGGATGGGTACGGCGACCGAACATTATAACCCCCCTGCATATCATAGATACGCCTTGAAAGGGCACAACTTCCTGGATGAAATTGAGTCGCTCTAGTCAGCCTGGACCTCTCCAAACCCTTTCTCATCGACCATCCTTTCGTAAAACGAATCGTGACTAGTTCGAAAAATGTACGTTGCGCATTTGTGGTAAAAGACAGTCTTGGTGGTGTTCTGTCCATTGCCGACAGAAAGCTCTATATTCAGGTGATAGCCGAGGTACTCTTGAAGGTTTTCTTGCCCTTAAATTTGAGGAATGCTACCCTTTCCTCATGGAACTGGTTGAGACTAACTGTCTATATGGTCCACAAAAGATCACTTCGAAGATACCGTTCGATTCCTTCGAGTAAAATTTGCGATATAATGGTCTTCCCTTGCAGATGTTCCTCTGGGTCGACCACACATCGGTCTTTGAGCTACGCTGCAGTTATCCAGAAAAAGGGCCACTATGATCCTTACTAAAGTACGTGGAATATTCAAACATGGCGCAATCTAGTGGTTCAAGAAAGATTCTAGATGTAGGGCTACTATTCTTGCCCCCCAAGGTGATAAATTGGTCCCGGCATTTTCCACGGAATATTTTCAATATTATAACTCTCGTTATTCGCTGAAAACTGATTAACTTCGAATACGCCTGTATTCTCCCAAACAAGAAACATTTTTTGCTGGTTTTTTGTTTTCATTCAAGTGATAAGATAGTGAAGATTCCACACACAAAAACTTGTCATGTTACATGTTACATTCAGCAAGTTGAGAGTTTATAGGGTGGACCAAGACTTCAGACGATGTGTGTATGATTGAAATTATCTTATTCCAAAAAGAAATCGTTACACGCCACTGGTCGTAACCGAATTCGGCAGCTTGCATCGTAGATGCGAATTCAGTCGACAATATTCGACAAAACCGGTATGTCAGTCGGACAGATGCCAAATTGCCAAAACACATTCGAAACTATGTGAACACACAGGTCATCTCTTCTTTTGGATACAAAGCACTAAAGTGCTCTGAAATATGGATAGCGATTCGTCAAGTTTTGTGGATACCACATACAGCGTCGACATTTGTATAGGTGAGTAAATGTCGTTCCGTTATTTTCTGTTTCCCCTCAGGAATACATGATCTCATGAAAATGGGATGCAATCATTGTTATCAATCTTTAATTTGCTTGTATTCTGCAAAAGTAGGTTAAAGCCACATTTAGACCCGAAATTAAAAGAATGTTTTCTTTAGGAGTAGTCTCTTTCCAGATTCATTGTTTTACTCGAAGCAGTTGAGCATTATCAATATATTCTGGAGAGTACAAAACAATTTATTCTAACTGACAAAAAAACTGCAACATCCAGAAGGAACTTAAACTTTAATTTTTAATGGTGAAACATAGATAGCAAGAAGTAAATGATTAAATTTGGAGAAAGAAATCGTGAAGTGTTTTCATATATGTAGGTAAACATTTTTTGTTACTTAAATATTTAAGTCGTTTTGGCAAGAAATAGACCACCTTATTGCATCAATGCCAAGACCTTTTGAGTAGTGTATAGACAATCGTATAGACAAACACATTATCAACAAATAAAAAAAAAATTCAAACATTTCAAACCCATCGTTTTTTTCTCCATCTACCTTGCTATACTATCTATGTTTTACAAAAAAATGAAAATAAAATTCAAGCAGCTCTTTCTTGATGTTGAAGTTTCTTTGTCAGTTAGTATTTTCACAATAACGAAATTAATCCTATTGAAAAAATTATACAAATCAAATAATCTGCTCCACATGAGTTAGGGATATTGACTTAAATTGCAAAAAAATATAGTTAAAATAAGATTTTTGTGATGAAAATTCATATTAATATGATTTCAAGTTGCAAATCAATTTAAGCCTGTATGTCTGCAGCGTACACAGGGTGGTCAAGAAAAATCGAGTAAAATAACGAAATTTGATTCCCAGAGAATTCAAGCATTTTGAGACTATCAATACAATGTATGGTCTCCACGGGCATCAATAACAGCTTGACATCTTCTTTGCATGCTACACACGAGGTTGTTGAACATTTCCTAAGGAATTTGGTTCCATAAACGGGGCAGAAGCTATCTCAGATCATTTAAGGATTCTGGGATAGGTTGATGATTATATAATCTTCTTTGAAGCATATCCCATGCATGTTCAATGCAATTCAAATCTGGTGAGTGCGGAGATATTGGTAAATGTGGAATACCAAGCTCCTCGCGCGCATTCTCAACTATGGCTGCACGGTGCGGTCTAGCGCTATCGTCTAGAAAGTGAAAAGTTTCACCAATAGCAGCGTGAAAATTTGGCACAACATTGTCAATGACATGCTCCCTATACTGTAAGGCGGTCATATTCCCAGGACAAATGTGTAGATCTGTGCGCCCGTTGAAACATATCCCGGCCCATACCATAACACTACCCCCTCTGAATGGATGGACTTCTTGGACATAGCGACGATTACGGGGTATGCGTGGGATTGACCATACCCTTATTCTTCGATAATCTGAAAATCGTCCATATCTGGATTAATCAGTGACAAGGACACTACGCCATTGATCGTTCCAATTGATACCAATTGATGCCTTGCCAATTCCAGTCTTTGACGCTTATGGTCACGTGTTAATGGAACTCCTCTTAATGGACGTGTAGAACCTAGATTCACCTCTCTCAAACGTCGTCTGATGGTTTCGATGGAAATTTGGACCCAATCTGCATTTTGAAGAGTATTCCGTAGCATTCTACACGTAGATGTAGGGTTTCTTCTCGCCGAAACGGTGATGAAACGATCCTGAGTAGGTGTTGTCGCCCACCAAGCCTTGGTCTTTCCAACACGGAACCTGTCTCCCTGAACCTATTCCGAAGTCGAGATATTACACTTTGGATGACTTGGAGCCTTTTCGCTACAACAACCTGAGTTAGGACACCCTGTAGCATTCCGATAGCCCTATTAGCCTCAGCGTTTGTTAATTTACGTCTTGGCATTTTAAGGAAACTCGTTTCAAATCGAAGCCGTTGATAAACTGACTTCATTTCAAAATAAGAACATTCATGAAGCATATGCAAAGAACCAAACTTCAGAAAAAAGGCGACCAGATTGACGAAATGTCCCCTACTGATTATTATTGGATCGATTCAAGTTGTTATTGAGTTTTGAATGATTTTACAGCGATTTTCTTGAAGATAACATACTTTTAAAAACGATTGAATACGATATCCCTAACTCTTGTGGAGCAGTATATGTATGTATAATTTCTCCGACGTTTTGAAATCCTCCACACTCACGTCCGCGGCCTTCGCAAGTATTCGCGCCATGAGTAGCTGTGTAGATTTGTTGAAATTTATATCGATTTGGATTATCATTATTCATAATTATGATTCGGGACGGGTATACGAGTATGATGAATACTGATGGCTTGAGATGAACTCCGTCAGAATACATTTTGATTTGTCTGGAACAATTTGTAGCGAATCATATAAAAAGAAATAGGGAAGAGAAGAAAAACAATGAAGAGATCTACGCAATGGAGAGGAAAGAAATATTCGATCAGTTCATGGCCGGCGAAGCTGAGGAGTTCTTCTCCAGTAAGCAAGGGATGCATTTTTATACCTTCACAGAAAACAAGATAAAATTCGGTTTCAATCCATCGGAAGTAGCACACGTATCGAGAAAAATCAAATTCATCTGTATCCTGAAATATACGGGTCGACATTGGAGACTTGGAAGGAATACCATACCTACCAATTGTATAGAAAGAATTTTCGATTTGTTCTACGGACACAAATCAGTTAAAGATAACACTTTAATGGAGGTTATCGATAGTATTCATTCGATTTTCATGGATTGGAGTGAGCAGCATGAGGAATTCAGAAGGAACAAGATTCAGGTATTTCATATATTGAGTATAAAAATGACTATCTGAGTGAATGTATACAGGGTGTCCCACTAGTGCCGCAGCGGACGATATACGCGTAACGGTCTGAGTTTGGCAACATTTTTTGATGCAGACTTGATATACTCCAAGAAGAGCACAACCTTAAAATATTTTCGAATATATCGGGTGGCCCACAAAGGAGGAATAGGGGGTCTTTTTTTTTAAATGGGACACCCTATATTCAACAGTGTTTTTCAATTCTCTGAAACTTCCTGCTTGTTTTCGTATACTTTTCACATATTTTTATTCGACAGTTTTCGAAATATTGGTCATTTTGACAAAAAAATGATACTTGTAGAGACTATGTTATCCAATTATATTTCATGAACCCTTGCACATACCAATAACAGCTTTATATGGATTGAAAGACAAGACTTCAAATTATCCTAGCCAGCTATAATAAAGCATCTCCCAGCATATGGAGTGTCCACAAAAAGCCTATCAACATGACGAATTTCAAATCGATTTTTCTTCATTTTTTCAAATGCAACGCATAAAATTTTTTTTCATTCCATCATTGTAATCAGTATGACCATTCATTTCACTTCATTTTTTGTCAAATACATGATATGCATATCTTCAACAGAATAGTTTTTCCTCTAAATTCACGTTCACTTCCGAATTCAAAAAGCAGATTTGGCTTTTCTATGGTTATTGTGAACTGTCAAATTATTTTATTCAGAATTAACATCATTGCAGCTTCAATTCATATCATCATGGTTTTTACGGATTGGATGAATACTCACACAATGATGTGAAAATTAAAAAAATACCAATGGGTTTGAATGTACAAGTTATGAATGCTACAAAAAAACGAGTTTCGAAACTTTAGGACACAAAAAATTATAAGTTTCACAGGAACGCACGCAGGTCTTCAAGCACCCAAGCTTGAAGCTTGTTTGAAATTTTTGCAATATTCGACTCACCGAGTAGAAACATAGAAAATTATCAAAAATGTATTTTGAAAAATGGGTACAGAAAGCAAGTTTCTGTCTTCAGTAACTGATTTCATCACATTTTTGAGTAGTTACACCAAAACTTTCTAGTTCCTAATAATATGATAATATGAATTGAAGCACCATTCTAAAAGACCTCAAAATTTTAACGACAAAACTATTCAACAGAAAAATTAAGAAATACGTCACTGGCAACATTGACAGCCTCATACTGTTGCTGAAGTAAAGAATTATTTTTTACTATGTTTGGATGGAATATTTAGTTTGCTTTTGTTTTGATACATCGAGGGGGAAACAATGCATACATTGAAGATTGTTTTCAATCATTGTGGTACAAAATTTTTTAATAGTATATTTGTATAAAATAGACACAACACGAGTAATACTTAGGTGTCTAGATTTATAATAGTAGGTATGTATGCAATGTGCATTTCTGGAAAATAAAAATTGAATTGAGCTTCAATGATGCTTATTCAGAGTGGAATAATTTGACAGTTCTCACTTCTCAATAACCACAGAAAAGCCAAATCTGCTATTTAAATTCGAAGGTATATGTGATTATGTGAATTTTAGGATAACATTTCGGAAAAGCTCTTAAAAATCCTTTTCTGTTGAAAATATGCATATCATGCATTCGACAAAAAATGAAGTAAAATGAATGGTGGTTGAAATGATGAAAAAAAATTAAATGCATTGCATTTGAAAAAATGAAGAATAATCGATTTGAAATTCGTCATGTTCATATAGTCATTTTGAGGACACTCCATATGCTGGAGATGCTTTATTATAACTGGCTATGATAGTGTGGAGTCTTGTCTTTCAATTCATATAAAGCTGTTATTGGTATGTCCAAGGGTTCGTGAAATATAATTGGATAACAAAGCCTCTACAAGTATCATTTTTTTGTCAAAATGACCAATATTTCGAAAACTTTCGAATAAAAATATGTGAAAAGTATACGAAAGCATGCAGGAAGTTTCAGAGAATTGAAAAACACTATTGAATATAGGGAGTCCCATTTGAAAAAACAAAGTCACCCTCTATTCCTCTTTTGTGGGCCACCCGATATATTGGAAAATATTTTTAGGTTGTGCTCTTCTTGGAGTATATCAAGTCTGCATCAAAAAATTTTGCTGAACTCAGACCGTTACGCGTATAGGTATCGTCCGCTGAGGCACTTGTGGGACACCTTCTATAACAAAAATAGTTCGAAAGTTATTGTTTTAGTCCATTTCCAAAATTTCCATCTATACAGACATCGCAGATATTGAGGCGAAATGATTTCCCTATGTAATGGACTATCAGAATTATTGAAGATTAAGTTTTTTCAGAGATACAGAAATGGGGAAATAGAATTCTTCGATTTGGATTCAGATGATGAGGAACTTCATTTGAGTAAAGAAGAAAGTGAAGAATTAAGGAAAAGAAGGGAACGAATTTTGATGAGAATGATTCCACCCAAGAAGAGGAGGAGAGTTGCAAAAAAGCCTGATGTGACAGAGTTCATGCCATGTCCAAGCTTCTGATTTCCTTATGTTCGAAAATTCATATTGACGTATATTCATTTCGTCACTTTTCTGATTTATTGTAAATAGTTTAATTTTCCTATACTTTGATATTTATATTTATTCTTTTGTACTACCAATTTATTATTTATTACTTATACTGTATTTGATTATATTATTGTATTTTTGTATTTTCATAACGTTGAAGGTAGCTTTATTATTCCTCAATTTATAAAGACTTTTCAATGAAATATAATATTATACCACACAACAAATGGCTTTATCAGTATATCTTATTTCCTTGTCCTTTCAAGGCTAGTCAGGCCTGCAAACCTTTGATACAAAATTGCCGCAGTTCTCTCCTATTTTTCATAAATCAAATTTTACAGAAACTCGTATGATGTACTCGGCTTTCAGCATCGTTAGGAGAAATAGCGGTCACAGCGGAATTTTAGAATGACCGTATCAGAGGAATGACGCTAGTGTCGTAGTCCCAAACGCTGTAAAAGGGCACTAAAGTGCTAGAGATGCCAACCGCTGATGACTATACAGCATATGCAACTCTGCGGGATCAACTGAAAACATAAAAGCCAGAGATCGAGATAAATAATAATTTTCTTTTGATCCTCCTGAAGTGTATTTTCGCATAAAGTCTGGATGAATGATATGAATTAATGAAAATGCTTCTCGAAGTTGGCCAGCTCTGACGAGGATATTCTCATTAGGAGGCTGTTGTTAATTCAAACTCGCCTAAATTTGATGTTTGCTCTGGGTGCTCCCTGGATTATCTCTCCAGTTTAGGATTAAGCATCAAATTAAAGACTTCCGACCATAACATGGAGCTTTTTCGTAATTGTAATACGTCTTACCTACGCCAGTGATTCTTATCCTTAACCATTCAAGCTATTCACCTGACAACTTCTGCATTCGACCTTGAATAGACACCTTGTACAAACATGAAAATCCTCCAATAAGATAATTTGAGATGAGGATTCTACTCAGTAATTATTCTTGTGTACAGTGCCTTAAATTCATCCTAGCATTCTCCGATCAATTCCAAACATTTGAATTGTAGTTACATCGTCCCCTTTTATGTATTTATTTATCGCTGTCGGCGATGCTGATGGTCGTTTTGGACTGTCAGAAGGAAAACGTTACTTTGTTTTACGGTTTTGGAAGAACACATCCGTTGCCGGTAGAAGTGCGACATCAAAAGGACCACGTAGCAAAAAATGAAAGGGATCGGTGTATATTTTATGATCTACTTTACACTGTGAAGTACGGTTCATTGAATGAAGACCCGATAGGTCTGGGACTTCATTCAATGGTAATAGATGACAGAAGGATTGGATGAATTATGAAACAGGGTTTGTATTGATTGTGATATACTCTAAAGAGTGCGTCTCAGTATGGAACATCTTCTCAGTATGGAACATCTTCTAGATCGGTACCCAGTGGGCACACACACGTTGAATAAATGTTTTTTTAACGTTGATTGGTAGAAAAATACGTTATCAGTTGATTTTTCAACGTTGTCATTTCAGTTATGATTTATAACGTTAATTAAATACGTTTCAATAACATATATTAAACGTAATTTTACAATAATCGGTTATAAAATTGAGTGCTTATACGTTTCCTCCCGAAATTATTATAACGTTTATGAAATATGTTATTTTAACGTTCTTATGTAACGATTCCACAACTTCTAGTTCATTAGAAACGTTTCAAATACGTCTCCAGTCAACAATACGAATACGTTTATGGCAAATGTTATTTAAACGTTATCTGATGACAAATCCACAATTTCTCATTAATTTTTATCGTTTAAAATACGTATCCAGTCAACAATATGGATACGTTAATGATTTACGTATGTTCAACGTACTTTTCATACTTCCAGAAGAATTGTTCATCTGAAAAAACGTTATTATGAAAAAGAATGCTAACGTGTGTTCTGAACGTTTTTTTAAAGTCCATTTTTCAACTACTAGTCTATTTAAATTGTTGAAAATACGTAACCTGTTAACAATACGAATACGTTTATGGAAAACGTTATCTAAACGTTATCTTATAACAATTCCACTATTTTTCATCAATTTTTATCGTTTAAGATACGTATCAATTCAACAATATGGAAACGTTAATGATTTACGTATGTTCAACGTACTTTTCTTACTTCCATAAGAATATTTCATCTGAAAAAACGTTATTATGAAAAAGACGGCTAACGTGTGTTCTGAACGTTTTTTTAACGTCAATTTTTCAACTACTAGTCTATTTAAATCGTTGAAAATACGTATCCTGTTAACAATACGAATACGTTTATGGAAAATGTTATTTAAACGTTATCTAATAACAATTCCACTATTTTTCATCAATTTGAATCGTTTAAAATACGTATCTAGTAAACAATATGAATACGTTAATGATTTACGTATGTTTAACCTACTTTTCTTACTTCCCGAAGAATAGTTCATCTGAAAATACCTTATTTTGAAATCGAATTTTAACGTGTGCTCTGAACGTTTTTTTAATGTCCATTCTTCAACTTTCTAGTCTATTTGAATTGTTGAAAATATGTATCCAGTCAACAATACGAATACGTTCACAACTAAACGTTATCTAAGAACAATTCCAAAATTTCTGATTGATTTGATGGAAGTCTACCCGTGCCGAAAAACACGTTCCGAGTGCCTCGCCAGGCTCCACCAGCAGTTGTGAACATTTTATTCTTCTGTTGATATTCATTTTACTTCAAAAATGGGTCACAATTCCAAAAAGTTTGAGAAGCATCGACTACTCTGGACACGATTTTGATAAGATGACAGTTTTTCTGCCTCTCCTGTCTATCGTTAAGTTTAATAGGGCATTAAGCTGAATTTCCATGCATCCGATGATACGATCGTCGTTGTGATTGGCAGAAATTTTCAATTGAATATTTCTGCCAATCACAACGACGATCGGAAGGTCGTATCATCCGATGACGGATGCATGGAAATCCAGCATTAAAGGTTGAAAATTCTACTCATCAACAGCCAACAGTTTGTCACCAAATTATTCTTTATTTTACATATTAGGATATTTTTGGCGCTTTTGTTGAGCTGAACTGAGAGCATATTAATTTGCCCAAATGTCTGTAATTTTCGAATTTTTGGCAGAAAATGGTATCAATAGTAATTTTTACGCAGAGACAACTCTGTTATTACGTGACAATACTTGAGATGAAAAACAATATAAGGTGCAATCGAATTGAATATATTTTTCCTTTACATTTCATTTCACGCGCTAATGAGGTAAAATTCAAAGGGGTGAAAAAAATTTCAATAGATTGATTTACACAAAAGGAAAGCTGACATGTGTTAACAACTGGGCCAATAAATATTGACACTCATAATTTATTTTCAAATGGAGTTCGTGAATTAGCACAAATTTGTCAAATTTCATCGGAAAATGAGGAAGATATTTTCAGGTGGCGCTACCTTCCAATGAATCACCAAAAAAATTTATCTTCCAATTCCTCAACGCAATAATAATTTATATTCCTTTTCTACACTACAATCCACCTTCAAAGAACGGATTTGCACAATCTGGCAACAAAATCAGCTTTCGACACTCTTCGCGGCATGCGCAACAGCGCAACTCGTCTGTGACGGGCGCATCATTCGGGAATGCGCGGGAACTGCTTCTCTCTGATTGACTTATGACATTGCGTCTTGCGTGTGCTTCTGCGCCTACTGCTGAGTGCTTGAGTGGTCGCAAATGCAACCGCCATTCGCAAGCAACAGGTCTATACTCTCGTTAGTTTCGTTGATGGTTCAGTGTGTTGAGTTCCAGAGTTTCGCTTATATTGGAATATTGTATAAATTATTATAATAGTGTTGTTAATTACATTTGAGTTGGTGAGTACTATAATAATCATTCAAACACCTATGATGCAAATGCTTGGAAATTTCAGTTGAATCACTATACTTCTGGGTGTGCCCGTTCTACCTCCATTTTCCACCAATTTGATTTTGCCAAGCGTCGGTTTTATTTTAGGTGAGTATTCTGTTTCAATTCGCTTTTTTCCTCAAGTTGTATTTTATTGATTGCCAATTATAAAATATTGGTTAATATTTGCATCTGCATTTTGGATATCGATAATAATCTTGATATTTTCATGAAAATTGAATTATTTTCGAATAATTCTCTTCTGCTTTATTCGAAGAAATTCCTTGAAATTGGTAGAAGATGTATACCGATATATACTGTGTCCTGTGTCCGTATGGAACAAATTCATTTTCAGCTAAACGGGTCATTTTAAGTAATAATCCTGAAACACGTCGATTTTTTATATTAATTTACCGTATTTTAAAATAATAATCTAATATACAGGGGAATTACGTTCGAGTAATGACGTCACCGTCATTTTTTTGAAATGGAACACTCGCATTTTGTTTCAATTTTCGGATTACTCTAGCTGAGCTGATTCAAAAAATGTATCACATGTTGATTCCAATTGGTACAGGATGGACGAAAATACAATAGTTTTGTGTGTGCTCATAAAGTAACGCGTAACATTCTTTATTAGGTAAATTAACAATATTATCAATAATACTTGGTAATCCTGACGTTGTTTAATCAAGTAGAATTTGGGTAGTGGTGGGGGGTCCGTCAAATTCGCAGCAACGTTGCCAGATCGGGCGATTATTCCGGTATTTGAAGAAAAGGTCATAGAACCGCATTCATCTGACAGTACGGTAATTTTCCGCGACCAATTCTGGCAGTAATTTAAACTTTTTTATAAATGCTCTATTGTAATTCCAATGTTATAGCATGCTGGAACTTTTTTTCAAACAAATATGATGTATTTTTTTTAATTAGGTGCTTGATGAGTGATGGTTTTCTATGCTTAGTTCTTTACTTCATTAGCACTTCGAACTAAGCAACCCTGAATAAATTATTAAAAATCATATATTTTCTTTCAATATAGTGTTAAATCCAAAAACAATTCTTATTCATGGAATTAGAATTAAATTCTAATTTATTAAATTAGAATTTAATTATTTATCAAATTAGAATTTTCTAATATCTTTATAACGTGACGATAGACGAGATTAAGAAACAATTAAGTGAAATTGAATTGGATTTTTACCCTCGCATTTTATTTCATGCCACTAAGGTGCGAAAAAATTTCAAATCACTAATTTCAAAATTTACGCTCCTTCTGATCAGTAGTTGATTAATTCAACTTAGCCAATATTTATTAACACATAATTTAGTTTCTAATGGAATTAAAACAAATTTCATCGAAAAATGCGGAAGATATTTTCTAGTGGTGATTCCTGCCATTGAGAGGCCAATAAAAATTACCCTTCCAATTCCTGAACGCAGTATAAGTTGATAATTCTTATTCCTTTTCTATGACATTACAATTCACTCTGAAGGAATTGATTTGCACAATCTGGCAACAAAATCCGGTTCGCGCATGCGCAAATCGACCTTCTAATTCAACAGGATTACCAAATGAGCTGTTTACAAACAAAAACTATTGTATTTTTGTCCACCCTGTACCAATTGGAATCAGCTCAGTTAGAGTAATCCGAAAATTGAGACAAAATGGGGGTGTTCCATTAAAAAAATGACGGTGACGTTATTATTTTTTTGAAATACGGTAAATTAACATCAAAAATCGACATGTTTCAGGATTATTTCTTAAAATGACCAGTTTAGCTAAAATTCCATACTTTAGGAACACAGTGTAGATCAGCATCAATATAATAAATCGTGACAATAGCCCAAACAATCATTCAACAACTAATGATATGCAAATAATCTTCAATAATTATTTTTTTCGATCTTCCTGTTTGTTAATTATTTAAGAAATTTCTTCTATCCATTTTGATCATTAAATAATGCACAAAATGTTGATTGCATTGTATATTCGATGATTTTAGTTATTTGTTCTTGTGAAAATGAGTAGATAATGCTGGATTTCCTTGCAACCGTCATGCGATGATACGATCGTCCGATCGTCGTTGCGATTGGCAGAAATTTTCAAAATTGAATATTTCAACCAATCACAACGATGATCGGACGATCGTATCATCGGATGACGGATGTATGGAAATCCAGCATTACTGACAATATCATCTTTTTTAGGATATACGAAACATTGGCGAACTCTTTTTGTCATAAATTTTAAGTGGTTAAACGGAAAGCGGTAACTTCGTAGGTACTCATTCATAAGGTGAAATGTTCAAAAATAAATTAGTGGGAAAAAGGCAGTTGCAGCGTAGAATAAAACGCCAAACCAAACTTTTACAAAATCAAATAAACAATGGAGTAGGGGAATCTTCTAGTTCAATATTAGCTGTCAATAATGATATGGATTTAAAAATCCCGTTAATCAGTTCCGAATTGGATTCACATAATAATAGAGAGGTTGATAATGTTAGTAGCAATACTGATTTTCTGGAGATCGGTACAGACCAAACTGATTTTGATTCTGATAGTGATATTGAACTAGAAGAATCTGTAGATATTGCTATCGATTTGAAGAATAAACTGAGGGAATGGGTCAATACATATAATGTAACCCGTAATTCTACAACTGCATTATTACATATACTAAAACCAGTTTTACCTTTTATACCTAAAGATTTTCGAACACTCATGGGGACCCCGAGACACACAGAAATTGTAAAACTGAATAATGGGAACATGCACTATTTCGGAATTGAAAATACAATTTTGAAAAAATGTCAATATGGTATAAAAGAAAATGTGAAGAAAATTTCATTACAAATCAATATTGATGGTTTGCCTCTCTTCAAAAGCAGTTCTACAGAGTTCTATCCTATTTTGGGCATGTGTCAGGATTTGAAAGATAATTCTCCATTCACCATTGCTTTATTTTGCGGTACTGGCAAACCAGATCCTTTAGAAATTTATTTACAAAATTTCATAGATGAAATTATTTCGTTGAAAGAACGTGGAATAAATTACAATGAAAAAGTATACACATTCGATATACATTTCTTCATTTGTGATGCTCCTGCTAGGAGCTACTTGCGCCAAACTGTAGGTCATACGTCAAAATTAGGGTGTGAGAAATGCCACATTGCTGGTGAATATGAAAATCACAGAATTATATATGCTCAAAACAATCTCAAATTGTTTAATTCTAAGTTGGACCAAGACTTCATAACTGAACCACTTCCTACATATATCAAAGGAAAAAGTCCTCTTCTTAGAGCAAACATTAAAATGGTAACACAGTTTCCTATAGATCCCATGCATCTACTATTCCTGGGTGTAGTGAAGCGACTATTAGTGAACTATTTTTTTGCCACTTCTCCAGTGAAGTTATCCCAGAAAATAATGAAAGAAATTGATGATAAAACTATCATTCTCCATGAGTATATTACATCAGATTTCCCTAGAAAATGCAGAACCTTCAAAGAAATACGAAGGTGGAAAGCAACAGAATTCAAACTTTTCATTTTATACACTTTTCCAGTCATTTTCTATAATGCTGTGAATACTATCCAATTCAAATTAGTTTTATTATTACATTGCGCTATTTTCATATTGACAGATGAGAACTTGATCTCAAAATATATATCTGTTGCTGATGAAAGCTTAAAAAAATTTGTTGTAAAATCTGCTGAAGTGTTTGGTAGAGATTTTGTTGTATTCAATATCCATAATTTGGTGCACTTGGTTGATGATATAAAGTTGTACGGTACAATCAATCAATATTCTTGTTTTCCTTTTGAAAATTACATGACATTTTTGAAAAGGAAATTACACTCTTCAAATAATCCATTGCAGCAGCTGCATAGGAGAATCCATGAGCATGAATATGTCTCAGCAGAACATGTCAATCTTAAAAAAATTTCTAAACATGAACCAAAAAACCTATGTAAGAAGTTGTATAATGCACAGGGTAAATTAATTTCTTACAATTGTGAAAAGTTGCAATTTAATGAGACATGTTTATCTATTCACAAGCCTGACAATTGTGTTATGTTGAATTCTAAAAAAATGTATATTATCAAATTCATAAGATACATTGAAGACGCGTTTGTACTTGGTGGTGAGCCTTTCACATATTATGATGATTTATATAGTGAACCATTGCAATCTTCCAAATTGGGCATATTTTATATTAAGAAAATTGATGAATCTCGAGCAAAAACATTCAGTTTGGGTGACATTTCACACAAATGTATGATTATGCCTTTCAAAGAAGGTTTTGCCGCTTTTCCTCTTAACCACTATAAATTCTGTGATTTCCATCAGTGAAGCAATGTATGCGGTAGTGGAGTTCCTGAATTCCGAAATGGAATCCACAGGGGAAATATCTATTGTGCCATTAATTTGGCTGCTGAAAAATGGGAAAAAATGTTATTGGCCAATACGTACTAATAAAGTACCCTTCAGAAAATTTGTGGAAGATCTCACCCCCTTTAAAAAAAGTTGGCCCACTTATAAGGTTAACACGCGCTTCACATGTGGTAAGGTTTTCCTGAAACTGGTAAAATTCTGTTCACATCTGATCTGTTTCCAGCAACTTATGAGTTAGCAGAGAAAAATTTAAATAAAATCATAGCAGATAATTATGAATCTGCAGAATCAGTCAGAACTTTGACTCAAAAAGGACTTTTGAATGATTCGAACTCCAGCACTGATTCTGAACCTGTTCCTGCTAAAAAACCACGTCGTGAGGATGACTTATGTGCTGCATCAGTATTCTCATACTCTACGCTTTCCCTGGCAAATGAAGGAGCTTCTACTAGTAGAAGTGCAGATGGAGGAAAGTCTCCAACAGTATCCTCATACTCTACGCTTTCGCTGGCAACTGAAGGAGCTTCTACTAGTAGAAGTGGATATGGAGGAAAGTCTCCGACATCCTCTTCATTTTCATCTACCATTGCAAATGATGGTGGTAGACATGTCTCCCTTTCACGAAACGCAGGTAAATTGAATGTGTTCCTTCATAATATATTGATAGCAAGTACATATTAAAAACCAAGACTCCATAATGTGTCTGTTGACACCTCAAAGCAATAAAAAAAAACTCAATAACCTATAGCATCTCAAAATAACTTAGTCTTTTTTTTTTAATTTGATTACAAATATATATTTTATATATTTTTTTTAATATTTTCAGAATTTGAGAGTGTTGTTTTAAATGCTCTGTCAAAGATATCGGCAAGTGTAGACCAACTCTCAATCATTCTGGCTGATATAAACAGACGAACGAGTTTGGCAGGCTCGGAACACTTGAATCCACCAGAGTGTATCATGTCTGAAACTTTTCCATTTCAAACTCTTTCCAGTTTTCAAGAGTTTGAGAAGAAACTAGCTGATAAAATGGTTTGGGAATATATGGTAAGAACACAACAATATTTGTAGCAATACTATTTCAAGCAGAATAATATTTATATTGACAATTCGATGAGATGGAAAAACTTTTTTTATATTTAAAAAATAAGGGTAATTTACTGCACTAATGCACTAATTTAGTGCATTTTGAGGTTGAAAAGATGAAGATTTCAGTAGAACTGTTCTTAGAAATCATATTCAATTGAATATTTGTAGAAAAATCTTCCTGTCACTGTAGTAAATATAAATCATATCTGTTCCAGGTAAGGAGATTGGCATGTCTTGGAGGGTCTGGGTCAGAGGGCCTGACCAGACGAATGCTCCGATACCTCATTGCTGACGATGTGGCCAAACTTTTTAATTGGAAAGGAAGAGACAAAATAGCCTTCGAAAAATACAAAACCAAGGAGTTGCTGTTGGGTAAATAAAAAAAATATACTTTAGTATCCTAATCTAGTTTATGAGGCACATATTGACATCTATATTTGAAAATGAGTAATGGTGTTCCGTATAATGGCAAATACAAGTTGATATTAAACCAAGGCTGACTCTTTTGGGTAACCAATAATCTTATTATTTTCATTTTCAATAAATGGTTGCATTGACATACATGCATTGTTTGTCCATTAATATTATGCAAAAGGGATATTTTAAAATGAATGAACAGTTCCATTTGAGAACTTATATCAGTCACCTGAGGCGGTGAATATAGGTATTTCTGTAAAGGAGCTTAACATAAAACTGTCTAAAATTATTATGAAATATGATTTTTTTGGTTAACACCCCGACCAACATTGAGTAACATTGTGATTTATTTCAAGAATGCTGTTGTTAGACTTTCATTTTCATTCAGACACCCACGAATGAAAGTAGAAGGCATTGTATACGGATATCTTGTATAGACTCTCCCCAGATCAATCATTTCAAGGCATCTAAGGACATCACCCCCAATAAGTTTTTGGTTGAATAATAATATACTTCATGTTGTTTCTGCAATCACCATACACCAGTCTCTGAATCTGAATTATATTGAAGTTTACTGACTATCATTAATTATGGGCTAGTATTTTCGAAATATCTATATATTGTTTCTCCAAGTTTTTCCATGAATGGTATGAAAATGCTAGTTTTCTAAAATACTTTTCTTAAAAGAAATAAAATCTTATTAGATATAGATGTGTTAACCAGAAAAAAATTTTCATATAAATTTCAGAATAGAATGCTCGTGTCTGATTTTTTTTTCCATATTTATAGAGGCTGTTAAGATTTCCTTCCCAACCAAGGAAATTGATGAGTTTCGACTTTGCACAGTCATGAAGGAATGGCTGAAATTCGCCTCGGCAAGGCTGAAGAAAGTGAAATAGACAAACTTTTATTTTATTTTTGTTTCTTTGATCTCTTGTAGTGAATATCTCCTTTTATAATATATTTTTCATAATAATCAGAAATGTTTTTTTTTCTTGAGGTTCACCAATTTGAAAACACAAGGTAACTTTCGATTCAATTATGATTTATTAGTACCTATTTGTGAAAACTCAAATATAGAATCCATATATTCTTTATAGGTATATACCCATACGTTTCAGTTCAACAATTGAATTATTCATGCAAGATTTATATTTTTCCATTGAAAGATGTTTATCATAATAATGACTTCTTGTTCAAGGAACATTATACATTATTTTATGAAATTTGTATAATATAGGTCAACGTTTCAATACAATGTTCAGATTATGCTCAAAATATATTGAATCATTACGTTGAAAGACAACTGTTAATGAGGATATACGTTATGGTGAAAATAAACATTATTAATACATTAATGATTGAACATATAAACTCGTAGGGTAATATAATATATATACACGTTATAAACTAACTTTCAGACTGAGCACAAGGTATATTATAATAATACGTTGAAAGACAACGTTTATGTATAGGTATATGATATGGTGGAGATAAACGTTATTTATACGTTATCGGTTAGACAGTAAACTTGTATGGTAGAATAATATACATACACGTTATAAATTAACGTTAATATTGCGCCCAATTTATATTTAATCAATACGTTGAAAGACAACGTTTATGAAGTATATATGATATGGTGGAAATAAACGTTATTTATACGTTATCGGTTTGACAGTAAACTTGTATGGTAAAATAATATACATACACGTTATAAATTAACGTTAATATTGCGCCCAATTTATATTTAATCAATACGTTGAAAGACAACGTTTATTTATAACTAAATTCTCGATGCAAGAAAACGTTTTTTCCCGCGACATTTTTACTGTTTTTCAACGTTTGGTTATGTAACATCTTTTCAACGTATTTTCTACGTGCGCGTGCCCACTGGGTATGAGCCTTATTAGTGCCGGGTCAAGAACTTGAATGTTTCTCTGAGGTGTATCAGTTATTAGATAAAAGGTGGAGCATGAATCGTGCTACTAAAATAAAACGAAATAACTTTTTTTCTGTGTGAGTAATCGGCTTATTTTTTTTCTATTTTGAAGGTTACTATTTAGATTTATAAAAATGAATACTCGGGATACTGAAAAGAGAAATTGGATAGTGCAAACGGTTCCATGCTTTGCAGTCCGTCATTTCCGTCCAAAGTGAATCAAGTCGGGATTTTGGCGGTTAAAATTGCCTCATATGGAGTGAATCTAATCCAGAAATGCTTCATGAGACGGAACTTCACCCAGAGCGAGTCACTGTGTGGTGCACAGTTCCATCAAGATGTTTTGTGGGGCCATACTTCTTTGGAGAAAACGAAGAAAACAGTAACTGTCAATGGGAATCTTTATTCAAAGATGTTGAAGGAGTTTTTCACCCAGAACTGCGCCGAAGAAGTGTCCTATTCAACAGCATTTGTTTTCAGCGAGATGATGGAGCAACTGCACATATAGCCAGACCAGTTATTGCGGAGCTCCAAGAAAAAAAATCGCAAACAAATTGATTTCCAGGAACTCCACTTTTCGCTGGTCCCCAAGGTCACCTGACCTGACTGAACCAGACTTTTTCATGGGGTTATGTCAAGGAGGAGGTCCACAAAACGAAACCCAGGAAATTTCCCGAATTAAGGCAGTCCTCAGGTGCCGCATATGCGTGGGTAAGCGTGGAGGTCATTTGCGGTCTATAACCAATAATCTTTTTAAAATAAAATTAAATTTTCTATCTAATAAAAAATAAATAAATAAAATACATCGATTAAAAAAAGTTATTTGAATTTCTTATTGTAGCACAATTGGTGCGCCACCCTATAGTTGCTGTAACAAGTTTTCTAGAATCTAGAAGACAGTATTGGGACTACGTCAACCGCATAGTCTAGACTCTAGACGTTCGAAGCCAAGCTCAGTTAACCTGTTGCGTAACATAATTTGAATAGCGAGTGAACTAAAAAGTTTACCATGAATACTTTCAGTGGAAAGATGTTGAAATCTCAGGCCTTATACATATTAGATTAGAGGAGGGGCGATCAGGCTATGCAGACTTCACAGCACCTTGACCTAGAGATCTATCGTACAACCTCACGCTGTTAACCAGTACGACAGCACCTCGATGAACTACACTACCTTCCATTGTTGCTACCTGCCAGAATGTCTCAGTTTTCTCCTCTGTACAGCTGAACACCAGCTCTGCAACCATCCAGTTGACTCATTGGCTTTTGGACAAAAGCGACAGGTATTCCTCACGAACCTTTTTTACGTTCCGCAGGTGACAATATTCCCTTAACTTTCCTACGTTCTGATTTACAGAGTGAGAGTCCTCTTTTGGTCCAGCTCTCCGAGTAGGATAGGAATGACTTAGCCGCCTTTGACCTTAGATCATTCGCCAAGACCTAATCTTTCTCTTCTGTTGCCATTTCTCCACTGCCATCGATTGATGACTGGCTTAACGAAAAAGCAGACCAGTTAGCAAGATAAGCATCTGAAACGCCATTCACAGGGCCAGAACCTGTGCTTGGAATCAGCAAAAACCGATGCAGGACCCTGATTGAGGAGTGGATAAAACAAAGACACCTACAACACTGGGAACAGATCGACGGGCAAACACACAGCAAAGTCATGGTAGGACACACAAGCCAAACCTTGACTGCTGACTTTTTGAATCTAAACAGAACAAAGGCACGTATAATAGTAGGTCTACTGACTGAGCCTTAGAAAACATCTGAACACCATAGGAATACTTGGAGAACCCGTGGATTGCAGACTCTGCGGTGAAGAGGAAGAAACAGCCTTTCACATAATTTTTGAATGCGACGCCCTGGGAAGAAGGCGCCACAGAATCTTCGGAGAAATCAATCCGGAAACGGGAATGAATCCGAAAAAACCTCATAAACTGACGAAAGAGTGATACAATAGACCCAAGCTGGTCGATGAGTGGCTTGGAAATTCCAGAATGGTTCTGGTCCAATGAAAGGTGTTATCACTCCCTCTCCTTTTCAGTGCCATGCGCTCCAGTATGACCACGAATCCATACAAGATTGACATTATTGTTCAGACCGAGTGCATTGAGTGACATTCTTCATTTGACCGTACTCTCATGGAGTCAAGCGCTGGTGGAAACCCATTGGTTGGGTTAGCTGGACTGAGGGATTGTATACTTTGGCTCCGACTCGTCCGTCCTCAGTTTTCGGGCCATGGAAGTAGAAAACCAATGAACCTGCAGGGAAAACCATTTCGCAGTCCATTGATCGCGATTTGAGAATGTCAAGCTGCAGTTTTTCTGGAAATCGTATTTCAAAGCAAGGTTTTCTGTGACCACATCTTGGAGCTCTAGCCACATTCGTTCAGAATGCGAAGATAATCTATGCGCTTGGTTAACAGTTTTATCTCTACCCCCTTTCTTGCCTCACAATCCAAGATTAGTCCTAGAGGAGACTCAGTTAGCCTTCCAGGAGCTGCGACCACTTGGATCTTTTGTTCACTACCCTACTCATTCATGGAAACCCAAGGAGGTCGTCAATGTAGGTGATAAGACCGACAACATCCCTAGGAGCCTGAATACCCACGTTACCTCGTGGGTATTCAGGATCGGTTTCGCCATATGAATGATTCTAAGACAAGACAGCTCTGGATACTTGCATACCATGTTTCTGCCTCTGATCCAAAGAGTCTACAAATCTGCTGACTTTCCTATACGGTACAAATGATGTTTGTATCGACAGTGCCCTATCAGCAGACCTACCATCACCCGAAGCTCAGCTCGTGACAGATTCAGGAGCTTACTGGTATAGGTCGGTGAAATCATCACGAATTTCTTGGACTGAGTAAGTCCAGGAGTGTTTCTCCAGATGGTTATTCTGTTGTCCAACTCCCATTGTTGAACCGCTGCCTCATATTGGTCTTTTTCAAGCCCACAGAAAGGCTCAGGTCCAGCCGGTGTTAAGCTTGGTGCACTTTTCGCTAGCTCATCGGCTTTTTTATTTCCCTCAACACCACAATGCCTTGGCACCCATCTTAGGAGAGGTAGGTCTAGAATTACTTGCATATACATTCATGCTGTTCTTTGAAATTTGACTCCTTAGTAATTTGGCTCTCGGCCAGCAAATGACAGGTGCGTAGCTAACGATTGGCCGCACAATAAATATCGAACCTCCTTTTGTGAATAAGAATCGCTTGAAGGTTAAAAACATTTAGAAGTATTGGTCTACCGATAGCAGCAGCTCTTACAAAATATTTTCTGGACAGAATAAGATGAATTCTGTTATCGTTCATGTTCATGCAGAACTATTCCAAAAATTCTTCGTCTATTTCGTGAGACATGAACAAGCCTTCCTCCAGTCTGCGTGTTACCTCAGATTTCATCCAGGTCTTCCCTGTAGGTACAGAAAACGCCGTCCATTCCCCAAATCTTATGAAGTTATTCCGGCAACATGTCAGATCACATGGAGCCGTATCTCCCGCGCCTGACAGGGGGGCCATTAAACAACCCGCGGTAAGCTGCAACTTTTCCTTTTGATTGCTTTGTTTCTTCTTTCCCAGTTGCTCCACATCGTTAAGGTGGCCGCCGTGGAAAGTTGAGCGTCTTGCGTAAATATCCTTGTTCTGCCGGTAATAAAGGTTAATTCGTAAACTTTTGTTTTCTTCTCGCGAACAAGGTGTTATGAGTTGATTTCGGAGAATTATGATGTTCTCATGAATTGAAATTTAATTCGGTTGTTCGTACGCTTGGGATTGTCGCGGATAGGAGAATGGAAAGTTGCGGTCTCTGGAGGAACTTGGGGTTTGTATCGTTCATTACTGAATGAGAGTTGCGGGAGAAGTTCCACAGAATCTCGACCACTTCATTCAGAAGTGTTCAAAGGAGTCCACATGTTTTCGATAAGACTAGTGATTTTTTGCTTCAAATACATTTGAACAGTATTATTCTTACTGCAAGAACCTAAAGTAGATGTGAAAACCTTCAAACAGACAATAATGAGATAACTGAGCATACACTGAAAAAAAAAAACTAAATGAGATATTATTGCAAGGAAATAAGTTCATCGTTTTTTAGAGCTGATTGTGATTGTATTTATTCGGAGCTGGTCAAAGTATCCAATGATCGTTGAGAAAACTGTAAATCGAAGTTAAAAATAATGCTTTATGAAGACAGGTAAAGGACAAGTGAAAATTAATCAATTCGTCTCAAGACAAATTGACAGTATATATTTCGAAAGATATTCGGTTGTTTCGTTGCTCAGAATTGTCATGAATAGACGAATTGAAAGTTGCAGTATCTCTGAAACTTGGAAGAGCATTTCATTCATTTAATGAATGGGAGTTGAGAAGTTTCAGTGATATTCTGACTGTATTATTCAGGAGTATGATGTTCAGCGACGAGTGACAAGTTTTTTACTGCTATACCTATCGTTTTGGATTTTATTCAGGATTCAACTTGAAATGAGTAAATTATTTCTTGATCTTGTCTACAGCCTTAACAAATTAACACAGTATAATAAAAAAAAATTAGGGTGAATAATTATTGATCCTCCCACAAATATCGACTTTTATGCGTACAATTTATCCGCTTGATTTATACCTGAAGATATTTCGATGAGAAAAATTAATCTAGGGGAAAGTCTCGACTAGAATTATCCATTCGTTATCGATTATGCCGAGAAAATTCAACTTTTCTTGGAACAACCAATATCAGTCAGCGCTAAAATAAATCGGGGATAATAAATATGGTTTATGCTCATACACCCATGAATTTATAACTCCAGTTATGCCCTTTTTTTCGATAACGAGCCTCGAATCGCGTGTTTCAAAACTTGCAAGGAATAGTGGTAAGGTGACACGAATTGTTGTATTAGGATGTATCGAGAAAATGAAGATAAGTAGTTGAGTTTGAAGTAATTTCAAACTTTGTTAGCATTGATATGAATTTATAAGCAATTGGGCAAAAAATTATATATTATAAGAATAAATAACCTTCAATAAATCTGTGCATTGAAATTGCTCTCAGATCTACCCAGAAGAGTCGCTGAAACTAATATTGGGTTCCCCTCTGGACATGAGTTGGGAGCATAGAAATCATAATATATATACTTACTCTAGAATGCTAATTCCTTCTAGTTTCGCAGCGAAAAACGTGCCGCATAGGCAACTGATTCACAATGTGCGCATGCTCACCATTAGGAAATTTCACGTAGAAGGATGCCAAGTCCCTAAATGGTTTGTCGGTTCTATTTTAAGTTCAATATAATTAAACAATAAAAATATTCCATTGAGTAACAAACTTATTTTATAGCTCATGCGCGACTTCCTACGACTATTAGACACATTAATATCATAAGTGAATTGCAATATTTGTGGAATTGGTGAGAAAATTATAGCAGTTATGTAGTAGGTTTCACTAAATAGATATAGACCGTGCTACACCGCTTTTTCTTTCTCATGGCAAATGACTTTGAAATGACCTTAGTGAAAGTCTAGGCAGGAACGGGTCCAGTGTCAGTCTGCAGCCACAGTTTAGTTTACTGCATAGACAAACTAGTTCACTGGTGCTTGACTGTTATTTTCGTGTTTGATATTCTTCGTGTGCATTTTGCTTTTGTTGTGTGTTGTGTTCGATTTGGATTTTTTTCGTATCCGATAAACAATGAACTGTATAGTGTTGTGGTGTCCTTGTCTTGACCTGTTCATTTCCCACTTAAGTATGTAAACTATGTGCACCTTTTCATTCATATGAGCCGGGTTTCACAAAAGTTGATCGTGTGATTAAATGCTTAATCGAGCGATTCTGTGATAAAAAATCCGTAAATTCGAAATTCTATTGGTCGATTTGACAAAAACGTCAAGGTATTCTGTGAATCACTCAATCAACGATCTTTGTGAAACCCACCATTTAACTGTTAAAAATTTATGATTTACGCTTTGCTTTTCATACGATTGACACATATCTATCCACTCGACCATGAGATTGGTTCTTTATATAGCAAAAGAACGCAATTCATTATGAAAAATCATGAAATATTGTGAGTAAACCATCTTTTAATGGATAATTCGAACTCGAAAATAAAATATGTTGAAGTGAAACTTTGCAGTTTCATTCAGATAACAGATTGATTTTGGAATATACTCGGAACTCAAAAAGACAAATGACTTGAAGAATGAATGTAGGTATCAGAATTCACTCATAAAACGCATTGGCAGATGTACAAATGTACAATACATTTTCATGTTTCCACTATTTTCAGGAACACCGAAGAATAGAACTATCCTTAAGGGATATATTAGTATATTTTGCTCATTTGATTTTTTTTTCTGTACTTTACCAAAAGATTCGTTGTTTGTTAACCAGAGTTTGTCTTCCTTGATCCTTGAATTAATTTTTATACCGAAACCGGGTTTTTTCAACGCCTGAAGAGGTTTTGGAATAATGAAAGATTTTCAGCTTATCTTCCAGTCGCTGATGATTCCAAATTTACCATTCAAATAGCTGTTGAAAATTATCAATATGTTCAAAACAACTAGTAAGTGTCGAATACTAATTATGAATTGATTAAATCCAACTGCAACAATAACAGCATAAAATTTTATTGAAGCCGACCCTGTTCAGAAACAACCTGATGGCACGTATGCGCATTGTGGACCACACTGAAATTTTTACAACACTTCGGTCCAATTGATTTAGCATTCTAGAGTAAGTATATATATTATGATTTCTATGGTTGGGAGAAAGAATGAAGAAAATTCGTATATTCCCCTAACTAGAGACACTCACTCAAGATCTACTTATATTGAGAGGAGAACAGATTATACATGTATCTGTCACTGGACTAATAGCCTGTCACTTCAATCTGAGGAAACTTCTGCACATAATTGTATTATTCAGTGAGGAACCAGTATGCTGGTTCTGCAATGAAAAATATGATGCAGCCTCTCGAAAACGAAGTTAATAACTTTTCGTTTAATACGGTTCCATATTCCATTACAGAAAATCATACAGAGTGTAACAGCCAAATGGAATAAATTCGATAACGAATAAATGAGGGCGTGTTGGGAAAAACGCTTGGACACGTCGATTTGTAATTTTAAATGCGCATATTTTTCTAGAAAATTATATTATATAGGGTGTTTCATGTGACCGTGGCCAATACCAATTTTCTTATTTCAAATGCAATCATTTATTTTTTGGATTCTTCAGAGAATTCTAGACACAATTCTTGCACAATGTCCTATACCTATCTTCAATTATTTCGGAAGTATTAAGTGTATTCAGATTTATTGCAAAAATCAACGTTTTGAATAAAAATTATTTTATTCCACATATTCGGTACATTACACTTGAAACCTAATAAGTAATACTGATTATTTCTTAATTAAACATTAATGTCAATGTAGGAAATGTTCAAAATGCTCGCCGCGAACGTCTTGGCAACATGCTAATCTGGTGTAGAATTGTCTTCTAACGTTACTCAATATTCCAGGCGTGACTGATCTAATCGCAAGCGTGAGTCGGTCGTCTAAGTTTAAGGGTACAATACTTCTGACATATCCCACAAAAAGAAGTCTAATGGTGTCAGATCAGGAGATCGTGCTGGCCATTCTATCGATCCGCGCCTCCCTATCCACCGATTTGAAAAAATTTGGTTCAAGTACTGCCGGACATTGATTTGGTAATGGGATGGTGCTCCATCCTTCTGAAACCATATTATATTGGCAGGAGCTTGAGGATTTGCCCGATCAGGATATAAGTTTATCCAAGTTTGTACAACATTATTTTGGAGTAGTTCTAAATATTTTTCTCCATTCAAAATGCCGTCAATGAAAAAGGGACCTACGATATGATTTCCAACAATTCCTGCCCAAACATTAACATTTTCAGGATATTGTGTATGTTCTTCTCTCATCTAGTGAGGATTCTCATCAGACCAATAGCGCCAATTTTGACGATTAACATGACCGTGTAGTGTAAATGTACTCTCATGCATCAGAAAACAAAACATTTTCTGATTGGATCACATTGTTATAGATCTAACATTGCCATCATTCGCTCACAACAATGCGTTCTCCTATCGAAATCCTCTTCTATGAGCTACTGAGTTGTCATCATTCTATATGGTCTAAGATCCGGTATAAAAAATATATACCCTCATCTGTTATTTATTAGTGATAAGAAATAAATGATAGATAACATTTACATCGACACATTGCACATAGGTTGCCTAATTAAATCTGGTGCGGATAATGTTAAATTGTTAAATCTTTAACAAAAATTTTTCAATAAATTTCCCTCATCTGTTATTTGAAAAAATCGTCAACCAGTTAAGAGAGTGGACCCTAAAGAATTGAAAAAGTAATGGTTGCCTGCTTTTTTCCGGGTACAACTGTAGGGTTGCCAGGTTTGAAGAGGTGACTCGCAGTAGTGAAATTACCCTCATCTGTTATTTGATCGTATCTGATGTCAAATGAAAGCTTATTTTATTCTCAATCTGACTGTATAGGGTTGCCTCACTTAAAAGTTGATTCAGTCTAGGGTTGCCTCAATTTTAGACAGGAGTGGTGACAGATATGAGTTGCCAGAGTTGCGCGCTCAACTCTATGTGACAGACAATGATGAAGGGAATTCCTATGATGATGATTTTTCTCATTATATACAGAGTGTTTGGAGGGTGAGTATAGCCATAGGTAAATGATGATGCACTTGGCTACTTGTTACGCCTAATAAAATAACATTCTGCCCAAAGTTCAAAGTGTTTTTTTGCCATTTTTCTAGAAATTTCCCATTTTTCTCATAAAAATCTTGAATTTTTCAAAATTTAATGCTAGAGGTGCCTATGAAATGATTTATTTTTTTAGTCTAGTCTTGTCTTATTCAGATTGAATCATAATTTCATAAAAACGTCTTCAAAAAACCTGACAGCGTCGTATCAAACATGAAAAAATGTTGTGTCCACTTTACAAAGTGAAATAAAAAAGAATTTACAAAGTGTTGGGTTTTGAAATGGTTTTAAAGACTTCACTAGTCAATACTCTTTGCAATGGTAACATGTACCAGATAACTCAAAGAAAAACCGTTTTGTCTTCAAGGATGCCTCAAAAGGGTGACGACAAAACTATTCCATTGAGCAGGTAAAATTAATCTAACATAGCGTTTTCTTGAGTTATCTGATTATTAATGGTACACATACCATTGCGAAGAGTATTAACTAGAGACGTTTTTAAAACCATTTTAAAACCCAACACTATGTGAATTTTTTTTTCATTTCAGTGGACACAACATAATTTTTTTTCATTTTGATGTTTGATACGACGCTGTCATGTTTTTTGAAGACGTTTGTATGAAATTATGATTCAATCTGAATAAAACAAGACTATACTTAAAAAATAAATCATTTTATAGGCACCTCGAGCATAAAATTTTAAAAAATTCAAGATTTTAATGAGAAAAATGGTAAATTTCTAGAAAAATGCCAAAAAAATTATAACACTTTGAACTTTGGGCAAAATGTTATTTTATTAGGCGCAACAAGTAGCCAAGTGCATCACCATTTACCTATGGCTACTCACCCTCCAAACACTCTGTATATAATGAGAAAAATCATCATCATAGGAATTCCCTTCATCATTGTCTGTCACATAGAGTTGAGCGCGCAACTCATATCTGTCACCGCTCCTGTCTAAAATCTACATCTAAAATTGAGGCAACCCTAGACTGAATCAAATTTTAAGTAAGGCAATCCTATACAGTCAGAATAAAATAAGCTTTCATTTGACATCAGAAAGGATCAAATAACAGATGAGGGTAATTTCACTACTGCGAGTCACCTCTTCAAACCTGGCAACCCTACAGTTGTACCTGGAAAAAAGCAGGCAACCATTACTTTTTCAATTCTTTAGGGTCCATTATCTTAACTGGTTGACGATTTTCTCAAATAACAGATGAGGGAAATTTATTGAAAAATTTTTGTTAAAGATTTAACAATTTAACATTATCCGCACCAGATTTAATTAGGCAACCTATGTGTAATGTGTCGATGTAAATGTTATCTATCATTTATTTCTTATCACAAATAAATAACAGATGAGGGTATATATTTCTTATACCGGATCTCATACTAATAGGGATGCATCCTTCTTTCCTTTAATATTCGAAATATTGACGTGTGGCTGACGGTGAACAGCGGGGCTACTTTTCGAACAGAATTATGTGGGCTTTCTTGAAACTCAAGCATAATATCCAATTTCGTATCATCACTTACTGCATTGGCAGCAATTTTTTTTATTTGTCTCACATGACCAAGCTCTCGAAACTGCTTCTCTATTTTGCTAATTGTTCCTTGGGATATAGGCGGCAAATTTGGAAATTTTTCGTGAAATAAGCGAGAAACTTCCATTTGTAACCGTGTGTAATCTCCATAACCAATCATTTGAAGAATGGTTATTTTGTGCATTTCTGTTAAATGAACCATTTTTCTGATACTATTACGTACAGTTATCGAAATTCAAAAGACAATAGCACTTACACTGATCACTTATTGTCATGCAAACAGACAACTTGTTACTAAGGCAATAAACAAATCTTTTTTTGTTTTTTTAATTTCTTCTCAGTAATGGTTTTTGCTTACTTTCTTCATATCGAGAGGTAAATGGGAAATAAGTATTGAGTGTAATGTATCGAATTTCTGAAATAAGATAATTTTCATTTGAAATGTTAATTTTTGTAAAAAATCTGAAAACACTTAATATTTCCGAAAAAGTTGAAGATAGGTATAGGACATTGTACATGAACTATGTCTAGAATTTTCTGAAGAATCCAAAAAATAAATAATATACAGGGAGTTGCATTTGAAATAAGAAAGTTGGTATTGGCCACGGTCGCATGGAACACCCTATATAATTTTATTTTCCTGAAAAATATGCGCATTTAAAATTACAAATCGACGTGTCCGAGCGTTTTTCCTAACACCCCCTCATTTATTCGTTATCGAATTTATTCTATTTGGCTGTTACACCCTGCAGATTCAGTCACGTGTTGATTTCAAACGTATTTGATGGTGGAAATGGTAGAGATTAATCAATAAAGTACTAATTACAGGCTTATGTCGAATATCGACAAATGATATCCAAAAATTATTGCCATGCTGAATTCATCGAAATCATTTCCAGTCTCCAGGTGCTGTACAAATAACCTAATTATTCAGCACACTCCTCTGCTATGAAAATGAGCCTCATTAAAGCAGGGGCGCGCTGTATTCGCGTGCGCTCTACCCCAACAGCCTAGCAAACAGGAAAAATTGAATTACCCGGACAGGCAATCAACACAATTCGTTTCATGCTCTAATATTCAATTAATCAACTGCAACGAGTAATCATCGATTGTACACATGTAGGTTCGTTTGCATGAATATGAATGCAGGGACATCCTGAATATCGAATCCGGTTCATTTTTGCCCGTATTCACTTCTGCATAATCTCATCCGTATATCCCCAGCTCGACCAGAGGAGGAATTCTGAATTGCCGATAGAAACTTCGAATGGAAAAATGCAAATTCTCTGCCGGAGAATGATTTTACGTAAATGAGATTCATATTTACTCGGATAGAAATGAAATGGGAACTGTGTTGTTGGATCTGCTCCTATATGGATATTAGCATTATTTGATGATGCAGCTCTGCGTGATGGCTTAGAATTCATTGGATCAATATGGGATAAATTCGAAATCGAAACAGTTTCACCCCGAATCTATGAAAAATGCAATGATTGCATCAGTTTTCATGATCTTAGGATGCTACCACCTAGGAGCATAGATATCTGGAGAGAAGGTTTCACGACATTGTTGAACATCTTGTGACTTGTAACTTGAACAAATTTTTGAGTAATAGTTAACTGATATGAAAACCTTCTGAACAATTTACTCAGAACACGATAAAAACTTCTGAATATCCCTCAAGAATACTTTGATATGAAACAAAATATCACAGCTTCGAAGCACGTAAAACAAACAACATCTAAAGACACTCATTTTCTAGGTTGGAATGCAAGCCGAAAGGGTTTGTTTTGATCTTTGGATTCGCTCATTTTTCTAGGTGAAAACCTTAAACAGTGTCAACATACAAAAGAAGAAAATATTTAAGGCAATTTTCAATTGAAAAAAGCATAAATGTATCAATAACTTTGACAGCCCCTGTACCCTAGATACATTCTATGCAACTGCAGAAGTGTAGGGCCATAACGATCATAGCGCCCCTCTAGCGGGCGTCACACGAAACTCTAACCTCCGCCGTGATAGACAGTTCAAAATTTTTTGTCGAATGTATGAAGCCTTTCACTTTCTCAGTGAATAAATTTATTTCCTCCAGTTATCTATGCTCCTAGCTACCACTATATCGTCCTTTGAACTTTGTGAGTCTGAGAGAACTGTTTCAACTGAGCTTCCTCCAAAATATCCGAATGCTCCGAAGGAGAAATGACAATACTCATGTGTCACCCGCTGCAACTAAATATACGCGACTAAATTCGAAGTCTTAGGTATTGCCTTTCTGGAGGAAAATTATACATTATACTGCGCTAATGTTCTGATATTTCAGAACCAGATGTGAATTTGTATTCCGGGAACAACGTTAAGTTCGGGAATCGGGGAATGCATGCACTTGGAGTGCAGCAAACTTAATGCGGCGGGAGTAATTCATTCTCAAGATGAATTCCGAAGGTGTTGTTCGTTCAGAGAATGCAAGAGCGTTCTGAAGAATCCGGAACAATTCTTTCCAAATAATCTCGAAGCAGAAATGAAGGATACTTATTTTGCTGTTCCCTACCAAAGATGGAAAGAATTAAATTTATCGCGCATGGAATCTTCTTCATGGCAAATTTGCCAGCGTATTCGTTATTTCTGTTTGGGAAACAAATGTTGGTCAGTTTAACTAATATTTAATAATATTGAATAGCTATGAAGTTTTCGAACTTAGTGGTGAGACCACTTGCAGGAAAAAAACGGAGAAGGAACCAAAGCAAAAACCCTTGGTTTTTACAGATGGATAAAATTCCATGAAGGAATTCAGAACATGATCCTAGGATTCCTAGGTGATATTATTCAAGTCCTTAGCAGATCTCTAAAGAGAGAATTTGGGACGGTTCGTAGTATCCTATACCTTCAGCAGTTTCTCTGACAAGAACTGAGATCGACAAACCTCCTGCTCCAGGCCCTACACAACTTCCCAAGAGTTAATTTACAGTGACTTCCTCACCAATCTATATTCCCGATCCAAGAACTGTACTTGATAAAATACTTGTGTTATAAATTAGGGTGAAGGTACTGCTTCTGAATATCGTTAGATTATGAAAATTGTTTTTTACAGTTAAATCGAATATACAGGGTGAGTCTTCCACTTGTACATACATTTCAACTGTAGATTCTTCCTCTCATCAGCAAAACACCTTTTTCCTTTACCATTTTCAAAAATTGGTTTCGTTTGAAAGATATAGGGTGTCGACAATCCATGAAAAAACACTTTTCTGTTCATATCTTCGGAACCCTCCTTTCAAATGAACTGAATTTGGATTGATTGTTCACTCTATTCCTGGTGCATATACCCCAATAAAAATGTATTTAATATTTCTCTTGGTATAAAAGTTACAGCGTTGGCGACTCGTAAATCCACGTAAAAATACCTCATGAAAAAGATAAACTGTTCATATTTTCGACAGAATCAATCATTTCAGAAGATGAAAGTATTCCTATGTTTTTTTCATATGTAATACCACTAGAGATGGAATTTTGCCGGCAAAATTTCTCAATTGTAATAATAATAATAAGAATAATAATTTTTATTGTGCTAATTTACAAAATTTAGATATCTACATTGTATTGCACTCGACATAATCAAAAATATAGAAAATTAAAAATCTGGCAGTTACATATGTCAATAAAAAAAATCTACCATACAAAATCAAGATCTAAAATGACATCATGGTCAAAAACACAAACAATAACACAAATGGACAAACAAAATCTTATCTTCACAGGCATATGTCCGATCCCAGAAACTCGTCCACCGAGAAATATGCTTGCTCTCTCAAAAAGCGCGAAATCAAACCTTTGAACCTTTCTATAGGGATGCCTCTCAGATTTAACGGAATCTTATTGAAAAATTTATGTGTCCATTCTTTGACTTGTTAAGTCTAAAACACCGTGATCGCACATCTTCTCTTCGCCTGGTGTTATAGCCATGAGTGTCACCATATCACCATATGAAAGTTTGTTGCTCGGAAATTTCGCGAATGACATTTGTATGAAAATCAAGAGCCGTCAGGCGAGTGATTTTGGAAAAAATGTCATGAGCGAAATTTCCGAAAAGCAACAAACTTGAATATGAAAAGAGAGAAATTTTACCTGCTTAAATTTCATCTCGAGTGGTGTTCGGCATGACTATTTCACGAGAAAATGTCTAACATTATAAGTAATATGGTCACATTTGACACGGATTCCGCTATTTGGCAATTAGAATTCATAGATTAACTAAACGTTGCTTGTTTTCTCTATGATTTTCATTTCAGAAGCTATCTATGAATTGGAGAAACGTCAAAAATTTTTTCGCTGAACAACCAACATGTTGGTTTTGCCGGTTTGAAAGTTTTTTCGAGATGAAACGACCGTTGCTACGGAAACTTCCTCACTAAAAATGAAAAGAGTGGAATATAGTCAATAGAAAGCTTTTATTCGAGTTATTGTAAATGATAAAATTTGAGGAAAAAAACCATGAATTTCAAGAATAATCTGAATGCTTGCCTGGATTGCATATCATCGAATATTATTACCATTCTGGTCTCTAAACAAGTTAATAATGTTGTCAGAATGTTTATCAACTTTGTCGAGACTAAAATCTAAATGTGGGGGATAAAATTCAACATCAAGGATAATGAAATTATACAATCAATACGCACAGTTTCTTTTGAAAATTTATCGTTACCGGTCCATATAAAAAATTAATGTCAATTCAGATTTACGAACGATGTATGTCGATACAAACCACGTATCAAATTATTGAAATTAATGAAAAATAAAATGATTCTTAGCATTAAATAATCTGTGGCGATGTTTATATCTAAACAATATCCTTTCGGAATTTATAAACTCGACACTATGAGGTTTATATCATATTCATTCACTGATAGAAGTCACATAAACATCACGAGATCGAAGAAATACACCTAAAATAATCACTTTCCCCTTTTATAGCAACATAGCTCTGGAAATGATTTTTTCACGCCATAGACGGATCGCGCCGGTTCTCGCTATATGCATGCGTCGTTCACAGACTCTCACGTTCGAGACACAGAACAACAATATAAGGTTTGAGATGGGTCGATTCATAGATCTTACGGTTTGTCTTGCGCGTCCTCTACCTCCCAAGACATACCGTTATACCATTGTTCAAATAGAATATTAACAATCTGGCATCGTCTTCTCAAAAGCTCTGTGAAACATTCATAAAACATGGGTTGGGTTTGGTCATGGACCTAGAATCCTATGAGTTAGGTCGATTTATCATAAATAGAAATATTTTTGGGATATCGAGGAAAGTATGAACAATTTATTAGTGTTTGCGAACTAATTTTCAGGAAAATTGAGAAGGAACTCATTTTGGTGGGAGAAATATGGCTTTTCCATTGCAGACATAATCGGACAAAACTGAGTGCTTTTGCTAAGAAATATCGTATATTCAACATTCTAATTCGAGTAAGATACTTGAGTATTCCCTAAATGTATCAACTCAATTTCAATCGAGAAATATGAACTTTGAGGTCTTTGTAGAGAATCGTATCAGGCACGTATTTGGCCCAATTTTTTTCAAATGGATTTATCTTTCAAACAGAGCCGCATCGGAAAAATGGAAATGAAAAAAGGGGTCTTTTGGCATCAAGAATCTACAGTTAAAATAAATGTACAAGTCAAAGACTAGGCCTGTATAGATGGAAACGAATTTTTTGAGACAACGAAATATCGTAGAAAGAATTCAAATTACCTGTTTTCTCGAAAAGGTGTAACTCGAAAGATATAAGGAACTACCAATCAGGTATAAATGTACAAATATAACGGATATGAGCAACACACATCGTTGTTATTACAGATAACTAGTGAATGCTGCTCAGGTAAAACGATTGGTGGTGTAAATCAGGTAGAATGTAATAGAATCTCATTGCTCTGTGCTTGTATAATCACAACGAAAAAGGGCCCTAGACTGAGAATCTTAAAAATACAATGGAAGACAATCGTACATGATGAATAAAAGCTTTTCCTCATTCCTAATCAAGAACGAGGATCAATCTATAAACCAATCCACCAGAACATCCATGCTGACTTCTGGAGAGATGTAATGACAAAGTTGCATGAAACCGGAAACGACATTTATTTCCACATATCAGCATCCTTCCAATCCAAATGCTGATTCTCGGATTTCCAGTAGGGTGAATAAAATAAACCCGATCGCACTTATAACCTACTCTGATACCGACCAAAGCATAAAATACTTCTGGTAATTCAGCCCTGTCATTTCCGATAACGGTGAATCCTCGTCTGAATATCTGAGTGGAAAGACGGAGATGAAGAACGGAGCTAGCGAAACGTCGGGACGCAGGAAACCGCGCTACGAAACTCAACAGGCAGAAGACAGGGGAGTACACAATGGATCGGAAGGATCTTTCTGGAGGATAAGCTATTATGCCAGGGCGGTTCATGAAAAGCAGGTACCTTATCTCGGGGCGCCTACTCGGATCCTCGTACAGGTTTATGGCCCTTTTTCTCCTCTAAACGATTGTTATAACTGAGATTGCTTACGATTGCAACGCTGCTCAGAAATATGAATATTTATGCATGGTAGGTGCATACAGGACATACTCGAGCTCAGAATGCATTCGCAGCTACGTGAACTCAGATGGTATACTCCATTCACTATTATAAAATCACAACTCTGGCCTTGGAAATTCGACACATTCCACTCTGTATCGAAGTTATGACGTTTTTCAAAATATTTTTATGTTCCAAGTCAACACTGTGTTGCCCTTTCTACATTCTTAGCGTATTTCTCAGAATGTGAATTTATTCGGAAAATGAATGAATTGGAAAAGATGTGTTTTGGACGAAAATAATTAACGTTTATATGAATTGATAGAAAGGATTCCTTTTCTAGTTATTTGCATTAAAAATACAAGAGATCACTGTTGAAATATATTATTTTTCGCCATGGAAGAAAATTGCATTGCTTTCACATAATTTTCATATGCATGCTTGTGAAGATTTAATGTTTATTATCCTCTTGAACTGAAAGTTCAAGTCTTGACGACATCAATTGTTGAATCAAGAATAATGGAACATTATATCCCTCTATTGGAATCCAAATAGTTGAAGGGAGTTCTGATGCAAGAGGAACTTTTCCTTGGAACATAACCTTAATAGTTAACTTAATAAAAATAAGAGTAGAAGATATACATTTCATTTATTTGATCTTATGAACAAGGAGTGAAATATTCTGACTGTATAGTAATTCAATAGTTTAAAAAATATTCATACATTACAACCACAGTAGGTTTGTACAAATAAAATGGAATAGGTCAAACATATGCTTCACCTGTTCTAAAATAAGACACAAACTCCTACACATTATAAGGCCCTCACAGCATTAAAAGCGTGTGTCTCTTTTGAAAAAAGTAGCACTAGATATAATATATTCTTTCGATTAAGAGCAAATACCTACCGTTGAATGTTACATACACAAATTTCTTCAAAATGGGCTTATACGAATTGGTTTTTTTTTTCTGAAACGTGAAAACGATCAACAATAATCATTTAGAGACCGATGATGGCCATCCAAAACACGTTTACTTACGAAAATCGTGCAATTTCATTCTGCAAGTTCTTTCCTCATAATTCCTCGAAAATCCTACCTGAACCATATTTTCCGGTCGCTTTCGTGAGAAGATCGTATAAGGAAGCCTTTTTTGTCCATTTACACATTCCAAATAAATTTTGAGCACCAAAAACGATACCGAAACTAACCAAACTTCTGGGGGACCGGAATTTCGTTTGAAATCTTTCCAAACGGCAGATACCTAAAAAAAACTTCGTTATCAAGTGTAAAAAAGGCGATTAGTACATACTTTTGCTTTATTTATGCTTATAAATCTATTTTTGATCCAATTCAAATTTGCCTTTTGTACCCATGCCAAAATATCTTTGATTACTTTGATATAAACAAAAAAACTGGCAACGTCGTTTCGTCATTAACGATATTCTATGTACGCGCACAGATTTTTTATCAGGGGCACCAACTCCTGAACAGGCGCGTATCCAGGGGGGGGCTATTGGGGCTCTAGCCCCCCCAAGGCTTTCGCCTCAGGCGAAAGCCTCATTCTTTCCAGTGAATCAAAAAGATGGAAAAAAAGTGGGCTACTTCAACACCGGATGATTCCAAATCATGTGCTTCATCTGCACTTTCAGCTCTAGAGAAATGTAGCGGAGATTTCTATCCAAATTTATACATATTGCTTCAAATATTTGGGTACACTGTGTCCCATTTTGGTTGAGATTGCACTGTATCTCAGCTATGATTGAAGATAGAGACATGCGGTTATCGCGAACCTGGATCACATTTTCGTAAAACTTTCAAAGCCACAAACAGAAATATTCCAACTACTGCTTGTTCCTGAAATACAGGGCGAAAACGAAAATGTTCACTTTTGGAAATGTAATTATTTCTTAGGCCCTGTATAAGATAGGAAAAAAATGAATTTTTGTTGAGAGCACTGTTTTTAAGATTGGACACAAACTTGGTATTTTTCAAATGTATCACCCTGTTTATTTCATCGTCAAATTTTCGCAATTTTTTTTCTGAATACATTGATGTATCGCAACCCAATCTTCAATAAGTTTTAACTCTGAGAATCAGAAAAATCCAAATTGATGTTTTTGATACTAGGCCATGAATCCTTTCACACATGCATAAAAGTTTAACATGCATAAATTATTGTTTTGTTTATTGCATTCAAGAAAACTGAGTCACAAACAGAGTCAAAACAAATCAATGATGATGGCTGACGGTGAAAACATGGAATTTCAAAATCTGAAAAAATATTATATGAAAATATAAAATGTAAGCATATCGGCGTTATAATATAGATGAGCCCCAACCAAAGAAGCATTCAGAAACCCACAAAGGCAATCCTTAATGATTTTAAATGTCGAATTGACATGTGTGGTATATGTATAAGACAAAATGGACGACAGTTTGAACAACTTCATTAGATCTATATGTTTATTTTTGGTTTATGTAATAAATTGTCTTATTAGAATCTTGTAATTACATTAGTTAATGTTAAATCTGTACCGATATATTTTTTTGTTTACAACATTTTTAAGTTTATATTGAAGAGTGATATTTTGAGTTGATGTTCGAAATATAATTGAATAAAAAGGTTTGAATCACATGGCGTTTCGAAAAAGTAATAATTTAATGCAGGTGTGGAAGAATTCATGGCCTACTATTAAAAAACATACATAAATATGGATTTTTCTGATTTTTGAAGCTATAATTTATTGAAGATGAGGTTGCGATACATCAAGGTATTCAAAAAAATCGCAAAAATTTGACGTTTAAATATACAGGGTATTCCATTTAAAAAATACCAAGTTTGTGCCCAATCTTAAAAACGGGGCTCTCAATATCTCTTATAAACCGTTTTAATTTTTTTTCTATCTTATACAGGGCCTAAGAAATAATTACATCTCCAAAAGGGAACATTTTTGTTTTCGCCCTGTATTTCAGGAACAAGAGTAGTTGGAATATTTCTGTTTGTGGCTTTGAAAGTTTTACAGAAAAGTGATACAGGGTCGCGAAAATCGCATATCTATGGCAGAAAATCGCTTGAACGGATTAGCTCTAATGCACATAAATTACGAGATAGTCATACATACAGAAATGTTTGTGACCAGATTTGCTAATGCTGGCGCTTGGAACTTTTATTTGATAACTAAAAACTAATAAACCCTTGGATGATTCAATATTAATTTGTTTTTTTTTTGTTTTTTGAAGAATCATATTTACAAGAAATAAATGCATGCTTTAATATTTTCTTATTCGTTTTTCATGATTTCTCATGGTTAAAAAACATAACTATTTTTGGATAAAAGCTGAGCCCCCCCCAACACACCTTTCTGGGTACGCGCCTGCTCCTGAAAACGAAACCATGACCTCCTATGTGATTAAATAAAAGTGAATGGAGTATATGTAGTCGTTTGGTTATACAGGGTGATTCACGGTGGATGGCACATAAGACGTTTCTGGTGAACCAGATATCGGAGCGGTTTGAAAATTTGCATGAGTGCATTATCAGACATTCTCTACCCAACTAAAATATTTTCGTCAATGCCGTGTTGCCACTTCCATTAGAAAGTAGTAGCAACTTTGCTTTTTCAAATGGAACACATGGTATATTATATTATTTTTGGAATCTCCAACAACTTCTCGACCACTTTTTCAACATTTCCCTATGCCTATCTGTTGCCGTTTTCGAAATATAAATTATTTTCAATTTTTTTCACCGAAAATCATGACCTCTAAAAATGCTTATAACTTCGGGTTGAGAGACACTATGGCATTGAAATTTGGTTTGGAGTTAGGTGATACATGAATGCTTCCAACACATGAGCCTGATCTACGTTACTCCAATACAGGGTGGTAAAAATACAGTCTTTTCGGTTGCTTGAAAAATAGACTGAAAGTTGTTTATTTCAAATGGAACGCCCCATATATAATTAGAAATTCGGAAAGCTGATGAAATATGCTCTCATGCCTATACCCAACTAGTCAAATTTCGGACTTCGGGCATTTATTTGTCAAAATGTCCCATCAGAATGGTATCCCATTCGGTATTTGGTAGGCAGGCCATGATTACTATTCCACAGCACCTTGTGACATTCTCCTAATAATAAAGGCACCAAGAAACTTCAATTTCGACATTTTCGTCATTTCAGAAGTTGCAAATAACATCGAAACGATGAAGGAAAACTATTCAAAGTGCTCATGAATTTGTTTATTATTATTAAGTGGACAGACTTTTTGATGATCGGTTGATAAGGCGCTTGGGACCATGGAATTGGCCAGCAAGATAACCCGATCCTAGTCCATTAGAATTTTATCTGTGGGGAATGTTGATAGAAAAAATTTACAAAACACCGGTGCATTCCAGATATGAATTGTTAGAAAGGATTACCCGAGCATTTGAAGATTATGATTTCAAAGAAATACGATCTGCCACGACGAAAGCAGTCAAAACCCGCATTTTGAAGTGCTTGGAAGTGAAGTCCAAAATTTGACTAGTTAAGTATAGGCATGATATACATAAAATGAAAGCAAATTTCATCAGCTTTCTGAATTTCTAATTATATATGGGGAGTTCCATTTGAAATAAACAACTTTCATTAACTTTTTCAAGCAAACGAAAAGACTGTATTTTTTACCACCCTGTATTGAAGTAACGTGGATCAGGCTCATGTATTGGAAGCACCTAACTCCAAACCAAATTTAAATGCCATAGTATTTCTCAACCCGAAGCTATCAGCATTTTTAGAGGTCATAATTTTCGGTGAGAAAATTGAAAATAATTTATATTTCGAAAACGGCAGCAGATAGGTATAGAGAAATGTTCCAAAAATAATATAATATACCAGGTGTTTCATTTGAGAAAGCAGAGTTGATACTACTTTCTAATGGAAGTGGCAACACCGCATTGACAAAAATATTTTAGTTGGGTAGAGAATGTCCGATAATGCACTCATGCAAATTTTCAAACCGCTCCGATATCTGGTTCACCAGAAACGTCTTATGTGCCATCCACCGTGAAGCACCATGTATATTTTGTAGAGTTGATGATTGCCCCTATGCATTGCTTAAGTTATCCGTTAAACGTAAAGACACAGTCCTTACTTTCTTGGTCGGTAAACTCCTATTGTTATACCAAGGAAGCCTCCTTCAAGCCATTGAATATCAAGACAATACTACAAGTTCCATCAGCCAGAAAAAGGCCCGCCGTAAGCGGGCGTGCAAGGCGTGCCCGGCACAAGGGCGGCACGTCCAGGGGGGCGGCAAATCCAGTGAAATTGAAATTTTTTTTGAAGGGGACAAACAACGTGGTAAGCGGGGGGGGAGGAAAAAAAAGAGGGGGGGGGTGGTCCAACTCCAACTGCTTTAAAATTTTGCCAACTGTCATAGAAACATAGAAATTTTGCCATATGTGGTCGAAGCTTTGCCAACCTCTTTGAAATTTCTCCAACTCCGTTCAACATTGGGGGCGGCAAGGTCTCCCCATCCCCCTTAGAGAGACTTTTTCTCTGAAGTATCGGGGGGACAGGCGGCCAACATCGATAATTTCCGTATATCCACGGAATTCAGTGAATTCACTGCAGTGTTTGTTTCAGGTATATTTCCGGGAGGGGCACTGCCGCCCCCCGAAGTTCCGCAGAGAATCAAAATATTTCTCCATCATATTAGATTGCACACCAGATGTTAGTCATATAGAACAAATTACAGTTATACTCCGGCATGTTCTTTTAGATAATGAGACAAAAAATTTTACGATACGTAAAATTTCCTTGATTTCTGCCCTATCAACAGCTCCACAGGCGAAGGTCTATTGAATTTTGTTACGGATTTATTTTCGCAATTGAATCTCAACATTCAAAATTTACGAGGCCAGGGTTATGATAGCGGTTCAAATATGCGTGGAAAACACAGTGGACTACAAAAAAAAATTTTGGAAATCAATAACCGTGCATTTCACGTACCGTGTTCGGCTCATAGTCTTAATTTGGTAGTGAATGATGCAGCAAGTATTACGCACGAAACATGAATTTCTTCAATATAATTCAAGAAATTCACGTTTTTTTTTCGTCATCTACAAAAAGGTGGTCCATTATCTATAAACCTGTTATCTGTAAACATTTACCATAGTTAAAATTAAAAGCTTTAAGTATTACGCGATGGTCAAGCAGAATCGATGCAGTTAAACCCTTACGTTATCACCTCGAAAAAATTTTTGATGCTTTGCTAGAAATATCTGATAATTCCTCAGAATGGGATTGTACTACTTCCCACAAAGCTCATTCGCTGGCCTTAAACGTACAAAATTATAGATTTATTTGCTCGGTAGTAATTTGGTTTGATATCCTAAATGAAATTAATGCCCTGAGTAAAATGCAGAGCCCCACCATGAATACCCAAATTTGCATGAATTTGTTGAAGACGTTGATTGATAAGTTCAAACAATATCGTACGGCTGAACATTTTGAAATTGTGTTAGCAGAATCTTCCAAAGTGGCCCACGAACTCAATGTAGAAACAGATTTTCCACTAATCAATAAAATCAGACCAAGAAGAAAACCAACACAATTTCAATATGAACACATAGTGATAAAGTTTTATCCGACCCAAAACCAAAGTAGAGTCTTGCTTCTGCAAGACTCTAGGTACTTGCGAAGAATATCTTTTCACTTCTCACTTCAGCTATCTTATTCTATCAATTTGAAAGGATTAGGTTCGAATGAAAGTCACTTATCAACACAACCACAGCTGACAGATTAGCTACTGAGTTGTACAAGTACCTAGTAGAGTCTTGCTTCTGCAAGACTCTAGGTACTTGCGAAGAATATCTTTTCACTTCTCACATAATGATCCATATCCACCATTTCGAGACAGAATAATTTAACAACATTTCAAACTCATGGTCTCGAATGATCGATCATTAACAAAAAAACCCTGAAATAATATAGATAGACAGGTCCCCAGATTTTAATTCTTTTCTGCGATCTAAACGAATTCTTGAAAAAACTCGAACAGAGCAGAATATGAAAGGAACGAAAAACAAGAAATTTCTGTCTGAAACACACTCGATTAACGAAACACAGACGTTTGATGTGCAAATTTCAGAAACACTCTTCGAATAAGCGGGAACACCGGATAAGTTCTGTAATTGGTCGAATGTCTGATGAAGTTTAACCAAAGGGAATTGATCAAAGAGAGTATTGGAACGATTTCCGATTTGTTCATTCAAAAACAGATATTCCAAAGGAAAAGTTACGGAGAAAGATTCATTGGAAATTTTGCCCATGAATTAATTTTCAATTTAATTTTCATCATTATTAATTTGTGATTTTTCTACACGACTGTTTATTTTGTATGAAAGGTTACTTGTGTGCATATTTCTTGCAGCCAGTAAATTATTGAATTGAATAATTTCATGGATGCAGGAATAAATTCGAATATGAATAGATGGACTAATAAATAAATGAATTTTGAATTATGTACAATTTTATTATCCACGCGATATCGATTTCGCATATAAATGGAAATGTACTAATTTTTAGTAGTTCCATTTGTTGATTACTTTTCTCATTCGAATTGGAAACATATTCCATTTTTTGAATAATATCAACATGAACGTTTTTTTCTGATGAAACGAAGAAGTTATATGTATAAACCTTTGAATGTACAGGAAATTGACATCTTCAACGGATATTATCCTCCATTCACTTTTATAAAGTAGGTATAACGGTTGACCATGATTTAGGTTTATCAAGTTCTTTTTCTTAGAAGTGACGCAGGTTAAGGTGGGCGTTCAATGTAGTGTGTTTTTATTTCAAGTTGATTTCGAAAATGGTTTCACTTTGAGAACTGAAATTTTGTGGGTGAACTCAGAAAGGATTAGGGTTCTTGTTGAAATAATTTTAATTGATTTCATTCCGACAGTTAATTTTTTTTCTTTCAAAAATAGAAGAAAATGAGCCAACCCATGCTTCTGTTTTATTTCATCAAAAAGACCCATGAAAATAGTTCAACTTCCGATTAAAAGTGAATCTACTGATAATTTCGTTCAGAAGATCAACTTGAAAAACGGAATTGGCAGAAAATGGCCAAATTCAAATTTTGGCGGGAAAAAATTCCTGCTTTACGCACAAATTGGCTTTTTTCATAGTTCGGCGATTTTCGGATAGAGAGCGCCATTGTTCATTTCATTCATGATTAGAGAGATATTCATAGAACTTATAGTGATAATGTAAGTTCTATGGAGATATTTCATAAAATGCACGGTGGCGCCTCTATTGGGGGAGATTTCCTACTCGCTTTAAACGCCGACCTTAACACTCGTGAAATTCAAATAGTTCTGAGAGACGTTGCCAATGCTATTCTATTCACTCTTTTTAATTTTGTAAATGATTCGTAGTACTACTACATTTTCATATTGGAGTATGTCAAGTTGTGCAAAAAGGTATTTGAATGTCTTCTGTCGGCTTATTTCTTGAGAATTTTGAAAAGTGGGGAATTCCATAAGTCCGTCTGTTCGTTCAGAAGTTGTTCTGTCTGGTTATTCGAGTGGATACTCTTTTTTCGAAAGAATTATCAAAAAGTAACAGACTATTCTGTCCACTATTTTTCAGTAAAATTTCAACAATCTATTATTGATTTCCGTAAAAGAAAATAGCATACCTAACTGAATCTTCCAACCATGTTTATAGACTTGAAATAAACTGCTCCGCATGAGTCAGGGATATTGACTTAAATTGCAAAAAAATATAGTTGAAATAAGATTTTTGCGATGAAAATTCATATTAATATGATTTCAAGTTGCCAATTAATTTTAGCCTGTAGGTCTGCAGCGTATACAGGGTGGTTAAGAAAAATCGAGTGAAATAACGAAATTTTATTCCCAGAGAATTCAAGCATTTTAAGACTATCAATACAATGTGTGGCCTCCACGGGCATCAATAACAGCTTGACATCTTTTTTGCATACTACACACGAGGTTGTTAAACATTTCTTGAGGAATTTGGTTCCATAAACGGGGCAGAAGCTCTCTCAGATCATTTAAGGATTCTGGGGTAGGTTGATGATTATCTTATCTTCTTTGGAGCATATCCCATACATGTTCTATGCAATTCAAATCTGGTGAGTGCGGAGTTATTGGTAAATGTGGAATACCAAGCTCCTAACGCGCATTCTCAACTATGGCTGCACGGTGCGGTCTAGCGTTATCGTCTAGAAATTGAAAAGTTCCACCAATAGCAGGGTGAAAATTTGGCACAAAATTGTCAATGGCATGCTCCGTATAGTGTAGGGCGGTCATATTTCCAGGATAAATGTGTAGATCTGTGCGCCCTTTGAAATATATCCCGGCCCATATCATAACACTATCACCTCGGAATGGATGGACATAGCAACGATTACGGGGTATGCGTAGGATTGTCCATACCCTTATTCTTCGAGAATCTGAAAATCGTCCATATGTTGATTCATCAGTGAAAAGGACACTACGCTATTGATCGTTCCAATTGATATGTTGCCTTGCCCATTCCAGTCTTTGACGCTTATGGTCACGTGTTAATGGAACTCCTCTTAATGGACGTCTAGAACCTAGATTCACCTCTCCCAAACGTCGTCTGATGGTTTCGATGGGAACTTGGAGCCCATCTGCATTCGAAGAGTATTCCGTAGCATTCTACACGTAGATGTAGGGTTTCTTCTCGCCGATACGGTGATGAAACGATCCTGAGCAGGTGTTGTTTTTCGTCGCCCACCAAGACTTGGTCTTTCCAACACGGAACCTATCTCCCTGAACCTATTCCAAAGTCGAGATATCACACTTTGGCTGACTTGGAGCCTTTCCGCTACAACAACCTGAGTTAGGCCACCCTGTAGCATTCCGATAGCCCTATTAGCCTCAGCGTTTGTTAATTTACGTTTTGGCATTTTCAAAAAACTCGTTTCAAATCGAAGCCGTTGAGAAACTGACTTCATTTCAAAATTAGAACATTCATGAAGCATATGCAAAGAACCAAACTACAGAAAAAAGGCGACCAGATTGACGAACTGTCTCATACTGATTTTTATTGGATACATTCAAGTTGTTATTGAGTTTTAAATGATTTTACAGCGATTTTCTCGAAGATTACATACTTTCAAAAACGATTGAATACGATATCCCTCACTCTTGTGGAGCAGTATATTTCATGAATATCACACTGCAAACTTCTATATTTTCTTTCTCTGGAAGGATCTTCTAGGCAGTTCCAATTTCAGAAATGATTAAGGGCGTCCCAAGATTTATAGAATAATCTCAGTGAATAGGATGATTTTAGGGAATCGCTGCGTGATTCTAGCAATTCATTTGGCCGGACATTCATTCCGTATCCTCAGCGAGATAACACCGTTGCAGAAGCAATCTCAACGAATGAGAATGTCGCAAACATTAAATTCAATTTTCCCCTGAGCTGGATTTCTAGATACAGATGAATTATTATAGTCGAGCACATTCCCACTCTGGATCAAATGAGAGCTTTTATTATTCTCATAACTATATTTTATATTGCGGAATTTGACACGGTTCATACGAAAGGCGGATTCATTTGTGAGAATCCAAATTTTCTGAGCCTCAGAACCTTAGACCATATAGTCGAAAAAAGAATAAAGTACTCGAATAACCCGACAAAAAAACTTTCAAACCCACAGAGCAGTGGCGACGCCAGCTTTCGAAGACAGGGGGCCAAGAGGGGGCCGGAATTTTTCAGGAGGATCCAAAGTAAATAGAAATACAACGGAAAAATTGAAAGTCTTACTATGTCAAAAAATTCTAGTCAAAGGAAAATCCACTCAAACAACAGGAATTCTTAATGCCTTGGAGGATTCCAATATAACAGTTGGCTTAATGCTAGACCTATCAAAAGCATTTGATACTCTATCCCATGACCTCATTCTTCAAAAACTTACTGGGTACGGGATAAAAGAGAATGGGCTAGACTGGTTTAGATCTTATTTAACAAATCGCAGGCAAAGAGCAGTTATATCTCAAAATGAGAAAGAAACATTATCGCAGGAGGAAATCACTGAGCTTGGAGTGCCGCAGGGTAGCATACTGGGCCCCATCATCTTTATCATCTTTTTAAATGATTTGAACACTATATTCAATGAAACAGCTGTTAAAACAACAAACTATGCAGATGATACAAATCTTACTCTGACGGCCAAGACTCTTCCAGAAATAAGTGAAATGGTAGACTTGACGTTGAAACAAGCTAGCCAATGGTTTGAAGCAAACGGTTTATGCATGAACGCTGATAAGACAAACGCCATCCCATTCAAAACCACTCACTCTGGTTTCCAAACACCAGCAAACATTCAACTGTCTGACTCCACCTTAGACCTGACCAAATCGTGCATCTTCCTGGGCCTTACTATAGAAGAAAATCTCGATTGGAACGGACACATTACCAACCTCTGTGGTCAACTGAGCTCCATCTGCTACACCATGGGCGTCCTCAATAGATATCTAGACACCACTTCACTCAGAGCAATATACCAGGCAGTCTTCGAATCAAAATTTAGGTATGGCATCATGTTCTACGGTAGCTCATACAACCTGAATAGAATATTGAAGATACAGAAGAGAGCTATTCGAATGATCTGGAAGATGAGGAGGACAGAATCATGCAGGGGAGTTTTCAGATGAAACGGTCTATTGACTGCACCTGCGGTACATATTCAAGAATGCCTGATCTTCACTTACAAAAACAAGCACTATTTTAACGAGAAAACAACAAGTAATTACAATACAAGAACAATTACACTAAAATATCCTCAACACAGACTTAGCCTCACAGAAAAAGGACCTGAATACAGATGCATTCGATACTATAACAAGATAGTTCACAAACTGACAGGAGAATGGATCCTACAACGGTACAAGAAATTAATCTTCAAACTCCTACTTGATATGGAACCATACAGCGTGGAAGACTTTCTGACGCACAGAATATGATCCACCCAATGTCATTGACCCTGTTTCACTTCAAGTGTTCAGTTTTGAATCTATGTGTTCACTTCATTTGAAATAAAGTACATTATTTATTTATTTATCATATTCATAACATCCCATATACATATTTGGACTGATCTTCTCTTATTTTTTTTCTGCGTGCTCTGTGCAGGCTTTCCATTTATTAGCTGTACATTCTTCAAGAGCCTCATTCCAGAGATTTTTCACTTGCGCAATTATTTGCCGAATTCGTTCGAATATTAATGAAACATCAGTGTTATTTCCAACCCCAATATGAATTCTGCAACACAAAATACTACTGAATGGACTTTTACCAACATAATTTCGATTCTCCAAAGACCCCCTAGATGTCAATAATTATTGGATGAACTGTAAGTCCATTTAAAAAGTTAAAATAGAGTAGATGGAACGTAGCATTGGCATCATCCCTCAGAATTAGTTGACATTTCACGAGTGCCAACCTGCGTCAGTTTTGAGTGAATAAACTGGATAAACCTAAATCTTGGCCAACCGGGATACTTCATTGAAGTGAATGGAGTATATTGTGTTAATGTTTTGTCGTTAAGGGGAAGTATCAATTTTTGAATCGTGGTAAATCTCCATTCAAAAAGTGGTCTCTTTATTTCACGAGTAACTACCCTAATTCACGACGTAGAGACTTGATTTTTTTTTAATTGAAGTTGAAGAACATTCCAAGAGCAAATAGTTTTCTTTTTTCGAATTAATTACTTTTTCAATTAAAAAAAACAGGTTGAACTTCAGCGTTCTGGAAGCTACACTTAATGATTTTTTTTCGACGATTATTCATCATTTTTCGGGAAAAATCGCAACTATTTGCCCTCGGCAATTCAATCTTCTATGAACCACAAAAATTTTCATGATGATTAGTTCAAAAATATAGCTCGTACTCATGAAAAACGAAAAACATATTCAATAACCCAAATATTGCAGAGATCTAACGATTACCCTCGTTTTTTTATTGGAAAACTAACTAAATCGAAAAAAAAACTATTTGCCCACGGGACGTTCTTCAACTTCAATTTAAAAAAAATCAAGTCTCTACGTCGTAAATTAGGGTAGTTACTCGCGAAATAAAGAGACCACTTTTTGAATGGAGATTCACCACGGTTCAAAAGGTGATACTTCCCCTTAACCATTCGGCGTGTTTCAATATGTGACATACATAGAATTTATTTCCGCAATTACAGTTCTAACACCATAATATCTTCTATCTGATGGTAGAAGAAATGATGTACTTCATGCATCCCACTTTGAAAAATTGCTTCCTGTACGAACTTTCCAGAAAAAGCTATAATCACCTGGACGTGACGTGGAACGAGTATTATCGGGATAATGTATTGACTCTGATGTTGAACGATGGATGGAAACTTTGCATTTACCAAATTCCCCTTGGCGGATTGTATCCCGAAATTGTCCGTCAGTCACCGCATATTTTCCCGAGCGGACTTGTCCATTAATCAAACTTCACCGAATTTCCCAATATCCCAAAACTAACCCCAAACTTTTCGCTACCTTGAAGATTCTTCCCGCATTGACCGCCCGCAATTGAAAATCCATCCATTCAGCGACAGACATTTGGAAAGTTCCTTTGGGGTAATTAGTACGTGTCAGATGCGATAATAAATGATAATTGCGATTTTGAATTCGACGGAAGAGTCGGCCGGGTCGAATCAGGCCGACGATTAGCCGAAGTTTGGGACTCGTGCCCGGGAATTATTTAATTGTTTCGCATTTCTGGATACTTTCGTCGGAGATCCTTCCGAACGTTTAATTACTTTCTGTCGTGTCGGGCTTACAGCTGCACGGTCCTGAATTTGTCTTATTTGTACGTGATGTTTTTCTAACGAGTCGCCACTGCAGCTGTGTCGAAGGAATTTTTCCTGCCTCAATGCGAGGGAGAAATCCTTAATCTTTGTACATTACTGCCTGCAGATTCCACTGTGATACCAGACATGGACGATCCTGACGATCTGAGTGCCGTGGCTTAGTGCCGCTCAGCTAGTGTGACCCATAGTGGGTATAGACAACCATAGCGTAGTTATTTTAACGAAATGACGACATCAACTGAAAGGCTGTAAGACAGAGTTGAAAGCTATTTATACCCTGAGAACTGAATGGATGTATCCCAAGCTTGCCCATTCTATGATCTCTTTAGAGATCTGTCAATGACTTGATCAGTATCCGTCACTATGCTCATGTTGCGAATGCTCTACATAATATTCATGGGACTTGAGTATAGAATCACAATCTTCTGCAGAAATAGATACACAGACGGTTCAAAGACAGAAGAAGGAACAGGAGCGGGAATACATGGAGTGAGGCCAAGAAGGGATTACATAATACCTCTCGGCCACGATATTTCAAGCTGAAACACATGCCATTAGGACATGCATACAGAAGAACCTGGAAAGTGGCTACCAAAGAAAACACATCCACATTCTCTCTGATAGCCAGAGCGCCATCAAAGCTCTCAACACTCGACACAGATAAAGTCTAGACTCGTCTGGGAATGCCTCCAGGACCTTCTGGAGCTGGCAAAACACAACAAGGTCACTTTGATGTGGGTGCCAGGTCACAAGGGAATAGCGGGCAATGAAAAAGCAGACCAGTTAGCAAGACAAGCATCTGAAACGCCATTCACAGGGCTTGGAATCAGCAAAAACCGATGCAGGACCCTGGTTGAGGAAGGAATAAAACAAAGACACCGACAACACTGGGAACACAGCGACGGCCAAACACACAGCAAAGTCATGGTAGGTCACACAAGGCAAACCTTGACGGCTGACTTTTTGAATCTAAACAGAACAAAGGCACGTACAATAGTACGTCTGCTGACGGGACAATGCGGCCATAGAAAACATCTGAACACCATAGGAATACTTGGATTGCAGACATTGCGGTGAAGAGGAAGAAACAGCCTCTCAGATCATCTTCGAATGCGACGCCCTAGGAAGAAGGCGTCACAGAATGATATATTTTTTATCTTAGGAGAAATCAATCCGGAAACGGGAATGAATCCGAAAAACCTCATAAATAGGATACTGAACCTGATAAAGGACACGAACGTACTCTCGTGAGGAATCACTGACGAAAGAGAGATACAATAGACCCAAGTTGGTCGCAGTGTCACATGGAGGCCAAGTGCTATCCCGGTCTCTTTTTCTTCAGCCATCAATCAATAAATCAATGCTCATGTTCCGAATGCTCTACATAATATTCTATCAACTGATTGTTGCTATGTACTTGCCACATGTAATTCCATTCAACTGCAAAACCGAGGGTTATTGCTTTGGGGAACCGACCAACTGTTGGTCCCTTCTTTGTTTTTCTTCTTGCAAGTGGTTTCGTAACTACTGTCTCATGGGTCGATGTAATAATAACATTTATTCACAACATTATTTGTTACAACTATACAAAGATGAGCAACAAAAATGTTAGTCGTCAAACAAGAAAACAAATAACAGTATCAATGAAAATTCTCCCTTTTTCCTTTTCTTTTGATTAACATCTGTGTTTCCTACAATATTTCGTTTTCGTAGAAATGAATATAAGCGTGTTCCGTCCTTAAATTTATTAAACAACTCTAATCGGGAAGATTGGCAATAAAATATGAAGCTTGGTGGTGTCACATTTAATTTACCGTGCTACAGTTTCGAGAAACCAATGTTCTCTTCTTCAGGCTAAAAATATTTCAATTGAACAAATTTCATCATAAGCAAGATGTATAAAACCTACCACTATAAATTTTCTGCTGTTCTCATAAAATAATAAATTATTAGTCAGACACATTAAAAACTTTCGTCAAAAACGCAATTTCCAGAAAAATTCCTGATATTAACTAACACGTGCTCAAATTCTACCATCATTAAATCATAGAATCAGTCATAATTGTAAAAATCTTATCTTGTCAAAAGTCAACGCCAATCACAGAACTACAAAACAAACACAACCATCAGCACCACTAACGCCCTCTGTATCTTTCAACTGTTACTAACATTAAAGTCTTTCTATGAGACCAAAATAAATTCTACTAAGACCTTCGATGTCCGTTCTAAAATTAACTGATTTCTCCTTTTTAATGTTGATCATTTCAGCTATCATTCGTTTTTTACAGTTATTTTCTTGGTGTAAAATTTCTACATCATCTATATTAAAATTGAAAAAATGTCCTGTTTCCAGGTGATGTTCTACTAAAGCAGTTTTATTATTAGAGAGATTTTTTACGGATGTTTTGTGGGCTGAAATTCTGTTTTTTAAATATTGTTTAGTGGTGCCAACGTAACATTTTGGACAGTGTTCACAACTTATCTTATAGACAACACACGACATATATTCTTTTTTTGTTCTATCTTTCAATCTGCTAAATACCAATTTTCCCAAAGTGGAGTTGTTGTATAACACGATTTTTTGATTGTCCTGTTTAAGTACTCTGGACAACTGTGTAGACAGCCCGGGTACCAAGGGCAATTTAACATAGCTAACACTAACCTCTGTATCTTCTCGTTCTATTTCATTTGGCCTTCTATTATTAACATTTAAAACTTTATTTATTAATTTTCTTGGATATGAGTTCAACATTAAATCACTTTTTAATTTTTTCACATTAGCACTTTTGAATTCTTCACTACAGAGTCTTTCTATTCTATTTTTTGATTCAGTTATTATATTAATTTTTTGATATGTTGGATGTAAAGAAAAATAGTTTATTGTTCTATTTGTACTGGTTGGTTTTTTGTATAGATTTGTCTTCAAATGACCGTTTATAGGGTCCCTTATTATTAGTACATCTAGGAATGGTAATTCATGGTTAGCATTTTCCAACTCATATGTAAACTTTAGCTTAGGATCTATAGAGTTAAATATCTCCAGTACATAATTCAAAGAGTCTTTTGGAACACATGTAAGTATATCGTCCACGTACAAAAATAGAATTGGAAAAACAAAATTTACTTTTTCAACTACTTCTTCCAGAACAAAATTCATCACGTAATTGGCCAAAATTGGGGAACAGGGTGCACCCATGGGGCAACCTGATATTTGTTTATAAAAACAATCATTAAAAGTCAAATAACTCATATTGAAACTATTTTCTACTAACTCTAGGAAGGTCTCATAATCTATGTTAGTGAAGCTACTTATCTGATGCCAACTGTCCTCAATCAGCCGAACCACTAATGTTTTCATGATGTTGGTGAACAAACTTTCAACATCGAAAGACACCAGGACATGATTTTCCGGTATCACAACGTTCCTAAGATGGTCAACTAGCTCAAAAGAGTTTTTAATATTGTACTTAAAACTGGGCACCAAATTTTTCAGAATGTCGGCTAAAAACTTGGAAACTCCAAAACCCGGTGAGTTCATGCAGGACACTATTGGACGGAGTGGGGCACCTTCCTTATGAATTTTACAGACTCCATATAACTTGGGTGGAATGCAGTTGTTTTTTATGAGGTTACGTTTTTCTTCTTCATTAATGTATTTTTTCGAGTGCAGGCTCTTAATCAGATTGTTGGTCTCTTTCTGAAGAGTTAAAGTTGGATCCTTGTTGAGTCTTTCGTATGTATTTTCTTCATTCAACAAAGCTTGTATTTTTCTAAGGTAGTCCTCTTTATACATAACCACAGTTCTGTTGCCTTTATCTGCTCTCAGAACTATTAGTTCTTCATGTTCTCTAAAAAACCTACGTGTTGTACTAAGGGATCTGGTTATATGTTTGTCCACCGGTCTTTCATATTCAACATATTTTGGTTTGTTGATGAAATTTGTGATTATGTTTGTGCAAATTGATCTTTTCATGTCCCTCTCATCTGTTGGTACTTTGTTTTGTATGATAAACTCAACATCTTTCAAAATGTCCATTGTAGGTATTTTCTTAAAGTTAAAAGGAGCAATGAACTTTGGGCCCAAAGACAAGATCGTGGACACTTCTGATGGTAACCTCACTTCTGTTGTATTGTCTATCCATTCTTTATTCTCTAATAAGCTTATAGAGTTCTGAGATACTCTTAATTGTTGTATCTTTTTTTGTAGGGTTCTCTTTTGATTCATATTTAAATTGTTGTTCACTCTATCCTGGCAAAATATGAAATTCTGAATAATAATGTGTGGGATCAACTGGTTAGTTTCTTGTATCACTGATCTTATTTCAATATTCAGCTTATTTATTCTCCAAAACACCAATTTTATTTCCATGTTTAGGCACTTCCTCTGGAAACTTCTCACCATCCTATCTACAGTGTTCTTGTAAGGGTGCTCAAAAATCATCATGTCATATACTGAATTAAAATTCTGTTTTATGTGTTTGGGAATGAGAAATTCGTTTCGACAAGTTAACAAGAAATTTCTCCTGTTCTCCCATCTGGTTAGCTTCCTTCTCAAATTAGACCAAGTCTTAAGTGTGTTGACAGCGTTTCTTCCATAAAGGTCTTCGATGTCTTTGTAGAAAGTCATGATGTCCTTCGTTCAAATATCCTACGGCCTCCGATAATTCAAATGGTTATTAATTTTGATTGCCACGTATCATCAACTAAACAACTCTAATCGGGAAGATTGGCAATAAAATATGAAGCTTGGTGGTGTCACATTTAATTTACCGTGCTACAGTTTCGAGAAACCAATGTTCTCTTCTTCAGGCTAAAAATATTTCAATTGAACAAATTTCATCATAAGCAAGATGTATAAAACCTAGTGTAGTTCTGTGATTGGCGTTGACTTTTGACAAGATAAGATTTTTACAATTATGACTGATTCTATGATTTAATGATGGTAGAATTTGAGCACGTGTTAGTTAATATCAGGAATTTTTCTGGAAATTGCGTTTTTGACGAAAGTTTTTAATGTGTCTGACTAATAATTTATTATTTTATGAGAACAGCAGAAAATTTATAGTGGTAGGTTTTATACATCTTGCTTATGATGAAATTTGTTCAATTGAAATATTTTTAGCCTGAAGAAGAGAACATTGGTTTCTCGAAACTGTAGCACGGTAAATTAAATGTGACACCACCAAGCTTCATATTTTATTGCCAATCTTCCCGATTAGAGTTGTTTAGTTGATGATACGTGGCAATCAAAATTAATAACCATTTGAATTATCGGAGGCCGTAGGATATTTGAACGAAGGACATCATGACTTTCTACAAAGACATCGAAGACCTTTATGGAAGAAACGCTGTCAACACACTTAAGACTTGGTCTAATTTGAGAAGGAAGCTAACCAGATGGGAGAACAGGAGAAATTTCTTGTTAACTTGTCGAAACGAATTTCTCATTCCCAAACACATAAAACAGAATTTTAATTCAGTATATGACATGATGATTTTTGAGCACCCTTACAAGAACACTGTAGATAGGATGGTGAGAAGTTTCCAGAGGAAGTGCCTAAACATGGAAATAAAATTGGTGTTTTGGAGAATAAATAAGCTGAATATTGAAATAAGATCAGTGATACAAGAAACTAACCAGTTGATCCCACACATTATTATTCAGAATTTCATATTTTGCCAGGATAGAGTGAACAACAATTTAAATATGAATCAAAAGAGAACCCTACAAAAAAAGATACAACAATTAAGAGTATCTCAGAACTCTATAAGCTTATTAGAGAATAAAGAATGGATAGACAATACAACAGAAGTGAGGTTACCATCAGAAGTGTCCACGATCTTGTCTTTGGGCCCAAAGTTCATTGCTCCTTTTAACTTTAAGAAAATACCTACAATGGACATTTTGAAAGATGTTGAGTTTATCATACAAAACAAAGTACCAACAGATGAGAGGGACATGAAAAGATCAATTTGCACAAACATAATCACAAATTTCATCAACAAACCAAAATATGTTGAATATGAAAGACCGGTGGACAAACATATAACCAGATCCCTTAGTACAACACGTAGGTTTTTTAGAGAACATGAAGAACTAATAGTTCTGAGAGCAGATAAAGGCAACAGAACTGTGGTTATGTATAAAGAGGACTACCTTAGAAAAATACAAGCTTTGTTGAATGAAGAAAATACATACGAAAGACTCAACAAGGATCCAACTTTAACTCTTCAGAAAGAGACCAACAATCTGATTAAGAGCCTGCACTCGAAAAAATACATTAATGAAGAAGAAAAACGTAACCTCATAAAAAACAACTGCATTCCACCCAAGTTATATGGAGTCTGTAAAATTCATAAGGAAGGTGCCCCACTCCGTCCAATAGTGTCCTGCATGAACTCACCGGGTTTTGGAGTTTCCAAGTTTTTAGCCGACATTCTGAAAAATTTGGTGCCCAGTTTTAAGTACAATATTAAAAACTCTTTTGAGCTAGTTGACCATCTTAGGAACGTTGTGATACCGGAAAATCATGTCCTGGTGTCTTTCGATGTTGAAAGTTTGTTCACCAACATCATGAAAACATTAGTGGTTCGGCTGATTGAGGACAGTTGGCATCAGATAAGTAGCTTCACTAACATAGATTATGAGACCTTCCTAGAGTTAGTAGAAAATAGTTTCAATATGAGTTATTTGACTTTTAATGATTGTTTTTATAAACAAATATCAGGTTGCCCCATGGGTGCACCCTGTTCCCCAATTTTGGCCAATTACGTGATGAATTTTGTTCTGGAAGAAGTAGTTGAAAAAGTAAATTTTGTTTTTCCAATTCTATTTTTGTACGTGGACGATATACTTACATGTGTTCCAAAAGACTCTTTGAATTATGTACTGGAGATATTTAACTCTATAGATCCTAAGCTAAAGTTTACATATGAGTTGGAAAATGCTAACCATGAATTACCATTCCTAGATGTACTAATAATAAGGGACCCTATAAACGGTCATTTGAAGACAAATCTATACAAAAAACCAACCAGTACAAATAGAACAATAAACTATTTTTCTTTACATCCAACATATCAAAAAATTAATATAATAACTGAATCAAAAAATAGAATAGAAAGACTCTGTAGTGAAGAATTCAAAAGTGCTAATGTGAAAAAATTAAAAAGTGATTTAATGTTGAACTCATATCCAAGAAAATTAATAAATAAAGTTTTAAATGTTAATAATAGAAGGCCAAATGAAATAGAACGAGAAGATACAGAGGTTAGTGTTAGCTATGTTAAATTGCCCTTGGTACCCGGGCTGTCTACACAGTTGTCCAGAGTACTTAAACAGGACAATCAAAAAATCGTGTTATACAACAACTCCACTTTGGGAAAATTGGTATTTAGCAGATTGAAAGATAGAACAAAAAAAGAATATATGTCGTGTGTTGTCTATATAAGATAAGTTGTGAACACTGTCCAAAATGTTACGTTGGCACCACTAAACAATATTTAAAAAACAGAATTTCAGCCCACAAAACATCCGTAAAAAATCTCTCTAATAATAAAACTGCTTTAGTAGAACATCACCTGGAAACAGGACATTTTTTCAATTTTAATATAGATGATGTAGAAATTTTACACCAAGAAAATAACTGTAAAAAACGAATGATAGCTGAAATGATCAACATTAAAAAGGAGAAATCAGTTAATTTTAGAACGGACATCGAAGGTCTTAGTAGAATTTATTTTGGTCTCATAGAAAGACTTTAATGTTAGTAACAGTTGAAAGATACAGAGGGCGTTAGTGGTGCTGATGGTTGTGTTTGTTTTGTAGTTCTGTGATTGGCGTTGACTTTTGACAAGATAAGATTTTTACAATTATGACTGATTCTATGATTTAATGATGGTAGAATTTGAGCACGTGTTAGTTAATATCAGGAATTTTTCTGGAAATTGCGTTTTTGACGAAAGTTTTTAATGTGTCTGACTAATAATTTATTATTTTATGAGAACAGCAGAAAATTTATAGTGGTAGGTTTTATACATCTTGCTTATGATGAAATTTGTTCAATTGAAATATTTTTAGCCTGAAGAAGAGAACATTGGTTTCTCGAAACTGTAGCACGGTAAATTAAATGTGACACCACCAAGCTTCATATTTTATTGCCAATCTTCCCGATTAGAGTTGTTTAGTTGATGATACGTGGCAATCAAAATTAATAACCACTTAAATTTATTCAGATTATCGATCTTCTTGAAAGAGGCAGGTAGTGAGTTGAAAATTTTTAAACACATGTATGTTGTACTCTTCTGGGATAGACTCAGTGTCCTCAAGAGATAAAGATAGGTTTATGTTCTCCTAGTGTTGTTGTGATTTTTGAATTCTTCAAAATAATGCTGGTTCTTGTGGACTATAAAGTCCAACAAGTGTCAATAAGCCATTCTCTTTGAAAACTCCTTTGAATGATTTTCTGTGTTCAAGATGTAAAATTGTTCACAGTGCTAGGTTTTGTGTAAGGAAGATTCTTTAAGTATGTCCACATCCATCCCAGAAAATCAGTCACAAAGATTGAAGTGACTGGAAATTGGCCTGATAAAGTTATCATCCCTTACACACCATTCACTTTCATAATGTATCCTAGGTTGGCCATGACATTCTGACACATTTCACCGTGTTTATTTTGAAAATGTTAGGTTATAGTAATTTTCCTATCAGATAATAGATCAACGTTGTCCTTTTTACATAGAGGTCGTAGTAATTACTTATTTATCAAAATGTTTATTTACCTCTGGAAAATAATGAATTTGAGAAAGTATTATGTGAATTCAATAATTCCAAAGACCTGGCGGATGCCAGTTATGCTATTTTATTGTACGGAAATCAGGAAACGCGTGTTGAAATCTTACTGAAAAATAATGGACAGAAAAGTCCTTTACTTTGTGATAGTTCATTCGAGAAATCAATAAATGTACTCGAATAACCCAACAGAACTACTAAACGAACTGAGTAACTTATGGAATTCCCCACATCTCAAAATTATCAAGAAATAGGTCAACAGAAGACATTTAATGACCTTTTTGCACAACTTGAAATACTCCAGTATAAAAATCTAGGAGAACTACGGAACCTGTTTCAGAGTTAAACCTTAAAAAAACTAACTCCATTAACAAAGTTAAAAAAGAGTTGGTAGAAATTAGTATTGGCAACGTCTCTGAGAATTATTTGGCATTTCACGAATAGGTACCAACTTGCGACAGTTTTAAGTAAAAAAAACTTGATAAACACAAATCTTGACCAACTGGGGTACTTAATAAAAGTGAATGAAGAATATGTTTTGTGTATATCTCATCACAAATATCAATATTCGCAAAAAAGTCTGTTCGGAATTAATCGATTGATGTTAAGTTAAATCCTTCTGGATTCTAAATCAAGTTTTTCTTCGCCTCTTCTCCTAGTAACAAAATGACCCACAGATACCCTGGGTGAAAACTCTTCACTGATAGAGTTTTTGAATCTCTAGCTAGCAAACGAAAAACGGTTATATTCCTAAAATATCTTCGAGTAAAGGAGAATCGAGAATCACCTTTAAATTCTATCCGGAAATGTAAGAGATAATCGAAAGGTTATTTCCATGGTTCAGTGAAAGCGTCTATTGACCAATGTCGAGGGCAGTTTCCAGAGCGGGATTCACTGGTAGGCAAATAAACTAGCTCGACTAGAATGGGTTTATGTCACTATGTTTTCTCGTTCTTGAAACAGTTTCATCGAAGTATATCTTGAATAATCTTCATGATAAATCTTTCTTTTATTCGTTCTTTTTCTATACTATACTGAAATGGTATAACTCTGTGGACCGACCCGAGGGAATCTGTCGAAAAAGTGGGTCCAGATGAATCTTTAAATAAAGATAATTTAATTCCCAAGGCATATTTCAAATCTCGTTTAAAGTATTGGTAAGGACTGAACGAGAATAAATTCGCTATCACAAAAACGCTTATATCTTTTGAACCACTGGACCGATTTCGAAATCAAACTCATTTTCGAATCATCTTCTAATTCTAATTGAAACTGTTTTTACAATAAAAAAACCAAAACTATTTTTTACAAAATTCATGGATTTTTTCTGGAATTCTTCAATTCATGCTCCTTATAGTGTCAGTCACTTTCTGGGATGCTGTCTTCCACTTTTGCTTGAATTCCGCTAATGTTTCCATTGATTTCTAAGTCTTTCTCAATTCTCTTTTTACCAGGGCCCAATATCTTTCGATTGGCCTGAGTTCTGGACAATTTGGTGGATTGGCCTCTTTGGTGACAAAAACCACCTCATTATTAGCTTCGTACCATTCCTTGGTGGCCTTACTGTAGTGGCATGAAGCTAAATCTGGCCAAAAGATTGTTGCCACATCGTGCTCACGTAAAAATGGTAAAAGTCGCTTCTTCAGGCATTCCTCGATGTATATCTTCGAGTCAATAAAGCCTTGGCCAACGAAAAATTTGTTCCTTTTCCCACAAGTGCAAATTGCTTGCCAAACCAGGAATTTTTCAGGAAACTTTGCTTGTTTCTTCACGCGAAATTGTTCGTCAACAGTTCCACGAGAATCTGCAGTATAAAATTCCTGACCAGGAAGTTGCGAGAAATCAGCCAAGACATAGGTTTCGTCGTCCATCACGCAACAGGAAAAATTTTTCAAGAAATCTTTTTTTAATTTCTTTGCTCTTGATTTCGCTTCTTGATTCTTCACAGCGTTCCTGTCTGGCACTTTCTGCACTTTGTATGTTCTAAGCCCACAACTCGACTTGATTTTCTGAACGGTTGACTGCGAACAACCCACTATTTGGGCCACTTTCCGTCCTGAAAGGTAAGGATTCTTCTGAAAAAGGCTGATGGCTTTCTTTACTTTTTTTGGACTATGAAACCCCTTTTTCCAGCTGGTTCCTTCCTTGCGGTTAATTGTAAGATCTTCGTTGAAGCGCTTAACAACTCTTGATACCGTTTCCGGACGATCGCGAGCCTCTTTTGCGATTATTTTGAAGCTGCATTTTTGATTATTTTGACAAAGTTTCACTATAAATTCTCGTGGTTTCACTTCGCTTAACATTTTGCGATAGAGAATTGGAATATCTATGAAGTAAATATTCCACATGTTTCTGACGTTCATAACAAAGCTAACTACATATGTTCAAATTTTGATTTTTTTCTCAATTGGTTCAAGAGATATAGGCGTTCTTGTGATAGCGAATGTATTCTCGTTCAGTCCTTAATGCTATGGTCGGATTTCTCCGAACAGTTAATTTGATTCGTCTTTGATCAGAGCCACAAAGAAAATAGATCTGGAAGTCCATGTCCGAAATACGTCACCTTTCGAAACACCCACTCTAGAGCCACCGTTTTTGCACAGTCTTACTTATCAATCAAGTAATGTCGGCAGTCAAAAATGTGAATTTCAACTGCTTTTGCTAACGGAATGATCGCACTGAAAATGTGATCTATATAAAAATTGTAGATCACTATTTCTTGCAAAAAAGCGTAACGATTTAGATACCTGTATAAATTTTGGTGACCAATCCCTGATGAGCAAAAGTTCAACGTTCCTATTATCTCTTTCGTTTTCCGTCTATGAAATGAATTCAAAATGAATAATTTGTTCCAGGATTCAATTGCAACAGGAGTGATCGAAACCTTGCGGTATGTATATTTATGTATTATTATTTGATGCCAATCAAGAAAGCAATAAAGATAGTTGAGTAACAAAATGGTACATTTCCATTCAGAATGCACTATTCAATATTCAGGCTTATTGTTCTGTTTCAGGAAATACCAATTAAATTCAAATATACAGGGTGTTTGGTAATTCGACGTGAACCTTGGAAAGGGATATACTAGACGTCATTTGCAGTGAATTGCGTCGAGTAAAGCATGGTCCGAAAATCTATGGTTACGAAGATATGGCGATTTTTCAACTTTTTTGAAATTTTCTGCTTCGTTATCGAAAATAATTAATTTTGTGAAAACTACTCGACACTAATTATTCAGTGAATATTTTTCTGAAAGCTGAGGAGATGGTCCTCATTTCTTGCGAAAAAGTATTCACTAAAAATTCAGATAACCCGAGATATACAGGGTCATAAATGGCTGCACCTGTTTTCGTCATAAAATCTTGATAAAACAATTGAGAATTACTCGAAAAAAGTATTATGAACTTGGTGTACAAATGTAAGGAAAAACTTCCCTGTTTCATCAGCTTTCCAAAAAGGTACATATGTCAATAATTCCTTCATGCAATCTAAAAATGTGGCCGGAAAACCAAGCAGACAACCGACTTTTTCGAGTCATTTAGTGATCGAACCATGGCCCGCTTACGGCTTACGAATCGGGCCAAGTGAAATAAAGGATAATAGGATATCTGAATGACTCGAAAAAGTCTGTTGTCTGCTTGGTTTTCCGGCCATATTTTTAGATTGCATAAAGGAATTATTGATATATGTACCTTTTTGGAAAGCTGATGAAACAGGGAAGTTTTTCCTTACATTTGTACACCAAGTTCATAATACTTTTTTCGAGTAATTCTCAATTGTTTTATCAAGATTTTATGAGGAAAACAGGTGCAGCCATTTATGACCCTGTATATCTCGGGTTATCTGAATTTTTAGTGAATACTTTTTCGCAAGAAATGAGGACCATTTCCTCAGCTTCGAAAAAAATATTCATTGACTATTTAGAGTCGAGTAGTTTTTACAAAATCAATTATTTTCGATAACGAAGCAGAAAATTTCAAAAAAGTTGAAAAATCGCCATATCTTCGTAACCATAGATTTTCGGACCATGCGTTACTCGACGCAATTCACTGCAAATGACGTCTAGTATATCCCTTTCCAAGGTTCACGTCGAATTACCAAACACCCTGTAGTATGCTTCAATTGAAATTCAATCAGAAATTCAATCAATAGACTGTGAGAGAATTGATTTGTCGAATTGGAATACTAAGTTTCTGAAATCAAGTTGGCTCTCTTTTCAGTGAACCAGGAGTTATCAGAATTTCAAAATATTTCCAAATAATAATATTTGATGAGAGAGTTTTCAATCAACCAACAAAATCTCTCCTTGTTAAAATTCGTCGAGGCGTTCGATATGTTAAAAAATACGAACCTATAATTCATTCGCATTGCCGATAGCTCTCTACATATTTATCGCTCATTTTGAACAGGAATTTCCAGGAAACTATTCTGAATAATGATGTTTTACTTATCAGCGATCGCAAGCTCGCTCAATATGAAGCATATCGCGCCTTACCCTGCCTTGGACGGCTATTGATTTTCTTCGAAAATAATGTGGAGCCCTGATATATTCTCCATGTTTCTGAATTCACTGCCATACATGACGTTCATATCACGTTATTTTATTTGAGGTTAGAATCATGTCTATGCGCCATTCATAACTATTTATATCAATCAGGTCAACTGAATTATCACCAGCCTCAAATGAGAAAACGAAATAATCTGTGACTAATTTTCGATGGGTCACTCTGGAGTGCAGGGTAATGAAATGGCTGATCAGCTAGCAACGAAGGGGAACTGATGTCTTCATTGGACCAGAGCCATTTTGCGGCTTCCCAGAAAGCCACCAAGCGATGGCGGAAACTCTTGTGCATCTGATTGCAGAGTGCATGACCTTTGTAAGCCTGCACAAGGAATATCTTGGACCGAAAGGGAAACACTCTGGCAGAATCTCCCAGGAATGGATCACTTCAATAGGTTCTTTAGGAACTTTGAAACTGCAAGATCCAAAAGGTTTCTGGATCTCAGTAAGAACCAGCTATACCTCCTCATCGGCTCTCCCACAGGACATGGTCGCCTCAGAAGCATCTGGTGAGAATGGGTTTTTCGGACACTGAGGAGTGTGGATTCTGTGGAGAGGAAGGAGAAACTCCTACTCACCTAGCCATGGAATGCCTTGCCATTGCAATTCAAAGGAAAGAATCCCTTGGGACAGAAACTTGCAGGAGTAAGGAACTGGCCTCGGTGAAACCTTTCCATATATTGGATTTCATTAGATCTCTAGAACTGGAAGGAGAGCTGTGAAGGGCATGGTGAGAACTGCTCTGTTAAGGGACACAATAGACCTCAAGGTCGCAATAGACCTTTCCAGAATTACCTGTGCAGGTGAAAGTTGCGCGCGTCACTTGCGGGCTAAGAATGAATATTATTGGTCGTCAAAATTTGCCTCCTTAAATCGTTGACAATTGACAGATGATATTATTATTTTACGCAGTCGACGTTTTGGATGTGGATCTTATTTGTTTGATTGTTTATCGAAAATCAAAATTTAAGTATGCCTCAACAATGTTGTGTTCATAAGGGACTGTCACGGTACGATAAAACCAGTAGGATCTCATTTCAGTCATTTCATTGCTTCCCTCTCTCTCTCTTTCTGTTCTATCTCGCACTAAGGTTTGCGCATCTTTTAGAACTGCCCACAAGTTGCGCATGAAATATACCTGTTTCTCTCTCATTCTGGTTTATTTAACATCTTTCATCTTTGTTCTACGTATTCTGGAAAGGTCCATTGAACTGGTACCATCATAGTTGGTCAGTTTTTTGCTACAGTTTCTTCGAAATGAATGTGAATCTCTTTAATCCTTGTGTCAGGGAAGAAGAATTCCAAACTTTTACGTACGAGGATCTATTGAAAAATTCTTAGCCTACTATAGAACCAAACAAAATTTGATGTCGAAATATTTCATTACTCCACATATTCTCCTCTTAATTGAATACATTTATTACAGCGAACCTGCAACGTCTCTAGACCTTTCAAAAAAAAGTTTCTTCTTGCTCTGCAAACCAGTCCTCCACAGTTTTTATTACCTCCTCGTTGGAAGAAAATTTACGACCTTTCAAATTATTTTTCAGTTGAGTAAAGAGATGATAATCGGACGGAGCCAAATCTGGTGAATAAGGGGGGTGTTCTAGTAGTTCTAACCCTAAATCACGAGTTTTTGCATGGCAACATGAGATTTGTGTACTGGGGCATTGTCCTGTAAAAACAAAATACCTTTGGATAGGTTTCCGCTTCTTTTCTCTTTAATTTTTTCCCGTAGAGTGGTCAGTAATGTTTATTACTAATCTCCAGTTATTTTTCTACCCTTATCCAATAAATCAATCATGATTACTCCATGGCAATCCCAGAAAACTGAAGCAAGAACTTTTCCAGCAGTTTTTTGTTCACGAAACTTCTTAGGTCTTGGAGAACCAGAGTGTCGCCATTCCATCGATTGTTGCTTTGTTTCTGGATCGTAGAAATGTACCCAAGTCTCATCCATAGTAACAATTCGGTTTAAGAAGTCTACATCGTTTTCAAATCGAGCACAGATCGAACGCGATGCTTCTACCCTTGCACGCTTTTGGTCAACATTCAAACATCTGGGGATCCATTTTGAAGAAATTTTTCTCATGTCCATATTGACGTGAACTATATGATGAACGCGTTCGTATGAAATCTTCAGTGCTTCAGATATCCGTTTTAGCCCAATTCGACGGTCTGATAAAATCATGTCAAGAACTGCATCGATATTTTCGGGGACACAGAAACTGGCCTACCCGATCTGTCGTCATCTTCAATGGAAAATTTACCTCTTTTGAAGCTTTCAGTCCAATTTTTCACGGTCGCATGCGAAGGACATTGATCACCAAGGGTATTGAGCCTATATCTTCGTAAATCTGCTCACCTCTTAATCCTTTTAAATACAGGTACTTGATGATGGCTCGATACTCCAATTTTTCGATTTTTACAATTTTTAAATTTATTGCGTAAATCTGGTTTACTTTCTTGACGTCGAACACTTCTAATAAGTTATTGTTCGTTGATATGGTATCGCAATATTTTGTTTATGCATGGAACTGGTCTAGGCTAACTGGATATCAATACCTCCTCGTAAAAACTTGAAACTTCGAAAAAACCAACAACTTAAGCCTTATACAAAAGAAACTGTGTTCATAAACAAAAAATAAACAAACTGGAGTTTTCTCATCATCTAAAACCGGCAAGCGAAGTCCGACCTCATAGCAATCAAGAAGGGCCAGAAAATGACCATGTGCACAATGGCAGTGCAAGATACCATACGAAATTTTCTGAATGGAACTAATTAAAGCAAAAACTGCATAATGTGTTCCAGCCGCTCCAGGGCTTTGGCGGTTTACTGGCGGATGAAATTAAAACTCGGGCTAAAAGTCTACTTCCGCAGGCCGAGGACGGAAACTATTACACTGAATTTACATGGCCGGAGGAACAATGGGGCTGCAGGCCAACAATAAGTCCTGACAGAAAGCCAGAAAGATGCGAGAGGTCCCACACTGAAACAAAAAGTATTGACCCTCAAAGTAACGCTGGGGATTATGAGTGAACTTTCGGTCAACCCCTCGGTTAATTTTCTGGAATTTCTCTGTTGCGTGAATTTCGCTTAAAAGATGCTGGGTAAGTCCTCAGGAGGCGTGAAAAGGCTGGAATTAAAAATAGAAATGCGTCATATTGAGCTCGTGTGCCTTTTATTTCTTTCCTCGATTTCAGCTTTGTAACGCGGACCGGAAGATGATATGAGGATTGTTAGATAAATGGTAACTGCTAGTAAAGAGGAAATAGCTCTAATGGTGGAAAGAAGTCTGTACTCTAAAAATTGAAGCTGTAACCCTAAAATACTTCGATGGATGTACGTCATGATTGTGAGACCGAAAAACAAATGGGGCAAGCTGAAGTAAGTCAAAACATCTCAAAAAAACTATCTACAAGGTACAAAGTGTCTATCCATAGAACAATTGTCTGGTTTGCTAAAGCAGGACAGACAAGCACAAGGAAAATGGATAACGAGGTACAAAAGTTGACTTGGGTGTGCATCACTGCTCAACAATAGCACTTGAAATCATTGCAATTCTTACTCTTTTGCATCTACTTATTGATAGGATAGACCAAAAGGTCTAGGGAAGATAACGGTATTGATAGAATCAAAACTCAGATAGCCAGGTCTTCTCTAAACAATAACATATCATCAGTGATGTACTAAACAAAAAAACAAGCATTGAGAAGGATTTCAATGCGATGCTATGTAGGAAATAGAAAATAATGGGGAAGGAAATATCCAAAATGAAGAATGGTTCACAGATGGGTCAAAACCCTGAAACCCTCGACGGGAGCTGGTCCTGGAATATGCGAGGCAAGTTCAAGTTTTCACTATCTTAAGGCTCCTGCTCAAATGTCTTTCAGACATAAAGTCTAGCAATCGAAAGATTCGTGGACGAAAACCCTGGAAACTATCAAGGATGTGATGGTCAGCTGCTATCAAAAGATAAAGCTTAGTAGACTTGCCAGAGGGAAAGAGAAAGAGAGAGAGAGAAAGAGAAAGAAAGAGAGCACAGACGCCTCTCACTTCTTGCTGCCTCAGAACCTTCAGATAAAATTTTACTTGTCTCGTATTTTTCTGGAAGGACTCATATGGCGAATTGAAAATATCCATACAGTGCTCAATAAACGCCAATCCTGAAATACACCAGTAAGCCTTCAGAGCAGCCCCAAACAATTCCTAATTGAACCTCCCCCTGTATACAAAGAAGTCGTTATGGACATAATGAAGGGCATCAGGTGGTTCATACAGATCCCCCCACTTCTGACGTTTCCAATTTAGCGTTTCGATGAAATTTTTCGAAAAATGCTCCAATAAGACCGATTGTGGTCTGAGACTGCTCCTGTCACATCAAAGGACCCTGGGGGACACAAAGTGCTCCCGGTAAATTGAAATTCCGTTGGTTAAAAGCTGAACTTGAAAGCTTAATGGAAGGCATTACTTGATGAATTGACCAACAAACTGTGTCGCTTCAGATATGATGGCATTTGTCTGTATGGCATATCGAGGATAATTTACGTCGCGACATGAGATGGCAGATGGAATGAAATTAAGTCCTCGAGAAATTGCTCATTTCGAGAGTACCGAAAAGCCATTCTATTCTGCAATTTACAGCCTTTGATTGTTTGACATCGAAATGAGAATGGAATCTTCCTATATGATTTGAGTGCACTTAATACTGTTCAAGGAGTATGATGTGAGATTGTCAATTTAGAGGGAGTTCTCGTGATCGTTGATCTAATAAACTTCAGTTAATTAGAGACCTGGAATAAGGAATTTTGAATATTGATGCTATCAAGCTTCTGTAAAATAGACAGTAGTTGAAAAAGATAGCCATCAAAATTCACATAAGCCATCAAAAAAAGATCTGTTCGCTAGTTGTATTAAGCAATTTTTAACGTAAAGGAAGCTACTACCACCTCTAGATTTAACACAAGTATTTTGCTGGAAAAATGAGATGAAGAACAGACTATTGCATTCAACATTTTTATCAATGTCAATCCATAATCCCACTTCTATCCTGACCTAGAGTCATGCATTATATTGAACAATTATCTACTTAAACAGTCATAACATCATTTCTTCAGATTTTTCAAGCCTAGTTGAGGAATCCTGCTCTTTAGAAGCCTGCCACTTCCAACAGTTCAGAGATTTCTCAGTGGTGTACGAGATCATTTCACAGCGAGACTATTAACGAACTTCCAACATCTCCAATATATCTCAGCCATGTTGAAGGCGCACCTCAAGAAGATCCCTTCTGACGATGGAGTCATGTGAAACAATTAAACTAAATTGGAATAAACCACACTTTCCGTACGTTTGAAGTCAGAAAACCGTCCTGATTTACTGATTCGAGATGATGTTACAGGGTCGTATTGGAAGTGAGGATTTATGCAGAAAGGTGAAATCCTTTCAACAGTGTTTGTTGTGTCGTTTCACTTTTTCATATTTTTTTTCGCCAGAAACAAAGTTCAATGGTGAAATCTAAATAACTCTTGGTTCTTACAGATCCGACATACCGAAGGAACCATTTCTGAAAGATTCCTCCAGAGTCCTTCTCTTTCAGGTTCTTTCTTCTCCAAAAACTCTCTTTTATAGGTGCATTTGCTATTACCAAAAAAAAAGTTCAAGGCCTGTAAGTGGCGTTTAAGCTCCCTTTCTGGCTATTGTGTTGGCCTCTTCGTTTCCTTTGATTCCTGGGCAGTAGCGGATTAACCGATACGCTTAGTACGCTGCAGCGTAGGGCCCCGAGCTCCATATGGGCCCCCGGCGATCGAATTATTTTTTTTTTCTAGAATAAAAATTCAGTCTGTAAGTGTGAAAAAATTAGTCAGGCTGTACTATATTTTATAGGAAGCTCAGAGGCAACTTGTGAATTATGAATTATTACATACACATGAAACGCAATGAATAACAAAAGCCTCAGAGCAGAACTCTGATGTTGGAAAAACACACCATTCGAGATTCAGCGTACTGTCCCTAATTATCTTGTCAGCCTACAATAAATTCCGTCAAGGGTGGCGGCCGAATTCCAATGTTGACAATTACATCATTTTGTCGGCATTTCCTCTAAAATCTAGGAATGTGCTACAGAACGGCCGACCAAATGTTGTTTCGTTTAGGGGTGGAAAGTGAAAAATACTTGTGTAGAAGTTCTTAGGTCTGCATATTTTTTTCGCACATTGATATCAAAAGATTCGAATAGTGTTGACAGTGACGAGCGAGTTTCGTGTTAGATTCAAATATTGTGAAAAACTGAGAAGTGTTGGTGAATTGAACTAAACTGCTCCACATGAGTTACGGATATTGACTAAAATTGCAAAAAAATATAGTTAAAATAAGATTTTTATGATGAAAATTCATATTAATATTATTTCAAGTTGCAAATTAATTTTAGCCTGTAGGTCTGCAGCGTATACAGGATGGTTAAGTAAAATCGAGTAAAATAACGAAATTTTATTCCCAGAGAAGCATTTTAAGACTATCAATACAATGTATGGCCTCCACAGTCATCAATAATAGCTTGACATCTTCTTTGGATACTACAAACTGAGCAGGTGTTGTTTTTCGTCGCCCAGCAAGCCTTCGTCTTTCCAACACGGAACCTGTCCCCTGAACCTATTCCAAAGTGGAGATATCACTTTACAAGCAGTAATTTTAATACGTTTTTGTCACAGAAGCTCTATTTGAAGTGAAATGTTGATTTTAACCGGACTATATCGTATGCAGTTCTTCAATCAGCGCATTCTTAATTTCCAATATAAATCCATCGATCTCAAATTCTTGCGGATACTATGCGAGGACCCTTGGAATCTCCGAAGTCGATGTTGAGCTGGCCTGGGACCAAACTATGTATTGTTCGAATAAGGCACAAACTTGGGACCATCTTGTGTTATTAATTGATGTTTAGGGATATGACCGAGAATATTTCGCTGCAGGCTCAGGAAAACATGATATTATACTAACTGACAGAGAAATTGCAGCACTAAGAAAGAGCTTTCTGAATTTTGATTTTTTTTTTGGTGAAACATACATAAGATAGCAAGTAGTGAATGATTTTATTTGGAGAAAAAAATCGTGAGGGTTTTTTCATGTGTAATACCCTAGAGATGGAATTTTGCCGGCAAAATTTCTCGATTGTAATATGAAAGTTTGTTGCTCGGAAATTCTGCGAATGATATTTGTTTATTTCCATGAAATTTCAGTTCGCATGCGACGTAGACCAACAATTTTTTTATATTAAGGGGCAGTATCACCTTTTGAATCGTGGTAAATCTCCATTCAAAAGTGGTTTCTGTATTTCACGAGTAATTACACTAATTTACGACGTAGAGACTATTTTTTTTAATTGAAGTTGAAGAACGAACGTCCCGAGGGCAAATAGTTTTCTTTTTTTCGATTTAGTTAGTTTTCCAATAAAAAGACAAGGGTAATCGTTAGATCTCTGCAATATTTGGGTTATTGAATATGTTTTTCGATGAATTTCTTGTACCGTTGTAGGGTCCATTGTCCTGTCAGTTTGTGAACTATCTTGTTAGAGTATCGAATGCATCTGTATTCAGGTCCTTTTTCTGTGAGGCTAAGTCTGTGTTGAGGATATTTTAGTGTAATTGTTCTTGTATTGTTATTACTTGTTGTTTTCTCGTTAAAATAATGCTTGTTTTTGTAAGTGAAGATCAAGCATTCTTGAATATGTACCGCAGGTGCAGTCAATAGACCGTTTCATCTGAAAACTCCCAAGGGCAAATAGTTTTCTTTTTTTCGATTTGATTAGTTTTTCAATTAAAAGAAAACAGGGTAATCGTTAGATCTGGGGTTATTGAATATGTTTTTCGTTTTTCATGAGTACAAGCTATATTTTTGAAATAATCGTCATGACAATTTTTGTAGTTTATAGAAGATTAAATTGCCGAGGGCAAATATTTGCGATTTGTTCGATTTGATTAGTTTTTCAATTAAAAAAACAAGTTGAACTTCATCGTTTTGGAAACTACACTTAATGATTTTTTTCCGACGGTTATTCATCATTTTTTGGAGAAAGTCGCAACTATTTGCCGTCGGCAATTTAATCTTCTATAAACTACAAAAATTTTCATGATGATTGGTTATTTCAAAAATATAGCTTGTATTTATAAAAAACGAAAAACATATTCAATAACCCCAGATCTAACGATTACCCTGGTTTTTTTAATTGAAAAACTGATTAAATCGAAAAAAAAAACTATTTGCCCTCGGGACGTTCTTCAACTTCAATTTAAAAAAAAACCAAGTCTCTTCGTCGTAAATTAGGGTACTTACTCGTGAAATGAAGAGACCACTTTTTGTATGGAAATTTACCACGATTCAAAAGGTGATACTGCCTCTTAAGGCTTAATCATTACTCTAGAATGTGTTATGTGTATTACTCGCTGTTCCGTTTTTCTTCTTATATTAAGAACAAAACCTGGTTGAAAATATGACCAATAAAGTTCTTACTTCATAATTTATTTGAAAATTCAGGGGCAATAAACAGAAAAAATGATCAATACTGCACATTCTACAAAATATTATTCCGCATGTAGGTACATATACTGAACATTTCATACATTTATCTCAAAAATTAACGGAGATATCATAGAAATAAAAAGCCGAGCTCGGACGTGTAGCATCTCGCTATGTTTCTCCGAAAAAATTCCAAATTTAAACAGCTTCTTCTGCCTGTTGCAGTTTCTTTGTCATTTGTTATATGCATCAAACTATTTTTCATTACACCGCTCTGAAAACCCTATCAAAACATGTCGATTCAGGGCACCGAAAGTGACCCTTTTCCGTGCGGCCGCACCGAAAGTGACCCTTTTCCGTGCGCTGAGACATAGATGCATCTATGCTGAGACACAAAGCAACGATTGCGTGATGACAGTAGACGTCAGTGTTTCGAATAATTATTGTTTTACAATATCGAAATGCTTCCTGTCGAAGAACAAATATCGTTGGATTGTTTTCAGAGAGGTGTAATGAAAAGTATCGTTCATTACACGTCCAGAAAGGCTTTTTCCGTGCTTGCACGAATTCCCGGGTTCGGCTCCGCCTCACACGGGAACTCTTCGCGCGCACACGGAAAAAGCTTACTTTCGGGCCTAGTGATGAAATATACTATTCTGGAGATGAATACAAGCAGTGAAAAAACTTTTTTTGGACCTACCAGGATGAAACTTTTCCAAATGTCCTGCGAGTATAAAAAAACGAAGGAATACCGATATGAGATTTCCGGTATCATTTCCATATTATCAGAACGACACGTGATTCGCACAAAAGGCGAAAACCCGATATCTCCGATGTTTTCGGCGAGGTTGAAAAGCAGGAGTGAAAATGTTCCAGACGGAGTGTTCTTGCGAGGATCCTGCATCAGGAACAGGTTGTCCCTATTTGCATACATCCAGGTCAGCGTGGTGGGTTTCCCGTTACATCCGACCGGCTTAACAATTTTGTCGCAGAGTCGCAGGTGCGCTACAGATGGGGACGAACCATCTCTAATTTCAATTAGGGAATGATGGCGGCGGGCTATGACGTTCCACTCTGTGGCACTTGCAAAACAGGCCTTTTTTATTTGATTTTACGGCTTCCGCGGATGTGTCCCCGGTGGGGTATGCGGTTTTTGCGTTCGGTTCGTAATATCTTAATGTTCGTAATCATGAAAAATGCCATGGATTCATTACTTTCAGAGTGGGTTGATTCAACTCTATGACTCCGCGTTCATAACTCTTTCTACATGGCGTTTCAAACAACGTTCATGTATAAATAGAAGATACTGCTCTGGAAATGCGACTTGACGAGATAATTTCTCGTTTATATTTCGAAATGATTCAATTTAACAATATCCATTACTGTATTGAATAATTCTTGTAAATTATACAAGAATGAACTGCTGTAGCAATTGAGATTGGTGGATGTCTCGACTTCGTTGGATATTTAGGTAATCGATATCGGGAACGAAGTCAAATTACTGGGTCTTATTGAGAATTCTTTATTGATTATCCTAGCTTTCGTTCAGTTTCTGAACTTCCTCAGGGACTATTATAAATAAAACGTATACTCAAATGTGGTGTTAATTACATGGTTGCAATGATACTCATTTTCAATTCGAAATTTATATAGGACGGTACCATTTCAAGAATGTTACTGACCATAATACTATGGCGTGTCACTCGTGTCAGTGTCACCTCTAAACATGATTTTATGTATTTCTGGCAAACGATATAACCAGTCACAATTTTCAGATAATTCTCAAAAACATTTTTCTCCCTCTTTGTGAATCAACTCAGTTACAAACAAAAACATTCACAACATATAAAATAATTTAATTCAAAGTACTACTGATGAAGGTTAAAAATGATCATAATATATCGTAATATGATGATCGTAATATTGATCTACGATCATTTTTAACCTTTATCAAAAGTACTTTGATAAAGGTTAAAAATGATCGTAATATATCGTAATATGATGATCGTAATATTGATCTACGATCATTTTTAACCTTTATCAAAAGTACTTTGAATTAATTTATTTTATATGTTGTGAATGTTTTTGTTCGTAACTGAGTTGATTCACAAAGAGGGAGAAAAATGTTTTTGAGAATTATCTGAAAATTGTGACTGGTGACTCTGACACGAGTGACGCCATAGTATTATGGTCAGTAACATTCTTAAAATGGTACCGTCCTATATAAATTTCGAATTGAAAGTGAGTATCATTGCAACCATGTAATTAACACCACATTTGAGTATACGTTTTATTTATTATAGTCCCTGAGGAAGTTCAGAAACTGAACGAAAGCTAGGATAATCAATAAAGAATTCTCAATAAGACCCAGTAATTTGACTGCTGTACCAATTGTTATCACCACAAAGAAAAAACTGTTAGTGTAAACGTAGGAAAAATGCTGGTTTAAAAAAGTAATTAAAAGTAAAAATAAAAATGATCGAGCAAGCACACCTCAGAAAAATAATGTTCCAATGGCAACCGCTTACCTCGTCAGTGTATTCCGAAATCTTGGATCCTGGATTTCTGTGGAAGTTGAATTGTTGGATCACAGCACTGGATCGAATTTTTAGAGTCCGCAGTAATTATTAAAAACAATTTTGATGATAGCACTCGCGAGCGACTTAGACATTCGGCAGTAAGAATATTAATGGTAACATGTGTCCGAAAAACCAGCAGTTGCCGATATTTTCAGACGTGTGGCTTGCAATGCCGCGAAATTTGAATATAAAACAAAAAAGGAAAACAATTTAATTTGGCCAACAAAACTTTTGAAAAATAAAACAAAAATTTAAAATTGACAAACATTGCAGGGAAGTTGAGATTCCCAAACATTCTCCCCCACCAAAAACGAATGTTTTTAACCCCAAATTATGAAGAAAATTAATTTAATCATGAAATGATTAACGAAAAGAAAAAAAAAATATATGTATACATATAAAGACTGTCCATGTCAATGAACAGGCAGTGGACATACTTTGACCACTGGACGCTGCATAGTTCCACCGCGAGCTGTTTTCAGTGTGACGACCCGTGCAACACCGTCATCACCATGATGCAATTGTATGATTCGGGCCAAAGGCCAACGAAGAGGGGGTTGTTGTTCATCTTTTACCAGAACTAATGAATCTTGGAGAAGTGAAGGGGTAGAAGTAGACCATTTCGATCGTTCTTGGAGAGAATGAATATATTCTCTGGACCATCTTTTCCAGAAATCGCCTTGAATGCGTTGGATTAGTTGCCAACGATTCAACCGATTTATATTTAAAGAGCTCAGGTCAGGATCTGGCATGGAGCTGACTAGTGGCTCGAAAACCAAAAAATGACCCGGGGTCAGAGCTTGGAGGTCATTTGGGTCAGTGCTTACCGCGCAAAGAGGGCGAGAATTCAACACGGCCTCTATCTGCGTCATAAGGGTGTAAAATTCTTCGTAAGTTAAAATTTGAGCACCGAGGACCTTATAAAAGTGGGTTTTGAAAGATTTCACCGCAGCCTCTGCTAAGCCATTAAAGTGTGGTGCGCCTGGCGGGTTAAAATCCCAAGAGATTGAGAGGGCTTCAGACGTGAGTTGAGCAAGTTTGGTTATTTCATTATAAGCTCCTTTAAAGTTGGTGCCTTGATCGCTTCTGACCGACAAACATTTTCCGCGTCGAGATATGAATCTCCTAAATGCCGCCAAAAATGTATCGGAACTGAGGTCGGAAGTTACCTCTAAATGAATGGCCCTGGTGCTACAACACACGAAAACACAAACGTAGCCCTTGTAAGTTTTTGCACCTCTACTCTTGCTCATCAGCAATGAAAAAGGCCCGGCGAAGTCCAGACAAACTGAGGTAAAGGCGCGTAAGGGAGTTACTCTTACATTCGGTAGATTGCCCATGAAGGGATTATAGGATTTTGGCTTGCATCGAAAACAGCGAATGCATTTGGACAAACATCTGTAAATTGCACTTCTAGGGGAAAGAATCCAGAAGCGTTGAAGTAGTAAATATTGCATTGTCTTTAAGCCTGGGTGTAAGGAAGTTTGATGAGTCCATTCAATAATTAGATCCGTAAGCCGATGGACTTTAGGTAAAAGAAAAGGATGCTTAGTGTCAAAGGAAAATTGCGATTTTTGCAAACGTCCTCCCACTCTTAAAAGACCATATTGATCAATGAATGGAGCAAGCTTTCGTATAGGCTTTGGCAAAACCTCATTTCGGTTGATCTTAGTGAAAATTTCGGCGAAAACATCATTCTGTACAACTTTAATGATATATTGTAGTGCAATATCACCTTCTAGGGGACTAATAGAAATATCCGGAATGTGGATTTTTGAAATATCATTTCTCTTCAGTCCGTTTGATACAAATCGCAAAATATATGCTGTTATTCGCTGTATTTTTGGAAGAGATGAGAACTTCGACAGTAAACTAAGTATAAAATTCTCGGTAGTAACAAATGTTGACAATAAGACAGTGGGCGCTCTTTCTTCCGGTATTTCAATTTCATTTGAAGAACGAAAATTATTCTGAGTAGGCCAATGCTCTTCCGATTCAAACAAAAATCCCGGACCATTCCACCACAGGAAAAAATCTGAAAGTTGTGCCGGTGATAAACCACGACTTGCACAATCGGCGGGGTTCTGACGAGAGGGCACGTGATGCCAAGATGAAATTGGGAGTATTTCTTGTATATGCCTTACACGATTGGCAATAAATGTTTTCCATCTATGCGGAGAGGAGGTGACCCAAGCGAGGACAATCATGGAATCCGACCAAACATATATATCATTGAAAGTAAATGTGTCTTTGAAGCTTTCTTTCACGAATGCTATGAGATTAGCAAGTAATACAGCGGCTAAGAGTTCCAATCTTGCGATTGATTGAGTTTTCAGAGGAGATACCTTACATTTGGCGCAAACAAGCATCGTTTTAAAGCTATTGGAACTCCAAAACCTGAAATACACAACACTGGCATATCCAATTTCGGACGCATCGCAGAAACCATGAATTTGCACGTCAGAAGTGTTATCGAAACCGAAATAACGAGGTATCTTTATATTACCGAGGCCGGGTAATTCAATTTTGAATTGTTGCCATACTCGCTGTATATACTCAGGAGGCTCTTCATCCCAAGATATGTGGGATTGCCACAACTGTTGGAGAAGCTGTTTCGCAAGCAGTAGGCATGGAGAGACGAAACCCAACGGGTCAAATATTCTACTGACCTCAGAAAGAATAGATCGTTTAGTACAGGTTTTATTGAGAGGGTAGTATGAATATGAAAAGATATCCGCTTTGGGATTCCATTTAAGTCCCAATACTTTGATGAAAGAAGGTTCATCTTTATCAAATGTGCAGTCAGTCAACACATCCGATCCAAAATCTTGAACAAGACCGGGATGATTGCTGGCCCATTTGCCCAGCTCGAAACCACCCTCTCTTAAAAGGCTGATGAGTTCTAATTGAAGAGCGCGAGTGGTTTCGATAGAATCGCTACCGAGGAGTCCGTCATCGATGTAAAAATGTGCCTTCAAGGCTTCCGCTGCCTTAGGGAAACGTGCATTTTCAGAATTGGCTAATTTCTGTAGGGTTTTCAAAGCAAGATATGGTGAAGAAGAAACACCGTACGTGACTGTACGTAGGAAATACTCCTTTAAAGGCTCGGAAGGATCGGATCGCCAAATTATTTTCTGAAATTGCCAAAATTCTTTATTAACATTGATTTGTCGATACATTTGTTTGATATCACAAGTAAAGCAGTAACGAAAGTATCGAAAATTAAGTAGGAGGCAGGAAATATCCCTTTGCAGCTTGGGACCAGTATACAGGGTATCATTTAGAGAAATACCTTGAACATCACGTAGGCTGGCGTCGAATACTACGCGAATTTTAGAAGTAATGAAAGAATTTTCAATTTGGTCCTTGAAAATTGCGTGATGTGGAATATAATATGAAGTTGGGGATTTGAATTCCGATGTTGGGACTGGAATCATGTGCTCTTTCTGTATATAATCTGTCATGAACTCCACGTATTTTTTTGAGGTTCGGATTTTTTAGGAATCGGTTTTCAAGCATACAGAATCTTCTATTGGCCTGAGTATATGTATCACAGAAAGAAGGATTTTGTATTCGAAAAGGAAGCGGAACAGAGAATCTGCCTGTATGCTCTCGGAAAGCCAAGGAAGAATAAATTTTCTCGCAAATTTCATCCTCCGGTAATACAAAAGGAGGCTTAGGGACGTTCTCGACCTCCCAAAACTTCTGTAGAATATGATCCACACTCAATTCCACAGATGAATGGAGGGATGTAAACTGGCAACTTGGAGAAATTATGGAGGTTCGTCCTTGAAGAACGTACCCAAAGATTGTTTCTAAGGCTACCGGTTGATTGGGTCCACCAAAAACTCGTTTGGACCTCAAAAGGAAAGGGACCAATTCAGCTCCTATGAGCATGTCTATAGGACCTGGCTGATGAAATTTATGGTCTGCCAATTTCAGCCCATGAATATGAGTCAATTCTTGAGGATTTATCTGAAATTTGGGTTGGTTCGAACAAATCTTTGGAATTATAATGGCTTCCAATGAGAAAGTGGGACCATACTGATCACAAGGCTTGATAAGGCAGGAAGTTGTACCCTGAGTGGTGGATGATGACATTCCATTTAGCCCTTCCACAGGTATCGATATTCTTCTACGAGGAAGTCCTAAACGTCTGACACAAGTGTCGGAAATAAAGTTTGCCATGGAACCTGTGTCCAAAAGTATACGAATTTTTTGGAAATTTCCGTTAAAATCTCTAACATGTATTACGCATGTGGATAATAAAATTGTTGTTAGTGTTGAAGAAGGACGAGAAGATTCTGTGCTGACGAGAGATGTTGGAACAAAAGACTGAGTTTCTCCAACTGAGTTGAGAGTTTCATCCCTATGGGATGGCTGCAATGAATTTGATCCCTTTGATGATTTATCGAAATGCAGGGTAGTGTGATGTGGCATTTTACAAATTCTACATTTATGAGTTGAACTACAATTTCTGACAGAATGAGGGGAAATCAAACAATTAACGCATAGATTATGTTGCTTGGCTAAAGAAAAACGCTCTTGAGGAGTTTTGATCAGAAATGATTGACATTTGTATAAGGGATGAGAAGACGAACACAAAAGGCACTTAGCGCTTTGGCCAGATGGACCAGGCTGGGAATCGGAAGCAACGCAGCTCGCTACCGGCCCTCTACTAGTAGAGGTTCGGGCAAATCGCTGAGTGTTCCCAACGATTGCAGATTGCAAACCGGAAGTAGTAAATTGTACAGATTCCAAAGCGGTACATTGTTTCTCTAAAAAGGCAACCAACTGTCTATAAGTAGGCACCCCATGATTTAAGTTATTTTCCAACTCGAAATCAGTACGTGTTTTAACATCCAATTTATTTACAAGCATATTGAATAATAAAAAATCCCAATGATCGACAGGGAAAACAAGTACACGTAAACCCGCAACGTTTTCCGTAAATGTATTCAGAAGAAGTCGCAATTTTACAGACGTTGGTTTCTGTACTGATTGGGCATTGAAGATTTCATTGTAATACTGAGTGGCAAGTATTCTTTTATTTTGGTACTTTTTCTCTAAAGTTTCGTACGCAATCTTATAATTTGCATCAACGAGGGGAATGCCTTTAATATGTGCTAAGGGTTCTGGACTAAGGGATGTTAAAAGATACTGAAACTTCTCCACGTCAGACAAATCAGAATTTTCATGAATGATTCTCTTGAATAAATCGAAAAAGCTAGGCCAATCTCGAAAATTGCCTGAAAATATTGGAATAGAAAGCTTAGGAATTCTGGCTGAAGGCTTGCGAAGTTGTGAACTAGATTTTGATGAAGTACCTGAAGAGGTTCCCGCACAACCTTTCAACACCATATCATGTTTAATTGCTTTCGCACCATAGTATGCCTGATCGGCTGAGATTCTAAGTTTATCGTACTCTGAAAATTCCTCATCTGAAATTAAACCAATGATTGTATTGTGTGCGGTTTGAAAATCCTCGTAAGTGCTTTCTGTTTCATCAGCTCTGGCTAAAAACTGATATTTACAAGTTTCATCTGTTGATGCCTGCATGCCAATTTCCTGAGCTTCCTTTAAACGGGAATAGGCGGTTTGACGCATCAACTTAGCTTTAGTTAATTTGTTGGACATTATGAATAAATATAATGAATTTATTAATCCGATGTAGTATTGATAAATGAACAGAAACGGTGAATCAGCGTGAACTGTTATTCAAATGTTCAAAATGTAAGAGTGAAGGAATTAATTGGCGTAAGTATTGAATTAATTGTTGTAAATACGGAATAATAATGAATGAACAAATGAATGAAATTTGAAAATGAGTAGATATCTAGCAGTCGATTATGACAGTTATTGAAAAGAAGTAATGACAGTTATTGAAAAGAAGTGATAATAGTTATTGAAAAGAAGTGATAATAGTTATTGAAAGGAAGTAAAGATAGGTATTCGAGAACGCAGTAATGAACAGCCCCAGAAGACAAAATACAGCGACCGCAACAAAATATTGACTTGTTATATTCAAAAGATTGAATTTGTTACCAAAATAGTATCCACTGTATGAATATTAGAAGATATTTAAATGATGAAAGGAATTAAAAACATTCGTTTTATAGTTCCCGTAGTAAATAATAAACAGATGTACTCTGTGCGATGTGATCCTGACCTTGAACTGGTCTGACCGTGAAATGAAATGATTTTCACGATTCTCAACGTATGTCGCAAAAAATGAAAAAGGTAAATCTTGGCCAAACTAAATTAAAGGGCTGAGATTTTCTGAAGGAAATAATTCGGCTTCTGAAGGACCAATGTAAACGTAGGAAAAATGCTGGTTTAAAAAAGTAATTAAAAGTAAAAATAAAAATGATCGAGCAAGCACACCTCAGAAAAATAATGTTCCAATGGCAACCGCTTACCTCGTCAGTGTATTCCGAAATCTTGGATCCTGGATTTCTGTGGAAGTTGAATTGTTGGATCACAGCACTGGATCGAATTTTTAGAGTCCGCAGTAATTATTAAAAACAATTTTGATGATAGCACTCGCGAGCGACTTAGACATTCGGCAGTAAGAATATTAATGGTAACATGTGTCCGAAAAACCAGCAGTTGCCGATATTTTCAGGCGTGTGGCTTGCAATGCCGCGAAATTTGAATATAAAACAAAAAAGGAAAACAATTTAATTTGGCCAACAAAACTTTTGAAAAATAAAACAAAAATTTAAAATTGACAAACATTGCAGGGAAGTTGAGATTCCCAAACAGTTAGTATGAGACTCAAGAATACCACAAAGTTAACACTGAAAGAATAATACTCATGCACGGTTGATTTGACTTGGAGAGATGTATCTGCTGGTTTTCTCCCTTCATGTAGGTGTAGGCAAAAAGGGGTTAGGGACGGTCAGTTATGCTCTTTTCGGAATAAAACCCAAATTATAAATCACAGCTCTATGAGGAACATAACATCACAATTCTGCATTAAAGGACTATTGATTGAGCTCAGAGTGATAAGCTTTGGAGTTACGATTCATCAGTAATAATAGTTAGAAAAAAACAGCTTTTGACCACTATTGCACTCACGTGAGGGCAATGGTAGTCATGATGTTGACAGTGATGATTAAATACTTCTAACGGAATCCAAGCCAATGCCAGCAGAGTGAGTCCAAATCCCACAGGAAGTGCATCGTTGTTTCGGCCAAATTCTCCTTATATAAGACAATTATTTTCTGAGTTATCTTCATCAAAAGTATCATCATCGACGCAGTGGTCATCAATGTCAACGTCAGTCAATGAAGAGTCATTTTCTTCCTTTCAGTCTTTTTAACTCTTTCCTTCGGCCATTTTTTTTTTTTTGTCCTTCCCCTTGCATTTTCCTGTCCGTTCAATTTCTTGACCACAATTACCCGTAATAGACTTAATAGAGTAAATTGTAAATAGAGAAAAGAATACCAAATTTTGATTCAAATTGAACATTATGATAAATATATGATGAACAGTGTCAACCAATTTTCAATGATGCACGTAAAAAAAATTAATAACTTATACTCCATTCACAATTATAAAATCACAACTCTGGCCTTGGAAATTTGACACATTCCACTCTGTATCGAAGTTATGACGTTTTTCAAAATATTTTTATGTTCCAAGTCAACACTATGTTGCCCTTTCTACATTCTCAGCGTATTTCTCAGAATGTGAATTTACTCGGAAAATGAATGAATTGGAAAAGATGTTTTGGACGAAAATAATTAACGTTTATATGAATTGATAGAAAGGATTCCTCTTCTAGTTATTTGCATGAAAAATACAAGAGATCACTGTCGAAATATATTATTTTTCGCCATGGAAGAAAATTGCATTGCTTTCACATAATTTTCATATGCATGCTTGTGAAGATTTAATGTTTATTATCCTCTTGAACTGAAAGTTCAAGACTTGACGACATCAATTGTTGAATCAAGAATAATGGAACATTATATCCCTCTATTGGAATCCAAATAGTTGAAGGGAGTTCTGATGCAAGAGGAACTTTTTCTTGGAACATATCCTTAATAGCTAACTTAATAAAAATAAGAGTAGAAGATATACATTTAATTTATTTGATCTTATGAACAAGGAGTAAAATATTCTGACTGTATAGTAATTTATTAGTTTAAAAAATATTCATACATTACAACCACACTAGGTTTGTACAAATAAAATGGAATAGGTCAAACATATGCTTCACATTTATCATTCACCTGTTCTAAAATAAGACACAAACTCCTCTACATTATAGGGCCCTCACAGCATTATAAGCTTGTGTCTCTTTTGAAAGAAGTAGCACTCAGTGGCGCACCCAGAAATTTTATTCGGGGGGGGCTGCTCAAGAGTAATCAGGTTTTTGTAAGTTATATAATTTAAAAAATGCACCGCAAGCGAAAACCTTCTTAAGTAATGGCATTCGTTATTATACCGGGTGTTTCATTGGTAAATGAACATACGTTAACCTGAGCTAGAGCTACCCTAGGCGAGTCCAAAAAACCGATATATGATAGGTCTAATCAATCCCATAACCGAGATACAGGGTGGTTTATGTATTCACTAAAAATTTCAATTCCTCATAACTTTTTAACCAACCAGTATAGTCGGTTGATATTTGGAACGTATGATTCACTTCTACAGGTCGATCGAATTACTTTTGAATTTCCAAAAAAATCCAGGTCTGTATTTGAAAAATATGGGACTTCTTCCAAGCTGAGATTCAACACCCTGTATATTGAAATTTTACGATTTGATTGAGATATTTGAAAAGAGAAGAAAATTTTCAATGGAGTTCAGTAGATTTCATTGTCCCGCACGTCATTTCCAATTGAATATTGGAGTTCCACAAAATTCTAAGAAAAATCGTACATTATGATCTAATTGAATTTTTTTTGTCCCACTAATTGCACGTTCGAATTTCATAATATTCTGTGGAATCATTTGGAATTAATTCCGGAAAAACATTATTCATCGAGAAAAATTTAGTCAACAAAGATGAATCAATAACTGAAGAAACATAAAAACTCAACGTGAAATACAGAAGGTGCTCGATGTACCACCATTTTGTTCAATACACATTCTTGCCCTCTTCAAAAAATATGTCTAATACTTTTTTTGATCCTGTCTGGATTATTACGTATTTCATTGCATAATAAAATTCTGTTGACCATTCTTTCATTTCGTAAAATCCAGCTACTAAAGTTAGTTCTTCTAATTTCATCACCTGGATCCAATCGTTGTACCTTCTGGAGATCAAAATTTGATCATAATGTACGATTTTTCTGAGACTTTTGTGGAATTCCAATATTCAATTGGATCTTTCCCTTAAGCTCTCTTTGAGCAAAATGACATGCGGGACAATGAAATCCACTGAACTCCATTGAACATTTTCTTCTCTTTTCAAATATCTCAATAAAATCCCAAAATTTCAATATACAGGGTGAATCTCAGCTTGGAAGAAGTCCCATATTTTTCAAATACGGACCTGAAATTCTTTGGAAATTCAAAAGTAAATCGATCGACCTGTAGAAGTGAATCATACGTTCCAAATATCAACCAGCTATACTAGTTGGTTCAGAAGTTATGAGGAATTGAAATTTTTGGTGAATACATAAACCACTCTGTATCTCGGTTATGGAATTGATTAGACCTATCATATATCGGTTTTTTGGACTCGCCTAGCTCTAGCTCAGGTTAACGTATGTTCATTCACCAATGAAACACCCTGTATATGTATATCAATCCCTATTTCTATATGTAAAGGAAATGTTTAAGTTTCCATTCTGTTCTATAATAATTATTATTACTTTTAGAAAAACAATAAGATGAAAATATTTGAATTATTTCTCTTTATCACAGCTCGGGGGGGGCTGCAGCCCGACAGCCCCCCCCCTCGGTGCGCCACTGGTAGCACTAGATATAATATATTCTTTCGATAAAGAGCAAATACCTACCGTTGAATGTTACATAAACAAATTTTTTCAAAATGGGCTTATACGAAGTGTTTTTTCAGAAACGTGAAAACGATCAACAATAATCATTTAGAGACCGATGATGGCCATCCAAAACACGTTTACTTACGAAAATCGTGCAAATTCATTCTGCAAGTTCTTTCCTCATAATTCCTCGAAAATCGTACACGAACCATATTTTCCGGTCGCTTTCGTGAGAAGATCGTATAAGGAAGCCTTTTTTGTCCATTTACACATTCCAAATAAATTTTGAGCACCAAAAACGATACCGAAACTAACCAAACTTTTGGGGGACCGGAATTTCGTTTGAAATCTTTCCAAACGGCCAGATACCTAAAAAAAACTTCGTTATCAAGTGTGAAAAAGGCGATTAGTACTTACTTTTGCTTTATTTATGCTTATAAATCGATTTTTGGTCCAATTCAAATTTGCCGTTTGTACCCATGCCAAAATATCTTTGATACTTTTACTTTGATGTCAACAAAAAAACTGGCAACGTCGTTTTGTCATTAACGATATTCTATGTACGCGCACAGGTTTTTTATCAGGGGCACCAACTCCTTAAAACGAAACCATGACCTCCTATGTGATTAAATAAAAGTGAATGGGGTATACCTTGATAACGATTAAGAGCGAAAGACACTCGTCATATATGAATTCGTCGAGTGGAATGACCGAGGGTAATAGGGGACTCGTGGGTTGTAAAGAATGTGAGGTTACCATACTTCGCACGCATAGGGAACTTCAATTTTTTCTGCTGGGGGCATGACCCCTATTGCCTGCTGACCACGATTATCCCATCTTCCCCTACTGAATAAAGTCCTTCTTCTCACGGAACGAATTCACTCAATGGATTCGAGACTTACGGGTTCCGGCGTGGGGAAGAATATGAGTCGAAATGTAATTGGGAGGCGGACTGATCGCCGTGCTGAACGAAGAGAGATACCGAACTCATTTTAGAACTTCAGACCACTGAGTCGAGGTGCCAACTTACGTTGTTTACAATTTTTTTTATTCTCGGGACGCCGAGTTGAGCTTTGTCCCATTTAAATAGACCAATAAGATCTTAAGGAGCGCGGATTCGATTGGTTGATGAATTCAAGACACGTTTGAGCTGATGGCGGTGTTCTGGGCTGTCCTTTTCGAGCCTCCGGGTTTGAAAACGGTTCAGTTTGGTCTAGATTGAATTTTTGCGTGATATTTTGGAAATTTGTCGTGATCAGTGAAGCCTTTTCTGTGTTTGGATATTTAGGCACTCTGTAGTAATTCATTCCGGTTGATAAATGGAAATTTAATTGATACACTTTCCTAAACATGGTTTGAATAACAAGATTACCATTTGATTCATCGTATGAATTCTTATCAGTTTCTATTCAAAATTCTTATTTATATTTTATAACCACAAAGTTTAAGAACGAATGCACCCAGAGCACAATGATTTACCCATTTCCTTTGTCGTCTCAAGAGGAGTCACCTAGAACTCCATAAAAAACAGTTTTACCTGATTTTATCACATTTCTGCTTCTTATCTAGCAACAGTTATAGAGCACCATCAGTTTGCTATCTCTCTTCGTTTAACACGGCTGTCAGTTTGCCACCCTATCACAAATCACCTCATATTCTTTCCCACGCCGCAACCCGTTAGTTTTGTATCTAATACAGTCTGCATTTCCAGGTGAGCACCGAACATTGGCATTTAGATTTCAGAGCTCTTTGTGCTGGTTGAACATCCGTTGCTTCATTTATGTGTGGCCCTTTGGTTTTTTTCAAAGACTCTTGGATGCGGATTGACGGCTGTGAATAAATTTGACAGCAGCTGCTGATGAGTTCATGAGTTCAGTTTAGGGTTCCAGACTGATGAAATATCCAACCTCAATATCAAAACTATCCCCTGTGATTGCTAATCAGAATTTACTCAGAGATTTATAAATGGTTTTCATGAAAATTGTTGAAGTCTATCTTGCTTTCCCAAAATTATCAAACAATAAGTGGTTGCGAATTCATTCACGAATTCTGTAACTAAAACGACATTCCCAGAGTCATATCCTTCCTAAGCACTTTCCTGTTTCACATCAGAATGCTGAATACGTAGACCAAACACTGCCTGGAAGAGGCATTGCAACTGAATCTATGAAACTTATTACAAATGCCTGAGACGTCCCTTCGTGTTGCTCAGAAGCATGAAGATTTCGTCGAAATAGAATCTCACGGCCTTAGTTGGGATAAGCTACTTCTTACACTTTGATACGGTAAGACATCTCTCAAATTCAATTTGATATCTTTTTTACGGGTTGGATGAAAATCGTTTTAAATGTAAATGGGACTTCGAAGGCTTAATAAAATGGGGAAGTAGTCCGAATTTCTTCGATGTGTATCTTCTACTTTATTATAGAATTATAGAATATATCAGAGGATAGTTAAACTGTCGAGTTCCAGCGTGATTCTCGCTTTAACCAAAGCAGTCACACTTGGAAGTACTCATGAATTTACGAAAAAAGGAAAGAATCTCTCATGAAATCCAGTGCAAAAATGCTTTTTGAATTATATGACTTATTTTCACTGAATATTCTTTCTCGAATAGAATGGAGATTTCTTTGATCTCAAGAAAATGGAAAACTTTAACCGGGTAGCCTGAATATTCGGGTGAATGAAATAGAAACAGGGTGAGTCTCTCTCTTAGAAGAGCCTTCAGAATTTACCTTCATTCGAAAGAAACAGAACGTTGAAAATCCTTTTTCAATTTATTTGTTCACGCATTCGCCATTTCGTATTTAATGTGTTTCGCTTTATTTTGCGACATTGCATTATTTTTATCGTGTATCTCCAAAATTAAAAACCAATTTCAAAGAAAAAATGCAAGAGTCGAAAATTTGTTTAGAAAAACCAGATACCTACATAGGTAAATTGAATAGTTCAATCCAACAAAAGCTCAAATTCTGCCCCGCTGATATCCATACAATGGTACAGAATTTTCGACAATTCACTGTCGTAATTCTTCTAGAGAATCGTGTTGTGTGGCATTAATTTTGAAGGGCCCCATAAAAAGAACTTCAGAGCAGAAAGATCTAGAGATCTGGTTGGCCATTCTTTATACGAGGATGTATTGATATCTAGTTAGCCTAGAACAGTTCCATGCATAAACAAAATATTGCGATACCATATCAACGAACAATAACTTATTAGAAGTGTCAGGGTAGAGTTCGACGTCGAAAAAGTCAACCAGAGTTACGCAATAAATTAAAAAAAAAGATGTCCACCGAAATTGTAAAGATCGAAAAATTGGAGTATCGAGCCATCATCAAGTAGAAGATGATGACCGATCAGGAAGGCCTGTTTCTTTGTCAGTCCCCGAAAATATCGATGCAGTTCATGACATGATTTTATCAGACTGTCGAATTGGGCTAAAACGGATATCTGAAACACTGAAGATTTCATACGAACGCGTTCATCATATAGTTCACGTCAATTTCGACATGAGAAAAATTTCTGCAAAATGGACCCCAAATGTTTGAATGTTGACCAAAAGCGTGCAAGAGTGGAAGTATCGCGTTCGATCTGTGCTCGATTTGAAAACGATGTAGACTTCTTAAACCGAAATGTTACTATGGATGAGACTTGGGTACATTTCTACGATCAAGAAACAAAGCAACAATCGATGGAATGGCGACACTCTGGTTCTCCAAGACCTAAGAAGATTCGTGTCCAAAAATCTGCTGGAAAAGTTCTTGCTTCAGTTTTTTGGGATTGCCATGGAGTAATCATGATTGATTTTTTGGATAAGGGTATAACAATAACTGGAGATTACTATTCGACATTACTGACAAATCTCATGTTGCCATGCAAAAAATTCGTGATTTAGGGTTAGAATTACTAGAAAACCCCCCTGATTCACCAGATTTGGCTCCGTCCGACTATGATCTCTTTCCTCAACTGAAAAAAGTTTGAAAGGTCGTAAATTTCTTGCCACGAGGAGGTAATAAAAGCTGTGGAGGACTAGTTTGCAGAGCAAGAAGAAACATTTTTTTGAAAGGTCTAGATACGTTGCAGGTTCGCTGTAATAAATGTATTCAATTAAGAGGAGAATATATCAAGTTATGAAATATTTTGACATTGAAATTTTGTTTGGTTCTATAGTAGGCTAAGAATTTTATTTTTCAATATATCCTCGTACATACGGCATAAAGAGGTGGAGCTCCATCTTGCAGGAAAAACAAAAGAGCGATTAACATTCTCAACGATATGAATGAGTAAAAGGTAATTTTAATCTTGCAGTAATTGAAGGTGGCGTCCGCCTATCAAATTGTCCTCTTCAAGAGAATGTTTTACAAGGTTATTTTTCCCACCACGCCACTGTCCTCAGTGCGGTTCGAATTCGCGTGATGAAATATCGCTGTTAATATGGGCGTGAGTGAATATCAGTGCAGCCCAATATAATTATTTCAAATTTTCGGGCAGAATATTAACCGGTCCAAATTCATTATGCAAATTGATGGCCACCGAACATAATTGAAAATATGCCTGTGGAAGCCTGAAATTGATGCGGCGGCGATACGATTTCAATTTTTCAAGGGTTAAATATGGGGTTATATTGATTTCCTTCCGTTTTGCAAGTTTCGGAATAGAAAGCCGATGTGATCCACGCCACTTTGTTTTCCGTACGCTTTTGCGAGGTTTCATGTTAAGGGGGTATAAAACAACATAAATCCGAGGTTAATTGGTGGCGAGTACGTACAGGGTGGGTGCATTTTATATCAGGAAATCTGCGTAGTCGGAACAAAAATTCCCAGAATCAACCTTTCTGGAGATAATTAGCGTTTTAATGAATTCGTCGAATCACTTTCAAACGATGTGGATTAGTGGTTTTTAATATATACTACTCCACAAGAGTTAGGGATATCGTATTCAATCGTTTTTAAAAGTATGTAATCTTCAATAAAATCGCTGTAAAATCGTTTAAAACTCAATAACAACTTGAATCGATCCAATAAAAATCAGTATGAGACATTTCGTCAATCTGGTCGCCTTTTTTCTGAAGTTTGGTTCTTTGCATAATACATATGCTTCATGAATGTTCTTATTTTGAAATGAAGTCAGTTTATCAACGGCTTTGATTTAAAACGAGTTTTCTGAAAATGCCAAACGCTGAGGCTAATAGGGCTATCGGAATGCTACAGGGTGGCCTGACTCAGGTTGTTGTAGCGAGAAGGCTTCAAGTCAGCCAAAGTGTGATATCTCGACTTTGGAATAGGTTCAGACATGTTCCGTGTTGGAAAGACCAAGGCTTGGTGGGCGACGAAAAACAACACCTGCTCAGGATCGTTTCATCGCCGTTTCGGCGAGAAGAAACCCTACATCTACGTGTAGAATGCTACGGAATACTCTTCAAATGCAGATGTGGTCCAAGTTTCCATCGAAACCATCAGACAACGTTTGAGAGATGTGAATCTAGGTTCTAGACGTCCATTAAGGGAAGTTCCATTAACACGTGACCATAAGCGTCAAAGACTGGAATGGGCAAGGCCACATTGATATTGGAACGATTAATGGCGTAGTGTCCTTTTCACTGATGAATCCAGATATGGAAGATTTTAGAGATTCTCGAAGAATAAGGGTATGGACAATCCCACGCATACCCCGTAATCATCGCTATGTCCAAGAAGTCCATCCATTCCGAGGGGGTAGTGTTATGGTATGGGCCGGGATATGTTTCAACGGGCGCACAGATATACACATTTGTGCTGGGAATATGACTGCCTCACACTATAGGGAGCATGTCATTGACAGTGTTGTACCAAATTTTCACGCTGATATTGGTGAAACTTTTCAATTTCTAGACGATAACGCTAGACCGCACCGTGCAGCCATAGTTGAGAATTCGCGCCAGGAGCTTATTATTCCACATTTACCATTACCTCCGCACTCAGCAGATTTGAATTGCATAGAACATGCATGGGATATGCTCCAAAGAAGATTAGATAATCATCAACCTACCCCAGAATCCTTAAATGATCTGAGAGAGCTTCTGTCCCATTTATGGAACCAAATGCCTCAAGAAATGTTAAACAACCTCGTGTGTAGTATTCAAAGCAGATGTCAAGCGGTTATTGATGCCCGTGGAGGCCATACATTGTATTGATAGTCTTAAAATGCTTGTTTTCTCTGGGAATAAAATTTCGTTATTTTACTCGATTTTTCTTAACCACCCTGTATACGCTACGGACCTACAGGCTGAAATGAATTTGCAACTTGAAATCATATTAATATGAATTTCCATCACAAAAATCTTATTTTAACTGTGGAGCAATTTATTTTTTGTGCCAGTCAACTGGAGCTCGACCAGAGGGAGTATTCGCAATCTGCTATTTTATTTCGTCTGGTCCTCATCTGTCACTTCGTTCTTTCATATTTCCTGCGAATAAATCCATAATTTAAGCTCACGCTGGACGAAAAAGTGACATATGTCAAACTGACGTTAAAACAGCCAACATTTTTGGAGGTGTGCGGAAAAAATACTAATTCTCCTTCCCTTAAATTGAAAAGTCAAAGGCACAGGATCCCATTGGAAATTGGGACTATCAAGGTTCAATTTCATGAGGATGAGTGTAATTGATTGACCGACCCATTTGACGGATCCCAAATTTGCTACTGGATCCCCTCCAAAGTTAGCTCCAAAACTGTTTTTGTCATTTTCCTCGAACGTGAAATATTCATTCAGTATTCACGCGGACAGAACGAAAAGAGGTCACCCGAAAACTTCAAATCAACCTGAAATTCACGTGTTGAAGTATTTCGATCCAAGTTTTTGCTTCATTAATTCAGAGGGTGAACCCTTCGAGGAGAGATTTATGGCGGAAACGATCCATGAAAAGAAATTGCTGGTCTGAAACTCAAATTATACGAAATCAACCTGATGGATTGTTTGCATGTGATAGTAGAGTCGGTGTTGTGACCTGTGCGGCGTCTAGGAAGCAAATTTGGCGATTTTTCGGTCGGGCCTTGTGATTTATCTCATGAAATGGGATACAAAAATCCCATTCATAAAACTAATTGGATACCACATGTCAGAACTGATATTCTACACAAATAAATATGGCACAGAACGCGAATTTGACACCATAGTCGATTACAAACAGATTTCGTCAATTCGATGCAATAGAAAAACGTTCAGGTGCTTAGAAATGAGAAGTTGGAACTTATGAATCATATTCATGTCCAAGTGAAGGATAATCCAGCATATACAGACAATTTTTGAAATTTATTTATTGGATTCTTGCACTGAAACACATCACAAACGCCACTTAGGAACTCAGCCCAACACGCACGAACATATGAGTTGTTTAGTCTGATCGACCGCATCTGACGACAGGCGACTCAGTGTTCTCTGATGACCCGAAAATCTAATCAGAGAACTGTTCATTCTTGTGACAAAAGGATCAAATTCTCAGGGGTGGTAAGAATTCTTTCTTCTACAATTATTGGTATATTTGTTGTCAATATGAAGAAATCATCACAATTGATACCATTGAATGAGCAGCATTTCTCCAGATTTCATTTTTCGGAATTATTTTTGTGGAGTAGCTCTAAAATCAAGAAGATCGAGGATTTAATGAAAACGAACCTAATAACTATCTACAAGGAGTATCTCTCAAAAAATATGCTATGCCCATGAATTTATGAAAACGAGGATTAAATTGATTTTTAAACGATTTTCATGCAATCCCCCAATATTGAATAACAGCAGTAACAAAGGTAGGGAGATGAAAAGAGAATATTGCTCGAATTGAAACTCTCATATTCTTTCATCTGTCCCCGCCAGGAGAAAATTCAGCAGGAATGAACTGAATTGAAATTGTGAGGTTTATGATTTCTGATAAGCCTCTCATTGAGGAAGCCCTTTTCAGTTGAATGTCCTTCCGATGAATTGAGATATATAAGATGTCTGATCCAGCCCCCTCGTTAATCGAACCTCAGAGATAAGACCTCGGTTATGAGAATTATTACTGCCCTATTTAATCCTCTGAATGGGGGTGGATATATCGTTGAATTATTTCGGGCTCTGATGACTCTGAGGAGTCCGGAAAATTTTCCTCTAATTGGCAATCTCGACGTGGAGATAATTTGCTCCTATCGAATTGGTCAAGTGTGTGAACTGCACTAACCAATAGATAACCTACAGCATGGGATCCTGATTGGGTATTGCAATTATAGGGGTACCTCAGGGAGTCATTTATGGGTCATTGATTTTCGGCCGATGACAAATTGGCACAATGGATGATTTCATGTTTCGACAATCAATTCTTTCTACCTTAATTAATAATCATGTATGTACATGATGAGTGGATTTAAGGGCTTTTGCGATCATAGAATGAAATTTATTTATTGCTACGTAGGACAAGTAGGTATTCATAGCTCAAAGCCTTTGTAGAGATGAAAGTGAAAATTTATATGAAAGCTCGGTCACGAATATATTGTTTAAAAGTATCACATCATAATTCTTATAAACTGAATAAAAAAACGCTTGAACCAAATATATGGAATATTTTTTTGTTCAGAGTGATAAATAAAGAAAACTTCATAGAGATAATTGAATGATTTCAATTCGATTGACATTTAGCACATTAGCACTGGGACCAATAAGAACTTCATAAGGGCGGAGAAGAATAGATTATGATCATGATTTCGGCCTTACTCTGGTCGTCATCGAAGCACTATAACGAAAAATGACAAGCAGAATGGGTCCTTGATCCAATTGGACTAATAAGAACACTGCAAGAATGCCCGGAAATTTTAATTTTGTAGTCTGTTTATCTGGATTATTGGATACTACTTCAGGAACTTGATCTCAGGGACCTGTATTTTTTAGGTACATTTATAAATGAAAATTATTATTATTAATTATTAATATTAAAAGAGAATTTCGCTACACATAGGGATCTCATGGGCCCCGAAAAGGGAACCTCGCTACAAATAGCGATCTCAAGGAATTCGCAAAGGGAATTTCACTACACAAAGCAATCTCTAGGACTTTGATCAGAGAATTTCACTGTTCATAGCGATCTCAGGGAACTCGCAAAGAGAATTTTCCTACATATTACGATCTCAGGAACCTCGAAAAAAAATTTAGCTATACATAGCGATCCCAGAGACCTCAAGAATAAACTTAATGTACACATAGCGTTCTCAGGGACCTCGAAAAGAAAAAAATCTCGCTACAAATAGTGATCTCAGGGAACTCCAGAAGAGAATTTCTATACACATAACGATCTCAGGGACCTCGAAAAGCGAATTTCGCTACATGAAGGGATCCGAGGAAACTCGCAAAAACAATTTGCCTACACAAAGCGATCTCAGGAACCTCGTTTGAAGGATCTCGCCACACATAGCGTTCTCAGGAACAACAAAGAGAGAACATATCAATCTCAGGGGCCTCGAAAAGAGAATCTCGCTACAAATAGCGATCTCAGGGAACTTGCAAAAAGAATTTCGCTTTACATAGCGAAATCAGGGAACGTGCAAAAAGAATTCCGCTACATATAGCGATCTCAGGGACCTCGAAAAGAAAATTTCACTACAAATGGCGATATTCAGGGAACTCGCAAGTGAATTTCGTTCCAGAAATGAATCTTAGGAAACTCGCAAAAATATTTCCCTACACATAGCGATCTCAGGGACTTGGATAAGAGGATCTCGCTACACATAGCGAGCTCAGGGACCTCGAAAAGAGAATTTCGTTACACATATCTATCTCAAGGGCCTCGAAAAGAGAACCTCGCTAAACAGATTTTCGATACACAAAGCGATCTCAAGGATTCTTATCAGAGAATTTCACCACACATAGCGATATCATGGAACACCCAAATAGGATTTCCATACACATGGCGATCTCAGAAACCTCAAATTTTTTTTAGTTAACATAACGATCCCAGGGATCTTGGAAAAAAGATCTCGATATACATAGTGATCTCGGGGAACTCTTAAAGAGAATTTCCTCACACGTAGCGATCTCAGGGTCCTCTAAAAGATAATTTCGCTACGCATAGCGATCTCAGGGAACTCGCAAAGAGAACTTCGCTCCACACAGCGATTTCATGGAATACGCGAAGAGAATTTCCTTACACATGAGATCCCAGGGACCTCGAAAAGAGAACCTTGCGGCACATAGCGATCTCAGGGAACTCGCGAAGGGAGTTTCTCTACTCATAGCGATCTCGAGGGCCAGCTATGGGAGTTCGCATTTTGACCTCTTAGATATCTCGTGGAAAAGTATGTGATTCCTGGGCCTGCTTCAGTGAAGCTTTGGTCGGGATTTCGGGTTTTCAAACCATTTCACGGTCAATGGAATATTGGAACATTTGAAGTTCATCGTATACTGTTTGAGACTGAAGCAATTATAATCGATAAAATAATGGGCCACATACACTGTAGGTTCCCCCACAAATTCGATTGAAAATCTTTTCATCAAACTCGATAAGGGTTTCGACAGCGGTTCGCAACCACCTTACCCATGTCAAAATCTGCGACCGCAGAAAGTTTTATCCATTTACCCCTGCGACGAGTAAAACCATTATTAATTCATTCTTTCGAAACAAACGGTCACATTAATTAAATTCCGGCATTTTATTATGTAAATTGATGAATCCCGGAAGCCGAGAATCGGCTATCGATCAGGCCAATTCGAAATAACACAAAAAAGAAGGAGAGAGAGACTCGATTATAGCGAATTTGTCGCTCTCTCGAAAAAAGACTGATGAATAAATCTCCATGAAATTTTTACAATCCCTAATTAGACACCGCGAGACGCGTGATTTGCATCGCATCCGAGAAGGGGAACTTCAGATGGTTTGAAAAAATTAATGACGTCGAAATTCCGAAACTCCTTTCCCGGGACAAAGGGCTTCGGAAAATATTCCGGTTTTCTAATTCCATTCGGTACTATCGTTAGATTTAAGGGCCACCCAAGGCATTTTCAACTTTTTGTTCGAAAATCATCAATTATTTTTCATAAAGGCCCTATTGAGGTTTCATATCATCCAACGCATCGGATGATCTAATAATTGATTTAATTTTTTTTTACAATTATCTTTCAGAATTACCCAACAGCAAAAACCAAAATCCTAACACCCCAATGTTGAACATTTGGTCCTTTGAGCCGAATCCAAATTCAAAGATGGAGAGCACTTAATAAATGACCTTTTATGAGTGAAGATCAATAATTGGGGTTTCAACAGAAAAAGCTCCAGCATTACTCTCGATAGCCCCTAAATGGATTTTGGATGAACAATTTATGGGGTTTCTATTGATGTTGAATCGTTAAGCAGAAATCAATGAGCGAAGCCTGAAATCCGTAGCTGTGTTAATTAATGTTGTAATTTATTCGAAACGCCATTCAAAGTAGCTTATAATTTCATTACACTTCTGATGGATTCAGTTTAATGAGTGTACACGTGAATTATTTGCCACCTTGTTCCTCGATTAATTCATTTATGCACAAAATATGTTATTCTCCTATGCTCAACACTAAAGTTTCCTGCGTTATGATTTATGGCTGGGGTGACCACAGTCGAATTAATCGAAACAGTCATTTGTTTTGATTTCACTAAAAGAATATTCTTGTCGCCCTTCGGTTTAGAGTGACATGAATTTGATTGATTCGCATGTAAAATAATTCTGTTACACATTCTGCTGCCCCTATATGAAAAGCGAACTAATATGATAGATGATCATATGACAGAAATCCATGAATCGTTCATATTTGACTTTATATTGATTGTACTAGTACTGATTACTCCTAGGTCTCCCGAGGAGACCCCTCAGAAACTACAAGCTTCGAAGCTTCACTATCACAAAAACGCTTATATCTTTTGAACCACTGGACCGATTTCGAAAATCAAACTCATTTTCGAATCATCTTCTTATTCTAATGAAAACTGTGTTTACAATAAAAAAAACAAAACTATTTTTTACAAAATTCATGGAGTTTTTCTGGAACTTCTCCCATCATGCTTCTTATAGTGTTCTCAGTCACTTTCTGGGATGCTGTCTTGCACTTTTGCTTCAATTCCACTGTTTTCGTTGATTTCTTAGTCTTCTTCAATTCTCTTTTTAGCAGGGCCCAATATCTTTCGATTGGCCTGAGTTCTGGGCAATTTGGTGAATTGGCCTCTTTGGGGACAAAAACCACCTCATTAGTTTCGTACCATTCCTTGGTGGCCTTGCTGTAGTGGCATGAAGCTAAATCTGGCCAAAACATTGTTGACACATCGTGCTCACGTAAAAATGGTAAAAGTCGCTTCTTCAAGCATTCCTCGATGTATATCTTCGAGTCAACAGAGCCTTGGCCAACGAAAAATTTGCTCCTTTTCCCACAAGTGCAAATCGCTTCCCAAACCAGGAATTTTTTAGGAAACTTTGCTTGTTTCTTCACGCGAAATTGTTCGTCATCATTTCCACGAGAATCTGCAGTATAAAATTCCTGACCAGGAAGTTGCGAGAAATCAGTCAAGACATAGGTTTCGCCGACCATCACGCAACAGGAAAAATTTTTCAAGAAATCTTTTTTTTTAATTTCTTTGCTCTTGATTTCTCTCCTTGATTCTTCAGCAATCCTGTCTGCACTTTCTGCACTTTGTATGTTCTAAGCCCACAACTCAACTGGATTTTCTGAACGGTTGACTGCGAACAACCCACTATTTGAGCCACTTTCCGTCCTGAAAGGTTATGATTCTTCTGAAAAAGACTGATGGCTTTCTTCACTTTTTTTGGGCTATGAAACCCCTTTTTCCTCCCGGTTTCTTCCTTTTTTCCCAATTGGTTCAAGACATATAGGCGTTTGTGTGATAGCGAATTCATTCTCGTTCAGTCCTTACTTGTTCAGAGAAGCAGATGTGTTCTATGTAGACTTTGTTACTGTGTCCTTACGCACAGCAAAAAATTTCATAGGTTTACTGAACTATATCAGTTACTGTGAATGGTCTATATTGGAAAGATATTGGTGTCGGCTGCTGAAGAAAACCCAACGAAATAGACAAGAATTACAAGTTCTGCTTGGTCTTGGATTCCAGCCACTCAGGAAAAGGAAATGGAGAAGACACACACTTGCCAGGAAAGGAGTTCGAACTCCTCTCACGAACCCAAAACCTTTCTGTGGTATAGAGGAATGTACCTATAGGAAAGAGTTTCAGGAGATGGAAGAAACGATTTAGAAACACTCTGGGAGAATTTTCCTGGGTGGATCTTTCTTATAACTTTGTAAAATTCAATATTGCGTTATCTAAGAAGAATCTGGATCTCAATAAGAATATGCGACACACCCTCACTGGATTCCCCACAGGACATTACCACCTCAAGAGCACCTAATGAAGTTCTAGCAGAAAACGACGAGAGCAGTTTCTAAGGGAAAAGGAGAAACTTCTCTCTGAAGCCACTCTTGATACTGGAGTTTATTAGAGCACTAGAATAGGGGGTCAAGCTGTAGACTACGTAAGGGCAAGCATAGCTCTGATGGAGGCGTAAAAAACCTGAAGTTCACAGTGCAATGAAACACCACTCAAATCTACTATCTATAATGATGCTGCAGTGGAGAGTATGTCTCTCAATCTTTCTAAAATCTATTCCTTTCCAGCTACTTGCTTTCCAATATTTATCTATACATCTTTGCTCTCATGATATTCTATGTTGTTGCTTGGTCTTGAACTGCTATCAATAAAAATTCTTTTTCTTCCTTCAGGACTATTCTTCAGCCAGAAGGAGTCATTTCCTTGCTCATCTTGACTTCGTTCCCTGTATAGTCCTTTCATTACTTTGGCTTTTTATTTTCCTGTGTCTTTTATCACAACTGTTATTGGAATGAGTGAATGGTTGAAAACTCCATTCCTGGTACTACCAGATATATTGTGGCTCACTATTCTGCCACATTCCACCCTCCACTACTCTCAAGCTAGTGATGATGCAAAGAGGTGGCAGCTCCTTAGGATCCCCAAGAATCAGTTTAAATAAGCATCATCTCCCATGCAGAGTTCATTTGTTGGGTCCATAACAAAGCCTAGTATTCTCAGATCAGTAATATCCAGGAATTGGTTCTATTGGTACATGGGTCATTTATAGGCCTGAGCTTCAGGCGCTTTTTATTTTGCTCATAAGCCAATCAATGGGCTATTCTAGGCTGAGGGAGTAGTCTATAGGTCTACTATTGGCAAGAGAATCCCCTTTTTTTCGCTGTGATCTGTATATATCAACTGCGATGACTATGGCGTTGAGGTCAGCCTTTTTGCTATCAAGTGAGTTGGGATACAGGTTAGTTGAGTGCGTGGGAAGCATATTGGTGTTTGCTGAGAGGGTACATTCTTAGAATCATGTACTCTCCTACTGGATGGGCATCTGTATTGGTTCCTATGCAGAGGAAATTAGTTCTTCCGACTGGTGGAAAAAGAATTGAGTTTGGAACCAGGAACATTTTACTACGTTGACATGAAATTTATTTCGAAGTTCAATCAGAAACTTGAAATAGGTTCATGTTTCATTAAAATTGGATGGTCATATCAGATTCACGATGGGTTGAATTGGCTCAAACAATTTTGTTGTTCAGTTGGAAATATCGTGATACCACGAATGTTTTCATCCTGAACATTTTAAATCATTTGGAGGTTTTATCGTTGAAGCTTCTAGACGTATTCATTCGATTCCACTGAAATCTCAAGCAGATGAACGAGGCGGTATAAAAAACGAATGTCGAAAACTTCGGAGTGCACATAAGGAGGGCCAGGAGGAGTTTGTTAGAAATCGCCCCTTCTTCTTAGCGTGCAAATGGGATATTCCGTCATCATACATCATTCACTGTCATCCGACAACCATGTCCGGAAGAGGAAAATCTATAATGAACTTGTTTTTCGATAAAACACCGCTAACGTTATTAGATCCATCATCCATCTCTTAAATCTATTGTCGACTCATAAAATGTCACATTAATTTGGGAAGGAAGAGAAAAAGATTAATGGACCTCTCTACAAGTGTACCTTTGGGGAAATAAAGCAAGGCAGGTTTTTCTTAATCCACCCAGTCAGATTTGTTGAAATTTTGTGGGTGTGTAGCTTTCTGTGCGAAGCTTAACAGGAGTTGAAGAAATGAATGACTTTTAAGGATTGTTATTATAGCCTAGGGAATATGATTTTAACCCTTCCTATGGCATCTAGTTAACTATTCTTTAAGAATACAACAATAACATCACCTTCTACATATACACGTTATTGAAAATCAAACGATGTTGATGTGGAATTGAATATTTATCTCATTTACAGAAGAATATTTGAACGTCTTTGCGAGCTTTTATGCAACTTGTTTCAACGAGTTCGGTTGAAAACTTCTGATCTCAAGAGCTACAATGAACTCCTGTATCTGAGAGGGTTTCAATTTTCAATGAAACTAAATTATCGTTCCTCTTATGATTCTCTTCAGGGTGAGTCTTTGACTTGTACATATAATTTAACTGTAGATTTCTCTCATCAAACGAAACACTTTTTTACCATACAATTTTTCAAAATTCGGTTTCGTTTGAAATATACCGGGTGTCAAAAATCCATTAAATTATCACTGCAGGGTGTCCCAAGTTCGAGTGCCTATCAGACGTTCCTGGAGAACTGAACTTATTTGAAATCTGGAAATTTGGATTATGATATTGTTCGAAATTCTCTACAGACCTAACATATTTTCAGGGCCAGGGCACTTCCGGTTATACAGGGAGTGAAAATAAATTAGCTCGAACAATTTTCGTTTCAATCTTTTCGTTTCTGATATTCTATTTAATGCTGAATACATTTCTGTTAAAACCATTGTATTCATTCGAATAGTTTTCAAAATATCGACAAAAAACCTGAAAATAAGTCAAATATTCATAGTCAGTATTCATTTTTCTTATTCTAAATATACTGAGAGTAAACCGTTCTCATAACGTCAAAGTAGCAGAATGTGGAAAGGTAATGCATCTTTTGAATTTCATGAATATCATCACAGGGTGTTTGGAATTTCGTGTCAAAAACGTGATCGAAAGTTGGCCATAACTTCTGTTTTTCAAATTAGAACCCTATTTTTTTATTGCCTTGGATTCTGCGAAGCATGTCGGAAACGAAAAGATTGAAAAAAAAAATTCGAGCAAATTTATTTTCACTCACTGTATAACTCTGGCTCTTAAAACATTTTAGGTCTGTAGAGAATTTCGAACAATATCATAATCCCATTTCCAGATTTCAAATATGTACAGTTCTCCGGAAACGTCTAAGAGACACTCGAACTTGGGACACCCTGTATTCTTTCCATATATTCGGAACCGATATTTCGAATGAACTGAATATTGGTTGATTGTTTACTCTATTCATGGTGCATATTCCTCAATCGAAACTTATTCAATATTTCTTCTGGTATGAAAGTTACATCGCAGCCGACTCATAAATTCACGCAGAAATACTATAAAACCAGTTGAAAAATATAAACGGTTCATATTTTCGAACGAATCAACAATTTCAGAAAATAAAAGTATTCCTATGTTTTTTCAATAAAACTCGTCGTTTTCGAATTATTACTAACTGTATACGATGAAATTTGAGAAAAAAATCATGAATTTCAAGAATCATCTGGATGATGATATATTGATATATTGTTTATCCTGATTACTCCTAGGTCTCCTGTGGAGACCACTCTGAAATTACAAGCTTCGAAGCTTGTAACTTGTGCCGAGTTCGGAGTAAGCAGTTGTGTTCTGTGTAGGCTTTGTTACTGTGTCCTTACGCCACCTTAGGCACAGCACTGTTAATTTTTGACCCAACAGTGAGAATGGTGGCCCCTACCGAGACTAGAAAATTTCTTTCCTAGCTCGGGATTGAACTTCGGACCTTTGGGTCTTAATTCCAACGCTCTACCACTGAGCCAGGGGCACTCAAGATGCTTCCCTGGATTTAATATCTTCGAATATTATTTCTTCTCTGGTCTCTTAACGAGTTAACTATGTTGTAAGAATGTTTATCAACTTCGTCAAGACTAAAATCTCTATGATGGAATAACGTTTGATGTAGAGATATGTAATAATAAAATCCCACAAATCCCAATTCTGAGAATTATGAAATTATACATTTCATAAGCAGTTTCTATTGAAATTTTTTTGTTATTCGGTCCATATTGAAAATAGATGTCGATGAAATCCAAAATTCGAATATTGATGATGAATGTCGAAACAAACCACGTATTGAATTGAAATTAATGAATAATAGAATGATACTTAGCACTGAATAATCTGTGGCGATGTTTCTATCTGAACAATATCCTCTTGGAATCTTAACTCGACACTATACGGTTATCATTACATCAATTCACAGAGAGTCTTCACAGAATCATCACTTGCTTGTATTATTCTCTGTAAATAAGTAAATGCTATACGCATGCGTCGTTCATTGGACTACAGACTGATCTGGGAAGAGACAAAGCTTTGTCTTGCGTCGGCTACCTCGCATTGCGAGGTTACCTACCGTTATAGGCGAATGACAATAAGATCGTATCGTTATATCGGCGAGAATAAGAACAACTTGTTGGGCAATTTCAACGCCTAGACGCCATTAACGAAAAATAAACAAAGCTAATGCCCTTGCGATAGTTCCTCCGACCTCCATTAACGAAAGGGGACGTACTACTTCCTTGCTTTCGCCTATACCTTTGTTTGAAGAGAAAATCAACGATCTGGCATCGTCATTTCAAAAGTTCTGTGAGTTATCACAGAAGATGGGTTAAGTTAGGTCATTGTCCAAGAATCCTATGACCTAGGTTAATGGAGTTAGGTTAGGTTAGTGAGAAAACAATATTTTATGGGATAGTACTGGGATATCGCGAAAATATGAACAAAGTTTAAGTGTTTACGAAGTAATCTTCAGGAAAATCGAAGAAGAAACTTATTTTGGTGGGAGAAATATGGCTTTTCAATTGCGGAAGTAATCGGACATAACTAAGTATTTTGTGAGGAGATATCGTGTTTGTAACATTCTAATTCAAATAAGGTTAGTGCTTGAGTATGTATTTCCTTAATGCATCACCACAGAACGTCTAATATGAACTTTGCATGAATTTCAGAGAATCGTATCAGGCACGTATTTGGCCCAATTTTTAGAGAGAACCAGGCTCTATGGTTTTAGTTCTCTCATTACACTCACCTTTTCTAGATCTTCTAGGGATAGTCTCATGGGCAACCATATTGATCACTAGATGTAGAGGAGTGAGATCTGTGACTCACCAGGTACAGATTGAAGAAATGGTCGAATCTTCAATATAATAATATATCCAATCGAATTTGCTCTTTCTTCATAACAACTGAGCATTTACATAAGCTATGAAGATGCTGTGTACCATTTTGAGATTTGCATGAAAAACACATATATTTTTTCAGACGGGCACTCAGGCTTTCATAATTTTTTTCCACCATGAACGATCAACATTTCACATAAAATATTTATCACATTTTATGATGACATTCGAAGTTACATATTTTTTTCGAATATATTCTCCCTTCGGAGAAAGATCTTCTTGAAATGAATAATAAACTTGATTGTGCCAATCTTTCCTCTTGAATTTTCAGAATTTGTGCCTACACATCTCCGACATCTCGATACACTCAGCCTCCAATTATCTTGTCCCATCTTTCAGGCTGAGTAGAAATGGAAATTCGGCCGAGAATGACTTTCCCTCTTTTCGACATCATCAGCCAGGAATTCTTCCGAATTTAATTCTCTTTGAGCGCAGCTGGGAGGATCCAGATATGATCCAATCATTTCAACTTGACAACTCCACCTGCACTACATATCCCATTCCTTAAGTGGGGCCTAATTCAATCCGAGAAGTAATTTCATTCTGTATCACTTTCATGAATAGCTGTCGGACCTCTGCAGATAACTTGGCCCGAGTTTATTACACGAGATAACTCATTCAGGACTTGCAGAAATTCCGGGTAACATCTTCAATCGCTGAAATCTACGTTGGGAACATCCCGTCCGTATGGGATCATAAGGTTCGCTTGGCAACATAAACTGTTATCATTTTGATGAGCGAATTCCTACTCCAGAAAATCAGTTTTTATTGACGAGGAACACGGTAGAGGAGAACGACGGCATATATACATGCTGGTTCACTTCGTGATGACAAAACTTTGACTACAGATGAAAAAAAAATAGGTTAAAAAAAATCGATCGTCGAATATTGGAGGAAATCTTAGTCTCCACCATTGTGAGCGTGAGAATTGACTTCCTCCTGATGAGTTTAGATCTAGGCATTATTGCAAAACAAATTTTTAGATTTTGAATCAAAGTTTATAGCAAGAACGTGAAACAATAATTTATCCAAAATTCTCAGAAACGCAAACGACAAGAACTTGCCACAATTTCAAAATCGCAAGTATAATAAATGACAAAAAAACATCTACACCCAGAAGGAGCTGTTTAAATTCTGAATTATTTTTGGTAAAACATATAAATAGTATAGCAAAGAGTAAACGATTAAAATTTGGAGAGATAATCGAAGGGTTTGTAACACTACAAGTTTGTAAATCCTAAGAACATTATGTAAAGAGAAAAGGGGCAACCCTGCTCTGAAGAGCTGAGGGTAGAATTACGTTAAAGGGGGTTTTATACTTATACTTTTGGCTTGTGATGTGATCGTCTAGATTGGTAGAACTCTATGTTATGTTGCAGTAGTTCAGATTCGTAATAACTCAGATTAGTGAAATATAGGATGGGAAATAATGAGGTAAATAGATAAATAATACACAAGATTGGACATAAAGATGGAACAAGAGCCTTTATTCGTCCAGCACCATAGTTCGAGGAACCATAGCTATATGAAGGGATAAAAAACGAACAAAATCCAATTCCTCATTGGATTTGAAAACCCATTTTAGCATTACAGATGATATGTTTACAATCCATAGAAAAATTATTAATAAGGCGAGCACTGGTGATATGTACAATATGGAGCTTCCTATACTCCGGTAAGGTAATTACTGGCACAATTGTGATAAAAAGCAGAATCCAATACATCCAAAGTTATCCAAAGGTTATAGGCATATGGAGTGTGTCACCTGATTATTAATGAAATTCATAAGCAGTATCCTTGTTGTTTCTAGTATGAGAATCCTTCCTTCCAAGTGTTATGTGTGAGATCCTAGCAGTCGCGTTGGTTTGAATGTGACGATAAACTCCTTATATTTCCTGTTAACTGATGAACGATGGCACCTTCAAAGCACTCCTTGCTTATCGGGTTTGCCAAGGGCCCGAAGACGAGGCTTGGTATACTGAGTACGTTCGTCTATAGAACTCTCAGAGGAAGTCTCACTGGCCACTGTTGTGGGGGATGTTTTCCTTGGCACAGGCTATATAAACAGTTTACCCTAGGCCTCCAAACCAGTGATTATTGTACGTAAAATATTATACTAAAAGCAACAACTCCAAATGCCTACACCATAGTGCCGAATGAATAGTTAAATGTACAGTAGGCCTTTCGAACAGTATAAGAATATTCCAAATGGGTTGGTAGCAGAACAGAGTTTCACAATATTCAATAGAAATGCAATAATAAAATAGAACAAGCTTACATGAGATAAAACCCTGTGAAATGAAACAGAGTTATTTAAATGGGGACCGTGTACATACCAGATAATAAAGAAGCGTCTTTAAAATATACTAAAATGGCGGATTCCTAGAGGAGAAACTCCATTTCAAAGGAACACTATTGTAAACCAGAATGAAAGTGAAAACAGACAGCAGCAGTCGAGTGAAATTGATGTAAAAGAGACCTTCCATTCGTTGTCCTTTCGGAGGTTAGTTTTTCTTCCACAGAATCGTATTTCTTCGATGGTCACAGAAGAACAAATTCACTTCATGGTGGATCTTCGATATGATTAAAATCTCCTATTTATAAAGATGCGAATTGATTGAAGTCGTACTAATATTCATCATATCATAGAATTATAAAATAATATCAAATGAGTTCATTGAACGTAGTTCCACATTTCGACAATAGACGTTGCAAAGTTGGAAGCCATGGAGTAGTCTGGCAACGGTGCATTTTATTTTTTTGCAGGGTAGGAAATTCAGATATGTTACAGGTTTACATTTTTTTTAGTAAATGTATTAATAATGAGTTTGTCCACCGCAATTATCCATACACTTTCCAACACGTCTTGACATTGATGCATTATGGTGTTCAATTTCTCCTTGAGAGATACTATCCCAAGCTACAGGGTGGGGCAGAAGAAGCTATCCGATTTCAAATCCCTTTTTCTCAGAAGAGAGAGCAGGTAGAGTAGTGGGGTAAAAACCGTTAGAAAGCTGGTTTTATGCCATTTGTCAGTAGTCAACATGCCTTGGTCTGGTGAACATCGTGCTTTTGTTATTGAGCGGTTTATCGAATGCGGCGGTTCGATAATTGCTACACAACGTGCTTTTCGAATTCATTTCGGACTCGGGCGTCATGATCCTGTTCCACATCACGCTACGATTAAAGTGTGGGTGTCAAATTTTAGACAGACGAGTTCAGCATTGAAAAAGAAGTCGCCTGGACGTCCCAGGACAGCAACAGGACCTGAAAACGTGGCCAATGTGAGAGCCGCGATTGAACGTTCCCCGCGTCGTTCGGCGCGAAAACATTCGCTCGCTTTGGGGATTTCCTACCGCAGTATTCGGCGAATTTTGCACCGGGACCTCAAAATGCATCCCTACAAAATGGTTGTTGCACAGAAATTAAGTGAAAGGGATTTTGAAACCCGTACGAACCTGTGTCGCGATCTCCGAGAACTGCCAAACGACGATGTTGTGCTCTTCACGGACGAAGCCCATTTTCACCTTTGTGGCGCCGTAAACAGGCAGAATTTTCGATATTGTAGTGACGAAAATCCTCGGGAAATCCATCAGGAACCCCTCCATAGCCCAAAAGTGACTGTGTGGTGTGCTCTTTCCCGCCTAGGCGTCTGGGGGCCCTACTCTTTTGAAGAAAATGGGCAAACCGTAACGGTCAACAGCGAGCGCTATTGTTTCATGCTGGAAAATTTTCTAAGACCCAAAATGGAAGAAAATGGCGTGGAAAATGTGTGGTTTCAACAGGATGGTGCAACCGCCCACACATCGCGACGATCAATGGACATTCTCAGGGAACTGTTTCCCGGTCGCCTCATTTCTCTGAGAGGTGATGTTGGCTGGCCGCCGCGCTCACCGGATCTCACTCCATGTGACTTCTTCCTTTGGGGTTACCTCAAATCGAAGGTTTACCAGCATCGACCAAGGACCCTTCTTGCTTTACGAAGGGAAATTGCTCGGGCAATTGAAGAAATTCCTGTGGAAATGACGGTGAAAGTCATGGAAAGCTACCGCGAGCGCCTAAATAAGTGTATCCGCTCCCAAGGACGACATTTGAGTGATGTGCTTTTCAAAACTTAAATTTAAAAATGGCATAAAATTTGCGATATGTTAATAAAAAAAAATTTTTGACAAGCTGAGTGGTTTTAATTTTATAACGTTTTGAAATCGGATAGGTTTTTCTGCCCCACCCTGTACCTGTACTTTATGTCTCAGAGCCGTCAAAGTCCGTGAGGGTTGGGGTAAATTTCCAAGCCTTCTACCCATGTTGTCCCAAGCATGCTGCATGGACGAAAGATCGAGGAATCTGGGCGGCCATGGCAAAAGATTCACATGAGTCGCTCGAAAAAAGTTTGAACTAACTGTGGCAACATGAGGTCGAGCATTCAAGGTAAGGGATAACATATTGCTCCACCATTTTTTGAAGGTTGTCTTTCACGTTCATCAGCCACAATATTAGTGAATTCAGGCACAGATCTCTTGCACGGGTCTTTGATGATGATGACTTTATGGGAGTCAATGTCTTCTGCTCTTATGGAACCAGAACAAGCTCTGTCTGATCGGATGGGTCATCTCTAAACTAGTATTTAGTTAAGTTATTTGCTTCACCTTACTAGTTTTTCATCTCGATTTGGGGTATCAATTTTGAATATTTGTTCGTGGCGAAGTCTGTTTGAACTACTATTGGATACTCCCCAGGCAACACAAAGATATCTCAGAGACATCTGCGACTTCTTTTACGGTATATGTCCTAATAGGTGAGAAAACTCCAGAATATAAAATAAATTACACTTACCTTGGAGCACAAATATCCTCTTCCACACAATGAAGAACCTCTTACAGCACAGGAATTCCGAGAACGGAGAAAGGATAAACTATTCACAAAACCGATGTCTTGGTAAACTTGGTGTTCATACAAGTTCGATTGGATATTAAAATTACGCCTGCGTGAACAGATTGACCTAGTAAATCGCATGGTGAACTCTGCAGGATATCGCATGGAGAGGTCTCAAAGACATCGCATGGCGAGGTTTCCAAGATATCGCATGGGCACATGAGTGGGAACTTTGCTTAGTAACATCACATAGAGATCTCGCGGTAGGAGCCCGCATAAAAGCCACATTGTAACGTCTCAGAGATATCGTGGAGAAGTCTGTGTTGCCTGAGTCGCATATACTGGAAACAGTAAATAGCAAACTGGCCAAATAATCCATAATGTGGACCTTTCGCCACTTCGGGACCTGAATTTCACCAACTCACATTTCCGATGCTGATTATTCTTGAGCAAAATCCGGACCCTTATCAAGTTCATGTTTCCAGAACGCTGAAACCGACTTTCGTGTACCGTAATTACCCGGACGTGTATCCATATTGTTCTCTGTTTGCATATTCGTGTTTTCCAACATCAATTAGGGTTGATTATCTGATTTATTGCCGCTGCAGAGAATACCTACCTCGGTGTGTGATCGGAAATATAAAAAACCGATCAATCATTCAAATCGCGACAAACGCGACCGATGCCGATGGCAATTAGCGTTTAAATCTTGCAGGGAATCGGTTTCGGATTCGTAATGTGTATTTCTGTTCGAAAATTCAGAGCGAAATTGAGATGAGATCCCGACCGGTTTCGTTTTATGGGAGTTTTGGCGGAAAATTGGCGGTAACTGATGACAAACGATAGTTTTGTGAACTGAATGAAAGGGAGCTAAGCATTTTATTGGCTCCCGAATACCTAAAACAACCTCTATCTCGTGAATCCACCCTACTTGCCTACTTGCAACTCAAACACTACCCACTTTCACAACCGCCCCTGTTCTCTAGAATCCACCAAGCAAGGTGCCTGATCCTATTTACTATCTGAGCTGATACATTCTATCATACACTCACATTGGATGAACTATGGTTAGATAAAGGTGCAGACACATTGTTATCACGTCACGTCACATCACGTCATCTTCCCAAAATGTGCAACCACGATAATGCATGGAACTTTGAGCATAGGAAGAGAGACACACCTTTCAATAATAAATAGTGAAGCCAAATCAAAACTAAACTGGGTGATTGTACTACTACGGTATCAAAATGTAGTGAAAATTTTTGCAACATTGTATCTGCTGTCACGTTATAGCACTGATAGCACGCAAGATCTATATTCCGCAAATTTACATTTTCTGAATGCACGTGATACCATGTCTGATATTTTGTGAAATATCATTCTGACATACATTTGAAACCGATCTGGTGCTCATTCAATAATTCTTGAATTAATTGATGGAATTCTCCCACTTCCTCTGTTCGTTGATTCATTTGGTAAATCGAATGAATCCCTTCTATGTGAATCACCAGCAACTGTAAAAGCAGCTATATTTTCCATATCTTCTTCCCAATTTCTCGCGTGAGCTCACATGACGTGACAATAAAGGTGCAGACATATTGTTGTCACGTCACGTGAGCTCACGCGAGGAAATGGGAAGAAGATATGTAGAATATAGCTGCTATTACAGTTGCTGGTGATTCTCATAGAAGGGATTCGATTTACCAAATGAATCAACGAACAGAAGAAGTGGAGGAATTCCATCAATTAATTCAAGAATGATTGAATGAGCACCCAGATCGGTTTCAAATGTATGTCAGAATGACATTTCACAAAATATCAGACGTGATGTCACGTGCATTCAGAAAATGTAAATTTGCGGAATATAGATCTTGCGTGCTATCAGTGCTATAAAGTGACAGCAGATACAATGTTGCAAAAATTTTTACTACATTTTGATTCCGTAGTAGTAGATATAATCACCCAGTTTAGTTCTGATGATTTGGCTTCACTATTTATTATTGAAAGGTGTGTCTCTCTTCCTATAGTCTAAGTTCCATGCATTATCGTGGTTGTACATTTTGGGAAGATGACGTGATGTGACGTGACGTGATAACAATGTGTCACCTTTATTTGTATGCACCTTTAAGTGTCTTCTGAATTAACGACAACTCTGCCATGTCTACTGATGTATCTACCCATATCTACTGTTTTCCCTCTAATCGTTATTCACATTTCCATGTTCTATGAGATCAATATCGAGTTTGAATAGATTGTTTATTCTTCGATTCCTTCCTATTCAAGAAAAAGTCTTTTTGGATCTCAACGTAGAAGCCAGATATCGTTCTTCAACGTGAAAGTCGAAACTTAACCACTTGAAAAGCATATAAAGGTGTTGCAATAAGCATGATGGTTGGAGGAAAATTGGATTTCGCTTTCTTATACATATGATTATAAAGTCTGGGGTAGACGCGTCGTTTTGGTTGTGTTCATGCCCTCGTAAGTTGTCAAGTTTCCTTAGTGGGATATTTTATTTATATGGATGCATTTTAAAGTCCCAAAGCGAAAGCAAACATGGTGGTTTGATTCATGGCCATCAAGCTAACTACTGTAGCCTCGTTTCTCATTGGTTGAAGATGAAGGAGAGGTGACATTTTGTTCATCAAAATTATTTCGAAATTGGATATCACTCGAAAGATCTCTGGGTATAGTTATAGTTTAGTACCTAAGGGGATTACATTCCACTATGTCCTCAAGGTCTCTTGTGACCCAATTACAGCTGCTTTCGCAACTGCGCTATCTGAAGCACTTCCTTCATCTGCAGAGCTCCAATAAACCCCAGTATCTGAGAGGGCTTCAAGGAGGCTATTCCCTTGTTTCTTCTATAGATGCTAGTCTAAGACATTTCTCTCCACAAACTCTTCACTCGTCAGTTTCCGATAGGCCCGTTCTCATCTTATGCTTCAATTTCTTGTGAAGGAGCCAGTGAGAAGGCTTAACTCATTCTAACAATCCAAATAGATTTTGGTTTTTACAGTTCCAAAATCCCGAAGGAACTTTTTGGAATAATCCGGAACCCGGTCCTTCTTGTTCTTGCCTACTTCATTGAGTTTCTTTCGTCCCTCCCATATCAGCTTTAACTCGATAACATAAAAAGTTCAGTGCTTTGATAGCAGCTTTGCTGTCAGAATGGATCACTATGTCACTATGCCCTCGAAAGTTTCTTTTCAGGTTTATATCTACGCATCTTTCGATTGCAAGTATTTTTGACTGGAAAATACTCGAGTAGGTGCCTACTTAGGCAACACAATGATATCCCAGAGATATCCCTGCGACTTCTTTTCAGGAAGTTGTGACGCCTTTTGTGATTTCTTTGGGAGGTCGCAGGGAGCTCTATATCTCCTCCAACTATCCGACACAAAAGAGTTCCCAGAGAGCTCTTGGCGATATCCTACGAGGATATTCTCAAACAAGTCACACTTGGAGTTCGCATACACCTTCCGCGGCGATGACTTAGAGAACTTCTCATTAACCTCTTTTTGTGAGATCTATGCGAGCTCACATTGCGAGATGTATAGGATATTCTCAAATAGTTCACATTGCGAGATGTATAAGAACTTCCTACACAGGTCGCATTCGGCATTGCGAAATGTATAAAAAGTTCCTGTACAGGCCGCCTGGTACAGGCATATACAGGTCGCATTGCGAAATGTATAAGATAGGGAACACTTGGTTCTTGCACCGCATAATTCTGCACCTGCTCATATCCTGGTATAATGACCATATGCATACCATTTGATGGTATTCAGCTTGACAAAGGACCCCGCACTTTTACTTAGGAAAATGGCGTTCCGTCAATTTTTCTAAAATTTTGGTATAATGTAGTACTCGACCTACTGATCAAAAGTGTTCATGGACCCAACTCAATCCTATGACTAGTTTTCGAGATACAGGGCGTTGAAGTTGAGAATTACCCACTTTTACTACGCTCGTATCTCGAAACAGAATCGAATCAACTTCAATTTTTCTCAAGAAACATTTCATGGCATCCCCAGGGAGCAACCATATAGAGGAATATGACCGAAAATCGTTACGAATACAGGGTTATCCATAATTGAATGCATGCCCGATTTTGAAAGTATAAAATATGTCAGTTTCAGAGCGAGAACGTTCGAAAAATGAACTATTACACTAGATATGTTGTTGTTACATCGAAAAAGTCTGAAATACCAAGAATTTATACTGGGTGATCCATTATTATAGAAACTATTCTCAAGGAAGATTAAATGGACACCCTGTATTTATGGGTTGATTCAAGGTGTTTGTTTAATTTTTTTAGAACATATCATCATGGACTTCAAAGAATACAGGGTGATTCAGTCAGGAAATAAACTTTGAACCTCACGAAAATACCCAAAAACCACCTTTTTTCTTCATCACCCTCTATTTCAAAATTAAATCCGAAGAGGTGGGAGTTTTCTTTCACCATTGTACTTGATATGAAAACATCAATACGGCTGAGAGTTTTCATCCACTTCCTATGACCAGATTTTGTTTTATGTAATATGAAAATTATTAATTTGCAATTCTGATCGAAATCAAATGAACCACTCCTGAAATCGAATCTAAAACTACTCATGAACAACAATAAAAGAATCGTAACTTGAGGTTCGATTGTGGCCTAAATAGTATTGAACGGCATTGGTATTTTCGAAAAGGTATATCGAAGTTAATGGTAGAAGTGATTAATATCTCGGAAACAAAATTCATTTTGCAAACGAAGAAATGCTTTGTTGGAAAAACCGTATTCAATAATTGAATCAAGATATTTTGTGTTCGATGACATACGCCTATATTGATGTCATGATTTTGTTTTCCAAACCTCCTACGAATCATTTGAAAATGCAAAATGCAAGTAAAAGTATAACATAAAACAAAATCTGGTCATAGGAAGTGGATGAAAACTCTCAGTCGTATTGATGTTTTTATATCAAGTACAATGGTGAAAGAAAACTCCCACCTCTTCGGATTTAATTTTGAAATAGAGGGTGATAAAAAAAAAGAGGTTTTTGGGTATTTTCGTGAGGTTCAAAGTTTATTTCCTGACTGAATCACCCTGTATTCCATGTAGTCCATGACGATATGTTCTAAAAAAATTAAACAAACACCTTGAATCAACCCATGAATACAGGGTGTCCATTTAATCTTCCTTGAGAATAGTTTCTATAATAATGGATCACCCAGTATAAATTCTTGGTATTTCAGACTTTTTCGATGTAACAACAACATATCTAGTGTAATAGTTCATTTTTCGAACGTTCTCGCTCTGAAACTGACATATTTTATACTTTCAAAATCGGGCATGCATTCAATTATGGATAACCCTGTATTCGTAACGATTTTCGGTCATATTCCTCTATATGGTTGCTCCCTGGGGATGTCATGAAATGTTTTTTCGAGAAAAATTGAAGTTGATTCGATTCTGTTTCGAGATACGAGCGTAGTAAAAGTGGGTAATTCTCAACTTCAACGCCGTGTATCTCGAAAACTAGTCATAGGATTGAGTTGGGTTCATGAACACTTTTGATCAGTAGGTCGAGTACTACATTATACCAAAATTTTAGAAAATTTTACGGAACGCCATTTTCCTAAGTAAAAGTGCGGGGTCCTTTGCATAGTGTATTCCTCTATTATTCTTTCACACATAGCGTTGGGTTTAAGTTCTTCTCACTGCTCATTTTTTTATATCCTCACTATGAGATGTACTTGTTCAAAGAGGACTACAGACTCTCTATCTTTTGATTCTCTCATTACCTGTAGCTTCCTTGGATATTCTGAGGATAGCCTCATGGGCTCTCATAGTTCTCATAGCTCCAATAGGCAAGCCTTTGTAAGCAAACCAGATTTCTGCCCTTAGAACTTATAGTAACTATACCGTTACTATAAGTTCTATGCTTCTGCTCCATAAGTTTATATTGGACCCACAATCATGACGTTTATCTATTGGGATCTAACCCCAAGGTTCATCGGATAGGCTTCTGCAGGTCATAAAAGCCCTTATCGCTTTCTTATCAGTAATTTTGAGTGGTGTTCTGGCATGTCTTCAGTGAAAGTAATAAATACTCCAGGAGTGATAAAATTCTTTGTAGTGGCTGGCTCATCGTCAACTGATATATCCATGCCCAAACCAAATCAGTAAATATGGGAGAGAACTGCTTCTTCATGCAAGCCTTGCAAGTCCTCAAGTACTGAGCCTGTGCCTGGCATCAGTGTTCATAATTCAAATGGTCCACCCGATGTAATAATGTTGGATGTCCCATTCCATTAACCTCGGACCTTGGACGAAGTTCTCGTAACCAAAACAACTATTTCACACTGGACCCTCCTGCAAAGCAGGCCTAATTTATCAATCAAATATTCGGAAAGGATGTTCTCCGTTGAATATTAATAGGAGTTCCAACCCAACTCCAGGAAATTACCCTACAATCCATGTCTTCGTTTGTGTTTGACGATTCATCCGTCGAGAGAGAGTCACAGCAATGTTTTAATTCGCAGGAATCGGAAGTGCTAATGAAGAGGCCTGGAGTCGCATCATAACCAGATGCAATCAAAATTCATGACTATTTGCGAGAGTTCAGACGAAGAGAAAACTTGTTATGTCTCTAAGAGACGCCTCGTTCTCTTGGATGTATGAACGATTGCTGCATGGAATGGAACAAACGATTTCGAATGCGAAATTTCCATCTGGAGTGTTGTTGCCGAGTCCTGAAGATTTCCGTGGCCTAATTGAATTCTGCAGGAAGAAATTGAATCTTTCTCCAAATACGGATGCAGCATCCCCGCTTTTTTGACCATCATCGCACATCAATCATAATTCGGGGTGAATAAAATTGATTGAATTCACATTTCAGTTAAATTAAAATTGAAGCCATTTTTTTATTCGGAAGATAGTTTTATGACATTTATGTTTTCAAAATAATTTTCGGCATATGCCCACCATCAAATTTCCATGTGGTGGATGCACAGAGTCCAACTTGTCGTCAAATCCAACCTCCATTCAATTTTTATTTAATCACATAGGAGGTCATGGTTTCGTTTTCAGGAGTTGGTGCTCCTGATGGAAAGCACCTATGATGAAAAGTCAGTGCGCGCACAGAAAATATCGTTAATGACAAAACGACGTTGCCGGTTTCTTTGTTTACATCAAAGTGAAAGTATCAAAGATATTCCACATTTTGTTAGGTTTACAAATTGTTCGCAGATTTTTGGTATTTAATCGATATTTGCAGGTGAGTTTTTCGTCGAATATCCAAGATTGACGTATACTCCATTCACTTTTATAAAGTATCTTGGTGGGCCATGCTTTAGGTTTATCAAGTTCTTTTACCTAAAACGGACGCAGGTTGGCAGACGTGAAAATCAAGCGACATTGCCAAGTCTACTTTCTAATTACTCTTTTTTTAACTTTGTGAATGGAGTTAGTTCTTTTGAGGTTTAACTGTGACACAAGATTCGTAGTACCACTACATTTTCATACTGGAGTATTTCAAGTTGCGCAAACAGGTATTTAATTGTCCTCTGTAGGCTTATTTCTTGAGAATTTTGAAAAGTGGGGATTTCCATACGTCTGTCTCTTCTGTTCGTCTAAAAGTTTTTCTATCGGGTTAATGAACTATCACAAAGTAACGGACTATTCTATCCATTATTTTTCAGTAAAATTTCAACACTCGGTTCTTGATTTCCATACAAGAAAATAGCATAACTGAATCTTCCAATCATGTTTATACTCGTACACGTGAAATATTCCCAGTATTAACAGAAAAAAAGTTTCCTCAATATTCGTCAGATCTTTGGAATTATTGAATTCACATAATATTTCCTCAAATTCATTGTTTTCCCAAAGTAAATAAACATTTTGATAAATACGTAATTTCTACGATTTATATGTAGAAACGGCAACGTTGCGTCCATATCTGACAGAAGAATGAGTATAACCTAACATTTTCAAAATATACGCGGTGAAATGTGTCAGAATTCCAGCGCCACCCGGGCTACTTAATAAAAGTGAATGGAGTATATGTTTATTGTTTTTCGCACCAGTTTGGAGCGTGAGGACGATTTTCAAGACCAGGACGAATGTTGACATTTCGAGGTTGAAGGGGTACACGGGAATTTCGTTGAAAAAGCTGTTATTTGGACAGATATCGCAGTTGAATCAGATGGAGCCTCGAGAGGTCGATTAGGATGATATTCTTCAGGTTTTCCAAGAAATTTGGCGATATCTGAGCAGATTTGCAAGTTAGATGCCTTACTAATGAGGTGGAACTAAGACCTTATTCTCCTATAAGAAACGCCTTTCAAAGGTCGTGATGGTGAAAAATGTATTCTTTAGATGTTGTTCGAACAAACGCCGCCGAGTTTTATATCCCAACATTGATTTTAAGAAAGTTATCAACAAAATTAAATTGACATTATTCTTGATTCATCTCAATTCATCTTATATCTTTATGGGTTGATTTTTTTATGAATTCTTGGTAAGAATCAACAATTGATGTCGTCAAGTCTTGAACTTTCAGTTCAAGAGAATAATAGACATTAAATCTTCACAAGCATGCATATGAAAATTGTGAGAGCAATGCAATTTTCTTCCATGGCGAAAAATAATATATTTCAACAGTGATCTCTTGTACTTTTCATGCAAATAACTAGAAAAGGAATCCTTTCTATCAATTCATATGAACGTTAATTATTTTCGTCCATCTTTTCCAATTCATTCATTTTCCGAATAAATTCACATTCTGAGAAATACGCTAAGAATGTAGAAAGGGCAACATAGTGTTGACTGGGAACATAAAAATATTTTGAAAAACGTCATAACTTCGATACAGAGTGGAATGTGTCAAATTTCAAAGGCCAGAGTTGTGATTTTATAATTGTGGATGGAGTATATAGTATCTGGATCTTCATCTGCACTATCACCTACAACAGCGTTTTTTTCTGTACGTACAGTTCTTTGTCCTGTTTTGTTGCATCTAGTAGAGAAAATGTTTTCCAAAATCTATGTATAGTTCGACGAATAAGCTGCTCTGATAGACGTTTATGTAAACCAAAAATTTCAGTGCTCTATAAGTTTGTCGAGAAAAGATCACTGATTTTGAAAATAAATTCCAATAATTTGAAAACGTCGTTGCGGTATGAGTCTTTCCGTGATAGACTGTACAGAAATGTCAAAACAACATGGCTTCTACCTTCTGCCAAATCACAGTTCCCTATAGAAAATTTTGTCATACGTAATACCACTAGAGATGGAATTTGGCCGGCAAAATTTCTCGATTGATATGAAAGTTTGTTGCTCGGAAATTTCGCGAATGACATTTGTATCAAAATCACGAGCCGTCAGGCGAGTGATTTTGGAAAAAATATCATTCGCGAAATTTCCGAAAAGCAACAAACTTGAATATTACAAGCTCGATTACAAGAGAGAAATTTTACCTGCTTAAATTTCATCTCGAGTGGAATTCGGCTTGAGTATTCCACGAGAAAATAGGGTAATATGTTCACAATTGACGTGTATTGCGCTATTTGGCAAATTATAATTCATCATAGATTAACTAAACCACTAAACGTTGTTTGTTCTCTCTATGATATTCATTTCCGAAGCTATCTATGAATTCGAGAAACGTCAAAAATTTTTTCGGGATGAAACGATCGTTGCTACGGAAACTTCCTCACTAAAAATTGAAAGAGTGGAATAATCACTCAAAATACCCGATAGAAATAAAGTTCGTGAATCTGTAACTCTGTAGGAAGAAGTATGACGAAGTTAAAAACAGAAAAAATGAAAAACTACCAATTCACCACTGGGAAAACGGGGACGAAATCAAACACAATAGATTTCTGCGAAATCGACAATGAAATATTCCCCCAGAATAAATTCATAGTAATTCCTGCAGACCTTGGCAGATATCGAAATTCTTCCACGATCTAAATGTCGGAATTCTTTGGAGCATTTCCTTCATGGAAAAACGATATTGAATTTTTTAGCCTGTGGCGTATCGCAAGCTGCATTTTATGCGAAGTGAGGAAACGAAATATGTTCAAATAAAGTTTGATGAATTTCACATCCATAACAGAGGCTGAACGTGATGTTGGATAGAAGAAAAAGATGTAACGTTACTATTTATGAGCAATATGTGATAGAGAACGGGTTCTGGAAAAGCTTAGGTGGAGAATGTGCGAGAAATATCCTGATATGAAAATCTGCAGAACGACATTTAAGGCTTTCCAAATATTGAAAACAGATTGGAATATTTTCTCTTAATCGGAATCGAATTTATTTTCACACTACGAAAACTCTGTGACACAGTCAGAGCCACAAGGACCAGTATATACATAATAGCCCAGGATTAATCAAATGGCTAGCGCGATCCCCTGAACTTAACCCATTAGATTTCTCTTCAAGATCGCATAACGCTATCGATTATGTTGATCACCCCTGAGATGTTGTATAAAGTTGGAAGAAATTTTTATTTGAGGTAAGAATAATGCCAAAGCATCTACATACTTGGGGCGATATACCATAGTACCCTTCATATTATGTCATTCATTATCTGGGCAAACGAAAACGTTCATGTCGCAAATGTTTCGAATATTTTTCTCAGAAGTTTTCCATACCTTTTTAATCTTCATGCCAGCCGAAATATTCATATATCTGAAAACAAACCCAACAACTCAACTAATTGGAGAGAATATAAACACAGGACCGACCGCTAAAGTAATTAATCTTCGCTTAGTAGCTCTTCATTAATTCACAAATAAATTGAGAGAACTCAATTGTTGAAGGGTTATCGCGATACTGAATGAAGATATTCCATTACTGAATCCTTTAGAGTGTACCCGATTCAGTATCAAGCTTGGTCACTATTGATCACTAGATGGAGAATATTTCTTTGATTTTTCACGCATAAAATTCGAATGTCAGATATAAAATTGTTTAATGGATTTTCAGCAAAATGTTTTGTTCCCATGTTCATCACAAATAGTAAAACAATTCCTTGAAAACTTTTCGCATATTTCTCGATGATTTGTATTAATTCCTTCTGACATAACAAATATGCCTCTAAATGAAAAAGCTTTCATTGCTCTAATGCGCATATTACCATGATCTCGAAGCTCATATTTCCCTCATTGGTTTAATTATAATTGATGATTTCCCTTGCTGCCCTTGGGGATCAATCCATTCTTTAATTATGCATAATGAAAGGGTTCATCAATCTCCTCCACACTTCTGTTAAAGCTTGTTGAACGTAAATATTACCACTCTGCATTATTTGGTGAGGTGAGAGAATTTATTCGTTTCATGCAATATTCACAGAACATTTGAGTGGTATGAAGAATATTTCAGATGTATTCATAACTGAATTAAAAAGAAATACGAGTACAAACTCTAGCGAACTTTACAGTAATAAGTTTCAATGAGCAACAAATTTTCAAGATATTGGACATTTACTAAGATCTCTTTTGAATTGAATTATCCTAAAACAACAAAGATTTGGATACCATTTGATTACTAGGGAAGTTTGAAAGTATCAACAAAGGATCAGTTAGATCTTCTGAGATATACAGAGTTATTAGGCTTTGATGTTGACATGAATTCCATAGGTTATCAAATGAGGGTTTATTTTCCACCTGAAAAAGCACCCCGACGCCATCAAGGTCACGCATTCTTCGAACTATTCGAGTTCAGGTCCGGCTTTGTTCGTATTAAGATTATTTCAGTTGATTTCTTCGAACAACTTCATTTTGAAGTTGAATTTTCCGTGAAAACAGGAAACTTTTTTCAAACAGACTTAATAATCAGAATCATTAATTCGCGTATTTTTTTAATTTTGATGCTGTCTCCATTCGGCGACTGAGGGATAAAAAACTTTTCACCTGAGTTGAAAAAGTTTGCACTGAACTTGAATTTCAACCCAAGAAGCTCACAACTATGTACAACTTTGATTCAAGAGTGTTCTACTTCTGCTTGTAAAAGCAATTGTGTAAATGCCTTGCCCACTGGCGGATTCAGAGAGCTTTTCAGGGGGGGGGGTCATGAATTTTTTAGGCGGGGGCATGAATTGATTTATTGAAAATATTAGAGATCGATTGAACTTCTATCAAGGGATTATTGTCAATTTCGAGGCCCAATGGGGGGGTCATGGGAATATGTGTTCATTTAGAATATATGTATAGTATACGTTTGTTGGCAGCTCAAGTATAATTTTTCCATTGTAATACGTTCCATCATAAGTAACTGATATTTTGAGATTGTTATTCTCTCAGCAGTCTTGAATATTGGAATCCAAAGAATAAAATACTCATTAGGAAGAATTATCAAGAACCTCAATCAGTTCTCTGACAAATTTTCAGCAAAAACGTTTCAAACATTCAGTTCGCCCAGGAAAATTAAATCCCTGTTGAATTTATTACTCGAGAATAAGCAATTCCTTGAAATTTTCGGAGGTGGAGAAAGTCGACAAAATTAGTTACCTACTTTCATTGCCATCAAATTCCGTAGAGTTTGCTTTCGACGACTTCCAAATAAACTTTTATGAACTGTATGAACCGAACTTCGAGAGAATTGAAATGTTGAAAGTAAAGCTATTCAGATTCAGAATGAAAACATCCCACTTTAGTGCAATCAGAACTCGATAATTAGGAGCTTTGAAAAACGCTCCTTGAAGGAAAAATGTTTTATGGGGATTAAACCTGTTTCCTTTCAAGGCAGGGCATCAAAAATGGATAGATTGATGATATTTATATGAAACATTGAGGTTCTTTCACCTTAAGAGTTACTTTATAAATGAAGTAGATGTTCACTCTCATTGCATCAACTATAAAGTTTATTTCTGTTTTCAATATAGAGTTCATCCCAGAATTATTGACATCTCGGGGGACTTTGAAAAATCGAATTTATGTTGGTAATTGTCCATTCAGTAATAAACTGCTCCACATGAGTTAGGGATATTGACTCAAATTGCAAAAAAATATAGTTAAAATAAGATTTTTGTGATTAAAATTCATATTTATATGATTTCAAGTTGCAAATTAATTTTAGCCTGAAGGTCTGCAGCGTATGCAGGGTGGTTAAGAAAAATCGAGTAGAATAACGAAATTTTATTCCCAGAGAATTCAAGCATTTTAAGACTATCATACAATGTATGGCCTCCACGGACATTAATAACAGCTTGACATCTTCTTCGCATACTACACACGAGGTTGTTGAACATTTCTTGAGGAATTTGGTTCCATAAACGGAGCCGAAGCTCTCTCAGATCATTTAAGGATTCTGGGGCAGGTTGATGGTTATCGAATCTTCTTTGGAGCATATCCCATGCATGTTATATGCAATTCAAATCTGGTGAGTGCGCAGGTATTGGTAAATGTGGAATACCAAGCTCCTCGCACGCATTCTCAACTATATGGCTGCACGGTGTGGTCTACCGTTAACGTCTAGAAATTGAAAAGTTTCACTAATAGCAGCGTGAAAATTTGGCACAACATTGTCAATGACATGCTCCCTATAGTGCAAGGTCATATTCCCAGGACAAATGTGTAGATCTGTGCGCCCGTTGAAACATATCCCGGTCCATACCATAGCACTACCCCCTCGGAATGGATGGACTTCTTGGACATAGCGACGATTACGGGGTATGCATGGGATTGTCCTTACCCTTATTCTTCGAGAATCTGAAAATCGTCCATATCTGGATTCATCAGTGAAAAGGACACTACGCCATTCATCGTTCCAATTGATATGTTGCCTTGCCCATTCCAGTCTTTGACGCTTATGGTCACGTGTTAATGGAACTCCTCTTAATGGACGTCTAGAACCTAGATTCACACCTCTCAAACGTCGTCTGATGGTTTCGATGGAAACTTGGACTCCATCTGCATTTTGAAGACTATTCCGTAGCATTCTACACGTAGATGTAGGGTTTCTTCTCGCCGAAACGGTGATGAAACGATCCTGAGCTGGTGTTGTTTTTCGTCGCCCACCAAGCCTTGGTCTTTCCAACACGGAACCTGTCTTCCTGAACCTATTCCAATTCCAAAGTCGAGATATCACACTTCGGCTGACTTGGAGCCTTTCCGCTACAACGACCTGAGTTAGGCAACCCTGTAGCATTCCGATAGCCGTATTAGCCTCAACGTTTGTTAACTTACGTGTTGGCATTTTCAGAAAACTCGTTTCAAATCGAAGCCGTTGATAAACTGACTCCATTTCGAAATAAGAACATTCATGAAGCATATGCAAAGAATCAAACTTCAGAAAAAAGGCGACCAGATTGACGAAATGTGTCATACTGATCTGTATTGGATCGATTCAAGTTGTTATTGAGTTTTAAATGATTTTTCAGCGATTTGTTCGAAGATTACATACTTTTAAAAACGATTGAATACGATATCCCTAACTCTTGTGGAGCAGTATTTTGAATTCAGGTTGGTGTTGGAAATAACACCTACATTTTGGCAAATAATTGTCCATTGGAATGAGGCTCTGGAAGAGTGTACAGTTAGAAAAAGGAATGGAATGAGATTGGTCAAAATGTATGGAATTATATGATATCTTTGACATTGAACCTTTCTTTATGAACATTGCATAAGATGAAAATGTCGGTAAAATGCAATAAAACAAAGATCCGATTAGGGATAATTAAGGGTTTTCTAATAATAAGAATTGTTATTTTGACATTAAAATACAATTAAATTTTACATATGAATAATCAGATGTTTATTTCATTATAAAGAGGAAGGTATGGCGTTGATAATGAAAAATAACAACAGCCAAGTGACCACCACGACCATGACTACACGACCATATCCTTTTCATGAAATTGACCATAACCAAATCGCAAAGTGGCAGTCCTATGTCCTCGATTGCCATCTCTGAGTTCTTGAATCGACATCGACTCATGGCCCCAAAGGAAGAAGATGCAAGGTGTTAAATCACAAGATCCCGGTCGTCAATTGTGATCACCTCTTCGAGAGATAACATGTTCCGGAGACTTTTTCCGTAGAAGATCAACAAAAACCAGTTTATCGATATAATTGTGAGACGGATCGTTTTTTGTCCGGACACCCTGTAGAATCCGAGCAGAATAAATGACTTCAGAAGTCCAGGGCGAAGTTTTCGTAGTTCACATCTATGTATTTTGCTGAATCACTTGAATGGAAAATTTCCAACTTTCTAACATAATGGTCTCGAAGACCTGGGTATTCTCGCTGGGCAAACTGTATTTCGAAGTTTCAAAGCTGCTTATCTGGAAACGATACAATAAGCGATTTCACGTGTTATCCGCAGATGGAAATTTTGTGTCCGAACTCATTCTTCTGGGGAATTAGGCGTTGAAATCTACTTTAAAGCCTGAACACAGACTAACGATTCGAAAGAATAAATTGTATAACAAGATTAAATAACGCTAACTCTGAACAAACATACAGGGTGAGCCTCTGACTTGTACACAAAATCTGACTGTAGATTTTTCAGGCCAAAAGAAACCTCTATTTCATTTTCCATTTTTTCGAATTCGGCGCTGTTAAAGAGAAAAATTTGGCCAAATACGTGATGATTATTTAGTGCTAAGTGTCATTTTATTTTTCATGAATTCCAACAAATACTTGGTTTGTATTGTGATTTAGCTTATATATCTTAATTTTGTATTTCATTGACATTTATTTTCAATCTGGACCGGTAACAATAAATTTTTAATAAAAACTGTGTGTATTAAATGCATAATTTCATGATCCTTGGTATAAGATCTTACTCTCGACGAAGTTGATAAACATTCTGACCACATTGTTAACTTGTTTAGAGACCAAAAATAGTATATTGTTCAATGAGTGGTAATGTAGATAAGCGAATTGAACACTATACTTTATCTTCGACTTTGTAACATACCAAGTTTGTAAATCCTAAGAACATTATGAAAAAGAGAAAAGGGGCAACCCTGCTCTGAAGAGCTGAGGGTAGGATTATGTTAAAGGGGGTTTTATACTTATATTTTTGGCTTGTGATGTGATCGTCTAGATTGGTAGAACTCTATGTTGTGTCGTAGTAATTCAGATTCGTAATAACTCAGATTAGTGAAATATAGGATGGGAAATAATGAGGTATAATAGATAAAGAATACACTAGATTGGACATAAAGATGTAACAAGAGCCTTTATTCGTCCAGCACCATAGTTCGAAGAACTATAGCCATATGAAGGAGAAACGAACCAAATCCAATTCCTCATTGGATTTGGAAGCAAAAACCCTTTCAGCATTACAGATGATATGTAATATTATTAATAAGACGAGCAATGGTGATATGTACAATATGGAGCTTCCTATACTCCGGTAAGGTTATTACTGGCACAATTGTAATAAAAAGCAGAATCCAATACATCCAAAGTTATCCAAAGGTTATAGGCATATAGAGTGTGTCACCTGATTATTAATGAAATTCATAAACAGTATCCTTGTAGTTCCTAGTGTGAGAATCCTTCCTTCCAAGTGTTATGTGTGAGATCCTAACAGTCGCGTTGGTTTGGAAGTGACGATAAACTACTTATATTTCCTGTTAACTGATGAACGGTGGAACCAGATCGAAGCAATCCTTCACTTACCTGGCTCGCCATGGCCCGAAGACGAGGCTATGTGTACTGAGGACGTTCGTTAGAGAACTCTCAGAGGAATTCTCACTGCCACTGTTGTGGGGGATGTTTTCCTTGGCACAGACGATATAAACAGTTTACCCTAGGCCTCCAAACCATTGATTATTGTACGTGCAATATTATACTTAAAGCAACAACTCCAAATGCCTAAACTATAATGTCGAGTGAATAGTTAAATGTGCAGTAGGCCTTACGAACAGTATAAGAATATTCCAAATGGGTTGGTAGCAGAACAGAGTTCCACAATATTCAATAGAAATGCAATAATAAAATAGAACAAGCTTTCCTAGGTTAGTTTTTCTTCCACCGAATCGTATTTCTTCGATGGTCACAGAAGAACGAGTTTACTTCATGGTGGATCTTCGATATGATTAAAATCTCCTATTTATAAAGATGCGAATTGCCTAGAGTATTGCTTGAAGTCGTACTAATATTCATCATTCATAGAATTATAAAATAATATCAAATAAGTTCCTTCAACGTAGTTCCACGTTTCGACAATAGACGTTGCAAAGTTGGAAGCCTTGGAGTAGTCTGGCAACGGTGCATTTTGTTTCATTGTAGGTTAGGGAATTCAGATATGTTACAACTTCTTCAGTAAAATTCGAATTAATCTGCATTTTCAAAATTGACAACAGTTGTCAAATGTGATTTCTGTGGTCGGAAATCGAATCGATATCGAATCCCGTAGAAAACGTCAAAAATTCACGTTTTCCAAATGCAATTTTTGGATATTCAGACCTAATAAAATGTAGAAATGGGTGACGAGAACGTTACCTTGATGTCATTAAATAAAGTTCCCCATTGACCCGACTTTTTTATTCATTTCGTAAGCTAAATTTTTCCTATTTGTATTAGAGTGAGTTAAAGGCGTGAGTTATTATTGCCTCACACTATTGGTTTACAGGGACATAGATCGAAATCAGTTGAATAATGGATATGTTATTCTATAGGAGTAGATAAAGTAATAATATTCCATGATACTCACTCAATCCAGGAAAGCATCCAGATCATACTTGAAATTCATGATTTATTTCCTCAAAACATATCGTATACAATTAGCAATAACTCGAAAATATTTTCTCGTCCTAATACTATATTGAAGAGAACGTTCCAAAAAATATGCCTCCCTGACGTCACAGTAGAAAAAGTGAATTTGACAAAAAGCTTCCGTCATAAATTCGTGACTCACTCAGGCCCGGATCTAAGGCGGGGCAAAAAACAACAAGGTGTTAAATTTTTTTTATTTTCTCGGAAAAAAGTATTATCATTAGATATGACCCGGCTCTGATGTGCCATCTTGACCACTCAAAAAAAGGACAAACATCCTATCTGTAGTTATCTGTCCAAAACTATACAAAATGAAATTATGGATTTAATGGCCACCAAATTTCGGAATAACATTATTAATGAGATCAAGGAGGCCAACTAATTCACTATTATGTTTGACTGCACCCCAGATGTATCTTGTGAGATGTGTGCATCAGAACAAATGAACCAGGTTATACGATATTTAAAGAGAACGCAGTCTGGGTATGAGATAAAGGAAAGTTTTATTGACTTTTTAGAAGTTGACGGAAAAACTGCAGAATAATATCATAGCGAATTCTAGATAAAATGCAAGCTAATGATTTATATTTCAAAATGTCGTGGGCAATCCTACGACAACGGATCTAATATGGCTGGCATATATAAAGGAGTTCAATCCAGAATTCTACAGATGAACGAGCTGGCTGTATTAGTTCCATGCCTAGCACACTCTTTGAATCTTGTGGCTGTCCATTCGGCTTCATCATGTTCAGAAGCAGTAAATTAATTTGGTGTTGTACAAAAACTGTATTCTTTTTTTGTTAGTTCAACCACACGATGGACAATTATGAAAAAGTGCACGAAAACAAATTTGGAAGGAAGTAGCCAAACAAGATAGGGGCTAAATATCAAGCTGTTAATGCCTTGCTCAATAATTTACCAAGAGTTGTGAAGGCTGTGGAAGAAATCAAATAATCCTCACTAGTCGCAGTATGAAGCTGGTCATTCGCTTCATGCTGTCATGTATTTTACATTCATCCTGAACCTTACAATTTGGGATAATATTCTGCGAGAGATCAATAGGGTCAACGTGGAAATTCAGAAAGGGGATATAATTATATTACGTTCATTATGGTTGATGCAAGGTCTTGTGAGGATCTGTCAAGGAAATGAGAGAAAAACCTATTGAAACCTGGATTTCGGAAGATACACTTCTTTCAGAATAGTTGGATGTGGAGACAAATCTCACAAATAAACGTATTTCCAAGAAGAAAAAGCAGGTCGACGAAATATGTGAGGATAAGTCAAGATCACTAGATCTAGTTGGTTTATTCTCGAAGGAAATTATGGTTGTTTTCGACAGATTTTTGTCAGAAATCAGAAAAAGATTAGAAAGCACAGAGAGTCTGCATACGAAATTCGCATTCGTCAATGGCCATGCCGTTTCAAACATGCAAAATGGGACCCTTATAGCGCAAAAATATTGAAGTTACTTGGATGCAGTTGATTTTTGTTAGCAATAGGAACTAGCGGTTCTCAAAGAGCTGGTTCCTGAAATGAGTGAAAGATCGACTTCATTAGATCTGCTACAAATTCTTGACAGGCAAGATCTGCAAGAAACTTTCCCTTCAAGAATATACTGCACATTACCTACCATGTCTACAAGATGTGAACGCAGTTTCAGCAAGTTGAAAATAATGAAAAATTATTTGCGTTCCTCAATGAGTCAGAAACGTCTCTATGGTTTCTCGATCTTACTGATCTTAGCTGTGAAAAACAAAACTGCTTCCGGAACAGATTTTGAGGAGCTGATAGATGCGTTCGCGGAAAGAAAATCACGCCGCGTGAAGCTGTGAAGAAAAAAAACTAATTTCTTTCCTTGTGATATTTTCCTTATTATTAGTTTTTATTTTTATTATTCATTTGTATAATTTTTTTGTTTGGGGGGCGCCATCATGAATTTTTGCCCCGGTCAGTAAAACGTAGATCCGGACCTGGACTCACTTGTAAATAAAAATATTTTTAATCATACGTAATCACTAATTTCAATACTAAAACATTTAGTAAACGTCTGCATGCAGCAGAAATCCAATATAACTTCGAATAAATAAAAAATAAATCGGAAAATCCGGGCAATTATCAACTTCAACACCCCCTGTACTTAGAAAAATAGTCATAGGATTGGGTTGGGCCCATTGACACTTTTGGTCACTGAGTCGGGTACAACAACATACCAAACTTTTAGAAAATTTGACCGGTCGCCACTTTACATACAAAAAGTGCGGGGTCCTTTACATTATGCTTGAAGAACCATTAAATGCTGTTTCTTTGATGGAATGTAGTTGGAGAAGGTTTGGATATAACTGGTGTACCATAACAATGAGCTTCAGATCGATTCAATCCATATCTCCCTGATTAATCCGGCATCGCCCAAAAAAAATTAAATCGCCCCGATGAGCCCCTTAAACTTTCGGCATTTTCATCAAAGGACTTTCATCCGTGCCCCTCAGTCACGAATCGGCCGGATATCGTCTTGGAAACCCCTCGAATGAACCACTCGAAGCATTCGACACCTCGGCTCTTTGAAAATTCCCGCTTGATCGCAAATTATTAAATATTTTTCGTGTTTTCCCTATCGAATTTGCAGTCCCCGAGCTCTTTTAAATTCAGGGATAAGCTCCTTCAGCAATCACATAAAAGACAGCGTCACGTTGATGCGTTGCGTGCCTGAAGTCGGATTTTTGAGTGGTATATTATTGAATCAGGGGGATTTCTCTTTGCCGATGATGCCGACGTGGAATTTTCTCGGATTATGCGGCTGAAATCGGGCGGGTTATTGTCTGTTCAGCGGAGATTCGGGTCTTCGAAAAATGAGAAGAGAAAAGTTCCCGCATTGACGTTGACTCAAGTCAGTTTAAAAGAACCCCATGGCTTTGTTCGAGTAACAAGTGTTTTACACAAACCAGAGAAGTGAAAGGACTAATCTGAAGAAAGTATCTGAATTCACTCAACTGCATACATTTTCATGGCCTACTGCCAATTTATACAGGGTCCTGCAATAGTGCGAAAATGTTCCATAGCTGCCAAACCAGAGATTTCGTTGAAAAGAAGACCTCTTGTACCTTCATTTCTGGATCTCAGGAAATTATTTTCTGATATACAGGGTGTTCCCGATAAACGTTTTTCAACAAATGAATGATTTTTTCAATGGATCACCCCATATATTTTCACATATTTTCAATGACCTTCATTACCTCTTTCATGACGCAAAATATTAGAGACATTTTTCTGAAGGTACGGATCTTATTCGAAGAAAACTGCAAAACGGTGAGGGAAAAGCAGTTCAGTAAAAGTCTTCTGTCGGTTTCCAGAAGCGATAGTAACATTAATTTGATCCACAAGTTTTTTACTTGAAGAATTTGCCTTGTCACCGTTTTCAAACGATCAACCTGTCATATACAGGGTGTCTGTTAATAAAGTCCAAATATGAATGACTTTAAATTATTATTTCTCGATTTTTTCAAATGTAACACCCTGTATTTTTTTTCACAATAATATAGATAATTGAATACCTTACATTTTCTCAGAAGTAACTTTAGGATTATTTTCACTCCTGCATACAAGAAAAATGATATCGCAAATGAAAATTTTATTCAAATGAGTAATATTATAAAAACTGACGGACATTCAGCAGATGGAATAATAGTATATTGTTCAATGAGCGGTAATGTAAGTCATAACACACGCAGATGAATTTTGCAGCCCGAGCCGTCAGGCGAGGGGTGTAATTCATCAAGTGTGTTATGACCATTACCGCGAATTGAACACTATGCTTTATTATCTTCGACTTCTTCAGTAAAATTCGAATTAATCTGCATTTTCAAAATTGACAACAGTTGTCAAAAGCTATGTCTGTGCTCGAAAATCGAATCGATATCGAGTCCCGTAGAAAACGTCAAAAATTCACGTTTTCCAAATGCGATTTTTGGATATTCATACCTAAGAAAATGTAGAAATGGATGGCGAGAACGTTACCTTGATGTCTGAAATAGAGTTCCTCATTGACTTGACTTTTTTATTCATTTCGTAAGCTACATTTTTCCTATTTGTATTAGAGTGAGTTATTATTACCTCTCACTATTGGTTTATGGAGACTATTACAGCTCGAAACCAGTTGAATATGGATATATTATTGTATGGGAGTAGATAAAACTAAACTAATAATTATTGACAAACTTCAAAACTTCCCAGAATCATACTTCCTGAGCATCAACAAAAAATAATATTTTTTTCCGTAGAAGCAATACATATTGATCACGTATTCAACCAGTTATATCAGTTTTTATCGGCTTTCTAAGAAAAAATTAATCAAGTTATTGCTACTTAGAGCTCAAAGAAACCTTCGAATACAATGAATCAGTATGAATTTTTGGAAAAAAAATGGGATGGATGATATCATTCTCATGTTAGGGCAGTGCCACAGAACCTGTTTTCTTAGGAAGTCGGTCTCAAGCTGAATACAGATTACTCTGACGTTACGTGTAAGGACGTCACGTCAGACGTGTACTGTGCTCCCATTGGCCTAATATGAACGTGAACGTCAAAATGTGAGTGTAATAAAAATGCAACACATTGTTCTGTGTGTTCACGTTCATATCAGGCCAATGGGAGCACAGTACACGTCTGACGTGACGTCCTTACACGTCACGTCAGAGTAATCTGTATTCAGCTTTATTCTGCGATAGGAAACATTCAAAAGAATCGAGTTTTCGGGCTTTTTTCAACAAACGCGTAGTGACAGGAGATGTCAAGTACATCGATTATTGATCAAGTTATTGTTATTAAGAGCTCAAAGTTACTCTTGAAGATAATAATTTTGAATTTTAGAAAAAATTAAATGGTTGATATGATTCTCATGTTGGGGCAGTGTCACAGAAACTGTTTATTAGCGGGTAGAACTTATGCTCCCGAATATCCCGAAAGGTGTCATACAAACGAATCGAGTATTCGGAATTATCGATTCCGAACAGCCTGTCTATCGAAGATACCCATGGGCCATGATTAGTAATGCTGTGTTGAATAATACCTGCCAAGCTTCATTTTGTCTATTTTTAACGTCCGTTACTTTTTATTATGTTACTATTTGAATAAAATCATCCCAAGGTAATTCTAAGAAAATGTAAGGTATTCAGTTATCTACATTATTGTGGAAAAAGTACAGGGTGTTACATTTAAAAAAATCGAAAAATAACAATTTGAAGTTCTTCATAGTTGGACCTTAATAACGGACAGGTCGATCATTTAGGAACGGTGACAAGGCAAATCCTTCAATTAACAACTTTTCGATCAAACTCATGTTACTATCGCTTCTGGAAAACGTCAGAAGACTTTTACTGAACTGCTTGTCCCTCATCTTTTTGCAGTTTTCTTCATATGAGATCTGTACCGTTGGAAAAATGTCTCTAATATTTTGCTTCATGAAAGAGGTAATAAAGGTCATTGAAAATATATGGGGTGATCCATTAAAAAATCATCCATTTGTTGAATAACATTCATCGGGGACACCCTGTATACCAGAAAATAATTTCCTGAGATGCAGAAATGAAGGTTCAAGGGGTGAGCCCAAAATGCAAACACTATACTATTTGAATAAAATAATTTGAATAAAATAATCCCAAGGTAACTTCTAAGAAAATGTAAGGTATTCAGTTGTCTACATTATTGTGGAAAACATACAGGGTGTTACCTTTGAAAAAAAATCGAGAAATATCAATTTGAAGTTCTTCATAAATGGACCTTAATAACGGACAGGTCGATCATTTAGGAACGGTGACAAGGCAAATCCTTCAATTAAATACTTTTCGATCGAACTCATGCTACTATCGCTTCTGGAAAACGTCAGAAGACTTTTACTGATCTGCTTGTCCCTCATCTTCTTGCAGTTTTCTTCATATAAGATCTGTACCGTTGAAAAAATGTCTCCAATATTTTGCTTCATGAAAGAGGTGATAAAGGTCATTGAAAATATATGGGGTGATCCATTAAAAAATCATCCATTTGTTGAATAACACTCATCGGGGACACCCTGTATACCAGAAAATAATTTCCTGAGATGCAGAAATGAAGGTTCAACAGGTGAGCCCAATTCAAACAATTTATGCATCGGAACCAGTCTTCTCCAGGCTCAGATTGGAAAAAAAGATCATTACAATAGATACATTGTTGTCTTCATCATCTTCAAAGTTGCTTACAACTAGGTTTGAATTAGATCTCTACTGTCCACATTCTCTGATCATTATGTTTTGCTAATGGATGTTCACTCTGTCGATTATTGTTGTTAGCAACAATTTATTCTTCATTGTCTTCTTTAAATAATGCCCTAGGGATATATCTCCTTCTCTTCAGAGGTGGTGTTGCTTCATTTTTTGAACTATTTTTTTATGTTGTGGTTCTCACGAAAAGGAATACCCTGTAATGTTCAGAAAACATCGCGAGAACGAAGGGCAAAGGGCAAGCGGTAGGAATTGGTGTTCTTCTTGAATTTCTGGAGGTTATATGCCTCGGGGAACACTTCCCTAGTCCACTCTTGAATCGTTTTATAGGGACTGGAAAAATCTCCTCATAGAAACAGCACGAGTAGAATAAGATGCATCTCCTTTATTAGACGCAGATGAATGTTTTTTTTCTGAATATGCTGTTTGCTGATGGAGCCAAAGATGAATTGTCTCACTGTTGTCCGATAAATACTGTTAATTCGGCTGAAATACCTATGTCACTATGTCCGTTGACTCAGTTGACATTTTATGTCATTTTGTCCACATAGCGTTACCTCCTGGAGCCAGTAAAACCCGTTACCTTGCGTGTATTGTTTTATGTTTTATTTGTTTCTCATTTGTGAAAATATTGGATACATTCCAAAAAAATCTCAACAATTTGTCGCAAATGTCGTTAGCTATGGAAGCGTTGCCATGAACATGTCTGTTTATTTTTCTTTACATTTGTTTTGGCGAAAGCGAAAATGAATGTACCAAAAAAAATTATTGAGGCAGCCAGCAGTGTAGCTTAAAGTTTATTACCTGCAAAATCAGCTCGCACCTTGAAGGTACGAGCGAGAATACGACGACTTCAAAAAGTGGCAAAACAAAAATAGTGTGATTGGGGTAACAGAAAATGTTTTGTTGGTCTACTTGAATCAACTATCAGCTAGATTCAGCCCTAATACTTTATGGGCAAAATGGTCTATGCTGAAAAGCTGCTTGGAAATGAAAGTAAATGCCCCTGTTCGCAGGTTTGTTTTCTTTAAAAAATTTATTGGAAAATATGACGTTTAGTTGTCATTTGCAGATTTCAAAAGGTAATAGCGTTTCTGAAACGAAAAAATGAGCGTTATACGCTAAAAAAGGCCAAGGTTTATTATTATAGTATTAAGTAAAGAAGAGGCTGAACAATTTCTTTTACATGCTCCTGATGACCAGTGGTTGCTGGCAAAAATTGTAACAATATTTGGGATTTTTGGATGTTGTCGATGTGACGAAATTCTCTCCTTAAACATGAATGATGTAGAAGATATGGGAAAATACGTTATTGTGACATTGCGGCAAACGAAAAATTTAACAACAAGAAGATTCACCATAACCGATGATGGCTGCAGCTTCAAGCCCTGCATGTTATACAGAAAATATGTGAATCTTCGGCCTCCTGGAACAGAAAGCCTAAGATTTTTTTTGACATACCGACATGGAAAGTGCATTTTCCTTAATGCTGGCCAGCACACTATTGGTGGTGTTCCAAAGCAAATAGCGAAATATTTAGGTTTAAAAGACCCAGAGTTATACACCGGCCACTCTTTTCGCAGAACTGAAGCGTGCAGGGGGGTGGAAGAGCACCAAAATTGCGATGAGTTATATCGATGATTCGGTCAACAAAAAAATCGAAATGTCTAGCAAATTATTTGGTAGTAAGGGGAGTACAAATGTTCTGCAGTCCTCGAGTTCAGCAGTTTCTGAGTCAACAGATGGTTCATCATCATCAGTATCAACTCTTTCATAATCAAAAATCTGTGTTACTGGAAATAACAATTGTACCATGATTTTCAATATATATGACGATAAAACAAAATTTTCTAATGTAAATTATACTACTAACTTGTAAAAATTTTGCAAGTTAACTGTCAGTTTTACAAGTTAGTGACTTGATAAAATAAACTTTCTTGATTAATATTGTGTTTTTGGAAACTGACGTTTACAAATGAGAAACAAATAAAAAGTATATTCAACGCGAAAAATTATTTCACTATACCCTAATCCGTTTTTCATGCATAAGGTCAACATGAAGCGAATACAAATTGATTTCATGATGGTCCACACTATCCAATCCACTATTCCAACTGGCAGACCACTCAGACAGATATTCCATCATGCGGAATCAATTTGGGTCGAATCTATCGAAACATGGCTGTTGAAACGCATTCGGTATATCAGACTAGAAGTTTCCCGCGTTAAGTTTCAACCGTCATCAATACCGAGGCTGCTAATGACATGGTGTTTCGCTGCTGATTAAGGTCTGTGATTTACAGTATTGACATGATGGGTTTCATGAAGCGAACCATGGTGATGTTTCCCACTCAGGAGAAATCATCAATGATTTCGATTACTCTCCTCTTTTATTTCCTGATTTGTATTCATTGATTATTCGATGTTCGGTGATGTATTTCAGGATAATTAGAGGTGCAGGTTTTGAAATGAATGGTGTTACAAGAAAAAAATGATTTTCCAAAGAGTCTTCATCAATTTAACAGTGATTGCAGGTGACACATTGTTCCTCAGCTAAATACATCTATCGGTTTCGATAAGATTGAGTGGTAAGGGATTTATTCATGTGGATTAATAAGTTATTTTCATCCACACGTCCATTACTTATGAGGTTTCGAAGCAGGGACCATTAGAACCATTCATCAGTATTGATCTCTGGATCTCGGGCGAGAGAATTAGAGAGGATTTTGGGCAGCTCAACCGGGATACGCTATGGGGCATGTGAACTTTGAAGAGTGATTTATTTCAGATTATGAGGATGAGCCTGTAGCGGATGGCGTTCGGTTATTGACTCCAGGGTGATTATCTGATTAGGAGGTGTCCTATTGAGCGTAGAAAATTATGAATGTGGGCAGATTTTCTGGGTGTGCTCTATTCAGAACTGTAATTCCTCAGCAGACCCTATGCCAATTTCATACTGGGGTCATCCCTTCAATATTGTAACATGCTGATCATTATTATGTGGACCAGGGTCTTCATGGCTCGGTTAGCCTTCCGGGGCCTGCGACTAAATAGATCTTTTCTTTTCTACCTTACTCATTCATTGAAACCCAAGCAGGTCGTCGATTCTGTTGATAAAACCGAAAATATCCTTAGTATACCATGTGCTGAGCTGTTTCTGATCAACAGAGTCTACAAATCCCAGCTGCTGCCTTTCATATTCGGTACAAATGATATCTGAACTGTGCTGTGCCCTGTCAGCAGAACTACCATCACCCAAAGCTTAGCTGTTGACAGCTTCACGAGCTCACTGGTATAGGTTGGTGAAATCATCACGAATTTCTTAGGCTGAGTAAGTCCAGGAGTGTTTCTCCAGAGAGTTATTCTGTCATCCAACTGCCATTGATGGATCGCTGCATTATATTGGTCCTTTCCAAGCTCATAGAAAGGCTCAGGTTCAGCAGGTTTCAATCTTGATTCACTTTTTTGCAAGGTCATCGACTTTTCCATTTCCTTCAACACCACAATGCCCTAGCACCCATAGGAGAGCCACTTTATTGCCTCTTGTCAGTTGCCTTATGGCGTTACGTCACTCCCAGGTCAACAGAGATCCCTAACAGTGTGATTCCAGGGACCTCAGCGTGTTATGGATATCCGTGGTGATGTAGATATGCGCCCCTTTGGGGTTCATTTCAAGACACTCCTGTGCCCCAGTATCTAAGTAGGAGCTTCCTGTTGAGGGATATTCTTATCACTTCCAGCAGACTGCATTTCCTCACGTGTGGATGTGAGGGAGGCACATGCTGATCATAAGAGTCTTCAATTTCCCTTATATCCGTTAGCTTCTGATACCTCTGTCTTCAATTAAGTCTGAAATCCACCCTTAGGAGTACATAGTCGCCACCTCACCTCTCCAACAGTTGCTAGAGAACCCCACTAGATACACTAGAATCCTTTTGGGTTATATATTTTATTCATATCCGATGCAAGGATATGAATAGCTATTTCGATTTAAAAAATCAGAGCATCTAACTTTGACAACTGAGATTCACATACTGGTTTCTACCTCACAGGATGCTAGCTTCCAAAAGATCAACATGTTGAACTACAATGGCATTTTGTAGGAGAGGCGAACACCATGTGGTTAGAATTGCATGATAGGGAGGAAGACAACATTGAATTGAACACGAACCCTCTTGAGTCTGTGATTGATCAGAACGCTTTGAATTTGATTAGTCTTCTTAAGTCTTTTGAAATGTATATTCGAGTTTATGTCGAGGCCACACCGAGCGCTACGTACGCTATGTTCGCGATGTTCGCGATGCATTTCAAAAATAGCCACCGTTGTTTTAAACGTACCCGGCCACACCGACACTGGTACGCTATGTACGCTATGTTCGCGATGTAAGCCACGTCGCCGACTGTTTGATTCTCGGCTATATTCCCTGGCTATGTTCAAAACATCGCGAGGGCTGCCGCGGTGGAGTGCGATCAGTCGGGGAAAAATGTCGTTTTTTTTCAATAATGCCTAACAATTGATTCTCGAAACTGTACTACGAGATGATGAAATTCACCGAAATCATTCCTTATTTTGTTCACTTCGTGGACCCATTTTCTTCTACGTTTATTTTTGCACAACGATAACAATAGAAGCAACTCATCGTCATCGCTATCACTATCCCATGGCACCGTGCTTGGTAACATCGTGAAATACAAATGAGCGTAATGATTGCGAAAACGCAAGAGATATACTCGAGTATGTAGCTTTCGGTGTGGCCGCTGAACTTAGCGAACATCGCATACGTAGCGTCCATAGCGTCTATAGCGTATCTAGCATAGCGCTTGGTGTGGCCTCGGCATTACATCTGCTCTCAACTCCAAACTTGCTGTTCTCAAGGCTAAACTAACTCATGAACAAGATCAAACTAGCCTACACAATCATGTGTAGGCTCTTCCAAGAAGTTGAGGAGGCCTCAGCACATAATGCTTTGTTTCTGTGAAGGTCTGATAAGGCCAAGGTTTCCGACAGGAGGCTAAGCAATACCACGACATTCCTATGGGGTCTCGTAAAAAGGACAATCAGAAAAATCTGTCATAACATGAGGTTAGAGACAATAGAGACTCAGGGCATTTTCTCATACGACTGAAAGGTTCTTGGCTTATAAGGAAGAGTTTCTGGAGAAGGAGGTAACCGAAAGAGAAATACTTTGACTGAATCTTTCAGGGATGGATCACTCCAAAAAATTCCTTCAGAACTTAAGAACTGCAAGATGGATAAGGTATCTTGATCTTGGTAAGAACAAGTTACGCCTCCTGATGGCTTTCTTTCAGGATACTGTCGCATCAGGAATCATCTGATGAGAATGGGTTCATCAGAAATTGCTGAGGGTTAATGAGATGAATCTCCAGCTCATCTGATTACAAAGAGTCTCCTCATTGCAGTCGTTAGCTTGGTTAGGGCAGATATGACATTTTTTTATTATTTCAGTGCATTAAGAGCCTAAATTTCATGAATGAGGAACCATTCGAGAGTATCAGTTCACGCAGCGAGACAAAATAATCGGAAATAACAGTTCCAAACACATCCAAAGCAGCTCCTGTATAAAATGGAAACACTAAATGACGAGGTTTATAATCCATATTTTCGTGATACTTACGCCTAATGCACGCATTCAATTATGTACCCCAGTGTTCAATTCCCACCCTGTAACGTTGGAGCTGGCTGTAAATTGCTGCGATTCCTGCCCAGGCAGCTCATCCCTGAATTCTTCCATTTAAGCTTTTCATTTGTTTCTGTTTCTGCGAACGTTCTTTTTTGTGGGTCAACGATCCGTAAGACCTTTCAATTTGTACGACCCTCAGAGCACTTTTGTGCTCATGCTGCTGCATGATACGGAGCTTGATTTTCTGAAAACTCGGAGCAGATAATTTTTCAAACGGTTTCAATCGTTAGAAATGACGTCGGGTGTTATCCACGCCTTCTCGATTCACGTTTCTATCGGGTAGAAGTGGATTCTGAACCACTTCGTTAAATTTTCACATTTTCTTGTATTATTTTCGGAATTTGGAGCAATACTTCATTAATGTTTCAATGTGATGCCACGATTAATTGTAGATAAAAAATTTTCTTATTCAAATGAGCTTTTCTATTGTCTGTTGAATCCTTGAAATACTGCGATATGATTGGGATACCCATAATATCTTATGGAAAAATAGTTTGCTCTGACAAGCTATTGAGAATAGCACCAAGAGACCCACCGACAAGATAAAAAAGGCAAATGTGTTTGCATCAATAAAGCTATGAGAACGTTTCCAACTAGCCCAGGCAACACAAAGATATCCCAAAGATATCCCAGAGAAATCCCTGCGACTTCTTTTTAGGAAGTTGTGACGCCTTTTGTGACTTCTTTGGGAGGTCGCAGGGAGCTCTTTATCACCTACAAATGTCCGCCAGAAAAGAGTTCCCAGAGAACTCTTGACGATATCCTACGTGGATATTCTCAAACAAGCCACACTGAGAGTTCGCATACACCTCCCGCGGCGAGGACTTTGAGAACTTCTTATTAACCTCCGCATTGCGTGATGTATAAGATATTCTCAGACAGGTCGCATTGCGAGATGTATAAGAAGTTTCTACACAGGCCGCTTTGCACAGGTATATACAGGTCGCATTGCGAAATGTTAATAGAACATCAAAAACTAAATTTGATTGGTCCTATTGCTATGATGAGAATCTGTATATAAGCTTTATTATTGAATTGATCTACACAACAAACAGTGTTAAAAGTTATTCATTATTTTCGGCTGCATCAGAAGGTGAACTAAAACAAGCGAATAAATCCTTCAATCTTTATTATCAACAAATTGCAACAAAAAAATACAAAAAATATTCGAAACGTTTCATTTCTTTCTTCCTCTGGGTACAATTAATCTTTCAACCAATATTGAGAAAAGACTCCTCTGTTGTCCTCCACGTATGCAGTGTTAACACCCTCCGTACCTACAAGTTCGGAAAAAATCGGTATATTTCGGTAGAATTTTGGAAAAAATCGGTAGATTTTTGAAAAAAAATACCTTTTCACATATTTTTTGTGTTATCCAAGTTGAAATACCATTTATCCGAAATATTGGGAAAGAAGGTTATTTTACGAATGAAGCAAAATTGAAAATGGATTTAATTTAATTACAGAATTAAGCCCGCAACGGACGGCGAGCGATATATTATATCTCATATATTTCACCAATATCGCTCCTTATGAAAATGCACCAAGCCCCGCGGACGACGCTATAATATATCTAGGAGCATAGAATAACTGGAGGGAAGGCTTCATACGCTCGACAGATCATTTTGAACTGCCAATAACGGCGGAGGTTAGAGTTTCGTGTGACGCCCGATAGATAACGCTGAGATCCTTTATTCAGTAACATGTCAGATATTTTGTTCTATGGCGCTACAATTGCAAAGAATATAATGTGGTTGTCATTGTTATTGATACATTTATGCTTCTTTTTAATTGAAAATGGCCATAAATCATAACATACACAATATTGATGACATAAAATCGCTTTATTCTAATCAACTTTTTATGCGCAATTTTATGGGAAGTCTGTGATCGGTAATAAATTTGTCAAAACAATATCCTTATCGGAAAAAGCGAACATTCAGGTAAGTATTATTATTAGACGGGAAGACTGAGGTTTTATCTGTTCTCGTGTATTATACGCAGAATTGTATGGTACCCCGTTTACATTCCCTCTGCTAACACTTAGATTCGGAGCGGGAAACAGATTTTTCTTCCTATATTCAATCTGATCCTTGTAGCCATTTCTTTACACGTGCTTTATGCATTATATTGTCGGATTTACGAAAAAAAGTATGTATTGCTTTCTTTCAAAAGAATATATATTATGATATAGTAATAAATGGGACCTAATAAGTAATAACAACTAATAACCATTAAAGATAATTTTATTAAGGATAGCCATGTTGTAGGAAGAAACGACGTTGTCGCCATCTCGTGACCTTGCGGCGAACTGACAAGTTCGGACGTTTTTGGCAGTTCATTTTCGTAGGGGAGCCTTCTCTCCAGTTATTCTATGCTCCTAGAATATATATTCCGATATTACGATATATTTCCATACTAAAATGACATATGTCAATGCAAAGCTATAATATATATTATATTATCGCTCGCCGTCCGTTGCGGGCTTTAATGTTCGAAAAACTAATCTTTCGGATAAAAAAATCAGTATTCTGACAAAATAAATAGGCATTCAAAAAATTAACATCTATTGAAAACAGCAAATATGCTGAAAACAAACGCATGTACATCGAATTGCTGGAAAAAAATATAGATTTGTCAACGTATAACTCAACTAATGTATCAAATTATTGTATGCTTAGGAAATCTTCAAAATAATATCGTAAGAGTCATGATTTCCTAGAATATCAGAACATACATTCACTCCATCAAATTTCGGTAGATTTATGTGCTTTTTCGTTAGATCGGTAGATTGCGAAGAAAATCGGTAACACTTTTGTAAGGTCAGTGGTTTATAGATTAATCACAACGTGAATAAACATTGTGTCAAGTTCTCTTGGAGCACAAATTGAACAATTAAAGAGGATTTCAACAACAACATTTCAAAGCCCTTTCATATATCAGCTTGAAACAAAATGAGGTATAATATAATTCCAAACAGTTCCCGTGAAAGTGTCGAATCATCACAATCCTCATGGAAGTGTTTTCTTTTATTACTATTGGAATTGCATTAATGGTTTCCACAGGAACTTGTAAACCATGCCTATTAAGAATTCTCAATAATTTATAAGCTTGAATTTGTGGAATATTCGACTCTACTAACCATTCTTGTAAAGTCTGTTGTGAAGTTATTACACTCATCCATATTCTTAATAGAAATGATTATCCTGATCACCAATATACCAAGTAGAAAATCGTTTAATGTAAATTGATCAATTCCGTTATTGGTGGTTGAATTACTCGGATAACATAAATGGCGGTAAAAATGGTTACGGTATATGTCCTAATAGGTGAGAAAACTCCAGAAATAACACTTACTTGGAGCACAAATATCCTCATCGAAATTTCACACAATAAAGAACCTCGCACAGCACAGTAACACCGATTAACACAACTGACTAATCTATCCACAAAACCCCTCTCGATGTCTTGGTAAACTTGCTGTTTATACAAGTCGATTTGATAGACAAATAGCGCCTGCGTGAACAGATTGATCTTGTCAATTGCATGGTGCGCTCTCCTCTCCAAGTTACCGCATGAAGAGTTCCCAAGGATATCGCTTGGCGAGGTCTGCAAGATATCGCATGAGCACATCAGTGGGAAATTCGCTCAGTAACATCACATAGAGATCTCTGGTACCTCGCGGTAGGAGCTCCCATAAAATTCGCATTGTAACCTCTCAGAGATATCGCGGAGAAGTCTGTGTTGCCTGGGAGGGTACTAGAGATCATCATAGATCGTCCACTTCTTCATTTAGTGAGAGACATATTGACAGAATATTTTCAGAATGTCTCAGGAATGGGATCAAAAATCAGAGATCCAGGTCTTCTATAACCAAGTAAGTAGGTCAGTATGAGTATAATCAGGAAAATAAACATCAAAGAGGCTTTACAACGATGTCAAGTATGAGGGAAGAAGTGAATCCAACGCTAAGATTTTCATAAGAAATACCATCATTCAAAAACAAACGATAGGAATCACCACTGTAGTATTCAGGCCTTCCACCTTATGATGACCACTAATAGCCCCTGTTTAACCTTCTCCCAAGCTGAAATAATTGAGAAAAATCCGAGAATAACCACCAGATATGTGACCTAGCGATTCCTTTTGACATTCAAGCTGCTGTCAAAGCACTGAGCCCTCACTCGAGGTACCCGAAGAACCAGACAAGAACAACAGTTAGTTCCTGATTGAAACGAATTGAGGAAGATGAACTCTGGACAGAAAAGGAGTACGTACGTCTTTTAATGGTCCAGAACCTCTAGTGACAGTCCACTACGAGCTGTTCTCATCACTACGCAATCTAAGCTAGCCCTCCAGCTCCAGAGCTGCAATAAACTCCAGTATCAAGGCTTCAAGGATTACATTCCTCCTGTAATCATATCTTCCAATCTGTGCCTTGGATTGCCATGGCAAGACATCCTGTAACCAGGGTGTTTCTGATAAACCCATCCTCATCAGATGCGTTTCAGGCGATAGTGTCTTGTAAGAAAGCCAGCAGGAGGTGTATCCTGTTCTTACTGAGATCCAAATACTTCCTGGATCTTGCAATTCCAATGGATCTTTTTGGAGTGATTTCTGGAAGATTCCGCCAGGGAGTTTCCAGAAACTCTTTCTTGTATACATTTCGGAATCATGTGTCGATACAATGAATTATTGTTGTAGTAGACTTTCTGGATTTGACGAATGCATCCATGTGGAGAATGAGTGGTTCAGAAACGCATAATTCTATTCCCACCAAAGCTGGAATTTAGTTAGTGGTAAATCATGATTCAGATGTCAATTGGACTGCATTTCGACTCAGCATAGTCTTTCAGAATCAAAGTGAATACCTAATTACCTACCAACTCATATGCAGTCAGTCAAAACTTCTCAAGTTCAGAACATTCCTTTCATAGTTGAACAACTTCACGTTGAATACGTGAAATCCTCCAAACTGCGATTACATGCATACCAAAGTTAGATAAATTGATCAGATTCATATGAAAACCGTTAGGAGCATAACTCTAGAATATTACGAATAAACCTTCACTAAACTTGTGCACAATGATGGAATCGATTTGCAGAGAGAAACTAGTTGAGGGACTAGTTGCCAATAAATCATGAATGTTCAAAGATTCTCTTACCTTCTGTATGGATTAATCGGAACTTTGAATTCTCATTTGGTATAAATGATGTGGACGTTAAACCAATTGTGTTCGAGGCCTTGGCTAAAATTCAAGTGGCCAACTTTGGTGACTGCGGGTTAGAGTGGAACGTCTGAATGTATCCCCCCATAGTTGTCGCTCTCTGAACCGTATTTAATTGTATTAGTTTTAAGCACTAGCTGCCTAGTGGAATAATTAATGGTAACTTTGTTATATTGTACGTTGTAGACAAAAGCAGCGAAGGAAACTTCCTTTGGCTGTCTGGAATTTATTGGCCAATAGCTAAAATCAGCACTATGTTATCTTAACAATGATGCCATAACTGAGATAATGTTCGAACCCTGTTCAACAATCCATTGGTAGGACTTTCACAAAAGTAATAAATGTCCAGTTTACTACATTAAATTCTTCAATGTTTGGAATGTCTTAACTCCAGAATATTAAGGGGAAGTATCACCTTTTGAATCGTGGTAAATCTCCATTCAAAAAGTGGTCTCTTTATTTCACGAGTAACTACCCTAATTTACGACGTGAAGACTTTTTTTAAATTGAAGTTGAAGAACGTCCTGAGAGCAAATAGTTTTCTTTTTTCCGATTTAACTAGTTTTTCAATTAAAAAAAAAAACAGGTTTCAGCGTTTTGGAAACTACACTTAATGATTTTTTTCCAACGGTTATTCATCATTTTTTGAAAAAAATCGGAACTATTCGTCCTCGACAATTTATATTCTATAAACAACAAAAATTTTCATGATGATTAGTTCAAAAATATAGCTTGTACTCATGAAAAACCAAAAACATATTCAATAACCCAAATATTGCAGAGATCTAACGATTACCCTGTTTTTTTTGATTGAAAAACTAATTAAATCGAAAAAAAGAAAACTAGTTGCCCTCTGGACATTCTTCAATTTCAATTGAAAAAAATCGAGTCTCTACGTCGTAAATTAGGGTAGTTACTCGTGAAATAAAGAGACCACTTTTTGAATGGAGATTTACCACAATTCAAAAGGTGATACTTCCCCTTAAGGAATTTTATATATCATCTACCATTTTGAACATGCCTCATATTTTTCGTGATTTTTCTGCAAAATTCTGTCAGAAAATCGTCCTCTCAAAATCATTTTAATCCAAAATGGTGTATTGGAGAAGGTTCGGTTGCTTCAATGGATATTCTCGGTCTGGGCTGCTCCTTCATAGTTCTGGATATTGAATATTCGAAAAACAAAATGAAGGTGACTCTTTCAAACTGGTTTTTCCGAATACCATGTATGCTGTATTGTTGAAATCTGAAGAAACACGTAGTTTTCGTCTTTATTTACCCGCGAAATATAAAATTTTGCCACTTTTGCTCATCACCTATTCTTTTAAATTGATGTCAAATCAACAGATCCATAATCAAGAATTAATTTGTCACCGTTCAGAGCGAGTAGGAAAACTAATCCGATAGAGGCGCCACCGTGCATTTTATGGAAGCCATAGAACTTACATAATCACTATAAGTTCTATGAATATCTCTCTCTCTATCAGAAAATCGCTGAACTATGAAATAAGTGAATATGTGGGTAAAGCAGGAACTTTTTCCCGCCATATAGGTGAATTTGGCCATCCTCTGCCAATTCCGTTTTTCAAGTTGTTTGTCTGAACGAAATTATCTGTAGATTCACTTTTAATAGAAACTTGAACTATTTTCATGGGTCTTTCGTTTGAAATAAAACAGAAGCATGAGTTGGCTCATTTTCTTCTATTTTTGAAAGAAAAAATATTAACTTTCGAAATGAAATCGATTCAAATTATTTTTAAGAATTCCAATCCTTTCTGAGTTTACCCACAAAATTTCAGTTCTCAATGTGTCAAACCATTTTTAAATGCGTCTCAAAATAAAAACATACTACATTGAACGCCCACCTTAAGGTTTTTTAGCACGATAACAGAATCAAATTCTTATGATTTCAACCGTTCTGATACCGTACAAACGTACATAAGGCATTTTTCTCGAATACCATTCATGCTATATTGTTGAAATTTGAAAGAGATACGAAGTCTTCATCTTTATTTACTCGCGAAAAATAAAATTCTGCCACTTTTGCTCATCACCTATTCTTCTAAATTGATGTCAAATCAACAGATCACATAATCAAGAATAAATTTGTCACCTTTGAGGTCGTCGTTCAGAGCGAGTAGGAAAACTAATCCGATAGAGGCGCCACCGTGCATTTTATGGAATCCATAGAACTTACATTATCACTATAAGTTCTTTGAATATCTCTCTATCCGAAAATCGCTGAACTATGAATCAAGTGAATATGTGGGTAAAGCAGGAACTTTTTCCTGCCGTATAGGTGTTTGAATTTGGCCATTCTCTGCCAATTCCGTTTTGCAAGTTGTTTTTCTGAACAAAATTATTTGTAGGTTCACTTTTAATCGGAAGTTGAACTATTTTCATGGGTCTTTCGTTTGAAATAAAACAGAAGATGAGTTGGCCGTTTTCGTCTATTTTTGAAAGAAAAAAATTAACTTTCGAAATGAAATGGATTCAAATTGTTTCATTAAGAACTCCAATCCTTTCTGAGTTCACCCATAAAATTTCAGTTCTCAATCTGTCAAACCATTTTCAAATGCGTCTCGAAATAAAAACACACTACATTGAACGCCCACCTTAAGGTCGGCGTTTAAACCGAGTAGGAAAGATCAGCCGATAGAGGCGCCACCGTCCATTTTAAGGAATATCTCCATAGAACTTTCATTATCACAATAAGTTCTATGAGTATCTCTCTAATCATGAATGAAATGTACAATGGCGCTCTCTATCCGAAAATCGCCGAACTATGAAATACGTGAATTTGAGGTAAAGCAGGAATTTTTTCCCGCCAAAATTTGAATTTGGCCATTTTCTGCCAATTCCGTATTTCGAGTTGATCTTCTGAACGAAATTATCTGTAGATTCACTTTTAATCGGAAGTTGAACTATTTTCATGGGCCTTTCTGTTGAAATAAAACAGAAGCATGGGTTGGCTCATTTTCTTCTATTTTTGAAAGAAAAAAAATTAACTGTCGGAATGAAATCGATCAAAATTATTTCAACAAGAACCCTAATCCTTTCTGAGTTCACCCACAAAATTTCAGTTCTCAAAGTGAAACCGTTTTCGAAATCAACTTGAAATAAAAACACACTACATTGAACGCCCACCTTAAGGTTTTTTAGTACGATAACAAAATCTAATTCTTATGGTTTCAACCGTTCTGATACCGTACAAACGTACATCAGGCATTTTTCTCGAATACCATTCATGCTATATTGTTGAAATTTGAAAGAGATACGAAGTCTTCATCTTCATTTACTCGCGAAAAATAAAATTTTACCACTTTTGCTCATCACCTATTCTTCTAAATTGATGTCAAATCAACAGATCACATAATCAAGAATAAATTTGTCACCTTTGAGGTCGCCGTTCAGAGCGAGTAGGAAAACTAATCCGATAGAGGCGCCACCGTGCATTTTATGGAATCCATAGAACTTACATTATCACTATAAGTTCTTTGAATATCCCTCTCTATCCGAAAATCGCTGAACTATGAATTAAGTGAATATATGGGTAAAGAAGGAACTTTTTCCTGCCATATAGGTGTTTGAATTTGGCCATTCTCTGCCAATTCCGTTTTGCAAGTTGTTTTTCTGAACAAAATTATTTGTAGGTTCACTTTTGATCGGAAGTTGAACTATTTTCATGGGTCTTTCGTTTGAAATAAAACAGAAGATGAGTTGGCTCGTTTTCTTCTATTTTTGAAAGAAAAAAATTAACTTTCGAAATGAAATGGATTCAAATTGTTTCATTAAGAATTCCAATCCTTTCTGAGTTCACCCACAAAATTTCAGTTCTCAATCTGTCAAACCATTTTCAAATGCGTCTCAAAATAAAAACACACTACATTGAACGCCCACCTTAAGGTTTTTTAGTACGATAACAAAATTTAATTCTTATGGTTTCAACCGTTCTGATACCGTACAAACGTACATCAGGCATTTTTCTCGAATACCATTCATGCTAAATTGTTGAAATCTGAAAGAAATACGTAGTTTTCATCTTTATTTACCCGAGAAAAATGAAATTTTGCCTCTTCAGTTCATCACGTGTCCTTCTAAATTGATGTCAAATTAATTGGTCACATATTCAAGATTCAATTCGTCTCATTAAGGTTTTTCAGCACAATTATTACATATTTCAATTCTTATGATTCCCATTATTCTGATACCGTACAAACGTATATCAAGCATTTTTCTCGAATACCATACATGCTGTATGAATAAAAATGAAATCTGAAAGAAATACGGAGTTTGTTTTTCAGAAAGTGCCCTTTTCTTAATGTATTGTGAAGAAGTGAATCTACCTCTCTGCTCAATGTCAAAAGCATGAGAAACAACTCATTTACAGATGAAACAAAATCCCACAGTTATAATAAAATGAAAAAAGGTTGAGATGACAGACAATCTGTTGACTACCTATGAAAAATTTCAATTTATTCCCGAACAGACCCCTTACTCGTCACGTGTCTGTTGGCATATTAGCTTCGTCCCCGTCATAAAAACATAATTTTCCAATTCCATGTCACGCCAGCTCTTCACAAGACATTAACTCGTCCATCCGAGAGAACAAGACCGATGAATTCAATATTAAAGAGCCGGGAAAAATCCTCGAAAACCTGACATTCAACAATATTTATCGCTCCGGAATACAGGTTCTGCCCCTGTTATTTCGGAACGAAGTCTTAGGGAGGATTGAGGCCCAACTTTGTGAATGAACATATTACATGGGGCGCACAGGAAAGTACCCCCGGGAAAACTTTATTAAAATGTCAGATGTGAGCCTCAGGTCGGCCGAAGAGAGAGTGGAAATGACTCCACGACTGGTTGGATTGACTCCTGGGTCTTGTTTCATTTTGCTGGTTTATTATGTCGCAGGGGGTTGAAAAGTATTTGAATCCTTCATTCACGCACATCTTAAAAATTCAGATTCAAGGATTGAGAACCAAATTTCAATTTGGGTTCAATTCTCGCAGATAAATATTTAACTGATATCACCTATGGACGATTTCATTTTTCACCCCAATATACAGTTCCTAAATTGGAGGTAGAAACGAAAATGGGAGATTCCTTGAATGGTTTTATGGAAAAAATTTCATTGTCGTGTCATTTTTTTTCTTGATATCGTTAGCAGATACGACAAAACTACAAGAGACCATGCATAAAGCTCAGCATAACAACAAAGTTTTTTTTCACAATTTTTGAAACTAACAGTGTTCCAAAAAAATATCACTCTGTATATTTGCAATCGAAATAGACATGACACATGGTGTGAACTTTGGATTATATACTCCATTCACTTTTATGAAGTATACCGGTTGGCCATGGAATTCTGACACATTTCACCGTGTATATTTTGAAAATGTTAGGTTATGGTCATTCTTCTGTCAGTTGAACAAGCAACGTTGCCGTTTCTACATTTATGTCGTAGTAATTACGTATTTATCACAATGTTTATTTACTTTGGTAAAATAATGAATTCGAGAAAATATTATGTGAATTCAATAGTTCCAAAGACCTGGCGAATGTTGAAGACACTTTTTTCGCCTAAATACTGGAAATATTTCACGTATATAAACATGGTTGGGAGATTCAGTTATGCTATTTTCTTGTACGGAAATCAAGAACCGAGTGTTGAAATTTTACTGAAAAATAATGGACAAAATAGTCCGTTACTTTGTGATAGTTCATTCGAAAAAAGAATAAAAGTATTCGCATAACCCTACAGAAAAACTTATAAACGAACAGTGGAATTCCCCACTTTCCAAATAATAAGCTTACAGAAGAAATTGAAATACCTTTTTGCACCCCTTGTTCCCCTTTAAATACTCCAGTATGAAAATGTAGTGGTACTACGAAACCTGTGTCACTGTTAAACCTTAAAAGAACCAACTTCATATACAAAGTTCGTGGCAATCTATGTGAATGATAGGTAAACCGAATCAAGAAGAACGTATTTCTAAACTGGGATGCACCTTAGCTTCAGTCTGTTATCTTTGGGTGTAATGACAAGATATCTGAAAAAATTCTGCATGAAAACCATCTATCATACAGTATTCGAGTCAAAAGCAGGATATGGAATTATGTTTTATGGACATACTTCGAAGTCAATTCAAATATTCAATCTCCAGGTGGGTGTTAAACGTCTTAAATTTAATTATCATATCAACTGGCATATAATGATTGGATACAAAACTTGAGAAAACGGTAACACAATAAAGAAATTGGTTTTGATACATAATAAAAAAAACTTCAACAATTTTCCATCACAAAACAATAATTTCTAACATCGCTACATGTATATGTTTCTTTTTGAGAAAGAGCATTAGATTCTTTAATGTATCAAACAATATGGCATGTTCAAAGCAATAACAGTATTACGAAATACGGTTTTTAACAGGACGCCATACATTTTTACCTATGATACATGAGCACAAAGATAAAAACCTCTGAATAAGTATAGAGATTTTGTAATTTTTTTCAAAGAATAGGCTGACATATTCATAACGGACAAAATCTTCTTCAGGAACAACATTTCATCTTTCTTTTGGATTGACACTGACAAAATATCTTGAAATCTGCAACAGAAAAGGAGATAGAAAATCATCAGGACATAGTATATAACCCACATTTGGTCCTTGACAGCGAAGGTCTTCCGACCATATCTGGTCCTCCAAGCAATTATTTTTGAGATCCTCAGGTTTTCGAAGAAGTTTTATGTCCCTTATAAAGAGAAAGCCTTTCCCAAAGTTTCCCAATTGGTTATTTTTCTATCTAGGTGGTTTGCAGCAACTTCCTCTTCCATATCCATGATATAATTCATTTTGTTTGATTCAGTTGAACCTCCGTGATCGTAGAAAATCTTCGATACAGTACTAATTTTATAAGGAGAGTATTCGACATTTTGGCAATACTAGAAAATCCAAATGTTAGATCTTTCACACTGCATAGAGGGTTCTGTTGAAAAGGGCAGCTCTTTCGCAAAAGTGAGTAGTGTATCAATCGAAAAGTGTTCATTTTTAAAATTATAATTCCAAATTTGTCGTTGCAGATCTTTCTTCAAAATAAAGTCTTCAGTCAGTGTCTTTTTGGGTGCCCCAATAGTAGGAAATTCTTTGTCGTCTCTTTCACTTAAAATAATTAATAATTAATATTGAAAAATAAACGCCAGCAACGTTTCCGACATTTATTAATTGACGTAATGTCATTCACAAGTGCCAACCTGCGATTTTTCACGTGAAAAAACTTGATAAACCTCAAACTTGGCCTCCCGGGATACTTTATAGAAGTGAATGGAGTATAAATACCAAATTTCCGTTGAGTATGTCATGAAATGCAGAAACTATAAGAAAAAAACTTTAAAACCCTGTAATTGGAAAACGAAACGTTGGCATTTCTATCTCTACAGCACTTTTTTTCGTTAAAATTGTGCAAGGAATCTTTCCTTTTTGTTTGAACATCCATTCAAGGAACACCAGTATTTCAAGGATGTTAAGCAACCTATGCATTCACCATTTTGTGTCGTTTTAAATTCAAACCTGCAATAAAGTTCAGCATAATGAAATGGAATGGTCACAGAACTTTCGGTATCAGATACGACCAAACTGCTAGAGGCCATAAAGTTAGGCATAACATCAAAGCTTCTCTTCACAATTTTTCAAACCACCAGTGGCTCCCCAAAAAAAGTCCGGGAGTGAAACATGGGACAGTGTTCCAAAAAAATATCACCCTCGATATTTGCAATCAAAATGAGCATGTCACATGGTGTAAATGGTGAATTTTAATACATGTGCCAAATTTCATTAGAATATCTCTTGAAATGCAGAAACTATGAGGAAAAAACTTGAAAAGAATTCCAACTTTACCAACCTGTATCGAGATACAGGAAAACGAAAGGTTTGCGGTCCCGTGTTCATGAGATTTCTTTCCTTGAAATTGTTCAAGAAATCTCCCATTATCATTCGTTTTTCTAATTTCGGGGCTTCCTGGATTTCAGAGATTTTAAGCAACCTTCGCATTCGCCAATTTGTGTTGTTTTTTTCAATAGAAGAGTCCCTTAATGCTGGCCAACTGTTTGAAAATAGCTAAAAATTACTTCCCTTTTTTTCGCAATGATTCAACCCTTACCTGAATATATCCTAAAAATATAAGATGTCATGAAAGTCTCCTTTAGGAGTCATGATTTCTTCTTTTCTCAAGTTTTCATCAATGCTTCATTGCTATGAATCTATGAAAAAGATATCCCACCAGAAATTTTCTATGGAGAATTTGAATTTTATGATCCTTATGAGAATTTCGCTGAACATTTTGGGTTGGCTTTGCCTTGAACATTGTGTAAATTGTCAAAAATGAGATGTTTTATTAGATAATTTAGATTTCGAAATGTCAACGATATTGGTGGGGATATCTTATTCATAGATTCATAGCAAAGAAGCATTGATGGAAACATAAGAAAAGAAGAAATCATGACTCCTACAGGAGACTTTCGTGACATCTAATATTTTTAGGATATATTTATTAGGATTAAAGCTTTCAGGTAAGAGTTGAATCATTGCGAAAAAAAGGGAAGTGATTTTTAGCTATTTTCAAACAGTTGGCCAGCATGAAGGGACTCTTCTATTAAACACATTCAAAATTATTCAAGGATTTTTCGATTGAACTTCCATTTCAGGAACACGCTGTATTTCAATTCGGATTGAGAATCGATTTCTTCGTAGACCTCTTCAAGACTATAAAGGAAATACCCTGTTTGACTGAATTATTCTTAATGAAACCGGAAAAATCGATAACTTCATTCTCATCCAATTTCCAAACGAGAAAAATTCCGCATCAATTCAAGCTCAAACTGTCCGTATCTACGATTGAATAACTTTCTTTCGCAATGAAATTCTCATTAGAAGAGGAAGAATTTAATTGAATTATTTTTCGGATGATGCCGGAGACATTCCTTAATAGGAATCTTCACTGTTCCTGAACCTCCTGTCATGTTAACTCGTTTATCAAATAGAACAAGTCGTCCAGATAGGTACTAATTACTGTTCTTTTGTACACAGAACACCAAGGAAATTTTCTTTTCGAGTTACACGGCGTGGAAAAATTGTTATTTAATGGTTTGTTCGGTAGGAAATTGTGTTTACGAATTAATTTTTTATGATTGCCAGAGCGAGAAATTGGATGTCGCTCCTGAATTGGGAAATATGAGAGCTGAATAGAGTTCAAAAGGAATCGATTTTAATTTAATTTGAGCAGGAATTATGAGAGGCATTGAATACTTCAGTGATTCCGTATTTGGACCTGATGAAAGTGTAACCAACATAAAATGCTGAAAGGATTCTCTTCACAATTTTGTGCCTATTAACACTACTTATACCGAGTGCTCTCTTGGAGACAAGAATGGACTGATTTACCAATTCTTATCAAGAAGAAAATGGAAATAAACGTATACATGTTGTACAAATGAAAGGCCTTTTTCTCACGGAACGAATGCAATTTATGGATACGAAAATAACGTGTTCAGGCGTGCGAAGTGTGTTCGCGCATAGCGAACTGAAATAAACAAAAAGAAAGGGAATGCTGGTCAGGTGATGGGTACCTCTCCTTGAGGACTTTAGACCACACCGTCGAAGAAAGCGGGTTAACCACAGAGGTCTGGATCTTCTCTGTTACCGACGATATCCATCTGAAGTATGAAATTTGTGGTATTAATATGAATAGGATTAAATGGATTTTGAACAAATAGGGACGAATCAAATTCTTGGAGAAATATTGTACCACAACTATACTCTTGCTAGTGTGAGAGTTAAAAAACTGATCTTCGGTTCTTAAATGATGAATAATGATTCACGATGGAATGTCTACCATTGTATGCGAACACTGGTTGTCTCCATCTAGCCTATGACTAGTTAGTGAAGAAGTTCCTTTTTCCAGGCAATTTAGAAAAATTATATCATTCAAATATGCTGATTCTGTATTTTTCGAATAATACAGGGTGTTTCAGAATAAGGGACCGTAAATTGGGGATCTTAATCCTCAGATGATTTTATGATATGAAGTTCTTATTGACTATAGGTCCCGGACGCACTGTTTCTGAGATACGGGGTGTTGAAATTAAAAAAAAATGGTTTTATGAAATTATTTTCTACACCGTACACGATTTTTTTTGCGTTTTAGTAGGTCATGAGTACGCATTAAGACATATTTTTTCCTACACAAAATTATGTTCAATTTTCACCAGTGGTGTCCGTACAGACATCTGTCCGAATAAATTCGGTGAAAAAATTGGTACGCCAATGATTTGTCTCGAATTTTAAATTATTTTCTTAATTACCATATCATTCACAATAAGAATGGTTTCTTGAGTTTTTTACCTGCGACGAAGAAATTCTTTGATTAGGTACTTCTAAAATCGTCTGGACACAGATTAAGGCAGCTTAGTCGCCTTCATAAGTGAATAGTTAAACTTTTTTTTATCAAAAGCAATGGCGTACCTTTTTTCACGAAATTCAAAAATGTGTTTTATTGCCTACTCATATCCTACCAAAATCGTGAACGGTGCCGAAAATAATTTGGAAAAACGTTTTTTTTAATTTTCAACACCCCCTATCTCAGAAACAATGCGTCAGAGAGCCATAGTCCATAGGAACTTTATATCATAAAATCATCTGAAGATTAAGACCTCGAATTCACGGGAACTTATTATGAAAATGAGTACGCATTTAAACACATGATGAAATTGCATTTTTTTCTCAGAAAGTATTCGGCGCAGGTAAAAAACTCAGGAAACCATTCTTATTGTAAATTATGTGGTAATTACGAAAATAATTTAAAATTCGAGAAAAATCAAAGGCGTACCAATTTTTTCACCGAATATATTCGGACAGAAGTCTGTTCGGACGCCACTGGTGAAAATTGAACATCATTTTGTATAGAAAAAAATGTGTCCTAATGCGTACTCATGACCTACCAAAACGCAAAAAGGAATTGTGTACGGTGTAGAAAATAATTTTATAAAACCAATTTTTTTTTTAATTTCAACACTCCGTATTTCAGAAAAAGTGCGTCCACAGGAACTTTATGTCATAAAATCATCTAAGGATTGAGTTTTCGAATTTACGGTCCCTTATTCTGAAGCACCCTGTATATGTAGGGGAAAATGGGGTAATGGCGGTCAGTTGGGATCTTTTTGAAATAAAACTCAAATTATAAATCACATAACATATCTATTCGGCATTGAAGGACTATTAATTGAGGTCTGAGTAATAATCTTTGGAGTATACGATTTATTAGTAATAATAGTTTGAAAAATTAAGTTTTTGACCACTATTGCACTCACGTGAGGGCAATGGAAGTTGCCACACTTCGTACGCATAGGCAACTTCAATTTTTTTCATCTGTGGGCATGACCACCATTGACTACTGACCATGATTGCCCTATCTTCCCCTTCAATCGGTCGAACACGAAAGGCATCTGATAAACATACAAAAGCTCTTTCTGAATCAGTAATCATAAAGATTCTCGTGTTCTTCAATATCTTTATTATCGTAATATCCACAATTCTTTCATTTTTCTGCATCTTCCTGTTAAGCCGTAAATGGACCTCAGCCAATGTATCCTGAATGAATGAAAAATAATCAGCATAATCTTCCCATGAATCCTGAAGAAAAACTTCATTTAATTATTTCCATAAAAGAAGGCATTTGCATGATATCTTCTCATTTTGTTATGATTAACTTCCCTGACTACCAAGTAGTTATCATCTAGGTCAAAACGAATAGCTGGAGCGTGATATGAATACATATCGAATGCTATATGAAATATATCACGACTACCGTTTCCATATTTACCCAAAATAAATATCAGAACGTTTGTTTTATTAACAAATCAGTTATATATGTATTTGCTCATATCTGTTTTCGATAAAATGAAGCAATGGAATTGATATACCATTGTGCCAATCGCTTCAATTGTAGAATTTTTCCGAACAGTTTTTATTTGACTTATTGATTGCAAGTGAATCAATTCGAATTAATTTCGGTTACGAGCATTTGATATTTATGTTTTATGGTTTTTCATCAACGCTTTATTTTGAACAGGGCCGTTCATATTGTGCATCCACAAATTGCTTCCAGGAATGAAACGATCACGACAAAATAAAAATGAATCCTTATAGCATATACAACAATATTTTGAATCAATATCGCTGACATGTTTCTCACTATAACTTAATATTCATTCAATGCAGACCCAAATATTCCACAGCACATATTCAACTCTATAAATATGAACCAAGCTTCTGTTAGAGACAGTATGACAAATTTCGTATCCTCTACAAGAGACAATTTGACATACCAGGTTTGAACCATCCATCAATTGGCTGTCTTTTTCTTTTTCACGTCGACACATAAAAGTGGAAATTAATATCAAGAGCAACTCCATTTTTCAGGGGTATGCCAAACCCAGCCCTGAATACAAGCTGAGTTGAGGCTCTTTTGTATCATCCCGGCCCTCTTCATATTAATTGTTGCCATTGAATGGTTTATTATTCGGAATTAATGGAGAAGCATTGCTCTATTATGAATTTTAATAGTTTCATTTATAGGGGTTTTAAAAATCATTCACCATCAAATGTGAAATTAGGATAGACCCTGTTTTGTACCCTGATTAGCCAAGGTAGTCTGATTTTTGTCCCCTGACTGTTAATAAGGATAATGGTCTTCTGGACAGCCATGTCCAAGTATGTGTGGTTTGATTTGGGAATGACAGCAGGATTCTATTTTCGTGTTCCTTCGTGAGTCAAGTCTCTTCTCTTTCTTTGGTTGAAGTATTTGTCGGTTTTTCTTGTTCTTTTTTACTGACACCAGAGTTTTCTTATTTTCTTGGTCGATCATGAATTGAATTGTATCCTCCATGATGTTGTTGAATACTCATTGTGTTGGCTCTGGAGGAAAAGGATCCTCTTTGCAGGCCCTGCTTTATTCAGGATTGTAGATTGTACGAGGAGATATTGAAAAATTCTTAGCCTACTATAGAACCAAACGAAATTTCAATGTCAAAATATTTTATTACTCAACATATTATCCTCTTCATTGAATACACCTTTTACAGCGAACCGGCAACGTCTCTAGATCTTCCAAAAAATGTTTCTTCTTGCTCTGCAATCCAGTCCTTCACAACATTTATTACCTTCTCGTTGGAAGAAAATTTACGACCTTTTCAACTTTTTTCAGTTGAGGAAAGGGATGATAGTTGGACGGAGCAAAATCTGGTGAATAAGGGGAGTGTTCTAGTAATTCTAACCCTAAATCACGAATTTTTTCATGACAAAATGAGATTTGTGTACTGGGGCGTAAAAACAAAATACCTTTGGATAGCTTTCCGCGTCTTTTCTCTTTAATTTTTTCCCGTAGATTGGTCAGTAATGTCGAATAGTAATCTCCAGTTATTGTTCTACCCTTATTCAACAAATCAATCATGATAACTCCATGGCCATCCCAAAAAACTGAAGCAAGAACTTTTTCAGCAGATTTTTGGACACGAAACTTCTCAGGTCTTGGAGAACCAGAGTGTCGCCATTCCATCGATTGTTGCTTTGTTTCTGGATCGTAGAAATGTACCCAAGTCTCATCCATATTAACAATTCGGTTTTAGAAGTCTACATCGTTTTCAAATAGAGCACAGATCGAACGCGATGCTTCTACCCTTGCACGCTTTTGGTCAACATTCAAACATTTGGGGATCCATTTTGCAGAAATTTTTCACATGTCCCAATTGACGTGAACTATATGATGAACGCATTCGTATGAAATCTTCAGTGCTTCAGATATCCGTTCCAGCCCAATTCGACGGTCTGATAAAATCATGTCATGAACTGCATCGATATTTTCGGGGACTGACACAGAAACTGGCCTTCCCGATCGGTCATCATCTTCAATGGAAAATTTACGTCTTTAGAAGCTTGCAGTCCAATTTTTACGGTCGCATACGAAGGACATTGATCACCAAGGGTATTAAGCATATTTTCGTAAATCTGCTTACCTCTTAACCCTTTTAAATACAGGTACTTGATGATGGCTCGATATTCCAATTTTTCGATTTTTACAATTTCGGTGGACATCTTTTTTTTTTAAATTATTGTTCAACTCTGGTTTACTTTTTTGACGTCGAACTCTACACTGACACTTCTATAATAAGTTATTGTTCGTTGATATGGTATCGAAATATTTTGTTTATGCATGGACCTGGTCTAGGCTAACTAGATATCAATGCATCCTCGTAGGTCTTCAATCTGCATATTATCTGTTTGACAGTTTGATGCATGAACTCTTATTGACATATAATGACAAGACAAAGATGATCAATATGCAAAACATGAACCTGTACAGCTCAGTTCATACAGATGAAACTGGAGACTCTGCTGTGATTCCTGGATCCCATTTCCTTCCCGAACCTGGAAAAATATAACAGCATGATGCTATAAGATTGATTCGATTCGTAACCGGTCTCTTTTCCGTTCCAGATGGAATTCCCAGGAGAGCGGGAATCGCACATCTGGCCTCACTAAGTTGCGTTTCAACAAAGGTAAGTGGCGATTCAATCAGCAACAATCGACCTGAAAAATTCCATTACCTATACTCCAAGTCGTTAAACTCACTTCCGAAGATCGTGGAGACTGCAATATCCGTCTGGCCATTCTTTACTTTCCGCCTAGGCCGAGCTTGGACAGGCGGGCTCTTGTGAAAAGGCTAAATTGTTTGACGGGTCAAGTTTTACAGCTGTTGCCGGTATTGATTGTCCGGCGTTATTTTTCGTTGAATGATCCGTAAACACAACGAGAAATATTTCGGAATAAACCTTGTGCAAGATCAAACTCAACTGTCCGCCATTTCGAACACTTGAATTATATCAATCAGTTTTATCCGACACAAAATTTCTGCATGATTCGATGCATTAAACTCTTTAGAGTAAAAAGGCAGCCCTCGTTTGAATCCATAGTTTTTAAGTTTGCATTAGAGCTCATGAAGATATATCTGAATTTTGTCCAGTCCCACTATAACATGGCTATGAAATAATAAGCCATTGGGTAAACAGTTGCCTCATTCTTCATTTCTTTGATAACATGGAACAAATTTGGACAAATTAATGTGTTAAATTCCGTCCTGTGGATTTAAGTGCAACAAAGAATTGTCATGCAAGAATAACCGAGGATTTATAAATCATCTGAATACCTCCATTCTCATTCCGACAAAGTAGAGGAACACATTGTTGTTTCTCCATGAAACTGGCTCAGGTATTATTCCTCTGACGTTGAACTTGATACTTGCCTACCCTAAAGTGTTTTCTTGTACTTGGTCAGTTTTTCTCGCCTGTAGTTGCAAAGCTTTGAGATCCTGAAAGATTAGTTGGTAATTAACACCCATTCCTTTCATTCTCGAATGACAGGGAACCCAGAGACCATATGCCTACCTCATTGAGTTTTCTTTGACACCCCCAAATGAACTTAGAGGCAATGACATAGGAGCTCAGTGCTTTGATAGCTGCTTGACTATACGAGTGAATGGCTTTATCGCATTCTTTCTAATTTTATGTATAGTTATTCTGAAAGATGTGTGATGTAGCCCTTCACTCGGATAATAAAGCTGCTATTGAAGCAGCCATGTGTTAGTTTTGATGAGTTCTTTTCACACCAGTCATGTCCAAGTATGTTTGGTTTGATGTGGGATTGACAGCAGGAATTTATTTTCGTATTTCTTTGTGAGTTGAGTCTCTTATTTTTCTTTGATGAAGTTTCTTCTTGTTTTTTTTAGTGGCACCAGACTTTTCTTAATTTTTTGGTCGATCTTGAGTTTTATTGTATCCTCCTTGATGTTGTTGAATCCACATTGTGTTGGCTTTGGAAGAAGAGGATCCCATTCACAGGGACTGTTTTCTTTAGGATAGTAGATTGTGGGTCTTCAATCTGCATATTTGTTGGTAGCAGATATTGATTCTCTCTACTGGATACCACTTTTGATGTTGAAGGTCTCTTGGCTCGACTTTTCCTTCGTTTATTTTAGCTAGGGAAGTTCTATATTGTCTTTAATGGCTTGGCTCAGCTGTTGATTATCTTATCTGCCTCTGGAATCTTCTCAGATCTGGAAGCAGAAGATCATCGTCTTTGGCACACGAATCATTTTGACTCTGAAAGCTGTAGATTTTTTTCGTTAGAGATCTACTTCGCCGGATTCTTCTTGTCTCTGGAACTTGAGGATTTTCTTGCCTGGTGCTGTGTTTTTCTACGTTGGATTCAAGGTGGATATTGAGGTTTGAAAGTCCTTACGGTGTGTCTTTCATGGCACGTTTTTCCACCAAAGACATGCTGTAAGTCTGCATCCAACCCACAGGTCCAAAAAGTTTTATTTCTTCGCAGGAATATCGATTGCGTCTTTGTGGTTTATTGATCGAACTTGGAACATTGGAAGCATGAATAGCTTGATTTATGAAGCCTCTAAGAGAAAGTACTTCGAATATTCTTCGCCGAGGCAAGAAATATTGTAAATTTAAGACCTTCCCCTCGTGTTCCTTTCAGATACTCAAAAAAGTAAGAGAGTGAAAGGGAAAGAAATTTCAGATGTTAGTGAACCCAAGCTCAAGAAGGAGAATGTGATATTACCATCGATATTTGAATCGAAAGAACAAAAGCAATGGTAATAAAGAAAGGCTGAAATTAGGCGAGACTATAAGGGGAAACTCTTGGACAATGGTCACAGTCTTTGCTGGATTCCCAGGTACTAAAGAACAGATATGGGTTGTTGACATTCGAACAAAGAGAAGTGCCTATAGAGACCAAGTAGCCAATCTGTGTTGGATATCAGTTGAGGCAGAGGAATTGAATAAGAAGATTTTCCCTGCAAGGAGGAGAATTCTAAGACTTAAGCCAGAGCTATATTTTCGAATTTTCATAAAACATAACAAACATGAATAAATATGAGTTGTCACTTCAATAGGAATAGATTAATAGATAGAAATTATGAATATTAATAATACAAAGAAAACAGGAAGATATGTATTAGCCACAGTATTCGGAAAATGCTGAGGTCTGGTTGTTTTATTTCGTAATGAGGGGAAATAATCTTGAAAATCCCACACAAAATAGCGGTGTACCCCATTGTACTCGCTTAAATTACCTCCGGGAATGTTTTCACGGATAGTAGCAGTAGTCAAGCCTGAAATATTCAAGTGCTAAGCCGATTATTCCTTCGCTACCCAATATATTGAATCCCCAAGAGTTCGGCGAGCTCCCAACCTGAGCCAGCACGAACGGATTGGAGCCAAACACTTACACAATAATTGAGTAAATGCTGCTACCTCGTTGTGTAAGTATTCGCGGTTACTCATGTATTTCACGAGTGATAAATTCGAGCCGGTAGAAGTGTTACGTTTAGTATCGTCTCCTTTATCATGGGGATGAAGGGAGAATTCGAGTCTCCAACAAAGGGTTGCTTAGTTCTAATGCCGAAAGGGACCCGTTAAATCCCATTAATAATTGAAGGGAGTTAAAATTTAATCGCGCAATGATTTCAACATCACTTAGTGAGGAGTGAGAATTTCTATTTTGGGTTCGTGGCCCTTGTTACTTATCAGACGTTCTGATAAATAAGGGTTGGCACACGGGGCTTTCTGTTGATTGGGGCCACATAACGAAATGTGTCACGATTTCAATCATAGTTCTGGTCATCTGTCCCATTCCTATTGGGATCTGTTTTGAAGATATCAGAAACTTATTGGGATGTGAGAATTAGGATTGACGTATGTCAATAGACGAGTCCATTCATGCTGGCCAACTGTTTAAAAATACCTGAAAATCACTCATTCAGCTCTTACCTGAAAGCTTTAACATTAGATGTCACGAAGGTCTTCATCAAAAGCTATAAATTTTTGTTTTCTTATGTTTTCATTAATGGAAATCTATGACTTTCCAACCTAGAAAACGAGTTGTTTTGTTGTTTATATTTTTACTTGCTCCTAAGCTGACTTAGAAATTACAATATCAATGGCTGTTTCAGGTATTCTTGAGGGATATGATCCTCGTAATTCGAGGTACTGAGCTGTGACTTCATCTTTCTGTAAGATGGAAATTAGAAAAGGTGAAGTAGGTGTCTGAGCGAAAAGATTTTTATGTTTCAATCCTCATGATATATTTGAATTTTAGGCCAGTAGATGATTATATAACAATGTAGCAAAGTACTAATACTGGAAAAAACTGTTTTCAATTGCTCTTCAAGGAAAAGTAAAAACACGGCTATTCGTTTTGATAAATTTCCTGAGAAAGATGCCTCAACACTCAATATCACTAATGCCTTTGGCATATTGAATAAATTGGACTGGAGAAAAGCATGGATAGACTATTGATGGGAAAACTTGCTGCAAAGAATGTGTGTTTGTTCCCTTCACATGGACGATTATGTCAAGTTAATTTCAGATTCATATCCAGATCGAAAAATCCATAAATAGATTGCTTAAGAGATATTAGTTTCAGTATAAATAAGACTGAAAATGTTTGTGAAGTAGCCATTTTTTAGGGAGTTTCTCAATCAACTGCGAACAATATTTTTAGTTAATTTATTGTGTGTATTTAGCTGATATTTTGAGAAGTAGTATTCACTGGCCAAGTTCTGATGTTGAATTGATGAATTTACCACTATACATATCAAGAATATACTATGATTTGAGAGTGATACTTGATTATAATGATTTTCCAGTACAATGATCTTAATTTCTCATGCGGCATCAGAACTTATTCACATCCAGATCATAGTCTATGGCAGTTGTAAATACTTTTCTGTTGTTATTCTATAGTAAGTTTTCATGCAAATGAAAAACATTCAAAACAATCATTTATTTCCCTAATTTCCTTTGAATTCTTTGTAGAATTTCTATCCAATTAGAAGGGAAAAGCCATTTATACACCTTTATTCAATAAACTCCACAATACAGGGTTGATAATACATTAATTCACTGAAAGTCTTCCTATGATCTCCACAAATTCAAAGAAAACACCTATGATAATCAGTTTTACATCTTGCAACAGGTCTTTAAACGAGTGCTCCTTCATCGGAAATTAATGAAATTTGAACTTGATATTTCTACAGTATCTTGAATAATTTTTACACAGTTAATAGAAACATCTCGTTAATAAGAATATTATAAAAAACAAAGACTCTAGCGAAATCCTCATTTGATTCGAAAAATTCAAATTCTCCATTCGAACATTTTGTTGGGGATCAGAGACAAACTGGTGGGGATATTTATTTTCCATTGATGAAACCCTAAGAAAACAAAAATTTATTAATAGATAGATAACTTCCTTGATTAATATATTCAACGTGTAGTTGACAGGAACTAGGAATCGGGAATGAATTAACAGACCTCAGCTAATGCCGACGTTTCGCAAATATATTTTTGCTTCTTCAGGGCTAAAATAGAGACAACATCATTTAAAAAACACAAAAATAAAAATTTTAAAAGAGTAAGGGACGGCGCGGGTTGATTGTGATTTCTTTCATTCGATTTGTTTGTATGCTACACATCATGTATAAATATTAATTTGTGTGGGCGTGCTCGAGAATTTCAGTATGCAGTTGTCTTTCGCTGATTGAACGGTTGATGTTGAATTTTGAAATTTATGTTATGAACGAGTTCTTCAGAATTTCTCGATGTTTTTCTGGTTGGTTGTTCATGGTTGCACCTTGGGGAGAACATAGTTTGGCTTTGGTAAGTTTCGGCTGGTCGTGACGTCTGAAAATTGTTTTACCATTCTAATGTAGAATTTGATGGTATATTTGATTTTGTTAGTGTTTAATTCAATGTGTAAATCTTCAAAATTTTTATTTTTGTGTTTTTTAAATGATGTTGTCTCTATTTTAGCCCTGAAGAAGCAAAAATATATTTGCGAAACGTCGGCATTAGCTGAGGTCTGTTAATTCATTCCCGATTCCTAGTTCCTGTCAACTACACGTTGAACAAAAATTTATAGCTTTTGATGAAGATTTTCGTGACATCTAATATTTTCAGGATACACTAATTAGGGTTAAAGCTTTCAGGTGAGAGTTGAATCATTGCGAAAAAAAAGAAGTGATTTTCAGGTATTTTCAAGCAGTTGGCCAGCATGAAGGGACTCGTCTATTGAAGAGAATACAGGGTGATTCACATTAGACGTTTCTGGTGAACCAGATATGGGATCAGTTTGAAAATTTGCATGAGTGCATTATCGGACATTCTATACCCAACTGAAATATTTTCGTAAATGTGGTGTTGCCACTTCCATTAGAAAAAAAGTAGCTACTTTGCTTATTCATATGGAACACCTGGTATATCATATCATGAAAATTTCTTTCATTCTACATATATCATGCCTATACCTAACTAGTCAAATTTCGGACTTATGAGCATTTATTTGTCAAAATGTCCCTTCAGAATGGTATTCCCATTCGGTATTTGGTAGGCAGGCCATGATTACTATTCGACTGTACCTTGTGACATTTTCCTAATAATAAAGGCTGGCCAATTCCATGGTCCCAAGCACCTTATCCACCGATCGTCAAAAAGTCTCTCCAGTTAATAATAAACAAATTCATGAGCACTTCGTTTGAATAGTTTCATTCCATCATTTCGAGGGTATTTGCCACTTCTGAAATGACGAAAATGTCGAAATTCAAGTTTCTTGGTGAATTTATTATTAGTAGAATGTCACAAGGTACGGTCGAATAGTAATCATGGCCTGTCTACCAAATACCGAATGGGAATACCATTCTGAAGGGACATTTCGCTCAATAAATGCTAATAAGTCCGAAATTTTACTAGTTAGGTATAGGTATGATATACGTCGAATGAAAGTAAATTTCATCAGCTTTCTGAATTTCTGATAATATCCAGGGCATTTTATTTGAAATAAACAACTTTCGGTCACTTATTCAAGCAACCGAAAAAACTGTCTTTTTTACCACCCTGTATTGAAGTAACGTAGATCAGGCTGATGTGCTGGAAACATTCATGTATCACCTAACTCCAAACCAAATTTTAATGCCATAGTGTCTTTCAACCCGAAGTTATCAGCCTTTTTAGAGGTCATGATTTTTGGCGAAAAAAATTGAAATTAATTTATATTTCGAAAACAGATAGGTATAGGTATAGGTAAATGTTGAGAAAAATTTTCAAGAAGTTGTTTTGGATTCCAAAAATGATATGATATACCAGGTGTTCCATATGAATAAGGAAAGTTGCTACTACTTTCTAATGGAAGTGGCAACACCGCATTTACGAAAATATTTCAGTTAAGTAGAGAATGTCCGATAATGCACTAATGCAAATTTTCAAACCGATCCGATATCTGGTTCACCAGAAACGTCTAATGTGCCATCCACCGTGAATCACCCTGTATACACACATCTTCGATAGTCTTGGCTCCCCCATTTTATATCGAATATATTGTATTTCAAATGGAGGAAAATATTCATCTCATTTCCAGAACATAGATTGTTTATTTCTTGAGAAACCTAGTGGTGCCAAGCCTTAAGACGATGTGTATAATTTCCCGATATGGGAATCTCGACATCCGTATTCTTCCTGGGATTTTCGATTCACATATTGCCATTCTTTGATTTTGCTTATGAGAGAATTTACCATACAGTCCATTTCAGTCTCCAAAAGGAGTGGTTCACACTCATGCTTGAATATGAACCCGCCTGTAGCTCGTATAATAAAAATTCTGCACCCTAACTGTTGAACGAGTTGATAAATTTCCGCGGTTTACTCCGTTGCTACATAAAGCCCGACATAATATTTCCGAAATTTTATTCGCATACGAATTGAGATAACCTACGTCTGTTCAGCATTCTGGACATGTCGCATGCTCAAAAACTATAGCGAACTCGCAGAATATTTATCAGACTCTCGGCATCGGGGTGAAATGCCTAGAGTGGAGAATTAAATGAGGTTGACATACGTTAACGAATGGGGCCAGTTAAGAATTCATGTCATTGCTCGATATGTAAATCGGAATATGGCGAACGGACTCTTTAACAATCATAAGAATCATAAGCATGCTTCGAATAGTAATGGTCTCTGTTTACGAGAAATTTTCTGCCCCTCCAATCGTGAACGAAATCACTGTGTTTCTGACACTTCCACTCTGATAAGAATAGGGATATTTTTGAAGAATGTGTCTCCATCGAAATAATCAGGGGCGACTTTAATGACGAGGATTGAAAACCCAGGTTAATTACAGTCGCCCCTGGAAATATCTCTACCACTCTGAGAAGACTAGGCATATTTTTGAAGAATGTGTCCCCATCGAAATAATCAGGGGCGACTGTAATGACCAAGATTGTATAACCAGATTGTATATATGGCGCTGATGACGGCTAATGAGCCAGAAACCGGTACGTCATTATCCTGCTGCGGTGGTGCCACCCGGTGGTATACTTTGGAAATTAGATCTCTACTAGTCCATTTCCCTCATTGATTATTCTTTGTCTTATGGACGTGAACCTTGAACCTCTATTTTGGATAACCAGGGTCATTACAGTCGCCCCTGGAAGTATCTCTACTACTCTGAGAAGGCTATGCATTTTTTGAAGAATGTGTCTCCATCGAAATAATCATGGGCGACTGTAATGACTTCAGATCATTGAAAGATGAGACAGCATCTCATTCATGAATTCGAGAATTTGTGAAGCCAAAATTTAGTCAGCATTCAATGCGTCGAACGAAGATATCATAAGATAGCAATATTATTAGATCTGAGCGTGGCAAAATTGCGGAATCTAACTTTGAAAGGTTCAATGGCGTGGTGTTAACGGCATTGAGGAATGGAAATAAAATTACAAGTGAATCTTTTTGACGAATTCATGCAATGTTCGAACACTTAAACAGATTCTGAGTTAGGTGATCAAAGTCAGCTAAATTTAGAATTGATTTTTCTCCCCTCAATATCGGAAGGGAATCTGAAAAGTGAAATTCGAAAAATCGAAGAATCTACGCAATGGTTACTCAGGAATGATAAGATTAGAACATGGCTGTGTAAACTCAAATCAGGATTCGAATAGTCCAATTTACCACAAACAAGACACATACCATTTTCAATGTATTTTGCTAATAATATTCAGAAATGAATTCAAATTCCATGTTTCCTACGCGATGTCCTGATGACAAAACTGTTCGAAACGTCATTAGTACCACAAAATTAAAAAAGCTGAACGAAAATAATGAATGAACTGGCCACAGATTCAGAAAACGGTGCTGCCGTAACATGCCCATTCTTATCTGAAACAAAAATGGCCGAGCCGTTTCGCGAATATTCCGGTACCTTAGTATATGTGATGTGACGAATTCACTATATTTGAAGATACAAATATGTAATCATTTTTGACCCTGACGCACAAATGAGTAAATGAATTCCAATCTAAAGTACTTTTCATTTTGATTGAGAGTTCATTTATCAGAAAATTCAACGAACGTCACAACGTTGAAAAAATTTCTACTACCTTTTGATTCCGTAGTTGTACAGTTACCCTGTTTAGTTCTGATGATTTTGAAAATTGGCTTCACTATTTATTATTGAAAGGTGCGTCTTCTCTGTCTATAGTCTAAGGTAACGACCAGGTTTGTATAACCCGGGTCATTACAGTCGCCCCTGGATATATCCACGAAACTCTCAAACAACTGATTTCAAAAAGCATCGCTGAGTTACTGGAACCTTATGGAAAACTGTAGCTAGGGAGACACTCCGGAAGGCGAAGAAATATTTGACCAGTTTTCCATACAGCGGCGTAGCTACGTGGGTGCAAGAGTGTGCAGTGCACCAGGGGCCCCCGACCCCAGGGGGCCCCCAAGCGCTGACCATCAAATCGCGTTTGAACTTAAAAAAAATTCAAACTTTGATTTTTCTCTGTGATCTATTATGTGAATAACATATATTCGTGCATTAGCTGAAATAGTTATGAAAAATTCTTGCAAATAAGAGCGAAAACAAGCAGAAATTAAAAAAAAATTTAATTTTGAATTTATTTTCCTCGGCGCATTCTCAATGATATCAATTATGCATCTGAAGTATTACAAAAATGCGATGTCAGTTTGGGCGACGTATGCAGAGCTTTAGAAGAGACGAATACAAAGAAAAAAATTTATAGTAGTGACTTCGAGTCCTTCAAGTACAAGCCTAGAGAAAATTTGATAGCATATGGTAAAGATCCCCATTTCGAAGAAAACCTACAAAAAAAAGGTAAAAATATTTCGATGAATTAGCTGCCGATCACCGATTTCGAAGCAGGGGAGAATTTTCCGAAATAAATATTTTCAAAAGAGTGCTCGATACAATAATTTCTCAATTTTAGAAGTTGCCCTCTTATATTTCGGTTGCAGTTTTCAACAAACTGCCGAATCATTGGAAACTATTAAGTTTCATTAAATTTAAAAGAGAATTGAAGGCGCTCCTTGTAACAAAAGCGTATTATTCGCTCTCAGAGTTTTTCTGCGACACAAACCTATCTGTGATATAAGTATATGTTGTCCTAGACTGTATGTTCATTTTATGTCCATATTTATTTTAATTATGTGTTATTTATGCTGAAAATTGACGAGTACACGCTATTGTATCAAGCCTGTAGTACAATAAAGATTTGATTGATTGATTGAATTCAAGTTTCGGGTGTATGACTGCAGTCAACAAAATTTGGAATTTTCACCATCATTTCCACTAGATATAGGCAGACGAAAAAACTGTAATTCAAAGCTCCGACCAATTTCAAAGTAAATATTGCGATATGAAAGGGACCAACTTTTCAATTCAAGTTCTTAATATTTATCACCTATTTCTACCTGAATTGAATAAGGCATGGACAATTTATGAATTCTGTATGAAAATACGGAATGCTGGAATGCGATCTAACAGAAGTATTTACCACAATATTACTGTTCCATACAATCTTCCTGTCACCTCTGTAGAAGCTGAAAGATCTTTCAGCAAATTGAGAATAATATAAAATTATTTGCGGAACACTATGAGCGAAGCACAACTGCGATATTTATGGCTTATACCTATCAATTGAAAATTAAGCTGCATTAAGTCTAGATTTGAGTGAAGTCATTGAATCTTTTGCAAAAGTAGGTCTAGAAAGAAGTTGTAAACATATTTTTTCCAAAGGAATAAATGACTTCAAATCTAGCCTTGATGGACCTCTAGGTTCGAATCCTCAATAATTAATTTGAATTCATTCCTTGAATAATTTATTCTTATTGTGATTTTACCAAATAATCTAACGTATCAATAAGAAAAATAAGGCTAGAAGGTCATGGTGACAATGACAATTTTTTTGTGAATATTTGTATATATAGTAAATATCTATATATAAATGTTTTCAAAGCCCTCGTTTTCATCCACATTGATATACCATTAATTTAATGAATTTAATATACCTACTCAAATACATAAATAACAACATAATTAATTCAAGTACGAGTATACTCCTCAACTGTACCTTCAGTAACTACATATGCTTCTTCGAAGTATTTATATTTTGACTCGAAAACAATTCATTAAGGGGCCCCTCTTCGATTTTTGCACCAGGGCCCCGGACTATCTAGCTACGCCACTGTTTCCATATCTATGATTTCACAGGTCAATATCCGAAGAAGCGTTTCTCTGTTCTCTCATATTTTCATTAAACTTATCTCATTTTGAGTTCAATCTCTAACCATAAACTCGATTCTCTAATATATCTTGATGAGAACATCTTCTCCATCACCGAAAATGCCAACGGTAGCCGAAGATCCAATATCGCCTTCATCACCATGATTAAATTCCCAAAAATTCCGATCCAGTGTATAAATTATATCGAGACAGCGGAGAAGTTCGATTCGTCTTTATGAATTCTAGAAGAGACGGAAACAAACCGAAGTGATTAATTAATTATTGACGTTGATATCCTTGGCCCTCTCCATCTTCGTTCGTCTGATAATGCCAATAATGATATTCAGGGCTCTCGAAGCTTGTCAGCACGCCTAGGCCACTTCGGGTGACACGAGACTTTGAAGAGAGACGGTCGTTCGAGACTAGCCTCCTTCGGAATCAATAGAACGAGATGCTCGAGTTCTTTGTTCCGAAGTTCAAAGGACGCAGTTGAGGGATATGTAGGTGTGTAATCAAACTTCATAGTCGAGAACCAAAGATGTGGTGTTCATTGAGAGGAAGGAATCCTTCACAGAACGGTCTAAGGTCTATGGATTCATGAGTATACAATTGGGGCATTGTGCTAGTGGACCAGAATAGTCTTTGTGATATTATATGGACAAACCTGATTTGAAATTGAAATGAGCCAGTATGAGCGTTTTTGCAGTTGGTTTTCGATAAATCAACTTGAATCTCCTGTTAATCTTCCTCAGAACATGTCAAAACTAGATAAGATAGATATTTAACTTTTCCAAGTAACTGTTTGAGCCTCGAAGGAAATCTTGATCCACATATAAATGAGGTTAACTGAGTATCACCATTCTCAAATGAAATACTTTTATCGGGCTCTATAACATCGATGTCCCTTGTGACCTGGTGTGAACCCAGAAAGTCAGTTCGATGAACCCAATACTCAGGGTATGTAACAACAACAGGTTTTGACCTATGCATTCCCTTACGAGTTCTGAAAGACACCATCTTTACAGGGAGTGAGTCCTTGACATGTACATAAATTTCAACTGAAGATTCTTGAGGCCAAAAAGAACCTTTTTCTCATTTTCCATTTTCCGAATTCGGCTCTGTTAAAAAGATATAACCATTTATAGAAAAATTGGGCCAAATACGTGCCTGATATGATTTTCTGCAAAGACCTCAAAGTTCTTATTTCTTGATTTAAATTGAGTTGATTCATTTAGGGAATACTCAAATACTAACCTTTCTTGAATAAGAATAAAAAAACACGATATTTCTCAACAAAAACACTCAGATCTCTCCGATTATATCTTCAATTGAAAGTCATATGTATCCTATCAAAATAAGTTTCTTCTTCTAATTTCTTGAAGGTTAGTTTGTAAAACTAATTACTTGTGAATATTTGTGTGATATCCCAAAAATATCTTGTAAAAAAAGTTTTTTCATCCAATTTATAATTAATCAACCTAACCTAACCTATTTTGCGTACAAAGGTACAAAACAAAAATGTTCAATGGCAGAACTATCACAGAGCTTTTGAGAGAACGACGCCAGATTGTTGATTTCCTCTTTGAACAATGGTGCGAGGTAGCATCAGGCGCGCAATCTCAAACCTTATATTGTTGTTCTGTGACGCAAACGTCATCGTCGGTGAACTACTCATGCTTATAGCGTATAGCGCAACCGGCGCGATTTGCAAGTGTAAACAAATATGGAAGACATTTGTTCTAGAGCTATGCAGCTATGTTGTTATAAACGGGAAAATTGATTATTTCAGGTGTTTTCCTTTCATCTCGTGATGAATATTTGGATTTCAGTTAATTAATGTAAAATTGACCGTGTAGTGTCGAGTTTATGAAATTCCAAGAGGATAGGTATTGTTCAGATATAAACTGAGTATCATTTTATTTATTATTAATTTCAATTTGATACGTGATTTGTATCGACATTATTCATTCATACAGGGTAAGTCTTTGACTTGTAAATATGTATATTTAAACTGTACATTCTTGAGGCCAAAGGAAACCTTTTTTTCATTTTCCATTTTTCCGAATTCGGCTCTGTTGAAGAGATATAGCCATTCGAATAAATCAATCGGACTGAATACGTGCCTGATATTATTCTCTGCAAACACTTCAAAATTCATATTTTTCGATTGAAATTGGGGTGATTAGATGTTCTGGGATATACAATTAGAAAATACCCAAGCACTAACTAACCTTATTTGAAAAAGAATGTAACAAAAACGATATTTCCTAACAAAAACACTGTCCGATTATTTCTGCAATTGAAAAGCCATATTTCTCCCACCAAAATAAGTTCCTTCTTCGATTTTCCTGAAGATTAGTTTATAAACACTAATAATTTGTTCATATTCTTCTCGATATTCTGAAACGATCTCAAAAAATTGGTTTCTCACTAACCTATCCTAACTCCATCAGCCAAAGTCATATGATTCGAGGTCAATGACCTAAACTTACCCAACCTCTGTGATATATTCCACAGAACTCTAGAGAAGACGATGCCAGATTGCCGATTTTCTCTTCGAACAATGGTATAGGCGAACTCAATAAAGCAGTACGTCCCCTATCGTTAGCGGATGAACTATCACAAGGACACCAGTTTTGTTCACTTTTCGCTAAAGGCGTCTAGGCGTGGCTTATTAGAAATGCCAAACGAAAAGTTCTGATTCTCGCCGATTTAGCGCTACGATCTTAATTTCAATGGCGGTCCGCTCCGCTTCGATGTAGCCGCCACGCAAGACAAGCCGTTGTTCTGTTTCTGTGTCTCCAACCCTCAACGAGTCCCATCGGCCATCAAAGGCCAGTCTTTGATACAATGAACGACGCTTACGCGGGTTTACCTTATTTATCTATCTACTTGCAGAGAATAAAGCAAACAGGTGATGATTGTGATGTGTAGACCGTGTAGTGTCGATTAAAAACTCCAAGAGGATATTGTTGAGATAGATATTTTCCTGAAGGACCGGTAACAATAAATTTTCAATAGAAACTGTGCTTATAAACTGTGAAATTTCATTTCATGCTTCTCAGAATTCAATTATTACATCGAACGTTTTTTCATCATAGAGATTTTAGTCTTGACGAAGTTGATAAACATTGACATTATTGTTAATTTGTTAAGAGACCAGAGAAGAAATAATATTTTATGATATTTAATTCAGGGAAGCATTCAGATTTTTTATGAAATTCATGATTTTTTTCCTCAAATTTCTCCGTATACAATTAGGAATAACTCGAAAACGGTTTTATTGAAAAAATATAAGAATACTTTTATTTTCTAAAATAGTTGATTCTTTCGAAAATATGAACCGTTTATTTTTTTCGATTGAATTTATAGTATTTTTGCATGAATTCATGAGACGAGTAGGCAGTAACTCTTATACCAGGAGGCATATGGAATAAGTTTCAATTCAGGAATATGTACCATGAATAGAGTAGACAATCAACCAAAATTCAGTTCCTTCGAAATATCGGTTCCGAATATATGGAAAGTGTTAATTTCATGGATTTTTGACACCCTGTATCTTTCAAACGAAACCGAATTTTGAAAAATGGTATGGGAAAAAAGTGTTTCGTCTGATGGGGGGAATCTACAGTTAAAATATATGTACAAGTCAAAGACTCACCCTGTATATCTGAATTTTGTATATCATTGATAGTTAACTTCAATATGGACGGGTAACAATAAATTTTTACTAGAAACTCTGCGTATTGAATGTATAATTTCATTGTCCTTGGTGTGCAATTTTATTTCCCACATTTGTTGGATTTCATCATCACATATCTCTACATCACATGTTTTTCTATCATTCAAATTTATATAAATAGTCTCGACAAAAATAATGAACATTCGGACAACATTGTCAACTTGTAGTGCGATGAATTTTTCAGCGATTCGATGCTATTTAAAATCCAGGGAAGCATCCAGCTTATTCTAGAGATTCGTGATTATCACGTCAAATTTCATTCAATAAAATTAGCAATGACTCGAAAACGACGCGTTTGAAAAAAACATAGGATTATATAGGTATTTTTGAGTCGACTACGCTGTACCTTTCATACCAGGAGAAATATTGAACAAGTGTATTGAAGAATATGCACCATGAAAAAAAATCAACCAAAATTCAGTTAATTTGAAATGACGGTTTCCAAGATATGGAAATAAAAGTGTTTTCTTCATGGATTTTCGACACTCTGTATCTTTCGAAACCGAATTTTAAAAAATGGTATAGAAAAGATGTGTTTCGTTTGATGAAAAGGAAACTGTATAAAACAAAAGCGAATGACATTTTAATGAGGCTCTGGCGTTTCAAAAACGTATGCTCTCTCCTGAAGAAGACGTTATTTAGGAGATTTTCATCCTCAAAATGACCAGAAAGATCTCCTTCCATAAATTTCCCCAGTCGCAGACCTTCGCCTCTTCATCTAACCTTTATTCATTTCACTCGATAGTCCATAAAAGTCGACAGCAGTCCAACAAAAGTCCAGGACTGCACCCCCTGGTGTCGAGCCAATAACTTCCTGATTTATATCGCCGATCATGGACCGTAAAGAAGAAACTCGGCAGAATGAAAAATCATTTATCGGCGCGGAATGGGGAAATATACTTTACTACCCATCCAGACTTCATAATTTACTTTCAATGTTTTCGTTGAAACTTCCAATTCACGCCCAGAACGTCGATGAGCTCGAATTTATTAGTCGAATTTCGGCCGTTCATCCGGAGATTTTAGTAGCTTCTTCCCTGATAAATTCCATGATTCATTATGTAGATTAAAAAACTTTTAATGGACAAGTTACATCGTTACACATCCTGGTCCCTGTCATCTATGTTTTCGGCGCTGCATTGTCTGAGTTGGATGGTCCAATCTCCGTGGAACATGTTGAATTCCAATTTTCACACGGAATTGACTTCGCTGTTTTTGTGAAATTCAACTTTGGATCGCGTTTTTTTTTGTATGAAAAAAAAATCAACCCATCTTGGCAACGAATCAGATATTCCTCTGGCTTCTAAAGAAGAATAAGGTGAGAAGGGGGTAATGGCGGTCAGTTAAGCTTTTTTGGAATACAACTCAAATTATAAATCACAGCTCTTTTAAGAATATCACATCACAATTCTGCATTAAAGGACTATTGATTGAGCTCAGAGTGATAAGCTTTGGAGTTACGATTTATTGGTAATAATAGTTTGAAAACTTCAGTTCTTGACCACTATTGCCCTCACGTGTGGGCAATGGTAGTCATGATGTTGACAAGATGATCAAGTATTTGATCATGCGGAATCCAAGCCAGTGCCAGCAGAGTGAGTCCAAAGCCCACAGGATGTGCATCGGTACCATACTTCGTTGATTGGGCAAAATTCCCTGCATATTAGACAATTATTTTCTGAGTTATTTTCATCCAAAGTTATCATCATCGACGCAGTGGTCGTCAATGTCTACGTCAGTCAATGAAGAGTCAGTTTCTTCCTTTCAGCCTTTTCAAGTCTTCTCTTCAACTCTTTGGTTTTTTATCCTTCCCCCTTGCATTTTTCTTTCCGTTCAATTTCTTGACCACAATTACCCGTAGTCGCGTTAAAAGAGTAAATTATGAATAGAAAAAAGAATACCATATTTTGATTCAAATTGAGCATTTTTATAAACTAGCTGGCCCGGCGAACTTTGTTTCGCCTAAATGATACACACGATGAATTTCACAAATCGTAGTCGCCGGTGATCGGAGATCAACAGCTTGGTTCTCTGATTTTTGAACTGTCAAATCGAGTTGATGCTAGATCAAGCTCCGATCACCGGTGATTATGCTTTGTGAAAACTACCGTTGAAGTTGTATGAACTCATCATCGGTATTTTTTCAAATCGGAGATAAATTAGGCAAAATATAAAAAATTTTAGAGAATTATCTTCATTTAAGCGGTATCTAATTGTTGAACATATAACTTTTTGTTTTGAATGCTTTACAGTTCTCTCATTGCAGTACCTATCATGTAATGAACGACACCACGAATGCAGATATAAATCACGATCGAATTATATGGATGAGAAACTATTCCAATTATGAATTACCTCTGATCACTCGATAACTGTATAAATCACTTTAGTTTGAACTCAAAAAACTTAAGGAACACATTTTCATCTTCGATATCTATTATATTGTCTATTGTCTTTCGGAATATACATACCCTCCACTTTTCTCGCAATTTTTGAATTTCCAGTTGACGCAATTCTTACCAAAAATTTGACTCTGCTTTGCGACTGTTGATAGCAGAAGTATAAGCCATATTATACTTTTCCTCAGAACTAATGGAAATCAAAATGTAAGGAATATGAACACAAATTATTGCCTGAAAGAACTATCGACTATTAACAAAACCCGTTCACCAGAATGCATTCAAATATTTGAAATAACTAATAAAAATTAGAACTTACTTACTATGTGAATAGCGCTTCATGAAAAGGAAAAAACGAAACTTTTTTAATATTCTCAATTTTGGCTAATCAAAATCTGATTAGTGCTCACACCATTATTTTCAAACATCTTAGCCTTTTGGTGATCAGCTTAAAATAATTGGTAAACATCTCAGTTGGTGGAGCAGCGAGATTTCCATATTTCCATGGATATGAGCTGTCACACAGAACAGAAAAACAAAAATAATATGTCAATTACTAATTATGGTAATTTCGGATTCAGTTATTTCCGCAAATATACTAATCACCCAAACAGAAATTCAAAAACGTTTCAAAAGTTATGAGAAAAGATGAGAATGCACAACTAACGATTGAAACTGATAGCCAAAATTCGATTTACTTGAAATTTCGATAAGAATTCACTGTGATATTCACCCGCTTCTTGGTCTGGTAAAAACCTTTCATGGTAGGTATTATAAGTACCACTGTACGCAGTAATTGTATATACAACGCCATCTAATGTTGGTTATATCAAATAAAGTACCTTCACGATTACGTTATTTTGTTTTGAATAAATAAAACTGTAAAAATAACTAATAATAATCAGTCATAATGTGTGAATAGCTCCATCTGAAGTGGTGAGAACGAAACTTCTCTCGTATCTTCACGAAATCTAATCATTTTAGACATCTGTACTCCTACGCTAAGTCATTCTGGTTTTGGTTAACAGTGCAGAGTTCGGGGCAACCCAAATTACACACTATATGTTTAAATCGCCATGTAACGGAGAGAATATCAAGCTGTAGTGTAACTGTAACTGTAGCAACACCTAGTGGCCTTACTTAGAAGAAGGAAAAGCATTTCCTGTATAAATAAAATTTCCATCGATTTTTTCAGAGGTTTATTGTATTTTATAATAACCAGACCGTAGACAAATCCATATATGAAGTTTCATAACGAACAGTCCAGCCGATCTCGAGTTATAAATGGTGTAACCAACATCTTTCATTTATATATATATATATAGATTTATGATGAACAGTTTCAAACAACTTTCAATGATTCACGTGAAAAAAGGAAAAATTTCCTTTCCTTGATAACTTAGAACTACGTGAAATAAGATCGATTTAGAGCGAAAACACTTCGCACGCATAGGCAGCTCAAGTTTTTTCAGCTGTGGGCATAACCACCATTGCCTACTGACCACAATTGCCCCATTCTCCCTTGAATATCTAGTTCTGGATCTGATATTCAAATCGAGTATATTCCAAGAAGATATCCTGTATCCTAGGAGAAATAACTCTGTGGCTCGATATTCATAACAGAGTAGCAAGAATGTGCATGCAACAGGCACCTAGGTGGCACTGAGGCCTCTTATGGCCTTCAACTATAAGTTTTGGTTAAGATGTCTCAACAACAGGACGATTGCTCTACTGCTAGAAAGATTAGAGTACCAATCAACAACCAAATACACAATTACAGAAGTAGTTGAAGTCACCGACAGTGGAACCTGGAAGAATTTCCCAAATTTCTCATATAGCATCTCACAAATGACAAAAGTGGAAGAGATCTGTCATTTCCTCCAGCAAGCCGTAGCTTTTCATCTTGCGGATTGTCCCCATATGGTCTTTAGCGCAACGCATGGCAGTTCGACAAATTATTCATTTTAATCCTTCTGCTCCCGTCGAAAGATAGAAAGAGCCGATGTGATCAAGACTAACGACATGCATTCATCCACACTCACGGAGCAGAGAATGGTAAATTGTTTTTTCCACTTCGTCTTCTGAACAGTCGGCGTATTTGGCGGTAATAGCAGATGGAAGACATTCAAATTTATTGCTCTAACTATGTGTACCTAGCCAGAGAAGCGTGAATTATTCAGGGGCACTGCGGTTTTGGGAAAAACGGATTGCAGCACAATTTTTTATGCTTCGGGAACGAATTCTTGTTGGGATAAATACGTACAAATGGCACAGATGGCGAGTTATGCCAGTACTAAATTGTGCCGTTCGAAATTCAAATGAAATATATTTGAACAGAAATTTCTCATTCGATTCAGCTATAAGTAGTTGGTAACAACCCAATGAACTCCATTATCTGGGAAGGCTTCAATATTCAACCTTTAACTACCGATTCAACATTTACACCGCTATTCCCCGAATAGAACTTTTTCCGTCTCCACTTTGACACCTAACTTCCCAACTCTAACGTACTTCTCAAATCTTCCTACAACCGACCCGAGCAAACTGAGAACCTTTCTGTTTAGGAATTATCCGGCTACTCTCACTTCTTCTTTGTCAAAAGCAATTGACATTTTTATTTTTCCACCTCACGTGGGCGGATTCCGAGATGGATTCTTTACCCGTACCGAGTTTTTTTCTGTTAGTGGCTCCAGCCTTAAATTTTGCGCTGTCACAGCATTCCGCCAGCAAGGTCGTGAGACAAATCAGCCTGACACCGTCTCAACATACAAATTATTTTTGATTCATTGCTTACGTTTTATGTGAAAAAAAAACAGCTTTTTTGCTTATCTTCTGGCATATATCCTGTTTCTCACGTGAAAACACCAATATAAATTTAGAAGTCCAATATACAGTGCGCGTAAAAATTATGGAACAAATTCATTTTCTCATATGTAATACCACTAGAGATGGAATTTTGCCGGCAAAATTTCTCGATTGTAATATGAAAGTTAGTTGCTCGGAAATTTCGCGAATCATATTTGTATCAAAATCACGAGCCATCAGGCGAGTGATTTCGGAAAAAATGTCATGAGCGAAATTTCCGAAAAGCAACAAACTTGAATATTACAAGAGAGAAATTTTACCTGCTTAAATTTCATCTCGAGTGGAATTCGGCATGACTTTTTCACGAGAAAATGTCTAATATTAAGTTATATGGTCACATTTGACACGGATTGCGCTATTTGGCAAATTAGAATTCATAGATTACCTAAACGTTGTTTGTTTTCTCTATGATATTCATTTCCGAAGCTATCTATGAATTGGAGAAACGTCAAAAATTTTATCGCTGACTATTCCACTCATTCCATTTGTATTGAGGAAGTTTCCGTAGCAACGATCGTTTTATCTCGACAAAATTTTCAAGCCGTCAAAACTAACAAGCTGGTTTTTCAGCGATAACATTTTTGACGTTTCTCGAATTCATAAATAGCTTCGGAAATAAATTTCTCTAGTGGTATTACATATGAGAAAATGAATTTGTTCCATAATTTTCACGCGCACTGTATATTGGTGTTTTCACGTGAGAAACAGGATATATGCGAGAAGATAAGCAAAAAAGCTGTATTTTTCACATGAAACGTAAGCACTAAATCGAAAATAATTTGTATGTTGAGACGGTGTCAGGCTGATTTGTCTCACGACCTTGCTGGCAGAATGCTGTGACAGCGCAAAATTTGAGGCTAGAGCCACTAACAGAAAAAAAACCGATACGGGTAGAGAATCCTTCTCGGAATCCGCCCACGTGAGGTGGAAAAATAAAAATTTCAGTTGCTTTTGAAAATGAAGAAGTGAGAGTAGCCGGATAATTCCTAAACAGAAAGGTTCTCAGTTTGCTCGGGTCGGAAGATTCGAGAAGTACGTTAGAGTTGGGAAGTTAGGTGTCGAAGCAGAGACGGAAAAAGTTCTATTCGGGGAATAGCGGTGTAAATGTTGAATCGGTAGTTGAAGGTTGAATATTGTAGCCTTCCCAGATAATGGAGTTCATTGGGTTGTTACCAAACTAAACTAAGGCGGTAAGGTAAAGATATCCTTAGGTCCCCAGAAAAACTCATAACAAATTTTATTTTCTCATAAACAAGGCATTCTTTCTTAACTACTTACCTTCTGTATAAAAAGTACCCGGAATTGTAAAAAAAACACATAAATTTAAATTTAATCATCAATATTTATTTTGTCTCCTTCAAAATAGTCCCCATTGCTTACAATACAACTATGATATCGGCGAACCCACTTTTCCATGCACCGCTCATACGCCGCCAAAGGTATGGCCTTCGTTCTTGTTGCGAATTTGTTTTGATGGCTTCAATGGACTCAAAACGCGTTCCACGTAGGGGCAATTTGAGTCTTGGGAATAGAAAAAAGTCGCACGGAGCTAAGTCAGGTGAATACGGCGGTTGTTCGATGGTATTTATTGAGTTTTTGGTCTTGTATTCCTTAATAATTATGGCTCGGTGCGACGGCGCGTTATCATCATGCAAAATCCACGAATTGTCTTTCCATAAATCTGGCCGTTTACGACGAACATTCTCACGCAAACGCCTCAATACACCCAAGTAATACTCCTTATTCACTGTCTGTCCTTCAGGAAGAAATTCTGAGTGCACAACACCACGATAATCGAAGAAAACAGTGAGCAAAACTTTAATTTTCGAGCGACTTTGACGTGGTTTTTCCGGATTTTTTCGGAATCATTTGTACCAATCGTATGCTTGTGTTTTTGACATACAATTATCACCAAAGGCTTTTTTTAACATTTTCAATGAATCGGCACAAGAAAATTCGTTTGCAAGACAAAATTTGAGGCAAACTCTTTGATCAACTATTTTTTCCATTGTAAAATTCGCAGAGCACTTTTGAGGTCGACTGATACTGACAGCTGTTGTAAACACACTAGTTGACAGATCGCGCTCAAATTTGGCTTGGTAATAAAGGAAGGTCCTACCAACTTTAAGAAAAAAAAATTACCGATTCCTTTTTGGCGGTTCATTCAAATAACATTTTCCGGGTACTTTTTATACAGAGAGTATAGCTGAATCAAATGAGAAATTTCTGTTCAAATATATTTCATTTGAATTTCGAACGGCACAATTTAGTACTGGCATAACTCGCCATCTGTGCCATTTGTACGTATTTATTCCAACAAGAATTTTGCCGGCAAAATTCCATCTCTAGTGGTATTACATATGAAAAACCAACTTGTAGCTTTTGGAATGGAAAGAGTGGAATAGTCAGGAGAAAAATATTTGGCAACAAAATCCTGAGACAGGTGAATTTTTGTTTCACTTTTACCAAATTTTCATGCATTTTTGAAGGATTTTTGTTGCACACAGTGCCCTCCTCATCAACCCTCTAAATTTTTTGTATAGGGAATGTGGTTCATGCGGTACTGTTTTGGCTAGGTCTTTGTATCTTTTTCACAGGCGGGCAAAAATTTTCAAGAAAAAAATTTTTTTTTTCGAAAAATTTGTAAGTTCAAAGAGGTTTTCAGTATGTGCACTTTTTCATGGCTCATTTACCTTGAGACGATGGTTCCTGATGAAATTTGTCACCGAATGAAAGTCGACCATTACAGTTTTGTTTATGCACAACTTTCAACCCCTCTCAACGCCCTCACGTGAAAAATTAGAATGTGTGAAACATCAATCAGTTATGATCTTAAGTCTGTATTTATTGATACGTTTCTACTGAAGTTGAAACTTTTCGATGAAATGTTTCAATTCGAAGAAAGAGCCATGACAAAGTGCACATGCTAAAAACTAACTTATTAAAAAAAAAATTTCTTGAACATTTCTGCGCACCTGTGAAGAAGAAACAAAGACCTTGCGAAACAAGTACCACATGACCCACTTTCCCTATTAAAAAAATTTAGAGGGTTGATGGGCATGGCACAGGGTGCAACAAAAGTTCTTCAAAAATGCATAAAAATTTGATAAAAGTGAAGCAAAAATTGACCTGTTTCAGGATTTTGTTGCCAAATATTTTTCTCCTGAGAAAATGAATTTGTTCCATAATTTTGACGCGCACTGTATAGACTGTTCGCAATATTTCGATTCATTACAAACAGCCTCATGGGTTACCCTTCTGATCACTAGTTGTAGGGCTCTATCTGGTAAACTTTTATTTTGCTTCTTCTCTTTTTACTCTTTGCTATGTACAACTATATGCAAGCAAGACTATACAAACTCAACCCTTGAAGAAATAGGGTATATTACATTCTGAGAATCAACTGATCAGTTCTAGATAACATACTATGTCCGAGTAGCCGGTCCAGAGGATGTAACAAATAGTGACAGATCACAAACAACTCAATTAACATCCGAGCGTACCTTTTGGGGATAAGAACACACTCCAATCCATTCTCATCTAATTAATCCGTTTCCCACTGAAAATTCAATAAACCTCCTTCGTCGCCAAACAATTCCTCACTGCCTTTTTCGATGGTGTTATTTACAGAGGCTCTCGACCATTCTACGAGGCCTACAAAAACGGACTCTTGAAACCAAGACACGCGCTAACCATCTCATCAGATTGAATGGGGACACAGTTGCTCACAGAATATAGACTAACGAGGACCCAAAAGTGGGATGTGGAGCTCGCAGCTGTTTATTTAAATAACTCCACTTCTTTTTATCATTCTACGCCGTGTTTTCGAATATGGAAGGACACTCCGGAATAAGTATGTCAAGCACGACCTTCAGTGTCCACTTGAATTATATAAATATAACTCGAAATCAACCCAAAATGTACAATTCATTTCATCATAGCGAAGTGCTGTAATATTTTTCAATGGATGGAAAATCACAGGTGATGGATTCTTCTATACACTAAAAAAAAAAGAATCAAAGAATTTTCATGCTCCTACACTCAACTTTCTAAATTACACGCTGTGTTCTCGCATGAAGTCCATCGGAAAAAAACATGAATTAACTGGTTCCGAACAATTTAATTGGACGCCTGTTAACGCTTTCTTTGATTTAGATGTCTTCTTATTATGCAGTACTGCGCCTATAGATGAAACATCTTTTTTAACTCATAAACATATAAATTCTGGTCACGGCACCACTTTCATTCATTCTCCTGGTTTTTGGTTCAACTTCACACATGGAATTCCAATCTTTCGAAGCCGTCAACTCGATGAAGAGAAGAATGTCTGAATTGAAATAGAAACCTGGTTTGTCAGTTCGTGAAAGAGAATTTGCCATTTCAAAATCGCATGTTTCAAGTTTTCATGTGAATCATACTTGAGGTGAATACAGACTATTCTGACGTGACGTGATTCCACGTCACGTCAGACGCGTACTGTGCTCCCATTGACCTAATATGAACGTGAACGTCAAAATGTGAGTGATATAAAAATTCAACACGTCACGTCAGAATAGTCTGTATTCACCTTTAGACCATAGATGGTCTAAAGGAATCATATAAGAAAAACTTAATTTGAGAATTGGTAATAAAGAAGCTCAAACGATTCGCGTCAGACTTTCAAATAAGTCCAATCATTTTATCAACGTATCTATATATTTTTAAACGAAGTTGTTGGTTACTCCATTTATAACTCAAGATCGGATGGACTGTTCGTTATGAAACTTCATATATGGATTCGTCTACGACCTGGTAATTATAAAATACATTAAAACTCTGAATAATTCGATGAAAAATTTGGTGGGAAATGCTTTTCCTCCTTTTGGATAACGTGTCAGAGAAAGACAGAATTATAAAATTATTTTTATTCTCAATATTGCCGCACGAGCTCAGATCTGGATTCTCACCAAAGCCCAACTCCAATTTTCATCGGCTCATTTCCCATTTTAGAATGATTAGATACATAAAAATGGGGAAATTAGATCTCTACTAGTCCATTTCTCACATTAGATATAATATGTTTCAGACATCTCAAGCAAGGCGAATATCATTTCATTATAATGAAAATTCTTTGGTGAATTGTGTTGCCTTCAACTCAGTGTTGTGGACCAAACGTCTTAGTCAAGGAGTCAAGAAGAAGAATAAGAAAACGTCTAAGCGTATTTGTATTGTGTGAAGTGAATGTACCTTGAAAAAAGTACTTCAATTCGAATTTTCAACGTTGTATTTTCAGAACTGAATACAGAATACAGTGATCAATGGTAATACATCATCTATATATATAAAAGAAAGATGTTGGTTACACCATTTATAACTCGAGATCGGATGGAGTGTTTGTTATGAAACTTCATATATGGATTCGTCTACGGTCTGGTTATTATAAAATGCAATGAAACTTCGAAAAAATCGATGAAAATTTCACTTATACAGGAAATGCTTCTCCTCCTTTTGAGCGAGGCCACCAGATGTCGCTACAGTTACAGTTACGCTACCGCTTATTCGTAGGTACTTGATTTCATATTCTCCCCGTTAGATGGGGTGTACAGTGAATATATTACCACTATAGGCACAGTAATAGTGTGCAATTTGAGTTGCCTACAACTTTGCGCCGTTGGCCAACACCAAAAAGTCTTAGCGTAGGAGTACAGATGTCTAAAATGATTAGATTTCGTACCACTTCAGATGGCGCTATTCACACATTATGACTGATTATTAGTTATTTTTATAGTTTTATTTATTCAAAATAACGTAATCGTGAAGTAGGATGTCTAGAATAATGGTGTAGGCACTGATTAGATTTTGTTGTGACCAAATTGATTATATTAGCAATGTTTCGTTCTTTCCACTTCAGGTGGCGCTATTCACAAATTATGACTGATTTTTATCAGTTATTTCAAATACTTGAATTTATTCTGGCGAACGTGGCGTGTTAATGGCAGATGATTTTGTCAAGCAATAATGTGTGTTTATATTCCTGACATTCTGATGTATATTAGTTCTTAGGAAAAGTAGAAAACTTTCATTATAAAAAGATGCCATTCTGCTGTCATGTCATAAATGACTTTAGCAAATCAGCTGTTGATACATCCATCAAATTGACAACGGAAAATACACTGAAATGATATTGCGGCACCGTCACGTTGCTATGATATTTTCGATTTGGTCGAACGTCATTCCATTCAAAAATTGACGGGTGCCTACACCCACGGCCTTCTAAAGACTTTAGATGGCCGTGCTACACCATTATTCTAGATATCTTATCGTGAAGGTACTATATTTGACATCAGCACCATTAGATGGCGATGTATTTGTTGAGGCTTTCGCGACCATCAATTTATGTCATCTGGTTTTTTTTCGAGAATTTCGGTCGTCGTTGTTTGAAATGGTCGAATAAAGAACATATGACATCAATTACTGTGTAATTTGCATAGGACTTATAGTACCATGAAGGTCTATTAATAGATCCAGGAGCGCGTGAATATCACAGTGAATTTTTATCGAAATGCCAAGTATATTCGATTTTGGCGATCAGTTTCGATCGTGATATGTCCATTCCATAGACTTATCACTTATCACTTGGATAGTAAGTCTATGGTCCATTCTCATCTTTCTCATAATTTTTAAAATGTTTTTGAATTTCTGTTTGGGTAATAAATATATTTGCGGAAATCACTAAATCCAAAATTGCTATAATTGGTAATTGACATATTATTTTTATGTGTTCTGTGTGACAGCTCATATCCATCGAAACATTTGACAGTTCAAAAATCAGAGAACCAAGCTGTTGATCTCCGATCACCGGTGATTACGATTTGTAAAATCCACCGTAAGTATGATTTAGGCGGAACAAAGTTCGCCGGGCCAGCTAGTTGAAAATATTCCTCATCCATATAACTCGATCGTGATTTATTTATTCGCATTCGTAGTATCATTTAGGCGAAACAAAGTTCGCCGCGCCATCTTGTATAGATATAGAATTCATTTAATTATTGCGAGGTGATATATTTTTTTTCAATGGATGGAAAATCACAGGTCAGTTTTTCTATAGCCTCCGTTACAAATCCGAAAGAAGCACTTTCACGCTCTTTCACTCTTCCTTCTACATTACAGGCTTTATGAAGTGTTTTCACAAGAAGTCCATCCGAAAGAAACATGAATGAACAAGTTTTCAATGATTCAATTGGAAGTCTATTAGCGCTTTCTTTGACTAAATATCTAAGTTCAAGTCAGTACTCAATCGAGCATGATTTTATACGAATAAATATAACAATCCTGGTCACAGCACCACTTAACTTTATTCTCCTGGATTTCTAATGTTTCGGAAGAGAAAGAGAAGAATGCCTTCATTTAAGATGGAAATCTGGTTTGTCAATTTATGAAAAAAGAATTTGCCATTTCAAAAATCTCGATCATTACTCGCATATTTGAAGTCATGGAATTAATTCAACAGAGTGAATTATATTGAAAATACGGAGTTCGTAAATTGGCAATGAGAAACTCAATCGATGCAATACTGAGTCCGATTTCAAAATTAGTCCAGCCATTTTACGAACGTAGTGCCTTCATGAGTACGTATTCGAATAAACACGGGAAATTACGAGCTGATTTTCCGGAGTTTACGTAACTTAAATATAGGTATCCTAGGCAGACATACATATGTGTACTTTGATTAAATCGGACTGACATAAATCGGAGTTTTAGTTTTCCACTAAATTGCGAGCTGCAGAGACCAGCATCTGGTGAATATGTCCCTGTTCTATGCAGTGAACTATTCATGATCGACTGAAATTCTGAGTTACTAAACCTACATATTTATAGTGGCTGGCATTACGAAATTTTGAAATATTGATGACCGAACTTAGGTTCGGACTGAATCAATTATATGTTCCGATCAGCTAGTGTACCTAGAGAGTACAGGATATGATAATTGTATGTACCTACATACATACTTCGACAAATTTACATAGTGGATGCATTCAATAGTAATGGGTTAACTGGTAACATTTGCCCCAGTTTAAGATTTCAAAGCGCATCCTTAATCAGATTGACAAATTATACAAACGCAGTTAGTATATAGGGTGTTTTCAAGGAGTTTTTTTAACGGAGAGTAGGAATCATCAAAGATCAACCGTGTTACCTAAAGTCATCTAAAAACTTTCAAGATAAGTAAGTTGTCATTCATTAAAAAACGTACTACAATGAATAACCCGAACCATGTCAAGTTCAATTTTGTTCCATATGTCTGAAAAACGTGCCAAGGTTCTACAATTGGTGAATGGTTGGTTTTCAAAAGTGAAAGACCAAGCTAGCCTTAGTCTCTTCATAAACTGATATCAAAATGAGGCGACAGTATTATGTACCTCACCACGACTCTTCTGAAAACCAAATCAACACTGAAACAATGAAACTGCAAACGGTACGATGATGCATCTGTTGAAAGAAATACTGCATGAATGGACATTATCTGCTATTGAGGCAATTGGCTTGAATGAACAACAAAAATCACTTGAATAGATCCACTGCTGTTATTGTCAAAATGTGATGTAGAAGAACAACATTCGCTGAAACTAACTGGTCCTTGGAATCAAAATTCTATGAAACCATACTTAAACCTCGATGAAGAACAATACAACAAGATTATGAATATTATGCCAACAATCTTTCATTTCGAAACGCTCTTTGAAATGTCATAGCTGACCGTCCTAGTGCAATAAGTTTTGTTATTCGCTTGGACGAAAAGTGATCCATATGGTTTACTGATGGATCAAAGTCAGAGGGAGGCAATGGCATTGGGATAAATGGACCTTAGTTGGGGATCTCTAAAGTCCTGGGAAGAGAACCCTCTATTTTACAGACCGCGATACTGGCTGTTCACGTATGCGCCCAGGAATGTCTTAACATGAACCTAAAAGAGGTGCATATCTTCATCACCACGGAGAGCCAGGCCACGCTGAGGTCCCTGGAATCACACTGCCATGGATCACTGCTGACTTGGGAGTGCCGTATTACCTAAAGCAACTGGCCAGAGGCGATATGGTGCCTCTACTATGGGTCGATGTGGTGGTGAAGGAAATGAAAAAGTCGAAGAGCTTGCGAAAAGTGTATCAGGGTGAACACCTGCTGGACCTGAGAATTTCTGTGGGCTTGGAAAAGACCAATATAAGGCAGCGGTCCAACAATGGGAGTTGAACAACATGAAAACCCTCTGGAGGAACACTCCTGACCTACTCAGTCCAAAAAATTCGACATTATTTCACCGACCTATCCCAGTAAGCTCCTAAAGGTAACACCAGCTGAACTTCAGGTGATGGTTGGTCTGCTGAAGGGGCAGTCTCAGTACCGTATGGGAAAGTCAGCAGGTGAGATTTGTAGGCTCTGTGGATCAGGAGCAGGAACAACTGAACACTTGGGGTCCAGAGCTGGCTGACCTAAGAACTATTCATATGGGAAAACCTGTCCTGGATACCCAAGAGGTAACGGCCAAGGCTCCTAAGGATGCTGTTTAAATGAATGAGTAGGGTAGAGAACAAAAGATCTGTGGTCGCAGTTCCCAGAAGGCTAACCGAGCCATAACGCCCCCTGTTCGAACCTAATAATCTATATATATAAAAGAAAGATGTTGGTTACACCATTTATAACTCGAGATCGGACGGACTGTTTATAATGAAACTTCATATATGGATTCGTCTACGGTCTGGTTATTTCAAAATACAATAAAACTTTGAAAGAATCGATGAAAATTTTTCTTATACAGGAAATGCTTTTCCTTCTTCTGAGTAAGGCCACTATGTGTCGCTAAAGTTGCAGTTACGCTACAGTTTATTCGTAGGTACTTATTCCATATTCTCACTGTTAGTTGGCGATGTAAACATATAGGGTGTAATTTTGGTTGCCTCCAACTCTGCGCTATTGACCAAAACCAAATTGTCTTAGCGTAGGAGTATAGATCTCTAAGATGATTAGATTTCGTTGACATATGAAAGAAGTTTAGTTCTTGCAACTTCAGGGGGCGCTATTTTATTATTATTTTATGTTATTTTATTTATTCAAAATAACGTAATCGTGAAGGTGCTATATTTGATATTATCACCATTAGATGGCGATGTATATACAACTACTGTGTAATTTGCATAGAACTTATAGATAGTAGTATTATGAAAGGCTATTACCAGATCAAAAAGCGGGTGAATATCACAGTGACTTTTTATCGAAATTTCAAGTAAATCGGATTTTGGGGCTAAGTTTCAATCGTGAGTTGTCCATTCTCATCTTTCCTCATAATTTTTGAAATGTTTTTGAATTTCTGTTCGGGTAATAAATATATTTGCGGAAATAACTTAATCCAAAATTGCCATAATTAGTAATTGACATATTATTTGTGTGTTTCTGTCCTGTGTGGCAGCTCATATCCATTTCAACATGGAAATCTTGCTACTCCACCAACTGAGATATTCACCAATTATTTTAAGCTTAGATGTTTTAAATAATGGTGTGAATTAGATTTTGATTAGATAACATTGAGAATATTAGAAAAGTTTTGTTTTTTCCACTTCAGAAAGCGCTATTCACAAAATACGTTCTAATTTTTGTTAGTTATTTCAAATATTTGAATTCATTCTGGTGAACGGGTTGTGTTAATAGTCGAAAGTTCCTTCAAGCCATAATTTGTGTTCATTTTCTTGTCATTTTGATTCAGATTAGTTCTAAGGAAAGGTATAATATGGCTTATACTCCTGCTATTAACAGTCACAAAGCAGAGTCAAATTCTTGGTAAGAATTGCGTCAATGGGAAATTCAAAAATTGCGAGAAATGAAGAGGGTTTGTATATTCCGAAAGACAATAGACAAAAAAACAGATATCGAGCATGAAAATATGTTCCTTTAATATTTCGAGTTGAATTCTTAAATATGAATAGGAGTTAGAAATGATATTCAGGGCTTGAAGTAATGAAATGACGAAATGAAGCGATTCAAACATTTCACATGGAATTATAAGGTTATGATTGAGAGTATTCAAATGAAGTTATGAATGACATATGATTCACGACATATTACGATATGTCAGAGAGAGACTGAATTAGTCAATTATTTTTATTCTCAATATTGCTGCACAAGCGCAGAACTGGATTCTTACCAAAGCCCAGCTTTAATTTTCATTGGTTCATTGATGATATTGGAATTATAAAATGACACGTATGACATTGCGGCGCCGCCACGAAACAATTCTAATATTTTCGATTTAGTCGATGTCAATGCATTCAAAAATTGATAAGTGCATACACTAAAATTTTGTTTCTCTATTTCAGTATCGTAATGAGTTCACTACAGTACTAAAAACAGTGCTGTAATGAATTCATTACAGCATCGTTTTCAGTTACATTTTTCGTTTTGTGGTTGTCGGCAATGAATTCCGATCCTTTCAAATTTCCGCAGACGTCAATTTGGGAATGTCAATATTCGTATTTCCTAACATTCACACCAACTGCCAAGATACAATATGAAAGTCACTAGGACCTATAATTTGAATTTTTTCATTGAATTTCACAAAATTTCAGTGAAAGAGAGAAAATATCGTCTGATACTCGTTGCAGAATGCAATTCCAATACTCATGCGTTGGAAAACTCGCGCCTTCGTCGCTCGTTTTCGAATTTCGCATTCGCATTGGAATAGGAGCCCATTCTGCAACTAGTTTTAGAATAAACTACTATTTTGTCAATTTATCTCCTGCTTGAAAAAATAGCAATAATTATTTCATACAACTTCAACGGTAGGTTTCACAAAGAGTTTTAACCGGTGATCGGAGCTTTATCTAGCATGATATCGATTTGACAGTTCAAAAATCAGAGAAACCATCTCCCATCACCGGTGATTACGATTTGTGAAATTCACCGTAAGTATAATTTAGGCGAAACAAAGTTCGCCGGGCCAGCTAGTGCGTAATAAAAGATCTTTTTTTGTAGACAACAGCAACGAATCTTATGCTGAAGTAAAATTCAATATTTGTACTTTCACAAAATGTAGTTTTAATAAATAAATAAATATTTCGTTTTATCTAGAAACAAGCGCGAAACTAAGACTCGAAGGAAAATGCAAAAATTTTGTGAGAAATAGATACCTTGAAAAAAAGCTGTTCCTATATGGAAGCCGACTAGCTTTTGTGAATTCAGTATCCGGATGAGTGTCCGCTCTGTGTTTCCTCAAGTTATTGCATTATACATTTTTGAATGTTCGAATGGTCCAGATTCCTCGACGAAACAACAAAAATACCGAGAAACACTAACGCTTTTGCAAGATAAACTGGGCCCATCGTGCGATCACAAATAGCGGATGCAAATCGAAACCTCAAGGAGCAACGTTGTTGGGAAAGGTCGGATATTGAAATAACTTCGAGGGCGAACTGACTAGGACCGAATCCAAAGTTGCCCGTGTTTGTCACACGCCATCGTCTTTCAAGTTCCCGGAGCCAGACCCTAAATCTCCCTCTCCGTTCCCGAGAAAATCCCCTTGTATCCGTTATACACGAAACTAATTTCAATATGAGGATTTATTCGGGAAGTTTCAAACTCTATTATTTTTTCCTGGTGGGTTCTTGAGAGAGTCACCGGTAACCAAGGCGGGGATATTACTGGAAAATCAGTTTTCCTAGGGACTAGACACAGGAAAGATTGACACTTCAATTTGCTCCCAGGATATGTGGCAGGAGGAGTTGGAAGTTAAGTTTGACTCCGTAGTTTTTGATGTAGGAAAGGATAGGGAAATAATTTTCTTGTGGCTCCGGTACTATTCTTCATTGTATATGATCACGATGCTCACTGGTTTGGAACTGATTATTGCTGACGAGAAAAATTGTCTCCAGCTTGAGTAAGACTTGTTCTTCACTAAAGGAACAAACGCGCAATGAGTTACCCAATCGTTGTCATCTAGCCATTATAAGTTTGACGGATTCAGTCCCCGAACAGGTTACCGCGCTAGCTCTGAATTTGAAAAAGCTTGCAAAAGCCTTGTCACTTATCAAACTTCCTGACTGTCATAATGGGTACCCCTCAGTCATAGAGCCGTTTGTGTGGTTTATAAAGACAACATAAAATAACTCTTGTTGCGATATTATCTTCATGGAGATATTCGGGGTGTGACGTAGTGAATGGATAATGGTACCTGCGGGTAGAGGATATTGTGGTGGCTCAGAAAAATATGTTTTATGTTCAGTAAATGTGATGCGGTTTTCGAGATATTCGATATCTTGGAAAATTCAAAAAATTGCATCCTAGAGACTATTTTTGGTGGCAAAACTCCAAATGAAGGAATAAATTTTTTGGATAGTATTCATGAATAGGTGCGTTATCTGAATGTACTCGTAATACTAAAGCTCACTGTGAAAGTCTTATACTCTCTTTTACTACTCTTAGTCTACCCAACTATTGAGGTTTCAAATGCCCTGATGGTTTATTTTCTACCCCTTAATGTGACTGAGATCTTACACTTCTTCGAATATTTCGTAAGTCACACAGGTATACTCAAGACCTCCTCAATCCATTCGAAAAATTCTTGGAGTTCAGTTCAGATTCGAGCATAAATTCTTCCAACAAAGTCAATGTTTATTAATAATCTGTTGGTGAAAATATTTTTACTCATTTTTTGAGAACTTACCATTATAATATTGTTGAAAAATATTTTTCGAGTGAGAAACAATGCAGTACTTTTCGTGTTGATTTTAATGTTTCTGTGTGTTGACCTGAGAATTGATGGTAAGTGTAAGATCTCAGTCACATTAAGGGGTAAAAAATAAACCATCAGGGCATTCAAAACCTCAAAAGTTGGGTAGACTAAGAGTTGTAAATGTGAGTATAAGACTTTCACAGTGAGCTTTAGTATTACGAGTACATAACGAATAAATGAAACTGAAAACAAACTCCATAATTCCATAAAAGAATTTTAGCTTCCTCCACATAATTTTCTATCAACTTTTGATGAGTCTCGTAAATGCCAATATGCGCACGGCAACAATTCTCGTTCTGGCAGATGATTCGTGATGTAAAAAATTTCTGCCATGATTATAATTCGTTTTCTAGACACATTTTCTTTATTTCCTGTAAATTTCAAGCGTACTGAAATGACAGTACAGAGCTGTTGTTAATGAATTTCCCAACACGTAGGAGGGACGAAAAAGTTCTGTCATTATTTTTTATAGATTCGATATACATATTATCAGTAACAATTCCTGAAAGTTTTGTGTATGATACTATGACATAGTTGAACCTAATTTTCTGGCCTCTTTGAGCGCTTATGGTAGTCTACTCCGGCCATTATGGGCTGGCAGAAATGGTTTTTATTTTCGAGGAGATATTGAATATTAAACAAGTAAATTTTGGTGAGTTATGAAAGGACATATGAAAATTGGTCACTGGCTCTTGGTCTATTAACTTACTAATAAATCACATCTGCACCAAATTACTGAAAAGAAGTATCGCCAACTGATAACTTACAGCCAGGATATCTGTGAAAAAAGTTTTATCGAGTTTAAAATTAATCTTTTTTTTTCAATTTTCGTGAAATTTCTAAAAATACTTCTACATCGCCTGAGAATCTAAATTTCACCCACCTATAAACCAATTATTCCTCTTTCTGACTGTATAAGAATTTCCCCAGCTTCGCTGAGATTTTATGATTCTTCTGGACCCACTTTTTTGACAGATTCCCTTGGGTCGGTCCACAGAGTTACCATTCATATATTTTTTTAATCATGTGAAAAAAAAATTAGAAAAAAATATTTGCGATATCATTTCACCCAGTTGAATAATTCCATAAAAAACCTCAAATTGTCTTACTGAAATTTGCGGCCTATGAAGCAAGATTTCAGTACCTGGTTTCTAAAACAGCTCAATGAAGATTCGTTGAAGAATGTTGTTACATGATGAGACCCAGTGGAAACCAATGAAAATAAACAAAATCGCCAGTTTTTATGGAGGAATAGAAGACGGACATTGCTCTTGTAACTGGCTAAATTTCAGTCTTAATCTTGTTCAAGTGAGAGAAAATTCATGGTTGTAAATAGATCATCTAAGGCTTAACAGAGGCCCATATAATCTTCAATGTGGTATGGTACCTAATTTTTTTCAGTTCATAATAAAGCCAACTTTATGAACGTCACGATGGATCACCAGTTTTTGCGAAATACAATAAGAAAAAAATTAGTCTTCTTCTTTTTCTTCCTCTTGCTGTAGGACCTGGTCCTGTTTGATCTGTCATCCCAGCTCCTGTGATGTGGACATCCAGCTGTCGTGCCATCTTTTCGGTGGCCTTCCTGGTGTTCTCTTCGTATTGGGTTTCTGTGTTTTTGCCCAATTCGCTATCCTTCCTGAGTCCATTCTATCGACATGATCTCTCCATCCTCGACGTCGTGCTCTGGTCCATCTTACCACATCCTGAACTCCCGTTTCTCTTAGTGTGTCCTCGTTCCTTATTCTATCTCTGAGTGAGATTCCCCTTATAGTTCTCAGCACCTTCATTTCTGTTGTTCTCATCATTCTTTTTGTGTGTGATGTCTCTGCCCTTGTTTCGGCTGCATAAGTAAGCACTGGCCTTACACATGTCTTATATACTCGTATCTTACTTTTCATGCTCATGTATTTGTTCCTCCAAATTATGTCCCTCAAGTATCCCGATATTCTGGCCGCCCTGTTCACCTGGGTCCTTACTTCCTCCATGGTATGTCTGCTGTACGAAAAATTAGTCAACTGCATAATTACCATAGGCAATATTTTCCTAGGAAACATGGTTGCCTCAATCATAGGTATCTGTGTATTCTAGCACTTTCGTAATTTATATAACCCAGACAAAATGCTCTTTGCTCATTTCAGGTGACCAAATTTTTTTCACACCACGTTAGGGTAACCTAAGGAAATGATTTAGCAAAACCGGAAATTTGAGCTGGATCTTAGTCTGACAAAAACAATGCATCTGACCCACACCCTGTATATGTATAATTCTAGATGATATTCCGGCTGCACAGAGTATTTCAATCGCCAGCTTAAGCAATCAGGTTCTGATTTCACAGGCCACCGGTGTTCCAGAAAGAATTCGAAGAGAAGATACTCTTGAAGGGAATTATATCCGGCTATATCGAACGCAATCTCAGATTTCCGTTTCCTTCCAACGAATCGAATGAAAGCTTTGCATAATATATCAAACGGACATCTCAATCCCATATCTGGTGCAACCTAGAACCTCTCTTCCGAAGAGATTCAAAACGGGTGATACCTTCTTACAGATCAATAGAGATAAGCAACGTCATCTCGCACATTGTCGTAAATTGTAACGTTCTTCCCTGAATATCCCGCGGAATAGATAGGAGAAGTCACTCCCGGTCAAAAATGACACTTTCATATAGGAATCTCTTGGACTGTGAAATATTAAGGCCGCGTTGGAAGCTTCAAATCCCGATAGGAATGGATTGGAAACTTCAGCTTTCAGTTTTTTGAGGAAGGTAAATAGCGTTCTAGACATTCGGTCGATAGGGATAAAAATCTGCTTTTTTCTTGCACAGAAAAGACAGATTTCGTGTTTCATTTTAAGATCCGTGAATTCATTGGTTCAAAATTCATATAATCCAGCAGAAACGGTTTGAACAAAGACAGGAAAACGATAAAAATTAAAATCACAAGAAACATTTTCACAAATAGCTCTTCTATACGTCTTGCTTCCCTATAAGTCATTTTAAGATTCAATTTCAGAAGATGCTTGGTAAATGGTCAAAAGGTATGAGAGTTTATTTTTCGTCATACTGAGAACGTACTATTTTCTCCTTCATTCATGCAGCATTTCTCTAGGGAGTGAAATTCGAGCTCAAATATGAATGGCGTGTACCAAGCACACTATAGTTTCCTCCGAAACTACCCTAGCAGCTCGTTATTTCATCGAGTTTTCAACGTTTTGCGGCATCTAATTTTAATGAAGGGAAACATTGTACATTTGGGGCCAGCTCCTTGGTTGCTGTTCGGCACGAATTGTTGGTTATCGATTCAGTAATAATATCTTCTTGGGAACCGTGTGTATAGCGAGAAATTCTCAGAAATTTGCCGCAAATGTTCGTTCGGGTTCCCCTCGAAACACTGTAGGGTCTGACCCCTGAAAATTAATAGATATCCTTTCGATACGGCTGTGTTACTCTGGTCTACACAATTCCAGCATTTCAATTCTTAGCATTTGAGTCAGGCTTTCATAGATTATCATAATCCGCTGAGAAAACTCTCGGCTCTTCTTCATCTTAGAGTCCTTCTGATTTTTGAGAATGCTGCATTCAAATTCTGCCTATACAGGGTGATTCCTGAGGAGACAGTCAGATTATAGGAGAAGTTTACACTTATCAATGGCAGTTTCGAAACAATATTTGGTTTATGTTTGGTGGCCTTCATTGAGAGTCTACAGGGTGATTTGTCCGATTCGACCGATTTTTTTTATTCATAAAAGATAGTGAAGCTGTATCGTCCAATGATACAAAGCTCTTTCGAATGTATGAAAAATAGTTTTATCGAATTGAGAATTTTCCATGAAACTAAAATTTCAATTTAAATCAAGTTCGTTAAGATCCATGGTTACCAGCATGGTGAACCACAGAATGAGAATGATGTAATTTATCCGAACAGATGGATTTGTGGTGGAGGCCTTATTGCTTGGCTACAAAGATCGCCTAGTTGAAAGAATTTTCTAGGAATGTAATACCTTCAAGCAAAATCAATCCCTCATTAGAAAGTCAATTGGAAATTTGATAAAAAATTCGCGAATATGTATTCAAAAAATAGGAAATCATTTCGAACATTCAATGTAAGTATATTTTGTGTTAATCCTGAGTTGTGCCGCCTTTCATAATATGTTTCGAATGTTTATTCTGTATTAGTTGTTGTAGATTCTTTGGTCTACGTAAGAACGTATAAAGATCTTTTCTGGATTGAATGATTTTATACATCAGAATAGGAGTGATGAAAAATTTGGAAAAAACTACTCTAGGACTCAGGAAGAGCTTTATATCATTGGATGATACAGCTTCACTATCTAGTTCAGAATATTCTCACTGCCTTGGAGCGAAATAACAATATTGTAAACTTATGGTAGAATCTGAAGCAGGTAGCGAATTTTCGAAAACAGAATGTGTTTTTTCAACCGGCAGATTTAATCTGAACTTATCATAATCCCCACCTCCCCCATTCTCAGAATATCCAAAGAAGGAACAGACAATGAGAGAATCAGGTGTCAGAGAGTTTGGTCCTCTCTGAATGACTACATCTCATCTGCAAACCTTCCTAGTTATGTAATGATCAGGAAAGTAAGCATTGAGAAGCAGTACAATGTTAAGCAAAAGGGAGTATTGGCAACGGGAATACACCAACTATAATCTCAAAGAAAATACAATAAAATAGTATAGGGATGGCTCTAAAACCGCAACAGGAGCTGGTGCTGGGACTTATGGGACAGGTACCAGTACCAAGTGTGCACTATCGCTAGGCTCCTGTACAAGCGTCCTTCAAACGGAAATTCTTGCAATCGGAAGGTGTCTAGATATAAATCTAAAAAGAAAATGCGATATAGCTTTTCATACAGATAGTCAAGCTGCCATTAAACCACTGAGCTCCTATGTCATCGATTCAAAGCTGATTTGGGAGTGTCGGAACAAACTCAATGAGGTAGGCAAAAAGAATAAGGTCTTTTTAATCTGGGTTCCCGGTCATTCGGGAATTGTAGGGAACGAAGAGGCCAATACACCTGCCAGAAAGAGCGCACAAACGCTACTCACTGGCCCAGGACCCTTCTGTGGTATAGGAAAATGCACCACTAAATAGGTGAAGAAGAAAAGCGAAAGGGAAAATCTCTGGCGGAATCTCCCAGGGATGGATCACTCCAAAAAGTTCCTCCGGAACTTTGAAACTGCTAGATCCAAAAAATATCCGGATCTCAGCCACCTACTCACTGGCTTTCTCACAGGACATTGTCGCGTAAAGAAGCATCTGTTGAGTATGAGCTTATCGGACACTGAAGAATTCTGTGGGGAGGAAGAAGAAACTACTCCTATTCACCTGGTTACGGAATGTTATGGCATTGCAATCCAAAGGAAAAAGTGCTTTGGACAAGAGACCTGTAGGAGTGAGATATTATCCTCGTTGAAGCCGTCCCAGATACTGGATTTCATAACATTTCTGGAATTGGAAGGCGAGCTGAAGGAGGCGCGATGATAACAGCTCTGTTAGGAGGCACAATAGACCTTAAGGGGAAGTATCACCTTTCGAATCGTGGTAAATCTCCATTCAAAAAGTGGTCTCTTTATTTCACGAGTAACTACCCTAATTTACGACGTAGAGACATGATTTTTTTCAAATTGAAGTTGAAGAACGTCCCGAGGGCAAATAGTTTTCCTTTTTTCGATTTAATTAAGTTTTTCAAATAAAAAACAGGTTGAACTTCAGCGTTTTGGAAACTACACTTAATGATTTTTTTTTCGACGGTTATTCATCATTTTTGAAAAAAAATCGCAACAATTTGCCCTCGGCAATTTAATCTTCTATAAACTACAAAAATTTTCATGATGATTAGTTCAAAAATATAGCTTGTACTCATGAAAAACGAAAAACATATTCAATAACCCAAATATTGCAGAGATCTAACGATTACCCTGGTTTTTCTGATTGAAAAACTAATTAAATCGAAAAAAAAACTATTTGCCCTCGTGATGTTCTTCAACTTCAATTAAAAAAAAAATCAAGTCTCTACGTCGTAAATTAGGGTGGTAACTCTTGAAATAAAGAGACCACTTTTTGAATGGAGATTTGCCACGATTCAAAAGGTGATACTTCCCCTTGAGGTCGCAGTTGACTGTATCCCCTTTTTACCATAAACTATATATATCACTAGCTGGACCGGCGAACTTTGATTCGCCTAAATTATACTCACGGTGGATTTCCCAAATCGTTATCACCGGTGATCGGAGATCAACGGCTTGGTTCTCTGATTTTTGAACTGTCAAATCCAGTTGATTCTAGATTAAGCTCCGATCACCGGTGATAACGCTTTGTGAAAAGCACCGTTGGAGTTGTATAAACATACCATTGATATTTTTTCAAGCAGAAGAAAAATTAGGCAAAATTAAAGTTCAAAATATACGAAATTTCAGTAATAGGTATCGTAATTTACATGATGAGAATTCTCTTTATTCAAGCGGTACCTAATTGTTGAACATATAACTTTTTGTTTTTAATCGTTTACAGTTCTCTCTTTGCAGTACCTTGTGATGAACGACACCACGAATGCAAATTAAAATCACGATCGAATTATATGGATGATCACTGTATAAACCACTTTAGTTCTGCAAATACAATGCTGAAAATTCGAATTGAAATACTTTGCCTCTGGTACTTCACAGAATACAAATACGCTAAGACGTTTTTTATTCTTCTTGTCGACTAAGACATTTTTGTTTTGGACTTATTGGGGCAATTTGGGCAATTTTGGATTTAGTTATTTCCCCAATTATATTTATTACCCAAACAGAAATTCAAAAATAAAGAAAAAATATGAAGTTGGGCAACTCATGATTAATAACCAGACCGTATACGAATCCATAAATGAAGTTTCAAAACAAACTATCCATCCGATCTCGAAGTTATAAATGGTGTAACCAACATCTTTCTTTTATATATTTAGATATCATATTCATATACTACATATAAACTATATATACTAAGTATTTCAATGATCATCCCCTGGAAAAGAGTTTATTCAGGATACGATGAGTTGAATGAGGATATCTGGAACTGAAAACATTGATAATGATCGACTTGGCGTGTAATGAGTTAATACCGAGTTGTACATCCATTTTATCCCTTCAGATCTGATTCAATGGGGCTAGCATGTATGCGTTCACGTTTAGAGAGACCTGATATGGGCTTAAATGTATAGGCTTGATCGTGTTTGTCCACTCGATCGATCCCGCTCTATAGAGTATTGTTCTGAGTTGAGGCCCGATGCAACTAAACAATCGCCTCAGGAAACAATTGCAATTTTCAGAATCTATTTCGCGGCTTGAATGGATGCAAATTGTTGACATTATTTTGCGGAAGATCGAAATCACAGTGCGGTTCATTGAAAACCGTTGTTCAATTCTGTTTGCCATTAGATTAAGCCCTCGGTCCTGTGTCTGTTTTGCCCGAACTCTAATGAGTTTTTGGCAGAATGGGAAATGTATCGGATAGAATTTATATTAATATATTACAGCGCATCCCACATACAACACTCTATTAGCTCGTAAAGCATTAAAGCCGTACCATGATTAAATAATTCATTTCGTGAATTCGGAATACTGACGTCTGCTCGGAACACGAATGAGTGACATTCACAGAATCAGTAAATACACCAGTAGATTAATCTCCAACAAAATCTCTTCTTCTGATGAATATAAATGAATATAAAAGAAATGATCCTTCTGTTATCAGTAATTATCGACCTATACTATATCTATTCTTCTCTAAGGTAGTGGAGGGAATAGTTCACAAACGTATGATTGACTATCTTTCGAAATTTTGCCTCATAACTAATAGTCAACATGGATTTCGCCGCGGTAGATCTACTCAAACTGCTGCATTGGCTTTTGTTGAATATGTCTACGAATGCCTGGATAGTGGTTTATGCACTGCGGGTATGTTCTTTGACTTGTCGCGTGCTTTTGACTGCCTATCTTTTCAGTTCATGTTGAGCAAGCTCTATAATTTGGGTTTTCGAGGAATATTTTTGCAGTGGTTGCACTCATACTTGAAAGATCGCAGAATAACTGTTAAGGTAGAAGAAAGCTGGTCGGAACTCTTTGCTCTGTCGCTTGGTGTTCCTCAGTGTTCCACGTTGGGACCACTACTGTTTCTTATATTCATAAATGATCTACCTGAATACGTGAAAGCAGACAAAACTATTATTTTTGTTGATGATACAACACTAGCAGTCTCAGCAAACACTTATGAAGAGCTCTCTCAGAAGTGTTCTTTATTGATGCTCAGTTTCACAGAATGGTGTAGAAAGAACTCTCTTATTGTGAATCTTGAGAAGACTGAATGTATTTTCTTTAGTTTGAAAAATATTTTGAACAATGTTCCATTCTCAATTGATAACAACTCCTTGTGTAAGGAAAGTGTCAAGTTCTTGGGTGTCTGTGTGGACAGTCATTTAAGGTGGAATGATCATGTGGACTATCTCAGTAAGAAACTGAATTCATCTTACTATGCACTGAACAGGATCAAAGATCTCATGCCTGTTCAATCTTTGCTTAGTGTACAGGGTGACTGGTGACGTAAGGGACAACGGCTAAGTGGAGATAGAGGACCTCAAACTGAATGAGAATTTGGGTTTCAAATGTCCCATAAGGGTATTCGTTTCGGAGATATAGGGTGATTTATGAAAAATGCTAAATCTATGAACTCCCATATCTTCGTTAATATGATATGTTTTTCGCTGATATTTTACATGTTTGTTCATACAGGCATTCTCTGTCAGCATAAGAAAAAAAAATTGAAAAAATTGCTGGCCCGTACTCAAAAATTTCAATTCACATGTCAAGTGAGAAATATCACACGGTATATGAGATAAAATAAAATCAAATAGAAATTTGGAAAGAGGGAAAAAACTGATGAAATATCTGTTTTTTGTTTGAATGGCACAAATTTTCTTTCGTTTCTATGATATGTTGAAGTAAGAATATTACAATATTTTTATATTCAAATCATGAAAATTAGTACTACTGATGGAAAAAACCTTGAATTCGAGGCGCTAGGATGAGCCTGGCATCAAAATATTCCTTCAAATCTTGAAATCTATTTTTATTTCTTTGAATCAAGAATAACTGGGGCTGTTTATTTGGATTCCTTGCAGAATGTTTTGCCTCGTCTTTCAGAAAATATTAATCAGAGAGGTATGATTTTTCAACATGATGGTGCACCTCCTCATTTTGCAAATGAAGTGAAGAATTTTCTGAATAGGGAGTTTCCTGACAGGTGGATTGGTCGGGGAGGTTCTAGGAATTGGCCTGCGAGATCACCCGATCTAACTCCTCTGGATTATTTCCTATGGGGTCATCTTAAGGATACGGTGTATAAAGAAACAATAACAAGCCGTGAACATTTGAAGAGCAGAATAACTGAAGCATGCGAAGAAATTAAAACAAATATTCCTCTGATTAGAAAAGCTGTGCTTCATTTGTTCAAGAGAGCCAATAAATGTATGGAGGTGAACGGCTCTCATTTCGAACATTTGCTTACTTGATTTTTTTATTAATTATATTTGCGGCTTTTTCTATTTTTGTGTTTGAGTATCCAACTCTTTCAACACCCCATCTACAACAAATTTTATTTTGAAATTTTATATGGCATCGAAATATTAATTGATAAAAATAGATTTCAAGATTTGAAGGGATATTTTGATGCCAGGCTCATTCTAGCGCCTCGAATTCAAGGTTTTTTCTATCAGGAGTACTAATTTTCATGATTTGAATATAAAAATATTGTAATATTCTCACTTCAACATATCATAGAAACGAAAGAAAATTTGTGCCATTCAAACAAAAAACAGATATTTCATCAGTTTTTTTCCCTCTTTCCAAATTTCTATTTGATTTTATTTTATCTCATATACCGTGTGATATTTCTCACTTGACATGTGAATTGAAATTTTTGAGTACGGGCCAGCAATTTTTTCAATTTTTTTTTCTTATGCTGACAGAGAATGCCTGTATGAACAAACATGTAAAATATCAGCGAAAAACATATCATATTAACGAAGATATGGGAGTTCATAGATTTAGCATTTTTTCATAAATCACCCTATATCTCCGAAACGAATACCTTTATGGGACATTTGAAACCCAAATTCTCATTCAGTTTGAGATCCTCTATCTCCACTTAGCCGTTGTCCCTTACGTCACCAGTCACCCTGTATATTACAGTTTATTTCATAGCCACTTGAACTACAATATTTTATTGTGGGGAAGTTCTTCTTGTACACAAAGAATTCTCATATCGCAGAAACGAATACTTAGATTAATATATGGATTGAATCCACGGAATTCCTGTAAACCCACATTTGTCAAGAATGGAATACTGACTGTAACTTGTATATATATATATATATAGAACTTTGCTATATGTTAAGGAAAATATCAGAAATCTTTCTACTGTTGCTGATTCTCATTGCTATGTTTCGAGAAATATTAACACACTTTTAATACCTAAACACAAAACATCTAAGTATGAGTCCTCTCCCCTGTATCAGGGCATCAGGTGGAGTGGCATCTCGATCTTCTGCCATGATATCGGTTTCCACTTCTTGTTCATGGGTTTGCCACCATTTACCCTTGGTGGCCCAGGTAACTCGGGCCGTAGGGACGTCACCCCCCATGTGGCATGACATAAACCACACCACACCCGTGCGTATCCAATAAATTATTATTATTATTATTAATACTTCATTCCCTGAGTAAAAATCAGAAGATATAATGATGCAAGCAATACCAATCCAACAAGAAGAGATATCAAAGACTATTTTTGAGGAAATTATGACGGCTTTTGTTTACTTCATTGAGAGGTTTCAGAGAGCTTTATATCTACTCCACTAAAATAGTTTGTCTTTGTAATATATCTGTAGGAATCGTTGAGAAGTGGATTAATTTATTTTATTATTACATCTATATCAATATACTATTATTATTATTTGAACCGATTTGTGAGGAAGCATTGTTAATAATTTTATTGTTTTTTTGTGCCTTCTATAATTTGACACTCTTATGTGATTGCTTATTACTTATCACTATTGCCTATTGCTTATTACTTGTCAATGAATTCTCCTTTACTCGTAAATGTTCTTATGTTGTTGTCAACTGATATCACTTCTTATTATCTTGTCAAGGATCCTCTTCGATATATACTAACTGACAAAGACACTGCAACACCCACAAGGAGCTGCTTAAATTTCATTTTTTTTTGGTGAAACATAAATAGTATAACAAGAAGTAAATGATTAAATTTGGAGAAAAAAATCGTGATGGTTTCTTCTTGCAAACATTTTTAGTTACTCAAATATTGTAGTCTTTTTTTGCAAATCTTTTGAATTTTACCACAAACCAGCTGTTCGGGGAGGTACAAAGTCGATGTTTTGTTGTTGTCAGAATGCTCAGAGAACGTGTAGGTATACTCCATTCACTTTTATAAAGTATACCAGTTGGCCATGGAATTCTGACACATTTCACCGTGTATATTTTGAAAATGTTAGGTTATGGTCATTCTTCTGTCAGTTGAATAAGCAACGTTGCCGTTTCTACATTTATGTCGTAGTAATTACGTATTTATCAAAATGTTTATTTACTTTGTAAAATAATGAATTTGAGAAAATATTATGTGAATTCAATAATTCCACAGACGTGGCGAATGTTGAAGACACTTTTTTTTCCTAAATACTGGAAATATTTCACGTATATAAACATGGTTGGAAGATTCAGTTATGCTATTTGCTTGTACGGAAATCAAGAATCGAGTGTTGAAATTTTACTGAAAAATAAATGACAGAATAGTCCGTTACTTTGTGATAGTTCATTCGAGAAAAGAATAAAAGTATTCGCATAACCCTACAGAAAAACTTATAAACGAACAGTGGAAAATTCCCCACTTTTCAAAAAATAAGCCTACAAAAGAAATTGAAATAACTTTTTGCACAACTTGAAATACTCCAGTATGAAAATGTAGTACTACTACAAAACCTGTGTCACTGTTAGACCTTAAAAGTACTTACTCCATTAACAAAGTTCTTGGGAATCTATGTGAATGATAAGTACAACGAATCAAGAAGAACGTATTTCTAAACTGGGATGCACCTTAGGTTCAGTCTGTTACCTTTGGGGTGTAATGTAAAGATATCGGGATACATTCTGCATGAGAACCATCTATCATGCAGTATTCGAGTCAAAAGCAAGATATGGAATTATGTTTTATGGACATACTTCGAAGGCAATTCAAATATTCAATCACTAGGTGGGTCTTAAATGACAAGTTTAATTATCATACCCGCATCAACTGGCATATAATGATTGGATACAAAAACTTGAGAAAACGGTAACACAATAAAGAAATTGGTTTTGATACATAATAAAAAAAACTTCAATAATTTTCCATCAAAAAACAATAATTGCTAACATCGTTACATTTACATGTTTCTCTTTGAGAAAGAACATTAGATTTTTTTGTATCAAACAATATAGCATGTTCAAAGCAATTACAGTATTAGGAAAACAGATTTGAACAGGACACCATACATTTTCAACTATGATACATGAGCACAAAGATAAAAACCATCTGAATAAGTATATAGAGATTTTGTAATTTTTTTCAAAGAATAGGCTGACATATTTATAACGGACAGAATCTTCTTCAGGAACAACATTTCAGCTTTCTTTTGGATTAAGACTGACAAAATATCTTGAAATCTGCAACAGAAAAGGAGATAGAAAATCATCAGGAAATAGTAAATAATATAACCTACATTTGGTCCTTAACAACGAAGGTCTTCCGACCATATCTGGTCCTCCAAGCAATTATTTTTGAGATCCTCAATTCGACGCGATGAAAATATCAAATTCTAGTTAAATTAAAGAGAACTTCCGGAACTCTCATGAAAATTAATCAAAAATTTCGCTCAGTAACAGCACAAGGCGATCTCTGGGACTTCGAATAAGACTTTCCTACCAAAAATGAATTTTTCTAGCTACTATATTAATGTCCTGCTAGTACAAAGTGAACCACTCTGTATATCTGAATGTTCAGAAGAAGAAAAATGACGGTCGATTAGAAACCGTACTCTGGAATATGAATACAATCGAATATAATGTGCAAGCTTTCAAAATGAAAAATTGAACTCTTTCGTGAAACGCATTGTGACGGAAAGATATATCGCTTCTGTACGTATACGTGATTTATCGAAGGCTCGGTTATTTCCCTATAGGTTGTTGTGTTGTTTTAGCTCAAAAGTCACAAGTAGAAAAATGGTTTGTTACTTCGTATTCATTTGGATGGAAGCTTGAGTTTTTTACTTTTGCACTCACATATGCATATGAGGTTTGCTCATGATTATTTAAAATGTTTTTATTACCACCCTATAGTAGTTACATACGGGTGTTAATTGTATCGTTACAGAGAAATAGAACTTATAGAAAATCAGATTCTGTAAAATGATCATGATTCAAAAAATCCTCAAAAATGAATTCTCGTATTCTGTACACATAATACTTCACTTTAAGGATAACCTTTTTTCTTAATTTGAAAACACTCCCAAACAACACACAAACATCTTTTGAACATTTTATAGACGACATGAAATAGATTATTAGATGATCTATAAAACATCAAAATGTATTGAATTTCTAACCTAGATTCGACGTAAAAATGTCCGCGAGATTTACGTTGAAAAATATCACTTTTTTAGACGTCTATTTTACGTAAAAAGAAGTATTTCTATAACAAGTGAAATTTCTGTCTTTTTTTAGTTTATCCTAACTTAGTATCACGTTTGACATGTAATAGACGTTTGACGATTTATGTTATTGTTATGACTCGCTTATGTCTATATTTCATTAGATTTTTGTCGTTTTTTTTCGATCAACAATCTGATAATATATGGATGATCCAAAAAACATCCACACTCATGACCTCTAAAATATATAACATCATAGACCTTTTTTGGAGGATTGTCGTCATGATCGAAATTGGACGTCTATTAGACGGAATATTATTTTTGAAGATAGTTGGTGATATTGTACACGTTCATTAGATGACATAAGATGAACGTTTGTTCAATGTCCCTAAAGAGTCTTTGTATTGTATAGTTTTTGACATCTAATTATTGTCAATTCCAAAACAATATTGATGATGTTGAAAAACGTCATATTAATGACCTGTTACTGATTTATTCCATCAGATTTTTCGAAGAAGGGTTATATGGTCTAAAAATTCAAAGAAAATTGACATTTGATAGTTTCAAGATCATGGTTATCCTAAGGAGATTTGGTGAGAGACTTCAAAAGTATGCAGATATAAATTTAAATTATTATTTTGAAATATTATTGCATCCATTAGATCAGATTGTGAGTATGAAGAATACATACAAATTTATTTTATCAATGAAAACTGTTTTATGTTTTTTGTTTCTCGTTTCATGTTTCTGTGGTGTGCGGCCCGGCTAATCAGATATAATATATTATTATCTACACAGTTGAAATCTCTCATAGCAGTAAGGAAAGCAAAAACAACTTCCGATATGAAAAAATAAAAAGGTATATTCATAATAATAAAAAAATCAATGAACATAATTCAAATGTATCAAAAATATAAATTGTGTCAATGACCAATGTATTCGAGACAATTTGTTTAAATAAAAATATATATAACTGTGTCGTAGGCACTGGCACTTTGTGAGGATTTGCTCTTCGTTGTTTCATATTCGTATCGTTGGTTTGCAAGGCGTAACCAGTCTTGAATTGCCCTTTTTATGGTCGTGTCGTTGAGATCTGACGTGTTTCACTCTCGAACAGATTATAAACAGCATCTGGAACCAACACACAAATCAAAATAAGTGATTTTTTTTTATTTTATTGAAATTAAGTACAACATTTAAAAACAATCACAACAAATGCTATATCTTAGAACAAAAGAATAGCAAAGTTTTGCAGAAAATTATTTTAGTGTTTTTTCAAACGATATACTTTTATATTGCTTTCAGTTTTTTCTAAGAAATCGAAAGAATTGAAAGTTTATGAATACAGAGTGTATTTTTTTGAGATTTCTACCTATTCGTAATAATATGACCTTCCAATACAACATCAGAAAAATGATGAATGATATTCTGAATTCAAGATGATCAAGAAATGTCAACAAGTAACTGTGAATAATCTGATAATTCCAAAATCGATAAAATTGCAATATTGTTTATTAAATCTATCCTTCATATAAATGCTACATTTTTTGACATTGTATATTATATTGAGTACTTATATTGAATAAATATCCTATTTTGAAACGATATCTGAAAAAGGGCAACATTCTACACAGAAATGGAAAACGCTTATACCTACTGCTATAATTGGGGTTCTAATGGTTCAATTCATACGAAAGTTTTTAATTCGAACATCGAGTTACAAATTACATTTGAAGTCTAAGATGATCTGAAAAACATCTAAATATTTCCTCGAAGATTTCTAACTCTGGAAATTCAATTAATCAATAATTCTTCAAATCCTGATATAATCTATTTTGTGCTCGACTTTTTGAAGTGTAATGGTAATAGTTCTCAGCAAGTTTTTCAAGTCGAGTGGTTGAGTATTATTCATTATCTATCAATAGATTTCTTAGATAATATTCTTACCAAGTTATTTATTCAGAAAAATATTACTACTATGATAGGGACTGTTATAATTTCAGCCCTACGATATCTCCAACGCAAATTATGAAATTCTATAATTTGAAATTTCAGATGATCTTGAAATATTTATTTATCCTTAACTATTTGAAAAAGATTTCAAAACCGATCATCGTGTGACCTATAAACATATTTTCAGAAAGAGTGGATTCCAGGTATTATATTCCTGGGATAATATCTAAATAAACAGAGTATTCAAAATAGTGATAACAGACATAACAGTTCAATGGAACGGTTATTCAAAAGATATCATTCAATAGACTCCCTCAGATGATCATTCTATGAAAGGTTTCAAATTTCTTATCACAATATACCTACCTAATTCATAATAATTAATCAACATATTCTCCAGTAGGACACATGTTATAGGTATAATTTACAGGGAGTAGTACCAAATCAAAAGTTATTCACTAGTGAACGGTTATCTGAAAGATATCATTCAATCGACTTTTCTAGATCATCTCCAATTTTATAATAATAAGCATATCTCAGTGTCAAGACATTATTCGGAGGAACACATTTTAGGTACTACACCGGGAATAGTAGGTTCCTATATAATCAACATTACATATTATTCACTTTTGAACGGTTATCTAAAAAACATCATTCAATAGATCTTAATAGATGATCCATTTATGGAAGATATTTTCATTTAAGATCTACCATAATACCTAGATTTTGCTTGTATCCAAAAATGCAGGCTAGTTTTCGAAAATTATAAATAAATCTCATTTTTATAATAGTGAGCCCAGACCTGAACCAGCTTCATTTCAAGAGCTAAATGATGAAGAAATTATACTTACTAGAACTAGGTCCAATACGCAACATTTGCACTCACCTTCTTCAATTGTGACAGCACTAATCACTTAATCCTATATTCACTAAGCTAAGGTGAAAGCGAAAACAATCACTATTCGACTTGACCTTTTGACGAAGCAGTGTTCTAACGAAATGATCAAGTTCAAATGTCTTCCTACCTATAACCCTATCCGCTATCCCTGTATGAACTTTAACATCGGCGGTTCGTTACCACGTGATCGAGCCCGATATAGATGTTCGCAACTCGCTCTCTTTTCTCATCGTGATTATATTTATATTTTAACAGAATATGGAAACACGCTCACATTTGAAAAGGTGCTATTCAAGTTATCGATTTCGTTTTTTTAAATTTGACTTAGATAAATTGTCTGAAGTATTTCCGATCGTACCGAAATATTAGAATTTATATTTATATTTTATTTCCAGAGCACAATATGCGTCATCTGACAAGATTGCCAGATTCAGAGTATTATCTCTTGATAATTAAAAATGCGATTCTGATGTATTATGTAGGTATCGAATCAAGCAGAAAAAATGGACTTTCTAATAATACTTTGTTTCCAATGCATTTACATCTGAAGAAAAAGATTAACATTCCGAAAATATTGAAGGCTGAAGAAACTGGGAAATTTAAGACTTTTTTGGGGGGGTCAATTTTTTTCCTGATGTTGAAATGAAAATTCAACGATGACATTTTCACTCATTTAGGACGAAACTGAAATAATAAAAAAAATCACATAATATATTATGTTAACAAGTGACACATATTTGTACTAAAATTGATATTTACAATAGAAATGTGAAAAAATATACCTAGTGCGCCATTTGAAAAAACATAATAAATGCTGAATGCTGGAAATGATAACCTCCAGCCAAAATATGTGAACGTAGTTGACGTGTCAAGCATATCTGAAAAACGTCAAAAATTGCTCATTTCTCTATTGCATCAAATGGATATTCTATAAACATTTTGAAAACGTATGGTCGAAATGCAATATTTCCATCAACATCTTAAAAACATTTATAATCATTGGTTGAGAGACTTTATATAAATATAACTTCTTAAAGATGTTAATCAATTCACAATTCTTTGACCTTTGAAGTTAGATATTTTATATATGTATTCTAGATGACTAAATTATGTCGAATAATGATGTCTAAAATCGACGTGGCATGGCATATCTATTACACGTCAAAAAGTTATTCTTTTTTCGATAGTATCAATTAGAAATCTTATAAACGTTTGAAAAACGTGTGGTCGAATTGAACTACAATTTTTGACATATTTGAGACATACAAAACCGAACGTTTAAAGACAATATATACAGTATATATCTAAAAAATGTCAATCAATCTAGTGTTTTATGACCATATGAGTTAGATGTTTTATCGATGTATTTTAGATGACAAAAAAGAGCCAAATGTTGATGTCTAATATACGTAAAACAAAAGATGTCCATTAAACGTTAAATAAAATACCCCCTTCACGATTTTGAAAATTTGATATTTAATACACGGCTTTTAAACGTGTAATCAAAAAGCTATACATTTTTGGATGTCTGCAGGATATAAAAAATTTTTCAGGTCTTAGATAATGCATCTAAAGGATGTCTTCTAGACATCATGTATAGAAAACATCTTATTTAGATAATCTAATTTCAATCAGAATTCAGAGCAAGATGGCTTTAGATCACTTTTGATATCGATTAGATGTCATTTAGATGTGTGTGTGTTGTTTGGAGCTTGTTGATTATACGTAGAGCATTTCCGGATACACCGGATAGAAGAAAAGACTGATGTACCAATTCTTATCGGAACGAAAATTAAAGAAAAAATGTATGTATGAGATTAAATAATACCACAAGGTGAACACTGAAAGAATGGTACTTGAGAGATGTATCTGCTTGTCTTCTGGCTTCGTATAGGTGTCTTACTAATAATGCCCGGTTTCCACCAAGCGGGAAGGTCAAAAACAAAACACGAACTGTCCATTTGAACAGAGATTTCGAACAGTTTTGATGTGGTGCGGGGCATGTTTGAGAGAACAAGATGACAAGATTTATTTTTGCTTGCCGTTGAATACTTCATGATAGAAAAGAGTAAACGTTGGTTTTGGACTAGGCCATCTTTAAGGCAAAAAATAGGAAACTTGACTTTTAAACTATACAACTACAGAGACTCTATCGCAGCACAGGAAAGTTTTGCCATCACACTGGGGTTTCTAGCAACAGGAGATTCGTAATTCAAAGTAAAGCTACCATCTATATAAAGAATTGTGCGTATGTAACGCACTGATCGGATTATTATAGTAACCTACTACCACTGAATCTCAACACCTGAAATAAAAATGAAGTGGTTCTAGGACGTTTATACTGAGCTGAGAAACATTCCTATAGAAGCAAAAATCCTTTGAAGCGACTAACAAGTTGAGAAAACGATCCAAAAGTTCTAGAACAGTTCGCAAACAGTTCGCGGACTGTCACAAACGGACCGAGTTCGTGTCTTGTTTCTGTCCGTCCGTTTGGTGGAAACCCGGCCTAAGAGTCCTTTTCTAACGAATTCACGTTATGCATACGAAACTAACGTGCGCTTACGTGCGTTCTGATTCAGGCGACTGTGTTCGCACCTAGCGAACTAGAGAAGAGTGCGAACTGATGGATATAGGGCTGTGGCGAAAAGAGAAGAGAGAGAAAGAGGTCATGTCGATTGGTAGGGGAAGATGGGGCAATCGTGGTCAGCATGCAATGGTGATTATGCCCACAGCTGAAAAAACACCCTCGGTCATTCCACACGACGCATTCATATATGACGATTGTCTTTCGTTTTAGCACTTAATCGATCTTATTTAACGTAGTTCTCAGTTATCAGGATAAGTTATAAAATTTTTTTTATGTGAATCTTTTAAAGTTGGTTGAAACATCATAAAATTATAATAATGTTCAATATGAATCAGAATATGGTATTCTTTTTTCTATTAACAATTTACTCTATTACATAACTCTATCGCGGGCGATTCTGGTCAAAAATTTGAACGGAAAGGACAAAAAACCAAAGAGTTGAAGGAATGACTCAAGAAGGCTGAAAGAAAGAAAATGACTCGTCATTGACTGACGTAGACATTGACGACCACTGCGTCGATGATGATACTATTGATGAAGATAACTCAGAAAATAATTATCTTACATGCGGGAAATTTGGCCGAAACAACGAAGTATGGTACGGATGCACTTCCTGTGGGCTTTGGACTCACTCTGCTGACACTGGCTTGGGTTCCGCATGTTAAAAGTATTTGATCATCATTGTCAACATCATGACTACCATTGCCCTGAGTGCAATAGTGGTCAAAAACTGTTTTTTTTTTCATATAAATACTTACAAATCGTAACTCCAAAGCTTAAGGTCGGCGTTTAAACCGAGTAGGAAAGATCAGCCGATAGAGGCGCCACCGTCCATTTTAAGGAATATCTCCATAGAACTTTCATTATCACAATAAGTTCTATGAGTATCTCTCTAATCATGAATGAAATGTACAATGGCGCTCTCTATCCGAAAATCGCCGAACTATGAAATACGTGAATTTGTGGGTAAAGCAGGAATTTTTTCCCGCCAAAATTTGAATTTGGCCATTTTCTGCCAATTCTGTATTTCAAGTTGATCTTCTGAACGAAATTATCAGTAGATTCACTTTTAATCGGAAGTTGAACTATTTTCATGGGTCTTTCTGTTGAAATAAAACAGAAGCATGGGTTGGCTCATTTTCTTCTATTTTTGAAAGAAAAAAAAATTAACTGTGGGAATGAAATCGATCAAAATTATTTCAACAAGAACCCTAATCCTTTCTGAGTTCACCCACAAAATTTCAGTTCTCAAAGTGGAGCCGTTTTCGAAATCAACTTGAAATAAAAACACACTACATTGAACGCCCACCTTAATAATCTGACCTCAATTAACATTTCTTAAATGAAGAACTGTGATGTTTTGTTCCTTATAGAGCTGTGATTTATAATTTGAGTTTTATTCCAAAAAGAGCTTAGGCGAGACTATAAAGGGAAACTCTTGGACAATATGGTCACAGTCTCTGCTGGATTCCCAGGTACTAAAGAACAGATATGGGTTGTTGACATTCAAACAGAGAGAAGGGCCTATAGAGACCAAGAAGCCAATCTGTGTTGGATATCAGTTGAAGCAGAGGAATTGAATAAGAAGATTCTCCCTACAAGGAGGAGAATTCTGAGACTTAAGGGGAACTATCACCTTTTGAATCGTGGTAAATCTCCATTCAAAAAGTGGTCTCTTCATTTCACGAGTATCTACCCTAATTTACGACGTAGGGACTAGATTTTTTTTTAATTGAAGTTGAAGAACGTCCCGAGGGCAAATAGTTCTCTTTTTTCCAATTTAAGGTCGGCGTTTAAAGCGAGTAGGAAAGCTCATCCGATAGAGGCGCCACCGCCCATTTTATGGAATACCTTCATAGAACATGCATTATCACTATCAATTTCTATGAATATGTCTCTGATTATGAATGAAATGTCCAATGGCGCTCTCTATCCGAAAATCACCGAACTATGAAATAAGCGAATTTGTGGGTAAAGCAGGAACTTTTTCCCGCCCAAAATTTGAATTTGGCCATTCTCTGCCAATTCCGTATTTCAAGTTGTTTTTCTGAACGAAATTATCTGTCGATTCACTTTTAATCGGATGTTGAACTATTTTCATGGGTCTTTCTGTTGAAATAAAACAGAAGCATGAGTTGGCTCATTTTCTTCTATTTTTGAAAAAAAAAAAATTAACTTTCGGAATGAAATCGATTTAAATTATTTCATCAAGAACTCCATACCTTTCTGAGTTTACCCACAAAATTTCAGTTTTCAAAGTGGAACCATTTTCAAATGCAACTTGAAATAAAAACACCCTACATTGAACGCCCACCTTAATCAGTTTTTCAATTAAAAAAACCAGGGTAATCGTTAGATCTCTGCAATATTTGGGTTATTGAATATGTTTTTCGTGTTTCATGAGTACAAGCTATATTTTTGAACTAATCATCATGAAAATTTTTGTAGTTTATAGAAGATTAAATTGCCGAGGGCAAAAAGTTGCGATTTTTCCAAAAGATGATGAATAACCGTCGAAAAAAAAAATCATTAAGTTTAGTTTTTTTAATTGAAAAACTGATGAAATCGAAAAAAAGAAAACTATTTGCCCTCGGGACGTTCTTCAGCTTCAATTTAAACACAAAATCAAGTCTCTACGTCGTAAATTAGGGTAGTTACTCGTGAAATAAAGAGACCACTTTTCGAATGGAGATTTACAACGATTCAAAAGGTGATACTTCCCTTTAACTGACGGCCATTACCCCCTTTTCCTCTACCTTTATTCTTGAACTGTTGACCACAGAGTCGAAGAGAGTGGGGTATAGCACTGATGTGAGTATCTTTTTCGTTACCGACGAAGTCAATTCACATTATTAATTTTGTGGTATCCAATATGAATGAAAATGAAAATATGAATTTTGAATGAGATTTAGTTTCTACAGTTCCATTCCTCAATCAACCGAACAAAAAGCGCGATTTCCAATCAGAAGCAAAATGTACATTTCGTATTTACACAACCGGTCCGGTGAACCCGTCAACAGAGAAATCAACATTCGGATATCGATAATAATTGTCACACATAATTAAATCGCACATTTTCAGGAGGAACACAACGGATCGTTTCAATAGGAACCGCCTATACATCAAACAAATCGTTACGATAACAATGATATTTTAAAATATGTTCAAGTTGTTGATTATTGCACATGCCATTAAAACAAATGTTCCGAACGAAAACATGTTGATTTACGTTTATTGTTGTTTCCTGTTACTATTGCGCTACAAAGTTGTTATTACTGTTCGGTATAAACTGAAATTAGATGTTTGTGACCGGTTTTCGGGGAATTTCGTTTCGACAGCAGCTGTCGGGTGAATTACAATTTCATTTTATCGGCCCCGTTATTTTCTTTCCAATTTTGATTGGAACCGTTCGACCTGGACATGGAATATCAGTTATGTTGATTGACTTTCAACTAGGTGCACGTTGGTCATTTTTGGTAAAATGCACGTTCCATATCATTCCCGACAGGCTCGAAATGGAAAGTCTCGTTTTTTTCTCTATGCATGTTTCCGATTATATCAAAAGCTGTATGATTGAATTTTCCGAAAAACTGCCTTCAGTGACCTACGCAAGTTGTCACATGCAAGTCGTCAGCAGATTTGATCGCAGGGTATTGAGTATTTTTCAATTTAACGCAATACCATGAAACAACTAACCAGAGGCATCAAAGATACTCTCTTATGGGTGCCAGGGCACCGTGGCTTTGAGGGTATTCAGGAGGCTGATGCTCTTGTGAAAAGTGCATCACAGGTTAAAACTGTTCGACCCTAACCCTCCTCTGGCCAAGAAAAAAATTTCTTTAGGGCAGCCTTGTAGCAATGATAGATAGATAATTTTTCTTTATTTCAGATTTCACATACATGCATATAAAAAATGAAATGACGTCAAACTAAAAATAAGTAAACTAAAATAGATTTTCACAATTCAAATGATCCCACAATGTGTACGGTTCCAATTGAACTAACATTTTCTTAATTAATTTTTTGAATTTATTCAAATTATTACATTCTTTGATGTAATTAGGTATATTGAACAATCTTACACACATATAATACGGACCCTTTAATTCTTCTATTGGTGCACTCAAAAAGACACAGATTTCGCAGTACTACTACGTTTTTATACTGGAGTATGTTGAGTTGTGCAAAGTATGCAAGTGGGGAATTCCATAGGTCCGTCTGTTCGTTAAGAAGTTTGTATGTCGGGTTATTCGGCTACTCTTTTTTCGAAAGAACTACCACAATGTGACGGACTAGTTGGTCCATTATTTTTCAGTAAAATTTCAACACTCAATTCTTGATTTTCGTACAAGAAAATAGCATAATTGAATCTTCCAACTATGTTTATATACGTGGAATAATTCCAGAGAAATCAGTTTCGTCATCATTCGCCAGGTCTTTGGAATTATTGAATTCACATAATATTTTCTCAAATTTATTGTTTTTTCTTAGTAAATAAACTTTTTGATAAATGCGTAATTACTACAACCTCTATGCAGAGAGGACAACGTTGCGTGGTTACCTGACAGGAAAATGACTCTAACCTAACTTTTTCAAAATATTCACGGTGAAATGTGTCAGAATGTCATGACAACCCGGAATACTTTATAAAAGTGAATGGAGTAAAGATGCAGTTTTCTTTTCGAGTTCAAGATTAAAGAATGGTTCAGGGAATAAATCTGCAACTGCAGCGTCCAAACTGAAAATCATTAAAATTCTGTATCTAATTAATGGATTAAATTGAAGAGTCGCAATTTTCCGTAGGATTTCTCGCAATGTCGAATCCAATCAGAGCCGTCATGATGGATTAAACTGCACGGGCAGAAAAATCCCGAGTTCATCAAATTACATCAACTAGAAGTTGAGTTATCCGATTTTCAGAGAGTGCTCCGGCTAATTACAACCATGGTGGGTAATGTAGCGGAAAGTAATTTAGCTTTTATTGTCTAGTAACTGGCTTTAACGTCTACGGATATAAAATTATTTCACGGCACATTGAGGTTGGATTGCCCTAACGTCTTAATAATTTCGCGTTTACATTTTCCCGTTTTTCGCTCGACGTGAAATTTCGAAGGGGACACGGACTGAAATCCTTTCTAGACGCGTCTTCTTCGTACTTACTTGCGCGGAGGATCTGCGGGGTTTATTTTCTCTTAGGATGGAACTGGGTATTGGTTTTTATAGTTGAGGGTGGAGGATCTGAAAGTTTGAATGCCAATCATCTAGCGTACTTCAGAAGTTGTGGGGCTTTCTTAGGAAAAGTTTGGAATGGAAATTGAAAATTAAGAGTAGTAACATCCTCCATTACTCTTTATTCTAGGGTGAATTTGAAGTTCTGAAATGGCATTTCTTAGGAATGCAGCTGGCGGAATTTAATTGTTCAAGTTCGGAATCTCATTACGATTGCTCGTCATTGGACTTGAGATATCATGATTTATTGTCTGAAATTGTACCCGATATGAAACCAAAAAGCTTCCATATATAGCAAGATTTAAATCATAACGTGAAAATGTCGGCCTATGGGGTGTTTTCTTTAGAGTGATATAATTTTCAATAGAGATAACTGAGATTCGACAGAAGGTAGAAGCTTTGTTGTTTAAACATTTCTGTTCAGCAAGCATTGACAAATTATCATGGAAAGACTCACGCTGCAACAACTTACACAAATTGTTCAAATTTATCTTCAAAATCAGTGTTCTATTCGACAAACTCATAGAGCACTTCGTGAAATTTATCTTTTACATAATCGTCCATCAGAACAGCTTATTCGTCGAACTATCGATAGATTTCATAAAACTTTTTCTCTACTCGATGCAACAACAACAAAACAAAGAATGATATGCACAGAAAAAAATATCGCTGCTGTAAGTGCTGGTGTTAATGAAGATCCAAATTTGTCTATTCGTCGACGTTCACAACAAGCTGGACTCTGTGCATCCACCACATGGAAAATTTTGCGCACCCATACAAGATCCAACCGGTTTGAGAACTAAAGCCACTTGACCATAATAAGCGTGTACTGATTGGGCCCTAGAACAGCTTGAATTTGATCCAACTCTTTATGGAAGAATTGTGTTTATGATGAAGCTCATTCCTGGTTGACTAGCAAAACTGCCTATACATATATGGAGTGAGAACAATCCTCAAAAACTTCTGCAGGTTCCATTGCATCCTGAAAAAAGCACTGTATGGTGTGTTTTACACGCTGGAGGCATCATCGGTTCATATTTCCTCAAAAACGATGCTGAAGCTTATGTTACAGTGAATGGTGTTAGCAACAGATCGATGATCAATTATTATCATTTTCAAAATTCGAATGGTATCGACCCAGAAGTGTTTTGGCTCCAACAAGATGGTGCAACACCTCATGTTGCTACCGTACCAATCGATTTATTGGAAGAAAGATTTGGCGATAACAATATTTCGAGAAATGGTACAATTAATTGGCCTCCAAGATCATGCGACATAGCTCCAATGTCAGTCATTGGTTTATGCTGATAAACCAGAAACAATAGAAGCTTTGGAAGCCAACATAATTTGCGGCCTGAATTGCTCGAAAAAGTGGTCTATAATTGGTCTGGTCGAATGCGGTTCCTCAGATCTAGTCGTCGTGGTAGACATATGCCGGAAATTATTTTTGAATCGAAAATATCATGAAATTATCCTGCAATCAAAAAAATTGGCTTTAATCCTAATTTAAATGTGTGTAATTTCAGTTTAGAGTTCTATCACTCCGAAAAAAACACCAGATAGGTATATTCTTATCTTCGTTAGGAAGAAGTGTTGCAAAATAGCGAATGCGCTAGATGCAAATCGTATTTCTTACCTCTTTCATCCTGCGGTAATCGACGATACTGAGAAAACAAAATAATTAGAAAATTTTTATACAGACAAAAAAAAAGATTAATCGATTCATACGTGTAAGACATTTCGATTATCTAGGCGATGCAGAAGTATTTAAAAAAAATCGCGAAAATCGAGAAAAAATTCGGCAAAAAGGGCAATTTTAAACTCGATAAAACTTTGTTTATAGATATCCTGGCCGTGATGTTAATACACGGATGGAAAGAGAAAAATTTTATGCAAAATGGGTTTGTATTCATATTTCCCAAAATTCCTCCATTTCCTCAAGAAAATTGATCAAACTTTGACACTTCCCCTGAAGAATCACCCGATTTGCAGAGATCTACCAAAAAAAATAACTCCTTAATAGAAAGATCTAGGGGTTCTACTAGTAGTTATAACTATTTGCCATAAAAAATAAGCCATGTATTGGAATCTTCAGAAACCATGAAATGAAAGAAAAAAGAAATATTTTCCTGTAGAGTAATAAGGTTAATCTGAGGAAAAAGCATACAATAAAAATACGAAAAAATGTACCATGACCCCAAAGATATTCTTGAACTTTGGTAATTTCTTTGAATATGAAGAACTATTTTTGCCTTTGACAAGGCTGATATAGATTAATGTTTAGAATTATTGTTGTTCATGGGCGATATTAATGTAAATGTAGGCTCTGATACCAGCAGCTTTTCGCTGTTTAGGGGTCAGGAGTGAATGAATATATATTGCAATGAAAAATTAAGTCTTTCAACACTTCCGCGAATTGTTTGTATAGAACCTTGTCTCAGAAAACAGATTTATATTCTATATATTTACACTATAACAAGTCCGGCTTCGCTCGGGTAGAAACTTGTTTCACACGGTTTCTCTTTTTTAGATATGCATGTCCCCCTTCACATTTCGTTGTCCTCTCCTCCTCGCCTACCTACCACGGTGACGCATTTTGGTGCGGTCGTGCGGTTTCATCTTCAACACTTCAATCTGCCATATTTTTCGATGTACTCGTTGTAACTGCATGATGTGAACTTCGTCTAGAGTAAATACTGGGTATAATTACGTAATAAGTTGGATGAGGATCAATACCCTATTCATAAACACTCCCAAATAGTGCATTATTTTGGAAAACATATGATAACCATGAACAGGTAATAGCAAGTCAATCTTGAGAGATAGATATATGATATCGCAGATTTTTTTATAGAACTATTCAATAAGTACATTTCTGTCACACATTGTATCCACGTAAGTCTTACGGTTTTTGCAGCGCACGTGAAAATAGCTGATTATAGCTGTTTTTTTGTAATTATTGAAGTTATAGGTATCCTCTTTTCGGATGAAGGGTATAACCTGTGTCACTCAGGAATGATGTAGCTTTTTAAGGTTGAAAGAATTTCTGAAATCGGTCCAGTAGTTTTTGAGTCAAGTCGTATCGTACACACAAAAATACAAATCTCTCCTCTTTATAATCTATATTCTATATATATATAAAAGAAAGATGTTGGTTACACCATTTATAACTCGAGATGGAATGGACTATTTGTTATGAAACTTCATTTATGGATTCGTTTACGATCTGGTTATTATAAAATACAATAAAATTCTGAAAAAATCGATGAAAATTTTACTTATACAGGCAATGCTTTTCCTTCTTTTGAGTAAGGACATTAGGTGTCGCTACAGTTACAGTTAGTCTACAGTGACTCTATTGAATAGAGTCACTGTAAGTTACTCTAAAGCTTATTCGTAGGTACTTCATTCGATATTCTCACCGTTAGATAGCGATTCAAACGAATAGTGTGTAGAGTGACTAAATTCTCACTATAGTTACTGTAATGTCTGTAATATGTCTAATTTGAGTTGCCCACAATTCGGCGCTGTTGACCCAAACCAAAAGTCTTAGCGTAGGAGTACAGATCTCTAAAATGATTAGATTTCGTTGAGATATGAGAGAAGCTTCGTTCTTACCACTTCAGGTGACGCTATTCACACATTATGACTGATTATTATTACTTATTTTCTCAGTTTTATATATTCAAAATAACGTAATCGTGAAGGTACTATATTTGACATTATCACCATTAGATGGCGATGTATATACAATATCTTTGTAATTTGCATATAGAACTTATAGTACAATGAAAGTATATTACCGGATCAAGAACCGGGTGATAATCACAGTGAATTTTTATCGAAATGTCAAGTAAATCGGCTTTTGGCGATCAGTTTCAATCGTGAGTAGTCCATTTTCATCTTTTCTCATAATTTTTGACATGTTTTTGAAATTTGGTTAATTAATATATTTGCGGAAATAACTGAATCCAAAATTGCCATAATGAGTAATTGACATACTAATTATTTTTGTGTATCTGTTCTGTGTGACAGCTCAAATCCATCGAACATTGTTAATCTCGTTTCTCCACCAACTGAGATGTTTACCAATTATTTTAAGCTGAGCACCAAAATGCTAAGATGTTTAAATAATGGTGTGAGCACTTATTAGATTTTGATTAGCCAACATTGAGAATATTAGTTTCGTTTGTTCCACTTCACTTAGTCAAGAAGAAAAATAAAAATTTTCAATTCGAATTTTCAGCGTTGTATTGGCAGAGCTAAAGTGGTTTATACAGTGATCAGAGGTAATTAATCATTGGAACTATTTCTCATCCATATAATTCGATCGTGATTTTTATTTGGATTCGCGGTGTGGTTCATCACAAGATAGATACTGCAATGAGCGAACTGTAAAGCATTCAAAACAAAGAGTTATATGTTCAACAATTAGATAATGCTTGAATAAAGAGAATTATTTTCGTGCGGATAACAATGGTACTGAAATTTTGTATATTTTGCCTAATTCATCTCCTGCTTGAAAAAATAGCAATGGTGATCGGAGCTCGATCTAGCATCAACTCGATTTGACAGTTCAAAAATCAGAGAATCAAGCCGTTGATCTCCTATTACGATTTGTGAAATCACCCTTAAGTATCATTTAGGCGGATCAAAGTTCGCCGGGCCAGCTAGTATTAGTATAGATATAGATGTGTTGTATGTTACAACAACTGCAAACGATAATGATACATGAGGACCGGCCTTGAGTTTATGTGGTCTCAAGGGCAGGTTACTCAAGTTGGGCGGATTGATATTCACGAAAGCGAACGACAACGGTATCCTTGCTGGTACCATTCTACCAGCCTAGACTATCAGCGCCAATTCCTCGTTCGGATACGTTCCGGAATAAGCGATACCGGCCTTAGAAGTTCGTTCTGTCTCAACTTCCATTAACAGAATAAGGGAATGATATTTCCTTCTCCATAATCTTCGAGAATCGTAGGAGTACCCAGTCGTCCGTTACTCTTATAACATACGACGCAATTAGTCTGCTCTGCAGACTGAAAACGACTTCCCGTGCAAATTAGTACATATGTCTCTTCCACAGCCGTAGTAGCCACAAAGGCTGAGGGCGAACAGATATATAATCACAACATCCAGGTTCCATCCGGCCTACATAATTAGTGTAGTAATCGCCCCACCGGTGCATTTCACCGCCGCTCTCATTACGAAGGCCGGGCGTGACTTTCGCATCACCCGAGCGCCCGGGCCTTTCCCACCTTTAATTGCTCCAGATCATCCTCATCCCCTCGATTTGTCCCCTTTCGCTTAACTTGCGGTTGGATGTTGCCAAACACTTGGGGATGGATCACCAGCGCTTAAGGAGGAATGGCTCTTTGGGGGAAATTCGTCAGAGGCTAAATTTGAACGTAACGTGCCTCATTTCGGACCTCAAGGTAAAAAAATGTGAGGAGATGATTGTGGAGATCGTTTTTCATGATTTGAATGGTGTTTTTCGTGCTTAAGAAAACCCATTATCTGAAGGAGGTGTAGAAACGCACGAAAAGAAAACTTTAAATTACCATTCTTGCTATCTTTCCTCCCACCCAAAGGTCTTGAGGCTAAGGCTGGTTTCCAATGGTTAAAAATATACGGGGCAAGAACCAAGTGTATACTACCTTGAGGATCCCACACAAGGTTTTTTCATATGTAATACCACTAGAGATGGAATTTTGCCGGCAAAATTTCTCGATTGTAATATGAAAGTTTGTTGCTCGGAAATTTCGTGAATGACACTTGTATCAAAATCACGAGCCGTCACAAGACATAATTATAGCTCTGTTTGGTTTCTTTGTAGTATATGAATTTTTACTGTAGTATCATGATTCATGGTATAAAATGTTATTGTTTGTTTTGATTGTTTTTTGACGTATTTCAGATTCCATTGATTTGTTGGTACTTGATGATTATGACTGAAATTAAGAATGGATTAAAGATGTCAATTTACGGGACTTACGTTGATTGAATGAATTTGTCTTTTTTTAACGTCGTGTTGACCCTGTTGTTTTTGTTAAGCTCTTTGTCTATGTGTGTCTGAACTTTTTCAATTTTTTTGTAGCCCTGAAGAAGCAAATACATTGTTGCGAAACGTTGGCATATTAGCTATGGTTTGTTGATCTATACCACTGAATTCCTAATTCCTGTTATCCAATAGGAAATATTTTTATTTGTTTCTCATTTGTAAACGTCAGTTTCCAAAAACACAATATTAATCAAGAAAGTTTATTTTCTCTATTTCAGTATCGTAATGAGCTCATTACAGTTCTAAAAACAGTGCTGTAATGAATTCATTACAGCATCGTTTTCAGTTACATTTTTCGTTTTGTGGTTGTCAGCAATGACTTCCGATCCTTTAAAATTTCAGCAGACGTCAATTTGGAAACGTCAATTTTCGTATTTCCTAACGTTCACACCAACTGCCAAAATAAAATATGAAAGTCACTAGGAACTATAATTTGAATTTTTTCATTGAATTTCACAAAATTTGAGTGAAATAGAGAAAATATCGTCTAATACTCGTTGCAGAATGCAATTCCAATACTCATCCGTTCGAAAACTCGCTCCTTCGTCGCTCGTTTTCGAATTTCGCATTCGTATTGGAATAGGAGCCCATTCTGCAACTAGTTTTAGAATATACTACTATCGAGTCACTAACTTGTAAAACTGACAGTTAACTTGCAAAACTTTTACAAGTTAGTAGAATTATTTACATTAGAAAATTTTGTTTTATCGTCATATATGTTGAAAATCATGGTACAATTGTTATTTCCAGTAACACAGATTTTTGATGATGAAAGAGTTGATACTGATGATGATGAACCATCTGTTGACTCAGAAACTGCTGAACTCGAGGAATGCAGAAAGTTTGTACTCTCCTTACTACCAAATAATTTGCTAGACATTTCGATTTTTTTGTTGACCGAATCATCGACATAACTCATCGCAATTTCGGTGCTCTTCCACCCTCCTGCACGCTTTAGAGCTAAAATATCTCCACCCGAATCCGCATCCATAGTTGCTCCAGTTCTGCGAAAAGAGTGGCCGGTGTATAACTCTGGGTCTTTTAAACCTGAATATTTCGCTATTTGCTTTGGGACACCACCAATAGTGTGCTGGCCAGCATTAAGGGAAATGCACTTTCCATGTCGGTATGTCAAAAAAAATCTTAGGCTTTCTGTTCCAGGAGGCCGAAGATTTACATATTTTCTGTTAAACATGCAGGGCTTGAAGCTGCAGCCATTATCGGTTATGGTGAATCTTCTTGTTGTTAAATTTTTTGTTTGCCGCAATGTAACAATAACGTATTTTCCCATATCTTCTACATCATTCTTGTTTAAGGAGAGAATTTCGTCACATCGACAACATCCAAAAATCCCAAATATTGTTACAATTTTCGCCAGCAACCACTGGTCATCAGGAGCATGGCGCATGTAAAAGAAATTGTTCAGCCTCTTCTTTACTTAATACCTTGGCCTTTTTTGGCGTATAACTCTCATTTTTTCGTTTCAGAAACGCTATTACATTTTGAAATCTGCCAAGGACAACTAAACGTCATATTTTTCAATAATTTTTTTAAGGAAAACAAACCTGCGAACAGGGACATTTTCTTTCATTTCCAAGCAGTTTTTCAGCATAGACCATTTCGCCCATAAAGTATTAGGGCTGAATAGTTGATTCAAGTAGACCAACAAAACATCTTCAGTTACCCCAATCACACTATTTTTGTTTTGCCACTTTTTGAAGTCGTCGTATTCTCGCTCGTACCTTGAAGCTGATTTTGCAGGTAATAAACTTGAGGCTACACTGCTGGCAGCCTCAATAATTTCTTTTGGTACATTCATTTTCGCTTTCGCCAAAACAAATGTAAAAAAAAATAAACAAACATGTTCAGGGCAACGCTTCCATAGCTTACGACATTTGCGACAAATTATTGAGATTTTTTTGAAATTTTTCTAACCTTTTTACAAATGAGAAACAAATAAAATATAAAACAATACACGCAAGGTAACGGGTTTTACTGGCTCAAGGAGGTAACTGACTCGCCTGCGGCTCGTCAGTTATATCCTCCATTCGCCAGTAAAAACCCTCTTACCTTGCTAGTAATGTTATATAACTATTGTGTTTTTTCATTTCGGTATTCAAGTCTATCATTTAGTTAATTAAACGTCAATCTCCTTCTTCTTTCAGAATTTACCGTTTCTTTGTGAATAATATTACAACAATGTGTTGTTTCCGCGAAATTTATTTCCTTGAATTTTTCTATTCGAAATGATGAATATCCATTTTTACCAAAGACATTTTATTAAGGATTTTATTAGCCGTCGATTAGTAAAAATTAATTGTTTCTTACAATTGTGAATTCTTACATGGAATTGAATTTCTTCTAAATGACACGCCTCGCAGGTATCAACTCCCAGATGACTGGTGAAGGAAAATAAGTGTATTACTGTATTATGCAGTCAGTGTGAGATCTAGTTCAGGGTAGGATTTATTGTTAATATTCCCTGCGCCCCAACATTTGTTCTATTAAGCTGAATAATCCAATAAATAAAAATTAATGTACGGCACCGCCATCTGGCGGTATACGTTTCCTATTTTGAAGGCTGAAGACTCTTAAGGAATGGTACTAAAGGTTGGTCTGACTTGAATAGATGTATCTGCTGATTTTCTGGCCTCGTGTAGGTTTATTGAATAGAATCATCACTTAGTCTTCACGTATTCACTTTATGGATACTTGGGTTTTAACTAATATTTTTGCAGACACGTGCTAGGTCGCGTTCATGCGAATAACTTGTTTGAATGTGTAGGAGTTGAGGTGAATACAGACTTTTGTGACGTGATTCCACGTCACGTCAGGCACCGTGAGTGCTCCCATTGGCCTGATATGAACGTGATCGTACAGAACGATGTGTTGCATTTTTATATCACTCACATTTTGACGTTAACGTTCATATTAGGCCAATGGGAGCACTGCTAAACGTCTGACGTGACGTGGAATCACGTCACAAAAGTCTGTCCTCAACTCCTACACGTTCAAACAAGTTATTCGCATGAACGCGACCTAGCACGTGTCACGTCAGAATAGTCTGTATTCACCTTAAGACAGAAGCGAGCTGACGGCGCTGTATGACCTTTACTAGACGATTAGTAAATGTCTTTTAAAAACAGGTAGAATATTTTGGTAATCTTTTTTCCGCAATCCTTCAATGTCAATTCAGGATCATTCCTTTCCATTTATCTCATTTTCGCCACCTGCAATTTCGATTTTTATCGCAGAAGGACCAAAGTGAGCAACTTTAAATGATGAAATATCATCGTCTGCCACCTCAGCCCTCGAAAATGGGAGAAGTATGATTGATCATTTTAAACCGATTTACTCAAATTTACAGCTTGGAGTCGGATTAATTATCAAGGAAATGAAACCGCTGTGGAACCGCATCCGCACCCTAGCTGAGTAGGGGACTAAATAATGGATTTATTTAGATTGATATATTTCTGCCGCAGTAATGAGAATCCTGGGGATAGTTAATTGTTTTAGCCTAGTTTCTTCTTGGGACTTCTACTCTGCCCAATATAAGAATAGGAACTATAGCCCTTAGACCGAAGATGACCGACAAAATATTCCACTTAACTGCGTTGAGCATTGAGTTTTGAGGAATTTCAAACAATGCCTTTTCAACGTGCAAACGTAGTCAATTGAACTATCCAAGAATCAACTGAAATAGGATGCCAATTTTAGACTAAACCAAAAGGAGCATTTTGAAAATTCATCAAAACACAATACATCATTCACATTCACATTTCACATTTAGGTTCATCAAGATTTTTTCACTTAAAACTGACGCAGGTTGGCACTCGTGGAATGTCAAATAATTCTGCCAGACGTCGCTATCGCTAATTTTTATTCATTCTTTTTTAACTTGGTGAATGGAGTTAGTTCTTTTAGGGTTTAACTGTGACACAGGTTTTATTTATTTATCTTTTTACATCCAACAGGCAAATGCCCAATTACAGGTGTAAACAGGTAACAAATAGATACCTAAATACAGAGTGATTCACGGTGGATGGCACATTAGACGTCCCTGGTGAACCATATATGGGATCAGTTTGAAAATTTGCATCAGTGCATAATCGGACATTATCTACCCAACTGAAATATTTTCGTCAATGCGGTGTTGCCACTTCTATTAGAAAGTAGTAGCAATTACGCTTTTTCAAATAGAACACCTGGTATATTATATTATTTTCGGAATCTCCAACAACGTCCCGACAGCTTTTCTCAACACTTCCCTATACCTATCTGTTGCCGTTTTAGAAATATAAATTGTTTTCAATATTTTTCACCGAAAATCATCACCTCTAAAAATGCTGCTAACTTCGGGTTGAGAGACACTATATCATTGAAATTTGGTTTGGAGTTAGGTGATACATGAATGCTTCTAACACATTAGCCTGATCTACGTTGCTCACAATACAGGGTGGTAAGAATACAGCCTTTTCGTTTGCTTGAAAAAGCGACTGAAAGTTGTTTATTTCAAATGGAAATCCCTGTTTATTATTAGAAATTCAGAACGCTAATGAAAGTTTCTTTCATTCTATGTATATCATGCCTATACCTAACTAGTCAAGTTTCGGTCTTATGAGCATTTATTTGTCAAAATGTCCCTTCTGCATGGTATTTCCATTCGATATTTGGTAGGCAGGCCATGATTTCTATTTGATAGTACCTTGTGACATTCTCCTAATAATAAAGGCACCAAGAAACTTGAAAGTCAAACTATTTATATGAATTATTATCAAAAAGTAGAACAATCATGTCGAATATTCCAAAGTATGTTCGAATCGCTGGCCGTTCACTTCCAAGCACTTCAAAATGCGGGTGTTGACTGCTTTCGTCGTGGCAGATCGTATTTCTTTGAAATCCAAATCTTCAAATGCTTGGGTAATCCTTCTCAACAATTCATTTCTCGAATTCACGGGTGTTTTGTAAACTTTTTCTTTAAACATTCCCCACAGATAATAAATCTAATGGTCTAAGATCGGGTAATCTTGCTGGCCAATTCCACGGTCCCAAGCGCCTTATCCACATCGTCAAAAAGTCTCTCCAGTTAATAATATTACACAAATTCATGAGCACTTCGTTCGAATAGTTTTCTTCAATCGTTTCGTGGGTTTTTGCAACTTAGGAAATGACGAAAATGGCGAAATTCAAGTTTCTTGGTGCCTTTCTTATTAGGAGAATGTCACAAGGTACTGTGAAATAGTAATCATGGCCTGGCTACCAAATACCGAATGGGAATACCATTCTGAAGGGACATTTTGGCAAATAAATGCTCATAAGTCCGAAATTTGACTAGTAAGGTATAGGCATGATTACATACAATAGTAGCAAATTTCATTAGCTTCCTGAATTTCTGATAATATACAGGGCGTTTCATTTGGAATAAACAACTTTCAGTCACTTTTTGAAGCAAACGAAATGACTGTATTTTTTACCACCCTGTTTTGTGAGTAACGTAGATCAGGCTGATGTGTTGGAAGCATTCATGTATCACCTATCTTCAAACCAAAATTCAATGATATAGTGTCTCTCAACCCGAAGTTAGCAGCATTTTTAGAGGTGATGATTTTCGGTGAAAAATATTGAAAACAATTTATATTTCTAAAACGGCAACAGATAGGTATAGGGAAGTGTTGAGAAAAGCTGTCGGGACGTCTCTCGACCCGAAGTTATTAGCATTTTGGAGGTCATGATTTTCGGTGAAAAAAAAATTAAAATAATTTATATTTCGAAAACGGCAACAGATAGGTATAGGGAAATGTTAGGAAAAGTTGTAGAGAAATTTTTAGAAATTCCAAAAATAATATAACATACAAGGGGTTCCATTTGAAAAAACAAAGTTGCTACTACTTTCTAATGGAAGTGGCAACACCGCATTGACGAAAATATTTCAGTTGGATAGAGAATGTCCGATAATACACTCGTGCAAATTTTCAAACCGTTCCGATATCTGGTTCACCAGAAACGTCTAATGTGCCATCCACCGTGAATCACCCTGTATATGCATTATAATGCCACAAGCCGTCGTCAGCCGAGGTTGAACCAAAAAAGCACACAAAAAATAATTTTGTTTCTAATTAACGAATATAATTGCTGAAATGAGAAAAGGTCAGTCGATAATCGATTCATAACTCACCTCAAAATCGAAGATTTATTCGAATTGAATTTTCACCCCTTCATTTGCCTGGAAAAAAAATTCGAAATTCATCCAAAATTTCACACAAATCTGGGAAAAATCGAGAAATTCCCCGAACCTCCGTTCAAAACTCTCTTAATGTTCATTTTGCAATTTGAATCTTGGACTCTTCCGTACGAAGAAGATCAACACATCACTTTTTTCATCGGTTCCACCTAAAAAAAGGCCTCTAAATAACTTAAATCGGTCTGAATTCTACCTGCTTTTCACCTACGTCAAAATTCGAAATGGCCCCATTTAACAGGTTTTTTATCCATTTTGATATCGGAGTATTTCTAGTTGTGCAAAATGTAGCCAAATATCTTCTATATGCTCATTTCTTGAGAATCTCGAAGAGTTGGGAATTCCTTAGATCCGTCTGTTCGTTTAGAGGTTTTTCTGTCAGTTAATTCGAGTACTTTTATTCTTTTATCGAATGAACTATCACAATGTAATGAACTATTCTGTCCATTATTCTTTGTAAAATTTCAACACTCGATTCTCGATTTCCGTAAAGCAAAATAGCATAACAGAATCTTCCAACCATGTTTATATACGTGATATAAACTGCTCCACATGAGTTAGGGATATTGACTTAAATTGCAAAAAAATATAGTTAAAATAAGATTTTTGTGATGAAAATTCATATTAATATGATTTCAAGTTGCAAAATAATTTTAGCCTGTAGGTCTGCAGCGTATACAGGGTGGTTAAGAAAAATGGAGTAAAATAACGAAATTTCATTCCCAGAGAATTCAAGCATTTCGAGACTATCGATACAATGTATGGCCTCCACGGGCATCAAAAACAGCTTGACATGTTCTTTGCATACTACACACGAGGTTGTTGAACATTTCTTGAGGAATTTGGTTCCATGGGTATGCATGGGATTTGTCCATACCCTTATTCTTCGATAATCTGAAAATCGTCCATATCTGGATTCATCAGTGAAAAGGACACTACGCCATTGATCGTTCCAATTGATATGTTGCCTTGCCCATTCCATTTAGGGATTGCATTCCCGGTTTACCGATTTACCGGTTTATCGATTTACCGCCCTTAATGTTCTTCAAATTACCGACGAAAAAACCGACATCTTTCACCGGTAATTTCGGTAAAAAAAATGCCAGCGCTGATCCGTTGTTTCTGTTATGCACGGGCAGCGCGGACGGGATGGATTGTAAAATATTCAAGTGTGCTAATGTGTGGAAAGGAAATGCAATATTTTTGGAAAGAGGGAAAATACTAAGAAATGGCTTTCGCAGCACTCATGACAACTCGGCCTACCAGTGTGGAGACCTAATCTTATTGTATTGATATACTTTTATCACTTAGCCGTGACCTAATCTTTGTTATAATTGTTTCTGCCGCAGTTATGGATTTTTTGGACTCCACACTAGGAGGACGAGTTGTCATGATTGCTGCGAAAGCCATTTCTGAGTATTTTCCCTGAAATCCCTCTTTCAAAAAATATTTTTCACACATTTACATTCTTTCTATCCCTTTAGTTTCATAAAAAAGGTCTAGAGAAAACAAAACTTATAAGCTTTGTTTTCTCAGGGGCTAAAGGAATCGGACGAGTCGTTGAAAAAGTTAGAAACGACAGATATTTTATTATTTTAATAACTCTTTCGAATGTTTTAGGGCCTCTCATTAGTCTTTTAGTTAGGTATAGGTATTATTTTTTTTTAATTTACCTAGAGTTTTACTTTTCTGTTGTTATTATTTGATAAGAATTAAACTTTGGTAATTTATTTTGTGGCTTATTCTTTTATGTCGGAAAAAACCGGTAAATACCGGTAAACCGGTAATTTTTCAAATAATTTACCGAATCACCGGTAAATTCAAATTCGGTTAATTTGCAATCCCTATTTCCATTCTTTGACGCATATGGTCACGTGTTAATGGAACTCCTCTTAATGGACGTCTTGAACGTAGATTCACCTTTCTCAAACGTCGTCTGATGGTTTCGATGGAAACTTGGACCCCATCTGCATATTGAAGAGTATTCCGTAGCATTCTACAAGTAGATGTAGGGTTTCTTATCGCCGAAACGGTGATGAAACGATCCTGAGCAGGTGTTGTTTTTCTTCGCCCACCAAGCCTTGGTCTTTATAACACGGAACTTGTCTCCCTGAACCTTTTCCCAAGTCGAGATATCACACTTTGACTGACTTGGAGCCTTTCCGCTACAACAACCTGAGTTAGGCCACCCTGTAGCATTCCGATAGCATTTTCAGAAAACTCGTTTCAAATCGAAGCCGTTGATAAACTGACTTCATTTTAAAACATTCATGAAGCATATGCAAAAAATCAAATTTCAGAAAAAAGGCGACCAGATTGACGAAATGTCTCATACTGAATTTTATTGGATCGATTCGAGTTGTTATTGAGTTTTAAATGATTTAACAGCGATTTTCTCGAAGATTACATACTTTTAAAAACGATTAAATTCATATCCCTAACTCTTGTGGAGCAGTATATTTCCAATATTAACAGAGAAAAAAGTTTCTCCAACATTCGCCAGGTCTTAGGAATTTTCGAATTCACATAATATTTTCTCAAATTCATTATTTTCACGAAGTAGATAAACATTTTGATAAATACGTTAATTTTACGTCGCGGATTTATCTGACAGGAAAATAACTATCACCCAACACACTGTATATGGCTAGGTAAAAGCCAATAACGCATGAAACCAACAATTGGATGACTTGATTGTAGTTCTCAAATATGTATCTCAACTGTTGCCTATAATTTCAATAAGACTAATTAGTAACGATCAACATATCTCCTTGTCTCTTCGATCGGATTGTAAATATAATTCTTGCCTCCAGCATTAATCTACCGACCATATAGTGTGGTGGTCAACATTCGGAATAGGGTATTTGCATGTAACCGATGTACCAATTAAACGCATGTCATTCCAACTAGAACTTTCCGTATTATTCGAGCAATAATTGGGTTTCGTTTTTGTGGTTTGTTTGTGAAGTAACTGAGGCGAAATTGATGTGCTTTTAGAGTGTATCACCATAAAAAAGCAATCGGATGTGCTTATTTTTCATTGTATGCCAATTGCCTACTCGAACTGATCCTTGTCCAAATACACGTGTTTGTTGGTGGAAAACACTCAAGAAATGAGGGGGTCTATTATTTTTTTGTCGGATTTTTATGAGTTTGAATCAAATCTAGCCTAGCAACTTCGCACTATGGTATAGGGGAAGATGGGGCAATCGTGGTCAACAGGCAATGGTGGTCATTCCCACAGCTGAAAAAATTGAAGTTGCCTATGCGTGCGAAGTGTGGTAACCTCACATTCTTCACAACCCCTTAAAAACTCCGTCATTCCACTCGACACATTCATATATGACGAGTGTCTTTCGTTTTCGTTCTTAATCGATCTTATTCAACGTCTGACAAGGTAAGGTATATTTTTTTTTTAAAGTAGATCATTGAAAGTTAGTTGGAACTGTTCATCATAAATTTATAATAATGTTCACATTGAATCAAAATATGGTATTCTTTTTTCTATTCACAATTTACTCTATTAACTCTATCGCGAAAAGGAAAATGCAAGGGAAAGGACAAAATACCAAAGAGTTGAAGGAAAGACTCAAAAAGGCTGACTCTTCACTGACTGACGTAGACATTGACGACCACTGCGTCGATGATGATACTTTTGATGAAGACAACTCATAAAATGATTGTCTTATATAAGGGGAATTTGGCCGAAACAACGAAGTATGGTACCGATGCACTTCCTGTGGGCTTTGGACTCACTGGCACTGGCTTGGGTTCCGCATGTTAGAAGTATTTGATCATCATTGTAGACATCATGACTCTCACGTGAGTGCAATAGTGGTCATAAACTGTCTTTTTTTAACTGTTATCTATATACATATAAAAGAAAGATATTGGTTACACCATTTATAACCCGAGATCGGATGGACTGTTTATTATGAAACTTCATATATGGATTCGTCTAAGATCTGGTTATTATAATATACAATGTAACTTTGAAAAAATCGATGAAAATTTTACTTATACAGGAAATTCTTTTCCTCCTTTAGAGTAAGGCCACTAGGTGTCGCTACAGGTACAGTTACGTTACCACTTATTCGCAGTTACTTCATTTGATATTCTCCCCGTTAGATGGCGATGTGAACAAATAGTGTGTACAGCGACTATATTCCCACTATAGCCACTGTAATAGTGTGTAATTTGAGTTGCCTACAACTCTGCGCTGTTGGCCGAAACCAAAATGTCTTAGCGTAGGAGTACAGATGTCTAAAACGATTAGATTTCGTTGAGATATGAGAAAAGTTTCGTTCTTACCACTTCAGATGGCGCAACCACACATTATGACTAATTATTAGTTATTTTTATAGTTTTATCTATTCAAAATAGCGTAATCGTGAAGGTACTATATTTGACATTATCACCATTAGATGGCGATGGATTTGTGGAGGCTTTCGCGGCCATCGATTGATGTCATCTGTTCTTTTTTCGAGCATTTCGGTCGTCGTAGTTTGAAATGGTCGAAAAAAGAACATATGTCATCAATTACCGTGTAATTTGCATAGGACTTATAGTACCATGAAAGGCTATTAACAGATCCAGAAGTGGGTGAATATCACAGTGAATTTTTATCGAAATGTCAAGTAAATCGGATTTAAGCGATCAGTCTCAAACGTGAGATGTCCATTCTCATATTTTCTCATAATTTTCAAAATGTTTTTGAATTTCTGTTTGATAATGAATATATTTGCGGAAATAAGTGAATCCAAAATTGCCATAATCAGTAATTGACATATTATTTTTGTGTATCTGTTCTGTATGACAGCTCATATCCATGGAAGCATTTGACAGTTCAAAAACCAGTGAACCAAGCCGTTGATCTCCTATCACCGATGATTACGATTTGTGAAAACTACCGTAAGTATCATTCAGGCGGAACAAAGTTCGCTGGGCCAGCTAGTTACTAATAAATCGTAACTCCAAAGCTTATTACTCTGACCTCAATTAATAGTCCTTTAATGCAGAATTGTGATGTTCCTAATAGAGCTGTGATATAATTTGAGTTTTATTTCAAAAAGAGCTCAACTGACCGCCATTACCCCATTTTCCCCTACTCAGAAACTACTGTTACAATTGCTATTTCCTAAATTGTCGTTATCTGTCTCTTCACACGATACAGTGTAGTGAGAATTTCAATACAGCCTCCCCAAGAAATTTCAGATTGAACGCAGGCGTTCCTCAGGGCTCAGTTTTGTCATTCATATTTTTGTTTTTTTTGTTTTCGATTAAAGATTCTCTTGGTTCTACCTGAATTCAAATCGTCAGCTTTAAGGATAATAGAAATCTTGTTGTTTTATCATATGTAATACCACTAGAGATGGAATTTTGCCGGCAAAATTTCTCGATTGTAATATGAAAGTTTGTTGCTCGGAAATTTCCGAAAAGCAACAAACTTGAATATTACTAGAGAGAAATTTTACCTGCTCGAATTTCATCTCGAGTGGAATTCGGCATGACTATTCCACGAGAAAATAGGGTAATATGTTCACATTTGACGGGTATTGCGCTATTTGGCAAATTAGAATTCATCATAGATTAACTAAACCACTAAACGTTGTTTGTTCTCTCTATGATATTTATTTCCGAAGCTATCTATGAATTCGAGAAACGTCAAAAATTTTGTCGCTGAAAAACCAACATGTTGGTTTTGCCGACTTGAAAATTTTTTCGGGATGAAGCGATCGTTGCTACGGAAACTTCCTCACTAAAAATGAAAAGAGTGGAATAGTCAATGTAAAAATTCTATGGTATAAACAGATCGACTGTCGCAATAAAACCTTGAGGACACGACTGTCCAAGTGGATGTTCCAGCCAGTTCTAGTACTGCGTTGCATATAAGTTCGCAGCTTCCATAAAGTAAACTGTGCCCGTATACATATTAATTCATGTTTTGTATTTGACGCACAACCTCAAAATGTCTTCCCGCAGCAAAACGCGTGCTCTATTTCCCAGTGATTCAATCATTATACAGGGACGCGGCAAATCTTATCGAAAACTGCCTCTATGAATACAAATTACGATTTTGCACTTATCCAATATCGAGTTTCCCTCTGGTTTCTCCATTTAAAGTTTGCCTGATCTCTTATTATGCGCTTCGGCGAAGAACATTGACGTTATCTTATTTTTTCAGATGGATAAGGAGGAGCCCACCAGCTGAACTCATCCCAGTAGAATTTCGTGGGTAAGAATACTTAAGGATATGAGCACTTTGACGTTTTTTATTTTTCGGTTTCGTACACAAAGCACGAAGTCATTGAGTTTCAATTTGTAAACCCCCAATTGATTACATAACTTTACAACCCCTAATTTCAATACGTCTTTTGTATCGACATTCATCATTAATATCCGAATTTTGTATTTCATCGACATTTATTTTGAATATGGACCGGTAACAATAAATTTTTAATGGGAACTCTAGTCTTGACAAAGTTGATAAACATTCTGAAAACATTGTTAACTTATATAGAGATCAGAGAGTTTTTAAATTCCAGCCATTCTGTGATATTGAAAATCCAGGGAAGCATCCAGATTATTCTTATGATTTTTGATTTTTTTTTCCTTAAATTTAATCGGGTAAAATTGGGAATAACTCGTTATTGAAAAAACATAGATAGTAAAGAGTTCCAAAGACCTTTTTCAAATTTTCAAAAGAAGAGTTCCAAAAAAGTAGGAAGGCTTTATTCTTCAGTTAGAAGAAAAACACTGATCCTCAATCCAATTTCGATTTTGATTTCTCAGGACGACGTTTCGAGGGCTATTTCCCCATCATCATGTCAGTCTAAGTTTTAAAATCTACAGTGATGGCATTGTAGTCAATAAAAAACCATTATATAAAACAAGAAGAACAAACACTAATTTATGTAACGTTTATCACAAACCATTGCAACTGTGGATGATGTATACAATGGCTATGGCGTGTGAGAGACTAAAAAGCAAAACTCTTTGAGATGTGCTTCAGTCTTCTCATCACAGAGTTTTGCTTTTTAGTCTCTCACACGCTATAGCCATTGTATACATCATCCACAGTTGCAATGGTTTGTGATATATGTTACATAAATTTTATTTATTCAAATGTAAAGTCTGTCTAGTGTTTGTTCTTTTTGTTTTATATAATGTTTTTTTATTGACTACAATGCCATCACTGTAGATTTTAAAATATAGACTGACCTGATGATGGGGGAAATAGCCCTCGAAACGTCGTCCTGAGAAATAAAAATCAAAATTGGATTGAGGATCAGTGTTTTTCTTCTAACTGAAAAATAAAGACTTCCTACTTTTTTGAAACATAGAGATACTTTTATTTTTCAAAATGATCGATTCTTTCGAAAATATGAACCGTTTATCTTTTTTAAGTAGTTTTATAGTATTTTTGCATGGATTTATGAGACGGCTACGCCGTAACTTTTATACTAGGAAAAATATTGAATGGGTGTTGATTGAGGAATATGACCATGAATGAAGTAAATAATCAATCAAAATTCAATTCATTTGATGTAACGGTTCCGAAGATATGAACAGAAAAGTGTTCTCTTCATTTCGACACCCTGTATCTTTCAAACGAAAATGAATTTTGAAAAATGGTATAAAAAAAGTGTTTCGTTTGATGAGAGGATTCTACAGTTTACATTTATGTACAAGTCAAGGACTCGCCCTTTATAATTTCGCTCCTAAAATATTTCGAGAAATTTGCAGCACGAATAGAAAGATACCTTAAAAAATTCTGCAACCACTTTCTGCATTACTCAAAACAAACTGCAAATTATTCCAAATGACACCATCATCGAGTGCGAGAAGATCGTTGAGATGCTTCCAATGCACATTTCCCTGAGTTAATAGTGTGAAACGTTAACTATAAAGAAGAATAGATGCTATAGTAATGCCATAATATATCCTCAGGCGATATCATCCCGAATTTACTGTTTACGAGACCGATCTAGTAGTGTAGAAAGACTGCTGATATAGAACGAGATATGTATTACCTCATAACTTTTATGTCTTAACTATAAACATGAAATTTATATAGTCTCACGAATGTACTAGACATCGGAATAGGAACACAGCAATTGATTCGGAGAACAATTTCCATTTGGATTGCTCTCTCATATTTTACTCTTAAAATTTATCATACTCCGTTTTATTATTATTAAAAAAATAATGGAGAAATATTCTGATGGATTTCATTATTCAGATTTTTTTTGGAAATGTTTGCTTTGATCCTTTTCAAAAATGAATTGGTTGATCGAAAAAAGGATTTTCATTTACTAGCACGACAAAGTTGATGAATTTCAAGACAATTTATTCTCTCAAAAATGCATGTTCTTGAAATTTGGCTGCATGAATAAGTGACAAAATATTCGTACTGCCCTTAATAGTTTTTCACGTTTCAAAAGCTTCCCACTAATTATCCTGTCTCCACAAAGGATCACAACTTCAGAGAGTCATCCAGGTTCTCCTAACTCCGTGTAAATTATAAATTAATGAACATTATACCGCAGCTCTAACGATAGGAGTATAGATCTTAGGTTCAAAAGTTACCAGCTGCAGCCTGATGAAGGTAAACCATTGTCTGCTGAGTTTCGAAAGAACTTAAATTCAATTTAATGCCTGAGCCATAGTTAAATTGCCACCGGGGTTCTCGAAGAAGTTGAGCATATCCGCAGTTTGTCGAGTGGAGTTCTCCGATATATCATGGGAGCCATAAGTCTTTGAATTTTGGTTCTCATCAACTGAGGATTAACTGGGAAAACTGTTACGAGATACCTTATCAATGTGAAAATGGCACATACGCACTCATGTGAACTTCTCGTTCGAGGGCAACAGTTTTCTTGTTGTTATACAGGGTGACCAACTGAAAAACAAACAAAAAAATGTTCACCGAATTCATTTTGAAATAACTTTATAAGGTGTGCATCCATTTTGATCATTTCGGTATCAATTCGTAGCCTATTTCATCCAGTTCATCACTTCATGTCGAGTCTGCCAGAATTCCAATTGAATTCGATGGTAAACAGGGTAGAACTGAAAGTTGTACTTTCCCCCAAATTTCTGAACACCCTGTACCCTGAGGTAATTAGTGACGTAATGATGGGTCTTCAAATAAGTTTATGAAGCCTGATCTTTCCATCTTCAACCATTGAGTCACTAATTACCTCCACAGATTTTTCAGACATTGAGAGGAAATTGCTACTTTCAGCTCTAGCCTGTATACTATCAATTTCAATCGAAATTCCTGCAGACTCGACATCAGATGATAAACTGGATGGAAAAGGCTACAGATAGACAATAAAATGATCAAAATAGATGAGCACCTTGAAAGGGTAGGTAGTTCAAAATGAATAGGGAATTTTTCTTTGTCTACGAGTGTAAATTCAGAAAAAACAAAATTTTTGACAAAAACCGTCAATGATCAGTAGGTAATCAATTTGAACATAAATAATATAACTTCCATAATAGCCAACAGATCCATGGACATGAATAGTTTAGATTTTTCTCTAAAGTTAATGGATTTTTGAGATAATTTTGATTTTTCTGAGAATTTCGAGTGATTCAAATTTTTTTTTCGAAATCGGTAATAATTACGACAAATCTTCAAGGCAACATGAAGATTTGTATAATATCAACGCTTTTTCTTATGATTTTTGAAACTGCCAGTGGCTCACCAAAAAATAGTTCGGGAGGAAAACAGGGGACAGTGTCCCGGAAAAAATATCATCCTGTAGATTTGCAACCGAAATTGGTGGTTACATGGTGTAAACTCTCAATAATAATATCTATGCAAAACTTCAGTTGAATCTCTTGAGAAATGTAGATACTATGAGAAGAAAACTTGATAAAATTCCAACTTTGACACGCTGTATTTCGAAAACGAAAAGTTTGCGGTCCCATGTTTAAGAAACTTTTTTCCTTGAAATCATTCAAGAAATCTCCGCTTATAGCTTGTATCTCCAATTCAGGAACATCCTGTATTTCAGAGATTTCAAGCAACCGACGCATCCGCCAATTTGTGCTGTTTTCAATTCATAATGAAATGGAATGTCACAAAACTTCAGTTCCTTCATACTGTGAAATTATTTTTCTCTATTTCAGTATCGTAATGAGTTCATTACAGTTCTAAAACCAGTGCTGTAATGAATTCATTACAGCATCGTTTTCAGTAACATTTTGCGTTTTGTGGTTGTCAGCAATGACTTCCGATCCTTTTAAATTTCAGCAGACGTCAATTTAGAAACGTCAAATTTCGTATTTCCTAACATTCACGCCAACTGCCAAGATACAATATGAAAGTCACTAGGACCTATAATTTGAATTTTTCGTTGAATTTCACAAAATTTGAGTGAAATAGAGAAAATATCGTCTAATACTCGTTGCAGAATGCAATTCCAATACTCATGCGTTCGAAAACTCGCTCCTTCGTCGCTCGTTCTCGAATTTCGCATTCGTATTGGAATAGGAGCCCATTCTGCAACTAGTTTTAGAATATACTATTAAATAGAGTAATTTGCAGTTCAACGTTTATGGGACTTTTTTCTTCAAATCATTCAAGGAATCTCCCATCTTCATTTGTACCTCTCTTGGAGGGAAAAATAGACTGTTGTACCAATTCTTATTACCACGAGAACTAAAGGAGAAATGTATGTATAGAAATGAATACCACCAAGTAAACACTAAAGAAGTGGTACTTACTGGAAGATATACAGTCAGTTCACCTAAAGTTTCTTACATGAATTGTGCCCCTGTTTCGAGGAAATGAAACTGAAGTATTTTTTCGTTTCTGGGTGAATCTGTAATTCCTCAGTCCGAACCTGCTCCCTCTCCTGCTTCTCCGTGGATATCAACATCATACATGACGCAGAATATCGATTGTGATCAGTAATCTTCGGCGAGGGTACGGTGTAGATTTTACGAATGTTTTGTTTAAAAAATGCCGCACGTTTATTCAAATAATGAACCTGTTGATATGCTCTCAATTTATGGTGAATCAAAACAAAATGCCAGTTCAGCGTATAAGTTGTACAGAATAAGATTTCCGCAAAGAATTCACCCAACTTCGCGGATGTTCATAAACCTGGTGCAGAGATGAGAGAGATGCAGGTCAGAGTAGTATTAAGTACTTTTTTTTTAATTTTTCAAATAGAACATTTCATATACCTAAGATATTTTCGGTATAATGCCTGTCAAAAGAAGAGCCCCGACTTAAAATACATCCTGTATATTTGGTGGTTTTCTGCTTCGTGCATTGAATAGTCTTTCTTGTCACGGAACGAATTCACTTTAATAGATTCGAAACTAACGTGTTAGATGAAGAGAGATAGCGAACTGATGGCGCTGTATGTGGTCGTTACTAGACAAGAAACAGAAGTGTTGACAATAAAAAGGTAGAATATTTCGTAGGGTTGTGGGTGATTCCTTCAGACTACAGAGTCGAAAAAAGCGGGTAAATCATAGAGCTGGGTCTTCTTTGTTACCGACATTCGCAGTATAAACTTTGTGGTATTCAAGATAAAAATAGGAATTTTGAATACCCCTTATTTCAACTCATATTTCGAAGAACGTAATGGTTTTTAACTACTCAAACAGTACAGTACAATTATACGAATTTATTGATAACTAGCTGGCCCGGCGAACTTTGTTCTGCCTAAATGATACTAACGGTGGATTTCACAAATCGTAATAACCGGTGATCGGAGATCAACGGCTTGGTTCTCTGATTTTTGAACTGTCAAATGTTTCCATGGATATGAGCTGTCCCACAGCACAGATACACAAAAATAATGTCATAATACGTCAATTACTAATAATGACAATTTTGGATTCAGTTATTTCCGCGAATATATTTATTACCCAAACAGAAATTCGAAAACATTTTGAAAATTATGAGAAAGGATGAGAATGGACATCTCACGATTGGAACTGATCGCCAAAATCCGATTTACTTGACATTTCGATAAAAATTCACTGTGATCTTCACCGCTTCTGGATTTGTTAATAGCCTTTCATGGTACTATAAGCCCTATGTGAATTACACAGTAATTGATGTCATATTATGTTCTTTTTCGACCATTTCAAACCACGACGACCGAAATGCTCGAAAAAAGAACAGATGACATCGATCGATGGCCGCGAAAGCCTCAACAAATTCATCGCCATTTAATTGTGATAATGTCAAATTAAGTACCTTCACGATTACGTTATTTGGAATAAATAAAACTATAAAAATAACTAATAATCATCAGTCATAATGTGTGAATAGCGCCATCTGAAGTAATAAGAACGAAACTTTTCTCATATCTCAACGAAATCTAATCATTTTAGACATCTGTACTCCTACGCTAAGACATTTTGGTTTTGCCCAACAGCGCAGAGTTGTAGGCAACTCAAATTACACACTATTACAATGACTATAGAGGCAATATAGTCACTGTACACACTATTTGTTTAGATCGCCATCTGTCCCACAGCACAGATACACAAAAATAATGTCATAATACGTCAATTACTAATAATGACAATTTTGGATTCAGTTATTTCCGCAAATATATTTATTACCCAAACAGAAATTCGAAAACATTTTGAAAATTATGAGAAAGGATGAGAATGGACATCTCACGATTGGAACTGATCGCCAAAATCCGATTTACTTGACATTTCGATAAAAATTCACTGTGATCTTCACCCGCTTCTGGATTTGTTAATAGCCTTTCATGGTACTATAAGCCCTATGTGAATTACACAGTAATTGATGTCATATTATGTTCTTTTTCGACCATTTCAAACCACGACGACCGAAATGCTCGAAAAAAGAACAGATGACATCGATCGATGGCCGCGAAAGCCTCAACAAATTCATCGCCATTTAATTGTGATAATGTCAAATTAAGTACCTTCACGATTACGTTATTTGGAATAAATAAAACTATAAAAATAACTAATAATCATCAGTCATAATGTGTGAATAGCGCCATCTGAAGTAATAAGAACGAAACTTTTCTCATATCTCAACGAAATCTAATCATTTTAGACATCTGTACTCCTACGCTAAGACATTTTGGTTTTGCCCAACAGCGCAGAGTTGTAGGCAACTCAAATTACACACTATTACAATGACTATAGAGGCAATATAGTCACTGTACACACTATTTGTTTAGATCGCCATCTGACGCGGAGAATATCAAATGAAGTACCTACGAATAAGCGGTAGCGTAACTGTAACTGTAGCGACATCTAGTGGCCTTACTTAAAAGGAGGAAAAGCATTTCCTGTATAAGTAAAATTTTCATCGATTTTTCCAAATTTTTATTGTATTTTATAATAACCAGAGCGTAGACGAATCCATATATGAAGTTTCATAACAAACAGTCCATCCGATCTCGAGTTATAAATGGTGTAACGAACATCTTTCTTTTATACATATAGATTTGGATATAAACATTAGAAAGTGTTCGCTAGGGGTTGAAATATAACTGACTTCATTGTGTATCGTTGTTCAGGGATATTTCGATCGGATCAAAATCTTCTTATTGGACCAATCTAATCGAATAAACAAGGATATATTGAAAAATTCTCAGCCTACTATACAACCAAACAAAATTTCAATGTCAAAATATTTCATTACTCAACATATTCTCCTTTTAATTGAATACATTTATTACAGCGAACCTGCAACGTCTCTAGACCTTAAAAAAAATGTTTCTTCTTGCTCTGCAAAATTTACGACCTTTAAACTTTTTTTCAGTTGAGGAAACAGATTATAGTCGGACAGAGCCAAATAAAGTGAATAAGGGGGTTGTTCTAGTAATTCTAACCCTAAATCACGAATTTTTTGCATGGCAACATGAGATTTGTATACTGGGGCGTTGTCCTGTGAAAACAAAATACCTTTGGATAGCTTTCCGCTTCTTTTCTCTTTAATTTTTTCCCGTAGAGTGGACAGTAATGTCGAATAGTAATCTCCAGTTATTGTTTTACCCTTATGTAAAAAATCAATCATGATTACTCCATGGCAATCCCAAAAAACTGAAGCAAGAACTTTTCCCAGCAGATTTTTGGACACGAAACTTCTGTCCAAATTGACGTGCACTATATGATGAACGCGTTCGTATGAAATCTTCAGTGATTCAGATATCCGTTTTAGCCCAATTCGACGGTCTGATAAAATCATGTCATGAACTGTGTCGATATTTTCGGGGACTGACACAGAAACTGGCCTTCCCGATCGGTCATCATCTTCAATGGAAAATTTACCTCTTTTGAAGCTTGCAGTCCAATTTTTCACGGTCGCATACGAAGGACATTGATCACCAAGGGTATTAAGCATATCTTCGTAAATCTGCTTACCTCTTCATCATCATCATCATCATCATCACTCAGCTCTCTGGGTCCACTGCTGGACATAAGCCTCCCCTATTTCTGCCCATTCCTTCCTGTCTTGAGCTCTCTGTATCCAGTTGCCTGCATATCTCTTTAGATCGTCCGTCCAACGTGTAGGAGGTCTTCCCCTGCTTCTTTTGTCCGAGCGCGGTCTCCACTCGAGCAGCCTCTTCGTCCATCTCCCGTCCGTCATTCGTGCCACATGTCCAGCCCACTTCCACTTGAGTTTGCGAATTTGGAAAACCACATCTGTGACGCCGGTTCTTCTTCGTAAATCTTCGTTTCTTATACGATCCCGCAATGACACCCCGAGCATGGACCTTTCCATCTTGCGCTGTGTTACCATAAGTTTGTTGTGTCAAGGTTTCAGCTCCATAGGTCATGACTGGCAACACGCATCGATCAAACACCTTCCTCTTCAAACATTGTGGTATGTCGCTCTTAAAGACGTCCGCAAGCTCTCCATAGGCTGCCCAGGATAGTTTAACTCTTCTTTTCATTTCGCACGTTTGATTGTCTCTTGATATTTGGACCTCATGATCAAGATAATTATATTTGTTCACCAAAGCTACCTCCTCATCATCAATGAAAATTTCTTCTTCTTCTTCTTCTTAGAGTGCCTATCCGTTCCGGATGTTGGCTATCATGTTGGCTATTCGAACTTTGTTAACAGCAGCGCGGAATAGCTGAGTGGTTGATTGGTTGAACCATGTTCTTAAATTTTTCAACCACGATATCCTCCTTCTGCCCACTCCTCTAGCACCATATACCTTGCCTTGGAGGATCTTCTGCAGAAGGACATATCGGCTCTCGTTAGGCATTATGTGTCCTAGATATTGTAGCTTTCGAGTCTTAACTGTATTCAGGACTTCTTTTTCCTTTCCCATTCTTCTCAGCACCTCCGTATTGGTTATTCTCTCTGTCCAAGGTATTCGTTGGATTCTTCGGTACAGCCACATTTCAAAAGCCTCCAGTTTTTTGGAGGAGGCCTCCGTAAGTGTCCACGATTCCACCCCATAAAAAAGGATCGAGAACACGTAGCATCGCAGTAGGCGAATTTTCGTTGTCAGCTGTAAGTCGTGGCTGGTAAAGACTTTCTTCATCCTGATAAATGCTGTTCTGGCTTTTTCAATACGCGTTCTGATCTCTACAGAATGGTCCCAGTTATCATTTATGTTCGTGCCCAAGTATGTGTACTTGTTGACCTTCTCCAAGGAATTTCCGTCTACCAACAAATTACCGCGGGTGTTTTGGTCTTTGCTGATTATCATGAACTTTGTCTTTTTGGTGTTTATTTCCAAACCATATTGTCTACTGTATGATGTAATACTGTCCATTAGGAGTTGTAAGGAAGCTAGGTTGTCTGCAAAAATAACGGTATCATCTGCATACCGTATGTTATTCAATCGTTCTCCATTTAGAAGGATTCCAGTTTCAACATCTTGCAGGGCTTCTCTGAAGATGTATTCCGAGTACAGATTGAAAATTACAGGAGATAGTATGCATCCCTGTCTCACCCCACGTAATATTTGTATCTCCTCCGTTGTCTCTCTGTCTACAATGACACAAGCCCTCTGATTCCAGTAGAGATTTCTGATGATTTTGAGGTCCTTCCCATCCAGTCCAGCTTTTTGCAGAACTTCCATCATTTTTGTGTGTCGCACTTTATCAAACGCTTTCTTGTAATCTATGAAGCACACGTACACATCGCCGTTTACATCCCTGCATCGTTGAAACAACACCTGGATCGAAAATAGAGCCTCTCTAGTCCCCACAGCACTTCTAAAGCCGAATTGGGTGTCCGATATCTGTTCCTCACATAGTTTGAATATTCTACTGTGAATTATCCTCAGGAATATCTTCAGTAGATGGCTCATTAAGCTTATCGTACGGAACTCGTTACATTTACTAACATTAGGCTTTTTGGGGAGGGTAACAAATTCAGATTTCAGCCATTCCGTGGGTATGACACCCGTATCATAGATCACATTGAACACCCTTGTAAGCCTCCTTAGATTCTTCCCCTCGATCAACTTTAATATTTCAGCTGGAATTCCATCGGGACCCAAGGCCTTTTGCTCTTTAGCATTTTTCAAAGCTGCCTGTACTTCCCCTTCCAAGATTGGGGGGCCATTTGTATTATCAATATTGGGTGGCACCGTTCTCACGTCATCAAACAGTTGTCTAATGTATTCTTCCCAGGTTTGCTTAATTTTCGACTTCTCCTTGGTTATCCTTAAGTACGTTAACTGCTCTTCTATTAACTGTTCCCGCCATTTCCTTTACCTTCTTGTGCAGATTAAAGCTATCAAACTTGGCTTGACATTCTTCGATTTCCACACATTTTTCTAGTTTCTCTCTTTCTTTAGCTGTTCTTATTTTTGCCTTTTTTTCTCTCTGTATGTTCATGTATTCTCTCGTTTTATTTTTAAACAATCTCCTTCTTTCCATCAGCTCCAGGATATCGTCTGTCATCCAAGATTTCTTCATCTGTTTGCTAGGCTTTAAGTACTTTTTTTGACTTTATGTATACTCTCTCGAAGCTCTTTAAGGTATTCCTCTACATCTCCATCGTTTTCCCGTTCTTCAGTTTCCGTCAAAAGTTCCCTTTTTACCAACTTGCTTGTGGCTGTGTCTTTTAGCCTTCTGAAATCATATCTTCCCACATGTTTTTTCTCTACTCTCTTCAGCCTGATTCCCATTTTTCCTATCAACGGGTTATGATCCGATCGTACATCCGCTCCTGGATAAGTTTTTATATTCTTGATGCAGTTTCTAAATCTCTTATTAATGAGTACGAAGTCTATTTGATTCCTAGTTTTTCCATCATTCGACTTCCATGTGTACAATCTTCTAGGATGGTGTTGAAAGAAAGTATTGGTTACAATCAGATCATGCTCCGCTGCGAATGCACTTAGAGTATCACCACGCTCATTTCTCTCACCCAATCCAAAGTCTCCAATGTGTTCTCCAGTTCTTCCCTTTCCTAGCTTGGCGTTGAAATCACCCATAATAACATTTATATCATGTTGTGGCAAGGCTTTGATGATATCTGATATTTGCTTATAGAACTGGTCTACGTCCTCGTTGCTGTAGTCTGTAGTAGGAGCATAAATTTGGATGAGATTGATATTTACGGGCCTTGCATTAATTTGTAGAAGAGCTATCCTTTCTGATACTGCCACAAAGTTGGTAACACACATGAAAATTTACTCACTGGGAACTAAATTTGTCAAATATTTTGTTTTTGAGATATTCATTTTAAGACCTACGTCAGCACATGCGTTTTGTAGTTCCCGTAACATATCTTTAACATCTTTAAGGTTACTTGCTAGCAAAACTATATCATCTGCGAAACGTAGATTTGTTAAGTTTCGACCACCTATATTTAGGCCCTTATTTTCCCAATTTAGTGTCCTGAAAGCATACTCCAAGACTGTTATAAAGAGTTTGGGCGACATCGTCTTAACCCTTTTAAATACAGGTACTTGATGATGGCTCGATACTCCAATTTTTCGATTTTTACAATTTCGGTGGACATCTTCTCTTTAAATTAGTTGCGTAACTCTGGTTTACTTTTTTGACGTCGAACTCTACACTGACACTTCTAATAAGTTATTGTTCGTTGATATGGTATCGCAATATTTTGTTTATGCATGGAATTGGTCTAGGCTAACTAGATATCACTACATCTTCGTATGGATGCAAAGCGATATTCATTCGTAAAAACCCATAGTGGTAGTCTTGGAGGAGGTGAGAGAGTCTTAAACCACTATATGAGTGATAAATTATCTTTATTTGAAGGCTGACATGTTTCGGCGTACTGCCATCTTCAAAGCCATACTGAAATAATTCAAAAGATCGAATTAAAAATTTGAATGTAGGTGAAATCGAGTCGAAAATATGACTAATATGATCCTGTCTTATGTAAGGTTGAAAATAGTGTTTAGGTCAGATAGAATAAAATAAAAACGTAAACAAACAAATAAGTAAAACAAGTAAACAAGAATATGAATCGACTCACAATCAAATAAAATTTATCAGTTAATAATACTTTTAAACAAGTGTTTTCTCGAAGTCATTCCTTCCATTCTACTCGAAATAAACGATGTCAAGATTGCATAATATGCTTGGGTGATCAAATCCAAGTTAAAAACAAAACAAAAACAATCTGCACAGAAAAGGTCGACAGATGACGTTATGTGACGCGACAGAGGGGGTCATAGAAATGTGTGTTTTCTTTATTATGTTGGAACCTATGGGAAAAAGAATTTTGTTGTTCTTCTAGAGTCGACGCTTACTGAGAAGCCTAAATGTTTCTTGGAAGGTGTTTACCATCTTAGAATTTAGGGTATCAAAATTGGGGATGTTTGTATGCTTATATATTTCGGCCTCCTCCAGGATCTCCTGCCGTCTTCCGTACTCGCAGTGGTGTAAGAGTTCAACGTCGTTTTCTTTATCAAAGTTGTGTTGACTTTCCTTGAGGTGCACGCCAAAGAGCGACTTGTTGTTGTCGGTTATCCTGGAGCTGGCGAGGTGTTCGCCAACTCTTGTGCCAATGCTTCTGCCACTTCGGCCCACGTAGATGGTACTGCAGTCTCCACATCTAAGTCGGTATACTCCTGGTTTCTTCAGGTGATGGATGGGGTCTTTGTTCTTAACAAGATGTTGCTGAAGGGTGTTCGAAGACTTGAAGGATACTTGGAGGTTTTCGATGTTTTTGAAAAGTCTACCTATCTTCAGGGATATGTTTCCGTGATATGGGAGGCTTATATATTGCTTTTTCACTAGGTCAGGGTTGGCTGGCGTTGCTGATGTGGGGTGGGTGATGTTCTGAGTGCTCGCTCTGTTCCTGAACTCACTGACTAGGTCTTCAATCCTCTGCGGGTTGTGGCCATTCTGCGATGCAATATATTTCAAAACTTCAACCTCCTTGCGAAAACTCTCTTCGTCCAGTGGAACCCTGAATAGTCTGTGGATGTATGTCCTGAAAGCAGCGAGCTTGTGCTTGGGGTGGTGGCATGATATATTATGTATTGTGTGGACGGTTTGGGTTGGCTTCCTGAAGATGTCGAAAGTGAGGTTTGGATTTGACCGAATTATCAATACATCCAGGAAGCTTATTCTCCCATTATTCTCTAGTTCTATTGTGAAATTTATGTTGCTATGCAATTGATTAATCCATTGGTGCAACATGTCGAGTTCTGCTTTCGTCCCGTTCCATCCTATAATAATATCGTCGACATAGCGGAACCAGAATAGAATCTTTGATCTGAATGGATTTAGGCTGTTGAATACAAGTCTGCGTTCGAAGAAAGACATAAACACCTCGGCAAAGGTTTGTGACAGACGGTTGCCCATGCTGAGACCGTCCTCCTGTGAGTATATCCGACCATCGAAAGAAAAGAAGTTCTGGTCTCCTCCCGAGATCGAGATTTAGAAATCTAGTTGAAATCAACCGAAGAAAGATGGACGCTTTTCTTGTAATGAAGCAGAGAATTCACCAGAGGAAAATCCATAACCTCAAAAACTGTCAACAACAATCAGAAAATTCATACGAGGAATTCAAAGACAATTTCCACCCCAAAGTTCTCAACTTATCCCGCACAATTTTCACTGAGAAAGAGACAAAACTTCTTGATATGGGCCTCAAATTCTCACTTCCCATCTTAAACAAAACTAGGATAATTGAGGACCTTGTTATCTCTGTAGAGACTATTTTCAGAAGCTACAGACTTCAGAATCTATTTCCCCTCAGGAATCACATCATCTCCGCCCTCAACAACTTCCAAAAATCTAGAACTAAAGTTAAAACGATCTTTAGAGAATTCTATTCATCACTGAACTCCATCAGAGACAAAATTAAAAGGGATAATTTGGTTGTTTCAAAAGCCGACAAGGGTAACTGCTTGGTGATACTAGACAAAGACGCATACATACAGAAAGCCAACACATTTTTAACCGAAAACAACTTCAAAACAAAGTCGTCCACATTCATTAATAATTATAATAAAATTTTCAAATCAACCCTGAACAAATTCGGTCCCTCCCTAACTGATACCTGGAAGACGCTGCTCCCGATGAATTACCAGATCCCTAGACTTTACGGCTTACCCAAGATTCACAAAGTCAATGTCCCCATTAGACCCGTCGTTTCCTCCTGTGGTAGCATCTCACACAAATTATCGCAGTATCTTAATAAGTTCTTAGAGAGCAATTTAACATATAGATCAGAATACAGTGTTCGGAACTCATTGGACCTCATCGATAAACTCAAAAATGTAGTTCTACAAGATAACACAATACTTGCATCATTCGACGTATCAAACCTTTTCACCACCGTTCCAATAAAGCAAACACTGCAAATTTTCAAGAACCTACTGGTCCACTCTGACTTGCCTGATGACATTGCAGATAGCATTTTTAATCTCTCAAAATTGTGCCTCGACCAGAACTTCTTTTCTTTCGATGGTCGGATATACTCACAGGAGGACGGTCTCAGCATGGGCAACCGTCTGTCACAAACCTTTGCCGAGGTGTTTATGTCTTTCTTCGAACGCAGACTTGTATTCAACAGCCTAAATCCATTCAGATCAAAGATTCTATTCTGGTTCCGCTATGTCGACGATATTATTATAGGATGGAACGGGACGAAAGCAGAACTCGACATGTTGCACCAATGGATTAATCAATTGCATAGCAACATAAATTTCACAATAGAACTAGAGAATAATGGGAGAATAAGCTTCCTGGATGTATTGATAATTCGGTCAAATCCAAACCTCACTTTCGACATCTTCAGGAAGCCAACCCAAACCGTCCACACAATACATAATATATCATGCCACCACCCCAAGCACAAGCTCGCTGCTTTCAGGACATACATCCACAGACTATTCAGGGTTCCACTGGACGAAGAGAGTTTTCGCAAGGAGGTTGAAGTTTTGAAATATATTGCATCGCAGAATGGCCACAACCCGCAGAGGATTGAAGACCTAGTCAGTGAGTTCAGGAACAGAGCGAGCACTCAGAACATCACCCACCCCACATCAGCAACGCCAGCCAACCCTGACCTAGTGAAAAAGCAATATATAAGCCTCCCATATCACGGAAACATATCCCTGAAGATAGGTAGACTTTTCAAAAACATCGAAAACCTCCAAGTATCCTTCAAGTCTTCGAACACCCTTCAGCAACATCTTGTTAAGAACAAAGACCCCATCCATCACCTGAAGAAACCAGGAGTATACCGACTTAGATGTGGAGACTGCAGTACCATCTACGTGGGCCGAAGTGGCAGAAGCATTGGCACAAGAGTTGGCGAACACCTCGCCAGCTCCAGGATAACCGACAACAACAAGTCGCTCTTTGGCGTGCACCTCAAGGAAAGTCAACACAACTTTGATAAAGAAAACGACGTTGAACTCTTACACCACTGCGAGTACGGAAGACGGCAGGAGATCCTGGAGGAGGCCGAAATATATAAGCATACAAACATCCCCAATTTTGATACCCTAAATTCTAAGATGGTAAACACCTTCCAAGAAACATTTAGGCTTCTCAGTAAGCGTCGACTCTAGAAGAACAACAAAATTCTTTTTCCCATAGGTTCCAACATAATAAAGAAAACACACATTTCTATGACCCCCTCTGTCGCGTCACATAACGTCATCTGTCGACCTTTTCTGTGCAGATTGTTTTTGTTTTGTTTTTAACTTGGATTTGATCACCCAAGCATATTATGCAATCTTGACATCGTTTATTTCGAGTAGAATGGAAGGAATGACTTCGAGAAAACACTTGTTTAAAAGTATTATTAACTGATAAATTTTATTTGATTGTGAGTCGATTCATATTCTTGTTTACTTGTTTTACTTATTTGTTTGTTTACGTTTTTATTTTATTCTATCTGACCTAAACACTATTTTCAACCTTACATAAGACAGGATCATATTAGTCATATTTTCGACTCGATTTCACCTACATTCAAATTTTTAATTCGATCTTTTGAATTATTTCAGTATGGCTTTGAAGATGGCAGGACGCCGAAACATGTCAGCCTTCAAATAAAGATAATTTATCACTCATATAGTGGTTTAAGACTCTCTCACCTCCTCCAAAGCGATATGGTTGGATCATTTCGAAATCTCCTCGTTCCCAAGAACTGTCCCCTTCCCGCACCGCCAAACCGTTCCCCTCAAATTCATTAAAACGTCCTTGTTAAAAACTACGGGATGACATAAAGCATCCGCTTTAATTAAATGGAAACTGAGCGAATTCGCAGAATTAAATGAGGTATGAATTAGCTTTGAAGTCGGCAGGGTTCGGGGCAAGATCCAGGCGTCGGACGTCGGCAGAAAACGTCTCTATTAGATATTTAGCGCTCGACGTGTAAACCTTGCATTTGAACCATCAGAAAACTAACATGAGGAGTCAAAGTCAACATCGACGGACGTCTAACTAGACGTCGGTGGGTCGAGGAGCCAGACCGGCTCGTTTCGCAATTTCCTGCCAGGTTGAAAGCTAAAGTGCTCCTGCTTCCTATTACGTCTGAAGGAACCGCAAAAAGAGCCGTTAATGAGATATACATTCGTGAACTGCTGCAACTCCCGTAAAATGTTACCAAACACCAATCTCGGCGGAGGAATCGTACCTCATGTCGTTTGATTCTTACATTTGTGAGCAGTAGATGTTTGACAGTAAAAATTAAATTCAAGTAAAACCCTACTTCTTCAGAATTCGTATTTTCATTTTTATTCACACTTGATACCACCAAGTTGATACTGCGAATGGTTACGAAGAAGATCCAGACCTCAGATGTTATCATTGTTCAAAATTCAAATTTTTTGTTTTCTAATAACGTATGGTCCTAAAGTTTTGGGGAAAATTTCACCTGGTCTGATTGAGAAGCAACGTGTCAGGTGAATTATTAGGCAAATCGAAAATAATGGTATACTCCATTCACAATTATAAAATCACAACTCTGGCCTTGGAAATTTGACACATTCCACTCTGTATCGAAGTTATGACGTTTTTCAAAATATTTTTATGTTCCCAGTCAACACTATGTTGCCCTTTCTACATTCTTAGCGTATTTCTCAGAATGTGAATTCATTCGGAAAATGAATAAATTGGAAAAGATGTGATGGACGAAAATAATTAACGTTTATATGAATTGATAGAAAGGATTCCTTTTCTAGTTATTTGCATGGAAAATACAAGAGATCACTGTTGAAATATATTATTTTTCGCCATGGAATAAAATTGCATTGCTTTCACATAATTTTCATATATACATGCTTGTCAAGATTTAATGTTTATTATCCTCTTGAACTGAAAGGTCAAGATTTGACGACATCAATAATTGTTGAATCAAGAATAATGGAACATTATATCCCTCTATTGGAATCCAAATAGTTGAAGGGAGTTCTGATGCAAGAGGAACTTTTTCTGGGAACATAACCTTAATAGCTAACTCAATAAAAATAAGAGTAGAAGATATACATTTCATTTATTTGATCTTATGAACAAGGAGTAAAATATTCTGACTGTATAGTTATTTATTAGTTTAAAAAATATTCATACGTTACAACCACAGTAGGTTTGTACAAATAAAATGGAAAAGGTCCATAATATGCTTCACATTTATCATTCACCTGTTCTAAAATAAGACACAAACTCCTCCACATTATAGGGCCCTAACAGCATTAAAAGCTTGTGTCTCTTTTGAAAGAAGTAGCACTAGATCTAATATATTCTTTCGATTAAGAGCAAATACCAACCGTTGAATGTTACATACACAAATTCCTTCAAAATGGGCTTATACGAAGTGGTTTTTTTTCTGAAACGTGAAAACGATCAACAATAATCATTTAGAGACAGACGATGGCCTTCCAAAACCCGTTTACTTACGAAAATCGTGCAATTTCATTCTGCAAGTTCTTTCCTCATAATTCCTCGAAAATCCTACCTGAACCATATTTTCCGGTCGCTTTCGTAAGAAGATCGTATAAGGAGGCCTTTTTTGTCCATTTACGCATTCCAAATAAATTTTGAGCACCAAAAACGATCCTACCGAAACTAACCAAACTTCTGGAGGACCAGAATGTCGTTTGAAATCTTTCCAAACGGCCAGTTACCTAAAAAAAACTTCGTTATCAAGTGTAAAAAAGGCGATTAGTACTTAGTTTTGCTTTATTTACGCTTATAAATCGATTTTTGGTCCAATTCAAATTGGCCGTTTGTACCCATGCCAAAATATCTTTGATACTTTTACTTTGATGTAAACAAAGAAACTGGCAACGTCGATTTGTCATTAAGGATATTCTCTGTACGCGCACAGATTTTTTATCAGGGGCACCAACTCCTGAAAACGAAACCATGACCTCCTATGTGATTAAATAAAAGTGAATGGAGTATACCTTGTCTGTTGTTTGAATTTTAATTATATAATAAGGATAGTTGAGTTAAATTGTTGAATAATTTGATAAAAAAAATAAAAGATTATTTAAGTCAGAGTTTTATGCTTCTGAAATTTTTCCCAAAACTTTAGAACCATACGTCACCGCAAGGTTCCTACTGCGAATGGTTCGTTAACAAAGCAGAACCAGCTCTATGACTTCACCCACTTTCTCTGTGGTTCAGCTCGAATCCCATGAATGTCCTACCTGTTCTCTAGATAACACAATTATACCTCTGCCATCTGCCACTAATCGCAAACTCTATACGGCCCAGCTCGTCACCCTCAACAGACATGTACCCTCGCATTCTTTCCCGAAATCAATACTCGTTATATTCGAACCGAAAAGTAAATTTGTTCCGGGAGATGAGAACTTCACACGGTACAACATAACACGAAACCAGAAAACCAGCCAATACATCTCTTCAAGTCAGACCAACCGTAAGTATCATTTCCTACAGTGTTTACTTCGTGGTATTCTTTTCTATTTTAATACATCCATTTTTTCCTTCAATTCTCGTGGTGATAAGAATTGGTACAGCAGACCATTCTCTCTGCAAGTGAGCTCTTGTATTTTATTCCAGTATTGTCATTATTTATTTCGAACTAGCGTCTTTATGGCTCGGTTAGCTTTCCGGGAACTGGAACCACAAAGATCTGTTGTACTCTACCCTACTCATTCATTGAAACCCAAGGAGGTCCTCGATGGTGTTGATAAGAGCGACAAAATCCTTGGCCGTTAGCTCTGGACACTTGCATACCATGTCTTCAGCTGTTTCTGCTCTTGATACACAGAGCCTACAAATCCCATCTGCTGACTTTCCCATATAAATGTTTGTGCTCCGTCAGCAGACCTGCTATCACCCGAAGCTCAGCTATTGACAGCTTCACGAGCTCACTGGTATAGGTTGGTGAAATCATCACGAATTTCTTGGACCTAGTAAGTCCAAGAGTGTTTCTCCAGAGGGTTCTTCTATTGTCTACTCCCAGTGTTTGACTGCTGCTTCATATTCGTTGTTTTCAAGCCCACAGAAAGGCCCAAGTCCAACCTTGATGTACTTTTCGCAAGGTCATCGTCTTTTTGACTTCCTTTAACACCACAATGCCCTGGCACCCATAGCAGAGTCACTTAATTGCCTCTGGCCAGTTTTTCCATGGTGTTTTGGCACTCCTAGAGCAGCAGAGAACCCTGGCAGTGTGATTCAAGGGATCCAAGCGTGGACTGGCTTTTTGTGGTGATGAAGATATTATGTGCCCCTTTGAGGGTTATTTTAAGACACTCCTCAGCGCATACGTAAACAGCCAGTATCTCGGTCTGTAAAATAGTGGTTAACCCTCTTTGTCTTTGACACTGTGGTGAACATTTTTCAAGAATGGAGCTAAGCGAGAATCGGCACAGCCCATTGCTTTTAATTTAGTTTCGAATCTGACCAAAGCACTGGACGGACAACCTTGGTTGAAAACCCAAGTGTTTTCGTGCTGTGAGAAAAATACTAATTCTTGCCACACATACACAAGACCATAAGAGAAGCAGATTTATCTCTCAAGTCATCATCTACCGTGAGTACCATTCTTTAAGTGTTCCTTGTGGTATTTTATCCTTCATTTTCGTGGTTATATGAACTGGTATTTCATTATATTGTTCTCTTCAAGAGAGCTCTTTGTAGACAGTGTTTCAATAAAAGCATAAGATTCGAATTGCGCGGCATGTTTGAAAGTCATAATGTCACATGGTGATGACGTGACAGATCGAAAATTGACAGATGAAAGTTATGTTGTACATTATGGTCTGAAGGAATTTTTGGACCGTTTTAATTCGAAAACGAAGAAGGTTATGTAGTAACGGTAAATGCTGAACGTTATCGTGCTATGATACCACAGTTTCTTGTGCCTCATTTGGAAGCTCATTGACTGAAAGTTGATTTGGGAGTGCCGGAGAAAAATCGATGAGGTGGGCAAAAAAAAATTTTAATCTGGGTTCCCGGTCATTCGGAAATCTAAGGAAATGAAGAAGCCAATATGCTTGCCAGAGAGCCTCTCACTGGCCCAAAACCTTCATGTGGTAAAAGGAAATGCACCTATGAGAAAGACTTTTTGGAGATAGAGATACCCGAAAGGAAAACAGACTGGTGGAATCTACTAGGAAGGTAGCACTGCAGAAAGTTCCTTCGGAATCTCGAAACAGCAAGATCACAAAGGTATCTGGATCTCAGTAAGAACCAGCTACGCCTCCTTACCGGCTTTCTCACATGACATTGTCGCCTCACGAAGCTTCTGGTGACAATGGGTTTATCGGACACTGAAGAGTGTTGTTTCTATTCACCTAGTCATGGAAAGCCTTGTCATTGCAACCCAAAGGAAAGAATCCTTTGGGCAAGAAACTTGCAGGAGTGAGGAACTAGCCTCGTTGAAACCTTCCCATATATTGGATTTCAGTAGATCTCTGGAACTATAAGGTGAGGTTAAAGTGAGTGGGCATCTGTGTTAGGAGACACAATAGATCTTGAGGTGGCAGTGAACTGTAACCTCTTTCTAAATAGTACTATGCAATTTTGAAGAGAATAACAAGCTCAAATAGCAAACTGATGATTTAGAATCGACATAGGAATCCCCACAGCCGTTTCCGATAGAAGCTATACTACGTATACAGGGTGAGTCTTTGACTTGTACATATATTTTAAATGTAGATTCCTCTCATCAAACAAAACACTTTTTTCCCACACCATTTTTCAAAATTCGGTTTCGTTTGAAAAATACAGGGTGTCAAAAATTCATGAAATTAACACTTTTCTTTCCATATAAGCGGAACCGATATTTCGAATGAACTGAAATTTGGTAGATTGTTTAGTCTATTCATGATGCATATTCCCCAATTAAACTTTATTCAATATTTCTCCTGGTTAAAAGTTACAGCGTAGTCGAGTCATAAATTCATGCAAAAACACTATCAAATCACTTGAGAAAACGGTTCATATTTTCGAAATAATCAACCATATTTGAAAATAGAAGTATTCTTATATTTTTTGAATAAAACGCATCGTTTCCGAGTTATTCCTAAATGTATACCTACGAAGAAATTGGAGTAAAAAATCATGAATTTCATAAAAAATCTTAATGCTTCCCTGAATTAAATATCATCGAATATTATTTCTTCTCTGGTCTCTCAAACTAACAATGTTGTCAATGTTTATCAACTTTGTCAAGACTAAAATCTCTATGATGGAGAAACGTCCGATGTAATAATTGAATTCCGGGAAGCATGAAATTACACAGTTTATAAGCACAGTTTCTATTGAAAATTTATTGTTATCGGTCCTTCAGGAAAATATCTATCTGAACAATATCCTCTTGGAATTTTTAATCGACACTACACGGTCTTCACATCACAATCATCACCTGTTTGCTTTATTCTCTGCAAGTAAATAAATAAAAAATCAAAGTCCATGTAGAAAGGTTATCGCGTCGTTCATTGTATCACAGACTGGCCTGTGATGGGACTCTGGAGACACAGAACAACGGCTTGTCTTGCGTGGCGGCTACATCGCGACTTAAATTTAGATCGTAGCGCTATATCGACGAGAATCAGAACTCGATTGGCATTTCCAAAGAGCAATGCCTAGAAGCCTTCAGCGAAAAGTAAACAAAACTAGTACCTCTGCGATGGTTCTTCCGTTAACGATAGGGGACGTACTGCTTTCTTGAGTTCGCCTTTACCATTGTCGAAGAGACAATCGGCAATCTGGCATCGTCTTCTCTAGAGTTCTGACATATATCACAGAGAAGATGGATAAGGTTAGGTCATTGACCTCGAATCATATGCCTGATTAATGGAGTTAGGGTAGGTTAGTGAGAAAATGGGATCGTTTCAGGATATCGAGGAAAATATCGAAGAAAATGAACAAACTATTAGTGTTTACAGACTAATCTTCAGGAAAATCGAAGAAGGAACTTATTTGGGTGGGAGAAATACGGTTCTTCGATTGCAGAAATAATCGGACAAATGTTTTTGTTAGGAAATATCGTGTTGGTTACATTCTTATTCAAATAAGGTTAGTGCTTGAGTATTTTCTAATTGTATCAACCAGAACATCTAATAATCACCTCAATTTCAATCGGAAAATATGAACTTTGAGGTGTTTGTAGCGAATAATATCAGGCACGTATTTGGCCCTATTTTTTTCAAATGGCTATTTCTCTTTAACAGGGCCGAATTCTGAAAAATGGAAAATGAAAAAAAGGTTTCCTTCGGCCTCAAGAATCTACAGTTAAAATATATGTACAAGTCAAAGACTCACCCTGTATACTTCGAACATGATAAATCCATCCCTTATTGTGAATTAACTAAATGTAGGGGATTCACATGCTCGAATAGAGAAGCATTCAAGGTACACTCAACACAGTATATTATCGATCGTGGAAATCAAATCCTACCTATATTTGAATAGGAACCCGTAGTCTCGGATGTGTCATTTCAGAAGTCTCTAATTCGTAATCGGTTACCGGTAACTGAATAGATAATCGAATTCTGTAGCGATAATTCCTCTCCCATTCCCGATATTCAATTTCCACGCAATTCCGAGCCTCATAAGATGGATTGATTGTCATCGACGTGCAGACAAAACGATCTACCTTTCATCGTGGATTGACATGAACATCCTCTTCCAACAGGAAATCAAGAACTAATCAATCGAGTTTCATTGTTTCCCATGCCGCGCGATGATTTGCGGAGGCACCGTGATTGATTGTGATTCAGATTGAATGATTAGATGGAATATCGCGAAATCCTGGGACGGTAAATGTCTACATTATACGGGAACAATACAGGCGGTTTCAATTTGGATTTTTATATTTGGAAGGCACGAAATCCTTATATTCTGTTAGAATCAATAAAAAAACTGCTAGAGCTCTATAACTTCTGCCATTCCAGTTGGTTGCTACCACAGTAAGGGTTATGTGGCACTGATGACGGCTTAGAAGTCAGAAATCAGTTTGTCATTATCCCAGTGGTGTACTTCTACTGTCGTTGATATTAAGTAATATTTTACTATAGGTCACAGATCTAAGTATACTTCACTGATATAATGTATCCCGGTTGCATATTCATATCCCACGTACCGTATCGCAGCTCGGAGACAGCCGAAGCTTACTCGATAAACCACGTGCGTGATCGCATCTTATTTGGCGATATCAGTCGTGGAATATGAATTGGGATTGTACGTTATAATGATACCCCGATTCTTTTAATTTAATTTTTTTCAGTTCAAATAAAAACGATTCGGTTTTTTCCATATTCACGAATAATAACGGCTACCTCTTATTCAAGAGTGAATGCTTTCAGGTTATGAATTTATTGGGATGAAGAAATAAGTAAATTTAGAATAGATTTAATACTGAAGCCAAAATAATGATCGAAATCCTCTGCTTTTTTAAACTTTTTGAGGGGTGTTCTAATAGTTGTCTTCATCGATCGAGTTACTTTTGTTGCTTTCATAAGTTCGGCCTCCCACTTCTGAAACGAATTGACAAAATTCATCTTAATTTACATAGCTATCAAGCAAATTAAATCTTGTGAGTAGGTACATATTATATTCCGTTGCTGTTGCCAAGATGAACAAAGTAAAAAGCCGTTGAAAAGAAGAATCATTGAGCTTAATGTACGAAATTAATAAAAGAGTTATGAAGTTCAAAAGTTGTCAAAAGGAGAATGGTATCAAAAAAGAATATCCCTTAATTGGAATAAGTTGTCCAACATAACATACGAAAGACAAAAATAAGGATCATCGTTGCTTGGAAAAATTTGTGAAAGTAAAAGTATGAAGACAATAGTCAAAAAGTTAAGTGGACAGAATTTCTTCGAAAATTATATTCAATGAATAAGATCACTCCACATTTTTCTCAAATGGTATAGTTATATCAGAACTAAATTTGGGAATACCTAATTAACAACATCCAATAACCCTGTCCAAATGATGATTCAGATTATTATAACAAAAAGTAGTTTGTAAGGAGTAAGAGTAACCCTATTTTACCTGAATGAATAAAAAAATGAGAATCTCAGCTATATGTCGATATAAATTTCATTCTTATATATAATCCGCAATCCCTCAGTTGCCCGCCCATATATTATGTTTCGCTATTGGTAAACAGAATTTATAAATATGAAATTTTTTTGGATATGATATTTTAAGATTATTAAAATCTTTTCTTAATTATCTATTTTACAATTATTTCCATTCATCAAATAAATGATGATTCTTTATGTTGAGTTAGATTATTTTATCCATTCAGAAACTGCACTTACCAATTCATTATTCGGTCTCCTATTTTATTTCAAGATTTGATTTTTTTTAATTGTAGTTAAAGATGGTCTTGATGTAATTCCCTCTCGTTTTTTGATTCAATAACTTTTCGAATTGCTACTATGGGAATATTACGCACGCAAAACCCCTCACCTCAGTTTCAATTTCCTCTTCTGTGGCTATTTTCCTTATCACCATTTAATCATCGATTTGCAAAAAAATCAGCGCTTATTTTCTTCAAAAACTCTATTCGGTACAATGCGATAGCGATCCCATACAGGTCATAAAATACGTTCAAGATTGTAGGAACGGATGCGATCTCTTACGTTGAGTTTACTTCGGCTTCGGGTGAATTCGGACTGCGATACGGTACGTGGGATATGCATTCCGGTTGGCCAATGTTTAGAGGTTTATCAAGTTTGTTCACTTAAAACTGACGCAGGGTGGTACTCGTTAATTGTCCAATAAGAGACGTTGCCAATGCTTATTTCTATTTACTCTTTTTTGATTTTCTAAGTGCAGTCATTTCTTGATTGCTCGTTAATGTAAAAAAAGTTCGTTCAATTCAATATGGTATACCTACTCCATTCACTTCTATAAAGTATCCCAGTTGGCAATGAAATTCTGACGCATTTCACGCGTATATTTTGAAAATGTTAGGTTATAGTCATTCTTCTGTCAGATGAATGAGCAACGTGCAACGTTGTACTTTCTACATATAACTCGCAGCAATTTCGGATTTATCAAAATGTTTATTTACTTTGGGAAAATAATGAGTTTGAGGAAATATTACGTGAATTCAATAATTCCAAAGACCTGGCGAATATTGAAGAATTTTTTTTCTGTGTTAATACTAGAAATATTTCACGTATGTAAACATGGTTGGAAAATTCAGTTATGCTATTGTCTTGTACGGAAATCAACAATCGAGTAATGAAATTTCACTGAAAAATAAAGGACAGAATAGTCCGTTACTTTGTGATAGTTTATTGGAAAAAAATAAAAGTACTTGAATAACCCAACAGAAAAACTTATAAACGTACAGTTGAATTACCCACTTTTCAAAATTCTCAAGAAATAAGCCTACCGAAAACATTTAAACACCTCTTTGCACAACTTGAAATACTCCAGTATGAGAATGAAGCAGGGCCGGACTGGTATGGTGGGGGCCCACCGGGAAAATTTTTTTAGGGGGCCCCAGAGCGCTTGTCGCGGCTGCCTCCGGAGGCTAAGGACCAGCGTACTGGTTCAGATTTTGAAAAAGTAACGTAATTTAAGGTGAACCCGGAAAAATAAGTATAAAAGCAACCTTTCTAAAGATGTGCACCATAGTCGAGTTCGAACATTGGACACTAGGAATTGGTTTTCGCCAATTTCAGAATAATCCCCAACTCCAAATGCAACATTGAATTCTGGAAAAATTCCGGCCAATCCCGGAAGGTTGGCAACCCGAACGTTTGACAAAATTACAGATATACAACACATTTGAATTATATAATTTAATACAAAATGTACAGGGTGTCGCACTAGTGCCGCAGCGGACGATATAAGCGTAACGGTCTGAGTTTGGCAAAATGTTTCGATGCAAAATTGATATACTCCACGAATAGCACAACCTAAAAATATTTTCGAATATATCGGGCGTCCCACAAAAGAGGATCAAAGGGTGACTTTGATTTTTCAAATGGGACACCCTATATTCAGTGGTGTTTTTCAATTATCTGACATTTTCTGCATGCTTTCGTATACTTTTCCCATATTTTTACTCATCAGTTTTCGAAATATTGGTAATTTTGACAAAAAAATTATACTTTTAGATGCTATGTTATTCAATTATATTTCACGAACCCTTGCACATAAGTACCAATAACAGCTTTATATGGATTGCAAGACAAGACTGCAGAGTATACTAGCCAGCTATAATAAAGCATCTACAGCATATGGAGTGTCCACCAAAATACTATCAACATGACGAATTTCTAATCGATTTTTCTTAATTTTTTCAAATGCGATGCATATAATTTTTTTTCATCATAGTAATCACCATTCATTTCACTTAATTTTTTGTCACATCCTGTATAATCAAAAAAAATAAGCACTCTAAAAAAAACAAGACAAACACATAGTCACTCTCAAAAATCAGTCGGGACACATTCTAGTATCGTGTAGATCAGGCTGATGTGTTGGAAGCATTCATGTATCACCTAACTCCAAACCAATGTTCAATGCCATAGTGTCCCTCAACCCGAAATTATCAGCATTTTCAGAGGTCATGATTTTCGGTGAGAAAAAATTCAAATCAATTTATATTTCGAAAACCGCAACAGAAAGGTATAGGGAAATGTTGAGAAAACTTGTCGACAAGTTGTTGGAGATTCCAAAAATAATATAATATACCAGGTGTTCCATTTGAAAAAGCTAAGTTGCTACTACTTTCTAATGGAAGTGGCAACACCGCATTGACGAACATATTTTAGTTGGGTAGAGAATGTCGGATATTTTCAAACCGATCTGATATCTTGTTCACCAGAAACGTCTAATGTGCTATCCGCCGTGAATCACCCTGTATATTAAAATATGCCGACGAATGCATGTTCATTTTTTTCAATATTAAATAACAGCAGCTTAGGCACCCTAGACATCGAGAATTAAAAGATATATTTTGGCAATTTATATTTGAGTCTCTTATCGTTTCTGAAAATATTGCAGAAAATGAGCGTGAGCAAATACAATGTTGCCGGTTGCGTTTTGTTTTCGCTCAATAAATATGAACCATTTTTATTTTAGTGTAATTACCATAGGTTAAACATATCAATAGATGTTAATATGAAAAAATTAAACAAACACCTTTTTAGTACAGCCATTAACCGAAATAAATCTAATATGTTTCAGTAATAAGTAGCACCGTTTTAGACAAGGGCCCCAACAAGCCACCTAAGGGGGCCCATCGGGGAATTCCCCGGTACCCCGCCTGCCCAGTCCGGCCCTGGAATGAAGTGGTACCACTAAACCTGGGTCACAGTTAAACCAACTCCATATACAAAGTCAAAAAGAATAAATGAAAATCAGTATCGGCAATATCTCTCAGAATTATTTTACTTTCACGAGTGCCAAACTACGTCAGTTTCAAGTAAAAGAACTCGATAAACCTAAATCATAGCCAACCGGGATACTTTATAAAAGTGAATCGAGTTATATTCATTCAAACTAAAGGAATTACACTCTTATGATAGTTTCCGATTATCTTGATGAAGAATGAAGTGTCATTTTGTATGGAAAGTTATGTTTTTTTGGTTGGTTCCAGGACTTTTCAAATTCAAGCGACGAGTCTATATCATGTCGCTAGGTCCTAATGCCTCCATGAAATATCCAAGAAGGAAAAGTTCATGTGAAGTTTCCGTGGCAAAATCTCGTTCTGGCCAAGACCTCCAGAAAGTACTCATTAATATTCGAACAGGAACTGGGTAAAATTTGCAACAAGGGACGTCGTTATTATCCCTAGTCAGCCGGTGTCTACTAAGCTATACAGGGATAATTACAGGTCCATATCCCGATTAGATCCCTCTGTAATGACGATGATCATAACTTGGCAAACTTCGCTCGACCTACTTTGTTATACTTACAAAGTTCCCGTCTCATCAACTTAATATCGTTAAATGTTACAAATTCCATTTTCGTGTTTCGAATTAAGCACAGAAGTGCCGTTTCCAGCGGGGTGATTTATCAAAACCATCTAGCGTTCCACCCAAATTCAGCCTTCCATTCCAATTGGAAATTTTGTCTTGTTTCGTCTAATGTGATTTCCCGATTAATTCTGTCTCACAGACCGAACCGATATACTTTTAATGGTGATTAATAGTTTTTGGATCAGCTGGAGGATATCAGAATGGCAAGGGCGTTCCAGTCCTGCCAGTATTGGCCTTCGTTAGGAGTGGGAAAATCAGGAGTTATAGTTTGAAATTTCCATTGAATGTGCTGGGTGAGAGTTCTAATGAAACATATCTTGGTACATGGTTTTCCACTCAGGGGTTCATAAAATTCACCAATGCATGCAGGCTACCTCATTTTCGTCGTTTTTCACAAACCGATGCTTTTCAGACGACACAAATTTCTGGTCAAACGAGTAGATTGGAAATGAAAATAACTTCATTTGATATTCGATCGGAAATAAGAACCATACTCCATTCACCTTCGGAATGTCTCCCGGTTGACCATGACATTCTGACACATTTCACTGTGTATATTCTGAAAGTATTAGGTAATAGTCATTTTCTTGTCAGATAACTAAGCAACGTAGTCCTTTCTACAAAGAGGTCGTAGTAATTACGTACGAGGATATATTCAAAATTCTTAGCCTACTATAGAAACAAACAAAATTTCAATGTCAAAATATATTATAACTCAACATATTCTCCTCTTAATTGAATACATTTATTACAGCGAACATGCAACGTCTCTAGACCTTTCAAAAAAAATGTTTCTTCTTGCTCTGCAAACCAGTCCTCCACAGCTTTTATTACCTCCTCGTGTTGAGAGTTTTCGTCCACTTCCTATGACCAGATTTTTTTTAAGCTGGAATAAGAATAGAATAACATGAAAAAATAATTTTCATATTACTTAAAAAAAATATGGTCATAGGAAGTGGATGAAAACTCTCAGCCGTATTGATGTTCTTATATCAAGAACAGTGGTGAAAGAAAAATCCCACCTCAACGGAGTTGATCTTGAAATAGAGGGTGATGAAAAAAAAAGGCGGTTTTTGGGTATTTTCGTGAGGTTCACAGTTTATTCCATGACTGAATCAACATGTATTCTTTGAAGTCCATGATGATATGTTCTGAAAAAATCAAACAAACATATTAAATCAAAATACAGGGTGTCCACTTGACCTTTTTTTTGAATAGTTTCTATAATAATGGATCACCCAGTATGAATTCTGGGTATTTCAGGTTTCTTCGATGTAACAACTACATATCTAGTGAAATATTTCATTTTGCGAACGTTCTTGCTCTGAAACTGACACATTTTAAACTTTCAAAATCGGGCATGCATTCAATTATGGATAACCCTGTTGTCGTAACGATTTTCGGTCATATTCCTCTATATGGTTGCTCCCTGGGAATGATGTGAAATGATTCTTGAGAAAAATTGAAGTTCAATTGATTCTGTTCCGAGATACGAGCGTAGGAAAAGTGGGTAATTCTCAACTTCAACGCCCTGTATCTCAAAAACCAGTCATAGGATTGAGTTTGGGCAAAGGACACTTTTGATCAGTAGGTTGAGTACCAACAACATTTTACCAAAATTTTAGAACATTTGACGGAACGCCATTTCCCTTAAGGAGAGTGCGGGGTTCTTTATCGAAGAACTGCTCTTAATCTATTAATGAAGATATATCAAATTCATCGATACCTGTTTCTGAAATATTTCCTGATCAGTTTGTCGATATCTGAGGGACAGAAGTGACAGCTTCTGAAATAAAACAGATGAGAGTATCACTTTATCAAGTTATTACTTTTCAATAAGATCGAGAAGAGCTTTGTAAGTAGCACGCAGTTAATATCGCGAGATGTAGCGAAACTTTTGAACCAATTATTCTTCAGGGACTGAGAATCTAGAAAGCAGTAAATAAAGTATAAGTTCGAAGCGAATTTCTCAAGGTGGATTTCTGGGAAGTTTTGGGGATTGTAAGAAATCAAAGTGAGGTGGGTTAGGTTGACAAAGTGAAGAGTAATCCCTTGATGGTTGCTTTGTAGAAGGATGGGATGAATTCTTTCAAGAGAGTGCCGCTCAATATCTGAAAACAGCCGAATTATAAAAAAAGTTTATTCGAATCTAATACAGCAAATAGCAAGGCACACACGAAAGGGAAATCTGTAAGATCTGATCGGCAGTCCAGATCTGTAACAGATCTGGACGGCGGATAGGATCGCTCCCGCCGATCTGGTCTGTCGCGGATCATGGAGATATATGATCCGCGACGGACCAGATCGGCGGGAGCGATCCTATCCGCCGTCCAGATCTGTTACAGATCTGGACTGCCGATCAGATCTTACAGATTTCCCTTTCGTGTGTGCCTTGCTAATTTCAAACTTCAGAAATTTGAAGTGCATTTGAATGTACTACTTATACATAAATACCAAAGATTCTTTATCAGCTTATCACCTAGACCAGTTCCATGCATAAACAAAATATTGCGATACCATATAAACGAACAATAACTTATTTGGAGTGTCGAGTTCGACGTCAAAAAAGGGAACTAGAGTTACGCAATAAATTTAAAAAAAAGATGTCCACCGAAATTGTAAAAATCGAAAAATTGGAGTATCGAGCTATCATCAAGTACCTAAATTTAAAAGGGTTAAGAGGTAAGCAGATTTACGAAGATATGCTTAATAACCTTGGTGACCAATGTCCCTCGTATGCGACCGTGAAAAATTGACTGCAAGCTTCAAAAGAGGTGAATTTTCCATTGAAGATAATGACCGATCGGGAAGGCTAGTTTCTGTGTCAGTCCCCGAAAATATCGATGCAGTTCAACATGATTTTATCAGACCGTCGAATTGGGCTAAAACGGATATCTGAAGCACTGAAGATTTCATACGAACGCGTTCATCATATAGTTCACGTCAATTTGGACATGAGAAAAATTTCTGCAAAATAGATCCCCAAATGTTTGAATCTTGACCAAAAGCGTGCAAGGGTAGAAGCATCGCGTTCGATCTGTGCTCGATTTGAGAACGATGTAGACTTCTCAAACCGAATTGTTACTATGGATGAGACTTGGTTATATTTCTACGATCCAGAAACAAAGCAACAATCGATGGAATGGCGACACCCTGGTTCTCCAAGACCTAAGAAGTTTCGTGTCCAGAAATCTGCTGGAAAAGTTCTTGCTTCAGTTTTTTGGGATTACCATGACTGATTATTTGGATAAGGGTAGAACAATAACTGGTGATTACTATTCGACATTACTGACCACTCTACGGGAAAACATTGAAGAGAAAAGACGCGGAAAGCTATCCAAAGTTATTTTGTTTTTACAGGACAACGCCCGAGTACACAAATCTCATGTTGCCATGCAAAAAATTCTTGATTTAGGGTTAGAATTCCTAGAACACCCCCCTTATTCACCAGATATGGCTCCGTCCGACTATCATCTCTTTCCTCAACTGAAAAAAAGTGTAAAGGGTCGTAAATTTCCTCCAACGAGGAGGTAATAAAAGCTGTGGAGGACTGGTTTGCAGAGCAAGATCCAGAGACGTTGCAGGTTCGCTGTAATAAATGTATTCAATTAAGAGGAGAATATGTTGAGTAATGAAATATTTTGACATTGGAATCTTGTTTGGTTCTATAGTAGGCTAAGAATTTTTCAATATATCCTCGTATTTGCTTACCATACTTTTTGATTCAGTGATTACTGGTCTCACCAAGATTGGACCCATTTTCATCCCCTTCAATGAATGCCGGCTTTTCACAATGTTGATTAAATGAATCCTAATAAACCCTGGGGATTACAAAATAAGGGCGCTCATTAGTTCGTCGATTTTCGGGCTAATCAGAAGTGCAATCGCCAGCATGAGAGACCGTTGAGTCTGATTAGCAATTATTCCCTGGATATTACGGACGATTTAAACAGCGATTCTACAAATAATGTGGATTATTAGTTAAACGCTCCAGTCGCTCCAATTCCACCAGAGTAAGGACATCATCACGCTGGATAGTGACTCAGATCGGAATATCCTGTTCATGTCCATGCTGAAGTCAATTGCAAGATCGTAATTTGGGAAAATATCGAATATTGTACACCTATGCACGAGTTCAGGTTTCGATCTACCTACATATTATTATGTTCTGATACCCATATTAACAGTTTAATAGAGAAATATACGGGGTGTCACATGGAAAAGGAAACAGGTGGATTGGAGACGGTTAACATCAGTCCTAGCCCGACAGATCCCCAAATCTAAATAGTTCAGATTTTGTTTCTACTGAATTTTTATGACAACTTTGATTTTTCTGAGGACTCTGGGTAGCAGATAAGACATAACTGAGGGGTTTTCTAAGAAGAGGTGTTATTTTGACATTCGAAGAATAATGTTTTTTTTGTGGTAAATGATCGGATGATCTTATATATAAAATTCTCCTGTTTGCACTTTGTGGCCGAACTCCTCCGAAACGGCTAGACCGATTTTCGTGAAATTTTGTGTGCATATCGGGTAAGACCGGGAATCGGCCAACATCTATTTTTCATCCCCCTAAATTTTAAGGGTGGTCTACCCCTAACTTTTTTCTCAATTTTTTGGACAACATTTTTTATTTTAATTTTTTTATGATACAGCACACTAAAATACATACAACCCTAAATTTTCACCCTTATACCTAACCTAACGGGAACGTGGTATCACCTAAACTGCTTATTTATTGCCTCTTAGGCGGAACGGAGTTCGCGGAGTCAGCTAGTTTCATTATAAAAAAGAAGGTATTTCGTTAATAATGGAAAATAACATCAGCCAAATATCCTTTGAATGCAATTTTTCATAACCAAAACGCAAAGTAGCTGCCCTATGTCCTCGATAGCCTCACGAATACCATCTTTCAGGTCTTGAATCGACGCTGGGCTCTTAAGGGGAAGTATCACCTTTTGAATCGTGGTAAATCTCCATTCAAAAAGTGGTCTCTTTATTTCACGAGTAACTACCCTAATTTACGACGTAGAGACTTATTTTTTTTTCAAATTGAAGTTGAAGGACGTCTCGAGGGCAAATAGTTTTCTTCTTTTCGATTTAATTAGTTTTTCAATTAAAAAAAACAGGTTGAACTTCAGCGTTTTGAAAACTACAATTATTGATTTTTTTTCGACGTTTATTCATCATTTCTTTGAAAAAATCGCAACCATTTGCCCTCGGCAATTCAATCTTCTATAAACTACAAAAATTTTCTTGATGATTAGTTCGAAAATATAGCTTGTACGCATGAAAAACGAAAACCATATTCAATAACCCAAATATTGCAGAGATCTGACGATTACCCTGGTTTTTTTAATTGAAAAACTAATTAAATGGAAAAAAAACAATTTGCACTCGGGACGTTCTTCAACTTCAATTTAAAAAAAAATCAAGTCTCTACGTCGAAAATTAGCGTAGTTACCCGTGAAATAAAGAGACCACTTTTTGAATGGAGATTTACCACGATTCAAAAGGTGATACTTCCCCTTAACGTAGACTCTCTCTTTCATATGGCCCCAAAGGAAAAAGTCGCAAGGTGTTGAATCACAAGATCTCGGTGGCCAATTGTGATCACCTCTTCGAGAGATAACACTGTCCGGAAACTTTTCCCGAGAAAGATCAATGGTTTCGTTGCTTGTGTGGCGCGTAGCGACGTCTTGTCCAAACTCTACGTTGTCCAGATCAATGGCATCCATTTCCGGCCATGAATTGATTTATCACTACACTGCGCAAAAAAATTAACGCACATTCTGAAAATCCCAATTTTAATGAAAGTTAACTCTACATTGACTTTATAACTTATTTTTTATGTTCTCTCGGGAAGGTTTTGAACGAAACAAGACACATTAAATGGAAGAAAAAATTCAGGATTTCGCCGAATCTTATGTGAAAGAAGAGAAATGAACAATTTTCAAAATACTGAAATGCTGATAAGTGATTTAATACTTGGTATTTCCACCCCTTGCGTTAATTACAGCTCGGCAACGACGGTTCATACTCAAAATGAGTGATCTTAAAATGTTCTGATCTAATCCTTCCCAGATTTCTCCGAGTTGGATTCCTAAGTCATTAAGAGTAGCTGGATGATTTTCTGAACTTCTCAGCCTTCTATTGAGGTTGTCCCAAACCTGCTCAATCGGATTGAGATCTGGACTTCTTGCTGGCCATTCCATTCGAGAGACTTCAACCTCTTCATGGTACTCCTGAACGATGCGCGCACGATGGGGTCTGGCATTATCGTCCATAAAAATGAAATTTTTACCAATGTATGGGGCAAATGGCACTACATGCTCTTCAAGAATGTTCCTCATATACTTATCAGCATTCATAACTCCATTATCAACGACCACTAGGTCTGTGCGAGCAGTCAAAGATATTTCACCCCATACCATAATCGATCCTCCCCCGAAACTAGTAGTATTCAGGAAATTGCACTGAGCATATCTTTCATGTGGACGTCTGTATACAAGGGAACGTCGATCACAATGGTAGAGACAGAATCTAGTCTCATCTGTGAAGAGAACTCTTTCCCAATCGGCCTCTTCCCAATGGATATGCTCTCTCGCAAAATCCAAACGCGCCCTTCGATGGGCTGAGGTAAGAGCTGGGCCTCTTGCCGCGACACGAGGCCTTAAATCATATTCTCTGAGGCGATTTCTTATTGTCTGAGTGCTAATTTGCACCTCATGAGTTTGCTCAAGCTGATTTTGAAGGAGGCGAGCGGTTGCAAACCGTTGTCTCAACGGAGAAACTCTCAAGTAAAGTTCTTGAATGGCAGTTGTTACCCGTGGTCTACCCTGTCCTGGTCTTCGGACATTCATACCTGTCTCCCTGAATCGCTGCAACATTCTGGACACACTTGTATGGGAAACTCCAAACCTTTCTGCAATTCTTGTGTATGTCCACCCTTCTTCTCGCAAAACTACCGCTTGGGCACATTCCTCTTGGGTCAAATTGCGTGTTTCGCGTTGCATAGCGATCGAGTGAAGAAAATCAAAGGAAAATAAAACTATTGATCACTAGAATTGATCGGGAACAACTGATTTTAGAATGGAGCCAATACATTCAAAATCTCTTCCACCAACAGCTTTAAGAATGGGTTAGACAGACTAAGACGACTTCGATGATGAAGAAATGTTGGCTGTTGTTGCTGCTGAATTTGTTTTACCATGTTGTGCCTACCTATGTTTGAAATGTTTAAATTCTTTTTTTTTGTATTCATTCACTTTATTTTGGGGAGGTGTACATTGAATTGTTTTTTTTTAATGTTAGCTTATTTGAGTTTATAGGTATTTACCTCAACTCTGATTGTGTTATTAATAATAATAATAATAATAATCATCTTTTTTTATGCCTGCTGGGAGAAAACATCTGTATTGAAGAAAAACGTTGAAAGTGGATAACATATGCATGCATAATTCTGATAAAAATAATTATCATTATTATAATTGGAGATTTCCATAATGTGCGTTATTTTTTTTGCGCAGTGTAGATAGTGCAATTAATTCACCGCAACTGTTGCTCCAGCCTCATTCACGAGAAAGTTAGATCCAACGACCCTGCCGGACGATGAACCGCACCAAACAGTCACAGGTTGAGGATAGAGAGGCGCTTCAACAATAACCATTGGATTTACTGAGCCCCAGAGGCGACAATTCACTCGAGATGATTGCTCGATGGAATTCCGGATCATTTTCATGCATTTCAAGGACCCAATCAGAAAAGACATGAGTTGTTGATGATCAGCCGGCTTGAGTTCGTCTGCTAACTGAACTTTATGAGCCTTAAGACCCAAATCTTCATGCAAAATACGGTGTAATGACGTTTATGGAATGACTAACTCCAAAGAACGACGAGAAATAGTCAAACCTAGTTTTCTCCAAGACTTTCGGCTACAGCAGCAATATTCTCGGCTGTTCTTGAACGACGTGCACTGATTTTATTCTCCACATCACTTACTTATCCCAAAAAATGTTTCTACTAATTTCTGTATTGCAGTTCGACAAGGTGCTTCACGACGACCCAAAAATGTATGAGATTTACGAACCGTCTTTGCCAAATTTTCACCATTTTTCTAGTGAATTTTTATGATTTCATTGCGTTGTTGAAGCTTGTTATGTTCCATCTTCATTAATGGCTTAATTTCTACTTGTCAAATGTCAAAAAATTACAGCTTCAAGAGTGACATCAACCGAAATAGGGGCTATTCAAAATATCACCTCTTATTGGAAAACAAGAAATCATAAAGTCTTTCATAACAACAAAGCTTCTTTTTACAATTTTTCAAACTAACAGTGGTTCACCAAAAAAAGTTCTCAGGATAAACAGGGAATAGTGTTCCAAAAAAATATCACCCATTAGATTTGTAATCGAAATTGGCATGTTAACTCCAAATTGTAATATCCATGCCGAATTTCAGTTGATTATCATGATAAATTCAGATAATATACGAGAATAACACTTGAAAAAAATTTCAACTTTAACACCCTGTATCTCGAAAACGAAACGTTTTCGGTTCCATGTTCATAGCACTTCTTTTCCTTAAAATTATTCAAGGAATCTCGCCTCATCGTTTGTACCTCCAATTTTGGAACATCCTGCATTTCAGAGATTTCAAGTAACCGTCGCATTCACCAATTTGTGTTGTTTTCAATTCAACACAGCAGTACAAGTTCAGAATTATGAAATGGAATGTCACAAAACTTCAGGTCCTCCGAATTGTTAAATGAATTCCGAAATAGTTATTTTCCTAACAAGTGCGGAAAGTGATATTTTCCCGCACGAAACTGCCGGTAAGCAGTTGAGTGCGGGAAAAACACTTTCCGCACGAGTTAGGAACAATATTTTTTCTACAAGCGCTTATACGAGATCGATTTCAACACACAGATCAAATGTGAATTGATCATTCTAAATACACATGAATGACAAAAGTCTCTGACAAGTCGTTACCATTGTACTCTCATCGTTGACCTTCGGTCCATAGAGACTACAAGCCTATGAGATAAATTTAAACTGTAATAATATTCATAAATTCTTTATTAATTGAAAAGAAAACTAGACTAACAGCACATAAAAATGAATTTTGATAAGGAATCTATGTACATTCTGTTTCTTCCCATTATTATCAATATATTCATTAGAAATATTCAGTTATTAGTTATATTTATTGTAAACGTGCAGTTGGTCGCGTTATGCAAATTTATAGCAGAAGCCATCATATTGGTCGAAGTCAGCTGCTCCTTGGAAGATAATGATTCTGTATTACAGTTTGAAGAGGAAGAAGCAAAACGTTGAATATTTGCCATCATATTGTTCGAAGGCTCTTTGGAAGGTATTGATTCTGTATTACAGTTTGAAGAGGAAGAACCATTCAAATTAAGAATTTTAGTGGACATTTTTTTTTCTGGTTAATAGATTCTTCCAAGTATCCCTCAGCAACAGCAGTTGACTTCCATCCTCCTAAACGTTTAATATTTGTGATACCTTCTCCACAATTGGCTAGGAAAGTAGCCGAGGAGCGCCTAAAACTGTGTCCTGTGTATAATTCCGGATTTTGTAGGCGTAAGTAAGCTGCAATTTCGGACGGTATTTTTCCTATTGTATTGATTCCGACAGGTTGAATCTTACATTTTTCCCGATTATACTTTATGAAAATTCGGCGGTGAGGTATTTCCTTTGGACGTGAATTCATATATTTTCTGTATATGTTCAGAAAATATCCATTATTGGTGTCTTGGGATATAACAAACGATCTTGGTGAATGATTTTTGGAGTCCTTAATATTGACGATGATCAAGTCTCCTTTATCATCTATATCGTCGATGGTGAGTTTTGTAAGTTCCTCTCGTCTGCAGGCACCAGCTAATCCAAAAATTGTTACCAACTTCATCATCAAGTAAATTTCATCAGATGCCTCACTCATGAATTTTGTTATTTCCTCTTCATTAAAAGTTTTGGCCTTTTCTGGACGAAATCCTATATTCTGTCGTTTAATGAAGGCAGTTAATTTATGGAATTTTCCAATATCCAAATCCTGTTTCAGTTTACAAACACTCTTTATCATTGAATATCGGGACCATAATGTGTTTGGTCTCCAAATTTTGGACATTTCCAAAAAATACGCCGAAAACACTTCCTCCTTCCTCGATTGAACCTTTTTGGAATTACACCAATCAATGAATTCTGAATATTGCTTCTCATATTTTATCTTCGACTTGGCCGGTAACAAATTTAAACTCGCTTCATAAGAAGCTGCTAATATTTCTTCGGGCAGGCCATCATCAGATCCCGAAGTATCCATTTTACCGGAGCGTACTGATTGAATTCGAGTTGATATTATTTATATTTAAACACAATTTCATAATATAATGACAATGATAGATGCATAGAAATACCTGGTGTTGCCACTGATTAGATTTTGTTTAAGACTTTCTTGTCGATCGAAAACGTGATATTTTGTGCGGCTTTTCATTTCTCCCGAAAGGGGTCGCGTTTTTTGTCGTTGCCGCAGTAGCGCCACGACCGATAAATATTGCGGATTTATTCCGGAACTAGACCAAAATCTGAAATCTAGGATGCCGTTTTGATCTACAAATTTTGGTCACGATTTTTAGTAGGGAGTCGTTACACCAGGTGTTCTATGCATCTATTGACAATGTATTAATTCTTATTCACATGCCGTTTCCATAGTAACGTCGTCGGTGGCATAGAGATATATCATTATTCAGTTTATTCTTTAGAAAAAGCGTTTTCCCACACTGTTTGGCAATGTGACTCTTTACGAATTGAAATACGAGTGGGAAAGAGAATGGAAGTGCACGCTTGTAGAAAAAACATTTTAATGCATTTTTCATATCCAAATAAAGCTCAAACTCAATTTTGCCACAGAGTTTAATTGCTTGTTTTTCGAAATGGGCAAAATTCAAAAGGGAATTCCGCGAATAAGGCAGTTCGAAAATTTGTTTTCCTACGGATTCTATCTAAATGAATTTTCGCATTCAAATAAAGAATGACGTATTTAAGCTACATACAGAATTTTTCATAGTACGTTAACAGAACCATTCTAGCGAATGATTCAAAAAAACTTTTCACAATTATTACAGATCCAGGACCATTTTTTCGACAGCTGTCATTGTTAGATTCTTGAATACAAATCTACGTCAGTTCTTCAGGTGACCCATTTTCTATAGGTTACTGGATTTGATGTTGTGGGATCGTGAAGAGATCATTTTGTTAAGAAAAGTCCATACTATAGAAAATCATTTTCCTGCGTTCTCATCATTGAAGTGATTATCCTGAATCAGGATTCTTTCAACACTGGGCGGGCATTCTGAGAAGAAGATCAGAGGCGTTACCGAATAAATAAATCAAGAAACTCGAATAAATAGCTGCAATAACTTCAGCAGTTTTCCCCGCCAAATACCAGGAGTAATGTCCTGTTGGGAATAAGAACACGATATAGGCGGAACAAATTTTCTTCCAGAGTGTGTTGGTAAGATTTGTGGATTGCGAACGAAATCGCTGCCTGGCTTTGGATTATGACATCCAGATTTCCTTAACGCACACTTTTTCTACTTCGGAGATCTGTTCAAGGAATGCGTACAGGAAAAAAGGTTGAGTTTAGAGAAAAAAGGTCCTTATGAACATCTACGCATTTTCCCGACGCCGAGGAATATAAATTCCTTGCCACACGCTTCATATGTGGAAGCAGAATTCGAAGAATGATAGGAAAAAATTCGAGAAAATAAAAACTTCTCTTTAGGAAATATACGATGCAGCAATCACACTTCAACGCAGAAATATGGATTTCGTTTAATTAGAATAATTCACAATTGAGAAAAAGTCATTGACTCAACCTGTAGGTTTGTTGAATTGTTAAGATTTTGGAAAGTGCATTTCTCAAAGAAAGATCAAAGAGCATATTGATTACTCCACAAAAAATTACCTCTGAGCAATGCACACTATTGAAACCAAAAAAAACACATTTATTGGAAATGGAAAATGCATCCAAACAATGCACTTTCAAATCTATTATATCTCTTCATCATTTTCTGCCTATATCCATTCTTCTCAACAAAGCCATTGTCCCGAATGTCTGGCGATATTTCCAGAGACATTTCCACCAAACCCCATGTAGTTCTAACCGACAGATTTGATTATTTGTTGAATCCTTCCCCCTCAGAATTCCGAATTCTGTATACAATTGAAAATGCACGCTGGGAGCTTAGCCTTTTATTCCGCAATACGGTTTCAACAGGGCTCTTGAATTCCATACAGGGCTGAGATTTTGGCTTCAATTTAACAATTTTAATAATTGGAAGCCAGAAAGTTTTAATTAGATCTAATGAAATTTTCAAGTTTGTATACACAAAAAGTTGGCTGACTTTGGGACTTTACGTCTTACACCTGAATGATTATGTAGGGTCGAGACAAGTTTGAATCGTGAAGAAAAGCTGGTTGGAAATTGTTTATATTTCGTCGACTGCATAAGTTATTGGATTGAAAACTGCTTGAAGATATTTCGAGAAGGAATAGGAGTTTTTTATGAAAAGGATAAGACTCTGTATGAATGCGGAATTTCTTATTCTTTTCGCCAAATATCTTGTATAACAAATACAGGGTGTTGAATTTAAAAAAATTGGAAACTATAGACGCACTCGATGGTCTATAATCGGCTTAAGATGCAGTATTGAAAGATGGTTTGTTCTTAATGTTTCATGATCGTACTAAATGTAATAAAATAATCCTTTAATAGACAATATGTTACTCAATAGAAAACTCCATGATTCTGTTGATTATAAAAGTTTTAATTCTGGAACTTTCAATATTGGACTTTCACAAAGATCTGTATTATCTGCTGCAGAAAAATGTTGTCCTGCTTGGTTTAACAGTGCTCATGTCCATATAATTGATGCACTTCTCAATGTTTCTAAGCAATCACTAGTGAATCCATTATATCTACGCTTAAAACTTGGTTACCAGGTGTATCAAACATTTTATACTCGTAGATAGGTTGCTACTATGAAGGAAAATAAAATTCTGATCTGCTATGCTATATTCTAGAAACCCCTTGTCGAATTTTGCCTTATGCAATTAAATCCTGTCGCAAAACTCAATTCGAGCTTTATGTTGGATATAAAAAGCATTGCCTGAAAAATGCATGAAAATGTCATTTAAACCTCATTTTACAGTTTGGAGGACCTGAAGTTCTGTGACATTCCATTTCATTATTCTGAACTTGTATGTGTGGAATTGAAAAACACAAATTGGTGAATGCGACGGTTACTTAAAATCTCTGAAATTAGGGATTTTCCTAAATTAAAAAATTAAATTAAAATCCATTGAATTAACACTATTCTTTCCATATATTTTCGGAACCGATATTTCGAATAAACTGAATCTTTGTCGTAAGTAGAGTAAACAACTCTATTCATCGTGCATATTCCTCCATCAAAACTCATTCAATATTTCTCCTGGTATAAAAGTTACAGCATAGCCGACTCATAAATTCGAGCAAAAATACTATAAAACCACTTGAAAAAGATAAACGGTTGATATTTTCGGAAGAATCAATCATTTTAAAAAATAAAAATATTTCTATTTTTTTCAATAAAACGTGTTGTTTTTGATTTATTCCTAATCGTATACGATGAAATTTGGGAAAAAAATCATGAATTCCAAGAATAATCTGGATGCTTTCCTGGATGCAATATGATCAAATATTATTTCTTCTCTGGTCTCTTAACAAGTTAACAATGTTGTCAGAATTTTTATCAACTTCGTCAATACTAAAACCTCTATGATGGAAAAACGTTTGATGTAGGGATATCGAATAAGAAAATCTCACAAATGTGGGAAATAAAATTGAATTCTAAGAAGCATGAAATTATACATTTTATACTAACAATTCACAGGAAAATAGTTCAGAGTCATGTAGATAGTTTGAAATGATTCCTCTCGGATATTCCTACTTTACACACAGTGCTGTGCCTAAGGTGGCGTAAGGACACACTAACAAAGCCTAGACAGAACACAACTGCTTACTCCGAACTCGGCACAAGTTACAAGCTTCGAAGCTTGTAGTTTCAGAGGGGTCTTCGCAGGAGACCTAGGAGTAATCAGGATAAACAATATCATATCATATCAAAACTTGTGCCCTTGCCATAGTTCATCCCTTAACCATTGTGTGAAGAGAAAATCAACAACAGGGTTAGGTTTGGTCATTGACCTCGAATCATATGACTTAGGTTAGGTGTTAGTGAGAAAACAATTTTTTATGAGATAGTTTTGGGATATCGTGGAAAATATGAACAAATTATTAGTGTTCACAAACTAATCTTCAGGAAAATCTGTTGCATAAATAACCGGACAAAACTAAGTGTTGGTAACATTCATTCGAACAAGTTTGGTGCTTGAATGTTTCCTAAATGTATCACCACAGAACATCTAATAATCACCTCAATTTCAATCGAGAAATATGTACTCTGCATCAATTCCAGAGAATCGTATCAGGCTCGTATTTGGCCAATTTTTTTTAATATGGTAATATTTCATTAACAGAGCCGAATTCGGAAAAATGGAAAATGAAAAAGGGGTTCTTTTGGCCTCAAGAATCTACAGTTAAAATATATGTACAAGTCAAAGACTTGTAATTATATTTTAAGGTGGGCGTTTAAAGCGAGTAGGAATGCTCAGCCGATAGAGGCGCCACCGTCCATTTTATGGAATATCTCCATAGAACATAAACTATCACTATCAAGTTCTATGAATATCTCACTGATTATGAATGAAATGTACAATGGCGCTGTCTATCCGAAAATTGCCGAACAATGAAATAAGTCAATTTGTGAGTAAAGCAGGAATTTTTTCCCGCCAAAATTTGAATTTGGCCATTCTCTGCCAATTCCGTATTTCAAGTTGTTTTTCTGAACGAAATTATCAGTAGATTCACTTTTAATCGAATGTTGAACTATTTTCATGGGTCTTTCTGTTGAAATAAAACAGAAGAATGAGTTGGCTCATTTTCTTCTATTTTTGAAAGAAAAAAAAGTAACTTTCGGAATGAAATCGACTAAAATTATTTCATCAAGAACTCCAATCCTTTCTGAGTTTACCCACAAAATTTCAGTTTCCAAAGTCAATCCATTTCCAAATGCAACTTGAAATAAAAACACACTTCATTGAACGCCCACCTTAATTCACACCTTGCAACATGTCAATTTCAATTGCAAACCTACTGAGTGATATTTCTTCTGGAATACTGTCCCTGTTTTTCTCCAGATTTTTTTTTGTTGTGTCATTGTTGATTCGAAAAATTGTAAGAAAGCATTATTTTAGTACTAAATTTCTTGTTTCAATGATTATTATAGTCTCGTATCGACTTTCGATTTTGCGAAATGAATAAATTATAAACGAGTCTCTCGAAATCTTCAGCAAAATCAAAATTGTCGTGAATCTACAGTTAGTAAACTGTGGTGAGACACCTTATTGATAGTTTTGACACATCAAATTGACATTCATTCCTAATTTAAGTTTGAAATCTCCTGAAATGCTGATACTATACGAGAAAAACCTATTTTCATTTTTTCTTTTTTATTCATGGAACCTCCCCTTCTCATTTGAACTCCCTGTATACATCCGGTCGTGAATAATTTTCTCTTTTAGAATAAGACACAAAATTTAGTTTAGTATATGTTTACCCATGTATTAAGGCTCTTTACCAGTGATTAATTTCTCTCTGAACCATACATTAACCCATTTCATTCCGATTTGGATATGTTTTACAGTGCCACGTCCCGAAAACGACAATGTCATTCTATTGTCATTATTTTTCCATTAGACTTTTTCCGCAACTGTGGAAGCAGCCGCTGCGCCCGCGTCCATTCCTAAGAGAAACGATTCGGCAGTTTGAAAGCAATTTATAGACCATCGCCGAATGAGAAGAATCATATTTCACTTAAGACTCGAGAATTTCAATTCAGAAACTGCGAGGGGCTCGCAGAAGCCTGTTGAAAATATAGGCAGGCACTGTCTCATGCTTAATTCCCTCATTGTCGCTCATTGTGACGGCGTTTAATTAACAAAAACTTCTATTTACATTTCTCGTTTTCAACAGGAGTGCCGACGTCAGTCGCTGTTCGTTCAGTCGATTAAATCGAATGTTTTTGGGTGAGCCGTCTTGAAATTTTAATATTCCCTGTTTTCATCTCGCAAACGGCCATTTCTGATTACCGGGAGTGAACGGGAGTAAGCTCAACTGCAGAAATATTTACGCTATTCGCTGCTCACCTCGGAATGAAGCGGCAACAATTTCGGAACCACTTCGACTCAGCATTTCGAGACTGCCAAGCATCCCCAGAATGCTGGCCCAAATACCCACATTCCGAGAAATTGCAATCGATTTCATGCTGATCGCATATACAACAGTTTCTATGGACGAGGAGGAACAGTTCTGCGTAATTGCCACTCTATTTGTCAAAGAACAAAAGGCTGAATTTTCAGAAATGTTGAACCTCTTTACGAAAAACATTTTTTTTATTTCTTCGATGGTGTTAAGACCGACAACATCCTCAGGAGCCTTGGCCGTTACCTCGTGGGTATCCAGCACCGGTTTGCCCATACCCAATGGTTCTTAGGCCAGCCAGCTCCGAAAATTTGCATACAATGTGTTGAGCTCTTTCTGCATTCACAGAGCCTACAAATCTCAACTAATGACTTTCCCATATCATTTGTACCGACAGTGCCCCGTCAGCAGACTTACCATCACTTAATATAATCAACATAGATTGATGATGGTTTTCTGTTACAGATTCGACAGCAGAATGGAGACCGAAGAAGTGGATGCAGAAAAAAGGCATGCTGAACGATGAACTCTACTTCCACCCAAAAATGCATCTATCCCCTATGATCTTCATCGTAGTAGGCATCTACTTACACACAGCCATGGCAGACTGTCCCTCACTGTGCGAATGTAAATGGAAGAGCGGCAAGGAAACGGTCATCTGTCTAAACGCAAATCTGTCACACGTTCCTCTACATCTAGAAACCGGCACCCAGGTGATCGATCTAACGGGCAACAACTTCCCAGTGCTGAAGAACGAAGAATTCAGCAGAGCTGGCCTTCTGAATCTCCAGAAAATATTCCTGTCCAAATGTAGAATCAAAACCTTGCAACGCTATGTGTTCAAAAACCTGAAGAATCTAGTAGAGTTGGACTTGAGCATCAATCTCTTAACCTCCATACCTTCTCATACTTTCGATTCGATCTTTGAGCTGCGCGAGTTGAAATTGACTGATAATCCTTTACAAACTATCATGAACGATGCATTTGCTAATGTGCCTCAGTTGATGAGACTGGAACTGAATGATTGCAAAATATCTGAGATTGAACCAAAAGCGTTCTTAAGCCTGGAAAGATCATTGGAGTGGCTGAAGCTAGATGGCAACAAGTTATCAGGTGTACAAGCTTCATCGTTGACGAGATTGGAAAATTTGCATGGATTGGAGTTGGCAGGGAATCCATGGAACTGTTCTTGCGCCCTTCGACCTCTCAGAGATTGGATGTTGAAGACCAATGTTCCATTTGGTGTACCTCCTCTCTGTGGCAGTCCAAAGCGCTTGAAAGGGAAGTCTTGGGAGAAGCTAGAACTGGACGAGTTCGCTTGTATTCCAGAAATTGCTTCAAGTGACACCATCACCCATGGAGTGGAAGGCAGAAATGTCACCATGACCTGTAGAATAGCCGGGATACCCGAGCCGAATGTGAGATGGATGCTCCGAAATAAAATAATCGCGAATTTATCCGGACCTTCGTACACAAACGGTAAAAAGGTTTACGTGATGCAACTACAGAATGACTCTAGTGACTTGACAATATTCAGTGCCGATCTACAAGACGCTGGAACTTATGTGTGCTCTGCAGAGAATAAAGCAGGCCGTGTAGAAGCCAGTGTCACCTTGGCAGTTTCAAGAAAACCACCAGATCAATCCATAAGTGTCAAAATCTTACTCCTTAGCATCTTGATCGGTGTATTGCTAGTAGTAACTTTGTGTTTTTTAAGTTTATGTCTCTGTTCGAGAAAAAAGAAGAACAAGTGGAGAACGCGAGAGTGTACGAGAGAAGAGAACTATGAAAAAATCGAACTCAATCATAAGATAAGTGACAAGAACGGGGGTGTGCAAAGGAACGATGTTTCGGTAGTGAATAGGAGAAACGGTGATTATAGTGTAGTGCCAGCTGCTGATACTGATCAGGAGCTAGACGATGATGAAACCTCCACACTTGATATAGCATCTAGGTCTTCGCAATGGACCAAAGATTCCGAGAAGGATAAGAAATGGAACCCTCCTGACAATTCACAAAGTCGAGATCTGCAATTATCTGGTCAGATGCTGAGTGATACAAGGTTCGTATGCATGAAATCTTTTAGTGTTGATCTACAGGGTGAGTCTTTGACTTGTACATATATTTTAACTGTAGATTCCTCTCATCAAACGAAACATTTTTCTCCTCTACCATTTTTCAAAATTTGGTTTGGTTTGGAAGATACGGGGTGTCGAAAATCCAAGACAAAAACATTTTTCTGTTTATATCTTCGTAACCGTCATTTCGAATGAACTGAATTTTGGTTGATTTGTTATTCTATTCATGGTGCATATTCCTCAATCGGAACCTATTCAATATCTTTACTAGTATAAAAGTTACAGGGTAGTCGACTTATCAATACACGCTTAAACACCATAAAACCACTTTAAAAAGATAAAAGGTTCAAATTTTTGAAGAATCAATTATTGAAGAAACTCAAAGTATTCTTTTTTTCAATAAAACGCGTCGTTTTCGAGTTATTTCCAATTTTACCTCGAGAAATTTGACGAAAAAATCATTAATTTCAAGAATAATCTGAATTAAATATCATCGAATAATATTCCTTCTCTGGTCTTTAAACGAGTTTACAATGTTGTCACAATATTCATCAACTTTGTCGAGATATTTTAATAATAAACTTCCACAAGTGTGGGAGATAAAATTGAACACCAAGGAGGATTTAATACGCACAGTTTCTATTGAAAATTCATAGTTACCGGTTCATATTGAAGTTAAATGTCGATGGAATACAAAATTCGGATATGAATGATGAATCTCGACACAAACTACATACTTATTAAATTGAAATTAATGAAACGATACCTGATGATCGGTGGCGATGTTTCTAAACAACATCCTCTTGGAATTTTATAAACTCGACACGGTTGAAAATGTTGAAATTATATTAATTCACTTCACATAATAATCACATCAGAACAATAATTCACTGAATGTATTCAGAACTTCACATAATGTTTACAGTTTGTTCAGAGACTCTGGTTTGTTATTGTTTATAGTTGGCCTCCAGATAACCAATATTTCAGTTTTCGCTCTACGAATGCGTGGTATAATTTGGCGGCAAAGTCGATTTATGATTGAAACGGCAGAATTCTTAGATATTTATACCACGGTACACAAATGTATCGTGATTTATACTATGTTTCGTAAACAATCTTTAACCTCAATGAAAATATCAGCAAGCTGACAACATCTTCTTGAAATTTCTGTGCAAAAATTCACAGAATCTATACAAATTAGATTAGGTTAGGTTGTTTGATAATAAATCTGAATGAAAAGTCTTTCTTCATAATATTGTTTGAAAATTTCGAGGAAAATATGAACAAGTTATAAGTGTTTACAAACTAATCTGCAGAAAAAATTTTGGTGGAATAAATGTGGCTTTTTAGTTGCAGATATAATCCGATGAAACTAACTGTTTTTGTTGAAATTATCGTGTTTGCAAGATTTTTATTTCAATAAGGTTAGTACTTAAGTATTCCCTAAATGTATAAACTCAATTTCTATCGAGAAATATGAACTTTGAATCAATTCCACAGTATTATTTCAGGGACGTAATTAGCACAATTTTTTTTCAAATGGGTATATCTCTTTAACAGAGCCGAATTCGGAAAAATGGAAAATGAAAAAAAGGTTTTTTTTTGACCTCAAGAATCTTAAGTTAAAATATATGTACAAGTCGAAGACTCACCCTGTATATCTCCATTCATTTAAAGTAGTCGACAGGAACTAGGAATCGAGAATGAATTAACAGACCTTAGCTAATTCCGACGTTTCGCAAATATATTTTTGCTTCTTCAGGGCTAAAATAGAGATAACATCATTCAAAAACACAAAAGTAAAAACCTTGAAGACATACACCTTAGACTAAAACATTAACAAAATCAAACTTATTATCAAATACTGCATTAGAATGGTAAAACAACTTTTAGACTTGTACAGGAGCCTAACGATAGTGCACACTTGGTACTTGCACCGTAAAACCCAGCGTCAATTCCTGCATCGGACTTAGAGCCATTTGTATACTATTTGATTGTGTTTTCTTTGAGTTTACAGTCAGTGTATTCCCGTTTCGAATCCTCTCTTTTGCTTAGCATTGTACTGAAGATTTTCTCAATGCTTACTTTCTTGATCATTGCATCACTAGGAAAGTTTGCAGATGAGATGCCTAGTCATTCAGAGAGAAGCAAACTCTCTTCATTTTCGAAAACCATTCATGTAATGAGTAAAAACGGATTCGAAAATGGCTCTTTTTTATTGTCTTTTGCATTGCGGAAGAAGTTTATCCATACTACTGTGATCTATAGTACCTGTTTTTGTTTCTAGAGGCGATCATCCTCAGATTACCACTTCAACGTCTGGTACATTTAATAAATCGAAGGACGTCACTCCATCTTCCACAACCAAATGTTTTTCCCAGATCTCCAGAGGGTCTCCAGAAGGAAATGTCATTTCTTCCAGCGCTACACCCTCCACAAGGCAACCAAACGTGCCATTCGAGACCTTCAAAAGAAGATTCCCAGACATCGTAGGAGCCAGTTCAACAAAACCCTTCACCTACGGTGCCCTAGGAGAGATCAGGGGTGCCAACAGTGAGGGTGGCAGTGTGAACGATATCTCAGAACTTTTTTGTACTTTACCAAGAAAAACGCGAAGGTATAGAAGCACAGATAGCGAAGCTCCATTGTTGTCAGATAGTAGATATGTAAGTAGTGGTGGAGAAAGTTGCGGAAGTGAAGAAAACTCCCTTCGAAAACTCGGGGAGTCTTACAGGTACACGGTGAATCTCAACAAGAATAGGGATAAAATATCGAACAGTTACCTTAACCTGTGCAGGGTGGATAGGCCGAGCGCCTCCCAAGAATATAAAGCCACCCCTTTGCTGAACGTTTCCGGTCTGGAGAATAGACCTACCAGACCGGAAATATTCTCGCCTACTTCCGGTACACCCAACGCAAACAGCTACGACTATCACGCGACACAATTAGAGCGTTTCTTGGAGGAGTACAGGAATTTGCAGAAGCAATTAACGAAGATGAAAGAAACTTGCGATAACCTGAGGCACGATACCAACTATTTGAAATCGGTGTCTAGGACTAGTTCTAGCGACGACGTGAAGAGATCGAAGAGGGCTAGTTCGATTGACGGGGGCTGTTCGCTCAATTCGAATCTTGCAATGGTAAATTCTGCCAATTTTGGCAACGTTCAAAGCGATTTGACTAAGTATCTGCTTGCGAAAAGTTCCTCCCCAAAGCCGTATGCTACAAGCACCATGTATAATAATTAAAATGCTGTTTTCAAAATGGAAATATCCCCGGTTGGTCTTCTCAGTTCTGTACAGAATTATAGAGAAAATATTTCATCTTCTCGAAAATATTTTTATTGAATATTCTTTTAAAACGAACCTTGAATAAGATTCACTTCGAGAACTATCTCCACCACAGCTTTTACAATTTATTATTATTCAGATCAAACCTACTAACCAATGTATCCAAATTTTATACGAAAATTTGAATGAACAACGTTGCCATTGTATATAATGCCCAAACATGAAAAGATAAAGCATCGTCATACATTCTGAAATTGCGTTACCTAGTTTTAATCTTTAACTCACAATAGTTTTGATTCAGAAATTTCAATTGACTGAAACAAAAACAAACATTTTTTTAATTATGGACATGAAACTTTATACTGGTTATTTCATTCATGCAAAAAATTCAGGTATGAAATTTAGATGAATCTTTCCTATAACACAACTTCCTCAGCCTACCCCTTTCCGAGATATCACCCTTAAAAGGTGGGGACTAAAATCGTGTTTGTATTTTTTTCTCTTCAGCTATTGGTTTTGGGAACAAAATTCAAGAATAAAAAATTGTTTCAACTAAAACAAGGATTTAAAGTTATAATTTTATTTCATGAAACTTTATCTCGAAAAAAAGGTGTTGATATGGAATAATATTGCTTATTTCAACCCCGTATAATGAATGAAGCAGGAATATTTAAAAAATGATTAGTCCTTTGGGAGTGCACGAAAATTAAAGATTTTCAAGATTCTAGATTAACTGAAATTTCAGAAAAAAAAATGTAGTCACCACTATCTTAGGCCGGGTGATATCTCAGAAAGGGGTGGGGCTGAGGAAATTTTGTCATAGGAACGACCCATCTTAATTTTATACGAGTAATCACCTCCTGAATTCCTTCGCATGAATTAAGAAACATCCTGTATTTCATAATGCATACAAATTATTTCATAACATAATCTGGAGTGTGCACAAACGTTAGATTGTCCATTCACTCTGAATCTTCACATTCAACATAAACAACCTAATTTAAAATTACTACATTTTGCCTAGTTCTAAATTTACAATTTTTTTTCGGCTATAAATATTTACAAGACACCTTGTTGCTGAGCCCATTCGAATGGATATTCGTGTAAAATAACATTTATTCAACTCATATCCAAAGGAGGTCAAGTGATTACCAACCGTCATTCCAAAGATGTAAGGACTGACAGGTCGATAGAAAATTTCCACCAACTCTTGAATTAATACTCATCATGAAGCGAAACCTTCGTGGCTTTTATAATTTTGTTACCGAATAGAAACGTTTATACAGGGTGTTTCAGGATGAGGGACCGTAAATTCGGGAACTTAATCATCAGATGATTTTTTGACATAAAGTTCCTTTGGACTATAGGTCCCTGGCGCACTGTTTCTGAGATACGGGGTGTTGAAATTTAAAAAAAAATTGATTTTATGAAATTATTTTCTACACCGAACACGATTTTTTTTGCGTTTTGGTAGGTCATGAGTACGCTTTAAGACACATTTTTTCCTATACAAAATGATGTTCAATTTTCACCAGTGGCGTCCGTACAATGCAAAATTGTTAAATTTAAGAAGCAATAAGAGATCTTCAAAAATGAACAAAATGAACCAAACCGAACTTATCACTATATCAGTTGTTGAAAATGGTTACCAGCAGCAAGTATACATGCCTCAGCCCGCCTTCTCATCGATTCACGTACTCTTTGAAAAATTATTGGCGTACCAATTTTTTCACCGAATTTATTCGGATAGAAGTCTGTACGGACGCCACTGGTGAAAATTGAACATCATTTTGTATAGGAAAAAATGTGTCTCAATGCGTACTCATAACCTACCAAAACTCAAAAAAAAACGTGTACGGTGTAGAAAATAATTTCATAAAACCATTTTTTTTTTCAAATTTCAACACCCCGTATCTCAGAAACAGTGCGTCAGGGACCTATAGTCCATAAGAACTTTATATCATAAAATCATCTGAGGATTAAGATCCCGAATTTACAGTCCCTTATTCTGAAACACCATGTATTGCTGAAAATTATAGTTATCGAATATTCATATTTGAATATTGTAATTGAAATGTATATATTTGTATATGTGATGAATGTTATTTTTGTTCGATATTAAATGTTGATGAAAGGTTCTAGACAACATTTTGTGATACCATTGTTGTAGATTATTATGATCGATGTAATTCATTCATCCCAAATTTGATCTATTCGAAACATATCTTTGTCAAATTCATGAATTACCAATGTCAATAAACTTTTGTTTTTTTTATTTGTGTCTTATTTGTGCCTCAATGAAAAATTAAAGGCGAGGACCTATTAAGAGCCATAGCAATTAACATACAGCAGAAATTAAGTTTGTTTAGAAACAGATTTGAAACAGGAAAAAGGTAGGTATTACGTGTGAAATTCACATTGGAAAACTATAGATTCTCATAGAAACGGATATGAAGCATGTGTAAAAACACATTAAAAACCGGTAGGTATTATGAGTGAAAACCATATTTGAAAACTATAGATTCTTATAAAAACTCGTAGGAATGGATAAGAGTTATGTGTTAAAACATATTAGAAACAGGTAGGTCTTATGTGTGGAAACCACATTTGAAAACTATAGATACTTATAGAAACAGATATGAGTTATTTGTGGAAACACATTAGAAACAGGTAGGTCTTATGTTGTGAAAACACATTACAAACAGATAGGTATTATGTGTGAAAACCACATTTGAAAACTATAGATTCTTATAAAAACTCGTAGGAACGGATATGAGTTAAAACACATTAGAAACAGGTAGGTCTTATCTGTGAAAAACACATTTGAAAACTATAGAGCCTTATAAAAACTCGTAGGAACAAGGACCATTCAATGTGGAAATCGCTCATAGGAACGTATATGATTTACGTTAGGAAAAGCCATTAGAAACTGAAGCGATGTGTATCTGTAGTCTCCATTAAATACTGATGAATATCGTATATGGTTTTATACGGATTTGCGGTTTCACTATCCAATTAGGATCTCATAAGTTCTCGTATATAAATTTTCTATCAGTTTCTATGAGACATTTTTGGCAGGGAATGGCAAGAGGAACTCACACAAACACTTGGAGTCAATCAACCGGCCATTTTCCATCATTTGAAAGCAATAGGAATGATCCAGAAGGTAGGAAATTTGGTGTGAAGGTTTCTTCATGTGAACATTTTTTGTTACTTGAATATTGGAGTCGTTTTTTGCGAATTTTTCAAATTTTACAACAAACCAGCTGTTCGGAGAGATCCAAAGTCGCCAGCTAAGTCAATTTGAAAGAGGTCGAATTATTGGTTTACGGAAGGCGGTGTTGTCATTTCGAGAAATCGCTAACTGTACGAACAGAAATCCAACTACTGTTATGAGATATTGTCAAGCGTGGTTTGATAATCCCCAAAATCTAAGGAGAGTAGGCACCGGACGTCGAAGGGACACAAATGAAGTTCAAGATCGACGTCTGAGACTTAGAGATCTATTTGCGACAGCTCAATCATTGGCTAATGAGTGGTTGGGAGAACAAGGCCATCCTGTAACTGTCCGAACGGTTTACCGCCAGTCTTTTGGACTGCAGTCCAAAAGACCCAGTTTTGTGTTACCTCTGACAGTTGAACACCGCCGGAAACGATAACAGTGATGCAGAGAACGTCAACATTGAAATGTGAAATGGGATCAAGTCGTTTTTTCTGATGAATTTCGTTTCTCCTTGGGTGCACATGATGGCCGAAAAAGGATTAGACAACGTCGGAGAGAAAGACTTGAACGTCAGTACACCGAACAGAAGGCGTTATGGTATAGGAGGCTATTGCACATGCAATTAGGTCACCTTCAGTCTTTATTCGAGGTAACATGACAGCGCTGCGTTACCTTCAAGAAATGGTGGAGCCATATGTTCTCCCTCACCTCGAGAATCCAATATTTTAGCAAGATAATGCTCGACCTCATATTGCCAGGGTAAGATTAAACTTTTTTGAAGCGATCCATGAGAATATTTTGCCGGGCCGCCCAGATACCCCGATCTTTCTCCCATAGAGCATGTTTGGGACATCATGGGTAAAAGGCTTGGAAACTTACCCCAGCTTGGTAGGTAGCTTGGGATAGTTTCCATCAAGAAGAAATAGACCATTTTATTGCATCAATGCCAAGACGTGTTGGGGAGTGTATAGATAATCGCGGTGAACAAACACATCATTAACAAATTTGTAAACCCCTTTTTCTCTAAATTTTAATAATTTTCTCCTTGATATACTTTCTATGTTTTATCAGAGAAAATTAAAGAGCTCCTTCTGGGTGTTGCAGTTTCTTTGTCAGTTAGTTTATTCATTCGTTCCTTGAAATACGTGGGTTGGTTTCTTATTTCCAACTGGGTTGAATTCTTGCGAATTGCTTCGGCTGTTTCCACTATCGCGAAACTACATGCACCCTTCAAACAGCAAAGAATTAATCCTTGTTGTCTTGAGAACACCAACTAAGCAATACATCTTCCATACCATTCCCAGAGGAATACTTCGGGATTACTGGCGACCGTGTATACATAAATCAGCTTTACATAGACTGTCATAATGATATGTCTGACTCAAATGGAGGCAGAGAACAAAAGAACCAAATAGTAAGCGTATCAAATTCCGGGGAAACTTCCACAATGTACCGTTATGCCGAGCTTCGTTCGTCGGATAGACGATATCTTCATTAATCTGAGTTAAAAGCAACACGGGTAGAGTAAACACAGTAAAGAAAATTGCAGCAGACTGCTCGAGGCAACTACGAATTAACATTATGTTTTAGTAAGTGTGAAATGTTGGACTTGGGAAATGGAATTTGAATAAACTTCTACTCTGCAATCCCCTGCATTCGACATATTAGGTTCGGGTTTACCAACTCTTAATCTGGAGAGGCAGATATAAACTCGGTGCATTCAATCAAGGAAATATCAACTTTCTAACAACTTTCCTGCATGAGTAACATACCTTCAACAATTTGCCAACTCTACTAATTGGTCACATTCCTACAAATTTAACAGAAAGTTCTGAATGCGTAAATTATTTGCAGCATATAAGAAAAGATATTCAACAAGAGTTAACTATTGGAAACATAGCATAGCAATATCATGGAGACATATAATTTGCAGAACGAGACCTTGTCGATGCATTTGGTATTGGTATTTTCTCCTCTTGTTTGTGAAACTTCTCAGTGATTGGGTTCTTCTTCAACATGGGATGAATATATTGACATAGCAAACATTCATATATCAAAAACCTCTTTAAGAGATGGATTGATGAGAAATTCTCCTCTGAGTGGAACACGAGAATGGATCTCAGGCAGTCGAGATTCCTTATCAAGGGGTCTTCTTCGAAGCCGGAGGTCAAAAAGCTCTTGATTCTCGAGAGGAAGCAATTGTCTCTAGTGACTGGTGCTCTAAATGGTCATCTGTTTAACAAACATTTAGAAAGAATGGGTCTAACTGAGTGTTCCCTGTGCCGTTGGTGCAAGAACGCGGATGAAACGACGGAGCATATACTGTTCACGTGCGGCAACTTATCTACAATGAGGTTATCACACCTAGGGAACCCTACACCTTCCATCTCTATGGTGAGAGAGACTCCTCCTTGGCGGCTCGCGGCATTCTTGTCGGCGTGCCTTCGGGTCTGAGTCTCTCCAGTATTACACAAATGCGGTATGAACAATGGGCCATAAGGCCTACGTTCGGCCAACGAAAGGCACCGCACAAGAAGAAGACATAGCAAACCAACCATGAAAATAAATGAAAGAATATACGGTTATTTCGATTGAACACTGAACTATCTGCACAGAGCTGATCTTTTGAGCAATTTCCAAAATAGTCGCTACACGCAAGAAACAACATCATCTTTCCTTCATTTTCCAATTAGGAAATCATAATATATCGGGTGTTTTTTCAGAGTGATAGAACTATAAATTGAAATAAAACACATTTAAGGTCGCAGATCATAATGAGTAGGAAAATTCATCCGACAGAGGCGCCACCGTGCATTTTATGAAATATCTCCATAAAACTTATAGTGTTACTATAAGTTCTATGAATATCTCTCTCCATATGAATGAAATGTACAGTGGCGCTCTTCATCCTAAAATCGCTGAACTATGAAATTAGTGAATACTTAGGTAAAGCAGGAACTATTTCCCGCCATATTTGTAATTGAATTTTGCCATTCTCTTCCAATTCCGTATTTCAGGTTGATTTTCTGAAATAAATTATCTGTAGATTCACTCTCAAGGGTCTACATCCCTGAAAAAAAAGGTCAGAAACGATTTATTTTTTTGTCTGATGAAGGGATGTATGAGTGTATAAAAAAAAATAATAAAAAAAATATTTTATAAGTATTAAATGAATGAAAAGGATATTCCCCATCATTTTTGGTAATTTTTCTACATTTCCACCATGAAAATGAACAAATATTTTTGTGTTTTTTCATTTCAGAATTGAAGTTTATCATTTAGTTAAAACGTCTCTGTTTTCTTTCAGAATTTACCGTTTCTTTGTAAATAATATTACAACAATGTGTTGTTTTCGCGAAATTTATTTCCTTGAATTTTCCTAATCGAAATGATAAATATCCATTCCTACCAAAGACATTTTATTAAGGATTTTATTAGCCGTCGATTAGTGAAAATTAATTGTTTCTCACAATTGTGGATTCTTACATGGAATTGAATTTCTTTTAAATGACACGCTCCGCAGGTATCTACTCCCAGATGACTGGTGAAGGAAAATAAGTGTGAGATCTAGTTCAGGGTAGAATTTCTTGTTACTATTCCCTGCGCCCCAACATTTGTTCTATTGAGCTGAATAATCCAATAAATAAAAATTAATGCACTGCACAGCCATCTGGCGGTATACGTTTCCTATTTGGAAGGCTGAAGACTCTTAATCGTTTGAAATAAAACAGAAGCATGAGTTGGCCCATTTTCTACTATTTTTGAAAGAAAAAAAATGAACTTTCGAAATGGAATCGATTATAATTATTTCATTAAGAACTCCAATTCTTTCTGAGTTTACCAACAAAATTTCAGTTCTCAAACTGAAACCATTTTCAAATGGAAATTGAAATAAAATCACACTACATTGAACACCCACCTTGAATTGAGATTGTTGTCAAGTTGTTTCATATTAAAGATATTTTTATGACGTTTATGTTTTAAAAATAATTTTCGGCATAATACCACCACGACTTGCTCTGAGAAACCGCATTCGACAAGACCAATTTTGGAGTAATTCAGGCCTTATTTCAGCAATAACACCAGTTATGTTATGGCTTCTTAAGCGTCTATTGTTTCTGGTTTATCAACATAAACCAATGACTTGACATTAATCAAATCAAAAATCAAATCAAAAATGTTTATTATTACCACCACAATCAAATACAATCCTTTACAATTCCATTTTAGATAAATAAACATAAACATAATTCCACAAAGGAATAATTTCCGCGTGTGGACTTAAATTAATCTATATGTATATTATAAACTAGCTGTCCATCATAAAACAATCAATAAAAAAATCACACAATGTCATAATTTGTACCAACCATGTTACCTTCTATCCTTATTCATTTTATATATCTATTAAGTTCTTTATAATTTTACGATCTGTTTCCCTCAAAAATTTTTTAATAGAATTTTGAACTTTCTTGCAAAAAAACTGCATTTTTAATCAGTAAAGGTAACCCATTCACCATTTCTCGATATAATGTTATCGCCAAATCTTTCCTTCGATGAATCAATTGCCAGGGTAGCAGCATGAGGTGCAGCACCATCATGTTGGAACCAAAACACTTCTGGGTCGATACCATTCAAATTTTGAAACAAATAATCATTGATCATCGATCTGTAACGCGCACCATTCACTGTAACATTAGCTCCAGCATCGTTTTTAAAGAGATATGGACCGATGATGCCTCCAGCGTGTAAAGCATATTGTGTTCTCTCCCTATACAGCATTTGGCTTGTTCACGTAGCCGTTCAACCAGAAAGAAGCTTCATCACTAAACACAATTTTTCGATAAAAAAGCGGTTCAACTTCAAGCTGTTCTGGGGCCTAATCAGCAAACAAACGACACTTATTATGGTCAAGCGGCTTTAGTTATTGAACCAGTTTGATCTTGTTTGGGTATAGACCAAGATCTTTACGCAAAATTTTCCATGTGGTGGATGCACTGAGTACAACTTGTTCTGAACTATCACTTACAGCAGCGATATTTCTTTCTGGACGTACAGTTCTTTGTCTTGTTATCGCTCTTGCATCGAGTAGAGAACATGTCCGAAATTTCAATATTTCAATAATGACAATAAACATATAATCTGTTACAGAAGTTTTCAAGAAAAACCTGTGCGTAACTTAAATTAAACAATTTTCATAAATCCCACCCTGCAAAATAAAATATACACCAAATTTAATCAAAAACACAATATCGCTTACATACATCCATTGCAATCACTTAATTCTAGTTCACCATTTATGAGCAATACATATATGATTGGAAAAACAAATTTGCCAACACAATCCCCTTATTGGAAAAATCGGACATTTAGGTAGTATCAGAAATTCCAGGTAGGTATGTACATTCTATTATATTTATTATTTTTTTTTTGAGTGACATTTTCATATAAATAAAACATTTTTTTTTCTTAGTATTTTTATAAACCTTATTTCATTCAACATATATTCAATTCAACAAATCCCCTATATATTTGACATTATCGGGAGCTCTCAACCATGTCGTAATCTCCCTTTTGAAAGTTGAATAATTTCTTACTTTCTTCAGGTTACTCGGTATGGTAGAGCAAATTCTAGGGGCCAAGTAAGTAGCAGATCTTTGGCCGATTCTTTTATTAGATCTATCTGTTTTGTATACATATATATTTTTTTGTCTTGTTTCATACCTATAATCTACTCCGCAGAGTTTTATCTTCGAAGTATGAACACTGGTTATGATTTTCAGGGCATACAGTTGCCGTATATCTAGCACTTGAGACAATTGGAAGAGTTGATCAGTTGGGTAAGTCTTTTTTTTTTGTACATTATTTTAAGAATCCATTTTTGAATAACATTCAGACTTCTGATATGTCAAGAGTTTATCAGATACATCGCGTTCATTGATATAAATATCAACAACCGCCATGGATCCGACACGAACTTGCCAAATTCTTCATCCAGGGAACTAATGAAAGTTCCAACCTCATCGAAGTGGGTAGAAGTCGACCTAGGTTTCGATCATTATTTTGATCATCTTCAGGACAACATAACCCAACCTCGATGAAAATTGGAGTGGAACGGAGGTCCTCTTAAACAAAACTAGACAACGTCTTGAGGTACAGTATACATCAAGGCGACATCTAGTTGAGAATCAGACAACCAATTCCCTCTCGAAGTCACCTGGACGAAGATAGATGGCATACCTCTCTTTTGCTCATTCGGCAGGAATCAGCTGAATGTCTTCAGATTGATTCAAGCAGGAGCGTGAGAATCGTTCGCATTTTATCGGCGTAAGCCAGTACATGACTTAATCATCAAAAGAAATGTTATCTCCAAAAGGAATACTGTAACAACATCAAGAGTTTATCAGATACATCGCGTTCATTGATATAAATATCGATGAGGTTGGAACTTTCATTAGTTCCCTGGATGAAGAATTTGGCAAGTTCGTGTCGGATCCATGGCGGTTGTTGATATTTATATCAATGAACGCGATGTATCTGATAAACTCTTGATGTTGTTACAGTATTCCTTTTGGAGATAACATTTCTTTTGATGATTAAGTCATGTACTGGCTTACGCCGATAAAATGCGAACGATTCTCACGCTCCTGCTTGAATCAATCTGAAGACATTCAGCTGATTCCTGCCGAATGAGCAAAAGAGAGGTATGCCATCTATCTTCGTCCAGGTGACTTCGAGAGGGAATTGGTTGTCTGATTCTCAACTAGATGTCGCCTTGATGTATACTGTACCTCAAGACGTTGTCTAGTTTTGTTTAAGAGGACCTCCGTTCCACTCCAATTTTCATCGAGGTTGGGTTATGTTGTCCTGAAGATGATCAAAATAATGATCGAAACCTAGGTCCACTTCTACCCACTTCGATGAGGTTGGAACTTTCATTAGTTCCCTGGATGAAGAATTTGGCAAGTTCGTGTCGGATCCATGGCGGTTGTTGATATTTATATCAATGAACGCGATGTATCTGATAAACTCTTGATGTTGTTACAGTATTCCTTTTGGAGATAACATTTCTTTTTCTGATATGTCGTTCATAAGCGCCACCCCATCCTATAATACCGTAACCGATTTGCGATTGAACCAATGCAAAATAAATTATTTTCAGATATTTTTATTTTTTAAGTATGTTTCTAATATTCTGAATTTGTGTAGAATGCCTCTCAACTTCCTAACCAATGATTTAATGTGTAGGTCCCATCTCAAGTGGCAATCTATGACAACCCCTAAATATTTAATGCTTTTAACACCTGGTATATTAGTATTGTCATCAATATTCAAATCCACTATTTCTGGTAGACCGGACTCATACGACGCGAACGGTACATACTTTGTTTTTTCCAAATTTAGAGTTAATTTATTATATTTAAACCAGTTTTGTAGATTTGAGAAGTCGTCTCTCACCCGCAGTTGCAGTTCCGACCACGTATGAGCCCCATACTGTATTATAGTATCATCCGCGAAACTTATAATTCGGCCAGTACTTTTCATTCTCAAAAAACTATTAATATATACCTGGAACAACAGAGGCCCCAAAACTGTTCCCTGGGGTACTCCGTATTCAATAGAATGACTTCCGTTCACTGAGTCGTCAATTTTCACGATTTGCTGCCTGTCAGAGAGGTAGCTCCTAAGTAAACGGTATATTACAGGTCCTCTGAACCCGTAATTCCAGAGTTTCTCAAGTAGCTTTTTGTGACTCACGGTATCGAAGGCTTTAGCGAGGTCCAGGAAGATGACCAATGAAGGGGTTTTTTCATCAAGATATTTATAGATTTGTGAAGTGAGTTCCCTTATAGCATCCTACGTGGACCTCCCCTGTCTGAAGCCATACTGATTCATGTGGATTATATCATATTTATTCATAAATTTAACCATTTGCCGCTTTAAAACCTTTTCAAATATTTTTGCAATGCTCGATATCAGGGTAATTGGCCTATAGTTTCTAATTTCCCTCCTGTCGCCATTTTTATAAATTGGAACAACCAATCCTAGTTTTAATTCATCCGGAAAACAACCTTTTTCCATACAGAAATTTATGATATGTGCAATCGGATGAGAGACAACCTCTTTCATCTGTTTTAGGGTTTCAGATTGCAGACTATCATATCCCGGAGCTTTGCGCGATTTAAGGGATGCTATTATTTCTTCTATTTCAAAGCTGTTAGTAGGAGCCAGAAAGAATGAGTTACACTGGTAAATATCCCTTTCAACAAAACCTGGAGGATCATGTATCCGAGCCGCATATTTAAGTCCTAAGGTACTATAGTATTCATTGAAGAGTTCTATCTATCTATCTATCTATCTATCTATCTATCGATAGTTTGACGAATAAGCTGTTTTGATGGACGATTATGTAAACCATAAATTTCACGAAGTGCTCTATAAGTTTGTCGAGTAGAACACTGATTTTGATGATGAATTTCAACAATTTGTAAACGTTGTTGCGGCGTTAGTATTTCCATGACTATTCCACTCATTTCAAAAACTGACCAATTACTGTCCAAAGACAGCTCGTATTATCGCGATAATCCCAGCTGTCTCTGTATCATGATTGGTCTGACAACTTCGGTATTTTCAACTATTGAACTATACTCCATTCACAATTATAAAATCACAACTCTGGCTTTGGAAATTTGACACATTCCACTCTGTATCGAAGTTATGACGTTTTTCAAAATATTTTTATGTTCCAAGTCAACACTATGTTGCCCTTTCTACATTCTTAGCGTATTTCCCAGAATGTGAATTTATTCGGAAAATGAATGAATTGGAAAAGATGTGATGGACGAAAATAATTATCGTTTATATGAATTGATAGAAAGGATTCCTTTTCTAGTTATTTGCATGAAAAGTACAAGAGATCACTGTTGAAATATATTATTTTTCGCCATGGAAGAAAATTGCATTGCTTTTACCTACATAATTTTCATATGCATGCTTGTGAAGATTTAATGTTCATTATCCTCTTGAACTGAAAGTTCAATACTTGACGACATCAATTTTTGATTCTAATCAATAATTCATTAAAAATATAAAACCAAAGATATATGATGAATTGATGGGTAATTACAAGAATCAAGAATAATGTCAATTTTATTTTGTTGATAACATTCTTAAAACCAATGTTGAGGTATAAAACTCGGCTGCGTTTGTTCAAACAACATCTAAAGAAGACATTTTTCACCATCTCGACCTCTGAAAAGCGTTTCTTATAGGAGAATTAGGTCTAAGTTCCACCTCATTAGTGAGGTACCTAACGTTTGCAAATCTGCTCAGATATCGCCAAATTTCTTGAAAACCCTGAAAAATATCATCCTAATCGACCTCAAGAGGCTCCGTCCGATCCATCTACTGCGATATCTGTCCAAATAACATCTTTTTCAACGAAATTCCTATGTACTCCTTTAACCTCGAAATGTAAACATTCGTCCTGGTCTTGAAAATCGTCCTCACGCTCCAAACTGGTGCTAAAAACAATAAACATACCTTAATCTTGTATATTCGACGAGAAACTCACCTGCAAATATCGATTAAATACCAGAAATCTGCGAACAATTTGTAAAACTAACAAAATGTGGAATAGGTATCTTTGATACTTTCACTTTGATGTAAACAAAGAAACTGGCAACGTCGTTTTGTCATTAACGATATTTTCTGTGCGCGCACTGACTTTTCATCATATGTTCTGTGCTTTTCATCAGGAGCACCAATTCCTGAAAACGAAACCATGACCTCCTATGTGATTAAATAAAAGTGAATGGAGATACAGAATAATCTGTGATTGAACTATGGATAAGAACGAATTGACAACTAATAAATATAAATTGTATAGGCGTCAACATGAGTTTTTCCTTGCTTTTCTCGAATATGGAGTTTCTGACCTATTATTCTGTTCGTGAAATAGTCTTATAGAATATCACACGTGATTGAATTTACCTCATAAGTCTATCTTTTATTTCCAAACTCAAATGAGTTGCTTTAAGGAAACACCACTCGTCCTCCGGACTCGTGATGATTCCAAGCAACTCATTTTAGTTTGAAAATAAATCTATAGACTTATCACGGAAATTCAATCTCTTGTGATATTACTACCGATCATTTTTCAATGCTTACTGAACAGAAAAGTCGAAACAACATGGCTTCTACCTTCTGCCAAATCACAGTCATCCCTATCGTAAACACTATCACTCAAAAAAATCCCGATACTCTCACTACTTTTTCTTAAACTCGCACTTTTATTCATTAGAAAATTTGTGGAATTTACGTTCGAAAAGGAGGAATTTTCGAGATATCCATCTCTCAATCTCTGTCAGCTACGTTGACTTTTTCTGGGACAAACGTGCATTCAGTCTGCTCAAGTATTCGTGGCAATCTACGCCTACACATATACCAACCGTAATTTCAAGACTGTCCATAAGCGAAGCATCTCACGGCTGATATTCCTCCCGAATCGTCCTAACCAGGACCTCCCAAATGATCCCAATTTTTCACGCAACCAACTCCCGTCCTACATTCGATATAAAGAACGTGCAAGTGCCATGAAATCGTATATATAAACTGAACTCCTGAGGGGATTCCTTTTTCCGAATGCCTTCGCTGACAAATAGCAATGTCTGAGGTATTGATTGCATAGGTACGCGACGGCCAACCCCTCATGGGCTTTCAGGCTAATATTTGCTATGCTCTGCGAAATCTGATGGAAACAGCGAAACTTGTCACCTAGGAAATTCCCAAAACGGAGGCACGTAAGGAGCCGAATAGTTCGATTTGGGAATGCGGAGGAAAAATTCGGGATATGTCGGGATTTATGGGCATTGAGGCAGTAGTCGCTTTCTGTGGGGCAAAAAGAGGTCCCTCTCTGTATACGTATACTCCATTCACTTTTATAAAGTATACCGGTTGGCCATGGAATTCTGACACATTTCACCGTGTATATTTTGAAAATGTTAGGTTATGGTCATTCTTCTGTCAGTTGAACAAGCTACGTTGCCGTTTCTACATTTATGTCGTAGTAATTACGTATTTATCAAAATGTTTATTTCCTTTGGGAAAATAATGAATTCGAGAAAATATTATGTGAATTCAATAATTCCAAAGACCTGGCGAATGTTGAAGACACTTTTTTCGCCTAAATACTGGAAATATTTCACCTATATAAACATGGTTGGGAGATTCAGTTATGCTATTTTCTTGTACGGAAATCAAGAACCGAGTGTTGAAATTTTACTGAATAATAATGGACAAAATAGTCCGTTACTTTGTGATAGTTCATTCGAAAACAGAATAAAAGTATTCGCATAACCCTACAGAAAAACTTATAAGCGAACAGTGGAATTCCCCACTTTCCAAAAAATAAGCCTACAGAAGTCATTGAAATACCTTTTTGCACCCCTTTAAATACTCCAGTATGAAAATGTAGGGGTACTACTGGTACTACGAAACCTGTGTCACTGTTAAACCTTAAAAGAACAAACTCCATTTACAAAGTTCGTGGGAATCTATGTGAATGATAGGTAAACCGAATCAAGAAGAACGTATTTCTAAACTGGGATGCACCTTAGTTTCAGTCTGTTATCTTTGGGTGTAAGACAAGATATCTGGATAAATTCTGCATGAAAACCATCTATCATACAGTATTCGAGTCAAAAGCAAGATATGGAATTATGTTTTATGGACATACTTCGAAGTCAATTCAAATATTCAATCTCCAGGTGGGTGTTGAGTGTCTTAAATTTAATTATCATATCAACTGGCATATAATGATTGGATACAAAACTTGAGAAAACGGTAACACAATAAAAAAAAATTGGTTTTTATACATAATAAAAAAACTTCAACAATTTTCCATCACAAAACAATAATTTCTAACATCGTTACATGTATATGTTTCTTTTTGAGAAAGAGCATTAGATTCTTTAATGTATCAAACAATATGGCATGTTCAAAGCAATTACAGTATTAGGAAAATAGATTTGAACAGGACGCCATACATTTTTACCTATGATACATGAGCACAAAGATAAAAACCTCTGAATAAGTATAGAGATTTTGTAATTTTTTTCAAAGAATAGGCTGATATATTCATAACGGACAGAATCTTCTTCAGGAACAATATTTCATTCTTCTTTTGGATTGACACTGACAAAATATCTTGAAATCTACAACAGAAAAGGAGATAAAAAATCATCAGGACATAGTATATAACCCATATTTGGTCCTTGACAACAACCATATCTGGTCCTCCAACCAATTATTTTTGAGATCCTCAGGTTTACGAAGAAGCTTTATGTCCCTTATAAAGAGAAAGCCTTTCACAAAGTTTCCCAATTGGTTATTTTTCTATCTAGGTGGTTTGCAGCAACTTCCTCTTCCATATCCATAATATAATTAATTTTGTTTGATTCATTTGAACCTCCTTGATCGTACAAAATCTTCGATACAGTACTAGTTTTATAAGGAGGGTATTTGACATTTTTGCAATACTAGAAAAACCAAATGTTAGGTCTTTCACACTGCATAGACGGTTCTGATGAAAAAGGCAGCTCTTTCGCAAAAGTGAGAAGTGTATCAATCGAAAAGTGTTCATTTTTCAAATGATAATTTCAAATTTGTCGTTGCAGATCTTTTTCAAAATAAAGTCTTCAGTCAGTGTATTTTAGGGTGCCCCAATAGTAGGAAATTCTTCGTCGTCTCTTTCACTTAAAATCCTCCTGATTGTGTTTTTGTGCAGCTAAAAAATGAATATCTATTAATATAAAATATAAAACCTTGGTTCTCACTCACTTATACGTCGAAAATGTTGGAAAGCTGGTCATGAACTGTCGATACCAAATTATCAGGGTTACATTTAGAATGCGCAGATTTCAATTCTAAATAGCACTTCATGAAACTTTACCTCTGCTTTTTCGAAACCACCTTCGGCATTCTTAGTTTCCAGGCTTGATAATTAATAATGAAAAATGAACGCCGGCAACGTCTCCGACATTTATTAATTGACCTAATGTCATTCACAAGTGCAAACCTGCGATTTTTTCAGGCGAAAAAAACTTGATAAACCTAAAACTTAGTTGTCAAGTAAAATTGTTGTTAGTTTAAGCACCTCTTAACTAAACTAATAAAGGTATATTTTTAGCAGAGACGTATGATCTTCAAATTGGCTGATAGAACTCTACATTATGTTATATAGGGTGTTTTTTAAGGGTGATAGAACTTCAAATTGAAATAAAACCATTTAAAATTAAAATTGAAGCCAAATTTATTTTTTATTTGGAAGATTATTTTATGACCTTTATATTTTAAAAATGATTTTTGTACAACTGCCATTAAAAGAGACACTTTTAATGACAGCAAACAAAGTTAGACTCGCAAAGAGTCTCGCAAAAGTCTCATGCTACAAATCTAGTTTCAAATTGAAAATTCATGTTGGACTTTCATAATGTAATTCAGCACAGGACCTTTAACAGGAGATTCCACAAAAAGCATATCCATTCTACATAATATCATCAGAAAAACCCAAAACTGCGAAGGAAGGATGAGTTCGCCAGAGCCTCATTATTGAATACAAGAGACAGACATTCCTTTCGGAATATTCATTACAGGAAATCTCCGTCACAATATGGAGGGTGAAAAAAGAAATACTGGAACTTTCAAGTCTAAAATTACTCTTTTTTCGCAACCAAAAGGCATTCCATACTTGCCCCTAAAATTTACGCTCTGGAGAGAAGAAGCACCTGGAAGCGACTCTAAATCAAATAAATTCGCGAAATAAAGAACAGCACTTTCTTAAGAGCACACACTTCAGAAGCCAAAAACCTACTTATAACACGTGGTTGTAGATTTCTATGATATCGCGCTTACTTTATGGACTAATATACATAATATACCCCAAGCGCTGCGCTAAGATACGGTTTGTTTTTTATCGGCCATTTCACGGAGGTTTATTTGATCGGCCCCAAGGCTGTTTTAACCACACAGTTATGGCCGTGGGCAAGGAATTTCATTGAGGTTTTATAAACGGGGTCTGGAGAATATCTTCACTTAATTCATTGTGCGGTATTCCACCAGATGAATGTGGATTATGGGAATTATGACCCCGCGAAATTGTGTTGAATATTAATTTATGGAGTCTTCTTTTGGATATCGAAAGCAAATTAAATATACAGGGTGCTCCTAAACTGAGATCCAATCAAAAAGCTCTCCTTGCATAATTTTAAGACAAAGTTTCATAAACATAGGACCGCAAACATTACGTTCTTGAGATATTTTGAACTGCTATATTCACGGAACTCCTTGTCGAATTTTGTCCAAAACATTGGCTGATAAATGCATTAAAATGTCATTTGAAATTCATTTCACAGTCAGGAGGACCTAAAGTTCGGTGACATCCAATTTCATTATTCTGAACTTGTAGTGCGGTGTTGAATTGAAAACGACACAAATTGGTGAATGCGACGGTTGCTTCAAATTCCTGAAATCCAGGATGTACCTATATTGGAGACACAAACGATAAGGGAAGATTCCTTGAATAATTTTAAAGAAAAGAGGTTCAAGAACATGGGACCACAACTGTTTCGTTTTCAAGATAGAGGGTGTCAAAGTTGGCATTTTTTTGAAGTTTTCTTATCATTGTATCTACATTTCTCAAGATATTCAACTGAAATTTTGCGATATTGCATTTTTATGTCAGTTTGTAAAAAATATTATTTTCAACAAATCTTAAAGAGATAATTGTTTTCAATTATTGATTATTACTTTCCAACTCTAATCATCCAAATTTTTAATGAGACGAGAAAAAAATTAAATGAAACTGAATTTTTCAATCTTGTCAAATCAAATATTCCTTGTTCCCCTTCACCGTCAAAAAGAAACAAAGGAATGCTGGTACATGGTAGAGGAGTCGCATTAATGCTATAAGACCTATAAAACAGGACTTCAAAAATATCGTAGGAGCTTTAAATTGGAGATCCCACTAGGGATAATAGGACAAAAATTGCAGCTAAAACTCTAGTGAAAAACATGAAAATATTTAAGTTTCTATGCTCAATGTTAATTCGGCATGACTTATTAACAAGAATATACGTTTTAAGTAAAATGCTACAAAACCCTAGAGTAAGTATTGCAGAGAGTATAAAGGGTTTAGAAAATTAAAAAAAATATAATTTCACAAAGATCTGATGAGAATTTCAGAACATTTGTTGATTCAGCAACATGTTTAGCCAATGACTTGGAAATTGATTCAAGCTTTCCCATCCCTTAACCCAGAAATAAAGTTTGCTCATTCAATTATGAGGGCAGTCATGAACCAATTTCTAATTCTTACCAGAAATTTAAGGCTCAAAGGCTGAGTTTTATTATACAATTCTGGATCACGCTACATCCTCAGTACAGGAAAGATTTACTCCACTGTCTGAATGTTATAATCAATTTTGCTTCCTCTATGAGTTCGAAAATTTTCCTAATGATGATCTTATGAAAGCCTGCATTGACTTTATATTATATTATATGAGATTACAGGTAAATGCGGAAGGAAATATTGTTAAGGATTCAGATGGCGTAGAACTTTTTAACGAAATTAATTAATTCAAACATATTTTCCTGGGTAGAGATCAACCTACAGAAATATTAGAAATAATTGTTGGAAATGATTCGATTTCTTGTTTTTCCAATTTCACATTAGCCATAAGAATTTTATTAACATTGCTTGTCTCTGTTGCTTCAGGAGGAAGTAGTTTCAGTCATTTAAAAATAATTAAAGATTACTTGAAGAGCAATATGTCACAGGAGAGACTCTCGAATTTGGCCAAATTCAAACCTATAGCGAGAAATAGTTCCTGCTTTACCTACATATTCACTAATTTCATAGTTCAGCGATTCTCGGATAGAGAGCGCCATTGTACATTCAGTGGCGTAGCTAGACAGTCCGGGGCCCTGGTGCAAAAATCGAAGAGGGGCCCCTTAATGAATTGTTTTCGGGTCAAAATATAAATACTTCGAAGATGCAAAGCTACTTACTCAAGGTACAGTTGAGGAATATACTTGAATAAATTATGTTGTTATCTATGTATTTCAGTAGGTATTATAGTATATTCTAAAACTAGTTGCAGAATGGGCTCCCATTCCGATACGAATGCGAAATTGGAATGAGTATTGGAATTGCATTCTGCAACGAGTATTAGACGATATTTTCTCTATATCACTCAAATTTTGTGAAATTCAATGAAAAATTCAAATTATAGGTCCTAGTGACTTTCATATTTTATCTTGACAGTTGGTGTGAATGTTAGGAAATACGAAAATTGACGTTTTCAAATTGACGTCTGCTGAAATTTTAAAGGATCGGAAGTTATTGCTGACAACCACAACTGAAAACGATGCTGTAATGAATTCATTACAGCACTGGTTTTAGAACTGTAATGAGCTCATTACGATACTGAAATAGAGAAAATGCATTATATTAATTTTATATTAATGTGGATGAGAAAAAAGGCGTTGAAAACATTTTTTATAGATATATACTATATGTACACAACAATATAAAATTAAAATAATGCATTTTCTCTATTTCAGTATCGTAATGAGCTCATTACAGTTCTAAAACCAGTGCTGTAATGAATTCATTACAGCATCGTTTTCAGTTGTGGTTGTCAGCAATGACTTCCGATCCTTTAAAATTTCAGCAGACGTCAATTTGAAAACGTCAATAAAATATGAAAGTCACTAGGACCTATAATTTGAATTTTTTCATTGAATTTCACAAAAAAATTTTCATTGTCATTATGACCTTCTAGCCTTATTTTTTTATTGATACGTTAGATTATTTGGTGAAATCACAATAAGAATAAACTATTCGAGGAATGAATTCAAATTGATTATTGGGGATTCGAACCTAGAGGTCAAGTCTAGATTTGAAGTCATTTATTCCTTCGGAAAAAATATGTTTACAACCTCTTTCTAGACCAAGTCTTTGCGAAAGATTCAATGACTTCACTCAAATCTAGACTTGATGCAGCTTCACTTTCAATTGATAGGTATAAGCCATAAATGTCGCAGTTGAGCTTGTCTCATAGTATTCCGCAAATAATATTATATTATTCTCAATTTGCTGAAAGATCTTTCAGCTTCTACAGAGGTGACAGGAAGATTGTATGGAACAGTTATATTGCTGTAAATACTTCTGTTAGATCGCATTCCAGCATTCCGTATTTCCTTATTATTTTCATACACAATTCATGAATTGTCCATGCCTTATTCAATTCAGGTAGAAAGAGGTGATAAATATCAAGAACTTGAATTGAAAAGTTGGTCCCTTTCATATCGCAATATTTTCTTTGAAATTGGTCGAAGCTTTGAATTACAGTTTTTTCGTCTACCTATATCTAGTAGAAATGATGGTGAAAATTCAAAATTTTGTTGACTGCAGTCATACCTCGAAACTTGAATTCAATCAATCAAATCTTTATTGTACTACAGGTTTAATACAATAGCGTGTACTCGTCAATTTTCAGCATAAGTAACACATTCAAATATGTAAATATGGACATAAAATGAACTTATAGTCTAGAGCCAACTATAGTCATATCACAGATAGCTTTGTGTCAGAAAAACTCTGAGAGCGAATAATACGCTTTTGTTACAAATTCTCTTTTAAATTCAATGAAACCTAATAGTTTCCAATGATTCGGCAGTTTGTTGAAAACTGCAATTAAATATAAGAAGGCGACTTCTAAAATTGAGAAATTATTGTATCGAGCACTCTATTGAAAATATTTATTTCGGAAAATTCTCCCCTGCTTCGAAATCGGTGATCGGAAGCTAATTCATCGAAATATTTTTTATCTTTTTTGTCTCTTTTCTTCGAAATGGGGATCTTTACCATATGCTATGACATTTTCTCTAGCCTTGCACTTGAAGGACTCGAAGTCACTCCTATTAATTTTTTTCTTTGTATTCGTCTCTTCTAAAGCTCTGCATACGGCGTCCAAACTGACATCGCATTTTGTAATACTTCAGATGCATAATTGATATCATTGAGAATGCGGTGTATTAAATCGCCGAGGAAAATAAATTCAAAATTCAACATTTTTTTTTTATTTCTGGTTGTTTTTGCTCTTATTTGCAAGAATTTATTCTTCTATTTCAGCTAATGCACGAATGGTATGAAAAAATTAAATTTGATTGCCGAAATTATGTTAACCCTACTGGACCATCTAGTCGTATTTAGTTTTTTTAGATAGGTGTCCGATTCACCAGTGAATTTTGTGAATCCCTAGGTTTGATGATATTTCGGAAAAAACATTTTTCAACAACTGAATATAATAAAAACAATGTTATTTACATAAAAGATTACAGAGAAAAATCAAATTCAATTCAAACGCGATTTGGTCAGCCCTTGGGGGCCCCCTGAGGTCAGGGGCCCTGGTGCACTGCACACCCTTGCACCCACGTGGCTACGCCGCTGTGTACATTTCATTCATTAATGGAATATTCCTTAAAATGTACGGTGGCGCCTCTATCAGATAAGTTTTCCTACTCATTGTAATCGGCGACCTCAATTCAAAAATATGTCTTGAAAAAAATCGAAAATGGGCATTATCGAATAGTATCGTTCTTATAAATGTATTCTAAAACCACCATTAACTTCTTTCGGTATGGAAACTCAAGTAAACGTGAAACATTCGCTTCTCACACATGGAAACATTTTCAATTTCCCTATCCCTCAAAGGGTGAAAGTGATCGAGGAGTTCCTAATCGAATCTTGCTTATAGATTTTGGGGTTTGACCCAGAACAATATCTATCTTTCGGGTCGAGTGCCTGTTGGGGATCATATATCTCTTCCCCCCCGTTTTGTTCAGTCATTCATGTATTTACGATAATGCATGACATGAATTATAAATCTTCCTTATTTATTGCCCAGTTTAAAAAATCCATATTTCTTGAATACGGAAGCGGAAAGCGAGAGCTGGAAGATCAGTGGTAATATCCATATTTTTCATTGATTAAATGGTCATTAAAAATTGATACAGTCTACTCTGATCAAGTATTAATCGATGTAAGTTCAAAAGTAACTAACAGCAAAAATTTAGTCTTTAGAATAACATTTTATATTCTTGTTTTTACTTTGCACAATTAAATGTGTTTCCGCCATGACTCTACTCCAGCGGTGTTTTGGTAATTAAGTTATAACTCCATTTTTATAGCGAAACACTTTTCGTAAAATCTCCGTAGGTTCGGACAAGAATTACCAAGCCCCTTGGAGAATCAAGAACAGTATCAAAAAGGATATCGGTTAGTAAATTACGGATAACAGCTATCATGGGTACGCTTACTCCTTGTGGTGTGAGTTAATGGAGAGTTTTCTGAATATCAACCACCATATTTTGGCAGTATTCAGCAACAATTACAACGCAGGTGTTCCTCAAGGCTCAGTCTTGTCCCCACACTCTTCTCGATCAATATATATGATCTCAGCTTTGTGCTAACCATTTTACGTGTTTGAAGCACTTTCTTCCGTCATCAGTGACCTGTGAGCTCCATATGGTGTGGGCCGTTCAAATCATATTTTATTCAAGGTTTTCTCTTGAAATTCAGAGCATCACACTTGGTTATGGGGGATTGAGAAGATTTTGTCTATCTTCTTGGTGTCAGCACATACGTCCAATAGGTAACTATTGTGCTTACAGCAGAATATATCCTTCAATGGTTGGGGCACTGGGTTGATGACCTTATTCTAGGTTCTGGGTAGGTGGTCCTCCTCGAGGAAAAACTGTTCTATGTTCGTCTTCACAAAAACTCCATAAAATTATATCTTTATACTCCATTTTTCAGAAACACATTGCCTTATCAATTTTCATTATCCTTCACTCAGATATCATCTCAACAATCCCTCATTCCATCTCCGATAGATTCAAAGGGACAATTGCCAACGCTCGTTTCCTAAACCAGCTTTATCTACATTTTCTGGTTGGCAGTTTCCGTTTGAAATAAACGCCAACCTCAATTGTGTGCCTGCCTATCAACAGATCGTAAAACGGACGCAAGCTGTCGAAAACGTGTAAGGGCATACAGTGGGGCTTATCGTAACATATTTCAGGTGCCTCGTTATTTCTGTTGTGCCCATTTTAAAAGCTGAAAGACGAAAGTTTTCAGTTGTGGGCTGCCGTACTGCAAAATTTATTTGATGTATATTTGGGCGTTTGGCCATTTCAAGCGTTGTATTCGAGAATTGGGTCGGATAAAACTGCTCTATCTTCAATTTCATTCATTGAATATTTCATGATGACTTCCTGTGAATGTTCCAACTTGTGGGAAGAGTTTAAATTGTTCAAGACTATCGAATTTTAATATGACGTACGTGTTTCCATAATGAATTTGTGTTCTTTAAAAAAAAGTTGTGCTGATATAGTTGGAATTACAGTATTCGTGCTGACTTCTAGGGGTTACCCAGATATGTTGGGGAATTTTCAAACAAGTGGAGCATGGAAATGGATGGTCTCCTGGAAATAATCATCTTAGAAGCTGGCTTCTCATGGTCAGGAAATTTCATGACGACCACTGATAGTTATATAGTTATAGTGAAAAGGGGTTACAGTCCACTGCGACCTTGAGGTCTATTGTGTCCACTGACAGAGCTGTCATCGTCGCGCCTCCTACAGCTCGCCCTCCAGTTCCAGAGATTTGATGAAATCCAGTATCTGGGACGGCTTCAAGGAGGATAACTCCCCACTTCTATAAGTTTCTTGTCCAAAGCTATCTTTCCTTTGGCTTGCAATGGCATAGCATTCCGTAACCAGGTGAATAGGAGTTTCTTCCTCCTCCCCACAGAATCTACACTCATCAGTGTCCGATAAACCCATTCTCAACAGATGCTTCTTTAGGCGACAATGTCCTGTGAGAAAGCCAGTGAGTAGGTGAAGTTGGTTTTTACTGAGATCCAGATATTTTTTGGATCTAGCAGTTTCAAAATTCCGGAGTAACTTTTTGGAGTGATCTATCCCTGAGAGATTCCGCCAGAGTTTTTCTCTTTCGGTTTTCTCCTTCAGCATAAATTCCTTCTTATAGGTGCATTTTCCCATACCACAGAAGGGTTCTGGGCCAGTGAGTGGCGTTTGTGCGCCCTTTCTGGCCAGTGTATTGGCCTCTTCGTTTCCTACGATTCCCGAATAACCGGGAACCCAGATTAAAAAGACCTTATTCTTCTTGCCTAGCTCATTGAGTTTGTTTCGGCACTCCCAAATCAGCTTTGAGTCAATGACGTAGGAGTTCAGTGCTTTAATAGCAGCTTGACTATCTGTATGAATAGCTATATCGCACTTCTGATAGTTTCTTTCTAGATGTATATCTAGACATCTTCCGATTGCAAGTATTTCCGTTTGAAGGACGCTTGTACAGGAGCCTAGCGATAGTGCACACTTGGTACTTGTCCCGTAAATCCCAGCGCCAGCTCCTGTTGCAGTTTTAGAACCAGCTGTATACCATTTCATTGTATTTTCTTTGAGATTGTAGTTGGTGTATTCCCTTTCCCAATCCTCTCTTTTACTTCTACATTGAACTGAAGTTCTTCTCAGTGCTTACTTTCTTGATCATTACATCACTAGGAAGGTTTGCAGATGAGGTGTAGTCATTCAGAGAGGACAAAGCTCTCCGAAACCTGACTCCCACATTGCCTGCTCCTTCTTTAGATACTCTGAGGATGGCCTCATGGGCTACCCTATCAATCACTAGATGTAGAGGTGTGAGGTCTGTGATTATCTCAAGCGCCCTGGTTGGGCACGTTCTCATAGCTCCCGTGATGCACACACAGGCAAGCCTTTGTACTTGGTCGAGCATTTTCCTCTTACTTGCCTGACTTGTCTTAGCAAACCAGGCTACTGCCCCATATGTGAATATAGGTCTTACAATCATGACGTACATCCATCGCAGTATTTGTGGGCTACAGCCCCAATTCCTGCCACATAGACGCCTGCATGCCATCAGAGCTCTTGTAGCTCTGCCAGTAGCATTATCAGCATGCTTATTCCACAGAAGTTTGCTATCCAGTGTTATTCCTAGGTATTTGACTTCAGACCCCCACACCAAGATATTTCCGTTCAATACTAACGTTTTAATGGCTGGAAGTTTCCTCTTCCGAGTGAACTGAATCAATGTGGTCTTGGTTGGGTTGATGTTCAGCCCCACTGACAAGCACCACTGCTCAATAATTCTAAGGCCTTTCGACGACCACTGATGTACACAAAAGAAATTCCTCTGTGCACGTCAGCAGAAAATTTCCTGAACGTTGGAAGCTGTCTTTAGACATATGCTGATGATCAAGTGATAGCAGAAGCCAAGTTCAGGGACACAATATCGCTGGAAAGTAGTGCAAGGAAGAAGGACTTAATATTAATCCTTCTAAATCCATCACTATTCTATTCACCAGAAGTAGGAATCTTAGTCTTAGAGCTGGCCAGAGGCAATAAAGTGACTCTACTATGCGTGCCAGGGCTTTGTGGTGTTGAAGGAAATGAAAAAGCCGATGAGATTGCAAAAAGTGCATCAAGGTAAACACCTGCTGGACCAGAGTCTTTCTGTGGGCTTGGAAAAGAACAATTTGAGGCAGCGGTCCAATAATATGAGTTGAGCAACAGAATAACCCTCTGGAAAAACTCTCCTGGACTTTCTCAGCCCAAGAAATTCCTAATGATGCATATTCTATGCACCTATATTGTAGAAATTTTGGACTTATTTGTCAAAATGACTTACATCCCAGTCATAATAATAATAGAGTCACTTCTAAATGTTCTGGATGCATTCACCATCACTAGTGACTCATTATCCGAATATTCCTACATGGTGCTGATAGGAACTCATTCAGATCAGAATTTTCAGCTAACCTCAGCATGTGCTGGCTGCATTCTCACCAGGAGATACATCCTCACTACCGCTCACTGCTTTAGGGCAGATGAAAATTGGATTGCTCTGATAGGTACCGTGGTACACGAGAAGTATTTAGCTGTTCTAGAGAGATGGATCCTTCACCCTCACTACATCGCTACAGTTGGTGAGTAAAATAAATCATTGCAGCTATTCGAGGTCAAATAAGATCCGATACTATGTATATTCTTGCTCTCCAGTAGTTGCGTCCTTTACTAAGCTCCATCCAAGAGCTCATTGCACCCATTTAGAATGCGAAGGTGTTCTGAGTAGTCGCCAGTTTTCAGTTCTCATTCATTTGCCACACTGAGAGTCCACCTGGCCGCCTCACTTCGCAGAAAGATACCTAGGGGAGGCAGGTTCAAGATGACTTGCATGGCAGCAGTTGGACAAGAAAGTGCTGCTTCTGTGATAGAAAGACACGCTGTTCGTTGTAGTTTTTCCAGGATTGATTGCTCTGACACTAGTCTTTCTCTTGGCCACCAAAAGAGAGCAGCATAGCTAACGATTGGCCGAAAAATGGATTTATAGATCTATTTCGTCAGTTCAGGTTTCAGCCCCAAGGTTTTTCCATTCTCTGGCATGTGAAGAGAGCTCTCTGGCCCTTACAGATCACAGCCTTGAGATGTTGACTCCAAGAGAGTGTTTGATCGAATGTAACACCTAGATATTTGGTGTAGTTCGTTGGGGTTAGGGAATCAAGTTCTTTATTAATGTCTTCAGAGAAAATGTCTTTCTCCTGGTGAATGGCATATTGAGTCCTTCTTGGCGACACCACTCGTGAGTTAAGGTGCGGGCAGCTTGCATCCGATATATAGCTGTTTTAGAGAGATGGATCCTTCATCCTCACTACATAGCTACTGTTGGTGAGTAGAAGAAGTCAGTGGGTAATCCACTGGCACTTTCAATTTGGGCAAAGGGGTATTCGAGGTCGAACAGGCAGGAGATTTTTCGAAGTATTCATTCTTCTGGTAGAAGCTGAGCTCTTCTTTCTTAAGACGCTAGCCCTTTGACTCCGACTGTTGCTAATCGCTTTCTAATCAACTTTTTCCATTCCTAGATGCCACCTACAACGATATAGCATTGACGGTGACAGAAAAATTCATAGACTTCGAGAGGAACATGGTAAAACCGCTGACAATCAGACCAATACACAAAGATACCATAGAATACGACTTGGAATGCGTCATGCTAGGGTGGAAAACAGCAGATCCGGAATCGATGACTGTCGATGTGACTTCAAGCGACTATATCGAACAGGCCAACAAGCTGTCCACCGTATACAGCCTGCACAAGACCTTCCTATCCCCTATGCAGTGCGACTCTTTGGTAGGTCTCATACCGGATGTGAATCTCATGCCGGACGACAGCTTTATGTGCGTGAGACACCAGGACGATTTCGTGAACGATACTCAGTACGGTTTCATCGGGAGTCCATTGTTGTGCAGAGAACAGGAACACGACGAAGAATGGCTGATGATGGGGATGAAACTGAACCAGAGACATATCGAGAACGGTCTTCCGGAGTTCTTCGTCAATATACATCTGTACGAGGAATATTTGGATAATAGGTTAAATCACCCAAATGACGAACCTCGGAAATATTATTGCCACGTCAACGTTTGCAATAAAAAGTATCTTATTGCTGGAGAGTATTGTCTTGTCGGTGATAATAAGGATTGTTTCAATGAAGAATCTTTGTTTAGTTATCATTATCCTATTTCGTCTCAAAGTAATATTATTTCTTTATTGTTGTCTGAAATTATTTGTGCTCATTTAATTTTTCGTATCTTAGTTAACATGTTACAATTGAGTATATTATGGTAGACTAATGTTCGATTAATTGTATATGTTTGGTCAAGATCCTAATATGAATAACTGTTTGGAACGGTGTTGACTTTCCTTCTTTATATTTCTTCTCTCTTTTCTTACCCCGTTTTGTCAGTAGTTTAAAATGTTTTCTATACATACCTTATTTTATTTCCATCATTCAATAAAATTCCCTGTTGCCATCCAGCAATGTATAATACCAAAAAAAAAATAAAGGATAAGAAACTATTCACGTTTTATTAACATAGACTTTCACAGCCACCCTTTAGCCAATATTACAATCTAGAATTCAAAGAAATGATTGAAGGAGCTTCAAATGCTCAATTTTGGCAGCAGCAACTTCGGGTGTGTCTTGGGGAACATACGTGTAAAACTGTTGAGGGTTGTAGAACCATTCAAGATTCCTCTGTAGTTGTTTCTTATATACCTCAGATTGAGCTTGATGACTAGCATCTTGAGGTTCTTGAGGGACAACCTGAGGTTGTTGGAAGACCACTTGAGGTACTTGGGTGACTGGAGATACCTGTGGGACAGTTTGGGGAACCTGATATACAAATTGTGGTTGTTGAACTCCCGAAACTACTTCAGCTGTTTCTTCAAGTTTGGGAAGGAGCTTCTTGATCTCTTCATATGCAGCCAGATGAGCTTTTCTTGCAGCTGCTACTTCAGGAACTTCACCAAGCTCACTCCTTGGGACCTCTTCGGCAAATTGAACAAATTGCTGAACTGGTTGGATTGGTTGTTGAACATTTTGAGACTGTTGGTACAACACTTGAGGTACTTGGGTGACAACTTGTGACTCTTGAGGTTGCTCAGTTACGAACTGGACTTGTTGTCTAACAGCAGGCTGATAAACTCCTTGTGCTACTTCAGCCGTTTCTTCAAGTTTGGGAAGGAGTTTCTTGATCTCTTCATATGCGGCAAGATGAGCTTTTCTTGCAGCTGCTACTTCAGGAACTTCGCCAAGTTCACTTCTAGGAATCTCTTCAGCCAATTGGACAAACTTTTGTGCAGGTTGTTGTGCTTGTACTTTGGTGGGAATATTAACTGGAACTACAGGAACAGTTTGTTGAACAACAAATGGCTGTTGAGCAACATAGGTTGGTTTCTGAGGAACGTAAACCACTTGTTGTGGTACAACTTGCTGTTGAGTGCCGTAGTTCAATGCCTTATACTGTTCGGAAGAAAGGACGGGTACGATTTCCAAAATACGAGCATGTGCTTGATAGTGAGCAGCTTTGGCTGCAGCAACCTCAGGGGTGTCACCAACTGGTTGTCCAAGGATATTGTCGGCGAAAGGGCCCTGCCATCTGGGACCTGGCACGCCTATTATCTGGGATGGCCCTTCGGTAGAAGTAAACTGAGCATAGCTTAGTGCTACTAGAGCAAACAAAGGAATCTGGAAAGCAATTGGAATATTTTTGATAAACATTAAGATCAATATATTTCTATACATTCTGAAATTTTGTTTTAACTCTTGCCTTGTGAAATAAATAGTAAATGCGCATAATTTAAAAACTGATTTATGCATTTAGTATATCTTTCATTGATTTTCAATCATGTTCAAAGTGTTTTCTGATCCAACTATAACTGCCACATTTCAGATTCAAATCTTCCCTGAAAACTTATCGGCGTTTCTAGGTTTATAAGTTCGACAGTTATGGTGTTCTCAGACGGACGGACAGAACTCAATGGGACCACCGATTCTCGATCATTGATTTGAACCAAGTCGATTGTGATCAGAAATGATTTAGACCTTTTCTAAATGGAAAGGAATGTAACACGAAATTATATTCAAGAGAATTTGGTGCAAAATACCCATTCAAACGCAATTATAACATCATATTCATTCCTTTCACTTTCGATTCAGTATGGGATGCATGAACTATATACAGGATGAGACTTTCACTACTACTAATTTTCATATTTCTTTCGTCCAATGAAATACATTTTTCCATAAAATTCCTCTATAGGATGTTAAATTTTAGAATCCACGTGAGAAACTTTTTTTTTAATGTCTAATCAAATTTTCTTCATTCGAAAGAACCCTCTAGAAGTTTTGCAAAAAATGTTTTTGAATGAATTGGAAATCCTGAGTTAAATTCTTGGAGAATGTTATGAAAAGGTGTTTCATTTGGAGAAAAAAATCCACAGTTGAAAAATATACAGAATGTTTCATATATTCTTTCATCGTTCAGTCATCTTATGTTCAATCGCAATCGAGTATACCTACTTCAGTCAAGAAAGTACCTGGAACTGATTATTCATAGGACCTTTTCGAAAAGATTAGCAACAAAAAGAGTTTTCTTTCATCTCTTCTTTGGCACAACTGTCCTCTTTATACAATAAAGGAAATGAATTCAGGAAATTAAAATTTTGAAGTCCAAGCTATCCTGAAGATTACAAGTTTCTAGGCTTTTCCGTTTGACCGTTATGGTGTTTACCGACGGACAAAGTTGAATATTGACCACGTACTCGTGATCAGTGAGTCAAACCTTATCGTTTGAAATATTCCAATTCGAAAAATACAGACATCGTGATATAGATCCCCTAGAAAATCTACAGTAATGTACAAATCAAAGACTCACCCTGTGTATAATTCATAACGGTTTTCCGATGCGAAAATCGATTGAGATATAGAATATTGCAGTAAAGAACAGAAACGAAGCAAAATTAGAAGTTGAAATGTTTGAGATTGAAGATACCGAATTTAACAAGTTCCCTCATAAGTCTGAGCTGAAATTTTATGAAGAAACATCCCATCTAATTGGAAATTCTGATTTATAGTAGGGCTCAATGAAAACAGCGAAAAATATGTGTTAATACTCATTCGAACAGACTCGTTTAATTTTAACTACTGTACACATATAAATCTTGATTACTGAGACCATGTAATATCACGGAATACGCTATTAAAAAATAATAACGAACTTTTCTCGAAGCTATTACGAACTCTGAGTACTTACAAAGTGTTTCATGTTGAAGCTGAGCAGAACACTGTGAAGAATCGATCCAATTTTTGGATATTTATGAGAATCGTAATCGGGTGAGAGCAATGAAAATTCAAATTGTCCAACAGGCTTTTTTTCTAATTATCAGGGGACCAGTTTCGGCTTTCCTGGTCTTGAATGATCTCTTGAATGGAAATTTGTTTTTAATTATGCCTTTGAGAGATAATTTCTTGATTCACTTGTATTCGAAAGGTAGTTTGAATCTCCAATGGAATCTGGATGTTGATTGCGGGGATTGAACAAAATGTTTCGCATATCGCCCAGTATATTGAAACTCAATACCTCATCTGAGTCGATATTTTGAAAAATTCCCAATCGGTTAAAATAGAAGTCAAGAACAATTAAAAATATTGGTTGATAAATATTCAACCATAGTCAATGATATGCTTGAAAGAATCCAAGAGTAGGTATATGTGGATTTCACATATAACTACTCTTGGATTTTTTTGGCTTTGAAACCTCACTGACTAATACTCAACATATTGTCTTTTATATAAATCAACTCCATATGCCTATTGAATAAACCTTCTAGAGATACTCAATTATTGATTGTCTAACGGAAAATGGTATGTTTCAACGCATCTATGAAACCACACATCCGCAAAAATAATTTAATCTTAATAATATCGGAAATGACAATTTTCAGCGATCTTTCCATCTGCAGTAAAACTTTCCTGAATAACTGATAAAGTTGCATAAACTTATTGAGAGTATTTTAACTTACCTAACATATGGCTGCCAAACATCACATATGCGCACCAACAAGCTTTCATGAAGACAAAAATGGGTGATCCGCTTACCAATTCGAACAAAACGCGAAAATGTTGAATTTTCTTCATCTACCCTATTCGCGTGGGTTTGCTCAGCAAAAAGGTATGCTGAGCTCTGTAACAATCTTTTTTATTTCTCACCAAAATATTGTTGAAGTTCAACATATGGACAGGTGAATTCGCATAAAATTATCATCTCCACACAAAAATTCACTTTTTAATGGTGCTCTTGAATAACGTTTTTTTGTATCCCATAAAAAATGTACAGAATTTTTTTAATAATGCTGACCATATGGTGACATCCATATCAACCCATTGGAAAGATTTTTATTACATCATAATATCAATCTGAAACTATGAAGCTTAAAAACGCCAACTGCTAGAAAGCTAGGTTTTCATACAGGGTGTTTCACTTTAGGAAATCACGGCGAATAGAAAAAAGCAAAAATATGCAGGGTGTTTTGAATCATAAAATTATTTTTTGATAAATGCGGCCGAACATATTCTAGATATGCAGGGGTGGCTTAACTAATTGATAGTATTGCACCTACCGGTTGAAGACTTTGTAGCGGTTGAAAAAATATGTCTTATGTTTTGTATTTTATATACAGAGTGTTTCTGATTTGATGCCAAAGATTTCAAAAGGTGATTCCTTTTTCAAAATAAAGGGTGTTTCATTGGTAAATAAACATACGGTAACTTGAGCTAGAGCTACCCTAGACGAGTCCAAAAAAAACGATATATGATAGGTCTAATCAATTACATAACCGAGATACAGGGTGGTTTATGTATTCACCAAAAATTTCAATTCCTCATAACTTTTGAACCAACCAGTATAGTCAGTTGATATTTCGAACGTATGATTCACTTCTACAGGTCGATTGATTTACTTTTGAATTTCCAAAAAATTCCAGGTCCGTATTTGAAAAATATGGGACTTCTTACAAGCTGAGATTCAACAGCCTACATATTGAAATTTTCAATGGGGTTCAGTGGATTTCATTGTCCCGCACGTCATTTTGCTCAAAGAGAGCTTCAGAGAAAGATCCAATTGAATATTGGAATTCCACAAAATTCTCAGAAAAATCGTACATTATGATCAAATTGAATTTTTTTTGTCCCACTAATTGCACATTCGAATTACAAAATATTCTAAAGAATCATTTGAAGTTAGTTCCGGAAAAACATTATTCTCGAGAAAAATTTATTTGAAGTCAACAAAGATGAACAAATTACTGAAGAAACATAAAAACCTAACGTGAATTACAGAAGGTGCTCGAAAGTACCACCATTTTGTTCAATACACATTCTTTCCCTCTTCAAAATGTGTCTGATACTTTTTTTGATCATGTCTGGATTATAACGTATTTCATTGCAGGCGACTTCGATATGTTGCATGAGGATATCCTCACTTCCTATTTCAGATGAATATACTGAACATTTCAAATAACCCCGAATGAAAAAATCAACAGGATTGGAATCTGGTAACCTAGCGGGCCAGGCATGCGGTCCACCTCTGCCTATCCACATATTTGGAAAGTTCTGATCTAAAAATTGTTTGACGATTACTCTAAAATGAGGTGGAACTCCATCATGCTGAAACTGCATTCCTGCAACGTCCATACTTCGAGTAATGCAGAATACTGGAATATGATTTTGGAGGAAATCCGAGAGGAAATCTAAGTAAAGATCACCCCTAAGCCGTCTTGGTAGGACGTGTGGTCCAATCAATCAATTTTCATTAACGCCACACCATACGTTTTTTGAACATTTGTATTGGGATTTCGTATGCCTGACCTCATACGGATTCTTTTCTGCCTGTTCATGCGAATTCCTCATATTGAAGACCCCATCCCTCGTGAATATGGGGTTTCATCATCAAGGAAATTCTGTTGACCATTCTTTCATTGTGTAAAATCCAGCTACTAAAATTAGTTCTTCCTAGTATAAAATTCGAATGTGCAATTAGTGGGACAAAAAAAATTCAATTTGATCATAATGAACGATTTTTCTGAGAATTTTGTGGAATTCCAATATTCAATTGGATCTTTCCCTGAAGCTCTCTTTGAGCAAAATGACGTGCGGGACAATGAAATCTACTGAACCCCATTGAAAATTTTCTGCTCTTTTCAAATATTTCAATCAAATCCCAAAATTTCAATATACAGGGTGTTGAATCTCAGCTTGGAAGAAGTCCCATATTTTTCGAATACGGACCTGGAATTTTTTGGAAATTCAAAAGTAAATCGATCGACCTGTAGAAGTGAATCATACGATCCAAATATCTACCGACTATAGAGGTTGGTTCAAAAGTTATGAGGAATTGAAATTTTTGGTGAATACCTAAACCACCCTGTATCTGGGTTATGGAATTGATTAGACCTATCATATATCGGTTTTTTGGACTCGCCTAGGATAGCTCTAGCTCAGGTTACCGTATTACCCTGTATAAATGTTTGGTCAAACGTCAAACGCTAGGGAGATATCGCGGTTCAAAGATGGCGGAAAAATGATGTTTTTATGTTACCATCGACAGTGGCCCATCCTGTATAGGCCCAACCCAATATATCGCTGGACAAAGTATTATACAGGGTGGCCATTTGAAAACGAAACAGACGAGATTACAGACGAAATAAATTTTTTCGATAGAAATGCTCGGATAGGTCGATTTCTGTTTCGAGGGGGACAACTTAAGATGTGGGTTACGGACGCATAGCGCTTCAACCCTTGCTACTACAACCCTCACCCCCAATTTTTGAATAGGGAAGATGGGGTGAGTGATACCTCATTTGAAAGGTATTTTTATACTGATTTCAGCACAGTAATTGTTTTTTCATTTTATGCATTAGTTCTCGAAATATTCTTAACTAAGTATTTGAAAATGAAGTGGTGTTTTCATGGCACTTCCCAGGCAACACAAAGATATCCCAGAGAAATCCCTGCGACTTCTTTTTAGGAAGTTGTGACGCCTTTTGTGACTTCTTTGGGAGGTCGCTGGGAGCTCTATATCTCCTCCAAATGTCCGCCACAAAAGAGTTCCCAGAGAGCTCTTGACGATATCCTACGTGGATATTCTCAAACAAGCCACACTTAGAGTTCGCATATACCTCCCGCGGCGAGGACTTTGAGAACTTCTTATTAACCTCCGCATTGCGAGATGTATAAGATATTCTCGAACTGTTCACATTGCGAGATGTATAAGAAGTTCCTATACAGGTCGTATTGTGAGATGTATAAGAAGTTTCTACACATGCCGCTTTGCACAGGTAAATACAAGTCGCATTGCGAAATGTGAATGAAACATCAAAAACTAAGTCAGATTAGTCCCATTCCTATGATGAGAATCTGTATATCCGCTATATTATTGAATTGAATTACACAACAAACAGTGTTATTAGTGTTAAAAGTTATTTATTATTTTCGGCTGTAACAGAAGGTGAACTAAAACAAGCGAATAAGTTCGTCAATCTTTATTATCAACAAAAAAATTTTCAAAACATTATATTTCTTTCTTCCTCTGGGTACAATGTCCCAGCCAATCTTGAAAAAAGACTCCTCTGTTGTCCTCCACGAGTGCTGTCACCCTCCGTACCTACAAGTTCGAAAAAAATCGGTAGATTTCGGTAGATTTTTGAAAAAAAAATACCTTTTCACATATTTCTTGTGTTATTCAAGTTGAAATACCATTTATCCGGGAATTGGGCAAGAAGGTTATTTTACGAATGAAGCAAAATTGAAAATGGATGTTTATTTACAAAATCAATGTTCGAAAACGGGAAAACCAATCTCTCGAACAAAAAATGAGTATTCTGTCAAAATAAATAGGTATTCAAAAAATTAACACCTATTGAAAACAGCTGATATGCTGAAAATAAACGTATGTACATCAAATTATTGCTTGAAAAAAATATAGATTTGTCAACGTATAGCTCAACTAATGTATCAAATTATGGTATGCTTAGGAAATCTTCAAAATAATATCGTAAGAGTCATGATTTCCTAGAATATCAGAACATACATTCACCCCATCAAATTTTGGTAGATTTATGTGCTTTTTTGTTAGATCGGTAGATTGAGAAGAAAATCGGTAACACTTTTGTAAGGTCAGTGGTTTATACATTAATCAAAACGTGAATAAACAGTGTGTCAAGTTCTTTTGGAGCACAAATTGAACAAATAGGATTTCAACAACAATATTTCAATGTCCATTCTGCATTCATATATCAGCTTGAAACAAAATGAGATATAATTCCAAACTGTTCCCGTGAAAGTTTCGAATGATCACAATTCTCATTGAAGTGTTTTCTTTTATTAATATTGGAACTTATGAACCGTGCCTATTAAGAATTATCAATAATATATTAGCTTGAATTTTGAGAATAATATTCGACTAATCATTCTTGTAAAATCTGTTGTGAAGTTATTACACTCATCCATATTCCTAATAGAAATAATTATCCTGATCACCAATATACCAAGTAGAAAATCGTTTAATTAATCAATTCCTTTATTGGTGGTTGAATTACTCGGATAACATAAATGGCGGTAAAAATGGTTACGGTATATGTCCTAATAGGTGAGAAAACTCCAGAATTTAATGAAAATAACACTTACTTGGAGCACAAATATCCTCATCGAAATTTCACACAATAACGAAAACGAACCTCGCACAGCACAGTAACACCGATAAACACAACACATCTAACTAATCTCTCCACAAAACCCATCTCGATGTTTGGCCGTCTTGGTAAACTCGCTGTTTATACAAGTTCGACTTGATAGAGAAATAGCGCCTGCGTGAACAGATTGACCTTGTCAATCGCATGGTGCGCTCTCCTCTCCAAGTTATCGCATTGAGTAGTCCCAAGGATATCGCATGGCGAGGTCTCCAAGATATCGCATGGGCACATCAGTAGGAAATTCGCTTAGTTACATCACATAGAGGTCTCTGGGACCTCGCGGTAGGAGCTCCTATAAAAGTCGCATTGTAACCTCTCAGAGATATCGCGGAGAAGTCTGTGTTGCCTGGGTTGTAGTGTTTTTTTGTGAAAAATCGACATTTTGAGCTTCAAAACAACCATAACTGTGGCTTCCTTCCTCCAATCCACTGACATAGAAATCTTTAATCAAGATGTCGATTTTTCACAAAAAAACACTACAAGTGCCATGAAAACACCACTTCATTTTCAAATACTTAGTTAAGAATATTTCGAGAACTGATGCATAAAATGAAAAAACAATTACTGTGCTGAAATCAGTATAAAAATACCTTTGAATTGAGGTATCACTCACCCCATCTTCCCTATTCAAAAATTGGAGGTGGGGGTTGTAGCAGCAAGGGTTGAAGCGCTATGCGTCCGTAACCTATATCTTAAGTTGTCCCCCTCGAAACAGAAATCGACCTGTCCGAGCATTTCTATCGAAAAAATTTATTTCGTCTGTAATCTCGTCTGTTTCGTTTTCAAATGGCCACCCTGTATTAATACTCTAAAATGAACGTTCAATGCGACTTGACCTCGTGATTGATGATTGGAAAATTGAAACACTTTCTTTCGCCATCATTTTTTCCGGAGCCCCACACTACCGCTCCAATATATTACTATGATATATCGATATTACAGCATGCTGCGAATTACGTCGCTCTTGGAGTGTGATATTTTCTTGGAATAATATCTCTGTCGAAACCTGCTGCTTAAAAACTGTCTCCACGAAATGAATGATAGCTGTTACTGACAAGACCACTTCCCGGGAATAAATACAAAATATATTATTTCTTACTATACAAAACCTGGGTCGTATAATGCACGTAAGAGCGATATTTCACGGTTGGACCTTTTGGGGAACGGTGAGGATCAGGGTGGATAGTGGGAAATGTTATAGCCGGAATTCTGAGTACCGGCGGCGTTCACAAATAGTTTCTTGAGTGCTGATTATTTTAGTTTATCGCCATCTGTGCGAATAAGGGCCGACATGGGAATTGCAAAGGCTGGGAAAATGATAGTCGCATATAAATCCTTTTATTGTTGAACACAGACACGACAAAAATATAATAAACATGGTGCAGAGATATGGTTTGCAGTTCTTTTCAACGGAAACAATGGTTATCGCCACTGAATGTTGAGATGAAGCTTCAGAATATAGGTGATTTCATTTAAACAGTCATCAGACCTGTCGATTAAATTTCGTTTTGTCCACATTCCAGTCTATTTCATTCCTCATTATGACCAGAAACGAGGGTGAAAGATCTGGAGGTTGTAAATAGGCAGATGTATTTCGCAACACTGATTTTGACAGCTCACGCACGTTTCGTGTTTTGTGTCACTGTCAAACATCTTCAGTTTGATCTATAAATAACCATGAATCGTCTTACAAACGAACAACGCTTGCAAATCATTGAATTTTATTACCAAAATGCGTGCTCTGTAGAGAAAATTCATGTTCAATTCAATAGACCCCACTGAAGAGGCTATTCGGGCTATTGTGACTAAATTTCGAATCAAATTCACATTGTTGGACATTAAACCACCAACACGCTTACGCACAGTGCGAACTGAAGAAAATATCGCTGCTGTATCGGCCAGTGTTAGTGATGACTATCAATTATCGATTCGGCACCGTTCGCAGCAATTGGGCCTCTGTAACTCAACAACGTGGAAGAATTTCGGTGTGAAGCCTTTCAAGATACAGCTGGTGCAAGAATTGAAGCTACCACAACGCAAAATTTCAGGTGCATGGGTCCTTGAAAAGTAGGCGAAAAGTGTTCAGCGACGAAGCTCATTTTTGGCTCAATGGATACGTAAATAACCATAATTGCCGATTTCGTGAAGATCAGATAGAAGCATTGCAAAATCTACCAATGCATCCAGAAAAAGTAACTGTTTTGTGCGGATTATGGGCCGTTGGCATCATTGGACCGTAGTTCTCCAAAGATTTTGCGAATCGCGTAACTGTGAATGGTGAGCGCTACCGTGAGATGATAACCAACTTTTTTTGCCCAAAATGGAAGAGCTTGACTTGCATGACATGTGGTTTCAACAAGATGGTACCACATGCCACACAGCACGCGAACCAATGAGCCAATTGAGAGGCAAGTTCGGTGAACACTTCATTTTACGTTTGGGGCCGGTCAATTGACCATATTCACCGTCGCCATACTGTTGTGCGACAATACCAACTACCCAGGGTTCTAACATCGAATAACGAAAGTCACTAATTTCTTAGGACCGCGAAAGTTTAAATGGAAATATTTTGATGTCAGTTTTTTATTTTTAGATCTATTTCTTGCCGAATAAGATGTCTTATTGCCGATTAATTACTGACACAACAACCATGGCCTCCCCTATACTGATATCTACCCATATTTCCTGGATTTTAACACAAAATACTTAACCAAAGTTTACCACCAATTTTATATAACCTCTCATACCACATACGATACTAAAAATCTGATTGTATTTTTGATAAACGCAATATTTCTCCGTTGGAAACACTGGGTAGTTGGTATTGTCGCACAACAATATGGCGACGGTGAATATGGTCAATTTGGCCGCCTAGATAGTGCGATTTAACGCCTTTTGACTATTTTCTGTGGGGCTTTCTCAAGTATCACCTTTTGAATCGTGGTAAATCTCCATTCAAAAAGTGGTCTCTTTATTTCACGAGTAACTTCCCTAATTTACGGCGTAGAGACTTGATATTTTTTTTAATTGAAGTTGAAGAACGTCCCGAGGGCAAATGGTTTTCGTTTTTTCGATTTAATTGGTTTTTGAATTGAAAAAAACAGGGTGATCGTTAGATCTTTGCAATATTTGGGTTATTGAATATGTTTTTCGTTTTTCATGAGCACAAGCTATATTTTTGAACTAATCATCGTGAAAATTTTTGTAGTTTACAGAAGATTGAATTGCCGAGGGCAAATAGTTGCGATTTTTTCCCAAAAATGATGAATAACGGTCGAAACAAAATCATCAAGTGTAGTTTCCAAAACGGTGAAGTTCAACCTGTTTTTTTTTAATTGAAAAACTAATTAAATCGAAAAAGAGAAAACTAGTTGCCCTCAGGACGTTCTTCAACTCCTATTTAAAAAAAAATCGAGTCTCTACGTCGTAAATTAGGGTATAGTTACTCGTGAAATAAAGAGACCACTTTTTTTAATTTCCTTTAGCTCACGCCATCGAATGTCAACTATTACGTTTGTTACGCATGGATAGTTTTTTTACAAAGATCTATCTTAAATTGCATTTTCTGTTTCTCGTTTTTCCCAAGTTCAACCTGGTGTAATTCGACAACCCTTTTTGGGGGTTTGGGTCGATTTCATTCGAGGACGCTTATCTCTGGGGGCCTAATAGGACACTATACTAATTCGGAACAAACGGCAATGTTAGTTTAGTATTTTTTATTATCGAAATTGTCTGCAAGACATTCAAACATAAACATAACAAAATATAAATTGATAGTTGAACATTAAAATGAATTTTAGACAATATTCATCATTTATGTAAAACATAATTCAGTTCCTTGATGTAACCACTGGGTCCTACATAGGAATATGTCCCTCTGATACTTCCATCGCTGTAAAGGTCCTCGAATTGGGAATAAGGATTAATAGAAAGTCTGAAGGGTTGTTGTGGGTGGGGTACAGAGGCCCCCAATCGAAGATTGACATTGATGGGGTTGCTCCAAACTGCGACCACTGCAAAGCAGAGCACAAGTAAAATCTGAAAGAAAATATATATTTGATTACCAAAAAAATTCGTACAAAGAAATATCAGTTGAGATTTCTGTATTTCCAGACAGAACCAAGTCTTTTATATGGAAAAAATATTAGGTTTTTCCTGTTGACTTACTGTTATTTTCATGTTGATCTTGGAAGTTTGGGTTACTGAATCACAAGAACAGACTTCGTGTTTTACGTTTATATATGAACAAAAATGTATTTTTAAGTAAAGTCCAGTACGGAAGTCATTCCAGTGTTTACGTTTCAGTTCAATCTGATGAGAATTTGATGGAGGAAATGTGATGTGAGCTCAGTTTGCTTCAATATGTCTAAAAAGCTATTTATAATATGGTCCATCATCAATCAAAATATCATCAAAGCATGAGTATTCGTTTTGAACAGGAAAACATTCAAATATTTTGCAGTGTTCTCAACTATGAATTTACTTTTCATCACAAAAATCTATCGAATCAAAATTGCGGAACCAGCTAATAAATTGCCATGATAGGATTTTTCCACAAAGAAAAGTTTCAACCTCAAATGTAAAATGCTTTATTCTATTTCTGCCACGCGACAAAGTGGTACTTAACTTGGACCAAATGAGCGATATTAGGTTTTACGGGATGATTAGAAGTCGTTAATACATCGAACATCCATTCTATTTGTATTACAAGATCGTTAAATGAAAACGCCTCATTATCTGAATAGACGATAATATTTCTTTCTCCGCCGCCGCTGTCAAGAATGTTAGATGTCAAATACGGTTTGAAAGACATAGGATGAGAAAAATTCATCATTTGCCAGTGCAACTCGCGTCGACATCATGAACATCCTCTATGTGAGTACCAAAAGATAAATTTTTCATACTCCATCGTTTGATAAAATCATTCAAAAAATAAAAACTGGAACTCTTTTTGGCAATCTTTATTCAATCATAATAAATATGTTGCTACTAAGTTTTGAGATAGACAAAATGCAACAAATGTCATTTCGGCTTTATGGCTTGTCGAAATATTCTCTTTTCAGATCGTGATTTTTCTACTAGAAATAATCTTTGCTTCATTTTCAATGTGACGCCTTGTATGTTATTATTAATTTTTGAACATAGGGTATGAGTAGACATCTTTGGGTGTCAAATAAGCACTGAAAAAGGTTAAGACTGCTCTAGAAATGTTTTTATTTGAGTTTGCATTTGGTATAGTAGTAAATATTGGTCTTTGGTTTCCCTGATTTTTCTGTACACTTCTGACGAACGAATGCTGATGTTCCATTCAGAATTGACCGTTTCACGTGGAACTGGTGACCAAGTTTCGCTCAATTATGGTTACGATTATACTGATAGCTCATCACCGAAAACAGAAGTTTCTAAGCTTGTAACTTTTATCGAACCGTACCTATATGGTAGTTCAGGCCCAAGAACAACCAATAACAAAATTCCCGATGACAATGCCAGATGGGACATATCCACATCAGTAGTGTCATATCTCAAAACTTAAGTAGCAATCCTATTGACTTACACTCAGTTGCAGGAACGTCCATTATAATTTAAAAGTGTCATTAAAATGGACGTTCCTGCAACTGAGTGTATATCTAGCACCAAGCTAACCTCACCCGACCTAGACTAACCTTACCTACTCTAACCTATCCTAGTCCAACCTAACTTAATCTAACCTAAAATAATGTAACCTAACCTAACCTATTGGTCAATTACATATACGAAATATTCATCGTTATTATATTTTCAACAGATTACTTTACTATATTTCGCTTCTGCGTACTGCGAACAGAACCATTCGATCCACGTCCTGAATCAAAAAAATTCACAACACAAAATAACAAATGATTTACCGCTTCATCAAGTTGTACCTGTGAAGAGGGCAGGCAACCAAACTGTAAGAACTACACGAGAAATCCATCATAACGTGTACAAGTTCGTAAAATCTACATCGCAAGCAAACTCTCAGAAAAAAGAATATGAAAAAGAAAATACAGGACTAACATCAAACAAAACAAGCTCTAACTTATCATCTAAAGATCTGATTAAACCTTCAGTTCAAAGCTACAAAGATGTTACAATAAAATTGAACAACCGTGGTGAAGCAAGTAGAATTCTGCAATATCCAATTGATCAGCAATCAAACCATCCCTTCAAAAATGATTATCAACGAAACACATTAACCCACAATAATGAAATATCACCGGTTGGCAAAAAAGATGTCGGACTTCTTGATGCTACCACGCATCAACAAAGAGCAGCTGAACATCTTAAAGCATTGAGAAATGTTTTAGCCCTGCAACTTCAGAACTATAAGGGTGCTTTACCAAGAACCGAAGTTCCTGCCCAAACAGTTGAGCTTAGATCAAACGACAGGGTTATGACAAAGGGGACGAACCAAAGTAAAAAACGGCATGTGACTTATGACAGCTCCGATAGGAATATGAGAAAAAAATTGGACGTTATTGCAGCAGCGAAAGCATTGATGGAACTTTTGGATGCATAAAATGTTAAATTATCTTATTCTTTTCCGACTATAAGGAGCATTGTACATATGTTCAATTGTCCATAGGTTGTAATTTGTATTTCATTCAATAAATTATTTATTATTGTTATTGTTTTATTCAATAACAATCATCACAAGTCACTGGCAGATGGAGGGGGGGGGAGGCATGCCCTCCCTCTTGGACCACGAAATTGACAATAATCCCTTTATATGTATACTCCTATAACGTTGGTAAAAAATTTCTATCTATTCATGTCCCCCTGAAAAAAATCATTTTATCGCTTTCCATTTTTAAGATACAAAATAAAAACATAACATTTTCGCCATCTTTGAACATCGATATCTCCCTTACGTTTGTGGTAGATGCCATAATAATCTGTCTAAGAAATCAAATATAGTTTGATTTTGATGAAGTTTTTGTATAATCATTTATTATCCTCTGTTATTGTTGATAGATTTGAAAAAAAAATTGAGACAGATTTAGTCTCCGAAAGTGGAAGCAGCAGTAAAAAATCATTGTTTCTGGAAATGTAGGAAGTTGTAGCTTTCAAATAAAATTTTTCCGAATAATTTGAATAATACATAAACAAATGTAGAAAGTGATATGACTCAATTTGCAATAATTTCAGAGTTTTACGTTGAATTCGAGAAATGCAATAACACACAGAGGATTCCTTTTGAAAAAACAAAGTTGATATCACTTCACAATCTGATCTGCCAGGGCAATTAGAATATTTTAGAAAAATAGATTATTTGTTCTGCAAACTATTCTTCAAACAATTTCCTTGTAGAAAAACCTGTAAAAATCTCGACTTTTGTTAAATGTTGCCCATAATTCTAGACCTAATCTCCAACTGTCAAGAGCCCCGAGCACCTGTCCCTCATCTTTCCACGTACAATGAGGAAGAAATGAAAGATATTTCCACACGCCAGGGAACAATTTCTTAAATGGCCTCATATGTTCCAGATTATGGTTATATCAGTGGGAACATGCGTAGGGTAAAATGATATTATGTGAGAGCTAGAGGGTGTATATTTTTTCCCAACTTGGACAGGAAATTGCCTCTTCAGGACTCGTCCGAACCCTCATTTTTAACGAAGATATGTCTCTCAAAAATCCCCTCTGTTTTTAAGGTATCGACCTGGAGGTTTCTTGACCTCCTTTCATAAATTCGGCTTTTTCTTGCAGAATTTCACGTCGGCATGTATTCTGAAGGTCTGGCCCCGTTATAATGAAGACCAGTTTGGCGGTTTCGCCTGCGCCACTATTTGTTTTTACCAATAGACACATATTTAACCAATCAGTTCCTATTTGAAGAGAATTTCGTCGAATTATCCCTAATTAATGCAGCGGCTGTGGAGATACATGTTGGTCCAACAGCTCTAATTGACCATATTCACCGTCGCCATATTGTTGTGCGACAATACCAACTACCCAGGGTTCTCAACATCGAATAACGAAAGTCACTAATTTCTTAGGACCGCAAAAGTTTAAATTGAAATATTTTGGTGTCAGTTTTTTTATTTTTAGATGTATTTCTTGCCGAACAATTACTGACACAACAACCATGGCCTCCACTATTCTGATATCTACCCATATTTCCTGGATTTTATCACAAAATACTTAACCAAAGTTCACCACCAATTTTACATAACCTCTTATACCACATATCTACCATACTAATCTTAGACTTTGTCTAAGATACTAATAATCTGATAGTATTTTTGATAAACTCAATATTTCTCCGTTGGGAACACTGGGAAGTTGGTATTGTCGCACAACAATGTGGCGACGTCGAATAACGAAAGTCACTAATTTCTTAGGACCGCGAAAGTTTGAATGGACATATTTTGGTGTCAGTTTTTTATTTTGAGATCTATTTTTTGCTGAACAATTACTGACACAACAATCATGGCCTACACTATACTGATATCTACCCATATTTCCCGGATTTTATCACAAAATACTTAACCAAAGTTTACCACCAATTTTATATAACCTCTCATACCACATACCATACTAATCATAATAATTCTTTAATATATGATACTAATAATCTGATAGTACTTTTGATAAACTCAATATTTCTCCGTTGGGAACACTGGATAGTTGGTATTGTCGCACAACAATATGGCGACGGTGAATATGGTCAAATTGGAATTCGTCCAATGAAGTTCATTTTGTATGAAACATCTACTATTTAAATTCGATTGTTTTTGAGAGTTTCGAGAAAGACAATTCAACAGAACTACACCCTTTGCCACTTTCCTTGGTGGCTCCAAATGGAAGAATTGTTTCAATCTGTGACGATGTGTGTGTGCATCAATATTGAAGATCAGGTAAAACTTGCACTGGAAAACTACCTCCAAAGGCGAGGTCATTCGCCGAATATACATACCCTATTTTTTGAAAATTGTCGTTCATTTATAGTGGCTATAATACAGTGTGTCCCAAGTTTGAGTGCCTATTAGACGTTTCTGGAGAACTGGACATATTTTAAATCTAAAAATTGGGATTATGAAATTGTTCGAAATTCTCAACAGACCTAAAAAAATTTATGTGGTCAAAAAAATGTTTTTCCAAATTTTTCGTTTTCGATATGATTGAGTATTGAATGCTGAGTATTTTTCAGTCGAAACCATTGTATTCATTCAGATAGTTTTCACAATATCGAAAAAAACCTGAAAAAGTCAAATATGCATAGTCAGTACTGAGTATGTTTCATTCTGAACATCCCGAGTGTGAACCGTTCTCAAGACGTCAAAGTAGAAGAATGTGAAGAAGTCATGCATCTTTTGAATTAATTCAATAAATATCATTACATGGTGTTTCAAATTTTGTGTCGAAAACTGTGATCGAATATTGACCATAACTTCTGTTTTTTACATTAAGGACTGAAAGAGAATAAATTCGCTTTCACAAAAACGCCTATATCTCTTGAACCAATTGAGAAAAAATCAAAATTTGATCATAGTTAGCTTTGTTATGAACGTCAGAAACATGTGGAACATTCAAATTTCAAGCGAAGTGAAAACACGAGAATTTATAGTGAAACTTTTTCAAAATAATCAAAAATGGAGCTTAAAAAGAATCGCAAAAGAGGCTCGCGTTCGTCCGGAAACGGTATCAAGAGTTGTTAAGCGCTTCAACGAAGATCTTATAATTAACCGCAAGGAAGGAACCGAGGGGAAAAAGGGGTTTCATAGCCAAAAAAAAGTGAAGAAAGCCATCAGCCTTTTTCAGAAGAATCCTAACCTTTCAGGACGGAAAGTGGGTTGTTCGCAGTCAACCGTTCAGAAAATCAAGTCGAGTTGTGGGCTTAGAACATACAAAGTGCAAAAAGTGCCAGACAGGAACGGTGTAAGAAATTTTCGTTGGCCAAGGCTCTGTTGACTCGAAGATATACATCGAGGAATGCTTGAAGAAGCGACTTTTACCATTTTTACGTGAGCACGATGTGTCAACAATCTTTTGGCCAGATTTAGCTTCATGCCACTAGAGTAAGGCCACCAAGGAATGGTACGAAGCTAATGAGGTGGATTTTGTCCCCAAAGAGGCCAATCCACAAAATTGCCCAGAACTCAGGTCAATCGAAAGATATGGGGCCCTGGTAAAAAGAAAATTGAAGAAGATTAAGAAATCAACGAAAACATCAGCGGAATTCAAGCAAAAGTTGAAGACAGCATCCCGAAAGTGACTGAGAGCACTATAAGAAGCATGATGGGAAGAATTCCAGAAAAAATCCATGAATTTTGTAAAATATAGTTTTTGTTTTTTATTGTAAAAACAGTTTTCATTAGAATTAGAAGATGATTCGAAAATGAGTTTGATTTTCGAAATCGGTCCAGTGGTTCAAAAGATATAAGCGTTTTTTTGATAGCGAATTTATTCTCGTTTAGTCCTTAGAACCCTATTTCTTATGATTGCGTTGGATTCTGCGTGAAAAAATAGTGATGGAAATCGAAAAAAAGTTCTCACAAATTTATTTTCACTTCTGGTATAACCAAAAGTGCTCAGGCTCCAAAAATATTTCAAGTCTGTAGAGAATTGCGAATGATATCATAATCCCAATTTTCAGATTTCAAATATGTCCAGTTCTCCAGAAACGTCTGATAGGCACTCGAACTTTGGACACCCTGTATATCAGTACCGAAATCGTTGCATAATAATTATGGAAAATTTCCACCGCCGTCAAATTATATAGTAATATTTTTATTCTTCTGGTAAAAGAATTATGAATATTTGAAAAGACTAATCATCCGCTCTGCCCATTAGACAAATTGTTCCACCTAAAGCTTTAATTTCACCGAAAATCCTCCATGGCAGATCCTCTTCGTACAACGGTGACTGTCCACTATAAAATTCGCCGAAGACTTTGAATCTGTCCAGTCCAAAACCACAAGGTCGCCGGATTCTCGTGAATGAATTTTTACCTCATCCATTTTGCATTGACCTATCAGGAATAGAGGAAAACCAAAAATAGCTTATCCAATGGTAGCTTCCTGATCTTGAGGCAGTGACGATCAGCAATCTTGCACAGCCACTTTATCTTCGCTAATAGGAAAAAGTCCTATGAATTCGAGATACTCCGCGGATATTAAGACAGAAAAAACCGCACAGGATAAATAATAGTTGATTGAGGCTTCTAATAAAAGGGCTATTGCGTTTGGTGAATTCATTTCAGTGTGAAATATTCAACTGAGTAAGTACTCTTTCAGAATTTCATTTTCTCTAAATTAATTGAATTCATTGACAACCAATATAGGTACTTGTCAAATCAATATAGGTACTTATTAATCTAGAAGTCGTAAATGAGAAAATTGGACAAGGTATCCCTTCACTTGTTTTCATAAGTCATACGGATATAAGAGAAATCAAGCACAAGAATATCTCAAAAAAATTCAAAAATAATTTACAATATTGTAATTCTTCCTTCCCAGATTTTTCAAACAAAGACGGACAGTTTGAAACAAAAAGAACTGATGATTTATTTCCATGGGTTTTTCCAATTTCTTCTCGACTGTTCAAATGGAATCTCAAAAATCTCAATGCTACGAATTTGTTGCGCACAAAAAAGAAGTACATAATTTTTCCGACCCTGGTTTTCAATTCAACGTAATTGTAGTTAGAGGAAGCATCCACTTGCGAAAAATCATTCGATTCAGTTAATCCATCAAAGAAATAATAAAAAATAAACATTTTCCTCAACAAATAATGACTTTCAATCGAAACTTGAATAGTCTTTTATGACATACATCTTGATATTTCATTTCTGTAGAAATGTATTTTGAAAAAATGGGTAATCTTAAAGCACGGACGTAAAGTGAGGAGTTTCTGAGCACATTAGGCTGCTTTCTGAATTCAAATTTTTTCATGAAATCGAAAAAAAACACAAATACGCCACTAGAGCTAAGGAACATCTAAATGTCCCCTCATTGAGATTCTCATACCTCCAAAGAAACTCCCTATATACCCTGGTGAAGATCTACAACAAAATACCTGACACGATCAAACAGCTGCCTTTGAAAAAGATGGAGAGAGTGCTTTTCAACTATATGAAGGAAAGACCGTACTACTCCTTGAATGAATTTTTAAATACTTGATATCAAACTGTTTTTTTTTTTAAGTCTTGTTATTATTGTCATGCTTGTGATTGTATATTATATGTTTATGTCTGTTGTTTACATTGTAATTAGCTTATTAACTTGTTGACTGGCTCTACACCCTAACAGGGTTATTTATATTGGAGTGTTTAAATAAATGAAATGAAATGAAATTTGAATTTTCCATGATTTCACTCCAGATAACAAAATTTGGCCAACAAATTTCGGTATAATACCTCAAGAAAGAAAACATGAAGGCATTTTTTGCAGAATGAAACAAAAAACTTCGAAACGAACTAATGTGATTTTCTTTGTTACAGACAGATTATATACAACAGTAGTGTTCGATGTGTTTAACACAATGAAGATGATGAAGATAAATTTAATCTTCTTCTTTCTTCTTCTAATATGGATCGACTCGGCTATATCAAGTAAGTCAATAATGAATTATGGTTGTCAAAGGAAATATGACTAAACAATTTATTATTAACTAAGCGAATCTGGTATGCTAAATTTTTTATCACACACTCATTCTTCCTCGATAACTAGATAAAGAACCCCTCACAGATTTTTAGACATTGTTATTTAATAACCATTTTTTCAAAAGTTACTAACGAAAAAATGCAAGAATAAATAATAGAATTAAATTTTGAACAAATCTGTAATAGGTACTTTTTTTCGAAAGCTCAGTGGGAATCATTCAATCCTCATTTATATTTCATTGAGTGAACCTATTATAATAATATGGCGGGTTACAAATAATTCCTACAGTTCCTAAATGACTTAATGAAAATTTTTAACAACTTCAACATCCTGTTACTTTCCAACGATGGCTCTGAGGACTGTTTGAAGGAAGAAAAAATTTGTATTTTAGACAATCAATTATTCAGATTGATCTATATTTATGTGATTTGAAGTATCCGAAATTATTTGTACTGTGAACGAAGTGTATCATCAGCTTTCATCGACAATTTTTCATACATAATGTGCACTCGTTGTAAATCCAACTAATTGGAAGTCCTTGGATATCACAGCTGTACGAAGTCATTTTTGCCTTCTTTAATAGAAGAATATTCATCTTTCCCATAACGCAATAAACTGCTTCTCGCTTCTCATCCTTTTAGCAATTCATGTATTTCTACTATAACTTCTTTCATCAGCCCTGAAAAGCGTTGACTCATTTATTTTGATTATTCTAATAGGAATAATATCGTCATTACAAGCACGAATATGAATTTTCAAAACAGGTAGATTTATATTTGGAAATGGTGACAAAATCAATAAGGATAGAAATTGAATCATTCTTATGTTTAGTTGATTCGAATTCTGTGAATGCATTTGTCTCATTACAGTCGAAATAAATTTCAAGGCTCTTATGAAGAATGCATCATCAATTTCAGAGGACACCACAAGAGTGAAGCTCAGTGTAGTACCACTTCAGTGGTTCATTTCTTTCATGTTTTCATTTCATTCAATCAGATCAACATCGCCTATTTCATTTTTTGGAAACTATAGGCCTTATAAAGAAAGCAGTAGCCTAGACATTTGAAGTGAGGAACCCAGGTCCATCAAATCAACTCAAAATATAGTCTATAGTCCCCATACAATGTAGATTTCATAATATAAGGACTGGACGTGAATAAATTCGCTATCACAAAAACGCCTATATCTCTTGTTGAACCAATTCAGAAAAAATCAAAATTTGATCATAGTTAGCTTTGTTATGAACGTCAGAAACATTTGCTTCATAGATATTCCAATTCTCTGTCACAAAATGTGAAGCGAAGTGAAAACACGAGAATTTATTATGAAACTTTTTCAAAATAATCAAAAATGGAGCTTCAAAAAAATCGCAAAAGAGGCTCGTGTTCGTCCGGAAACGATATCAAGAGCTTCAACGAAGATCTTACAATTAACCGCAAGGAAGGAACCGGGAGGAAAAAGGGGTTTCATAGCCCAAAAAAAGTGAAGAAAGCCATCAGCCTTTTTCAGAAGAATTCTAACGTTTCAGGACGGAAAGTGGCCCAAATAGTGGGTTGTTCGCAGTCAACCGTTCAGAAAATCAAGTCGAGTTGTGGGCTTAGAACATACAAAGTGCAGAAAGTGCCAGACAGGAACGCTGTGAAGAATCAAGAAGCTAAATCAAGAGCAAAGAAATTAAAAAAAGATTTCTTGAAAAATTTTTCCTGTTGCGTGATGGACGACGAAACCTATGTCTTGGCTGATTTCTCGCAACTTCCTGGTCAGGAATTTTATACTGCTGATTCTCGTGAAAATGTTAACGAACAGTTTCGCGTGAAGAAACAAGCAAAGTTTCCTAAAAAATTCCTGGTTTGGCAAGCAATTTGCACTTGTGGGAAAAGGAACAAATTTTTCGTTGGCCAAGGCTCTGTTGACTCGAAGATATACATCGAGGAATGCTTGAAGAAGCGACTTTTACCATTTTTACGTGAGCACGATGTATCAACAATCTTTTGGCCAGATTTAGCTTCATGCCGCTACAGCAAGGCCACCAAGGAATGGTACGAAGCTAATGAGGTGGTTTTTGTCCCCAAAGAGGCCAATCCACCAAATTGCCCAGAACTCAGGCCAATCGAAAGTCTAAGAAATCAACGAAAACATTAGCGGAATTCAAGCAAAAGTGGAAGACAGCATCCCAGAAAGTGACTGAGAACAATATAAGAAACATGATGGGAAGAATTCCAGAAAAAATCCATGAATTTTGTGAAAAATAGTTTCGGTTTTTTTATTGTAAAAACAGTTTTCATTAGAATTAGAAGATGATTCGAAATGAGTTTGATTTTCGAAATCGGTCCAGTGGTTCAAAAGATATAAGCGTTTTTGTGATAGCGAATTTATTCTCGTTCAAAGTCCTTAAAATCTTCGTTGAAATTGCACTTCAATGTCAATTTTTGCAGGATCACCAGTGAAAACAGCTCGGCCAGCAGCCAACACGAAAAAAGTGACTTTGGATTTGTCATCAGGAAAAGGTGATGTAACCCAAATGATCTCGCAGGCCTTCGTGTCGGCAGTAACCGATTTTAAGACGCAACTACAACAAAACCTACCAGTTACCATATCATTCTTCGTGACTCCACCACCAAACACGAAGCAGAAATATGTAGCCAACACAGAAGTCGTCTTGAGAAATCTGATAGCTCAATGGGTTCAATTTCCCATGCAAGGGTATCTGAAGACCGAAGTGAAAGGAAAGGACGATGGAACTGTTGGAAGTATGACAATAACTGTGTCTATTTTGCCTCCTGTGGCAACCAAGAATACTAAACCTCCAAACTTTGGGTCAGTCAAAGTCGATCTGTCAAAACCAAACGTGGATATGATGCGGGAGCTGCGTCAAGTGTTAGCCATTGCCCTTCATATGCCAAGTGTGAGGGATAACGGAGATAGCTCTAACCGCATCAAATTGCAGATAATAGCACCAAAACAAACCACATCAACGAATGTGCACGATATAGTGGGTGCAGTTCAATCAGTTTTGAGCAGTTTGCTGCCAGAAACCCAATTTTCCCTCAAAATATCGGTGTCTCAATATCCTGACGGATCAATAAACTACATATACTGCATCATCAGCATCGATAAATCCCCAATACAGCGGAAAAACTCTTTCACTTATTCCTTAGATATCTCAGAAACAATTGAAGTTTTAGACGGTGAAATAAGCAACATCCTTCAAGATTTACAACCAGAAGCTGAAAGAATATTCAGTGAAAATCGACCAGTGTTTATTAGTCTCAACGTAAAACCACCACCAGGATCTAACAAACAGACTATCACTCGAATTATGGAAAGCGTTAGTTCGACAATAAATCGATATTTTTCAAACAAAATAGACATGAAAGCACAACTTCAAGAAAACTCCAGAAAAGAAATCACTTCCGCCACCTTAGATATCACAATTGAGCCCAGCAATACGATTAGCATCAATTTGAATCGACCTGGTGGCAATCTGGATGACCAGATAACCCGTGAAGTATCAAATTTGAAAGATGTGCTCAAATCCAAGAAACCAATAGTTAAAACAACATCTTTCACGGTAATCATCAAACCACCGTCAACCGCCGATGACAAAACTGCAGAAAAAATACTGCATGCCATTGGATCAACTTTCTCCGAAATATTCCCAGGAAACGAATTGAAGATTCAGATTAAAACAACGAAGAACGGTCAAGGAGTTCCCATCAAGATAACCATCATTATAACAGTTGAACAGAATGCTGTGGAACCAACTAAGAATGAAAAAATGGAACACATAGATCTTTTGAAACCGGGAAGTAACCTCATCAATGAAATAAGAACAATTTCAACAAATTTGAAGAATACTGTGAATAAGTACAACACCAACCCGCTCAAACTAACACTCGATATCACACCTCCGGATAATTCGAAGGACCAATTCATTACAGAAACAATGAAGACAATTTTGGCTGTAATAACTGAAGACTTTCCTGAAGACAAGATTAAATGTGAGGCAAGTGCACAAAAAACACCTCAAGGTAACCTAATAAATGTCAAAATAATCATCACAATAATACCAAGCACTAGCCTAGAAGAACCAGATAATCATAAACCTCCCACTATTGATTTAACCACATCTGAGAGTGATATGGTTACCAAAACCATGGATATACTACCAAAATTAAGCAAATTGATAAAAGAAAATCAACCAGCAAGTATTCGTTTGAAGATCCAACCAACTGGAAATGTGAAGAATGAAACTGTCAAACAAATGGTTAATACTATAATATCAATTTTCTCTCAAGCATACCCTCAAAATAAGCTGCAAGTGCAAGTGAAAATAGCCAAGGACAGTCAAGGTAACATCGAAGATATAACTGTCTTCGTTACGATAGAACCGACAAATAAAAAACCAGATCAAGAAACAACAGACAATGATGTTATTAACATCAATCTGGACGACCCCAAAAAGAAGCTCGTAGACCAAATTACCAACATTTTACCCACATTGAAGCCCAAAATTGAGGAAAAACAGGAGCAAGGCGAACCTTTCAATATAAACGTGAATATAAAACCGCCAAGAGATGCAACCACCGATTATGTCAAAAAGACGGCTAATACGGTCTTGACAATTATCTCCAAAATACTTACGGGGTCTGAAGTTGGAGTTACAGCTAAAATAACCAAAGACGGTACCGGTAAAATAACGGACATCAAACTCATAGTCACCATCAAACCAAAAAAATCAAATGAAACAACCCCAAAACCGGACTCATCCAATGAAATCACCTTGGACTTGTTCAAGCCTGGAACAGATGTGACGAAAGAAATATCAACAAGCTTGATGAATATCAAGAAACAAATAGATCCAACGAAACAGAAAGATAAGCCGGTAGATTTTCAACTGAACATTAAACCCCCTTCTGGATCTGATGACACCTTCGTAAGGAAAACTGTAAATATTATTTCAACTTTACTACCGAAATTATATCCAAATGACAAGATCGCATTGAACGTGAATATTTTAAAGAACAGCGATCAAACCATCAAAAATGTGAGAGTTTCCATCACTATTTCGCCACAAGAACCAGAAACCATTAGTACTACTCCAACGCCAAAAAATGTTCATAAAGTACAAATAGATTTGTCGAAACCTGGAACTGATGTCACTAAAGAAATAACAACCCAGTTGATCAAGGCAAAACCGGAAGTTATCAAAAAGACTCCTTACAATCAGCCAGGCACTTTACAACTAGATATCGAACCACCAAAAGATGCTACTGATGAATTTGCAAAAAAAACGGTCAATATAGTAACGACCTTTATTTCAAAGCTATTCCCAGATAAAAGAATTGTAGCAAAAGTACAGGCTTTGAAAACTCCTGATGGGACCATAACCAAAATGATCATAGTTATCAATATAGAACCTCCTACTAACACAGATGAAACAACTACATCTACTAGTCCTACCACTGCTATAGTTACTACTCCTCTAGACAAGAATACCATTAAATTCAATATAGACTTGTCCAATCCGGACACCGATTTAACCAACGAAGTGTTAATGAAACTACCTGACATCAAGGACGAAGTCATACTGAAGCATCCAAAGAACATACCGGTAAAAATAGAGTTCGACATTAATGTTCCTGTTAATCCAAGCGAAGACTTTGTGGAAAAAACAACTAAAACTATCCAGGAAACACTAAAAAGATTTTACCCTGAACTAGAAATCAAAGTAAAACTACTGAAAAACAGAAATAAAACTATAACCAATATGGTTGTGGTGTGCACAATAAAACCTGCAACCAAAGGCATTCTGCCGTTCGTAATCGGTGTGGTCACATTGAAACCAACAACAGAAAACGAAATTAATTCTGAAGCCACGACTCCAAGTGTTCTTACTACTCCCTCTGAAGAAGAACCAATAAAAGTAGAATTTGATCTCACCAAACCGAAATCAAATTTGGTGACAGATATCCTGACAGTTATCCCTCATATTCAAAAAGAAGTAGACAACAAACGACCTGCTAAGAAGCCTGTCAATATTGAATTTCAGGTGAAGCCTTCCAAAGATACGAATGAGAAAACGCTGAAGAAAGATATGAAGGACATTTTGGAAGTTTTAACGAAAAAATTCCCGAATGAAGAGATCAAAATCAATACTAAAATACAAAAGCGCAACGACAAGATAGATACTGTAACTTACTTCATAACAATCGAACCCAGTTCCACCACTGATGAGAAAGAACCCAAGGAATCGTCAACAACTCCTAGAGAAGAAACTACATCTGAAATTACTTCCGAAGCTACAACCCAAAATGTTCTCACAACTCCATCTGAAGAAGAACCAATAAAAGTCGATTTCGATCTTACCAAGCCGAAATCCAATTTGGTGTCAGATATATTGACAGTTATTCCGAATATTGAGAAAGAAGTAGACAACAAACGACCTACTAAAAAGCCTGTGAATATAGAATTCCAAGTGAAGCCTTCCAAAAATACAAATGAAAAAACGTTGAAGAAAGATATGAAGGACATTATGGAAGTATTGACGAAAAAATTCCCGAATGAAGAGATCAAAATCAACACTAAAATACAAAAACGCAACAACAAGATAGATACTGTAACTTACTTCATAACAATCGAACCCAGTTCCACCACTGACGAGAAAGAACCCAAGGAATCGTCAACAACTCCTAGAGAAGAAACTACATCTGAAATTACTTCCGAAGCTACAACCCAAAATGTTCTCACAACTCCATCTGAAGAAGAACCAATAAAAGTCGATTTCGATCTTACCAAGCCGAAATCCAATTTGGTGTCAGATATATTGACAGTTATTCCGAATATTGAGAAAGAAGTAGACAACAAACGACCTACTAAAAAGCCTGTGAATATAGAATTCCAAGTGAAGCCTTCCAAAAATACAAATGAAAAAACGCTGAAGAAAGATATGAAGGACATTATGGAAGTATTAACGAAAAAATTCCCGAATGAAGAGATCAAAATCAACACTAAAATACAAAAACGCAACAACAAGATTGATACTGTGACTTACTTCATAACAATCGAACCCAGTTCCACCACTGACGAGAAAGAACCCAAAGAATCGTCAACAACTCCTAGAGAAGAAACAACATCTGAAATTACTTCCGAAGCTACAACCCAAAATGTTCTCACCACTCCGTCTGAAGAAGAACCAATTAAAGTAGATTTCGATCTAACCAAACCGAAATCCAACTTGGTGAAAGATATTCAGACAGTTATCCCACATATTCAAAAAGAAGTAGACAACAAGCGACCTACTAAAAAGCCTGTGAATATAGAATTCCAAGTGAAGCCTTCCAATAATACAAATGAAAAAACGCTGAAGAAAGATATGAAGGACATTATGGAAGTATTAACGAAAAAATTCCCGAATGAAGAGATCAAAATCAACACTAAAATACAAAAACGCAACAACAAGATAGATACTGTAACTTACTTCATAACAATCGAACCCAGTTCCACCACTGACGAGAAAGAACCCAAGGAATCGTCAACAACTCCTAGAGAAGAAACTACATCTGAAATTACTTCCGAAGCTACAACCCAAAATGTTCTCACAACTCCATCTGAAGAAGAACCAATAAAAGTCGATTTCGATCTTACCAAGCCGAAATCCAATTTGGTGTCAGATATATTGACAGTTATTCCGAATATTGAGAAAGAAGTAGACAACAAAAGACCTACTAAAAAGCCTGTGAATATAGAATTCCAAGTGAAGCCTTCCAAAAATACAAATGAAAAAACGCTGAAGAAAGATATGAAGGACATTATGGAAGTATTAACGAAAAAATTCCCGAATGAAGAGATCAAAATCAACACTAAAATACAAAAACGCAACAACAAGATAGATACTGTAACTTACTTCATAACAATCGAACCCAGTTCCACCACTGACGAGAAAGAACCCAAGGAATCGTCAACAACTCCTAGAGAAGAAACAACATCTGAAATTACTTCCGAAGCTACAACCCAAAATGTTCTCACCACTCCATCTGAAGAAGAACCAATTAAAGTCGATTTCGATCTTACCAAGCCGAAATCCAATTTGGTGTCAGATATATTAACAGTTATTCCGAATATTGAGAAAGAAGTAGACAACAAACGACCTACTAAAAAGCCTGTGAATATAGAATTCCAAGTGAAGCCTTCCAAAAATACAAATGAAAAAACGCTGAAGAAAGATATGAAGGACATTATGGAAGTATTAACGAAAAAATTCCCGAATGAAGAGATCAAAATCAACACTAAAATACAAAAACGCAACAACAAGATAGATACTGTAACTTACTTCATAACAATCGAACCCAGTTCCACCACTGACGAGAAAGAACCCAAGGAATCGTCAACAACTCCTAGAGAAGAAACAACATCTGAAATTACTTCCGAAGCTACAACCCAAAATGTTCTCACCACTCCATCTGAAGAAGAACCAATTAAAGTCGATTTCGATCTTACCAAGCCGAAATCCAATTTGGTGTCAGATATATTGACAGTTATTCCGAATATTGAGAAAGAAGTAGACAACAAAAGACCTACTAAAAAGCCTGTGAATATAGAATTCCAAGTGAAGCCTTCCAAAAATACAAATGAAAAAACGCTGAAGAAAGATATGAAGGACATTATGGAAGTATTAACGAAAAAATTCCCGAATGAAGAGATCAAAATCAACACTAAAATACAAAAACGCAACAACAAGATAGATACTGTAACTTACTTCATAACAATCGAACCCAGTTCCACCACAGACGAGAAAGAACCCAAGGAATCGTCAACAACTCCTAGAGAAGAAACAACATCTGAAATTACTTCCGAAGCTACAACCCAAAATGTTCTCACAACTCCATCTGAAGAAGAACCAATAAAAGTCGATTTCGATCTTACCAAGCCGAAATCCAATTTGGTGTCAGATATATTGACAGTTATTCCGAATATTGAGAAAGAAGTAGACAACAAAAGACCTACTAAAAAGCCTGTGAATATAGAATTCCAAGTGAAGCCTTCCAAAAATACAAATGAAAAAACGCTGAAGAAAGATATGAAGGACATTATGGAAGTATTAACGAAAAAATTCCCGAATGAAGAGATCAAAATCAACACTAAAATACAAAAACGCAACAACAAGATAGATACTGTAACTTACTTCATAACAATCGAACCCAGTTCCACCACTGACGAGAAAGAACCCAAGGAATCGTCAACAACTCCTAGAGAAGAAACTACATCTGAAATTACTTCCGAAGCTACAACCCAAAATGTTCTCACCACTCCGTCTGAAGAAGAACCAATTAAAGTAGATTTCGATCTAACCAAACCGAAATCCAACTTGGTGAAAGATATTCAGACAGTTATCCCACATATTCAAAAAGAAGTAGACAACAAACGACCTACTAAAAAGCCTGTGAATATAGAATTCCAAGTGAAGCCTTCCAAAAATACAAATGAAAAAACGCTGAAGAAAGATATGAAGGACATTATGGAAGTATTAACGAAAAAATTCCCGAATGAAGAGATCAAAATCAACACTAAAATACAAAAACGCAACAACAAGATAGATACTGTAACTTACTTCATAACAATCGAACCCAGATCCACCACTGACGAGAAAGAACCCAAGGAATCGTCAACAACTCCTAGAGAAGAAACTACATCTGAAATTACTTCCGAAGCTACAACCCAAAATATTCTCACAACTCCATCTGAAGAAGAACCAATAAAAGTCGATTTCGATCTTACCAAGCCGAAATCCAATTTGGTGTCAGATATATTGACAGTTATTCCGAATATTGAGAAAGAAGTAGACCACAAACGACCTACTAAAAAGCCTGTGAATATAGAATTCCAAGTGAAGCCTTCCAAAAATACAAATGAAAAAACGCTGAAGAAAGATATGAAGGACATTATGGAAGTATTAACGAAAAAATTCCCGAATGAAGAGATCAAAATCAACACTAAAATACAAAAACGCAACAACAAGATAGATACTGTAACTTACTTCATAACAATCGAACCCAGTTCCACCACTGACGAGAAAGAACCCAAGGAATCGTCAACAACTCCTAGAGAAGAAACTACATCTGAAATTACTTCCGAAGCTACAACCCAAAATGTTCTCACAACTCCATCTGAAGACGAACCAATAAAAGTCGATTTCGATCTTACCAAGCCGAAATCCAATTTGGTGTCAGATATATTGACAGTTATTCCGAATATTGAGAAAGAAGTAGACCACAAACGACCTACTAAAAAGCCTGTGAATATAGAATTCCAAGTGAAGCCTTCCAAAAATACAAATGAAAAAACGCTGAAGAAAGATATGAAGGACATTATGGAAGTATTAACGAAAAAATTCCCGAATGAAGAGATCAAAATCAACACTAAAATACAAAAACGCAACAACAAGATTGATACTGTGACTTACTTCATAACAATCGAACCCAGTTCCACCACTGACGAGAAAGAACCCAAGGAATCGTCAACAACTCCTAGAGAAGAAACAACATCTGAAATTACTTCCGAAGCTACAACCCAAAATGTTCTCACAACTCCATCTGAAGAAGAACCAATAAAAGTCGATTTCGATCTTACCAAGCCGAAATCCAATTTGGTGTCAGATATATTGACAGTTATTCCGAATATTGAGAAAGAAGTAGACAACAAAAGACATACTAAAAAGCCTGTGAATATAGAATTCCAAGTGAAGCCTTCCAAAAATACAAATGAAAAAACGCTGAAGAAAGATATGAAGGACATTATGGAAGTATTAACGAAAAAATTCCCGAATGAAGAGATCAAAATCAACACTAAAATACAAAAACGCAACAACAAGATAGATACTGTAACTTACTTCATAACAATCGAACCCAGTTCCACCACTGACGAGAAAGAACCCAAGGAATCGTCAACAACTCCTAGAGAAGAAACAACATCTGAAATTACTTCCGAAGCTACAACCCAAAATGTTCTCACCACTCCATCTGAAGAAGAACCAATTAAAGTCGATTTCGATCTTACCAAGCCGAAATCCAATTTGGTGTCAGATATATTAACAGTTATTCCGAATATTGAGAAAGAAGTAGACAACAAACGACCTACTAAAAAGCCTGTGAATATAGAATTCCAAGTGAAGCCTTCCAAAAATACAAATGAAAAAACGCTGAAGAAAGATATGAAGGACATTATGGAAGTATTAACGAAAAAATTCCCGAATGAAGTGATCAAAATCAACACTAAAATACAAAAACGCAACAACAAGATTGATACTGTGACTTACTTCATAACAATCGAACCCAGTTCCACCACTGACGAGAAAGAGCCCAAGGAATCGTCAACAACTCCCAGAGAAGAAACAACATCTGAAATTACTTCCGAAGCTACAACCCAAAATGTTCTCACCACTCCGTCTGGAGAAGAACCAATCAAAGTAGATTTCGATCTAACCAAACCGAAATCCAACTTGGTGAAAGATATTCAGACAGTTATCCCACATATTCAAAAAGAAGTAGACAACAAACGACCTACTAAAAAGCCTGTGAATATAGAATTCCAAGTGAAGCCATCCAAAAATACAAATGAAAAAACGCTGAAGAAAGATATGAAGGACATTATGGAAGTATTAACGAAAAAATTCCCGAATGAAGAGATCAAAATCAAAACTAAAATACAAAAACGCAACAACAAGATAGATACTGTAACTTATTTCATAACAATTGAACCCAGTTCCACCACTGACGAGAAAGAACCCAAGGAATCGTCAACAACTCCTAGAGAAGAAACAACTTCTGAAATTACTTCCGAAGCTACAACCCAAAATGTTCTCACCACTCCGTCTGAAGAAGAACCAATTAAAGTAGATTTCGATCTAACCAAACCGAAATCCAACTTGGTGAAAGATATTCAGACAGTTATCCCACATATTCAAAAAGAAGTAGACAACAAACGACCTACTAAAAAGCCTGTGAATATAGAATTCCAAGTGAAGCCATCCAAAAATACAAATGAAAAAACGCTGAAGAAAGATATGAAGGACATTATGGAAGTATTAACGAAAAAATTCCCGAATGAAGAGATCAAAATCAACACTAAAATACAAAAACGCAACAACAAGATTGATACTGTGACTTACTTCATAACAATCGAACCCAGTTCCACCACTGACGAGAAAGAGCCCAAGGAATCGTCAACAACTCCTAGAGAAGAAACAACATCTGAAATTACTTCCGAAGCTACAACCCAAAATGTTCTCACCACTCCGTCTGAAGAAGAACCAATAAAAGTCGATTTCGATCTTACCAAGCCGAAATCCAATTTGGTGTCAGATATATTGACAGTTATTCCGAATATTGAGAAAGAAGTAGACAACAAACGACCTACTAAAAAGCCTGTGAATATAGAATTCCAAGTGAAGCCTTCCAAAAATACAAATGAAAAAACGCTGAAGAAAGATATGAAGGACATTATGGAAGTATTAACGAAAAAATTCCCGAATGAAGAGATCAAAATCAACACTAAAATACAAAAACGCAACAACAAGATAGATACTGTCACTTACTTCATAACAATCGAACCCAGTTCCACCACTGACGAGAAAGAGCCCAAGGAATCGTCAACTCCTAGAGAAGAAACAACATCTGATATTACTTCCGAAGCTACAACCCAAAATGTTCTCACCACTCCGTCTGAAGAAGAACCAATTAAAGTAGATTTCGATCTAACCAAACCGAAATCCAACTTGGTGAAAGATATTCAGACAGTTATCCCACATATTCAAAAAGAAGTAGACAACAAACGACCTACTAAAAAGCCTGTGAATATAGAATTCCAAGTGAAGCCTTCCAAAAATACAAATGAAAAAACGCTGAAGAAAGATATGAAGGACATTATGGAAGTATTAACGATAAAATTCCCGAATGAAGAGATCAGAATCAACACTAAAATACAAAAACGCAACAACAAGATAGATACTGTAACTTATTTCATAACAATTGAACCCAGTGCCACCACTGACGAGAAAGAACCCAAGGAATCGTCAACAACTCCTAGAGAAGAAACAACTTCTGAAATTACTTCCGAAGCTACAACCCAAAATGTTCTCACCACTCCATCTGAAGAAGAACCAATAAAAGTCGATTTCGATCTTACCAAGCCGAAATCCAATTTGGTGTCAGATATATTGACAGTTATTCCGAATATTGAGAAAGAAGTAGACAACAAACGACCTACTAAAAAGCCTGTGAATATAGAATTCCAAGTGAAGCCTTCCAAAAATACAAATGAAAAAACGCTGAAGAAAGATATGAAGGACATTATGGAAGTATTAACGAAAAAATTCCCGAATGAAGAGATCAAAATCAACACTAAAATACAAAAACGCAACAACAAGATTGATACTGTGACTTACTCCATAACAATCGAACCCAGTTCCACCACTGACGAGAAAGAGCCCAAGGAATCGTCAACAACTCCTAGAGAAGAAACAACATCTGAAATTACTTCCGAAGCTACAACCCAAAATGTTCTCACCACTCCGTCTGAAGAAGAACCAATTAAAGTAGATTTCGATCTAACCAAACCGAAATCCAACTTGGTGAAAGATATTCAGACAGTTATCCCACATATTCAAAAAGAAGTAGACAACAAACGACCTACTAAAAAGCCTGTGAATATAGAATTCCAAGTGAAGCCTTCCAAAAATACAAATGAAAAAACGCTGAAGAAAGATATGAAGGACATTATGGAAGTATTAACGAAAAAATTCCCGAATGAAGAGATCAAAATCAACACTAAAATAGAAAAACGCAACAACAAGATAGATACTGTCACTTACTTCATAACAATCGAACCCAGTTCCACCACTGACGAGAAAGAGCCCAAGGAATCGTCAACAACTCCTAGAGAAGAAACAACATCTGAAATTACTTCCGAAGCTACAACCCAAAATGTTCTCACCACTCCATCTGAAGAAGAACCAATAAAAGTCGATTTCGATCTAACCAAACCGAAATCCAACTTGGTGAAAGATATTCAGACAGTTATCCCACATATTCAAAAAGAAGTAGACAACAAACGACCTACTAAAAAGCCTGTGAATATAGAATTCCAAGTGAAGCCTTCCAAAAATACAAATGAAAAAACGCTGAAGAAAGATATGAAGGACATTATGGAAGTATTAACGAAAAAATTCCCGAATGAAGAGATCAAAATCAACACTAAAATACAAAAACGCAACAACAAGATAGATACTGTAACTTACTTCATAACAATCGAACCCAGTTCCACCACTGACGAGAAAGAACCCAAGGAATCGTCAACAACTCCTAGAGAAGAAACTACATCTGAAATTACTTCCGAAGCTACAACCCAAAATGTTCTCACAACTCCATCTGAAGAAGAACCAATAAAAGTCGATTTCGATCTTACCAAGCCGAAATCCAATTTGGTGTCAGATATATTGACAGTTATTCCGAATATTGAGAAAGAAGTAGACCACAAACGACCTACTAAAAAGCCTGTGAATATAGAATTCCAAGTGAAGCCTTCCAAAAATACAAATGAAAAAACGCTGAAGAAAGATATGAAGGACATTATGGAAGTATTAACGAAAAAATTCCCGAATGAAGAGATCAAAATCAACACTAAAATACAAAAACGCAACGACAAGATTGATACTGTAACTTACTTCATAACAATCGAACCCAGTTCCACCACTGACGAGAAAGAACCCAAAGAATCGTCAACAACTCCCGAAGAAGAAACTACAACTGAAATAACTTCCGAAGTTACAACCCAAAATGTTCTTACCACTCCGTCTGAAGAAGAACCAATAAAAGTCGATTTCGATCTAACCAAACCGAAATCCAACTTGGTGAAAGATATTCAGACAGTTATCCCACATATTCAAAAAGAAGTAGACAACAAACGACCTACTAAGAAGCCTGTCAACATTGAATTTCAAGTAAAGCCTACCAAGGATACGAATGAAAAAACACTGAAGAAAGATATGAAGAACATTTTGGAAGTTTTAACGAAAAAGTTCCCGAATGAAGAGATAAAAATCAATACTAAAATACAAAAACGCAACAACAAGATAGATACTGTAACTTACTTCATAACAATCGAACCCAGTTCCACCACTGACGAGAAAGAACCCAAAGAATCGTCAACAACTCCCGAAGAAGAAACTACAACTGAAAAAACTTCCGAAGTTACAACCCAAAATGTTCTTACCACTCCGTCTGAAGAAGAACCAATAAAAGTCGATTTCGATCTAACCAAACCGAAATCCAACTTGGTGAAAGATATTCAGACAGTTATCCCACATATTCAAAAAGAAGTAGACAACAAACGACCTACTAAGAAGCCTGTCAACATTGAATTTCAAGTAAAGCCTACCCAGGATACGAATGAAAAAACACTGAAGAAAGATATGAAGAACATTTTGGAAGTTTTAACGAAAAAGTTCCCGAATGAAGAGATAAAAATCAATACTAAAATACATAAACGCAACAACAAGATTGATAATGTAACTTACTTCATAACAATCGAACCCAGTTCCACCACTGACGAGAATGAACCCAAAGAATCGTCAACCACTCCCGGAGAAGAAACTACAACAGAAATAACTTCCGAAGCTACAACCCAAAATGTTCTCACCACTCCTTCTGAAGAAGAACCAATAAAAGTCGATTTCGATCTAACCAAACCGAAATCCAATTTGATTTCAGATATATTGACAGTTATTCCGCATATTCAAAAAGAAGTAGACAACAAACGACCTACGAAGAAGCCTGTCAATATCGAATTTCAAGTGAAGCCTACCAAAGATACGAATGAAAAAACGCTGAAGAAAGATATGAAGGACATTATGGAAGTATTAACGAAAAAATTCCCGAATGAAGAGATAAAAATCAACACCAAAATACAAAAGCGCAACAACAAGATAGATACTGTAACTTACTTCATAACAATCGAACCCAGTTCCACCACTGACGAGAATGAACCCAAAGAATCTTCAACAACTCCTAAAGAAGAAACGAAGGATTTCGATAAGAGCGAAAAAATAGTACAGAAAGAACCATCAACAACGTATCCCACGAAAAATTTATTCAAAGAATACACAACAGAGCATGAGAGGTCTACAATCACTGAACAAACTGTTGACGACATTGAGAAAATGACTACCACACCTAGAGAAGAATCATCAGTTTCGTTCGAGGATGAAACATTCAAGGAGTCTACCACAACCGAGAAAGAAAGCACAACTAGAGATAGTGGTAAAAAATTACCCCAAACAACCTTGACAACGGAAGGTACGTCTGAAATAACCGAAACTACCCAGGGAGAAATGCATACAGAAACCACAACCCCTACATCATCATTATTGAAAGACATAATGAATAAGTTCACCACTCCTGGCATATTGAAATGGATTACTGGTTCAAAAGAGACTGGAGATGTTACTTCTACTACACCGTCTACGTCCGAAGAAGGTAAAACTGGTATGCCAACCGGTGATCAAACTCCTTTCGGAACGACTACTGCTCCGGTAAAAGTAACAACAGGAAGAGATAAAGTTATTAACATAGGCATAGATTTGACGAAGCCAGGAACGAATTTCGAGGACAATATAGAAGGAGTCATTCCAAATATTGCACCAACTATCACCTCAGTTTTGAAGGAATCTCGCCCTGTCACTTTATCATTCGAAATAAAGCCTCCAACTGGTTCAGATCCAAGTTACATAGATGTTACCACTCAGAGTCTTCTGAGCATTCTAACAAAGCATTTCCCTAACGATAAAATCAATATTAAAACCAAAGCTCAGAAAGATCCTCAGGGTTATATTACTCAAATTGTGATACAAATTGTTATTGAGCCATCCAAACCGCAAAAACCTAAAGACAACAATGTGGATATCGACATATCAAAACCAGGATCTTCTTTACCAGATGAAGTTTCATATATTTTACCGAATATTTTACCTAAGGTGACAACTGCTCTGAACAATAATAAACCTGCAACCATAACATTCACAATCAAACCACCAACTCAGACAACCGAAAATGGTTTGCAAATTATGATTGAACCTTTGCAGGAAGTGATCAGAAAATTCTTCCCAGATAACGAAGTGAAAATTAAATTGAATGCCAATAAAAATCCACAAGGATACATAAGCCAGATAACAGTACAGATCATCGTAATACCAGCTCCCAAAGACACAACGGGAGATGATGATATAGATCTGACCAAACCAGGAACCACTTTGGTCACAGAATTCAATAAACTGTTTCCCAAAATGCTACCAAATATAACCAAAACTCTGCAGGATAACAAACCGATATCGATCACTTTTAAAGTCAAACCAAGTACTGGGATGACCGAGAGTTACTTACCAGTCATTATCAGTACGCTGGAAAGTATTTTGACACAAGATTTTCCCAGAAATAAGATCACCGTTGATGTAAACTCAGAAAAAGATACAAGAAACCACTTGAAGGAAATAGTAATAATTATTAGAATCGAACCGTCTCCAACAGAAAAAGGAAAAAATGTGGATATAGATTTAGGGAAACCAGGGACATCATTGGTGAATGAAGTTAAAGAAGTCATTCCCAACATTTTACCAGATGTGACAGAAAAACTATCCAACAAGCAGCCAGTAACTCTCAATTTCAATATAAGACCGCCAACTGGCACAACTGAAAGCTACCTAGAAAATATACCAAAAACGCTTGAGACAATATTAACGCAATATTTCCCAAACAACAAGATCAGTTTCAAAATAAGCACGAGCAAGGATCCCCAGGGATATATCACCGTTATACTTGTAGATATAACAATTGAACCATCGGAAACCAGAGATCCTACAGAAAAAAAAGTAGATATAGACTTGACAAAACCTGGAAGAACTTTAACGGATCAAGTGAATGACAAACTGCCCATCATAATGAATGATATAACAGATCAACTGAAGGCCAATCGTCCTACAACTTTGATTTTCAAGATAAAACCACCTCGTGGATCTACTGAAAGCTATCTACAAGAGCTGGCTAACTCCGTGGTGACTATTCTTACAGGCTACTTCCCCGAGAACGAAATCACGGTTAAATTGAATGCGGAGAAAGACTATATATCTGACGTAACTCTGGAGATCACTCTAAAACCTTCAACGACTCCAGCAGGAGATGATCAAGTAGATATTGACTTGACAATACCAGGAACTACTCTGATCAAGCAAATTCAAGAGAAAATGCCGAATATTCGAAACCATATTACGAATAAACTAAACACTCAACATCCTGTGACAGTCACTTTCAAAGTGAAGCCGCCTTCTGGATCTACTGAAAGTTACCTTCAAGAGTTGACCGATAGTGTTACGACCATCCTCACGAAATACTTCCCTAATAACAAAATTTCGCTTAAAATGAACGCAGACAAAAATTCTCGAGGATACATAACTGAAGTCACACTGGAAATAACTCTAAACCCATCGTCACTACCGCAAGGTAATGATGTAGATATAGATTTAACAAAGCCTGGAACCACTTTGGTACAACAATTCAGAGACAAAATGCCTGATATAACGACAAATGTGAAGGAAAGCCTGAAAACCAAACAACCAGTTACTCTGAGTTTCAACATAAAACCTCCTACTGGTTCTACTCAAAGTTACCTAGATCAGTTGACTAATTCTGTAATGACCATTATGTCGAAGAACTTCCCTGCTAACGAGATTTCCGTCAAAGTGAATACGCAGAAAGACCCACAAGGGTATATAACTGTAGTGACCTTAGAAATTATCTTCCAACCTTCCACAGCTCCAGATAGCCGTGATGTAGATATAGATCTGTCAAAACCAGGAGTCACTTTGACCAACCAAATAGACAAAGTCATGCCAAACATGCTTCCGCACATCAGGAAGGACTTGACTAACAATAAACCTGTAACCCTGAGTTTCAAAATAAAACCACCACCCAGAACGACCCAGAATTACATACAAAAAGTTTCTGAAACTTTAGAAACTTTATTTGGACAATATTTACCCAACAACGAAATATCCATCAAAGTAAATGCTCAACAGAATTCGCAGAACTACTTCACTCTTATAAATATTCAAATAACCATACAACCATCGGAATCACAATTACCTCAAAAGAGAAATATTGAAATTGATTTAACTAACCCTAATGTGGACTTCTACAACGAATTGAGTGGACACTTGACTGCTATTCCATCCGAGGTCACCTCGAGTTTGGGAAATGGAAAACCTGTGAATATTACCATAGGCGTTAAGCCTCCCCATAGGTCAACAGAAGATTTCATTCACACAAGCATACAGCCTTTGGAATCTTTGTTGAAGAAAATTTTCCCTAGTTACCAAATCAATATCGAAACAAGTGCAGAAAAGAATTCGCAAGGTTACATCTCTGACATTTTGTTCGTTGTGGTTATCCAACCTGCAGAACAACCCAAAGGATACAGTGTGGACATTAATATGTCAAATTCAAGGTATACACTAATGGAACAAATAAATAATATTATTCCAAACATCTTACCGAACATACAGGACGATTTGAGCAGTGGTGAATCGATTACATTAAGTTTCAAGGTTCTTCCACCAAATAGGTCCGGTCAGGGTTATCTAAAAACTTTAACTGACGCTTTGGTTCCTATTTTGAGTAAATTCTTCCCCGAAAACGGAATGGGAATTAAAACCAGTGCTCAGAAGAACTCGCAAGGCTACTTAATCAACATAATTGTTGATGTAACTATTAAATCTAATGTTGAACTAAGCAAAGTGGATATTGATTTGTCCATACCAGGACGTACTTTAAGAAGGGAAGTTTCTAATGTAGTACCTCAAATTGCACCACATTTGAAAGGAGATCTTCAGCGGGGTAAACCAGTCACACTAAGATTCAACATAAGACCCCCAATGAATTCTGGCAAATCATACCAAAACCAAGTGACTAATGAGTTGGTATCATTGCTGCCAAAATACTTCCCATACAATAGAATGAGTGTCAAAACCTCAACATCGATGGATTCCCAAGGATTTATATCGGTTATAGTTGTGAATATCTCCATTCAACCTTAAATCAGCATGTCCACAAGAATCTCCGCACCAAAGTCTACATCCAAATGGAAAAATTGATCTTATTTTCATATAATACAGTTTACTGAGAATGCCTGTATAGTTTAAAAATTGTTATTCTATTAGTTTTAAGAAATAAAAGCAGAGGAAAAATCAATATTTTCCATTTATTTTATTCCTTGTCCAATTAGTGTTCAAAATTGAATATTCCAAATGAACACGTAGTAGGTAATATAAATTAGCAATAAAGCAAACTGCGAAAATTTCAGTAATATCATTGACTATTCTCCTCAGGAAGTTTCAACCAATTATAATTATGCAAATCCCTTAGCGACTATATGAATACTCAGTGGTAACATCCCGAGTGTATGCCAAATACTTGAATATTATATGACATTACAGGTGTGAAAATATTCGAATATTTGGCATGCAAGAGGAAAATGTGAAGGACTATACGCGGAAAAAATTTCACACAATATTCTGCGGTTCCGAACATAATCGTAATTTGAATAAATGAAAGCTTTTTCACAATTATTCCACCAGTAATGTTTCGAAAATGTCAGTTGGGCAGTAATGATGGAACCTGGCTTTTGCTCCAGTTTCGAAGGCTCGACTAAGTTAGGAATCTCTTTGGTAGAATGAGATCAGAAAGGCCAAAAGGCTCTAACAAGCTTATTGTGAACAGCTCATTTCACTCCCAGAGCAGCCAGATTGCAGAGGAGGGGAATAAACCCAAAGATATCGCACAAGAAACCCCAATCCTACACTGAAAGAGAACAAGAGAGAACGCTTCTTCTCAAAACGCATTTTCCTGGTTGTATCCATAACTAGTAACGAAGCAGCATTAAACTATACCAAGAATTCCTCTAATGACTAATGAGCATTGAGATATTGATAGGAAACTCTCCATCATTTGGTGATGATAACAAAAAGTATCATAGCATAGGGTATCCAAAAGATGGCGAAGGTCAAAAATTATCTTCCTACCGAAAATAGGGAAGAAAGACGGCACTGGTCTTCCAGATCCATCTGGAGAATACATCACTTCATTCACGTCATCTTACTTACGTGGAAGGGCAAATCAAAGAAGACTGTCCTGTGTCAGCTGACGGAAGTCATAAGAAATCGCAATATGTTCCTTCCTGGACATATCTGGGACCTTTGACAGCACATCCCATGTGTCAGAGGAGCTCTTGAATGACGAAGGTTAATGTGTATGTATATGGAGTGTTAACAATGAGAATAGCTGAGACACAGTCACTCTCAGAACACCTGGAGGAAAGTATATCAATATAAATCCCAAAAAGACAATACTAGTGCCATTTACCAGGAGAAAGAAATTTTCTCTCAAGGCATTAATAATGAACGGGACTGCCCTAACCCCAACGAACCAGACCAAATATCTAGGTGTTATATTCGATCAAAAACTCTCTTGGAGTCCACACCTCGAGGCTGTGATCAGTAAGGGCCAGCGAGCTCTCTTCACATGCCAGAGAATGGTCGGAAAAACGTGGGGGCTTAAACCAGAACTGACCAACTGGATCTACAAATCCATCGTTCGGCCAATCATTAGCTATGCAGCGCTCATTTGGTGGACGAGAGCAAAACTAGTGTCAGGGCAATCAGCCCTGGAAAAACTACAACGAACAGCGTGTCTATCTATCACAGGAGCAACACGCTCTTGTCCAACTGCTGCCATGCAGGTCATCTTGGACCTGCCTCCCCTAGATATCTTTCTGGAAAGTGAGGCGGCCAGGTGGGCTCTCAGGGTGGCAAAAGAACAAGAACTGAAAACTGGCGACTACTCAGGACACCTACGCATTCTAAATGAGTGCAAGGGGCTCCAGGATGTGGTCACAGATGACTTACCACTGAGACTCGAGTTTCAGAAAAACTTCAACACGACACTTCCAAGTCGTGAACAATGGGCTAATAATGAAGTGGCTTTCCCCAGAGGGTCTGCGGTATTCTATACCGATGGCTCGAAAGTCGAAGATGGGCGAGTGGGAGCTGGTGTACACGGTCCCTTGGTCCAATTAGCCATACCTATGGGTTCTTGCCCTTCGGTATTTCAAGCAGAAACATTTGCCATTAGGGAATGCGTTGCGCTGTGTACAAGACGCAACTACCGGAGGGCAAGAATATACATAATATCGGATAGTAAAGCAGCCCTGCTAGCGCTTGACTCGCCACTAGTTAGGTCAAAGTTAGTCTGGGAATGTAAAACATCCCTCAACACACTCGGAGAAACAAACCAGGTCAACCTTATTTGGGTACCTGGCCACTCCGGGATAGATGGCAATGAAGCGGCAGACCGACTTGCCAGGGAAGGGGGGTCTATTCCCTTCACCGGTCCAGAGCCATTTTGTGGCTTCCCAGCCAGCCATCAAGCGATGGCGGTTAAGGAATGGGAACAAAAGAGAAAGCTTACGTTCTGGCAAACGATCAATGGCCAAAGACAGGCCAAGTCATTTCTCTCCTACTCGACGAGCTGGACTAAAAAAGTTCTCTCACTCAGTAAACAGGAACTGAGGAAACTGACAGGCGCACTCACGGGACACTGTCCCGTGAGGTATCACCTGAAGAACATGGGTAAGTCGCTAGAAGACACATGTCGTTTCTGTCAAGAAGCCACTGAGACAGCCAAGCACTTGTTATGCGAATGTGAAGCTGTTCATCGGAAAAGACTACAACACCTTGGCTTCTGGTTTCTAAAGCCGGAACAAGTGATGGATGTAGCCCCCAGAAAGGTGATAAAGTTCATGGAGACACTATTGCCTGACTGGTAAACAGCGCGGGGATGCACAATAGATCTTTAGGTCAAGGTGCTTGCGAGTTCAGATGATCTTCCGCCCCTCCTCTAATCTAATCTAATCTAATATCACCTCTTTTATGGAGTAGAAGTGGATAAGCCGCTTCACAGAAAAGCGGAGCTTGGCTTCGAATCTATAGGCTATGGTGATGAGTTAGTTATAGGTAAATTCGAGACCACCTGGTACGATTTTGTTGAGGTGCTTAGAATTATGGTGCTTGGCGGTGGGGAGGAATATTACCAGGATCATTCACTGGAAAAATTAAACTTCCAGTTATATACTCTGGAATATCCCTAGAAAGATAACTTTTATGGAATACGAAAGTAAAGATCACCGCTACGTATAGTAGCTTTTAATGGTGTGCCTGCGTACAGAAGTTTCTCATTACCCAACCAACCTGCACAATAGTTCTTCATTGAAGCTATTAGGTACATACGTTCCTGATGAAGAATGTATGAGAGAACAATAGGATACGGGACTACTCTTGAAAAAATCGTTGAAAAAACTCAGTGTTAATGAATTCCTCCAGCTTATTCTGACTTCATTCGGTTCAAAATGATAATTTTATGATGTTCAGTATGGACAATGAAAGACATGGTGAGTTGGCACGCTTGGATTTGAAACTCCTAATAAGCAACTTCTCGTATAAAACTGAAATAGACTCACTGAAGATACTGTGAATGCCAGGGAGCGTCAACCATTTCAAGAATTCAAAAGTTAGTTTATTGTAAATGAATTTAGTTCAAGTGGAATAACAATAATCGTTGAATTCTCTATTCGAGTTCAGTAGATACATGAAATTATCTATCTCAAATGTAGCTATTGCCAAAATATGTTTCATTTCTCAACGAGGCTTGTTCTCCTACATCAGGAAATGATACGAACAAAAAATAAGATCTATTAAATTCTTTCAGGATCCTAGCTCCTAGCATTTAAGCAATCCAACGACTAGGCAAATATTTTTTGAGGTTAGTACTGGTGGTCAAACAATGGAAATTTAGCTTTGTTCATGCAGACATTAAAACCGTTCATTTGCTTGGACAATAGTTTTATGTGGACATTTTTTTTATACATAATTCTAATCAATCTTACTCTGAGGAATATTAGACCAGTTAAAATTATCCAAATAGTGTGAATTTTTATTAATAAACTGCCGTAAATGTGTGCAAGTCATTCAAATTGAGAAGATTTTCTTAAATATTTTGAGATACTCACTGTGTTCAACTTGGTGTATCATCCACATATTTAGTGACTCACCAGGAAACGAAGGGAAATTTGGTCAGCAGTCATCAAGACGACAAAATCGAAGAGAAAACTAAAGTGAATAATTCTTCGTAGACACTTAAAAAAGAAGTATTCAGTTCATGTTAAACTGATGAATATTAAAATTTATATCGTATCTATATATATAAAAGAAAGATGTTGGTTACACCATTTATAACTCGAGATCGGATGGACTGTTTGTTATGAAACTTCATATATGGATTCGTCTACGGTCTGGTTATTATAAAATACAATAAAACTTTGAAAAAATCGATGAAAATTTTACCTGTGCAGGAAATGCTTTTCCTCCTTTTGAGTAAAGCCACTAGATATCGCTGCAGTTACAATTACGCTACCGCTTATTCGTGTGTACATCATTTGATATTCTCCTATGTTCCCTCTATAGTCACTGTAATAGTGTGTAATTTGAGTTGCCTACAACTCTGCGCTGTTGGGCAAAACCAAAATGTGTTAGCGTAGGAGTACAGATGTCTAAAATGATTAGATTTCGTTGAGATATGAGAAAAGTTTCGTTCTTACCACTTCAGATGGCGCTATTCACACATTATGACTGATGATTATTAGTTATTTTTATAGTTTCATTTATTCCAAATAACGTAATCGTGAAGGTGACATTATCACAATTAAATGACGATGAATTTGTTGAGGCTTTCGCGGCCATCGATTGAATATCACAGTGAATTTTTATCGAAATTTCAAGTAAATCGGATTTTGGCGATCAGTTTCAATCGTGAATTGTCCGTTCTCATCTTTCCTCATAATTTTTGAAACGTTTTTGAATTTCTGTTTGGGTAAAAGATATATTTGCGGAAATAACTGAATCCAAAATTACCATTATTAGTAATTGACATATTATGACAAATTATTTTTGTGTATCTGTTCTGTGTGATAGCTCATATCCATGGAAACATTTGACAGTTCAAAAATCAGAGTGGATTTGCGAAATCCACCGTAAGTATCATTAGGGCGGAACAAAGTTCGCCGGGCCAGCTAGTAAGAGGATAAATAAATTGCAGGTTGCAGTGCTCTGATGAATATTCCTTCTCCAATACTTTCTCTCTACAATCTCTGCGGACTCTATGAGTTGAGATCATATGATTGAGGAAAATTTTCTTCATCAGTGTTGCTTCTGGATGTATCGTTTGATATCACAAAGCATAAAAAGTCACTGGTTCAGCCATAAAGTGAATAAAATTCCTCGTATTTACCGCTAACCAGCGACCCGTCAGAAACGATTTTTGAGGTTACTGGTGGTATAATCACTTGGTTTGGATTGCCTAATACCACAGAATACCTAGTTAGGTATTCTGTGCTAATACCCACTCTTTTACCCAATAATTATTGCACCTGTTTCCTCATCAAATCAAGTCCCTTTGAGCAGTCTAGGCAATGTTTGTTGACTGGGTTTCCACTTGCCTTATGCAAATTTCGTCACACTATTCATTGCAACACTTTTCGCCACTATTATTGTTATTAATTCTTCCTTATTTAATCTTTTTAGATTCGTTGTTAAAAACACCATATCAACTTCGGCCATCTTGAAATAATATCTAAATAACAACGCTCGTCAATAAAACAAAGCATGAAATTATTCATTTCTTATATTTATACATATCCTATAATTTTGTATCATCAACGCAATGAAAAGAATTAAATACAACAGCAAATCAAAAGGACTGGGCCGCCATATCGTCCGCACTTATACCTAATAGTGCCAAATCATCGTCTCCTGGTGGTAACGGTGGGGGCTGAAGAGGCATCATGTGGGAAATAGGAACGGTGTTCGGCGCCTCTAAAGGATCGGCAAAAGACGTAAACATAGGAGGATACAAAGCCCCATAACCGTTGCTGGAACTCTGACTCTGCCATAATTGACTCGGTTCTTCATAGAGACTAGGATCGAAATCCTCGTTTTTGAACGGTTCCTGAAAATAATCACATAACGGATTATGCAATAATGACATGACCAATTTGTAAAATAGAATAAAAACAACAACATTCGAACAAATCCATCTAATAAAGATCTGTACTGAATAAACTCACCGGAATTGGAGCTACTTTCTTCTTCTCCGGTTGTGGCTTCGGCTCTTCAATTTTTGGGGCCGGTGGTGGCTTCGGAGTTATTTTAGGAGCTGGCGGAGGTGGTTTGAGCGGAGCCGGAGCTGGTGGTGCCAACTCAGGATATGACGAGAGTTTCGGAAAACAAACCACGTCTGGTTGTGGAATGAAAGCCCTGGCCAAGATGCCTTGTTCAAACCTGGTTGTTCTCGGTTTGTCATACTCCTCCTTTTGAATCTCCTTTTCCACTTTCTCATCCGGCTTCTTGTTTTTGAAAAGAGGCATCCTTCCAATGAACGGTAGTTTCTTATATGATGGCGGACCTGGCGGCTTCTTTTCCATGGCCTTGGGTGTCTCCTTCTGAGTTCGTCTCTGTTCCGGACCCCTGCTTCTGCTTCGAGATCTGGAACGACTGTTCCTTCCCCTTGAATATTTTCTGTACCTGAAGTTTAGAAGAACAAAAATCAAATCTGTAAAAATAAAATTTCTAAAACACATACTTATTTGAAGGACTTCTTTTAGGTGATCCACCCCTCTTATTTCTCTCATACTCTCTTTCCCTATCTCTACTGGAGATCTTATTATTTGAATGCTCTGGACTTGGAGAAATGCTTTTATTTCTCCTGTAATTCTGTTTATCCTTAATATTCTGTTTGAACTTGACTTGATTGCGATCCTGAAATTAACAAAATAAACATCACCAATTAATCCTGAAATCAGTAGGAAAAATTTACCTTATTCAATATTCGTTCAAATTCCAATCTTTCTTGTTCCTTTCTGTCCCGTTCCCTTTGTTCAAAAGCTTCTTTCTCCTCTTGTTGCTTCCTCTCCAGTTCTTCTCTTTCTCTTTGTTCTCTTTCTTTCTGGCGTTTTTCCAACTCCACGTACTTAGCCTGCTCCACAGAGTGCTTCTGTTTCATCCTATCCTTGAGAGAATCCAACAAATACTTCTCCTTTTCAGGAGGTTCATTGATAGTCATCCACTGGTTAATTAGGTTATCCTTTGGGGGCTCATGTTTAGGTTCAACCTGAAAATTCAATAAAATGAACAACTTTTCATAAATGGATGAGCAATATTCGTCTTGGGGCTTTGTGAAGAAGTCTGTTTGTATTTCCATTGGTTGCAAGCAGTTGGTGCAATCGATCATTACCTTTTCCTCCATTTGCGATTTCCTTTTGTGCTCCTCCATCAATCTTCCCAACATCTCCCACTTCCCAGTCAAGTCCTCTTTCAGAATAGATTCCGCCTTAACATTCCTCATAGCCACCCTTATACTTCGAGATTTGTCCTCCTCTTCATTTTCACTCGAGGAATCAGAAGAGCTTGAGCTAGAGCTGGATCCGCTAGATTGTCGCTTATGCTTCTTACTCTTCTTTTTCTTCTTCTTGTCCTTCAAACCGGCTTCAAGCGATTTCCTATCCCTCTTTTTCTTCTTCTTTTTACTGTCGTTGTCCGAACCATCAGAGTCTGAACCGCGCTTGTCTGTTCTAGACAGGGCCTTCTCACGATCTTTCAGCCATTCCATCTCCCAATGCGGGTTTTGTTCAACGAAGTTCTAGAAAAAGGGGACAATAAAACCACCTATAGAAACGTTCAGAGTGAACCAATTCTGATGTTTTCATTATGACAAGTAGGTTTTCAAAATATTTAAAGATAAATACTTCTTCAATTGGTATGAAGCTGTAAAGGTCCAAATAAAATAATCAAACGTAAGATCCTATGAATATAAGCGAGAAAAACAATCTATTCATAATAAAACGTCGAAATTAGCTCATTCTGAAGCTATATATCAAAATTCAACTAAAAATATAGTATTTTTTACCTACCTGATAGTTCTGAAAGTGCACTTGAGATTTCAAATGCTGAGAGGCACAATGCAAATCACCGATCCACACGTCGCAGAGTTTACAATACCATGATGGTGCGGAAATAAAAAACTGCAACCCTATAATTGGAAATAGACAGTAATTTCTGAATAACATTAATTTACGAACATCAAAATGATGAAATTTCTGTAGCTTATTAAAAAAACGGCTTAAAGCTGAAAAAATCTCAAATAGGACTTCACCAGTGTGTCATGCATTTCTCAATTTTTTTTAGATTGAATTACATGAGTCATGTCTTATGTCTTTTAGATAGTTTTGGTTCAGTTCAACTTTCTATTTGAAAGTTTGTGCACAATTTGAGGCTATTTAATGTACAGTACATACAAAGTGTCTTTAAAGTCGAGTCTTTTTTCAACAAAACATGGAACTCATCTAGATAAACCATACACCAACAATGTTTTTATGAAACTTTCCAAATGACGAAGTGGTAAGCGCTTATCTGTTCCCAATCAACTTTTCTGCTATGACACATCAACACCCTGTAGATCACAGACATTCCCTTATATGGTGAAGGACCACATCTACTGAATTGATGATTTTTTTTCAACAATTTCGTCATCTTGAAAGTTTTATAAAGCAACTTTAGGTGAAATTGTCTATTTTGAAGAGTTCTAACCCCTGAAGAGAAGAACCTCACCTTTAAATACACCCTGTATACATATTCATAAATAAAATTGATTGTTCACTTCTTTGTGGTACCATACTGTGAAATAACCAACAGGAACTTAAAAAATAGTAGAATATTATATCTCAGACAATACTAATGTTTTGAAAATTATATTTTTGCTTCTCCAGGGCTGAAAACAGAAATTATCATCGATATCCTTCAAAGAATCATGAAGAAAACATACAGAGTGGCCCACCGAAAAGGATGTATGTCATATTTCCAGTTCCTGTTAATTGTTTCAGAGTATAATAATCATAACAATCCAATGTTCTATTATATGAGATTTTTTTCATGTCTGATGAAATACCTTTGATGGGAATGCGTTTTTTAGGAGCCCCCTCATAGTGCGGCAGCTCTGGTTCTGTCGGGAGCTTATGCCAAGGTGTGCTGTCCCCCACGTCATTATCCTGTATGTTCTCCTGGTGATTCTTGCATTGCAGATGGAGAAGAAATTCTTTGGCAGTCTTGGGGAACTTATCGCACATCCTACACCAGTGCAGTTCTGGATCGTAATGGACGTAATTGAACTGCGCGTTATGGGTCTCCTTGACAAACGGCGGCGACTTGCTTCTCTTCTTTTTCGGAGTATCCTCTCTGAGCTGATTCTGCAAGTCTGCTATGGTCAGACCATCTTTGATGATGCTCGAAAGCATCTCGATTACATTTTTGATGGCCTTCATCTTGGTCTGTATCTCATCCTGGAAATTAAAGAATTCATTGCAAAATGTTCATATTTCGTTTATTCCCGTTAAAAATACTTCTACCTTATGACCAGTTCACTCATGGAAATTTCAAATTTGAGGATAAATTACTACTTAAGTAGATTAATTCCCTTGAATCGATGTTGAAACTGTGAAAAAAATACTGTCACCAAATTCGTAAAGGAGCTATTCACCTAAGATGATTAAAGTTGATTTTTCCTAAAGAATATTACAAATAACAAACCTGAAGTTTTTCATTTTCTTTGACGATGGAATCCAGATCCCTCGGTGGAGATCGAGTGCCCAGCAATTCATGCTTCTGGTTTCTCAATAATTCAAGTTCCCTTTGAAGAACTGATAATTTCTTCACGTAATCTTCCCTTTGCTTGAGCAACTGGGCTTTCTGCTGCATCATTTCATTAGCAACAGCTGCAAGAAAAATATGAATCAACCAACAATCAATTAGTTTTTTTCAAACAGAATTGAATACTTAAGTCCTCTACAACCTCTGGATATCAAGATGACATCATGGTTCCTGACTCACTTCTGGTTAAAACATAACTAAGGGACAAAAATTAAGAATGATGCTTCTCCTTGGATCACTGCCGCTGACGAAAATATGGACCATTCAAGAAAACATACATTTTCTATAACTAACATTAAATGGTGCATATCACAAAAGCCGAAAACATCTTTCTAGATAAAACACTAGAAAATTAGAAGACAAGTGCGCCAATGAAAATACGGGATTTCAAAAGAAAAATTAGTACACAACAGCATTTATTATGGGTAGGCTTATACCTAAACTTCAAAATCTTATGTTCAATATATTCTCTAACATAGTTATAGGAATCATAAATTTGGTGGATCTTTATCATGCCATGGTAACAACCTAAAAATAAATTTCATTACAAGCATACATATATTTTTAACGAAATTGAATGTATTAAATAATAATTATATAACCTAACTTCAATGAAAATAGGAGCGGAACGAGAGGGAATTGTTGGTCTGATTCCTCAACTATATGTAGTCTCTTCTGATGACGATCTTCAGGTTTGTTTTAAGAGGATCTTCCTTCTTCTCCTATTTTCATCAAAGTTGGATTTGGTTGCTCTGAAGAGATCTAACTTGATCGAAACCTAGGTCAGCATATTAAACAATATTTCTTCCAAACTTCAGTTTCATTTATACAAAAAGTATCCCTGTCAATAAAAATTTGTTCTGAAGCTTGTTTTCACAATTCAATTGGCTCCAAATTAAAATCAGCCAGTATGAATATTGAGTTTTTGCATGGATGTAGGATAAGGGGAATGGGCTATTGGAAACTAATAAATAAAAAGACCCATTTCAGTAGCAAATATTTTATTTCTGAGAAAATATAAGATGGACAGAAACCACACTCATAAAGTCTATAAATATCAATACTTACCTTGATTTCAAGTATTTATTGGCAATAATGGATAAACTCACCGTTTATCATGTAAAGTCAAAAAGTAACTGTTATCACTGTTATACTATTGTTTTGGCCATTGTCAAATTCAATGTTTTAAATAGTAATAGGCCAAATAACAACACAAGAAATATTGGGACCGTACTATAAAATGTTGATGTGATATCTGAATTTCACTATAGATATATCTTCATAAAAGAATTTTTTTGATTATTTTGGAATAAACTTGAAACCTGAAAAGAAAGAATTAAGACACAAATCCTTTGCCACTTTGAAATATGGACAAATAAAATGTGAATATGAACTAGGTCTTAATTCTTTCTATTGATAAGGTAGCTGTCTTCTCAGCTCGATGATCTTATATCATCCCTTTTCTTTGAAACATGAAGTTTGGAAATACCTATTATCAACGATATTGACCAATATTGAAATAGTGCAGGTTACAATAATAATTGCAAATTTTTTTGAGTATTGAAACATCAGTGGACTCAAGTTACCAATACTACTTGCTTACCATCATTTGTACTGCCTTCTGTCGGAGTCAAATTAGTCTGAGGTTGCTGCGGAAAATTCCATGCATATTCTGGCCGAGTACTCGAGGAACTCTGCAATCATAAAAAATCGTAAATACATGATTCCACTTGAAATAATGGAATATACTAACCAAATTGTTGTATTGGCTCGTATCATAGCCCTGATAGTAATTATTTGCATAATTCTGTGCATATTGGGGGTAGGCTGAACTCTGGTAGCTTGTATTAGCATAAGGATCCTGCAAAATTATTGGAATAGGTAATTATTACCTTGGAATATTCTCTATAGATCAGAAGGACCTTTTTGAATGAAAACTCATCGAATTAGTCCCGAAAGTGGAAAATTGTGAAGTTATTCATTGCTAAATCTACATCGAACAATAATGAAATTACACATTTAAAAGCATGGTCTACGAACAACTCATAGCTACTCACATATGAATTATTATCATTCATTGTATTTCTTCGATATAATTAACCTCAACATGAAGGTGATTCGAATCTGATAATATTATTTTAATTATAAAATATAATAATTCAACTTAAACAAATCCAACTAACGCTTGACAATCAGACAATTTTGACATTTAAGCGCATCAATCATAGAATAAAATACAGATACCCACAGAACACCAAAGTAAGCAAGACTCTTCCTCTTTGCTATTTCACTCTTCCTATTAGCAAGCCATAAACTCCATAGTGGTTAACAGTGGGTGAAAAAAATAAATTGTACAACCAAGAACCAAAGAGAAATAGTCTTTGGTACTTTGTTCTGTTTCTTTTGAGACTTTTGTTTGAGTCGAAATTAAAAAAAAGTCGGTTTCTTATGAAAAGACAGCTGTGGCTGTGCACTATGTAGCCGACTCCACCTTATGAATTTAAATTATTATTTAAGTTCATGATCCATTTGCTCTGCACCGAAATAATCAGGTGCAGCTGCAGGTGAAATTGCGATTGATTCATGAATTTCCAAAAAAGCTTCATTTCTTTACTCGAAATATTGAAAATCTGATACTTATATGAAAAAATATTCCTCACGCTTAACGAAAAGATAGGTATTCTTTGATTATTTTAGGATAACTTAAGAATTAACGAATAAAGCTCATCAAATTGAATGGTTACTTTTTGAAAAGTGCTCTCAAGTTCTTCCAGATTCCTAATCCCCACAAGCAGCACTCTTCATAAGGTCAATGACTGAGTGTTTTCTCATGTTTTCTATTTAAATAAAACTAATGTATGGAATCTTTTATCATTTCCTTGTTTACCTCAAGGATATATGAAAGCAGAAGTAATATTTGTTGATGGCTTATCTATCAATCTTATTGCAGTAACCCAATACGGGATACTATTTTTATCCATCTCCTTTTCGTTTTAGCTGACGCATACGGCATAACTTTTTTGTAAAGAAATAATGTTATCTGACGTGATCGTACACTAAACTGTGGTCAGTGAATGTTTATTGCATTTTGTTTTCCTTTGAATGATTATTTGATTTCACCTGATAGAAAATGACGAACATACTAAAAGAAGCCGCAATTCAAGTTGGATCAGGAGGCACAGCAGGTAAATAGATTGATTTTCGATTGTCCAACATGTACAAATTTTTCCTCAGTTTTCTACTACTTGCTTTATTATTTTCCCCGAACAGATTTTGATTTATCAGAATATGGTGGATGCTCCACTTGATAGAAAGGAAAATATTAGCACAATAAGCACAATCTTCCATTCACGTCCTCTTATAATATTTTTTACTACTTCTTTCATTTCGAAACACCGCAGTTATACATACGAGTCGTCATAATTGGGGCTCACATGTGAATAGAGAAATCAGAGACAATCGTGTTGTCTCTGGGGAAATGTAATCAACCAAAGATATATTATGTATCAATAATACGTGAAGCGCCCTCTACAAAATCTATTTCGAATTTTTATATTATAAATACCTGAATGGCATCTCACTCATAAAAGAGATGAAAATATGTTTTCTGTTTGGGATTAACTGTTGTGGACGAAAACAAGAAATGAGGTATCTCACCAGGTTTTGTGGGCGCATCCACCATTTATTACAAAATAACTTTGTTCCGATTTATATCTTATATGTGTAATAACCAATTTTCACTGAATGTATTCCTCAAGTTCTAAATATTTCTGATTGATTTTGGCAGGTTTTGTGGAGGTTTGCATCATGCATCCCTTAGATTTGGTTAAAACGAGATTACAGCTACAAAATAAAAATATAATGAGATCAGATCCACAATTTTATAATGGCATAGCGGATTGTTGGGTGAAAATGTACAAAAATGAAGGACTTGGAGCATTTTGGAAGGGAATTGTGCCACCCATTCTGGTGGAAACTCCAAAAAGAGCTGTCAAGGTATCTTAATTTCCAATGAGCTAGTAGTGATATGGAAAATTGTATTAAGATTTTTGGGATAAGATTTGAAATGAAAATCCCAAAACTATTCATGTGAGAATGAAATTAAAACATTTCATAAATGATAAAAATAAAATTTGGATATTATGTATCAAGGATATTTAAATTTAGTATTAAATGCAAGAGCTAAGATAAGTATTAGGGCTTTTTAAAGTGATATGACATCTTGTGCCTCTGTTTTGCACTCCGAGTTTTCTTCAGTCCTTGAAAACGTGATCAATAATGTATGCATTATTCCATGATTAATTATCTGATCCATCAACTCACTTTTTATAATATTTCCTTCACCTTTATAGTTTTTCACTTTCGAACAATACAAGCAATTATTCTTGTTTGGACACAGTTCCCCGACGCCAGTGACTTATTCCCTGGCAGGACTCAGTGCTGGAATCACTGAAAGTATTCTAGTGACACCTTTCGAAGTGGTAAAAGTAGCACTGCAAGCCAACAAATCCAAAGTTAAGGAAACTCCATCGACATTTCTGGTAGCCAGAGAAATAATCACTTATGGAGGTTTTGGAAAACGAGGTCTCTTCAAGGGACTCAGTGCCACAATTCATCGAAATGGCCTCTTCAACATGGTATACTTCGGATTTTACCATTCTGTGAAAGATTTCTTTCCCTCATATGAGGTGAGTGCTTTTGGTGATTTCGAATTAATTTCATACGAATCAATTAAAAAAAACCATTGAACCTGTAGGTGAGAATCAGCATATTTTTTTATTTAGCAACTAGCTGACCCCGCGAACACCGTTCCGCCTCAGAGGCAAGAGGCAATAAAATAAGCAGTTTTTGTTATACCACGTTCCCTTAAGGTTAGGTAGAGGGGTGAAAATTTAGGGTTTTATGTTTTTTTGTGTGCTGTATCATAAAAAAAATCAAAATAACAAACTTTGTCCAAAAAATTGAAAAAAAAAGTTAGGGGTGGACCACCCTTAACATTTAGGAGGATGAAAAATAGATGTTGGCCGATTCCCGGTCCTACCCGATATGCAAACAAAGTTTCACGAAAATCGGTCTAGCCGTTTCGAAGGAGTTCGGCCACAAATTGCAAACAGGAGAATTTCATATACACTCTGCGCCAAAAAATTAACGCACATTCTGAAAATCTCAATTTTAATGAAAATTAACTCTACATTGTCTTTATAACTTATTTTTTATGTTCTCTCGGGAAGATTTTGAACGAAACAAGACACATTAAATGGAAGAAAAATTCAGGATTTCACCGAATCTTATGTGAAAGAAGAGAAATGGACAATTTTCAAAATACTGAAATGATGATAAGTGATTTAATACTTGGTTTTTCCACCCCTTGCGTTAATTACAGCTCGGCAACGACGGTTCATACTCAAAATGAGTGATCTTAAAATGTTCTGATCTAATCCTTCCCAGATTTCTCCGAGTTGGATTCCTAAGTCATTAAGAGTAGCTGGACGATTTACTGAACTTCTCAGCCTCTTATTGAGGTTGTCCCAAACCTGCTCAGTCGGATTGAAATCTGGACTTATTGCTGGCCATTCCATTCGAGAGACTTCAACCTCTTCAAGGTACTCCTGAACGATGCGCGCACGATGGGGTCTGGCATTATCGTCCATAAAAATGAAATTTTCACCAATGTATGGGGCAAATGGCACTACATGCTCTTCAAGAATGTTCCTTATATACTTATCAGCATTCATAGCTCCATTATCAACGACCACTAGGTCTGTGCGAGCAGTCAAAGATATTCCACCCCATACCAAAATCGATCCTCCCCCGAAACCAGTAGTATTCAGGAAATTGCACTGAGCATATCTTTCATGTGGTCGTCTGTATACAAGGGAACGTCGATCACAATGGTAGAGGCAGAATGTAGACTCATCTGTGAAGAAACTCTTTCCCAATCGGCCTCTTCCCAATGGATTTGCTCTCTCGCAAATTCCAAACGCGCCCTTCGATGGGCTGGGGTAAGAGCTGGGCCTCTTGCCGCGACACGAGGCCTTAAATCATATTCTCTGAGGCGATTTCTTATTGTCTGAGTGCTAATTTGCACCTCATGAGTTTGCTCAAGCTGATTTTGAAGGAGGCGAGCGGTTGCAAACCGTTGTCTCAACGAAGAAACTCACAAGTAACGTTCTTGAATGGCAGTTGTTACCCGTGGTCTACCCTGTCCTGGTCTTTCATTCATACCTGTCTCCCTGAATCGCTGCAACATTCTGGACACACTTGTATGGGAAACTCCAAACCTTTCTGCAATTCTTGTGTATCGTGTATGTCCACCCTTCTTCTCGCAAAACTACCGCTTGGGCACATTCCTCTTGGGTCAAATTGCGTGTTTCGCGTTGCATAGCGATCGAGTGTAGCAAATCAAAGAAAGAAAAACTATTGATCACTAGAATTGATCGAGAACAACTGATTTTAGAATGGAGCCAATACATTCAAAATCTGATAATATCATCTTTTTTTATTCCTGCTAGGAGAAAACATCTGTATTGAAGAAAAACGTTGAAAGTGGATAACATATGAATGCATAATTCTGATGAAAATAATTATCATTGAGAACACCTTCAGTTGTAGAATAAATTTGAGATATCCATAATGTGCGTTAATTTTTTTGCGCAGTGTATAAGATGAAATTTTATTTTCTCATTATTTCAATTTAGTTATATCGACTTCTCAGTGTATTCGAAATCTCAGATTATTGCTTTTATAAATTTTCATTAACAATATGACTTGGTTTTGCTTACAGAATGAAAAAGCGGAATTCTTCAGGAAGTTGGGAATAGGATTCATTTCTGGGACCCTAGCCTCATGCGTGAACATTCCCTTCGATGTTGCAAAGTCCAGAATACAAGGACCTCAACCTCAAATTCATGTGATCAAATATAAGACTACTTTCGGTACCATTGCTACAGTATACAAAGAAGAAGGGTAGGTTCTGCGTTAATAATTAGATAATAAACCCCTTTCCAGAAAATTGTCTCATCTGCATAAGTTTCACAAACAAAATTGTTCTTTCTCAACCTTTTCACTGACTCAACAGTACCTAAATATAAAAAAATATAACAAAAAAACCTTAATCAAAAAATCGACAATTCCCATTTGGTTATAAAAAATGTCTCTCTCACTAAACCAAACACTCACAAAAAAACTTGCTGTTAATCACATAAAAAATTAATTCACTTTTTAATTACCTTCAAGTCACATTAAGATTTGCGAGAACCGACCGAACTCTACTTCCAATTGACACAGGTCCTCCCCACGATTTATAGCATTTTCCCTCGCGGTGCACACGTCGTGCTTCTTTACGGCACGCCACTGTCGAATCTCTTTTCTATAATTATTTTTGATCAACCCAAAGTTGACATGCATTTTCCTTCTCACAGTTATTGATTATGTATAGGCAGGATTGGACCAATTTATTATAATTTTCAGATATGCTGCATTATACAAAGGACTTCTTCCCAAAGTTTTGAGACTAGGACCCGGTGGAGCAATAATGCTACTGGTTTATGAATATATGCACACTTACCTAGTAGAAAAATTCAATTGATACAAATCTAATATCCAATTTGAATGAGTTCAAATTTGAACAGTGCATGGAATTTTCAATGAATGTGAATATTCCGAAAGAAATTTCGATCAGTATATTTTGTTATGTCTTTTATTTTATATACCTATATACACTTACATTAATGTATAATTGTTTAAGTATTAGCATTAATTTTGTTTTTTTTCTTTTCCCAATCGAATCACAGCCATTTCTTCGATATTTGAAATTTCAGCAAATGAAAAACGAAACTCTATGAAATCGTTGACAAAATCGAATTAATTATTGTCATCTGAAAATTTTATTTCGTGGAATATTGTTATGAAGATCCGGCCCAAAATTTCTTGTAGACGTTGATGGCTTCTCTAAAATTTTTGGTCATGAAGTTCACGTTTCATTAGGTAGTGAGATATATTATGACCAATGAATCTAGAGATGTAAAGAAGGCTTTTGTTCAATTCCTTGCTGGAGGAACTGCAGGTAATTCATCAATTAACATTAGGGAGATATCTTGAGAGGGTTTTAGAGTTATTATATGAGGCTATAAAGATGGTGCTCCGAAGGAGCAATGTCTGTGTTATACGGCGGGTGGGGCAAGATTCCGAGTGTTTTTGTGGGTTCCTTTTGCGTTTGTGGTGGATTTTCATTGAGCCCTGCCTCTAATTCTTCATCCATGAATTTTGGTGGCGCTACGGTTCGTTCTTAGTCTTCCAAATCAAAATTGCCAGCTTTAAACAGGAAAAATCACTTTTGATACCCATTGTTCAGCTAGATGATCATCACCATAAACTTCTACTAACATACGAAGACTTTCGGCAGCCTTTTACTTCATATTGAAGTAATGAAGTAAAACTCCATGAAAAAATTATTCTGCACAAAAGTTGACGTTTTCAGAGCACACAGAAACCATCTTGACTCTTCAGCGAAACAACAGAAACTGATAAAGAAAGCATTAATAGGCTTTCTTCAAAATGACGGTCTTGCCAGATGAAACAAAAATTGGGCTTTTTATTTCCATGATATCTCAGTTGGTATGCGGCGCAGACCAACAATTTTTTTTCAAATTAAAGCTTAATCATTTCTCTAGAATGTGTATTACTCGCACTTCCCTTTTTTCTTCGTTTATTAGGAAAAAAACCTGGTGAGCTGTAATTTCATGAAAATCTGGACAAACTATTTTATTTCCATGATATCTCCGTCAATTTTCGGGATAAATGTATGAAATTCAGTATACATGCGGAATAATATTTTCCAGAATGTGTATTAACCAGTTTTTCTATTCATTACCCCCGAAATTTTTAAATAAATCATAAAGTTGGAACTTTATTGGTCATATTTTCAACCAGGTTTTTTTACTAATATACGGAGACAAACGGAAAAGCGAGTAATACACATTCTAGAGAATTGATTAAGCTTTAATTAAAAAAAAATGTTGGTTTAAGCCGCATACGAACTGAGCTATCAAGGAAATAAAAAGCCCAATTTTCGAAGGGAGCTAGGACGTGTAGCACCTCTCCTTAACGATATCTGCTATCAAAACCGCACGAACTTATTTATACTCCTGAGAGTTTAATCACACAAAATGTGCCAACAGGATTCATCGAAGTGTCCCTAATGCATCCACTGGATTTAGTGAAAACAAGAATGCAACTACAAAGAGGCCCCATTAAAGCGAATGACCCTAACTACTATACCGGCATTCTGGATTGCTTCCAAAAGCTTCAGAAGCAAGAAGGTACCTTAGCATTCTGGAAAGGCATTCTACCACCACTCATCGTCGAAACCCCAACTAAATCCATAAGAGTAGGTGGACCGCAAAACAAGAATTTAGTGTTTAATTTCTGTCCTTAACTGAAATAGAATATTTTTCACTTCAGTTCACTTCATTTCATTATTACAAGAGGAAGTTGACGAGAGGAAGGGAACCAAACTTGTTGGTGAGTGAAATATAGTCATCGCAACTACAGATTTTATATACTGTAGGAATACAGGGTGAATTTAGGAGGATCATTTTCCTCAAATACTCGAGGGCCTTCCTTTCCAAATAACATGGTGGTGTCACTGGTGTCCATATTGATGCATAGGTTGTGGTGGTGCCATTATTGCTGTTATATAATCTTGGTAGCTTGCATGTATACTAGTTTCATCATCTGTAAAACGTTTCTTGCTGACTTCCTTCCTTCCTAGCGAAGCCCAATCTAGAAACTTGCACGGAATTCTCATAGACATAGCTCTAGGGATATTCTGGCGATTTCTTGGAATGGTTGAATGCATTTGATTCCTTCAGGCCTACATGATGAGTGGTTACTGCGCTGGTCTCACAGAATCCATGGTGATATGTCCCTTCGAAGTGGTGAAAGTTACTCAGCAATCGAATAGAGGTCACATCTCCCATACCCCTTCTTCCTGGAAGTTGGCGAGGTTGATCATCAAGGAGGGTGGTATAATTGGAAAGAGGGGTATATACAGGGGTTTGGGAGCCACTGCTTACCGCCATAGCGTATTTACAACAGTGTACTTAGGGCTTTTCTATTCAGCAAGAGGAAGCATTGAACAGACAGGGGTGAGTAGTCAGATAAGTCTAATGGAAGCTGGTATTCAAACATTAACCCTCCCCCCTTTAAATACCAAGGTTATTGCTAAACCAGGGTAGGTGCATTTGCACCTCGATTATTATGATTTCTACAACAAATAGTACCTTTAAATTTTGTGGTATATAGACCTTTTCCTATATCATAAAGCAGTTTTTCTATTTCAAATACAGAATCGTCTGAAGGACACATTAGTAACTCTGGCCCTTGGAATAGCAACAGGATGTTTTGCCTGTCTCTTCAATACCCCATTCGATGTTGCCAAGTCCAGGATTCAAGCACCACAACCCAAGATTGTCAAGTACAGCAATACCTGGCAGTCAATCAATACAATATTCAAGGAGGAAGGGTAAATATTCAAATGGAATAATAAAACATATCACAATTGTTCATTGGAATTGTTTCCTAGAAGAAATACTGCTGACCCAGGTTTTGGCATTTCTAGATCTAGCAAGAGCAACATGACTGAAATTCGAACAGAATACGATTTCAGGAACATTGGTTCTCTCAAAAAAAACTATCCAATACAACTGTATTGGGACCTCTACTTTACCTAAGTTATACCTCAGATTTCCCCATGATCAATTGTACAAAATAGAGAAATGATGCAGAAAATGGATGATCCAAATAAATCCTCAAGAAAATCAAGCAGTCCTTCGGAATGATCGAAATAATATTTCTTCTTGAAGATTACGTTCTATAGAACTTTGTTAAAATTCCATGGACTAAACGATACTTGACCAACAAGCCAACTTCAATACACACCTAATCGTAATGAATCAAAAAGCAAAAGCAGTGAAAAATCAGTTTTACACGATCTCAACCAAAAACTGTACTCAAAAAACAAAATAATAATATGTATTATGTATAAATCAGTTAAAAGACCATAGTGTTAACATTCTCAATGAAATCCATCAATGAAGATCTGTAAATAAGAGAAATCGATAAAATTGACGAAGAAGCAGTAGTAAACACGTATTAAAAAATTAAGATGCACTATAAAACAATAATTAAAGAAATAGCAATATACAATCCCATAAGATATAAAACCTCAAAATTCTTATAAGATGAAAGAAAAATGGAATGAATAAAAATGTTCAAGAACCAAAACACAAAAGAAACCAACGAAGACAAATTCCAACACACAGGAAACAAAGGCAATATCAAAAGAGTCCTATTCTCAGCGAAGTTGAGTAATGTCGCTCTGGCGAGATCTTTAAAGATCGAAACCTGGGGCAGCATCTACCCTAGGAGAATTAACTCTCTCTCCTTAGATGGTGGTATGGCAAGACATATGGTGTCTGACTAACCAATGATATTTTTTTGGCATTTTCCCATGTAAAATTATGCTGGCTGAGATTGAATTTTGTTTGACAAAAAGTTTTCCGTCATGAACAGCGGAAAAGATCAATCCGCTAAGTTATTAATTAGACCACGGTTAGATATTTAATAATTACATATAGCTCCCTACATAATTACTTTTCTTAGAATATCTGTCCACTCACCAAGAGATCGTAGCATCCTTTGTCCTTGTCATACCATTCATTCCTCATGCATCCTGACATTGCTCTTTCGAACGGAAGCAGTTACCATTTCGAAATTCACCTGACAATTGCATATAATGACCTCGCATGTGAAAAAGTGTCCACGAAGAAATAAAAGATAAAATGTTGACGGTGTTTTCTGATCGCAATTTGGTTTTTCGGTAGAGAATATTGGTTAACAATTTTTGTACGATTTTTCAGCCTACCTGCCTTGTACAAAGGACTCTCTGCCAAAGTTTTGAGACTGGGACCTGGTGGTGCTATAATGATCATTGTATTCGAGTTTGTAGAAGATGTTTTGTCAAGAATATTACAGTAATAAAATACAAAAAAAGCAGATACTTTTTTATTTTTATTGATTTGGAAATGGCAGTGTAACAATAATGCATTTGACCCATGTGGATTGTAGCGAGTTTCTATTAGAATCTTCTATAAGATGAAGTGGAAGCACTTTCGAAAACACTGTCCTCTTGAAATCTGACATTTTGTTTTTCTATATTTGAATGTAGAGATGTCAGTTCCGATTTGAGTTTTTCGCAGATCGCAGTGATGCTAAAAAGAATTGTCGTTATCAAAAAATTCAAGTCCAAGATTCGTTGCAAAGGAAAATACTAGGTGCTAGGAGCATAGAATATATTCTATGCTCCTAGCTAGGTGTTTCATTTGAAACCGGAAATAGAGATAACCTATGCTTTGTTTCCTACACATAGGTGTTTCATATCAAATATGCTCTATTATTCTTAGGGCTTTAACTATTTCACGAACAATCCTAGCAAGAATTTAAAGGGATCTCATTAGATACAGATTCTCCAAGTGTATTCTTCTAACAGTATATTTATGATCTTCTTTTAATTGAATTCACCTTTCTTCCACTCTTGCTTCCTCAGTCTTGTGATCTGTTACTGTTTGAACTGTTTTACTCTCAACATTTACTTGAATTCCTACTGATTTCGACCATTGTATCTGAAAAAAAAACATGAATTCGTAAGATCACACGAACATAATGTAAGGAAATCATTTCTTCTTTATAAATCATTGCTAAAATATGGAAGATATTGAAAGTTTGTGATTTTTTAATAGGAACTTCATAGTTTGATTTCGAGGCGGTTTTCTATATTGTTTCCATCTTCGAAGTAAAAATTTTCTCGGATCAGAATTTTAGTTCCATAATTCTTCAGAGCCTACTAACGAAAAAAATTGTGTAAAATTATGAAAGATCAATAATGATCAGTGAAATCATTGAGTTTAAATAAACTCAATGGTGAAATCACCAATATTTTTTTCAGATAAACTAGTTCACAAAAAAAGTCGACGTTATGCATTTCAGCATTTAAATCATCTTGCACTTCAGATCGATAATTGAACCATAAATTTCACAAGTTAAATGAAGTGTAAACCACAATTACACTTCTCATAGTTGGTAAAACAAAACGGTGTGAAAGATAATAGCATAATTGCATGGTTAATGAACCTGCATTACCTGCAGAACTGTGATCACGTAATATTCATAACAAATTGAACTAAAAAAGTAGCGTGAGCTTCTCTGTGATCTATTTAGATACGTATAATTATCTGGGCATTGCCTTGGAGTATGAAAAAACTTGATCCTTTAATAAATTTATTTCTCGAGAACTTAAACATTAGAAGATTTAACAATAAATGAGGTCTTTACAGAAATCGGTTGTGATGAACAATATCATTATTTCTTATCATATAATCCAGCATGATTCCACAGAAAAAAAATTACATACACATATAATACAGGACATATACAAATAATCAACAAAACTCATAACAAAGCTAACAACATTCTTTGGAAATGGGCCTATTGAACGAAAACATTTTTCTTGAGGACCACTGTAGTTTTCTTCTTTCTGTATTCGTTATCAACAACTGTTGCACTAGGTGATAGATTTTCTTCGTCTTCATCAGCTTCAATCTTTTCTATCGCCGTGTAATCAGCAATTTGAGGCTCAGGAAAATTGTAGCTGAATTGTTCATCGTATTTTTCAGGAATGTAGTTGTATGTATTAGATGAGATGTCATCAGGAATAATTTTCCTTCCTTGTGGTAATTTTTTCTTCGTATTTTCGGACCGTTTCGTTATGCGTTGTTTATTTTCTGATCCACTATATTCAACATCAAAAGGAATAGCGATGATTTTATCAGATGTGTACAACTCCCTAACACTAGCAGCAGGAATCAATGTGTACAAAGTCTCTTCATTATTTCTTCTGTCTGTTGGTTGTTCTTGCAGCAAATTATCTTCCTGATTTTTCTGTTGGCTGTATGGATTGAAAAATTCTACGTGTTTGAGCTCCTGAGGGTTGTTAAGTAATGGAATCCATCCATTCATTTCTTTCTGTAGCTGTTCTTGATGTTGTCCAAACGGATTGAAGTAATGAGGAACTTCAGTGGGAATCGGAAGTGAGGTGTAATATCCTGTAAAAGGAACAGTTTCAAAATTATCCTGTCGTAGAAAAGCGTTCGGTGAAATTTTGTAAGATTCATCTGACCTCAAGTGTTCTGCTTTAGGTCGTGATTTATTTTGAGGACCTTCCTCGTTTGCTTCCTCCTTTTCTTCTTCCTTTTCTTCCTCCTTTTCTTCCTCCTTTTCTTCCTCATTTTCCCCGGAATTCCTTCGCCTTGAAGAAGAATCAGCCTCTTTTTCCTTATTTTCATTCTCTTCGTTTATTTCTTCATTCTCAGGAGATTCATCCTCATTCTCAATATTTTCAGATTCTTCATCTTCTCTATAATTATCACCTCTTCTTTCTTCCTCCTCTTCATTTGATTCTTCTTCCTTTCGTCCATCCTTGATATCTTCATTAACAGGTTCCAAAGATTCATCCTCTGAATCTGGATGTATAAATTCATGGTGGTATTCTTCATTTTCGTTCTTGTTCTCGAAAAGATTTTGACTATCAGGACCATTGTTTTTTCTGTTCTTAACAATATTCGAGTTTTCTTCATCTGATTCTTCATTATTTCTTGTTTTTCCTCTATCCGCCGCTTCGAGATGGTCCATGTTGTGTTTGTTACGAAAGTTACGTGATTTTTCTTCAACGTCTTCATTTACAGCTTCTTCCTCAACTTCCTCCTCTTCCAAATTATTCTTTTCGTTTTCTTCTTTGTCTTCACTTTCATGGTTGATTTCTGCTTGATCTTCTTTCTCTTTTTCTTCAGCAGTACTTTTGTTCTCCTCCTTATCTTGAAATTTTTCTCCTACTGTTGCAATTTCTTCTTCTTCTTCATTTTTTTGGTCGTTCTTCAAATTGGTTTTATCATCTTCGATGACATCTTCATTTAAATTTCCACTTATGGGGTAGTTTTCTAGGAATTGTTGTTCATAAATATTTCTATATTTTTGTGGAGGAATGATCTGTTTTATCCTAGCTGCATCGTTGGCAAATTTGTTGTGTATGAATGATAATATCTCCCTGTTCACTTGTCTATATGGTCCATAAATCTTTTCTTGGTCAAACACTTGGTTTGCTGGCTGTGGAGCTTTATTCCTATCAAGAAATTTTAGGATATGTTCGTTGACTTCCCTGTAGGGTCCATAAATTTTTTCAGTGTCGAATGCTTTGGACACTACTTGTTTCAAGTTATTACTGGCTGCTATCTTAGGGAGATTATACACTAAATGAGATGAAATAGCTCTTTTCTTTGGCGAACTTTCTTCATCTTCTTTCACAGATCTTTTAGATAAACGATTATCGCTGGGTTGAGTATCGTGAAAGTTGTAGATTGAAAATCCGTCATTAAAATGATCGATACGGCTATGATGGCTCACTACAGGGTGTTGTTGACTCTCAGCTGTTTGCTCGTAAGGTGAGAAACCTCTAGGAAAGTTGTCTAATACTTTCGCTTCGCGTGTGATTATGGGTTTTGTAAGATATCGATATCCTTTCTCAACGGTCCAAGGAGACTTCTGCCAAAAATCATGGTAGTGCTCTTTGAACTTTTTCCTATCATCGAAATGATTCTTGAAAGGTTCCGGATGAATGTGCCTCTTGGAATCTCCTCTATCTTCAGCTTCATAATCTGGAAAATCTAACTGGTACTTCTGAGGTCTATCTGATTCATAATCTGATTCTTCCGATTCTTGATTCCTTCCTTGATACAGTTCCAAATCGTCATAGTTGCAAGGTTTGCCAGCCTTTGGACCGGGTTGTCTTGGTGGTCCAACTGGTTTTTTTGGAGGTGGTGGAGGAGGAGGGTTTGGCACAGCTGAAGGCTTTGGAGGAGGTGGTGGAGGTGGGCCTTGTGGAGAAGCTTTGGGAGGTGGAGATTGAGGTGGTGCTGGAGGATTTTGTGGAGGTGCTGGTGGTGCTTGAGGCGGTTGGGATGGTGCAGGTGGTGTTTGAGGAGGTTGGGGTTGTGATGGTGGCGGTGGTTGATTTGGAGGAGCTGCAGGAGGTGCTGGGGTTTGCGGACCTCTATTCCACGAAAAATTGAGGTTGAAGGATTTTCTAACAGTATCAGTAAGGAATGGTGGAGGTCTTATTGGAGGATATGTGATAGGTTGTTGAGGAGGAATTGCAGGAGGAAGAGTTGGAGGAGCTGCCTGAGGCGGTGGCGGTGCCTGGGGTGGCATAGCGGGAGGTGGAGGTGGTTGAAGTCCTGGTTTTGGTGGTGGAGGTGGAGGAGACATCGCAGGAGGCGAAGGGGGTGGAGGAGGCATTACTGGTGGTGACGGTGGCATTGCAGGAGGTTGTGGCATCCCAGGGGGTGGACGTGGAGGCAGTACTGATGGTCTTTTAACAACATCATACCCGAAAACATCAGCGACGTTCTTAAGTATCACACCAACTGTTCTTTTACGTCTTGGATCACTATTTTGACGCACATCGATTTGGCTTTGACCATAGCCCGATACAATAACGAAAAATAAGAATAACACCACAGACAAGTTCATTGTTCATCGAAACTGACGGAATGTTTTCACGAGGAGGTTCCAGGTTGAACTGAAAATTCCAGTCTGTCAACTCCAGTCGTTAAGACGAAATTTGCGGGAGAAAGGAACATTTTTTGTTCTTCGTTGTGACAATATTGCTCTGATATTACGTTTTTCGCGAAAGCGGCTGCGATTCGAATTATGCAAGTTGTTATTTGTATAAATCGAATTTCGCAGCGCTCTGATAGTTCGCTGTAACTGATATAACCGCAAAATCGCCTTGAAGGTTCGAAAAACTGCAATCATCTGGAGCTATTCATTTGTGCCGGTGTGCAGGAGCAAATGATGGGTTCTTCCGCCTATCTGCTAGCTTTTTATAGTCATTCGTTATGTATGCTCTTTATTTTTTGTTTACGAACTTCACACATTCACTTTTGCAATAATTGGTGAAATGAATGGATAATATGGTACCTGTGGGTAAAGGCCCTTGTGGCAGTTCAGAAGAATATTTTTTATGTTTCGTAAGAGTTCCTCGGTTTTCGAAATATTCGACAATTTCGAAAATTCAAAAAAATTATACCCTTTGTTACTCTTTTTGGTTGTAAGACTCTGAATGAAGGAATTTATTCAATCTTCCTTGATAGATGCGCTATCGAATGTGAACTATTATCAAACCTGCGATTCATGGGATGGAAAGATATGTACAATACAATACAAGAGCTGTCAGAGATGTGGCTATCTTAGCGTTGAGTTGCAACGTCATGAGTTCAGAATTGGTCAACACACTTGACAAGAATCTCTTGGCTATGATTTCTGATGGGATCAGAAAAGTGTCTTTGGCTTCATTTCATTAAACGGAGATATCTTGGAGTGGGGGTCTGAAGGCAAACACCTAAGAATAACCCTGGATAGCAAACTTCTGGGCAATAAGCATGTTAATGATGCTACTGGAAGAGCTAAAAAGGTTCTGTAACCCAAAAATACTGCGATGGATATGAGTCAGTAGCCTGGTTTGCTAAGGCAAATCAGTACGAGGAGAATGCTCCAAAGAGTAAAAAGGCTTTCATGTGTGTGCATCACGGGAGCTATGAGAAGGTGCCCAAATAGGGTGCTTGAGATCATCACAGACCTCACACCTCTACATCTGGTGAGGGATAGGGTAGCTCATGTGGCCATCTTCAGAATATCTGAAGAAGGAACACGTAGAGAGAGAATCAGGAGTCAGAAAGGTTGGTCCCCTCTGAATGAGAACATCTCATCTACAAACCTTCCTAAATAGTGATGTAATGATCAAGAAAGTGAGCATTGGGAAAAACAATTTTGAGCGAAAGAGAGGATTGGGAACAGGAATACACCGACTATGATCTAATAGAATAAAATGGTATACAGATGGTTCTAAAACCGCTACAGGAGCTGGCACTGGTATTTACGGGGCAAGTACCAAGTATGCACTATCGTTATGCTCCTGTACAAGCGTCCTTCAAAGGAAATACTAGCAATCGGAAGATGTCTAGGCATAAATCTTGAAAGAAACTGTCAGAAGTGTGATATAGCTAATCGTACAGATAGTCAAGCTGGCGTTAAAGCACTGAGCTCCTATGTCATTTGATTCAGAGCTGATTTGGGAGTGTCGAAACAAACTCAATGAGATTGGCAAGAAAAATAAGGTCTTTTAATCTGGGTTCCCAGTCATTCGGGAATCGTAGGAAACAGGGACGCCAATACACTTGCCAGAAAGGGCGCACAAACGCCGCTCACTGGCCCAGAACCCCTCTGTGGTATAGAAAAATGAACCTATAAGAAGGAGTTTATGGTGAAGGAGAAGCCGTGAGAGAAAACCTCTGGCGGTATCTCCCAGAGATGGATCACTCCTTAAGTTTCCTCCGGAACTTTGAAACTGCTAGATCCAAAAAATATCTGGATCTCAGTAAGAACCAACTACACTTTCTCACTGGCTTTCTCACAGGACATTGTCGCCTATAAAGAATCATCTGTTGAGAATGGGTTTATCGGACACTGACGATTGTAGATTCTTTGGGGAGGAGGAAGAAACTTCTATTCACCTGGTTTCGGATTGCTTTGCCATTGCAAGCCAAGGGGAAGAGTGCTTTGGACAAGAAACTTGAAGGAGTGGGGATTATCCTCTTTGAAGCCGTCCCAGGTACTGGATTTCACCAAATCTCTGGAACTTGAAGGCGAGCTGTAGGAGGCGCGATGAGAATAGCTCTGTTAGGGGGCACAATAGACTATATTGTCTCCATTTGTGGGACCCGAACCATTCTGGGACTTACATCCATAGTATAATATAAGGAAAGGTTGACGCAGAAAGAAGAACCTGAGGACAAGACACAGTGACGAAATCTTTCTGCAGGTTTGGACGTCAAACACTGAGGGATCAGAAATGAATTTTGAAATTCTTCAAATTCCGAAGCCTCTTGATGAGGATGTAAATTGGTTGAGGGTGCAGGTGATGGAAAACAGTGATGGCGAATGCATTATATCGGCAACTTTCTTTTCGCACGACCATTTCGGTGCCATGCATTTTCTACGGTTCAAAGTCAAATCCGCTGCATCAAGCAGGCCGCTCACGTCTGCTCTAGGTACGCACACCAGCCTGCTTCGTAGATTAGGAAATTATCGGTGTTTACGATAGCAATCAAAATTTTTACGATTCCAAGCAGGATATCAAATTGTTAAACGCCTTGTATAGAAAGGGAAAATTGGAGTAACGTTGCATATAAGTGTATTACGTCGATGTACTCCTATTGTTTTCTGGCTGAATCAAAAACCTGATTAAAATAAATTAATGGGTGTTTTGGGGTTGAGTAATACCAATTTTTAAAAGTTACGTAACAGCTTAGGTCTGAACCAGGACATTCCATCGCACTTGTACCAAGAAGAATTACTATTTAAAACATCAATCTTCATATAATAATAATAATCAATAATCATGTTTGCATTTTTGGCAATGATTTCAATGTGAAAAACAAAATATGTTATTCAAATGAATATTATGAAATTAATATCATACTCTCATAGATTACGGAATTACATTCTTATGTAGTGCTGAATGAGCCAAAAATAAAAAGAAAATATCTGGAATTGAAATGTACAAAAATTCGTCTTAGATTTTGATATTCCAATAAAATATAAGGCATATGGTGTTATATTTGAAATAACGAAGTTGAGGAAAATTTTCCTTCAATTGTAAGTTCCAGAGAACTGTAGGTAAATCAGCTTTAACTTCCATTAATAAATAACAGGGTTTATTTATCAAAGAACACGTTGCATTATGTGCCAACATCAGATATAATATAGAAACATAACTTTTGCATGTCCAAATGTGAATTTCGCTATCGAGGTTGATATCTGTTCAGAAAAAAATATAACAGCGTGAGCTGGCCAAACCCGATGCAATTATGCAATGATATTCAGGAAAATCATTCGGACATTATTTACAACGATGTATTAATTTCTACAATCTGCAGAGTATTTCTGGATCTAGGTAGAGTTACCTTTCTCCTCTCAATGCGATCCAAAATAATCTGCTTAACATTAATTACTTGGGTTACAATTTATTGAAATTTCATGGCGAGAACTCGAAAATAACTCGGCATTTAATAAATACGTCATACGTCTAAGGATATAATGAATATGAATTAAATGAGGACTGATCTCTTTTTTGGAAAAGAGACTATTGAAATATCACTTTTCAGAAAAATTCTTTTTCATTAGGTAATATGTATTATCTTTGGGAACTAACCAGAACTACGAGGATATATTGAAAAATTCTTAGCCTACTATAGAACCAAACGAAATTTCAATGTCAAAATATTTTATTACTCAACATATTTTCCTCTTATATAATTGAATACATTTATTACAGCGAACCTGCAACATCTCTAGACCTTTCAAAAAAAAATGTTTCTTCTTGCTCTGCAAAGCAGTCCTCCACAGCTTTTATTACCTCCTCGTTGGAAGAGAATTTACGACCTTTTAAATTTTTTTTCAGTTGAGGAAAGAGATGATAGTCGGACGGTGCCAAATCTGGTGAATAAGGGGGGTGTTCTAGTAATTCTAACCCTAAATCACGAATTTTTTGCATGGCAACATGAGATTTGTGTATACTGGGGCGTTGTCCTGTAAAAACAAAATACCTTTGGATAGCTTTCCGCATCTTTTCTCTTTAATTTTTTCCCGTAGAGTGGTCAGTAATGTCGAATAGTAATCTCTAGTTATTGTTCTACCCTATCCCTATCCAAAAAATCAATCATGATTACTCCATGGCAATCCCAAAAAACTGAAGCAAGAACTTCTCAAGCAGATTTTTGCACACGAAACTTCTTGTGTTGGAGAACCAGAGTGTCGCCATTCCATCGATTGTTGCTTTGTTTCTGGATCGTAGAAATGTACCCAAGTCTCATCCATAGTAACAATTTGGTTTAAGAAGTCTACATCGTTTTCAAATCGAGCACAGATCGAACGCGATGCTTCTACCCTTGCACGCTTTTGGTCAACATTCAAACATTTGGGGATCCATTTTGCAGAAATTTTTCTCATGTCCAAATTGACGTAAACTGTATGAAGAACACGTTCGTATGAAATCTTCAGTGCTTCAGATATCCGTTTTAGCCCAATTCGACGGTCTGATAAAATCATGTCATCAACTGCATCGATATTTTCGGGGACTGACACAGAAACTGGCCTTCCCGATCGGTCATTATCTTCAATGGAAAATTTACCTCTTTTGAAGCTTGCAGTCCAATTTTTCACGGTCGCATACGAAGGACATTGATCACCAAGGGTATTAAGCATATCTTCGTAATTCTGCTTACCTCTTAACCATTTTAAATACAGGTAATTGATGATGGCTCTATACTCCAATTTTTCGATTTTTACAATTTCGGTGGACCTTTTTTTTTATTTATTGCGTTACTCTGGTTTACTTTTTTGACGTCGAACTCTACACTGACACTTCTAATAAGTTATTGTTCGTTGATATGGTATCGCAATATTTTGTTCATGCATGGAACTGGTCTAGGCTAACAAGATATCAATAAATCCTCGTATATTGCCTGTGCCAACAAGAAGATAACAAATAACTAAAGCGTTTTCCCATGAGAGGTGCTGTTTTGAATAGCCTGCTTTTCTGGTAGAAAATAAGGAAAAAGAATAAGGTAAAACTGTCAAATGTAGAAGCGAACATTTTTTTGATGTTCAATCTTCCTTTCACATTCCCTGAGCTGAACGAAATATATGCAAATCTTTAAACGAGATAAGGAAGAAACTCAAAATTATCAAGATCAAGTTCAATCCGAAGCAACAACTAATCGAATTTGACTAATTAGAATGAGGAACGCAACTCGCTAGGTCGCGTATTGAAAAATAATCCGCAGAAAGTACTTCCAGAATTGGTAATCACTTTCTTCTCTGATACTTTTGCTATAATAAATTAATATTAAACAGCTCATTGAATTTCTACCCTCGTCTTGAAGAAATGGTCGATATAAAAACAAAAGAAAGTTATGCTTAGTGTCTGTTGTTCTTCTGTTTTTCCTAGTGGTAATATGTGTGCTGTTTGAAGGAATACCAGTGTTGTGATTTGTGAAAAATGAGTAAATTGTTTATTGTATGTACCGATTGAACATTTCTAAGTTTATGCAAGATCTCAAGTTACAAGCAGAGAACAGTTTTTCGAAATTTGAATTCAAACAAATTTATATAACAAACTACCCTTCATTTTGAACAAGAAATCATCCTGTGAAATCTTTCGCATCAATTCAGAAACACCCTGTATATTGGTAAACCAAAATATCTAGAATTATTTTTGTCATTTATATCACTAAACAGCCGTAGAAAACAATGTTAATATTCATTATACAATTGATTTGGTATAATACCAAGTTGATCATTGACTAGTTTTTCAATATTGATATCCTATTATTAACTATTCGAGATTACCTTCAAAATCACTAACAAATTTGTAAATCTTCCGTAAATAATAGTCTTGTCTCCCAGTCTCCCAAATCGATTCAAGTGAGTAGGTACCATGAATTATGAGATATTTAATAGATTGAAATGCAATTCGAATATTGTCTTATTTCAGACAACCTTGTTAGTAAATCCAGCAAGTAATAAAGCATGTCGAATCAGATTCATGTACACTATTCACTTTCATTCTTTGAAGGCTTCGTAATATGTGTTTGTTGGAATTTTCATTTATATGCAGATTAGTCGAATTGGTTTTTTCATCGATGGCACTTTTTGCCCCAACGAATTGCATTTGGTAAACCTATTTGGAGTAAACTTGTTTTGGTGATTGCATGCAAATAGGTTACGAATGCTTCGTACCCACAAACAGATTTGAGTTGGGTTCATTTAGACTGATAATAGAGACATGGTATACAAGACTATTGTGTTCATTTGACTATTCCACTCATTTCAAAAACTGACCAATCACAGTCCAAAGACAGCTCGTATTATCGCGAAAATACCAACTGTCTCTGAATTATGATTGGTCTGACAACTTCGGTATTTTCAACGATTGAACTACAGAATAATCTATGATTGAACTATGGATACGAATGGTTTGTCAACTGATAAATATAAATTGTAGACGTCAACATGAGTTTTTCCTTGCTTTTCTCGAATATGGAGTTTCTTACCTTTTAAACTGTTCGTGAAATAGTCTTACAAAATTTCACTCGAGATTGAATTGACCTCATAAGTCTATCTTTTATTTTCAAACTCAAATGAGTTGCTTTAAGGAAATACCACACCGACTTATCACGGAAATTCAATCTCTTGTGATATTACTACTGAAAAGCTCCTTGATATTTCCACTCTGAAGCTCAAAACTCCGTGCAATCCAAAGCAAATGTTGAATAACCCTTAACATTCCATCAACACCTCTATCCCTTTTGTATCTTGAAAACAAAGAACTGAAAGATTTTATACGGTTACAAATAATCACTCCTCTAATCAAAGTCTTCAAGGTTCTCATAATGACTCCTTTGGCAATCATAACTACGATCTTTCCCAATAAGAAATAATTTCTATTTCACTCTCATCATGAGGTCGACAGATTCCTCTATGTGACCCCCACAAGGTTAATGACTTTTTAATATCTCACACAGATCTACATTTTCCTCCAATGCGTTTCAACCTTCGTTTGGTGCGATGCTACTCTTGACGAACAGAACAATCAGAATGACCTCAACCCAGTGAACGACCAAGAAAATAATGACGAGAGTGAAAGAGACCACGAGAAAAGAACGATCTTCAACTCCGAAGAAGAGACCTATGGTTGGGCTAAACACGTTGGTGTCCATCCATCCGGGTTCAGATATGTCCTCGGAATAGGCCCTGTTGACTTTAAGTACGTTCCTGTCATAAGAAACCCGTTCAAAGTGTCGAATCATCGTTCGAAATGGCCGTCAAAAAATTTCAAACCCTTCAGACCATTCAGGCCAGCCCATGGTCACGTTTGGAAGCCCATAAGACCAGTGCTTGGGAACCCTGCATTGTCAGTTCGTCCATTTGTACCTATTGTGAGGCCGGTTGTACCGCTAGTGAGACCAGTAGTACCATTTGTGAAACCAGCGGTATTTAGACCAGTGCCACCACCAGTTTCTCATTGGCCTAACAAATCTTGGCATCACAACGAATGGCAGAAGCCTGCACCTCCAAAGCCTATCGTTGCTCTGAAACCAGTAAATGTGAGTATGAAATAGGATTTCAATAGACTTTTAGAATTGTTTGGAAGAACGCTAGCTCAGCGAAAACAACTGTGATTAAAATTTGAGATACAACAGATTTTCTCCAGGTGATACCAGTCCAGCCAGTCCTCAAGCCTGTTCCTGCACCACCTCAAGCTGTTCCTGTGGTTCCATTCCAACCAGTAAATCCGGTAGTTTCAATACAGCAAGTGAATCCGTTACCTGTGAACCCAGTGGTACCAATACAGCCGATAAATCCTGTCGTGCAGGTTCAACCAGCTCCTCATCCAGTGGTTCCGTACCCTACCACTATATCTACGGATCCTTGGGTACCATTAGTGAAACCTGCCTATCCTTTGGTACCACAACAGCCGCTTTTGGAGGTTACCAAGCCGAACTTGCCTGTTCTACCTCTTGGTGCAAGCTTTCCCTCACCAGTCCTTCAGCAGGTTCCAGCAGGTGACTTCTTCTATTACCAAAGTACATATTGATTATATAAATATGTTTCATCGTTCGCCTTATTATAAATACCTACTCCTTTTTGATGTATTTCATTGACTTTGATGAATCTCAAAATATTTTCAGGACCAGGAATCGCTCTTCAGAAGCCTCAACTGATCCACCAGAACCCTGTACCAGTTGTGGAATTCCACGGCAATCACCACCATCATTTCATTTCTCCGAATGGATTTATAAACTTCCCTAAATTAGCTTCAATACAACCTCAATATGCTCCACAGTTCACACAAGTTGTTCCACAAAATGCACCTACACAAATAATATCAAATCCTCAAACTCCTTTCGACGCAGGCCAACCCATTACTCATTTCCACCAAAATGTTCCTCAACAACAAGTGCAGCAATTTCCACAACAACATTTCTTTCCACAAGTGACGCAAGTACAGCAATTGTCACAACCAGAACAGCAGTACGTTCCACAAGTGACTCAAGTGCAACAATTGCCACAACCTGAACAGCAGTACGTTCCACAAGGGACTCAAATCCAGCAATTTCCCCAAACAGAACAGCAATACATTCATCAAGGGACGCAGTACCAGCAGCTTCCCAACCAAGGGCATCAGTTTACTCAAACTCAGCAATTTACGAATCAAGGGCAGCAGGCTTTCGAGGGCCAGTATTTGCCTCCGCTGGCCCATGGTCAACTTCCCATTGAAGGTAAATTTAATATAATGACGAATTTCAGTGAAATATTTCATGTTTTTGTCCCAGGAGAGTCAGCTTCTCAACAACAGCAGCCTCAGAACCCCTACGTCAACAACCCTCAAACGAATTTCTTCTTCCAAGGGCAAGATCAACAATTTGCTTCCGAAAACGATATCCAGCAACAAGGGCAACAATTCCAGAGTACCAACAGCATTCAACCCGGTCAAACTGATGTCCAAACACCTCTTTATCTACCTCCACATAATACTTACAACCCACAGGTTGAAACCTTCAATAACGGGTTTAGCCAGCAGTTTCTTCCGAACCAAGAGAATGTTTTGAGGCCATCAAACAATTTGGAGCCTCCGTATGATAATTTTGGTTATAACAGGAGAGAAGATGTTGTTGAGGACGAAATAGAAGATTCAACTGAGAGTACTTGATTTGGAGATTGATGCTCTTTAGTTCGTTTTGATTTGTGTTGTTGACTATTGTGTAAATATCGTTTATATCATTAATAATTTATTTTATGAATATATATTTTTTATGGAAGATCTGTTGTTTTCGTTTACCCCCATTTTTGAGAATTACGTTTGATTTAATGAATTAAGCAGTTGGGTGGATTCAGTACTTGAATGATTTCTACGAATTTGAGCCAGAGCTTGAATCTCCTGACGTCAGGTAAAGGTTTTTGTGATTTTTTTTACAGACTACATTCTAGTTGCATACTTCGAACGAAATTTCAAATTATGTACATTGCCATGTCAAATTTTCGGTGTGACACCATGTATAGTGGAGATATTCAATCAATATTGAAATAAAAACCATATTATGAATTTTTCTACTTGGTGAGAGAATAAGGAACCATGAACACACAACTCAGCAGACGATTGTTAACCAATAATTCACATTTCCTCAAAAAGAGATCGAGAATTAGAACTTCTTGAGCAACAACACTGTGGAATTTTTTTTCAGTGACGAAATGCAGTTTTGAAAGTATTCGATCAAATTTGCTTTGGTTTTAATACAAGAGAAAGAATACGAATTAGGTAAGAAACTCTGAATGACCGAATGACCTTAACGGCTAGACCACCTGACCACACGCGTCTCTGTATTATTCGCAGAAAATGATTACTGTATCAAAAGTAATGCCGAGTGAAAACCAGAACCCAATCTGGTGCGACAGTAGATATTTATTAAACTGTGTGGATTGCATATAGTAAATCTCGTTGTATTAGGTAATAGACTATAATATGTTCTTCTTGTGAAAATGATCCAGTCTTTGCGTTGTTCAGGATAAGCATCAATAACAATAATCTCAACTATGTACGTCGAAGCTTAGTCTGTTTTATAGTCGTGAAATAGGGTCGTATGGGAAAATAAAATAACATGCAGGCAAATATGCAAATATTTTTTTTTTACTCCATTCACAATTATAAAATCACAACTCTGCCCTTGGAAATTTGACACATTCCACTCTGTATCGAAGTTATGACGTTTTTCAAAATATTTTTATGTTCCAAGTCACCACTATGTTGCCCTTTCTACATTATTAGCGTATTACTCAGAATGTGAATTTATTCGGAAAATTAATGAATTGGAAAAGATGTGATGGATGAAAATAATTAACGTTTATATGAATTGAAAGAAAGGATTCCTTTGCATGAAAAGTACAAGAGATCACTGTTGAAATATATTATTTTACGCCATGGAAGAAAATTGCATTGCTTTCACATAATTTTCATATGCATGCTTGTGAAGATTTAATGTTTATTATCCTCTTGAACTGAAAGTTCAAGACTTGAAGACATCAATTGTTGATTCTAATCAAGAATTCATTAAAAAAAATCAACCCAAAGATATAAGATGAATTGATGGGTATTTACACGAATCAAGAATAATGTCAATTTTATTTTGTTGATAACTTTCTTAAAATCAATGTTGGGATATAAAACTCGGCTGCGTTTGTTCAAACAACATCTAAAGAATACATTTTTCACCATCTCGACCTTTGAAAGGCGTTTCTTATAGGAGAATTAGGTCTAAGTTCCACCTCATTAGTGAGGTACCTAACTTTTGCAAATCTGCTCAGATATCGCCAAATTTCTTGGAAAACCTGAAAAATATCATCCTTATCGACCTCAAGAGGCTCCATCCGATCCATCTACTGCGATATCTGTCCAAATAACAGCTTTTTCAACGAAATTCTCGAGTACCCCTTCAACCTCGAAATGTAAACATTCGTCCTGGTCTTGAAAATCGTCCTCACGCTCCAAACTGGTGCTAAAAACAATAAACATACGTTAATCTTGGATATTCGACGAAAAACTCACCTGCAAATATCGATTAAATACCAAAAATCTGCGAACAATTTGTAAACTTAACAAAATGTGGAATATCTTTGATACTTTTACTTTGATGTAAACAAATAAACTGGCAACGTCGTTTTGTCATTAAAGATATTTTCTGTGCGCGCACTGACTTTTCATCATAATATGTTCTGTGCTTTCCATCAGGGGCACCAACTCCTGAAAACGAAACCATGACCTCCTATGTGATTAAATAAAAGTGAATGGAGTATAGGGACAAAAAAACTCTTTGTGGATATTCTATCTATGCGTCAAATTTTCTGACCTCTGTAGATTATTCAAGCTAGGCGCACAAGTACATTCCGCAAACCTATAAATGTCCCATGGGATTTAGGTCGGGGGAACCAGCAGGCCATTCTCAAGGCATTTAATGACCCCTTCAATGCGGAGCATAAGCCAAAAGAACCTGAACCAAATCTACACACCTCGGCCAATTTAGACTTTGTTGCATGAGAATTAAGGTAGTTCTTTTCTCTTAGCAGAATCATGTCTCAAAATATCACTGTTCTCTCTATTTATCTCGAAGCCTGGCGTGTCTTCCTTGCTAGGACGTGCAAAATGAATCAACCAGAAAAACTTATCTGCGTGAGAGAATCTCTTCGACCTCAATGCCATAAATATGATGCAACAGTTACCTGTCTTGAGTACCTATCGACCAAAATATCGACGCTAGTCAGCATAACAGAAGGAGATGGTTGAGTTAACAACCTCATTAAAAAAATGTGAGGATCAAACACCAGTGGGTGAAGGTTAACATAATCTTCAATCGATTATCTAATATTAATTATACAGTTAATAAATTGCGATTGGAAACTAGATCAATGGCAGAAAATACATATGGTAAATTGAGATTACTCATGTTCACAGATCGTTGCACTCTTCACGGTTTGTTGGTTTCTTTGTAGATTCTTGTTTGTGAATGGATTTGAATGTTATTGAAGGAGGTAGATGTCATTCACTACGTTATCGTGATGTTCAGTATTTGGTCTTTTGAGAAAATCTTGAAATTGCAAACTCAATAATTGAAATTCATTTATAATGACTTCCTTCGCTCTTGCGACAATGTAAAAGAAACCGAACAATCAAACAATCGACGAACAAGGTCGGCATCAAAATTGAATCATTTTGTAAAGATGATACCAAAAAATGGTCGATGATTCGTACAATGGTACAATGGCATATTGTTTTGACGATTGTAGATGAATGAGTACTTCCCTTCAATTACAAGTTTTGGATTTGTCAAAATAAGAATCGTTTTTTTAACATCAAACAGTGAAATTTTGAGGAATATCTGATGGCACCAGTACAATCCCAGTACCGTAGAGCGGTGTGACTCTGCACCACTTTTTAGAGTATTCTTGATGTAACTTCCTCGTTTTTTTGTAAAATGAGTTGTGTTTGAATTATGTTTAATTTCAACAAACTAGCTATCGATTTCTGTTATTAGAAACGCAAGAAAAAGTGTGAAAACAATTTTTTTTCCATTTTAAAAATTTGGCAAAGTCACCAGCACATCGGTGCGAATTTGCCACTTGCATCAAAATGCATTTGTTGGCAATTTAATCAAGTGCGGGTGGTATTTTTGCCACGAGAACGTTTTTCTTTAACTTTTTTGAAGGTTAGTTGGCTAGGTACTAGTCGCGAATAAAACAACAAATTATAAGAAAATAAAATCTATTATTCTTCATAAAATACATTAAATGAGTCTCTTTGTAAATGAACAATATATAATAATGATAATTCATATTCCAAAACACCAGAACTGTTGCTTCCATTCAATTTTTTATCCTCCTACAAAAAATCGCTTCCATTTTCCTCTTCCCAACGTAGATGGGTTGTCTGCATAAATCTGCTAACAATAGAATAATTTCCTGAAATTTCGAGACCCGCCCAACCAAATGCTCTCAGTTTTTTTTACGCGACTCTAAATACGTGTGAAATAAGCTGCTAAATGTATTTTGATGTACCATTTTTCATGTTTTCTACACAACCCTTAGTATTTCGCATTTATAAACACGTTAAAACTCACCTGCTCACACAATACAGCATAGCACACCCTTCAATCCAAGCCAAAGGACTGCGACTGTTGAAACAATGTGGGGATATAGTGTCTCTAAGGCCGCTTCCTGACTTGTCGGTGCAGCAGCGGTGCGGGATCTGGAACCTCTGTACAGAAACGTTACCGCGTTGCCTATTAGTTACACATTATGCGGTATAAAATCATGCAGTACCGTTTGTGCCTTTGTGCATTTTTCTATTTCTAGAACTAAAACCACGTGTATAGGCGGGTTTATACAGCATATAAGATAAGAATATGAATAAGAGCGTTTAAACAGATGACTAGAATAAATAATAAAATAAAGGTGAATACAGACTATTCTGACGTGACGTGATTCCAGGAATCACGTCACGTCAGAATAGTCTGTATTCACCTTTATTTTATTATTTATTCTAGTCATCTGTTTAAACGCTCTTATTCATATTCTTATCTTATATGCTGTATAAACCCGCCTTAAATCTCTTTCCGTCATTTTGGTAACTCCAAGTGCATGCAGTAAATACCGAGCGGCGACTGGACATGCATCCCGATATGCAGTAAAACGAAACGATCCCTTCCCGCTACCGACCATACCGAGCTAATCAGCAAACGCTCATTGAAATATAAGGGGTCGGTAAGGTTTCGGTACCGCGTATACCGAGCATACCGATACCGTACCGTTGCTGCACCGACAAGTCAGGAAGCGGCCTTAGGTTCCGATTCGTGCTGTCGTTGAGAAGTTACCGACTTTACCAAAATAAAATGAAACATAAAACATAAGGTAGTTTGGCAAAGTCACCTCCGTTGGCAAAGCCACACCGCTCTACCGTACAACAAGTTACAAGTAGTAACTCTCTAGAGTCGATATATCGGGTGTTTTTTAGGGTGATAAAATTTTCGAAGAGATAACTGTGATTTGACAGAAGGCAGAAGCCTTTGTTTTGACATTTCTGTTAAGAAAGCATTGACAAATTATCATGGAAAGACTCACGCCGCAACAACGTTCGCAAATTGTTGAAATTTATTTTCAAAATCAGTGTTCTATTCGCCAAACTTATAGAGCACTTCGTGAAATTTATGGTTCACATAATCGTCCATCAGAGCAGCTTATTCGTCGAACTATCGATAGATTTCTGACAACATTGTCTCTACTCGATGCAACAATAACAACAAGACAAAAAACTGTACGTACAGAAGAAAATATTGCTGCTGTAAGTGATAGTGCTAATTAAAATCCAGATTTGTCTATTCGTCGACGTTAACAACGAGTTGGACTCTGTGCATGCACCACATGGAAAATTTTGCGTAAAGATCTTGGTCTTCACTCATACAAGATCCAACCTAAAGCCAGTTGACCATAATGAGCGTAAGTTGATCCCATCTTTTATCAACAAATTGTGTATAGTTATGAAGCTAATTTCTGGTTGAACGGCTACGTAAACAAGCAAAATTGAAAGTGAAACCAATCCTCCATAAGTTCTACAGGATCCATTGCACCCTGAAAAATGCACTGTATGGTGTGCTTTACCAGCTGGAGGGATTATCGGTCCATATTTCTTCAAAAACGATGCTGGAGCTAATGTTACAGTGAATGGTGATCGATGATGAATGATTATTTGTTTCAAAATTTGAATGGAATCCACCCAGAAGTGTTTTGGTTCCAACAAGATGGTGCTACACCTCATGCTGTTACCGTAACAATTATTTATTGAAAGAAAGATTCACGATAACATTATTTCGAGAAATGGTCCTACTAATTGGCCTCCAAGATCATGCGACTTAACTGCAATTGATTATTTTCTTTGAGGGCATGTCACGTCATTGGTTTATGCTGATAAACGAGAAACAATAGACGCTTTGGAAGCCAACATAACTCGTTTTATTGCTGAAATAATGCCCGAATTTCTGGAAAAAGTGGTCCAAAATTGTTTTGTTCAAATTCGGTTCCTCAGAGCTAGTCGTGGTGGACATACGACGGAAATTATTTTTAAAACATAAATGACTTTCAAATAAACTTCAAATAAATTCTGAAATAATGTAAATCTGGCCTCAATCTCAATTTGAATGTGTTTTATTTCAATTTAACGTTCTACCACTCTAAAAAAACACCCGATATTTTGAGCGTTTTCAGTATATACCAAAATATTCTTTAAATTATAAGAAGTGAAATATTTAAAAAAATATTATACCGTCCTCAAGGAATTCTATCTAAATCCAAAATCTTCAAGGTATTATCAGAAGTCAACCAATTTAAAACATTACGAATTGCTCTCATTTCATCTCCAAATACAGGGTGGCCTTTGAAAACGAAACAGACGAGATTACAGACGAAATAAATTTTTTCGATAGAAACGCTAGGACAGGTCGATTTTTGTTTCGGGGGGGACAACTTAAGATGTAGGTTACGGACGCATAGCGCTTCAACCCTTGCTACTACAACCCTCACCATCAATTTTTGAATAGGGAAGATGGGGTGAGTGATACCTCATTTGAAAGGTATTTTTATACGGATTTCAGCACAGTAATTGTTTTTTCATTTTATGCATTAGTTCTCGAAATATTCTTAACTAAGTATTTGAAAATGAAGTGGTGTTTTCATGGCACTTGTAGTGTTTTTTTGTGAAAAATCGACATTTTGAGCTTCAAAACAACCATGACTGTGGCTTCCTTCCTCCAATCCACTGACATAGAAATCTTTAATCAAGATGTCGATTTTTCACAAAAAAACACTACAAGTGCCATGAAAACACCACTTCATTTTCAAATACTTAGTTAAGAATATTTCGAGAACTAATGCATAAAATGAAAAAACAATTACTGTGCTGAAATCAGTATAAAAATACCTTTGAATTGAGGTATCACTCACCCCATCTTCCCTATTCAAAAATTGGGGGTGGGGGTTGTAGCAGCAGGTTGAAGCGCTATGCGTCCGTAACCTACATCTTAAGTTGTCCTCCTCGAAACAGAAATCGACCTGTCATTTCTATCGAAAAAATTTATTTCGTCTGTAATCTCGTCTGTTTCGTTTTCAAATGGCCACCCTGTATGTAAGTGATGTACTTTTGTGCATAACTCTGTGTAAACCAACCGAATTTTCCTATATCTGTCTGCCTCTCTCTCTTTGTCTGTCAATTTTAAATTGAAGCACACCAATAATGTATGCTTCGTTAGATACCTATTATTTCATATATCATGCCATAATGGTCTTTGATGAGAGCACATTCTTCCATTTCGCAATGAAAAAGTGGTACAGTAATTTCAATAACTCAATATCAAGTTATGTTTTAAGAAGTGGCAAGTTCATAAAGTTATTGTGTATGAGTATCAGTAAAATTGGATCACTTAAATTCAAATCAAAACCTCTTTAAGAAAATATTTTCACTTTATTTTACAATTTTTACACAGATAACTTAAGCTTAGTAACACAAAGAAGTCACAGAAATTCACAACGTCTACCATCCGTGTCCCAATTCCAAACCACTGCTGTAGGACAAACCGTGTCCAAGAGAAAGATCTCCAAGACCATAACCGTAACCGTGTCCAAGAGATAAGGGGGCATCATAAGATTTGATCAGAGGGGCAGCAGCGTAAGACTTGATGATTGGGGCAGAGTAAGACTTGATGATTGGGGAAGAGTAAGACCTGATGATTGGAGTAGCGTATGACTTGATGATAGGAGCGCTAGCGTATGTCTTGTAGATTGGAGCAGGTGCCACAACAGTCTTGTAGATTGGAGCTGGAGCCACCACAGTCTTGACAATGGGTGCTGGGAGTACAGCCTTGGTGATGATTGGAGAAGACAGGTACGATTTGGAGATGATTGGAGAAGAGTATGAGAGGGAGCTCAAGGGTGCAGAGTAAGCTAAACCATGGTCGAGACCACCAAGACCATAGCTTCCATATCCGTATCCCAGGGACTCGCCGTAGATTCCTCTCTTGTCCTTTTTGGTTTCGCCAGCTGCAGCTACGGCCAACACGGCGCAAACGCAAACCTGAAGGAAAAGAAGATTGTCATAAAGAACTATTCAATGGCTCAATGCTAGTTCCGGTGTAAAAACGATCATATTTTTTTAAGAAAATGGGAAACTATCAACCCAGATCTGAACAAGCTCAGTTTCCAAGAGTATTATTTTTTTTTGTATTTTATTAAATATTTCGGTAACGTTTTGACATACCTATTAGCTGAAAGAATTTATATTCTCGAATCAATTGTTGTGGTAATTTCATGAAGTAGCCTTATAAACAAAAATTTAGAGATGCTTCATTTTCATAATAAGCCCGAATATTCTCAGGAGAAATATAAAATTGAAAACGAAACAATTTTGGATGGAGGTTTTTGAAATTCAGATTCTTTTTCACGTAAAAAATCATATTTCACAAATTAAAACAGAAAAAATGAATACAAAGTATAAGTAATCTCTCCAGTTATTGAAAAAACGACGAAATTTGGAGGCAGTGCTCTTAATCATGAAAAAATAAGAATAGTGTTCTAATTTTCATTGCATATCGATACTTACCAAGAATTTCATGTTAACTGAGTGAAGCGAGGGAATACACTTGAATTGGATGAACTGACTGTGGAAGGCACAGCTGATGTATGATTCTTCAGTTGGGACACACTAGCATTTATAGCGAGAGACGGGGGTCATATTTCCTCCCCTGTCCTTACCGTGATACACTTAGGTAACTAGTCTGTTGTGCGTACCTACCTCAATACCATCGTGAATGTGAGAAATGATACACAAATTGGAGTGGTCATTGTGCAATGAGTACACGAGATGTTTTCGTTGGTAAAAGCCGGGTCACACACAGGAAATTGGCCAAATCGACCTTGGTTAATTAATCTCCTTTGTTTCGTGGATTTATGAAAAAATTATGAGACCATGGGCCAGCATACCTTCGAGACATTCGATAGTTACGACAGGTCTGTGAAGTTTTTTATTGTCGGTTGTTGGATTAATTACAGCGAAATTGGGCAGGAACAATAGTCAGTTTTCCTGAGGCTATTCCATATTGTAATAGTCAAATTTCATGAACTGACTAATCAGAATTCAACAACGTCAAAGAATTCCTGTATATTATACAGAAATACAAGTTGGTTTTCCTCACACTGACCGGACTAGTCAATGGAATAATTGGGATATCGATAATTGTACCAGCCAAGTGTGGTTCATTGCGAAATAATAAACCCATGGATTGTCAGAAATAAAAAACTTTGATCAATATATCGCAAAAGTTGAAACTAATTGGTTTTAATTATAAATACGTTCCCATAATGCAATTAATCTCCAAAGGTCCTAAATTTTCAAGATTGCTGAAAAAATTAAAAACCTATGAAAACATTTGCTTAAGAAAATATATACAGTGTGTTTCACTCCACAATTCATTATTTTATACAGAATCGACCGATTTTCAAAAACTTTTTCGTACGTTCGTTCTATTCGGGTGTGATAGAACTTTAAATTGAAATAATACACTTTTAAATTAAGATTGGAGCCTTTTTGTTTTCATTTGAAAAATAAGTTAAATAAATCAATTTTTACGGAAGCAGCATAAAGTCTAGCACCATCTTGTTGAAACCAAAACACTACTGGGTCCTTTCCATTCTAATTTTGAAACGAATAATCATTGATTATCGATGATCTGTAACGAGCACCATTCACAGAAGCATTAGCTCCAGCGACGTGTTTGAAATATGGACAGATGAAACCTCCAGCGTGTGAAGCACACCATACAGAGCATTTTTCAGGATGCAATGGAACTTGCAGAACTTCTTGAGGATTGTTTTCACTCCTCATAGGGCTTGTTCATGTAGCCGTTCAACCCGAAATGAGCTTCTTCCCACAATCTAATTATATAAAATTCTCCTGTTTGCACTTTGTGGCCGAACTCCTCCGAAACGGCTTGACCGATTTTCGTGAAATTTTGTGTGCATATCGGGTAGGACCGGGAATCGGCCAACATCTATTTTTCATCCCCCTAAATGTTAAGGGTGGGCCACCTCTAACTTTTTTTTTCAATTTTTCTGTACAAAATTTTTCATTTTAATTTTTTTATGATACAGCACACAAAAATACATACAACCCTAAATTTTCATCCCTCTACCTAACCTAACGGAAAACTGCTTATTTATTGCCTCTAAGGCGGAACGGAGTTCGCGGGGTCAGCTAGTTTTCCTATAAAAAAGTGGATCAACTTCAAGCTGTTTTAGGGCCCAATCAGCAAGCAAACGAAGCTTATTATGGTCAAGTGGCTATAGTTCTTGAACCAGTGGGATCTTGTATGGGTGTAGACCAAGATCTTTTCGCAAAATTTTTCATGTGATGGATGCACAGAGTCCAACTTGTTGTGAACGTCGACGAATAGACAAATCTGGATCTTACACCTACAGGCCTACAGCAGCGAATAGAACAATGATTTTGAAAATAAATTTCAACAATTTGTAAACGTTGTTGCGACGTGAGTCTTTCCATGGGAATTTGTCAATACTTACTGAACAGAAATATCAATAAAACATGGCTTCTACCTTCTGTCAAATCACAGTTATCCTTATCGAATAGATAGATAGATAGATATTCATCCTATCATTCTAAAAAAACACCCGATATAGTATATTTCATTACTAGTCCAGAAAGTAAGCTTTTTCCGTGCGCGCGCGAAGAGTTCCCGTGTGAGGCGGAGCCGAACACGGGAATTCGTGCAAGCACGGAAAAAGCCTTTCTGGACGTGTAATGAACGATATTTTTCATTACACCTCTCTGAAAACAATCCAACGATATTTGTTCTTCGACAGAAAGCATTTCGATATTGTAAAACAATAATTATTCGAAACACTGACGTCTACTGTCATCACGCAATCGTTGCTTTGTGTCTCAGCATAGATGCATCTATGTCTCAGCGCACGGAAAAGGGTCGCTTTCGGTGCCCTGAATCGACATGTTTTGATAGGGTTTTCAGAGCTGTGTAATGAAAAATACTTGAACTGTATAGTCATGCATGAAATGTCTGCTTCATTTTATTCATGTCAATTTTTTGGTTTTTATGAAAAAATTAATAACTATTATTCAGGTGGCATCTTTATGGGGATGTAACTAAGCAAGGGGGCTCAAAAAAAAAAAGTTTATAAGAAAGACCCCCATTTTTTCCGCAACTATTGATATACGGGGTGATTCAATTCATTTTCTATATTGGAACGCTGGTAGCCATTTCGTCAAGAAGCACTCTTCAATTCAAAAATAAAATCACGATGTGTCTAGACAAAAAAGTTAATCTATTCTTTCGATTCTCATCTATGAAACCGTATTAGGAAACTGATTTGTATGCGTAGCATATTTCTGAAGTGAAACATATTCATGGTCATAAACTGACAAATGTCCAAAGTGAGTGTTTCTCTACGAGGTTTCATGAAAATTCATATTTTTGCACTAGCTACCATTGTTGTAAGAGATCATGGTTGATAACAAACGAAGCTAATAGAACACATCAGTGAAAGGTTAGATTTGATAATTGTTACCAAGAAGCTGAATGTCGTCCGTTTTCAAATATCAACAAACGAAAATATAATAAAAATATTATGTTTTGTATTATTCTTTCGTTCTTCAAATAAGTTTCCATGTTAGAAATCACAGTGTTTCCAAATCAAGAAAATCAATAATTCATAAGATATTTGAACATGCTCGCAATAAAATAGCATTGCTCATCTAATTAACAAAGTCGTTAGCTTTGATGAAAATCGTAGAATTAAGATTGACAAGGATGATGTAATGACATAGTTAGAATATCACTCGTGTATTCTCAAGAAGAAACTAATATTTGTTGATTTCTTATTAGACTCTCATTCAAGAGTATTCATAATACCTAGTAGATATTAAACAGAAATGCCAATGTACATAAAGTTAGCAAAACAACTCTCACGAATCAAACTCGGAATTGCTCAAAATTTTGCCGTTGTTTATCCGTAATTTATCCGTGAAAAAATAAATTTTGCCGCTCTCATATTTAAAAAGATATGGGATGTGTCGCTAAGTTGATATCGAGTTGGCGAAACAACTTTTCAAAAAATGGTTTCAGCACAAAACAAAATAGCTCATCTTTTTCAATGATTTATCCGTAAATTATCCGTGAAGAAAAAAACATCGCCACTCTTGTATTTTAAAAAATATCGAATGTTTCGCTCAATTGATATCAAGTCAACGAAACATCTAATATTTTTTTAAATGAGAGTGGCGATGTTTTTTTCTTCACGAAAAATTTACAGATAAATCATCGAAAACAATTAAATTATCTGTTGATTGCTGAAATATTTTTTTTCGATATGGATATTTCACCTGTCAATTTGATGTACACTTATCAGTGCACGTAATATTTTTGTAAAAACAGGAGAGGCAAAATTTTTTTCTTCACGGATAAATCAAAGATGGAAAGCAACATCTTCTTTTCAAATTTCATCGATATTGCTTTCTCAGTTTTAGAGAAAAATGCATAAATCATGTTCCGTCGGCTGCTGTTCGATCAATCAGATTTGTCATTGATTGATACAAATTTTCTTTTTTCACGGATAATTTGCGGATAAATCATTAAAAGAAATTGCATTATCTGTTGATTGTTGAAATCATGTTTTCAATATGTCACCTGGTAATTTGATGTACACTTACCATAGCGCACGTGATATTTTTTTAAAAACGGGAGCGGCAAAATTTTTTTCTTCACGGATAAATCAGAGATGAGAAGCTACATCTTCTCTTCAAATATCAACAATATTGCTTGCGTAGTTTTCGAGAAAAATGCATAAATCATGTTCCGTCGGCTGCTGATCGATAAATCAGATTTTGTCATTTTTCTTCGAAACCTTGATTGATGCAAATTTTCTTTTTTCACGGATAATTTACGGATAAATCAATTAAAAAGATGAGCTATTTTGTTTTGTGCTGAAACCATTTTTCGAAAAGTTGTTTCGTCAAATTGATATCAAGTCAGCGAAACACCCAATATTTTTTTAAATACAAGAGTGGCGATGTTTTTTTCTTCACGGATAATTTGCGGATAAATCATTAAAAGAAATTGCATTATCTGTTGATTGCTGAAATCATTTTTTCTATATGTCACCTGGTAATTTGATGTACACATACCAGCGCACGTGATATTTTTTTTAAAACGAGAGCGGCAAAATTTTTTTCTTCACGGATAAATCAAGGATGAAAAGCTACATCTTCTTTTCAAATATCAACAATATTGCTTGTGTAGTTTTCGAGAAAAATGCATAAATCATGTTCCGTCGGCTGCTGATCGATCAATCAGATTTTGTCATTTTTATTCAAAACCTTGATTGATACAAATTTTCTTTTTTCACTAATTTACGGATAAATCACTCAAAAAGATGAGCTATTTTGTTTCGTGCTGAAACCATTTTTCGAAAAGTTGTTTCGCCAACTTGATATCAAGTTAGCGAAACATCCGATATTTTTTAAAATACAAAATGGCGATGTTTTTTTCTTCACGGATAATTTACGGATAAATCACTGAAAAATATGAGCTATTTTGTTTTGTGCTGAAACCATTTTTTGAAAAGTTGTTTCGCCAACTTGATATCAACTTAGCGACACATCCCATATCTTTTTAAATATGAGAGCGGCAAAATTTATTTTTTCACGGATAATTTACGGATAAATAACGGCAAAATTTTGAGCTATTCCGAGTTTGATTCGCGAAAGTTGTTTTGCTAACTTTATGTACATGAAATGCCGATCATAAAAGTTGTAACTTCAACATTTGACCTGGAGTTATTTGTCACAGGAGTAGGTACATCAATTTTCAATAAAAATATTCTGCTTTGTACTAGATATTACCAATATTCAAGACTTTGTTCACGTATTCTCCAAAACAAGAACAATTTTGGGTGCAATATACCTGATGTCTAATATGTTTCCTTTGGTAATCGATGCACTTGAGTGATTTTGCATTCCAAATCTAGAATACTAGTACATTGATGTTGATTTTAAGGCAGAAGCTCTACACTACATGATGCAATCCAATAACAACATTCTTCTAAATTTTTTCAACACCAAAAATGTGAATCAACAAATAAGATGACACATGATCGGAGTAATACGCCAATATCCGTACCACTGTCCAATTATTGAGATATAATAATTTAAATGCATACTTCGATATAAATCAGATTGTCATCCAAACTCATTACCGTTACTTCGGACTTGCACCTTTTCTTACGACTGCTATTGCTTCGCTTACGTAACCCTAGACTGGGCGTAAAATCTAAGCCATAATAATTTCAAAATAGGTACTCGCTTCAATACAAATCAGATGGTCTGCAGAAATGCGATCGTATCTACAAAAAGGTACGTAATGCCATCAATACATGAATATGGAAGATTTATAAATAGGGATGGCAACCATTTGTCGACGACATTGCTATCACGATGTATCGAAAATATGGGTTTTTTTATTTTCAATAGGAATGCCTAGTGACAATTTTCGAAATGTTTAGACGAAAATTGCTGCTTGATCTCTTGAAATATCCAAAATCCACATTTTTCTTTCTATCGGCTTTTTTTTACAGTGTTAGAATTAAAATTGAGATTGAAGCTATTTTATTTTAATTTGAGAGATAATTTTATGATATTTACGTTTTAAAAATAATTTTCGGCATATGTCCACCACGACTAGCTAGTGATGACTTTTTCGAGTAATTCAGGCCTTATTTCAACAATCACCAATCACACGAGTTATGTTGGCTTCCAAAGGGTCTTTTGTTTCTGGTTTATCAGCCTAAACCAATGACTTGACATAACCCCAAAGAAAATAATCCATTGGAGTTATGTCAAATGATCTTATTGGAGGCCAATTATTCGGATCATTTCTAGAAATAATGTTATCGCCACATATTTCTTTCAATTATTATGATCAAGTGGCTTTAGTTCTTGAAACAGTTGGGTATTTATGTGGTGGATGTGTAGACTCAAACTTTTTGTGAACGTCGACGAATAGACAAATCCGGATCTCCATTAACACTATCACTTACAACAGCGACATTTTCTTCTGTGCGTACAGTTCTTCGTCTTATTGTTGTTGTTGCATCGAGTAGAGTAAATGTTGTCCGAAATCTATCGATAATTCGACTAATAAGCTGCTCTGATAAGGGATTGCATTACCGGATTTCCGATTAACCGATTTACCGATTTACCGCCCTCAATGTTCTTCAAATTACCGACGAAGAAACCGACATCTTTTACCGGTAATTTCGGTCAAAATGCCAGCGCTGATCCGTTGTTTCTGTGATGCACGGGCAGCGCGGGCAGGATGGATTGTAAAATAATCAAGTGTGTAAATGTGTGAAAAGGAAATGCAATATTTTTGGAAAGAGGGAATTCAGGGGAAATACTTAGAAATGGCTTTCGCAGCACTCATGACAACTCGGCCTACTAGTGTGGAGACCTAATCTTATTGTATTGATATATCAATTCTTTAATCACCTAATCTTATTGTATTGATATATCAATACTTTCATCACTTATCTTTGTTGTAATTGTTCCTGCCGCAGTTATGGCTTTTTTGGACTCCACACTAGGAGGCCGAGTTGTCATGGGTGCTGCGAAAGCAATTTCTAAGTATTTCCCCTGAAATCCCTCTTTCTAAAAATATTGCTATTTCTTTTTCACACATTCACATTCTTCCGATCCCTCTAGTTTAATGAAGAAGGTCCAGAGAAAACAAAGCTTATAAGCTTTGTTTTCTCAGGGCCTTAAAGGAATCGGACGAGTCGTTGAAAAAGTTAAGACATTTTTTTATTCAAATTACTATTTAGGGCCTCTTACGGCTCTTACTAGTCTTTGAGTTAGGTATATTATTTTTCGTTAATTTACCTAGAGTTATACTTTTCTGTTGGTAATATTTGATAAGAATTAAACTTTGGTTATTTATTTTGTGGCTTATTCTTTTATGTCGGAAAATACCGGTAAACCGGTAATTTGTCAAATAATTTACCGAATTACCGGTAAATTCAAATTCGGTAAAGGACCCCGCACTTTTTCTATGGCAAATGGCGTTCCGTGAAATTTTCTAAAATTTTGGTATAATGTAGTACTCGACCTTCTGATCAAAAGTGTCCATGTTCCCAACTCAATCCTATGACTAGTTTTCGAGATACAGGGCGTTGAAGTTGAGAATTACCCACTTTTACTACGCCCGTATCTCGGAACAGAATCGAATGAACTTCAATTTTTCTCAAGAAACATTTCATTACATCCCCAAGGAGCAACCATATAGAGGAATATGACCGAAAATCGTTACGAATATAGGGTCATCCATAATTTAATGCATGCCTGATTTTGAAAGAATAAAATATGTCAGTTTCAGATCGAGAACGTTCACAAAATGAACTATTACACTAGATAATATATTGTTGTTACATCGAAAACGTCTGAAATACCCAGAATTTATACTGGGTGATCCATTATTATAGAAACTATTCTCAAGGAGGGTTAAATGGACACCCTGTATTTATGGGTTGATTCAAGGTGTTTGTTTAATTTTTTTAGAACATATCATCATGGACTTCAAAGAATATAGGGTGATTCAGTCATGAAATGAACTTTGAACCTCACGAAAATACCCAAAAACCACCTTTTTTTTTCATCACCCTGTATTTCAAGATTAACTCCGATGAGGTGGGAGTTTTCTTTCACCATCTTTACTTGATATGAAAACATCAATACGACCGAGAGTTTTTATACACTTCCTATGAGCAGATTTTTTTTTAATGTAATATGAAAATTATTTATTTAGGTATGTTATTCTATTCTTATTCCAGCATAACAAAAAATCTGGTCATAGGAAGTGGATAAAAACTCTCAGCCGTATTGATGTTTTTATATCAGGTACAGTGGTGAAAGAAAACTCCCACCTCGTCGGAGTTAATCTTGAAATACAGGGTGATGAAAAAAAAAGGTGGTTTTTGGGTATTTTCGTGAGGTTCAAAGTTCATTTCATGACTGAATCACCCTGTATTCTTTGAATTCCATGATGATATGTTCTAAAAAAATTAAACAAACACCTTGAATCAACCCATAAATACAGGGTGTCCATTTAACCCTCCTTGAAAATAGTTTCTATAATAATGGATCACCCAGTATAAATTCTGGGTATTTCAGACGTTTTCGATGTAACAACAATATATCTAGTGTAGTTCATTTTGTGAACGTTCTCGCTCTGAAACTGACATATTTTATTCTTTCAAAATCAGGCATGCATTAAATTATGGATGACCCCGTATTCGTAACGATTTTCGGTCATATTCCTCTATATGGTTGCTCCTTGGGGATGTAATGAAATGTTTCTTGAGAAAAATTGAAGTTCATTCGATTCTGTTCCGAGATACGGGCTTAGTAAAAGTGGGTAATTCTCAACTTCAACGCCCTGTATCTCGAAAACTAGTCATAGGATTGAGTTGGGGCCATGGACACTTTTGATCAGAAGGTCGAGTACTACATTATACCAAAATTTTAGAAAATTTCACGGAACGCCATTTGCCATAGAAAAAGTGCGGGGTCCTTTGCAATCCCTAGGCCTCTGATGGACGATTATGTAAACATTGTAAACCATAAAGTGCTCTATAAGTTTGCGAATAGAACACTGATTTTGAGAATAAATTTCAACAATTTGTAAATGTTGTTGCGACGTTAGTCTTTCCATGATAATTTGTCAATGCTTATTTGAAAGAGAGGTCAAAACAACATGGCTTTTACTTTTGTCACCCTAAAAAAACACCCGATACAATGAGTGAGATCCTGTTTTTTTCTTACTATACGTAAAATGTATTTTTCTGAACCGCCATGGAGTCCTTAAGGGCAGTATCACCTTTTGAATCGTAGTAAATCTCCATTCAAAAGTGGTCTCTTTATTTCACGGGTAAGTACCCTAATTTACGACGTAGCGGTAGAGACTTGATTTTTTTTTTAAATTCAAGTTGAAGAACGTCCCGATGGCAAATAGTTTTCTTTTTTTCATAAAAAAAACCAGGGTAATCGTTAAATCCAGGATTATTGAATATGTTTTTCGTTTTTCATGAGTACAAGCTATATTTTTGAAATAATAATCATAAAAATTTTTGTAGTTAATAGAAGATTAAATTGTCGAGGGCGAATAGTTGCGATTTTTTCCAAAAAATGATGAATAACCGTCGGAAAAAAATCATTAAGTGAAGTTTCCAAAACGCTGAAGTTCAACCTGCTTTTTTAAATTGAAAAACTAATTGAATCGAAAAAATCGCAACTATTTGCTCTCGGAAATTTAATCTTCTATCAACTACAAAAATTTTCATGATTATAATTTCAAAAATAAAGCTAGTAATCATGAAAAATGAAAATCATATTCAATAACCCCAGATCTAACGATTACCCTGGTTTTTTTAATCGAAAAACTAATTAAATCGAAAAAAAGAAAACCATTTGCCCTCTGGACGTTCTTCATCTTCAATTTAAAAAAAAAATCAAGTCTCTACGTCGTCAATTAGGGTAGTTACTCGTGAAATAAATAGACCACCTTTTGAATGGAGATTTACCACGATTAAAAAGGTGATACTTCCCCTTAACCCTCAGCTACCATATTATCCATTCACTACGCGACACCCTGTATATCCTGGTTCCGTGGATAAATTGTCCGACATGGATATATCGATAATTCATGGCATCCCTGTGAGTAATCCGCATAAAATTTGGAGATTCAGAACAGATCCGTTCGTTCCATTGCTAAAAGCCATTGAGTAAAATATGAATGGGAGCCATAATATAAATTCATCCATAAATTTGCCATAGGCGACGGATGCTCTTCGACAATCTATAAGGTGTTTTATAATTGGGTATTACAAATCCGACTGATTTGGTCGTCAGATTTTATTGTTCGGAAATGACAAAATCGAAAAAAATAGGTCTCATAACATCAGTCATTCTTGATTTTCGCAATAGAATTTTTGTGGAATGGAAGTTGCTCTCAAAATTTGAATTATTTCGATTATACCATTTCGAATTCGCAGTTATGAAATCTTCTGAAAGCTTTTTGGTAATTCGTTCTACAGATTGATCGTTCATTCATTCACCTGCCCAATGATGTTTGAAAAGCTTCAATCGATACGAATAGATGTAGATGCATATACAGGGTCCTGCAATAGTGCGTTAGGCTTTCATAGCTGCCAAACCAGACGTTTTAGAAATTTAGTTGAAAAGCATTTCCTTTGTAATTTCAATTCTGCATTTCAGGAAATTATTTTCTAATATACAGGGTGTTCCCAAATCAAATTATTGAACAAATAAGTGATTTTTTAAATGGAACACCCCATATATATTTTCGCATATTTTGAATGCTCTTCAATACCTCTATCATGACGCAAAATATTAGGGATATTTTTCCAACAGTACGGATCTTATTCAGAAAAAAACTGCAAAATTTCTACGAAACAGTAGTTCGGTGAAAGCCCTCTACCGATTTCCAGAAGCGATGGAAATATGAATTTGATCAGAATTTCTTTCAACTCAAGAATTTGCCTAGTCATCGTTCCTAAATGATCAACATTTTTCATACAGGGTGTCCATTATCAATGTCCAAATATGAAGAATTTCAAATTGTTTTTTTTTTCGATTTTTTCAAATGTAACACCCTGTATTTTTTTCCATGATGATGTACACAGTTCAAAACCTTACATTCTTTCAGAAGTAACTCCTGTATCCAGCAGACACGAAAAATTACATTCCTACCAAAAATTTCAGGAATAATGAACATAATATAACTAACGGATATTTTAAATGAGTCACACAATGAAACCAAACTGAATGACCAATTTTTGAAAAACTTCAAAACCCTTCCAAAATCATAATCCTTGAAGTTCAACATTAATTAAACATCATAATGTTTGTCCGAAGTAACACATACATAGGTATTATTCATGAAATGGTTCATATACTTTATTTTCATGTCGCAGCAGTGCCACAGAAACTGTTATGAAGCACATCTACTATTATTATTGATCAAAATATTGTTATTCAGAGCTCAAAGTTATTTCCGAATACAATAAATAGAGATGAATTTTGGTAAAGATGAAATGGTTGATATGATCTTCACGTTGGGGCAGGGCCACAGAAACTGTTTATTAGCCAGTAGATCCTATGCTGTCGAATATCCCGAAAGAAGATATCCACATGAATCGAGTTTTTGGAGGCTTTTAAACAGATTTGTAGAGACAGGAGATGTCAAGTATAAAGAAGAAGAGAGGATAAAATCGGCCACTAACGAGGACAAGGAGCTCGAGGCTTTACTGCATGTAACTGAAAATCCGCACACAAGCCAAAGGGAGCTTGGTGTAGCCTGTAGTATAAGTGAGCGTTCAGTTCAAAGAATCCTCAAAAAAAATGAGTATCATACCTACCACATTCAGATGCATCAGGCGCTTACCGATAGCGATTTTTAAAACCGTCTGAATTTCTGTAACTGGGCAAGTTTTCAAATTTACCAGAACCCTACATTTTTTGAACACAGGTGGTCATTGAATGTCTCATTTTTTCGAAGGAAATTTAGATGGAGCTGCATATTTTACTTTCATTCAGAACATTCTTCCCGGAATGTGAGCAGTGTTACCTACGGAAATACGGAATGAAATATGGTTTCAGCATGATGGAGCACCCGCTCATTATTCTCGTCCTGTGAGGGATTTACTGGACCAACAGTTTCCAAATAGATGGATTGGTAGGGGCGGACCGACAAGATGGCCTGCTAGATCACTGGATCTCACCAAAATAGATTTTTTTGTGGGGATACATAAAGAGAATCGTGTATAATGAAGTTCCAACAACAGCTTCCAATATGCGAGAGAGGATTGTGGGTGCTTTCCGAAGCATTAGGCCCGCCGCAAATTGAGCACAGGCCACGGACAGGCGAGGCCCATGCGATGTGCTGCCCATGCCAAGCACCTGCACAGGTTTTTCAAGAGACGCAAATTGAGCACAGGCGATGCCACGCTCGCATCCAGATATTCATTAGTTCCTAGGTCTTCCGATGTGCAATATGATGGATGAACAGCAAAAATTACTCGATCATCTCGATTTAGAATCTGAATCTGAGGAGGAGGAAAGATTGATGTTATTACACTTATTAAGCAAGAGAAGAAAAAGGGGTAAAACGAGTGCATATATACGAAAAAGAGAGAGTCATGGAGAGTTTAAGTTATGCAGTGAAGTTCCAGATAATGTATTTAGGGAATCTTTTCGGTTGAATAGACGACAGTTCACTAACCGTCAGAGACTATAGGCAAATTCTTGAGTTAAAAGAAATCCTGATCAAATTCATGTTTCCATCGCTTCTGGAAATCGGTAGAGGGCTTTCACCGAACTACTGTTTCGTCGAAATTTCGCAGTTTTTTCTTAATAAGATCCGTACCTACTGTTTTGCATAATGGTAGAGGTATTAAAGAGCATTGGAAATATGCAAAAATATAAGGGGTGTTCCATTTAAAAAATCACTAATTTGTTCTGGTGTTGGTGCTGATTAGATTTCGTTCAAGACTTTCTTATCGATTAAAAATCTGAGATGGGGGTCCTACTATTCATTTCACTCGAAGGGAGTCGCGCTATTTTCCATCACCGCAATAGCGCCAGGACCGTGAAATATTGCGGATTATTCCGGAAGTAGTACCCGATCTACAATCTAGCTAGAGTGCCGTTTTGATCTACAATTTTTGGTTATGATTTTTAATTGGGAGTCGTCACACCAGGGTTTCTTTGCATCTATGAATAGATCATACACAGAAATTATTTATTACTCCACTAAATGTTTCAACACTTAACTAAGAAGATAAGAACATTTTTCTGTGAATCCAATTTTCATTAAGCGGATTGTGGAATCAATAACGTTATGCATCTTCAGTTTCATCAACAAATCGGGAAAGAGCCTACATTGACCTGAAAAAACATTGAAATCGAACAAACTTTCGATAGTCATTTACTTGGAATTTAACACTATCGGTAAAGGCAAGAGTGATATCTGCCATATTCAGCCATGTACTGGTAGGTATTACATTTATGCATACTTTTCCTGAGTCCGAATCAAACAATGCACTTGTTTCACCAGGTATATTCGTGATCTGATTACAAAGGATTCAAACTTTTTTGAGGCGATGACTAGCATTAGCCATATAGCACGCACTGAATTTCAGCTTGACTGATAACAAAAATATACTAAATGACAAAGAAACCGCAACACCCAGTAGGAACATTTTTTTGGCGTAACATAGATAGTATAGCAAGGAATATATGATTTAAATTAGGTGAAAAAATTTAATTTTTACAATTTTTTTTAGTAAATTTGTTCATAATGTGTTTGTCCACCGCGATTATCTGTGTTATATGATGGCCTAATTCTTCTTGAGGGATATTATCCCAAGGTACCTGTACTTCATGTCTCAGAACCGCCAAAGTCTGCGGGGGTTGGGGTAAATTTCCAAGTTTTCTACCCATAATGTCCCAAACATACTCTATGGGCGAAAGATCGGGGGATCTGGGCGGCCATGGCAAGAGATTCACATGGGTCTCTTCAAAAAAGTTTTAACTAACTTTGGCAACATGAGGTCGAGCATTATCTTGCTGGAATATTGGATTCTCGAGCCGGTTAAGGTAAGGGAGAAGATATGGCTCCACTTTTTCTTGAAGGTAACCCAGCGCTGTCATGTTACCTCGAATAAAAATTAAAGGTTACATGCATCTGCAGTAGCACCCCATACCATAACGCCTACTACATAACGGTGTACATGGCGCCCAACATCAAACTGAGATTCAGGTCTTTCTCCCCGACTTCGTCTAACCTTCGGCCATCATATGCACCCAATGAGTCAAGGAGAATCGAGATTCATCAGAAAAAACGACCTGATGCCATTCCACATTCCAATTTTGTCGTTCTCTGCATCACTCTAATCGTTGCCGGCGATGCTAAACCGTCAGAGGTAACACAATATGGGGTCGATAATGCTGCAGTCCAAACCTTATCGGCCTTGTTCTCCTAACCACTTATCAACAAAATATCGAATTGTCGCAAATAAGACTCTAATGGCCATAAGTCTTAGACGTCGATCTTGTACTTCATTTGTGCCCCTTCGACGTCCGGTGCCTACTCTTCTTCGATTTTGGGCATTATCAAACAACTATTGACCACATATCTTGGAACAGTATTAGGATTTCTGTCCGTATGGTTAGCCTTAGTTAGAGACTTTGGATCGTCTCGAACAGCTGCTTTGTTGTGAAAATTAAAAGAATTTGCAAAAACGACCACAATATTTAAGGAACAAAAAATGATTTTCCCAAATTTTAATCTTTCACTCCTTGCTATACTATATTTTACAAAAAAAAGAAGTTCAGTGGATCACAAAACGTTTTATACATGACGGCAAAAGAAATACTTAAATATCTATTTTTAATGGATTTGGCTAAGAGAAGCGAATAACTAGGACCAGCATCCTCGATACAATATTTGGAGCTTTCTACGAAATTCTGTTACCCCATAGTTTTTGATTAATTCATAAAGGTTTTCATCTTTCTGGGAATCGATACAAAATTGAAATCATCTGCTCATTCTCATTCGATATGTACTAAATCAGTCAAATCTCGTTTTGCTTGAATTTCAAATCGACTGTTTGACACGGATTGAGAAACAGCGATGTCCCATGATATGCAAAAACGAATTTCTAAAACAAGAAGTAGCCATCGGTAGGTGCACCAGATCAAGGTTCGAAGGATTCAAAATTACATAATTAGTTGCCAAATTGATGGTCAATTGTTTGACTGGTTTTCTTGACTGATTTTACCATAATTTCAGATTTTATGTGTGAATACGAATGACATGTTGACATCGCTCCTTCTTTTTCCATCCATATATAAGAATGGACTGGATAGTCAATAATCAGTATCAGTAGCTCATCCTTCTGCAGAGCAACTAAAAAAATCACCATGAAATTCTTGGTAAGTTTTATTGATTTGTTCGAATTTTTTCAATAATTGGAATCATACAGAGGCGAAAAATTGCCCCAATACAAATAGTTGCCTTAATTTTTACAACTTATAGTAGGAAAAAAAATCATTTATGTCATATCTGAAAAACTAGAACGTTTGAAGAAGAATCTGATGCTCATCTTCTATGTTTTATGAAACCAAAATCCTAAATGGAAATTTCATCGAATGACCATAGTTATCCTTATTGACGGATATTGGAATAAAAAAAACATTGCTTTTGATTTGCAAGCAGTCCTATAATTTAGTGTAGGATGAAAAGTAAATTAACTAAACGAAAATTTGATTTTTTTCAAACCCAGATATTAAGGAATTGAATTATTCACCCTGACTAAGAAAATTATTCACAACATTTTTTTTAGTCACAAGGACTGTGATTTGAAAATAATTGTGAAAACTCCTCATTGGGTATCTTAATTCTTTTTTTGCCGCGTGAATCAAGGGTTATAAGCCAATTTTTGTGGCAGAAATATCTTCTTGGGCGTTTATTCTAATTCTATTCATTTTTCTAATATTGCACCATTTGGAAAGTAGAAAGTGAAAATAATCGAACGACAAATTAAATCGAAATAGTGATAAATGTATATCTCACCCAAATTACCAATTCTGATGGTCACTGAATATCATTAAAGACACGCTTATGAATGGTCCATAAAAATGTTAATTTCATTCATTTCGAATCTTCGGATAAACAAAATCGTGAAGCAACATTCCGATTCAATCCACATTTGAGCGACAATTATTAACTGTAATGATTATTGTCCTTCATTTTTATGTCTCGTTTTGAAATTTCGGCAGTTTTTGACGAAAAACATCTGGAGCTATAATTCTAAAATCATTATATTAATTATTATGTCCTAAGTAGAGAGTTCCACTATGTGAATGCTTCGATTTAATAAACCTGATTATCTGCAACCTACAATATTATGAAAAATGCTTCAATATTTCGACATATGAAATATCAAATTCACAAAAGTCCAAGCTGTGTAACTCATATGAGAGCCAATTGCATTTATAAGATAAATAAATATCTGTTGTTGGCAGTATTTCAAGAAATTTGTAACATATTCGAAAGAGGTTTAAAATGTCTCCTTTTCAGATTGTTATTGCCGCTATTTTGGGTGTTTCCATGGCTGGAGCACCAGATAATAGAGGCAAGCGAGGTTTGGTGAGCAGCTTGGGATATGGCTATGATTCCTCACTTGGCCTTTCTTCCCTCCATCTACCTCTAGCTTCTTCAGTGGTATCAGCACCAGTGGTATCAGCACCAATTGTATCAGGCATCTCATCGCCAGTTTTATCTGGTATCTCATCACCAGTTTTATCTGGTATCTCATCACCAACTGTCATCAAAACCGTCCACACTGCACCAATTGTCAGGACCGTTTTGTCTCAGCCCCATCACCAGGTTTTGAGCTACGCTTCTGCTCCTTCTCTGGGATTGGCTTCATCTTTGGACCTTCACTCTCTTGGTTACGCTTCATCCATACCATCAATTCATTCTGCTGGACTCATCAATAGCTACAACTTGGGAGGACTTCCAATCACTAGTCACGTGAACGACATTCACGCTTGGTAAATGGAGTGAAGAATGGCATATAAATCTTATTGTTGTACATAAAATGAAGAAAAATATACTATTTTCGCAAAGTTCTATCGTTTTATTATAATTTGAAAAAGAGTGAAGATATCAACCATCTTCACAATTATCACTTTTTCCTAAGAATGGAAAAAGCTTTCTTCATGCTGTAATCATAATGAATATTATACTCCTCAATCAAAATTTAAGATACAATTCTGGAAAAAACTGAGGTCAAACATAAGGATATTGGATTATTTTGGATTTTCTCTTCAGAAAAAAAAAGCAATTTCATTTTGAAATATCTATATGTTTAATAGTGTGAAGAGACCATTTAAGATAGTTGAAAACAACATTTTGGAGGAGATTGGTAATGTCAATCATTCTTAGAATAAGTATTTTTTCTCATTTTGTATTGAGTAGTTCTTTGTTCTCAATATTCTGAGTTGTATTTTTCTGTAATTGGGTAATTTAACCTGTTGGGAATAATAGTATATTGTTCAATGAGCGGTAATGGAAGTCATAACACACGCAGATGAATTTTGCAGCCCGAGCCGTCAGGCGAGGGGTGTAATTCATCAAGTGTGTTATGACCATTACCGCGAATTGAACACTATACTTTATCTTCGACTTCTACAGTAAAAATCGAATTAATCTGCATTTTCAAAATTGACAACAGTTGTCAAAAGCGATTTCTGTGGTCGAAAATCAATTCGATATCGAATCCCGAAGAAAAAGTCAAAAATTCACGTTTTCCAAATGCAATTTTTGGATATTCAGACCCAAGAAAATGTAGAAATGGATGGCGCGAACGTTACCTTGATGTCTGAAATAGAGTTCCCCATTGACCCAACTTTTTTATTAATTTCGTAAGCTTCATTTTTCCTATTTGTATTACAGATCAAAATCAGTTGAATAATGGATACATTATTCTATGGGAGCAGATAATAGGCTTATTATTATGCTGTCACCAATCAAAATATACTCATTTTATCGCAGTAGAATTTTGTCTACTTTTATCCACGAACTCAAAATAGAACTAAACTTTCTCTTAAAATAAAAACACTTCTCGGGGCGAAACGAATAAGCCTACATGTTCATACATTTTCATCGTTTTTCCATCCCGGACTTTATGAATTATGGAGTATACAGTATACTCCATTCACTTTTATAATGTATTCCGGTTGGCCATGATTCAGGTTTATCAAGTTTTTTTACTTAAAACTGACGCAGGTTGGTACTCGTGAAATGACAAATAATTCTAAGAGACGTTGCCAGTGCTAATTTCTATTTACTCTTCTTTTAAGGTTCAACTGTGACACAGGTTTCGTAATACTACTACATTTTCATACCGGAGTATTTCAAGTTGTGCAAAAAGCTATTCAAATGTCTTCTGTAGGCATATTTCTTGAGAATTTTGAAAAGTGGGGAATTCCACTGTGCATGTATAAGTTTTTCTGTCGAGTTATTCGAGTACTTTTATTCTTTTTTCGAATTAACTATCACAAAGTAACTATTCTGTCCATTATTTTTCATATGTAATACCACTAGTGATGGAATTTTGCCGGCAAAATTTCTCGATTGTAATATGAAAGTTCGTTGCTCCGAAATTTCGCGACTGACATTTGTATCAAAATCACGAGCCGTCAGGTGAGTTATTTTGGAAAAAATGTCATGAGCGAAATTTCCGAAAAGCAACAAACTTGAATATTACAAGAGAGAAATTTTTCCTGCATAAATTTCATCTCGAGTGGTATTCGGCATGACTATTTCCCGAGAAAATGTCTAACATTAAGTAATATGGTCACATTTGACACGGATTGCGCTATTTGGCAAATTAGAATTCATAGATTAACTAAACGTTGTTTGTTTTCTCTATATGATATTCATTTCCGAAGCTATCTATGAATTGGAGAATCGTCGAAAATGTTATCGCTAGAAAACCAACTTGTTGGTTTTGCCGGTTTGAAAGTTTTATCGAGATGAAACGATCGGAAACTTCCTCACTAAAAATGGAGAGAGTGGAATTAATAGTCAGTAAAATTTCAACACTAGGTTCTTGATTTCAGTTCAAGAATATAGCATAACTGAATCTTCCAACCATTTTAATATACGTGAGATATTTCTAATATTAACAGAGAAAAAAGTTTCTTCAAGATTCGCCAGGTCTTTGGAATCATTGAATTCACACAATATTTTCTCAATTTCATTTTTTTCCCAAAGTAAATGAACATTTTAATAAATACGTAATTACTATGACCTCTATGTAGAAAGTACAACGTTGCTTATTTATCTGACAGGAAAATTACTATAACCTAATATTTTCAAAATATACATGATGAAATGTGACCTTTTGATGACTTATTCCCAAGGAAAAAACGGCACTAATTTTCTTTGATTCTGAAATGTTTACTCGAATATTAGCAAGGCACACACGAAAGGGAAATCTGTCAGATCTGATCGGCAGTCCAGATTTGTAACAGATCTGGACTTCGGATCGGATCGCTCCCGCCGATCTGGTCCGTCGCGGATCATATATCTCATTGATCCTCGACAGACCAGATCGGCGGGAGCGATCCGATCCGCAGTTCAGATCTGTTACAGATCTGGACTGCCGATCAGATCTGACAGATTTCCCTTTCGTGTGTGCCTTGCTATTATGTTAGTTGATAGATGCATAGAAATACCTGGTGTTGGCACTGATTAGATTTTGTTTAAGACTTTCTTGTCGATCGAAAATGTGATATTTTGTGCGGCTTTTCATTTCTCCCGAAAGGGATCGCGTTATTTGTCGTTGCCGCAGTAGCGCCACGACCGATAAATATTGCGGATTTATTCCGGAACTAGACCAAAATCTGAAATCTAGGATGCCGTTTTGATCTACAAATTTTGGTCACGATTTTTAGTGAGGAGTCGATACACCAGGTATTCTATGCATCTATGTTAGTTGGTAACAAAATTGATCGTTAAGTATTTTTCCGCCTATAATTTCGCTTTGAATTCGAAAAAGCTCATAGGTGATTTGATCACCATAAAAGATACTTATTTTGGCGATACCTGGCAGTTGTATTTCATTTTTTCCAATATTTTGGGGTGTGCAACTCATTTCATTTGGAAACACCCTGATATAAAGAGTAATTCCACTTGAATCTTTGAAGAATTTCAAATTGAGCGGTCTAACGAAAAATTCCCGTTTCGAAGAGTTTTAGAGAGGTTTCGATGATCATAATTAACAAAGCATTCGAATATAACTTTTTCAAATTCTTCAAGTGACGATTATAGTTTTGAAAACTGCTCTCACTTCCGCCTAATGCAGCCAACCAGGGATCAAAAATAAAAAAAGGAGTTGAAAAGATCAACGAAATAATATAATTCAATAAAAAAACACAAAACCAACAATATCACAACAAAAAAACATAACAAAGTATAATTTTAATTGATATGATAATTCTAAACTAAATGTTCCAAGACGTTAAAGTTTTGCAAAAATGGATTTCCTTTAAGCAACTCTGTAGCTTGTTTCCACTGAGTAAGATCATAATGGTGCTCGAGCTGATCAAGACCGAAAGGTTCAGCTATTTCAAGCTGTGGTAAAGGAACGTTGGTGCTTGGTCTAACAACAATTCCCTGTGGTCGAGCTGCAGGGGTGTTTTCAGTCTGGGTTTCGTTCCTTTTGGCTGTAGCGAATAGGATGTTCTTGATCAAAGGATTTACATCAGTAGGACGAACCAGGTATCTGCCTTGTCTCTGACTGTTGTTGTCTAAGTATGTCAATTTTCTCCGTAAATCAGGAAGGCTTGAACTAGCTTCGTTTTGGTTCATTGTATCGATAAGTTCTTTAACAAAAGTGTTGCGTTGTCTTTGTTCCAATGTCTGTCGGCCAGCATTGATCGCTGCATCTCTGTTGTATTTACGAGCTTCCTCCAGTAAACTTCTGAGTTCCCTTATTTGAGCATTCTTAGAATTCCTTTCATTCAATAGTTGCTCTCTCAAATTATCGAGATTGGACATCATAGCAGGATTCGATTTCAGCACTTTCCAGATTTTAGCTGTAAGTTCAGCGTAGGTGTAAACGTTTGGTTGCTGGTTTTCGCCATTCTGGTTTCCACCTCGCTGAGCTTCAAGATCATCCACAGTCAATCCTTCGCTATTCCTGTTTGCGTCTGTTTGTGCTGATAACCTTTCTTGTCTCCATACGTCATTAGGTGCTTGGTTAGCGTTGAGTTGTTGGGAGAATCTGATATTGTTGCTCAAAGGTTCATTTGGAATTATCAACTGCACCTCTTGTTGTCTTGGTTGGCTTGAAGTTAGATCAATTTGTTGTGGTCTAACAGAGTTTCCTAGAATTTGACCTCGAACAACAGGAAGGTTAGTTCTATAAGCTTGGTTGGAATTGATAAGAGCCAAGGTATGAGGATAACGTGCGGCATTGTCATCAGCCGAAGCAATTTGTTGCCTCAAATAAACTGATGGGTTAATTTCTTCCTCATTATTCCTGATTACTTCCTGTTGTGAAGATAACCCTTCTTGCCTCCATAAGTCGTTTGATACTTGGTTAGTGTTGAGTTGCTGTGAAAACCTGACGTTGTTGTTCAAAGGTTCAATTGGTCTTATCGCTTTAACCTCTTGAAGTCTTGGCTGGTTTGAAGATTGGTCAATAAGCTGTGATCTCAGGGAGTTTTCTAGAATTCGTCCTTGAACAACAGAAAGTGGGTTACTTCCATAAGCTTGATTAGAATGGATGAGTGCCAAGGTATTAGGATAACGTGCGCCATTATCTGAATCAATTTCTTGTCTCAGATAAACTGATGGAATATTTTCTCTGTTATTGTTCCTCAAGTAACTCGCCTGTGGTTCCTGGATTTCCTCAGACCTCACCAAGTTATCAGAATTGACCACTCTCAACGTTTGCTTCAACTGTGCATTCTCTTCGTTAATCTTTTGGGCCAACAGTCTTGAAAGGATCTCTTGCTGGACACGCTGTTCGTCATTCAGTTGATTTGGCTGTATTCTTTGTTCGGTATTGAGTACTTTCAACTGGGCTTGGTTTGGAACGTCTTCATTGATTTCCTGCACAGCATACCCTGATGGCCTTTGGATGTTCTCAACCGGAGTTTGTTCTTGAACGACTGGAAGTGGATTGGATCTGATCAAGTCTCCAGAGTTGATCACCCTAAGGTTTTGGACTAACTCTTTGACTGGCTCAGCTTGCTGGACAGTCACACCCAAAATTCTTCCTTCGATAGCGGGAAGTTCTTTTGGTGAGAACAGATCTCTCAACGTATCTTGATTGAGTTCAATGGGTTGAGTTACTTCACGCACTGGATATCCTTGGTTTCCCTGCTGCGCATTCTCCCTCAAATACTGACCTTGTATGGCTTGAGGGCGCGAGTTAGCTCTTGTCGAATGTAAAGAATTCACTCTGTTGCTATAAGGATTTCCTGCTTGCCTTGGATAAGCTTCAGGCCTTGGATAAGCATTAGGTCTTGGTCCTTGGTTTGCATTTCTAAACGCTTGTGGTTGAGCTTCATAACGATTTGACTTAATCAAAAAGTTTCCATTGATTTCCCTCAACACTGATTGGTTTATTGGTCTGCCTCTAGTTTGCACTGAATAATTGGGTTGTCTTTGCCTTGTCCTCTCATTTACAAGTTGTTGGGATGGATTAAACCGGATGTTGTTGTTAGAGTTGGTCCTTTGTTGTTGTTGTTGTCCGTTCTGTCCATACCTGCCGCTATAATATTGCTGATTCGAATTTGAGGTGATTGGAATCCAATCAGAGTTCTGTTCCCTCGCACTGTAGAGATTAGAAGCTTGATTGACATTCCTTCCTTGGTTTCTCTGGATATTTCTTCCGTTTTGGGATGGGTTGTAATTGTTTACTCTCGACATTTTAGTGCTTGGTACATCGTAATAATTGTTGTATGGTCGGAATCCATAACTTGTTGGAGATTGCCAAGGATTTGTGCTCAAGGAATCATAATCGTCTCTTTTTTTCCTCTCGTTCGAAGCCAGCGTTATGGCCAGAACTGAGGCAACACAAACCTGAGAAGAAATCGTTTACTGTTATTCATATCGAAAAAAATCTCAAAATTATATTGAAAGTTCTATCGAAATCTATCCAAAGATATGAGGTTTGATAATTCATATAAATGGTAATAATGAACATTTCAATTGATTTCTGTATTAACGAAAAAGAAATATTAATATTTTTCGACTAAATACAAAAAAATAAAAAAAATATCATTCGATTTTATTTTCCGTGAAAATTTTCTATATCATTGTACTTACCAATATTTTCAGTGCACCACACATTTCTGTACCGTTTGAAGGACGGTGCTTGAATGACAAATAGAGAAATTGGACATCTTCTTATAAGGCGATTTGAATATGAGAGAATAGAAGGCATCTTCCTCATCTGCAGTGTCCGATCTCATTAATATTCGATTTAAAAAATGCAAATATATTCAGGACGATACGTTTAATTTGTAGAATGTTAAGGCGGAGATTACTGAACCTACAAGAGTATCACCAGAATGTTGAAAAAACGTAGGAACTGAAGTGTTCGAAAAATTGGGTCATTTCACTGAATTATTTCAGTGAATGTGGTTTCGAAAAATACTCGAGGAATTGTTGAGTAACTATCATCTGATTTCAAAGATTTCATCTGAAATATCAGATGATACCTGAGCAAATTGTATCGACTACCTTGTAAATTTTCTCCGGCTAAAACTTGGCAAGCTGGAATTTTCAAATGCTTGTTCTTGATCAATTAGAATGATGAGAAGAACCTTATTTGTAACTTCAGGAATTAAGCACCCAAAGAACAAAAGTTTTTCTTTCGCTGATATTCGTACGTAGGTACTCAAATTTTGTTGCAATATTTCAGCACGTACAGTTTTCTTGTTAGTTTTATGAAATTGTAGAGAAGAAGATTGATAGTATCACATAAAATACTGAATAATTTTGACATATATTTCTTTTATTAAATGCTAGGAATGTAGTGAGTTTAACCATTTCGGAATTTCAATGAAATAGGCATATTTTTTCTTAATTGGGCACTCAGGTGACCAAATTTTTCACACCACGTTTGGTCAAACTTAGGAATAACATGAAATTTGGGCTAGATCTTTGTTTGAAAAAAAAACTTTGCATGCTACCCAAAAATCATGAATTACATTCATGAAATACAGAAATACTATCCAAAAAAACAGGTTGAGAAAATTCATTCAATTCTAGTTTTGCCAACAAAAACAGTGGCTAAGGGTGTTTTTTTTTTTCAATTTTCGCAAATGTCGAAAACAGAGGGCTTTTTACTGATTATAAAACATATTTTTCTGAACAGCTACAAAGTCCTTTACCCACAGGTGCCATACTATCCAATCATTCGCCACACCTTGTATATGTATATCCTGATGAAAATTAGTTTTGTGATTATCAATGGTTCAAAATATTAAACCAAGGGCAACAGCAAGTATGAAATAAATATAGGTTTGTTGCATTTTCCTTTTAAGGAAAATATTTGAATAAAACGAAATAGTTTTTTTCATGAAATTGATTTAAGTCTATGGTAACAAAGAAAGATATTCTACACAGTTTTCAGAAAGATCCAAATAAATAAACCACACATTCTTCCATGTCTAAAAGACAAAATAATGACTTAATCAGTCTTATAACCTTCCTACTGCGAAATTTATAAAAGGAAGAAAGTGGTCTTCTGAAATAGATGACAGAAGAGAGAAGATGATTTCACCCGTATTAATATTGAAATTAATTTACGAATGTCGAGAGATATAAAATTCCTTAGGCGGATTATACGTTCGTCGTTCTGTTCGTAACGATTAATAATTTATGCCCATTCTCGAATGGATCCATTTCTGTCAATGTTCATAAATTTATTTCGCATCATTCTTCCGTGTTTATGAAATCATGTTCTAATTATTATACGGCAACATGTGTGGCTGAAAATTAGATTCGTAAGACATTCTGGTACAAAACACATAAATATACAGGGTGATCCAACTGAAAACAAGACAGAGCCTTTTTCAGGAACTGCTTTAACATATTAGACAACGCTAAGAACCGCCGATTTTTCATGCATTGGAGTTCAGAAGAATTGTAAGAGCTATTGAAAGAACTCCTATCCTACTCATTTAAATAATTTGGGGGTGATTCTCACACTCTCTAAGGGGTGAAAATGGCGGAGTCGAAAAACGACAGATCTGAGCCATTTTTCTAAAATTTGTACGATATTCCTGAAGATGAATCTGAATGCTGACAAAACATTGTTTTCGTGTATCAAAATTATCTATTATAAATCATAAGAATCACAATCAGTTTAAAATATTATGTTGATGCATGAAATACAAAAATCACTGAAGTTTTTTAGGTGGCCTCTGAGTTCAATATAGGTACATTACTATTATTGGTTGAAGTCTTATGGTGTGAATAGTCCTTCATACTTGCCAAATATATAATATTCTAGTATTCCAGATATATAACAAGGTACTTAGCATCAATAAAAAATCAACTTGCCTTGTTCCTTTCTCCTCTCAAATATTGTTGTAGCATCACAATACATACTGCTAAAGAGTCATCAGTTTCCTGTAAAAATATTGAATATTTGAAGGATTTACCAAAAACTGGTATACCTATAGAGGGTGTATCATAAGGAATTGGAAAAATTTCAACCATAGAACCTCTCATGCGTCTCATGCCTGTTTTATCTCATAGGGATGAAGTCACTGTTTTTCGAAATATGAAGCGGCACAAATATTTCGATGTTAATTTATATTATGTCAGTGTTTTGGATCTTCATACTGAAAGTGTTATACAAATTGAAATTCAATCCGTATTTTATCAAACAAACATACCTAATGCCTAATGCTATTTATCCAAATTCTTTGAACTGAATACGTTTCCTGTATCTCAGACAGGAGACAAATTTTATTTAGGGCTTTACTTCATATCTCTGGGTTCAAGATTCCATAGTTTAAATATTTCCAATGATTAACGATACACCCTGTAAATGATTAAACGGGTTTTGGACGACTTTATCAACGTAGTGGTGTGAAGTTTAAGTTGAAATATTTGATTTAAAAAATTCCAAACCAAATTTTTGTACAATAATTCAAAATATCTGAGTAGAAATATCTCGAGAAATATATCTTCGAAAAGTGCACGTATTAAATTAAGATGCTATACTTTTACATTAACTTCATTCAAGATATATTATGACGAAGAGGCTGTGATGAAAACCCATTTGTGCAGAAAAAATGAAGGAAAAAAATTATTACATACTTTCAATTTTTCCAATAATACCAGAAGCCTATCTTCCACTGTTGAAGTCATGCTGTTTACTGTCGCGTGTCATCAAGGTATTGATTGTCTTCAAATGAGATTCGGTTATCCCTTGCATGCGATAGAGTCTTTCAACATTTTCAGTCACGAATTGGAGATTCGCTATTACTAGTTTGCCCTTTTTCTGTCTCATTGATTGATCGATTTCAAGAAGAGTTGGCTTACTTGGCTTTCTCGGTACAACCTCATTTCATTGGCAAATATACGAGAAGGGGTAATTCTCTCCAATGCTATTTGGAAATTTAATTTTGTGAATGAATTTTTCAATACGTCTCCAGTCATTTATACAGGCATTGGTTGAATAAGTAATCGTTTACGCTTATAAAAATGCACTTAAAGAAATGTTTACCAATTTTTGCGCTTATTGTTTATTCAAGTATAAAATAAAGGATGTAACAACTACCTCATTGAAAATGACCTTTAGATGCCCCATTTTTTTTGTTTGAGTCAGTGTTTTTTGGGAGTCATATCACACAAAAGTAGGATTTTTTGATATCGATTTCGAGTTTTTTTCACGAGCTAAGAGCCACTGGCTGTGATAACTGATAAGGCCCACGCGGTGGGGCCACCACTGCTTTCATCCAAATTGATTTTTCACTCCATTATTGGTTATAATAAATAAAAGTTCAAGAGCGTATCATGATCCTAACACTAGTTAGTTCGTTTCCGAATAAATTTTACCCCATGGAAAGGCTAAGATTTTTCCAATGAAAAAAAGAGAACTTATTCTATGCATCTAAAAAATAACATAACCTAGATTCCAAGTTTGACACTGACACCCATAAATTCCATAAAATCGTCATATTTGGACGAAATAGTGACAAAATATCTCGTGTTTACCAGCACTTTCTACTAATAACATAGTCAAAAACAAAATAATGAAGATTCCATTAGTTCTAAACTGTGATATTTATATTTGATAACATTTTAGCCAAGTTTACTTAAGTATTCCTTATAAAAAATCAGCAACTCTCGATATGCAGAGGAAAGTGCCCACGAAGTTTTCACTAGATCTTAGTGATTAATCTAATATGTGATAAAAGTTATGAGGGATGACAAAATGGGGTCTCAGACACTAGAAATACTTAGGCAAGGAGTGTGGGCATCTCTGACTGGTGGTTGGTTTTATGACCCCCATCAAGATATTTTTTGTAACACATTTCATCTTTATATTTGGCTCTTTCTACTTTGCTTTCCATTTACTATCTACGTGGTAAGTCCCTGTTTAAGCTTTCTCAATATTATGTGTATGCCCTGTTTATGAATTGCATTTTATTGGCTAATTTTATTGTTGATTTTAGTATTTTCCACCAAAAACTGGAATATGGTATATATACTGCATCATAGTAGCAGGATTGATTGCAGTTATAAAAATATTAAATTATGCATTACATCGAATGTATGACACCTCCGAATGTATAAAAGAAGAGGCAGAATCTGAATTAGATGCCCAAAAAAGGTACCCAACCGTAAAGTGTTCATTTTATAATAATTCCAATCAAAAATATGTATATGTATTTTATAAATATATTGTATGACTTTTGAATAAAAGCTGAAAGTATACTCTTGACCCAAATTGAACACCCATTTACAGAGAAGAAGAGGGCATTGAATTGCGAGTTCTATCCAATAAATCTGTTGAGGAGAACTTGAATACTGCCAAACCCCAAAGTTCCTTGATGTCCTATGCAGAAGCTGGGGCTGTTCAAAGTACAGATGCAGATAGCATGGAGTCCATTGAGTTGTTACATCTTGACACTGGTGACACAGAAAAACTGCCTGGAACTATTGGTGTGTACATATATAATTTTCACATTTTCATCTCATCATATTCTTGATCTGTCTGGTATTTCATAAACATCACCAAATCTTTCATTCTGCCAACAAAACCAATACTTTTCTAGATTTGAAAGCAGAAGTTCATAGGAAAAATTCTTCAGAGAGCAGTGAGGATCAACTTTACCTGGCTACTCTAACAGCTGAAACTTTAGAGCTGGAAACAAAAACTCCTAAGGGAAAGAGAGCAAGCCACCAAAGATCAAAAACGGATAGTTATGTCAACATTTATGTGAAGGGAGAAGGACCATCTGATTTCAAAAAACGTTCATCGAAGGAGGATGGTGATGAGTTGGTGGAATCAGCAGAAGGTCCATATTCGCAAAAGACATTTGTGAATATTGAATCTGAGGCTGGCCCAACGAGGTCTGATTGCCGCAGGAGGCATTCAAATTTCACCAACAGTACTTTGAATATACACCCTTCGATAGCACAAGAAATAAAAGCCACAGGTTCCTTCGAATTAGGTTAGAACAATATGCAAACTGAAATAATTAATTTAATAATGCTTTAATCCTATTTGTTGTTTCAATTCATACAGAATTCTGAATATTCATTGATGAGTTTATTCCAGGTTTGATTGATAAAAATGCTAATCCAGATATGCCTTCTGATGAATACTATTTCCAACCTCACAGTAGTATTGGAGTCAGAAGAATACGATCCACTGCCCTCGAAACTTCCTGTCCTGCTCCATCTTTAACAGTGCATCCGAATAGTTTGGAAATTATTGGTTGTAAGAGCCGAAATCCCTTGCCTCCTCCAAGGTAATTAGTCTAGTGCCTATTTCTCTGTCAATTTATTTCATGAAAATCATAATCAGTTCATGTAGTTTTTTATTTATAAAATTGTATTCAACAATATAAAAATAAATTATGTTGAATGATCAAAGACAAAAACATTTTCACATTGCATAAGTTAAAAGGCTTGCATTAAGCAAATGACGTATAAAATTACAACAAAATCCCTAGAGCCATTTTCGAGAAAATCGAGTTTGAATAAACTATAAATAGAAAGCAAGGTATTAGGACCAAAGACCTGTCAAATATTTTTTAGGTTAATGCTGGTAGTCAAACAATGGCAATTCAGCTATTTTCATGTGGATATATTGAAATCGTTTATTGACTTGAAACATTGTTTTATGGGGACTTTTTTGGGTATTTTCAATCAATCCTACTACATTAGGCCTTTTCGGAAACCTACTCTGGGTTACTAACTCGATCCATTGAGGTCATGTGACGGATCTTCTTGGATCACAGACCCGGTCTTAAGTTTACGAACTATCAGGTTTAGGATTTGAAGTGTCAGTAGATCATAACATAACCAATAATTTTAAGATTTTTGGAATTTAATTTTGTTGCTTCTCTAATGAACCCACACATTTCACATTGCGCCAAATTCTCTTCTCTTTCCATAATTATTGATTAATTATTATGAAATTATTATAGAATAGAATATTATTATTATAAAGTGGAAGGCTCATTCCCTCGTTTTCTAGATACGAAACTAAACTGCCGTGCGCATGCGGTGGATCTAGCGACCCTGCTTTCGAGTAGGGTTACGATAAATCAACCCGAGTCACTGATCGGGTTACGGGTTAGCAGCTCTGTACTTTCCGAACACGGGTTGGATGTTCGAATTAGGTAAACGAACGCAAAGGTTAGGGATCCAGTGAACCCGAGTAAGTTTCCGAAAAGGCCTATTGTCACTTGAAAAATGGCGAAAATGTGTGCCAATACTGCCAATGTCAGATGTGAAAGTCGTTAAAATAAAGAGGATTTTCTTCAATATTTTGGGACATCCACTGTGAGTAACTTGGTGTATGATCCACATAGTGGCTGACTAGGAAACGAAAGGTAATTTGGTCAGCAGGCATCAAGACTTGACAAAATTGAAGATGAAGAACTAAAGTGAATATTTCTTCGCAGATACCAAAACATGAAGTATTTAGTTCATTTTATATGTAAAACTGATGAATATTTGAATTTTATATTACATAAATGGTTGTAGAAGTTACTATATGCAGGTCTCTAATGAATAGTCCTTCCTCAAGACTTCCTTCAGAATTTCTGTGAGCTCACAGTAATAAAAGTTGTGATCATATGATAGAGTTAAATTTTCTTCAGCACTGTTTCTTCAGGCTATTTTTTTTATCATTCCAAGCATAAAAGCTCCTGGATCACGCATAAATTAATGACATTCCTCATATTTAACGCTGGCCAGCGACCTTTCAAAAACGTTTTGAGGTTAGCACTGGTGGACTAATCACGCAGTTTGGATTGCCCATGTTAAGTAATTCGTTGATGATTCTTTTCTGCTCGAAGACAATCATTTCATGTTTCTTGAGAATACTCCTATTTTCAGTACAACATTAGTGAGAAACCAACATCTGAACCTATGCCCTTATTACGGTTCCGAGATCGTTTATCCAATCGCCGAACAATCAGACGAACACCAAACATCCCAAGGTCCCGACTCTGATCAGGATTCAGCGGCTCGCAACTCAGAATCGGATTACGAGGAATGCGATAGAGACAGATCTCCATACTTGTACGTCAAATTAGGTAAATTGAAGAAATCGGTGCCCTGTAAAATAAGATACCAGCATTCGAAAGACAAAGAAAACGACGATGATAACGAACTTGCAAGTGCCAATTCCAAAGACATGTTGTTGAGCGAAGAACCTTCAGTTGTTGAGGTTCAAGTGGATGATCAACTGCATAACATTGAGTGCATAATTGTTTCGGAAGATACCGTTGACAAAAGATCTAGTGATTCAGCTAGCAACACCAGTTTGGAAAGTAGGGAGATAGCGATACAGAAACCGTCGAAATCCAAAATGAAATCTAGTCATAAGAGTCTAGGAAAAGGCACCGAAGACGCGAACTACGAATGCAGACACCAATCCAAAAAGAAGAAGAAAAGAAATGAGGGACAGTCCATGTTTTATGATACTGGGTCAAGCGAGGCAGCAATAGATAGTTCAAGGCAGAATCCATGTAGAGAATCTTCGAATGAGTCTAACGATAGAGCAGGAAATGGCCGCAGTCTAATCCGTTTAGATTTGGATTGGTTGTTTGGAGACGACTCTGAAAACCAAGGTAAGATTTCATTGGTAGAATGTGATGAACAAGATTTTGAAAAATTTCGTTATATCCATCAGAAACTACCAAAACGGACAATTGGGCCAACTCTTCTACCATATCCTTAGAACAAGACGTAAGCAAAGTACTTCAGGAAACCGCGTCATCCACCAGAAGCCTAGGGGCGATTCCGAAGAAATCGAGAAGTGTCCTCACTTCCCACTCTACCGATAATTCCGGTCGCAAGACGCCTAAAAGCGAATCTGATAAATGTAGTAAATGTAGATCTAAGATGGACGTTGAAGCAGGCCCTTCTTGTTCACGAGAAAGGGGTAGGCATTCAAGGTCGCGGGATGGTAGACCTGACTGCGTGGAAAAGGTGGAATGCTTCGTGCTCCCTGCGTCAGGTCTCAGAACAATCAACTTTGTGCCTAGAAGAGAAAGTAGACAACTCAGGTAGGAAAAATCTTTTTTCAAAATTCAATTAGACCGAACTTTCATTTATTTCAGATCAAATTTTGAAGAATCTTCCTCTAGCACTTCCAGAATAAACGAATTAAGCACCTTATTACCGTCCACTCCTCTTCTTTCGGCATTCCTCGCATCACGCAGGGACATACCTTTAGCACTTTGTTTACCCACTGAAAAATTGAGGTTAGAACATGCTCCTCAAGCGCTCAAAAGACGGCGAATGAGCAAGAGTAGGGGATCCAGAGCTAGACGTAGTGCTCACGAGAGAAGGCGGAGTCAGGGTTCTTCGCAACTCACTGGTGATGTAGTAGATGAGGGTAAATAAATTTAAAATATAATCGAACTGTTTTGAGTTTGCTCATTCTTCCAGCTGAAATACATAATGCTCCAAAAGAAAGTAGTTTGGAGAAATCGGCGCCAAGAAGATGTTGCGTGGCACCATCTACTGCAACACCAGAAAATGTGGAATTCTGGAATATGGAAAATTTTGAGTCTGCAGAAAAGGCATCTGCGAGAGAAGCGGCTGCTAAAAACGCGATTTCTTTGGAAGAAGTCCAGAGGAGACACAATCAAAGGACGCAATTCGTAAATTCACTTCGACGTCGAATGCTGACTGAGTCAAATTCAGATACAATAATAATAAATACATCGACGTTTCTCAATGAAGAAAATTTCAATACTCCAGTACCGACATTTAAGTTCATCAGAGACGATGTATCTTACCCCAAAGTAAAAAGTTACTACAGATTTAGGGTACTGCCGAAATTATTTGTCAAAGTGACATTTGACAGATTGAAATTATTGGCTCTTTTAGATCGCAACCTGACACTTTCAGAAACAGTTATATCCATAGTTTTGTCTGTACTTGTTTCTTTGTTGGGAGCGCTATTATTGTATTTGGATTTTTACAAAGACATTCCAGCTTTCATTTTTTGTTTTGTTATGGCTAGCTGCCAGTATTCTTTGTTGAAGAGTGTACAGCCTGATGCAGCCTCTCCTATGCACGGTTTCAATCGTATCATATCTTATTCTCGACCTATTTATTTCTGTATGTGTTCAATCTTAGTTCTACTGATTCACTATTATTTATCTTCAACTCATAATATTCCAAACCGCACTGAAATGGTTCTTGTTTTTAGTAAGAATTTTTTGGCAATGTTTATCTTATTATTTCCCTTATGGTTTTCTTTGGGATTGTTTCCTCAAATTGACACTTTTTTGATGTACTTTTTGGAGCAAATCGATATGCACGTTTTTGGCGGAAACGCTATGTCCAGTCTCCTAGGATCTTTATATTGCATTTTTCGGTCTCTTGTGATTGTACTTACTCTAGTGGGACCCGCATACGGAGGTCTTTGTGAAAAAAAAGGTTCACAACACACTTCGTACTCTATTTTTTGTGCGGCCATTGTGGCAAGTTCTTACCATTTGAGTCGATGTTCAAGCGATCCCTCCAATATATGGAACATTGTGAAGAAGCACCTATGGCCCCCCGATATCTACAGGGAGCACTCTAAATTTTCCGACTCCAAAAAAGGCATTCAAGAAAATGACGATGAGAGAGAAGAGAATGACACCAAGAAAACCTCCGAGAAGCCAAAAGAGAAAGTGTCTGACAAATCTGAAGGAGCGAATGACCATGTAGATCCACTTCCGAAAAAATTGCAAAAAACTGTTAATAGCCGCCTGAAAAACGACATCATCATATGCAGTCTCATCTCAATATTCGCATTCGGGATACATTCCAGTACAGTTTTCACAGTTTTACAACCGGAACTGAGCCCTGTACTATGGTCAGTAGCAGCAGGATTGGGACTCATTTTACACTATGTGATACCACAGCTTAGGAAACAGCTGCCCTGGACTTGTATAGCTCGTCCAGTTCTACGTAGTTTCGAATATGGTTTGTATGAAATCAAGGGACCTTCCAGGATCATGTGGTTCGAAAGGGTAAGGATTTACAGATTCTTTAGGATATTTCAATTTTTGGCTTAGTGAAACAAATTCAAATCGGATAGCTTGGAGTTAATTCAAACTAAACTGACCTTATTCATTTGAATGTTTTAATATTTCATTCTACAACCAATGGAAACTTTGACCATTGCTTCATTTGCAAAATTTTTTTTAGATTTATGTGTATATGTGCTTCATCGAAAGGAATATAATCTATCCATCATTGTTTATAACGGCTTTAACTGAAGATGGACCTAAAATTGAAGCTGAGACAGGACCGCTATTCGCATCTTTCATCGTTGTTGTATGTGGCTTGAAATGTCTGCGTAGCAGTTACTCAAACCAAAATATCCAATATCTTGTGGTCACTTTTACTGCGCTCGCATTCAAATACGACTATAAGGAGTATCTGAGTAATTTTCTGGTTACTTATTTCTTCATGGGCATCATCTATCATAAGTTTCATGAATTACTTCTCAAGGTAAATATGTCAAACAGAATATGAAGGTGTAATTGCTTGAATCCTTTCAATTTTAGGTGCAGTTCGTAGTGACGTACATAGCGCCGTGGCAAATAACTTGGGGATCAGCATTTCACGCGTTTGCCCAGCCATTTTCCGTCCCACACTCGGCAATGCTCTTTCTGCAAGCCATCATCTCAGCTATTTTATCCACACCTCTAAATCCTTTCCTTGGCAGTGCGATTTTCCTCACCTCTTACGTCCGTCCCGTCAAGTTTTGGGAGAGGAATTATAACACACGTAGGGTCGACCATTCCAACACCCCAATGTCTTCCCACCTCGAAAGGTAGGTCCCAAACAGCATCTTCCTTCACTGTTTGGTTTAATTGAAAATATCGAGATAATTGGTATTAAATAATCTTTATTTCAGGAATTTGGGTGCTGATGACAATAACCTGAATTCAATATTTTACGAACACTTGACAAGAAGTCTACAACATTCCTTATGTGGCGACTTGGCATTAGGCAGGTGGGGTTTAGTGAATCAGGGGGACTGTTTTGTGTTGGCAAGCGATTATTTAAATTGTCTGGTGCACATAATAGAAGTTGGAAATGGGCTTGTGACTTTTCAAGTCAGAGGTTTGGAGTTTAGAGGTACTTACTGTCAGCAGAGAGAAGTAGAGGCCATCACTGAGGGTGTGGAGGAAAATGATGGTGAGTAAAGCAAACCTTGTAATAATTAACAGTAAGGCCATTTGCCATTTGAAAAAGCAAGGAGTTACGTGAATTGTACCAATCGAAGAGTATCATTGTAATTTTCATTCTAGGTTGCTGTTGCTGTGATACCGGTCATTTGCCAAATATGTTAAGTGTTAATGCTGCTTTCAGTCAACGTTGGTTGGCATGGGAGGTGACAGCAGCGAAATATGTACTAGAAGGTTATAGCATATCAGACAACAGTGCCATTTCCATGTTTCAAGTATTTGAATTCCGAAGAGTCCTCGTATCTTATTATGTGAAGGTAATGATTCAATTAGGTCGCAATAAACAATTTATCGACTTTGTATGATTCCAGAGTATAATTTATTACACAATCAAGTCTCCAAAATTGGAAGACTGGTTGGATTCGCAGATCATAATGGACAGTTTGCGACCTATGCAAGATAAACAGTTTGTAGACCTTGATCCGGTGTTTAATTTCAACATTGATGAGGATTTTGACATTAACAAGAGTGGGATGACGAAGCCTTGGTTCATTATGGCCCACGGGGAATGGATAACATACTGTGCCGAAAAGTTTGGCAGAAAAGTGGATTCGGGCAGGGATTCTGCTTTGGTTTTACTTTGTTTTGCGTTGGGTTTATTGGGTGAGTTTATTAAAGATTAAATTGGGAATTATGTGGTCATTCTGATGTATCCTGACGAATTTGGTGGGTTCATCAGACCCAACAGTGGGCCTACGCAAAAAACAGCTTATGCGGGATGTTTGTAATAGTGTTTCTTCAACTGAAGAAGAAAGTTATGAAATGAATAGATCCCATTACAATTCTAGACAATGTGTGGTTTTTCCACATAAAGTGATATTGATTGAAGTATAATTCGGGAGGCGTTTGCAAACTATTTTTTATTTGGCCAATTCCATAGAATCTCCGTTTTCAGGGCGTAGAGCTTTGGGTGCCGTTTCACACAATACTCAGTCCAGTGTGGAATTTTTCCTGTATGGTCTGCATGCCTTATTCAAGGGTGATTTTCGAATAACCTGCGCCAGGGATGAATGGGTCTTCACCGACATCGACTTACTGAAGGCTGTCGTTGCGCCAGGAATAAGAATGTCCCTTAAACTCCATCAAGATCATTTTATGTCACCGGATGAATATGAAGAATTGCCGGCCCTGTTCGAAGCGATAACGAAACACCAAGAAGAATTGGTGATTTCCCATGAAGGCGATCCAGCGTGGAGAAACGCCGTTCTGAGTGGCACCCCTAGTTTGCTCGCACTGAGGTACGTACTTTCATGGCAGGATGCTGATGAAATGGACACCATAACTCGATTCATTTCAGACATGTTTTGGACGACGGTACCGACGAATACAAGATCATCATGCTGAACAAGAGATATCTGAGCTTCCGCGTGATCAAGATCAACCGCGAATGCGTGAGAGGTTTGTGGGCGGGGCAACAGCAAGAGTTGGTCTATCTGCGCAACCGCAATCCGGAGCGTGGTAGCATACAGAACGCCAAGCAGGCGCTGCGCAACATCATCAACTCGTCATGCGACCAGCCCATCGGGTATCCGATATATGTGTCACCCCTCACCACAAGCTATGCGGATACGAACGATCAATTCTGTTCGCTGGTAGGCGGATCGGTGACCTTGCAAAAAATACAGAATTCTTTGCTCACTTTGTTCAGGAGGTAGGTCAAATTTTTGTTAAAACTGTGCTTTTTAAGTCCCCATTTAGGTTTGGCGATGAGTTCCAAGAAAAGAGAGTAGTGGATGATATTTTTCAGAATCCGTAAGAGATGTGGAGAGGGGTGCTCCAGTGGAGCTTCCACTAGGGATGAAATTGGTATGGGTAATGAAGGAGTATACGCAATGACTCCTGTGACAACGTTGGGCCATCATAACTCAGGGGGACAATCCGGTGAAGCAACGCATCTGAGCGGTAGCATTGGAAGAGGGTCTAGTCTTGGCAGAGGATCTCTAGGTGAGAATGAGCAACAAAGGTGATTTGGAAGACAATCATCTCATCGGTGAAAACTTTTCAGGTGCTAACAGGGGTAGTCTAGTTTCCATGGGAAAGCCGACAAGTTCGACGTTGGCGAATTTGGCCGGCATTTTCAAGGAAAAGGACGAGAGGGCCGTATCTCAAGCGCCAGACGGTCCAGCGAGACCTGACGAAAAACAAAACGAATGCGAGACCCCTGAGAAAGATGCCATTCAAAAAGTGATGGTAAATAAATTCGTCATTCTCAATCTGCGAGTGTTAACAACCCCTTTTCAGATTACAGATCCGAATTTGGTGTATGACGGAATCAATCTTGGACGTAGGATAGATGTTTTGTGGCCGACTGAGTACATGAGAATTAGGGGCGGTAGATCATATTGGAACAATTGGGTTCCTGAAACGGGCATGGAGGGATATGTAAGAAATTTCATAATTTGTTGCAATCTTTCATTGAAACTTTTTTCCCTTTTGAAGGTTGTTCACAAGTGGACGCCAAATCACAGAGACCCAAGTCAAAGATCGCATGTTGACAGGACAATACTTCTTGTTCAAATCGAGGATAAGTTCATTCCAATAGCTGAGCAGGGTGTGAAGGAAGTACAGGTTGAACCCTAACATATGCTCCTTATCCCCAACCATCCCTGACGTGATTATCAAAATGAGGAGAGAAGACTGATACTTTAATACAAGTAGGTCATGAAACATTTACAATAATCATATCTCTTACAATATTTTGTCCTCTTTGTATCCCTGTGTTTTATGATTATTTATTCCGGTATTAAGATGGAGCGCCGTTATGTCGCTTCGACTTCAAAATCCAAATATTTCATCTAATAATGGAAGCTCTCTATATTTGGCTGGTTAGTTTTCGAATGAAACTTTCATCTGTGATTTATATATTTTTATTGGTATTGGTTAGAGGCATCCAATTCTACTTTGCATTTCATAAGTTCAATTTTCCTGAGAATCTAATATGGGAATGCGATTTATTTAAAAATGATCTATATGAGAATATCGAATTTCTTTTGAGAAACTTATTGAAACTTGCAGAATACCTCATAGTTTTTTTCGGCTTGACTTAAATTAGTGTTTAGATGTGGAGGCTAAATTGAAGACAAAGAAAATAGCGAAAGGTCCGATTATAATCTACACCAAGTAAAAATGAAGCAAGTTGCCTTAAGAATATAGACTGATTTTAGGTGGTTTAGGTTGAAACCCGAATTTCTTATTTTTTCCTGTAGCTACGAACCTCGAAGTGGCTCGATTTTTAAATGTTTTTCCTGTTTTGTATCAGACATTTGAATAAAAATTACATAAGTCCTATCCATGTAAAGTAATGTACCTATTTAAAATTGTGAAACTTGTTATAGTTATGTATGTAGATATATTTTATATATTAGGCGTTTTAATGTAAATTATAGTTGTGTCAATTTGGCCTAAGTTATAATTGTTGGTGATTCTTATGAGAATGGAAACAATAAATTTTTAATAACTGTTCTTCTTTTCGTATTCCTCAAAGTCTTGAACATAAACAGGCAGGACGTCAAACTCTAAGGGTTTCTGAGATATCACCCTTAAAAGGTGGTGGCTGAATTGAGTTTTCATTTCTTTTCTCTTCAGCTATTGGTTTTGGGGAAAAAAGAATATAAAATTGTTTTAAATAAAACAAGGATTTCAAGTTATAATTTCATTTCATGAAACTACATCTCGAAAAAAAGGTTTTGATTGAAATAAGGCGAGGGTTGCTAATGTCAACTCTGAACAATGTAGAAGGAATATTGAAAAAATACCCGAGATTAGTTCTTTGCGAGTGCATGAAAATTACAGAATTTCAAGATTCTAGCTCCACAGAAATTTTAGAAAAATGAATTGGTAACCACTTTTAAAGGGTGATAATTCGGAAAGGGATGGGCTGAGGAAATCTTGTCATAGGAAAGACATACAAGCAATCACCTCCCGAATTTTTTCGCAAAAATTCAGAAACACCCTGTATAGTGGACGTGAGCTTGATACATCATTTCAGATGTAATTTCTTCGAGACATATTATTCTGTCGGGGTTGATGTTCTATTTTTACACAAAGCAAAGTCATGTCGTTAAGTTAATTATCGATCAGGAATTGTAAGGTTTCCAGAATTCTACAGTAAGGCTTCCTACGCAGCAAGGGGATGAAGACATGATCGCGATACGTATCTTATTTTATTCTACCCGTGTACTCCGACCGAATTCAATTATAATATGCCTTTATTAGTGCGAATATAATCAAGATAGGGTATTTTCATTTTGAAGTTACTGGGAAACAATATCATTGTGGAATTTTTTCCATATCTGCTCAGTATAGTAATTTACGTAACAAGTCCGGAAAATAGGGTTTTTTTGGACGAATAGACAAAATTCAAGTCTGTGAGTCCAAAAAACTATTTTCGGGCGTGTTGCGTACAATATTTTTTTCGGCAACCGTGAAGAATTACAAATCATTGAGACGACACATTTATTCATTATACATTTTGATTCTTATTTCAATTAAACAGAACAGAACTGTCATCCGTTATTTCGTTGCTATTGTGATGATATAGATGCATAGAAATATAGTATTCTATGTATCTATGTGATGATCATAACAATGACAACTACGACGTGAGTTTTTCCGGCCTAGTCCGGAAAGTACGTACTTTCCGGACTAGGCTGCTTTCTCAAAGAAAAAGCGTCCGGGAAGTGGCTACTTCCTTGATGGTTGCCGAAAAAATATACATTTTTTATTCTATATTTGAAATAGGTGAATTATCATCTCTACTGCTCGTGGTTTTAACAAAATTTAATTGTTCTGGTACTTCACAACTTGTACAAGAATGAGATGTAGTATAAAAATGCAAAAATAAAAAATTGAAGGAAAACTGGAAAAGTATACTTATTATGATGCTTTAATAATTTAATATGTTTCCTTATATCAAGGTGTTTCATTGGTAAATGAACATACGGTAACCTGAGCTAGAGCTACCCTAGGCGAGTCCAAAAAACCGATATATGATACAGGGTGGTTTATGTATTCACCAGAAATTTCAATTCCTCATAACTTTTGAACCAACCAGTATAGTTGGTTGATATTTGAAACGTATGATTCACTTCTACAGGTCGATAGATTTAATTTTGAATTTCCAAAAAATTCCAGGTCCGTATTTGAAAAATATGGGACTTCTTCCAAGCTGAGATTTAACACCCTGTGTATTGAAATTTTGGGATTTGATTGAGATATTTGAAAAGAGCAGAAAATTTTCAATGGGGTTCAGTAGATTTCATTGTCCCGCACGTCATTCTGCTCAAAGAGAGCTTCTGGGAAAGATCCAATTGAATATTGGAATTCCACAAAATTCTCAGAAAAATCGTACATTATGATCAAATTGAATTTTTTTTGTCCCACTAATTGCACATTCGAATTCCAGAAGGTACAACGGTCGGAACCATGTGATGGAAATTAGAAGAACTAACTTTAGTAGCTGGATTTTACGAAATGAAAGAATGGTCAACAGAATTTTATTTATCGATGAAGCCATATTCACGAGGGATGGGGTCTTCAATATGAGGAATTCGCATGAACGGGCTGAAGAGAATCCGTATGCGGTCATGCATACGAAATCCCAATACACTTTTTCAAAAAACGTATGGTGTGGCGTTTATAAAAATCGATTGATTGGACCACACGACCTACCAAGACGGCTTACGGGTGATCTTCACTTAGATTTCCTCCAAAATCATCTTTTTGTATTACTCGAAGGTACGGACACTGATGCAGGAATGCATTTTCAGCAAGATGGAGCTCCACCCCATTTTAGAGTAATGGTCAGACAATTTTTAGATCAGAACTTTCCAAACATGTGGAAAGGCAGAGGTGGACCACTGGCCCGATAGGTCAGGAGGTTTCAATCCTGTTGATTATTTCATTTGGGATTATTTGAAATGTTCAGTATATTCATCTGAAATAGGAAGTGAGGATATCCTCATGCAACGTATCGAAGTCGCCTGCAATGAAATTCGTAATAATCCAGAAATGATGAAAAAAGTATCAGACATATTTTGAAGAGGGCAAGAATGTGTATTGAACAAAATGGTGGTACTTTCGAGCACATTCTGTTCTTCACGTTAAGTTTTTATGTTTCTTCAGTTATTTATTTATCTTTGTTGACTTCAAATAAATTTTACTCGATCAATAATGTTTTTCCGGAAATAACTCCAAATGATTCCTCAGAATATTATGAAATTCGAATGTGCAATTAGTGGGACGAAAAAAATTCAATTTGATCATAATGTACGATTTTTCTGAAAATTTTGTGGAATTCCAATATTCAATTGGATCTTTCCCAGAAGCTCTCTTTGGGCAGAATGACGTGCGGGACAATGAAATCTACTGAACCCCATTGAAAATTTTCTGCTCTTTTCAAATATCTCAATCAAATTCCAAAATTTCAATACACAGGGTGTTAAATCTCAGCTTGGAAGAAGTCCCATATTTTTCAAATACGGACCTGGAATTTTTTGCAAATTCAAAAGTAAATCGATCGACCTGTAGAAGTGTATCATACGTTCCAAATATCAGCCCACTATACTGGTTGGTTCAAAAGTTATGAGGAATTGAAATTTTTGGTGAATACATAAACCACCCTGTATCTCGGTTATGGAATTGATAAGACCTGTCATATATCAGTTTTTCGGACTCGCCTAGGGTAGCTCTAGCTCAGGTTACTGTATGTTCATTTACCATTGAAACACCCTGTATAAAGGCTTTTCCAATCTTTTGCAACATTGTCTATTTACTCTATTTCAACCGCCACATCTGAAAAGTCATTTGTAAAATTAAAATATTCAAAATATTTTGTAATTAAGAAGAAAGCTCTTGGCTCTCTGTTATAGGAAGAAAATGAGCGCAATATGAAGAAATCTCAGCTCATGTAGTTTTCCATGTCCAATTTCCCGCCCCCCTAAAGATCAACTTACGACTCTATTACATGATGATTTCTGTTTGCTCCTTCCGTCCCATTGAATTTTGCACAACCATTGTGTTGTATCAAATTTCAAACAGAATCAGATAAGAGAACCGCAAACTTGACAAGCGTCGGAGGGATAGCAGGAACCTTTGAGCTTGCCCGATTAATAAATGTCGAATCGTTGATGCGAACCGCAAATCTGAAGTCCAAACACAGGTGCAAAAGGGTGGGATCCAGGTTTTTAAGAACCTGGGTGATTCGCAAAGGCAGAAATTACCGGGAAAGCTACTCCCGGGTCCCGGCCACTTGATTAAACATACCAGATCCCTGGACATGTTTACTCAGTGGGATTCACCAGTTGGGATCAGCGGGGGGCCGTAGAACGATGGCCGTGCGCCTTGCACGTGCCCCTGTGATATTTAACACCGACAATTTAATTTGGATGGGCGATTAGCAGATAGTTAAGCCTTGTACGACGTCGGTCGGCGAAACCGCCTACAAATACATAAATGGCCTTTGCGGTGATTACTAGTATTACCACTGGTTTTTCTGAGTGCTTTCATCAATCATATTTCTTGAAAGAGTATAAGCTGAGTGAAATGATGGGAGATGCGTAACGAATTTCAACTAAGCTCTCCCTAGATATCGTCCCCTTGACCCCATACCTACTTGTAAGTGATTGGGTCTCTAAAAGACAGAAATTGCGCAAAAATTGATGAACATGAGTGCCCCTAGCCCAGTGGTTTAGGTGTTGGACTATAGGACCCGGCAAGTCCGAGTTCAATCCCGAACTAGGAAAGAAATTTTCTAGTCTCGGTAGTGGGCCACCACTTTCACTGTTGGGTCGAAAATTAACATTGCTGTGCGTAAGCTGGCGTACGGACACAGTAACAAAGCCTATATCTGATTGCATATTCGTAATCTACGACGTCGAATACGTCGGTGGTTATCTGAGAAAATGATATTTCGGCAAAATTTCCATATGTTGGAAAATTTCAATTATTTTGAGAGGAAAAAAATTCTCGGATCACCACCAAAGTTGCTGAATCCTCTAATTCGAGGGCGTAGATTAGAAATATGCAATCAGATATTTTCCATGAAATATCGTTTTCGAGTAATGATCATCAAAAAATACAATAATTTTCCACAAGTTGAGAATTTCCTGAAGTACCAAACCTAGGAAGGGACAAATTACAAATTCGTAATCTACGACCTCGAATTAGTGAATACAGTAACTTTGGTGGCTATCTGAGAAAATGATATTTCGGCAAAATTTCCAAACCTATACGGTGAAATGGGGTAAGTGCAATCATGGGGTAACTGCAATCAGGAACCATCATCCATAAATTATGAGCAAATACGCAACCTTTATTGACTATGCACACAGGAAATGGTGTATTCTACAGTGACTAGATCTAGTCACTGTAGTGTATTCTACCTATTTGACAACCCTGCGCAGCATCTGTAAAGTCAGTACCGAAACGATCTTCGCGCTGTACGTATCGGTCCGAAGTCAAGTGGGACAAATATTTTAGCTTGTGTGTAAATTGACCATTTTTCACGTCAAGTATCTGTTTTGCTATTTTGGCCGGTTATGTATGATGTATTGGTAATATATGTAATGGGACTATTCAGTTTCACTTTGTATTTCAAGTATTGAAAGTATGATTACACTTACCCCACGAAAATTGTTAGTGGGGAAAGTGCAATGATAACTTGAAGGGAAACTGCAATCAGTAGTGATTGCAATCAAATTATTATGTATTCCCTAATGAAGACGACCTGTCAGTAGTGCACCAGGATCAAATAATGAATGTATTTCGGTTACCTGTAACTGAAAAAAGAGGCCGTTATCATTTTAAAGAATAATATTGAACCAAATGCAAAAAGAACGTTATTAGAGAAATATCTGATTTGTTATTAAATTATTTCTTTTGACGATTAATAAAGAAAATATAAAATTTATATGGTTTTTTATCACCTCTTCGATTGCACTCAACCGAAGATCTTATAAAAAGAGTTTAACGTGAATAATGCTGCCCGATTGCACTTTCCCGTTTTTATGGGGAAATTGCAATCACTTAACAACAAAAATGAAAATTGATTTTAAATGTATTTTGAAAGTGAAATGAAATATAATCTTTGGTTCGGGGTATACTGGAACATCGTATTTTGTATACAAGCATAAATCGAAGTTAAAGTTATAATGAATTTTTATAAATTTTAAGGTATAAGTATCACTCTGCTTTTTTGTGATTGCACTTGCCCCACTTTACCGGAAAATTTCGATTATTTTGAGAAAAAAAATTCTCGGATCACCACCAAAGTTGCTGAATCCTCTAATTCGGGGGCGTAGAAATGTAGATTAAGAATATGCAATCAGATGTTTTTTATAAAATATAGTTTTCGAGTAATGACCATCAAAAAATCCGAAATTTTGGACTGTCACGAAAAATATCATGAAAACCAAACTGATCTATGTAGATGAATGAAAGTTATATAATTCCATTCACAAAGGAACACTTTATAATAATTAGAAAGCAGCATTCGTCCAGTGGAATTTTTTCGGTAGAGACAGCCCTACAAATATGACTTAATTTTCGGAAATTTTCCTCAAAAAGTTGAAAATTTCCTGAAGTATCAAACCTAGGAAGGAACTAATTACAGATTCGTAATCTACGACCTCGAATGAGTGAATACAGTAACTTTGGTGGCTATCTGAATAAATGATGTTTCGGCAAAATTTCCTAGGTATGTTGGAAAATTTCGCGTATTTTGAGAAAAAAAAATTTCTCGGATCCCCACTTAAGTTGCTGAGTCCTCTAATTCGAAGGTGTAGATTAAGGATATGCAATCAGATATTTTTCATAAAATATAGTTTTCGAGTACCTAATGACCATCAAAAAATCCAAAATTTGTGACTGTCATGAAAAATATCATGAAATCCAAACTGATCATTGGGGATGAATGAAAGTGATATAGTTCCATTCACAAAGGAACACTTTATAATAAATAGAAAGCAGCATTCGTTCAGTGCAATTTTTCCGGTAGAGATGACAGCCCTACCAATATGACTAAATTTTCGGAAATTTTCCTCAAAAAGTTGAAAATTTCCTGAAATATCAAACCTAGGAAGGGACTAATTACAAATACGTAATCTGCGACCTCGAATTAATGAATATCTACAGTAACTTTGGTGGCTATCTGGGAAAATGATATGTCGGCAAAATTTCCATATGTTGGAGAATTTCAGTTATTTTGAAAAAAAAAATTACTCGGATAACCATCAAATTTGCTGGATTCACTAATTCGAGGGCGTTCTTCAAGAATATGTTATCAGATATTTTTTATGGAATATAGTTTTCGAGTAATGACCCTCAAAACATCCAAAAACTTGGACTGTCACGAAAAATATAATTGAATCCAAACTGATCTATGGAGATGAATGAAAGTTATATAATTCCATTCACAAAGGAACACTTCATAATAAATAAAAAGCAGCATTCGTCCAGTGCAATTTTTCCGGTTGAGACAGCACTACTATAATATGACTTAATTTTCGGAAATTTTCCTCAGAAAGCTTATATACTTTGTTTTCTCAGGCCCTAAAGGAATCGGACGAGTCGTTGAAAAAGTTAGAAACTACAGATATTTTTTTATTTAAATTACTATTTCGAATGTTTTAGGCCCTCTTACTAGTCTTCAAGTTAGGTTTATTATTATTTTTTTAATTTAACTAGAGTTTTACATTTCTGTTATGATTATTTGATAAGAATTAAACTTTGGTTATTTATTTTGTGACTTATTCTTTTATGTCGGAAAAAACCGGTAAACCGGTAATTTTTCAAATGATTTACCGAATTACCGGTAAATTCAAATTCGGTAAATTTGCAATCCCTAATGAAATCCAAACCGATCTGTGGAGATGAATGAAAGTTAAATAATTCTATTCACAAAGGAACACTTTATAATAAACATGGGCGACCGCCAGGGGGGGCATTGTCCCCTCTGAGATTTGGATGAACTTATCGTTTTCAGCACAACACCCTCAATATTACTGTCTTAATACAAAGGGCAAGAAAAAATGTTTTACATTTCTGTTATGATTATTTGATAAGAATTAAACTTTGGTTATTTATTTTGTGGCTTATTCTTTTATGTCGGCAAAAACCGGTAAACCGGTAATTTTTCAAATGATTTACCGAATTACCGGTAAATTCAAATTCGGTAAATTTGCAATCCCTAATGAAATCCAAACCGATCTGTGGAGATGAATGAAAGTTATATAATTCTATTCACAAAGGAACACCAGAGGCGGCCTTAGGGGGTGGCGAACGGGGCAATCGCCCAGGGCCTCGCTCTTGGAGGGGCCTCGCGCAAGAACCCAAGCATGAGAGCATATTTGGCTTCATGTGTAAAAAAATTGAAGGAAATCAATAATAGTGAATTTTTTAAACAATGCAGCTACTTGCAAATGTCCGTGACAGTAGGAGAATCATGTGATGTTGATGGACATGAATTGTACGAAGAACAAAATATGTTCATCAGTGCGTATGAGGAAAACGACGATATTATCCCGGTGCTGAAATACATAAGAGAAAAAAAATATGACTGAAGTTTACCCCACTATCGAAATAGTTGGTACTGAGAATTAGAGCCGTTTCACAAGGGACTGATGGTCAGTCCTGATGGTCGGTCGAACCGATCATCAGTCGGCGGTATTTGTTTTCACATCGATGAGTATCGTCAGCCGCCGCTATCAAAGACCATTTGCTGCCATGGGTTTTGAGTGTGTCACTGTAATTGCTTTGTACGAGAACCGTCCGATTCCCGCACGAAGTGAAAACTTTTTTCGTATTTCGAAATTCTTATATTGGAATTATTATTGTGTGGATTCTTTGTGTGAAAGTTATATGGGAAATCTACTTGATGATTGGTTCAAGTTTTTTTGAAGTTTTAAAATTTACTCTATCATCTTGTATATAAAAAGCCAAAGACATCAGACGAAAAATTAAGGAGCGAGGACATTATCGACGATCAATCTGTTGATGAATAATGAATATGCAAACTTGCTTCGTCATTGAAAAAGATTCTTGAAATCTTCCTGACATACACAGAACACAGATCAGAGCCAGATCCTCCCAATATTCAAATCAATATTTTTTTAATTTTCTGGGGATGTATTCCATATTTCCATTTTTTTTATGGCACTAATGAGCATTTCAGTTTCAAAATTAACTTTTTCCTACCCATTGACTATTATCCACTATTATTGATGAATAATGTAGAAATTCCTAAGAATATTCAATAATAACATGCGCAACACCGCAATCGCATCAGGACTGACGGTGCGCATGCATTATGTGAAAACCTCCTTTGTGCCTTTTGCCGCGACTCGATCCGACGACACGCAAACGCAGCAGGCCGAACCGATGCTCATGCTTGTTTCATGGGTCGACTGATGATACGCATGCATGTGAAAGTATTGCAAAATCCAGTTCAAACGCCGGTCCCGACTGACCATCAGGACTGAACATCAGTCGCATGTGAAACGGCTCTCAGTCCCATTTGGAACGGCTCGTATTGCCACCACACCTGTTGCAGTTGCGTCTGCTGAAAGGAGTTTTTTGAGGCTTAAAATTAACAAAACTTATTTGAAGAATTCAAGATCGGCTTTCAGTACTTGCTATTCTTTCAATGTAGAAAATGACGTAGCTCATTCGTTGGATTATTGGGTTCTAATTAAAGATTTGAGTCTCAGAAAAAGCCACGAACATCAATTTTGAAATTTAACATAAATTCCAAAATTTATTTTCTCCGAATTTGTTGAATTTGTAAACCTTTCGAATTAAAATATTTTGAAACACAAATTTTATTTAGTTGTCAAACTATGGCAGTTTTTACCAAACATGACAAAATACCTAAACCAAACGACCCGACTTAAATTCGAATGACATACTTTTCACGAAGGACAAAGGGCCTCGCAAATACCTGCCGCCCGGGGCCTCGCAATTGGTAAGGCCGCCGCTGAGGAACACTTTATAATAAACATGGGCGACCGCCAGGGGGGGCATTGTCCCCTCTGAGATTTGGATGTACTTATCGTTTTCAGCACAACACCCTCAATATTACTGTCTTAATACAAAGGGCAAGAAAAAATGTTTTACATTTCTGTTATGATTATTTGATAAGAATTAAACTTTGGTTATTTATTTTGTGGCTTATTCTTTTATGTCGGCAAAAACCGGTAAATACCGGTAAACCGGTAATTTTTCAAATGATTTACCGAATTACCGGTAATTTTTCAAATGATTTACCGAATTACCGGTAAATTCAAATTCGATAAATTTGCAATCTCTAATGAAATCCATATACCGATCTGAGGAGATGAATGAAAATTATATAATTCTATTCACAAAGGAACACTTTATAATAAACATGGGCGACCGCCAGGGGGGACATTACCCCCTCTGAGATTTGGATGAACTTATCGTTTTCAGTACAACACCCTCAATATTACTGTCTTGATACAAAGGGCAAGAAAAAATGCCCCCCCTGAGAAAAATTTCTGCGGGTGCCCATGGGTTCCGAATTCCGATAAATTACTTGATCTTAGAAGAACCAATAAGCGTTTCATTTGTGATCGTTTTCAGTGGTTTTGTAACTGTAGTAAGAAACGAGAAATTTTAGTTTTCTTCAATTATCTACTGTTTCCATTCTTGAAGTTTCCTAGAATAGTTATTTTTGTATCTAGTGCGCGAAATGCTACTTTGGTGATCGAGAACTGTTTTTTTAACGAGGCGCAGCCGAGTTAAAAAAAAATAGTCGAGATCACCAAAGTATTTCGCGCATGAGATGCAAACAAAATTTTTTCTACAAACGTTCGTGCACTGACTGCACCATGAATGTTAACATTGTAAATAATAAATAAAATTAGGTAGTGTTAAATTTCTCACAATTTGAAAGCCTTAATTATTGTTAAACAGTAATAAATAAATGATTTCTTGGATTTTGGCTTGATTGAGGAACATAAAGGTTAATCTATATATATAAAAGAAAGATGTTGGTTACACCATTTATAACTCGAGATCGGATGGACTGTTTGTTATGAAACTTCATTTATGGAATCGTCTACGGTCTGGTGGTTATAAAATACAATAAGACTCCGAAAAAATTGATGAGAGTTTTACTTATGCAGGAAATGCTTTTCCTTCTTTTGAATAAGGCCACTAGGTGTCGCTACCGTTGATGCGTAGTCGTCTGTCACTGTACGTAGTCGTAAGTTGATATTACCGCTGTTAGATGGCGATATGTGATTCGCATAGAACTCATGGTAACATGGAAGTCTATTGCCAGATCAAAAAGCGGGTAAACATCTCAAGTTGGTGGAACAGTGAATTTTTACCGAAAGATCAAGTATCTGATTTTGACGATCAGTTTCAAACGTGAGTTGGCCATCTTCATCTTTTTTCTTTATTTTTGAAATGCTTTCGAATTTCTGTTGGGTAATGGATATATTTTCGGAAATAACTGAATCCAAAATTGCCCATAATTAGTAATTGACATATTATATTCGTATTTCTGTTCGCACAGAGTCAGTATTGTACGCGTTAATAATTTTGAAACGTTTGCTCATCGGGCTTTCACTTATGATATACAATAATGTTTCATGGGTTGCCTAATCTGATCTGGTCGAATGACCATCAATAAATTTGAATATGAGTTCAACAGAATTCACAGTGTTGATAATTTTGCCGTGTCGATCGTACTATGGACATTTGAACATCTCGATTTGTCTTCTAACGAGCTTGATATCGTCAACTAAATTGAACAAATTGAAGAGAGATTGACAGCTCATATCCATGGAATAATGAGACTCGCGCTGCTCCACCAACTGAGATTTTTACCCATTATTTTGAGCTTAGCAGCATAGCTAAGATGTTTAAAATAATGGTGTGAACACTGATTAGATTTTGAGAACATTAGAAAAGTTTTGTTTTTGCCACTTCAGGTTGAGGCGGTTGGGCTATTAACAAATGCCTTAATTTTTAATTCTGCTCGAGGGGCTGTGTTAATAGTCGCTAGTTCTTTAAAGGAATAATTTTTGTTCATATTCTTGACATTTTGATTCATATTAGAGGAATGGTATAATATGGATTATACTCCTGCTATTCTCAGTCACATGAGGTTTAAAAACAAAAAGTTATTATATGTTCAACAATTGGGTACCGCTTAAATTAAGAGAATTCTTTCCATGTGAATTACAAAATTATTGAAATTTTGTATATTTTGAACTTTAATTTTGCCTCATTTATTTCCTGCTTGAAAAAAAAGCAGTGGTAAGTTTATACAACTTTTAAGTATAATTCAGGCGGTACAAAGTTCGCCGGGCCAGCTAGTTAAATATAAAAATCCCATGTAGTTTACATGCAGTGTGCGAAGTAAGTATTTCGCACACTACTTTGCGCACGGTGTCAAGGTAACGATGGAAAATGAAAAAAAGGGTCACTTCGCATATTGTTATCTATGCGCGAACCTTGTCATTTTTTGACGTTTGTAGAAAAAAATCTTTTTTCCGCCCTTATGGAAAACAATATCCCTCTACATTGCGCGCCGTGAGGTAACCTCACTGATTTTTCATTAAAACGAAGAAAATATCAGAAGAGGTTTGAAAAACTTCAAGAATGTAAAAAAACAATGAAAATCAAACTCTCTGAGCTACAAGCACCCGACCAAATGAAAAAGATGTTTTCTGGTTAATACACTACAAAGATGAAATAATGTTATCGATCAATAAGGGTGCTGGCCACAGAACACCGCCCTCTCCCTTTCATTGTGTTATTATTCTAGGGGTAGAATTCAAGCTCCTCCTCTCACGCTTCTTATTGGTTGCTGGAGGTTCTAACTGATTGCGGAAATATAATATTTAGGAGCTTAGGTGACTGAAGGAAGTCATTGAAAACGTTTTGTTATCGAGGAATAGATTATGTTAAAAACATTGAAAAATGTTTTCAACGCAATAACAATTTTTAAAAAGAAAACACACTTTCGATAAAGTGATAAAAAATTAATAAATCACAATAAGTAATAATAGATACAGTGCACTAGATGCATAAATAACTATTTCACCATACTTCTGTTTCCAGTCGATTTTGTTCGTATTGATTCAGTGTCCCGATCATTGATAAAAATACAGGGTGGTATCGATTACCTGTGAACCGGCCCCATATGGTGACCGAAGGGTGAAATGGTGGGATCCCATCATCCGGTTTGTTCCGAGCGCCCGGAATTGTGTAACCGGAGCATCATCAAATCAGCCGGACTTCCTTTTGTGTCAGCTATTTCACAGGTATTCCACTTGATATGATATGGGGGCTCGACTACACATGGGAATTTTTACGGCCTATATCACGATACTATTCTGCTTGATTGTTTCCATAATGAACATTAAAAAACTTACAGTGTGGAAAAGCCAAATGGAATAAAATCATCATCTTGGTTATTACCATAGACATACTATCCATTTTGATAAGTCTATGGTTATTACTGTACATATTTATGGAAAAGCCCGAAATAACGTAGAATGTAAATTTTAAATTTTCATTATTCTTCGTAAAAAGCGAATCCTACCTTCGCCCCCTTCGAAAGACAGGTGCAACCCCCAATTTTTCCTTAATTTACTTACGAAACTATCAGGTGTTTTTTTTTAGAGTGATAGAACTTTAAATTTAAATAAAACACATTTAATTCAATATTGAAGCGATTTTTTTTTATATGAAACATAATTTTATGACATTTATGTGTTGAAAATAATTTCCACCACGACTAGCTCTGAGGAACCCCATTCCACCAGACCAATTTAGGGCCACTTTTTCAAGTTATTCAGGCCTTATTTCAGTTATTTCAGCAATAGCACGAGTTATGTTGGCTTCCAAAGCGTCTGCTTCACGCGGCGTGATTTTCTTTCCGCGAACGCATCTATCAGCTCCTCAAAATCTGTTTCGGAAGCAGTTTTGTTATCCACAGCTAAGATCAGTAAGATCGAGAAACCATAGAGACGTTTCTGACTCATTGAGGAACGCAAATAATTTTTTATTATTTTCAATATGCTGAAACTGCGTTCACCTCTTGTATACAATTAGACATGGTAGGTAAGGTGCAGCAGTATATTCTTAAAGCAATACTGACTTTGGGGAAAGCTTCTTGCAGATCTTGTCTGTCAAGAATGTGTAGCAGATCTAATGAAGTCGATCTTTCACTAATTTCAGGAACCAGCTCTTTGAAAACCGCTAGTTCCTATTGCGAACAAAAATCAACTGCATTCAAGTCACTTCAATATTTTTTCGCTAAAAGGGTCCCATTTTTCTGCAGATCCTCTTTTTGCATGTTTGAAAAGGCATGGCCATTGACGAATGCGAATTTCGTATGCAGACTCTCTGCGCTTTCTAATCTTTTTCTGATTTCTGAGAATAATCTGTCGAAAACAACCTTAATTTCCTTCTAGAATAAAACAACTAAATCTATAGCGATCTTGACTCATCCTCGCATATTTCATCGACCGGCTTTTTCTTGTTGGAAATACGTTTATTTGTAAGATTTTATTCCACATCCAACTATTCTGAAAGAAGTGTAGCTTCCTAAATCCAGGTTTCAATAGGTTTTTCTCTCATTTCTTTGACAGATCCTCACAAGACCTTGCATCAACGATAATGAACGTAATATAATTATATCCCCTTTCTGAATTTCCACGTTGACCCTATTCAAGGGCGTCGCCAGCCTTTGAGCTAGGGGGGGGGGCAAAAAACAATCAGAATAGGAAAAATGAACTGATTTTCGTATATTATGCTATTATGTATTTCATAAGTTTTTAAGGGATTTTTGAGCTCTAGGGGGGGGGCAACTGCCCCTCCCTGCCCCCCCCTGGCGACGCCCTTGACCCTATTGATCTCTCGCAGAATATTATCCCAAATTGTTAGGTTGAGGATGAATCTAAAATCCATCACAGCATGAACCAAATGACCAGCTTTATACTTGGATTCTGCGACTAGTGAGGATTCTTTGATTTCTTCCACAGCCTTCACAACTCCCGGTAAATTATTGAGCAAATTATTCAAGCATTAACAGCTTGATATTTAGCCCATCTTTTTTGGCTATTTCCTTCCAAATTTTTTTTCGTGCACTTTTTCATAATTGTCAATCGTGTGGTTGAACTAACAAAAAAAGAATACAGTTTTTGTACAACACCAAATTAATTCACTGCTTTTGAACATGATGAAGCCGAATGAACACCCACAAGATTCAAAGAGTGGGCTAGGCATGGACAGCCAGTTCGTTCATCTGTAGAATTCTGGATTGGACTCCTTTATATATGCCAGCCATATTAGATCCGTTGTCGTAGGATTGCCCACGACATTTTGAAATCTAATTCATCAGCTTGCATTTTATCTAGAATTCGCTATGATATTATTCCCTAGGGAATCTAGGATCTAGATCCGGACCTGGCTTAAACCAGTGACTTGACATAATCCCAAAGAAAATAATACATTGGAGTTATGTTGGAGGCCAATTTACTGGGCCATTTCTCGAAATAATGTTGTCGCCAAATCCTTCTTTCAATAAATCAATTGTTACGGTAGCAGCATGAGGTGTAGCACCATCTTGTAACAAAAACACTTCGGGGTTGATATCATTCAAATTTTGAAACAAATTGTCATTGATCATCGATCTGTAACAAGCACCATTCACTGAAACATTAGCTCCAGAATCGTTTTTCAAAGAAATATGCACCGATGATGCCTCCAGGGTGTAAAACACAACACACAGAGCATTTTTCGGCATGCAATGGGGCTTACAGATCTTGAGGATTGTTTTCACTCCATATACGGCGAATTTGCTAGTTTACGTAGCCATTCAACCAGAAATGAGCTTCATTACTAAAAACAATTCTTCGATAAAAAAGTGGATCAACTTCGAGATTTTCTAGGACCAAATCAGAAAAAAACGACGCTCATTTGGTCAAGTGGCTTCAGTTCTTGAACCAGTTGGATCTTGTATGGGTGTAGACCAAGATCTTTACGCTAAATTTTCCCATGGTGGATGCACAGAGTCCAACTTGTTTTGAACGTCGACTAATAGACAAATCTGGATCTGCATTAACACTATAACTTACGGCAGCGATATTTTCTTCTGTACGTACAGTTCTTTGTCTTGTTGTTGTTGTTACATCGAGTAGAGAAAATGTTGTCCGAAATCTATCGATAGTTCGACGAATAAGCTGCTCTGATGGACGATCATGTAAACCATAAATTTCACGAAGTGCTCTATAGGTTTTGCGAATAGAACACTGATTTTGAAAATAAATTTCAACAATTTGTAAACGATGTTGTGGCGTGAGTCTTTCCATGATAATAAGTCAATGCTTACTTGAACAGAAATGTCAAAACAACATGGCTTTTACCTTCTGTCGAAACTTAAAACTGCCCTTTGTCTATCTCTAATTTCACGTCCAACTACCATATTCGTGGCCAACGGGTACTTGCCACAATCACATTCGTATTTTCCCTAAATACTATCTTTGTGAGCGCTCGTTCGACTCAAACGAAGGCTGCAAAATTAAGTGAGGATCTCTGTATTTTGTTAATTTTGTTTCGACTCAATGATGACATGGTCAAATTCAATCCGTAAATGCGAAAACTCTCGAACGGAAAAAGCTGAAATGTTCAAATTTTCAAGGTGAGTTGGGATATTGGCCATTGCAATTTGCGAAATACTACTTGGGGATATTCGGAAATTAATTTTTGAAAATTTACCATGTCGGCAATGTGCTATTTCAAGGTTTACCACTGGTTCCTGGACAGTCTGTATAAGCGCATTCGCCATTTAGTGTCCAGAATAGGAAAATAATGAAAATTTTATTATTTTTGTAGAAGAACCTAATGGCACCATCACACGTTGAATGAAATTTTTCCACCTCCTCTTTCACCTCGAAAAAGTTCCCGTGAAATCTTCACTCCAATATTTCCGCTCCATCGCTACGGACCAGTAACATGCACTCTGCATGTGAAACAAAAGATGACACCCCCGAGGGTGAGGGGGTGCCTCGGTCACTTCGTCAACGTCGGACTAATTCAGTCATCGACATACAGTATCGGACACCGATCTGATCTGCAGAGATCGAATGACTCCGGTGGTTGATCTCGATTGATACTGATACTGCTCCTTTCAACTGTGTACGGTGAAAATTCTTCTCTGAAGAGGCTCGACTTGTGTTTGAAGTGCTCGGCTGGGAAAATTTTCTGTTTTTTGTGAAAAAAGTATGGTGCTTGTTTTCCTCTCGGACCGACTGCGAAAGTTGCTGGTTTTTCCGATTTCGCAGAAGTTGGTCGAGAGGTCTGTTGCGAAATGTGTTACTTGAGTGACCTGCAGAGCTGTATTATTCACACGGTAAGTGCAACTTAAATATACGATCGCAAAAGTTCACAATACGCTGAGAAAACGAGATAAGATAGTCTATTAGGTACTCTACAGGAATTGAAATTTTGGTAGTTTTTCGAATTAGGTCATATTTTCAACAACTGTCAAAACCGGTAACTGGCGGAATTTTATTTAGAGAATAAATCTGCTTTTTTTCATTTTGTCAATTAGAAAAATGACAAGGCTATCTATAGGTACATCCATTTGGGAAAATATCAAGTGCGGAAGATTGAAAGAGTTTATTTAATGGCAACTTGCTTATTTCTCTAAAATCTGTGAAAAACCAAAATTTTCTTAATTGTAGAAAGCTGAAGGTCTTAATTTTGATGTGACTCACTTGGTCTCGTAGAGGGTGCATGGAAAACACCTCAATTGTACACAGTGGCGGATTTACGATTTCAGGGGCCCTACGCTCCAAAACTTTTGGGGCTCCCTCTGAAACATTTTCGATTTTTTTCAAAAGAATTTTTTAGTTAAAACGCACTTCATTAAAAACAAAAAATGAAGTTTATTAATAATACAAGGTATGTAGGTAAGCATATCGAAACAAAATATGAAAAATGAATAAAAATCTTAAAAAAAGCGAAAAATATCACAGAAATTAAAATACAGAATATCTCTAGAATATCATATCTGCAAATTTTTTATTGCGGCATCGAGAAAGGAATAAATAAAATCATCACAAAAGATACAAGTATTGTAAAGTTGTAAATCAGTTACCTACAAAATAAAATGTCACTAGAAAATTTGTTTTTTTCTTATTTTAATATCAGCAAATTCTTTTTTTGCAGAATAATAATCGACACTGCTCGCTATATCACTTTCGATAGAATTCCTAAAAACTGCAGTATATTTTTTGTCATTACAGTTCTATATTTATTTTTTTTATCAATGATAGTTGGAAAACTATGAGCTATATATAAATTGGAGAATACTTCTATCATTACTTCATCATATATTATTTTCAACATCTCTAAACAACTAGTATTTTTTTTTGAAGTTTTTAAGATATTCCTTGAATTGAGATGCTTCCAGCTTCGCTAATAATTCCCTCCTCAAGGTCTCTCTCATAATACTCCAAGAGTGTTTTAAAACTCTTCCTATCAATATTATCTTGCGAGAGATCACCTATCAAATATACATTTGAATTTCACAATGATATCTCGATAGACAGAACTTCGACGGTCTAAGTCGCCAATCAAAAAATCTAAAACTTTATTCAATATCTCAATCCTGAATTTATCTTTTCCAAAAAATATTGGCGTTTGAACTTTCTTCTTCTTCTTCTTAGCCGTTTTTGGACTCGCTCTGGGTGTATTCTTTTTCAATATCTTCACTTAATTCTCTAAATTGTGTCTCTATCTGGTCTGTTTGTGAATCAGTGTTTGTCCGAATTTCCAGCAAAAATGACTTTAAAGAGTCCAGTAAATGATATCCGCTTTGATAATCCATATTAGGTTTTTGAAGTTCGGAAGAAACTTCATCAAAGCGTTCTAGAATTGTTTTAATAACAGTTAACATGGCGTATTCTAATTCGATAAGATTTTTGTAAGTATAAATTTTTGGCCTCATTTTTACAATTTATTTTTTCTGTTCATGCAAATAAATGTGCTTCAAAGCCTTTAATAAATCATTATACCCAAACTTCAATGCTTAAACAGCCTCATGATGAGCACACCATCACCATCGGGTAGCGCTCAAACATTTTAAGGAATATTTTGATTTGGAAATACTCAATATAATTCCATCTATACACAAACAGAAATAGTTCAATTCACCAACACCAACACAATTATTGAATCTTACACGAAACTCGCCCGTCACTGTCAACACTATTCGAATCTTATTGTGAAATGAATGTGAGAAAAAAATATGCAGACCTAAGAACTTCTGCACAAGTATTTTTCAATTTACACCCCTAAACGAATCAACATCTGGTTGGCCGTTCTGTAGCACATTCCTAGATTTTAAGGAAATGCCGACAAATTTATTGAATTATGATGTACATAATTGTAAACATATGAATTCGGCCGCCTTGACGGAATTTATTGCATGCAGACAAGATAATTAGGGACAGTACGCTGAATGGTGTGTTTTTTCCAATTTTGCTCTGAGGCTTTGGTTATTCAATTGTGTTTCATGTTCACAAGTTGCCTCTGAGCTGTGAGCTCCTTATAAAATATAGAACAGTCTGACTATTTTTTTCACACTTACAGACTGAATTTTCATTCTAGAAAAAAAAATTTATTCGATCGCCGGGGGCCCCTATGAACCTCGGGGCCCTACGCTGCAGCGTAATAAGCGTACCGGTTAATCCGCTACTGATTGTACATGAAAATTTGAGTAATCTAAAAATTTGACTTGTCCAAGCATCTACAAAATAGTGAATACAGAAGATATCAATTAGTTATGTGCGTTACTTTTCGTTCACTCTGTGTTCAAACTCACCGTAAATTATAAGAATAGGAGTGTCCAATCTGAAATAATAAAGATTACTTCAATTTGGAAACAGTAATTTACAAAAGCTTCAACATGATGCCATTTAAGATTTTTGAGAGGGTTGATCATACACCTAAGAATTCAAAATCAAAATATTAATAGTAAAAATTGATATGTTTCGAAGTTTTTCACAGAAGCTTATACTTCTTGGACTTTTTTGGGTGCCACTCTGTATAAGTTTCTTAGACTCTTCATGGCAGGTACCAATAAATCATCCAGCATACTCGGTGATAGTAAAGAAACAAAATGATAATAATACATTGTTTAGTGAAACTCGAGAATTAGGTAATAAGAATAGTAAAAACAGAAGGAAAAAGAAAATTTGAATAGACGAAACCAAGATATCCATAATGGGAGAAGGGTCAATTTTTGTTTCACTCCTACCAAATTTAAATGAATTTTGAAGAATTTTTGTAGCACCCCATGCCATCCCCATCAACCCTCTAAATTTTTTGAATAGAGAAAGTGGGTCATGTGGTACTTTTTTGGCAAGATCTTTATATCTTCTTTACAGGCGTGCAGAAATTTTCAAGAAATTTTATTTTTTTGAAAAATTAGTTAGTTCAAAGGGGTTTTCAGTATGTGCACTTTGTCGTGGCTCTTTCAATGAATTGAAACATTTTATCGAAAATTTTCAACTTCAGTCGGAACGTACTAATTTGAGATCATAACTGAAGCGCAGTGTTTCACATATTCTGAGGGGGTTGAAAGTTGCGCATGAACAAAACTGTAATGGTCGACTTCCATTCGGTCACAAATTTCATCAGGTGCCATCGTCTCAAAGTAAATGAGCAATGACAAAGTGCACATACTGTAAACCTCTTTGAACTAACTAATTTTTCAAAAAACAAATTTTCTTCTTGAAAATTTTTGGACGTCTGTAAAGAAGATGCAAAGACCCACTTTCTCTGATGTTCAAAAAATTTAGAGGGTTGATGGGGATGGCACAGGGTGCAACAAAAATCCATAAAAATTTGGTAAAAGGGAAACAAAAGTTGAACTGTTTCAGGATTTTGTTGCCAAATATTTTTCTTCTGAGAAAATGAATTTGTTTTATAATTTTGACGCGAACTGTTAAATTTTTAGCGCTCTTTCTACTTACATGAGGGCTATATTATTTCGTCACTATTTCTATATTTTTCGAATTTTGGGTCGGGAACAAAAGATAAGGTTAGTCTAACTGATGACGAATCCATAGTTCAATCAAATTCTGTCTGGTCGTGAACACGATAACTTTCGAAGGGAAAACTTAAAAACTATAGGCATTCTGTGATATGGCTGTTCTATTCTGTTCACCTGATAATTTCCAAACATGGAAAACTTTGCATAGATCGCAAAACCAGAACCATATAAAATTTTAGCGAATTATCAGAAAAAAATTCATAAAGTTCTGTAACAATACAAATTCAATCTGTATTGTATTGTTAAATATCCAATGAGCTGTCAAGCTTAAATTAAATGAATTGTCGCGAAAAAATTTAGGGGAGATTTTCTTGTAAAAAAATAGGGTGGGTCTTTCATATAAACTTTTCTTTTTTGAGCCACCCCTGCTCAGTTACTAAAGAGGGGGCCAGAAAAACTGACAAAAATATAAGCAAACAGACTTTTTATGTGAGCATGAAGGCACTCCAAAAAAATTTTCGTGATGTTCCTCTATGATACCAAGGGGTAGAAAAAGCCACCCCTAAACCTTGTTTAGCAAGAAATTCTTTTCCTCATTCATATTTCACAATAAAAAATCAATTTTGAATAGCTTGATCCATTCTCAACAAATAAGGTCTCTTGTGAGTTCTTGCTAAAGTTCATAATTTCTGATAGAAAATAATTTAACAGATAATACTCAAATTTGTTGGTATTTTATCGGGTATTTTTTTTAGAGTGATGAACTTAAAATTGAAATAAAAAACATTTGAATTGAGATTGAAGCCAATTTTCTTATTTGAAACATAATTTCATGAAATTCATGTTTTAAAAATTTCCGGCATATGTCCACCACGACTAGCTCTAAGGAACCGCATTCGAACAGACCAATTTTGGACCACTTTTTCGAGTATTTCAGGCCTTATTTCAGCAATAACACGAGTTATGTTGGCTTCCAAAGCGTCTGTTGTTTCTGGTTCATCAGCATAAACCAATGGCTTGACATAACCCCGAAGAAAATTATCCATTGGAATTATGTCGCATGATCTTTGGACCATTTCTCGAAATAAGTTTATCGCCAAATCTTTCTTTCAATAAATCAATTTTTGCGGTAGCAGCATGAGGTGTAGCACCCTCTTGTGGAACCAAAACACTTATGGGTCGATTCCATTCGAATTTCGAAACAAATAATGATTGATCATCGATCTGTGACAAGCACAATTCACTGTAATATTAATTGGTCTATTCGAATGCGGTTCCTCAGTGCTAGTCCGTGGTGGGAATATGCCGGAAATTATTTTTGAAACATAAATTTCATAAAATTATCTTCCAAATAAAAAAAATGGCTTCAATCTTAATTTAAATGTGTTTTATTTCCATTTAAAGTTCTATCACTCTAAAAAGAACACCCGATATTTGGCCTATCGGCGTTCTACCTATTTATTTCCAATTTCTCAGGAAAATATTAGATTTATTTTGTCAGTACCGAAACACTTGATAATTCAAAAATAAAATATATCAATCCAAAAAATTCAATAGTACTTTGTCGACAAAAAACTGATTGAAAGTTTCAACTCCTCTTATTCAATAAGAACATTGTATACCTACTCACAGGTGAAACGGAAACCCTGTCGGCGGCCATCATTCCCGACAGGGTGGCCTGGGAGGCAGGTCCAGAGGCGGTCCAGGGCGACAGCATCCCTGCCACCCCCGCCATGGAAACCAGCTACATTCCCAACAACCCTCAGTTTGGGCTGCAGCTGGAATGCAACTGGATCCCCAGCCCTTCGGTAGTCCAGGTGAGCCATCCCGAAAATTGCGAAAACAGTTTTTTAATATTAGAAAATTGAAGATGTATAGGTCACAACAAATTTTTTTTCAGCAACAGCAACAAATAGGACCTTCCTGTGCTGAAGATTTCGCACCTTGGCCTTCGGGAGGATCTGTGGATAGTGATATGGCTTCCTTCTCGTTGCCTCTGGATCTGGATCCCCTGCCTAGTCTTTTTCCTTTTTCGCCTGCAGCTTACAAGTAAGTTCTTGTTGATCTTATTCAAATTTTAAGAACTTAAGTAGGTGAGTGAGTGAGTTATCGAATGTTTGATTTTAACTTAATTTGGGTTTATTGTGAAGCAAGCCAGTCAAAAAAAAACAAAGAGGACTCTTTTTCCTTTGAGCTCGAGCTTTCGGAATATGTTTATTCCTTCATCAGGAGCAGCTACAATACTTCGGTAGCGCGAATGCAGAATGCAATACTTCTTTACTTTAAGTAGAAACCAAAAAGTATGGTTTTGAACTATTTCGAAATAATTTAGTTATCACTGGCCGATTTCAGGGGGACATGATCCCCCTGGGATTTCGACAATAAACATCTTGTATATCACCGAACTCGCATGGAACGAAATAATCTAATAGACTTCATTATAGGGTGTTTTTCGCAAATGTGCATTTTGGAAAAGCTGTAACAACTTTTTCATTGTCAAACCAATTTTTTCACAGCATATTTTCACATGGAATTCAATGGTGTCAGTAGCTTTTCCAAAAACCTAACATAAATAAGATGTTTATATAAACATACTAGCTGGCCCGGCGAACTTTGTACCGCCTGAATAATACAAAAACATGAATGACAAAACTGAGCCCTGAGGAACACCTGCGTTCAAACTGAAATTTCTTGGGGAGGCTGTATTAAAATTCTCACTACACTGTATCGTGTGAAGAGACAGATAACGACAATTTAGGAAATAGCAATTGTAACAGTAGTTTCTGAGTAGGAGAAAAGGGGGTAATGGCGGTCAGTTGAGCTCTTTTTGGAATAAAACTCAAATTATATCACAGCTCTATTAGAAACATCACAATTCTCCATCAAAGGACTATTAATTGAGGTCAGAGTAATAAGCTTTTAGAGTTACGATTTATTAGTAACTAGCTGGCCCGGCGAACTTTGTACCGCCTGAATTATACAAGTTGTATAAACTTACCATTGCTTTTTTTCAAGCAGGAAAAAAATTAGGCAAAATTAAAGTTCAAAATATACAAAATTTTAATAATTTTGTAATTCACATGGAAAGAATTCTCTTTATTTAAGCGGTAACTAATTGTTGAACTTGAACATATACCTTTTTGTTTTTAATTGTTGTACAGTTCTCTTTTTGCAGTACCTCATGTGACTGTGAATAGCAGGAGTATAATCCATATTATACCTTTCCTCTTATATGAATCAAAATGTCAAGAATATGAACAAAAATTATTCCTTTAATGAACTTTCGACTATTAACACAGCCCGTCGACCAGAATTAAAAAATCAGTCAGTTGTTAATAGCCCAACCTGAAGTGGCAAAAACAAAACTTTTCTTATATTCTCAAAATCTAATCAGTGGTCACACCATTATTTTGACATCTTAGCTATGCTGCTAAGCTCAAAATAATGGGTAAACATATCAGTTGGTGGAGCAGCGCGATTCTCATTATTCCATGGATATGAGCTGTCAATCTCTCTTCAATTTGTTCAATTTAGTTGACGATATCAAGCTCGTTAGAAGACAAATCGAGATGTTAAAATGTCGACAGTACGATCGACACGCAAGGGCGGATATAGCTCTTTTTCATGGAAGGGGTAATAAAGATCATGGGGGGGTGATAACGATTGAAAACCATTAAATCAGGTATACAATGTATGAAAAATTTTATGTGTACCACTTTTTTCTTAGGTCTTCGATGCTCATGGGGGGGTATATATATATATATTCTTTTGAAAGAGAGAATTACATACTGTTTTGTAATATCAAACAATATATGGGGGTAGTTACCCCCAGTACCCCCCCCCCCGTAAATCCGCCCTTGTCGACACGGCAAAATTATCAATACTGTGAATTATGTTGAACTCATATTAAAATTTATTGATGGTCATTCGACCAGATCAGATTAGGCAACCCATGAAACATTATTGTATATCATAAGTGAAAGCCCGATGAGCAAACGTTTCAAAATTATTGACGCTTACAATACTGTCTCTGTGCGAACAGAAACACGAATATAATATGTCAATTACTAATTATGGGCAATTTTGGATTCAGTTATTTCCGCAAATATATGTATTACCCAAACAGAAATTCGAAAGCATTTCAAAAATAAAGAAAAAAGATGAAGATGGCCAACTCTCACGTTGAAACTGATCGTCAAAATCAGATACTTGATCTTTCGGTAAAAATTCACTGCTCCACCAACTTGAGATAAGTTTACCCGCTTTTTGATCTGGCAATAGACTTCCATGTTATCCATGAGTTCTATGCGAATCACATATCGCCATCTAACAGCGGTAATATCAACCTACGACTACGTACAGTGACTTGTCTACTCACTGTACGACTACGCATCAACGGTAGCGACACCTAGTGGCCTTATTCAAAAGAAGGAAAATCATTTCCTGCATAAGTAAAACTTTCATCAATTTTTTCGAAGTTTTATTGTATTTTATAATAACCAGACCGAAGACGATTTCATAAATGAAGTTTCATAACAAACAGTCCATCCGATCTCTAGTTATAAATGGTGTAACCAACATCTTTCTTTTATATATAATTATAGATTTTGAGTCGAAAACGATGTTTTTAAAAACAATTTATTTATGGAATACAACTATCGTGAAAGACAACTTTACACTTATGAATTAAGACTGTATCTTACAAGAGCAAAGCTAATACTTAGAGAGCAATTCTAATTCTTAGGAGAGCAATTCTAATTCTTAGGAGAGCAATTCTAATTCTTAGGAGAGCAATTCTAATTCTTAGGAGAGCAATTCTAATTCTTAATGGATAACAAGGATGAAGCCGTTTATAAAGGAACGGCTTATCTCCAATGAGACTCAGCATCGCAGGTGTTCGATGCTGACTTAGCAATCTGCAACATGGTCATATGTGGACCTTATGGAGAAGATAAGGAGGTTCATCCTATCAATATGGGGTGCGGCTATGTAATTCCTCCCCCCTTTGGATAAAGGTATCACCTAATTGAGGTGTAGCTTTAAGCTGAAACATTCTTAAAATTGTACAAAATACTATAAAAATTATTAAAACAATTAGAACAATTATAAATGTGGATAATGGTGGATTCCATTTCCATTCTTGAAGTTCTTCTAGTAGAATATCAGGAGTTTCTTCATCTTCGAAGTCTTCTTCTCCTTTGGATGTGGATCGGTTGTCCAACGTTGAAAAGTGTTTGGGTAGGATGACATATTTCTCTTCGTTCCTTATTTGAATGGGGTAAATTTCTTTCTGATAGTTGCTAATAATGCATTTTGACTGGATTATCGCCATTGGCGGAGTAAAATGGTATTTTGTTTGTTGAGGGCACTTCTCTTGAATTTCTAAGTTATTGATGGATAAAATGCTTCCATCTTCTAGTGTCTTCAAATTTGGCGTAGCGGAGAATTCTTTTCTGGGACAATTTTCCAAATGAGTTTTCAAAATATTCTTCATACATTCAGGAGGGTTGTCTAGAGAATCTTGGTCACATAGATAATCTTCTTCAACTGGATGGCACTGCTTGGTGGACCATTTCAATTCTTCATCTCGAGTGAGCATGAAAGGATTGGTAAAAGGCAGGGTAAGATTTCTCTGGGGCAAATAGTAAAACTTGTACAGATTATAGTTTTCTTCATAGACCGTAGGGATAGAAATAAGGAAAAGTAATGTTCTATCTCTGAATAGGACTTTAGTATGGCATAATTGAAAATAATCTTTTAAATGATTCATTGGAATAATAGTATCATTTTTAACTATTTCCGCGAATTTTGTATAAGGTAAAATAGATTCATGCAAAATGTGAAGTCTTGCAAAGCTTACTGCTGTTTGAATTTCATCAAGAACGTTTTTTATATCTTTAAGTTCAAAAGTCATGAGATGCATTTGTTCAACATGTTGTAATGCCGGTACGATTTGAAGTAATTTGAAATTATTCATTAATTGCTTAAATTTATCAATATACTTATTTTTCAAATCATTAACAATAGTGGCAATCTGTTTTTGATTTCTCATGAGTGTTTCCTCATTCTTGTTTATACTATCAAAATAGCTTTTGTAAAGTGCTTCATCATCAGAATCAAGTGTTCCAAATAATATCTTTGATATTTTGCCTCCTACATTAATCAAACCTCGTTTTTCTCTAATTTTGTCATTTAAAAGCTCTTCTAGCGTTTTGACATTTATGGAATTTGAATGTTCTAAATATTTATAATGTGCAGTTTGAGAAAACCCTAGTTGTTGATTTTTAAAATTATCAATCTCCTTCTGATATTTGCCAATAAGATTCTCAATTTGGTTCAAGTCAATATGATAAATTAATTGAATATGCTTTTTAGTCATATAGGCTTTTCCTAAGAGAATTGGAAGTACATTATTTTCCAAGGGTATAATTTTCAAAGGGATTATTTCAGCAACTACTTCGAGTATAATGAGAAGAAATGTATTGATTCGCATCTTCATATCTGAAACAAAATATTCAACTATTTTTTTCGTTGTTTCAAAATTTTCTTATGATAAATGTGTTTATTTTTTAAATCACGAATACGATGAGAGTCAATCTCTCGCGCATCTAACTTTTTGTAGACCGGATCAAGTTTACGTACAATTGGAGTTTTCAGATAAGTGGGATTTTCATTTAAAGGATGGTCCTGTTTAGCAGACCTTTTCTGATTCAATTTTTCCAAACGTTCAACATTTTTCTGTTGTTTCTTCTCTAATTCATTTGAAATTTCACCTAAATTTTTCACGTAATTTCCGACATAATCTTGAATTTGTTCATTATGCGTTTTTTCAATAGGTAATGAATAATTGAGATCGGCTTTAATTATTTGCATTGGAGTCATATCTAGACTGGAATGAAATGAATTATTATAACTTAATAAAGCTTGTGCCAATCGATTTTGGAAAGTAGAATTTTTACTATCAATGGTTCTTAATTGCTCAATCAACGTAGAATGAAATCTTTCCGCGATTGCATTTGAATTCGGATTGTAATTAGTAATATAGTGAATTTCTATTTTATGTATTTTACAAAAATCTTGAATAACATGATTTTTAAATTCTAATCCGTTATCACAAGTGATTTTAGAAGGGATGCCATAATGGCTAAAATAGACCAATAATTTATCTAAAATTTCAGTACCTGTTTTCTGAAGAAGGGGATAACATTGTCCGAATCTGGAGAACGAATCGACAATAGTTAAACAATATGTTTGATTAAATCTTATTGTATCACAATAAACATGACTGAAGGGTTTCGAACCAAGAGGGTTAGGTTTAAAATTTAATTGAATAGGAGTTCTCTCATATTTACTCTTTTGACATATTTCACATGCATTAATAAAATTGAGTACATCTTTATTCATATTAGGCCAATAAAATTTCCGTTTTAAACTTATTAAATTTTCTTTGAGACCGCGATGTATCGTTTTGGTTTCATGGTACTGCTGAATTCTTAGAATTTGTTCTTCTTTGTCTTCGACATCTTCTAAAAAGGTTTTCGATATTTTCAGATCAAAGGATTTATAATCGAATTTTTCCTGCAATATTTTAATCAATGGTTTTTCTAACTCTTCAGATACAAAATAGAAGGTATATGACTTTTTAGGCTGAATATATTCTTTAACGAATGTGAACAAATCATTATCTATCGAATTAATCAAAACTCGAAATCTGAGTTTTTCTCCAAATGGTTTGGTTTTCGTTACATTGAAATTCGAAGCTGTTTTAAATATAACTTGAAGGGAAGCTGAATTCAAACTTCTTTCTGTATAGGGAATCTCCAATATGGGGTTTTCATTACTACTGTGAATTGTAATATCACTATGAATTATAACATTTTTCAATTCATTTAAATTTTCATTATCAAGAACAGGTAATTCATTATTTGGGTCAACAAGTAAATTAACACATTCATCTAATTCGTCATCGGAAATATGGTTCAATAATGATATGTTATCATCTTCAATAGCGTTAAAATCAAAATTATGATTATTATGTATATCAGATAAAAAGTAAATGAGAATTTTCATATTCGATTCCGCGAATATGTATTTAATCATACTTAAAATTATTGACCATTTTAATTGGTCTAACCCACAAGCAATTCTCGGGAGAGCTAAATATTTATCTCCATTATATTCACATATTTTTCTTAAATTCAATAATGTTTTAAATACCGTTTCGTATTTCGGTTTATCATAAAATGATTCTTTCGTAATTAAATAATAAACATTTCTTTCATCGGCTTTAAGGAATGCTACTTCACCGATAGATTTATTTTGGGATTTGAGTTCATCAACTTTACCATATTTATTCTTGAAATCTAAAGCAATACCTTGACTCATCTTCAAGTCTTTAGAAACACAGTGTGCGAATGAATAATTCTTAGGTGCTTTGAATAAGTCACCTTGTTTTTCTATTAAATTCAAAGAATTAGGAATATAATTATTTTCATGAAGTTTCATAAAAGTTTCATAATTCAAATCTTCTGTTGAGTCTAAATTTATTCTGCTGAGTGCGTCAGCATTATTCATTGAACCTTTACGATATTTAATTTCGTAATTAAATTCCTCGAGTTTAATTCTCCATCTCATAAGTCGAGAATTTGGTTCTTTTAATGAAAATAGCCAAATAAGGGGTTTATGATCCGTATAAATAATGAATTTTCTTCCGTAAAGATAGGGTCTAAAATGTTTACACGACCAAACGATAGCCAAGAGTTCTTTTTCGATCGTACTGTATCTAGTTTCTGCTTCATTCAGCGTTCTACTAGCGAAAGCAATGGGAAGATCGTTCGGACAATCACCTTGCGATAATACAGAACCTACCGCAAATCCTGATGCGTCTGTAGTAAGAATAAAAGGTTCATTGAAATTCGGATATCTTAATACAGGGTGATTTATCAAATTTCTTTTACAAATTTCGAAAGCTTCAACGTATTTGGGATCATGAATATTAATTTTCGCGTCTTTTTTTAAACACACAGTTAATGGTTTAGTAATTTTGGCAAAGTTCGGAATAAATTTCCGGTAATATCCAACTAGACCAAGAAAAGATTTAATTTCTTTCTGAGTTTTAGGAATTGGAAAACTTTTTACTGCTCGAAGTTTATTAGGATTTGGCTTGATTCCTTCTCGCGTAATAATATGACCTAAAAATTCTATTTCAGTTTTAAAAAAGTGACATTTGTCCAACTGAATTTTCAAATTATCCTTTTTAAATGTTTCTAAAATATTATGAATATCGGCTAAATGTTGCTCGACTGTTTCTGAGAAAATTACAACATCATCCATGTAAACATAACAAATTTTTCCAATATAATCTTTCAAAACTTCATTCATCAATCTTTGGAAAGTCGCTGGTGCGTTTTTTAAACCAAAGGGCATACGTAAAAATTCATAATGTCCGTTATCTACTGTAAAAGCAGTTTTTTCAACAGAATTTTCATCTAATTCAATTTGGTGAAATCCAGATGCAAGGTCAAGAGTAGTGAAATACTTTTTATTTCCTAATTTATCAAGGATAGCATCAATTTGAGGAAGTGGATACTTATCATCAATAGTTTTATCATTCAATTTTCTATAATCAATCGCGATTCGCCATTTCCTCTTTTCGGATAAATCTTGTTTCTTTGGGACAACAACAACTGGAAATGACCAAGGAGAAATACTAGGTCTAATTATTTTCTTTTCAAGCATATCTTGAACTTGTCTTTTAACCTCTTCCTGATGTATTTCTGGATATCGATATATCTTACAGTGAACAGGATTTTCATCATTAGTACGAATTTTATGTTTAATTTTATTAGAAAAGTTTAATGGTTGACCTGGTAATTGTAAAGCATCTTCGTTTGTTATTAAAATTTTCATTAATTGATTGCTTATTTTGGGTTCCAAATGACCTAATTCAACAGGTATAACCGTATTTTTCTGACAGACTTGTTGAAAATTAAAAGGGATTCTACAATATTCATTAAAAATTACTTGGTTTTTAAAGTCCAATGATAAACAATATTTATTCAGGAAATCAGCTCCTATTAATCCGTCATAATTTTTGTGGAATTTGTAAAGAATAAATGGGTGAAAATCATCAATATTAAATTCGGAAAATAAAGGTATCAATACTTTCTCATTAGAAGTTTCTTGTTTCATACACGCAGTTAATGTCGTGGATTCATTGAAAATATTCTTTTGAAAATTATTATAAGCAAATTTGGGATCTATCAGACATACTGAACATCCACTGTCTATTAAAAGTTTACATTTAGGATTTTGAAATTCGATATAAGGTAATTGATTGGTATTATCAAGGGTAGAATTTAAGTCAATTTTTCGTTTGAGGCGTTTCCTCGAAAATTTCTCTGAGTGTCGTAACTCGTACTTGCTTTGGAAGTTGAAGGTTGCTCTATATGAGTTAATTCTTCAAAAGTATAATGAGGACTTTGATTATTATCATAAAATTTTCTCTGCGGATTAGGATTAAATTGAGTTGAATAATTATTTCGCTTTTGAGGATAATTTCTAGTTTGAATAGACATTTTCTCTGGAGGATTATAATTTCTATAATTCGGATTTGGTTTAAAAACATTTGTATTTTGATTATGAGACGGACCTGGTCTCTCAAATACTTCGCGATATGTAGGGTAATGCGGTTTAACATGCCTTTGTTGAAATTGAATCGGTTGCGAAGGGAAATGTTGATTTGACTGAATTCTTTGATTATAATTGTTATTTCGTTGCACGGGTTGATAATTGAAATGATTCGAATTATTTCTGTGTGTAGGCTGAATTGATACATTGTTCTTAAAGAAAGGTTGATGTGAATTTTTATTTCGACGACTCCTATCTAATAAGTCGTACTGTGCCATATTACTGATATAATCTTTCACGGCGTTAACAGTTTCGTCGAATGAAAGACCATTATTCGTAATCAAATAAGTTCGCAATTCTACAGGGGCATTTGAAATTAATACAGTTTTGCAAATCTTGAGAATATTTGTTTTATAAAGTTGCTTTTCTGGATCAGGCATTAGATCAGCATCGATTCTATAATTTATTCGTATTTTCATGGAAATAATTTTTTCAATAAATGAAAGCAAATCTTCATTAGGTCTTTTTGTTAAAAATTGTAAATTATGGATCAGAACATCTAAATTAATCTGATCGCCAAATTTATTGTAAAGGAAATTCTTCAATATCTCCCAATTTTCAGGAATATCAGAAGTCGAAACTTCGGCTAGGGCTCTATCTACTAGCTTAGATTTTACAACAGCGTAGCAATAATTTTTAATTATTTGTTGTTCATTTGCGAACATTAAAAGGTAGTTTTCTGCACTTTTGATGAATGAATGTAATTCATTTTCAATGCCGGAAAAGCGGGGTAAAAGCATCCCAAACTTTTCAGCGATAGATAAATCAATTCTTTCGTTTGCCATTATTGTTTCTGATTGGCTGGGCCTTTTGCCTCTTTTATTACGAAATTGTTTAATAGAAGTAATCTTAACAAATGAGTATACAATATAAGTAAATACTCTTAAATTCGGTTTTTTAATTAAGGGAAACCTAGAAAAAACTTTATGTCGGTTTTTAAGAAAGAAAAACCTAGAGAAAACTTTGAAATCGGTTTTATGAAGAAACCTAGGAAAAACTTATACAGATTTACACTATTTTTTAACCAGAATAAAGGAAACTGGGAAGAACTAGGAAATGCTCACCGAAAGTATATCCACTGAAGTCGTCACGGGGCGCTACTCAGGTGATCGGGCTTCTCGTCTTTGTCTCGTTGTTCGATTGCGCTCAACAGTTGAAACTGAAAGTGGCTGGACTCTCTGGATGGACCTCTTCTTTTCTTCAGGGGCTCACACGCAGAATTCTAGCACTTGCACAATCCCAGACCTCGTCGCCAATTATAGATTTTGAGTCGAAAACGATGTTTTTAAAAACAATTTATTTATGGAATACAACTATCGTGAAAGACAACTTTACACTTATGAATTAAGACTGTATCTTACAAGAGCAAAGCTAATACTTAGAGAGCAATTCTAATTCTTAGGAGAGCAATTCTAATTCTTAGGAGAGCAATTCTAATTCTTAGGAGAGCAATTCTAATTCTTAGGAGAGCAATTCTAATTCTTAATGGATAACAAGGATGAAGCCGTTTATAAAGGAACGGCTTATCTCCAATGAGACTCAGCATCGCAGGTGTTCGATGCTGACTTAGCAATCTGCAACATGGTCATATGTGGACCTTATGGAGAAGATAAGGAGGTTCATCCTATCAATATGGGGTGCGGCTATGTAATTATATATAGATTTTGCTGGCGGGTGTAAAATATTCGGTGTGAAATGGCATTATTTATACTGGAAATACATATACCTTCTTTCTTATTTTGAAGGGATCATCCTCAATATTTCAGTAGAGCTTGAAATTCCAATTTCAAAAAATATGCCATACTTTGATATTATACCAGTGGCGACGCTAGGGGGGGCACCCCTAAAATTTTGCTGCCCCCCTAGAATTTTTTGACATACTAAGACTTTCAATTTTCTCGTTGTATTTCTATCTACTTTGGTCCTCCTAAAAAATTCCGGCCCCCTCTTGGCCCCCCTGTCTTTGAAAGCTGGCGTCGCCACTTTATTATACTGAAATAATCTTCGAAAATAGAGGTTACAAGTTTCCTCGAGTATCATCATTGAAGTGATGAAGAACATAATTGGGATTTTTTTGAGTAAATGTTGAATGTGAAATTCTGATTTAGGTGTTGAAGATTTCAGGCAAAATATCAAGTTATATTTTTCGAATGGTAACCTCGAGCTCTACTGAAATAAAAAAAATCTCCAGTGTCTGCATCCCATTTTAAATGAAATATTATTCTATGAATGAATATTAAGAAGCAAGGTTCAAGAAAATATTCCGACACCACTAAATGGTACATAAAAGAGTGCCGCATAATTGTTTTAACAGAAACTCAAAATTTTTCTCAGGAAAATTTTATAGCTAATTTTTACAAATGCACATCTACAAAAAACTCATTCTAATAACATTAGAACAATGAAACACCGACTTCAGATTTTTTTTATCTAGTCTATAAATTGGTCTTTACATTCGAATATATCCAATTCAGCTCACTCTGTACCTATACCTACTCCGGTTCGAAAATATTCATGAATTTTCATATGAAAAAATTCAATATCCCCGCCATATTCGTCTGAAATCAATGAAAATAGATAAGAAGAGTAACTAAAAAAATTGTCAGCATCGTGCCATTAGATTATTAGAAGATCGGATTTTTTTATCGAAGTCAAACAGCGGTGGGCGGATTCAGTACATGACTGGGTGACCGCTCTGACTAAAAATGTGTACACCTCAAAAAATTCTCACTTCAGGTCTCAGGATATTGTTTTACAATTTTTGTTTATGTATCATGCCCTTACATTGAATTGTTTTCGAGATTTCGCGTTAAAATAAAAAAATTTCATCGAGAGTTTATTCATTGTCTAATACCTCTTACGTTTTTATGGTTTTAAGTTTTAACAATTGGTTACTGTGCTGTGCTCCTCAAAAACTTAGGTTGGACTATAAGATAATTATTTTCCTAGTGAATGCGCAAAGTTTTACATTTCCGAATATATGCTCGTAAGCGGAAAAGAACTTTGTGTTCAAAGAACAGAATTTATTCAACGAGTTTCATTTCAGATATTAAAAAAAATTATGATTTATCTCTGATTTTTAATCAAACTCAAATTGAAGAATAATACAACAAAATATTAAATGACTATAAAAATAATTAAAACGAAAAGATTTTTTATTACTATGTTTTACTACCAATAATTTTAAGATACAATATGTAAGGGTTACATTTTTGCGACTATAGTTTCGAACTCTCGTTCATCTTCAGACAACTGACCTCTGGGTACCTGGTACAGGGTATTTATGCAGATTCAGTTGTCTGAAGATGAACGAGAGTTCGAAACTATAGTCGCAAAAATGTAACCCTTACATATTGTATCTTAAAATTATTGGTAGTAAAACATAGTAATAAAAAATCTTTTCGTTTTAATTATGATCAACTACCAAATAGTAACGGCTGAAACTGTTCAATTTTTTATAAAAATAATGATAAAAGATGAAATAATTGACAAAATAAGGTCAACCAAACTCAGAATGGCAGTTGTTCGCATGGCCAATAGGTTCACTACTTCTAAGAAGACGTAGTGAACCGCACAAGAGTGCGGTGCCTTTGGTTGGCCGAACGTAGGCCTTATGGCCCATTGACCATTGTTCATACCGCATTTGTGTAATACTGGAGAGACTCAAAGTACTCAAACCCGAAGGCACGCTGACAAGAATGCCGCGAGCCGACAAGGAGGAGTCTCTCTCACCATAGAGATGGAAGGTGTTTAGGGTTCCTTAGGTGTGTTAGCCTCAGTGTAGATAAGTTGCCGCACGTGAACAGTATATGCTCCGTCGTTTCATCCGCGTTCTTGCACCAACAGCACAGGGAACACTCAGTTAGACCCATTCTTTCTAAATGTTTGTGAAACAGATGGCCAGTTAGAGCACCAGTCACCAGAGACAATTGCTTCCTCTCGAGAATCAAGAGCTTTTTGACAATAGGTTCACTTAGGTAAAAGTGTATTATTTTCTTCAGAACAGAACCCTGTGGTGGAAACTCAAGTCCTTCTCCATCTTCGAATTTTTTATTCCGCGACGGCAGCAAACAAACTAACCTAGGTCAACCTTGTGGGGGTGGTGATGTCGCAGATGTCTTACTTTCCCTCAAGCATGCAGTTGTTCATCCCCACCAGGACCAGCAGGCCCTCTACCACCATCCCCAGGTGAGTTCTTGCAAAAAAAAGACATATGGTGGGTTTCACAAAGATCGTTGATTGAGTGATTCACAGAATACCTTGACGTTTTTGTCAAATCGACCAATAGAATTTCTAATTTACGGATTTTTTATCACAGAATCGCTCGATTAAGCATTTGATCACTCGATCAACTTTTGTGAAACCCGGCTTTAGGATAGCAATATGCCGATGCATTGGAAGGATCAGGCAGAGAAAGCCGTCATATTGGAGACTTATTATTTAATCCAGCAATCATTTTTCTAGGTTCTCCTGTCCCCAAACAGCGGAGCATACCCTCCAACATCCAACAGTTTTTGTGATTCATTCAATGCTTCCCAGCAAACGTCCCCAGCAGCTCTTTTTCCTAGCATGTCCGTGAACGTATCGATGAACATGACCATGCATCCGCCTGGATACCACGCCTCTACAGGACCTGCAGTGACTGGCTATCAGACAATAGCTGAGTGTCCACAGGTTGGTATTTGAATATTTCAAAACTACTTAACGATTACTACCTGCCTGGGACTTGCTTTCCAAATTTTTACCTTATTCAGAAATCAGAAGTGCGATATAGCCATTTACTCAGATAGTTTAGCTGCTATTAAAGCACTGAGCTCCTATGACATTGTCTCAAAGTTGTTTTGGGAGTGCCGAAAAAAACTCCATAAGGTAGACAAGAAAAATGAGGTCTCTTTAATCTGGGTTCCCGGTGATTCAGAAATGTAAGAAAATGAAGAGGGCAAAATGCTTGCCAGAAAGGCCAATCACTGGCTCAGAACCTTCCTGTGGTATGGAGAAGAGCATCTATAGGAAAAGTTTCTGGAGAAGGAGAAAACCGAAAGGGAAACACTCTGGCGTAATCTCCCAGGAATGTATCACTCCAAAAAGTTCCTTCCGAACTTTGGGGAGGAGGAAGAAACTTCTTTTCACCTAGTCCCGGAATGCCTTGCCATTGCAATCCAAAGGAAAGAATCCTTTTGGCAAGAAACTCGCAGGAGTGTGGAACTAGCCTCGTTTAAACCTTCCCAGATATTGGATTTCATTAGATCTCTGAAACTGGAAGACGAGCTGTAAATTGGGTGCTGAGAACAGCTCTGTTAGGGGGCACAATAGACCTTAAGGTAGCAGTGAACTGCAACCCCTTTCTAACTATTATAACTATACACCGAAACTCCAACACAATGTACAATAATTCTTGGCTCATCTTGTCAATTCTGCAGGTTCAATGGAGTGCCTGCAGTCCTCACCAAATACCCCCATCGCCAAATAACCACCAAGGGCTTCTAAGTCCAACATACGGAGGCGCCACGTATTCTTTCACGGCCGATTTTAGACCAACTTCAAATCAGGACATCTACAGAGCTCATCCCCACGTCCAAATGGCATTTCCTCCGAGCAGAAATGGAAGGAAATCGGCCTCTGGCTACTCCCTAGTCGACGACGATTGCCACAAGCCTAACGTGTGTCGTATCTGTGGTGAGTGTGGTGCTGTTCGATTTCACAGAGTTTTACTGATTTCGTGTATTTGCAGGGAAGAGTTATGCCCGACCCAGTACTTTGAAAACGCACCTTCGAACACATTCTGGCGAAAAACCTTACAGATGTCTGGATTGCAGTAAATCTTTCTCGCAGGCAGCCAACCTAACAGCACACGTGCGCACCCATTCAGGGGAGAAACCATTCCGGTAAAATTCAAGCTTGTTCTTTATAGAGACTCCTATTCTAATCTATAATTGTTTCTTTTTTTTAGATGTCCAGTATGCGACCGACGATTCTCTCAGTCCTCATCAGTGACAACGCACATGCGCACGCATTCAGGGGAACGTCCATACCGCTGTAGACTTTGTAAAAAAGCTTTCTCCGATAGTAGCACACTAACAAAGCATCTCAGAATACATTCAGGGGAAAAACCATACGAGTGCAAACTTTGCCTACTTAGGTAAGCATTTGAATTGAGTAGGTTTTACAGTGTTCCAGAGGAATCACCAATTGCAGCTTCTCTGAATTCTTCGCACTATTCTATTACATGGAAAAATAGATGCTATTGTAACTTTCTTTACTATATCTCATTCGAGTCTACCTACGCAGAACATTTTTGGTTCATTCAAACCATTGGATTCAACAATTTCAATTCGCAGTTGCACTGTTTCATAAAAACCTCTCAAAAAGTTGGAGATGTCTTAATTGAATTATTTCCAGGTTCAGCCAGAGCGGTAATTTAAATCGTCACATGCGTGTTCACGGAGCTGCAGCAGCCATGTTGACCTCGTGACCTGTATTTTGGAACACCGTAAGACCAATTTGGCCTGCTGAGTTATGTGTCTTTCAAAATCAACGTGAATTACTACGATCCTAGTTTCTGAGAAAGCAGGCTTGAGGGCTGCATACCAACTAGATCGTTAAACAGCCTTTCTGTACTACGACAAAAGCGCACCCAAGTTGGGCTCTGCTCTGGGGCTTTGTTGAAATCCCCAAAAAACAAAGAAGTAATCAAATATTTACAGGAAAAAAATGACCGTCTATAAAAGTATTCAATTATTTGAAAGTTGATATGCGACATTGAGTAAAGACTATTAACCACTGGTTATGCTGAATGTCGACTTGAGACTAAACTGTCTCGATACTATAGACTCGCAAAGTGAAAAATCTTCGAGTCTGAGAGCATTCTACAACACTATTATAGGCATACAGGTCGGTGCTACTATCCTTCTTCGATTGTTTTCAGCGGGTAGCATATACAGGGTGTTTGGAGGGTGAGAAGCCATAGGTAAATGGTGGCTAGGTGATGCTCTTGGCCACTTGTTGCGCCTAATAAAATAACATTTTGCCCAAAGTTCAAAGTGTTATAATTTTTTGCCATTTTTCTCATTAAAATCTTGAATTTTTTTTAATTTAATGCTCGAGGTGCCTATAAAATGATTTATTTTTCTCAGTCTAGTCTTGTCTTATTCGGAGTGAATCATAATTTCATACAAACGTCTTCAAAAAACCTGACAGCGTCGTATCAAACATCAAAATGAAAAAAAATAATGTTGTGTCCACTTTACAAAGTGAAATAAAAAAAAATTTACATAGTGTGGGGTTTTAAAAACTTCTCTAGTTAATACTATTTGCAATGATATGTAACATGTACCATTAAAAAAAATTATAACAGTTTGAACTTATGGCAAAATGTTGTTTTATTAGGCGCAACAAGTAGCCAAGAGTATCACCTATCCACCATTTACCTATGGCTACTCACCCTGCAAACACCCTGTATAACTATAGTAGAGTCCCTAGATCTACCTATTGAGTAGTTATCTTTATCGGTAGATCTATGCAAATAGGGCGATTTTATAGACGAAATCAATTTTGCTAAAGAAATGGGAAAATTATGGAAAATATGAATACCAAGCTATTTTTCATTGACCTTTCCTCTTTCGATCCGTATAGTTACATCACGCCCAGGATATCTGTGAAAAAAGTTTTGTCGAGTTTAAAATTGCCCTTTTTGCCGGATTTTTTTGCGAATTTTTTAAAAATACTTCTACATCGCCTAGAGTATCGAAATTTCACCCACGTATGAATCGATTATTTCTCTTTTCGATCGTATACAAATTTCCTCACTGTAGGCGAGTCCAAAAAACCGATATATGATAGGTCTAATCAATTCCATAACCGAGATACAAGGTGCTTTATGTATTCACCAAAAATTTCAATTCCTCATAACTTTTTAACCAACCAGTATAGTCGGTTGATATTTGGAACCTATGATTCACTTCTACAGGTCGATCGAATTACTTTTGAATTTCCAAAAAATTCCAGGTCCGTATTTGAAAAATATGGGACTTCTTCCAAGCTGAGATTCAACACCCTGTATATTGAAATTTTACGATTTGATTGAGATATTTGAAAAGAGAAGAAAATTTTCAATGGAGTTCAGTAAATTTCATTGTCCCGCACGTCATTTCCAATTGAATATTGAAGTTCCACAAAATTCTCAGAAAAATCGTACATTATGATCTAATTGAATTTTTTTTGTCCCACTAATTGCACGTTCGAATTTCATAATATTCTGTTGAATCATTTGGAGTTATTTCCGGAAAACTTTATTCATCGAGAAAAATTTAGTTGAAGTCAACAAAGATGAATAAATAACTGAAGAAACATAAAAACTCAACGTGAAATACAGAAGGTGCTCGAAAGTACCACCATTTTGTTCAATACACATTCTTGCCCTCTTCAAAAAATATGTCTGATACTTTTTTTGATCATGTCTGGATTATTACGTATTTCATTGCATAATAAAATTCTGTTGACCATTCTTTCATTTCGTAAAATCCAGCTACTAAAGTTAATTCTTCTAATTTCATCACCTGGATCCAATCGTTGTACCTTCTGGAGATCAATTTGATCATAATGTACGATTTTTCTGAGAATTTTGTGGAATTCCAATATTCAATTGGATCTTTCCCTTAAGCTCTCTTTGAGCAAAATGACGTGCGGGACAATGAAATCTACTGAACCCCATTGAAAATTTTCTTCTCTTTTCAAATATCTCAATCAAATCCCAAAATTTCAATATACAGGGTGAATCTCAGCTTGGAAGAAGTCCCATATTTTTCAAATACGGACCTGAAATTCTTTGGAAATTTAAAAGTAAATCGATCGACCTGTAGAAGTGAATCATACGTTCCAAATATCAACCAGCTATACTAGTTGGTTATGAGTTATGAGGAATTGAAATTTTTGGTGAATACATAAACCACTCTGTATCTCGGTTATGGAATTGATTAGACCTATCATATATCGGTTTTTTGGACTCGCCTAGCTCTAGCTCAGGTTAACGTATGTTCATTCACCAATGAAACACCCTGTATATGTATATCAATCCCTATTTCTATCTGTAAAGGAAATGTTTAAGTTTCCATTCTGTTCTAAAATAATTATTATTACTTTTAGAAAAACAATAAGATGGAAATATTTGAATTACTTTTCTTTGTCACAGCTCGGGGGGGCTGCATCCCGACAGCCCCTCCCCCCTCGGTGCGCCACTGTATCCAGCAAAATATCCTGAGCAAGAGCATGTTATGGTTTTTGAATCAATGAATGATATTTTGCGGAACGCAAAAGCTATATGCTGGAAATGACAGGTGCAGAATAGTATGCACCCACCTGGAAATCTGGAATTTTTCCAGTGTCTACCTTACAGAATTATACAACGAGATCTTTTCTTGATTCGAATTGAAAAATCAATGAGAATCGGGTATAGAATAAAAACGATTGCCGACAATAATAAACTAAATAAGAATTAATTGTATTCATTTGAAGGCAAATGCAGATTCTTTCATTTTCATCATGAACAACGATTGCCAGATAACCAAAGACAAATTCTGAAGAATTGGAGTATTGGGAATTAATCTAATTACTAGTCATTTTGTATATAAATCCATTCTCTGAAAGTACTGAAAGTCAAAGTGAATGTTGTTATTTTTATTATTGAATAAACATGATTTTATATTATATTTGTTTTTTTGCTCATTCCATTATACCATGTGATAACGAAAATTCGTTTATTAGTGTTCACATGAGGAATTTTAGATATGATTAACAAACTCGTAACAATAATTGTTTCGTAAATTATTTAGGAAAAAATTTATTCATTTTCGTGAACGTTCAAACAATACAAAAGTAAGGATCGTGTAACATGCAGTTAACAGTTTCATTCCCAGAGCACTAATTCGCTGGCTAGAGAAAATGACAACTTTTTATCTAATGAGAATCGATAAACAAACTCCCCATAATCCCCATTGTTTGAATTTGAGCTGACCGAATCATCTTCACAATCGACCAAATTTTCGTCCCCAATTGTGAAATCGTCAGGGGCAATTGCCCCTCTTGTCCTATAGTCAATTTGGCCCCAACAAAGCATTTCACTAAACAACAAAATTTATAGGAATTCTTCAAAACTTTACATTCCTTAAACTGATCGTATCTCTTAGGTTGACTGTGAAATAGGGTATTGACTCAGTATCTTTATTGATATGATAATTTTGTTGGAAGTATCTGCAATTTATTAATAACAACTCATCATACAATTGATGAAGCCCTCGAAAATTCAGATCAAACATACCTTTCTCGTTTTTCCAGATAGTCAAATCAAGGAATTCAATAAAAAATATAAGCAAAACATATATTATTCTGAATCATAACCTACTTGTAGCTATATGCATATTTTTGATATACTAGAAAATCTTATTAATATTAATTAAAGAAAATATTTTATTTACAAATTTCATTCACAGAAAACACGAACCTTTGAATGGCACAAAACCAAAGCAAAAAGTATTTAAGTATTTTACTGTGACATGAAGTACTTCTAAATGTAAAACTCTTATTGAACAGTTATGCTTTCAAAACTACTCTAAATTATTTTGAACTTCATTCAATAATACATATCAGCCTTATTTTTCCTTATATCTTCAAATCCTTCTGGTTTCTGAAGAATATCAGGTGCCATTTTGTACCTGCAGAAATTGATACTCCTCTGAAGATATTCATAGCTTAACCCTGCATCATTATCATCGATGAGTGTGTCACAATTTTTAGAAACTTCAAAACGGTTCCATTTATAATTTGCACACTTCCTAGTTCCTGAGCAACTTTGTATCAGATTCAATACTACAGGATGGTTCAATCCAAAAAACTCATTTCCCCTTGGCCTTGTACTCACAACGTTCAGGGAAAGAGAATCGTTTATTCTTTGGAGCAGAAGAGAATGGCAAATATCTGGTGTATCACCAATAATGGGAGATACATTATCATCAGATCCAATTTCAAACCTGAAATTCAAAACGATCATAGACAAGGGCCAGCAAAGAAAAATGAATATAAAAACCTTGGTAGATCATTGGCATCAGAAATTTTGCACGTATAAATACATTTGACAGTCGGATCTTTCAAACTTCCATAAATTCTTGTTGAAACATATCCTACTGAGAATATAACATCCTCAGTATGGAATTGAGGCTTATCGGGAATCACTTCCCCTAGAGAATGCACTGTTAACCTTCCTAAATCAATGGGAAATATAGGTTTTCCTGTATTGTCTAAAGGTATAGGGGGTACCACCCTTTTCTTGCTTTTGGACGGTCTCCTACCATGAGATTTCCTCTCAGATCTTGTCTTAGATTCTCCTCTGTTTTTAGAGGGTTCTGTGGAACTAGAATGTTTTCTCTTTACTTTCTTTGATTCAGCTGTAGGAAATGAAGCATCTAATGATGAAGACCCAGTGTTCTTTGCAAACATTTGTACTTCATTTGCTGTTAGGGGTTCAAATTCGCATAGTTTCCTGAGCAGAAATTTCCTTTCTTCTTTCCTGACGAGGGTCTGTACTTGAATTTCATCAATTTCATCTACGAGGGCTGCATTTTCCTATGAACAGAGAAATGGCTAGATTTAATTAGAAAAAAAAGTTGGAGTATTACATGTACATACTCTCTAATGAGAGTTTTTAAATAATTCAACTTCTGTTCGTATTTTCCAATCGGTTTTTCCGAATTGCTATTTCTATTAGAATACATTTCGAAATCTGACATTTATTCAAAGTTGAAATTTCGGATTGTTTAGTCCACAGAGCACATTTAAGGTTAGAGCACAGAATACAGATTCCCCTTCACTCATTCATAACATTGTTTAAAATTTAAACAATGATAATACCATTGTTTAACAGAAATGCAAACCCGGTTCAAGACGAATAAAGATAAAACACAATTTTACTTAAAACTATTGCTAAAAACATTGTAGGATTCATTATTGTAGATGAAATATTCTGCAAAATTTAAAATGAAAAAACATACAAAAATGTGATCAATTTCATTTAAATTAATATAAATATTGTTCGAAATCTTGTTGTACACTCAATCTACAAAAGTATACGGCCTATAGCTAATTTTAGAATAGAACATTTGGATCTCCACAAAAAATAAGAAATCGTCAATTTGATTTTGGACAGGGCTCTATCAGTAATTTAAATTTTATGTCAGCTGAAAATATGGAAAAATTCAATTTTATCATTGTATAAATTCGATTGAAATAATATCAGAATACTTGCCACACAGTAACTAATCAGGAAATGGTCATTCTTATGAATATTATGATTTTATTGATATCATATCTAAAAATTTTAATATTCATAAATCATAATAAATAATCTCAGGATCCTTGTATATATTCATAATTTTCCTTATGCATATCAATCATATCCAGCATGAGAAGATACACCGGGCGTTGATATTCTCAAAAAAAAATTTAAATTTTATAATATTTCAACCTCTTGAAGATATTTTATTTCATTCAAATTTGGCACTCATCGTCACATTATATGTTATTTTATTAAATTGGGTATCTTAGGGAATTGGACCAGTAATTTTCTCTACAACTTCGTCGAATTTTCGGAACTTTAATGGTTCCTTTTTCAAGACTCGATGTGGTTATGTTGAATGTTGGAAATTAAAATTTTTCAGGTCGAATGAAATTAAATATAATAAAAATTGTGATTCCTGAAGAATCGGATATTCCAATCTGGAACATAAACTGATTTTAATTTTAATTTTCAAAATTCAACATTACCATAACGAGTCTTGACAAAAGGGAACCACCAAAGTTCCGAAACGTCGACGAAGTTATAGAGAAAACATTTAATTAATCAAAAAATATGGACGAGAACACAACACAATTATTTTTATAACAAGCGAACATTGCCGGAGTTATGGGGATTCTGCATTACCATAAATTTCAAAAAATTACTGATACAGCCCTGTTTATAATGAAATTTTTCTTAAATAAGTAATTCATTGTCTACACAAAATGCCTTATTTTGGTATTCTTCATATCTGCCGCATTGACTAATGCAGTTTTTCATCATAAGACAGAAATTTCAATTCAAAATATTGACCGACAAAATTGAAGAATTCATTATTGTTGATAAAATTTTCTATGAAATTCAAAATAGGACTACACAATTTAAATAAATAAATATTGTTCAAAATACAAACCATCCTGTATCTTGTAATTTTGAACAAATCATTCGGAATTTAGATTTAATAAATAATAAATATGTAATACAAAATTGCCACTCAACTGAGACAAATTGATTTTAAACAGGGCTTTATCAGTAATTTTTGAAATTCTATATGTGGGCTGCAAATATGCATGATTTTGTATTTTTGAAATGGTGTTCCAAAATATACCTAATTTTGGTGTGAAAAATAGATTAATTGATTCGAAAAATCGTATGTAGGAACCTATACATCCTACATTTAGGTATACACCCGAAAAATAAATCTTAAAAAATATACCGACATTTTCCTGAACCTTTGATTACTTTTAATTATTACAAGTATCTTACACAGTAAGAGTGCAACAAACGATAGAAAAATTTATTTTAAGAAAAACACCGGCCTTTAAACGTTTCATTTCAAGATAACATGCTCTGAAATTCTCAATAAATTATCGTTTATTTTTCTGGATATATTTGGAGTTTTGGACCAAATTGGAAATACAGGGTCTTTCACGAAGAACCTCACCCATATTTATACGGGAAACTACTGAACGTATTTTCATGAAATTCAGCACTTATAACTTATAAGTATTTCACGATGCTGATGAAATCTAAAATATTTTCAAGGCATGAGCACCTCCGGTTTTTCCGGAAATGACGTCAACTTCCGTTTTTCAAATTAGAACACCATTTTTTTTATTGCAGAAATAGATTCCTTAGAAAATTTCAAGTTATTTTGATGTAACATTTTTCAGTTTTGGTTGGAAAATTCTCTCTGAGCGGGAAAATTCGAAAAAAAAATCGAAAATAGAGCTCCGCTGAAACAAGAATAACTTCGAGGTTTTTGGATGGAAAATTTTCATTTTTGGGATTTTGCAAGATGTAAGATTGATGTATCCACTTTAAAAATCGAAATCGCGATTCATGATACAGGGGGTGAAAAAATCGCTTTCAAAGTTAGGGATGACAAAATCGTGAAAAATCAATTTTTTCAAATTAGAACCCCATTTTTTTATGGCAGATGTTGAATCTACGTTGAAAAGTAATGTGAGTGTATGCATCACACCCTTGCCCTAAAGTGGATATTTTCTGAGTTATTCACAAAAACTGTTTTTCGTCTTGAATTTTCAGCTATTTCTTTTCCCTTCACGCCAAAAAGATGAAATTTTCAGGAACTGTTATTTGAACCATGCTGTAGATTTTTCACCTCTTCTTAAAACCGACTTCAAGTTACAATTAGGAGAACCATGGCAAACTCTCGCAGTTATAACTAGAGAAGATGCTCAAAGTTTTGACCGTTAATTTCTAGACATTTATTTATACGTCTCAGGAATGCTTCGTGCGTTGCTCTTCTTATTTCATCGGGAGGAAGAGATCTGCAAAAGTGTTTAAAAACCAAATTGAGTTTCAAAACTATGAATCTAAAAATCTAAACAAACCTGAACGCATTTCTGACTCGTTCTATGCAGTCCTCTTTATCAGTCAGGGGAGTTGAGTAGAGTCTCAGTAGACAATATTTTTTATCCTACCCCAAACATAATAGTCTAAAGGAGTTAAATCGGGAGAACGTGGTGGCCAAAGATGTGGACCATTGTTCGCCAACCATCTCAAATAGCCTGTAGAGGATATTTGACACATTGAGTGAATTGTGTGGAGGCGCGCCATCTTGTTGATACCATAAGTCATTATGGTTCTGTACTAGCGGCTCAATTATTTGAGTCAATATGTCAGAATATCTATCTCCTAAGGGAGAACATTCTTTAAATAATGCAAACATGTGTAGTGTTCTATCTTACCAGTTAAAGTCCCATCATAAATGTGAACATCGAGAATTGCATTATTTTTGATGGCGCAAAAAACATTGAAACTCCAAGTCTCTTGAAAGTTCCATTGTCTGAAGTGGTGGTTGTTCTCTTCATCCCAATAATGACTGTTATGCCTATTGAAAGAACCATTCTTTGTGAATTTAGATTCATCTGTCCAAATTATACAGTCCAAAAAGTTTTCATTCTCTTGAAATCGAATCATCATAGCTTCGCAAAACTCTGTTCTCCTGACGAAATCAGTTTCCTTCAAATGCTGTACCCTATTGAATTTATATGGGTGCATTTTATGTTTTTTTAATATTCTCCAAACACTCGATTGAGATAATCCCAGATCAATCTCGGCATCTTTGAGAGAATTTTGAGGATTCACACGAAAATATGCAAGAACTGTAATTTCGCTGTTCTCATCTTCTTCTACACTTTTTTCTCTGTGTATAGTTTTCTTAACGAAAGATCCGACATTTCTCAAGTTTGTCATGGTTCGGTTAATGGTATCTCTCGTTGGTCTGGGTCGGTCAGGAAACCTCTCAATGAACAGTCGAATCGTTCTCAGTGGCGTAGCTAGATAGTCCGGGGCCCTGGTGCAAAAATCGAAGAGGGGCCCCTTAATGAATTGTTTTCGAGTCAAAATATAAATACTTCGAAGAAGCAAAGTTACTCACGGAAGTACAGTTGAGGAATATACTTGAATAAATTAAGTTGTTATTTATGTATTTGAGCAGGTAGGTATATTAAATTCATTATATTGATGTTATGTTAATGTAGATGAAAACGGCTTTAAAAACATTTTTTATAGATATTTACTATATGTACAAATATTCACACAAAAATTGTCATTGTCACTATGACCTTCTAGCCTTATTTTTCTTATTGATACGTTAGATTATTTGGTGAAATCACAATAAGACAAAATTATTCAAGGAATGAATTCAAATTAATTATTGAGGATTCGAACCTAGAAGTCCATCAAGGCTGGATTTGAAGTCATTTATTCCTTGTGAAAAAATATGTTTACAACCTCTTTCTAGACCTACTCTTTGCAAAAGATTCAATGACTTCACTCAAATCTAGACTTGATGCAGCTTCATTTTCAATTGATAGGTATAAGCCATAAATGTCGCAGTTGAGCTTGGCTCATTCATAGTGATCAGCAAATAATTTTATATTATTCTCAATTTGCTGAAAGATATTTCAGCTTCTACATAGGTCACAGGAAGATTGTATGGAACAGTAATATTGCTGTAAATACTTCTGTTAGATCGCATTCCAGCATTACGTATTTCCTTATTATTTTTATACAGAATTCATGAATTGTCCATGCCTTATTCAATTCAGGTAGAAATAGGTGATAAATATTAAGAACTGAATTGAAAAGTTGGTCCCTTTCATATAGCAATATTCACTTTGAAATTGGTCGAAGCTTTGAATTACAGTTTTTTCGTCAACCTATATCTAGTAGAAATGATGGTGAAAATTCCAAATTTTGTTGATTGCAGTCATACACCCGAAACTTGAATTCAATCAATCAATCAAATCTTTATTGTACTACAGGCTTAATACAATAGCGTGTACTCGTCAATTTTCAGCATAAATAACACATTATTAAAATAAATATGGACATAAAATGATTAAAATGAACTTACAGTCTAGGACAAACTATACTTATATCACAGATTGGTTTGTGTCGCAGAAAAACTCTGAGAGCGAATAATACGCTTTTGTTACAAGGAGCGCCTTCAATTCTCTTTTGAATTTAATGAAACTTAATAGTTTCCAATGATTCGGCAGTTTGTTGAAAACTGCAACCGAAATATACGAAGGCAACCTCTAAAATTGAGGAAGTATTGTATCGAGCACTCTATTGAAAATATTTATTTCGGAAAATTCTCCCCTGCTTCGAAATCGGTGATCGGAAGCTAATTCATCGAGATATTTTTTACCTTTTTTTGTCTCTTTTCTTCGAAATTGGGATCTCTACCATATGCTATGACATTTTCTCTAGCCTTGCACATGAAGGACTCGAAGTCACTCCTATAAATTTTTTCTTTGTATTCGTCTCTTCTAAAGCTCTGCATACGTCGTCCAAACTGACATAGCATTTTTGTAATACTTCAGATGCATAATTCATATCATTGAGAATGCAGTGCATTAAATCGCCGAGAAAAATAAATTCAAAATTCAACATTTTTTTTAATATCTGCTTGTTTTCGCTCTTATTTGCAACAATCTTTCATAACTATTTCAGCTAATGCACGAATGACATGAAAAAAATGAAATTTGATTGCCGAAATTATGTTAATCCTACTGGACGATTTAGTCGGATTTAAATTTTTCAGATAGGTGTCCGATTCACCAGTGAATTTTGGCAATAAATCCCTACATTTGATGATATTTCGGAAAAAAAAACATTTTTCAACAACTGAATATAATAAAAACAATGTTATTCACATAATAGATCACAGAGAAAAATCAAAGTTTGAAATTTTCCAACGCGATTTGATGGTCAGCGCTTGGGGGCCCCCTGAGGTCGGGGGCCCTGGTGCACTGCACACTCTTGCACCCACGTAGCTACGTCGCTGATCGTTCTATCTACAACTTTATTACATTCTCATGAAGTAGAATGAGATTTAAATAATCTTCATTGGTAAAATTAGGCATAGTGATCGATTTTATAACTTAATACGAATTATCACCAAATTATAATAGTAAACACAAAATGCTACTGAATAAAGAGGAATTTGGCAGATGTAATTAATGTTGTTGCAGAGAAGTTGACTCTCCTTAGAAAAAACATGGTAAGTTTCACTGAGATTCGTCAATATATAAAATTTACCTTCAATGGGAAGTTGACCATGAGCCAGAGGAGGCAAATACTGGTCCTCGAAAGCCTGCTGCCCTTGATTCGTAAATTGCTGAGTTTGAGTAATCTGATGCCCTTGGTTGGGAAGCTGTTGGTACTGCGTCCCTTGATGAATGTATTGCTGTTCTGGTTGGGGAAATTGCTGCATTTGAGTCCCTTGTGGAACGTACTGCTGTTCAGGTTGTGGCAATTGTTGCACTTGAGTCACTTGTGGAACGTACTGCTGTTCTGGTTGTGGCAATTGCTGTACTTGCGTCACTTGTGGAAAGAAATGTTGTTGTGAATTTGAAAATTGCTGCAATTGTTGTTGTGGGACATTTTGGTGGAAATGAGTAATGGGTTGGCCTGCGTCGAAAGGAGTTCAATGAACAGTCGAATCGTTCTATCTACAACTTTATTACATTCTCATGAAGTAGAATGAGATTTAAATAATCTTCATTGGTAAAATTAGGCATAGTGATCGATTTTATAACTTAATACGAATTATCACCAAATTAATAGTAAACACAAAATGCTACTGAATAAAGAGGAATTTGGCAGATGTAATTAATGATATCTATCATTAAAAAAAAAGAATGTAAAACATGGTAAGTTTTTGCATATGGTTCATAAGGAATTATTTATTTATCACTGGAGAGAAAACCGATGGCCGATTAGTTGAAATTAAGAGGTTTCCGATACAAATTCGAATCCAAATTCGCCATCTATGTAGGAACAACCTGTAACTTTTTTCTCTTGCATATTAGGGTAGTAAAATCTAAAACATGGTTTAAGTAACAGTTCCTGAAAATTTCATCTTTTTGGCGTGAAGGGAAAAGAAATAGCTGAAAATTCAAGACGAAAAACAGTTTTTTGTGAATAACTCAGAAAATATCCACTTTAGGGCAAGGGTGTGATGCATACACTCACATTATTTTTTAACGTAGATTCAATATCTGCCATAAAAAAAATGGGGTTCTAATTTGAAAAAAATGATTTTTCATGATTTTGTCATCCCTAACTTTGAAAGCGATTTTTTCACCCCCTGTATCATGAATCGCGATTTCGATTTTCAAAGTGGATACATCAATCTTACATCTTGAAAAATCCCAAAAATGAAAATTTTCCATCCAAAAACCTCGAAGTTATTCTTGTTTCAGCGGAGCTCTATTTTCGATTTTTTTTTTTGAATTTTCCCGCTCAGAGAGAATTTTCCAACCAAAACTGAAAAATGTTACATCAAAATAACTTGAAATTTTCTAAGGAATCTATTTCTGCAATAAAAAAATGGTGTTCTAATTTGAAAAACGGAAGTTGACGTAATTTCCGGAAAAACCGGAGGTGCTCATGCCTTGAAAATATTTTAGATTTCATCAGCATCGTGAAATACTTATAAGTGCTGAATTTCATGAAAATACGTTCAGTAGTTTCCCGTATAAATATGGGTGAGGTTCCTCGTGAAAGACCCTGTATAGCATCGTACTTTATACGCTAGTACATTCAGAAATCTCCTAAATGACAAACCAGTCCGGAATTATGGGGATTCTTTAATCTTTACCATTTACATTGTAATACAGCATTTCTGTCTGAATGAGAAATGAATTGCCTGGTAGGCGGAAACAGTATGTGCCAAAAAATGCGGAGACCTATTATCTTCGTCGAATTTCGCCAAATCGAAAAAATACAAAGAAATGTGATAAGTATTTCTTTCTGGATCTCCGGTTTTCTTTCGGCCATTAGGGACTTTAATGGCATGGTTCTTCCAATCCCCATGTGCTTATGCTATACGCAAGGCCGTGCCCAGGGGGAGGGGGGTCCGGACCCCCCCCGAAAAAAAATGGATTAACACTAGATAAAATCGGCTTTTCCCGTGCCAATGTAATGGTTATTAATTAAATTTGAATTAGCAGGTCTTTTTTATTGAGACCCCCCCGAAACAAAAATCTGGGCACGGCCTTGGCTGTACGTATCTGTTTGACTTTGAGAAGAATTATAGGCTAGAACTTTTCCTTTCCGCTATCCTCTAATATCTAGTTAATTTATTGATTGACAGTTCATTATAAATGGATTTAGCGCTTTTCGACATGAAGTGGAGTAGACCTTCTCCGGAATAAAGTAGAAACAGAATTGCGCCAATAAATGCGGAAAAAGTATGCGCCAAAAAAAGTTAGCGGTAGAGTTTCTTTTCTTCAGATTTTTTCAGGTGGAAGAGAAGGTTGGTCCCAGAGAACCCTTGGCCCTTCAGGGCTGAGTTGCATGGGATTCTGGTTGCCGTTCTCAACTTTTGCCATCGATGGACCAACAGCGAGTCTTCAATGATGGTTAGTTTCAGGTATATTGAAATTAATGTCGGAAAGGTTCTGGCGAAGGAGAAATGTCTTAGAGAACAAATACGCCAATAAATGCGAAACAATTATGCGCCAATTTTGACACTTAAAAACAAAACGCGCCGAGCAATCTACCTACAGGCTGGTGTGAAGACGGGGGCATTAACTATCGCGTTCGTACTCCCTTGGATTTCGTTCAACTGAGCAGAACAGAGTGATCGGTTATTTGATTCGTAAAGAAAAAAAATAAGATTCAATATTCATTCATTTATTATTTATATACCATAAAGTAGTAATATACAAACCCGTATAATTTGGGTCAGGTATACAATATACTCATCACGATATGTTTGCAGGTTGTCAATTTAGCGTCGTAGCAATTCTAAAAAAAGCAATAACCTAGTATGAAAAAAATATGAATTTCATCATATTCATCATTCTTTCGGGAACAATGATCAAATCTACCAATTGCAAATATTCGATGATAACAATATTGTAATCCAGTACCAAAAACAGAAAATATTGAAGAATAAGATCCCATCTCATTTCGTGCCGAGATAATCTGTAATCAGAAGAAAAAATAATGAAAAAGCAGGTCAATATATGGAACTAAATAAGTTTGGACTAGAAAAATCAGATTCTTAAGGCCATCAACGGAACAATGCCCTCTGGTAGAAACCGCAAAAGAAAAGTTATTCATCACAAAAAAATTGCATTTTTAGAAATGGGAACTAATAAATGAGTGCATTCAACAATATCGAGTACTAAATTTAAACAGAAGTACTACATACCATTTCATCAGGACCAAATCTTGCAACTGAAATCATGAAATCTGAAAACAAAAAAACAATTTGAGTAAAATATAAAGATGAACAAACTACTGAAATGGTTGGTTGAAGGGTTTTCAGTTAAAAAAAAAATCATAAATGTAGCTCATAAACTCTAGTCTGGCATGACATTTGTGTATCATCATTGTATTCAATATTGTTGAATTGAAAGCAATAATTAGTATGAATTATTTTTTTGACAAGATAAAGAACTACTCACCACTTAAAAATTTGACGAACGTATATTGTGTCATGCATCAAAACTAATCCTGCAATCAGAAAAAAAATTGTAAAAGCATTCTTATCTGTGGAACAAAATAAGCTTAAATGACAAGAATCAGATTCTTAAGGCCATCAACGGGACAAATCCCTCTGGTAGAAACCGCAAAAGAAAACTTATTCATCACGAAAAATTTGAATAATTATTTCTTTGGCAAGATAAAGAATTACTCACATTTCGAAAATTTGATGACTGCAACTCATGTGTCAAGAGCATATAATCCTGGAATCTGCAATAAAAAAAAAATTGAAAAAACAGTCTTATCGGTGGAACAAAATAAACTTCAACAAGAAAAATCAGATTCTTAAGGCCATCAACGGGACAAGTCCCTCTGGTAGAAACCGCAAAAGAAAAGTTATTCATCACAAAAAATTGTAAATTAATTATTTGTTAACAAGATAAGGAAAGGAGATAAACTTACAACTTCAATAATTCCAAGACACATCTTATATTGTTCCAGGAGCCAAAATTATTTCGGGAGTCTGCAATCAGAAGAAAAAGTTCAAAATACTGTCATATCTGTGAAACAAACCAAGCTTCAATGAAAAAAATCAGATTCTTAAGGCCATCAACGGGACTAGTCCCTCTGGTAGAAACCGCAAAAGAAAAGTTATTCATCACAAAAAATTCAGAATATTAGAAATTGGATTGAATATAATGAGACAAGTTGACCATATGGAGTATTCAAGTTTGAACAGACGTACTACATACCATTTTATTAGAATCACATCTTCAAACAGATGAATCAAGAAATCTGAAAATAAAAGAACGATATAAGTAAAATATCAATACGAAGACTTTTATTGAATTGTTAGTCGAAGTGTTCTCAGTTAAACAAAAAAATCATAAATGTAGCTCATAAACTCTAGTCTGGCATGACATTTTTGAATCATCATAGTGGTCAATTCTTGAAATGAAAGCAATAATTATTCTTTTGATAACAAAATGAAACTATTTACTTACAATTTCAAACATTTTATGATGCCGTCTTATATTGTTCAAAGAACCACAAGTACTGCTGGAATCTGAAATCAGAAAAAACAATTAGAAAAAGGTCTTATCTGTGGAACAAAATAAGCACGAATGAGAAAAATCAGATTCTTAAGGCCATCAACAGGACAAGTCCCTCTGGTAGAAACCGCAAAAGAAAAGTAATTCATCACAAAATTCAAAATTTTAGAAATTGGATTGAATAAAATGAAACAAATTGACAATATGGGGTAGTCAAGTTTGAACAGAAGTACTACATACCATTTTATTATAATCAAATCCTGAAACCGATGAATCAAGAAATCTGAAAATAAAAGAATGATATTAGTAAAATATCAATATGAAGAAATTTATGGTACTGTTAGTTGAGGAATTCTCAGTTAAACAAAAAAATCATAAATGTAGCTCATAAACTCTAGTCTGGCATGACATTTTTGAATCATCATTGTATTCAATATCCTTGAATTGAAAGCAATAATTTTTCTTTTCATAACAAAATGAAAAACTATGTATGTACTTACAATTTCAAAAACTTCATGACCCCCATCTTATACTGTTCAAAGAGCCGAAAGTCTTCCTACATTCTGCAATCAGAAATAAAAAATTTAAGAAACAGTCTTATCTGTGAAACAAAGTAAGCTTGTATAAGAAAAATCAGATTCTTAAGGCCATCAACGGGACAAGCCCCTCTGGTAGAAACCGCAAAAGAAAAATTATTCATCACAAAAAATTTGAAATTAATTATCAATTTGATAACAAGATAAAGAAAGAACAAACTTACAAATTCAATAATTCCAAGACACATCTTATATTGTTCCAAGAGCCAAAACTATTACTGGAATCTGCAATCAGAAAAAAAATGTTTAAAATACAGTCATGTCTGTGGAACAAACTAAGCTTCAAAGAGAATAATCAGATTCTTAAGGCCATCAACGGGACGAGTCCCTCTGGTAGAAACCGCAAAAGAAAAGTTATTCATCACAAAAGTTCGAAATTAATTATTAATTTGATAACACAATAAAGAAAGAAGATAAACTTACAACTTCAATAATTTCAAGACCCCATCTTATATTGCTCCAAGAGCCAAAGGTATTTCTGGAATCTGCAATCAGAAAAAAATGTTGAAAAAAAGTCTAAACTGTGCAACAAAAGAAATTTGAATGATAAAAATCAGATTCATAAGGCCATCAACGAGACAAGTCCCTCTGGTAGAAACCGCAAAAGAAAAAATATTCATCACATAAAATTTTAATATAAGAATTGTGATTGAATAAAATGAGAGAAGTTGACAATAATACATACCATTCATTCAGTATGAAATCCTGGAACTGATAAATCAAGTATTCTTAAAATAATAGAACTATTTCAATAAAATATAAAGATGAAGAAATTGATGCTATAATTAATTGAAGTTCTCAGTCAAACAAAAAAATCATAAATGTAGCTCATAAACTCTAGTCTGGCATGACATGTGTGAATCATCATTTCAGAATTGGAATCAAAGATTATTATTCGGTAACAACAAAAAAAATACTTACAACTTCAAATATGGATGAGCTGGAGCTCTACTTATTTTCACCCAAAACCTCCAGGAATCTGTAAAAAAAAAGAAAAAATGCTGAAACAAAGTTACATCTTCGAAACAAACAACATTTGTGTGAAAAAAATCAGATTCTTAAGGCCATCAACGGAATAAAGTCCCTCTGGTAGAAACCGCAAAAGAAAAGTTATTCATCACAAAAAATTGTAAATTAATTATTTGTTAACAAGATAAGGAAAGGAGATAAACTTACAACTTCAATAATTCAAGATCAGTGCAACTAAATAAGAATATGAAAAATTCAAGCAAAAACACACAACGTACCATTTCATCAGTTTCAAGTTCTGGCCATCGAATTGAAGAAATCTGAAAATGAAACATATATCTTATGCTTATTCAACTCAGGTCTTCAAGATTTAGAAAAATGCTATTAATTAATCTACATAAGAAATCTTTCGAGCATATATGCAATAAAAAAAATACTTACAACTTCAAAATGAACTCAAAAAAAGGTAACCATAACACGATTGAAACTGCACAAAGATACAAATGAAAAATATGAACTGAAAATTAGAATCACCAACTTGTTGGGAAAAATAAATTACCTATATACAATGAATAGAAAAGAAAGACATTTCTTACCTTCTCAATCAATATTGTCTGTGTAGGGTAAACATGATGCCACTTTATAAATTCAGAGTTTTAACAAACCACAGATAAAGTTTACATATCCTGGGAAGTAGGCTGTGAAATTAGGGTTAGTAACAATTAAAACAATATAAGATTCAAGTGATTTTATTATCAAAAAATCACATTTCATTCAGCAACATTCTTGGGTTTGACTGTTGCAAGAAAATCTGAATATTCTTGGTATGGAGTTTTAGTCAGAGGCATGTCAGCCCACAAATCGGGAGTCAAGTAGGCATAGGTCTTGGCAATTGCCGCGAAGGTTGCCTTGGCGAAATTTCCCAATGTTCCCGTGGAACCCCTAGCAGAAGTGTAACAATCCTCAATACCAGCCATCATGAGCAATTTTTTTGGTACTGGGGCTGAAACTATTCCAGTACCTCTTGGCGCTGGAATAAGCCTCACAGTTACACTACCACATTTTCCTGTAACCTGTAAGAAAAGTTAAACAGTCAAGAATTTGGACCAACTACCTTATATGTATATCAAAAAGTCATTCATTAATGTTCATGTTTCAATAGAAAACGAGACTGAGTTGAACTCACCTTGCATGGTACAGTATGAGGTTTACCAATCTTGTTACCCCAATAACCTCTGCGTACAGGTACAACAGAGAGTTTGGCAAGAATGATGGCACCACGAATAGCAGTTGCTACTTCCTTGCTGCATTTCACACCTAAACCAATGTGACCATTGCTATCACCAATAGCTACAAAGGCCTTGAATCTTGTACGTTGACCAGCACGGGTTTGTTTCTGCACAGGCATGATTTTGAGAACCTGAACATGGATAAAAACATTTTTACAGAAACCTCCTGCTAGTTATTTCAACAAAATCCCTTACCTCATCTTTGAGTGTTGAACCAATGAAGAAATCGATGATCTCGAACTCTTTAATTGGCAGGGAGAAAAGATAGATCTGTTCGAGATTTTGAATTTTTCCTTCTTTGACGAGACGTCCCAATTTGGTGACGGGAGTCCATTCTTTTTGATCGTCCTTTCCACGGCCACGACCTCTTCCGCGTCCACGACCACGGCCTCTTGGGCCTCCACGGCCACGAGAACCGCCAAAACCACCTCTAAAACCGCCACGTCCACCGGCTGGAGCAGAATCCGCCATTCTACAGCATAAAATGAATAAATTTACTCAAGTTTTTGATGAAACGGCCACGATGCCAAACACGTGGTGAAATAATTTCAACTCAGAAAATATCACCGGAATATAATGCGAAATAATTCCTCTATTTAATTTTAAAATAATACAAATATTTCTGTAAATAAACTAAAAAGAAATTATATATTTCTAACTTTCTACTTAGTACTTACGTATAGATCTTTACCGTTGATGGAAACTTTGGTAAATGAATGAGAAAGATGGCGGTGGCAAGGGCACCAAGTTTCGAGGCATAGAAAACTTCGAAGTGCGTCAAGTCTTCTTTCTGTAAAGGCCCTAATATAAAATATCTTCGTCACATAGCCGTCGTTCTACAAGCCATGAAATACGGTTTGCATTTATTTGAGGATTACGGTTTGCATTTATTTGAGGATGTGTGTGTTCAGCTGTAAACGCATCTTTCACCAAAATAATTGATTTTTTTTTTAATTAAATCTTTTGAAACTGTATTGATTACGGGAAAAAGGAAAAACTGTTGGTTATTTCAATCAGCATCAGATTTGTGGCGCAATATGTTTTGTTTTCAACTGCCAGCTTCTTATTTATTGTTTTGATTCAGGTGTAGCCGATGTAGGTGTTGTTATTCAGAAATACCTATTTTTAAATTTGTGTACCTATCAATCAATCATTTTTCTCCTTTTAACAATGATTTTCAAACCACTCTCGTGGTAAGTTATATTCTATGAATATGAAGATCCGACAACATCCCCAGAGGAACACAAACATAAACATAACCAACAACGAAAAATAAAAACATACTGTTTTGGAAAATAGACCAGTTTGAATTTTACTAATATTATCTCTGCTAATATTTTTTTAATTGTATCTTATTGCAGCAGCAAGTAATGAACGAAGATGAATTTGATGACAATGATTCAAATTCAAAGTACACACATGAGCAAAAGGTCGTGGCTGCTGTTTGGGTACATGAAAAAGAGTACAATAATCAAACTTGGAAAGACATCCATAATAATTTCATGATAAGATTCAATACTAAGCCCCCTAATAGATCCACTCTGCTTAATTGGGAGAAGAAATTGTTTCAATTAGGTAATGTAGATGACAAAGAGAAATCAGGAAGACCTCTATCTCGCCTTATGCATGTTCCGTATGTGAAGGCGTCTTTAGAAGAATCACCAAGATTGTCACTCAGAGAAAGATCGAAGATTCTTGGTTTACCTCGTACAACACTCTTGAAAATCATTAGAGAAGATTTGAAAATGGAATTTGAACCTGAACAAGATGAAGATGAACAACCATCATTCAATAAAAAGCATGCTCCATACACAGCAGGGCAATGGAAAAAAAGGGAAGAGACTATAGTCAAACAAGACGATGAAAAACCCCTTGCATACATTGAGTCATCTGAGTGTCATCCTATGACATGAAGAACATCGATACTACTTTTTATGTGATATTACAGTTGTTTTTCAGCTAGGGTGTGATTCCTGAAAATAGGGAGGTGAATTAATTTTTCGGAGGAATTCATAGTTATTTAGTATGAAAAGTTACCTCCCCTACTTTCAGGAATAGAATACCAAGAAAATTGAATAAAACGTAAATTAACACACGTTTTTTGATTATATGTTTAAACCTTTATTTCAATCCTCTTTTCCGCAAGCCAAATTTGAACAATCTGAGTTTTCTAGACCCGGGAGAAAAAGAGGAGACGATTTTCATATTAAAAAAGGTTGTGAATTTTTTTCTAGTTCAGTTCAAAATTGTAGTCTTCCCAAGTACCTACCTAATCACACTATAAAGTTGCTACATTCGTGAGATTTTTCTTAAATCGTGCTTATAACTCCAAGAAACACTTGGAGGAGCTGCTGTGTACGAACGGACATTCAAAATGAGAAATAATGCCAATTATACTCATTGGTTTAATTCAAATGAAGATTTTCCGGGAGACAATGGAAATAAACAAATAAAAATTCAAAAGTAACCGCTTTATCCACATTCGAATGATGACCTTGACATTGAAAAAGTTCCTCTTTGTTTTATGTCACTAGTCTCCCCCAAGGGTGAAAGGGGATAATCTTCGTGCTCTTTGAATGAAATTCACAGATTAATCTGTGGAAAATGTTCTCAGGGAGTAGGTATTTTGTCCTGTTTCCTGTTCCCTCCATTTCAAAATTTCTTTCGTTATCGTTAACTTGAATTTGATCAAAAAGTGAAATTCTTTTGTTTTATATCTAATATTTTTCGAAATTGAATTGAATTGTTTGGGAATACGGAGGACTTGAATGGGTAATTATGCATGTTGAATGTTTAAGAACGGTAAGTGATAAATCTAGAATCTGATATAAGATATATTCGATTCGGGTTCATTTTTCATCTAGAAATTGGTAATTTCATCAAAATAAGATATTTTTCATCACTTGGATATATATAAGTTGACTCGATTAATCTGTCTGTCCATGATTGAACTGCATATCAAAAATTTTCTTCAAATTGTAGAACTCATCATAATCAAAATTTGTTTATTGCTCCATATATTCATCCCAAAATATAATTACTGAAATATTTCCTCAAAATTTGTCATTATTAATTGGTCATGATCCATTAAAGAAGATTTATTTCAAATATGAAATCAATACGCACTGATCAGTTCATCTTTGATTTTTTTTGGATATATACCGGAGTTGGGTGAGACTATGGAAATGTGCACCCTAGGAAGAATTGAACTGTGTGTTTATACTTTGTATGAAAAATCCAATAATCACTAAACAGTTCCTTGAAAATTATTCGTAAAATTCAATCAAGAGTTAGGTATTATCGTATGAATTTTCTAATGTGGTTCTGTCTTCTGAACTTGTATACTGTAAGAAAAATATGAAAGGAAAATGAATTACCTATTTGAATGTTGAATAGAAAAATGATACATAATGAAATGTATAAAGTTTGGTTACAAATCATTCGGGTGATCATAATAAAAACGAAAGAAATAAGTTAAATTAATATATTTCAAACAAAAACAAACAACATTATGTCAGTCGAAATTTCTGCTTATGCTCATTTTCTCGATTACCCTATTAGATAATATGTAATACCAAAATTTGTTTTTGCAACAAATAAGAACAGGCACTTATTTCATAGGTACTATTTCTTGAGATTTTAGAGAGCAGTGAGGAAAGATTAAATTTTTTGATAACAAAAATTGGAACATCATAGAATCCATTATCCAAATAATTTTCGAATGAGAAATTTCACATGAAAAAAATGAACATTTTTGACTGAACAATTTTGTTTTTATAAAATAATAGATACATTTTTAGGATACTTCAAGAACTTCCTTTTCAACTGTGTAGAGGATACAGATTCCATTACTTTCAAACTGGTTCTGTTGTGGTCCCTTCGTACTATTGGAAATTTAATCTTCATTAAAAAAAATATAACAATTTAACATTTTTTGCTCAAATTGTACCCAAACTTTACTTAATCAATGTCAAGCAAAATTTTACTGGAAATCGTTTTCATTTAGTCTCTACACCTAGAGTGGTATCAAACTGTAAGTTTGAAATAAATTAAATAATTTAGAATTATGTATGTTGAAAATTCAGGAATGGTAACAATTTATGGTTAGTAGGTATAAAAAGGAACAGTTCAGTCTTTTTTCAAATTATCTTGAGATTTTGAAATTCTTTTTTGACCAGAGAATGGACTTGAAACATTTGGGAGATTTATTATTTGAAAGCAAATGCACTTTTCAAATGATATGCAATTTTCGATATAGTACCGTTCGTTAAAATTTTCAATTCATACATAAAAACTGTGGATTGTAAAATTTTACTCAATGAATTCATATGCACCAATTTTTTAATAAAGACAGGGTAATATTTGATAAGGAGAAAACTTGAATTATTTTTAATTTCTCATGAACTTTTCATCGGATGAAATAATGAAACAAACATCAAAAATACAAACAAATAAATGAGATAAATTCATATCTCCTCCCTGTAGATTACAAATCATATTGCTGGTAATATTTGAAAATAGATAACAATTCCAGTTATGAAAATATAAGATGGATCAACTCAAGAATAAAAACAGTAATATGCAATTCATTATGAAAATTTTTTATATTGAAAATGGCCATAGTCGGAAACACTTAAGATAAAATTCAATAATTTAAAATTTATAAAATATACAAGATATACATAGATTTACACACATAACTAGAATATATGCAAAAATAACAATCATGACTTCTCATAATATATACTTACACAACATTAGTCGTGAGTTTGATTCACTAGGCCACTATTTCAGCATGTACAAATATAGCAATTGTTTATATAATATATGTATATAACTTTAAAATTACACTATTTACAATAATGTACACTATATACTCGAAATTATCTACTTGTGTAAAAATATTATGTACAGTATTCAGAGTCAACAGGTTAACTGCAGCTATATTGCAGTTAATCAGTCGAGTGTCCCTTGAATAGGAATATAACTTCCTCAGTATCAACCACAAATTGGTGGTAAAAACTACCACCCTACAGAATATTATTCTATTCCACATTATTGTTGATTGATCCATTGACCAACAGAATTGACAGGATTTTTCTTTGGCTTCATTCGTTCATTCAATCTTACACGTTGCTTATGAGCTTCCCTCCTGCATTTCCCTCTGGACTAGCAAAATTCCTCTCTTGACATATGATACCAAATGTCTGATTGTGCTGTGTAATGTAAGAGGTCTGCAAGTCCTGTCCAACTGTATGAAGAATTCTGAAATTCAAATGAGTATTAGTAAATAATTCATACCTATTCGTGATATCGAAAGAGACTTTTATAATGACTCAAGTTGAAATATTCTAGTTCGACTGAAAAAATATCAGATGGAGAAATATATTGTAATGCAGAAAACTTACCAGTGAGACCGGCGTTTTGCACTAGATTATCGGCAGTCTCCCAGAGATCCATATATGTTAGTAAGTACGTGAAATGCTGATTTTGAATGGTTACAGCGTTGTGAACTGGCATGGGCATCCACATGCCCTGGTTTCTACTGGGTAGGTCACTACTGCTGTAACCTGATGAGGAATGACTTCCTATCGATCCTACTGAACCAGAGGGTGATACAGGTGATGCTGCATTTGGTTGGGCTGGGCCACTCTGAGCAGGTGGCGGATGTTCTGCTGGAGTTGCTGGAGTACTCTGAAAAATATGAAGTATTAGTTTATTTCTAAACCCAATAAAAACCGTGCTCAATAACTGAGATGAAATAGTACAGGAAACAATTTTTGCAATATTCTAACTATTTGTAATCCATTAAAACATAGCATGTTTGAAAAATTGTTTTACTACAGTTGATGTATTAATTTCAATTGATCTGAAGAAACTCACCTTATTACAAAAATCAGCAATTAATTTCTGGTACTCTCGATTCTCTCTCCTTTTGATTTCAATAAGTTTGAAGTAAAGTCTTGATTGGCATCGATAACTGAAAAATAATAAATTATCATTAGCAACACTTCCTCAAAATATTAAAATATTTCAGTAATGTAAGTCATCAATCAAATTTGAATGAATAGCTAAATAATCTGTTATGCTTACTTCAACACAGCCAGGGTCGTGAACATTTGTGAATACATGTGCTGCTTGTAGCGTCCAGAAATATATTTGATCAAAGATAGGGTATCTCTGAACATGGTGAAGGCAGCAGTTTCCGTACTTCTCTCACTCTCCATAGCATCTCCAGTTAGTAAGAAGTAGAGAACAGCATCCATATATAGCAAACATTGTCTGATCGGATCAGATACTGTGTCTGCTAAATGTTTAAGTCTTTTCGCTTCAATCAAATATTGATTGTGATCCCTGCTGTCGAATTCTGTAGGCTCCTCGATCCTTTCAAAATAGGAGAATGCTACTACTTTTTGATTTGAATTATCACTACTTGTTGAAGCTTTTTGATCGTTACTGTATGTTATCTTCTGCTGGTTGGGTTTTGAGGAAGATTTATGATCTTCAGCTTGAGGAACTTTTTCCGGATTAGTTTGTTCTTTCTTACTATTTGTTAGGTTGTTTGATTCTTTTCTATTTGATTTTGCATCGTCAGTGCTTGGTGTTTTTCCATCACTATGCGAATTCCTCTCATGATTTGTCTGTGGCAAATTGGCATTATTTACAATACTACATTTTTCATTTTCAGTTTTCTTCTTTTTCGAAGGAGACTCATCAGTTTTAATTTTAGTGCTGTCATCAGTTTGGTTTTTCGTGGAACTTTCATTCGCTTCTGAACGTGATGAGCTTTTGCTGTGGTCACGTTTCCTTTTTTTAGATTTGTGTTTGTTGTCATCTTTATGGTCCTTATTGTGTTTTGAACTTTTATCTTTTGATTTATGTTCTTTATCTTTGTGGCGTTTTTCTTTTGATTTCTTCTCTTTGTCTTTAAGTTTATGTTCTTTTTCCTTAGGCTTAGGATCCTCAGTTTTCATTTGGTGATCTTCAATTTTTAATTGATGATCTACATTTTTCATCTGAACTTCGTTTTTCGATTTATGATCCTCATCTTTCGTTTTAAATTCTTCTGTTTTCAGTTTACTATCATCACCTTTGAAAGTATGATCCTCATTTTTAATTTTGCGACCTTCATCTTTTATTTTTTGAGCTCCATCTTTGACTTTATGATTTTCTTCTTTCATTTTATGACTATCAACTTTCATCTTATGACCTTCATCTTTAGTTTTATGACCTTCATCTTTAATTTTATGGCCATCATCTTTAACCTTTTGACTTTCTTTAATTTTTTGTCCTTCGGTTTTCATTTTTTGATTGTCTTCTTTTAATTTAAGACTTTCATTCTTCAATTTGCGACTTTCATCCTTCACTTTATGATTTTCTCCTTTCACCTTATGTTCTTTCTTCTTTTTGTGGTGGCTCTCTTTAGTTTTCACATGCTCCTCTTTCTTTTTAGGTTCTTCATTGTTCGATTTGACGCTTTCTTCAGAGTTTAGTTTCTTGGAACTATGATCTTTCTCTTTATGCTTGCGATGCTTGTCCTTAGATTTATGTTCTTTTTTCTTGGATTCCTTAGATTCACGATTCGCCTCTTTCGTTTTCTCTTCGGCGTTCTTATGTTTCTCCTTTTCGCTCTCTCTTACTTTTTCTTGTACTTGTGGTTTCTTCTGTTCATTTTTCTCTGAAGAATTCACAGATTTAATACTCAATTGTTGCATATCTATCTTCATTTTCAATGTGTCTTTGTCGTTCGATATCGATTTCTTTTCAGATGAGCCTGTGACTGGTTTGACAGGTGGTGATGTGGGTTTTGCAGGTGATGACGCAGCTTTTACAGATTCTACATTTTCCGTTTTGGATGTTCTCAAAGGAGATACGGCATTTGATGAAAAAAGATGGTCATCTGATGTGCAACGTTCGTAATCTTCCTTTATGATGACGCTGACACCTCCTTTGCCCTTGCCACCTTTACCACCGCCTTTGCCACCTCCTTTACCTCCTTCAGAATCTCTTTTCGGAGTGTACAGTTTTCTCAAGAAATCACTCTTGTTCTTATCCTGTACTCGATCCTTATCCTTCTCTTCTCTTTTTGGAGTGGAGTTTGGTTTTTTCATTTTTGTGTCACTTTTATTGTTCGTAGGAGAGTCGCTCATTTCACTGTCAGATGAAAGGTTTCTTGGTTTGTCATCATCTGATTCGCTATCGCTGGATGTTGGCACAGTTTCAGAACTTTTAACATTGCGTAATTGCTTCTTTCCAGATTTTTTCTTGGACGATGGGGTGCTATTTTTTTCGTTGGCCACTGGATGTTGTTTATGACCTTGGTCTTCCAATTTACTGCTTTTATTTTTGGATAATTTGTCTGTTGGTACGTCTGAGTCATCATCCGATGACAAACATAACTTGGTCTTTTTGATTTTGATTTCATTATCCGAACTAGAGTTCCTCTTCTTTTTGGGCCTTCCACGTTTTTTAACTTGGACGTCAGCGTCCGAAACACTAGAAGTCCTCTGTTTGCTTTTAAGTTCGTTTTTAGGTAATTTTGGTCGGCCGCGTTTTTTAGCTTTCACTTCGACATTTTCCGTTTCTTCGGGTTTGATTTTTCTCGGTCGACCCCTGTTACTTTTAGGTTTAACTTTATCGGATGGAGCACTATTTTTGTTAATTGGCGAATTTTTAATGTTCTTCATTTCGAAATCCGAATCAGAGTCACTGTAAATAACTGAACTCGTCCGTTTTACTTGTTTTTCACTCAGATTCGTCCTATTGTCTTCATCACTATCACTGTCATCGGAGTGTCTGGTAACTATTTTGTTAATGTCTTTTTGGGCGGTTCTGCTGTCACAACTGTCCGACGAAACACTGGACATTGAGGCTACGCCGTTTTTGTGTTTTAGCGATTTCGCGTATTCGTTGGAGTCATACGTTGATGATGGTCTTTTATCGATAGGCGAGAGTGGCGTTGAAACTGCTTCCTTGTTGTCCGAATCAATGTAGCTGGCCAAATTCCATCGTTTTTTGTGTTCCTCGTTGTCGGTTTCGAAAGATGGGGTCGGTGATTTCGCCGCCGGTACTTGAGCCGGTGGCGGTTCGATCGGCGTCTCATCTTCTTTCTCGTTATCGGAATCGTCGCTGCTAGAGTCGCTGTCCGATCCAGATCCAGAACCAGATCCCGAATCTGAACCCGAACTGGAAGAACTGTCGTCCTGATCATCATCGTCGTCCTCCTGCATGGGTTGAGGTTCTGGAGGTGGCGGTAACAGATGCGGAAGATCGTCCATGCGGTTCACGGCCGGTGTCGCGGCGATAGGAGATAACATTCTTTCTATTATGGGTTGACGCTCTTCTTCTTCATCGTCGCTGGTTTCGGACAGGGCGAGTTGGAATCTCAAGTCACTGGAATAAACGAAAATTTCGATTACGTTTTGTTCGCTTTGTTAGGCGTCATTGAACTCTTCAGAACTTTGCTGAAGTGTCGTACTTACCTTGATAGGTTGAGCCCGTTTTCTTCAGGTTCAGTATGTTCTGAAATTGCAGAAAAAAATTTGTATGAGTTATTGAGGTTGATCGAATAAGGGAATTTGTTTGAATATTGCCTCCATTGGCAGAGCGCATAAAGACTGAAAATTGACTGAAATTCTTGAGAATAAAAAACAGTTTGATTAATAACAAATGGAATTGTTTTCATATATTAATGATTCTTTTCAAAGAACTATTATTATGTTTGAAGTATGTTTGCACAATTTAAAATTTTGTTTATGGTTATTAATTTCATATTCATATGCATTGAATTAATTCAAACGATCGATTTCTTCACAACAAACATCTTCCATCGTTGAATAAAAAAAATCAGTCTGCAGTTGTGCATTGTATTAATTTCAGTATTATCCACTTGAAATTGATGGTTGGTGAGAACCATCTGTCCAATAGCTTCACCTGCTGGCAGGTGGATACTCAAGTTGCTGATTGCACTCAATCCAAACATCGGAAGTATGTTTTTATTGATTTTCCAATTCAAATAAAAATAATTAAACGAAGTATTAGAAGAAGAATTAGTTGAAAGAGGTTTTTCGTCGCATTACAAATTTTCACAAATATTATAATAAGCGAATTCCACCTGCTACAAATTCAGACAAGCTATTTCCGGTTACAATAAGCTAGTTCTCGATGTGCATTATATTTTATGACGACGTGAATATACACCTGTTCTTATCTTCGAACAAAGGATTATTTTTTGTTCAATATGATTTTTGTTGGAAATGCGATGAGAGTTTCTGAAGGTCACTATCTAGACCCACGAAACCCAACTTCATTTTATCGCCTTTGTTATAATGGCAAAAAGAGTGTGAATTTTTCTAAATTCTTCTGAGCAATGATATTGAGATTAAAAAAAAATCGGATGTTTTTTTATAGAGATAGATCTTTAGATTGAAATAAAACACATTTAAATCAAGATTGAAGCCAATTTTTTTTATTTGAAATATAATCTATGACATTTATGTTTCAAAAATAATTTCCGGCATATGTCCACCACGACTAGCTCTGTAGCTAATGTTACAGTGGATGGTGCTCGTTACAGATCAATGATCAATGATTATTTGTTTCAAAATTTGAATGGTATCGATCCAGAAAATGATTTAAACAAGATGCTGCTACACCTCACGCTGCTACCGCGACAATTGATTTATTGAAAGAAATATGTGGCGATAGCATTATTTCGAGAAATGGTCCAATTAACTGGCCTACAAGATCATGCGACATAACTCCAGTGGACTATTTTCTTTGGGGTTATGTCAAGTCATCCGTTTATGCTGATAAACCAGAAACAATAGACGCTTTGGAAGCCAAAATAACTCGTGTTATTGCTAAAATAAGGCCTGAATTACTGGAAAAAATAGTCCAAAATTGGTATGGTCGAATGCGGTTCCTCAGAGCTAGTAGTGGTCGACATATGCCGGAAATTATTTTTCTCTATTTCAGTATCGTAATGAGTTCATTACAGTACTAAAAACAGTGCTGTAATGAATTCATTACAGCATCGTTTTCAGTTACATTTTTCGTTTTGTGGTTGTCAGCAATGACTTCCGATACTTTTAAATTTCAGCAGACGTCAACTTAGAAATGTCAATTTTCGTATTTCCTAACATTCACACCAACTGCCAAGATACAATATGAAAGTCACTAGGACCTATAATTTGAATTTTTTCATTGAATTGCACAAAATTTGAATGAAATAGAGAAAATATCGTCTAATACTCGTTGCAGAATGCAATTCCAATACTCATGCGTTCAAAAACTCGCTCCTTCGTCGCTCGTTTTCGAATTTCGCATTCGTATTGGAATAGGAGCCCATTCTGCAACTAGTTTTAGAATATACTATTAAAACATAAATGTCATAAAATTATCTATTAATTAAAAAAAAATGGCTTCAATCTTAATTTAAATGTGTTTCATTTCAATTCAAATTTGTCTCATTCTAAAAAGGAACGATAGTATGGAACTTTGTTCAACAATATATTTGTTATTTGGAATCCGAAGGGGTAGAAATAAAATAGCAAATTTAGTAAAACTGTACAATTTCCTTGGAGAATCGGAAAATCAGTTTCGTATCCCCCGCTCTAAGCTCATGTTTCTATGATAAAAGTCAGCGACCTCACTACGACGTGTACTCGAGATTGCATAGTTTCAAGCGGAAAAGGATAATAATTAACAATGGTTTTCCTCCAGGCACGTAAACAGTATTGAGCAATCGGCTCGAAAAAAGCGCCAAAGCTCCGCTAAACGAATATGATCGTATCGTGTATCAAATTATAACCAACGATGAGTATCAGATCGTCTCTGAATCTAATCAGAGTCCCAACAAAGAACGCCATAAACAAACGCGTTCTCAGGGTTCAAGCACCTGGTCTTCTGCACCGCGCGCCATTTAGTTTAGTTTATTGCACGTTCTCTTTACTACAATTACCACATTATACGAAACGCAGCCAAAAGACAACCAATCGTAAACTTACCGCCACTCTTGTAAAAACTCCTGTATGCGCACACGATATGCGCGACCATTTTCGAAGGCAATTAGCGACCAGAAACAATAACACAAAGAGAATCCTTTCTAAGATCGAGAAAACTATACGAAAACATCCAACGTTTCATGTTTCTCGAACTGGGTAAGCTTCGATTTCATGCTACGAGATTCGCATTGTTGTCCACCATTACGTCGTCTGAAAACCGCACGTCCGCTGCCTATATCGTTCGGCTCCCCCCGATGGCGCGAATACACTGAGGCGGTACTTCTAACTTCTGTGTCTAGGGCCCCCGGAGCAGCTACGCTCGACGGAAGGAACTGGTGTATCCGCATACGACCCTCTTTTTCCCCTTCTTCACCCCTATCGGAACGGCGGGAAGAGCTCGTCTTTGTCACCGAATAAATTAACATTAATTTCATCAGGCCGATCGCAGTTTTTGACCCCCCATTTAAGGCATTAAGGACTTAGTTTTCGTCAGGTGTAGTTTTATGTTGAAACGCTAGATGTGGTCGATTTCGAAGTGAAATACACAGCCGAATCAACATGTAACGCTCCCTATCTTTAAATTGAATGAAACAAAGTATTTCGCTCATGCAGAATGTCTAATGTGGCTTTCGAAGAGTCGAACTAACTATTGGGCGCTTTCATGAAACCATCGTCAAATAATTCAATGCATAGAAGTAATAATATCATAATTGAAACTAAAAGAACGAAATCGCTTTTGGTATCTATTCTGCTCCCAAGTGTGCTGATGGACCAAAGAGTACTCTTTAAACCCAGACATACAAAAAATTTATAAGTATTGACACAAACATTGAACTGAATGACTATTCATACACTTCGAAGAAAGATTTGAGTACTTACTTGGCGATGTAGCTGCTTTTGGTGGAGGTGCTTCAGACAACTGAAACGGAAGAAGAACCAAATTAGATTTTGAAGGAACCTCTCATAAATTTCAATTTTAAACCAGACAAGAATTAAAAATCATAATAAAATTGTATTTCGTTTTACTTACAGTGGCAGTAGGCTGATGAAAAAATAACCCATTGTTGTCCATATCAGTCCTTGGAGTAGCAGCAATCATAGAAATAGGAGCCCTATTCAATATCATCTCCTCAAGAACTTTGTCCACTTCAGATATTGAAGGAGCCGGTGTTTGATGTGGTAAGGTTCTTCTCTCCTGTAACGAATTCAGATATAAGTAAAAAATTAGCAGGAATTTTATGGAATTGTAACTTACATTTTGCGGTAACTGCGGAGGACGATGCATCTGATGATTTGGACGATTCATGTTAGCTGGAGGATTGGGAGGGGGCCCGGATGGAAAGGGCATCCCTCCGTTCTGCCTATGGGGGTTGTTACCCTGTCTCATCTGTTGCCCTGGATAAGGGCCGCCGCGATCTTGAGATCTGCCGTCGCCAGGTCTCCCGTAACCACCGGAGGTCCTGTCAGTCCTCTGGTGCAACGTCGGATTGTGGCTGTTGGGCTTCTTGAACTCGTGCCTGTTGGCTTCCGGAGGCGGCCTATAGTTGAAAAAAATTCATGAATAAGAATTGAATTCGATTCGAGAAGAAGCTCAAATTATAGCTTAGAATTTTATGCGGTATCCTCAGTACAATTGGCAAGTCGACATACCTGCTTATCGTTGGCTGAGGAGGCGCATGGGTCCTCTGCTGCGGTTGCTGCTGCTGCTGTACCACCGGATACGCAGAACTGTAACCGTGGTCGAGCCCCATGATGCCTTTATTCACTTCGAATAAGTGCTTGACTCTTCCAAAGTCTCCGAGCCTGCTGTTTATGCTCTTCACTAAGGGATCATTCTTTGTCGGACTTATCTGGAAAGAGATACATCGTTAAAACATTGTAAACACAAGATTATATTTTTGGATCACAATATGTTCCACAAATACCACAATAACGCTTTTGATTCGAAGAGGTAGACTTTAAGACTTGAATTTGCTACTATTGAAGCGGAATAGGTATTCTCCTGTTGTAAGATTGATATGGATAGTTTAGCAATCTCCTTATCTCTTATTGAAAAAAAATGATTTAGTGAATTTAACTGACTGAAAATAAGATTGCCAAAATGATTGGCTGAACTTATAGCAAATATCTACTCTCTTCTTTATCTCAAGTTGATATGAAAACATAATTTCGGATTATAGACGAAGTGAATTCGATTATTCGCGAAATCTGGTACCTCGGTGAAAGAGTTTTCGAGCCCCGCCAATTCTCGACAGCATAATTTTTCATCAGACCCGATAATTTTCCGACTGATCGACGATGAAAGATGAAACCGATCGATCTGACCCGAGGCGAAGTTTCGGAACGAAGCCGGGACGTCGATTTTGCTCTCTCACTTGTGTAATTTAACCGGTTAATTCGGTATTAAATCGGAAGTCTTGGTTCCAGGGCTCGCAACAGCCGTCATTAAAAATGAAAATGGCCTTTGTAGGGGTTCCACAGTTTATCGCCTTGATTAGCGCCAGAGTGGATCGACGAACCCTAATCGCCATTTTCGACCTGGAATTTCGGAATAGGAGAACGTTGCTTATAGGCTTTGGCTAAGAGTTCCCTCAGATTTTCTGATACATTTAACCTCCAATTTTGAAGCTTATTCGTTTTTATGTTTTTAGTTCAACAACTTTATCGAATGAAGATTAACCTGCTTGACGCAAATCGAACTATTTCCGAATAACATGAAAAAAATCCTTTGAGGAAATTGAACTATTGCCAACACTGAAGAGGATGATTGGAGGAATTGTTTGGCTTATACGAAGGGAAATACACTTGCAGTTCAAGGTGAGCATAGCGAAGGAAGTGGAAGGTATGGACATTTTGTGCAAACCTCTTATTGTTCTTTCGAATATTATCGACTGATTTGCACAGATACAATATCTATTAATAGTGAATTATTTAAAGAGGAGAAACTTCTCTCTATTCAAGGTCGAAAAACAAAATGTTCCTTGATTATGTGGCAATAATCATTACGTGATGTCTTCACTACGAATATGATATGAACGCAAATTCTCCGTATTGAGGATAACTCGGTCGAAAAAACATCTGCCTCGGTCGTTTACACGTCAATGACAACCGTTTGTCTGATAATGACACCTTTCCTTTTTGCGCGACCTAATTGTATTGGGTTTTCGTCCAGACGGTTTGAAAATCAATTCTGCCGTACGATGATTAAAATTAGACCAGAAAATTTCAAAGCCTAAATTTCGACACAATACGAGCAAGTGCATCTTATGAAATGTCGGGGTTGGTGGGAAATTGCCTTCTGTCCTTTTCGCTCAATTATCATGTCGGCACAAACTCGCAGGTAACTTATTAGCATGTTGGCGAAATTCGTGACTTGCTGCCTCATTGAATGCAGGATTGGAAATTCTACTGCATTTCCTATTTCGCTCAGCCGAACTTGCGACCCTTGCCAGTGTCCGTGACAATATTCATTCATATCTTCGGATTCACCCTACTTCGGTCGATTTAAGGTTGACGTTTAGGGTTCAGTTTGTCCAAATTATAAGGCTATAACTATGACTGCCGTATTAAAATCGAGTACTTAAACCTCCTTGCAAAGTTTTGCTTCAATTTAATAAGAAGCTTCTCGAAAGATCAATAACCCCGTGGATATCAACCGCGTCCACCAAGTGCTAATGTAACATTTGGACGCAAAAGTATGAATAATTCCCTGCGTAGCTCTGATCTGTACTCCACTTAAAAATAAATCCCGTATGACTAATACGGTTTCAGTGAATAAGATTTTGATGCTCAAATGATCGAACAGCATCAAGGACAACAATTGTATGGACAGAATGGAGGTGCAGCTATTTGGCAAAGCGCCTGTTTATTCACTCATCTCAGTTTTCTGTAATTGGTTAATCACGAATGGGGTATTTGTTTTCATTGAGTTCTGTCAAGAGTTTCGATGTATTCAAGCGAAATCTCGGATATTTTTCTTGTTCTTGCACTTAAATCCGATGAAGTGTCACTTCTCGCCCTCAAACACGTGCATTAAGTGCACTTCTCGCCCTCAAACACGCGCATTAAGTGCACTTTGACTCCCAGTAGGACATGAAAAATGTTATGAATGTTGATAAGTTTGCGTGCGAATTTTCAAAAATCTTTTGACGCTGTTATTATTCGCATTGCCCGTGAATTTGTTGGGGGCATGTTCGGTTAGTTCCACGCTTCAAACGATAGCTCTCAGCATAAAAATCCACTCCGACATGAGAATAACAGTCCGTGAAATTCGCACAGTTTCATACTGAACAGTCAATTAATTCCGGAGAGTACGTAGTCGATTTCTTTCGCGATTCTCCTGTATCTGTCACAGACATCGAACGGTGTAATATACTTTGTTCAAAAGTTAAATGAGATATCGTTATCTTTTCGCGTTTGCGGTAGTAGAGAAAATTATTTGTTCGAATCCCGTTTGTGCCGGTATAATAAAATTGGAATGGTACGTTATCGATTCGAGAGTGCAAGTTTTCATATTTATCGCTCATTGTTCGCCGGAAAATTGTAAATCCTCACTTTTTACTCCCACGCTAGATAATCGGAAATAGGTGAGGAATTATCATATAAAACAAACAATTGAAGTACTTTTGACATTTTCTTATGAACTGTATGAGATAAATATGAAAAGAAATGTAAAATTTGCAATGATTCGCTCCATAACTAACCGAGAAAGAATTGCTGTTGTTTATTATCAGATAACACTGGAACATCAATAAAGAATTGAATTCAAGGCTGAATGTTATGATTATAATATACCGCAAAGAATAACATTGAGCATCAACAAGAAATTATAATAACGGTTTGGATTCAATTCTGAAGAAAATCTAGGAAAATTCCAAATTTTGAGTCGAGGTCTCATACGGAATTTCTTCAGTTCCAATTGAATCGTCATAAAAATGTTTGGAGACATGTTTTCAATTAAGGGACCCGGCGCATGCTCCATTTTGTAAGAATGTGTGACTTCTCTCATGATATGGCTGAATGAGTTTTTGGATACATTTCTTTATGAGCTAAGTGTGACTTGGATGTTTATGGGGGAGACCTACATACAGGGGTGGCACAGAGAACGACCAGAAAAAGGAAGACAGGAAAAGCAGGATAGGTGTTCAATGGATCATCCTCATCTTTGAACTACTTTTACTATTCATCTTCCCCTTTCTCATATATGTATAGTACATTGTAAACACACTCTTAGATCATTCAAAAATATATCATTGCAAATTATCACATTGTCCAAATGTTTTCTCTTACTGAATTATAGGGGGCAGGTAGAGATCTCGTATAAAACTGTAGGATTTACGGGAGCACGTCACATTCGTCAAATGTCAAAAATTTATATTGGTGTCCGATGTATTTTAGAAGTTAAACCTTTCAACGAATTATTTGACAGTTCGTTTTTTCGAGCGAAATGGCGCCGAGGACTCTTTGTGCAGGTAATACTACCAGAAACGTTATTATTAATTGTTTGCCATTTCACGAGCGACTCGGATGATTAATGCTTGACGTATTATCACATTTAATTTGCATACAAATTATAATTAGAAATTCGAGCTCGACGAAGGCTAAAGTCGCCGAGATGTCGTCGGATCGACGCGAAGCGTTATTCGGGTCAAATCGACGATTTGCCACCTCGGACTTTACGAGACAATGCGCGAAATGGGTTTTTCGCATTCGTAGAAACGTCAGTTCGGCATTTCTGAGTTGAGGTAGCCGTGGAGGTCGAGGGAATTGCTATGTATTATCGAAGAAACAAAATGAATTTATTTCTGTAATATTATTTTGCAGGCAATGTTAAACGGTACGCAAGTTCAGTAATGCTTATTGAAAAAAACTGAGAGGACAAGGAAGCACTGATCTCTACCTGTCAACTTCTAGTTCAGTTTTGAAAACTTAGGAAAAGTTAGGACAGATGATACTAAAATAATATTATTTATCAATCTTCATTGAGAAGTATGTCATAGTATCTAAGAGAGTGGATGGCCCCTTTTTGTTACATAATTTCTATTATCAAAAATGTAATGGGTGTCAAATATCTGGCGACAGCTCCATTTTTTATGTTTCATGATAGATGCATAGAATACCTGGTGGAACGACTCCTTACTTGAAATCGTGACCAAAATTTGTAGATCAAAACGGCACTCTAGATTTCAGTACTGAACAAATGCTCAGATTTTCGATCGACAAGAAACTTTTAGACAAAATCTGATCACTGCCAACACCAGGTATTCTATGCATCTGTGTTTTATGTTTTTGGAATTATAATAATTTAGATATGTGAACATTGGTGTGAGAATTGAGCGCTCTCAGTTATTTTGCCAACAAGTCAACCCTATAAATGTGTTTGTACTTTATGACTTCCAAGTGCTGGTAAAACTGTCCCATCGGTATTGGACCATAATAAACTTCAATAAAAAGGATGTCTGCGAGAGTCAATTGTTTCCAGTTGGGAAGAATGCTTTTGAAAGTGACGGTTGACAGTCGGAACCCTAACAAAATTCGGTCGAGTCGAAACATTTTACGCAAAAGGTTTATGGTCCCGCCTTCCTTTCAAGAATGCAACCCTGGTATTTTTGCGTCCGACTTACAGACGATGGTAATCATAAACTTTTTGAGGATGTTTCTAGGCATAAATATGTTGATTTCGAGTTATTTTAGGTATCGGCGTATCCGAGCGATAAGAAAATCATGACCTTTCCATGAATCCATGTTAATCTCAACGTTCAATGCGTAGGTACCTCCTAGAAATGGGGTTGTAATGACCTGTCAAATATTTAACAATATGCTAAAGCAATTTTTCTTATCTATCGATGATATCTTCTGATATACTCCAGATATTTATAACCCCGGTTTGTATATTGTTTAGGCCAGTTTACTTATTTCAACAGCTCTCTAATAGGGAGGCCTATCAAGGAACGAAACTTTTTGAATTCGCTAAATCCTGAAACTAAATGAAAAGGACTACCTGAGTGAACCCTTAGGAATTGAGCTTTTCGCTACCTTTGTATCTGCCGTATCGAAATGAGATCACACGTGTTGAACTGAAGAAGTGACCAATGTCCTTGGGGTTGATTTTTGGTCGGAATGACAGCTCATAAAGAATACTATGTAGTTTGAATTATATCAATTTAGTGATTGAGCGCATTATGTATATTGATTTGGTTTATCGTTTTCTTGTCTATTTCAGTTTGTGGAATAGTTTTTGCACCATGAGGGGGTGGATGTTTGAATATACTGCAGATTCTCTTGGAGGAACCTTGAAGACCGTTGTTTATATCGAGATAAAGCTTCAGGGTTAAGCGATTAGAATCACGATTAGGTTGTTTGATACTGACAGCGGGAAATTTGTGGAACATAGAGATGGATGTGAAGTTTATAACTTACCTTGATGAGTTTCCCGAAGAGGGGAGGCATTCCTGCTGTAGGTGGTGCATCTTCCTGTTCGGCTTGAGATGACATTCTTGCTCTCATCTGTCTGTCCCGCTCTCGCAGGCGATCCCTATCAATGCTGGAAAGAACAAAAACAGGCTCAACAAGTGCATCACTAAAAACACATTAAAACATGAGCAACACAAATTGGCGAACGTATCCAGAGGCGCGCACCGCTGATCACTTTGCGACAACCGCAGAAATTACATCGCACCGAAAGGAATCACCGAATAACTCGATCGACAGTCATGTTGAAGGGTACACATTTGGGAATGTAGCGCCACAAAAGGACAATGCCACCTTCGTGTTACAGACAGTCCGTTTCGAGGGGGTGCGCTCTAAGAAAGTTCACTTCTCGGTCCATAGAATATCACGGCGCGTAGAAGAAGACGTCATTAACCCTTAATCGTGGAAATATTCGACGGAGATAACGAAACTTGCTCTCCTGTTGAGACATACTTGTTACTCTACTCGATGCACGGACACACGACAAGGTTCCGATTTCAACTTTCTGCACGTTGCTTCGGTGCGATGTAATGAACTGTGCGACGTTGCCGGTTCTAAATAATATTGTCTGAGCGAGGGCTGCTGTCGCGGCGACGGTGCGATTGGAGCTTCTCCAAAATTCTCCGAATGCGTCATTTCGTTGTGACGCTCAAACGAACTGCAATAAAGCTAGATTCCTCGGAAAAATATGCGTTATCGAATCGTTAAGATTAGAGGATCGCTTGATCATAGTATTTAATGGGTTATCTATCGCGAATTATTTCATATATGGAAATGTGGAATCCTCCATTTTGAATACTGGTTAATCACATCTTATTCCACATGAAAACGCTTCTAGATTGAAATAATTTCAAGCAAATGATTTCTACGCCAAAATCGCGCGACAACTAGCCCGCTTGCTTGGACCTAAGGCACACCGTTAAACTGTGGACTGACCGCGGAATCACTTAATATAACCAATGAGAGTCAAAATAATGAAACAGCCAGAGAATTAACATGATATAAAAAAAAATTCAGTTACAGCTAGAATAAAATCACCCAAGGCCTCTAACGCTGTTTGGAAACAAGAGGGAAAAAGAAGCTTGTGAAGAGGTGAATAACACGAACAGATCAAATAAAAAATACACATAAAAACAAAGGTTTAGAAAGATGAAAAAACGTCAGATATATGAAGTCACCAAAAAAGGAAAGAAGAACAGAAAGGAAATGGTGAAAAAAAATAACAGTGGGAATACCAGGAAACATACAAGAATACATTCGATTCGAAAACAGCCTGTATAGCGACGTGACATTGATTAAGTTCCGATTTTGTGGTAAATCTGGCAACACCGATCGAATCCGGTCTGGTTTGTGACGTTAAAGTAGTAACCCACGATCTACGTCATATTATCATTATCCAGAGAGAAAGAGAAGGAAATATGGAGCGAAAAAGATAGAAAGATCACGTCGAGATCGAGCAGCGGTCCTCAAACTCGTGCTCAAGGGGACAGTGAGTCATTTAGATCGTTTCCGGAAAAATTGGTTGTTACGACGACTGTACACAAGAGCGATTATTGCGTGCGACTCCAATTAATCATGGCAAATCTCATTATCAATCGACAAAATATATACCAATTGAACGATGTGAATCCTTGGAAAACTGCCGGGAAAACTATGTGGAAATTTTCAGATATAACATTTAATAAGCAGTATACATATGATCATATTGCTCCGAATTGCAAGAGCTCTAGCTGTCACAGTTTTTGGAATGGATATGTTCTAATTTCAGTTAAATCTTGTTCAAAAACTTGTCAAAAAAAATATTTCAATGTGTTTCATCGAAATACCAATGAAGATGAGAATGGGGATTAAGAAATAGAGAATTATTAGATGCTAAGAATGAAAAACTTGAAAGTGAAAAAATGAAAGGATGTCAAAGTACTCAAAGTGTCTCCAAATAACAATCACATTAAAAAACAAAGCCAAAACTACCTCAGCTGAAGAAGCAACATTAATAAAATTATAGAGATAAAATTAAATTGTAAACGAAAAAACTACTTCTATGGTAGATATGATAGGAACAAATAAAACGAATGTTGACCTGTAATTTCATGTAAAAGAAAAAATAGAAGCAAGTGAAGAAAATGTAAGGAAATATTCACATGTTGAAGCATGTCAAGCTATTGATATTCCCGAATAAGTTCCTGCTGTCATGGATATTGAGAAAAATAAGACAACAAAAAACGAAATTTCAAAAGGAACGAACATAAAAGTTGCGAAATACAAGATGGAAGAAAATGTAGTGTACTAATTCGCGCTACCACATCATTCTAGTTATGATTTTTAGTCGCAATTATTCAATAATTCTCAATATTTTCAAATGGGAATAGAATAATTATTAGTTCTTTTTTACTATGTCGACTATTAAACAGAAGGTACCTATTTGAATTTTTTCAAAGGGCAATTTTTTACCTGAAAATGGATAGACTTTTTGTTGCTGATGATGATTTGGTCATTGATGGTTTTTTTATCAATCCTTTTATTTTTATAGGTATGAAATGGTTGAACTCAAATAAATTGGTATTATTGGCTTCCACGTCCTGTGGATTCGATTACAAACATTTTCAGTATTTATATTTCCTATGAGCAATATCATTGTTCGAAATTCAAATAAAAAAATTATCAAGGCCTATATTTTGCTACATTTTCATTTATGATAATTCATCTATTACTACCCTACGTGTTCGATAACACTTGAAAATATCAATCACCCGTCGAAATACACAAAAAGGGAAAATTCTAATGCAATTTATTCAACCACTTCATTCTTTTAATGAAAAAGGGTTGATAAAAAATTCAACAATGACCAAATCATCCAAAGCAAAAAAAGTCTATCTATTTCTGGCATAAAAATTACGGTTGCCAAATAGAAATAAAATATCAAAGCAATATAAATCAAATATGGCTAAAATATTCTTTTATTCTAATAAAAATTGATTGGATCCATGAAATCACTATAATGCAAAACACACTCAATACTCAATTTTCACTTTCACAATGAAAGTTAATATTTGTACTGACTACAATTTCAACTATGTTTTCAATGTCATAATTGTGACAGCGAATACATAGTTGAAGTTCATAAACTGTTCCATTTATATGATCCATCAATTTTTTTTTATAGAAAAATTGACTCACCGTTTGCCAAAAACTTGCCGAAGAACCCTTTTCTTTGGTTCACCACAACCACATTTAGAAGGATGATTTTTACGATCACCAATTGATAAACCCATGTTTCACTATTTTTTTTAACACGAAAATTTAAAAATTCAAATTCACAATTCTTTTTCCAAATAACTGGTCAGAACTACGTACAGAATAAGACTGACTGAAAAATGGTTTCGTCCTGATGCTCATCCTAGGAAGGGATTAGGAAACGTTTATCTTCTCATTATCGGAAGGTAGCAATAACTTGTCTCACAAATCTTATTGGGACCATATTCAAATTTTTGTACCTGACAATGTTTATGTCAAACGCCAACACCTCGATTATTCATTACAATATTCACGATTTCAAATAAAAAAATGAATGTCCGCTTCGCTTTTTCCGAATTCAAATTTGATATTTCAAATATGAAAATATATTCGAATGACTGAAACAGACTTTTGAAAAAAAAAGCACAAGTTCAACCGGACAGGCCCGGAAAACACCTTAATGAGGTTTTAATGGGAGTAGAATATTCAATAGTTCGTTTTCAATCTGTCAACTATTCAAAAAAGTGTATTTGAATTTTTTAAAATGGCATTTTTTTGTGCCAGAAAATGGATAGACTTTTTGTTGTTGATGATGATTTGGTCATTGGTGGTTTTTTTGTCAATTCTTTTTATTATTAATATTATTATCATGCCTATAACATGGTTAAACTCAATAAATTGGAGTTATTAGCTTTTTCACGACCTGTGGAGTCGATCACAAACATTTTCAGTGTATATATTTTCTTCGAGCAGTATCATTGTTTGAAATTCGAATGAAAAAACTATCAAGTCCCATATTTCGCTAAATTTTTATTTCTGATAATTCATCAGTTATGTACTATCCTACCAAAGAGACATGTAAGTTGAAAATATCAATCAATAGTCGAAATACTCGAAATAAACAAAAACTGAAAATTCTAATGCAATTTATTCAACCACTTCATTCTTTTAATGAAAAAGGTTTGATAAAAAATTCAACAATGACCAAATCATCCCCAGCAGAAAAAGGTCTATCCATTTCTGGCATAAAATTTACGGTTGCCAAAAAGGAAAAAAATATCAAAGTAATATTAATTAAATATGGCTAAAATATTCTTTTATTCTAATAAAAATTGATTGGATCCATGAAATCACTACAATGCAAAACACACTCAATACTTAATTTTCACTTTCACAATGAAAGTTAATATTTGTACTAACTATAACTTCAACTATGTTTTCAATGTCATAATTGTGACAGTGAATACATGGTTGAAGTTCATAAACTGTTCCATTTATATGATCCATCAATTTTTTTTATCGAAAAAGCGACTCACCGTTTGCCAAAAACTTGCCGAAGAACCCTTTTCTTTGGTTCACCACAACCACATTTAGAAGGATGATTTTTACGATCACCAATTGATAAACCCATTTTTCACTATTTTTTTTCAACACGAAAATTAAAAAATTCAAATTCACAATTCTTTTTCCAAATAACTGGTCAGAACTACGTACAGAATAAGACTGACTGAAAAATGATTTCGTCCTGATGCTCATCCTAGGAAGGGATTAGGAAACGTTTATCTTCTCATTATCGGAAGGTAGCAATAACTTGTCTCACAAATCTTATTGTGACCATATTCAAATTTTTGTACCTGACAATGTTTATGTCAAACGCCAACAACTCGATTATTCATTACAATATTCACGATTTCAAATAAAAAAATGAATGTCCGCTTCGCTTTTTCCGAATTCAAATTTGATATTTCAAATATGAAAATATATTCGAATGACTGAAACAGACTTTTGAAAAAAAGCGCAATTTCAACCGGACAGGCCCGGAAAACACCTAAATGAGGTTTTAATGGGAATATTCAATAGTTCGTTTTCAATCTGTCAACTATTCAAAAAAGTGTATTTGAATTTTTTAAAATGGCATTTTTTTTGTGCCGGAAAATGGATAGACTTTTTATTGTTGATGATGATTTGGACATTGATGGTTTTTTTGTCAATTCTTTTTATTATTATCATGCCTATAACATGGTTAAACTCAATAAATTGGAATTATTAGCTTTTTCACGACCTGAGGAGTCGATCACTAACATTTTCAGTGTATATATTTTCTTCGAGCAGTATCATTGTTTGAAATTCGAATGAAAAAAACTATCAAGTCTCATATTACGCTAAATTTTCATTTCTGATAATTCATCAGTTATATGTACTATCCTACCAAAAAGACATGTAAATTGAAAATATCAATCAATAGTCGGAATACACAAAAAGGGAAAATTCTAATGCAATTTATTCAACCACTTCATTCTTTTAATGAAAAAGGTTTGATAAAAAATTCAACAATGACCAAATCATCCACAGCAGAAAAAAGTCTATCCATTTCTGGCATAAAATTTACGGTTGCCAAAAAGGAATAAAATATCGAAGCAATATAAATTAAATATGGCTAAAATATTCTTTTATTCTAATGAAAATTGATTGGATCCATGAAATCACTATAATGCAAAACACTCAATACTTAATTTTCACTTTCACAATGAAAGTTAATATTTGTACTAACTATAACTTCAACTATGTTTTCAATGTCATAATTGTGACAACGAATACATGGTTGAAGTTCATAAACTGTTCCATTTATATGATCCATAAATTTTTTTATCGAAAAAGCGACTCACCGTTTGCCAAAAACTTGCCAAAGAACCCTTTTCTTTGGTTCACCACAACCACATTTAGAAGGATGATTTTTACGATCACCAATTGATAAACCCATGTTTCACTATTTTTTTCAACACGAAAATTGAAAAATCCAAATTCACAATTCTTTTCCGAATAACTGGTCAGAACTACGTACAGAATAAGACTGACTGAAAAATGGTTTCGTCCTGATGATCATCCTAGGAAGGGATTAGGAAACGTTTATCTTCTCATTATCGGAAGGTAGCAATAACTTGTCTCACAAATCTTTTTGGGACCATATTCAAATTTTTGTACCTGACAATGTTTAAGTCAAACGCCAACAACTCAATTATGCATTACAAAATGCACAATTTCAAATCAAAAAATGAGTGTCCGCTTCGCTTTTTCCGAATTCAAATTTGATATTTCGAATATGAAAATATATTCGAATGACTGAAACAGACTTTTGAAAAAAGCGCAATTTCAACCGGACAGGCCCGGAAAACACCTCAATGAGGTTTTAATGGGAGTAGAATATTCAATAGTTCGTTTTCAATCTGTCAACTATTCAAAAAAGTGTATTTGAATTTTTTAAAATGGCATTTTTTTGTGCCAGAAAATGGATAGACTTTTTGTTGTTGATGATGATTTGGTCATTGGTGGTTTTTTTGTCAATTCTTTTTATTATTAATATTATTATCATGCCTATAACATGGTTAAACTCAATAAATTGGAGTTATTAGCTTTTTCACGACCTGTGGAGTCGATCACAAACATTTTCAGTGTATATATTTTCTTCGAGCAGTATCATTGTTTGAAATTCGAATGAAAAAAACTATCAAGTCCCATATTTCGCTAAATTTTTATTTCTGATAATTCATCAGTTATATGTACTATCCTACCAAAAAGACATGTAACTTGAAAATATCAATCAATAGTCGAAATACTCGAAATAAACAAAAAGGGAAAATTCTAATGCAATTTATTCAACCACTTCATTCTTTTAATGAAAAAGGTTTGATAAAAAATTCAACAATGACCAAATCATCCCCAGCAGAAAAAGGTCTATCCATTTCTGGCATAAAATTTACGGTTGCCAAAAAGGAAAAAAATATCAAAGTAATATTAATTAAATATGGCTAAAATATTCTTTTATTCTAATAAAAATTGATTGGATCCATGAAATCACTACAATGCAAAACACACTCAATACTTAATTTTCACTTTCACAATGAAAGTTAATATTTGTACTAACTATAACTTCAACTATGTTTTCAATGTCATAATTGTGACAGTGAATACATGGTTGAAGTTCATAAACTGTTCCATTTATATGATCCATCAATTTTTTTTATCGAAAAAGCGACTCACCGTTTGCCAAAAACTTGCCGAAGAACCCTTTTTTTTGGTTCACCACAACCACATTTAGAAGGATGATTTTTACGATCACCAATTGATAAACCCATTTTTCACTATTTTTTTCAACACGAAAATTAAAAAATTCAAATTCACAATTCTTTTTCCAAATAACTGGTCAGAACTACGTACAGAATAAGACTGACTGAAAAATGGTTTCGTCCTGATGCTCATCCTAGGAAGGGATTAGGAAACGTTTATCTTCTCATTATCGGAAGGTAGCAATAACTTGTCTCACAAATCTTATTGTGACCATATTCAAATTTTTGTACCTGACAATGTTTATGTCAAACGCCATATTCACGATTTCAAATCAAAAAATGAATGTCCGCTTCGCTTTTTCCGAATTCAAATTTGATATTTCAAATATGGAAATATATTCGAATCACTGAAATAGACTTTTGAAAAAAGCGCAATTTCAACAGAACAGGCCCCGAAAACACCTAAATGAGGTTTTACTGGGAGTAGAATATTCAATAGTTCGTTTTGAATCTGCCAACTATTCAAAAAAGTGTATTCATCACTTATGTACTATCCTACCAAAGAGGCATGTAACTCAAAAATATCAATCAATAGTCGAAATACACAAAAAGGAAAAATTCTAAAGCAATTTATTTAACCACTTAATTCTTTAAATGAAAAAAAAGGTTGATAAAAAATTCATCAATGACCAAATCATACTCGGCAAATAAAAGTCTATCCATTTCTGACACAAAAAATCGGGTCAAATAGGAATAAAATATCAAAGCAACATTTAAAAATTAAATATGGCTAAAATATTCTTTTATTCTAATGAAAATTGATGTGATCCATGAAACTCAAAACACAGTCAATACTTAATTTTCACTTTCACAATGAAAGTTAATATTTGTACTAACTATAACTTCAACTATGTTTTCGTTGTCATAATTGAGACAGTGAATACATGGTTGAAGTTCATAAACTTTTTCATTTATATGATCCATCAATTTTTTCTCAAACAATCTACTCACAGCTTCTCCTTAAAAGTTTGCCAAAACTTCCTAGTCTTTTGTTCTTCACCATCACATTCAAAAGGAGGAGTTTTATCAATTGATGATCCAATTGATAAAACCATTTTCACTATTTTTTTCGACACGAAAATTTAAACATTCAAATTCACACTTCTTTTTCCGAATAACTCGACAGAACTACGTACAGAATAAGACTGACTGAAAATTTGTTTTCAACACGAAAATTGAAGAATTCAAATTCACACTTCTTTTCCTGAATAACTCGACAGAACTTCGTAGAGAATAAGACTGACTGAAAAATGGTTTCTTCCTGATACTCATCCTAGGAAGGGATCAAAAAACGTTTATCTTCTCATTATCGGAAGGTAGTAATAACCTGTCAGTCAAATCTTATTGGCACCATATTCAAATCTTTCTACCTGACAATGGTTTATGTCAAACGTCAACAACTTGATTATTCATTACAATATTTACAGTTTAAAATCAAAAAATGAGTGGCCGCTTCGCTATTTTCTAATTCAAATTTGATATTTCAAATATCGAAATATATTAGAATAACTGAAATAGACTTTTGAAAAAAGTGCAATTTCAACCTGACGGCCCGAAAAACACCTAAAGTGCTCTAATCCATCTTTTCATACATTTATGACCATGGAACAATACTTATCCCAAGAAGGGATCAGAAAACGTTTATCTTCACAATAACTTGTCTCATAAATCTCATTGGTACCATATTCAAATCTTTATACCTGTCAATGTTTATGTCAAACGCCACCAATATTCATAATTTCGAATCAAAAAATGAGTTTCTGCTTCGCACTTTTCTAATTCAGAATACGTCATATTCAAATTTGATATTTGAAATATCGAAATATATTTGGATAGCTGAAAAAGACTTGTGAAAAAACTGAAATTTCTATCTGAGAGGCTTGGTTAACTCCTAAATGAGGTTTTAATGGATGTACTCTAATCCCTTCTTTTCATACATTTATGACCATGCAAATGGGAAAAAATTTATGGCTGGTTCATTAAGGGTTCTTACTGGTTCATTCTGTTCTTTGCTATCGCATTTTGACATTCCAGTCAAATTGACAAAAAATGCTAGAATTTTCAGATTTTGGCTTTTATCTATATTAATGCATAGTATACACGCAGACACGCTGTTACAAATATTGAATGTTTAGGAATATGAAATCAGTATTGAAATGAGTATTCTGTGATGTGTAAAATTTTTCATTATTTCATAGTTGAAATACACAGGAATATTTCCATCTCCGACTCTCAATCAATCGCAGAGATTGAATAAAAAGCACCCGAAAATGTTCGCAGTAAGTCAACGACATCATTGTATACTTAATAAGCGAATGAAATAATAGTAGGTGTTAACTATCGAATGAACGTGTTGGTGTTTGATTAGTAATGTTCATTCTTTCATTGAGTACCTATGCGCCGACATATTAAAGACCTATACAATCACAATTTTTTCCCATACTCCTAATGATATGTGTACCATTTTATGATCGATCCCACACTATTGTGCTCTGCTTGAAACGCTATAAAATTATCTACAGAGAACGGACGTATATTTTTTTTTATACGCAGTTTCTCACAGGATTTTATTGAGCAAAATAGGAACTATGGAGGAAATTCATTGTAAACCAAAAATTGTAGATCGAATAGGGCACTCTAGATTCTATATCGGGTCCTAGTTCCGGGCGTTCCGGAATTATCCGCAATCAATCGTATTCGGGAAAAATGATAAGTAGGACCCTATCACAGATTTTCGATCAACAAAAAGTCTTAGACAAAATCTAATCAGTTATTATATGTATCTATAAACAAACGAATTCAAACTGTTATTAACATTGGAAACCATTACCACAAATGTTCGATATGTGAATTTGAATGATCAGCGTGATCACCGTACCTCTCATCTTGGAAGTTCTCCTGTAGGGCATTTAAAAACAATCTATGACCATAGGAGTATTATATTGAGTGAATTCGATTTATTACATTTGTTGTAATCGCTTTCAATAATCGTTAACAATGAACGGCTTGACTTGGTTCATTCACCTGTTCCATCATTTCTACAGATAAGACCCCTATAGGCCATAATACTGAATTCGTCTAAAAAAAGATTTACGGAAAAATATACAATATTCAATTCAATTATAGCTACAGTTAAATTAAATTGGTCACCAAAAGCACTTAGGTGAAGTCTGGAGTTTTTACGCTCGTTCAGCCGCCGTGTTGGTAGATTCGCATTGGCCGTTTAAATAAATCAGTTGAATAAAATTTTCTGACAGGTGTGAGAAATTCCGGCCAATACTGAATTTCAGCTCGGTCGAATCTGATATGTGAACTCTACACCCGTCCGCGAACATGAGTGTGGATGGTTTCTTGGTGTCACGGTCGCGTATCGCGGCATTCCCCGATCCGAGTCGGTATTTTGTGCCGCGACAAAGGCTTCGCGGAAAAGGACATGTGTACCATCCACATTTACGGCTCTTCGCGTTAATAGCCAACAACGACGGTGACTTTATTAGCATTTGAATGGTTCATGTAGCAATGAAGTAGAATTTGAATTTCTTGATTATTATTATGTTAGAGTTATTTTTTCAAACTTAAAGACCCCGTGTCCTGAAATATCTGGTTTGAATGTGAGATTTTAGCCTTAATACGGAGTTCTGTCAATCATTAAGTCAATTACATTGTCTCTCCTGCCCGACAAATAACTAATGGGGACATTTCCTGCTAATCCGAAGCACACTTCGAAAGAGCACTCGCTCCATGTAAGACACTGCATTTTTTCATCGCCTAGCCGATTGTTTCGATTGAAAAAACCCCCCTATATAGGCGGAAACTAAGGTTTAAATTTAAACCACCACCGATTGTCACTAGGAAGAACTATAAATATATGTATATGTATAGCGAGGGGGCCGTTTAAATATCTAAGGACAAGAAAAATGAGTTTTCCTGACGAATTTAACGGTACAGCGTCCACATTTTCGGGAATATGGTACCATGTTTTGTAACTTCCCTTAGTAATTTGGATCGTCTTGATAGTGATCATGTTCACTATCACGTTGGCGTTCAGATTACTTGATCTGAACATATACAGGCTATCTCAGTTGCAGTAATATCTTGAGAACTAGTAGAGCCCCTAGATCTACCTATTAAGGGGAAGTATCACCTTTTGAATCGTGGTAAATCTCCATTCAAAAAGTGGTCTCTTTATTTCACGAGTAACTACCCTAATTTACGACGCGACGTAGAGACTTGATTTTTTTTTAATTGAAGTTGATGATCGTCCTGAGGGCAAATAGTTTTCCTTTTTTTCGATTTAAAAAACCAGGGTAATCGTTAGATCTCTGCAATATTTGGTTTATTGAATATGTTTTTAGTTCTTCATGAGTACAAGCTATATTTTTGAGCTAATCATCATGGAAATTTTTGTAGTTTCGAGAAGATTGAATTGCCGAGAGCAAATAGTTGCGATTTTTTCCAAAAAATGATGAATAACCGTCGAAAAAAAAATCATTAAGTATAATTTGCCCTCGGGACGTTCTTCAACTTCAATATAATAAAAAATCAAGTCTCTACGTCGTAAATTAGGGTACTTACTCGTGAAATAAAGAGACCACTTTTGAATGGAGATTTACCACGATTCAAAAGGTGATACTTCCTCTTAAGTAGTTATCCTCATCGTGTGATTTTAAAGGCGAAATGTCAAAGTTTGATCAATTTTCGATAAAAATTGGGAAAATTATGGAAAATATGATTACCAAGCTATTTTGCATTGACCATTCCTCTTTCGATCAGTATATTAACATCACGGCCAGGAAATCTGTGACAAAAGGTTTTATCGAGTTCAAAATTGGCCTTTCTGTCCAGAATTTAAGAAAAATACTTATACTTCGCCTAGAGTATGGAAATTTCACCCACGTATGAATCGATTATTCCTTTTTTCGACCTTATAAAGTTACCATTTTAGTATAGTATAGACATAGAATTATACAGTATATAGAGATGATCAGGAAGTTTTGAGGGGAAAGTTCTGTGTTAATTCATTGAGTGAAATTTTAAATTGCCCGCAAAAAAATTGGTAAATTATTATTCCCACCGTTCAACAATTTTTCACGGTCCATTTGAAGCAATTTCGTTACCCTAAAATGTACGCTCATCTGAAAAGGACGAATTTAATTTCTGATTATATTTCTTTGTTCTCTAGAGTGTATCATGTTGCATATCCAATGAAGTTGTTGGGATTTTTGGGATGCATATTTAAAAAATATTCAAGATAATTGGTCTTTCCCCCCTTATTTCAAAATGCTGCAGCACAATCCTCATTTTCCAAACATAGTGTATTTTGTAGGAGATTTTCGGAGGTAACATCCCGAGACTATGACAAATAGCCGACTATTATTTTCGACCTAATTCTATCGAGAGCGTCTTGTATTTCGACAATTTGATAAGACCATATGAACATTAATAATCTGAATAACTCCCGAGAGCTTTAGCTCGAGGGAGTTATTCTTTGATTATTAATGTTCATTTGGTCGAATTGAATTGTCGAAATACAAGTTGCTCGAGATGAATTAAAGAAAATAATAGTCGCTTTTTGTCAAAGTCGAGTGATATTCAGGAAGATTATTTCGTGAACACGCTCCGAACGCTCGAATCCGCGGTCTTTTGTATTTTATTTTAATTTTATTATTTAAATCAACTTTTGTATTTTAGACCGAGCGGTCGGACTTATTTATAATTATTTTGCAAAAAAATTGCTATCCCAACCAAGTTTTGAACTCGGGACCCTCCGTACATTTTCAATTCTGAATGAATGTTATGCCAAATTTCGACACTTTAAAATAGCCGCTGATATTTCTTTTGTTTACCTAAATAGTCGATAATATATATCGTGTGACTGAATTCGTGACTTTTCATTGGCGGAGCCATGTGTGAATGAAATAATCTCTACTTCAATTTTGTTTGCAATGGATATTTCCGAAATATCCATCAGGAGGCTAATTCGTATTCAACACCGTGATAAAACATATAGAACAGTAGAAAAAAAAATTCTGTTGTTTTTTCCCGAAAGAGCGGGTCTATAATGAAAGCGATAATATTGCATTGCGTCCAGGAATGTAGACGCACATAAGTCACGTAAGTGTGCTCGATGGTTGAAACCCCAAAAACGGATAGAATCCCGCTAAGTTTCGGGTACATTGGAACCAGGTGCGCCTTTAAACGCCGTAGGGGAAAAAGCGGAAGCGAAGATTTATCTGAGGGGTCGTATCTGTCACGCTCTTTCGTTAAAGGGTTCGCCTCTTTGTTTAGCCCGCTTAATGAAGTGTTGAGACACTGTTCGGTGACGATTCTACGGTTATTATCCGATTGGAATTAATGGCCGATCCGAAGTCTGAGAGACTAATTCGGGAATTTTAAGGAAATTGTGTATTGGGACCTGTTGATAATGTTGCACCTACATTTGAAAGATTGTACAATCTTAATTCGTGGAATTTTTCGTTTTCAAATTTCTGTAGAAATACGGAAACCTCTTCCATGAGAGTTCTACCCACTAGAACCTGCTTTTTTCAATCAAATTTCGCATAAGACACAAGTCTTCAGAAGTGTATATTATTTGTTTATTCAATAACAAAAGGCTTCTATTTTAGCGTCATTTTTGTACTCTTATTCGTTACCGTTGTGATAATCCATACCAGGATCTAGTGCTCGCGGAGTACTGTATAAAAGAAGGTTTTTGAAAATAGATCGACCCATCATTCAATAAATAATTGCCTGCACATTGTATATTAATTACTTCTGATCTTTCGAAGGAGATTTTTCGTCATTCAAACTAAATTCATAGGAAATATGTACTCAATTAGAAAATTCATCTGAATCATAAAAGAGTATGAATATAAGATCGCACACTGTGTTGATATTCAAATAAATGAAGAAAGAAGTCTCGTAACACTGCGGGCGACACTTTCAACTATTTTGTACCTGAAGTCGGCAAGATTTTGTTTATTTCAGGCAGAGATTGCAAAACCGATACGGAAAGTGAAAGATCGTTATCTGAGTACAAAACTTTCAGATAGATAAAAATGAATTCTTCCTAATGAGTTACTGATTGATTTATGAAAACCTTATTTGTCCAACGTTTTTGGTTATCAAGAATATCGGAGAAAAAAATATTTATGTTGATAAAGTGAAACAAAGCAAAATATAACATTGTTATGGAAAAACTAGCCAAATATCTTCGCTTGGTTGTGATTCGAAAATAAATTTTAAATGCACAATTTGAGTTTAACTGGATAATCCCCGAAAATTTCTATTGGCCCCTATCGATAGAAAAAATCTTGTTTTGAAAAAACAAACGGTAAAGAGACTTATGACTAAACGAGTTTTCAATTGTCGTTTTATAGGTATTGACCATTGGTAGTTTTAGGGTTGGAGAACCAGGTATAAAATTGTCGTCAGAAAGAATACTGGTTTCACAATACAATCTATATACAGGGTGAGACGTAATTAGCAGATAATACGTCACAACTGATCAGAAAATTGAAAATAAATGTTTCAGTTTCTGCTCCGAAGTCACTTAATTATCAGTTTCCGAATTAATTATACGTTCTGTTTTCGTATTCTCTCGACCTTCACTCGTATATAACGAACGCAATGTATATAGATTCAGTTCTCGTCGTTCTGAAATCATTTTCCCTACAATTTAAATTTAAATTTTTACTATAATTCGAATATTTACCTATTAACAATCCCAATACATATGTTCTGATCACAATGTGTGAGTAGATCACTACAAGAAAATCGAAAAAGCTATACACACTTCGATAGGCACTCGAAAATATCGAACGATTTTCAAGTAACTACCTCTCTTTACGCCTTACCATAGAATAAATTCTATATTCTATGGCCTCGACTAAAATTGCAAGGAGGTACCTTCAGTTTGGTTTTTATGATATTTTGTACCCAAAACCTGCAAAATTTGTCTATTTTCGGTGGAGATGCCGAAACCAATACCGAAGATTTTTGGCTTAGGGAAACATTCTCAATTTTATTTTTGCACCCCATAGTAAAAGTCATTTCGTTATAACCTTCTTCAATTGTTCGTGTACGTTATTTATGGTACTCAGTTCATAAACATGCACAGTACTAGGGATGACAGAAAAAGGATCGAAATAATCCCAAACTTAATCAACTTTGTGTTTGTCAAGATTGACAACCCCCATAAAAGAGTGCCAGAATTGTCCATTGAGTCACTGCTAGGTACAGGTTACGAATGCACACAATGTTGAGTAGTCTTTATGATCTTATTATGCGGCCCGCTCACGGAGACTCTGTTTCTATCATTTTATGACCGGACGTACACGCCAGACATTTCGGGAATCCACTTGGGCTTCAAAGGTACTACCTAGAAGGCCGAAGGGTATACCCGATTGACCATTCTCTGAGAGACGGAGACTCTTTTCCAGCATTCGTGCGATGCCGGAAGTAAGAAGTCCTCGTAGTGTCAGGTATTACAATTACTTCATTAAAATGTTCATTATGCTGTGCTAAATTGGACACTTTCGAATCCAAAGTACTATTTTAAAGCTAGACGGATGAAAACTGACGTTATAGGATATTCTTTAAAATCACATTTTCAAAACTTTTGCATACCATTGGTTTGTCGCAAAATTCAATTCCCTACAAAAAATGTCACAAATTTTCACTTAACTTCTCAGTTATTCGAAAAATTTTCTCTTCGCATAAATGTTGGTAACTGATGGAGAATAATTTCTTTCAGTAAAGAATGAGGAAAACATGTTTGCTTGGGTTTCCGTGGGCTAAATAGAAACCAATCATTATGGGGAACGGATCGAATGAATAACTTATGTAGCAGACGATTGAACGACAGATAGGTGTTGAATGAATAATTTAATATTTCGTCCAGTTAATCAATTGGTCAATTTGAGAAAGCTAAATTAATTAGTTCGTTTGGGATTGATCATTTGAGATTTCTCACTACGCACTTGAATTATGTCTAGGAATTACTCTCCGAAGATTAACTGATATTTTTTATTACTCAGTATTCGTACAAGAGGTTCTTGCTAATTCATTATTGAAAGATGTCGCCACTAGGCAATGATTCAAAACCGGACAGTTTAATTGTCAGTTTTAGATTATTTCGAGCATTTCAGAATCATAAGAAGTTCCCATCAAGGTGAAGAATTGAGACATTTCCATTATTTCTTATTTGTAATTTAATCGGATATATGGGCAACGACATTTGAAGTATCTGTAAAATAGAAATTCAGTGGTAGTGGAAATGAATAAAATATACATAGAGGTACATCGCCCTTGATCGATTTGAAGCTAATTTTAGTGTAGTTCGTTCACCGGTTCATAGATGGATACGTGTGTTTCAGAGAATCAAACATTTTTAACCTCGCATCTTGCGGTGAGTAGTGAGAGCTATAAAGCACTATTTCCTAGCCAGAATACCATGGAAATGTGGGATGTTCAGTATTTCATCACACTGGCTTTGCGATGAAACGACAATTAATTTTGCCTACGATTCATAGAACTAGAGAAAAACTAACATCCTACAGATTTCTGTAAATGAATAGCAAGCAGAATCTAGTTTCCCCGATAGTTCATTTAGTTGCTACTATGTGCCGCCACTAAAGTTGGAAGTAACTGCCGAAATTTTTTGCATATTTAAACTCAATGAGTATACTGAAATGGTAACTCTGTGGACCGATCCGAGGAAATCTGTCGAAAAAGTGGGTCCTAAAGAATCTTAAAAACGCGAAATTTTTAAACGGTCGAAAAGAGGTATAATCGATTCATACGTAGGTAAAATTTCGATTTTCTGGGCGATGTAGAAGTATTTTTTTTTAATTCGCGAAAATCGCGAAAAAATCCGACAGAACGAGCAATTTTAAACTCGATAAAACTTTTTTCTCAGATATCCTAGCCGTGATGTAAATATACGGATCGAAAGAGGAAAGACCAATGCAAAATAGCTAGGTATTCAAATTTTCCATAGTTTTCCCATTCCTTCAGGAAAATTGATTAAACTTTGACATTTCGACTGTAAAGCTACCCGATTTGCACTAAGTATAACTTCTAGGACTCGGAAGATCCAGGGGCTCTACTGGTATACTCTATCCGAATAATCTGGTTCATTTTTTTTGTCTTTTGTTTATTATTTTATTAAGATTTTATAAAAACCTTGCACTTTTCAAACATAGATATCTTTTAATCCTATATTACAAACGTGTAGAAAGTAAAATGAGTAATCTCATGTTTCATTTATACAGGGTGTAACTGAATAAGTGTAAAACATTTAAGGAGGTGATTCCTCATCGAAAAAAAGATAGGATCTTTCATATAAAGAAACTTCATTGGAGCATCCCTTGTTAAGATACAGCTCCTTAAGGTCAGCGTTTAAAGCGCGTAGGAAAGCTCAGCCGATAGAGGCGCCACCGTCCATTTTATGGATATCTCCATAGAACATGCACTATCACTATCAAGTTCTATGAATATCTCTCTAATCATGAATGAAATGTACAATGGCGCTCTCTATCCGAAAATCGCCGAACTATGAAATAAGCGAATTTGTGGGTAAAGCAGGAACTTTTTCCCGCCAAAATTTGAATTTGGCCATTCTCTGCCAATTCCGTATTTCAAGTTGATCTTCTGAACGAAATTATCAGTAGATTCACATTTAATCGGAAGTTCAACTATTTTCATGGGTCTTTCTGTTGAAATAAAACAGAAGCATGGGTTGGCTCATTTTATTCTATTTCTGAAAGAAAAAAAATTAACTGTCGGAATGAAATCGATTAAAATTATTTCAACAAGAACCCTAATCCTTTCTGAGTTCACCCACAAAATTTCAGTTCTCGAAGTGAAACCGTTTTCGAAATCAACTTGAAATAAAAACACACTACATTGAACGCCCACCTTAAAGGGGGTACATAAAATTTGTATAACAATTTTTTTCACAAGCACTGAAAAAGTTACAATATTGAAATTAACCTGACGTTTTGTACTACCAAAAAGACACTTAGCCAGTAATTTATTTGGTTTACCCCATGGTTGTAAGGGGTGAAAAACGCAACCCCTAAAATTTATTTCCAATGTAACTTTTTGTCTTATTATTTGTTTACCATTTAAAAATTTATTTCCGATAGCCTGTTTCATTCTAAACAAAAAATGTCTCTTGGGTTTTTTGCCCAAAATAAACCAGTAAGCAGCAAAACATTATTTTACGAACAACTACAGAGATACATCGTCATAAATGCGAACTGGATTGATTGTTATTTTGTAGTTAGTACCTGCATTAAACGATTAAAGGGTAATAAACAAAACTAAGTTATTAATAACAAAACACACAACATGTAGAAATCATAGTGAATGTTCAATATGTCTACCTTCAAACATTACGCATGCGTCTAGACGTACCCCCTTTAAGGGGCTGTATCTTAACAAGGGATGCTCCAATGAAGTTTCTTTATATGAAAGATCCTATCTTTTTTTCGATGAGGAATCACCTCCTTAAATGTTTTACACTTATTCAGTTACACCCTGTATATTTTTATTTTGGGAGAATGTATAGTAACATATTTCATAGACCCATAGTTTTCGAACATATGCTTGCGAAATGGCGGATGCGCAGGTAAACTTCAGTCAAATATTATAATTGATACTGCTAGGTGGAGTTTTCGGATTTTATTTTGTTATTTGTTAACAAAGGGAAGCTATACAGCTAGGGAAACTAGAAAACAACACAATAAATCTGGCTATGTCAAGATGTCGTATCGCTTAGTGCGAATTTTACAATAAACACACGTGTATGCTCGGCTGGAAAGATCTGATATTGCTTTGAAAGCTCGTTACATTCTGCATCGAATATTAAAGACCTGTTGATTACTGACATTAAAATTATCGGTAGTAAATGCCCGATATGATTTACATTTTTGCGCAAAGCAGATATTGCTAAATCAGTGTTCAAACCGTAATATTATGTTGCTATAAATGAAGAAGTATTATAGCCTATAGGTTTATCAAATTAAGATTCAATCGATATTTCATATTATTTTATTCGATAATGAAATTTTAGGTTTGCATAGTACCTAACACGTATATGTTTTTCTTTCTTTTGGTATCAAGTTAAGACTATAGAAAGAGGAGACCTGCGCCTTCCAATAATAAATAGTGAAGCCAATTTTTAAAATCATTCTATACTATACTGAACTGGTAACTTGGTGGACCGGCCAGAGGGGATCTGCTGAAAAGTTGCGAAGCTGCGATACGGTGAGGAAATTTTTAAACGGTCGAAAAGAGGAATAATCGATTCATACATGGGTAAAATTTCGATTCTCTAGGTGAAGTAGAAGTATTTTTTTAAAATTCGCGAAAATGGCAAAACAAATCCGACAAAAAAGAGCTATTTTAAACTGGATAAAACTTTTTTCACAGATATCCTGGCCGTGATGTGAATATACGGATCGAAGGAAGAAAAGTTAATGCAAAATAGCTTGGTATTTATATTTCCCATAATTTTTCCATTTCTTCAGGAAAATTGATCAAACTTTGACATTTCGCCAATAAAATCACACGAGTTCTACGATGAGTATAACTACTTAAAGTGTAGATCTGCTGGCCCATACTAGTTTTATACTATACTGAACTGGTCAGAACTAAACTGAGTAACTGTACTACTACGGAATCAAAATGTAGTAGACATTTTGCAACGTTGTGACATTCTTTGAATTTTCAAATAAATCAACTCTCAATCAAAATGAATTTTGTGAATTCTTCACATTGCACATAGTAAAGTATCGGAATGTTCGCGAAACGGCTCGTCTCAGATTATGGACACGTTATGGCAGCACCGTTTTTGAATATGTGGCCAGTTCATCAAGGGATGTTGACTATTTTTTGGAAATGGTTTTAATTTGTAGAGAAGCCCTACACAAATACGAAAAGAATATTTTCATGGGAAAAATATAGCAATTACCAATAAAAAATGCGTAAATATAAAAAATTTTCAAAATTCCCGCTGAAACGCTCCATACTGTCGCGTGATTATGATTATGTCACTATACCGTAAACAGGCTTCGCCTTCTGTCAAAGCGAATTGATCTTGTCTCCATTATGTTCAAAATTGTAGAATATCGTTTTCGTAATAACAAATAACCGTAAAATAGTTCCCTGGTGATACGTTTTACTCTCTTCTGTTCTTCGTAAGTTCGTATTCATAATGACATATAGGTTACAGTTAGGTTATAGGTTAGCTTGTTTACGGAACAGTGACGTTACGTATTCTGATCGGTGTTTGCCGTCACGTGATAATCGGTGATAGATAACACAATTTAAATCAACTTTATTTAATTTAATTAGAGTAATTAGATCACTAAAATATTTAAGTATTTCAAAAACTACCTTCAATGTGGAAAACCTCAATTTATATGATTTTGTAACATGTGTCAACATCCCTATTTCGTACCGCTTTTTTAATTTTGTGTTAATCATGACCATTTGAACAGTGTTTTCATCACGATATCGCGTTTCATTGCGTGAACAAAGTGAGATTTGGATTTATTTCTGAATATTATCAGCAAAATACTTGGAAAAAATGGTTTGTTTGTGATAATATTGGACTAAATCCACAGGTATGTTCTACTCATATAATTTTTAGTAACAGTGACGTAGATTCTTCGATTTTTAGAATTTCACTTTTCAGGTTCCCTTCTGATATTGAGAGGAGGAACATTTGGTTCTGAAAGTTTACCTTACTCAGAATCTGTTCTAATGTTCGGAACATTGTATCAATTCGTCAGAAAGAGTTAATTAATTCACTTGTAATTTTATTCCCATTCGTCAATACCGTTAACACCACGCCACTGGTCTTTTCAAAGTGTTGCCACGGCAGTATTCAATGATATTGCTATCCTTTATGCTATCTTTGTTCCACTCATTGAAAATTGACTAAATTCTAGCATCACCAATTCTCGAATTTATGCATGAGATGCTTAGTCATCTCTTTCTATGGTCTAAGGTATCTACGTATCGTTCACAGTTGAATTATTTCAACATGAATAAATTTCCGATCGATTTTGGAGAGGCTATGTGTTACTTTTCACTAGAAGACTCATATTTTTCCGTGAATTAAGAAACTAAGAGAAATTTGACTTGACGTTCCATCTGCATTTTCACGAATTGATTAAATTCTCCTAGATTCCGTTCTGAACACCGATTTGCATACGTATGGTGCACGATCGTCGGGATTTTCGTCTTTCAGAGGCAAGGTCGACCGTTATGACGTCTCAACAATCTGACAATGGTAATGAGTTGCAATTCGCCGATGTTGCCGCTGGAACCTTGGCCCAGAAACGAAGGATTTCTTCCTCGATTTCTGTCGTCCAAATCCCACCTAACGGAAGCCGTTCCCGTGCTCTCTGCGTTCGCACCCGATTAAAATGGCGGATCTGTTGAGAAACTCTGGAGGAATTATCTGTATTTCTGAGTGCCGATTGCTTAACGACTTGTTTTCGTTGTAAGGATATCTCCGTGTTGTTTTTTCCTGCGATGCTGTCGTTTATTGGTTCCTCGTTGGGTTTTGGGGAGATCGTGATGAGATTTAGAACCAACAGGTGTGGAAATCAATATGTTCGAGGATATATTGAAAAATTCTTAGCCTACTATAGAACCAAACAAAATTTCAATGTCTGCAAACTAGTCCTCCCAAGCTTTTATTACCTCCTCGTTGTAAGAAAATTTACGACCTTTTAAACTTTTTTTTCAGTTGAGGAAAGGGATGATAGTCAAACGGAGCCAAATCTGGTGAATAAGTGGGGTGTTCTAGTAATTTTAACCCTAAATCACAAATTTTTTGCATGGCAACATGAGATTTGTGTACTGGGGCGTTATCCTGTGAAATCAAAATACCCTTGGATAGCTCTCCGCCTCTTTTCTCTTCAATTTTTTTCCGTAGAGTGGTCAGTAATGTCGAATAGTAATCACCGGTTATTGTTCTGCCATTATCCAAAAAATCAAACATGATTACTCCATGGCAAGCCCAAAAAACTGAAGCAAGAACTTTTCCAGTAGATTTTTGGACACGAAACTTCTTAGGTCTTTGAGAACCAGAGTGTCGCCATTCCACCGATTGTTGCTTTGTTTTTGGATCGTAGAAATGTACCCAAGTCTCATACATAGAAACAATTCGGTTTAAGAAGTCTACATCGTTTTCAAATCGAGCACAGATCGAACGCGATGCTTCTATCCTTGCACACTTTTGGTCAACATTCAAACATTGGGGGATCCATTTTGCAGAAAATTTTCTCATGTCCAAATTGACGCGAACTATATAATGAACGCTTTCGTATGAAATCTTCAGTGCTTCAGATATCCGTTTTAGCCCAATTCGTCGGTCCGATAAAATCATGTCATGAACTGGCCTTCCCGATCGGTCATCATCTCCAATGTAAAATTTACCTCTTTTGAAGCTTGCAGCCCAATTTTTCACGGTCGCATACGAAGGACATTGATCATGATCACCAATGGTATTAAGCATATCTTAGTAAATCTGCTTACCTCTCAACCCTTTTGAATACAGGTACTTATCGCGTAACTCTGGTTTACTTTTTTGACGTCGAACTCTACACTGACACTTCTTATAAGTTATTGTTCGTTGATATGGTATCGCAATATTTTGTTTATGCATGGAACTGGTCTAGGCTAACTAGATATCAATACATCCTCGTAGAATTGCTATTTGATGAAACCACAATATATTTGATGTTTCAGACTTCACCTTGCGTTCTCTGCATCATTGTAGTTCAAATTGGTGGTTACAAAATCACGCGAGAAGAGTTGCTTGCCAGAAGCGAGGGCTGTAGTTTATTTTTCAATCATTTCTCCAACCATTGTTCTTCGAATTTGACTTTTATTGAACTAATTTTTATGTTGGTAATTATGAGTTTAAATCCAATTATGTATTTCTTTGACTGTTGATTGATTGGGTAGGTTATGACCTCTGTGGCATTGCTTGTTGGATGTTGATGATGAAAACCATCAACGGCACATTTTTGATCATAAGCAATCCGCAATTTCTGACTCTAAAGCCGCGTCCCTGAATTACCCAAACATTAATCATCGAAGTCCCGGACAGGATTCGAACATGGGTTCCGTTCCAGAACGGAAAGCCCTGGAGATCACTGATAAGTCGCATCAATGGTTAGGTAACATGACCTACTCAATAACTCGTTGTACTCCGATCTGCCTTATCTCGCCGATGGTTCCGGATACTGTTCCTCAAGTGAACGATCCCCGGTCCGCCCAGGCCTGTATATCAGCATACTACTGACCGTATGATTGTCATGCAAGCAACAATGTCGATGACCCATGGCTAGGAAACTGCTTCCTTTGATGAAGAGTACTTGTGTATTGAACTCGCGAAGGTGAAACGAGTTGGAAAACGGTGTCACAGAAAGGAATAAATGTGAAAATTTGTCGATGAAATTTATATTTTAACTTCATCGAATGGATGCGATCAACATGTAGAACAATAGCATTCAAAAATAGAAAAATTGACACCTTTTTCCAATGAGGCTTTTATATAGGAATTTCGATTGATAGATTTGACTTATAACCATTGGTTTTCTTTTCGAAGAATGTATTAGTCCACGAAGGTTCAATTTTCCATTTTCTGCGAAAAAATGCTCATCATTGGTCTTCCACTAGACCAGTATTTCACATTTTTCGATTTCTATTGCCTATTCAAATGGTAATGAAACCTTTTGTCCGCTATTTATCGATCTATTCATTGTATTTTTGTGTTGAGTGAAGTTCATAGATTAATCGGTGGGATTCATTCACATCTATTTTCATGCCATGTATGTAGAATATGATCGTCAATTGATGGCCCATATATTCCATGCGGGTTTGTTTGGTTACCTTATTCGCAATAAGTATTGCTCAATAGGAGAAATAATCTTTCTTCCGAAAGTTATATCCTGTCACAGGGTTCACACCAATGGGCTATTTATTATTTTTCTAATATTGTCGGCTCTTCATGATTGGAACTCTATATTTTTTCTCGAAGCTACCTCTGCAAAAAGTTCACACAGGAATTATAATAGGTTCAGTTTTTTGGAAAAACAAAAAATGGTCACCATAATCACCGGTTAATTCTTGAAGGGAATTATGCGTGTGCCTTTTGAGGTTAGAGGAAAGCGCTTCTGTCCAATTTAATCGATTCATCGAAAAGATGTCGCCTATAGCATTCTTCAACAACAAGAGATTAATATTCCACGTGTAGCGCTCCTTTATCATCTCTAAACGGTACAAATTTTTTGTTTCCGCTTTCGTAGTTAGCCGATATAATACCTTAGTATAATAATAACGTCGATAGTGGGTGTAAACGCACACTTATCCAGTTTCTCAAACCAAACCTCTCCGAATTGTTAATTAGTGTGAGCGTTATCTATTGGAATAATAGAAATAACAGGGGGTTATGATGAATCAGTGAAAATAAACAAATATGTAGGATTTATTCACTTAATTCAACCTAAAGAACTTGATTGGGTGGAAAATCCCGAATTGTCGCTGTATTCAAAATCTCAGCACCTGAAGAGATGGACGCAGCGGACCAAACGGACACAGATAAGGGAAGCGACATCTATTCTACAAGACCAGAAATAATGTACATTTCGAAGATTGCAAGAACACAGGAAACTTTCATAGCAAGCGCACCTATAACAAACTGGTGAACCGTTAGATTTGGATGAGGGAAGTCTGTCATGGTATGGATCAGAATGACTTTAGAGAATAACAGGATTGAAAACGATATGGCTATAGCAACAAAGGGTTCATTGCAACTCCTTTAACTTCATCAAAACGGAACAAGAACAGATAATCTATATTATTATGTAATTTCTCGAACTGAATTGTTATATCATTACCCTGCATCCCCATGGTAGCAACAATTGAAGAGAGCACATGCTCCGTTCTTGTTTGGACTCATCAATAGACATAATAATAAGATATATTGGAATCAAATTGAAGCTGGTATATAATTTGTCATGATGCAAGGACTGTTGAGATGTTCTTCATAATATATGATAAAAAAGGATAAATACTTTATTGAATACTAGCTGTGACCACACGAATTTGTCTGGGCATTATATAATATTCAGCAATATGCCTTATCTTTTAGCGTCCGGTAGTAGAATCCCATTAGAGTTGGATTTTCTAAGCACAATAAGTCAATTCGAATTACATGAACATTGATCAGAGCATCAGTATAATTCTTCAGGCTTTTGATTTCAAGAAGTTTAATTATTTATCCCATTAATAAGTTCATTACTGTCGTACAGAATATAGATTCTAATAATTTTATAATATGTACGTTTGGTAATAAAGTAAAGTCAAAAATTGACGTGGGGACCTTCCTTTTTGGCTCTGTTGAAATCTATTCTCAGGGTCATGTTTGAATGGCAGGTGCACAGGAAAGAACAACCCAACAGCTGTGAATGCCTACCTACAATTTTCTATAAGATCAGAGAATCCCATACATGTAGTTCCTTCTACATTAAATCATCTATATGCGAACCCAAGTTTTCTCTTCTATCAAATCTTATTTTTACTTGGGACAACTTATATTTACAGAATATCATTCTCTTTATTTGCTGGGTCAGTTTAATTGTCTTCTCTAAGCCGATCATTTTCAGTTACATTTTCAAATCCATGTCTTCCAGTCTAGTAAAATCCATCTGATCATTTCCAATTCAACTGGACTTCTAAAACATCGTCTTTCTATCGAATAAATCTACATTTCTACTTAAAACTCATTTGGATTTCCCAATTTTATCTTTAATTGGTACGGCAAGACTCTACTCGACTCGGGTCAGCTGTTCCTGAGCATAAAATAAATATTTCAAATCAAGTTAAACCAGAATGTTTCAACCCGAGCTATGCGGTCCCAAAATAATCTTATCTCCTGGAGACAGTTGTTGACTTCTAGGTACCACAATAACCGACATAAAGTACCTATATTGTCAAGGACTTTTCAGTTTGTATTTATTATCTCAGCTACTTTTCAGCTGGGTTCTCGTTTTCAACTATCAGGTTTGCGGTTATTATTGGTTACTTTTTAGCTATAACATTGTCTTCTTATCTGAATTTGGCGATATCATGTTGTTTATTCAATTTGTCTATCGTGTTTATTCATAATAATTTCTCAAAAGTTCTGTGTTGTTTTCCATTTGATTTTATCCAATCAAGATTCTGTTTTTATTTATGGGATTCTTCTCTTTTTGTAGGCAACTAATATTTCTGATTCTGCGTACTTAAATGATTGTAAATTCCAAAAACAAAGTGTATGTATTATTGGGGTCACCAATCACCAAGTTGAATTACCTATTGACACATCGCTCTAATCAAATAGATATTGATTCCTTTTGGTCACTGTTTATGCTTTACTCATTACTCTAACATTGCATCTCTCACAGATAAGAGAAAATGATACTGCGAAAACAAATTAAACCGAAAATTCTTGCTTTTTTCGGAAGTGAGCTTGATGTCTTCATTTTATATTTGTTTTAGAATACACTGAAGTCCTCTGCAGTTGATTGTTCTTCATACATCTTGGTTTTTGCAGCTGCAGTACCTGGGAAACCTTCAAGGATCGGTTCATATCAACGATTGCATCCTTTACTTTCTTCTATGATCTTCTAAAAATCCAGTGGGATGTATAGAAATAACCAGAAAACGTGTTCAAGTAGGTGGTAGACTTTTGCAACTAAGATTTGACCTGTGCCTCACTAAGACTTTTATTGGTTTATCGGATACGAGATCCACACTAAGCAAAAGACTTACCTACCGACCACGTTTTATTCAACCCTCAATACTTTCTTCAAAAGCAACCTTATAACTTGATCTGATTCACAGATAAAACCAGATATGATCACAAAGGAGAAAACAAACTAAGAAAAATCAATTCAAATAATTTATTGAATGTATATTAATATGTACTCAGAGATATCTCCCTGATGATAACGAGTGAAAAAAATCACCAGAATATTACAAATGGTCCAGTATTACCAATTGTACACTTGCAAAGATAATGGACACACTTTGTCCCTGAGAACATGTTCGATCCCGAAGAAGCCGTTATTGGGATTTCTATTAGGACAAATGAGATATTTAGTACCTAATTATATTGATATTGAAGATTCGTTATAAAAGTGAAAGCTCTACGAAAATTGGCAAGCGTTAACCACGTTGATCAACTTGATAAAAACTGGGACAAAGGAACTTCCCAGGAAATTATTTATTGGTTCGAAAGGAAGATGTTCTCCGTAGCAATAGAGATGCTGTTGGATTTGGTTTGTAGTCCTAGTACATTTCCATTATGTGGCTATTAGTAGATCTTAACCTCAATCTTGATTATTCTTCATGGGAAACAACATGAATTTATGATTCAGTTATTTCTAAAGCCTTGTCGAGATGTTATTTGTTAGTTATGGGACTATTTCGGGAACTACTTTTATATTGCAGCCAGCGATTGGACATACCTATTTATCTTGGTGTCCTTCTGACATCTTGATAATGGTTATCATAGTTTTAGGAATAAAGTGGATCTTACAGGTCTCCACGTTGAGGAAAGTATTAAAGTCATGGTATACCACGTCGGATGACTTACCGAGGTGGTTTCTTCATTTAAATATCAGATGTTTCCACTTTTGGATAGTTCAAAACGAAAAATTCCGCACAAATGTCGGATCATTTCACATTGTTTGTTTAGTGCCTTACACCATCACTCGACCATTGCCGAATTGGTCAACCACTTGTTGGGAAAACGATAAAAATAAGTCACAGAATCATTATACGGCCACCATTACTGTAAACATATAATCTGACATTTGATCAAAATACGCGAGAATGCGTAATACAGCACTGTAGATCGGCGCAAGAAACACATATTTGGTTTATTAAAGATTTCACTTTACAGCCGTCTTCCCCTTGAAAGTGGACGTTGCCATATGTTCGGAATAGAAGCTTTGCGGCGCCACTGTCGCTGATACAGGTTTCTCTTTTACTGTGTTTATTGCGGCGCAACTGAATATTCACTATTGGAAGGGAACAAGGTGATAGCAACCATCTTTGAAATCTCCAATTTTTCCCTATTGATCACACTGCTGAATAAATTATCGAAGAGGAAAAGTTGAGTCTTGTGTTCTAAACATTTCTGATGCATTCTTGTCCAGCCGTGATTAATAAATCCCACCTAAATGCGTTCTATTGGTGTCTGAAAATGCCACCTTTACGTCCACCTGAAAAAACAGAGCAGTGGCTCCTTTCACGGCTAGTAGATGGCGCTCTAACGCATGAAATTCTACTGGTATCGCTATTGATTGATCTCCATATACGTTTCAACATGATATCCCAACGAATAATTGTGGCAAGGTATCTGTAACTTCCTCAATATAAACGAAACCTAATTCGTGGATAATCAGTTATAGCAAATTTAATTTCAGTGGAATCTCTCCGAAGCTCCAACGATTCGTGGCGTCGTATAGGGTTAACTGGAGCAACCATTTGAATAAAACCCCTTGAGGGTTGTAACTCTGGATCTGACAATAGATCCAAACAAAGGGATTAATATTGGATTAACGTAGCACGACCACAAATTGGTAATGGAATTTCTAATTCGCGTGTAAGATATCGATTCGAACGATTTGCTTCGAGCCAATTTCAGAGCAATTTGAATGTGTGTTCTTTCAGGATCGAGTTGTTCCTGGCGAATTGCAATTGAAAGTATACAATCGGTATATAACATTATTTTCAAGTTTTCAGATACCCCTGAAAATGGCGTCTAAACTAACCTAATCCCATTTAGGTTATAACACACAAACTACGATTAAATTATCACGTGATATCAGTTGGTTGCGGACACGTTTGACAGTTTTATGACCCTATAGGTAAAACATACCATTTGTTCACGTTGGTGTAATCCACATTTCCGCTGATAAAAGAAAAAATCCAATAGCTCAGTTGCTGTTTTTTCGATTCTATAATGAAGCATGAAGCTGATGTACTTGCTTGAGTTGAATACACCAAAATTTTCTAAAATGCTAATTTTAAGGAGGGTTGTGATAGTAATTTCGTATGTATGGGTTTGTAAATGAAGTCTTTTATCTGTTCAACAGGAGTGTTTGTGTATCTTCAAGGGGAAGACAAGATTAAAGCTGGGGAAAACCCTGACAAAATTCAGTAGAGTTTGTTCCTTAGGATCGCAGTTGAATGTCAGTGAATTTGTGATAGAATTAAAGAACTGAAGCAATGTTCTCGTTTGAATATCATTTCAAATTGCTACTTCGAAATAATATAACATGAAGAGAAGATAAAGTTTATTGGGTGATTTGTCAGCAGCTGTTCGTTCCATAATCATTTACAATTTATGAGGACATACAACTGTTCATCAAATATCGAATTAGTGCATAATGTATACGAACAGGATCGAACAATAGTTTATGAAGTACCTACATTACTACCCACCAGAAATATTTTGTTACGTTTTCAATGTAAACCGCCCCTGCAATTGAAGATTATTTATGTAGAAATCTTTGTACTCAGATATCAAGCGATAGTAGTTTTTGATATTATAATTGACGAGTTACGGTGTCCTCGTTTTTTGAGAAAAGAATATAAAAAATGAAGCAGGAGGATCGAGTCTCAAATACCGGATCATTTGTGTCGAAAGGGTCCTTTTGTTTTAAAGGATTCTAGCACAATCAACGTATCATATGTCAACGAACAGATGTTAACGAAACTTTTTGATACTACATATTTGTTATTCATTATACTTACTCATTGTTCTCAGTTTGTAGGAAATGGAAGTTGATTTACCTGAAAAAATATAGACTGTTATTTTGAGTATATTGTAGATTTCAGTGCGAATTTTTCATTAATTAATTCTCCTTGAATTTATTCCTCAATACTCTTATATTATAAATAACTCACTCAAATTCGGTATATTCCCTAAGCAATTGAAGCTGGCACTGATCCATCCCATTCATAAAAAAGGCGATGAGGAATTATTTGGGAATTACCGTCCCATAAGCATTTTGTCTAGTTTCTCGAAGATATTTGAGCATGTTGTATGTAGAAGACTAATTAATTTCATGAATGACTGTAACATCTTTTCTGGTGCACAGCATACCATCTTCGAGGAAGATCTACACAGACAGCTATCTAGGAGTTCACAAAGTTAATAACAGACCTGATAGAACAAGACAACTTAGCGGTGGCCCTTTTTATTGACCTCACAAAAGCCTATGACTGCTTATCGAGACCATACCATATTGAAAAAACTCGAAGTAATGGGAATTAGAGGCAAGGCATTATTGTGGTTGGAATCCTACCTAACAAATAGGAAGCAGAGAGTTGAAATCAAGAAATCTGGAGTAAAAGCCAAATCAACGATAGAGGAATATCAACATGGGGTGCCACAGGGCAGTGTATTGGGACCGGTGTTGTTTATTCTGTTTATTAATTACCTTTATAACATCCTTGAAGAAGATTTATTATACATTATTGGATATGTAGATGACACAAACGTACTAGTTGGAGGTGAATCATGTGCTCGCATTGCCGACAGGGTTTCCGTTGTTTACAAACTTATTAAGGAATGGTTAGACAAGAATCAACTCTGCATCAATGAAAACAAGACAACTGCAGTCCTGTTCTCTACAGATAGGAGCAGAAAAAAAATCGATCAAGTGGGAATTGAAAATAAAGTAGTTGTTTTAGATCAGTTCAAATTTCTGGGAGTCTATATTGATCAATATCTGAAATGGACACACCATATTGAATGGCTCAGTAAGAAATTGAGGTCCTTATGTTTCGGCATGAGAGTTTTGACTAATTATGTAGGAGAGAGTTGCCATAAAAAAGTTTATTTCGCAAGTTGGGAATCAGTTGCTCGTTACGGCATTATGTTCTGGGGGGCTAGTACCAGAATGAAGTATTTCTAATTCAAAAGAGAATAGTAAGAATCATGTTTAAAATGGGATACCGTGATTCATGCCGAGGTGTCTTCAAGAAGAATAACATACTTACTTTAAATGGAGTTTACATTTTGGATTGTTCAAAATTTTTATTTAATAAGGTTTGATCTTCAAGTCAATAATAGATACCCGATGAGAGCCAGAGATTTTCATTATCCGATACATCGTCTTACTCTAACAGAGAAGCATCCACAGTATATGTGCATAAAATTATTTAACCACTTACCACAGCAGCTGAAGGTTTTTGGGTCTAACAATAGTTATATCCGAAACATTAAAGAATTTTTGATTAATTTGGAACCATATTCTCTTAATGAAATTTTCAGCAGATTTTAGTTAATTTTCAATGTTTTGACGTCACTCGTTTGCATTTTATGTAATGTAAATTGCTATATGAAATAAAGGATTATTTATTTATTTACTTAATCTATTCAATCACCCATCATTATTTAAATACAGTATGAAATTTTCGAATAAATCCTATAATTTTCTGTTCGGAAGTATCATCCCAATTTTACTGAAACTTGTATGCAATTTACGAAATTTAATCGCTTTTTTTATTGAATCTACTTAAGCCGACCTTGAGATAAAACAAGGTAAGCCCACTCTCAAAAAACCGGAAATTAATATGCAAATGAATTCATTGTATTTTCCTTCAGCCATTTATGACTATTGTTCCATTCAACATTACTCCTAACGTTCATGTGTATTCATCCGTTGAATATTGGCTTCGATAACAGTTACTGTTGCTAATGATTTTCGTTCGTAAACGTGATCGTTTTGAGAATTTCAAATGTGTTTATCCTACTTGTTTTGATCAAGAAGCAACCACTACCTTTTTGACAACATTTTAGCTAGAGATTTGTTCGCAGAAATGTTATTATATTTTTTCTATACTATACTAAAATGGTAACTCTGCAACCGACCCAAGGGAATCTGTCGAAAAAGTAGGTACAGAAAAATCTTAAAATCAGATTCAGATCCATACATGGGTGAAATTTCGATTCTATAGGAGGTTTAGAAGTTTTTTAAAAAATTCGCGAAAAAATCTGGCAAAAAAGGCAATTTTAAACTGCATAAAACGTTTTTCACAGGGTAATCATATTCTCAATAATTTTCCCATTTCTTCAGGACCATTGATCAAACATTGATATTTAGCCCAGAATATCACCCGATTTGCAGAGATCTACCGACAAGGATAACTAGAAAGATCTAGGGGCTCTACTAGTTTTACATTCCAAAATGAGAGGAAGTTCATCAGAGCGTACTCTGAAATGTCGTTTTAACATGACGTCGGTAGCATTCTTAGAAATAAAAAAATTCAGACTATTTTTTAAGGAATGATTCGTGGACAAAGTTAAGAATTCTACTTGCATGTTATGGTTGTTTTCCACTTAGTTGATTTACCAGACTCGGTTTCGCCTCATTTTGTTGACTTTATCCGCGGGAATAATAGCCCTCATAATATGCTGGATGAATAATAAAATAGTGGAAGGGAGAGAGATAGAGAGAGAGAAATGTAATTCAAAACTTATCAAAGGGCCATCGACCAGGGCCTTCCGCCTTAATATACTACATTCACTGATTGGAGGGCTTGAATGAGAACTAGGTTTGTACAGAATAAGGAACACGTCAGTATTATCAACTTTGCATGGTTTAATTTCAATTTGCAAGAGTTTGGGTAAATTATAATCATAGCTCATTCTCTTGAAGCCGACGATAAGTGTACATAAATTCAGTGCTTTATTTGTATCTGCCGACACAACATTTGAGTTGTTCACCTTCTGCCATCGACACTTTGATATAAATCGTTTTATCGGGAGCTTAATGTGTGCCTTGTTGCCATTCAGCAATTTCCATGTAGTCGTGAGTGTTGGACGTAGGAAATAAAGCGGAGCGATGAATAATGAACGTATGACTTCCACTAATCGTTCGCGTTTGGATAGAGGGTTTTCATTACAGGAAATGTTGTCGGAGAATTCGTTACTAAGTTTTTCATGTCTTTTATAATTTTACTTTTTATATTATATTAGTTGATTTTACTGTAAAGGATTTTATGACACTCTGTGTTTACTCGGAAGTATGTTACGCCCTATGTTTTCAATTTTATTCTATTTTAGCCTTGAAGAGACCAGAAATAAAGGTCGAATCGGCATCTCATGAAGGATTTTAATGTCCCCAGTCCTCGTAGCCACTACATATTTTTCAAATAAGTTCAGTTTTTTTGACAGTAATTGTTGACGTCGTTGATAACATTGGCGATTTAAAATCAATCTGCCTTTCGAAGTTGTGACCTTTTCTTAGATTTTTACTGACACCAGTCAAGAGAAAGATCTGCAAGAAATGTAACTGCTGATAATGTAATAGTTCATCATTTTCAGTTTTTGAAAGCATAGACACATATTTGTTGAACAAGATATTTTCTCGGAGTAATTCCGCTTATTCAGGCCAGATGCCTGGTCCTTCTAGAGTTGCTTTCTTGCCTTGAACCATTGAATTTGGTAACAATTGCAGAAGCCGAATCTGAATTAACTAATTATTCCCTGAAACATTTAAATTGATGTGTAAAAAGTTATTTCACCGCTCATAAAATTTTATTCAATTTAATTACTGTTTGTTCTAGCCCGAGCAACTCTACGTACATCGTAACATATCTATGTCGATTGTTTCAAATGTCATGTTATCCTCCCACGCACTATCCGCCACGTTACGCCAGTGCCGTTCCGCCCTTCTTCCTTTCAGCAACGTTTTGCGTGGGAGTTATGACGTAGCACCAAACTATGACGTAGCTGCTACGTAATTGATTGATGGCTTGAACCCCACCGCCGATACGTAACTCACTCCAGCACGGTAGGATGTGGACGCTTTACTCTTTCGCCTTTCGAATCAATTTGGACGTTGATGCACAGGATCTTGAGTGGGTGTTGAAGGACCCTTTGACGGATCTTTTGATATTTTTTAGGAGTGGTAGCGTAGTTATCGAGATTTATGGTCCATATTGTGTTGTATGAGGCATTTCGGTCGGAAAAAGATGTCTGAAGCATTACTGTTTCCTGGAAGGAAGATATGTTTGTATCGTTTCTGGGAGAATATGCATCATCAGTGACGGCTGATTTCGCCCACCAGAGGGCGTTAAGGGTTACGAGGTGGGCGAAAGGGAGTAATGAGAGAATGAAGGGATGATTGACGTTCTTGTGGGAGGGTGCTTGATCGCAAGAGGAATTGATGATTACAATTCATACGAGAATGATCTGCGAATGGGAGTATTTCATCGGTTGTTCTTCGAAGGGTTATTGAACTGTAAAACGGTGCTTTTTTATGTGATTGCATGAAATGCGATTTCTGATCCCCTGGAATTCATATTCAGAATAATTTTCAATTAATCATGCTGAGCCAAAACGAATAGATGTGGAATCCAGAACTTGTTGAAGTTAATCATAGTTAAAGACCGAGCAGAATGAATCTCGGGAATTTACCCGAATTGAGCTCAGTCTTCAGTCTAAGCAGACACGTGGTCTCATGTACCTTGTGGTGGAAGTACGTACAAAATGACAAATGGTTTTATATCAGAGGCATAACTTCTTATTAGTGAATCACAGTACTGTCATATTCTACACCAATGATCTTTCTCTTTTTCTCTATAAAATCGTATCAACATTTATGAAGTAAAAGTAACAAGAAATTAAATATTCTCAGATAAATTGGGATAAACGAAAATAAAAAAAATAAAAACGACATACAGGCAAAAGGCAACAGTAGTGTTGCAACTATAGTTACAAAAGTTGGCAAATGAAACGCTTGGTTCTTCTAGGAACATCAGTACAAGATGCTCGAGTCCAATGCAAGCAATTAATGCATCGGAACCAGTCTTCTCCAGGTTTAGATTGGGAAGAGAGATCATAACAATAGATACATGGACAGTCGTCTTTATCATCCCGAAAGTTGCTATCAACAGATTATACTTCATGTAATGTCTTTTTCAAATAATGCCCTAGTAGGGACTTATCTCCTTCCCTTGGAGGAGATGTGGGCGCATTTTGATTTGAACTGAGTACTTTTTTCAGTCTTCGGCTCACGTTTGCGTTGTCCACTTTATCCTTCAGGGACTGGAGTAATCTCCTCATAGGAACAGCGAGAGTAGGATGGGATGCATCGCCTTAATTAGCTGCAGACGAATGTTTTTGTTCTGAATATGCAAGTCCAGGTTATTTGTTTGCTGTTGGAGCCTGAGATGAATTGTCTTGCTTTTGTCCGATAGATAGTGTTAATTCAGCTGAAATACCTGTGTCATTTTGTCCGTTAACTGTATATGCCATTTTGTCAATAAAAGAAGAAATATATCGAATGAATGCAAAAAGTATATTGAACATTCAAAAAGCTTCTTGAATACAATGACAAATAAGTAAAGTTTGAAATGAATGCAACATAAATTGAAAAAATGGTGAGCCACTTGGGCCGTATCATGATAGTACAAACTACAAACTCAAATTATGATGCCTATGTCATTCTGTACATATATGTATGTCATTTTGCACGTATTTCCTCTACTATTTATATGCCACCTTCTTGAAAATGGAGCAGGTGGAATAGTTATTTAAAAAATAATGAGGATCCGTGAAATTAATAATTAACATGTCGATTTCCGTTATCGTAATCTTTTTGCGCGTTAGGAGCGTTATCATTCTGTCCAAATATCTGTAGAACGATTAGGTAGGATTCACGGATGAAGAATCGGTTATCAAATTTAATTCTGTCTATTTAGTATCTACTGAATGGTGTCTTCATGTTGTAATATGTATACTCCATTCACTTTTATTTAATCACATAGGAGGTCATGGTTTCGTTTTCAGGAGTTGGTGCATCTGATGAAAAGCACAGAACATATGATGAAAAGTCAGTGCGCGCACAGAATTTCGTTAATGACAAAACGACGTTGCCAGTATCTTTGTTTACATCAGAGTAAAAGTATCAAAGATATTCTACATTGTGTTAGGTTTACAAATTGTTCGCAGGTTTTTGGTATATAATTTTTCGTCGAATATCCAAGATTAACGTATGTTTATTGTTTTTAGCACCAGTTTGGAGCGTGAGGACGATTTTCAAGACCAGGACGAATGTTTACATTTCGAGGTTAAAGGGGTACACGGGAATTCCGTTGAAAAAGCTGTTATTTGGACAGATATCGCAGTAGATGGATCGGATGGAGCCTCTTGAGGTCGATTAGGATGATATTTTTCAGGTTTTCCAAGAAATTTGGCGATATCTGAGCAGATTTGCAAAAGTTAGGTACCTCACTAATGAGGTGGAACTTAGACCTAATTCTCCTATAAGAAACGCCTTTCAAAGGTCGAGATGGTGAAAAATGTCTTCTTTAGATGTTGTTTGAACAAAGGCAGCCGAGTTTTATACCCCAACATTGATTTTAAGAAAGTTATCAACAAAATAAAATTGACATTATTCTTGATTCTTGTAATTACCCATCAATTCATCTTATATCTTTGGGTTGATTTTTTTTAATGAATTCTTGATTAGAATCAACAATTGATGTCGTCAAGTCTTGAACTTTCAGTTCAAGAGGGTAATAAACATTAAATCTTCACAAGCATGCATATGAAAATTATGTGAAAGCAATGCAATTTTCTTCCATGGCGAAAAATAATATATTTCAACAGTGATCTCTTGTACTTTTCATGCAAATAACTAGAAAAGGAATCCTTTCTATCAATTCATATAAACGTTAATTGTTTTCGTCCGTCTGATTTTTTCCAATTCATTCATTTTCCGAATAAATTCACATTCTGAGAAATACGCTAAGAATGTAGAAAGGGCAACATAGTGTTGACTTGGAACATAAAAATATTTTGAAAAACGTCATAACTTCGATACAGAGTGGAATGCGTCAAAACAGAGTGGAATGTGTCAAATTTCCAAGGCCAGAGTTGTGATTTTATAATTGTGAATGGAGTATATATTGGAATGCTCCTTTTTTGTTGTTTTCAATGTGCAGAAAATGCAAAATAAAAGAAGTTAAACAAATATTTGCATACTCAATTACATATTACCTGTCGGTAATCGGTCAGTCAAATTGAACCGTCTCAGACATTCGGAGTCCCTGTTGGAATAATACATAACAAATATGTTGTGTGGAACCTGATTTGCTTATCCGATTTCACGGAATTATTCGCTTGTGAAATGTAATTTTCATGAAGAGAAAATTGAGCGATTACACCGATCTCAACGTAAGCAGCCGAAGCTATCGAATAACATAACAAATCATCATCGAACAGTTCAGTTAAGCGGTAATATGTAGTTGAAACCAATTATAAACTTCAATTTCGGCGGACATGGAAACTTTCCAGGTTCAGCATCGGGAGTTTCGGGAGAGGCAATAAATCTTTTTATCTCTTCCTCGCTCCACTTTGAAAGGCCCATTTTCTGAAAATTGAGTTCGATTCAGCCGTAAACTTGGCAGCAGGATCTCGGTTTCGGCTAACCTGCATGTGGCACATGAATTGCTATAACTCGATAATACACAATATGTCAGTTTCTGCAGATATTCTATCGATTACTCGCGAGAAATTAAAATCGGCATTGGTGCATTTCAGAAAGTCTACTGTCTATAAATTTTTGGCAGAATGAAATAAATTTGCTTTCAGGATAAGCCAATAACAGGAATATAGCAATCCTTCCTCATAGCAGAATCTCAACATTGAGGAGCACATGTATTTCCAGCAAAAATAGGGCTAATATCTTTCACCATCTTGACAGACAAAAGTCTGGCACACCTCTTCATCTGGTGATAGATTTATTAGCCCATGAGCCCATTCTCAGATACCTAAGAAAGATACAGGTGATCAGAGATCTAGATCCTCTCTAACCAGGTACATATCATCAAATGTGGCTAAATGATCAGGAAAAAAGCACTATAAAAGACTTCACCTCGAGACTTAATCAGAAGGAAGACTGGGAAAGAGAATCCACAGTATACAGATGGTTCTAAAACCATGATGGGGACCAGCACTGGAGTATACGAGGGAGAATTACTGGCAATTGGAAGATGTCTAGAAATAAACCTAGAAAAAACTATCAGAAGTGCGATATAGCCACTCACTCGGATAGTCAAGCCACTGTCAAAGATCCCATGCCATCGACTCGAAGTTGATTTGTATCGGAGAAAACTCAATGAGGTTGGCAAGAAAAATAAGGTCTCTCATCTGGATTCCTAGTCATTCTGGAATCAAAGGAAAATGCACCTACAAGAAAGAGTGTCTGGTGATGGAGAAAACCGAAAGAGAAACACTTAGGCGGAATCTCACTTAACACTTAACAGATGCCAAAGGAGAGCTTGTCTTAGTATAACAGGCGCTCTAAGATCCACTCCCACAGCATAGATGGAGTGCGTGTTGGACATCCCTCCCAAACACCTCGTCATCATAGAGGTGGCTATGAAAACAACACTCAGAATCTGGGAACAGGGACAATGGCGGGATCGCGGAGGATACAGGGGCACGCCATGGCACTCAAGATGGTGGAGGACATTAAACCGTCCCTCGTCTCGTCCACAGAGGGGACCGTGGGGACGCCCGATTCTGCTTCGACGAGCCATACAAAGTAGTTGTCCCTGACAGTGATCAGTGGTGTAAGCCAGACAGGCTACTTAAACCTGAAGGTCCCACCTGGTACACCGACGGCTCGGTTTGCAACACCGGTGCCGGTGCTGAGATTGTTGGACCAAGAACAAAGTGGTCCATTCCTCTAGGAAAAGACTGCTCAATAGCACAGGCAGAGCTATATGCCGTCCTCGCATGTGCGGTGGAGAGTATCCACAGAGGATACTCAGGGAAACACATATACATATGTTGCGACAGTCAGGGCACACTGAAATCCTTCTCTGATATGAAAGTAACCTCAAACTTGGTATACGAATGCAGAAAGGTCCTGCGCAAGCTTGGCTCACATAACACTCTCAATGTTGTCTGGTGCCAGGCGCATTGCGTCTATCTCTGGTAAAATAAAAGCAGATAACTTAGCCAAAGAAGGGACTCGCTCGACGTTTACTGGACCGGAACCCGCGCTTCCTATCTGTCATACATATATCAAAAACCTCTTCAAGAGATAGATTGATAAGAAATTCTCCTCAGAGTGGAACACGAGAACGGATCTCAGGCAGTCGAAACTCCTTATCAAGGGGCCTTCTTCGAAGCCGGAGGTCAAAAAGCCCTTGATTCTCGAGAGGAAGCAATTGTCTCTGGTGACTGGTGCTCTAACTGGTCATCTGTTTTACAAACATTCAAAAATAATGGGTCTAACTGAGTGGTTCCTGTGCCGTTGGTGCAAGAACGCGGATGAAACGACGGAGCATATACTGTTCACGTGCGGCAACTTATCAACACTGAGGTTAACACACCTAGGAAACCCTACACCTTCCATCTCTATGGTGAGAGAGACTCCTCCTTGTCGGTTCGCGGCATTCTTGTCAGCGTGCCTTCGGGTCTGAGTCTCTCCAGTATTACACAAATGCGGTATGAACAATGGGCCATACGGCCTACGTTCGGCCAACGAAGGGCACCGCAAAAAAAGAAGAAGAACACTGAAGAGTGTAGGTTTTGTGGGGAGGGAAGTGAGAAACTTCAATTCACCTAGTCACGGAATGCCTTGTCATTGCAACCCAAAGGGAAGAATTCTTTGGGCAAAAAACTTGCAGGAGTGAGGAACTAGACTCGTTGAAACCTTCCCAGATATTGGATTTCTTCAGTTCTCTGGAATTGGAAGGCAAGCTGCAAAGTGCGTGGTGAGAACCGTTCTGTTGGGGGACACAATGGACCCTAAGGTCGCAGTGAACCGTAACCCCTTTCCAATAATATTATAATCGTAAAGAGATTCCAGAATCCACATGGATCAAAATGCGCAACAGGGACGACAGCAGGAATATTCGGGTCTGACACCAAAGGCCACTTTAGTTAGAGCCTCTTTCGACAATCAACAGTATTCAGTGTTCTATTTGTCTTCCGATTTATCTGAAAAACTAACTAGCTTTCCTCAAACCCACTCGACGAGTTTATGGACACTCATCTGTCAAAACTGTCAGACTTTTTAACCCTGTGACAATAATCGATGTCATTATATTAAACTAGTTGGGCCCACAGATCCACCTTGTTGGTAGATCCGCATTTAACAGTAAAGGAAACCAATAGATCTGATATTGATAAAAATGTCGTTTACATGTCAAAATATTCTGTGATTGTCAATAGACATCTAAATATTAAATGAACGAACGATTACTTAACAGACACTTAATAGAGGGGTGAATAAACCGTCCTGTGGCATATTTCCAGGCTCCTACCCCAATCTGGTCGACAAGTCGAATTCCTTCAAGAATGCCGCCCTCCCTGCAAGTCGGCCATCGCCCGTCGGGATGCCCAAGGCGCCGCCTCGCGATGTCACAGACGCCTTACATTTCAATATCGGTCTCTCCACTTCGCCGCGACGAACGGCGTCGTCCTCCATTATAATAAGTTTGCTTCACCGTCTTCGTTTTGTCTGCCGCGAATGAAAGGGGCGCAGGATTCAACAGATCCGAGATGCGAAATATGTTTGATGAAGTTTTTATGTTCTGCTGAACGGGGTTGTTTATATTTATGACGGGGGTGGAACCGGAACAATGCCTTCATTTTCATTCATCCGTTTTGTTTCGTGTCGTATATCTTCGTGTTTTATTTTTCGGCTGCAATGTGCATTGTGGGCTTGGAGCCAGTAAAGAAAAATGTGTTTTCGAGTAGAGGTCCCTGAAGAGTTTGATAGATTAGAGATAATTTAGATATTTCTCCAGAAAACTCTTCCCTCTGCCTTAAGGTCGCCGTTCAGAGCGAGTAGGAAAACCAATCCGATAGAGGCACCACCGTGCATTTTATGAATATCTCCATAGAACTTACATTATCACTATAAGTTCTATGACTATCTTTATCCTTATTCACTTTCGGAGGTGGATCGGACACAGAACATCCAATAATTCGGATCTATCTCTCTCTCTCTCTCTCTCTCTCTCTCTCTTTGGCTGAAAGAGAGGAGAGAGTGAGATCCGTATTTAGTAGATGTTCTGTGTCCATTTTCTCTCGCTCCACTCCGGATTGATAATAACGAACGCAGTGTATGAATGAAAAGTATAATGGCGCTCTCTATCCGAAAATCGCTGAACTATGAAATTAATGAACATGTGGGTAAAGCAGGAACTTTTTGCCGCCATATATTTGAATTTGGCCATTCTCTGGCAATTCCGCATTTCAAGTTGTTTTTCTGAACGAAATTATCTGTAGATTCACTTTTAATCGGAAGTTGAACTACACTGCGCAAAAAAATTAACGCACATTATAGAAATCTCAAATTTATTCTACAACTGGAGGTGTTCTCAATGATAATTATTTTTATCAGAATTATGCATGCATATGTTATCCACTTTCAACGTTTTTCTTCAATACAGATGTTTTCTCCTAGCAGGAATAAAAAAAGATGATATTATCAGATTTTGAATGTATTGGCTCCATTCTAAAATCAGTTGTTCTCGATCAATTCTAGTGATCAATAGTTTTTCTTTCGTTTGATTTTCTACACTCGATCGCTATGCAACGCGAAACACGCAATTTGACCCAAGAGGAATGTGCCCAAGCGGTAGTTTTGCGAGAAGAAGGGTGGACATACACAAGAAGTGCAGAAAGGTTTGGAGTTTCCCATACAAGTGTGTCCAGAATGTTGCAGCGATTCAGGGAGACAGGTATGAATGTCCGAAGACCAGGACAGGGTAGACCACGGGTAACAACTGCCATTCAAGAACGTTACTTGAGAGTTTCTTCGTTGAGCAAACTCATGAGGTGCAAATTAGCACTCAGACAATAAGAAATATGATTTAAGGCCTCGTGTCGCGGCAAGAGGCCCAGCTCTTACCCCAGCCCATCGAAGGGCGCGTTTGGATTTTGCGAGAGAGCACATCCATTGGGAAGAGGCCGATTGGGGAAGAGTTCTCTTCACAGATGAGTCTAGATTCTGCCTCTACCATTGTGATCGACGTTCCCTTGTATTCAGAGTACAGACATCCACATGAAAGATATGCTCAGTGCAATTTCCTGAATACTACTGGTTTCGGGGGAGGATCGATTATGGTATGGAGTGGAATATCTTTGAATGCTCGCACAGACCTAGTGGTCGTTGATAATGGAGCTATGTATGCTGATAAGTATATAAGGAACATTCTTGAAGAGCATGTAGTGCCATTTGCCCCATTCATTGGTGAAAATTTCATTTTTATGGACGACAACGCCAGACCCCATCGTGTGCGCATCGTTCAGGAGTACCTTGAAGAGGTTGAAGTCTCTCGAATGGAACGGTCAGCAAGAAGTCCAGATCTCAATTCGATTGAGCAGGTTTGGGACAACCTCAATAGAAGGCTGAGACGTTCAGAAAATCATCCAGCTACTCTTAATGACTTAGGAATCCAACTCGGAGAAATCTGGGAAGGATTAGATCAGAAGATTTCAAGATCACTCATTTTGAGTATGAACCGTCGTTGCCGAGCTGTAATTAACGCAAGGGGTGGAAATACCAAGTATTAAATCACTTATCAGCATTTCAGTATTTTGAAAATTGTTCATTGCTCTTCTTTCACATAAGATTCCGTGAAATCCTGAATATTCTTCCATTTAATGTGTCTTGTTTCGTTCAAAACCTTCCCGAGAGAACATAAAAAATAAGTTATAAAGTCAATGTAGAGTTAACTTTCATTAAAATTGAGATTTTCAGAATGTGCGTTAATTTTTTTGCGCAGTGTATTTCATTAGGAACTCCAATCCTTTCTGAGTTCACCCACAAAATTTCAGTTCTCAAAGTGAAACCATTTTCAAATGCAACTTGAAATAAAAACACACTATATTGAACGCCCACCTTAAACTTCTTCAGGTATAGGTGATCCGAAGTTACTTGAAGGAGCCATAAAGACTTTTACAGATGTTTCTTTGAAATCGGCAAATTAGCCAAAGAACATCTGTGTGAAAGACTTTGAATCTCCGTCCTCCAAGTATCTTTGGAACCACTATATCTTATTCTCTTTTGCACTTTCAGACATCGGTATTTTATGAAGAATGATGGGCGCAATATAAATTTTCATGGGAGCAGTTGATTTATTTGTCTCAATAAATGTGTTTACTGGAGTTAGGTTCTTCGGGGAGCATTATGAAGGGTTTTACAATGAGAGGTGTTATTACTGTTATTTTGAATAACCCGCTATTTCAGTAGATGTCGCTTTTGAAGCTGCAATTTTTTGATATTTGACAAGTAGAAACTAGCATTAATGAAAATGAAACAATACACGATTCAACAACGCATTGAAATGATTAAAATTCACTAAGAAAATGGTGAAAATTTGTCAGAGACGGTTCGTAAAACTAGAACTTTTTTGGGTCTTCGTGAAGCACCAATACTGAAATTGTTGGAAAAAATTGAGCTGTTGGGTCAAGTTAGTGATGTGATGAATAAAACCCGTGCACGTATCTCAAGCAGACCCCAGAATATTGCTGCTGTAGCCGAAAGTGTTGAATAAAACCAAGGTTTGTCCATTCCTCGTAGTTCTTTGGAATTCGGCACCGTATTTTGCATAAAGATTTGAGTTTTGTGGATTATAAAGTTAAGTGGACACAGGAACTCAAGCCGGCCGATCATCAACAACGTCGTGTCTTTGCTGATTGAGTCCTTGAAATGCATGAGAATGATCCGGAATTCCATCGAAAATTCATCTTGAGTGATGAGGTCCATTTCCACCTCGGAGCCTTCGTCAACAAGTAAAATTAGCGCATCTGGGGCTCGGAAAAGCCAAGAGTTAATGTTGAAAATCCTCTTTTCTCTTCGTGTGACTGTTTGGTGCGGTTTATGGTCAGGCGAGGTCATTGGACCTTACTTTTTCGAGAATGAGGCTGGAGCAACAGTTACGGTGAATGGATTTCACTATCGAGAGATGATTTTTATGGCCGGAATTCGATGGTATTGATCTGGAAAACGTTTATTTTCAGAAAGACGGCGCTACGTGCCACACAAGCAACGAAACCATTGATCTTTTAAGGGAAAAGTTTCTGAACTGTATTAACTCTCGAAGAGGTGATCAAAATTGGCTACCGAGATCTTGTGCTTTAACACCTTCTTCCTGTGGAGCCATGTGGAAGAGAAGGTCTACGCCAAGAGCCCAGCGTCGATTCAAGACCTCATAGATGGAATTCGTGAGGCTATCGAGAACATATGGCAGCCACTTTGCGATTTGGTCATGAAAAGGATATGGTCCCGTTGTCGTGGTGGTCAATTGGCTGATGTTATTCTACATTATTAACGGCATACCTTGCTCTTTATAATGAGATAAACATCCGATCATTTTTCCAAAAAAAATATCATTTCTCTTTGAATGGTAAAATAAAACCTCTTATTGATGGAAAAGATGCAGATAATTTAGTGTGCTCGACTATCTGTTCTAGAGCCCTCATGAGACTAGTCCATTCGATTTTTAATTTACCATAATCTTATTGCCTCAATACTTATCCCGACTTTAGTGCACATCGGTATTCGATGAAGAAAATTCTCTTGCAAATAAAACCCAATTAGCATATTGAATAGTTTTTTGAAACTAATTCGTAAATATTCTCCATTTTGTGTTTAATCACCGTGATGTCTTTTTATTCCAGATCCAAACACAATATCTGAGCAGTTACCAGTGTAAATAATTGAAGCATTGACATCGAGTTCAGTGACCGTGACCAGTGTTCCAAAAACCACCGAATCTTAGAAAAATATTCCGTTGATACCTGGGTTTCACTCATATCTTTCGACACTGGATTCCGACAGAGGCGGTGTATGTGCTTTCCTTTTCGAAGCAGAAGGGGCCTGGTCAGGAACGTACTCGAAAGAATTCAGAATTCATTGATGGAATAATTTTGGAATTGACTGAGTTTATTAGCAGATAAGATGCTTGTATAGTTCCTATTGCGAATTATTCACGGCATCAGGTTATTATTTTCAGGGACATACCAGAGGTGAGTTAGAATTGACGAACAGATGTTGGAGCAGTTTAAGTGCATGTAGTTGACATAATTGATCTTTGCGCCACGCTCTAACTCGGTGTATAGCGAACGCAAGAGTTGGATGTAAGTTGAAATACAAAGTTTGATAATAAGGACTGAACGAGAATAAATTCGCTATCACAAAAACGCCTATATCTCTTGAACCAATTGAGAAAAAATTTGATCATAGTTAGCTTTGTTATGAACGTCAGAAACATGTGGAACATCTACTTCATAGATATTCCAATTCTCTGTCGCAAAATGTCAAGCGAAGTGAAAACACGAGAATTTATAGTGAAACTTTTTCAAAATAATCAAAAATGGAGCTTCAAAAGAATCGCAAAAGAGGCTCGCGTTCGTCCGGAAACGATATCAAGAGTTGTTAAGCGCTTCAACGAAGATCTTACAATTAACCGCAAGGAAGCAACCGGGAGGAAAAAGGGGTTTCATAGCCCAAAAAAAGTGAAGAAAGCCATCAGTTTTTTTCAGAAGAATCCTAACCTTTCAGGACGGAAAGTGGCCCAAATAGTGAGTTGTTCGCAATCAACCGTTCAGAAAATCAAGTCGAGTTGTGGGCTTAGAACATACAAAGTGCAGAAAGTGCCAGACAGAAACGCTGTGAAGAATAAAGAAGCGAAATCAAGAGTAAAGAAATTAAAAAAAGATTTCTTGAAAAAATTTTCCAGTTGCGTGATGGACGACGAAACCTATGTCTTGACTGATTTCTCGCAACTTCCTGGTCAGGAATTTTATACTGCAGATTCTCGTGGAAATGTTGACGAACAATTTCGCGTGAAGAAACAAGCAAAGTTTCCTAAAAAATTCCTGGTTTGGCAAACAATTTGCACTTGTGGGAGAAGGAGAAAATTTTTCGTTGGCCAAGGCTCTGTTGACTCGAAGATATACATCGAGGAATGCTTGAAGAAGCGACTTTTACCATTTTTACGTGAGCACGATGTGTCAACAATCTTTTGGCCAGATTTAGCTTCATGCCACCACAGCAAGGCCAACAAGGAATGGTACGAAGCTAATGAGGTGGTTTTTGTCCCCGAAGAGGCCAATCCACCAAATTGCCCAGAACTCAGGCCAATCGATAGATATTGGGCCCTGGTAAAAAGAGAATTGAAGAAGACTGAGAATTCAACGAAAACATTAGTGAAATTCAAGCAAATAAAGTGAAAGACAGCATCCCAGAAAGTGACCGAGAACACTATAAGAAGCATGATGGGAAGAATTCCAGAAAAAATTCATGAATTTTGTAAAAAATAGTTTTGGTTTTTTTATTGTAAAAACAGTTTTCATAAGAATTAGAAGATGTTTCGAAAATGAGTTCAATCGGTCCAGTGGTTCAAAAGATATAAGCGTTTTTGTGATAGCGAATTTATTCTCGTTCAGTCCTTAGTTTATACTCGTGCAAATTTTGTTCAGGGAAACAACAGAAAACTATAAAACTACTTACTTCCGAACGCAAAATTATGCAATTCTTTGAATGCTTTATTGTTTAATTGCAATAAAACTTACAGATTGTGTTAATTCCACCTATACTTTATAAAAGAAAGCTTTCTGTATGAAATCTATTGGTTGATTGTTTAGAGGGGGGCTTCTGATTTGAGATGAATAATAATTTAACGTTTCTCCTCTTTTCGACATAAGGAAGAAACTGGATGGAAAAACCTCCGCATTTGACCTTTTTCCCTCCACCGATTCAACACTTCGAAAGCGACGACTAAAACTCGAGAATAAATCTTCAACTTCTCATTTTAATTTGCCCCCATAAATCCAGAAATTGATATACATTTCCCGTTCGTTCCCCAGACGTCGCTGCCGGTTCGTTTCAACCCCCGAATTCACACAAAACTGTTTTGCATAAAGTCAGGATGCCGAAATTAGCCGCCCCCGGAGTAACGTTCCGGCGACGGCGACTGTCGCGCTCCCCGGACCGGGGGCCATTAGAAGCCGAGACCACGGTCTTTGACAGGTCCCGTATTACGTTTCTAATTAATGTAATACTCGGTGCATGAAGATCGGACCGCAATCTGTGAGATATGCAGATAGGAAAGATATTCACCCGTGATCTGTAGTTCTTAGAGAGATTATGGGTATGGTGTAAAAAAGCTGCGAAATTTGATCCAATAGTTTCTGCGACTCCTTTTAGTGGTTTCCAAAGACAGAAAATTATGAAAGCAAAGGGAATAATGGTTATGATTCTAACCTCATTGAAAGAAGACAATACCGGGAGTATAACGCTTCAATTTATAATTTTTCGGACAAACATTGAGACGGGCTTTTCTACCTGGAAAAGCCTTGAGTAATCTATAGTCTGTTCAAATGTAAGAAGGAGCAATATCAACAAGTTAGGCGCAGCGGTAGGAGGGCCTTCGTATAGTTACTTCCAGAGTCGAATCGAGGAGATTTCACACAATCGTTCAGTTTTAACTGAATATTATCATCGTTCAAAGAGAACAATGATATTATTATAGGAATGCAATTCATACAACACATCTAAGTGAAATATATATTTAAACATAACAAGTTAATGGAAAAGTCTTCAATTATCCATCCATCCATCTAAGTGCCTTCTCTAATTGAGGTTGGCGATCAATATGGCATATCCTTCTCTATCTTGAGCTCTATGAATTAGGTCGTTTCCAATTATACATGTGTTCAAATCAAAATTAATTCTTCTGATAAGGTTAATATCGAAATCGTCAACCGAAACGACTGGGCTCTCCTCTTAGGTGGCGTCAATGTTTTATTCTTTTTATATTCTCTGAGAATTCTGAATACAGCTGAATCACTCACCCCTGAGGATTTTGAAACAATTACTACTAAGTCTCTTTTCGATAAATCAGGATGTTCTTCCAATTCTTTTCGAAAAATGTTCAAAATTATCTCTTTCTCTTTAGCAGAGAAATGCGACCTTTTGGACCTTTTTCGTGGTGGTCCCCACATATCACCCTCAGATGTAATATCCGTTTCCGAATTCGACATTGTTCTATAAACACTATACAGGGTCTTTCACGAGGAACCTCACCCATATTTATACGGGAAACTACTGAACGTATTTTCATAAAATTCAGCACTTATAAGTATTTCACGATGCTGATGAAATCTAAAATATTTTCAAGGCATGAGCACCTCCGGTTTTTCCGGAAATGACGTCAACTTCCGTTTTTCAAATTATAACACCATTTTTTTATTGCAGAAATAGATTCCTTAGAAAATTTATTTTGATGTAACATTTTTCAGTTTTGGTTGAAAAATTCTCTCTGAGCGGGAAAATTCGAAAAAAAAATCGAAAATAGAGCTCCGCTGAAACAAGAATAACTTCGAGGTTTTTGGATGGAAAATTTTCATTTTTGGGATTTTTCAAGATGTAAGATTAATGTATCCACTTTGAAAATCGAAATCGCGATTCATGATACAGGGGGTGAAAAAATCGCTTTCAAAGTTAGGGATGACAAAATCGTGAAAAATCAATTTTTTCAAATTAGAACCCCATTTTTTTATGTCAGATATTGAATCCACGTTAAAAAATAATGTGAGTGTATGCATCACACCCTTGCCCTAAAGTGGATATTTTCTGAGTTATTCACAAAAAACTGTTTTTCGTCTTGAATTTTCAGCTATTTCTTTTCCCTTCACGCCAAAAAGATGAAATTTTCAGGAACTGTTACTTAAACCATGTTTTAGATTTTACTACCCTAATATGCAAGAGAAAAAAGTTACAGGTTGTTCCTAAATAGATGGCGAATTTGGATTCGAATTTGAATCGGAAACCTCTTTATTTCAACTAATCGGCCATCGGTTTTCTCTCCAGTGATAAATAAATAATTCCTTCTGAACCATATGCAAAAACTTACCATGTTTTACATTCTTTTTTTTTAATGATAGATATCATTAATTACATCTACTGAATAAAGAGGAATAAATTCGCCATCTATTTAGGAACAACCTGTAACTTTTTTCTCTTGCATATGAGGGTAGTAAAATCTAAAACATGGTTTAAGTAACAGTTCCTGAAAATTTCATCTTTTTGGCGTGAAGGGAAAAGAAATAGCCGAAAATTCAAGACGAAAAACAGTTTTTTGTGAATAACTCAGAAAATAACCACTTTAGGGCAAGGGTGTGATGCATACACTCACATTATTTTTTAACGTAGATTCAATATCTGCCATAAAAAAATGGGGTTCTAATTTGAAAAAATTGATTTTTCACGATTTTGTCATCCCTAACTTTGAAAGCGATTTTTTCACCCCCTGTATCATGAATCGCGATTTCGATTTTCAAAGTGGATACATCAATCTTACATCTTGAAAAATCCCAAAAATGAAAATTTTCCATCCAAAAACCTCGAAGTTATTCTTGTTTCAGCGGAGCTCTATTTTCGATTTTTTTTTCGAATTTTCCCGCTCGGAGAGAATTTTCCAACCAAAACTGAAAAATGTTACATCAAAATAACTTGAAATTTTCTAAGGAATCTATTTCTGCAATAAAAAAATGGTGTTCTAATTTGAAAAACGGAAGTTGACGTCATTTCCGGAAAAACCGGAGGTGCTCATGCCTTGAAAATATTTTAGATTTCATCAGCATCGTGAAATACTTATAAGTGCTGAATTTCATGAAAATACGTTCAGTAGTTTCCCGTATAAATATGGGTGAGGTTCCTCGTGAAAGACCCTGTATACACTTTGTCAAAAGATTTTCCAACACAATACGCTTTTCACAACAAAATCTATAAACATTTTGAACAGCTAGACCTTCACAGTAGCTCTAGGTATTTTAACTAGTCTTGTCAATTGAAAACTTCGATATTTATGCAAATCAAGATGGCTTTGACCCATTAAGGGAAAGGACCCAAATCTGGTGTTTCCCCGGAATTACCTTGTCGGAATCTTGAGCAGCCGACAAAGAGTTTCGTACAAAATAATATAAAATTTTGGACCGAAACTAAATATATTTCGGATATTACAAGTATATGACCATTATATATTTGAACAGAGATCTTTTACTAGTCTTGTCAATTGAAAACTTCGATATTTATGCAAAACAAGATGGCTTTCACCCATTAGGGAAAAGGACCCAAATCTGGTGTTTCCCGGAATTACTTTGTCGGAATCTTGCAAAATTCCGACCCAAATCTCTAAAACTCTGGTGTTTCCTGGAATTACCTTACCGCAATCTTGAGCATCCGAAAAAGAAATTATTTAGTAGATAATGATATAAAAACAAAAAAAAAATAAAAAAAATAGGGTACGTCGAATATAAAATGTTTATGACAGTTGCGAATCATAACAGAAATTATGCACTAGAGTTTCTGAGGAAAAAAGTCCTAATGTGGGAATTGCTGCCTCAAATTATCTATTTCTATCCATGATATTGAAATAGTATCATGATTTCTATCCAGTACCATCCACAGTCCGTTCCGAGTACGATCCTGGCAATCTTTTAGGGCGGTCGAAGAGAGCGATGTTATGAAAGTATAACCAATAAGAGCTTCATTGTGCGCAAACCAGACGATTCTGTTTGTTTACAAAGCTCCTTCTTATATTTGAACGGACTATAGAGAACATGGTTTCTGTTACTTCTTGAGTTATTACTCAAGTTTCATAGTATGTATAAGATTAATTTTCATATACCTTGATTCAAAATTCTCGGACGACTTATTTCGTAGGACAAAGCATATTTTGCTTGTAACTATTTCAAAGTGTTGTTGTTTTTACCTGCTCAATTCGGCATCTAATAAAAAAAGGATTTCGACAATGAGTACGACGAATCAATGATTGCAAAGAGAGTTAAACTTCGAAAACAATTTCAATAAAATTTTTAGAACTCATTTGAACCGTCGTCATGTCGATTCGAAAAGTCATTAACTTCTAATGATGGCTTACCAATCATTTAGACCCACTCAAACAATATTTGGATGTAATTCCTTCGCATATCTTCGAAATGAAGATTTGAAGAAATAATATTAGAAATTGAACATTATTGAGAGTTCTGTAGTAAAATTTGTATGTTGAAAAAAATAAACATACCAAGCTTAAATCAAAAAGAAACTGAATAGAATATCAGTATCACACCCCCCCCCCCCAAATATCGAAGTAATTTTTTTCCCCAATCACGCAAAATTTTTCCGTTAGCCAGCTCTGGAATCACGCAAGAGTTGATGCTGCGCAAAGAAGCTGAGGTCAAAGTTCACACGACTAGACGGATTACTGAACTCGACAAACATTTTTGAGGGTTATACTTTCCGAGGGTTTTCGCGCTAAATTTCATCCCTTTTTTTGGCGCAATATAATAGGGGTGTACAGGGGACTTTCGTTGAGGGATACTGAAGATGACATTCAAGGTAATGGGTCATAGAATCTTTCTTCTCTAAGGGATTCTGTAATGGAAATAATTGGGCGCACTTTGTAGGATTCCCAAAGAGTTGAGGTACTCCACAACAATATCTCAGTTCGGAATCTTTTGTATACTAATATAAGAATGATTAGGAAGAAAATGATGAGATTTTTATTATCTTCTGCGTGAACGTAATAACTTCATGGAAGATTTTTTTTCAATGCAAATTTGGGTCATGTGATACGTCGATTGAAAGTTCTTTCAATCAGCTATATTACCATATCAATGATTCAAAGATATTTGGATTTTCATCAAAACAAACTGTTGTATTAATGAGATAAAATTCCTATTCAATAAATACAAACAACGTCGAGCAAATATTGAAATTGCTGTCTGTCCGCCTTTCTGTCAAGAATTCTAAAAAGCAAATCAAGTTATATACAGAAAACGGCTACTATATTTGACATAATTGTCAAATTCTGTTATTTTTTATAGCACCTTATGTCGCAAATATTATTTATTTTGGTATTTTCTGGAATATACTATGCTATATTCGGAATTTTAGTTCTGAACTATTTCATAACCAATCGACCTATATTCCGAATGTAGCAGTAGCACGAATTCAATCAAGAAAGAATATTCTATCCGCAGTCGACCTTCACATCGTTTCGGAAATCAAAAGGATCCGGATGAATGATTATCATCATACGTCATCGAGCATACGCTTGAATAAATCGATTCAATATTGTAGTTCATATATATATATTCTGGGGCTTAACAATATGCAATGTACACATTAATAAGATACAGCCTAATGCCGTCTACCCAGTCCTCTTCTCCAAGCCTCTCGATCCTGTGTCATCTCCAGATCTAGCTGTCTTTGCTCCATAGACTGGCGTATTCCCTCGTTCCAGGAGCGCCTTGGCCTTCCTCGTTTCTTCCGTCCTGGTGGAACCCATTCGAACATTCGCCTAGGCCATCTATGTTCAGGCATTCTCATCAGATGACCAAACCATCTCAGACTTCTGATTTCGATACGGTCCAACACTGACTCTCTAGCATGCAGCCGATCCCTAATGACCTCATTCGTCACATGTTGCAGCCTTGACGTTCTTGCACTTCTTCTCAAATAATCCATTTCGACTGCATTCAGTCTGCGTTTCAGGTCTGCGTTAATGGTCCATATTTCACTGCCATAACATAAAGTTGACTCTACCATCGTTTTTCCAATACGTTTTTTCGTATGGTTGGAGATATTTTTGTCCCACCACAAGGAGTTAAGGCAGCCAATAATCTTTCTACCCTCCTGTATTCTGTGCTTTATTTCAGCGCCACCAATACCATTCCTGTCCACAATAGCGCCCAAGTATTTGAACTTCTCCACTTGTTTAATTGCTGTGTCTTCATCAACCAGGATCTCAAAATTCGCTTCGCTGTTCACAACCAGGTATTCAGTCTTCTTCAGACTTACACTTAGGCCCCACTGTTGGTACTCTGTATGTAATTTCCTCATCATATACTCGATATCAAATGAATCTTGAGCAAAGATTACCTGATCATCCGCAAAACTTAGAGTAAACATGTTGTTATCTCCCACAGGTATGCCCATTCCTCCACAACTCCTCTTCCACCTAGTCAGCACCACCTCGACGTACAGATTGAATAGTAGAGGGGACATGCTACATCCCTGTCTTAGTCCTTTGGATGTGTTAATTGGTTTTGATAACTGTCTACCAATTTTAACATATGCAGAGTTGTCTTCGTACAGTTCTTGAATAATCAACAGCATTTGCTTACTAATCTTCAACATGCTTAACGCTTCCCATAGTTTCTGCCTGGGGATCGTGTCATATGCCTTTTCCAGGTCTATAAAGACCATATGTAGCTCTTCTCCAGTCGAAATTCTTTTTTCTGACAGTTGTTGCAGAACAAAGAGGTTATCCACACATGATCGTCCCGCCACAAATCCAGATTGATCTTCACTTATTTTATGATTCATCTCCTCGCTGAGTTTGCAATTCAATATTTTGCCATAAAGGCGGCTCAAGCTGCTGGTAATACTGAGGCCTCTGTAGCAGTTGGGATCTTTCCTATCTCCTTTTTTGAATATCGATACTAAGTAGGCTTGTTTCCATTCTTTGGGGGTTCTTACCATGTCGCAGCATCCATTCATCAAGATCGTCAGTCTCTGGATCATTTCAGCACCTCCATATTTCACCAACTCTATAGGTATATTACCCGGGCCAGGCGATCTTCCATTTTTCATCCTCTTTAATTGTTGTTTCATTTCTTCTACAGTTATTGTCATCTGGCAGTCTTGCTCGTCAATATCTCCTCCTTCTGTTTCACCCTCTGGGTAATCTCTGTTTTCAGTTAATAGCATTTTATAGTTCATGTACTCGCAAATATAATGCTCTACATAAGAGGGAAATTATCGTCATGGCATTGATTCATCTATTTAAGATTTTTTCCTTTGATTCGCCTTTTCGTTCTTTAATTTGCACTAATGCATTGTACTGGAACTAACAATTAGTGACATCCTAGTGAATAATGTACAAATTGGAATGACAATGAAGATAGCCCTGCTCTCGTGTATTACTCCGATTTAGTCTTATGCCTAATTTCATTGGAAATCATGTGATCAAAATGAATCGAAGAGACGAGCATTTATAATAGATAGATTTCGTTGCCTCTCATACCGAAGGTGCTTTTTGTGATTTTGTTTTCTTAAAGAAGAAAAATACCTTCAATAGTTCATGATGCGGATCTCTATCATGCGAACATTTTATAACATATCTGGTGTATCTGAGAAAGGAAAGTTTTTAGTCAATCGTTGGGAGATTTTATATACTCATTCAGGTCGACTCAATCTGAGTATACTCAAGTCAAAGGTGCGCCATCTCTTAGACATCTTCGGTACTAGTGAAGTAGTACATTCTTCATTTGTTTTGTTCTCTACCAAGTGAACATGTTAAAGCTGTCGTAGCATTCTTGTCACATCTAATAAGGTGTCCAATCAATAAACCTTCAAATTCAAGTAAATCACGAAATGATTCCAGTTTTTATTCGATGACGTTTCGATCATGCTCAAATCATGTGTGTGATCGCTGTTAAAACATTAATTTCATTATCGCAAGGCTTTCCACCATTGATGACCAGCTGGTTCATTGTTATATTCTCTATTGTTACGCTCAGGTGTTCGCTTCAGATGGGCTTTGACGATAACTTGATGGTGAATGCGATGGTCAGCTAGCGTCACATATTATGATCACCTTGCTTTATGGAAGATTTTAAAATACCCAAGTAAGCAGAAAATACCACTTTCCTTGGATGGTTTGTGTCAAATCCGATATTCCATTCAGTTATCCCTATCCTAACAAAAAATTACAGCTGTACTAGGATTGGTCGTTCCAAATCTCCTTTTTTCAGAAAGGTTCGTTTCGGTAAAGTAACGACTTCAGGTAGATTTCGGCGAAATACGATAAGGAGGGTGGTTTTCACCCCTTTATCTCTGTCCCGAGTGAAACTGACCACTGTCTTATGATGCGTCGCCCCAAATCCCCTGTTTTCAGAGTTTCATGTCGATACAAGAACGAATTGACGTCGATTTTAGCAAAATACGATAAGGAGGATGGTTTTCACCCATTTCTCCCTATTGTAGGTGGTCTTCACCCCTTTACTTCTGTCCCAAGAAAAACTGGCCACAATACTATAATGTACCTGATCTGGTAGACTAGTGGTTAGAGTGACTGGAATTTCGAAATTGCAACCTGAAAACCCCGTTCGAATCCCAACACTATAATTCAATAATCGAAAAAGTATGGTGCGTACAAGTCCAGACAGACCAAGTGTGGCAAAAACCTGTCCTTTTCAGGACCAACACCCTGAAGATGGCAGGCGAATGCTTGCCGAAACGTCGGTATCAACTAACCGCATAGATGATGGAAACTGCCCAAATAATGTTCCAACAAATACACCATTATCAAGAATATCCTGATCACAAACAAATACAATAATGTCTCGCCCGAAATCCCCTATTTCAGAAAGCCTTGTCGATAAAAGAACGACTTGAGGTAGATTTTGGCAAAATACGATAAGGAGGGTGGTTTTCACCTACTTATCGCTATAAGAAAGGTGGTTTCAACCCCTTATCCCTGTCCCAGAAATAATTTTACCACTGACCTAGGATGAGTCGCCTCAAAATCGATATTGGAGTTTTATCTGTATACAAAAACTACTCCAGATACATTTTGGCAGAATAAGATAAGCAGGGTGGTTTTCACCCCTTTATCCCTGTCCCAAGAAAAAACTGACCACTGTCCTATGATGTGTGGCCCCAAATCCCCTATTTTAAGAAAGCTTCATGTGTGTACAAGAACGACTTGAGGTAGATTTGGGCAGAATACGATAAGGAGGGTGGTTCTCACCCACTTATCGCTATAAGAAAGGTGGTGTCAACCCCTTATCCCTGTCCCAGAAATAAAATTACCAATGACCTAGGATGAGTCGCCCCAAAATCGATATTGAAGTTTTATCTGTATACCAAAACTACTCCAGGTACATTTTGGCAGAATACGATAAGGAGGGTGGTTTTCACCCCTTTATCCCTGTCCCAAGAAAAACTGACCACTGTCCCATGATGTGTGGCCCCAAATCCCCTATTTTTGGAAAGCTTCATGTGTGTACAGGAACGACTTGAGGTAGATTTTGGCATAATACTATAAGGAAGGTGATTTTCACCCACTTATCGCTATAACAAAGGTGGTTTCAACTTCTTATTTCTGTCCCAGAAAAAAATATTACCACTGTACTATGATGTGTCCCCCCAAATCCTCTATTTTCAGAAAGTCATGTCGATACAAGAACGACTTGAGGTAGATTCTGCCAAAATACGATAAGGAGGGTGGTTTTCACCCACTTATCGCTATGAGAAAGGTGGTTTCAACCCCTAATTTCAGTCCCAGAAAAAAAAAATTACCACTGTACTATGATGTGTCGCCCCAAATCTTCTATTTTCAGGAAGCCTTATGTCGATACAAGAACGACTCCAGGTAGATTTTGGCAGAAAACGTTGAGGAGGGTGGTTTTCATCCCTTTATCCCTGTCCCAAGAAAAACTGACTAGTGTCCTATGATGTCTGGCCCCAAATCCCCTATTTTCAGAAAGCTTTTTGGCGATACAAGAACGACTTGAGGTAGTTTTTGGCATACTACGATAAGGAGGGTGGTTTTCACCCACTTATCGCTATAAGAAAGGTGGTTTCAACCCCTTATCCCTGTCCCAGAAAAAAATATTACCATTGTACTATGATGTGTCGCCCCAAATCTCCTATTTTCAGAAAGCCTTATGTCGATACAAGAACGACTCCAGGTACATTTTGGCAGAAGACGTTAAGGAGGGTGGTTTTCACCCCTTTATCCCTGTCCCAAGAAAAACTGACCAGTGTCCTATGATGTGTGGCCCCAAATCCCCTATTTTGAGAAAACTTTTTGGCGATACAAGAACGACTTGAGGTAGTTTTTGGCATAATACGATAAGGATGGTGGTTTTCACCCACTTATCGCTATAAGAAAGGTGGTTTCAACCCCTAATTTCTGTCCCAGAAAAAAATTATACCACTGTACTATGATGTGTCGCCCAAATCCCCTATTTTCAGAAAGCCTTATGTCGATACAAGAACGACTTGAGGTAGATTTTGGCATAATACGATACCTATCCCAGAAAAGGACCTCTGAATTATGATTTGTCGTCCAAATCCCCTATCTTCCTGTACAAACAAAAACGACAGGAGGTAGATTTTGGCAAAATACGATCCCTGTCCTAAGGAAAATATGTTCTATGAGGGGTCTTCGCAAATCCGATATTTTCGGAAAGTTCTTTCCTATCCCTCTCCTAAAAAATATCTCTTCACTCAGGATGTGTCGTCCTTTTTTTAATGAATATTCAAAAAAGGAATCTCGTATCTCGTGAAAAATAGCAAGTTTCTTCAACAATGTATCCGTATCAATTACACTTATTCTGATAGTCCCACATACTTGACACTTGAACTAAAGATAAAGAATGCCGTGATTCCATCTCATTTATTCGTTTCCTATCAGCGGTTCTGCAATTGTCCCAACCCAACAACCATTTTTGAGTCGAAAGAGGAGTAATACGTGAGAACGGAAAGAGACAATGATTCTATTCAAGGCTGGTATTCCCGTTCAATTATTATACTCGTTACTCGTTGTATTTACCATTTTCACGCAGTGGTAGGGATGACAGAAATAGTCGCAGTCAATTATATTGGTGTTCTGAAATCATATGCGATTGAACAGATACATGGCAGTGAGATCATTAGGAAGTCCGGTATTGTAAAGCCCCTATTACACTATAGGTTTTGGAGCTGTACGTCATAATTCGGAAATTATTCGACAACGTTGTGGTTTTCTTTTTTCCTACGGTCAACGCTGTAACGGTTCGTTAGCAAGCCGTGCGCGCTCATTGTGAAAGTTAGGAACACGAAGAGGCGGAAAATATCATCACATAGAGTGTGCTGTTCTATTGTCGAGATTATTATTCAACTTTAGCCGTCTGATATATTGCTCTGAATCCAATCCACTTTTCTTGTACCTGTACGTACAATGTACGTCATGGAACATGTCTGAATTATTATTTCAATTTCATCCTTCATTTCGGATCAAAACAGTATTGATTCGAAGAAATAGAAACATCAATGATGGAGAGTAATCGTATGATTTTATTCAAATCGACCAAGAATGTCGTTTTCCTGTGATCGGTATTGAAACGAAAACACGCCAAATAGGACAGTTTGAAACCAGATCACCTTCATCGCGCCCGTATTATGCCGTAGTTATCAGTAGTTGTTATATGAAACCGGAATAATAAGCTTTATCTACCTGATAATGAAGAAAATATTCGCTCGAACATACTCGATTTGCAGGTATTTTCAGCTTCAATTATAGTTAAATTAGTCGAAGAATAAATTACTGATATGGTTCTTGTTTTTTTTTTCAATACATTTATGCTCCTGGCGAAGACATCCATAAATGACGAAGGGTTCTTATAAATCTGCATAGAAATCTCTAGAATGGAGACAAATATATCCGTTGGTCCTTATAGTTAGCAACGTTTTTTCCCTAAGAGCTCAAATCATATTTTTCAATTGAATGATTCAGATACATCTTTGAGGTGAACATCGATTATTACCTAAACGGAAGTGTCAAATATCGGCTAGCCCCATTTCCGCATCCGTTTCAAGTGCATGTCAGCGGTGCGCATAACAACAACCATATTTGTCAGCCCTCGCTCGCTAATTGCGATTTATATGTCCTTTATAATTCACATTGTAAAATCATCATAATTGGCAGGTTAATATCGGTCCGTATAATTGGCGGGATAACACCGGTCCTCGAACCGTGCGGAACCTTCTAGTATGCAGAACCGGCGGAACGAGAACCTGTTCTGGGTTACAAATTGCATTAGGCGATGAACGCTTCATTTATGCGCGTATTGAGGACCGAAGTGAAATAAGCCAGATCCCAAGGGAAGGTATTGGCGAAGTTAGAGAGAGAGGATTGATATAGTTTGAACCTTGCACATGTTGTTACATGTATAACGAGCTTTTGTCGAAGGAAAATACATATCTCAAGAAAAAAATCAAATAGACGTAAAATATTACAATGAAATATGTAGGGAGAAACAGAAAGACCTGACAAAAACAAAAATGCGAAAGCAAGAAGGATTTTGTAACAATTTGCAACGAGTTCGTAGTATTTATTATGTAAAACTGATAATACTGTGCAATACATTCTTAAAGCGTAAATATCCATTTATTCATGTAGTTTCCCCTGATAACGTCTTCAAATATGAACTTTGCCCATTGAAGCACCTTAAATTCTGACCACAATGGTCAAAATACCCAATGACGTCCTCAAAACTACCTGGAAGTTACTCGAATAAGAATTTATAACTTGTATTGCAGGCGCCATATTGAGGGTCGAAGTCACGTGTTTTGTATTGCCTAATATAAATAATCCGTGTCACATGCTTCAGTTCCGTAAAGCTTTGTATAGCGCCTGGCGACAAAAACTAAATTCCGATGTTTGAAATTACACCACTACCGACCATCGAGAGTAATTAACAGTTTCATTTACAACTAATTAATCAGGGAAATTGAGCTGCTTTCTCCTCTATTCGAGTCGATTCAACACGTAATCTGAGCATTTGCTATCATTTCACTTGAAGTAGATCAATGTAATTCTATCGAAAAAAATATTTCTTGTAAACACGCATTATATATTTCATTAATTCGAATGGAGAGCACGTAAACTTAGCGGTTGGATAATAGATGGCACTGGTGTGTAGTTGCGGTAGTGGGTTGGTCGTCATATTATGGTCGGCTTTATCTCTTGGGATTGACTCGACACATAATCTCATTTATTGCTTACTCAACTCGAATTCAGACAGAACCATCGGGAGTTTGCGCGCGATGAGCTAGATTCGTATATAAATAATTAGAATCAATATTATAATTTAACAGAATGGGGTCATTTGCACAAGCGTTCGCATTCGTAGAGACGCTTCAGAAGAATTGTACACTACTGCTTGTAGTGAATCCATCTGATTCCTGGTAAATAAGGAAAGAAATAACGGCAATTTCTTTCCTTAATTATATTTACAGACGTTAAACCTATTCTCATTCCTGGTAAAGTTGAAAATCAATCCATGCAAAACCCCTATAATTTGACGAGTATTTCAAAAAGGTTATGTAAGGCTAGGATTCAGCTGGTACATTTAAATCTTTTCATTATCTATGTTTACGTATTGAGATACCAGTGGCATCATTGCAGTATTGTGTAGAATTAATGGGATTTTTTTAGAAAATTACTAGGGTCTTTTATAGCCTATAAATGATAAGCAGAAGTCTTGTCTCAGATCGAGATGAAAATAGTTATCACAAAAAAAAACAAATTTTAACGCGGCAGTTTTTCTGAGCTAAGTGGTTTCATTATCTCCACGCGTCCGAATACCTCACCATAGGAAATATGCTTTATCGATAACAATGGGCTGCCATCGCATCGCTCTGGCTCGAAGATCGGACTAACGATGTAACCGTGACGTCACAAAAAAACAAGTGTGAGACGGCTAAAAGAGAATGGTAAAGTACCTAAGTAACCTCGACGTGGATTAGAAATCCTGCTGCCTGATGCGGTGAAAGTGTTTGCCAATTCCACATAACTCAACGACAGACTCAACGGCAACGGATAATAAACAATATCGTATTTTTGGATGCACGTATCTATATTTGTCAAGTGGGAGCTCCTTTTCGAATCGAGCAGATAGCGATGTCATGAATGGATTTCTTTTCGCATCTAAAGGTGTTCAGAGTGATGAGATAACGGTTCATTACCTGGACCGTAAATGAAGCGTTTCTGAAACGCAAAAAAGTCTGAATAATATTTGGGAGCAACATGTCACAAGTCATTCAATGTTTAATTTAATACAATTTCATTACTCTCCTGGTCACGGCACCACTGTGTGATCTAATGTGCAATTGAGCACAAGAAGCATTATTTTCATGAAACGGGCATCAGTCATCTTATGTTTAATCACAAATCCATAATCTTAAAAAACAGAAACTGCTTTCACGTCATTTATGGTGGAACTTAGCAAGTAACTATCGTAATAATTCTTCATGAAAATGCGAAGTTGTAACGAATCGATTTCTTTGTCTGAGAGTTTAATCAGTACTCATGGCATAACTTTCCCTAGGCTTCGCATAATTTGGTCTAGACACTACTCAAACGTATTTTAAGTGACTTCACATTCCTATAGTTGGTTTGAGTTAGGTTAAGCGAGATGAATATCTCCAATGAAAAAATTAGCTAACGAAAATGATTGCGCCTAAGACAATTATGAAGAGAAATCTGATAGTCAGTTGGTAACAAAATGAGAGAAATGGAAATAAATTCATCACATACGTCATAACCTATTTCAACAAGGTTTCTAAATTGAATGATTTGAATGAGATTTATGTACTCCTCTGTTAAACCTTCGATAGAATTAGCTTTGCATGAGCATTCGCACCACCAGCTATCAGAACCAATCAGAGGGAGGATTTCGAATATTATCGACTCAGCGTATCATCCAACATTAACTTCTTGTACATAGAAAGCACGTTTGATAGGTATATTAATCAGGGTATTTCATCGGCACCGTGCCATGGATATAGCCAGGGATGAGTTGATTCATGCGCCTGAAACAATTCACCGTTGAAAGGCTTAATACTTATAATCTTCATTTCACTCAATCTCCCAGCAAGATAATGTAGTTTATAATCATTCATCCTGATGTAAACAAGACTCTAGCGATATTTCTTGATTGCCGAGGGGTGTACTTGGTGCAAGTACCTGTCCAGATATTATTCAACATCGAGAAAATTGTTTTCGAGCAAAAAGAATGGCGAATAAGAAACCATTAATATACAATTGAGGATATATGCAATATTGTTCGATCTATTGCCTTCTTCCCAAATGGTTATTTTGGAATATAATATTTTCTTAATTAGTTTCAGTCTTGATAAGTATTCAGCGAGTATGGTTCCTATAAACTATGAAGTCTATAAGCAATGGTATGACTACGATGTAGAAAACATTTAATCAAACTGCTACCGATGGGACACAATAATTTGTATTGTGATGTTCGAGTAGATGATCAGTAGGTGTCCCAACTATTCGAATAGACTGTGTGACAAACTAGCTGGCTGCTGAGGAACGCTAAGGCCATATTCTATCGTGAGTTATTATATACGCCGTTCTACTTTAGTGAAATTACCTCACCAGCTTCCGTCCGTTGTTCTGATTTAATGATCGTGTTAATTCTCTTGAGCACTATGGACGGACGGACGAACTCATTCAACGAATCGTGCGGTATTTTCTTTAATTTTCATGACATGTCGGAAATTTGAAACAAGGTGTATGAATGGCATCAATAATACAATAATCTTTTACATGTCATTCATACAATAATTGAGTGTTGTACAAGTTTTTACGAAAACCTTCAGCAGTTTATAGCTGCATTAATTCTTTGTAGAATGGGACATTTCAAAATATTGATCCAACAGACTCACTTGTTCTTGAATGTAATTTATATGATTTAAACTTTGGAGATGGATTAGTTAGTGTGCTAATCCCTCACCTCACTATAACCCAGAGCATATTGAATTTTGTCAAATATGACTACTTATCAAAAGGAAATAAACACAAACACCAATAGTTTTTCTGTGGATTGAAAAGGAGCGGCCTAGATATAACTTGCATAATTTTCTAGTTTCTATTCCTGGATAATCAGACACTTCGAAACCTGACATTTAAACGCGAAACTAAAGACTGAAAAATACCACTCGTTTCACTTTTCGTTCTCTCTCCGATAGCTAGATGAAATGGCTACGGGCTAAGTCGACAAAGAATTATAAAACCGCCGGAAAATTTTATTCGGATACAGATTGCTTTTTTCCGCATATTGGAAAGCTTTCTATCAAGATGATCACTCTGTCAATCTACATATATTCAAGAAGTTAAATTGAATTTGCCTCGCAGCATCTCGATACTCCCCATTTACAAGATTTATCGACACCTTATATATTGTTGTATCAATCGTGTGTTTTTCGTTATTCCTGATGTATTTTTCATTATTTCTATATTTGAAGATACTGTTAATGTTTTAATTGTCACTTGTTCGATTCACTGCATGAGGAAATGGAAACATTTTTAGAATTAAAGCGACCTATGAGAAATTTATTGGTAGCAAATTTCAAATGTTGTTATTGATGAATATCTCAGCTTCAAATCATTGGCCTGAATGTATATCGTCGATTCTGTTATGTTCTCTATTCCTATCAACTATTGATGGGTTAACATAGTTTAAACTGCCACCAGCTATAAAGTTGGGTCTGTATAAATTATAGGGAAGGTCATCATTATGTTCTCTAATATTTTATCGACAGCGTAAACGAAATTCGCAGTTAAATTTTCAGTATGGAATTAATCAATCGTATAATCAGTTTTTGAATACTAGACCATATCGTTGATATACAGGGTGTTTGGAGAGTGAGTACTGAGTAGCCATAGGTGGATAGGTGATGCTCTTGGCTACTTGTTGCGCCTAATAAAATATCATTTTGCCCAAAGTTCAAAGTGTTATAATTTTATTGCCATTTTTCTAGAAATTTCCCATTTTCTCATTAAAATCTTGAATTTTTTTTAAATTAAATGCTCGAGGTGTATTGTCAACCGATGATAGAGAGAGAACGCTATTTTTAGCTGTGTTAGGATGAGAGAAAAGATTTTACCTGCTCAATGGAATAGTTTTGTCGTCACCCTTTTAAGGCATCCTTGAAGACAAAACGGTTTTTCGTTGAGTTATCTGATTATTAATGGTACATGTTACATATTATTTTTTTTCATTTTGATGTTTGATACGACGCTGTCAGGTTTTTTGAAGACGTTTGTATGAAATTATGATCTGAATAAGACAAGACTAGACTAAAAAAATAAATCATTTTATAGGCACCTCGAGCATTAAATTTAAAAAAATTCCAGATTTTAATGAGAAAAATGGGAAATTTCTAGAAAAATGGCAAAAAATTATAACACTTTGTACTTTGGGCAAAATGTTATTTTATTAGGCGCAACAAGTAGCCAAGAGCATCACCTATCCACCATTTACCTATGGCTACTCACCCTCCAAACACCTTGTATATGTGGTAATAAATATTGGCAATGGAACACGGGTTCCATTTTAACAGTGTTTCATTCTTGATTTTTTTATGGATATTTCTACGGAGAAAAGGCTAAATCATTCTTATATCTTATTGTTTATTTATTCGAGTATTCACTCTTCATTTATTTTTGAATACTGCAGTATGGAGTTCTTCGTAACGCCTTTATTCGAATGTTCACGACATTTCTATTGACTTCAATGGCTCTCTAACATTAGCAAGGCACACACGAAAGGGAAATCTGTAAGATCTGATCGGCAGTCCAGATCTGTAACAGATCTGGACTGTGGATAGGATCGCTTCTGCTGATCGGGTCCGTCGCGGATCATATATCTCATTGATCCGCGACGGACCAGATCAGCGGGAGCGATCCTATCCACAGTCCAGATCTGTTACAGATCTGGACTGCCGATCAGATCTTACAGATTTCCCTTTCGTGTGTGCCTTGCTATTGTTCAGATTGGCATCTCTATCACCTTCAATTTTTCGTTTTCACAGTCTTCATTTTTCACACAGATATTAGACTTCTTAAGTAGATCGAGCTGCTTCACTTCAAATATTGTATCATCTTGCCCGCAGTATGGTTGTTGTATTCCATGACATCATCTCGCATAATAGCTTTTTATGAACGACATACTCGGAAATAGCAGTAATATGTACTTCACGAGCCCAAATCATATCGCCATTGTTTCACCAAACATTTCAACCTTATTATTTCTAATTAGGTATGTGGTCAAGGTTTCACAACTGTTATGTTGGTATAGTCTGACATTGCAAAGAGAAGACGAACTTTGGTTCGGTAGCAGCTCTTGAAGAATGCTTCACTTTTCACAGAGTAAAAAGAATGTGTGAATCAAACATCGCTACAAACAGTCGGAAAAACAATCACAGTAACGTTGGTTATTATTAGCGTGGAGTCTCTCTCCGTCTTGTTATTCGTTGACCCACATACTTCACGACGAAGATGGTGTCGTGACTGAATGATCCTCTGGCAAATATATTTGTTTACTGCCTCGTACATCCTTTACGATACATCTTTCCTGGAGAATAGACTGCCGGCTCGCATGCCTCTTGTGTATCTCGGTCTGCTCTCGAGATCGATTTTCAATTTTCCATTCAATTTCGCGGCCGCGTCGGAGTGTGCCCCATTTTGGGCCGTTTAGATATTTATTATGTAGTTTCTGGTTTGGTCTAGTTTTGATGCATGGTATTATCGGTAGTTTTTTCGTTTCCGGCGATTCCCTGGAGGGAACGGGAGGGAATGTATTTTAGAAGTTCAGGACTCCCGAGAAACGTGACTCCACGTTCTGCAGCGTTGCGAAAAGACAAGAAGAGAATGGGGTATTGTAGGTTTGAATTATTTTCGGCAGATCAATATTCAATCCCCTTCTGTAATCTGAATTCTTTCGCGATACGAGGAGTTGCCTTTGTCAAGACTACAGGAACACCATGATATCGAGACAATTAAGGCACCAAAACTATTGTGGGGTCGTGATTAAAGAATCAAATATCAGAATAACATTGTGGATATATCACCTTAGACGCAGAGAAGTGGGTTTCTCTACAGGATTTCTCATTAAGATTCACCTTCGTTCAGGTTGACGGAATTTCATCACCATTAGGTTGAAAATTAAACTGGAAACTAATGAAATTGGCGTAAAAAATATCAATCACAACATTCACAACGCTCAATGTTATCTGCTTTCAGGAGAGGATAAAACAGAAACTCGCAAAATATAAGTAAGCATTATATATTTCGAGGTCATCGTCGAGGTTGCACGCGATTGTGACGGTTTTAAAAAATGCTTTACGCGTAAACAGATAGTTCGAAAATGACATAAATGTTATTGAATCTTACGACTAAAAATAATTTGTAATATATTAGCTACTAGAACTTTAGTTGTAACATTTTTAAAGTTCATTGTATTCAATGTATTCTTATTGTTGAGCTAGTCAATGACCGTACATGAGAGATATGTAAAAAATATAAATGAGGGACTTCTTAGTAGTCGTAGAAGGCAAAACAACCATTACTAGAATTTTTGACTTGTTGAACGTGGCTTCTAAATTGCGAAATATACAAAAAATCTTCTGTAGTAATAAATTCTCTTTGTAAAAGCCGAATTACTAATCTACCCGCGAAAAAATTGCGATTTAAATCTCTCCAAAGTTCTTGCAGAATCAGACTCGTCCTCCTTTGTGGATCCGGACTGAGCGATTTGACCTGCAGTTATCTTTCGTCGGAAAACACAAGGACCTCCAGTACCTCTTCATAAGTAACGAGAAAAACTCCCTCTTTGTAACCGAACACAGAAGGGGGAAAATTGGGGCATGCAAAAGTGAGAAGCGTTTTTCGAAGAGTCGTCGAGCGGGAATTTATCGAGCGACAGTGAAAAGCTCTTAAAGCGCGAAAAACATGAAATTGTAGTGAAGCGCCTGACCCGATCCATGTCCTTAATTCTATCGATGTATCGCGAGCCAACTGACTGGGGAAATACGTGGCAGCTTTGCTGCACAAACTAGATTATGGAAGGAATTATAATTAAGCCTGCCACGCTTGCTGGAAACTTTCCTAACTATTTTCCTCCGCAAATGGAACATCGATCTGATGAAAACTTGTTGAAATATGGCAGCAAAAAATTGATGAAGGTTGGAAACAACGTTAAGAAGTTCAATGTGTTGATTCACTGAAAAATCGAAGATAAACACGCTCGAGAGTCGGTTCAGCCCCTCAAAGAGAATAAAGAACAAACATGATTAGTGATGCATTTGAGTATTTTCTGGTTATTTGAAAAATCTTCTACGAATCGTACCATATTTTGCTGATGATGAAATAGGAGAAAGTTTTTTAATGAAGATTCTATTTGTTTCGAATTGTTTCAGTACCAATTAAGAGTTTCGAATTATTATCAATTTCATACAGCAAATCTATATATATATATATATATATATATATATATATATATAAAAGAAAGATGTTGGTTACACCATTTATAACTCGAGATCGGATGGACTGTTTGTTATGAAACTTCATATATGGATTCGTCTACGATCTGGTTATTATAAAATACAATAAAACTCTGAAAAAATCGATGAAAATTTTACTTATACAGGAAATGCTTTTCCTTCTTTTCAGTAGGGCTACTAGGTGTCGCTCTCGGTGTCGCTACAGTTACAGTTACGCTATCGCTTATTCGTAGGTACTTTATTTGATATTATCCGCGTTAGATGGCGATGTAAACAAATAGTGTGTACAGTGACTGTATTCCCACTATAGTCACTGTAATAGTGTGTAATTTGAGGTGCCTACAACTCTGCGCTGTTGGCCAAAACCAAAATGTCTTAGCGTAGGAGTACAGATGTCTAAAATGATTAGATTTCGTTGTGATATGAAAAAGTTCCGTTCTTACCACTTCAGATGGCGCTATTCACACATTATGACTGATTATTAGTTCAAAATAACGTAATCGTGAAGGTACTATATTTGACATTATCACCATTAGATGGCGATGAATTAATTGAGGCTTTCGCGGCTATCCATTGATGTCATCTGTTCTTTTTTTCGAGCATTTCGGTTGTCGTGGTTTGAAATAGTCGAAAAAAAAAATACATGACAACAATTACTGTGTAATATGCATAGGACTTATAGTACCATGAAAGGCTATTAACAGATCCAGAAGCGGGTGAAAATCACAGTGAATTTTTATCGAAATGTCAAGTAAATCAGATTTTGGCGATCAGTTCCAATCGTGAGATGTCCATTCTCATCTTTTCTCATAAATTTTAAAATGTTTTTGAATTTCTGTTTGGGTAATAAATATATTTGCGGAAATAAGTGAATCCAAAATTGCCATAATTAGTAATTGACATATTATTTTTGTGTATCTGTTCTGTGTGACAGCTCATATCCATGGAAACATTCGACAGTTCAAAAATCAGAGAACCAAGCCGTTTATCTCCGATCACCGGTGATTACGATTTGTGAAATCCACCGTAAGTATCATTTAGGCGGAACGAAGTTTGCCGGGTCAGCTAGTTATACATACAGGTTTGGGATACAGTATGGAACCAAGTAAATATCCTTTTAACGAATAGAACGATATTTATGAAAATTTCCAGTGCAATGGAACAAAATGCATCTGATGTACATTTTTTTGTTGATAGAATACTTCCGGTTTTACCGGAAATGTATATCTACTGCATACTGTTCGTCAGCAGCTTTCACTTTTATTTTGAAATTTTTCATCCTCAGGCTTTTCATTTCTCATTAATTATATACGTTGAATTGAACCGATATCATTGTATTCTTCTTTTTAATCATAAAGACACAAGCACTGAACAGCGTCCAAAATGATAAATAGATAAATAGAGAATCTTACATATCGAATAAATATATAATCAGAACGTAATATATGTCCAAGAATATAAAAACAAATTAAATTTATTTGATGTTTGCATTCAAAAAATTCATCAACTGTATGAGGCTCAATGCCAAGTAAGAATTTGTGTAATTCTTTTTTGAAACATTTTTGGTTACATATTTATTTTATTCTTTGTGGTATTAAAATACTTCATACAAGAATATTCTGATCCTTTTTCAGTAACGGACATCATATGAATGGGATGAACATGGTTTATTTGATATAACTGTCATTGTACAAATGTGAAGGTAAATTTGCTTTAAACTATTCTTTATTCTTGAGGAGAATTGACTATAAATTCTTCAATGTGTAATGCAGAAACAGTTAAAATTTTATTTCTCCTGAAGAGACCTCTACATGAGGTTCTCGAACTGAGTTTTTTATTATTAATTTCATTGATTTATCCATCATCAAAGGAAATTATCGACATCTGATCGAAATACGATTCGTCAAACTGATGAAGAATAATCGATTCAAGGTCATTTTTTGTGTTGGAGAATTTATACTTTCTTGTCCGATTCTGGAGTAATTACCTTACACAACCTAAATAAATTGGTTGGTAAATTTTCCAGATTGATAACATGTTTAGGTGTAATACCCAAGAATTATTTATGAACGGTACCACGAAAAATTTCATAGCTCGAAAAACGTTACGAATCGATACTTAATGGACCAATCTCCGAAATATTTCCCTTTTGAGTGCCTCTTCACCTCTCCCTCCCAGTAAAATCTCCTCAACGTCACTCTCTCTTTCTCTGCAACGAAGTTCTGTTTCTCACCGATCATGAGGCCGACTTTCCATAGAAAGCGATTAATAAAATGCTTTATTGACCAAGGACGTCGAAACAAAGACGTATTAGATTGTCTAACACAAGACTCGGATGTAATGGGAGCAATAAGCGCAAGAATTCAGCTGTGCAACTGTACTTCAATACCAGAATGGCGGACTAACCTAAATCTGAATTCGCTCCGTACCTCGATTGAATGATTTTCCGTTGTTGTTTGACACCGCCCGGTTTTGCGAACTATCAGGACGAGCAGCAGAATTTGGCAGATTGATATTATGTGAGGATGTCAATAAATGAACTACTTTAACTGTACTTCCTCCGCGTAAAAAGAGAAGATGATAATCGACCTAAGTCCAATTTTAATTATGAAAATCGTACCATAACCCAACAAGATGAAAAATGAGTCTTGCTTCCATCAACGTGATGATTAATCTCGAAACCATTAACTTTTCCGTACGCCATTTCACACCACCTCAATCCAGAATCTTTCCAACAAGTTGGGGAATTTCCAGGAACATCGGCGTGAGGACAAAAAATCAATGAGGGCCTCTTCCAATTCCCTCATCCCTAGGGATGTGACCCTCTAGATATATCATTATATAATGAATAATCGGCTTCGGTTATGTTATTCATTCTTTTGTGTGTACAGTGAAAGTATATCATATAAGGGTGTGAAAAAATTATGAGAAATTGAGATTGGTAGAAATGTAGATAATGGAAGAATATAAAATATGCGGTACATTATTTACTTGGTATCGGGGAATAGTCCAAGTCCACCCGTAGATTCAATCGGTAATATATGGCGTGAATATTCATTGTCGTCTGATTCTATTCACGACTAGCTAGGACAAGAAATGTAAAAGAAAATTCGTACCTATACTGTCAAACATTTAATTAATTTTTTAATTTATTCATTTTTATGTATTTATATTCATTTATTTATTTTCATTTAGTCATTTTTTATTATTTATTGATTCACAGACAATCAGATCTGTTTCATTTAATTCGTTAACAGTGACCACCAATATCATATCCTCCGAATTCTAGTAGGATTCATTACTGATGTATAGGTACCATTTCAAAACAACTCTGAAACCAACCATTATCAGTTTCAAGAATTGAGTTGAAAAGTTTTAATGGAGTTACTAATATTTTCCCAAAGCTTACAGCAAACATGAAACTTTTCAAATCCGATGAATAATAAATACCAATGAAATACAAATGTAGACATTTTACTGAAAAAATTCGAATATTAAATATCAGGGAATACACACTAATGACAATAGGTTGATTTATAATTTGGATGAATTTGAATAAATATCCTATTTGAACGATTTGAAAAAGGTTTCACTTATTCGATAGACTGTAATGAATGATTTTGAATTCCTTCAAATATTTTTGAGTCTTTTCACAGAAAAACTCCGACATTATAATATATTGGCCAATAGTGTAGTTGAAAATCTCAAAATATTCAAACAAAATCAAAACAAAGTAGTCATAAAATGGCAGTGTTCAAACATTTCACATGTTCTCAAAATTTCCATATGGGTTAGTTGAATTTTGAAAGCAGGGCCTCAGTGAACAGCGAGCTGCGGTTATATTCTAGTTGGAGCAAAAACAATTGAGTTATTTAGAGGTTGATTATTTCAGGGTTACGGTAAAGGTCTCATACCATACGTGTCGCTGCAAAACAAATATTTATGATTTGTGCGCGAATTTCATTATTTCATCATCAATTAGGATGTCGTTCAAACTCTAATTTCCAGATTTTATTTCTATTATATCCCATTCTCCAATATCGAATGAATTCTCAAATTTATATGATTATTTATTCTCAATTTTATGTTGTACGATCTGAAGGAAATACTGAGAGTTGCAATACACTGAATTACTGTGTGTTTATATTTGCTGTTCTTGTGTTTATGTAATTCATATTTTTGAGTGCTGTGATGCAGTAGATTAAGGTTGATTCGTTTGTGTAGTAATTTGTATTTAACCAATGGTGTCAGTCTCTGAACAGAAAAAGTTGTTGACATGTTTGCATCTTCAAATACCAGCATTGTTTGTCACTGGAGAATTTTCAAACATGATCAACCATGATCCTTATAAATTTCGCAAATACATTTTGATTAATGTTTTTTGGGAAGCCCACCAAATCTTTTTAAACCTCTTTAAAAAATGACTTCGGTATTTATCGCTCAGGTAACTAACTTCATCTTAGGAAAGTAGAGTTATCTAGGTACATTAATAAATCATTATGCATCAAGGAAGTACTGATAGTTCCCTTCAAATTTTAACAACAATGAATCTGGAATTTTCTACAGAAACCATTATCTTTATCATGGTGCCTCTACATCCTTATGGGCTAACAGCTCACTTCGGTCACTATCATTTGGTCTAGGATTCAATTATATTTGCGGTAACGCCAAATTTTTATTACTGGTTGGTCTACGTTCGAGAACAAACTGTAGTTTTTTATGTGAGATCATGATTATGAATAATCAGTATAATTTGTCTGAATTCGTTTTTATGATTCTTTACCGTCTTCCTCAAGACTAGGTGCAAAAAATTTCATTAGCCAGATAGATTTGATAGCAGTAAAATCTCTCAGAATGTGCATTTCATTCAATGAGAATTGTAATTTGGAAAATTTTCACTTTCACCGAGTTTTTCAAAAAGAGTATTGAAAGAATTTTTTGAGTACAAGAAATGGAGTCGTTGCTACCTTCTATTTTTATTTTTTGCCTGTATCTTAAATACCATAAGGTGAAATACTGAAATCATTGTATGAAATGCATCAGAGGATACTTGAATGTTAATATTCCTGTTTTTACCAAGCTTGAAATAAAGAAGATCGAAGAGAATAATTATATGGCTATTGATGTACATCAAGGAGTGAGAACGCGAATGTATAAGAAAAAATCAAATCTGTAACCGAGTGAACGTCATATTGGTACAGAACTTGAATTGCATCATTTCATTTATCTGCCCAGTAAGAATCAGAGTTACCTCGATAAAGTTCCTTTCAGCAGCGGGTTCCTGTCTATGTATCCCCCTATCATATTTGAGGTAATCCAAAAAACGGAATTGCACAATTAGGTCACGACAATTAGTGGTAACCAGCACATAACACTTTATCCACATATCACTAAACGATAAGTGTCTTATAACACACACCGTCGTACAAATCACCACACTTGCGTCACGGGGTTCGAACCCCGCACAAAATACAGCACGCGACACGCTGTCCGCATAGGCGGGTGTATTTTCGTTTATCTGACGATTGGTATATTTCGCTGCCCTTGATAGGCGGTGAACTGGCTGGTGTGCGAGCGCTAGCGGAAGGTTCGACTTGTTCACCTAGTTTACGATTTCTTCGGCAAGGGGCCCCCCGCCGTCGTAAGAGCGCCTGCCATATTTGCCTCCGTCGAGGATGGTTGTCCGCAGAAGGAGGAGGATATTCTCGATGGATTCTGTTTTGATGAATGCAGGATTGAAGCAAGTCGCGGATTTCAGTCGCGGCCACTACATACGTTGCGGGGGGAACGTCGTCGATGACCTTGGGATCCCTAACAGTATTTTCGACAAAGTGAACTATGTCATTAATGTTTTTCAATTGTTATTATTTGGTCAATTGATGAATGGGATCGTAATGTCGGTTATGAAATAATTTCGGTCTCGACGATCATTTTACACTGATGAGAATTTTTCATTGTATCGGGTGTTTTTTTAGTGATGAAATTTTCGGTAGGGATAACTGTGATTTGGCAGGAGGTAGAAGCCATGTTGTTTTGACATTTTTACCCCGTAGGCATTGACAAATCATGGAAAGACTCTCGACGCTACAACGTCTACACTTTGTTGAAATTTATTTTCACAATTATTGTTCTATTCGCCAAACTTCGTGAAATTTAGGGTTTACATAATCGTCCATCAGATAGGCTTATTCGTCGAACTACCGATAGAATTCGGATTTCGGACAACATTTTCTCTACTCGATGCAACAACAACAACAAGACAAAGAACTGTACGTACAGGAGAAATATCGTTGCTGTAAGTGATGGTGTTGATGAAGATCCAGATTTGTCTCTTCGTCAACGTTAACAACAAGTTGCACTCTGTGCATCCACCATATGGAAAATTTTGCCTAAAGATCTTGGTCTATACCCATACAAGTTTGCTCATTGGGCCCTAGAACAGCTTGAAGTTAATCCACTCTGTTATCGCAAAGTTGTCTTTAGTTATGAAGCTCATTTCTGGTTGAACGGCTACGTAAACAAGCATATTCGCCGTATATGGAGTGAAAACAATCCTCAAGAAGATCTGCAGGTTCCATTGCATCCTGAAAAATACACTGTATGGTGTGCTTCACACGCTGGAGGCTTTATCGGTCCATATTTCTTTGAAAACGATGCTGGAGATAATGTTACAGTGAATAGTGCTCGTTACACATCAATGATCAATGATTATTTGTTTCAAAATTTGAATGGTATCGATCCAGATGTGTTTTGGTTCCAATAAGATGGTGCTACACCTCATGCTGTTACCGTAACAATTGATTTATTGAAATAAAGATTTGGCGATAATATTATTTCGAGAAATGGTCCAATTAATTGATCTCCAAGACTCGCTCCAAGATCATGCGACATAACTTCAATGGATCATTTTCTTTGGGGTTATGTCAAGTCATTGGTTTATGCTGATCAACCAGAAACAATAGACGCTTTGCAAGCAAACATGACTGGTGTTATAGCTAAAATAAGGCCTGAATTACTCTAAAGAGTGGTCCAAAATTGGTCAGGTCGAATGCGGTTCCTCAGAGCTAGACGTGGTGGACATATGCCGGCACGGGCGCCCGCAGGGGCGATCAGGGGGGTCATGGGCCCCCCTGAGATTTTGATGACCTTATCGTTTTTCAGCCCGACACCTCAATATTACTTATTACTTACTAATTTGGATTCCGCCCCCCTGAGAAAAATTTCTACGGGCGCCCATGTAATGCCGGAAATTATTTTTGAAACGTAAATACATGAAATTATGTTTCTAATAAAAATGAATTATTTGGCTGAAGCCACATTAATTAAGATTGAAATCTTAATTTAAATGCATTTCATTTCACTTTGGACCTCTATCATTCTTAAAAAAACACTCGATATTAGGTGCTTTCTGCGTGGTGAAAGAATAAAAATTTTCTCGCTTTATCTTTGAAAAATTTGTCTTTATTAGTCCCCATATGTTTTTATTAGGACTGAGATCTAGTGAAGCTTCTGGCCGTGGAAATATGAAAAAAAAGTGAACACTTGGTTCGTCTGAAGCTAATAGGAAAGAATATGTTTTATCAGCACATTCCGACACGTTATTTGTGTGTATGAAAATTAACCTCTCGTAGATATATTCCAAATTGCCAGGAAGTAGACGCTTGCGTGAATACATTTCCATAATTTCATAAAGAACAATGCAAAAAGGGATACGGTCCCGATAATAGTTACATAAATTATTAAGGTACCTTAAACGGCACAGATCTAGGGATAAGTATCGTTGTGAAATGTCAAAGGGATCTAATGCAGTTATTCCTGCGGTAATAGTTTCAATTGAATTAGTTTCAGTCCAGGAAAAATGTCAAAGGTCAGGACGGTTATGTAAGAAAATCGAAAGCGTGGTTTTGGTTGCGACAAAGACATTCATGACTAGTATTAAGACAGTATGCGGTTCATGGTTGTTGTGATAATTGTTTCAGTTTGAATTATAGGAAGTAATACCGATTGAGGTCTTCATAATGGAGAACTATAATCGAATATGAAATTATGCGGTCGACAATATTTTCCAATCGCATAAACAAATAAAATTGGAAAATTCTCAGAAAATTTCATATCAACATAAATTCTCCATTCACTTTAATAAAGTATTCCGGTTGTCCCTGACATTCTGACACATTTCACCGTGTATATTTTGATGTCAACGTTGTCCTTTCTACATAGAGTTCGTAGTAATTATCTAAATGTTCATTCACTTTGGAAAAATAATGAATTTGAGAAAATATTATGTGAATTATTCATTAATTCCAAAGACCTGGCGAATGTTGAAGAAGCTTTTTTCTCTGTTCATACTGGAAATATTTCGCGTATATAAACATGGTTGGAAGATTCAGTTATGCTGTTTTCTTGTACGGAAACCAAGAATCGAGTGTTGAAATTTTACTGAAAAATAATGGACAGAATAATCCGTTACTTTGTGATAGTTCATTCGAAAAAAGAATAAAAGTACTCGAATAACCCGACAGAGTGTCTTTTTGGATGCACCAATAGTAGGAAATTCTTTGTCGTCTCTTTCACTTGAAATCTTTTTCATTGTGTTTATTGGCAGCTAAAAAATAAATATCTATTCATATGAAATCGAATTCCTTGGTTTTCACTCACATACGTCGAAAATGTTGGGGACGTCAATCATAAAACAGCCTGTAAGATTCAGAGGAAGTGGAGTTAATGAAGTCCAACCTAATGAAGCGGTAATCGAATTTGTAATTATGCATTTATGTACCCACAGACATTGTACTTGATTTACAACACCGGAAAATGATCTTGTATGTTGAATATTTTTCTCTTCGAACCGAAAGAATGCTAAAGGTCCCTTCTATTTTTAGCATACCTTCTCATTCCACCCACTTAATGAGTATTTCTATTCGTAGACGTATTAATTGAATGTGTGAGTTTAACCTTTGACGTTTCCCAAATAAAATGAGGATGTCTTCAGGTTTATCATGAATGTAGGAAATTTCTTTGAAGAGCAAATTTTCACAGAAGTGTTGCTTTCAACTTTCAAGGAATGGAAATTTGTTTTCATATTCAATGTTCAAAATTGAAGATTTCTTTGGCATTTTTTCGAAATTGGATAAGCAAGTATTCGAATTAAATACATCGATAATGAAGTCGCTCTAAGTGAAAGTGTGGAACGATGCAATTAAAAAACAATTATTTTTCGTGAGAATGTGGCTTAGGTGCTTTATTGCACGTCTTTCTGTGGCAAGCTGAAGGGAAATTTAAAAGCGTCAATTCATTGCTTTGACGTTTATCACATCATATACAGTCTGTTTCACTTTGTGTGACTGTAATTTAATAACAGGACGATCGGTTTCCAGAAATTTGGGTATGAATTATTTTGAAATTGAAATTTTCGTTTACTACTTAAAAAAAATCCAAAACTCAAGAAAACACTGTCTGCCGGTTTTTATCAAATATGCGGATAATAGTGTGGATATTAGTACATTAGGTAGCACTTATTTCCTTCGACAAGTCTCAAAGTAGCTATCGTGATCAAAAAAAGAATGAAGAGATGTAGGATAAAATTGACGAAAACTTTCAACACCTAATTGTCAGATTGAAAAGTAATAAAATATTACTCGAGTGATAATAGCAGTAAAAATCAAGCCTAAATTTTCAACCGCATCAACTATTTTTGCCCCGATTCAATCAGAAAATACCGCCCCATACCCATCATCACTTTCGAAGCTTTCGATAGAGAATGATTTTCAGAATTCACTTCTGGTAAATTCATTCACCAGAATGATTAGGCTTCGGTTCAGTAGGCGCTATAATAGAAGATATGATCTCTTCACTGCCTCATACGATACTGATATCGGCTGTCAATCAATTCCTATGGGGTTAATAGAGATGATTGATTCATTTTTAATTACGCGTCCTCGAAATTTCGATTTATATTCATTGACCGGCGTTCATAACAGTATCAGTGTGATGAATTTTGCTGGATTATCGTCAAACACGAAATTCAAATCAATTTATGAGCGTGATACGTTTTTGAGTAGGTTGTATGGTTTTAGTTTCCACATCATTTCAAAGTTGCTCTCAATTTTAGTCTGATTTATTTTCACGACTTGATTTGGTACAATTGAATTATCTGTTTTAATGAGTACAGAAGTTTCGAATACTCTGATCTAAAGGACCCCGCACTTTTTCTATGGCAAATGGCGTTCCGTCAAATGTTCTAAAATTTTGGTATAATGTAGTACTCGACCTACTGATCAAAAGTGTCCATGGCCCCAACTCAATCCTATGACTAGTTTTTGAGATACAGGGCGTTGAAGTTGGGAATTACCCACTTTTACTACGCCCGTATCTCGAAACAGAATCGAATAAACTTCAATTTTTCTCAAGAAACATTTCATGACATCCCCAGGAAGCAACCATATAGAATATGACCGAAAATCGTTACGAATACAGGGTTATCCATAATTGAATGCATGCCCGATTTTGAAAGTATAAAATATGTCAGTTCCAGAACGAGAACGTTCGCAAAATGAACTATTTCACTAGATATGTTGTTGTTACATCGAAAAAGTCTGTAGTACCCAGAATTTATACTGGGTGATCCATTATTATAGAAACTATTCTCAAGGAAGGTTAAGTGGACACCCTGTATTTATGGGTTGATACAAGGTGTTTGTTTAATTTTTTTAGAACATATCATCATGGACTTCAAAGAATACAGGGTGATTCAGTCATGAAATGAACTTTGAACCTCACGAAAATACCCCAAAACCACGTTTTTTTTCATCACCCTTTATTTCAAGATTAACTCCGATGAGGTGGGAGTTTTCTTTCACCACTGTACTTGATATAAAAACATCAATACGGCTGAGAGTTTTTATCCACTTCCTATGAACAGATTTTTTTTATGTAATATGAAAATTATTTTTTCTACAAGCGTGCACTTTCATTCTCTTTCCCGCACGTATTTCAATTCGTAAAGAGTCACATTGCCAAACAGTGTGGGAAAAACCCCTGCTATTCCATTACCGCACGCAAATGCGTGTGGTAATGGATTAGCAAGGGCTTTTCTCGCACGCTTTTTCTAAAGAATAAACTGAATAATGATATATCTCTATGCCACCGACGACGTTACTATGGAAACGGCATGTGAATAAGAATTAATACATTGTCATTATATTATGAAATTGTGTTTAAATATAAATAATATCAACTCGAATTCAATCAGTACGTTCCGGTAAAATGGATACTTCGGGATCTGATGATGGCCTGCCCGAAGAAATATTAGCAGCTTCTTATGAAGCGAGTTTAAATTTGTTACCGGCCAAGTCGAAGATAAAATATGAGAAGCAATATTCAGAATTCATTGATTGGTGTAATTCCATAAAGGTTCAACCGAGGAAGGAGGAAGTGTTTTCGGCGTATTTTTTGGAAATGTCCAAAATTTGGAGACCAAACACATTATGGTCCCGATATTCAATGATAAAGAGTGTTTGTAAACTGAAACAGGATTTGGATATTGGAAAATTCCATAAATTAACTGCCTTCATTAAACGACAGAATATAGGATTTCGTCCAAAAAAGGCCAAAACTTTTAATGAAGAGGAAATAACAAAATTCATGAGTGAGGCATCTGATGAAATTTACTTGATGATGAAGTTGGTAACAATTTTTGGATTAGCTGGTGCCTGCAGACGAGAGGAACTTACAAAACTCACCATCGACGATATAGATGATAAAGGAGACTTGATCATCGTCAATATTAAGGACTCCAAAAATCATTCACCAAGATCGTTTGTTATATCCCAAGACACCAATAATGGATATTTTCTGAACATATACAGAAAATATATGAATTTACGTCCAAAGGAAATACCTCATCGCCGAATTTTCATAAAGTATAATCGGGGAAAATGTAAGATTCAACCTGTCGGAATCAATACAATAGGAAAAATACCGTCCGAAATTGCAGCTTACTTACGCCTACAAAATCCGGAATTATACACAGGACACAGTTTTAGGCGCTCCTCGGCTACTTTCCTAGCCAATTGTGGAGAAGGTATCACAAATATTAAACGTTTAGTTTAGGAGGATGGAAGTCAACTGCTGTTGCTGAGGGATACTTGGAAGAATCTATTAACCAGAAAAAAAAATGTCCACTAAAATTCTTAATTTGAATGGTTCTTCCTCTTCAAACTGTAATACAGAATCATTACCTTCCGAAGAGCCTTCGAACAATATGATGGCAAATATTCAACGTTTTGCTTCTTCCTCTTCAAACTGTAATACAGAATCATTATCTTCCAAGGAGCAGCTGACTTCGACCAATATGATGGCTTCTGCTATAAATTTGCATAACGCGACCAACTGCACGTTTACAATAAATATAACTAATAACTGAATATTTCTAATGAATATATTGATAATAATTGGAAGAAACAGAATGTACATAGATTCCTTATCAAAATTCATTTTTATGTTAGTCTAGTTTTCTTTTCAATTAATAAAGAATTTATGAATATTATTACAGTTTAAATTTATTTCATAGGCTTGTAGTCTCTATGGACCGAAGGTCAACGATGAGAGTACAATGGTAACGACTTGTCAGAGACTTTTGTCATTCATGTGTATTTAGAATGATCAATTCACATTGGATCTGTGTGTTGAAATCGATCTCGTATAAGCGCTTGTAGAAAAAATATTGTTCCTAACTCGTGCGGAAAGTGTTTTTCCCGCACTCAACTGCTTACCCGAACTCCGCTTCGCGTCGTTCGGGTAACGGCAGTTTCGTGCGGGAAAATATCACTTTCCGCACTTGTTAGGAAAATAACTATATTTATGTTATTCTATTTTTATTCCAGCATAAAAAAAATCTGTTCATAAGAAGTGGATAAAAACTCTGAGCCAAAATTTTAGAACATTTGACGGAACGCCATTTGCCATAGAAAAAAGTGCGGGGTCCTTTATCTATGCTGATAGTGTTAATTTTTTTCTCCCTTACCTATCAAAATCGAAGGATCCCAAAATGTCCATGGCTTGCTTGTGTCCAATTCACGATATTCTGAAAAATGAGAAAATCAATGAAGTAATCTAACCCATCTCGATCCATATCGTCTAGTAGCTTTTGGACGGTGAACATTCCTTTCAAGATTGGGTATTTTATTGGTAGGCGTTCCCAATAGACACACGAGGGTGATATATAAGCCATAATTCATCATTTAATGATACGAATTTTGACAAAAAAAAATGCTCGACATATAATTTCAAAACTCAATTCAAGTTACATGCAGAATTTGGTCCAGTTAGCATAACAAGAGAAATTTGAAATATTCTAGAGAATCATCAGAAAAAATCCCAATATTTCAGTAACATCAGATATTCTGGATAATAGACAATTTGGCAGCTGCTTTCAATTATTATTTTGAAGCTGTCACAAAATTTTCAATTGATTCCACGAAATAAAAAACGAATCTACCTACAAGGTGGGTTAACGCTCCAAAAACTCTTGGTTGGTGCATTTTATTTTTTTTTAATTTCAATCGATGTAAATCATTTGAATCAAGAACGAAAATAATCTAATTGGAAATGTTCCAATTGTTTCTTGGAATATTATTGAAAATTCGATAAACATACACATAAAATATTGAAAATTTCAAATTGTGCGCAATGAAAGCTTGCGGCCAGTTAGCCATTAAACATGAAATGATCGCCCGTTTTATAAAAATGACAAAATAATATACTCGCTTCAGTTCGGTTGGACACAATTGGATTTCGATTCACATTTCATTCAACTGTAATACCTTAACTGTGCAAAGGATTATTTGCGTTGCGTTATGCGAAATTAGTGTCTATGTAGATCATAAATCCCAATACCAATCCGATTGAAGTGTTTGGGAAATCATAGTTGATTTGAATCTGCTGCCAATATTTACATAACAAATGCACAGGAAATCAAACCGTTTTCAATTGTTGGAACAATGAGTCTTTCGATATCTGAACAGAAATATTGTCATTGATTAAAGTTGCTCGAATTTTCTCAAGATTGGTATATTCAGAGATATTATACAGTTCGTTTCGCCAGGAGGACCAGAAAATCGTTTTCACAAACGGAACAAGCTTTTCTCGCGTAAATATTCATGAGGTTTGTCACTATCCATCTGGATGAGAAATTCATTTTTGACCAGTGAGTCGATCGAAACAATTTTAAACTCAAAATACAGACATCTTGGCCAAATGATATAGCTCTCGTTTAAGAAGAGCGCTCAAAAAGAAAACCCTTCTTTCATAAAATTTTTGAAACGTAAAAAGTCATACTGACTATAAACAGAGTTATTTATTGCTTTTATTATCTAATTCTACGATATCATTATTATTGTGTTTACCTCGAGGAAACTATTTCTTCCTTTCCGCATTCAGATAACTGAAAATCCATCAATGTTATTTATTTTATGAGAACGCGAAAAGAATATATTTGTTGCAAATAAAAAATTTTGCCTTTCTTCTATCCGCAGTTCATATACACAGATCGTCAAAAGTCTTGCCGATGTTACTCTGGGTCGACCAGGTACCGGTCTTTGGACAACGCTGCTGGTTTCCAGGAAAAGGGCCACTATGCGCCATACTGAAGTTCGTGAAATATTCAAATGTTGCGCAATCTGGTGGTTCGTTAAATTTTCTTGATGTAAGGCTACTATTCTTGCCCAGTCAAACTGGCATTTTCCATGGACTAATCTCAATATTACAAACTCGTTATTCGCTGAAACTGATTAACTTCTCCCGAACAAGAAACATTTTGGCTGATTTATTGTTTTCATTTCAGTGATAAGACAATAAAGATTCCACACACAAAAAATTGTTTTGTTACATTCAACAAGTTGAGAGTTGATAGTGGGGGCCAAGACTTCTGGCGATGTGTGTACATCATGATATCATTTTCATCAGGAAAACTTCCTGTAAAATATGCAGCATTTCATATAATCTTGTGGTGTATATTCCAAACACGGTAACAGGAAAATAGTTCATCAATTCCAACTGAATGACTTATCACACATTTCGATGTAGATTAATTCATCTTTCTTTTGGAGACACCCAAATGTGATTTAACCCCCGCGAAGGAGCTGGTAGAAGCAAGAACATGAATTTATGAAATTGATGCGTTCCTACGTGCCATATTTGCGTGATCGTGGTAGCTTCGACCGAATGCGAACAGTTCAAACTTGCGGAGACAGAGATAAAGGGAATGGAAGATGATGTTGTAACCAACTGGAGAGGCTATATCTTAGGAGAGCGTTGGATGAGTAATTAAAAGCTCGAAATAACCAACCTACTACAGTCGCCGACCTGTCGTGTGCTTCGAACTCGATACAGAGTGCGAAGAAAAAACTCGAGAGCTTTTCATTACCTACGTTTACGGATTTTACTGATGCCATTCGAATTGGTGGAAATAGTGATTTCTATAAAAGTTTTATAGCAATGGGGAGTTAAGTAATTACATCATTAATCGAATTGAACGGTAGGTACTTATCGCCACTTGAATAGCTTGAAATGAAATGTAATGCTGAATGATCGCTTTTTTGTTGTAAATAAGAATAAATGCTTCCTCGGTTGCTGCAGAAAAGAATTTTGATATATAGTTTTTAGAGAAAATGGGCCGAAAAAGGCACTCACGTGAAATCCGGAGATTTTAAGCGTCTGTACATCCACTTTTACAAGGTAAAGAGGCTTTGTGTGTAGTCGTATTTGGATGTTCAAGAAATTTAACAAAATTTTGATAGCTGTCAGATCAAAATATGTTTCTATGCTTCCCTTAATCAACCTAGATGCATAGTAATATATGCATCTATTCATAGATGCTGAATTTCAACCTTGTCAGATCTGGAATTTCATAGTTTCTGCCTCAGAGTAGACACAGCAAAGACATTCATAAATTTGGAAATTGGTGAAGCCAAGATTTAGTCAGAATTCAATGATTGGAAGAAGATAGCATACAGGATACCAAACCAATATCATTAGATACGGCCGTGGCAACATTGTGGAATCTAACTTTGAGAGATCCAGTGGCGTAGTGTTATCGATATTGAGGAATTGGAATTATATTACAAGTAAATTAACTCTTTTAGACAAATTCAGACAGTGTTCCGAACATTGAAACAAATTCTGAGTTAGTTTGAACAGACTCAGCTGAATTCAGAATTGATGTTCCTCCTCTCAGTATCGGAAGGGAATCTAAAAAGTGAAATTCGAAAAATCGAAGAATCTACGCCATTGTAACTTAGAAATGATAAGAGTTAAACATACCTGTGCAAACTCAAATCAGGATTCAAATAATCCAATTTATCACAAACAAGACACATAAGAACCATTTTTTAACGTATTTTGCTACTTATATTCGAAATAAATCCAAATTTCACATTTCCTACGCTATATCCTTATGACAACAATGTTCAAAACGTCATAAGGATTAGGAACACAAAATTGAGTTAGCGGAACGAAATTAATGATGAACTGGCCATTTTTACTATATTTTGATTGCGTATTAGTACAGTTACCCAATTTAGTTCTAATGATTTTGAAAATTGGTTTCATTTTTTATTATTGAAGGGTGTGTCTCCTTATTCTATAGTCTACGGTTTATGCAGAGACAATAATCCGAAAAACAAATGGTGGATGAAATGGATGCCCTAGACATAAATGATATGTGGTTTCAACAAGACGGTGCAACAAGCTAGGCAGCGGATGCTACAATCGACTTATTGAATCCGAATATCGGTGAACGTGTTAGAAATGGACCTGCCTATTGGCCGCCCAGATCGTGTGATTTGACACCTCTAGACTTTTTTTACGGGTCTACATTATGTCATTGGTCTATGCCAAACATCTGGCGTCTTAAGAGGAGTTGAAAGCTAATAATGAATGGGAAAAAGGTACGTTTGGGTCGAAATGTGTGGCCGAGTCATTGGAAATTGAGTTCAACGAGCAGACCGCCACAAACGTGCCCGTGGTGTGTGAACGAGGTCCAATTCCATTCCTAAATGTTGTAATTGTACTTCAAGCCAATAATAAAATCACTAATGGATGCTATTAGAAAAAAAGTTGTCGAGTCCTTCATGGAAAACCTGAGAAATGACCAATTTCCTTTTTTAATAACTGTCAATACCTCTTCTATTACCCGATTCTAGCTTGACGTGAATTTCGGACACCCTGTAATATTAGAATTATGTTTCTATTAAAAATTTGATAAGCTCATTCATTTGCATCTGAATTAAGTCGAAATGAATTTCGAATTATGTATTAAGCTTCCACAATCAATTTAATCGTCAGAACTTAAATGATAAAGTCAAAAGTATTTGATCCATAATACATAATTGAAGACTAGGAAAGTAAACATATCACTAAATTATCTGACAGAATAACACATGGTTCCATTATTAGAATCAACGGAATGATATCGTCAACATACAAATTAAAATACATTTCACATTCTTCGTTTCTGTTTCGTAGAAATTCAATTCAAACACACAAAAAAACTCGAGTTTTAACTTCGAATCAGCTGGTTGAATTACTACATAACTCCATACAGAACAGAAATAAGAAATGAAGGGTAATGATTATAATTTTAAGTATTTTCAACAATCGCATAAATCGTTCACCAATAAAATAGCCACACTTAGATAGATTTTCACCATCAAGATTACTTAAAAAAAAACTAAGATTTCGTTAGTTCTCATCTAACTGACGATGAAGAAGTTTCGAAGATCTCTATCAAATTAATGAAACGTTTCAATTCAAAGTTGTTCTTTTGATCTTTTTCATTGACTAATGCATTGATCAGGCACTCTATATTTGCTCAATATTTGTTTGAGTCATCGCAGAAATATTTTCCAAATAATTATTCAATTTTATCCCACTCTTTTTTCAATATTTTTATTTCTAGTATTTTTTTATTCTTTTACTATTAGAATATCGAAACATCAAATTATACCTTCAAATAGGTCGTTGGTAATCCTTGGGAGACTGCATATATCTAGCCTTAATTCACATTTTCTCACGTTTTCACGAAAAAAATTTTTCCTCACTGAAACGGTCACATTCTGTTTTTTCACCTGAACATGCACTGTGGTCGTTAAAAACTCCGGTGTTTGACGTTTTCACTGAACACAGCACAGAGCGGCTATCGCCTAAAATTCGAGACCGTTTTTTAATCGCGAACAATCACCAATAAAAATCTGATAGATCGTAGCAAGTGTGCATATTAGATACGCGGTGCGGAATCGAGAATATTGTGTATAAAATCGGGATAAAGCGGAGACAGGAGAGAGAACCATGCGCCGGCTTCGGCACGAGGACTAAAGGCAGCACAGTGAGGGACTCGTGGAATTCAGGCTCGTCCGCACTCGTGCTGAATTAGGTCAAAGAATAAAAGAAGGCAGGATTTCGGAATGATCTCCAAATCATTTTTCATCAATTGGGACCTAAACTTCACACTTTACGCACTTGAGTCCTACTTTATAACGTTGCAGCTCTTTTCGTAACAAGTGCTAGTTTTCCGCATACAAATTATAATTCTGATAAGTTTTGGCGAGGGGTAAAGGTACTTAGAGCAAGGGTTGGCAACAAATTTACCCTACGAGCTCCGTATCAGTTATATCGGATGTTTTTTTAGAGTGATAGAACTTTAAATGTAAATCAAACACATTCAAATGAAGATTGAAGCCATTTTTTTTTATTCGAAAATCGAAAGATAATTTTATTACATTTCTGTTTTGAAAATAATTGTCCACCACGACTAGCTCTGGAGCTAATGTTACAGTGAATGGTGCTAGTTACATGTCGATGATCAATGATTATTTGTTTCAAAATTTGAATGGTATCGACCCAGGAGACTTTTGGTTCCAACAAGATGGTGCTACACCAATAATTAATTTTTGAAACAAAGATTCGGCGATAACATTATTTCGAGAAATGGTCCAATTAATAAGCCTCCAAGATCATGCGACATAACTCCAATAGATTATTTTCTTTGGGATTATGTCAAGTCATTAGTTTATGCTAATAAACCAGAAACAATAGACGCTTTGGAAGCCAACATAACTCGTATTATTGCTGAAATAAGACCTAAATTACTCAAAAAGTGGTGCAAAATTGGTCTGGTCGAATACGGTTTTTCAGAGCTAGTCGTGGTGGACATATTATGCCGGAAATTATTTTTCGAACATTAGGCACAAAAAACATCACTTACCTCATTATGAGAAGATACAATGGGAAAAGATGTTGTATATCTACAGATGTGGGTAGATTTTGATTTCTGATATCAGATGATATCATCACCTATGGCTTGAGGGGAGGCTTGTCAGTTTTTTCGTCAGTCTTCTTGTTCATGGGATTTGAATACTTAAGGGTGTTTGGTTTATTATTCTTATTGATTAATTCTACTATTCTACAAAGCTAAACAAATGTGGCGTCAAGCGTAGGGGAGATTGGAGAATATATACAGGGTCTTTCACGAGGAACCTCACCCATATTTATACGGGAAACTACTGAACGTATTTTCCTGAAATTCAGCACTTATAAGTATTTCACGATGCTGATGAAATCTAAAATATTTTCAAGGCATGAGCACCTCCGGTTTTTCCGGAAATGACGTCAACTTCCGTTTTTCAAATTAGAACACCATTTTTTTATTGCAGAAATAGATTCCTTAGAAAATTTCAAGTTATTTTGATGTAACATTTTTCAGTTTTGGTTGGAAAATTCTCTCTGAGCGGGAAAATTCGAAAAAAAAATCGAAAATAGAGCTCCGCTGAAACAAGAATAACTTCGAGGTTTTTGGATGGAAAATTTTCATTTTTGGGATTTTTCAAGATGTAAGATTGATGTATCCACTTTAAAAATCGAAATCGCGATTCATGATACAGGGGGTGAAAAAATCGCTTTCAAAGTTAGGGATGACAAAAATAATGTGAGTGTATGCATCACACCCTTGCCCTAAAATGGATATTTTCTGAGTTATTCATAAAAAACTGTTTTTCGTCTTGAATTTTCAGCTATTTCTTTTCCCTTCACGCCAAAAAGATGAAATTTTCAGGAACTGTTATTTGAACCATGCTGTAGATTTTTCACCCCTTCTTGAAACCGACTTCAAGTTACTATTAGGAGAACCATGGCAAACTCTCGCAGTTATAACTAGAGAAGATGCTCAAAGTTTTGACTGTTAATTTCTAGACATTTATTTATACGTCTCAGGAATGCTTCGTGCGTTGCTCTTCTTATTTCATCGGGAGGAAGAGATCTGCAAAAGTGTTTAAAAACCAAATTGAGTTTCAAAACTATGAATCTAAAAATCTAAACAAACCTGAACGCATTTCTGACTCGTTCTATGCAGTCCTCTTTATCAGTCAGGGGAGTTGAGTAGACAATATTTTTTATCCTACCCCAAACATAATAGTCTAAAGGAGTTAAATCGGGAGAACGTGGTGGCCAAAGATGTGGACCATTGTTCGCCAACCATCGATGCCTGTAGAGGATATTTGACACATTGAGTGAATTGTGTGGAGGCGCGCCATCTTGTTGATACCATAAGTCATTATGGTTCTGTACTAGCGGCTCAATTATTTGAGTCAATATGTCAGAATATCTATCTCCTAAGGGAGAACATTCTTTAAATAATGCAAACATGTGTAGTGTTCTATCTTACCAGTTAAAGTCCCATCATAAATGTGAACATCGAGAATTGCATTATTTTTGATGGCGCAAAAAACATTGAAACTCCAGGTCTCTTGAAAGTTCCATTGTCTGAAGTGGTGGTTGTTCTCTTCATCCCAATAATGACTGTTATGCCTATTGAAAGAACCATTCTTTGTGAATTTAGATTCATCTGTCCAAATTATACAGTCCAAAAAGTTTTCATTCTCTTGAAATCGAATCATCATAGCTACGCAAAACTCTGTTCTCCTGACGAAATCAGTTTCCTTCAAATGCTGTACCCTATTGAATTTATATGGGTGCATTTTATGTTTTTTTAATATTCTCCAAACACTCGATTGAGATAATCCCAGATCAATCTCGGCATCTTTGAGAGAATTTTGAGGATTCACACGAAAATATGCAAGAACTGTAATTTCGTTGTTCTCATCTTCTACTACACTTTTTTCTCTGTGTATAGTTTTTTTAACGAAAGATCCGACATTTCTCAAGTTTGTCATGGTTCTGTTAATGGTATCTCTCGTTGGTCTGGGTCGGTCAGGAAACCTCTCAATGAACAGTCGAATCGTTCTATCTACAACTTTATTACATTCTCCATAAAGTAGAAGGAGATTTAAATAATCTTCATTGGTAAAATTAGGCATAGTGATCGATTTTATAACTTAATACGAATTATCACCAAATTAATAGTAAACACAAAATGCTACTGAATAAAGAGGAATTTGGCAGATGTAATTAATGATATCTATCATTAAAAAAAAAATGTAAAACATGGTAAGTTTTTGCATATGGTTCATAGGGAATTATTTATTTATCACTGGAGAGAAAACCGATGGCCGATTAGTTGAAATAAAGAGGTTTCCGATACAAATTCGAATCCAAATTCGCCATCTATTTAGGAACAACCTGTAACTTTTTTCTCTTGCATATTAGGGTAGTAAAATCTAAAACATGGTTTAAGTAACAGTTCCTGAAAATTTCATCTTTTTGGCGTGAAGGGAAAAGAAATAGCTGAAAATTCAAGACGAAAAACAGTTTTTTGTGAATAACTCAGAAAATATCCACTTTAGGGCAAGGGTGTGATGCATACACTCACATTATTTTTTAACGTAGATTCAATATCTGCCATAAAAAAATGGGGTTCTAATTTGAAAAAATTGATTTTTCACGATTTTGTCATCCCTAACTCTGAAAGCGATTTTTTCACCCCCTGTATCATGAATCGCGATTTCGATTTTTAAAGTGGATACATCAATCTTACATCTTGAAAAATCCCAAAAATGAAAATTTTCCATCCAAAAACCTCGAAGTTATTCTTGTTTCAGCGGAGCTCTATTTTCGATTTTTTTTTCGAATTTTCCCGCTCAGAGAGAATTTTCCAACCAAAACTGAAAAATGTTACATCAAAATAACTTGAAATTTTCTAAGGAATCTATTTCTGCAATAAAAAAATGGTGTTCTAATTTGAAAAACGGAAGTTGGCGTCATTTCCGGAAAAACCGGAGGTGCTCATGCCCTGAAAATATTTTAGATTTCATCAGCATCGTGAAATACTTATAAGTGCTGAATTTCATGAAAATACGTTCAGTAGTTTCCCGTATAAATATGGGTGAGGTTCCTCGTGAAAGACCCTGTATAGAAACACAATTGTTTGATCTCCTATTCTGTTTTCGTACGGTCCTGAAACAAGATGCGCAAAGCATTAAATAAGATTGTCAAAACGTTGAAACGATTTGGTCCCAAAGTCATTTCCAATTCATATAGTTGCAGTTGCCACAATTGTTGAAGCAACAACTTTCAAAGTTTACATATTTACTTTCGGCCCCAAAATTTCGAATACTTGAGGATGCTTAATTGTGGAGTCATTATCAAGGTCCGAATACGAATCGATAAAACGTTGTTGAATGTTTTCGGGGACAGTTACGCAGCTTTTGTGGTCTCTCACGTTTTTCCGTGGGGATGTTGATCTGTATAATTAGCCTGAAGCTCTCTCACACGTGACGCTGTCAGCTTGTGTTATGAGAGCCTACATGCTTTTCTCAGATATCGACTTTCATTTGAATGGAGCGTGTTCTCTTGAAACATTTTTCAAAAAGAATTTATAGAAGCAATAACTTGAGGTTACGAGCATCTTTTTCCAGATGAACAAAAAACCGGAACTTCAATTGCGCCATGATAAACATTGCAAACTTTTTTCTATGAAATGTTACATTTTCCATAATGTTTGTAATTTTCCATCAATCCTACTAAAAAATCAAAGAAACCTCAAAAACGACAAGAAAAGCGAATATCTTCATTGATATTTTACACAAAAATATCGGCCTAGCGAATTTTTGCAAGAAGCGTCACGATGTCGTGAAAATGAGTAGATTTTTAATGCGGACCATTTTTAGGAAGTTATGCATTCATAGAACTTAGTGTTTAGCGGAACAGTGGCGGCACTACGCGATACCTACTGAAAAATTGGTCGATAAGTTATGAAATAATGCATTTTCACCACTAGAAGTGAAACACAATCTATATCAATATGTAATATGTTGATGTTTTCCAAGGGCGGATTTACGGGGGGGTGGGGTACTGGGGGTAACTACCCCCCCATGAGTATCGAAGACCTAAGAAAAATAAGGTGGTGCACATAAAGTATTTCATACATTTTGCACCTGATTTTATGGTTTTCAATCGTTAATCGTTATTACCCCCCCCCCATGATTGTTATTACCCCTCCCATGAAAAAGAGCTATATCCGCCCTTGATGTTTTCAATATCTGACAGTTTTTTCCACTGTGTTATTGTTACCATATCCCTGAAACATAATCAGTAGGAATAACATGACCAGCGGTGGGGCAGTGGAAATCTATTAATAATATGATTGGAAATTTCCCAAATTGATATAAAAACATTTTTGTACATTTCTTTATTTATATGATATTGCCAAATGATTTTTTCCATGATCTTGCTATAGTGCAAAAATTTTAATAAAAGCATGCTGAAAGTAAATAACACTTCAATAAAAAACAAATTGAATATTCGATCGTTAACAAAAGTTGTGTGCAACATGTATAAAAAGTTGTTTTTTCTTATTATGTCATAAGGATTAAGGATGTTAGTAACACCTGTTACTTTCTGTTGAAAGTGTATTCAATTCAATGAAAACTGTTATTGTGCTATATTTTCTCTGAGAATCTATCCTCATCTATATTATCTTTTAGGCTACTTATTGCATTTCAAATTATTGATCAGAAGCGTTAATATTTTCTTGGAGTACACATGCTTGGCTGTCTCAAGCTTCTTCATTCAACTCGACTCTTGAAAATGTGTTGTATGAGTATCGATATACCTTAAATTACTCGAAAAAACTTTCACTTTCTTCGTCTATTCAACACTCAATAATACCCGAAGCGTATGAAACTAACTTCGTTATTGCAATGAAATGATCGAAGCATCTTATTTGTAAATTATCTCAATTTGTAGCATTATATGAATAATCTTTGGAGGTCTTGTGATTTTAAATATATAATCAATTTTTCCTTTAGTTAGACAGCTCCTTTGGGTATCTTTTCATTTGGGCAACACGATTTCTCATTTTTAGTGCTGATTCAAAAATATTCTTCTGAAGCTGTTTTGGCTGCTTAATTTCTAAGATAAACCTTTGAAATCTTTTGCAATACGCCTGTGTCCTTTTTTTCCAAACTATACATTTGTCTTATCCAGGGCCCCCGCTACCATGTGTGCAAAGTGTGCAATCCTGGGTCAAAAATCGCAAAAATATTTATAATGAGGATATAGACTCCAATGATTTGTTTAATGAAATTAAAGCTTTAAAGTTGTTCTCATTACCTGATGATACTGACTCATTAAGTATTATACAATATATATTTGAAAACAATTTAATCTCGACCCTTCCAAACCTAAGCATTTCACTAAGAATTCTTCTGGCATTGCCTGTATCTTTAGCTTCTGGCGTGCGATCTTTCTCTAAGTTAAAAATCATTAAAAATTATTTAAGATCGACAATGCTGCAAGAAAGATTGTCTGGAGTCTGGACTAGCAATATTAGCAATTGAACAAGAAATTCTTGATGAAATCAATTTTAGCGATGTAATTGATTAATTTGCTACAGCCAAGTCTAGGAAAATATCGCTACTATAATAGCTATTTTTATTTTTTTACTGTACCTAGCTTTCATTTTCGATTTTATGAGGAAGTAGATAAACTTTGTATTTTTTAAAGAAGTACCTGCATATTTTTTGAAATTCCTAAGTATAAGTAGAAAGTGAGACTTTTATACGTATGAATATACAGGGTGTCCCGGAAAATGTGGGAAATCTCTCGGATTCAGATAAACCAAAAAAAATAAGATGTCAAGTTCCCATATTTTTTTTCCTAGCGGCCCTCCCTACGGAGATACGGCCTCCTGAATGACGTCACTGGAAATCCATTTTACTGGAATAAATCTCAAACTACTTAATATAAAAAAAAAATTGATATGATGAACAGTAGTAAGGACCTCTTAAAATACTGCCCTCAAATTTAAATTAGCTCTTTCAGGTTACTAAGGGCGGACTAGGTTGTACAACATTTTCAACACCCTGTATGATAAGGAGTAGAAAAAAAGAAATTTGGACAGCTTGAAGATTAAGCTAAAAAATAGGGACTCTTGTTTTTTGTCGATAAAATGAACCGTTTTCGAAAAACAAACTTACAAAGATTCTTAACTATGCAGTTTTGGCACAGAAAGACACGGTAAAAAAAAATTTTGTCGGAAATTTACTCTTATGAAGTTTTTAATAGATTACTTATAACTGGCGTATTTATATTCAATCGTTGCAAGCTTTAGTGAGAGTACATTTCTGAAAAATAATTTTTGTTAAGGTGCCTTTCTATGCCAAAACTGCATGGTTGAGGTTCTTTGTAATTTTGTTTTTCGAAAACGGTTCATTTTATCGACAATAAACAAGAGTACCTTTTTTTTAACCTAATGTTCAAGCTATCCAAATTTGTTTTTTTCTACTCCTCATCCTACAGGGTGTTGAAAATGTAAGCACTAAATTGTACAACTTAGTCCGCCCCTGGTAAACTAAAAGAGCTAATTATTTAAATTTAAGGGCAGTATTTTAAGAGGTCCTTACTACTGTTCATCATATCAATTTTTTTTGAATTATATTAAATAGTTTGAGATTTATTCCAGTAAAATGGATTTCCAGTGACGTCATTTGGGAAACCGTATCTCCGTAGGGAGGACCGCTAGGAAAAAAACTATGGAATCTTTTTTTTATGTTTTATCTGAATCCGAGAGATTTCCCACATTTTCCGGGACACCCTGTATATATATGTATACATTAGCCAATATTTCTGTTTTTTGTTCCTAAAAAAGATGTGATTTTTAGTTTTGGGTTATTTTATAGTATTTATCAACAGATTGTCTGTACCCTACTAGTCAAGGAAATACTTCAAAGTGGTTGAAAATTAAACGCGTTGCCGCTTGACTTGCCATCTCACAAACCTATTATTGTGGACAGAAACTCCACAAACCTTATCGAACAACCACGGTATTCCCCTAATATAACTCCGGTCGTCCTTTATCGGTTGAAGTTCAGTTATGGAAAAAAACATCGCGATTGTGGGCAAAGAGCCGAACATAACCTAACCAAACCATTCCAATGTTCCGAAACGAAGTGACTTACTTGGCAAAATTCCATTTGTGAAAAAATGGCACCCTTCAAATTCTCATATTCGCGAAATGAATTTCTATAACCGATTTCGAATAAACTAAACTTCAGCCCTTTTTATTCTTTCCAAAACTCAAATTACCACTTGAGGAACGTGTTTTCAGCCCATAGAAGATGTGAAAGACACCCGAGGTCTTTTTAAGGAAATGCGTTTCAAAAATGTTTTACTCGACACCAAATTCCTATTAAAAAACTTGAGGGGTTTGCTTTTTCTATAATAATGCCCCCCAAAAAGAAATTGATAAGTGACTTGTCCGAAGTGTTTTGGAAAATCAGTATGACTGATGTTCTATTTGAGACACCTGTATAATCAGAATTGAGACATTTTGCTGTTGATTCCAATTGAGATTCACTCTATCCTTTTCGTTTTAAGAAAATCACTTGACGTATTCCTTTGTCTTCTTTTTCAAAATTATTATAATTTATATATGTATTACTAATTTGAAAACTCAAAAGTCAGAATTTTTGTCTAATATTTATTCTATTTGCAAAATCTATAGGATATCAAATTACAATCGAAAGGGAGTAAACTAAACAATTCATGAAGGTTTCTGTATAATAAAGAAGTTTTACAATTTTGTACATACAAAAAATTTGGGGAATGTACCAATTATCGAAGAAAAATCGGTAAATATTCGGAAATTCAATGAATAAAAAAATTATAATATCTATGTTCAACACAAAAATTACAGTGATACTCCCTATAACAGGTATGTGTTCAACTTATAAAGAACTATTTTACATATATTGAACATTCTCATTGCTAACGCGTAACATATTTGCATCTTTAAATAACACAATATTCAAATTAAAATAATATTCATTTAAAAATTAATGTGTAACGTCAATATTACAAATAAACTTCCCAGAAGAATAAATTCACATATTCTTTCATTTAATCATTCTATAAAAACTATACTTTAGATTAGAAAACTAAAATAGTTTCATTAAAATTTCGATTTCATAAAAACACACGAACAATCCTGTCCATCATATCCCAACCGTCTTGCATGTTTCAAAATTTCATTTGTTGTTGAAGCCATAAGAAGGGGTTGTTTTATGGTGTTAGATAAATCTAAGCATAATTTTATGTCTTTCTGCATGTGTTGCAGAGGATGGTCCGGATTTTGAAAATCGCGACTGACAATTCGTTCAGCTTTTCGCTGCAAATACGGGCTCGCCATATTTGTAACATTGAAAATTTCTAAAACAATTTTTGTGGATAGTCCAGATCTGTCTGCAAGGCTAAAGGCTTCACTCAGTCCTACCATGGCGATGCTGTTTATCATGTTGAGCACCATGTTCATTTTGGCCGCGTAGCCTACGTTGCCGAGGTAGAATGCTGTTTTGCCCATAGCTTTGAAGCAGCTCTGACACTTCTCGAAAAGACTGTGGTCTCCAGCTGTGAGTATGACCAAGTTACTTTCCTCAGCTTCCTTCTTGCTGCCTTGAAGCTGAGCTTCGAGATAAAGTCCACCTTTTGTCTGGATAGATTTGCAGAAATCCATGGATGTTTCTGGGTCTATTCCAGTCATTTCGACATAGCCCTTACCTTCCAAAGCATTGTCGACAGACAACACTCCCAGATTTCCGTAAAGAATCTGGAAATGAGGAATTTGTTAGAGCAAATAGTGAATATAATATTTTTAATTTTTATAAAGAATGCAGGCGCACAAATAACAAAAAAATTCAAACCACCGTTAAAATTTTGACAAATCATCGAAAGATATTCTTTCATGTGTGAGAAATCAGAAAGTACTATGGAATGATAAAAAGTATAACTATCTTTGAATCATCAATATAGTAGATTGAATAGAAATTATGTAATGGTGGCTTCCCATCGTCTTTTGTACCGCTGACGGGTACAAAGTAATCTCCGTCAGTGGCGGTCCGGACAGTTAGATCATTTTAGTATTGGTAAAAAGATAAACAGAAACACAAATACAGATCAAGCCAACTAACCTCTCCTGCTGCACTAGAATCCGAAACACATGAGAAAATAACGTCGGAGTTCAAAACAACTTCATAGGGTGTGTCATAAACAGTTACCAGCCTGGACTGATACTTCTTCTTTATTTCTTCACACTGAAAAAAAAAAAGAAATTCATATGCATAAACAAATAAAATATGATTTTGTGTTCGACGAAATGTGAATAGAAAATAGATTTTCACAAGGATCCTCACGCTTTGCACATATTCGATGCTTCAAGTGTTCTAGTTCTAGTTGTTCCTTATTCAGTATACAACTATAGTCCGTTCAAATATAAGGAGCTTTGTAAACAGACAAAATCGTCTGGTTTGTGCACAATAAAGCTCCTATTGGTCAAACGATCATAACCACGCTCCCTTTTAACGCCTTGAGAGATTGCCAGGATCGTACTAGGAACGGACTGTAGATGGTACTGGATAGAAATGATTCAATAATTTGAGTCAGCAATTCCCACATTAGAACTTTTTTCCTCAGAAACTCTCGTGCAAAATTTGTTATGATTTGCAACTGTCATAAACATTTTATATCCGACGAACCCTATTTTTTTATTTTGTTTTGTTTTTATATTATTATCCACTAAATAATTTCTTTTTCGGATGCTCGAGATTGCGGCAAGGTAATTCTAGGAAACACCAGAGTTTTAGAGATTTGGGTCGCAATCTTGCAAGATTCCGACAAAGTAATTCCGGGAAACACCAGATTTGGGTCCTTTTCCCTAATGGGTGAAAGCCATCTTGATTTGCATAAATATCGAAGTTTTCAATTGACGAGACTCGTAAAAGATCTCTGTTCAAATTTATAATGGTCATTTACTTGTAATATCCGAAATATATTTAGTTTCGGTCCAAAATTTTATATTATTTTGTACGAAACTCTTTGTCGGCTGCTCAAGATTCCGACAAGGTTATTCCGGGAAACACCAGATTTGGGTCCTTTCCCTTAATGGGTTGAAGCCATCTTGATTTGCATAAATATCGAAGTTTTCAATTGACAAGACTAGTTAAAATACATAGAGCTACTGTGAAGGTCAATCTGTTCAAAGTGTATATAGTGTTTATAGAACAATGTCGAATTCGGAAACGGATACTGCATCTGAGGGTGATATGTGGGGACCACCACGAAAAAGGTCCGAAAGGTAGCCTTCTCTGCTGAAGAGAAAGGGATAATTTTGAATATTTCTCGAAAAGAATTGGAAGAACATCCTGATTTATCGAAAAGAGACTTGTAGGAATTGTTTCAAAATCCTCAGGGGTGAGTGATTCATCTGTATTCAGAATTCTCAGAGTATATAAAGAGAATAAAACATTGACGCCACCTAAGAGGAGAGCCCAGTCGTTAAAAATAATCGATTCGGTTGAGGATTTCGATGAACCTTATCAGAAGAATCGTCCACGGTTTTTTTTTTCGGAATGAAATCTCAACGATTTCTAAAGTACTAGAAATCGTGAATGATGACGACAGTTTGCCAAATTTCAAAAGAACAACGTTCTATAAATTATTGAAAAAAATGGAATTCAAGTTCAAAAAACGTGGTCGTGATATGTCTACTAATAGATAGGGATGAAATAATTGTGTGGAGAAGAGATTATTTGAAGAAAATCCGCTCATTAAGAGAACAATGCAGAAAAATTTATTAGCTGGAAGAGACATGGATAAATAAACTGAACGTGTGAAATCTTCTCGATTCGACTCTGGACGGAAAGTACCTTTACGAAGGCCCTCCTACCGCTGCGCCAAACATGTTGTTATTACTCCTTCTCACATTTGAACAGAGTATAATGGAAAAATAGCGTTTTTTTTTAAATTTGATTTATCGTTTAAATTTCCGTTGCGAACCGACCTAAAATTCAGGAAGTTAATTTTGCGAAATCTAGAAGCAAAAAAATAATTTCCATGTCAAAAGATTCAATAAAATCGATCTGCCGAGTCGTATTCGATTAAAGCCAGCCGGGAAATCATGAATTCGGCATTCCACGGTTATTCTCGTAACACTCTTTGATGTCCTTCGAATTTCGTTGGAAAATATTCACTGAAATAATATATCAAAGCTGAAACGGATCTATGGGATGTTTTCAAAACAATCATATTAAGAACATATTTTTCATTCGAAAACTGTTCGAGAAATTGATTGGATCTATCGATCTATCCATATGGAGATAGCAAAACGTTAGATAGTAGCAGTGAATATAATCGTACTGTTTGCGTCAAATTAGCAACCAACATGAATATTGAATGAGAATAAACAAATGTAAGATTAGACAGAAATGAAAACAGCTATACGTCTATAATCAATTAGATATATTCCTTATTTTTTTTGCTAAGATTAACAAGATTGAATTGAATGTTGCGTCAAGAAGCTTTTTGAAGGTTTTTTTTTTGTTATTCTTTTTTGATTATATTTTCGAGACTTTAAAATAGGGGTAATTAGAAATTTGAAAATTACTTTCCAAACAATTGAGGCAGGTAGTTATTTGCAAAATAATCAGAATCAATCAAGAAATAGGTACGAGATACTTGATATACCTCGAGTCTGAGGGGTTAGAGGGTGTGCTTATCAGATTTCGTTGCTTATCCTACATTTTGGAATCTATTCATGAAAATTGTTTATTTGTTTATATGCTGACCCTAGTCTACACTCCCTATTTCTGTACCTATCTACACTGCGCAAAAAAATTAACGCACATTCTGAAAATCTCAATTTTAATGAAAGTTAACTCTACATTGACTTTATAACTTATTTTTCATGTTCTTTCGGGAAGGTTTTGAACGAAACAAGACACATTAAATGGAAGAAAAATTCAGGATTTCACCGAATCTTATGTGAAAGAAGAGAAATGAACAATTTTCAATATACTGAAATGCTAATAAGTGATTTAATACTTGGTATTTCCACCCCTTGCGTTAATTACAGCTCGGCAACGACGGTTCATACTCAAAATGAGTGATCTTAAAATGTTCTGATCTAATCCTTCCCAGATTTCTCCGAGTTGGATTCCTAAGTCATTAAGAGTAGCTGGATGATTTTCTGAACTTCTCAGCCTTCTATTGAGGTTGTCCCAAACCTGTTCAATCGGATTGAGATCTGGACTTCTTGCTGGCCATTCCATTCGAGAGACTTCAACCTCTTCAAGGTACTCCTGAACGATGCGCGCACGATGGGGTCTGGCATTATCGTCCATAAAAATGAAATTTTCACCAATGTATGGGGCAAATGGCACTACATGCTCTTCAAGAATGTTCCTTATATACTTATCAGCATTCATAGCTCCATTATCAACGACCACTAGGTCTGTGCGAGCAGTCAAAGATATTCCACCCCATACCAAAATCGATCCTCCCCCGAAACCAGTAGTATTCAGGAAATTGCACTGAGCATATCTTTCATGTGGACGTCTGTATACAAGGGAACGTCGATCACAATGGTAGAGGCAGATTCTGGACTCATCTGTGAAGAGAACTCTTTCCCAATCGGCCTCTTCCCAATGGATATGCTCTCTCGCAAAATACAAACGCGCCCTTCGATGGGCTGGGGTAAGAGCGGGCCTCTTGCCGCGACACGAGGCCTTAAATCATATTCTCTGAGGCGATTTCTTATTGTCTGAGTGCTAATTTGCACCTCATGAGTTTGATCAAGCTGATTTTGAAGGAGGCGAGCGGTTGCAAACCGTTGTCTCAACGAAGAAACTCTCAAGTAATGTTCTTGAATGGCAGTTGTTACCCGTGGTCTACCCTGTCCTGGTCTTCGGACATTCATACCTGTCTTCCTGAATCGCTGCAACATTCTGGACACACTTGTATGGGAAACTCCAAACCTTTCTTACCTTTCTGCAATTCTTGTGTATGTCCACCCTTCTTCTCGCAAAACTACCTCTTGGGCACATTCCTCTTGGGTCAAATTGCGTGTTCCGCGTTGCATAGCGATCGAGTGTAGAAAATCAAACGAAAGAAAAACTATTGATCACTAGAATTGATCGAGAACAACTGATTTTCGAATGGAGCCAATACATTCAAAATCTGATAATATCATTTTTTTTTATTCCTGCTGGGAGAAGACATCTGTATTGAAGAAAAACGTTGAAAGTGGATAACATATGCATGCATAATTCTGATAAAAATAATTATCATTGAGAACACCTTCAGTTGTAGAATAAATTTGAGATTTCCATAATGTGCGTTAATTTTTTTGCGCAGTGTATTTATAATGAATTTTATATGTATGTACCTACATCCCCATGTGTTATTTCTAAAAGAAATTGTATGCATAGACACCTCCATTATAAGGGGTGGTTACAGACTTCTCAAATTCCCATGGTTCATACCTATATATTAAAAAAAATCTTATTGAAAATAAAATTGATGGGACCGCGATCTCAAGTATCATTCAGTCCGAAGCTAAACGATAATGGCTGCAGCGAAAATTTCAAACAGCACAGAAGAAACGACAGAAGTATGTACTGTTACCTTAATCTCACAGGTGCAATTCTTGTGATTAGGGTACCTGAGTCTGACTCCCATTGTACTAAATATTTGGGGATAGGTATTCTGCCCGACCTATTTTATGAAACCACGTGTTCTTACAGTTATTGACTATCTACTGATATATTACGAAGCGTCAATTGAAACGAATATTTGTACTTTCTAGAGTAATGAATGTTAGAAAATCAGAATTTATTGAAGATTGTTATAATGAAAACTTCATCACAAAGATATTTACAGTGTTATTATTTGAAACGAATGAGGTCACAAATTAATGTTTCGGTAAGCGTTGTGCAATGCACTTCTACATTGCAACTTCAATTGATCTGCATTCGTTCGGATCATTCAGATATCTGCTACTGTATTTTTTCGCTGGACACTGCATAAAAGTTTTATCGATACATCACAAAATTGGGTTACAATCTTGTACGACCTAGACCCTCATAATGAAAGGTCGAAGAAGCAGAACGATGCGAAAAGGGCAATATGTGTGAAAAAAAACCTCGCCATTTTTGGCGGAAATACTTCTTCGACGCAAGGCAACGCAGGCTTTTCGCCATATCACGCGGCCCCACCTCGATCGTGACGAGATGGTTCGACCCGAGACCGATATCCTATCTCCCCACCTTCCAACAATGGCGTTAGCAACTGTAGAACGTTGCCAGCTCACCCAGAGGCCAGAGCAGCTGGATACGATCGTTTCAAGCGCTCTACGGCTGATATCGAAAAACAAGACAAGAAATATTTCACTAGGCTGATTGCTGTAGCTTGTACGCCCGGGCCTGGGTGCATATTGTCAGTTTATGATCGGTGTGGTTGTTTGGTAGTGCTTATGTTTGTGATCGATGAAATCGAAATATTCCTGGAATAACAGTTGTTCATATGTGGAACCTTCGATTAGTGATATTTAAATAAAGCATATTTTATAGCGATTTTCTGAAACCTATTCAGTATACATTCCGTTATTCCCAAACAAAGCAGGAGATTTGGAAATGGTATGTATGCATTATTGAACTACAACTATGGAAGTGGTTTCAAACCATTTTTTAGCATCATTCGCAATTATAATGGGGGAAAATATAATTTCATCACAACCTACGAGTAATTCAGGTCTTTCTCTACTTTAAATTCTGATTCAATTCAAACGATAACACTGTCATTTAATCATATTGTTTATGTTCCTTTGTGGATCATAATTCAAAGGTGCCTGATATCGTTGTTTGTAATAGACCTTAAGGTCGCAGTGACTGTAACCCCTTTATACAATCCATTTTGAAAAAATTACATAAGACCACATATTTGATATGAACAGGACTACCCTCCAATGTTATTCATTGGAAATTTTGTTCCTCTAAATTCATTTGCATTTAGATTTTGGGTTATTCATATAATTGCTTAATTATCACCGGGAAACTAATTAAGGATAAGTATGAGCGTTTAAAATACACGATGAAATCTATTTATTATGAACGAATTATTTTTGGATTGTCGAAGATATTTTGGCAATCCGGAGAGACAAAAACTTCGAATGCTCATAACCTCAAGGTATTTATTTATAATTTAGAACACGATGTGACTATCTGGCAAATTTGATATTATTTTATCTCCAAATTGAGGAAAGAGCTTATTCGTATGTCGCAAAGCGAAAGGTTAGATATAGATAATTTTTGACCTATAGATAAATACAAGATTTAATCTCATACTGAAGCATAACATCATTCAAAAGTTTGAATTGTTTTTTTATATTAGTTTCATTTGGATCACCTATTAGCAACCTCTTTTATTTAACCTCAATTGAACATTGATCTCCGGTAATTCCTAATGATCCAGTTACATTCTTTGAATGGGTCTCTCAATACTTAAAATAGTAAATTCCATGCTGTGCTCCCTTCAGATTGTTTTCAAGATAAGGAAAGAATGAAAATATTTCACGGAGAATAAAAATCGATTAATTAATTTCATATGCACAGTATGCGTTATATAAAATTAACATTCTTCTTCTGTTGGTAACCGGCAAGATTCCCATCTGGTTTCGCTGTATGCGAAAATCAATAATGGAAAGAGAATCTGCGGATTAAATTTTAGTTTCGAGAAAGTCTGAAGGATCCTCATATTAACCTCAACATCACCCAATTTCTGTAATTTGGATATTGTCCGAAATATTAAATGACAAGATGGTCTTAAAAAATCATTAATCAACAAGTGTTTTCTCTGAACAAAAACATAGCTAACTTGTATTCTGACTAGAACTCAATTAAAATGGAAATCAAGAATATCGTTCTTTCCATCGAACCCTATCGGTTTACAGCTATTAGTGGAGAAGGAAGTGAACAAACGCAAGAAAATTCCAGATTGAATTTCATAAGTCATGATTCGTACTGGCTCTGCATTATCGATTGTCGACTCAGGATAGAACAATGCGAAACCAATTCCATATAGGAAGTTACAGAACTTTTGATGGGGTTTCTCAGGAGAACGGTTTCAGTTCGAACACATAAAGTTTGAAAAACGCGACTAGAAAACAAAATTACCACACAGAAAATGCATTACGTCAAATTGGAGCTCCAGTTCCAGAAGAAACCCAATGCTTAATTTCAAAATTAATTACCAGAATAGAAAATTGTTGAGATGAAATTAAATTTCAATAGTTCAAACAAAAACAGTTCCTTTCGATATGAACAAATATCTGTATATGATAGACTACCCGTTACTATTGTTATATCTTAAAATATCCATTCGATATAGCAGTGAACGCATCAAAACATGTAAAAGGAGCATTTATATTCAATGAAAATAATCATTTTAAATAAGCCCACGTGTCTTACATTGCATTGCAACAGTTAAAAATGGGCAATTCAGAAGTTTTAGCCAGTTCGACGATATGCTATCCGATTAATTTCGTTGTTCATTACCAACGAGAAACATGTTGAATTGTTTGGTTCATCGAAGCTTTGAACTTTTTTGTGCAATCATTTAATAATTTTTCAAACTGTCAGTTATGTTCGACTTGAGTGACGAATTTCAACAGATGCTACATATAACGGATTCAAACTAAATAAATTCCACGATTAAAGAAAAACAATAAAATTACATCCCCTAAGCGGATACCAAATAATTCGATTAAACCTAAATGAGGACATGAACCCTTGGGCTTGAGCTAGTAAGGCAATAAAAGGAGGAAAAATTGATTTTATTCTTCATTCATCTCAAAGACGATTGAATGATTGATTATCCATAATAGTTCCATTGAAAATGTCTAGAATTTAGACTGATTCACTATTTATAGAATTCTATGCCTCACGTCACAATGATGTATTCCATCATGTATGAAAAATATTTAATTCGTGAAAAATTCGATGTAATCTCACTTATAAGTTTTCCTATAAACCCAGGAGTTGACAGGCTGGTCGTATAGTTTTCCGGTTAGATCTAGGATGAATTCACTCGTCGGAAAACTTTGAAAGGTATAAAATTAGAAAGCCATGTTATCAAGATAATCGCAAACGATCAGAACCTGAATTACCATTTGCCTAATTACGATTAAATGATTAGTAAAAACATGTGGTTTCAAAAAACACTGGCGCGTAGCCTGTTTCCGAAATGAGCTTTTCCTTTCTGTTTCAGCCTTCTCCGATATAAGACCCCGGAAAATGTGGGTAGTGAGATGGAAACGCATCATCGAGTGAACTTCGTTTCCGCATCTGCTTGTAGATGGATACTAGTTCTCTACCTTCTGAACTTTGCAAATGCAGTTGCAGCAAGCCAAACCAAAGAAGGAAACTTCGGCCCTCCACAATGCGTCATAAAAGATCGGTATCTTTTGAAATGTTCCGATGGAGTTGCCACGAATCTAACGGTTACATCGAACGTGAACAGGGTGGAATTCTTTAACGTAACCATCCAAGGACACAAAATAAATGCTGCCCATCTAATAAAACTGGAATGGAGGGCCAGCGGCCTGTCGGACATAAGGGATGTGCTCGAAAACCCGAACGAACTTACCCTCCTGGACGTGTCTCAGAATGAAATTGAGAAGCTGGTCGACTACCAATTCGACCAGTTCAAGAATCTGAATCTCATGAACCTCTCTCACAACCATATTGACGGCGTGAAACCAAACACCTTCACTGGTCTAGACCTGAAAGAACTGTATCTTTCTCACAACTCCCTGATAGCCATTCCGTTCCAGCTATTTCATCCAATGCAAAATTTGAGGATATTAGATCTCTCGTACAACAGCATCGTTAAGATATTAGACCACTTTTTCAAATTTAATAAATATATAGAGATATTATTCTTGAACAATAACAAATTAGCCAATTTTACTTCCAACGCCCTAGCTGATTTGCAGAGCCTCCATAGACTAGATATTTCCCACAATTCCATTCAGTACTTCTCGAAAGGTATCTTCGATTCCTTGGTGAACTTGGAGTACTTAAACGTGGCTTATAATCCTATCGTCAATATACCAAGCGGAACATTCAGAGGTCTCCGAAATCTCAAAAGTTTAGACCTTAGTGGCACAGAAATCAACATCTTCCCCTTTGGACTACTCCATTTCAGTCCGGAACTAGAGAGCCTCACCGTGGATGAAACCAACATCGAAGAATTCCATAACAGCGAACTGCTGGGCGTGCCAAAACTTCGAAAATTAAATATGAGGCGAAATAAAAGACTTAAGAAAATCGAGAGTTACTTATTCTCAGACACTCCGCTAATAGAGGAGTTAGACATAAGCGGAAACGGTCTCACTTTCCTACACGAGTCAATTGCGAATCTGACGCATCTCAAGCATTTAAACATATCAAACAATCCGTGGGCTTGCGACTGCCGCATGTTCTGGTTCGCACCCTGGGTACTATTCAAGCAGAAGTCCAACACGACTTTATCGGACCTGTCCTGCGGACCGTACGCTTATCCCAACGATATGTTACCGACTCTCGAACATCTTAATTGTACTGCTCCATACATAACGTACAAAACTCCCACCATGAAGTACAGGCTGAGATCCACAGCCCTTTTGGAGTGCAAGTACTCGTCAAATCCTCCTCCTTCCATAACCTGGATAACGCCGACACGAGAAGTGTTCCACTGGAATCCAGATCCTGCCATACCAGACATCTTCGAAAAACATCCTCATGCACACGACGGGATGATGGTGCCAATGAGAATTATACCACCAAGAATTCAAGTTTTGGACAACGGCACCTTATTGATTAAGAATGTAACCAGGGAAGACTGCGGAAGGTACATCTGCTACGCCAGCAATCCTATCGCCAATACTACAGACAACGTGCTCTTACACATCGACCCAGTAGATTGGAACAATGTGAGAATCATCAGTTTAATTGTTGGCGCGCAATGTGCATCTATATTTTTGGCACTCACCCTCATCATTCAGTTCCTACGATACTTAATAAGAAGGTATGCCATTAAGGAACTTGATCATTGATAACATACATTTTTTAATATTGTTCATAATAAATCTAATTTTAATGCTTGATATCGCTTGCTTCATTTAATCAGGGATAGCAGATATATTAAAACATACGAATAGCTGATTATGAACGTTTTCTGAACGAAGTTAATTTTTCTGCGCAGGTTCGGCCTGTTCAATAACTTCTGCAGCTTCTGTAAACGGGACAAGGTTTCTCCCAGGGCAAAGCAAATCTACGCGATGCTAGACAACATCGAACAGTACAAATCGCAACAGCTGGAGAAGCTCAGAGATAACTACGCCCAACAGGTGTCGAGAATCAGGGAAAATTGCAACCAACAAATGGAGTGGATCCAAAACAGCTACCATTCGCAGTCCAAACACCTGAAAGACTTCCGGGACATCGGATCTGCTCATCTGACGACTTTAAGAGGCCAATACCAAGATCAGGTAATTCCAAAACAATAATTACTAACACTGCTCTCTTCAAAAGCCTTCATCAATAAACACCTTATTCAGTTATGTATTTTGCAGGCGAAGAAAGTCCGGGACTACTCGATCAGCCAGCTGAACTGGGTTCGAGAAAACTACGTTTTCCAAAGGAATAAGATTCGCAAGTTCTCTGCGCACAAGGTGTTGCAACTCCGAGAGACGTACAAGTATCAGCAGCAGACCCTGAACAAGGTCATCGAGAACCTGCCGAGCTTATACTTCGAGAATTGCAGAGCCGGCGCGTGCGGAAGGGCCGAGTCTCTAGTACTTGATGCTAACGAGGTGGAGAGTTTGGACATGTACATCAAGGCGAAAATCGAGAAACTCGCGCAGTTGGAAGAGGTGAACACGGAGGTCAATACTGATTTAAACCAGAGCAGACTTTCCCTTTACTACACGCCAACTGAGAGATCCTTAGCTTCCAAGGTAACCTCACCGACAAGTCCTACGGGCGGTATACACATCAACTACATACAAGACAGACCGGACCCTCTCCTTCTGGAACAACCGTGTTCTTCCAAATCGGCCATGATGCGTGATCTCCAGTTGTCGATACAAAACGAAGGTTTTCCGCACCCGCTCGGTCCAGAACTGATGATGATCACCGAAAAGCCGCACGTAGAGAAGAACAGGGACGCGAAACTCAAGTTTTTGGCAGACGTGTTGGAACCTCCAGAACATGCGGATTCGTCGGAATCGTCTGCACCACCGCCTTACAGAGACAGCGATACCGACGCCGACGATGATTCCGTAAGACTCGAAACTGTACTATAGTAGATTTTATTGTTTGCTCTAGTGAAGCTGTGATAATGGGTATTTATTGACTTTCGCAGTGTAGAATCCGTGAGCGCTCTTTAGTGCCAAGCATAGTTCAAAGCAATCCGTTCATTTGTGAGACAAGATGTAAGAAGCACATAAATGGGATTTGAGTTCGTCCAAGGTCGTTTACCGGAATCCTAGTCAATCGAGACAAGACTGAAAAACAGTGGTGTGCACGAAAGTTCCCATCGAGATCAAAATTTTTTCCAGACACACTGCTTCCATTTCGACTAAATTACTACTTGTTAAAGGTACTTTTAGGATATTTGATGCACCGTTTTTTATCCAAATTATGCAGTTGGAAATAAGCGATAATAGTTATTGATTTCAAATTGATGGTCATGAAATGATTCTTTTGTTTTCTGTATTGCGGTTTTATCTACACTGGTATAGGGACTTAAGCGGGTACCAAATAAGAATAAACACTATTTTTCAATAAAGAGGATGATATATTGTTAAACTTTTGTGACTTCTTGGTTTTCACTCTATAAGCTGTTATTAGAATGGCGTTAGCAGAGTAGCTGCCGATATTTTCGATATCATCGGCACATTTTTCGATGGATCTTTCAGAATTTTAGGTTTTTTTTTATAAGTTGTATAATTAAGAACATAATCAATTTCGACTGTTACTCTTTATATTTTCGAAATAATATTCTTATCCAATAAAATGTTGAATGGTTCATTTTTTATTACTAGTGTTCGTTCCTTCTCTCCAAATTATCTAGTACTCACGATTATGCAAAATAAACGACAAGGAGTATGGTGCAACTGATGAGGGCACAATAGACCTCACGGTCGCAGTGAACAGTAACACCTTTCTAAACTCTAACTATGGCGCACCTGAGGATTTTTACAATACGACTCTAATATCCATTGTTGGAATCATAATATAACACGAATATAAAAAAAATGTTTGATAGCCGTCGCGGAAAACAAAAATCGATAGGATTCAGAATCAATCCAAATGCATATAAATGGCTTCGAATAATATATACTAATATTATAAAGAGGAAAGATTCGTATTTTTGTTTGTTTGATACGAATAGGCTCAAAAACTACTGGACCGATTTCAGAAATTCTTTCACCCTTAGAAAGCTATATTATCCCTGAGTGACATAGGCTATACTTTTCACCCGAAAAAATATAACTATAACTTCAATAATTACAAAAAAATCAGCCATAATCAGCTATTTTTACTTGCGCTGCAAAAACCGGAAAACTTACGTGGATACAATGTATGACGGAAATGTACCTCTTGAATAGTTTTACAAAAAAGTCCGCGATAGCATATATCTATCTGTCAAGATTGACTTGCTATTACCTGTTCATGGTAATCAGATGTTTTCCAAAACTATGCATTATTTGGGAGTGTGTTTTTATGAATAGGTTATTGATCCTCATCCAACTAAATACGTTATTTATCCCCAGTATTTAATTTAGAACGAAATTGCCCCTCACATCATACAATTACAACGAGCACATCAAAAGATATGGCAGGTTGAAGTGTTGAAGATGAAACCGTCGCTTGTGATAAATATTCGAGTACACCGAAGATAAAAATCAAGTTTCATATTAGAAATAAATCGGTAACGAAATAAAAACAAGAACTTACCTTTTCTATAGTCCTGTTCCATAAATTGACGCGGTGGCCAGAATTTATGAGGTTTTTAACAATGCCGGTACCCATGACTCCTAGACCCATGAAGCCAAAAGCCAAATTGGATGGAGTCTGAACTTTCTCTTTGGAAGAATCGGCACTACTGCTGAGATCGGGAACAGGCGAAGAACTCTGAAAGTTTTTTTGAAGATTTATCATCGTGAACGACAGCTGTTAAGTAGAAAACCGCAAAAATACTTTCAATGTATTATAGTATCTCAATCAATTTCCTCTACCTTGAATAGTCAACTTTTTATTTTCCAAAATCTCGTCGTTCAACGACGCACCATTACGGGTTTCTGATATGATCAAGAAGAGAATTAACATGATGTGGGTTAACAAATATTATAATCTATGTATGGTGCTTCTTTTCATTCAATTTCTCTTAGAACAATTCATATAAACTCTGAGAAGATATTTTAAAAATCATTTGATGAAAAAACTATTTACGCAATAAATTTGTTTCCAAAAAAATTTCGAACCTTTTGTGGGGCGGCATAGATGCATAGAATACCTGGTGTTGGCACTGATAAGATTTTGTTTAAGACTTTCTTGTCGATCGAAAATCTGAGAATTTGTCCTGCTTTTCATTTCTTCCGGAAGGGGTCGCGCTATTTTCAATGCTGCAATAGCTCCACGACCGCAAATTATTGCGGATTATTCCGGAACTAGACCAAAATCTGAAATGTAGAATGCCGTTTTGATCTACAAATTTTGGTCACGATTTTTAGTAAGGAGTCGATACACCAGGTTTCTATGCATCTATGGGGCGGCACTAGAGAGGGGGGGCAGCTATTGTTTCGAATCGCATTGAAATCAGTGAGGTTATCTCATCCTTTTGCCGATATATGCTTCAAGTTTGCGCATTTATTTTATCGCCTTCAAAGAGCAGACATGTTCTGACAAGTTTTTAGCGCATATTCAGGGCTCGACTCCAGTACTAGATGAAAACGGGTACGAAGGGGTTCTTTCGAGTTTAGAAAACTGACAAAATAGAGCTCTATGAACAAACTGCATTTCAAACGTCAAGTGAGCATAGAGGACAGTTATGCCAATTCAGGCACAAAAAGCGGGCGTTTTAAATGTTCAATTCTCGGTACTTCCTGATGGACCGATTTTGATGGAATTTATCGAGGATTTGTGTGGAATTTTTGAAACTTTGGATTGCCTCGAGTCCAATAGGTGGCGCAGTGGTTTTTTCTCCACTTTTACGCGGATATAATGCCCGCACGGGTGAAACGTTGGACTTCAACTCATATTATACAGGTGGTTCACATGAATCACTTCAGCTAGAACTTCCGGAAAATGACGGGGCAGATCAACTTTTATTTGTTCGTTCCGAAGGGCCATTATACAGATTAAACCCCACCATCGGTTTAAACTTTGTCCTTAAACAATGTAAGAAGAATGTTAAGAACGTTTTGTGCCGTTTTAGCTTCCGTAACGTGATGCTGGTTGAAAATTTTACCAACACTTCTGATTCAGAAATAGCTAAGCTAAAACAAAAGGCTGTTTCAAAAATTTCACTGCAGTTTGTATTAAACTTTGTGATGCAATAGAAAAACAATATACAAGGTGTATTTTAGGGTGAGGCTTTTCTTTTGACAGGTGATAGAAAGTCATTCTACCGAAAGTTTGAAAATATGAAATGTTCAATTTAAAAAATTCATAAAAATTTTTGGGCATCAATACCTTAATACTACTCTGGCCCGCATATCTCTGTTCATCATATCTCTACATCACTGCACCAGGTTTATGAACATCCGCCGAAGCGGAAATCTTGTTCTGTACAACTTATACGCTGAACTGGATTTATATTTTGATTCACCATAATCTACAATCTACATCTACAGACTACATGCAACCTCTATACTCATTCGAAAAACCATTCAAAACACAGCTCGACTGGAACAGATGGGACTCGAGTATAGAATCACAATCATCTGCAGAAATAGTCTGGTACACAGACGGTTCTAAGACAGATGAAGGAACAGGAGCGGGAATACATGGAGTGAGGCCCAGAAGGGATTACATAATACCTCTCGGCAAACACGCCACGATATTTCAAGCTGAAACACATGCCATTAGGACATGCATACAGAAGAACCTGGAAAGTGGCTACCAAAGAAAACACATCCACATTCTCTCTGACAGCCAGAGCGCCATCAAAGCTCTCAACTCGACACAGATAAAGTCTAGACTCGTCTGGGAATGCCTCCAGGACCTTCTGGAGCTGGCTAAACACAACAAGGTCACTCTGATGTGGGTGCCAGGTCACAAGGGAATAGCGGGCAACGAAAAAGCAGACCAGTTAGCAAGACAAGCATCTGAAACGCCATTCATATGGCCAGAACCTGTGCTTGGAATCAGCAAAAACCGATGCAGGACCCTGATTGAGGAGTGGATAAAACAAAGACATCGACAACACTGGGAACAGAGCGACGGGCAAACACACAGCAAAGCCATGGTAGGACGCACAAGCCAAACCTTGACAGCTGACTTTTTGAATCTAAACAGAACAAAGGCACGTATAATAGTAGGTCTACTGACACTGACACTGCGGCCTTAGGAAACATCTGAACACCATAGGAATACTTGGAGAACCCGTGGATTGCAGACTCTGCGGTGAAGAGGAAGAAACAGCCTCTCACATAATTTTTGAATGCGACGCCTTGGGAAGAAGGCGCCACAGAATCTTCGGTGAAATCAATCCAGAAACGGGAATGAATCCGAAAAACCTCATAAAAAGGCTACTGAACCTGATAAAGGACACAAACCTATTCTCGTGAGGAACCACTAACGAAGGAGTGATACAATAGACCCAAGTTGGTCGCAATGTCACAGGGAGGCCAAGCGCTAACCCGGTCTCTTGTTTGTCAGCTTGTCAATCATTCAATCAATCAATCTACACCGTACCCTCGTCGTAACACGATCGAAGATTACTGATCACAATCGATATTCTGAGTCATGTATGATAAGAAGACCAAAAACAAGAGATTCTGATATCTACGGAGGAGCAGGCGAGGGAGCAGGTTCGGACTGGGGAATTTTCAGATTCACCAAGAAACTAGAAAATATTCTAGTTTCATTTTCTCGAAACTGGGGCATAATACATATAAAAAACTTTTGGTAAAATTACTTTTTTGATGAGTTCTACCATCTGTCAAAAGAAAAGCCTCATCGTAAACACCATATCTGTCGAATGGAAAAAAACTAGGGAATTCTCAGGGGCTTTATCATTATGGCCTTTCGCAATTTTGTTTTCCTGGTAATTTCAAAACTAAGAATTCGATGGAGATGTTATTGATTATACTGATAACTCCTAGATCTCCCAAGGAGACCCCTCTGAAACTACAAGCTTCGGAGAAGCAGTTGTGTTCTGTGTAGGCTTTGTTACTGTGTCCTTACGCCACCTCCAGACACAGCCCTGTTAATTTTCGACCCAACAGTGAAATGATGGCCACTACCGTTGACTAGAAAATCTTTTTCCTAGCCTCGGGATTGAACTCGGACTTTCCTCGTCAGAGTCAATCGCCTTGACCATTGGGCTACGTCCACAAAATATCTTTTAAATGGCTTCCACGGCTTTGCTTTTAGATAAAGCATCACATATTCCAGCCTCGTGCGAAATATGGTTCAGATCGCTTAACCAGAGCCATATGAAGTTGTAGCGAATAACCTGAAAAATCCTCAATATTTTTTTCTGCAAAAACAGAGCTGCGACCATGGACGAATTATTTGACAGGTTCTGTCAATCTGTTTCGACAGCTGTCAGAAATGTTTTCGATTCGTTTTTCGGACTGTCAAATGCGAATCTACATACAAGGTGGACAGTACTTTTACTGGCTAGTAGGGTCGTTACATTCTTCCGAATATCATTAGACCTGTCTGTCAAGCTATCACTGCAGTTTCCATCCTTCGGTTTTCAATTAAAGAACCCAATACATAGAGTTGTTGAACCATTTCAAAACTGACAATTTTAATTTACTACTGATAAGGTTATTGTTTTCTTATTGTCTGATTGTAATGTGATGGTAGTTTTATTTTAATTTCGAAATGGGAGAAAAGAAAACAATGATTCATTTCCAAATGGATCTTCTGATATTGGCGACGAAGGAATTTCTGTAATTTGTTTGTCAGTGAAGAATATTACTGACTTAATGAAAATCGGAAATATGTTGTGAGCCGCTTTTTAAAGACAAAATTGTAACAAGATGAATGAATTTAATACAGGGTATTACATTTAAAATAAGCAAGATGTCTAGAAACACGTAAAACGCACAGGGGTTTTCGAGTTATCGCTAATTTTATCACCGAACTTCAATATACTATGCTGTCCGTTTTACTTCACGTCAATTTTTTAGGTGGCCCATTTCCTTGTAATACTTTCGGTAGAGAAAACGAAGAAATTGAATGATCAGGAACATGTTCATATCCGCAAATAACGCAAGAACATTTTGTCTTTGAATTGAAAACACTATAAAAAAATACGAAAACACAAATGGAAATTTCAACAGAAAGTACTCAAAATTCGTTATTTCAGGAAACAGTACGAGTTCCAAGAATGAAAAACAAAGCTTCGAATTCAATTTGATATGTCGAAAGTCTGTTATAGAAATTTGACTAAGAAAAAAATTAACTATCCAATATAAATTAATGAAAAACGTTTCCTAGAGAGATATGAACAAATTATACATTTTTACTGAAAAGCTTGAGGACAATCAAATAAAAAAACTAAGACCGGCAACAAAAATAAACTAAATGAAAATAAACAGATTGAATTAATTTCCAATGGATCATGGCCAAACTTTAGATAGATATACTACATCCAAGCGCAAGTTGGTTATTCCTGGTTGTTCCTTAAGGGCTATAACCAAGGGCAAGACCAGAGATAACTGCGGTAATTACTGGTTATCCGCTTGAAATCGATTATAGGAAGCTTTCGCACCACACCTGTTATGAGAGCGGTAGCTACACCCAAATGGTTTCAGAGTTATACAATATTGCATCTATCTTGTTCAATTATAATGAGGAACAACAGTTCTCTTACATTAAAAAGTACATACTCCATTTAAAATTTGTCCAACCTGTATAATCAACAAAAATTCGATTACATACCGTATGGTCTGTAGGCGCTGGAAGTTCTGCAAGCTCTTCACTAAGACTGTGGGAACCATTCTCTTCAAATTTGGGTGAAGATCTCCTCGGTTTCTTAGCCACGGAAGTGGGGCTACTGACAGTAGTATCTTTCGACAATCTTTTGACAGCCTAGAGAATTAGAAAGATCTCATTATTTGTGTTCATGTTATGGCTCATTTATTAACTCACCTTTTTAGGCTTTTTTGGTGTTTCTTCCTCTTCCTTTTCTTCAACAATTGCTGGCATTTCTATCTCGTAAGTGGGATCAGTCTGAAAAAAAATTCTTTCGATATATTCTCACATATTAAATTAGCCATTAATTTCGATTAATATACACAGCTACACTGAAACTTTTGCATCTGAAAGGGATAATTTCGATATCAATATTTTATCTTCGATGATTGTTGTTTAGTAGCAACCATCATAAAAATTTCAAATTACATTTCTAGTTATAATAATTATTCCAAGCACCATCCTGTCAGTAAGATATTTAAGTACTATTTAAGTCTATTTTTACAAAATAAGTAGTATCAATTCTGTTTCACTCCCACAAATGACAGTTATGCACACTTGTTTTTTCAACATTTTTTTTTACTCTTGAAATGTATTGGTTTCATCTCTTGAATCAAATGGTAGTCATATCAATTTCCCAATAAAGAATTTCTGTTAGATTGGTATAGAAATCATCATACCTAAATGTCGATTCACTAGCTTTCGTGATGAAACCATCCAAGCAATTATTGACACATATTTTTATCGAATTGCAATAAACAGTTTTTCAAACTGATGACATAGAAACATGTTTTTAGAAAGATAAGAAGCAAAATAATGAAATCAACAAACATCAGTGAAATTGCATTATGTTTTTATTTAACCTCAACTCACCTTTTTCTTTTCAATGAATTCCTCAATCTTTTCGAGAGCTTGTTTGAATCCACCAGCCTTAGATCCAATTGAGAGTTTTTCTTTGTACGCATGATATGATTTGATCTGATCACTTTCAATCCAAGCACTAAAAATTACAAAATAATTCTTCATTATATACTGCATTACATAATTCAAATTATTGAAAGTTTAAAGCTTGAGGTGTTATATTTGCCAGGTACAGAACAAAAATGAATTTGTTGATTTTTTAATTGAATTAAAAGTTTTTTGATACGATATTGATTGGTCTTACACTTGAAGAAAAATTCCAATTCACAAATGGAATTGAAAGCATTCTGCAGTGTTGAAATTCCTTCTTCTTTCAAATGAATAAAGATGGTTCGATATGTATGTTTAGTTTGTCTGAGACAAGTCTAGATAACAATTGAACAATCATTTGGGTTACAAATAGAGAAAGTTGCTTAATTATGGGAAAATCAAGTTTCCCTGGAAAACTCTCAAACTTTATCATCACAGTATTTGATAATGCAGGATATTGTAGGCACTCACTAATTATCAGAACCGAAAAAGTAGATCCATTGACAATTTTTCTTGGTGCCCTTCTTTGGTGGCGGATTTACAACCTGAAAAGAAAAAATTTATTACAACTAAATAATTTCCACGAAAATCAAATGCTGAGGTTAGTTGCGCTGAAATGTAAATAAACGACGCGCGCAAAGGAGGGAATAACGGTTAGGTTGAATCGGCATCACTTACTTGAGCGGGCCACGGTGGGTATCCCTTCATTTTCGCCCTGAAAATTTTTTTCGATTAGAATACTATTAATAACTGGTACTTGCATCAAAAACCAAACAAATTTCCAATTTTAACACTCACCACACAAGATCACCGACTTCAAATTTATTTGACATTATAACACCTGCACCTTCGACGGCTTCACTCAAACTGAAGTTGGTTGAATAATATTTTTATTTGCCTTGTTGCCGCTATGTAGTCGCGTGCTTACGATTTTGCGCAGTGCTTTGTTCGCCGTTCCATAGAAATTAATTTTTTGACAAATGACATTAGACCTATTCTGTGCTATCACCACAGATTATCTCTCTAGTCCTGTTACTCCTGTTTTAAAATTACTCAATAAATTGAAGGTACCGAGATGGCACCACCATTATACACTTATTACTCATATGAAATCATAAGAAATAGAGACGATTCTACTAATATTTTTCGTTTGAAAATTTCCAAATTTCGTAGTTCCATTGCATAGTAGGTCCATTCATCATTATTTCTCTTTCTGTCAAATTATATGTTATCATTCCTGTCATTAGTGTCATTCGCGGAAGGACAGATCGTAATTTTTTGTATTTTTATTAATCCCATTCATTGAAAATATTCTAAAATTGTTCAATTATGAGTGAAAATGTGCTTTTCTTCTATATTTTATATCAATGATCACCATAAGTTTAAAATGGGCGAATGCATATTGTTTCCATCACTCTCAAATATGATGGATAACGTTAATAATTATTGGTTGAGGCATGCATGATTAAACGATGAGTAGTTTGTCTATTCTTCAATAATCACCGGAAGTGGTTCGAGCAGTGGAATGAACTGTGAATCAGTAATTGATTAACTCAAATTTTTCGTTAGAAGATTTATTGAGGTGTTGAGTAAAAGTGGTCACTATTTTTAGATTGTCAATTTCGGAATGCCTATAAAATGTGTCATTCTGTTTGGTAATTGAAGTCCATTTCGAATTTCTGATATGCAGTGAATATTTCTACTCCTTCCCTAATGGCTCTATCACATTTTCAATTCTGAAACAGTGCAGTACTAATGCCCAAATATGGACGAAGGGACTTTGAATGATTTACTCGAATGTTCCGTTTGCTTAGAGCGATTGGATACTTCCAGCAAAGTGCTTCCTTGCCAGCATACATTCTGTAAAAAATGTTTGGAAGAAATTGTACACAAACACAAAGAGTTACGATGTCCAGAATGTCGTGTTATAGTCACCACGAAGGTAGACGATCTGCCACCAAATGTTCTCTTGATGAGAATATTGGAAGGCATGAAGAATGCACCAAATGCACTCAAACTCAGAAATAGTCATCCTGGACAAATACATAGTAATTTGATGCCCCAATCTGTTCTACAACCTGTTCATAATACACCTGAGCATATTATCTCGCCCAGTAAATTGAGTGCTGCCCAAATTCATCATCAACCCTACGCTAAAGCCCTTTATGATTACACTCCAAGAGAAGTGGGGTAAGAACAAGTATTTGATATTTAATATATGTATTATTCATATGAAATTCTCTCATGACACTGTGTGTTGGGTTTTTAATGAAGCATTTGGTTTTATTCAAAGTGAAATGCTTTGTGTGTATTACAATCTATTTTTTATGATGAATACTTTTAGTAGGTTAATACAGTTAATGTTAATCTTCTAGAGATCTATCTTTCAAAAGGGGGGACACGATTATACTAAAAAGAAGGATTGACAGCAACTGGTATCATGGGGAATGCAATGGCCATCAAGGTGTCTTTCCTCTGAGTTATGTACAGGTATCATATAAATAAATATTTCCATTGTCTGTATCAAACTTGAGTATTTTTCTAGATTGTCACTCCCATACCAAGTCATTTACCACAATGTAAAGCCCTGTATGATTTTCGAATGACAAATGATGAAGAAGAAGGTTGTTTAATCTTCAAAAAAGGGGACATCATCAATGTTATAAGGAGAGTTGATGAGAATTGGGCAGAGGGAAAATTAGATGGAAAAATTGGAATTTTTCCTCTGGCTTTTGTTGAATTGAACAACTTGGCAAGATCCCTCATGAAACTCTCTATCAATGTTCAACCTGGACCATCTAAGGTAGCACCCCCTACTCCAACAGCTGAAGAAAGTGGTACCCCACTAATTCCTACGGATCATTCAAAAAATCTGGTACCTCAGTCGAAAGGTATACCCTCATCAGCCACTCCAAAGGCACTGCCAACTTCAGATTCTAGCTCAACAATTAGTTCAGGTAGTTCTTCCACCACCACCCCAAATGTCTCGTCTAGCAATACGTCTTCAAGCTCAAGTACAGCTCCGTCTTCGCCGGCATCTCCACCATCCAGAGCTCAAGGAACCCCCAACAGGAATTTCATTCAGTGAGTACAATTTGTTCATTCGCTGTGGTGGTACTTAAATTTGAGATTAAGTTGATAATTCTGCTCATTTATCAGTTCAAAATTAATGAAGATTTCTAAAAGCTTTCTCTGTTAACTATTATGATAAAATTTGAAGTTCAAACGATGACTGATTTCAACAAAAATATTCATAGAAAAAAAAATAAGCATCAAAAACAGGTCACTGAAATACAGACTAGATTTTTTTTTACTTATCCTTGACATCACAGGACGTGCCCAGGGTGTGGGTAGAGGAATGATGGCTAACTCTTTATTAATTTTTAGAGAGGAAATTTATCCTGTATTTCTCTAATTTCAATTTTTAGGATACCTGAATATGTTGGGCGCACAAGTGCTACTAGCACCCCCCAGAGAACATCTGGATCTCACCAGCTTCATTCGAAAGAAAAAAGACATAGTTTCACAGGTTTATCCCATGCACAACACAATCCCCATCGACTTTCTGCAGAGATCCCTGACAACGCACATTTATCCTCACCTCGAAGGAGCAACGAAGATGTCCAAATGCCCGCCCCGTACATCGCACTCTATCCTTACAAACCTCAGAAACCCGATGAGTTGGAGCTAAAAAAGGGTGGTATTTATATGGTGACAGATCGTTGTCAAGACGGTTGGTACAAGGGCACCTCTAACCGCACTCAAAAATGCGGGGTCTTCCCCGGCAACTATGTTTCTTTGGCACACGGCTTGACGGCGGCCCAAATTGAGTCCAAATCCGTAAGTCGCATTCGGAGCAATAAGAACGGTCTGTCAAAAAGCTTGGGGGCCCCGCCTGAGCTTCCTCCGCGGGCAGTCAGTCCCTCCGCCACCCACAGCATATCCTCGAGCTGGCACGGGCAGCAGGAGGGTGGGACTGTGCCTTTGGGACGAAGTACAAGTGCCATTATGCCGAGCAGTGCTCAATTTTTGGCTTCTGCAAGTTCTACTAAAAGTACTGATAAGGTTTGTGCTTTTTGTGTGTTTTAACATTAATACACTTGCTTTTGTCTTACGAAAATTTTTGAGTGTGCTGCTTTCACTGTTAACAGGTTTTCGAAACGTGAAATGCAAAATAAATCGAAAAAATTATAGAAAACTTAATGAAAAAAGTATTAATCATCTTTATTGGAATGTTCTGGATTTGATTTGTATTTTGAATTTCCTAACTACACATAATATTGCTTTGGAACATTAAATTACAATATTAAGCTTGGTACTTAGCATCAACCAATAATTTCTTTCAATAGTCCAAGGAACGCAAAGATCGAAGCACAACTGTGAGCCTGATGAAGAGGCTCGCTAGCATGAAAAGGCCAAAATCTCCCCCCAATCCATCATACTCGATGGATAATCCAGTTTTCGAAGATTCCTCGATTTCATCCACCACTCTACCTGTACATGTCAGGTAAGAGAAAACTTATTGTGTTCTAGTTTGAATGTATAAAAAGTGATCTTCATGCTGAATTATAACTGGCTTCCACACAAATAATGTTGTTTCAAGAAATGTTTCATTAGACATCGCAATATAATCAACCATCCTTCCCTACAGATCAGGTTCATGCCCCAGTCAGCTACTGCAGGTGCACTCAACAGATCACCGTTTGTTGGGATCATCTTCACAACGCTTAAAGCATAAAGATCGTCCCAGTGTTCTCCCATCGCACAGGTGTGTTGCACGATTTTTCTGTAAAATGGTTTTTAGCACCCCAACACAGCTTCATTTGTGAATCTAACCTCAATATATCGCAATCCCTCTCTTCAACAAAGAAGATCCCTACATATTTTCCCGCCTAGAAAAAGGTTTCCCAAAAGAGATTGGTTAATTTTGGTCAAAATCTTCTGTTCCCAATGATTAAATATGTTCATAAAATCAGAAAAGATCCGATTGGTTGAAATTAGGTTGGTATTGAAACTCGAGGTTATATGTCATCGAATGTCATTTTCATTGTCGGTTATTATTTCTCTTGCATTTGACATTACTACTGTCAATTTTCAATACCAATCTTAAGCTGAACTTGTCAGAACTGGAGTTCATTAAAATTATTAAATCAATTAAGGAAATCTGTTGAGTTTTGAAGAATATTCAATGGTTGCCAACATAAAATAGATTTCGATCAAGAATACCCCTTTTCTTCTGGCAAACATTTTTTATGTCAGTAACATGGAGGGAACTCCTCCATTGAAACTATCCCTCTTTTGTTCTGTTCCTTGAGCATAATTGCAACAGGATGAATTACTTTTCAGAAGTGTTGAATCCCAGTCCACACATTCTACTTCGAGCCCAGAAGTACATCGCCATAGGAAGTCCAACTCTTTGGATGCAGGCAGCAGGTCAAAACCTGCCTCTCAAACAGTGCGTGAGAGATATCGCTGTATAACTCCTTATCCCGCAAATAGCGAGTATGAATTGGAGTTACATATCGATGACATTATTTACGTACATAAAAAAAGAGATGACGGGTGGTATAAGGGGATACAACAGAGAACTGGGAAAACTGGACTTTTTCCAGCCAGTTTTGTCGAAGCATTTTGAAGGGTGGGTTTATACTTTCTAATTCAAGGAAACTGATAGTTTCAAAATCAAATTGTTTGAATATGAAACAATGAACCAAAACTTATCATTTAGTGAAATTCACTCTTATTCATCTTGTTGAAAATCATAAAAAAAATGGGAAAAATGAAAAAAATTACAACTTATATTTATTAATTCCATATTTTTCAATGGGTTTCATGTGCTTTTAATTATATTTTGTATATGCTCTTATGTTACTATTGGATGACACCAAGACACTGCACATTTCAAGAGGAATATATTAATCTATTTCATCTAAACCTTGTTTCAACTTTTGTGATATCAGATATTAATCTCTTTAGCTGCATTTAATAAATTGCAATAAGAAATAAGTAGAATGTTTACCCTCTCGATATAAATATGTTCAGTGAGGCAGTTAAACTTAGTGCAATATACTCCATACACTTATTGTTGGTGAAATCATTGCTATTTATTATATTTATGTATCTTTCTTATTTGGAACCATTTAAACTAATTGGGGTAATCAATTGAAGTTTTCTCTCTATAGAATTATTATCTATCATGCCTGATTTTCTGTGTTAATAGAATTTTTTAAGATGCTTGTATATTTAACTTATTTATGTGTTTATTATTAACTAGGTCTGATAGTTTTATATCATTTGTTTTGATGTTGCCATTCTTAGTACATACTAAATTTTAATCATTTTAAGTGTTCAGTATGAAAATAATTTGAAAAAGTTTTCCAAACTGTCTACTGTAAATTCTCATCCTTTGTCATAGTTTAGTTGATATTTTCTTCAGGAAACGATATTTCATGGCAAAATATAATAAACAAAGCATCTTCACCATTATGCATGTTGTTGAATTAAATGTATAGTGGAATTAATCACTCAAGCTTCTATTCCCAATTCTAATTTGACTAATATTGGAAACTGTCCTTCGTTCTGCTATGTTCTTGACCCTTTTCTGAACGTATCCTATTTTTCTAATGTGTTTAATGTTCAATATGTGTTAAATGTTAGTTTATAGTGAACATTGATTCTGCTGTGCTCTGACAATACAACATTGAGCCATTGTTGGCAAAAATAACCTATATTCTGGAAATTTAACGCACTAAATGTCTGATTGATTGAGCATTTTCTGAAGAGAAATCATAATTTACGAAACAGAGTATTTGTCATCATTTTGATCTGTAGCAGTTTGGAAGATGTCTTTAAATGGAATTTTTTGCCAGGCCATATTTATGAATATCTTAATTATTGCATTTCTGAAACTCACATGATGTGTTCAATGATTTCTATAAATATGTATGTATGTATTTCAATGAGAAATAATATAATAACATGTATTCATATTAGTTATTCATCTAAGGATTCTAAGGTAGTTGATGAAATTTAAATTGTGGTGGTGGTAAAGGAAATTTGAAAATTCTTTTTTTGTTGAACTTTCATCTAGATAACATGACTGAAGTTTTGTGAAATTATTTTTAGGCTTCATATTATCTTCATTAGGGATCATGTATGTTTGAAGTAAGTATATCTCAGAATTGAAATTCATTTTTTTTTATTCCCACCTTCTATTTCCTTTCAACCATTTTCTATGATTCATTTATGGATACTCCAAAATAATCTAGAATAGGACAGCCATGGTAAAATACAAAACAACTAGAAATTAGCTTCAGAAACTCTAAAAAACTAGGGAATTTTCAAGGTACTTGAATTGCCTTACCTGCGACCTAACCTACATTTGTTTTCTCAATCAGTTCAATCTGAAGATTTTTTGAAGAATTTTTCAATGAATGATAAGATTTCGAAAGTGTCAGCAATGCCTGATTATGATTGATGACGCAATTCTTAACACTGCAAAATAAATGTAGTTTAATGGTAAAATTAGGGTAGTAATTGATGCATAACTGATTTTCATATAAATCTTTTATTGTATCTGGACAACAAACATATAGGTAATAATACAATTCATAATATACACTCATTGAAAGATAATACATTTTTTCTGTTAAGCACCCATTACTTTACTCACAAGGCATTCTCGATTCATCAATAAATTTTTTTATTGTAATCAATATTTCATAATTCCTTTCAATATATACATTAACGATTTCTCGTTTTAGAAGGCACTTACAACCTATTTCACTTGAAATATTACAAATCTTAGTTACTAATGCCGATATCATCACATGGCAACAGTTCATATGTAGAAAATTGATCTTTGATAAACTAGTGATGTCCTAAAATATAGATATTTACATGTTATACAATAATGTTTCGAGACCTTTTACGTTTTCGGTAATTATTTGTTAAGACAGAAGGGAAGATCGTTGAAATACCTAAACGTACTTCGTATCAATTGGATGTGGGTTCAATAACACAATGAAAAATAATAAAATGTGACTAAAAATGACTATATAAAAACACAAATTTTCAAGAATGCCAGTATTGAAATGGAAACAATTTTTTCTGGAACATTCAAGAACACTTTCATTTTGAAAAAGACATATAAACGGCATAAAATATGGATAGGAGAAATGTACAATTGATTCATTAACAAAATAAGATTTAAATTTTCACCAAATAAATTGGGAGTTTAAAACTATTAACTTCATGTTACAATTAACTTTAAATTTCATTCGATATTTACTCGGACATATACCCTCAAGGTGATTTTTTCTGAGCTTCCTGAGCCCGTTTCTCCCATTCTGCTTTTCTTTGATTGAAATTTTTTGGTTCTATGATTAAATCGTTACCTGTTTGTTCTTTTGTTACATCTTCATCTTTCACTTCTTTATCTTTTTCACTATCTTCGTTTTTAATGTTTGTTATCCAGTTATCGGTTCTCCTTCTACTGATGAATTGTTTTCTCAGAATGTTCTGGGAATTGTCGATATTTTTTGCGGTATTGACACTTACGCTCCTGATGTAAGAGGAGTTTTGCTCGACCGGTTTTCTAAGAGTTACTTCTACGTTTTCAAGCGAATGGTTTTCTGAGCGAGAATTGCGTCTAATGGGTATTGGCTTAGAATGAGGGACGTTAGATTCGATCAACGGTTCTTTCTCCTTCTTTTCCAACTCGAATATCAGAGGTTTTTTCTGCAAACTGTTCGCATCTTCTTCGTCTGATTTACTGGTATATTTCTTCCCAAGTTGGGGTTCATCCTCTGTTGATTTATTACCTACGATTTCGATTTTCATATTTTCCTTCGACTTCTTACGTTCCCTTACAGGGGAATCTGTCTGGTTCTCTTTATCACTGTCTCGAGCTTTATCACAATATTCATTCATCATCACAGATAGTTGTTGACTTAAGGTTTCATTTTCGGGATCTTTCAGTTTCAGTGATCTTCTTGCAAACACCTTCATCAGTTCAGGCTCTTCGTCTCTACTTTCGTTGACTGAAGACTTCTTTCTCAACACTACACTCTCAGATTTATCTCTTGACTTGTCGATAACGTTATCAAGGCTATCCTGGGAAGATCTGTCTGTACTATCAAAATGGTCGCTTGCAAGAGAATCACAGCTGGAAGATCTGAAGGAGGTTATTGACTTATCTTTAGTTGGGGATTCTGGGCTGACTGAGATTAGAGAGGTTTTTTTGGCCGATTTTTCATTTTTCTTGAATAAAGGACCCGTGGAAGGAACAGCAAAAATTGGTGGGGTTTTAGGTGACTCAGAGTCTTTGTCTATAATTTCAACGTTTTCTTGACTAAATTTCCTCTGTACATTTGGTTGTTTGTCTATGTCGAAGTTGAAAACAGGTCTGGTTCTTAGTTGATCGGAAAACCTCTTTGGACTTTTCGAAGAAAATATAGATTTATTCTCCAAAATTACCGGAGATCTTGGAGATAATTCTTCAATTTCCGGTTGCACATTTATTTTCGTTATGGATATTAATTGTTCCTTCGGACTTTGTTTCTCGTGAGTTTCAACTTTGGATAAAGTTTCCTCAGTCAAGCTAAAATATTCCGAACTGTTCTTAACGTTAACAACGGCGGTGTGACTTGGTCCCGAGATGGTTATGTGACTTTTATCAGGAAAACTATCGCAAATACTCTTAGTTTCCATTATCTGCTTGGCCACTTCCTCATCTATGTTGTCCTTTTGGTCTACAGTTATATCACATTTGATTTCCACCGTTCGTTGTTTTATTTGCCTTTGGTGTTCTATTCTTTCTGTGAACATTTGGGTGCTTGATCTTTGTATTTGTTCTGTCGTATCCAACCACTTCATACTATCGAGTGATGATGATTTTCCCATAGAAATTTCCTTGGGGTCCACACCGGAAACGGGTTTTTTGTTTGATGATGACACAGAGGTGGTTACACTCTGCGACGACGATTTGGTAGTCTTGAAACTATGGCTCTTCGTTAAATGAACGTTAGAGCTTTGCGATGAAGTTGGAAATTCCGTCAAAGATTTGAAATTGTGAAAATCTCCTTCATCTTCGTTTAGGATCAAAACTTTCTGTTGCAGTGAAGATAGTCCGGCTAACTTGATCTTATGCCTCGATTCTTCAGGTTTACTCTCGAAAAATCTGGGAGGTTTGGAAATACCAATAATTTCTTCTTTATGTTCTACGTTTACGTCAGTATAGTCCATACTTTGGGGTGGACTAGAAAGAGTCAGTCTTTGTTTCAATTTGTTTTCCAGTTCCAAATGAAGTGGCGAAGTCGATAAAATATCTGGCAGGCCTTTTATTGTGGATCCTTCTTCTTCTTCCTTCCTGGGAGCATCTGGAGAATCTTGGATATCCACTGGGATCACTCTTTGACGGTAAGCAGCTCCTGATCTCACTGCCGGAACTGGCTTTGTTTCATACCTACGGTTACTACTCTCCATTTGTTTAGAATAGATTGAGGATGTGAACATTTCTTCTCGGGAACTATATTTATCTGTGATTGGTTTGAACACTTCGGAACTTCTGACATCCTCGCTTTTCCTTCTATCTTCAATCTTTTTATCGTCATATTTCACGGAGGTTTCTTCCAATTTAATTTTCTTTTCTTCTTGCTTCTTCTCGTCATGTTTCGCCTTCTTCTTTTTGGCACTGCGTCTAGGGAACAGTCTCTCGAAGAACGACTTGTCGCATTTTTCTTCCTTTTCCGCGTGTTCTTCGAGAGCGTCCTGCGACTTGCTCCCTGCGTTAGATTTGCTTCTGTTCAGTTTATTGTCAGAGCCAGGTGGAACTAGACCGAGAGGAAGAGAAGAACTTTTTAGTTGGATTTCGGTTAAAGAAGGGTGATTTCCTGATGTGTTACAAAGCTCTATAGCGTTGTCTGAAATGAGAATGAAAGCAAAGCGATCAGAGCATATGGGTGATTAGTAAATTACAGGCGAAGAATGGAAAAACGTAACTGAGAAACGGATAAAGCAAGCTTATAATTTTTATACTCAAAATGGCATTTGATGGTGCTTCAATTTATCTTCGCACTTTTCTACATCTCTCTTGCAATCGATCAGTTACTAAAGTTTTTTTTTAATAGAATCCTTAATAAATAAGTTACAATTTGGATTACGTGCACGTGTCATCATATTATGATGATTATTAAATTTTTATTCGTCTCACTCCTCCAGAGATGATATTGTGAATACATCGTTTATCGTTACCATTTTAGGATGAATGTTTATTATTGTGATCGAATATTGGTGAAATTTAAATCGAGAAACGAATGATTATGCCATGCTCGCGGAAAATGAAAGATGTTGTTAATCATCGCTATATTTTCATTATTTACGAACCCAGCATACCTTTACTATTAGCTTCAGGAGATGAACTTCTTATGGACGAATCTTCGTTAACTTCTATGGTGGTTGGCAATGTATTAGGTAACTGTTGAAAAAAAGAGGTGTAAAATTATTTCTCTAGAACTTCCGCATACGAATACGCACCTGTTGAACTCTTCTTCTCCTGGGTACCCCATGGGTTTTCTTAGGTCTAACTGCAACACGATGATGGGCAGCGCTGTGGTTAAGAGGCATCGATGTTGTCTTAAGGTCCAAGTCTGGAAGTCGAATAAAATATTAGAAAAAATTTTCTCAATTCAACTTGGAAACACTTCATTTGAAACTTTCTGTGCGTAAACTGCGTAAGGCCTAGATCCGAATACAGATAAAATTGATATTTTCGAAGTAATGCATGACCAAAGATTTACGGATGCTGATGTTGGTCGACATGCACAATGTAGCGTTAAATTCAATGGCCCGTTAGTGAGATGGATGATTAGTCTTTATGACACTGAAAAAAGTAGATGTAGTTTGTTAACTACGCTCACTCTTTCAAAGGACTGAATGATTAAAAGATTTAAATCTAAATCTGCATTAGGAACTCGAATAAGAGCAGAAACTATTTGAAAAAAGTTAATTTGGAATGTACAAGCCATATAAAAAAATATGAATAAACTTACCATGTTTCTTTTCCGATAATGATAATTTAGAGCTATACCTTATCTGACTAATCAACAAATCCTGAAAAAAAGAAATAATTTAATGAAAAAATAGTAACATACAGGATTTGGGTTAACATTGCATGTTTTTAATATTTATACAGGGTGGGCAAAATTAGTTGTCTACTGAAGGGATCTCAAGAACTATAGCAACTAGATGAAAACTGATAATCCATTGTCGACATCTTTTTTCCTGACTAATACGAATCTGTTAACAGATCCAGCCTATCGATTTTGAGTTATGAACGAAAATTGACAAATTGTCATTTTCAATAATGCTGTATATAGTCCATTCACTTTTATTTAATCACATAGGAGGTCATGGTTTCGTTTTCAAGAGTTGGTGCCCCTGATGAAAAGCACAGAACATATGACGAAAAGTCAGTGCGCGCACAGAAAATATCGTTAATGACAAAACGACGTTGCCAGTTTCTTTGTTTACATCAAAGTAAAAGTATCAAAGATATTCCACATTTTGTTAGGTTTACAAATTGTTCGCAGATTTTTGGTGTTTAATCGATATTTGCATATGAGTTTTTCGTCGAATATCCAAGATTAACGTATGTTAATTGTTTTTAGCACCAGTTTGGAGCGTGAGGACGATTTTCAACACCAGGACGAATGTTTACATTTCGAGGTTGAAGGGGTACACGGGAATTTCGTTGCAAAAGCTTTTATTTGGACAGATATCGCAGTAGATGGATCGGATGGAGCCTCGAGAGGTCGATTAGGATGATATTTTTCAGGTTTTCCAAGAAATTTGGCGATATCTGAGCAGATTTGCAAAAGTAAGGTACCTCACTAATGAGGTGGAACTTAGACCTAATTCTCCTATAAGAAACGCCTTTCAAAGGTCGAGATGTTGAAAAATGTATTCTTTAGATGTTGTTTGAACAAACGCAGCCGAGTTTTATATCCCAACATTGATTTTAAGAAAGTTATCAACAAAATAAAATTGACATTATTCTTGATTTTTGTAATTACCCATCAATTCATCTTATATCTTTGGGTTGATTTTTTAATGAATTCTTGATTAGAATCAACAATTGATGTCGTCAAGTCTTGAACTTTCAGTTCAAGAGGGTAATAAACATTAAATCTTCACAAGCATGCATATGAAAATTATGTGAAAGCAATGCAATTTTCTTCCATGGCGAAAAATAATATATTTCAACAGTGACCTCTTGTACTTTTCATGCAACTAACTAGAAAAAGAATCCTTTCTATCAATTCATTTAAACGTTAATTATTTTCGTCCACATCTTTTCCAATTCATTCATTTTCCGAATAAATTCACAAAGAAATACGCTAAGAATGTAGAAAGGGCAACATAGTGTTGACTTGGAACATAAAAATATTTTGAAAAACGTCATAACTTCGATAAAGAGTGGAATGTGTCAAATTTCCAAGGCCAGAGTTGTGATTTTATAATTGTGAATGGAGTATAACTTGCTTGTTTGTTGAACTCATATTCGAAATCTGATGTAACTGCACTTTCTTATGATTCAAATATAATATGATTCAAATATAAATTCGAATATAATATGATGAAAATTTTTCATCCAGCTCTCTTCAAGAAATGAGAAGGATTCGAATGTAAACTATAGTCAAAGTTCTCTTATCTTGCTACAAAATTGTTGCTGATTTAAAAAATGTATCATATGTCGCTATCACCGTGAATATTAAATGAGAAAAAAAATTATACTTTTGTCTTGCTTCTCGATTCACTGTTGAATTATAAGCAGGCTAGCGTTACCTTAGCGACTCCTTCGTCTGATGGCAAATAGGAATATGCCCTCGCAACTGACAATTTGATTCGATTTAACAGATTCTTGCTGTTTGAATCTTATTATGGAATTGAATTGAGTAAGATTTTGTGAAGGGTTGTTTGAACACGGAACACCATTACAATTTCTCTCGGAAATTCTTAATGGCGACTGTTCCTGAACCCAAAGCATCTCGTACAGCACAATAATAGCTATCAATTTCCGTGAGAACCCTCCCATCGCGCAAAGATCAAAACGGTCTGCTGCAGATCAGATTAATCGAGATAAGGAAAGTTATGTCAGAGGCTGCACAGCCCCGTATGGATCTCGTACACATAATTAGGCCAAACTGGCAATAATTACATAAAACGTGAATTTCTCGACGATTAAATATTGGCTAGGTGGTTGTGCAATAGTTACATCGGGTTCTTCTGAACGAGAGAGGATGGATAGCTACGACCGAGCAACATTCTTTCTTCGCCTCGGTCAGTTTCCTGTTATCTGGGTCGTTCCTCCAGCGAAATTCGCACGGTTGATGGTCCATTTTGCCGAGATATGTTACATCTCGGTTACGAAGACAAGCAAGAATGGGAGTATTTTTTGAACCACCCAGGCATGAATCGAAATTTCACGTCGAATCACTCAGCACCGTGTAACATTCATTTTGCAATTTCAATTTATTCGTTTGGATGATTTGAATAACGTAGAAGAACTGTATAACAATCTAAGGTTGCCTCACATCTTTTCCTTACACAATTCCAAAAATAGTCGATCAACCCTCGTTCTCTTCGAGCAGGGCAACTCCCAACACCTTCATTGGCAGGCCCCGCTCATAATTGCCAAACTGATGAGTCCTATGAGCGGACCTGGGACGAAACACTAACCCCATCCCGATCCACTATCTATAGCAACACGCTGAAGGACAAAATCGGTCTTAAGGTTTCCGAGATTTTGAAATAATATTTTCCTAATAACCATGTTTGTATTTGAAAAACTAGTTATTCCTTCGGGGTGAAATTTGGCAATGAACTGTATAATAGGGACTCATGCCCGTTTGCACCGTTGGACTTTATGCAGAATATCCCGAAAATCGTGGACATACAAATCGAAAAGAATAATGAAAAAACTCAACGAAACTTATGTGAATCAAACAAATGGATAAAAATCGTTATAATCTTGCCATTAGAAGATTAATAATTTTATAAATCATAAATTATTCAATGTGTACAAAGTTAGTTTGATTTAATATCACGTTTTACACATTGTGCTTTAATTTCTTGGCGCAATATAATCATGTTGTCACTGGTTATATGAATATTCCAAAACACAAACTTCATCATCCATTACGATAATACTTCTCAAATGTAAGTAATTGGCCCCATTCCATTAGAAACGTTCACCCACTTGCGTGTGAAAATACTTGATTCTGATTAGCTGAATTAATTTGTATGCTTTTGTATGAATATCAAGAAATTATTTAATTCAATTTGGAAATTATTTAGCATCATATACGCCCTTCTTTAAGAGCTAGAATCAGTCATAAAATCTGAATTTTTTTTTAATTAATTCCCCAAAGCTCTTGAAAAATCCCTATATAAATAAAGATCTACCGAAATGGTGCCAGGCTGCTGACTTCACACATATGTGTCTCTTGACGGAAGCGCTAGATATTCGTATCGAAACTAGATATAAAATCGAAAGACCACTTCATTCCCTCCTTTTACGCTCGGCTACAACAGCCTTATATGAAGAATGCATATTGCTGTCTTCCGCCTGTTGATCTATAGTCGACGCAGAAAACGAGATTGCAAAATTGATAAGAATCTCGTCTTTTCCTATTTATTCAGTATGATGAATTGGATACAAAATATATCTGACTTCGTGAAAAAGATATCATAAATCTTCGGAATTAAAAAGAGTTTCGTCATATTTCAGGATTATGGAATTTTTAACATAGCCTGCGTAGAAATCAAATTCACCAATCCTTTGTATAAATAATGACTGAAGACAGACAAACAATGAAGCGTCTTCTTGACTCATTCAGGAAAATAAATCAATAACTCATGAATAACATCAAATACCGCCCTTTAATTAAGAAAACCATTAAGTGCATGCAAGCTCGGTACGATTGCATAGCACATTATTGTTGCAATATAAACAATAAACATGCTGAGTGATTCTTCACATCTGGCTAAAAATACGGAAGTACGTACTATAGATAAAAATGATCTTACCTCTTCTATGTCTGAGCTTCCAACACTCAGGAGGGAACCGTCTACACTACAAGTACTATGCGATTTATTAGGGAGATCCTGGAACAAAAAGGAATAAATAGAAGTACAAAAATGATAAGGATATTATGTGATGATTAATCGTGATATCTGTGTTAACAGCATGAAAACAGGACGTTTAGATCGATAATTGAACGTATTATTACGAATACATCGGCAATACATTAGCAGAGAATCCCACCAACGGATTTGGTGCAATGGCAACGCCGCACATAAGATGATTTGAAAACTAAATTGACAGCTGCAGCAAACGATACATCGGGTGTTTTTTAGAGTGATAGAGTTTTCGATAGGAGATAACTGTGATTTGACAGAAGGTACAAGCCATGTTGTTTTGACATTTCTGTTCAGTAAGCATTGACAAATTCTCAAAATACTCACGCCGAAATAACGTTTTGAAAATTGTTGAAATTAATTTTCATCAGTTTTCTATTCGCCAAACTTATAGAGCACTTCGTGAAATTAGTGGTTTTCATATTCGTCCATCAGAGAGCAGCTTATTCGTCGAACTATCGATATATTTCGGACAACGTTTTCTCTACTCGATGCAACAGCAATGAGATAAAGAACTGTACGTACATAAGAAAATATCGCTGCTGTAAGTGATAGTGTTAACGAGATTAGCCTATTCGTCGACGTTCACAGCAAGTTGGACTCTGTGCATCCACCACATGGAAAAATTTGCCTAAAGATCTTGGTCTACACCTATACAATATCCAACTGGTTCAAGAACAAAAGCCACTTGACCATAATTAATAAACGTCGTTTGTTAGCTGATTGGGCCCTAGAACAGCTTGAAGTTGATCCACTTTTTTATCGAAAAATTTTGTTTATTGATGAAGCTCATTTCTGATTGAACAGCTGCGTAAACAAGCGAAACTGCCGTATATGAATTGAAAACAATCCTCAAGAACTTCTGCAAATTCCATTGCATCCTGAAAAATGCACTTTATGGTGTGCTTTACAGGCTGGAGGCATAATCGGTCCATATTTGTTCAAAAACGATACTGGGGCTAATGTTACAGTGAATGGTGCTCGATACAGATCGATCATCAAGGATTATTCGTTTCAAAATTTGAATGGTAATAATAATAATAATAATACCACGGGTGTGGTTTGGTTTCTGCCACGCCACATGGGGGGTGACGTCCCCACGGCCCGAGTTACCTGGGCCACAAAGGGTAAATGGTGGCAAACCCATGAACGAGAAATGGAAACCGATATCGTGGCAGAAGATCGAGATGCCACTCCACCTGCTGGCTCGACCACCGTGAGGAGGACTGCCCGCAGGGGAGCTCGCAACGCACGTATCCAGTAGAGCCGCGAAATGAATATTGAAGTAATGCGAGCTTTTCATTACGTGAGCAGTTGCGAGGACAAACCACTTCCTGGATGGAGATACTCCTTCTATACCGAGTTCACCGGGAGGCATCCGTAACTTCAGAAGACGGAAGGGAATCATTCAAGAGAAATCTTCAAGGGATCGAATTATCCCAGAAGATCGCGGGATGTGCACAGCAGGTTGTGGATTTGCAAACCTATCACATCGTGCGGAAATTTCTGAACTAGTGGGAGGAACTGAAATGTTTTTCACTGGTCCAGAATTACCAGTTCAAGCTGAGAACGGGAGACCGATGAAGAATAGTATTTATTTCAACAATTAATGTGTTTCTACAATAATATCGACCCAGAAGTGTTTTGGTTCCAGAAAGATGGTGCTGCACCTCATGCTGCTGCCGTAACAATTGATTTATTGAAAGAAAGATTCGTCGATAACATTATTTCGAGAAATGGTCCAATTAATTGGCCTCCAAGATCATGCGACATAACTCCAATGGATTATTTTCTTTGGAGTTATGTAGAGTCATTGGTTTATGCTGATAAACCAGAAACAATAGTGGCCAGAGCTAGTCGCGGTGGACATATGCCGGAAATTATTTTCAAAACATAAATGTCATAAAATAATCTTTCAAATAAGAAAAATTGGCTTCAATCTTAAATCAAATGCGTTTTATTCCAATTTTAAGTTCTATCACTCCATAAAAAACAACAGATATCATGCTTGAACAACAATTTCCGATTCGAAGAATGATCAAATACGATTTTGTTTAAAAAATTATTGAATAGTTAAAATTTAAATGGTTGTACAACAAACGATAGAAATGAAAAAACAGCTAATACAAACTGTAATTAATAAATCTGAAGACTTTTTTATTTATTTATTTTTTCTAAATATCTCCCCTTAACCCTGAATAAATTCTTTAATTTGATCACCTGTTCGTAGTAGGACTTGATCAGCCAAAAACTGTGCACCGCCTTAAATTTACAAAGTCCTTGCTCCATTTCAACTTATGGTCCTTCCAACCATCGCACGCACACAATTCCCATCACCCATTTCCATCTCAACACAAGAACATAACTACCACAAGAACTCCGCGTTATAACTAACATTCGCTAGCTCATACCGAACGATAAAGAGGATATCTGGGAAATGATAAAAAAAAAGAGCTCTCCACAAGTCGTCTCGTAATACTCGAAGTTTCTTCGTGTTGCGCGGTCTCAACGTGCGCCCATTATGATGTAATTTCTTGTTGCTGCAACAGCTAGGAGTTTCTAGTTTCATTTCCGACGAACACAAAATAAACGATTTATTGTGTCTCTTGGTGTACGCAAATGCGCTCCACATGGATGAGAAGCGAAAGACAATGGGGACAATGTGATGAGGGGCCCCCGAGTATCCTACTTCCGATTCAGCGGCTCGAGCGATGGGGGCAAACAAACAAACACTCGACAGTGCACGAACGACTCTAGCTAAGACAGCAGAGTTTTTTTTCATGGTTGCAGACATTTCAATATTTGTCAATACCAAGTACTTTATCAGAATTGCTTGGTACTTTACAGAGTTATCTTGTAGACATAACCACGTTTTCAAAATCATCCTTTAAAAGATCTTCAAAAAAGGATCTTAGTTTGCTGGGTGAAATATGGCTTTGTAATTGCAGATATAAAAGGACAAAATTGTTTTTGTAAAGAAATATTTGGTTAACATTCTTATTCTAATTAGGTTAATCCTACTTGATTATTCCCTAAATGTATTAACTCAATTTCAATCGAGAAATAGGAGCTTAGAGGTGTTTGCAGAGAATAATCGTATCATGCATGTATTTGGCCCATTTTTTTAAATGGCTATATTTCTTCAGCAGAGCCGAATTTAGAAAAATGGAAAATGAAAAAGGTTTTTTTGGCCTCAAGATTGATTGATTGATTGACTGACGAACAAGAGACCGGGTTAGCACTTGGCCTACCTATGACACTGCGACCAACATGGGTCTATTGTGTCACTCTTTCGTCAGTGGTTCCTCACGAGAATATAGGTTTGTGCCTTTATCAGGTTCAGAAGCTTGTTTATGAGGTTTTTCGGATTCATGCCCGTTTCCGGACTGGTCTCTCCGAAGGTTCTGTGACGCCTTCTTCCTAGGGCGTCGCATTCAAAGATGCAAAGTCTGAAATCCACGGGTTCTCTAATTCCCATGGTGTTCAGATGTTTCCTAAGGCCGCAGTGTCCCGTCAGCAGACCTACTATTATACGTGCCTTTGGTCTGTTCAGATTCGAAAAGTCAACCGTCAAGGTTTAGCTTGTGTGTCCTACCATGACATTTCTGTGCCCGTCGCTCTGTTCCCAGTGTTGTTGGTGTCTTTGTTTTATCCACTCCTCAATCAGGGTCCTGCATCGGTTTTTGCTGATTCCAAGCACAGGTTCTGGCCCTGTGAATGGCGTTTCAGATGCCTGTCTTGCTAACTGGTCTGCTTTTCCATTGCCCGCTATTCCCTTGTAACCTGGCACCCACATCAAAGTGACCTTGTCGTGTTTTGCCAGCTCCAGAAGGTCCTGGAGGCATTCTCAGACGAGTCTAGACTTTATTCGTGTCGAGTTGAGGGCTTTGATGGCGCTCTTGCTGTCAGAGAGAATGCGGATGTGTTTTCTTTGGTAGTCACCTTCCAGGTTCTTCTGTATGCATGTCCTAATGGCATGTGTTTCAGCTTGAAATATCGTGGCGTGTTTGCCGAGAGGTATTATGTAATCCCTTCTTGGCCTCACTCCATTATTTGAACCGTCTGTGTACCAGACTATTTCTACGGGCAACACAAAGATATCCCAGAGAAATCCCTGCGACTTCTTTTTAGGAAGTTGTGACGCCTTTTGTGACTTCTTTGGGAGGTCGCTGGGAGCTCTATATCTCCTCCAAATGTCCGCCACAAAAGAGTTCCCAGAGAGCTCTTGACGATATCCTACGTGGATATTCTCAAACAAGCAACACTTAGAGTTCGCATACACCTCCCGCGGCGAGGACTTTGAGAACTTCTTATTAACCTCCGCATTGCGAGATGTATAAGATATTCTCGAACTGTTCACATTGCGAGATGTATAAGAAGTTTCTATACAGGTCGTATTGTGAGATGTATAAGAAGTTTCTACACATGCCGCTTTGCACAGGTAAATACAAGTCGCATTGCGAAATGTGAATGAAACATCAAAAACTAAGTCAGATTAGTCCGATTCCTATGATTAACTAAGTTATTTATTATTTTCGGCTGCAACAGAAGGTAAACTAAAACAAGCGAATAAGTTCGTCAATCTTTATTATCAACAAAATAATTTTCAAAACATTATATTTCTTTCTTCCTCTGGGTACAATGTCCCAGCCAATCTTGAGAAAGACTCCTCTGTTGTCCTCCACGTATGTAGTGATGCCACCCTCCGTACCTACAAGTTCGAAAAAAATCGGTAGATTTCGGTAGATTTTTGGAAAAAAATACCTTTCACATATTTCTTGTGTTATTCAAGTTGAAATACCATTTATCCGAGAATTGGGCAAGAAGGTTATTTTACGAATGAAGCAAAATTGAAAATGGATGTTTATTTACAAAATCAATGTTCGAAAACGGGAAAACCAATCTCTCGAACAAAAAATGAGTATTCTGTCAAAATAAATAGGTATTCAAAAAATTAACACCTATTGAAAACAGCTGATATGCTGAAAATAAACGTATTTACATCAAATTGCTTGAAAAAAATATAGATTTGTCAACGTATAGCTGAACTAATGTATCAAATTATGGTATGCTTAGGAAATCTTCAAAATAATATCGTAAGAGTCATGATTTCCTAGAATATCAGAACATACATTCACTCCATCAAATTTTGGTAGATTTATGTGCTTTTTTGTTAGATCGATAGATTGAGAAGAGAATCGGTAACACTTTTGTAAGGTTAGTGGTTTATACATTAATCAAAACGTGAATAAACAGTGTGTCAAGTTCTTTTGGAGCACAAATTGAACAAAGAGGATTTCAACAACAACATTTCAATGTCCATTCTGCATTCATATATCAGCTTGAAACAAAATGAGATATAATTCCAAACTGTTCCCGTGAAAGTGTCGAATGATCATAATTCTCATTGAAGTGTTTTCTTTTATTAATATTGGAATTGCAATAATGGTTTCCACAGGAACAATAATATATTAGCTTGAAATTTGGGAATATTCGACTCATCATTCTTGTAAAATCTGTTGTGAAGTTATTACACTCATCCATATTCCTAATAGAAATAATTATCCTGATCACCAATATACCAAGTAGAAAATCGTTTAATGTGAATGTGAATTAATCAATTTCTTTATTGGTGGTTGAATTACTCGGATAACATAAGTGGCGGTGAAAATGGTTACGGTATATGTCCTAATAGGTGAGAAAACTCCAGATTTTAATGAAAATAACACTTACTTGAAGCACAAATATCCTCATCGAAATTTCACACAATAACGAAAACGACCCTCGCACAGCACAGTAACACCGATAAACACAACACATCTAACTAATCTATCCACAAAACCCATCTCGATGTCTGGCCGTCTTGGTAAACTCGCTGTTTATACAAGTTCGACTTGATAGAGAAATAGCGCCTGCGTGAACAGATTGACCTTGTCAATCGCATGGTGCGCTCTCCTCTCCAAGTTATCGCATGGGCACATCAGTGGTAAATTCGCTTAGTTACATCACATAGAGATCTCTGGGACCTCGCGGTAGGAGCTCCTATAAAAGTCGCATTGTAACCTCTCAGAGATATCGCGGAGAAGTCTGTGTTGCCTGGGACAGATGATTCTGATTCTATACTCGAGTCCCATCTGTTTCAATATCTGGCCTCAAGAATCTACAGTTGAAATATATGTAGAAGTAGAAGACACACCATGTATATAACAGGGGACCAAGTACAGACCCTTGAGACACACCATTGTCTACAGATATTTCATCTTATGTTGTTTGTTTTCCATCATTTGTCTTCTCAGTTATTCTTCGTCTTCTTCCACTAAGGTAAGACCTAAGTGCAAACCTCTTACGCCTTATCTCTCCATGTGATTCAGTATGGCGAAGGACTTTCTTAGATTTAGGTGGATTCCTGCAGCCAGGAATGCTTCAGCATAGCCTGCACACCATTTTATCTTTTAAATTGAGAGAAGTTCTCTTGTCAGGGTCCAGGGATCTTGTGAAATAATTAAACTTTTTGATTCCTATTACTTGGCAGGCCATAAATCACAGCAAAGAACACAATGAAAAAGACGAGTTTATTCTTAGATACATTCTTGAAATTCCATCAGAACCAAAATAAACAAATCGCGTGGAAATATCGTTCCTCCCCAGGTCTATTTAGGAACCCACTTCTCAAGCTTATTTTTCTTCTCCGCAGTAGGCGAAATCAATTTAGAAACCGAGCAAGATCGAAATTAAACAAACTATCGATGACATCACTGTGCCATTTGCTGCTGCACTCAAACACCAAGGTCGAGAGCAATTCGTCAATAAACTAAAAATACCTACTGTTCTCGATAGTTAAGCAATCTGTTGTAGAAGACTCGCTAAAAGATCTTTATTGAATCATTATCCAAACCTTATAAATCGATGTGGTGGGTGATCATTGCAATATTTCATAATCGAAAATTTGATACAAAGTCTCTTTACGAATTATTATCGCATCTTTCACAACTCTTACCCGAAAATGGGGAAATCAGACAATTGTGTCGATATCTTGTATCTGTCATAATTATTAATTTCCATCGAATACAAAGCCATGGGAGATTCGGAGAACTGCAGAATCGTGCTTGGCCACAATGCCTGGTATTGTTGAGTTTTCCATTTCATCTGTTCCCATGAAACACTGATTTGTCAATACGCGGAACGGATATAGGTAGTGTGGTCTTTTTTCCGATATGTTCTAGATATCGAACGAGGTGTCAAGATGTAATACATTAACTTGTGCTTTAATATACAGGGTGGCCATTTGAAAACGAAACAGACGAGATTACAGACGAAATAAATTTTTTCGATAGAAATGCTTGGACAGGTCGATTTCTGTTTCGAGGGGGACAACTTAAGATGTAGGTTACGGACGCATAGCGCTTCAACCCTTGCTGCTACAACCCCCACCCCCAATTTTTGAATAGGGAAGATGGGGTGAGTGATACCTCAATTCAAAGGTATTTTTATACTGATTTTAGCACAGTAATTGTTTTTTCATTTTATGCATTAGTTCTCGAAATATTCTTAACTAAGTATTTGAAAATGAAGTGGTGTTTTCATGGCACTTGTAGTGTTTTTTGTGAAAAATCGACATCTTGATTAAATATTTCTATGTCAGTGGATTGGAGGAAGGAAGCCACAGTCATGGTTGTTTTGAAGCTCAAAATGTCGATTTTTCACAAAAAAAACACTACAAGTGCCATGAAAACACCACTTCATTTTCAAATACTTAGTTAAGAATATTTCGAGAACTAATGCATAAAATGAAAAAACAATTACTGTGCTGAAATCAGTATAAAAATACCTTTCAAATGAGGTATCACTCACCCCATCTTCCCCATTCAAAAATTGGGGGTGAGGGTTGTAGCAGCAAGGGTTGAAGCGCTATGCGTCCGTAACCTACATCTCAAGTTGTCCCCCTCGAAACAGAAATCGACCTGTCCGAGCATTTCTATCGAAAAAATTTATTTCGTCTGTAATCTCGTCTGTTTCGTTTTCAAATGGCCACCCTGTATACTGGGTTCAATCCAGCGCGCTTGAAGCTACCTACTAAGGGCTTGTGCATATAGCCTAAGCAATGCACAGGGGCAATCACTTAGAAGTTCAAGAGACATGAATTTACTGAACGTATGGATGTTTTTTTTAGAGTGATAGAATTTTTTTCGATAGGGATAACTGTGATTTGACAGAAGGTAGAAGCCATGTTGTTTCGACATTTTGGTACAGTAAGCACTGACAAATTATCATGTAAAGACTCACACCGCAACAACTTTCACAAATTGTTGACATTTATTTTCAAAATCAGTGTTTTATTCGCCAAACTTATAGAGCACTTCGTGAAATTTATGTTTTACATAGTCGTCTATCAGAGCAGCTTATTCGTCGAACAACAAGAGAAAGAACTGTACAAGGTGGGCAAAATTGGTGCTACATGAACTAAAACTTTTTGTTATAACTCAGCAAATAAACCTCTTAGAAAAAATCAGAGCATGCCACTGGATTGCTATCAGAAAAGTGCCTGTATAATGTTTTTATTTCAACATCCTAGCATAAACAGAAACGGAGATAATGACCAAAGTTGAAATTGCCCAAATTGCAATTTCGGCCTATAACTCGGAAACGAAAGAAGATAGAGGAATGCAGTTGATGGCATTAACAGTTTCTCGAAGAAAGAGGACTATAAGGTGCCATTCATTATTCTCTATCTCCTCGGGTTAGAAAGTTTTAGTTCATGTAGCACCAATTTTGCCCACCCTGTACGTACAGAAGAAAATATCGCTGTTGCAAGTGTTAATGAAGATCCACTTTGTCTATTCGTCGACGTTCACAACAAGTTGGACATTGTGCATTCACCACATGGAAAATTTTGCGTGAAGATCTTGGTCTACAGTCTACACCCTCCGAGATCCAACTGGTTCAAGAATTAAAGCCACTTGACCATAATAATGGATTATTTTCTTTGGGATTATGTCAAGTCATTGGTTCATGCTGATAAACCAGAAACAAAAAACGCATTGGAATCCAACATAACTCGTGTTATTGCTGAAATAAGGCCTGAATTACTCGAAAAAATGGTCCAAAATTGGTCTGGAACTACACCTTTCACGTCCCGCATATAACCTAAGTAATGCACAGGGGCAATCACTTAGAAGTTCAAAAGACATGAATTTACTGAACGTATTTGTGAATTTTTGAACGTCTGTCTTTCCCAAGCAAACCAATCGACAATAAATTAAAATCGCTCGTCGGTATTTAGAGCGTTACCTCCATCAGCTGTTGGCTTTTCATTGCGTTCGACCAGCTGTTGCCTGAATTGTGCGGGCGACCGTATTGACATGGCATAAATCGAAATCTAATATTGATAGGATCGCGCTCGAGAGAGCTGACTACACGGCAGAGTTCACTTTCGGACCTAATTGTCAGATTGAGCAATCGACCTGAAAAACCGTTCGATCCTATTTGCCACACTCCGAACGGAATGCGATATTGTTTTTCTATTATCCAGTACGATGAGTAATTCCAATGGTAGCCTCGATGCAATTACTCACCGCTGTATCTGGGCAGATGCACGAGTTTCATTTAATTTAATAAAACTAGAGATCGAAATAGTTATTAATAACCTAGGAGAGCTATATTTTCTTGGACTGGCAGCAAAACTTATTTAGAGAGAGGGCATACCAATATGACACATCATTTTGACAGAAGTGGTAGCATTTTTATATGATGGGGTCGATCACCTATAGCAGAACCTTTCAGAACAGCGACCAGAATGATCTTTTGTTCTTATACCATACTGAAGACGCATAGGTGACAATGGGGCGTAATAAAGCCATGTAGGAAAGAGTACCATGTCTAGTTTTAGCCATCAGGTCATTCCAAAGAGCCTTTTGCATGCCCGTATGGTCGCTGTGGCTTTGGAAAGAGTTTTGTCGATGTGTAGTTTCCAGTTGAGTTTACTGTCTAGTGTGACACCAAGGTCCCCTCTGGAGAATTTAGAATCTAAGATTAAAATTCCTACTCAATAAACTGTATGTGGAAGATGGGGCAATCGTGGTTAGCAGGCAAAGGTGGTCATGCCCACAGCTGGAAAAATTGAAGATGTGGTTACTCCACATAATTCACAACCCCCGAGTCACCGGACATCCTCGGTCATTCCACACGATGCATTCATATATGACGAGTGTCTTTCGTTTTCGCTGTTAATCGATCTTATTTAACGTAGTTCTAAGTTATCAAGATAAGTAGTGAAATTTTTCTTTTTTTTTTACGTGAATCATTGAAAGTTGGTTGAAACTGTTCATCATAAATTTATATGAGAGAAATTATATAGGTAGCTGACTTCTCAGCAGATGATCCCATATCATCATTTTCTTTGATAAATTTATACAGGGTGACCATTTGAAAACGAAACAGACGAGATTACAGACGAAATAAATTTTTTCGATAGAAATGCTCGGACAGGTCGATTTCTGTTTCGAGGGGGACAACTTAAGATGTAGGTTACGGACGCATAGCGCTTCAACCCTTGCTGCTACAACCCCCACCCCCAACTTTTGAATAGGGAAGATGGGGTGAGTGATACCTCAATTCAAAGGTATTTTTATACTGATTTCAGCACAGTAATTGTTTTTTCATTTTATGCATTAGTTCTCGAAATATTCTTAACTAAGTATTTGAAAATGAAGTGGTGTTTTCATGGCACTTGTAGTGTTTTTTTGTGAAAAATCGACATCTTGATTAAAGATTTCTATGTCAGTGGATTGGAGGAAGGAAGTCACAGTCATGGTTGTTTTGAAGCTCAAAATGTCGATTTTTCACAAAAAAACACCACAAGTGCCATGAAAACACCACTTCATTTTCAAATACTTAGTTAAGAATATATCGAGAACTAATGCATAAAATGAAAAAACAATTACTGTGCTGAAATCAGTATAAAAATACCTTTCAAATGAGGTATCACTCACCCCATCTTCCCTATTCAAAAATTGGGGGTGAGGATTGTAGTAGCAAGGGTTGAAGCGCTATGCGTCCGTAACCTACATCTTAAGTTGTCCCCCTCGAAACAGAAATCGACCTGTCCGAGCAATTTATTTCGTCTGTAATCTCGTCTGTTTCGTTTTCAAATGGCCACCCTGTATATTTATAAATTTATGTTCAATTTGAATCAAAATGTGGTATTCTTTTTTCTATTCACAATTCACTCTATTAACTCTATTATGGGTAATTGTGGTCAAGAAATTGAAGGGAAAGAGAAATGCAAGAGGAAGGACAAAAAACCAAAGAGTTGAAGGAAAGACTTATGTTACTGTTCTGTCTATATTTCTTCTCTTTTATACGAATATTATCGAATTCTAGTTGAAAGCTCTTTGTTCGTCGGAACTATCAATGATCTCGTTTATTTTTCGTTTACATGGCAACATACATCAAAATCATATACAGTGAGATTACAAATCAATAATCATTTCTAATAAAATATTTAACATTCTTCACCCCAAAAGTGTGAACTAAGTCTACATAATTTGGAAACTGGTTCTTCAAGCATTTTCTTCTTTTTTCGTACACCATATTATGTTTTTCCTTCTTTTCAACTATTTTCGTAGGGGCATAGTCTTCTTCCTCGTCATTGTCACCCATATTTTTTTTTCTTCTCTTCCAGTTAGGTTTCTTCCTCATTGAAAGTGGAATGTCTTCCTCATCTTACTCAGAGTCGATCATTTTTCTTTTACTGGTTGACTTACGAGCAGACAGGGGAATGTCTTCTTCTGATTCTTCTTCAAGTTCTTCTTCAAAATCAGGCTTCCCCTCATCATCTTCTTCTTCGAAAGCTGGCTCAGATTTACTAAACTGTGACATGGTATAATAACAGCTGCTAGCTTGGGAAAGATTCACATCATCCCCATCTTCTTGAGAATCAGGTTCATTTTTTATATCAACATCTTTCCTTATACTCAATTTAAAATAATCTTCATCGACTATGGAAATGGAATCATTGTTAACTAAGTCATCTGCTGCAGAATCAGGATCTCTCTTTAGTTGGAAAACATCATCTTTTGGTTTCTCTATTTTCTTCTGTTTTTGTATCTTCTCCTTATCTTCAGAGCTCGAATGTTTATCCATGTCCTTATCACGATTTTTGTCTTTTGAGCTTGTCCTCATCATTTTCTTTATATTCGTCTTTTGATGAGCTATGCTTGCTCCTATCCCGATCCTTCTCCCTTTCTTCGTGTTTTTCAAAAGTGTCGTAAGATACATTATCAATCATTATCAATTTTTGTACTCGACTATGTTTGAATTGACTGTCAGCTTCATCAAAATTAATGTTAGATTTTTCTTCATTGGATTCAGATTCGTCTGATGCCATAGCATTTCTCAACTCCAATTCTAACATTATTTTTCGCTGCATTCTTTCTAGTCGTTGTATCGTAATTTTTTATATTTCTTCTTCTATGTTTTCCAATTTTTCATGTGCTTCGATTTCTGCTTGTATTTTCGTTATTCTTACAGAGTTCTTTGGTGTAGATTTCTTGCTGTCTTTTTTCAAACTTTTATTACTAATGAATTGTAACTCCAAAGCTTTTTACTCGGACCTCAATAAATAGTCCTTCAATGCAGAATTGTGATGTTATGTTCCTAATAGAGCTGTGATTTATAATTCAAGTTTTATTCCAAAAATGTTTAGACGGTCGAAAAGAGGAAAAATTGATTCATACGTGGGTGAAATTTGGATTCTCTAGGCGACGTAGAAGTATTTTTAAAACATTCTCGAAAATCGCGAAAAAATCCGGCAAAAAGGGCAATTTTTAACACGATAAAAAATTTTTCACACTGGCCGTGATGTAAATATAAAGATCGGAAGAGGAATGGTCAATGCAAAATTTTCCATAATTTCTCCATTTTTCAGGAAAACTACTTAAGGTGGGCGTTCAATGTAGTGCGTTTTTATTTCAAGTTGCATTTGAAAATGGTTTCACTTTGAAAACTGGAATTTTGTGGGTAAACTCAGAAAGGATTGGAGTTCTTGATGAAATAATTTAAATCGGTTTCATTGCGAATGTTAATTTTTTTCTTTCAAAAATAGAAGAAAATGAGCGAACTCATGCTTCTGTTTTATTTCAACAGAAAGATCCATGAAAATAGTTCAACATCCGATTAAAAGTGAATCTACTGATAATTTCGTTCAGAAAAACAACTTGAAATACGGAATTGGCAGATAATGGCCAAATTCAAATTTTGGCAGGAAAAAGTTCCTGCTTTACCCACAAATTCACTTATTTCATAGTTCAGCGATTTTCGGATAGAGAGCGCCATTGTACATTTCATTCATAATCAGAGAGATATTCATAGAACTTGATAGTGATAATGCATGTTCTATGGAGATATTCCATAAAATGGACGGTGGCGCCTCTATCGGATGAGCTTTCCTACTCGCTTTAAACGCCGACCTTAAGGGGCAGTATCACCTTTTGAATCGTGGTAAATCTCCATTCAAAAGTGGTCTCTTTATTTCACGAGTAAGTACCCTAATTTACGACGTAGAGACTTGATTTTTTTTTAAATTGAAGTTGAAGAACGTCCCGAGGGCAAATAGTTTTTTTTTCGATTTAATTAGTTTTTCAATAAAAAAAACAGGGTAATCGTTAGATCTCTGCAATATTTGGGTTATTGAATATGTTTTTCGTTTTTCATGAGTACAGGGTGGGCAAAATTGGTGCTACATGAACTAAAACTCTTTAACCCAAGGAGATAGAGAAAAATGAATGGAACCTTATAGTCCTCTTTTTTCGAGAAACTGATAATGCCATCAACTGCATTCCTCTATCTTCTTTCGTTTCCGAGTTATAGGCCAAAATTGAAATTTGGGCGATTTCAACTTTGGTCATTATCTCCGTTTCTGTTTATGCTAGGATGTTGAAATAAAAATATTATACAGGCACTTTTCTGATAGCAATACAGTGGCGTACTCTGATTTTTTCTAATAGGTTTATTTTCTGAGTTATAACATAAACTTGTGTTTTTTCTTATGGAAACAGTAGTTTGAAATGACTTAGAAAGAATCGCCATTTTTTTTCCGTTTCAGAAATGTATCATATGTCATACAATTAGCACCAATTTTGCCCACCCTGTACAAGCGATAGTTTTGAAATAATAATCATGAAAATTTCTGTAGTTTATAGAAGATTAAATTGCCGAGGGCAAATAGTTGCGATTTTTTCCAAAAAATGATGAATAACCGTCGGAAAAAAATCATTAAGTGTAGTTTCCAAAACGCTGAAGTTCAACCTGTTTTTTTGAATTGAAAAACTAATTAAATCGAAAAAATCGCAACTATTTGCCCTAAGCAATTTAATCTATATCTATACTAATATTATAAAGAGGAAAGATTTGTATTTTTGTTTGTTTGATACGAATAGGCTCAAAAACTAATGGACCGATTTCAAAAATTCTTTCACCCTTTGAAAGCTACATTATCCCTGAGTGACATAGGCTATACTTTTCACCCGAAAAAATTAAGGATACCTACTATAACTTCGATAATTACAAAAAAATCAGCCAAAATCAGCTATTTTCACGTGCGCTGCAAAAACCGTAAGACTTACGTGGATACAATGTATGACGGAAATGTACCTCTTGAATAGTTCTACAAAAAAGTCCGCGATAGCATGTATCTTTCTCTCAAAATTGACTTGCTATTACCTGTTTATGGTAATCAGATGTTTTCCAAAACTATTTGGGAGTTTGTTTTTATGAATTGGGTATTGATCCTAATACAACCTAATACGTTATTTATCCCCAGTATTTAATTTAGAACAAAACTGCCCTTCACATCATACAATTACAACGAGTACATCAAAAGATATGGCAGGTTGAAGTTTTGAAGATGAAACCGCCGCGTGAAACAAATTTCTACTCGGGCGAAGCTGGGACGGCCTGGCCTGCTTGTCTTCTATAAACTACAAAAAATTTTATGATTATTATTTCAAAAATATAGCTTGTACTCATGAAAAACGAGAAACATATTCAATAACCCCAGATCTAACGATTACCCTGGTTTTTTTAATTGAAAAACGAATTAAATCGAAAAAAAGAAAACTATTTGCCCTCGGGACGTTCTTCAACTTCAATTCAAAAAACCAAGTCTCTACGTCGTAAATTGGGGGTACTTACTCGTGAAATAAAGAGACCACTTATGAATGGAGATTTACCACGATTCAAAAGGTGATACTGCCCCTTAATATGTAAATCTAGGGGCTCCATTAGTATCTTATATTCAATAACAACGTAAAACTATTTTCTTCGAATGAGAATGAGAGTTTTTATTTCACTGTCCATTGTCGCCCTTCGTAATAAAGAGTAAGTGCTCAAGTAGCCAGTAATGGAATCATGGATGCTGAGGTCAGTGTTATTGGAAGAGATCATAAGATATCTAACCGACGCCTCCACCATTTTGCAACGTTAAGATTTTCTTAAATTCCTGAACTTTTTGCTTCCACAATCAGTCCTACCATCGTACCATATCACAATCTTCCAAGAACGTTGTTTTTTTTCCAATATTGACACTTCTGTATTTCAAGGTGCTATCACATATTTCTTTTACTTTTGATGATGATTTTGAAGCAAGTTTGTGTTTCAGGCTTTAAGATTTATTGTAATAAATAAATTCTAGGTCCAATGTACTGTAACACTTCTGTACACTGAACTTCAACGAGTAAAATGTCAAAACACTCCAGAATGATCTTTGAAAAAATCCTTATGATATACTGAATCCCAAATGAGAAGGCAGGCAATGCTTTCAGTGAGAAAATATTACTGCCGCTGTTGTTTCCGCAAGACCGAACTTATCGTGTGTAATCTGCACCTGATTTACGAGTGTCCTGATTCTATACGCCAATATCGAAGCCTATTTAGGCATAAGATACTTTCGTTTGTGTACGGCCATCGAATAATGGCTGGCAATGACCCAATAACATTAACGGTTCCTGAAGTTGTTTTGTATCAAGCGACACGTAATAAAGTGCACGAGAACAGACCGTTAAACTCGACGAGATGAAATTCGAACGACGGAATAATGAATGACAAAGTAGGCAAATTTCTGCCCAAGAAAATTCACTATACACTATGTCCTACCATAGTAGGCGTAACAAACTGATAGGTTAGGTAGTACGTATGAATACGAGACCAAATATCCTTCAAACACATCGGTGTGAAGTTGGCCACATCCACACATACACTCAAAGACAAACAATGGCTCATGAAAACAAAATTCATAACTCACTCAAATGAGATCGTATCGCATTCAGATTTCGATGTGGGCTTGATGGGTCGATGAGAAATTCAATCCTCTTTCATTTGGGGACTTTTAAGCCTCAGGGAGGGAGTTGTGGGGGTTTTTGGGGGTGATTTCTGACTAAAATCATAACTCGACGAAATGGGAGTGTTCCACAATGAGCTTTGAATATATGTTTCTTCAATGCCGAAAGAATGAAATGCAATACCCCTCATGGTTTGTTAGCCCCCACGTTTGGAGATTTGGGGGGGTTGTTTATGCGAAATGATGAAAAAAAATCATATCTCGGAAAACTAAGAGTGTTCCACGATCAGCTTTCAATATGTGTTTCTCGAATGCCGAAAGAATAAAATAATGAAAACCCCATAGTTTGTTAGCCCCCAGGTTTGGAGATTTGGGGGGTTGTTTATGCAAAATGATGAAAAAAATTCATATCTCGGAAACCTGAGAGTGTTCCACGATCAGATTCGAATATGTGTTTCTTGAATGCCGAAAGAATAAAATAGTGAAAACCGCATAGTTTGTTAGCCCCCAGGTTTGGAGATTTGGGGGGTTGTTTATGAAAAATGATGAAAAAAAAATCATATCTCGAGAAAGTGAGAGTGTTCCACGATCAGCTTTGAATATGTGTTTCTTGAATGCCGCAAGAATAAAATAGTGAAAACCCCATAGTTTGTTAGCCCCCAGGTTTGGAGATTTGGGGGGTTGTTTATGCAAAATGATGAAAAAAATTCATATCTCGGAAAACTGAGAGTGTTCCACGATCAGATTCGAATATGTGTTTCTTGAATGCCGAAAGAATAAAATACTGAAAACCCCATAGTTTGTTAGCCCCCAGGTTTGGAGATTTGGGGGGTTGTTTGTGCAAAATGATGAAAAAAATTCATATCTCGAAAAACTAAGAGTGTTCCACGATCAGCTTTGAATATGTGTTTCTTGAATGCCGAAAAAATAAAATAGTGAAAACCCCATAGTTTGTTAGCCCCCAGGTTTGGAGATTTGGGGGGTTGTTTATGCAAAATGATGAAAAAAATTCATATCTCGGAAAACTGAGAGTGTTCCACGATCAGATTCGAATATGTGTTTCTTGAATGCCGAAAGAATAAAATACTGAAAACCCCATAGTTTGTTAGCCCCCACGTTTGGAGATTTGGGGGGTTGTTTATGCAAAATGATGAAAAAAATTCATATCTCGAAAAAGTGAGAGTGTTCCACGATCAGCTTTGAATATGTGTTTCTTGAATGCCGAAAGAATAAAATACTGAATACCTCATAGTTTGTTAGCCCCCAGGTTTGGAGATTTGGGGGGTTGTTTATGCAAAATTATGAAAAAAATTCATATCTTGGAAAACTGAGAGTGTTCCACGATCAGCTTTGAATATGTGTTTCTTGAATGCCGAAAGAATAAAATAGTGAAAACCCCATAGTTTGTTAGCCCCCAGGTTTGGAGATTTGGGGGGTTGTTTGTGCAAAATGATGAAAAAAATTCATATCTCGGAAAACTGAGAGTGTTCCACGATCAGCTTTGAATATGTGTTTCTTGAATGCCGAAAGAATAAAATACTGAAAACGCCATAGTTTGTTAGCCCCCACGTTTGGAGATTTGGGGGGTTGTTTATGCAAAATGATGAAAAAAATTCATATCTCGGAAAACTGAGAGTGTTCCACGATCAGATTCGAATATGTGTTTCTTGAATGCCGAAAGAATAAAATACTGAAAACGCCATAGTTTGTTAGCCCCCACGTTTGGAGATTTGGGGGGTTGTTTATGCAAAATGATGACAAAAATTCATATCTCGGAAAACTGAGAGTGTTCCACGATCAGATTCGGATATGTGTTTCTTGAATGCCGAAAGAATAAAATACTGAAAACCCCATAGTTTGTTAGCCCCCACGTTTAGAGATTTGGGGGGTTGTTTATGCAAAATGATGAAAAAAATTCATATCTCGAAAAACTGAGAGTGTTCCACGATCAGATTCGAATATGTGTTTCTTGAATGCCGAAAGAATAAAATACAGAAAACCCCATAGTTTGTTAGCCCCCAGGATTGGAGATTTGGGGGGTTGTTTATGCAAAATGATGAAAAAAATTCATATCTCGGAAAACTGAGAGTGTTCCACGATCAGATTCGAATATGTGTTTCTTGAATGCCGAAAGAATAAAATAGTGAAAACCGCATAGTTTGTTAGCCCCCAGGTTTGGAGATTTGGGGGGTTGTTTATGCAAAATGATGAAAAAAAATCATATCTCGAAAAAGTGAAAGTGTTCCACGATCAGCTTCGAATATGTGTTTCTTGAATGTCGCAAGAATAAAATAGTGAAAACCTCATAGTTTGTTAGCCCCCAGGTTTGGAGATTTGGGGGGTTGTTTATGCAAAATGATGAAAAAAATTCATATCTCGGAAAACTGAGAGTGTTCCACGATCAGATTCGAATATGTGTTTCTTGAATGCCGAAAGAATAAAATACTGAAAACCCCATAGTTTGTTAGCCCCCACGTTTGGAGATTTGGGGGGTTGTTTATGCAAAATGATGAAAAAAATTCATATCTCGAAAAAGTGAGAGTGTTCCACGATCAGCTTTGAATATGTGTTTCTTGAATGCCGAAAGAATAAAATACTGAATACCTCATAGTTTGTTAGCCCCCAGGTTTGGAGATTTGGGGGGTTGTTTATGCAAAATTATGAAAAAAATTCATATCTTGGAAAACTGAGAGTGTTCCACGATCAGCTTTGAATATGTGTTTCTTGAATGCCGAAAGAATAAAATAGTGAAAACCCCATAGTTTGTTAGCCCCCAGGTTTGGAGATTTGGGGGGTTGTTTGTGCAAAATGATGAAAAAAATTCATATCTCGGAAAACTGAGAGTGTTCCACGATCAGCTTTGATTATGTGTTTCTTGAATGCCGAAAGAATAAAATACTGAAAACGCCATAGTTTGTTAGCCCCCACGTTTGGAGATTTGGGGGGTTGTTTATGCAAAATGATGAAAAAAATTCATATCTCGGAAAACTGAGAGTGTTCCACGATCAGATTCGAATATGTGTTTCTTGAATGCCGAAAGAATAAAATACTGAAAACGCCATAGTTTGTTAGCCCCCACGTTTGGAGATTTGGGGGGTTGTTTATGCAAAATGATGACAAAAATTCATATCTCGGAAAACTGAGAGTGTTCCACGATCAGATTCGAATATGTGTTTCTTGAATGCCGAAAGAATAAAATACTGAAAACCCCATAGTTTGTTAGCCCCCACGTTTAGAGATTTGGGGGGTTGTTTATGCAAAATGATGAAAAAAATTCATATCTCGAAAAACTGAGAGTGTTCCACGATCAGATTCGAATATGTGTATAAGAATGTAATTCAATCCTTATTTTCTATTCAAAGAAATAGATGATTTGATGTCTCAATCTGAAAGATTTATTTTCTTTAGTTGAAAATAATACAAACAAACTCTTCTAGCTAAAAGGAATAACTTACGAACCTGAAAGAAATCAAAAACAATGCTATTTCTTAAGGTCTCAATTTACAATATTTGAAATCTAAAATGACGTTAATAAACAATTGACAAAACAAAGCATTCTCTAAGTTAAAATTAAATGAAACATAGAAAAGGAAATAGAATGTGGTTTCTTAAATAAAATGATACTGTTCATTTTTACATCCCCCCACACAAGGTATGCAACAACCACTATATGTTGGCGTTGTCATATGGGAGCAACTTTGTTACATGGAAATAATTATTGTCCTTTTTCCTTTGTCCAATGTCTATCTCATAGATAGTGTCGGAAATTTTCTTCACTATTGGAAAAGGTCCTATTCTTATTTCATCAAGTTTTTTTCTGTTCAATTTAGATTTATGTTCAACATAAACATAATCTCCAATTTTAAAATTATAATGTTTCCTATCCTTGTCGACTAGTTTTTTATTATATTCGTGACAACGTAAAGAATTTTTATAAGCTGTTTCCATATCTCTTGATAAATTACTTTTTTCAATAAGTTCTTCTGGAGCAATGGGATCATTTTTTCCATAAAGTAAATATTCTGGGCTATATCCAGTTACAGAATGGTCTGTCCTATTGTATTCTTCAATACATTCATCGGCAATTTTCGTCCAAGCTCTATTTTTCTTCTCATTTTGTTTGCATCTTATTCTGTTCACTAATGTCTGATTTAATCGTTCATTCAAACCATTTGAAAAGGGACAATCTACTGCTGTAAAAATCAATTGTATATTCAAATTTTTTATGTGCTGTCTGAATTTTTCCGAATTTATTCCAGGGTATTGATCTGTTAATAATGTTTTGATTGGTCGTTTATCTTGAATTTTATTTATTAATTTGATGAAGTCTTCGGTTGTTTGGTGTTTAGAAGTACACGCAAATGCATATCGAGTAAAATGGTCAACTAAGAGATGAAGGTATCTCTTTGAAGAGCGATTTCCAGCAAAGCCTCCAATTGTGTCTAATGACATTATCTCAAATGGTTCTTTTGCTGGGCCCAGTTGTGAAAGAAGACCATACTTTTTACCCACTCTCGTTTTATTTTTACAACATATGTCACATGAACCACAAACTTCTCTCGCCAGCGAATCTATATTTTGAATGAAATAAAACTTTCTGATTTTTTTATTTATCTTACTAGCACAAATGTGGCCATAATGCTTGTGCAATTTTCTGATCAAATCTTTTCCGAAATCATTTGATAAAATTATTTTTTTGTTACTCTTTTGCAATTTGTAAAATATATCTTTCTCTACAACAGTTCTTCCCATATTATTTATCATTAGTAAATTATTCTTTTGATCGGTTTTTATTTCATTCAATGCCACCAAATTTACTGTTCTTATACATTCGTCCATATTTTCCGTTTCTTCCAGAACTGGGTTTCTAGAAAGGCAATCTGCTTCTACATTTTTTTTTCCTGGTTCATATCTAATCTCAAAATTGAATTGTGATAAATAATTCATCATGTCACCCAACTCTTCATCTGGTCTTGTGCGAAATTCTTTTCCTTCTAATGGCTTATGATCAGTAACAACAGCGAATTCTTTTCCTATCAGCCAATATTTCCAAAATTTTAATGCCTCTTTAATTGCCAGACATTCCAGGAATATTGCTTTTTTATTCTTCTGATATTTATTCAGTTTTTTAGAAAAATATGCCACGGGTTTCATTTCACCATCAATCTGTTTTTGTTTAAGAACAGCTCCTACTCCTAGAATACTGGCATCAGTATATATAGTAATATACGCATTTGGGTCGAAAATTGCAAGAACTGGTTCAGAACAAAGGATGTCCTTAACCTCAATGAAAGCCTCCTGACAATCCAAGGACCAGTTGAATTTTACATCTTTCCTCAGTAAATTATGCAACGGTTCTAATAATCTAGCCGAATCTTTTATATATTTATGATAAAAATTTACCTTACCCAAGAATTGCCTTATCTTCTTCCGATTATCTGGTGGAGGAAAGTTCCTAATGGAAATCAAATTGTCATTTATGGGTCGTACTGTATTATTTCCCACAATATGTCCTAAATATTTGACTTCTTCTTTGGCAAAATTACATTTGATAAATTTAAGTCTGAATCCTTCCTCACATATTGCTTTCAAGAGTTCCTCCAAATGTTCTATATGTTGTTCAAATGTTGAAGAAAATATTAGAATATCATCTATATAATTTAGGCAGAATGAATTTAAGTTATATTTTCTGATAATATTATTCAAAATACGTTGAAATATCGCTGGAGATGTTTTAAGTCCAAACCTAATATTATTAATTTAGAATCAAACCAGTCTTTCGCTATTCCATCCAGAAATAAACGTAAAATTAAAATTTTGTCTCTATCTTCTTCAACTCCACAACGCGTGCATTCCGTCTCAAATTTTTCTAACCATAAAGTCACGGAAACATTCTTCCCATCAAAATTATTCAGCACAAAATCGTCCTTTATCTTCTTGAAATCCCTTTTATTCTCCTTGGACTTGCCTGACAGTTCTCTTGTATTTTGTGATTCTACTAGTTCTCGTCCAAACTCTGTTCTCACATATGCAGGTGAATAAGTAATTTGCAGATACTCATCCCTAAACATTACATCTTCTTCAGCATCAAAATATATTTCTTTCAATTCCGGAGTTAGAGAAATAACGCACGTACGAAATGAACCTCTTGTTTTCATTGATCTCATAATATTTTTCATCTTCGGTACAGCAAAAAGTTCCTGGTGGTCATAGGGATTCTGTTTGTCTTCTGGTATTTCATAATATTCTTCTGTTTCTGTAGTTTGAATCCACTTGAATTTAAATACATTTTTCCTCGTATCAGTATTCGATGTTTCAAAAGCTATGCAAATTTTCATGGATGTGGTCATTCTAGCTCGAAATCTCAGTGCGGTCCTTCGAATATCAACCAGATAGCTTACGTTTTTGATTTATAAGAATGTAATTCAATCCTTATTTTCTATTCAAAGAAATAGATGATTTGATGTCTCAATCTGAAAGATTTATTTTCTTTAGTTGAAAATAATACAAACAAACTCTTCTAGCTAAAAGGAATAACTTACGAACCTGAAAGAAATCAAAAACAATGCTATTTCTTAAGGTCTCAATTTACAATATTTGAAATCTAAAATGACGTTAATAAACAATTGACAAAACAAAGCATTCTCTAAGTTAAAATTAAATGAAACATAGAAAAGGAAATAGAATGTGGTTTCTTAAATAAAATGATACTGTTCATTTTTACATGTGTTTCTTGAATGCCGAAAGAATAAAATACTGAAAACCCCATAGTTTGTTAGCCCCCACGTTTGGAGATTTGGGGGGTTGTTTGTGCAAAATGATGAAAAAAATTCATATCTCGAAAAAGTGAGAGTGTTCCACGATCAGCTTTGAATATGTGTTTCTTGAATGCCGAAAGAATAAAATACTGAAAACCCCATAGTTTGTTAGCCCCCAGGTTTGGAGATTTGGGGGGTTGTTTATGCAAAATGATGAAAAAAATTCATATCTCGGAAAACTGAGAGTGTTCCACGATCAGATTCGAATATGTGTTTCTTGAATGCCGAAAGAATAAAATAGTGAAAACCGCATAGTTTGTTAGCCCCCAGGTTTGGAGATTTGGGGGGTTGTTTATGCAAAATGATGAAAAAAAATCATATCTCGAAAAAGTGAAAGTGTTCCACGATCAGCTTCGAATATGTGTTTCTTGAATGTCGCAAGAATAAAATAGTGGAAACCTCATAGTTTGTTAGCCCCCAGGTTTGGAGATTTGGGGGGTTGTTTATGCAAAATGATGAAAAAAATTCATATCTCGGAAAACTGAGAGTGTTCCACGATCAGATTCGAATATGTGTTTCTTGAATGCCGAAAGAATAAAATACTGAAAACCCCATAGTTTGTTAGCCCCCACGTTTGGAGATTTGGGGGGTTGTTTATGCAAAATGATGAAAAAAATTCATATCTCGAAAAAGCGAGAGTGTTCCACGATCAGCTTTGAATATGTGTTTCTTGAATGCCGAAAGAATAAAATACTGAATACCTCATAGTTTGTTAGCCCCCAGGTTTGGAGATTTGGGGGGTTGTTTATGCAAAATTATGAAAAAAATTCATATCTTGGAAAACTGAGAGTGTTCCACGATCAGCTTTGAATATGTGTTTCTTGAATGCCGAAAGAATAAAATAGTGAAAACCCCATAGTTTGTTAGCCCCCAGGTTTGGAGATTTGGGGGGTTGTTTGTGCAAAATGATGAAAAAAATTCATATCTCGGAAAACTGAGAGTGTTCCACGATCAGCTTTGATTATGTGTTTCTCGAATGCCGAAAGAATAAAATACTGAAAACTCCATAGTTTGTTAGCCCCCACGTTTGGAGATTTGGGGGGTTGTTTATGCAAAATGATGAAAAAAATTCATATCTCGGAAAACTGAGAGTGTTCCACGATCAGATTCGAATATGTGTTTCTTGAATGCCGAAAGAATAAAATACTGAAAACGCCATAGTTTGTTAGCCCCCACGTTTGGAGATTTGGGGGGTTGTTTATGCAAAATGATGACAAAAATTCATATCTCGGAAAACTGAGAGTGTTCCACGATCAGATTCGAATATGTGTTTCTTGAATGCCGAAAGAATAAAATACTGAAAACCCCATAGTTTGTTAGCCCCCACGTTTAGAGATTTGGGGGGTTGTTTATGCAAAATGATGAAAAAAATTCATATCTCGAAAAACTGAGAGTGTTCCACGATCAGATTCGAATATGTGTTTCTTGAATGCCGAAAGAATAAAATACTGAAAACCCCATAGTTTGTTAGCCCCCACGTTTGGAGATTTGGGGGTTGTTCGAAAGATTCGAATACTGCATTACAACTATTCAGCGGATCTTTTTCTCCTGTATCTCGATTGTTTCGATCCAATTTGCCTATTTGGGATAATGGAATTCCCCAAAATTTTCTGTTTCATAATCACGTTTATGCCAGTGCTTCCAGGAATAAGATAGGACGCATTTACACAATTCATGGTTTTCCCAGTTATTATGATCCCGAACGGACTCAAATAGCCTGATATTTTTTTATGATTCACCGACAAACGGAAGGTCTAATTACGAGTACCTTTATCCTTCTGTTGGAATATTTACGAAATGAATGACCCACCCCAATAAAATGGGCCATTCACCAAGTGAGAACGTGCTACCAGGTATTGAAAGACGAATTGGATGTACAGTGTGTCCCAGCAAGAAAGTGAGCTTAATGTTTTTCTAGTAATCGATTGTTTTTAGTCAACATTTTTTCCAATCAGTTATCTTATGGTAATAGACGTGTGTGTTTTGATAGCATCCCTTCTTAAGCGCTCGTTCTACTTAGGAGCCCTATAATTTCGTCACGATGAGTGCATTATTGAAATTTTGGCCGAGAATGGTGTGAAATGATTCGGTTCGATTCACGAATCCGTAGTCAAATTCAATTCTATCCGTCCGTTCGTAAACGCGATGCCTCTCAAATGTACGAACTTAGAGACTTGGAATTTTCAGCGCAGATTCGGATCTTGAATTAAATTAATTAATTGCACCCCTGTGTTCAAATTTTTTAAATGTCACAAGATTATGCAAAAAAAGCATTTCAAGAATTCTGACGCTATTTTCCCCCATTCAATAAATAAACACAATATTCACATGATTGTTAAAGTAGAACTTTTTACAACTCCAATAATTCTGGAAATATCAATAGATTGTTTTATTGCTGGTATGTCTTTTATTGCTGTTGGAATTCCCAAAATATTGTTGAACACCTCCCTAAACCCTCTCAACTATTCTTTACCTGTTTGAACTGTTTAAGGAAAGATTTAAAAAAAAATTATTTAGTTCGATGGCATTCACTGTGATCTGATAATCTGCTGAAAGAATCTTCGTTGAAACCCCACTTTGGAAATATTCTTGTTTTTGAATATAATTTGCTGTGCTTAATTGGTTTGATATATTGTGTTAGTGTTGATCTGCTTTAAATTTGGTTCATCAGGTAAGATATTTTTTTTATCATTTTGAATTGGCTAACGGCTGATAATATCCATATGAAATTTTCTTGTTTGTCATATTTTTTTGCCCAATCTTTTGACAAGTATTAATTGATTATTTGAAATCTTATTAATGACTGTTCAATGATTTTTTTCACGAAATTCGGAAATATTTCAATACCATATGCGTTAAAGTTGTTCCTAGAATTAGCACCATTTTCTCCCCATCAATACAGGGTCTTTCACGAGGAACCTCACCCATATTTATACGGGAAACTACTGAACGTATTTTCATGAAATTCAGCACTTATAAGTATTTCACGATGCTGATGAAATCTAAAATTTTTTCAAGGCATGAGCACCTCCGGTTTTTACGGAAATGACGTCAACTTCCGTTTTTCAAATTAGAACACCATTTTTTTATTGCAGAAATAGATTCCTTAGAAAATTTCAAGTTATTTTGATGTAACATTTTTCAGTTTTGGTTGGAAAATTCTCTCTGAGCGGGAAAATTCGAAACAAAAATCGAAAATAGAGCTCCGCTGAAACAAGAATAACTTCGAGGTTTTTGGATGGAAAATTTTTATTTTTGGGATTTTTCAAGATGTAAGATTGATGTATCCACTTTCAAAATCGAAATCGCGATTCATGCTACAGGGGGTGAAAAAATCGCTTTCAAAGTAAGGGATGACAAAATCGTGAAAAATCAATTTTTTCAAATTAGAAGCCCATTTTTTTATGGGAGATATTGAATCTACGTTAAAAAAGAATGTGAGTGTATACATCACACCCTTGCCCTAAAGTGGATATTTTCTGAGTTATTCACAAAAAACTGTTTTTCGATCTAGACGATCACATCACAAGCCAAAAATATAAGTATAAAACCCCCTTTAACGTAATTCTACATTTAGCCAGCTCTTCAGAGCAGGACAGGATTCACTTTTTCTTCCCTTTTTCATAATGTTCTTAGGATTTACAAACTTGGAATGTTACAGTAACATGCCTCAAACAAATTTGGTTTTCTGTTATTCTTTTTATTTCCACATAAGCCTTAACGAAATCTTTGGTATATAATCTTCATCTATTTATTGGTGCATTCATTATACGGTTACACCAAATGTTGGAGAATTTCTGAAATATAGAATAGAGTTGATATTCGTTTTTGTCAGTGATCTCTTTCTGAATTATATATAAATACATAATTATTGCTATTTAGACCCAGTTTAGATCGATGGAGTCATTCAATGAACACATATTGGTATTTCATCGAGATATGAATTTTTTTCATCATTTTGCATAAACAACCCCCCAAATCTCCAAACCTGGGGGCTAACAAACTATGGGGTTTTCAGTATTTTATTCTTTCGGCATTCAAGAAACACATATTCGAATCTGATCGTGGAACACTCTCAGTTTTCCGAGATATGAATTTTTTTCATCATTTTGCATAAACAACCCCCCAAATCTCCAAACCTGGGGGCTAACAAACTATGGGGTTTTCAGTATTTTATTCTTTCGGCATTCAAGAAACACATATTCAAAGCTGATCGTGGAACACTCTCACTTTTTCGAGATATGATTTTTTTTCATCATTTTGCATAAACAACCCCCCAAATCTCCAAACCTGGGGGCTAACAAACTATGGGGTTTTCACTATTTTATTCTTGCGGCATTCAAGAAACACATATTCAAAGCTGATCGTGGAACACTCTCACTTTTTCGAGATATGATTTTTTTTCATCATTTTGCATAAACAACCCCCCAAATCTCCAAACGTGGGGGCTAACAAACTATAAGGTTTTCAGTATTTTATTCTTTCGGCATTCAAGAAACACATATTCGAATCTGATCGTGGAACACTCTCACTTTTTCGAGATATGAATTTTTTTCATCATTTTGCATAAACAACCCCCCAAACCTCCAAACCTGGGGGCTAACAAACTATGGGGTTTTCAGTATTTTATTCTTTCGGCATTCAAGAAACACATATTCAAAGCTGATCGTGGAACACTCTCACTTTTTCGAGATATGAATTTTTTTCATCATTTTGCATAAACAACCCCCCAAATCTCCAAACCTGGGGGCTAACAAACTATGGGGTTTTCAGTATTTTATTCTTTCGGCATTCAAGAAACACATATTCAAAGCTGATCGTGGAACACTCTCACTTTTTCGAGATATGAATTTTTTTCATCATTTTGCACAAACAACCCCCCCAATCTCCAAACCTGGGGGCTAACAAACTATGGGGTTTTCACTATTTTATTCTTTCGGCATTGAAGAAACACATATTCAAAGCTGATCGTGGAACACTCTCAGTTTCCCGAGATATGAATTTTTTTCATCATTTTGCATAAACAACCCCCCAAATCTCCAAACCTGGGGGCTAACAAACTATGCGGTTTTCACTATTTCATTCTTTCGGCATTCAAGAAACACATATTCAGAGCTGATCGTGCAACACTCTCACTTTTTCGAGATATGAATTTTTTTCATCATTTTGCATAAACAACCCCCCAAATCTCCAAACCTGGGGGCTAACAAACTATGCGGTTTCCACTATTTTATTCTTGCGGCATTCAAGAAACACATATTCGAAGCTGATCGTGGAACACTCTCACTTTTTCGAGATATGATTTTTTTTCATCATTTTGCATAAACAACCCCCCAAATCTCCAAACCTGGGGGCTAACAAACTATGGGGTTTTCAGTATCTCATTCTTTCGGCATTCAAGAAACACATATTCAAAGCTGATCGTGGAACACTCTCACTTTTTCGAGATATGATTTTTTTTCATCATTTTGCATAAACAACCCCCCAAATCTCCAAACGTGGGGGCTAACAAACTATAAGGTTTTCAGTATTTTATTCTTTCGGCATTCAAGAAACACATATTCGAATCTGATCGTGGAACACTCTCACTTTTTCGAGATATGAATTTTTTTCATCATTTTGCATAAACAACCCCCCAAATCTCCAAACCTGGGGGCTAACAAACTATGGGGTTTTCAGTATTTTATTCTTTCGGCATTCAAGAAACACATATTCAAAGCTGATCGTGGAACACTCTCACTTTTTCGAGATATGAATTTTTTTCATCATTTTTCATAAACAACCCCCCAAATCTCCAAACCTGGGGGCTGACAAACTATGGGGTTTTCAGTATTTTATTCTTTCGGCATTCAAGAAACACATATTCAAAGCTGATCGTGGAACACTCTCACTTTTTCGAGATATGATTTTTTTTCATCATTTTGCATAAACAACCCCCCAAATCTCCAAACCTGGGGGCTAACAAACTATGGGGTTTTCACTATTTTATTCTTGCGGCATTCAAGAAACACATATTCAAAGCTGATCGTGGAACACTCTCACTTTTTCGAGATATGATTTTTTTTCATCATTTTGCATAAACAACCCCCCAAATCTCCAAACCTGGGGGATAACAAACTATGCGGTTTTCACTATTTTATTCTTTCGGCATTCAAGAAACACATATTCGAATCTGATCGTGGAACACTCTCAGTTTTCCGAGATATGAATTTTTTTCATCATTTTGCATAAACAACCCCCCAAATCTCCAAACCTGGGGGCTAACAAACTATGGGGTTTTCTTTATTTTATTCTTTCGGCATTCGAGAAACACATATTGAAAGCTGATCGTGGAACACTCTTAGTTTTCCGAGATATGATTTTTTTTCATCATTTCGCATAAACAACCCCCCCAAATCTCCAAACGTGGGGGCTAACAAACCATGAGGGGTATTGCATTTCATTCTTTCGGCATTGAAGAAACATATATTCAAAGCTCATTGTGGAACACTCCCATTTCGTCGAGTTATGATTTTAGTCAGAAATCACCCCCAAAAACCCCCACAACTCCCTCCCTGAGGCTTGAAAGTCTCCAAATGAAAGAGGATTGAATTGCTCATCGACCCATCAAGCCCACATCGAAATCTGAATGCGATACGATCTCATTTGAGTGAGTTATGAATTTTGTTTTCATGAGCCATTGTTTGTCTTTGAGTGTATGTGTGGATGTGGCCAACTTCACACCGATTTCAAACACTCTTTACTGTAATTTAAAAAAATATAATTTCCCAAATACCTAAAAAAATGCATATACGATAAGCTCGAAATTTGGTATTAAACTGTAAAATGAACTATTTTTTGATCTTCAATATGTTAAGAGTTATCCGTTTATAATACCTAGGGGTGAAATAATGATTGAAGTTGATTGTTTGGCACTCACCTTTAGGGCAGTCTTGTCAATATTATCAGTCGTGGTGGGGGAATTGCATATACTATGGGGAAATCCTTCGTCATCTTCGCTCGTATCCCCTCTTCCTCCACCACTGCGCCTCAGTCTCAACCTCTCGCTGAGTTCGGTCTGAAATTAGAGGAATCGAATGAAGATTTTTTTTTATTCGTAAACAACAAAATCACAAGAGTTCAATTCAATTTAGAGAAGATTGCACCATTTCAACGAACTCATGGATAAGATCAAACATCATGAATTGTACAAACAAACTTATGGATTGATCAACATGTCACTGTGATCTTATGCTGGGTAGGTACTCACACTCCTGTTAAATTGTTAACTCACGATTCAGCGGAGACTTTACGTTATATTTATTCGCAAAGACAATGATTTTTACTATACAGGGTTATCATAATAATCCGTGCATTAGACGTTTCTCGGCTTCTATGAGGAAAAGATTTCTGAAATTTGGCACACTGTCGTTTTCCAAAGGGGGAAAATCATGCTAAAATATTTTCATCAAAATCGCACTTCCGGTTATACCGGAAGTGACCATCAGCTTTGGTATTTCAAATGGATCTAGATATTTTTCTAACTAGACATGGATTTCTTTTTGAATTTTACACATTTTTTATCTGAAACATTTTTACGTAATTGTCATGGTTACGAAGATATAAGGACTTCTATGAGAAAATGGCCAGTTTCAGAGGTCCGCGAAACGTATCATAGCATGCATGCTATCCATAATAAAGAAACAAATGAAGGATTTTGCGAAAATTCAATAATTTTGCCTCGTATTGCATGGCTATCGAATCATGTTGTTTTATTGGAACTGTCACAATAAATTCATATTTCTGAGAAATTTCAAACTGCAATAACTCCATTTTTTCAGATGGCATGCCCATATTTTTTGTACCGAAAATTTAATTTCAAACATTCTTCCAAGAGTTCCTTATGTCCATCTTCAATCGTTTTCTGTACAAAAAATATAGGCATGCCATTTGAAAAAATGAAGTTATTGCAGTTCTTCATTTGTTTCTTTTTATAGATAGCATGGATGCTATGATACGTTTCGCGGACCTCTGAAACTGGCCATTTTCTCATAGAAGTCCTTATATCTTTGTAACCATGACAACTACGTAAAAATAATTCAGATAAAAAATGTGTAAAATTCAAGAAGGAATCCATTTCTGGTGAGAAAAATAGGTAGTTCCATTTGAAATACCAAACCTGATGGTCACTTCCGGTATAACCGGAAGTGCGATTTCGATGAAAATATTTTAGCATGATTTACCCCTTTGAAAAACGGCCGTGTGCCAAATTTCAGAAATCTTTTCCTCATAGATGCCGAGAAACGTCTAATGCACGGATTATTATGATAACCCTGTATACAGGTTGAGTCTCTGACTAGTACATATATTTTAACTGTAGATTCATGAGGCCAAACAACTTTTTATTTTCCATTTTTCCACATTCGGCTCTGTTTGAAAAATATAGCCATTAGAAAAAAATGGGCCAAATACATGCATGATACGACTCTCTGGAATTGATGCATAGTTCATATTTCCCGATTGAAATTGAGTTGATACATTTAGGAAATATTAAATACTAAACTTATTTGGATAAGAATGTCACAAACACGATATTTCTTAACAAAAACACTTAGTTTTGTCCGATTATTTCTGCGATTGCCCACCAAAATAAGTTCCTTCTTCGATTAGATTGTAAACCCAATAACTTGTACATATTTCCCTCAATATCCCAACAATATATCATAAAAAATTGTTTCTTCACTAACCTAACCTAACTCCATTAACCTAGGCCATCTTCCATGATATTTCAGTGAGCTTTTGAAAAGACAATGCCAGATTGTTGATTTTCTTTTCATCATTAATTTTCTTATTATGTATTTCATTGACATTTATTTTTTCTATGGACGGGTTACAATAAATTTTGAATAGAAACTTCGCAAACAATATGTCTAATTTTCTTAGAATTCATTTTTTTCTCCCACATTTGTGGGATTTTATTATTACAGATCTCTACATAAAACGTTTTTCCATCATAGAGATTTTAGTCTTGACAAAGTTGAGAAACATACTGACAAGATTGTTGACTTGAATAGAGATCAGAGCGTTTCAGCCATTCTGTGATATTGAGACTCCAGGGGAGCATCCAGATTATTCCTATGATTTTATATGTTAATTTCATGGATTTTCGACACTCTGCATCTTTCAAACTGAACCGAATTTTGAAAAATGGCAAAAGAAAAAAGTGTTTCATTTGATGAGAGGAATCTATAGTTGCAATATATGTACAAGTCAAAGACTCACCCTGTATGCTCATCGACAATTTTACACAAAGAAACATACATAATAGAGAAGTCTGAGCCAGTTTTGCTGGAACAATACAAAATAGTTGTCCATGTGCTACTCAAATGACGAAAAAAATCCTGGTGTTGAATAAACATGGTTTCTTCCAAAAACCAAACAAACTACAAAAATTTGCTGAATTCATCTTTGTAGTGTTTGTGGAAACATTTTCTCATACTCAATAATTTAAGTCAATTGCAGAAACGAATCATTATACTATTATTACTAGTAAATGACACATTTTTCCTAGCACATTTCAAATTGCACCTGTTGTACACAATTAAACTAGCATATTAAGCCTACTAAACCTAGAAGTATATTAAGTTGTAGTGTGGAACACACCCATCTTGGTCGAGAAACTGATACATCGCCTGTTGACCTTCGTTTGCGTTCTTTCATTATAAAGAGTTCAACTTTTCTCAATATAGAAAAATCTTGTATCTTGCGGAAAAACGATGGTGCAAAAGTTTGCATGTCAGCGAAGATTGGACGTGAAAGGTGGAGAGATAGTCAAACCAGATTAAGAAATTAAAAAACCCGGCAAAAATTCCTCGTTCCTATATTCGCATATGGATACATTTTAATGAATTAGAGACTGCTGAAACCGGTCTGCATTCATTGACATAAATCTCGCCGAGGGGCAAATATTACCGATATAGATTGTGGCATTCTCTCTGAGGCCAAGAACTCACAACCGATTCGCCTCTTTTGAATACAGCGAGATATTTTCAGTGAAAATTATAAAAGCGATAACCTGATATTAGGAATTCTGCGCGCTTGACTAGAAGATAGAAAAAATTTCCCAAGCTAATAAAATTGTCGAAAATACGGAAAAACCTCGAATAACAGAGATTCAGACCTAGACAAACAATATTGCGGAAACTGATAGGATTATAAATTATAAGTTATAACATGCAGTACACATGACATGTTCAACACATATACGACATCTCAGCTGAAAATCCAAAATATACAAGTTATAGATATTGATATCAGCTTCCAGAGTCCATTTACTGAATTTGAATAAGACGTTTTCCCCACAAATTGTCACATTTTGCAAGATAACCCCTTAAATTGTTTGAAACACAGTTGTGCAAAAACTAAACATTCGATAGAAACCATCTGGAGCGTATTTGAACAAAATATCATCTATTATTTTCCGCAATATTTTTTGTCTTTGCCTACTACCATCTAGAAGAGCCCTTAGATCTGCGTATTACGTAATTATCCTTATCGGTACATCTCAGCAAATCTGGTGACTTTATAGGCGAAATGTCAAAGTTTGATAAATTTTCCTGAAGAAATAGGAAAATCATGGAAAATATGAATATCAAGCTATTTTGCATTGACCTTTCCTCTTTCGATCCGTATATTTACATAACAGCAAGGATATCTGTGAAAAAAGTTTTATCGAATTTAAAATTGCCCGGATTTTTTTCAAATTCTGACACATTTCACCATTTATATTTCGAAAATGTTAAATAAGCAACGTTGTCCTGTCTTCATAGAGGTCGTAGTAATAGCGAATTTATCCAAATGTTCATTTTACTTTGGGAAAATAATGAATTTGAAAAAATATTATGGGAATTCGATAATTCCAAAGACCTGGCGAATGTCGAAGAAATTTTTTTCCCTGTTAATACTCGAAATATTTCACTATATAAACATGGTTGGGAGATTCAGTTATGCTATTTACTTGTACAGAAATCAAGAATGAAATTTTAAAAAATAAATAAAATAATGGACAGAATTGTCCGTTACTGTGTGATAGTTCATTCAAAAAAAGAATGAAAGTACTCGAATAAACCGACAGAAAAACTTATAAACGAACAGTGGACCCCATTTCTCAAAATTCTCAAGAAATAAGCCTACATAATACATTTAAATACCATTCTGCACAACCTGAAATACTCCAGTATGAAAACGTATTAGTACTACGAAACCTGTGTCAAAGTTAAACCTTAAAGGAACTTACTCCATTTACAGAGTTAAAAAAAGAGGAAATAGAAATTAGCATTGGCAACGTTTCTGAGAATGATTTGACATTTCACGAGTACCAACTCGTCAGTTTCAAGCAAAAATCTTGATAAACCTAAATCATGGCAAACGGGATACATTATAAAAGTGAATGGGGTTAGAGAATAGAAATTTCATCCACGTATGAATAGATTATTCCTCTTTTCGACCGTATAAAGATTTCCTCACTTTTAAGATTATTCTGAACCCACTTTTTTGACAGATTCCCTCGGGTCGGTCCACAGAGTTACCATTTTAGTATAGTATAGAATAGAATGAGAAAAACACCTCTTCAGCCTTTTTAGCTTTGTCCAATGATTATATGTTGTATTGAGTTTAACGATTCTGCAAGCCTTCTCTTGCCATCATTAGGGTAGTCTTGAGAAAGACCATTTCTTGTAAAACTTCTGTTATGTATTCCCTTCGAAACGATTCCACATTTGGTAGGTTACTGAACTGTTTACTCAGAGAATAGGTAGTATACGACATAAGGAAGGGTGAATCCGCAAAACTGAAGGAATCCTACTCACAGCATCTTTACGTCTTTTACACAACAGCCTCTTCATGCAAACCCTCTTCATTTTCCCCAAATTGTGGAACAAGTACGACGGGATCACTTTTGGATGATTCATCCTTCAAAGAACGTCAGAATCATATGTTGACAATCCACAGGTGTTCTCGAGGTTGCGTCATTGGTCATTACCAAAAACAAGAGGAGAAACACGATGTAACTCCCAAAAAATCACTTCGACGATGGTTTTCACGAAACGATTTCATAACCTCACGAAGAACACAGAACAAAGGTAGCAACAAGTGGTACCATCGATCACCGACCGAGACATGTGCGTATTGGACCCTACCAAAGCAATAAAATAACCATCAATCACACCGGATCGTGAAGACGCGTAATTAAAAACCCGAGGTTGAGGCACAATACGTTGGTCATGAGGCAAAGACCGCGACTCATTCACTTACCCATATTCTGAGGAGGAAATCCATTTCACGGCGGTACAGCTACATCTTTTTATGCCATTATCGGACACCAAACTAGCACTTTCGTGGACTTCGGTAGGGACGAGGCGGCCGCGAACAGGTTCTCGGGACCTAGGACGTCGGACGGACCGCGATATAAACTTCGTAATTGGCCTGAGTAATCGATTCCGTGAAATCCCGACGGAATCTGGTGATTCGTGTGTGTTTGCGTCGTTCTCGCGGTCCGAACCGGCCGAGGGAGAGGAGACCGTGACTAAGACGCGGCGAGGTTAGGCTAGGTTGGAGGATGTCGCCGATGCGGCGATCGGACTTCGACAGGTGCGACGAAAACACGCTAGGTATCGTAGACGAGGTGACGTCATAGGCGACGCTGTTTGGATTCGCGAATGCACCCTTCGGACAACCCCCGATGACCTTCTATCGAGTGGATAGGGTTGCTAAATACTAAACATTACAGTAGATTTATTCGAGGCCAGTCCAGGGCCGAGAAGCCTAGATCATGGCCTTCACGCGAATCTGATATTTCCTCATAATTAATTCAATAAAGAAGCTCTCATTACACCGCGGAATAGCGGGGATCAAAAATCTTAAGCCGCCTACACACCGGCGCATTTCCACAGAATCCAATTGGGCTTAAGGGGAGGTGCTTCAGCTTCACGTCCGAGCTCGCGAGCTCCCTTCAAAAGTTGGGCTTTTTTTTTTCATGATATCTCAGTTCTGATGCGGCGTAGACAAACAATTTTTTTTTTAATTAAAGCTTAATCATTTCTCTAGAATGCGCATTACTCGCTTTTCCGTTTTTCTTCTTATATTAGGAAAAAACCTGGTTAGCTGTTATCTCATAAAAATCTGGTCATACGATTTTATTTCCACGATATCTCCGACAATTTTCGGGATAAATGTATGAAATTTTCAGTATACATGCGGAATAATATTTTACAGAATGTGTATTAATCAGTTTTTTTGTTTACTGCCCCCTGATTTAAAAAAAAAATTATAAAGTAGGAACTTTATCGGTCATATTTTCAACCAGGTTTTTTTCCTAATATACGAAGAAAAACGGGAAAGCGAGTAATACACATTCATAGAGAAATTATTAAGCTTTAATTTAAAAAAAAATTGTTGGTCTACGCCGCATACGAACTGAGATATCATGGAAATAAAAAGCCCAATTTTTTAAGGGAGCTCGGACGTTCCCCAAAATACTAATGTAGACGAGTCACACTAATGGGACCCACACACTATACGATTGCATGCATGCCACCACCTCAATATGAGACTAATATTGCAGAGCAACACGCATCAAAAATCAACCGCCCGCAGGCGGACAAAACTGCAGACACTACCGATGTGTCCAGTGCCTGTAGGCCAAAAGTCTATCGCAAGTCAGGACAGCAGGCTAAAGCCGGCCATAGACATCGTTATTTTTCATCCGTTTATACCGCTGCGATACGAACCGTCGATGATTGATTTTAGTCACGACGGTCCATCGGTTGTGGTGCCATACCGACTGTGTGTGGAGATTTCGTCGAGAATCGGCGGTTATTTTCCATTAGCGTAGTACAAGTCCCATATTGACCGTTTCTTTATTTCTTTTTTATTCAGCACCGAAACCGCGGCCGCCACTGTTTCCTCTTCATGACGTGTTTATTCGGGAACGACAGCAAAATAACTGGTAGAATTTACCAGTGTGTGAAAAACAGTTCTGCGATATGACTTGGCGGTTCGAACCGAGGCGAGGAAAACGGATGAAAAATAACGATGTCTATTGCCGGCTTAACAGTTGTTCATTCATGCTTCGTATAAAACGCTGCGCAATTCACCTTCTCTCAATTTTTGGGTGAAATAGTGGCTCCAAAATAGAGTCAAAGGCTCTCATATAAAGCAATCTCATCACGAGGATTCATTATTATTTGAACCGGGGTTTTTATGGCTTGGTTTGCCTTCCGATAACTGCGACTATGTAGATCTTTATTTCTCTTCCCTACTCATTCATTGAAACCCAAGGAGGTCGTCAATGGTGGTGACAAAACCGACAACATCCTTAGGAGCCTTGGCCGTTACCTCGCGGGTAACCAGGACCGTTTTCCCAATATGAATGGTTCTTAGACCAGCAAGCTCTGGACACTTGCATACCATGTGTTTCTGATCCACATCTGCTGACTTTCCCATACGGTACAAATGATGTTTCTACCGACAGTGCCCCGTCAGCAGACCTACCATCACCCGAAGCTCTGCTCGTGGCAGCTTAAGGAGCTTACTGGTATAGGTTGCTGAAATCATTAAGAAATTCTCAGACTAAGTAAGTCCAGGAGTGTTTCTCCAGAGGGTTATTCTGTTGTCCAACTCCCATTGTTGGACCGCTTCCTCATATTGGTCTTTTCTAAGCCCACAGGAAGGCTCAGGTCCAGCAGGTGTTAACCTTGATGCACTTTTTGCGAGCTCATCAGCTTTTCAATATCCTTCAACACCACAAAGCCCTGGCAACACACTTAATTGCCTCTGACCAGTTGCTTTATAGTGCTAAGGCACTCCCAGGTCAGCAGAGATCCATGGCATGTGATTCCATGGACCTCGACGTGGCCTGGCTGTCCGTGGTGATGAAGATATGAGCCCCTCCTGGGCGCATACGTAAACAGCAAGTGTCTCGATCTGTAAAATAGAGGGCTCACTTCCCAGGGTTTTAAAGATCCTCAGTTTAGGTCCATATACTCTCTGATTTTGAACTATCCGTGGACTTTTTGTCCAAGCGATTTACGAAACTTATAGCACTAGGACGGTCAGCTATGACCGTTTAAAAGGGCTTAGAATCCAATGGTTTTGCCAAGAGTTGATTTAATATCCTCACATGCCCAACCCAGTTTCCAGGTAGGAGCTTTCCGTTAAGTGATATTCTTATCACGAGAATTTGGTGAATCGAGAATGAATGAAAGAGATTTTCGAAAACTCCCAGATTTGGTTTCACCCGGAATTAGAAAAGTGGACACCCATTAACGCCTGTCAATCAATGCTGATGAAAGGTTGACTGCAACTTGAAGTATTTTTGGCAACGTGCCAAAGTTTCGAAGATCTGGTTTCTATCTGGTCGGCCCCAAACGGAGTGCGAGTCCTACCAAAGTGATGGTGTGAACGCATCATCTCCCGATGATCCCGACTTAAGGCTTTCTCCTTTTTTTTAGTTCTTTTCGGAACGCATTTTAAATTGTTCATTTTTTCTTCATTATATCGCGCTAGCTTTGTTTAATTATTCACGTATGGTAGTTGGTTCCCGTTTGACAGATATTCCGGGGGGAAATCAGATTAGTTAGGAGTTTGGTAAAGGTTGGCAACCTGGTCAATAACCATCTTGGTCGATTGTGGGTCGTTTAGTCAAGACCGTCGGTCCGTCGATATGGAGGAAGGGAACCGGGGGTAACTACAACCATTAGGCGCATTCGGTATTCCCTTTCGGAGGTGGATCGGACACAAAACATCCAATAATTCGGATCTCTCTCTCTCTCTAGCTGAAAGAGAGGAAAGAGAGAGAGATCCATATTTATTAGATGTTCTGTGTCCGTTTTCTCTCGTTCCACTCCCAGATTGGTAATAACGAACGCAGTAATTGAGTTTAAATATACATAGAGACACAGCGCAGTTCAACGATTTGAAGCTAAATTTTGTGTAGTTCCTTCACCGGTTCATAGATGGATAAGTGTGTTTCAGAGAAGCGAAAATTTTTAATCCCGCATCTGGCGGTAAGAAGCTGAACTATGAGGCACTATTTCCGAAGCCGAATGCGATGACGATCAGGACCGTCATATGGAAATGCGGGATGTTCAGTATTTCATCACCTGATTTTTTTGATGCAATAAAACGACAATTATTTTTGATCTTGCATGAATATGAAATACTGATGTATGAAAAAATAAATGCATGCAATTTTTTTTTTCATTCACAAGTATTTATAAATAGATTTTCTATGAATTTTTAAAAATATTTAATTTTTTATAAACAGCGGGATGCTTCTGTGTCGAGATTTCTTTGGTTTTTTTTTCTGTCCCCTGTACAGCTTCACTCTAATCAGTCGTCTCAACAAATGAATCCTGTGCTTTTCAAATTCTGTAGTTAACGGAGAGTTCCAATCTTCTATAAATTCATTTTTTTTAATTTTTTCTAAAATATACCTTTGAAGTCATATCTCTTCTGATTTTGTGACCATAATTTTCTTTATGACCAACAGCGCTTTCCTCATCAAATGTTTGAAATCGGTTGAGGGAATCCTCAAATGTATCCGATTTCGATTTGCAATATATATCCAATCATTACCAAGCTTATTCAAATCATCAATGAGGAGTGCTTTTTCGCACTTACCGCATTTGTTTTTTTTTGGCGATGTTCCTCATCAAATACCCCGAGAAACTTGCAATTGAGTTGGATTCTAGGGTGTTTAGGGGTTCAATTAACTCTTTATCCCTTATATACCCTCACTAGGCTCACCGTTGCCCGAATCCGTAGAAGAAATGGTCCAATCAACCAATGGGCCTACTTTCAGATTCCCCCATTGTACACAGGTCGAAATCATTGTAGTCTTGGCAGTTAGAATTATCGGAACATTTTTCAAGACAGTCATGACCGACTGCAACCCAAATCTGAAGCATCGAGCTGAGGGGTTTGGATCATAACCCCTACGCTGTCTTATTTTGGAGAATGAATTCTCGATTGGGTCCTGGTTGAGCCGACTTTTTATCAAATATGGAAATGTTTCCTTCGTCTCCCCCCACAATTGAAGGATGCTACTGATGGTTTGTATCAAACCGTTGAAACAATAGGGAATATTTTTCCCAACTGTCCATGCAAGACTTAATGAATTCAATTGATTCCGTCAGAGTTTGTATTGCTGATGGCTGATAATTTCCCTCAAATTTTCCATTCGAATTGAGGCAGTCGAAAAGATCATTCATTTTCAGAATGAACTGAGCAGTTGAATTGGCACTTCTCGACCTCAGCTCACCAGTTGCAATGAGTGTTTTCATAGCCGAATATAAAGTTCTGATGAAAATCTGCGTGGCCAATTTAACCTTCATTTTCTGGAAGGCGTTTGGATTTATGTGGTTTTCGGTTATCTTCAAGAGAGTACGAGAAAGGCAAATTTTTTTCGTCGATTAAGTACGTTTCTCTTATGTCCCTCCAAGAAACATTTTCACCCCTCATTTCCTACCTGAGAACACTCCTTTGGAGAAATTCATGGCTAATAGTTCATCATTATTGAATCACACCGTTTGTAACGAATTTGGACGAATCCGACCCTGCCTACGATTCATAGAACTAGAGGAAAATAAATCTCCTACAGACTTCGATAAATTAGTAGTAACAAAATGGATCGGACGAATATGGTTCCTTTAGTAGCTACTATGTGCCGCCACTTAAGTTGGCAAATTGGCAAGTAAACTGCCAAAAATTTGTGCATCAAATCAATGAACTGGGTTGTGTCTCTATGTATATTTAAACTCAATGCTACAACCCAACAAATGGATCGCATGATAATGAAGCAGCAACCAAAATTTCAGTTTGGTTTGAAAATGAATCTGTCTAGTTTATGGAGATTAGAGATACAGTGGGAGTGCACCATAATGCAAGTGGCCAGAGGCAATAAAGTGACTCTACTATCATGGGTGCCAGGGCATTGTGGTGATGGAAGAAATGAAAAAGTCGATGAGCTTGAGAAAATTACATCAAGGTTAACACCGGCTGGACCTAAGCCTTTCTGTGGGCTTGGAAAGGACCAATATAGCAGCGGTCGAACAATGGGAGTTGGAAAACAGAATCTGGAGAAACACTCCTGGACATACTCAGTCTGAGAAATTCGTGATGATTCTACCGATCTATATCAGTAAGCTCCTGAAGCTGTCAGAAGCTGAGCTTTGGGTGACGACCACCTTGAATTTCAATGAGTATAGGGTAGAGAACAAAAGATCTTTGTGGTCGCAGTTCCCGGAAGGCTAACCGAGCCATATCGACCCCGGTTCAAATAATAATAATAATAGAGATTCAGAAACTGCAAAAATCATCAGAAATCCTCCAACCTACAACCTGCCACCTTAACACGACACGAAGTCAACTTCCACAGTAAAAAGCACCAGATAGTCGTCAGGCCATGACAAACGAATTTTCATAGAACGCCAATTACCAGAACCAACGTTCACATCCTTATCAGACACATTATCCAACTACACCCATTTTAAAAGACACCACGCGACCATATCGACGAAGTTCTACTAACGACGGAAAATAGAGACTAATCACAGCGGCCGGTTCCAAGAACTGATTATTCCTTATCGTTGCGGTAAAGAAGAACCAAAAATAAAAACCATAGTTAACAATTACGACATTCTTCGAAAGAAGTATGAATTACACGTTTGCATGTAAGAGGAGAAGGCCAGCGAAGCATGCTCGGCATCGAATTTATGCTAAATGCTAATTTGGACCATTCGGAGATCGTTCACCGGAGAATGATGCATCTATTGACATTGAAAAGATTGGGAGCAGAAAATGAAGAGGATCGTCCTATTGGGGAATTATCTTCATGAGTTTGCGATGACGTCAAACTTGTTTGATATTTCAACCGAGCGTTCAATACAAATCTATTAGAAATTCGCACAGCTAGGGAATTTACTAGTAGAGCCCGGAGATCTACCTATTAACTTCGGGCAGTATCACCTTTTGAATCGTGGTAAATCTCCATTCAAAAGTGGTCTCTTTATTTCACGAGTAAGTACCCTAATTTACTACGTAGAGACTTGTTTTTTTTTTTAAATTGAAGTTAAAGAACGTCCCGAGGGCAAATTGTTTTCTTTTTTTCGATTTAATTAGTTTTTCAATTAAAAAAACCAGGGTAATCGTTAGATCTGGGGTTATTGAATATGTTTTTCGTTTTTCATGAGTACAAGCTATATTTTTGAAATGATAATCATAAAAATTTTTGTAGTTTATGGAAGATTAAATTGCCGAGGGCAAATAGTTGCGATTTTTTCGATTTAATTAGTTTTTCAATTAAAAAAAACAGGTTGAACTTCAGCGTTTTGGAAACTACACTTAATGATTTTTTTCCGACGGTTATTCATCATTTTTTGGAAAAAATCGCAACTATTCGCCCTCGGCAATTTAATCTTCTATAAACTACAAAAATTTTCATGATTATTACTTCAAAAATATAGCTTGTACTCATGAAAAACGAAAAACATATTCAATAACCCCAGATCTAACGATTACCCTGGTTTTTTTAATTTGAAAAACTAATCAAATCGAAAAAAAGAAAACTATTTGCCCTCGGGACGTTCTTCGACTTCAATTTAAGAAACAAAATCAAATCTCTACGTCGTAAATTAGGGTACGTGAAATAAAGAGACCACTTTTGAATGGAGATTTACCACGATCAAAAGGTGATACTGCCCCTTAACCTTATAGGAAGATCTCTGCAAATCGCTATTTCGGTAGATGTCGCTTTTGAAGCTGTCATTTTTTGAAATTTGACAAGTAGAAACTACGCCATTGATAAAAATGGAACGATACACGCTTCAACAACGCATTAAAATTGTCAAAATTCATCATAAAATTGGTGTGAAAATTTGGCAGAGACGGTTCGTGAAACTTGAACATTTTTGGGTCGTCGTAAAGCAGCTTGTCGAACCGCAATACAGAAATTGTTCGAAAAATTTGAGCTGTTGGGATAAGTAAGTTATGTGAAGAATAAAAGAAGTGCACGTCGCTCAAGAACAGCCGAGAATATTGATGCTGTGGCAGAAAGTGTTGAGAAACCCCAGGATTGTTCATTCCTCCTGGTTCTTTGGAATTAGGCATTCCACAAACGTTATTCCACCGTATTTTGCATAAAGATTTTGGTCTTAAGGCTTATAGTTGCGTTACCACAAGAACTCAAGCAGACCGATCATCAACAACGTCATGTCTTCGCTGATTGGGTCCTTGAAATGCATGAGAATGACCCAGAATTCCATCGAAAAATCATCTTGAGTGATGAGGCCCATTTCCAACTCGGAAGCTTCGTCAACAAGCAAAATTGTCGCATCTGGGGCTCGGAAAAACCAAGAGTTATTGTTGAAAAGCCTGTCCATCCTCAATGTGTGACTGTTTGGTGTAGTTTATATTCCGGCGAGGTCATTGGACCTTACTTTTTCGAGAATGAGGCTAGAGCAACAGTTACGGTGAATGGATTGCGCTAACGAGAGATGATTAATGATTTTTTATGGCCGGAATTGGATGATGGTATTGATCTGGACAACGTTTACTTTTAACAAGACGGCTCTACGTGCTACACAAGCAACGAAACCATTGATCTTTTGCGAGAAAAGTTTCCGGACTGTGTTATCTCTCGAAGAGGTAATCACAATTGGCCACCGCGATCTTATGATTTAACACCTTGCGACTTCTGACTTTAGGGCCATGTGAAAGAGAAGGTCTACGCCAAGAGCCAAGCATCGATTCAAGACCTCAAAGATGGCGTTCGTGAGGCTATCGAGGACATAGGGCAGCCACCTTGCGATTTGGTTATGGAAAATTTCATGAAAAGGATATGGTCCTGTAGTCGTGGTGGTGATTTGGCTGATGTTATTCTCCATTATAAACGGCATACCTTCCTTTTCATAATGAAATAAACATCCGATCATTTATCTTAACAAATGGCATTTTTCTTTGAATGTCAAAATAACAACTCTTATCGGAAAGTCTTTAGCTGTCGACAGTACGAGTCTCTGAGAACATCCCCGTAGATTTGACATATTCACATAAGTGCTTCGATATAACAAAACACAGTGGCGGATTTATGATTTCAAGGGCCCTACGCTTCAAAACTTCTGGGGCCCCTCTGAAACATTTTTGATTTTTTTCAAAAGAATTTTTTAATTAAAACTCACTTCTTTGAAAACAAAATATAAAGTTTATCAATAAAATACAAGGTATGTATATCAAAACAAAGTATGAAAGATGAATAAAAATCTTAAAAAAGGGAAAAATACCACAAAAATTAAAATACAAATTATCTCTAGAATATCATATCTGCGAATTTTGTATTGCGGCATCGAAATTAAGGAATAAATAGAATCATCACAAAAGATACAAGTACCGTAAAGCTGCATATCCATTACCTAATAAATGAAATTGCACTAAAAAAATTGTTTTTTTCTTATTTTAATATCAGCAAATTCTTTTATTGCAGAATTATAATCGAGACTGCTCGTTATATCACTTTCGATAGAAAGTATTCCTAAAAACTCTATTTTCTGTCATAACAGTTCTATATTTATTTTTTATCCGAGGATGTAGTGTTATGGTATGGGCCGGGATATGTTATTTTTCACTTTACACCCCTAAACGAATCAACATCTGGTCGGCCGTTCTGTAGCACATTCCTAGATTTTAGAGGAAATGCCGACAAATTTATTGAATTATGATGTAATTGTCAACATTGGAATTCGGCCGCCACCCTTGACGGAATTTATTGCAGGCTGAATCTCGAATGGTGTGTTTTTTCCAACATCGGAGTTTTGCTCTGAGGCTTTTGTTATTCATTGCGTTTCATGTAAATGTAATAATCCATAATTCACAAATTGCCTCTGAGCTTCCTATAGAATATAGTACAGCCTGACAATTTTTTTCCACACTTAGACTGAATTTTTATTCTAGAAAAAAAATTAATTCGATCGCAAGGGGCCCCTATGGACCTCGTGGTCCTACGCTGCAGCGTACTAAACGTACCGGTTAATCCTCTACTGACAAAACATGAATAGCAATTCTCTTATTGCCGATCTCATTAATTCACATGTTTATTACGTTTTGTATTCATAACATTCTTAATAACGGCTCTTACTTTTAGAAGTTCCACAATTCTTTCTGGAACTAACTAATTTCATTCAAATTAGAGATTTTGTCGAGAATGTTCGTCATATGCTTTCGACAGACTGGCAACAAGAGGGCGAATGGAGTGTCTGTTGTTTAGTACCGTCGAAAAATCTCCAATCATGCACCGTTAATCTAGGTCTTTGTTGTGAGAGAGCTGCCATGAATCACGATGAGGTTTATCGCCGAAAGCAGGAAGGATGTATGACATAAATATTACGATAATTGTATTGCTGCACTGCAAGATGCCGACTTGTCTTGATATCCAAGGAGAATACACTCCCATGCAGGGCATTGCAGGAAATGAAACTGTATTAATGGAGATAGCACCTTACAAAATTAATCTTGAAGAGATTTCTCGAAGCAATTTATTTTTCGATAATGTGAACGAGATCATTTCGAAACTCCTACTCATGTATTTTTTTGTGATTAAAAATCTTTATTTCTCCAACAGAAATTTTTAATGAGGAGACAATTAAACATGAAGCACTTCCAAATACTTAAAAAGAATTGCGTCATTGACAAAATTGCACCTGAAGAACTAACGATCGTAGAATATTATTCCTGCCTTTGTTTCTTTCTTCAACAGTTCTCCTTTAATTGAGGTTGGCATAATCATTTTCCGAGTGTCCTTCTGACAATAATTGGAGGAGTTGACAAAGTAAAATACGTTAAAACTCTGAACACATAATTGTGGCCTTAAGAATATCGTAATAAGGCACTTCTCATCCCACAATATAACCTGTTATAAGTTCAAGTCTCGAGCGCATTAATTTCTTGAACAGTTAGACGGTTCTTACACGCAGAAAGAACAATTCCAAATTACCTGTAGTTCGGCAGCATGTGGTTGGGTAGGAATGCACAACGAAGAAGAACTGTGTCCAACGTCGAGATCAGTTTCTGAGCCCGATTGCGGCGAATGGAAAACGCTGTCATGGGACACACTCAGTCCTGGGTACATGGAGCTGCCATTTCTAAAAAAAAACAATAAACTGAAAATATGGTGAAATAAAATGATAATCTTGACAAAATGAGGAAAATTCGTTTGAGACTAATTGAATGATGGGCAAATACAGCACCAGAATAGTTTCGATATACAGGGTTTTTATGAATTATGCTTCTGTTTCGAGAAAATGAAATCTGAAAATTCCTCAGTCCGAACCTGCTCCCTCGCCTGCTCCTCCATAGATATCAACATCTCTTGTTTTTTGTCTTCTTATCATACATGACTCAGAATATGTTTAATATTCCGAAAATACCGCACGTTTATTCAAATAATGAACTTGTTGATATGCATCTAATTTATGGTGAATCGAAACAAAATGGCAGTTCAGCGTATTAGTTGGACAGAACAAGATTTCCGCTAAGAAATCACCCAACTACGAGGATGTTCATAAACCTGGCGCGGGCCAGAGTAGTGTTAAGGTATTGATGCCCAAATTTTTTTATAAATTCTTTAAATTGAACACTTCATATAAAAATTTTTCGGTAAAATGACTCATTTTGATGAGTTCTATCATCTGTCAAAAGAAAAGCCTCACCTTAAAATACACCCTGTATGCAGGGTGCTTCGAAACAAGTCTCAAAAATGTATGGGGGTCACTCCTTGTTCAAAATAAAGCGTAGTTTGTTATACAGAGTGTCCCAAAAGTCGCGCACCCCATTGAGGGAATCGAAAGTTAAAAATATTCTAAGCGCAAAAATCCATGTATGAAATTTTTTGATAACGTAGTAAATTAGAAATTAATTAATGAAAGTGAACAATCAGGAGCGCCCTACAGAAGAATAAGTAGGCAGTGGGGTAGCGAGAGTGAGACGACAGAGCTGCTGACTTGTCCCCAGTCTCGGTTTAATGCGTGAAAAGCCGGCAGCAGCTCTGGCGTCTCACTCTCGCATCCCGACTGCCTACTTATTCTTCTGTAGGGCGCTCCTGATTGGTCACTTTAATTAATGAATTACTAATTAACTACGTCTTCCAAAAATTTCAAACATGGATTTTTGGGCTTAGAATATTTTTCACTTTCGATCCCCTCAATGGGGTGCGCGACTTCTGGGACACCCTGTATAAACGTTTGACTTTTGACCCAACATTTATACAGGGTGTCCCAGAAGTCGCGCACCCCATTGAGGGGATCGAAAGTGAAAAATATTCTAAGCCCAAAAATCCATGTTTGAAATTTTTGGAAGACGTAGTTAATTAGTAATTCATTAATTAAAGTGACCAATCAGGAGCGCCCTACAGAAGAATAAGTAGGCAGTCGGGATGCGAGAGTGAGACGCCAGAGCTGCTGCCGGCTTTTCACGCATTAAACCGAGACTGGGGACAAGTCAGCAGCTCTGTCGTCTCACTCTCGCTACCCCACTGCCTACTTATTCTTCTGTAGGGCGCTCCTGATTGGTCACTTTAATTAATGAATTACTAATTAACTACGTCTTCCAAAAATTTCAAACATGGATTTTTGGGCTTAGAATATTTTTCACTTTCGATCCCCTCAATGGGGTGCGCGACTTCTGGGACACCCTGTATAAATGTTGGGTCAAAAGTCAAACGTTAGGGAGATATCGCGGCTCAAAGATGGCGTTTAATACAAACAGTTTATTTACATAAAATTCCGTTTATATTTGATGAAGCGATGTCTGAATTTGGATATTTTTTATCAATTTGAGGTATTGTATGCTAGATAATATTCCAATAGTTTTTTCTGTTCATCATTTCGAATTTTTCATTATTAATTCTCATTTTTAATCCGTACACTTTTGTTACTTGTTTTTCATTGTTAATATTGTAGTTCCTCAATTTTGATCTATCTATTCTTGTTGTTTGTTTCGGTTGTTGATCCTATTTCTACCATGTCTCTTGTTTTGATTTGAGCCTGTGAAGATGCCAATAAATTTGACGAAACGTCAGCAGATAAATTGAAGTTTTATTTTGCTTTTTGTTCCATTAAGCCAAGAGAATACGCGAAGATGATTTTTTAATTATACAGTGCACGTCAAAATTATGGAACGAATTCATTTTCTCATATGTAATACCACTAGAGATGGAATTTTGCCGGCAAAATTTCTCGATTGTAATATAAAATATAAAATCACGAGCCGTCAGGCGAGTGATTTTGGAAAAAATGAGCGAAATTTCCGAAAAGCAACAAACTTGAATATTACAAGAGAGAAATTTTACCTGCTTAAATTTCATCTCGAGTGGTATTCGGCATGACTATTTCCCGAGAAAATGTCTAACATTAAGTAATATGGTCACATGACACGAATTGCGCTATTTGGCAAATTAGAATTCATAGATTAGCTAAACGTTGTTTGTTTTTTCTATGATATTCATTTCCGAAGCTATCTATGAATTGGAGGAACGTCAAAAATTTTATCGCTGGAAAACCAACTTGTTGGTTTTGCCGGTTTGAAAGTTTTATTGAGATGAATAGTCAGAAGAAAAATATTTGGCAACAAAATCCTGAAACAGGTCAATTTTTTTTCACTTTTACCAAATTTTTATGCATTTTTGAAGGATTTTTGTTGTACCCTGTGCCATCCCCATCAACCCTCTTAATTTTTTGAATAGGGAAAGTGGGTCATGTCCATGTGGTAATTTTTTGGCAAGGTTTTTGTATCTTCTTTACAGGCGTGCAGAAATTTTTATTTTTTAAATAGTTTCTTAAAGTAAAGTAAAGTTTATTTAACAAAGTATTACAAATTTCCAGCAATACCTCTAGTCATAAAACGATTAAGAATAATATTTCAACGAACAATTAAATATAAGTTACCTATATGCATAAAATTATAAAATACAAATATGTGTAAAAACGCCACCAAAATCAATGACGAACAGAAACATTTATTCGAGGAATTCTGCCAGACTGTAGAAACATCCACGGACCAAATATTGCCGGAGCGACCCCCTAAAATTCCTTGACTGTCGAATGTCATCTGGTAAGTGGTTATAAAATCTTGTACCCCAGTAATTTGAACCTTTTCTTAATCCGATGAAAAGGTACTCTCAAACATTCTCGACCTCTTGTAAAATATCCATGTGTGTCTCCGTTAGAATTATATTTTGTTAGGTTTTCGTGTACGCAAATTGTGCAGTCATATATATACTGAGAGTGAAAAGTCAATATTCCATATTCTGCAAAAAAATTTCTGCAGGAGGTAATGGAGCTCACACCTGCTATGATTCGAATTGCCTTCTTCTGCTTGATAAAGACGTCATGACACTGTGGACTATCACCCCAAATTGTTATCGCATACGACATTCGACTATGGAATAAGGAGTGGTAGGTTTGCATCAAAATCTCATCCGTGGTCAACTTTTTTAGTCTAGTAAGCAGAAACAAAACACAGCTTGCCAACGACAACCTCAACATGGGAGTCGAACCTGAAATTCTGCTGCATCATAACCCCCAGGAACTTGGCGCTTCTTGATTTTTCCGTAGATATTGCGGGGTCTAACGGGAGCACCACAGTCTTATTCCGATTCAGGAATAATCCATTGTCAGCGAACCAGTTTTCCGCGTCATTTAGCGCTTTAACGGTCTTCGAATTGTCCTGACTCAAGAATGAAGTGTCATCCGCGTAATTGCAAAGTGCCATGCATTCCACGTTCAGATACACAACAAAAAGTATGGGTCCCAGAATTGATCCCTGCGGAACCCCTTGCGCAACCTGCTGCAGTGTTGATTTTCCGAGCGAATTTTCAACACATTGTTGTCTTCCATGCAGATAGCAAGTGAACAACTTGAGGGGTAAACCGCGCACTCCATTGTGCTCCAATTTATCGACCAAGATCGAATGAATCACCCGATCGAAAGAAAGCCTTTGACAAATCACACAAGGTCAGCTCCGTCTTACTCCCTCCATCCAAACAAACTATTAGCTATCTTTTCTACAACTTCAGTTAACGCTGTTATTGTTGACCTGTTATTTCTGTAACCATGCTGTTCTTTTGAGAGTAAGTTTTTCTGTTCCAGATAAGACATCAATCGGTTTTTCATGAGAGTCTCCATAATTTTCGATATCGACGGTAATATCGAGATCGGTCTGTAATTCTCGGGCATCTGCTTATCTCCGCTTTTCTTATACACCGGTATGACCCTTCCTCTTTTGAGAAGCTGGGAATACTCCTTCTTCAAAACACCTGTTGACAATATGACTCAGAGGATCGGCTATCGTTGTTATTAGTTTTTTCACTATTTTGATAGATAGGCCATGAATATCCATAACCGCTTTATTCTTCAACGAATTTGTTATATCGATTATTTCCTGCGGTGTTGTCGGATTTAGGAAAAAAGATTCTGAATTTTTAATTTCGGTCTTTTTCAAATATTTTTGGAATTCCTTTTTGGAGCCATTATATTTTTGATCGCCACCATTTCCACTGATATACCTGCTGAAAGCTTCCGGGTTTATCTGGTTCTCTTCTCTCATGGTATGCACCCTATTTTCATTTATGATTCTCCAAATTTGTTTTTGTTTATTTTCTGAATTTTCGATGCGGTTTGCGTAATATTGTCTCTTCGATTGATCTATCATTTCTCTACAGGGTCTTTCACGAGGAACCTCACCCATATTTATACGGGAAACTACTGAACGTATTTTCATGAAATTCAGCACTTATAAGTATTTCACGATGCTGATGAAATCTAAAATATTTTCAAGGCATGAGCACCTCCGGTTTTTCCGGAAATGACGTCAACTTCCGTTTTTCAAATTAGAACACCATTTTTTTATTGCAGAAATAGATTCCTTAGAAAATTTCAAGTTATTTTGATGTAACATTTTTCAGTTTTGGTTGGAAAATTCTCTCTGAGCGGGAAAATTCGAAAAAAAAATCGAAAATAGAGCTCCGCTGAAACAAGAATAACTTCGAGGTTTTCGGATGGAAAATTTTCATTTTTGGGATTTTTCAAGATGTAAGATTGATGTATCCACTTTAAAAATCGAAATCGCGATTCATGATACAGGGGGTGAAAAAATCGCTTTCAAAGTTAGGGATGACAAAATCGTGAAAAATCAATTTTTTCAAATTAGAACCCCATTTTTTTATGGCAGATATTGAATCTACGTTGAAAAATAATGTGAGTGTATGCATCCCACCCTTGCCCTAAAATGGATATTTTCTGAGTTATTCACAAAAAACTGTTTTTCGTCTTGAATTTTCAGCTATTTCTTTTCCCTTCACGCCAAAAAGATGAAATTTTCAGGAACTGTTACTTAAACCATGTTTTAGATTTCACTACCCTAATATGCAAGAGAAAAAAGTTACAGGTTGTTCCTAAATAGATGGCGAATTTGGATTCGAATTTGTATCGGAAACCTCTTTATTTCAACTAATCGGCCATCGGTTTTCTCTCCAGTGATGAATAAATAATTCCTTATGAACCATATGCAAAAACTTACCATGTTTTACATTCTTTTTTTTTTTAATGATTGATATCATTAATTACATCTGCCAAATTCCTCTTTATTCAGTAGCATGTAATTAATGATATCTATCATTAAAAAAAAAGAATGTAAAACATGGTAAGTTTTTTCATATGGTTCATAAGGAATTATTTATTTATCACTGGTTAAGAAAAATCGAGTAAAATAACGAAATTTTATTTCCAGAGAAAACAAGCATTTTAAGACTATCAATACAATGTATGGCCTCCACGGGCATCAATAACAGCTTGACATCTTCTTTGCATACTACACACGAGGTTGTTGAACATTTCTTGAGGCATTTGGTTCCATAAACGGGGCAGAAGCTCTCTCAGATTATTTAAGGATTCTGGGGTAGGTTGATGATTATCTAATCTTCTTTGGAGCATATCCTATGCATGTTCTATGCAATTCAAATCTGCTGAGTGCGGAGGTATTGGTAAATGTGGAATACCAAGCTCCTGGCGCGAATTCTCAACTATGGCTGAACGGTGCGGTCTAGCGTTATCGTCTAGAAATTGAAAAGTTTCACCAATATCAGCGTGAAAATTTGGTACAAAACTGTCAATGACATGCTCCCTATAGTGTGAAGCAGTCATATTCCCAGGACAAATGTGTAGATCTGTGCGCCCGTTGAAACATATCCCGGCCCATACCATAACACTACCCCCTCGGAATGGATGGACTTCTTGGACATAGCGACGATTACGGGGTATGCGTGGGATTGTTCATGGGAAAAGAAATAGCTGAAAATTCAAGACGAAAAACAGTTTTTTGTGAATAACTCAGAAAATATCCACTTTAGGGCAAGGGTCTGATGCATACACTCACATTATTTTTCAACGTAGATTCAATATCTGCCATAAAAAAATGGGGTTCTAATTTGAAAAAATTGATTTTTCACGATTTTGTCATCCCTAACTTTGAAAGCGATTTTTTCACCCCCTGTATCATGAATCGCGATTTCGATTTCTAAAGTGGATACATCAATCTTACATCTTGAAAAATCCCAAAAATGAAAATTTTCCATCCAAAAACCTCGAAGTTATTCTTGTTTCAGCGGAGCTCTATTTTCGATTTTTTTTTCGAATTTTCCCGCTCAGAGAGAATTTTCCAACCAAAACTGAAAAATGTTACATCAAAATAACTTGAAATTTTCTAAGGAATCTATTTCTGCAATAAAAAAATGGTGTTCTAATTTGAAAAACGGAAGTTGACGTCATTTCCGGAAAAACCGGAGGTGCTCATGCCTTGAAAATATTTTAGATTTCATCAGCATCGTGAAATACTTATAAGTGCTGAATCACATGAAAATACGTTCAGTAGTTTCCCGTATAAATATGGGTGAGGTTCCTCGTGAAAGACCCTGTATATAGTTTTCTGTACTGCTTGTACAATTCCACATCATCTTTATTTTTTCTTATTTCTATGATAATTTGCAAGGCATCTAATTTATTTTTCAGGTTTTTAATTTCATCTGTATACCACGGTAATGACTTTTTGGTTCTTGTTTGAATTTGTTGTTTTTTGTAAGGGTAGAAAGAATTAACTGCCCCGACTATGAACTCATGAAAGTCGCTAAAAGATTTCTCAGCTGTTCCAAGTAATAGAACATCGCCCCAGTCAATATTTGCCAAGTGTTCCATGAGGAGTTTGGTGTTTTGCTCGGAAATATCTCTGATCAGTTTTATATTTGACCCATTTTCAGCCTTTTGCCTTCGTGACATTGTCTTGTACCTGATTAACTGCGCCAAGTGATCCGAAATGTGTGGGTTGAAAGTTATTCGTTCTAAAACATTGGTGTCTACTCTAGAAAATACGTTATCAATACAAGTTGAACTTGTAGTGGTGATCCTCGAAGGTGATTTTAAAAGTGGGTGGAAATTAAACTCTTTCATGGTGTTCAGAAATTCCCCAGACATCTTTGACCTTACGGAGATATCAACGTTGAAATCGCCCATGATGAAGATCTCATAATCAGGTGCAATTCGATCCAATTTTTCAAGGCACTCAGACATTCTCCCGATGAAATCCTCGAATCTTGAACCAGGTGATCGGTACACTCCAACGATTATAGCCTTTATAATCTTGATTTTAGCTGCAACTATCTCAAAACATTCTTCTGAGGCATTTTCAATTATTCCGCTCAATTCTTCGGCTTTATAGGAATTATCTTCAAAGAGGTTTTTAGTTTATGCACTTTGTCATGGCTCATTCACTTTGAGACGATGGTACCTGATGAAATTTGTCACCGAATGAAAGCCGACCATTACAGTTTTGTTCATGCACAACTTTCAACCGCCTCAATTGAAAAATTAGAATGTGTGAAACACTGCGCTTCAGTTATGATCTTATAAGTAGGTATGTTATTACTTATTAGTAGGTACGTTCCTACTGAAGTTTAAAACTTTTCGATAAAATGTTTCAATTCAAAGAAAGAGCCATGACAAAGAGCACATACTGAAAACCTCTTTGAACTAACTAATTTTCCAAAAAAAAATTAGAGGGATGATGGAGATGGCACAGGGTACACCCTGTGCCATCTCCATCATCCCTCTAATTAAATAACAAATAACAAAAATCCTTCAAAAATGCATAAAAATTTGGTAAAAGTGAAACAAAAATTGAACTGTTTCACGATTTTTTTGCCAAATATTTGTCTTCTGAGAATATTAATTTGTTCCATAATTTTGACACGCACCGTATATACTTGCTGTTCATCATACCTAGGGTGAGAAGACGAGAATATTTCCAACAGCTGATTGAGTTTAATAGAATTCGAATAGTTAGCTTCTTGAAAATATAAAAAACGACATCCTCAAAAAGGCTTTACTAATAATAATAATTTGTTTGAAAACCTGGCTCCTGCCTCCACTAATATCTTCAAAATGAATAAAACTCCTGCGAACCTCATCAACGTCTTAATCAATATCCAGGACTATACCCCGAAGTAGGGCACTAACCGACCTATTATCCCCGCGGCCTTAGATCCCGAAATATCCCCATCTTCCCGATCGACTCGATTAAGTAATCGCGACATAACACCTTCAGGTTAATGAAGCGTCCTAAGAGCTTTTTCAAAGGTCAAGACGTCGTCACCGAAGGGAGAGAAAGGAGCTCACCTTTTCCTCGGCGGTTCTTCGATCGACAGCTCGCTGGTAGACCTGCTACGCAACGATTCCGAGGTTGGTATGTAGTCGGACACAGGCAGCACGCTGTCCTCTATCACCTTGTTCTTCCGCTTGAACCATTTCAGGCGGTTCCAGAATTTCTTTTTGGTGGCCACTGAAAGTAAAGGAGATTTGGTGAGTTATTCGGGTAGGTTCGAATTTTTAGCAGATATTGGAGTAGGTATTTCATTGAAAAGTGATCAGAGCATCAGTGGCGTAGCTAGATAGTCCGTGGCCCTGGAGCAAAAATCGAAGAGGGGCCCCTTAATGAATTGTTTTCGAGTCAAAATATAAATACTTCGGAAAAGCAAAGTTACTTACTGAAGGTACAGTTGAGGAATATACAAATTATGTTGTTATTTATGTATTTGAGTAGGTATATTAAATTCATTATATTAATGTGGATGAAATAAAGGGCTTTGAAAACATTTTTTATAGATATTTACTATATGTACAAATATTCACAAAAAAATTGTCATTGTCACTATGACCTTCTAGCCTTATTTTTTTTATTGATACGTTAGATTATTTGGTGAAATCAAAATAAGAATAAACTATTCGAGGAATGAATTCAAATTGATTATTGGGGATTCGAATCTAGAGGTCGAGTCTAGATTTGAAGTCATTTATATTATTTAAATATGTTTACAACCTCTTTCTAGACCTACTCTTTGCGAAAGATTCAATGACTTCACTCAAATCTAGACTCGGTGCAGCTTCATTTTCAATTGATAGGTATAAGCCATGAATGTCGCAGTTGAGCTTGGCTCATAGTGTTCCGCAAATAATTTTATATTATTCTTAATTTGCTGAAAGATCTTTCAGCTTCTACAAAGGTGACAGGAAGATTGTATGGAACAGTAATATTGCTGTGAATACTTCTGTTAGATCGCATTCCAGCATTCCGTATTTCCTTATTATTTTCATACACAATTCATGAATTGTCCATGCCTTATTCAATCCAGGTAGAAATAGGTGATAAATATTAAGAACTTGAATTGAAAAGTTGGTCCCTTTCATATCGCTATATTCACTTTGAAATTGATCGAAGCTTTGAATTACAGTTTTTTCATTTACCTTTATCTAGTAGAAATGATGGTGAAAATTCAAAATTTTGTTGACTGCAGTCATACACCCGAAACTTGAATTCAATTAATCAAATTTTTATTGTACTACAGGCTAAATACATAGCGTGTACTCGTCAATTTTCAGCATAAATAACACATTATTAAAATAAATATAAAATATGGACATAAAATGAACTTACAGTCTAGACTAAGAGCAAACAATACTCATATCACAGATAGGTTTGTATCGCAGAAAAACTCTGAGAGCCAATAATACGCTTTTGTTACAAGGAGCGCCTTCAATTCTCTTTTAAATTTAATGAAACTCAATAGTTTCCAATGATTCGGCAGTTAGTTGAAAACTGCAACCGAAATATAAGAGGGCGACTTCTAAAATTGAGAAATTATTGTATCGAGCACTCTATTGAAAATATTTATTTCGGAAAATTCCCTCCTGCTTCGAAATCGGTGATAGGAAGCTAATTCATCGAAATATTTTCTATCTTTTTTTTTGTCTCTTTTCTTCGAAATGGGTATTTTTACCATATGCTATGACATTTTCTCTAGCCTTGCACTTGAAGGACTCGAAGTCACTCCTATAAATTTTTTTCTTTGTATTCGTCTCTTCCAAAGTTCTGCATACGTCGTCCAAACTGACATCGCATTTTTGTAATACATACTTTAGATGCATAATTGATATCATTGAGAATGCGGTGCATCAAATCGCCGAGGAAAATAAATTCAAAACTCAAATTTTTTTTTATTTCTGCTTGTTTTCGCTCTTATTTGCAAGAATTTATTCTTCTATTTCAGCAAATGCACAAATGATATGAAAAAAATGAAATTCGATTGCCGAAATTATGTTAACTCTACTGGACCATCTAGTCGGATTTAGTTTTTTTAGATAGGTGTCCGATTCACCAGTGAATTTTGGCAATAAATCCCTAGATTTGATGATATTTCGGAAAAAACATTTTTCAACAACTGAATATAATAAAAACAATGATATTCACATAATAGATCACAGAGAAAAATCAAAGTTTGAATTTTTTTTTTAAGTTCAAACGCGATTTGATGGTCAGGCGCTTGGGGGCCCCCTGATGTCGGAGGCCCTGGTGCACTGCACACCCTTGCACCCACGTAGCTACGCCGCTGCAGAGCATCCTTTTGAGCCCAAGCTTGGCTTTCCAAGGAATCTAAATCTAAATACTTGACACTATTCAAGTTTCCCTCTGTGAAAACCGTTCCAGCAAGAGTATAAAGAAGTTCATGTTGTTTTGAGTACATATACCTTTCGCTAATGATGATATTAAATTGTTTTATATGGTAACACACCGTCATTTTCAAGTGTTATCATTGGGTATTCTTGTTCAGTATTCATTACGCTGATGTGCAAACAACATAGTTTCTGGGTGCTCTGAAATTGTCAACTTTTGTACCGAATAATGTTTTTTTGCGGGGTCTTTTACTTCATTGGTTTAATATGAAGAAAAAGGCTGCCGAAAGTCATCGTATTTTAGTGGGAGCTCATGGTGACGATGCTCTAGTAGAACAAATGTGTCAGGAGTGGTTTTCTGGGTTTAAAAGTGTCAATTTTTCTTTGAAAGACGAAAAACGACCTGGTGTTAGTGCGGATTTTTTTTTTCGAAAATTGAAGCTTCATTGTGAAAATACCACCTCTAAATTCAATGTTCTAAGTTGGAACATTCAATGCTCTAAGACTAAGTTACATCCAAGAATTATTGACATCTCGGGGGGCTCTGGAGCATCGAAATTATGTTGGTAATAGCCCATTCAGTAATATTTTGAGTTGCAGAATTCACGTTGGTGTTGGAAATAACACTGAAATTTTGTTCTGCCATTAATATTCGAAAAAAATTGTGCTGAATCTTTGGCATTAGGCTATTGAAGAATGTACAGCTAATAAATGGAAAGCCTGTACAGAGCACGTAGAAGAAGTAATGCGCGAAGAACAGTCAAAATATATGGGATGTTATGATATTGCTGACTGAAGCCTTCAATTATGAACATGAGATGAGGAAATAATAACAGTGGTTGTTGACGCAGAATAATGGAAATATATATTTACATTTTTAATATTTCATATCTCACTCCTTCATTGTTCACAAATATTAAAAGTTACAATGTCATGACAAAATTCCTCATATATTAAATATATTCATTCGTTAAGTTTTGTTTCTGACTTTATAATATACAGGGTGTCTCAGAAGTACCGCACTTCCTTCAGGGGATCGAAAGTGAAAAATATTCTAAGCCCAAATATCCATGTTTGAAATTTTTTGATAATGTAGTTAATTAGTAATTAATTAATGAAAGTGACCAATCAGGAGCGTCCTACACAAGAATAAGTAGGCAGTGGGGACACGAGAGTGAGACGCCAGAGCTGCAGGCGTGTCCCCAGTCTCGGTTTAGTGTTTAGTGCGTGAAAAGCCGGCAGCAGCTCTGGCGTCTCACTCTCATGTCCCCACTGCCTACTCATTCTTGTGTAGGACGCTTCTGATTGGTCACTTTCATTAATTAATTACTAATTAACTACGTTATCAAAAAATTTCAAACATGGATATTTGGGCTTAGAATACTTTTCACATTCGATCCCCCGAAGGAAGTGCGGTACTTCTGGGACACCCTGTATATTACAATTTTTCCAATCCAGCAACACGCCTCAAATTATCAACAAGATTTTTCTGGTTCAGCGAATAATCATATTGAACTTTGGAAAGGAACATGCTCTTTAATTATCCACGATATTTGTCGTTATCGGACCAGAATTTCCATGCTGCTGTATGCTCCTTTAATTGATCGTTCAAAAATGTATCAATACAAGATGAAAATAATATGCTGCTGGTATACAGATTCACACGATGGTAATCGTATGTGATATTTGAGGATATTTTCATCTTCAAAGTACCTTACTTTGAAAAAAATACCATTTAATTTCAAGGATATCTGTATTTATTTTATATATTTAGTGCTATGATGAAAGCAGAGAAAATTTTCAGTGACTTTTTTGCAATTAGAAATAAAGCTGCGACTGGACTCCCAAGGCTTGCTTTGATTTCAATAATTCTTATTGGATGGACTATGGAAAATTCAATGTAGAGGTGGTTTTTTATACTAATATTATAAAGAGGAATGATTTGTATTTTTGTGTGTTTGATACGAATAGGCTCAAAAACTACTGGACCGATTTCAGAAATTCTTTCACCCTTAAGAATAAGAAGTTACATTATCCCTGATTGACATAGACTATACTTTTCACCCGAAAAAATATGGATACCTACTTTAACTTCAATAATTACAAAAAAATCAGCCATAATCAGCTATTTTCACGTGCGCTGCGAAAACCGTAAGACTTACGTGAATACAATGTATGACGGAAATGTACCTCTTGAATAGTTCTACAAAAAAAGTCCGCGATAGCATATATCTATCTCTCAAGATCGACTTGCAATTACCTATTTATGGTAATCAGATGTTTTCCAAAATTATGCATTATTTGGGCGTGTGTTTTCATGAATTGGGTATTGACCCTCATACAACCTAATACGTGATTTATTCCCACTATTTAATTTAGAACGAAATTGCCCTTCACATCATACAATTACGAGTACATCAAAAGATATGGCAGGTTGAAGTGCTGGAGATGAATCCGCCGCGTGAAACAAATTTCTAGCCGGGCGAAGCTGGGACGATTTTTGAAAAAAAAAACAGCACTAACTTTTTTATACTGCTAATAGTAACAAAAATAATGGCATCAGATGTATTTTGTGACATTTTATTTGTCTGTAAAGTTTCATAAATATCGTTTTTTCGTTTTAAAGTGATTCAATTGGTCCTATACTTCATCCCAATACTGTATTCAGTGACCCACTAAATTTCTCATATTCCACAAGGAGCTTTTTCATTAGAAAACTTTCTTCTCTACCAACTTCGTCAGTTTCAATGAAGGTTATGGGTTTGAGAGTGCTCCAAAGAGAAAAAGTTCAGGAAAACCTGCAGAAACAACTTTTGTAACTTCATTAACAATTCAAGAAAAACAAGTCATTTTATATTCACGTAAGTTTTGGAGCATTAAGAAAACTTTTCAACGGGTAAAAAATGATGCTCCAAACTATCTAGAGTTTCATAAACCAAAAACAACATCAAAGATAAATTTTGGTCCAGGGAATACCTAAGTTAGCAAAATTGCGAAAAGCAACATCAGGACTAACCTAGGAGGCCTGCAATTACGATGTAACCTTCAATACAAAATCGCTGACACTCTTCTACGTAAAATTTCGCAATCAACATGAACCAACAAAAAAGAACTTTAGCAGGACATCAATCACAATTTCTGAAAACAGATTATGTCTAATTTGCACCTATTTGGTTCCTGAACTCTTGTTTCTAATACTTTTGGAGGTATTTATTGTTGTTTGTTTTTGAAATGCTTAACATTATGAGGCGGTTTTTCAACAGTTCCTCATTCAAAGAACGTTTAAAGGGGAAGCTGAATAATGGGCTTCTTGTGGATTCGAACCTTCTCAGTCCATACGATAATATCTGGACTGTTTCCATATTATGTTCTTATGAGAAATCTCGCTCTTGCCTCATTCGAGTTGGGCTATTGAAGTTATCGATATCGTATTTTGCCGAAACTCCCAAAACAACAGGCCTTTCCGCAAGATAAAAATACTCCAAACTATTCAAAGTTGAACAAACCAAAAAGCACTTTGTCTTCCGTGATAAACACCCCTCCAGCCATATGAACAGAACTTGTTTGAACACGACAAACTGGCACAGAACGCAGAAAGTAAAACCGGGACACGTTCCGTTAGCATAAATGCGCCTATTCAAAACTCTTCGAGTGCGGGCGAAATAGCGAAAACTTTTTTACCTAGACAATATTTCCTCTTTCTGTAGAACATATCGGATTCGGACGCGTTTGGTTTCGCGTTGCCGCGATCTAACCGCTGTTCGAACTGCGTCAGCGAAACTACGAACCGAATAGGTAGAAGGGTCGATCATCCTCAGCGCGTTGTTTTCGATATTGTTACGTTCATTGTACAATTCAACAATGATATAGGTGCACAATGGCGGTTTTGTCCACGGAGCGTGACTGAACGACGATTTCGATAAACGGGGAACATCGGCAAAAGTGAGGCGCCAGTGGCGTAGCAAAGAAGCGGAAAGAAAGACAAAGTATACTGCTCCACAAGAGGGATATCGTATTCGATCGTTTTTAAAAGTATGTAATCTTCGAGAAAATCGCTGTAAAATTATTTAAAACTCAATAACAACTTGAATCGATCCAATAAAAATCAGTATGAGACATTTCGTCAATTTGGTCGCCCTTTTTTCTGAAGTTTGGTTCTTTGCATTTGCTTCATGAATGTTCTTATTTTGAAATGAAGTCAGTTTATCAACGGCTTCGATTTGAAACGAGTTTTCTGAAAATGCCAAGACGTAAATTAACAAACGCTGAGGCTAATAGGGCTATCGGAATGCTACAGGGTGGCCTAACTCAGGTTGTTGTAGCGGAAAGGCTTCAAGTTAGCCAAAGTGTGAAATCTCGACTTTGGAATAGGTTCAGGCAGACAGGTTCCGTGTTGGAAAGATCAAGGCTTGGTGGGCGACAAAAAACAACACCTGCTCAGGATCGTTCCATCATCGTTTCGGCTAGAAGAAACCCTACATCTATACGTGTAGAATACTACGGAATACTCTTCAAAATGCAGATGAGGTCCAAGTTTCCATCGAAACCATCAGAAGACGTTTGAGAGAGGTGAATCTAGGTTCTAGACGCCCATTAAGACTGGAATGGGCAAAGCAACATATCAATTGGAACGATCAATGGCGTAGTGTCCTTTTCACTGATGAATCCAGATATGGACGATTTCAAGATTCTCGAAGAATAAGGATATGGACAATCCCACGCATACCCCGTAATCGTCGCTATGTCCAAGAAGTCCATCCATTCCGAGGGGGTAGTGTTATTGTATGGGCCGGGATATGTTTCAACGGGCGCACAGATCTACACATTTGTCCTGAGAATATGACCGCCTTACACTGTAGGGAGCATGTAATTGACAATGTTGTGCCAAATTTTCACGCTGCTATTGGTGAAACATTTCAATTTCTAGACGATAACGCTAGACCGCACCGTGCAGCTATAGTTGAGAATGCGCGCGAGGAGCTTGGTATTCCACATTTACCAATACCTCCGCACTCACCAGATTTGAATTGCATGGAACATGCATGGAATATTCTCCAAAGAAGATTAGATAATCATCAACCTACCCCAGAATCATCCTTACCTATATGATCTGAGAGAGCTTCTGCCCCGTTTGTGGAACCAAATTCCTCAAGAAATGTTCAACAACCTCGTGTGTATAGTATGCAAAGAAGATGGCAAGCTGTTATTGATGCCCGTGGAGGCCATACCTTGTATTGATAGTCTCAAAATGCTTGAATTCTCTGGGAATAAAATTTCGTTATTTTACTCGATTTTTCTTAACCACCCTGTATACGCTGCAGACCTAAAGGTTAAAATTAATTTGCAACTTGAAATCATATTAATATGAATTTTCATCACAAAAATCTCATTTTAACTATATTTTTTGCAATGTAAGTCAATATCCCTAACACATGTGGAGCAGTTTACCTCATTTCCTAAACGACTCAATCGCTGAGTGCTCATAAAAATCTGTTTTCTTCAAAGATGGCCTACATGCAGAAAACAAGCAGCTTTTATGGAAACTGACATTACTTAGCTTCAACGTGGCATCAATTTCATGAAAATCGGTGCAGTTTATGTAAATACTTGTTGGGTCAGCGACAAAATCATCTATAACATCCCCCTTCACTGGTCGCATACTGATATGGTCGACTTCTGAAGTTGACCTGAACATATCTCTAGCCAAGCTCATGATTTTCATTGAACTGTGCCGTTCTAGTTTTCCTTTATTGCAACAGTCCCTACTTAAGTAGCAGACGGTCGTCAATTTGAATCATCCTGCTTCCTCGAGAGTTTAAAGGGACCTTCACCTTTAATCTGCCAAACTAGGGCACTCCAGATCTCACACCATCCATCAGAGGCCATTCGTCTACATCTCCAAGCAAGATTCAGGTATCGAGAGCATCAAAAATCAGAGGACCAGGTCCTCTCTAACCAAGTGAATATCATCAGCAAACCTTCCCAGTGACCAAACGATCAGGAAATAGAGCATCAAGAAAGGTTTCTTTACAATTCTAAGCACCACAACTGGAACAGGCGCCGGAATATTTCCGCTTGACAGCAATGACAGCAATGACAGCAGGTAGATCTTCCGAAAAATATCGTAACTGCATATTTCCACCGTACAGATTTCCCTAAAACGCAAAAAGATTTCCCAGTACCCAATTGCAGTTTTATTCCAAAAAAGCACAACAAAAGAGATAAACTGAAACTTGATAAGAATAGTCAGAAAGTGATACCTTATTATTTATTCAAAAGCTAATTGCTGGCAGGTACGCCAATGCATGCAAATGATAGTATTGAAGAGGCCTAGAAACTGAAATCACTCTATTCACAATGCCTAGCTTTGTCGCATATCCATTTGAATGAATAGAAAAGTGAAGTTATCATATTCGTTTGAATTTGAGCAATCAGGAAATAACTTTTTTTTTGATAAACCTGCAAATACAAGAGCAACAGTTAGCAGAGCTAATAGCGGGTCTAGAAATAAGCAGAAGGCGAATACAAAGGAGTTCCAAGTAGAAATCATAGCAGGCGAAGCTATGGAATTGCAATCCTTGAACGAAAGAAGAACTCGGAGAAAGTAATGCTGTAATAAAATTATTGAAAGTTGAACAAGAAGCTCTTGTGATGAAAATAATATATATGATCTGATCCCCAATTATACCTTTCGGTGTTTGGGTCCCAAAATAAAAATAATGAAAAATTAAAACAAAGTGAAAAAAATCAAGGTTAATTGAAAGATTTCTCAAATAACAGAAGCGCTTCTGAATTGAAAGCAAATGAAGAACCAGCGGGAAAAAAGGAAGCAAGTAGAAGCAGTCGAAGAAAGATCAAGATATTATGACTATAATGATCAACAGATCATTTATAACAATAATAAGAACTATCTGGTATTCATTTAGTTTAGAGGGATAGAATTTTCGATTGGGATAACTGTGATTTGACAGAAGGTAGAAGTCATGTATTCTTTGACATTTCTGTTCAGTAAGCATCGACAAATTATCAAGGAAAGACTCACGCCGCAACAAAGTTTACAAATTGTTGAAATTTATTTTCGAAATCAGTGTTTTATTCGCTAAACTTATAGAGCACTTCGTGGAATTTATGGTTTACATAATCGTCCATCAGAGCCGCTTATTCGTCGAACTATCGATAGATTTCAGACATTCTCTCTACTCGATGCAACAACAAGACAAATAACTGTACGTACAGAATAAAATATCGCTGCTGTAAGTGATAGTGTTAATGAAGATCCAGATTTTTCTAATCGTCGACGTTCACAACAAGTTGGACTCTGTCTCTGTGCATCCACCACATGGAAAATTTTGCGTAAAGATCATGGTCTACAACTATACAAGATCCATCTGGTTCAAGAACAAAAGCCACTTGACCATAATAAGCGTCGTTTGTTTGCTGATTGGGACCTAGAACAGCTTGAAGTTGATCCACTTTTTTATCGAAAAATTGTGTTTCGTGATGAAGCTCATTTCTGGTTGAACGGCTACGTAAACAAGCAAAATTTCCATATATGGAGTGAAAACAATCCTAAAGAGGTTCTGCAGGTTCCATTGCATCCAGAAAAATGCACTGTTTGGTGTGCTTCACACGATAAAGGCATCATCGATCCATATTTCCTTAAAAACGATGCTGGAACTAATGTTACAGTGAATTGTGCTCGTTACAGGTCGATGATCAATGATAATTAATTCAAAATCTGAATGGTATCGACCCAGAAGTGTTTTGTTTCCAGCAAGATGGGGCTACACCTTATGCTGCTACCGTAACGATTTATTTATTGAAAGAAAAATTTGGCGATAACATTATTTCGAGAAATGGTCCAAGATCAAGCGACATAACTCCAATGGATTATTTTCTTTGGGGTTATGTCAAGTCAGTGGTTTATGCTGATGAACCAGAAATTTTGGTTGGCTTTGAAAGCCAACATGAACATACCTCGTGTTATTGCTCAAATAAGGCCTGAATTACTCGGAAAAGTGGTCCAAAATTGGTCTGGTCGAAAGAACTGCATTCGACGAGACCAATTTTGAGACCTAGTCGTGGTGGACATTATGCCGGAAATTATTTGTAAAATATAAATGTCATAAAATTATCTTATTAAATCTTAATTTAAATTAGTTTTATTTCAATTTAAAGTTCTATCACTCTTGAAAAAAACACCCGATACTTGAAATTAAGGAGGAACAAATAAAGAAACATAATAAGGTTGTTACAGGAAAACCTGAAAGTGATGACTGGTCTATACTCTGTTCAAATATAAGAGACATCAAAATAAACAAAGTCGCGCAGAGGAAGGATGGGCTTCCTTCAGGTAGAGACTTGCTTTCAGGGCTCCAGGGTCGGATCGAGGACCTAATTAGAAGGGTTTCAGTGTAACAAAGAAATCCAAAGCATTCACTTGTATTCAAATTTCATAACTTTCCTGTACCTACTATCGACATTCCGTTCTAAGCTTTAAGTACGATCCTGGCAGTCTTTTGGGGGCGTGAAAAGAATTGTAGAGAAGAGCATTGACCAATAAGATGTTAGTGATGCGCAAAACAAACCGATTTGGTTTGTTTGTTTACATTCTCTTATATTTGAACAGACTATAGTGAAATTGATCTGTCTGAAAAAACAGAACATGTAACTGTTCCTAAATGGAAGAAGGTCAAACAGAATTAACCAAAAGGAGGAAGAGTGGTCTGATGAAGATAATGATGATAAAAATACTTCACCATCACAAAAGCAAGGAAACCAAAACACAAAAATCGAAAAATGAAGAAAATTAATGGAGCTGAGGAAGAGAGCTTCAACAATATTCCAGACTATCAAGCTAAGAACAGAGAAAGGCTTCGGAATTGAAACTGCCTTTCGATTTGAAGTTCGGTTCGAAAGAAGAATATAATTGAGAATGCGACTTCGAGAGGTCCATGATCAAGTCTGGGAGATGTACTCGCAAGATGAAGGTGAGGTATAAGCTGAAGGGCAAGATGGAATTTAAGAAAGAAGACCTAGTTTGGTTATACTACACAAAACTGAAGTGGAGGTTAACACAGGAATTGCTGAGACCTTGGCAAAGTTCTTAAAAGATCATAAAGAAAGACGACGTGGTTTACAGGATCCAGTGTAATCCTAGGACAAAGCCAACGGTGATTCTCTTGGACAGGAATCACATCAATGAATTTAGAAGCCTGTTTGTGATCGAGTCGATCCTGACAACCACTGACTCGATGGTCAGGAAATTTCCTGACTGTGGGACACCACCGTGAGATTGGGGCAATGTTACAAAAAAAGAGTATGGATCAATGAAAACTCAGAAATGAATTGTTTGAAGTTTTTGATGGTTCTAAGTTGTAAATTTATAAAAGAAACAAACAAACGCCTTCCAAAGAACTTTCGTAAGTAACAAGATTTGGAAAGATGATGCTTTTTACTTATTAGTACAAAAAGTTGAATTTTTGAAACCCTAGATATCGCAAAAATTGCTCGCACGATCTTAAAAATCAACATTACCAAAACTATATTTCCTCCTATAAAACATCCTGTCTCTCTCTATCGCCCATCACTCGAACAAACTTGGCACCGTATGAGCACGTTTCGTCATGACGAATTTCACCTCTTCAAGCTTGAGCCGAACAGAGACTGCATAAAGATAATAATTCGAATGCGACTGCCTTTTCGCGTTCAAGACGGTGCAACCGTGGAAATATTCGTGAGTCAGCGAAGAAAACGCGACTGCAGAATGCAACGCGAAACAGAAATAGATTGTTTCGGCGGATCTGTGAGATACGCGACGATTTTCGCCGGAAAATGCAGCCGAGGATAAGGAAGCAACGAACGGTGCGGGTGTTATCTCTTTGTTTTCGAGCTTCGGATGAACGGTGAATAGAGACTCGATATGGGAAAAATGCCAATTCCGGAGATAGGTTTATTTTTATGGCACAGGCTTTTCAGGAAAAATTGTCCGTCTTCTTGAAAATGGAGGTGAACATTGAGAAGGGTCAAAAAATGCTTCATTTCTATAACAACAGACTGACAATTCGTTCCACAGCTGCTGAGTTCTTTTGACAGCCGTTGGCAGGTTTCTTGGTAAATGTCAAACAAATTTTCAATTGGTTTCTTGAAATGGAAAATGCGATATTACCCTAGGGGTTTTCCAATCGTAGGTGTTATTTTGATATTAAAGAAAAATGCCATTTTTTTAGATAATTGATCGCATGTTTGTATCATAATGAATAAATAATTCTGTTTATTTCAAATCATGTTACATGACATTGCAACCAATTAGAAATGAAATTGTGTCAAACGCCTAACGGTGGATTTCCATGCATCCGTCATCCGATGTCCGATTCGGATATCGTATACATTTTGTCGGACGGACGAAACTGTCAATTTCCATCCATCCGAATTTTCAAAACGTTGTCGTGTGTTTTAATGAGAAAAATGGTAACATTTTGTATATACAGTGCGCGTCAAAATTATGGATCAAATTCATTTTCTCAGAAGAAAAATATTTGGCAACAAAAATCAAGACAGGTCAATTTTCGTTTCACTTTTACCAAATTTTTATGCATTTTTGAAGGATTTTTGTTGCCAAATATTTTTCTTCTGAGAGAATGAATTTGTTCCATAATTTTGACGCGAACTGTATAATTATTGAATTATCAAATTACAAACTTTAAAGTCAAAGCTAGTCTTTCACCCGGTGAGAAGGGTTCTCGTATATGGTACATTTTTGTGAGAGATGGTCCAACAATACTCAATAATTTGTTGAATGTGATATTGCTCATTCTCAAATAATTGAAATATGCCCACTATCGGACAATCGCATTTCTTGCACCAAGTTGGGCCTCCTTTCTTTCACCCATAATATAGGTTCGTTTTCTTTTCTTTTTTTTTTAATAGAAGAATCGAAAGCAACAACAAATTTTTCATTGATATTTATATTCTTCTCCAAAAAGAAGAGAACGCCAAACATTCAAAAAGTTATGTCAAATTTGATACGATAACGAACAAAAGTTAAACATTTTTCAACTTTCTCCGATAACGGAAGAGAGTTGAAACTTTCGGACGAATGTTTGGCGCTCTTTCAATTTTGAATATTTCCGCCAATCACAACACTTTCGGACGATCGTATCATCGGATGACGGATGCATGGAAATCCACCGTATCTAGGAGGATTATACGCATAAAAATTCCTCGACGCTGTATGGTTCCATTTCAAGAAGCATTTTGTAGATCTTTCTTTTGTATATGTTAATATATTAGTTTCTGTTCGGATTTCTATAGGGCAATGGTTGAAATATCTTATTGATTGGTATTGTGGCCCCTTTTCTGTTGCTATAAAACTGTGTGCTGGGTACAAAATCTGTGATGTTCTTGTATTGTAATGCTGACTTCTGTTTTCGGTATAATAATGTTTGTTCTTAAAAAGAAAATGTAGGTTCCCCTGTATATGAATGGCAGTTGTTGTTATAAGGCCATTCTGTTTGAATTTACTTCTACAAGAGTCTTTCGACTTCATGCCAAGGATGATTCTTAGTGCTCTTTTTCGTATCTTGAAGACATTATTTACATTTGAGCTCGCTCCATAAAATAGAATCCCATATCTCAATTTTTATTCGAAAGAGTTGTGATAGATTATTTTTGAAGATGTTATGTCAAAATACCCTCAGAAGATGACAGGTTATTGAAAGTTTTTTTTGTTAAATCTTGATATGTTCCGTCCAGCTAAAATTTTCATTTATCCATTATCCAAGAAATTTTGTTGTTTTATCGAATTGTATCTTAGAGTTAGACAATTTCAGATATTCTGAGGTGTCATAGCCGGCATGATTAGTTTTGAAAAGAATATATACAGAGTGTAACAGCCAAATGGAATAAATTCGATAACGAATAAATGAGGTTGTGTTGGGAAAAACGCTCGGACACGTCGATTTGTAATTTTAAATGCGCATATTTTTCAAGGAAATAATATTATATAGGGTGTTCCATATGACCTTGGCCAATACCAACTTTCTTATTTCAAATGCAACCCCCTATATATTATTTATTTTTTGGATTCTTCAGAGAATTCTAGACACAATTCATGCACAATGTCCTATACCTATCTTTAACTATTTCGGAAGTATTAAGTGTTTTCAGATTTATTGCAAAAATCAACGTTTTGAATAAAAATTATTTTATTTCACAAATTCGGTATATTTCACTTAAAACCTAATGAGTAATACTGATTATTTCTTAATTATTGGAAAAAAAAACATTAATGTCAATGTAGGAAATGTTCAAAATGCTCGCCGCGAACGTCTTGACAACATGCTACAGACAACGTGTTACTAAGGCTACGAGAATAAACAAATCTGTTTTTGTTTTTTTTAATTTCTTCTCCGTAACGGTTTTTGCTTACTTTCTTCATATCAAGAGGTAAATGGGAAATACGTATTGAGTATAATGTAACGAATTTGTGAAATAAAATAATTTTCATTTAAAATGTTAATTTTTGTAAAAAATCTGAAAACACTTAATATTTCCGAAAAAGTTGTCTAAAATTTTCTGAAGAATCCAAAAAATAAATAATATACAGGGGGTTGCATTTGAAATAAGAAAGTTGGTATTGGCCATGGTCGCATGGAACACCCTATATAATTTTATTTTCTTGAAAAATATGCGCATTTAAAATTACAAATCGACGTGTCCGAGCGTTTTTCCCTAACACCCCCTAATTTATTCGTTATCGAATTTATTCCATTTGGCTGTTACACTCTGTATATATATTCTTATGAAATTGAGCTGTACAGATTTGTTTCCAATTATGGCATGTGTCTTGAGAAGGCAACAAGGAACAGATCATTCAAACAAACAAATTGATCCATTCCCCGCTCGTAATCTCAGTATTAGCAGAGGAATGTCAAACGGGACACCATACAGTTCTGCGTATGATGCAAGAGCACATAATTATGCTGGTTTTGTCTACATTCATACACATTTTGTTTTTGGTAAACCAATTTTCTGTCTTATTCAGAACTGCTTCTGCCATAATCGTCATTTCAGGAAATATAAAATGAAGAGGAAGGTTTGCCGCTGAAAATTGAAGCCAAATGACCACCACGACTACAGGACCATATCCTTTTCATTAAATTTTCTATAATCAAATCGCAAAGTGGCTGCCCTCTGTCCTCGATAGCCTCACGAATTCCATATATGAGGTCTTGAATAGACGCTGATGGGCTCTTGGCGTAGACCTTCTCTTTCACATGGCACCCAAGGAAGAATAAGTCGCAAGGTGTTAAATCACTAGATTTCGGAGGCCAATTGTGATCACCTCTTTGAGAGATAACACGGCCCGGAAACTTTTCCCGTAAAAGATCAATGGTTTTGTTGCTTGTGTGGCAAGCAGCGCCGCCTTGTTTATAGTAAACGTTGTTCAGGTCAATACCATCCAATTCCGGCAATAAAAACCATTAGTCATCTCTTGATAGCGCAATCCTTCAACCGTAACTGTTGCTTCTGCCTCAGTCTCGAAAAGTGAGGTCTAATGATCCTATAGGATCAAAAACCGCACCAAACAGTCACACGTGGAGGATAGAGAAGCTTTTCCGAGCCCTAGATGCGGCAATTTTGCGAAGTCACCGAGGTGGAAATGAGCCTCATCATTCAAGATGATTTTTCGAAGGAATTCCGAATCATTTTCATGCATTCCAAGGACCCAGTCAGCAAAGATACGACGTTGTTGATGATTGGCCGGCTTGAGTTCATGTGTTAACTGAACTCTAGAAGCCTTTAAGACCCAAATCTTCATGCAAAATACGGTGTAATGACGTTTATTCCAAAAAAACGACGAGGAATAGACAACCTGGGTTTTCTTCAACAATTTCAGCTACAGCAGCAATATTCTCGTCTGTTATTGAGCGATGTAAACGGGTTTTGTTCTTCACATCGCTACCTTGTCCCAACAGCTCGAATTTTCCCACCAATTTCTGTATTGCGATTCGACAAGGTGATTCACAACGATCCAAAAATGTTCGAGTTTTACGAACCGTGTCTGCCAAATTTCCACCATTTTTATGGTGAATTTTAATAATTTCAATGCGTTGTTGAAGCGTGTATCGTTTCAATTTTATTAAAGGCGTAGTTTCTACTTGTCAATTGTCGAAAAATGACATCTACCGGGCTATTCAAAATAACACCTATTAATGGAAAACCTTTTTCGAGTTGGATATCTGAGCGGTCAAAAGCGACTTGTCGACCAAATATCGATTATGCCGATTCACTCACTTCCTGTTAACCATTCGTCCCCAAACACCGAACACCTGCCTTTTAACGCCATCGAACCTACACGCACGCCAGATAAATCAAACTTGATTTAATTGCCACCTTTGAAGACGATACATGCAGAATTTCCAAGCGTAAACAATCGTCGCAACGTATATTCGGCATACATGATAGAACCCGTTGCCAAAATCACACGAACACGTAGTTCCTGATCTATGCCACCTTGCATGAATCACCCGGTGCGATGACCGCTCTATTTTGTCAGAAGCGTTGAGTAGGTTCGTTTTCATCTGAATTATTCATTTGGAGGATCTTCTCGCGAGGATAACATGCTTACGCACTGTAACGATCCGCTTGACGGACCAGACACGGAAAGGGCAAGACAAACAATGCTTGAATGCTGTTCGAGAATCCAAGAGGTGAAACATAAGCTCCAAAGAATTTTACGCAGTGAAAACGAAGGATTGAATATGCCCGCGGTACTACACATAAACTAAATCTGGTGATTAAGGGGAAGTGGTACACTTCCGAGCTCGCGAACTCCATTCAAAAATTGGGCTTTTTATTTCCATGATATCTCAGTTCGTATGCGGCGTAGACCAACAATTTTTTTTAATTTAAGCTCAATCATTTCTCTATAATGTGTATTACTCGCTTTTACGTTTTTCTTCGTTTATTGGAAAAACCTGGTGAGCTGTAATTTCATAAAAAACTAGTCAAACGATTTCATTTCCATGATGTATTGATATCTATTTAGCCTAGACCAGTTCCATGCATAATCAAAATATTGCCATATCAACGAACAATAACTTATTAGAAGTGTCAGTGTAGAGTTCGACGTCGAAAAAGTAAACCAGAGTAACGCTATAAATTTAAAAAAAAATACGTCCACCGAAATTGTAAAAATCTAAAAATTGGGGTATCAAGCCATCATCAAGTACCTGTATTTAAAAGGGTTAAGAGGTAAGCATATTTACGAAGATATGCTTAATACCCTTGGTGATCAATAACCTTCGTATGCGACCGTGAACAATTGGACTGCAAGCTTCAAAAGAGGTACATTTTCCATTGAAGAGGATGACCGATCGGGAAGGCCAGTTTCTGTGTCAGTCCCCGAAAATATCGATGCAGTTCATGACATGATTTTATCAGACCGTCGAATTGGGCTAAAACGGATATCTGAAGCACTGGAGATTTCATACGAACGCGTTCATAATTATAGTTCACGTCAATTTGGACATGAGAAAAATTTCTGCAAAATGGATCCCCAAGGGTAGAAGCATCGCTTTCGATCTGTGCTCGATTCGAAAACGATGTAGACTACTTAAACCGTATTGTTACTATGGATACGACTTGGGTACATTTCTACGATCCAGAAACAAAGCAACAATCGATGGAATGGCGACACTCTGGTTCTCCAAGACCTAAGAAGTTTCATGTCCAAAAATCTGCTGGAAAAGTTCTTGCTTCAGGTTTTTGGGATTGCCATGGGGTAATCATGATTGAATTTTTGGATAAGGGTAGAACAATAACTGAAGATTACTATTGGACATTACTGACCACTCTACGGGAAAAAATTAAAGAGAAAAGACGCGGAAAGCTATCCAAAGGTATTCTGTTTTTACAGTACAACGCCCCAGTACACAAATCTCATGTTGCCATGCAAAAAATTCGTGATTTAGGGTAAGAATTACTAGAACACCCCTCTTATTCACCAGATTTGGCTCGGTCCGACTATCATCTCTTTCCTCAACTGAAAAAAAGTTTAAAAGGTCGTAAATTTTCTTCCAACGAGGAGGTTATAAAAGCTGTGGAGGACTGGTTTGCAGAGCAAGAAGAAACATTTTTTTGAAAGGTCTTGAGACGTTGCAGGTTCGCTGTAATATGTATTCAATTAAGAGGAGAATATGTTGAGTAATAAAAATTTTGACATGGAAATTTTGTTTGGTTCTATAGTAGGCTAAGAACTTTTCAATATATCCGCGTATCTCCGTCAATTTTTGGGATGAATGTATGAAATTTTGTATACAGGGTGGCCATTTGAAAACGAAACAGACGAGATTACAGACGAAATAAATTTTTTCGATAGAAATGCTCGGACAGGTCGATTTCAGTTTCGAGGGGGACAACTTAAGATGTAGGTTACGGGTACGCATAGCGCTTCAACCCTTGCTACCACAACCCTCACCCCCAATTTTTGAATAGGGAAGATGGGGTGAGTGATACCTCATTTGAAAGGTATTTTTATACTGATTTCAGCACAGTAATTGTTTTTTCATTAGTTCTCGAAATATTCTTAACTAAGTATTTGAAAATGAAGTGGTGTTTTCATGGCACTTGTAGTGTTTTTTTGTGAAAAATCGACATTTTGAGCTTCAAAACAACCATGATGTTTAATTAATTGATGTGAGTTTTTGATCAATTATTTACTTTACTTTGAAAAGTCTTATTTCTTAGATCAATACTTCAAATCGTTCTGATACCGTACAGTTGGAGAATGATTTCAGTGAATAAAACAGCTAGTCGAACATCTGACCCTAGTAGCATTAACACGTACGGTATGACTTCATTTGCCCAGTGGTAGATGTTTTGCAATTTCAAATACAAGTACGGAAATTTTGGTGTTTCGGAAGCACGAAATGTCAATTATTCGCAAAAAATTAATTTAAGTGATAAAATTAACTAACGCATGAATATTTCGAGAACTAATGCATAAAATGAAAAAACAATTACTGTGCTGAAATCAGTATAAAAATACCTTTGAATTGAGGTATCACTCACCCCATCTTCCCTATTCAAAAATTGGGGGTGGGGGTTGTAGCAGCAAGGGTTGAAGCGCTATGCGTCCGTAACCTACATCTTAAGTTGTCCGCCTCGAAACAGAAATCGACCTGTCCGAGCATTTCTATCGAAAAAATTTATTTCGTCTGTAATCTCGTCTGTTTCGTTTTCAAATGGCCACCCTGTATACATGCGGAATAATATTTTGCAGAATATGTATTAATCAGTTTTTCTGTTTATTGCCCCCTGAATATTTGAATAAATTATAAAGTAGGAACTTTATTGGTCATATTTTCAACCAGAACTGTCCCTTCTTTGCGGTAGGACTAAGCAGCACTCATTAATGACACCAGGTGCATCTTCTGAATATGATGGGTTTGCAGGGTGAAATTTATCATCTATGACCGTTCACACTGACCAATAGTGACTACAGATTCATTATTTCCATGAATGCAGCAAAGGGTCAAGCTGACATAATTCCTCCCAAGAAACCTACCTTCCCACCTTTCGAAATAAGCGAAAGCATCCATGAGCCACCGAGGCAGAAGCCCACAAAACGCCAATCCACAACCTCCCGTGGTACCTAATTTATTCGATTTCCACCAACAACAAACTACGAATCGACACTAAAACACCTCAAGAAACTGGGCGCACGAGTTCGACAGCAACGAAACTCGAACTACTCGTCAACGTATTCATTCCATTTTCAGCCCGAAACCAAGCAAGTGCCAGCAGCTGAAATTCCTGAAAGGCAGGAGTAAGGATTCACGCGTTTTCACGTTCAGAGAACACGAAATTCTGAGAGTCCAATATTCGATATGGATACCGCAGTTACGTCTTGGATGTCTAATTAATGTCAACATTGTTGGAATTAGTGTGGAATTCGGGGTTATGGATTAGTTCGGCAGCGCTAAAGGGGGCCATACACGGAAAGATTCATATCTTTTCTATAATGCTCAATAATATATCGCAGTTTTCGTGGGAAAGTATTGTTGCATCATTCGGTTGTTAAATTAAGGTTGGTATGCTAAACGACTCATATTGTTAGACGCAATAAAAATCAATGAATTCTTGAATGAATGAATTTAACATGGATAACAAGCACCCGCGCCTTCGCCATTTTGCAACGGCCCTTAACATATTCAATATGTAATTTGATCCTGAGGTATACCGGGTATTTCTGAATCGATGCGAAATATTTCTTGTTCCAAATAAAGGGTAATTTGTCGTATAAAGGTTGGGTCCAACGTCAAACGTTAGGAAGATATCGCGGTTCAAAAATGGCGAAAAAATTATGTTTTTATATTTTATCTTAAAAACGAAAAGCGATAGAATGATGTTTTATGGAAGTATTACTATTATGAAAATACACTTTCTTGATAATTTTCATATTTTTGAAATTAGTGGAGGGTGTTGGAGTAGGAGTAGACTACCCCTATCATTTTCGTTAACTAAATTTAAAGAAAAACTTACACCACGCCTTGGATAGAATTAAATTCGGATAGCCTGATTTAGTTAGGAACTTTTTGATAACTTGTATATTTCTCGTGAAATGTACAGTTTTGAAATAAAAAAATATAATGTAAATCAGTTCGAAAATAAATTGCCCTTCCCGCACAAGTAATGATTTACATTTTATTATTTCGTCTAAAAACGGTCCATTTTACGAAAAAAATACAAGAGATGAAAACATTTTAACCAAACCAGGCTATCGGAATTTAATTCTATCCAAGTCGTTGCGTAAGATTTTCTTTAAATTGAATTTTTCCGCAATTTTCAACCGCGATATCTCTCTAATGTTTGACCCAACATTTATATAGCAAACCACCATTCATTATGAACAAGCAATCATCCTCTGAAATCTTTCGCATCAATTCAGATCCTGTATAATTGTACAACATTTCAAATTTACGGCAACACTGACAGATCATCTTAATTTTAAATGAACGCCAAATTTGTTATTTATCTCCTTATTTCAGAATTGTATAATTTCACTAACAATGAGATTTTGTCGCTTTTAGATGAAGTCGATATTTTACAGGAAATCTGCGAGTGCTTTACAATATTACAGTCTATCACTCGAACAAGAGATACAAGGCCTTGGAAAAGACCTCTGAAGATGTACATAAAATTAGCTAAACAACTTTCGCAAATCAAACTTGGAATAGCTCAAAATTTTGCCGTTATTTATCCGTGAAAAAATAAATTTTGCCGCTCTTATATTTAACAAAATATGAGATGTATCGCTAAGTTGATATCAACTTAGCGAAACAACTATCCGAAAAAAATTTTCAGCCAAAACCAAAATAGCTCATCTTTTTCAATGATTTATCCGTAAATTATCCGTGAAGAAAAAAACATCGCTACTCTTGTATTTTGAAAAATATTGGATGTTTCGCTAACTTGATATCAAGTTGGCGAAACAACTATTCGAAAAATGGTTCCAGCACAAAACAAAATAGCTCATATTTTTAATTGATTTATCCGTAAATTATCCGTGAAAAAAGAAAATTTGTATCATTCATGGTTTCGAAGGAAAATGACAAAATATGATTGATCGATTAGCAGCCGCCGGAACATAATTTATGCATTTTTCGCGAAAACTTAGGAAGCAATATTGTTGAAATATGGAAAGCAGATGTATGGTGGATAGAAAAATTTTGCCGCTCCTGTCTTTAAAAAATATCACGCGCACTGGTAAGTGTACATCAAATTACCAGGAGACATATTGAAAAAAATATTTCAGCAATCAACAGATAATAAATTTTTTTTCAATGATTTATCCGTAAATTAGCCGTGAAGAAAAAACATCGCCACTCTTGTATTTTGAATTATTGCATGTTCCGCGTACTTGAAATCAAGTTGGCGAAACCTCCAATATTTTTTACAATACAAGAGTGGCGATGTTTTCTTCTTCACGGCTAATTTACGGATAAATCATTGAAAAAAATTAAATTATCTGTTGATTGCTGAGATAATTTTTTCAATACGTCTCCTGGTAATTGGATATACACTTACCAGTGCACGTGATATTTTTTTGAAAACAGGAGCGGCAAAATTCTTCTGTTCACGGATAAATCAAAGATGAAAAGCTACATCTTCTTTCCAAATTTCAACAATATTGCTCCCTTAGTTTTCCGGAAAAATGCATAAATTATGTTCCGTCAGCAGCTGATCGATCAATCAGATTTTGTCATTTTTTTTCGAAACCTTGAATAATACAAATTTTCTTTTTTCAATGATAATTTACGGATAAATCACTTAAAAAGATGAGCTATTTTGTTTTGTGCTGAAACCATTTTTCGAATAGTCGTTTCGCCAACTGGATATCAAGTTAGCAAAACATCCAATATTTTTTTAAATACAAGAGTGGCGATGTTTTTTTCTTCACAAATAATTTACGGATCAATCGTTGAAGAAGATGAGCTAGTTTGATTTCGGCTGAAATTTTTTTTCGGATAGTTGTTTCGCTAAGTTGATATCAACATAGCGACACATCTCATATCTTTTTGAATATAAGAGCGGCAAAATTTATTTTTCCACGGATGAATTACGGATAAATAACGGCAAAATTTTGAGCTCTTCCGACTTTGATTCGCGAAAGTTGTTTTGCTAACTTCATGTACATCCTCTGAAGGCTTACTTTGCTGAGACAGTCCAAACGTCCATACTCCATAAAGCTTGACAGTATTCATCTCAATTAACATTTCTTGCTCCATAACAATAGGAAGAGAATTGTCATAATCCCACAGTTGCTTGCATCGAATAAACCTCGATGCAATTCCAAACCTGAAGATGCATAGCTAATACACCCGTAGGAGATTTACGAGAGTGTCATTGCAAAATATCGCGAATTTACATTTGCATAAGCCGTTATAAATTTTTTATGAGAATGATGTCGTCTTCATGGAATGCGGTTGAACCGTTCCTACATATCCGACGCCGTATGTAGACCTTCATCTTGTATAATTCCTTACGGTAATGAACGTGAATTTATTTCGAAACGATAAGGAGCGGAACTGATAGGAGATGTCCATGATCAATGCGGAAGTTTGGGAGAATCCGAAGTAAAAGAACAGAGTTCAAGGGTCGATACTTCAAAGGCTGTATCAGATGAGCAAACCCGGCTCCAACGGATCTCAGACTTGAAGTTGACTGGTTCCTACTTACGTTTAAACTCTTATCAAAACTTATCCGAAGAATAAACGATAATATAAACAAATTCCACTCTACTCACAGCTGAGTGGGTAGGGGATCACCACGAACACGACTGCAGGACCTTATCCTTTGCATGAAATTTTTCATAAGTGGCTACTCGTTGTCCTCGATAGCCTCGCGAATTCCATCTTTGAGGTCTTGCATCGGCTCTGGGCTCTTTGGGTAGACCTTCTGTTTCACATGGCCCCAAAGAAGAAGTCGCAAGGTGTTAAATCACAAGATCTCGATGACCAATTGTGATCGAGAGGGTTTTTCGAGCCCCAGATGCGACAATTTTGTTTGTTGACGAAGCTACCAAAGTGAAAATGGCCTCATCACTCAAGATGATTTTTAGATGGAATTCCTGATCATTTTCATGCATTTCAAGGACCGAATGAGCAGAGACACGACGTTGTTAATGATCGGCCAGCTTGAATTCTTGTGTTAACTGAACTCCATAGACCTTAAGAACCAAATCTTTATGACGTTTGTGGAATGTTTAATTCTAATGGTATCCACTCACCAGGACACCGAAACGGGACAACAGCGGCAAAGATAAAGAAGGGCCATAAAATCTGGCGCGTGTCATTGCAGATGCTATGAGTTCCCATGAAGAACAGCGGAATTTTTGCAGTTGTGTCAGTCACTTCTACGAGAATTTCCATAGAATTAGGGAATTTAGAAAGTTCCAACGGGCAACGGCATCTCCGATTTTGTTGAATATTATTGCACCAGGTAGTTGAATTCTTATCAGTTTTGCAAAATTGGTTATGCTGGCATTAGATGTACAATTTTTCATTTCAATACAAAAATTAAATTGCTTCATCTATTTTTATAGGTTCGAAGTCAAGCTAAACAACAAATGTTCGTTGTATTGATTTCCGAGTAAAGCGAAGTACAAACTTGTAAAGAATCGAAAGAAAGAACCAGATATCCAATTTCTTACTTCATTAAAAAAATAAAACTGCTTCATCTATTTCAATCATCTGACCCATTGCTTTCTACCGAAAAAACCTACATAACATTTCGAGAAACCCAGACACAAAATCGAAAAACTATGTTTTCCAAAATTCAACTTCATTCTCGTAATAAGAAGGGACAGAATAACATACAGGGTGGCCATCTGAAAACGAAACAGACGAGATTACAGACGAAATAAATTTGTTCGATAGAAATGCTCGGACAGGTCGATTTCTGTTTCGAGGGGGACAACTTAAGATGTAGGTTACGGACGCATAGCGCTTCAACCCTTGCTACTACAACCCTCACCCCCAATTTTTGAATAGGGAAGATGGGGTGAGTGATACCTCATTTGAAAGGTATTTTTATACTGATTTCAGCACAGTAATTGTTTTTTCATTTTATGCATTAGTTCTCGAAATATTCTCAACTAAGTATTTGAAAATGAAGTGGTGTTTTCATCGCACTTGTAGTGTTTTTTTGTGAAAAATCGACATTTTGAGCTTCAAAACAACCAGGACTGTGGCTTCCTTCCTCCAATTCACTGACATAGAAATCTTTAATCAAGATGTCGAACAAACAAAGCGTATTGCGAAGGAGCTCTGTATGTATTTGGACTTATTGGAAAATCACATTGATCCAATTTTGACGGAAATTATTGAAAACAATGCTGGAAATTATGTGGAAGATCAGATTGTGTTTCAGCAGGATGGAGCTCCTCCACACTACGCCTTACCAGTTCGAGAATATCTGGATCAAAGATTTCCAAATCGGTGGATTGGAAGAAGGGGTCCCACTGAATGGCCAGCCAGATCGCCAGATCTGTCACCACTAGATTTCTTTCTTTGGGGCCACTTGAAGAGTAAAATTTACTCTACACAGCCCGATTCCATAGAAGATTTAAGAATTTAATAGTGAACGAATGTCGTCAAATCACTCCAGAAATGCTGCAAAATGTGCGCCATCGTTTCGAACAAAACTTATTTCATTGTATGGAAGCTAATGGTGAACAATTTGAATATTTAATTAATTGATGTGAGTTTTTGATAAATTATTTACTTTACTTTGAAAAGTCTTATTTCTTAGATCAATACTTCAAATCGTTCTGATACCGTACAGTTGGAGAATGATTTCAGTGAATAAAACAGCTAGTCGAACATCTGACCCTAGTAGCATTAACACGTACGGTATGACTTCATTTGCCCAGTGGTAGATGTTTTGCAATTTCAAATACAAGTACGGAAATTTTGGTGTTTCGGAAGCACGAAATGTCAATTATTCGCAAAAAATTGATTTAAGTGATAAAATTAACTAACGCATGAATATTTCGAGAACTAATGCATAAAATGAAAAAACAATTACTGTGCTGAAATCAGTATAAAAATACCTTTCAAATGAGGTATCACTCACCCCATCTTCCCTATTCAAAAATTGGGGGTGGGGGTTGTAGCAGCAAGGGTTGAAGCGTTATGCGTCCGTAACCTACATCTTCAGTTGTCCCCCTCGAAACAGAAATCGACCTGTCCGAGCATTTCTATCGAAAAAATTTATTTCGTCAGTAATCTCGTCTGTTTCGTTTTCAAATGGTCACCCTGTATATTAAATTCAATAAAAATGGACCCCTACACTGGACTGATGAAACAAGAACATAATTGATCTGGTTTTTATGGCATCTCAGCGAAAAAGCAAAAAACTGCAACTACCTGCTTTGGAATAACGCAAAATATAAATGAATATCTTCGTTTCTAATACTTGGAAGCAATATTCAGGGAAACACCATCATAAATTGATTTCATAATACATATGTAATTACTTCTTTTCAATACCGTACAAAATCGTACGTTTCGTAGGTACTGCGTTCTGAATTCCGTAGAAGTGGCAACGCTGGCAAATTCTAGCGACTTGATCCGTCTACCTCTTGTCAAAACCCAAGCGGCACATTTCATTGGCCATGATTTATTGCAGATGCGGGACACCAAGTATCCCGAGAAGTTTCCCCGTGAGTGGGCACTATAAAGAACGTCGAGGAATGGACAAACCTGGGTTATCTTCAACAATCTCGGCTACAGCAGCAAAATTCTCGGCTGTTCTTGAGCGACGTGCACGGGTTTTATTCTTCACATCACTAACTTGTCTCAACAGTTCAAATTTTTCCACCAATTCTGTATTGCGGTTCGACAAGGTGCTTCACGACGACCCAAAAATGTTCGAGTTTTACGAACCGTCTCTGCCAAATTCTCACCATTTTTATAGTGAACTTTAATAATTTCAATGCGTTGTTGAAGCATGTATCGTTTCTACTTGTCAAATGTCAAAAAATGACAGCTTCAAAAGTGACATCTACCGAAATAGTACCCTTTAGTACCAGAAGCAACCTAAACACGGGCAAGTGAGATTGTGGTGAGTGAATAGCCAATTTCTGGACGATATTTACTTAAACTTTCATCAAATGTGGAAGACTGGTAGAATCCTCTGAAGGTAAACAGGGTGGGCGTTGTGGAAAGCCGACTATCGAGAACACCAGACGTTTGCGGTTTATGACTCGACAAGACTTGTCGTCACACAATTGGAACATTTCTCGTTATTCATTCGGTGACTTTATTCCATCTGGAAGATTCAAAATGTGGGGCATCATCTGTTGCCAAGGAAAGAGAGCGTTGTTTGATGGTTTCTATATCTATATTTTATGATTGTTTTCGACATATTCAGAAGAATATACATGGTTCATCTTCTTCAACAAAATTTCAACTTTGTGGTTGACCTTCTTGGCCTCTTGGGAGAATTATGAGCATACCCAGAATATTCGAATATCCGCACGATGGCAGGAAAAACATGACAAGAGAAAGGAAATGCCTCAAATTCTTGAATACAAAGTTTACAGGAAATTTAGAGGCAAAAAGACAGGAAGTGGCCATCGCATTAGGCATGAGATCCAACTGTTTACCGATTATTGAATGCCGTGACAAATAGTCATAAAGAAAAGGGAACAACATTTGAAGAAGTCTTAAAGGAATTCTCTATCACAATGAGATTTCCGGAAGAATGTTTTGAGGTATCTGAAAAGATAAACCATAACAAATTCGAACGAAATTAGTGGCTGATTTCGAGGACACCATAGTTTTCACTGAACTTTATTTTTAAATTATTTTGGAGAATTCTAGAAATAGATGAAATGCTGCAGTTATTGATGAGAGTTGAATGAAGAATCAATGAGATAATGTCCTTTCCCTAAAATCTACAACAAATCATCTCGACACTAATCTAAACGAATATTATAAAGAGGGAAGATTTGTATTTTTGTTTGTTTGATACGAATAGGCTCAAAAACTACTGGACCGATTTCAAAAATTCCTTCACCCTTAGAAACATTATCCCTGAGTGACACAGGCTATACTTTTCACCCCAAAAAAATTAAGGATACCTACTATAACTTCAATAATTACAAAAAAATCAGCCAAAATCAGCTATTTTCACGTGAGCTGCAAAAACTGTAAGACTTACGTGGATACAATGTATGACGGAAATGTACCTCTTAAATAGTTCTACAAAAAAGTCCGCGATAGCATGTATCTATCTCTCAAGATTGACGTGCTATTACCTGTTTATGGTAATCAGATGTTTTCCAAAATTATGCACTATTTGGGAGTGTGTTTTTATGAATTGGGTATTGATCCTAATCCAACCTAATACGTTATTTATCCCCAGTATTTAATTTAGAACAAAATTGCCCTTCACATCATACAATTACAACGAGTACATCAAAAGACATGGCAGGTTGAAGTTTTGAAGATGAAACCGCCGCGTGAAACAAATTTCTACTCGGGCGAAGCTGGTCATTTATAAGGTGCGCGTCAAAATTATGGAACAAATTCATTTTCTCAGAAGAAAAATATTTGGCAACAAAATCCTGAAACAGGTCAATTTTTGTTTCACTTTACCCAAATTTTTATGAACCAGCTAATTTAAAAAAAAATTCTGCACGATACAAAGACCTTGCGAAAAAAGTACCACATGACCCACTTTCCCTATTCAAAAAATTTAGAGGGTTCATGGGGATGGCACAGGGTGCAAAAAAAAACTTTCAAAAATGCATGAAAATGTGTGAAACAAAAATTGATCTGTTTCAGGATTTTGTTGCCAAATATTTTTCTTCTGAGAAAATGAATTTGTTCCATAATTTTGACGAGCACTGTATACTTCATAGGAAAGGCTCAGCCAGTAATTCCTAGAATACAATAAACCCATTTTGGGAGTAAAGTACCCAGTTCCTGTACTGGCATCTACAGAGTATGCAGCACTGGATATGATAGGTTGTACACGGTACCATTATTGGATGTGGTACCGTAAGAGGCAGGTAGAAACAGTGATTGTATTACACGCGACAGAAAGTGGAGGCGGAGAAAAACTTATGACATTTGAATTGTACGTTGGAAACGAGCACGTGACGTAAACCAGAGTTAATTTTGCGTAACAACGATGAAGTCGCAGTCAGTCCCATTTACATTGTGAAACAACCGCAGAATCACCTTCGTAAATATGAATTGGCCGATTTTATTGATGTATTATCTGTGTAATTATTGCGATCTGCGTTTAGGCGACCTTCTTCATTGATTCGGATCACAATGTTGATGGACGAACAATGGGTTCATCTGTTCGATTGATCGGAAAACTACGGATGTTATCAAGGGATTTATGTGCATAAAGTAACCGAAACAACTCTCGTGAATCAAACTCGCGATAGCTCAAAATTTTGCCGTGAAAAAAATCAATTTTGCCGTGAAAAAAATCAATTCTGCCGCTCTAATATTTAAAAAACTATGAGATGTGTCGCTAAGTTGATAGCGAAACAACTATCCGAAAAGTTTTTTCAGCCGAAATCAAACTAGCTCATCTTTTTCAATGATTTATCCGTAAATTATTCGTGAAGAAAAAAACATCGCCACTCTTGTATTTTAGAAAATATTGGATGTTTCGCTAACTTGATATCAAGTTGACGAAACAACTATTCAATAAATGGTTTCTGCACGAAACAAAGTAGCTCATCTTTTTAAGTGATCCGTGAACTATCCGTGAAAAAAGAAAATTTGTATCAATCAAGTTTTCGAAGAAGAATGACAAAATCTTATTGATCGATCAGCAGCAGACGGAACATAATTATGCATTTTTCTCGAAAACTAAGGCAGCAATATTGTTGCAATTTGGAAGAAAGATGTAGCTTTCCATCTTTGATTTATCCTTGAAGAGACAAATTTTGCCACTCCTGTTTTAAAAAAATATCACGTGTACTGGTAAGTGTACATCAAATTACTAGGTGACATATTGAAAAAAAGACTTCAGCAATCAACAGATAATTCAATTTTTTTCAGTGTTCTATCCGTTAATTATGGGTGAAGAAAAAAAACGCCACTATTGTATTTAAAAAAATATTGGATGCGAAACATCCAATAGTTGTTTCGACAACTTGATATCAAGTTAGCCAAACATCCAATATTTTTTGAAATATAAGAGTGGCGATGTTTTTTCCTCACTGATAATTAACGGATAAATCACTCTAAAAGATGAGCTACTTTTTTTCGTGCGGAAAACATTTCTTGAATAGTTGTTTCGCCAACTTGATATCTAGTTAGCAAAACATCCAATATTTTTTTAAATACAAGAGTGGCGATGTTTTTTTTTTCACGGATAATTAAGGGATAAATCATTGAAAAAAATCGAATTATCTGTTGATTGCTCAAATAATTGTCACCTGGTAATTTAACCTACACTTACCAGTGCACGTGATATTTTTTTAAAAACAGGAGCGGCAAAATTTTTCTCTTCGCGGATAAATCAAAGATGAAAAGCTACATCTTTCCCCCAAATTTCAACAATATTGCTTCCTTGATTTTCAAGAAAAATGCATAAATTATGTTCCGTCGACTGCTGATCGATCAATCAGATTTTGTCGTTTTTCTCCGAAACCTTAAATGAAAGAAATTTTCTTTCATCACGGATAATTTACGGATAAACCATTTAAAAAGATGGGCTACTTTGTTTCGTGCTGAAATCATTTCTTGAATAGTTGTTCAGCCAACTCGATATCAAGTTAGCGGAACATCCAATATTTTTTTAAATACAAGAGTGGCGATGTTTTTTTCTTCACGGATAATCAACGGATAAATCATTGAAAAAGGTAGCTAGTTTGATTTCGGCTGAAAAAAATTGCTCGGATAGTTATTTCGCTAAGTTGATATCAACGTAGCGACACATCTCATATACATACAACATAAGCGCTCCAATTTTATTATCACGGATAAATTACGGATAAAGAACGGGAAATTTTGAGTTTTTCCGAGTTTGACTCGCGAGAGTTGTTTTGCTAATTTTATGTTCATGACATTATCAAGTTATTCATGTACATACAGAGTGTAACAGACAAATGGAATAAATTCGATAACGAATAAATGAGGGGGTGTAAGGAAAAACGCTCGGACATGTCGATTTGTAATTTTAAATGCGCATAATTTTCAAGGAAATAAAATTATTTAGGGTGTTCCATGCGACCGTGGCCAATACCACTTTCTTATTTCAAATGCAACCCCCTGTATATTATTTATTTTTTGGATTCTTCAAAAAATTCTAGACATAATTCAAGTCAATGTCCTATACCTATGTTCAACTTTTTCGGAAATATCAAGTGTTTTCAGATTTTTTACAAAAATTAAGATTTTAAATGAAAATTATTTTATTTCACAAATTCGATACATTACACTCAATACTTATTTCCCATTTACCCCTTGATATGAAGAAAGTAAGCAAAAACCATTACTGAGAAGAAATTTAAAAAAATGTTGAGTAACGTTAGAAGACAATTCTACACTAAATTAGCATGTTGCCAAGACGTTCGCGGCGAGCATTTTGAACATTTCCTACATTGACATTAATGTTTTTTCTTGTTTTTTTTTTAATAATTAAGAAATAATCAGTATTACTCAGTAGTTTTTAAGTGTAATGTACCGAATTTGTGAAATAATAGTATATTCTAAAACTAGTTGCAGAATGGGCTCCTATTCCAATACGAATGCGAAATTCGAAAACGAGCGACGAAGGAGCGAGTTTTCGAACGCGTGAGTGTTGGAATTGCTTTCTGCAACGAGTATTAGACGATATTTTCTCTATTTCAGTCAAATTTCGTGAAATACTGTTGAAATTCAATGAAAAACTCATCCTAGTGACTTTTGTATTGCATCTTTGGCAGTTGGTGACTGTTACGAAATTGACATTTCCAAATTGACGTTTGTTGAAAATTGATAGGAGCGGAAGCCAGTGCTGACAACCAAAAAACGAAAAATATAACTGAAAACAATGCTGTAATGAGTTCATTACAGCACTGTTTTTAGTACTGTAATGAACTCATTACGATACTGAAATAGAGAAAATAATTTTTATTCAAAACGTTCATTTTTGCAATAAATCTGAAAACACTTAATACTTCCGAAATAGTTAAAGATAGGTATAGGACATTGTGCACGAATTGTGTCTAGAATTCTCTGAAGAATCCAAAAAATAAATAATACACGCATTTATTCGTTATCGAATTTATTCCATTTGGCTGTTACACTCTGTATGTACATAAAGTTAGCAAAACAACTCTCGCGAATCAAACTTTCTACGTCTCATGTCTTGCAGTATTTTAAAATAATTACGAAAATGGTGAAATGGTTTCTTAAGGCCCCATGAGAAAGTTGAGCGATGTTCACATGATTTTTCAACATTTATCCTTAGAGTACATTTGAACTACTACAAATGCAATTCTGGGACTGTTTGTCACCTTCCAGCATCGAGTTCTCACGTCGTTCCCCAAGAAAAACATCACGCACATTATAAAATGGACGAGATTGCAGCCGACCTTGCACATTACGAACGGCAGTTGTGTAAATCTCAAGAAAGTATCGGATTTCTTCCTTGCCAAAACCGATTCGTAACCCGAGTCGTCGTGTCTCAACGAGGCCCTCGACAGATCGAATAATAATGACCACTACAACCAGAAGGTGTTCTCGTTTCGAAATCCACAACAACAATTTCCCAGAAGGCTACGTGGGCGTCCATCGGATCAGTCCATTGGGTCGGTGTTGATTGGAAACGATCGGAGATATTGCAATTATTATTAATTTTTGCGCAATGAGACCGTAATCAGGTCGGCCTCCGAGCTTATCTAACGATGTGATATGGACTTAATTACGGAAAATCTGACGCATACTTAAATGCTGATTTGGATTTTCGCCATATATCTAATAATATCAATATGGCTTATTATACCCAACTGTTCACAGTCACAGAGTGAAGCCAAATCGTCGGTAAGAATTGAATCGTACGCATGCGTCAACTGGAAATTGAAAAATCGGGGCAATTGTAGAGGTTATGTATAATTCGAGTGTCAACAAGAAAATAGATATCGAGGATGAAAACATACCACTTAAATATCTTCAGTTAAATTCCAAAATATGAATAGGAGTTGAAAATGATATTCAAGACTTGAAGAAAACGAAAGAAAGCGATTGAATAATTTCACATGAAATTGTGAGGTTACCCGTCTTCTATAAATTCCGAGTAACATCGAGGTTTCATTTTCATTCGATTAACTATGGTAAAAAAATTTGACTGGTATCAGTTACAAATTAGTTTATCCACTCAAATCAATCCTGCCTGTAATAGGCTTTGAAAACTTATATTGGATTATATCCATTTTGCATTCAATGTTGTAGGTATAATATTAGCGAAGACAAGCTTATGAACGCTGTTGAATCATTTTCTCATTCCTGGTGTTTACAGCATAATGTTTTCGTGTAACTGGCATATTAGAATAAAGCAAACGGAAAACTAGGTCATGTAGACTAAGGACTTTTTAGAGTGCACCTTAGATTGTGTCGGGAATAATAAACTGCTCCACATGAGTTAGGGTTATTGACATAAATTGCAGAAAAATATAGTTAAAATAAGATTTTTGTGATGAAAATTCATATTAATATGATTTCAAGTTGCAAATTAATTTTAACCTGTAGATCTGCAGCGTATACATGGTGGTTAAGAAAAATCGAGTAAAATAACGAAATTTTATTTCCAGAAAATTCGAGCATTTTAAGACTATCATTACAATGTATGGCCTCCACGGGAATCAATAACAGCTTGACTTCTTCTTTGCATACTACACACGAGGTTCTTGAACATTACTTGAGGAATTTGGGTCCTTAAACAGGGCAGAAGCTCTCTCAGATCATTTAAGGATTCTGGGGTAGGTTGATGATTATCTAATCTTCAAATCTGGTGAGTGTGGAGGTATTGGTAAATGTGGAATACCAAGCTCCTCGCGCGCATTCTCAACTATATGGCTGCAGGGTGCGGTCTAGCGTTATCGTCTAGAAAAGTTTCACCAATAGCAGCGTGAAAATTTGGCACAACATTGTCAATGACATGCTCCCTATAGCGTAAGGCGGTCATATTCCCAGGACAAATGTGCCGATATGTGCGCCCGTTGAAACATATCCCGCCCCATACCATAACACTACCCCCTCGGAATGGATGGACTTTTTGGACATAGCGACGATTACGGGGTATGCGTGGGATTGTCCATACCCTTATTCTTCGAGAATCTGAAAATCGTCCATATCTGGATTCATCAGTGAAAAGGACACTACGCCATTGATCGTTCCAATTGATATGTTGCCTTGCCCATTCCAGTCTTTGACGCTTATGGTCACGTGTTAATGGAACTCCTCTTAATGGACGTCTGGAACCTAGATTCACCTCTCTCAATGATGGTTTCGATGGAAACTTGGACCCCATCTGCATTTCGAAGAGTATTCCGTAGCATTCTACACGTAGATGTAGGGTTTCTTCTCGCCGAAACGGTGATGAAACGATCCTGAGCAGGTGTTGTTTTTTGTCGCCCACCAAGCCTTGGTCTTTCCAACACGGAACCTGTCTCCCTGAACCTATTCGAAAGTCGAGATATCACACTTTGGTTGACTTGGAGCCCATCCGCTACAACAACCTGAGTTAGGCCACCCTGTAGCGTTCCGATAGCCCTATTCGCCTCAGCGTTTGTTAATTTACGTCTTGGCATTTTCAGAAAACTCGTTTCAAATCGAAGCAGTTGATAAACTGACTTCAAATTAGAACATGCATGAAGCATATGCAAAGAACCAAACTTCAGAAAAAAGGCGACCAGATCGACGAAATGTCTCATACTGATTTTTATTGGATCGATTCAAGTTGTTATTGTATTTTAAATGATTTTCCAGCGATTTTCTCGATGATTACATACTTTTAAAAACGATTGAATACGATATCCCTAACTCTTGTGGAGCAGTATATTTTATACATATTCTCACTTTGGCATAAAAATACCTATGTATTTGAATTATAATCGACCTCGTTTTCTTAACACATACATACTGAAAAAATTGGCATTCGAAAAGATCAATATCTTAAGGCTGCTCACTGTTAATTGCTAGTTATGTCTCAACTCGGCAAAAGACAAACCACCACAAGCTCCTTTGCTATTAACATTATTCTAAAAGACCCGTATTAACAATTACGGACTGAAACACTCATCAATTATTAACATTATTATAATCATGTTGTTTCGAACACTACAAACTGCTCATATATTACTGAAAATTATCTAAAACCGAGATGTAATCATTTTTGTAATCACCATTCATTATACATAGCGTGTGGTATTCATATTAGAATCGGTCTATTTTCCGTATAATAACTCGAAATATAACAGATTTTTTTTTCCGATGTTTGGGACTAGGAGCACGCCGATGGTTGGCAGGTGAAAATTTCGTAGGAACCTTCAATTACGTCGGAGAAATTCGGATTTTCCATTCGTCACGGAACCTGTTCGCTATTTGAAATCGTTGAATAAAAAAGAAATTACCCGAAATTATGCATAACACATGCGATTTCGACAGTGGAAGTACCGAAATACCTTTCACAATACGATTCACAACACACGAAAGCTTAATTAAGGAAAAATTTGATACTCATAACTGGAGTGTTGCAGTCAGAAAAAAAATATTTTGGTCTCCATGGAATTCAGAAATGAAGGGTTTTCCAATAAGAGGTGTTATTTTGACTAGCCCTCTATTTCGGTAGATGTCACATTTGATGCTGTCATTTTTTGACATTTGACAAGTAAAAACTACGCCATTAATAAAATGGAACAATATACGCTTCAACAACGCATTGAAATTATTAAAATTCACTATAAAAATGGTGAAAATTTGGCAGAGACGGTTCGTAATAGTCGAACATCTTTGGGTCGTCGTCATACTCGAACATCTTTGGGTCGTCGTCAAGCACCTTGTTTGGACCGCAATAGAGGAATTGGTGAAAAAATTTGAGCTGATTTTAATTGAGAAACTCATCAAATCAGAAAAAAGAAAACTATTTGCCGACGTTCTCCAACTTCAATTTAAAAAAAATCAAGTCTCTACGTCGTAAATTAGGGTAGTTACTCGTGAAATAAAGAGACCACTTTTTGAATGGAGATTTACCACGATTTAAAAGGTGTTACTTCCCTTAAGACACGCGGTGTTATACGTTCAAACTCATTATATGAAGTGTGAAACTATTGATAATGAATTTTTTGTACAACTGCCATTTAAAGTGACACTTTTAATGACAGCAAACAATGTTCAAATTGATTGTTTACGTGGAAGCGTGTTAAAAATAGTTTTCAACATTAGTGTTGAAAATATTTTTAGCACTCCATTTTCTTATGATGAAATCAGATGAAACAATTCAGCAATTGCAAATTTTTATTATCAATTTTCAACAATCATTACTTATGAACATTAATATTAATTGTAAAACTAGAACAATTACTAACATTAATGCCCTGTGTCGTTAGGGAGCTTCGCAACACATTATTAGAATCCTCAGCACCATCAGTACTTGTAGAAACCGGAAGTACAATATTGGATGAAGATGATCCAAAATCTGTTGAGGTTGGGAGAATTTTTTCAGCAATGACATTTCTATATGCAATGGAATGATCAACATAGCCCTCGGCTACCGTCGTAGACTTCCATCCACCATGTTTTTTATATCCGTAATAATTGCTCCTGATTTTGCTAGCAATGAAGCGAAGGATCTTCGAAAACAGTGTCCTGTATATTGCTTTGGTTCTGGCAGTTTGAGGAATTCGGCAACAATAGATGGAATTTTCCCAAATGTATTGATACCAACTGGATTGGCAGTGCATTTATTATTCATGTATTTCAGGAAAAAACGACAATGTTTGATGACAGAAGGGCGCAGTGCAAAGTACTTATGAAAATTGAAAGTGTAGTTTGAGACCTTTGTTCTTAGATTTAAAGTTGTTTAAGAGGGAAAAGGTCAGGTTTATGCAACAAAACCACTTCTTAAAACATGGCCGACTAGTTTCGATTTTAATCCAAAATCATCTTCAGGGCTCTACAATGAAAAATACAAAGCTTTTACAATATAGCACATAAAACAATTAATTTAAAAGAAGAATAAACGAAAACACGCGAACACAAATCACAATCATAACTATAATAAATAGAATAAGGTTGTGGGTGGTGAAGATATCACAGTCATGATTCAGCTAGTGAAACTGAAGGAAATGGTTATGTTTTTCTTTCTTTCAAATAAATATATATATTTTTTCCCTCTTAGTTGGTGAAAGATAATCTCGATGACAATTGAATGAGGGTATGAACGAATTATGGGAATTCACTTACAGTTTTATGGTGGTCTGAGTCATGTAACAAAAAGATGAAAACAAATACACCTCGCAACACATAGATAGATAACTGCTGGACAGGAACTGACATATTGATATAACTATATTAAGTTCTAATATGTTGAAAAGGCGCATGTAACCGTTTACAATTCTTTCATCTGATCTTATTAATTAGATAATAATAAGCGGTGTTCAAGTTCTCGATATCTGTCCTCTTATTGATTGATTTTTCGTCCTGTTTTATGGAAATCATCTCGTGCAGCAATCGTTTTCTTAAAATCCTCTGATGTCCTAGAATTTTAATTGACTGGATGTTGAAGTCAAAAGAGTGAAGGGTATCTCAGCGCTAGCTGAGCATGTTTCAGATACCCTTCACTCTTTTGACTTCAACATCCAGTCAATTAAAATTCTAGGACATCAGAGGATTTTAAGAAAACGATTGCTGCACGAGATGATTTCCATAAAACAGGACGAAAAATCAATCAATAAGAGGACAGATATCGAGAACTTGAACACCGCTTATTATTATCTAATTAATAAGATCAGATGAAAGAATTGTAAACGGTTACATGCGCCTTTTCAACATATTAGAACTTAATATATTTATATCAATATGTCAGTTCCTGTCCAGCAGTTATCTATCTATGTGTTGCGAGGTGTATTTGTTTTCATCTTTTTGTTACATGACTCAGACCACCATAAAACTGTAAGTGAATTCCCATAATTCGTTCATACCCTCATTCAATTGTCATCGAGATTATCTTTCACCAACTAAGAGGGAAAAAATATATATATTTATTTGAAAGAAAGAAAAACATAACCATTTCCTTCAGTTTCACTAGCTGAATCATGACTGTGATATCTTCACCACCCACAACCTTATTCTATTTATTATAGTTATGATTGTGATTTGTGTTCGCGTGTTTTCGTTTATTCTTCTTTTAAATTAATTGTTTTATGTGCTATATTGTAAAAGCTTTGTATTTTTCATTGTAGAGCCCTGAAGATGATTTTGGATTAAAATCGAAACTAGTCGGCCATGTTTTAAGAAGTGGTTTTGTTGCATAAACCTGACCTTTTCCCTCTTAAACAACTTTAAAACTTATGAAAATAGTCAACAATCAACATACTTCCAAATAATACTGAAATAACGACTGACTTTCGTTTTTGTGTTTGGAAGTTGTATAACCAATGATTTATTTGTTATTTCGATGATAAATTACACAATTCTTTACGCCGACAGGCTCCAAATAATCCGAAAATAGTTGCTACCTTAACCATCAAGTAATTCTCATCTGGTGCCTCATTTATAAACTTTTCAACTTGTTCACGATTGAGAATTTTCCATTTTTTGGGACGATATCCTTCACTTTTCCGTTTTAAATATGCTATTACCTTAAAATATTTAATAACATCCACACCATTTTTAATAGGGCGCTTGACTTCATCATTGAAAATTTGCTCCACAAAGTTGATGAACTCCATATTTTTGATTTTTCTTCTAAGTATGCCAGGAAAACAGGTTCACTGAAGTTCCCTCCTACATTTTTCAATTTACACCAGGCCAGGAAATTGTTATATGCAATATTGTACTGCTGAACAGATTTTTTAGGTATGAGTTCCAGATTTGCTCTTCTTGCAGACTCTTCAATATCCACATGAACAACCAAATCGTCACTTTTATTAATAATTGGACTCGACAAACATATTAAGCAGCTTAAAACCCAAGACAAAAATTGGACAGGAACGAAATTCAAATGACAGCGTCTTTTCTCATTTGTTAGTAATCATAACCTTGGCAACGTTTGCCATTCACAACAACCTTTTGATTATTTGAATATTAAAATGCATTTTGAAGTTTATTATCATTGCAAATTCGCCCATTTCATTATCAAAATAGGGCAGTTGTACAAAAAACATTGTATGGTATTTGTGTTAAAAGTGATTTTATTTTGTTCTTGAAATTGTTCAATTCGCTCCGCTCATTTCACAAACTTTTTCTCTCACGAAATAAAACGTCATAACACTCATATCATAAATAACTATTCTCTCACTTTTAAAAAGATATTTTTTGTTGGTGATTCCGCTGAAATTATTCTGAGTGGGAAAAAACGATTTTCGTGGAAAACTCTCATATAAATTTTTCATGCGTTCATTTCTGAAACGCGATCTTCCTGTATACCGAACCGGGTCGCACGAACCAGTAAAGACCATTTTGGTATGCTGCCAAGGCATGAATTTGATAGTCATAGTGGTCCATCATACGTTGAATTATAATCGAGTGAATAATCCGAATGAAAGCGAGCAGATTGCGGGTTATTAGCATGGGGATTGCTCCGTCAAGACTGCCATGAAAGATCTTCGAGCTTAATAGGGGTCAGAGGGCAGGACATAAAATAGAAACAGCTTCCATGCCGGGTAAGGACCGATAAATTGGCTCGTATATATGCGTAAGGAAGGGTCACGTTGTTCGAGAGCAGATATACATGGGTTTTTCACGTTTCGAAAGCTATATGGGAACTGAAGAATGTAGTATTGAATGCGATGAGGAAATAGTTGAAAGCAAACGGAAAATAGAGACTTAGGTGAAGAGAGAGATGATGAATGAAGCTAAGGCCAAGACCTATGAGTAATAGAAGATCCTTCAAAAGTTCTTTAATTCGTCTGCGAAAACGGAACAGGTGACGTTTATATGACGACCACGGATTAACAGTTCTGTGAGGATATAAAACAAACCTCAGAAAGAGCAAGACTCCATCGCATCCTTTCAGAAGATCCAATCAACCCAATGGGGACTCTTAAGAAAACCAATGGCAATTATACCAACTCTGGGAAAGAAACTATGGAACTTCTGCTCCAAACACACTTCCCAGGATCCACCGTTACCACATACCAAAACCCCAGAGAAGAAATCCCTGTAAACCCTGAAATAAGGGCAAGAAGGCAAGACTGGGAGGTGGCGAAATGGATTGTAACTCACTCTAAGGTACTGTGGGCAATCAATTCGTTCAACCCATACAAATCACCTGGTCCTGACGGAATATTCCCAGTATTACTACCTCAGGGAATTGAAGATCTAGCACCAGAACTATGCAGACTATACAGGCTGAGTCTAGCATTAGGATAGCTACCTCAAACCTGGAAAACTGTGAATGTGGTCTTTATCCCGAAACCTGGACGGGACTCCTACGACCAGGCCAAGGCATACTGACCAATAAGCCTATTTTCCTTCCTCCTGAAAGGCTTAGAAAAACTGATAGATAAGGGAAAACGCTCTCATAGGGCGGCCTTTACACCAAAACCAACATGCCTATCTAACAGGAAAATCCTGCGAGACAGCTCTCAACCATCTCGTTTCAAGGATTGAAGAGTCTCTGGCAAACAAGGAAATCACACTATGCATTTTCCTAGATATCGATGGAGCTTTCGACAACACCTCCTTCGAAAGCATGGTCTCTGCGGCTACTCGACGAGGAATTGATGAGACCACTTGCAGGTGGATACGCTCAATGGTTCACAACAGACTGGTCCAGGCCAAAATGCTCAAGGAAAAACTGCGGATCGAAATTGCCAGAGGTACCCCACTATCCCCTCTTCGGTGGGACATGGTGGTGGATGAACTGCTAACCTTCCTGAATAACCAAGGGTATTATTCTCAAGGATACGCAGACGACATAGTCATACTCGTCAAGGGAAAATACACCGGAATAACCTCAAAACTTATGCGAAACGCACTGAGGACCGTAGAGGAATGGTGCAACAGAGAGAGCCTTAGGGCAAATCCGAACAAAACAGCACTCATTCCCTTCACTCGCAAAAGAAACATAGGAGATCTCACACCTCCCAGATTCTTCGGCGAAACATTACAAGTTGTAGAAACTAAGCTGAAACCCGCATTTATATCATGTAACCAACAAAAGTAAAACGACACTTATGATGTGCAGGAGAGCTTTTGGAAAAACTTGGGGACTCAAACCGAAAGCCATGCACTTGCTTTACACAACGGTAATAAGACCCAGAATCACTTATGGCTCACTCCTGTGGTGGCCAAAAACAAATCAAAGACTAGCAAAAACCAACCTCGGGAAAATCCAGAGGCTTGCCTGTCTCTGCATCACGGTGCAATGAATAGCACTCCAACAGCTGTTATGGAGGTCATCCTTAACCTCTCACCCCTTGACATACATGTCATGGGGGAGGCCAGGATGGCTGCATACAGACTGATCCAAACAAAAAACTGGAGAACCCGCACAACTGGGCACACCAGAATCACTTATGTAGCTGACGTAGCTGAGCTCGATATGATTTCAGACTACATGCAACCCCTATACTCATTCGAAAAACCATTAAAAATACAGCTCAACTGGAACAGATGGGACTCGAGTATAGAATCACAATCATCTGCAGAAAAAGTCTGATACACAGACAGATGAAGGAACAGGAGCGGGAATACACGGAGTGAGGCCAAGAAGGGACTACATAATACCTGTCGGCAAACACGCCACGATATTTCAAGCTGAAACACATGCCATTAGGACATGCATACAGAAGAACCTGGAAAGTGGCTACCAAAGAAAACACATCCACATTCTCTCTGACAGCCAGAGCGCCATCAAAGCTCTCAACTCGACACAGATAAAGTCTAGACTCGTCTGGGAATGCCTCCAGGACCTTCTGGAGCTGGCAAAACACAACAAGGTCACTCTGATGTGGGTGCCAGGTCACAAGGGAATAGCGGGCAACGAAAAAGCAGACCAGTAAGCAAGACAAGCAATTGAAACGCCATTCACAGGGCCAAAACCTGTGCTTGGAATCAGCAAAAACCGATGCAGGACCCTGATTGAGGAGTGGACAAAACAAAGACACCGACAACACTGGGAACAGAGCGACGGGCAAACAGCAAAGTCATGGTAGGACACACAAGCCAAACCTTGACGGCTGACTTTTTAAATCTAAACAGAACAGAGGCACGTATAATAGTAGGTCTACTGACGGGACACTGCGGCCTTAGGAAACATCTGAACACCATAGGAATACTTGGAGAACCCGCGGATTGCAGACTCTGCGGTGAAGAGGAAGAAACAGCCTCTCACATAATTTTTGAATGCGACGCCCTGGGAAGAAGGCGCCACAGAATCTTCAGAGAAATCAATCCGGAAACGGGAATGAATCCGAAAAACCTCATAAATAGACTACTGAACCTGATAAAGGACACCAACCTATTCTCGTGAGGAACCACTGACGACAGAGTGATAGGTACAATAGATCCAAGTTGGTCGCAGTGTCACAGGGAGGCCAATCGCTAACCCGGTCTCTTGTTCGTCAGCAAATCAATCAATCAAACAACCCCCCTCCATTTTCTTAGGACAGATTGTGCATCACATTCCCTTTCGCGACCTCAAATATCATTCAGGATATTAATACAGTTTAGAGTGATTTGATGCATATTCATTCATAATCACGACCAAGAGAGTGATAATTGTAAACTGTTTAGGGCTTCTGTGCAATACATGCTGATTTTCACGTTCAACATGCACAGCGTTCGACCGTCATAACCACCTCAGATGTAAACAAAACTCGTCCAGTCTCCAATAAGAACGTGTACAACGAATTAGCACACTTTCGACATTCTCGTTGCGTAATTACAAACCATCCGTTTCAATTGACGAGAGGTAGTGAGCGATCACGATCTGGGATAGACATGAAACTGCAATTATGCCGACGAGCTAAAACGGCAGAGGGAAGAATAAAAAGCGGCGAGAGCAGATGTACAGAGACCCAGATCTGTCCTAAACGACGAGCTCGTGCGATTTCGCGCAAGATAAAAACGTCCATCACTCTATTTCGGAATGGGTTACATCTTCCGCATTTCTGTTTGTTGCTCCACTCGTTTATTTATAAATAATTGGACAGATTCCAGATAGCCAATGAAGAAGTTTGAGGACATTCAAGACTCCGACTCAATGGATGCAGACAGATACAATGATACTTACATGTATAACGTAGCGATTCATAAGTGTGAGCCGATAGGCGACTATAAGACTTGTACCCATAATCAGTCCCATACTGATGAAATCAAGAAAATCACATAGTTCGACAATCACTTCTCGAAATTGATCGCTTCTCTGAGTCGCTACACCAGAAATGAATATGTCTCAATCTTTTAGACAACATATATATTTGTCACATAGCTATGCATAATCCTTGCACATAATTCACCTTTCCTTATCGTTTCTTTTAGCAAAGACTTTACTTAAGACTATTACGCAAAACCAGTCCGATACTAATGAAATTGAGAGTGCTACATTGTTCGTCAATTTCTCCATAAAATTTCGATATGAGTCGCTTTACCAGCGATCAAGTTATCACGATTACAGTAAAAGGAAGAGATGTCTGTCACATACATCAACCATATTAGAAAACTATATAGTCCGCAAGTAATGAAATAAAAAAAATCACATAGTTCGACAATCGCTTCATGAAATTGATCGCTTCTCTGAGTCGCTACAACAGTAAGGAACATGTCTCAGTCTGTCAACTTTTAGACGACAGAGATATTTGTCACATCAGTCATGCATAATCATTGCACATAATGTACCTTTATTCAAAGACTATTATCCAAAATCAGTCACATACTAATGAAATTAAAAGTGCTACATAGTTCGTCAATTTCTACATGAAATTTCTATGAGTCGCTTCGCCAGCGATTAAGTTCTCACAATTACAATAAATGGAAGAGATGTCTGTCACATATATCGACCATATCTATGAAGTCCGCAACCAATGAAATCAAGAAAATCACACAGTTCGACAATAACTTCTTGAAATTGATCGCTTCTCTGAGTCGCTACATCAGAAATAAATATGTCTGTCAGCTCTCAGACGACAGAGATATTTGTGACATCAGCCATGCATAATCCTTGCGAATAAAGTACCTTTCTTTATCGATTCATTCATAAAATACTCTAAAACTATTACCCAAAACCAGTCACATACTAATGAAATTATAGAGTGCTACATATATCGTCAATTCCTCCAGAAACTTTCGACATGAGTCGCTTCACCAGCGATTAAGTTATCAATTATCATCATTACAATAAATAGAATAGTTGTCAGTCACATACAGGGTGTCCCACTAGCGACGCAGCGGACGATATACGCGTAACGGTCTAAGTTTGGCAAAATTTTTTGATGCAGACTTGATGTACTCCAAGAAGAGCACAACCTAAAAATATTTTCGAATATATCGGGTGGCCCACAAAAGAGGAATAGAGGGTGACTTTGTTTTTTCAAATGGGACACCCTATATTCAATGGTGTTTTTCAATTCTCTGAAACTTCCTGCATGCTTTCGTATACTTTTCACATATTTTTATTCGACAGTTTTCGAAAAATTGGCCATTTTGTCAAAAAAAAAAAAATACTTGTAGAGGCTATGTTATCCAATTATATTTCACGAACCATTGCACATACCAGTAACAGCTTTATATGGATTGAAAGACAAGATTTCAAAGTATCCTAGTCAGCTATAATAAAGCATCTCCAGCATATGGAGTGTCCACAAAAAGACTGTGAACATTACGAATTTCAAATCGATTTTTCTTCATTTTTTCAAATGCAATGCATATAATTTTTTTTCATCATTGTAATCACCATTCATTTTACTTCATTTTATGTCAAATTCATGATATTCACATTTTTAACAGAAAAGAATTTTCAATAGCTTTTTCGAAATGTTTCCCTGAAATTTACGGTATACCTTCGAATTCAAATAGTAGATTTGGCTTTTCTGTGGTTAATGAGAACTGTCAAATTATTCCGCTCAGAACGTTTGTTTTTCTATGCTCTCAGAATAAGCATCATTGAAGCTTCAAATCATATTATCATATTATAGCGAAATGAGGAACTGAAAATTTCGATGAATCTACTTAAACATGTGATGAAATCAGTTACTGAAGACAGAAACTTGCTTTCTGTGCCCATTTTTCAAAATACATTTTTGATAATTTTCTGTTTCTACTTGAACAGTCGAATCTCGCAGAAATTTCAGACAAGCTTCAAGCTTGAGAGCTTGAAGATCTGCGTGCGTGCCTGTGAAGAAACTCATGAATATCATTTTTTCAAAGAAAGTTTTATAAGGAAAAGAATTTCGAAACTAGTTTTTTTGTAGCATTCATAATTCGTACATTTTGTGAGTATTCATCCAATCCGTAAAAACTATGATGATATGTATTGAAGCTGCAATGATGTTAATTCTGAATAGAATAATTTGACAGTTCTCAATAACCACAGAAAAGCCAAATCTGCTTTTTGAATTCGGAAGTAAATGTGAACGTGATTACAATGATGAAAAAAAATATATGCATTGCGTTTGAAAAAATGAAGAAAAATCGATTTGAAATTCGTCATGTTTATAGTCTTTTTGTGGACACTCCATATGCTGCAGATGCTTTATTATAGCTGGCTAGGATACTTTGAAATCTTGTCTTTCAATCCATATAAAGCTGTTACTGGTATGTGCAAAGGTTCGTGAAATATAATTGGATAACATAGCCTCTACAAGTATGATTTTTTTGTCAAAATGGCCAATATTTCGAAAACTGTCGAATAAAAATATGCGAAAAGTATACGAAAACATGCAGGAAGTTTCAGAGAATTGAAAAACACTATTGAATATAGGGTGTCCCATTTGAAAAACCAAAGTCACCCTCTATATAGTCCGCAAGCAATGAAATAAAAAAATCACATAGTTCGATAATCACTTCATGAAATTGATCGCTTCTTTGAGTCGCTACACCAGAAATAAATATTCTTAAGCAGAGACGACAGAGATATTTGACACATCAGCCATGCATTCTTTCTCGATTTTTTTGGTAATAATGAACTGATGAGTTCGATATTCATGATTCGTCAATTATTGACTGGTGAAAGATATGTCAGTACTTGCAATAGATAATAAAGCAACCATGCGTATCTCTAACTTCGTTGAGAAGCATCGAAAAAGACTTCACTACGATGCTCTAAGTAGGAAGGAAGACATTGTTGAGACCTTCCATCAATGTTTCGAGTACCGTCTCTCCAAACAGCGCGCTTCGAAAGTAAAAGCCTCCTCGGTGAAATAAAAACGCACTCCGCTTTCTGCATAAGTAACAATCAATGAGTGGAAGATTGCACACAGCGAAACATTTTCAACCGAGCAACGAATTAAAATCAGAATAGTTTCTTGTATGATACCGGTGAATCATTCCACGATACGCAACAATTGACCGGCCTCCACGCTTCCCTGATTCGATGGTTATCGACTTATCGTTTTGAGGTCAACGGAACCGGCCGAAAAGCGGCGCGAGCGTTGTTGGAACAACACAATTCGATCCGTTTGAAGTTTTTTATTGAAACTTGGTTTTTTATATTATTTTGGGATCAAAATTACGAACTAGTCGAGACATTAGGTGCTCTGGTCGTGTAGCCGAGAGAAGGAGACCATGAATGAAAGTTTTCTCTTTCCCTACACAGAATTTCTAAAACTGGTGGAACATTGAATGTGAACTTACCACTCTTTTCATTGTCAGAGTCGAAATCTTGTAAAGGTGAGGATTCGCGTACACAAGACATCAAACTGAGAGGTCCAGCCCCTGAATGTGTGCTGACTGCAGCCGAAGACATCTGAAAAAAAAGTTAATTTTTCTGAAAAACAGTTTGCTGAGACATATATCATACATAAGGTCCACCAAGGTCACGCTGTATGCCCAGGAGTGGACAGTTAGAAGCTGTTGAAGATCTCATAATGACAAAAGTAACCCTGTTTTTCTCTTAAAACGTGACCCATTGTTCGTTAAGCGGTGCCTGTGGGAGCAACCCGACCTTCCCTCAGTCAGGGTCAGGGTCGTATCCCATCGATCCGAGATTTTCCGGACGCACAGCATCCGTCGGGGTGCGCGGGGGACCCATCGAGCACGTGTACGACAGGATTCGGAAAATTTGTCCTCGCCGGCTCGCGGAACAGTGAAGTTAGATTGAGGCAACCCACGCGAGAAAAACGAAGAATGAGTTCGATTACCGTGGGCCCATTATGGGGTTTCATGCGGGAGAGTTTTAATGAAAGCCCATTTTCTGTTAGTTTCATCCCATTGATATTGTCAGCACCGCCAATGCTGTTGCGAAGTTCCGCAACGGAATAATTGTAACTCTTCATCTGCCATTGTATCTTTCGCGTGAAATTGTAGCTTCCTTAGTATAGCACTTCTATGTGATAATCTACCGCCGCCGGAATTTCCGCTTAAGATTGTACCTTCACAACTGCGGAATTTCCGCTTGATTGTACCTTAAGAACTGCGGAATTTCAGCTTAAGATTGTACCTCCGCAACTGCGGAATTTCCTCTGAAGATTGGATCTCCACAACTGCGGAATATCAAGTCAAGATTGTAACTCCACAATTAGGGAATTTCAGATGAAGATTGTTTATTCGCATCTGCTGAATTTCAGCTTGAGACTGTAACTCGACAACTATGGAATCTCAACTTGGATTGTACCCCTGCAACTGCGTAATTTCCGCTTGAGATAGTACTTCCGCAACTGCGGAATATCCGCTTAGGATTGTACCTTCCCAACTGCGTTATTACCGCTTAAGATTGTAACTCCGGAACTGCAGAATTACAGCTTAAGATTTTAACTCCACAACTAGAGAATTTCAGCTAAAGATTGTATCCAGACAACTACGGAATATCAGATAAAGATTATACCTTCACAACTGCGAAATTTCCGCTTTAGACTGAACCTCCGCAATTGTGTAATTTCCGTCTAAGATTTTAGCTTCATAATTGGGGAATTGTATGTAGGCAACTACGGAATTTCAGCTTAAGATTATACCTCCACAACTGCGGAATTTCCGCTTAAGATTGTACCTTCACAATTGGGGAATATACGCTTAAGATCGTACCTTCACAATTCGGGAATTTCCGCTTGAGATTATAACTTCAAAACTGGGGAATTTCCACTCAAGATTGTACCTTCACAACTGCGGAATATACGCTTGAGGTTGTACTCCGCAACTGCGTAATTTCAGCTGAACATTGTAACTCGACAACTAGGGAATTTCAGCTAAGGATTGTACCTTGACAACTACTGAATTTCAGCTAAAGATTTAACCAAGCAACTACGGAATATCAGCTGAAGATTATACCTCTACAACTGCGGAACATCCGCTTATGATTGTACTACGTAACTGCGGGATTTCAGCTTAACATTGTAACTCGACAACTAGGGAACTTCAGCTAAAGATTGTACCTAGACAACTACTGAATTTCAGCTTGAGATTGTACCCAGACAACTACGGAGTTTCAGCTAAAGATTATACCTCCACAACTGCGGAATTTCCGCTTAAGCTTGTACCTCCACAATTGGGGAATATCCGCTTAAGATCGTACTTTCACAATTCGGGAATTTCCGCTTAAGATTACAACTTCAAAACTGGGGAATTTCCACTCAAGATTGTACCTTCACAACTGCGGAATATACGCTTAAGATTGTACTCCGCAACTGCGGAATTTCAGCTTAACATTGTACCTCGACAAGTAGGGAATTTCAGCTGAAGATTGTACCTTGACAACTACTGACTTCCAGCTAAAGATTGTACCCAGACAACTACGGAATATCAGCTAAAGATTATACCTCCACAACTGCTGCACATCCGCTTAAGATTGTTCTACGCAACGGCAGAATTTCAGCTTAAAATTGTAAATCGACAACTAGGGAACTTCAGCTAAAGATTGTACCTAGACAACTACTGAATTTCAGCTTGAGATTAAACCCAGACAACTACGGAATTTCAGCTAAAGATTATACCTCCACAACTGCGGAATTTCCGCTTAAGCTTGTACCTCTACAATTGGGGAATATCCGCTTAAGATCGAACCTTCAAAATTCGGGAATTTCCGCTTAATGTGGGCGTTCAATGTAGTGTGTTTTTATTTCAAGTTGATTTCGAAAACGTTTTCACTTTGAGAACTGAAATTTTGTGGGTGAACTCAGAAAGCATTAGGGTTCTTGTTGAAATAATTTTAATCGATTTCATTCCGACAGTTAATTTTTTTTCTTTCAAAAATAAAAGAAAATGCTTCTGTTTTTTTTCAACAGAAAGACCCATGAAAATAGTTCAACTTCCGATTAAAAGTGAATCTACTGATAATTTCGTTCAGAAGATCAACTTGAAATACGGAATTGGCAAAAAATGGCCAAATTCAAATTTGGGCGGGAAAAAATTCCTGCTTTACCTACAAATTGACTTATTTCATAGTTCGGCAATTTTCGGATAGAGAGCGCCATTGTACATTTCATTCATAACGATATAGATATTCATAGAACTTATAGTGATAATGTAAATTCTATGGAGATATTTCATAAAATGCACGGTGGCGCCTCTATCGGAGGAGATTTCCTACTCGCTTTAAACGCCGACCTTAAGATTATAACTTCAAATTTGGGGAATTTCCACTCAAGATTGTACCTTCACAACATACTTCACAATATACGCTTAAGATTGTACTCCGCAACTGCGGAATTTCAGCCTAACATTGTCACTCGACAACTAGGGAATTTCAGCTAAAGATTGTACCTTGACAGTTGACAACTACTGAATTTCAGCTGAAGATTGTACACAGACAACTACGGAATATCAGCTAAAGATTATACCTCCACAACTGCGGAACATCCGCTTAAGATTGTACTACGCAACGGTGGAATTTCAGCTTAAAATTGTAAATCGACAACAAGGGAACTTCAGCTAAAGCTTGTACCTAGACAACTACTGAATTTAAGCTTGAGATTATACCCAGACAACTACGAAATTTCAGTTGAAGGTCATACCTCCACAACTGCGGAATATCCGCTTAAGATTGTACTCCGCAACTGCGGAATTTCCGCTTAAGATTGTACCTTCACAATTGGGGAATATCCGCTTGAGATCGTCCTTCACAATTCGGGAATTTCCGCTCAAGATTAAAACTTCAAAACTGAGGAATTTCCACTCACGATTGTACCTCCACAACTGCGGAATATCCGCTTAAGATTGTAATCCGCAACTGCGGAATTTGTAACTCGACAACTAGGAAATTTTACCTGAAGATTGTACCTAGACAACTACTGAATTTCAGCTTAAGATTGTACCCAGACAACTATAGGATTTCAGCTGAAGATTAAACCTCCACAACTGCGGAATATCCGCTTAAGATTGTGCTCCGCAACTGCGGAATTTCAGCTTGAGATTGTACCCTCACAATTCGGGAATTTCCGGCTAAGATTGTACCTTCAAAACTGGGGAATTTCCACTCAAGATTGTACCTCCTCAACTGCGGAATATCCGCTTAAGATTGTACTGTGCAGTTTGTAAAGTTTCAGCTTAACATTGTAACTCCACAACTACGGAATTTCAGCTTAATATTGAACATTCGACCAGTTCAACCAGTGTATAACCGAAGTTCTGTAAGTACCAAAGTTTCATTTGAACTTGTAAATCTGCGGAACTTCCGCGCATAATTGAATTGTCTCTATTGCGGAACTTTTTAGGTTTTCTTCAAGTAATTTTGTATCGACTTCACATTGACACAATCTAGTGTTAATCATTACGAAAGGAAGGAACATGCAAATCTTCCCAACAAAAGCGCATCACCAATTCTCAGCTGGACGGATCGTGCCGGAGATATACGCAATGAATAAATCATCAGGAAACAGCAATTCCATCAACTGAGTTGTATGCGAAAACATTGTGTTCCTACGATCCTGGCTAATTTCTGCGGAGGCTGACCTTGCAGTTATATCAATAACGACTTGAGATTTGCAAGATAGGAACGTTGTCAGACTACATAAACGGGGACATATAAGCTTGCGTGCTCGGAATTGGTTAGTTTGCTGAAATGTGTGCCTCTAACGGTAATCGAATATGAGAATCATTGGTGCCCATTGTCTGCAGACTGTTCTTAGAAGGCCCATTGGTATTCGGTCTCGATTCAACACGGATGGCTCCATGGACCATGGAGGATGACGCACATGATATTATTTTATTTTGGAGCGAACACTAACTAAAAAACATTCAGCTTTGGGCGCCAACTGATGGACCCCATGTACAGCGAGAAAATAAAACGAAGAGTTCTTTATTCCATTAATTGGATTCGCGAATACCAATTCCTTGAATTGGTATACCAATTCCTTCAATTGGTATATACTGATATACGTTTTGTGAGCTTTATTCATTCAATAACACTCAGTAGCCACTTCAAAAATACTCGAGACTAGTCAGCAATAACAATTTCACCCCTCTGTTTATCCCCCAGAGCTGAAACTTTTGTACTTTCATGTATGTGAGTTGAAACCAATTGGTCCCCGTTTGTCGAAGGCCCTTGATTCACTCAACACTCTCAATAGTTTCCCAGTTTCCATGAAAACTGGACCCCAACAGGCCATATGGCCCCTGAACCCGAATTAGTCATATAAATAAGAATTACTCACATCGCCGGATCGATATAGTAGTCGTCCTCGGCGTCTAAACCACAACCTTTCACTTTTCATCCACCGTTTTTGAAGCGGGAAGCCAGGCGCTGTTCAGGTTCCCGTAGGAATTCCCTAAAAAAGCTGTTAACGTTTCAATTCCGTGAAAGAGAGTTTTCGAGAATTTGTTTTTTACACCTTCGCGTTGTCATCCGGTGGGTATTCTATCTTGGGTCTCAGAGACTCCGTATTATGTATGGCATTTTAAAATTTCAGGCATAGTTGATGGCAAAGGTTATACGAGAAGAACATGTATGAAATATTGAGGCAGATTCCGCGTAAACGCCTGTAAAAGGTGAATTTCTCATAATTGGGCGTCAGCCACCAGCAGCGTTAAAAAAAGCGCTTTTTTGGGGCTTCGTATACTTATCTTTCTGTGTAACCTCTTATTGCAAAACCCTTCACCTTCTTTCTTGATGGTTTTGTTCATTATCGGAATTTTTCGAAATCATTCTACTTGCTCTTATACAATGTCTCTAAAATATCTTTGTTTGTCGTTGATCCTCATTCGAAAGAGTGACAGGTCAGCAACTCATTCTCCCAAGAAAGAAATATAAACAAAAGCAGGCGTCATAAGAAACGGAACATTGGGACAACCATAAATGTGGACTTCACTCTGTACAAATCCCTTGTACACCTGTCATCAATGGGTTCAGGTATACCGGAAGTTACCCCGATGAAGGACGTTTTGCAATTGTAAAATTTAGCGAAATATGTTTATCTGAATGGAAAAATATCTAAGATAACAGCAGTGCAATATTTGATTTAGATTTTTAGGGTTTGGCAGTAACAATGCAAGCGTTATCTGAATATTGAGCAAACAAACCGCAGATAAGCAACAGAGATATTGATTCGGAAATATTGCACACTCGCCAACTACCTTGATGAAATACTCAGAAAACGTCAGTAACAATTTCAAATCTTTGTTCGAGAAACAACAATATTTTTATATTAACAAGTTTATCCACTGTGGTCAGTTAAAATATTCAAATAATACAAACAGCGTCGTATGTATAATTGGCGAGTTTCTAAGGCGCCATTGTGAGTTATTCAAAACAACAGAACGCATTCTCAAAATGTTAAATTATGACAGATCTAATACAAAAGTAAACCACTGGATCATGCTGCCATCTGTGGACAGTAGTGACAAGTAGGTTTCTGCCTTGATATTACGTCATCAGTGCCACATAACCCAACTCACGATAGCAATGTAAAATTATCTTGGACAGCTGACACAGACTTGTAAACTTGTCGAAATACTACCCTAATTTCAATCTCAATATTGGAAGCTTTAGTGTTCTCAGTTGGGTTGTCAATATGATATTCGAAGAACTGAATTTGACCTATTTGTACATCAATCATTGGAAATATTTTCGTATTTTCTTCGGAATGACTAAACCACATTTCATGAGGCTTCAACAGTTGGAAAATGGAGTTTTCGGGGAAGGATTTAAACTACTCTGATTCTCTATTATGTAAAAAGCCTTAAGGTAGGCGAAATTGCAGATGATATGATTCATAATGTTAAAAAACTCCTCTGACCACAAAATTCTCACTCCATTATGTGCTAATTAAATTTTCACCTAGTTCAAACTCGCGTAATCTCCGATATGCAACCTAATGAAGAGATTACTCTGTTACGTCATTGCAGATCGAACACCGTTGTTCCATTTTCTCATGGAATCTAGGTCAATAATGACGAATTCGACAAATAAACCGACTACCGGCATCATCTCTAAATACTGAAAGATTCAGAAGTCGATAAGTAGATTTACGAGCGCTAAAATACCCATTAGAATTAATTTGATGGGGATATCGCTAAAAGCGTTCGATGAATCTTTGATCTTTATTCACGGAGAACATTGATGAATTGGAGCAATAATGAATTAATTTCAATACCTCCTATTTCATATTTGATCATGATATTTTTCGTGTAGTACCACGTGCTTCAAAGAATAAGAACCGAATATTCAGTGCAAAACGCTTTATGGTCAAAACATCACGACTAAGCGGGCCATGGAGAGCTAACTCAATTCATCATAAATTCCAATCATGTAAATCAAGGATTTTCCAATAAGAGGTATTATTTCATTCAAAGAAAAATGCCATGTTTTTAGATAAATTATCGGATGTTCATCTTTTCTATATATAAAAGAAAGATGGTGGTTACACCATTTATAACTCGAGATCGGATGGACTGTTTGTTATGGAACTTAGTTTATGGATTCGTCTTCGGTCTGGTTACTAGAAAATACATTGAAACTTTGTAAAAATCGATGAAAATTTTACTTATACAGGAAATGCTTTTCCTTCCTTTGAGTAAGGCCACTAGGTGTCGTTACAGTTACAGTTACGCTACAGCTTATTCGTAGGAGCTTATTGGGTATTCACCCCGTGGAATGTCGATGTAAACATATAGTGTGTAATTTGGCTTGCCTCCAACTCTGCGCTGTTCACCAAAACCAAAATGTCATAGCGTAGGAGTACAGATCTCTATGATGATTAGATTTCGCTGAGATATGGAAGAAGTTTCGTTCTTACAACTTCAGGCGGCGCTATTCACACATTATGACTGATTATTATTAGTTATTTTCACAGATTTATATATTCAAAATAACGTAATCGGTAAGGTACTATATTTGATATTATCACCATTAGATGGCGATGCATATACAATTACTGTATATATCACAGTGAATTTTTATCGGAATTTCAAGTAAATCGGATTTTGGCGATCAGTTTCAATCGTGAATTGTCCATTCTCCTCTTTTCTCTTAATTTTTGAAATGTTTTTGAATTCAGCTTCAATTTTCATTGGTTCATTGCCCATATTGAAATTATGAAATGACACGTATATGACATTGTGGCGCCGCACAGTGGGGCAGAATACCTTGAAACCTGGCATTAAATATTTAGGTGTTTGTTCAGTTTAAAAATACAATACATAATTATTTTATATGTTAATTTGTAAAGATTAAAGTCATTTTGGATCCTACAAATATTTATTAACATATGAATTAATGTAATCACACATCATAACACAATTAAAGACCTTTTGGATGATGATTTCGATTCATTATTCGGATAAATCGGGAACACTGGAATATTCTGATGACTCCAAGTCTTCTTCTCAAATCCTGTAGTGGGACGCTAGCCAAGGGCGGATATAGCTGTTTTTCATGGGAGGGTTAAGAACGATCTGGAGGGAGGGTAAAAACGATTGAAAACCAGGTACACAATGTATGAAATATTGTATGTGCACCACCTTTTTCTAAGGTCTTCGATAATCATTGGAGGGGTAGTTACCCCTCGTACACCCACACCCAAGTTATTTATTGCATGCACGAAGAATTTTGAGGCATGTACTCACCTTAGACTGACCTTAGGCTCATCTTTGTTGCATGTCAATACAGATACGTGAGTCGTATCCTTAAGTTCTTAAGTTTTAAACCGTTTTGTTTTCTCATCTCTACAGTCATTCTTTTTCTTAATTTTGGAAACGCACCACCATTCTTCGTGCTTTTGTGTAACGAGAATCATACTCTGTCTTCAAATATAATTTTTTTTCAGAAGCTCCTTCTCCTGCTTTGCATTATATTTCGTACGTTTTTTTCATTTCGTCGTTCAAATAATCAATTTTTTTTTTCAATTTAACTGTTTCCGCAATTCCTCATTATATCTATGAGCTCTTTTCCTTTAAAAATCATTGCGCTCGAAGTCGTTACTAAAGGAGAAATAAATTTTAAAGAAATAATCGATTATCAATGAGTGCCCACCTCGCTGTCTAAAATTGATTTTTCTGAAAAAAGGCAGAATATGGGCAACAAATTTTCATGATTCTGAAATGAGCATGGATCAAGCTTCGCAGAAATGTAAATATCAAACTTTGGACGGCCTTGGAACATAACTGAAAACCTTCATGATTCTGAGAATACGATAAAAATTTAAAGATTCAATCATAGACAACATCAACAAGAATTAATTATTATTCTATGTACGTTTTTATTCATCCAAAGTTTTTAAATTATCTACACATATCTGAACTTGAAGCTGCCATAAAAAAAACTCGTAACAATAGTGATCTGTTAACAGAGTGACGTTGTAAAACTACAACAATTACGGAAAAATTTTGCAGGCGTCTCGACTTGGCCAAAAAATTGCTACAAAGAAGAGCTGTCGGGAGCGCCGTGGGGATCAGGAAGGGTTAGTATTGTGCTTTTTTGTCGCTCACGTTAGTGATCTGTCGCTTCTACAAATGGCGGTATGAAAATATGCATTTTCAATTTTTGATTTAATGCCAGGTTTCAAGGCATTCTGCCCCACTGTGCGCCGCAACGAAACAGTCCTAATATTTTCGATTTAGTCGATGTCAATGCATTCAAAAATTGACATTGCATACACCATGTCTTTAGACATCTTAAGCAAGTCTCATATAATTATTAATTAAATTATAATGTAAATTCTATAGTAAATTGAGTTGCCTGCAACTCTGTGCTGTGGGCCAAAACAAAAATGTCTTAGTCAAGAAGAAAAATAAGAAAACCTCCTAAAGTATTTGTATTCTGTGAAGTGAAGTTAAAGTACCATTGACAAAGTATGTATTTCAACTCGAATTTTCAGCGTATTGGCAGAACTGAAGTGGTAGTGATCGAGTGATCAGAGGCAATTCATCATGGGAACTATTTCTCATCCATATTATCCGAGATAGGTACTACAATGAGAGAACTCTAAAGCATTTAAAACAAAATGTTATATGTCCAACAATTAGATACCGTTTGAATAAAGAGAATTTTTCCGTGCAAATAACAATGGTACTGAAATTTTGTATATTTTGCCTCCTGCTTGAAAAAATAGCAATGATTAGTTTATACAACTTTAACGGTGATCCGAGCCTGATCTAGAATCAACTCGATTTGACAGTTCGAAAATCAGAGAACCAAGCCGTTGATCTCCGATCACCGGCGATTACGATTTGTGAAATTCACCGTAAGTATCATTTAGGCGAAACAAAGTTCGCCGGGCTAGCTAGTTTTATTATAAAGAAGACATTTACCGAAATAACGGGTTATTCAAAATAACACCTTTTATTGAAAACCCCTTTATAAAAGGTGTTCCATTTGAAATGAAGAGGTTGAGGTCCATTTCCTCATTCAAAAACTGATGTAAACAAATTTTGAGAAAACAATGGTACCAATAGTTTCTCATTCACAGATATACAGTGCGCGTCAAAATTATGGAACAAATTCAGAAGAAAAATATTTGGCAACAAAATCCTGAAACAGGTCAATTTTTGCTTCACTTTTACCATTTTTCATGCATTTTTGAAGGTTTTTTTTTGCACCCTGTGCCATCACCATCAACCTTCTAAATAATATTTTTGGCTATAGGTCTTTGTATCTTCTTTACAGGCGTGCCGAAATTTTCAAGAATTTTTTTTTTTTTAATCAGTTAGTTCAAAGAGGTTTTCAGTATGTGCACTTTGTCATGGCTCTTCTTTGAATTGAAACATTTTATCAAAAAGTTTCAACTTCAGTAGAAACTTACTAATAACATACCTACTTAAGATCATAACTGAAGCGCAGTCTTTCAAACATTCTAATTTTTCACGTGAAGGGATTGAAACTTGAGCATGAACAAAACTGTAATGGTCGACTTTCATTCGGTGACCATCAGGATCAGGTACCATCGTCTCAAAGTGAATGAGCGAGCCATGACAAAGTGAACATACTGAAAACCACTTTGAATTGAACTTACAAATTTTTCAAAAAAAAATTCTGTAAAGAAGATACAAAACCTTGCCAAAAAAGTACCACATGACCCACTTTCCCTATTGAAAAAATTTAAAGGGTTCATGGGGATGACACAGGGTGCAACAAAAATCCATCAAAAATGTATAAAAATTTGGTAAAAGTGAAACAAAAATTGACCTGTTTCAGGATTATGTTGCCAAATATTTTTCTTCTGAGAAAATGAATTTGTTCCATAATTTTGACGTGCACTCGTCTACCTATAGAAGCCATAATCTGCCAGAATTGCTATATTTCAGAGGAAATCAGCGGTCAGTGCGTCTCAACCTCTTCTGTTCACCGTATGACGAACGTCCATTGTTCATAAGAAATTATTCATTACCAATTACAGCGGTATCTTATCTTTTCGCAGATAAGTGAAAAATCTGAATAAGCTTATTAGTCGAGCTCTGATTGAAACATTTAAAATTGAAATTATGCCGATGGAATTATCGCAACGGAGTGTAAGTATTAAATTAACCCAGTTTTCGAAATTCTTTCGGTTTCGTGGATGTCGATAATTTCACACTCATTTTTGTGTCGAATTGGGCAACGAAAATAATAACGAATACAGGAGCTCGATGAAGTTGTCGATCGAGTTACGGATTTGGTAATACAGGGTGTTTGGTAATTCGACGTGAACCTTGGAAAGGGATATACTAGACGTCATTTGCAGTGAATTGCGTCGAGTAAAGCATGGTCCGAAAATCTATGGTTACGAAGATATGGCGATTTTTCAACTTTTTTGAAATTTTCTGCTTCGTTATCCAAAATAATTGATTTTGTAAAAACTTCTCGACTCTAAATGTTCAATGAATATTTTTTTCAAAGCTGAGGAGACGGTCCAATTTTCTTGCGAAAAGTATTCACTAAAAATTCAGATAACCCAAGATATACAGGATCATAAATGGCTGCACCTGTTTTCCTCATAAAATCTTGATAAAACAATTGAGAATTACTCGAGAAAAGTATTATGAACTTGGTGTACAAATAAAAGGAAAAACTTCCCCGTTTCATCAGCTTTCCAAAAAGGTACATATGTCAATAATTCCTTCATGCAATCAACAAATATGGCCGGAAAACCAAGCAGACAACAGACTTTTTCTAGTCATTTAGTGATCGAACCATGGCCCGCTTACGGCTTACGAATCACGCCGAGTGAAATAAAGGATAATAGGAGATCTGAATGACTCGAAAAAGTCTGTTGTCTCCTTGGTTTTCCGGCCAAATTTTCTGATTGCATGAAGGAATTATTGACATATGTACCTTTTTGGAAAGCTGATGAAACGGGGAAGTTTTTCTTGACATTTGTACACCAAGTTCATAATACTTTTTTCAAGTAATTCTCAATTGTTTCATCAAGATTTAATGAGGAAAACAGGTGCAGCCATTTATGACCCTGTATATCTCGGGTTATCTGAATTTTTAGTGAATACTATTTCGCAAGAAATGAGGACCATCTCCTCAGCTTTGAAAAAAATATTCATTGGACATTGAGAGTCGAGTAGTTATCACAAAATTAATTGTTTTTTATAACGAAGCAGAAACTTTCAAAAAAGGTGAAAAATCGCGATATCTTCGTAACCATAGATTTTCGGACCAGGCTTCACTCGACACAATTCACTGCAAATGACGTCTAGTATATCCCTTTTCAAGGTTCACGTCGAATTACCAAACACCCTGTATACATACTAACTGACAAAGAAACTGTAACATTTAGAAGGCGCTGTTTAAATTTAAATATTTTTTGTAAAACATAGATAGTATCGCAAGGAGTGAATGGTTAAATGTGGAGAAAAAAATGGTGGAGGTTTTTTCATTTTTTGTTAACAATGGTAGTCGTTCTTTGCAAATATTTTTAACTAGCTGACCCGGCAAACTTTGTTTCGCCTTAATGATACTCACGGTGAATTTCACAAATCGTAATCACCGGTGATCGGAGATAAACGGCTCGGTTCTCTGATTTTTGAACTGTCAAATCGAGTTGATGCTAGATCAAGCTCCGATCACCGGTGATTGCGCTTTGTGAAACCTACCGTTAAAGTTGTATAAACTCATCATCGTTATTTTTTCAAGCGGAGATAAATTAGACAAAATATACAAAATTTTAGTACCGTTGTTATTCGCACGAAAAGAATTCTCTTTATTTAAGCGGTATCTGCTTTGTGACTGTTAATAGCACTAGTATAAGCCATATTATACCTTTCCTCAGAAATAATATGAATCAAAATGTCAAGAATATGAACACAAATTATTGCTTGAAAGAACTATCGACTATTAACACAACCCGTTCACCAGAATGCATTCAAATATTGAAATAACTAATAAATATTAGAACTTATTATGTGAATAGCGCTTTAAGAAAAAAGGAAACTTTTCTAATATTCTCAATGTTGGCTAATCAAAATCTAATTAGTGCTCACATCATTATTTCAAACATCTTGGTGATCAGCTGAAAATAATCCGTAAACATCTCAGTTGGTGGAGCAGCGAGAGTTCCATGTTTCCATGGTTATGAGCTGTCACACAGAAACAGAAACGCCTTTAGTCTTCATTTGAGGTAACATGAAAGCGCTGCGTTACCTTCAATAAATAGTGGAGCCATATGTTCTCCCTTACCCCGGCTCGAGAATCCAATATTTCAGCAAGATAATGCTCGACCTCATGTTGCCAGAGTTAGTTCAAACTCTTTTGAAGCGATCCATGTGGATTTTTTGCCATGGCCGCCCAGATCCCCCGATCTTTCGCCCATAGGGCATGTTTGGGACATCATGGGCAGAAGGCCTGGAAACTTACCCCAGCCCCACGGTCCTTGGCGGCTCCCAGACATGAAGTAGGTACAGGAGCTTGGGATAGTATCCAGGGCCGATCCTAGGGTGTTGGCCACCCGCGTGCAGAATCCTTATGTGCCGCCCCAAAGACAAAAAATATATCTTTTTTAGACATATATCTATAAAAAAATCTTCAATGGGCATCCTTTTATTGTTAGGAAAAAACTGTATATATTTGATTTAAGGGAGGGGATAACCCCGTTACTTTTCCCGTAAATATTTTGATGATCCCTCTGCCCTCCGACATCTTCTCTAAAGATTTTTATGTTATCTTACACAATAAGAATGCAATTTTCATACACGCATATATATTTTTAATACTACTGTATTCGTGTACTAGATGATGTATCATGTACTAGATACATGATACATCCATTTCAACAAAATAAAAAATAATCGATAAAGAAATATGTGATACCTATAGGAAAGTAAAACGAACTGAATACTAAAAAAAAACAAACTTGATATGTCACGAAATATGTGTACAAACAGAAAATAAAGTTTTTATTCATTGATTTCATCTAAATAAAAAAACACAAACAAACAAACTAATATATAACAAAAAGTGTGAATACGAAGAGGAACAGTCTTTTATTCAGTCCGTAATGACTACTGACTAGTATGTATAAACAGGTACCTATAAAATAACTTTCCTAGCTTTTTGAGAAGCTAATAAATCAATAGTTTCGCTCATATCAATTATTTCCGATATTTAAGATTCAATAGAGATAATGGCCAAATTTGAGAATCTCTCCTGAGACATAATATTGCTTCTCAAGTAATCTTTAATTATTTTTAATTTACTGAAACTCCTTTCTCCTGAAGTAACAGAGACAGGCAATGTTAATAAAAATTTTATGGATAATGTGAAATTGGAAAAACAAGAAACCAAATCATTTTTAACAATCATTTCCAATATTTCATGATAATAAATTAAATTTTCGGAGGAAAATCCTTTGAAAAGATCAAAATAAAAGAATATAGCAACTAGCAACAACATAATTTGTTAATAGTTCAATGGCTTGATATATGTGTAGAAGATTTCACTCAAGCCCATCTCTATTGAACAAACTAAATAACAACGCCACATTCCAACTGCAGCGACCCGCGACCTTCTAAAATTTGAAAAACAGTATAAAAATATTGGGTTTCGAGTTGATCTAAAAATTTCATTGACACTTGGGCTATATAAACTTTTTTGCAATAGAAAACACTTTCCACACAATTTGTTCGTTAGTATGTAACAGGTAACAGGAGGATTATTATTAATTTTCACACGGAAGAGACCGGAATCCAGAACTGTGGCATCGAGAAATAAACATATGAACTATGAAGCTATGGCAGTTCTGCAGAAAGCATCATTACAAACCATAATAATTGCACCCCAGCCGTTTTCGTTTTTACGACAACGCGATTGATTCTTTTCCAACATCTGGTAATTTTTACCAATCCTAGACATTCCTATTTCGAGACCCTATCGATACCGCGGTAATTGCTCTCAGATGGTAGTTTTTTCGATCGTTGTATCACGTTCTTCTGAAGCAAGCATTCTTTTGTTACTTTCTGTCGGTGAAGGGGAACAAGGAATATTTGATTTGACAAGATTGAAAAATTCAGTTTCATTCAATTTTTTTCTCATCCAATTCAACATTGGATGATTAGAGTTGGAAAGTAATAATCAATAATTAAAAAAAAAACTTTTTGAGATTTGTTGAGAATCATATTTTTTACAAACTAACATGAAAATATGGCGGCCTGCAGCCGCCCATGAGTTTGGCCGCCCGCGTGCGGGGCACGCGCTGCACACCTGCTAGGATCGGCCCTGATAGTATCCCCCAAGAAGAAAGAGACCATCTTATTGCATCAATGCCAAGACGTGTTGGGGAGTGTATGGATAATAACGGCAGACAATGTTAACAAATTTATTGAAAAAAATTGTAAACCCTTCGTGTTTTTCTCCAAATTTTAATTATTTACACTTTGCTGTACTATCTATGTTTTCCCAAAAAAAAATAAAATTCAAACAGCTCCTTCTGGGTCTCGTTCTGGGTGTTGCAGTTTCTTCGCCAGTTAGTATATATTTCTTTCTCTTTCCACAAAAATGTTCAAGCTTATTTGAAACCCGATTTTGTGAGAAGGTTACAGTTTTGATCGGAAACAGATAGCGAATACTCTGTAGCAACATCATCAACCTAATCCTCAATATCTGCCGTTATCGATTGAACCTAATGGTCCTAATTAACGATTCTCGTAATTTATGGAAGCATTTTAACAGCCAGACGCAGTCCATTAAGGTCTACTCGGTGCTCGACGGAGCGTTAACCCAAAATCTAATTGTCGCAAAAAACGAAATGGAAAAGAGTCCAAAAGAGCCAACACAAATAAACAGCCAGAAAAACTCGCATCGCAACACCTTCATTACGGAAAGTAATTACGGCCGAAACAGCGAAGCGTCTGAAAGAGTACGTGAACACAAAAGCATGAAAACAAAGGTGTACGTCAGCATTCAGGAAAAATTAACCGGCAGCAACGGATACAGACATACAGAGAGGATTGGAGGAGCAGATGAATCATCGGACAGTTCTGAAACCGGAAAGGAGGTGTTGTCGTTCCCTGTCTTAACTCGAGGAATTCAGGATGATGGTACTCGAATACTTGCTTTCTGCAGATACAATCGGCAGAAGTGATTCAGGGCAATTGGAACGATCGTCGGAACAGTATATGCAATGTTTGCAGAAGGTCATACATTCTTTATGCTCAAAAGTACCTGGAAATGGTCAATAAACAACAATTTTTGATAGAGCTGAGTCCTCAAAAGCTTTCTGCAACGTTTTGACCGAAATAGAATACAAAAATTCGTCTGCAATTGCAGCACAGAACTAGAAACAAACTCCTTGCTCAACAGAATGACATATTCATTTACGACAAACCACGAAAACTTGGCTCATGTAAACAGCTTTTAAACAAATATACTGCTCCACAAGAGTTAGGGATATCGTATTCAATCGTTTTTAAAAGTATGTAATCTTCGAGAAAATCGCTGTAAAATCATTTAAAACTCAATACCAACTTGAATCGATCCAACAAAAATCAGTATGAGACATTTCGTCAATCTGGTCGCCTTTTTTCTGAAGTTTGGTTCTTTGCATATGCTCCATGAATGTTCTTATTCTGAAATGAAGTCAGTTTATCAACGGCTTCGATTTGAAACGAGTTTTTTGAAAAGCCAAGACGTAAATTAACAAACGCTGCGGCTAATAGGGCTATCGGAATGCTACAGGGTGGCCTAACTCAGGTTGTTGTAGCGGAAAGGCTCCAAGTCAGCCAAAGTGTGATATCTCGACTTTGGAATAGGTTCAAGGAGACAGGTTCCGTGTTGGAAACACCAAGGCTTGGTGGGCGACGAAAAACAGCACCTGCTCAGGATCGTTTCATCACCGTTTCGGTGAGAAGAAACCCTACATCTACGTGTAGAATACTACGGAATACTCTTCAAAATGCAGATGGGGTCCAAGTTTCCATCGAAACCATCAGACGACGTTTGAGAGAGGAGAATGTAGGTTCTAGACGTCCATTAAGAGGAGTTCCATTAACACGTGACCATAAGCGTCAAAGTCTGGAATGGGCAAGGCAACATATCAATTGGAACGATCACTGGCGTAATGTCTTTTTCACTGATGGATCTGGATGGACGCTTTTCAGATTCTCGAAGAATAAGGGTATGGACAATCCCACGCATACCCCGTAATCGTCGCTATGTCCAAGAAGTCCATCCATTCCGAGGGGGTAGTGTTATGGTATGGGCCGGGATATGTTTCAACGGGCACACAGATCTACACATTTGTCCTGGGAATATGACCGCCTTACACTATAGGGAGCATGTCATTGACAATGCTGTGCCAAATTTTCACGCTGCTATTGGTGAAACTTTTCAATTTCTAGACGATATTGCTAGACCGTACCGTGCAGCCATAGTTGAGAATGCGCGCGAGGAGCTTGGTATTCCACATTTACCAATACCTCCGCACTCACCAGATTTGAATTGCATTGAACATGCATGGGATATTGTCCATAGAAGATTAGATAATCATCAACCTACCCCAGAATCCTTAAATGATCTGAGAGAACTTCTGCCCCGTTTAAGGAACCAAATTCCTCAAGAAATGTTCAACAACCTCGTGTGTAGTATGCAAAGAAGATGTCAAGCTGTTATTGATGCCCGTGGAGGCCATACATTGTATTGATAGTCTTAAAATGCTTGAATTCCCTGGGAATAAAATTTCGTTATTTGACTCGATTTTTCTTAACCACCCTGTATACGCTGCAGACTTACAGGCTAAAATTAATTTGCAACTTGAAATCATATAAATATGAATTTTCATCACAAAAATCTAATTTTAAATATATTTTTTTGCAATTTAAGTCAATTTCCCTAACTCGTATGGAGCAGTTTACTTATGATATGATCCCGCTCAAATTTGATAAATTTATCAGACTACCAGCAAGAAAATAACCGGAATCGTTCACAGCGGTTCATTTGAATTACAATTTGCCGTTATTTTTCAACAGAGTTTCTAAATTAACAGTAATCTTATTTGCTTGATGACTACAAAAAGTATTCACGAAATTGTTGTAATGTTGATTACAATGTGCTAAAAATAAAAGCACGTGGTTTAACTTAAGAGTGCGACAATTCACCTTTTGAACCCACTGGCGGATCCAGGAGGGTGCCATGGGCGCTATGCCCCCCACCTAGGAACTCAAAATTGACAATAATCCCTTTATATGAGTTCAATCCATCTTTGAATGTCAAAATAACAGGTTTTATTGGAAAATCCTTTAGATTTGGCTTCACGATCTGGACGCAATTGAAGCTTTATAACGTCAACCATTTTTACAGTGTGTTTCGGTATAACTTAGCGATAATTCAAGGGCATCAAATATACCTAATTTTATCGACAAAAACACCCACATTGGGGAGTTTAACCCCCTATTTTTGGAAAAGCCGCCATTTTAAATCAATTTTCTCATTTAAGGTGTCTCTTTCAAATGATATCGATTTCTCTGGATATAAAGGTCTTACAGACGAGAAAAAAATGTTTTTTAAAAGACAATACTACCACTTTTTATTAAACTATAACAATATGAAAACATTGAACTCAAAAATCTCATAAAAAATGTAGTCAAAAAATTTTTTAGTAAATCCTCAATAGTACAAAAACTAGCACATTGAAGTATAATTTTTTTTCAATGAACTAACACGCAAGGATATCAGCTACAAAACGACACCCACATTATTTCTGTATTTCACATAATTTGAGAGTTATTGCTGTTTGAACATGACCCTTATAAAAATTGATTAAATAAAATTAAAACTCAGTAGTGTACCTTTGATCATTTGTAATGATAAAACTCACAAATTTATCATAAAAATTGCTCAAAATGGCCGACTCTGCTTTGTAGACAGGCTCTGGCCCTTATGACCACTTTTCTTGTGGCCCTGGAATTCAATGCAGTGTCTGCTCTTATTTCGTTTGCAACAGTCATTATTTTTTGCACCAGTTCTTCTCTGGTGTTTGGAACTGTGGAATATACCCTTTACTTCATCCATCCCCATAAAAATAGTCCAGCGGTGTCAAGTCCGAAGAGCGTGGTGGCCAAGCAACTGTTCCACCACTGCATTGATTTTTAGGGCCACAAGAAAAGTCGTCATAAGGGCCACAGCCTGTCTACAGAGCAGAGGCAATAACTCTCAAATTATGTAACATACAGAAATGATGTGGGTATCGTTTTGTAGCTGATATCCTTGCCTGTTAGATCATTGTTATACTTCAATATGCTAGTTTTTGTAATATTGAGGATTCAGTACATATTTTGACTAAATTTTTTTTAACAATTTTTTTATGACAATTTTGCGTTGAATGTTTTCATATTGTTCGACTTTAATAAAAGGTGGTAGTATAATCTTTCAAAAAACATTTTTTTACGTCTGCAAGACCTTTAGGTCCAGAGAAATCGATATCATTTGAAAGAAACTTAAATTAAGAAATTGATTCAAAATGGCGGCTATACCAAAAATAGGGGGGTGAACTCCCCAATGTGGGTGGGTGTTTTTGTCGATAAAATTAGGTATATTTGATGCCCTTGAATTATCGCCTACCGAAACACACTGTACAAGCAAATGGCTGCGTGTGTCCTTCCAAGAACTTGTCGTTCCTTTAATAATTTTCAATGTTTCTTCATTTAAAAGAGAAAGGAATCATTGCATTAGTTAAATCGAAATAATCAGGCTGCTGCACTAATTAAGTGAAACCGAATATCCCCAAATCTGTAGCTTCCATTTCCTCATGGTCTGCTGAAATAATCCATCAGGGTAGCGCAGAGATAGATTGTTGAACTTAAAAATAGACCACCCTCATTTAGTGGCGGTAATAAAAGAAGGGCTCAACCAGACGACGAGAACTAAAAATAACGCCGAATAAGGTTACGACGTCTCTTTATCTGCCTATGAAAATTTTATTTGACCGCCGACACGAGGGGTCGCACTAGACAATATCTGATGTTGACATGGAAGATAGCTGAGGGCTCATTGTCATCATACGGAACCTTGCTAGGAAACCGATAGCGTCAAATTTCAACGGAATCTGTCATAATCGATTGGTGTGGGAGAAAGGGCAACGGACTGGCGTATCCTGGTTCAAAGAGTTCGTTTCATGTGTATGTAAGCTAGACGTGAGGGTTGTCACCCTTGCCGGTTTAGGCAAACAAAGGAAATGTCGGTTTTCTAGTCTGTACCAATAGGAAAACTGCGAAAATATCCTTCCATATGCTCCAGGGATATGGAGGTAGAGGGTTTTCCAATAAGTGGTGTAATTCTGACATTCAAAGAAAAATGCCATTTTTTGCTGTTTTATCATATGTCATACCATTAGAGATGGAATTTTGCCGGCAAAATTTCTCGATTGTAATATGAAAGTTTGTTCGCTCATGACAATTTTTCCAAAATCACTCGCCTAACGGCTCGTGATTTTGATACAAATGTCATTCGCGAAATTTCCGAAAAGCAACAAACATGAATATTACAAGAGAGAAATTTTACCTGCTTAAATTTCCTCTCGAGTGGTAATACGTTCACATTTGACGCGTATTGCGCTATTTGGCAAATTAGAATTCATCATAGATTTACTAAACCACTAAACGTTGTTTGTTTTCTCTATCATATTTATTTCCGAAGCTATCTATGAATTCGAGAAACGTCAAAAATTTTGTCGCTGGAAAACCAACTTGTTAGTTTTGCCGGCTTGAAAATTTTGTCGAGATGAAACGATCGTTGCTAAGGAAAATTCCTCACTACAAATGGAATGAGTGGAATAGTCTATTCTATACTAATATTATAAAGAGGAAAGATTTGTATTTTTGTGTGTTTGATACGACTTGACTCAAAAACTACTGGACCGATTTCACTCTTTGGAAGCTACATTACCCCTGAGTGACATAGGCTATACTTTTCACTCGAAAAATTATGGATACCTACTATAACTTCAATAATTACAAAAAAATCAGCCATAATCAGCAATTTTCACGTGCGCTGCAAAAACTGTAAGACTTACGTGGATACAATGTATGACAGAAATGTACCTCTTAAATAGTTCTACAGAAAAGTCCATGATAGCATATATCTATCTCTCAAGATTGACTTGCTATTACCTGATTATGGTAATCAGATGTTTTCCAAAATTATGCACTATTTGGGAGTGTTTTTTTATGAATAGGGTATTGATCCTCATCCAATTTATTACGTTATATATCCCCAGTATTTAATTTAAAACGAAATTGCCCTTCACATCATACAATTACGAGTAAGTACATCAAAAAATATTGCAGGTTGAAGTGTTGAAGATAAAACCGCACGACCGCACCAAAATGCATCTCCGTGGTATATAGGCGAGTAGGAGAGGGCAGTGTGAGAGGGGGACAAGCATATTTATAAAAGAGTAGCCGCGTGGATCAACTTTCAGATTCAGACTATTCAGATACACGGTCGACTCAATACGGAGCGGAAGCAGAAGCCTTTTTCTACCCGGGCGAAGCTCGGACGGGCTGCTTGTTTCATTATGAAGAGGAAGGTATGTCGTTAATTTAGGAAAAAACATCAGCCAAATGACCACCACGACTACAGGGCCATATCTTTTTCACGAAATTTTCCATAACTAAATCGCAAAGTGGCTGCCTTATGACCTCGATAGCCTCATGAATTTTATCTTTGAGGTCTCGAATACACGCTGGGCTCTTGGCGTAGAACTTCTCTTTCACATGGCCTCGAACTCGGCCTCGAAGGAAGAAGTCGCAAGGTGTTAAATACGAGGTTAAATCACAAGATCTCGGTACCAGTTGTTATCACCTCTTCGAGAAATAACACGGTCTAGAAACTTTTCCCGTAAAAGATCAATAGTGTCGTTGCTTGTATGGCACGTAGCGCCGTCTTGTTAAAAGTGAACGTTGTCCAGATCAATAACATCCAATTTCGGCTATAAAAAATTGATCATCTATCGATAGCCATTCACCGTAACTATTTCTCCAGCTTTCTCCACTTATTGTGATTTCACCAAATAATCTAACGTATCAATACAAAAATAAGGCTAGAAGGTCATGGTGACAATGACAATTTTTTTGTGAAGATTTGTACATAGAGTAAATATCTATAAAAAATAAGAATTTGGTTATCATCCATTGTTGTTAAATTGAGAAAGAAAAATTATTGGGAATATTGGACACTGTTTATTATCTATTGTTCAGTTCGTGACAATGCCGACGTTTCGAAACAAATTCGTTTCTTTTTCAAACAAAACAGTATTTACGCGATAGGATGAAACAACATAAATATGATAGTGAAAATATTGCAAATTTCAACAAAACTGCTTTAACTTTACATCAAATGACTATGGGCCATAAATTTAATTTTGGAGATGTAAAAATTCTCGATAGAGAAGAGGTTGGTTATAGACGTAATATAAGCGAGATGATTCACATAAAAAGAAATAACACCGTAAATCATAGGGAAGATGTACAACATCTAAGTACGATTTATAATAATATACTCAGAAAATAATAATTGATGGCTGGCCTCGTCAATAGTGTTACGTCCATTCCAGATCAATATTTTGTGATCATATGTTAATCGTTAATGTCATTGTCATAAATATAGAAACTTATAGGGTGATGAGATAGATATTTGCATTATGTACCTGTTCTCTTGTTTTTGATTTCTTTAGAGAGTCTAAATGTTTTTAAAAAGCGTACAATATAGTTTATCGTAACTAGGTAATTTATTTTCATGTTATGTCATATTGTATGTCTTATAATATATTTTGTATTTATTTCCAGCCTTGAAAAAGAAACGAATTTGTTTCGAAACGTCGGCATTGTCACGAACTGAACAATAGATAATAAACAGTGTCCAATACTCCCAATAATTTTTCTTTCTCAATCTATAAAAAATGTTTTTAAAGCCCTTTTTTCATCCACATTAATATAACATTAATATAATGAATTTAATATACTTACTCAAATACAGTAGAGACTCGATAATCCGGATTAATTAATGCTAGGGCTAATCCGGATTATTAAGGAATCCGGAATATCGCGTCTTGCAATTTCGTAGAGATGCATTTTAAAAAACGGTTAAAATAAATAAAGGCTTTAATCCCGAAATCACAAAACAAATGTATTATTTGAAATAAGATATTTCACGTTGTTTTTCAACTGTAAGAGTAAGAGAATGCTCAACTATAGCTTTTTCCTGTATTTCTTTCAAGAGCAGAATATCAGTAATTCCAATATAACACTCTTCTGCCCATTGCAATCCCAATGTAAAAATTGGTGTTTTATTGCCTTTTCCGTTAAAAAAATCAAGTTAAGACAAGTTAGAACTAATAATCACGTATGCAACGAACGCAAATTCGGATTATTGAGTCTTGAGATCCGGATTATAAGGTACATAATACAATCTTGACGCCAATCCGGATTAGTAAGATATCCGGACTATCGTTCTCCGGATTATCGAGTCTCTACTGTACATAAATAACAACATAATTTATTCAAGTATATTCCTCAACTGTACCTTCAGTAAGTAACTTTGCTTCTTTGAAGTATTTATATTTTGACTCGAAAACAATTCATTAAGGGGCCCCTCTTCGATTTTTGCACCAGGGTCCCGGACTATCTAGCTACGCCACTGTTTGTGGAATGCCTAATTCCAAAGAACGAAGAGGAATGGACAAACCTGGGTTTTCTTCAACACCTTCGGCTACAGCAGCAATATTTTCGGCTGTTCTTGAGCGACGTGCACGGGTTTTATTCTTCACATCACTTACTCGTCCCAACAGCTCAAATGTTTTCACTAATTTCTGTATATTGTTTTACGAACTGTCTCTGCCAAATTTTCACCGTTTTATCAATGGCGTAGTTTCTACTTGTCAAATTTCGAAAAGTGAAAGCTTCAAAAGTGACATCTACCGAAATAAGAAAGCCCTTCATAAAAACTTTTGGCGAATGATCGAAGAAAAAGTCCAGCATTTCAGTAATAACAGATCGGGGATTGTTTTGACAGCTTCCGTCAAATTTTTATTTCGATAACCTAATATCTGCTCGAAAGAACGGCCTCAACGTTCCAACCCATGATGGCATGATGACTACAGAACTGTGTCGGGACAAAACATTTTAGTCTATGGTCTCGGACGAGACCACTAGCGCTCCGCTACGACATCAATCGACTGATTTGCTGCCGCACCCTGTACTTTCTTGTATACTCACTTTATAACTTGGTTGACAGACAGCATATATCTTTGCTGTAAAAATTAATGAAGATCTCTCTAAGAACTGTCATCCCTGAACCGATCAACCTTTTGAATAAAGAACGTGCATGGGCATTAAATTTCCAGCATTCGTCGGTTCCAAAATGTTTTGTAACAATAAATAATCAACCGACAGGCTTATAATCTATATTCCCCATCCAGAAATAATCCTCCTCTGTCGAGTTTGTTACCCTAGTCATCCATTATAGATTGCCAATTTCAGGAGTGCTAGATTACGAATTTATAGTTTTCCCACCATTCTGACGCTTCGTTGCCTTGTAATGAACAATTCAAAGAAGCTATTTCCGTCGATCCAATCGAGTATCGAGACTTGTGAAGGGATCTCCGAACAAATGGGTAGATAATCGAAGAATAAATATTGCTCCATGGGTAGTTGAGCTATCAACACAGCAGGGACTTTGTATGAAGCAACCGAAGATTAGGAGGGTAACTACAATTTGCCAAAGATGAGAAATAACAACATGAAGCTCCCCATATTCGATTAATAATTTCGAATCCGACTCTCTCGATAGTAATTTTTGATCTTGTTCCGGAAAAATCCGCAATATTTTACAATCCTGACGCTAATTTTAGTGTGAAATAAATTGAGTTTTTTAAAGGGATTTGTTTACTCCGTTAATGAAGTCCCTAATTCTCAAATGAAATGGAGTTTCTCTTGAAAACAGTTGATTCCTTGAATAAATATTAAGGGGTAGTATCACCTTTTGAATCGTGTTAAATCTCCATTCAAAAAGTGGTCTCTTTATTTCACGAGTAACTACCCTAATTTACGACGTAGAGACTTGATTTTTTTTCAAATTGAAGTTGAAGAACGTCCCGAGGCAAATAGTTTTCTTTTTCTCTATTTAATTAGTTTTTCAATTAAAAAAAAAAACAGGTTGAACTTCAGCGTTTTGGAAACTACAATGATTGATTTTTTTCCGAGTTTTTTTCCGACATTTATCATCATTTTTTTGGAAAAAATCGCAACTATTTGCTCTCGGCAATTTAATCTTCTATAAACTACAAACATTTTCATGATGATTATTTCAAAAATATAGCTTGTACTCATGAAAAACGAAAAACATATTCAATAACCCCAGATCTAACGATTACCCTGGTTTTTTTAATTGAAAAACTAATTAAATCGAAAAAAAGAAAACTATTTGCCCTCGGGACGTCCCTAATCTTCAATTTAAAAAAAACCAAGTCTCTACGTCGTAAATTAGGGTAGTTACTCGTGAAATAAAGAGACCACTTTTTGAATGGAGATTTACCACGATTCAAAAGGTGATCAGCGGCGTAGCTACGTGGGTGCAAGAGTGTGCAGTGCACCAGGGCCCCCGACCTCAGGCGGCCCCCAAATCGCGTTTGAACTTGAAAAAAATTCAAACTTTGATTTTTCTCTGTGATCTATTATGTGAATAACTTGGTTTTTATTATATTCAGTTGTTGAAAAATGTTTTTTTCCGAAATATCATCAAATGTAGGGATTGATTGCCAAAATTCACTGGTGAATCGGACACCTATCTAAAAAAACTAAATCCGACTAGATGGTCCAGTAGGGTCAACATAATTTCGGCAATCAAATTTCATTTTTTTCATATCATTCGTGCATTAGCTGAAATAGTTATGAAAAATTCTTGCAAATAAGAGCGAAAACAAGCAGAAATTAAAAAAAAATTTGAATTTTGAATTTATTTTCCTCGGCGATTTAATGCACTGCATTCTCAATGATATCAATTATGCATCTGAAGTATCACAAAAATGCGATATCAGTTTGGACGACGTATGCAGAGCTTTAGAAGAGACGAATACAAAGAAAAAAAATTGTAGGAGTGACTTCGAGTCCTTCAAGTGCAAGGCTAGAGAAAATGTCATAGCATATGGTAAAGATCCACATTTCGAAGAAAAGAGACAAAATAAAGGTAAAAAATATTTCGATGAATTAGCTTCCGATCACCGATTTCGAAGCAGGGGAGAATTTTCGAAATAAATATTTTCAATAGAGAGCTCGATACAATACTTTCTCAATTTTAGAAGTTGCCTTCTTATATTTCGGTTGCAGTTTTCAACAAACTGCCGAATCATTGGAAATTATTAAGTTTCATTAAATAAAAGAGAATTGAAGGCGCTCCTTGTAACAAAAGCGTATTATTCGCTCTCAGAGTTTTTCTGCGATACAAACTTATATGTGATATAAGTACATATAGGTTATCCTAGACTGTAAGTTCATTTTATATCCATATTTATTTTAATATTGTGTTATTTATGCTGAAAATTGACGCGTACACGCTATCATATTAAGCATGTAGTACAATAAAGATTTGATTGATTGAATTCAAGTTTCGGGTGTATGACTGCAGTCAACAAAATTTAGAATTCTCACCATCATTTCTACTAGATATAGGTAGACGAAAAAACTGTAATTCAAAGCTTCGACCAATTTCAAAGTGAATATTGCGATATGAAAGGGACCAACTTTTCAATTCAAGTTCTTAATATTTATCACCTATTTCTACCTGAATTGAATAAGGCATGGACAATTAATGAATTCTGTATGAAAATAATAAGGAAATACGGAATGCTGGAATGCGATCCAACAGAAGTATTTGCAGCAATATTACTGTTCCATACAATCTTCCTGTCACCTCTGTAGAAGCTGAAAGATCTTTCAGCAAATTAAGAATAATATAAAATTATTGGCTGAACACTATGAAAAATCTGTACAAATAACAGGTGTAGGTCTTTGGTTAAAGAAAACTGCTATGATTGAAAGACCAACGTTTCGATATATTTAATATCTTCCTCAGGGCTATCAACAGTCAGTTCTCCGTGTTAAAATACAAATCAAGAATTAAAGGGAACGCATACTTCCGCAAACCTTTATTTCACCTGGCGGTGTCGATAACTATGAGCCAAGCTCAACTGCGACATTTATGGCTTATACCTATCAATTGAAAATGAAGCTGCATCAAGTCTAGATTTGAGTGAAGTAATTCAATCTTTCGCAAAGAGTAGTTCTAGAAAGAGGTTGTAAACATATTTTTTCCGAAGGAATAAATGACTTCAAATCTAGCCTTGATGGACCTCTAGGTTCGAATCCTCAATGATTGATTTGAATTCATTCCTTGAATAATTTATTCTTATTGTGATTTCACCAAATAATCTAACGTATCAATAAGAAAAATAAGGCTAGAAGGTCATAGTGATTAGTGACAATGACAATTTTTTTGTGAATATTTCCACAACATCTTCAAATACCTCCGATGACATTGCCCTATGATCACAAAACAAATAAAAAATAAAACCCAACAGCAAATAACTCACCTTGAGAGAAAAAATTAATGGTGAACTCAAATAATCCAAGAAATCGAAGATATTAGAAGCACGAAACCACTCACATTCACGAACAAGTTGCAACGTACTCTCGGCAACTAAACTAACAGCTTTATGACAACAAAACTGAAATTCCGACATTACTAGGTACAAAGAGAAAAAGGTCCAACCCCATTGGCTGTCAGGTATTCAAAATAGGACACCTGAGCGGGGTAGACGGTCCACAAAATAATGGCATTCGAAGATTATTCCCAACAGTCTATTGGAACTAGGATGACTCATTTTCCGAAGGTTGTCAAATTTTAATGGAGAACATGGGATTAAGGGTGCTAAATTGATAGGTTAATAGATTGTAGCAATTAGATTATTTATTGTGCACTACACAACTTGATAAAATGTTTTACATACAGTGTGAATCACTTCAAGTGGCGACAATTCATTATAATAACAGACCTACCCCAAAGACTAGAAAAAAATCTTATTGTTCAGCACAACTTTCGTATTAATATTTTGGTCTTATACAAATAACAAGAAAGTAAAGAGTAAAAACACCCTGTGCATCTATTTAAAACAGCTTTTTGTTAATAACTCTGTCTAATGAAAAAAAGACAAAGCCACAATTCAGGAAATTAAAGAAAATCTATTAATTCAGTATTTTAACAGTGAAATATATTTCCATCCAAGAAAAAGCTCTGCTCATAAATACCTGACTTCCTGAATAGCAATTATACGTACTGTTAACGACCAGTAGCTACTAACAGGATAATCGTTCTTTGAATACCTAGATTGATAATGTAAAATGAAATCAGGCACAGGTGTTTGATTGAAGCAGTTGTTATGCCTCTCACTAACAGCATGTTTGATTTATGAACAGGAAAAGTAAGAGGGTTGAATCAATACTTTTCAGTAGTAATATCACAAGAGATTGAATTTCTGTTATAAGTCTATCGATTCATTTTCAAACGAAAATGAGTTGATTGGAAACATCACGAGTCCGTAGGACGAGTGGTGTTTCTTTAAAGCAACTCATTTGAGTTTGGAAATAAGAGATAGACTTATGAGGTAAATTCAATATCGAGTGAAACTATTTCACGAATAAAATAAAAGCAAAGAAAAACTCATGTTGACGTCTACAATTTATATTTATTAGTTGTCAAACCATTCGAATCCATAGTTCAATCATAGATGCATAGAATATTCTATGCATCTGTGTTCAATCTAAGATTCTTCTGTAGTTCGATCGTTGAAGTACCGAAGTTGTCAGACCAATCATAATTCAGAGTTGGTATTATCGCGATAATACGAGCTGTTTTTGGACTGTGATTGGTCAGTTTTTGAAATGAGTGGAATAGTCATGAACAATATATGTAAAGAGTTTTCCAATAAGAGGTGTTATTTTGAATAGCCCGCTATTTCGGTGTCACTTTTGAAGGTATCTTTTTTGACATTTGATTTGTAAAAACTACGCCATCAATAAAAATGAAACGATACAGACTTCAACAACACATTGAAATTATTGAAATTCACTTTAAAAATTTGGCACAGATGGTTCGTAAAACTAGTGAAGCACCTTGTCGAACCGCAATACAGAAATTGATGGAAATATTTGAGCTATTTTGGGACAAGTAAGTGACGTGAAGAATAAAACCCTTGCACGTCGCTCAAGAACACCCGAGAATATTGCTGCTGTAGCTGAAAGTGTTGAGGAAAACCCAGGTTTGTCCATTCCCCGTCGTTCTTTGGAATACGGCATTCCACAAAAGTCATTACACCGTATTTTGTAAAGTTTTGGGTCTTAAGCTCGGTCTTAAGGCTTATGAAAATCAGTTAACACAAGAACTCAAGCCTGCCTATCATAAACAACGTGTTTGCTCATTGGGTCCTTGAAATGCATGAAAATATTGAAAATGATCCGAAATTCCATCGAAAAATCATCTTGAGCGATGAGGCCCATATTTCCAACTCGGTGGCTACGTCAACAAGCAAAATTGTCGCATCTGGTGCTCGGAAAACCCAAGGGTTATTGTTGAAAAACCTCTCTATCCCTAACTATTTGGTGCGGTTTATGGTCCTGCGGGGGTCATTGGACCTTAATTTTCGAGATGGGGCTGGAGCAACAGTTGAGGTGAATGGATTGCGTTATCGAGAGATGATTAATGATTTTTTTATGGCCGGAAATGGATGGTATTGATTTGAACAACGTTTACTCTCAACAAGATGGCGCTGCGTGCCAAACAAGTAACGAAACCATTGAGATTTTACGGGAAAAGTTTCCGGACCGTGTTATTTTTCGAAGAGGTGATCACAATTTACCACCGAGATCTTGGTAGGTGATGTTTCGTTCACCTATCTCAAGGCCATCAGGAAATTTCCCGATGATCACTGACGCCTTTGTGGTCGTCAGTAAGCGCGTTCGGCAATAGCATCCGAGAGCGGACGGATTTTTTAGTCACGTGATAACAGATTGTACAGCTTTGTCAGATTTTTCTGTAATAAACGAACGCTACGGAGCATTTAGATCGATTTTTCTGTTTGACGTATGTAACGCCTTACCCGAGCCAGATATTAAATTAGAGCTTGAAGGTCTATTCGTCCGTAGAGGTAGTCTGGGTACTATTTTAATTCTTTTGTTATAGTTCTCAACATTTCTACCCCATTGTTGAGATGATTCAATATTTTGAATCATTATTTTTTTATCAAACAACATTTTTTTATTCATTACTACACAACAAATAACATAAGACACGAAAATTCAACAGACTGTTCAAGAATATTCGAAGCGGGATAAAAAATCCATTCACAAAGGCCGAAAAGTAATTTCTGTTTCTGTTCTGTGGAAAAAAAATCCGTTTCCTCCGTCGAAATACACCGAGCAAAAAGATCTACATCCGATTGATCAGATTTTCTTGCCGAACGGTCCAGATGTGTACTCCCCTCAATCTGGATGTAATAAACGAACGGTTCAGATCAATCCGACCAGTCAGATGTCATTGCCGAACGCGCTTAGTGTGTCAGGTGTGTCAGGAAATTTCCTGACCCTGGGAAGCCGCCTTAACGATTGTTAACAAAAATTGCAGGTTTTTATTCAAACGCAGGTTGTGCTCAGTTCACATCTCCTATAGATGCCGAATATTCTTGAGCACTCTTTTAAATCGACGAATATTTTACAAAATATATACTGTAATAGATCACCCTGTGCTCGAATGGAGAATTCTCGACATTTCTATGGCGAGACCGGACTCACAGAGAGTCTGACATCTCGGGTCAGCGCACAGAACGTCATGAATCAATCGGTCGGGTTCCAGTTGTCAACGCGTTTCCACATTATCTACGATCTTCGCGTCGAATACTAAATTGAGCCCACGTAAAGCTATCCGACTCGATTTTCTTCGTGTTGCAATAGTTTTTCAATGTCAGCGCGGAATTGCACTTTGGTCGTAATCGCTAATCGTTCTGCATTTCCGAGAAATTGCGCCAGCAGCTGCAAGAGCCCGCAGTGTGTACTGTGGTACTTCCGGAGAGAGTGAAATTAAATTATTTTCAATGTAATTGACGTTTTGCATAAACATTTTTTCCAGAAGTTTGTTCCGGAGTAATAAATGGGAATCATGATACTGGCAGGTTTTCTTGTCCACTGCAGTTCCTCATTCACTATGTCATTAGTTGGCCAGTCTAGATGCAAGATGTTGAATAATTCTGAAATGTTATTAGTAATAATTGGTAAGAAATTAATAGAATGCAGTGTAACGCTTCATTCGTTTCCGGATTTTTGTCTTTCACCGTAGGATTTTTGTATTTCTATATATAATATCTTTTCGGTTTCAAAAATAACTCATATTAATGATTAGGACTTGTTCATTCATAATTCAATCCTAGATGCATCTATGAATTTCAAAAGCTTCAAACTTAATAACAGAATATGGTTTCTATGCATCTAAATTTAAGATGTCAAGAATACTGAATAATGGTGTCTGCACTGATGAGATTTTGTTTCGACCAAATTGAGAATATTAGCTAAGTTTCGTTCTTTCCACTTCAGGTGGCGCTATTCTCAAATAATGACTAATTTTTATTAGTTATTTCGAATATTTGAATTTATTCAGATGAACGATAGTTCTTTCAAGCGATAATTTGTGTTTATATTCTTGACATTTTGATTCATATTAGTCCTGAGGAAAGGTTTAAGACTTTCGTCCATAGAACTTATAGTAACATAATGTTACTATAAGTTCTATGCTTTCATCACTTAAAAATTTCATTCTGTGTCATGTCATAATTGACCTTGGAAGATCAGCTATTGATACATCAATCAAATCGATCAACGGAAAATACACCAAGATGACCTTGTATCACATTGCAGCGACGCCACAAAACATTTTTAATAATTCAAATTGGTGATCCAAAATTCTATATTCAGATGATTAAATGGTGGTATCAGGATCAAAAACAGGAAATGATACTATGTCAGTTCGCCGACGTTTCGGAAATGTATTTTTCCATCTTCAGGGCTCTACAAAAGAATATGGAGCATATAATGAAAAATTCCATTGTATATTTACATTTTTGGAATTTTTCATTATATGCTCCATATTCTTTTGTAGAGCCCTGAAGATGGAAAAATACATTTCCGAAACGTCGGCGAACTGACATAGTATCATTTCCTGTTTTTGATCCTGATACCACCATTTAATCATCTGAACATTTTTAATATTTTCGATTTGGTCGAACGTCAAAGCATTCTAAAATTGAAGAGTGCATACACCATGTTTTCAGACATCTTATATGACATATACTCGGAGTATAGAAACTTTCTATGGTCTACGGACATTATTTGCCGATATAAATCCATGGCATTGAATTTTTTATCCGAATGTGAAATTCAACTAAGCAGAAAATTTCTCTAGTCACATATAATTCAAGACATGTCTCAAAATTGCCTAATTTGACAGTGGGTCTAATTTTGATAAGCCCGTATTCATTCGATGGTACCAATTAGACACCGTTATAAAACTGACCTTAACTGTACGTTACTAATATTCAACTTTCTCTCTAGACAGAGCCACGAATGAAATGGATCAACGCAAAACCAAGAATATTATCGTCTTCTCCAATATAAGATACGATTAATCACTTTATAAACGACCAATGAATAACTGATCGTTTGAATTCTTGTACGAAAGAAAGATTAGAACTTAGAAGTACGAATTGAAATGATATATGCGATTTCATTTGGATTGTTTATAGACAAAAATAAAGTAGTGATAAATTGAAAGAAGTTTATTTCACTCCTCCGAATTATTAAGACACTTGTTGGATCACTCTGTATTTAATTTCTCAAGGTCACTTGAATGAAAACCACTGTTGAACTTTCTTCTGTCTAGTGTTAATTCTTCTCAATTATTTTTCTACTCATTCATCTTGTTAACAATACCGTAATTGATTCAACTCGTGTTAAGTAGCTGGAATACGACAGTATTCATCATTCAAAATGTATAATTGTATTCTCATTTGTAACTCAGTCGATTATAGGGTATCACTCGCAATTTTGTAAGAAACTGTTCAATCGCTTGTATCTCACATGAATTTATTTAATGATCTACACACTGCTGGAAATTATGTCTAGAATTTTACCGTTCTTCATAAAAAGCTGAAAATGCATACAATTTATAGAGAGCAATCAACATCATAGACAGAAATATTCTATGTCTTTGGTGACCATGAAGGTTACCGACTTTTGGAAGTGTCAAATACGAATGTCAGTAACAGTCAGGGTTTGATGAGTGCCACAGGGGTCTGTGTGAGGGTCGCTTCTTTCATTACTTTTCATAACTGGCCTACCTGCTATTCTATTATGAATATTTAATGCAAAATATGTGTCATATTAGAGCTTCTACTACCAGAGGTTTTTAATTGAATGCCTTTTTTTAAGTTGGCATGCGAATATACCAGTGTTCCAATTCAGTTATTGTTGGATAACAGCATAATTATGGTTGCATAAAATCTAGGACGTCTTCAAAGAATGGTTAGGTAGCCGTAAGGCAAAGTAGAATTATAAACTTGTAATTAATAACTAGGAAACGGATACTCAAATAGTTACATGTATCGTAAAACGTAAATAGGTATCTATCTCGGTAACTATTAAACAATGGGCGCAAATTCATACTTTATTATTTATAGAGTTGAGATTCTTTCACAATCCTTCCTAGATCTTACTGTTCACTGCTCTGAGGGTACTTAATTAAATTTCCGTTTATATGCATATACCTAGGTAACTACTCGAAAGAATTATGGTGATAAGCATAATTCATTATAGTTCCAGATAGGTGTTGGGTTTTCCCAAACAAGAGATGAAAAAGTACCAGTTAAATCAGTCCAAATTCATTTCTTCATCAATGATTTTGATATTAAGAGTTTTGGTATGTACCAATGAAAAAGATGAAATGTTCTGGTATCTTGGGGCTTGCCTGGTCCGGGTATTCACGGTCCTACATTATCGTAGATGTCACTAGTGTCAGTGACCTTGGAAATTTATTATCATAATAATTACTAGTACTCGTCTCGTTTCTTTGTTTACGGAATCCAGTTACTTCCACAATACCAATAATGTTATCAGTCTCATCGGAAAAAACCGAATCTATAATATTCTGACTTGGGTACAACTTAGCGGAAGTTTCTAGGTAGTACCAAGAACATTCTTATCCATATTTACATAATGTAACGTTACATCTAACCTAAAACCAAACCAGTTGTTTCGGGGGAACATATTTCATTACTTGATAATTCAATATTCGAATCAGCTTTTCAAGATTTGAATGTTTTACTAGGTAATAGATAACTTTGTGAACACCTGAAAAATATTCGGTAGAAATCCAACAGAAAAACAAATAAAAAAAATTAATTATTGGAATAGCACTCAAATGGAAGCGAGAAACCAATTAACTTACTTGTTTCAAGACGGGTCTCCAAAAAAAATTATTTAATCCATTTCACGGCAATGTAACTTGAATAACAACTACCTATACAAGTTTCAAAACTTTATCACAAACTATAATCCACTTGCATTACACCACATATTCTTGAATTAAAATTCAATGCAATCGTACGCAATCAGTCCAATCAATTCCGAATATATTGTTTTCATTCATTAAAATATGTAAACATTTAACATTTTTGATCCCAAAGAGATAACACGACCTGTACCAAAGAGAGCTGTCAACTGTTGCTGTGTTTGCATCTCGCATAAATCTGACCTGAAGTTCAAATAGCGCAACTAGCGCATCTCTCGGGCAATCTGGAAACCAAACATTCTAGTTTCCTATAATATGAATCCTCTGGTCCTTCGAGCCGGATTTTACATTCATGATGTGGATAATTAATTCTTTGTCTATTAACCAATCGAGCTTTCGATAAAACTCGCGGTCTTGTAGGCTATCAACCTTTGAAAGAAGTTCTCAGCTCAAAAAACTAACTGCAGTAGTCCATTTCTTTCATCTGTAAACTATAGAATGAAAACTTATTTTTCTATGGTTTCTCTCTGGTTTAGAGCCGTAGAGGTTAGACTTTTGGTTGCTCTATGGTTATATTTTGTTTGTAAGCGTTAAAAATTTAAGTGTAGGCTTTATTTAAATTCAATCTTTGATAGGACTCCTACAAATTGGAGCTTTAAATATGTCAGGAACATCGCAAAAACATAGGAATTTCGTTGCGGAGCCCATGGGGGAAAAGCCTGTAACAGATTTAGCAGGCGTGGGCGATGTTTTAGGAGGTAGATTGAAAAATTCTGGATTCGATAAAGTAAGTATCTTTCAGATTTGCGGAATGCGGGTTTTCGAATAAATCTATATCACCGTGTTCGAGAACCACACATCCAGAGTATGGGAATTATTCATGATTATGGAATCATTTTTTTCAGGCTTATGTAGTATTAGGCCAATTCCTAGTTTTGAAGAAGAATAAAGAATTATTCCAAGAATGGATGAAAGATGTTTGCTCCGCTTCTTCCAAGCAGTCTTCAGATTGTTGGCAATGTTTGAATGACTGGTGTGAAGAATTCTTGTAAATACATAGTTATGTCCATATTACGTGTATATTTTAATTAAATTGTTAACTGAATATTCAGAAATCTTTGGAATTTTATACTCGAACTGCATTTATAATTCACATATCTTATGACAATAAATCAATGTTTCTTCTGCTAAATCATGTTATTTATGATAACGACCTTGTACATTTTTGGTTTCACATGAAAAATTTTCCTTTAGGAAATGCGTTTTTTTTCCTGAAGGAGGTTTTACATTGAAGTAACTGCAGCTCAAGTTTTTTTATTGAATGCATAATATCAATTACTGATTCATTAGAGAATTATGTCCTCAAATGATTAATTTTCTTTTTCCTGTGAGACGTAATCAATAAAACAATTTTTTGGAGACCACTTAACTGTATACATAATATATGAGGAGGGATTCACTAGGATGTCATTTTTGGTTGTTCCAGTCTTAATGCAAAGTTTCATCCTAAAAAAATATGTAGTTTTGAATTTATCAGGAAAACGAAATTTTAACTGGCTATTTTCATGGCGACTAGGTTGTACTTGCTGATAAAGAACTCAAAGTTCAATTTGAAAGACCTATACTCTCCAAATTTTCTTTGTATGTTTAAGGTCTAAATGCTTTGGTAAAGTTTATTTGAACATTATTTCGAAAAAAGAATATCTCGAAGACATTCAATCAAAAATGAGTTTGGATTGAGAGGTATCTAAAAACATTCGATCGAAATAATAGCATTATATTTTGAGTAGTTACAAGAAAACTTTATCATATTGAAACTCATAAAATAAATTATCACAATCAAATTGTAAAAAATGCGATTATCTATGAATATACAAAGTTGAAAATATATAATTGTGTTGAAAGAACAAAAAACATTTATTCAATCTAGATGTCTAAATATCGAAAATCAAGAGCATAACATTCTTATAGTAGAGAACTATTAGTAATGTTCACTTTGCAATATACATACAATTTCACATCATTTTGGAGTTGAACTGCTCCTAATGTAGGAAACCTGTACCTATTCAATAGTTAACATTGTTCAGCTGTAAATTCATTCTTTCTAGTCATTTGAGCTTTTAGAATGGAGGGCTCGACATTCATTTCAATAGTTTTTAAATTAATTGCCGAGCTCATCAATTTTCAGTAAAAGATTCTCTCAGTTGTATACAGAAGCAGTTTTCAATTTAACTAGATTTGAAATGGTTTTCAACCCCATTTGGGTTTATTCAGGGAATTACTCCCCAAATTTAAATCATTCATACCCTATAGTCAAGATGTATTTTCAGAGGAGAATTACCCAAATTGTTTAGTTGAGATATGAATTTTCAGTTAGTAAGAGACCTATAATATTTCTAAATTTTCCCTAATGAACTCCTAGGACTATAAGCAAATGATTTTGCCACATTTAACAAATATATTTTCTTGAATTGAGCTCATTGAAAATAAGCGTATGTGGTTTTCGAAGCTAGAATCATCTAAAAAAGGATGTTGGTAATGGTGGATCGGATTCAGATGTCATGGAATAAATAACGAAAGCAAGTGACCGAATGAAATTACACGATGATACACACCATTGTGAAATTGTAATTAACTTCCTCCCATTTTCATCTTAATTTGGCACTTTTTCAATGTTCTCTTCTCGAAGCACCAAAGAAAAAAAGGCTGAAACGACTAGAATCAATGACTTATCAGTAGTGAGTACAAGCACAGTGATTATTTATTTACATTCAATACAGCAAATGCAAACAAAGTTACATATAAAAAAGGAAGGTTTAAATTAGAAACGAAAATTATATACAAAAGAAATGGAATCAGAGGTAATTAATTACCTATTATATACAAACCATAAGATATCTCTAGTTATATGTACAACTAATTCTACGAATGAATAAATGAAGTATTATAATAGGTATCTAGATCAAGACCCCTCTCCATAGATGCAGTTCATTATACATTGAGTGATGTAAATTCATATTATTTTAGAAACCTGTTATAAAGTTTCAATTTGGAACCCCCAATGCAGTTATTTCAAAAACCAAAATAGATAATCGATTCCTGCAAGTGCAATGAACATTATCAGTGAGATTAAACAGGGATAATATGTCTATAAAAGATTATTTATCGTTCTATGGCACTTGCAGGAATTAATAATCTCGATTTTGCAGGTAGAATCTGAAAGTTTCAAAAGAAAATCCCTTTAATTACTATTTTGAGATGATGTACACAAATAAATTACCTAACAAAAACAAGTCGCTAGATCCTTGAAATTCGAGATGACTAGAAATGAATCTATGAAAATATAGAAATTATATCAAGAATTGGTTAGTTGCCTTTTTGTCCAATCATTTTTAAAGTTTTAATGAATATTCACATATGTGATTGAATGAGTTTTCAATAAATTTGAATGTTCTGTGCGTTTCAAACCGCACTTTTTGTCCTTCAAAAATATCATAAATTTTGTTCAGAAACATTTTTAAGTCCTTCAATAGAAAACTCAAATATATCTGACGGTTTATTTTCAATTGATTCCAATTTCAACTAGTTAGAACCCCCCTAGTTATACATCTGGAGATTGGCCCGATTCTATCAATATTCACTGGTTTCTTTTTTTTTAGTTCAACTAACTGCATATTCACACAAACACTTTAGCGAGACCATCTGCGCCCGCGCTAGCTATATACGGTTTCGAAGGATGGAAGGCGACATCTAGGATACTCTCATCGAATTTCTTCCGATGGGCAGTGATCTCCTGAACACAAGTCTTGTTGTCCAAGTGCCACAGTCTTATCGAGCAATCGTGCGAACCTGACAAAAAAAATTCAATCTTACTCCTCATCCTGCTCCACAGATCACAATAAACCTACCTGACAGAAGATAGAGCCCGTTGGGATCAACAGCCAGGCTGGTGACGGCGTCGAGATGGGCCACCATAGAATGGACCATCTTGCCTGTCATGTTGTCCCAGAAACGGATGTGGCGATCTTCGTGGGCAGTGATCGTTAGCGGCAGCGTGGGATGCGACACTATCTTGTTGATCATCTTGTTGGCGGCGTTCGCTTGCTCCTGGCCCGATTCCAGCCGCACCACCGGCTTGGCAGTCTCGATGTCGAAGATCACGCTGTGGGAGCTGTTGTAAGCGGCCACTATCTGGATGGGATGGTCGCGTATAAAGTCCACGCTCGACGGGGCGCCGTCTTGTTCCGAAGTGAAGGTGTTCAACAGGGGAACCTAAAGATTGGTGGTTCGGTACACATAATAGAAGCGAATCTCATCTCGAAGACTCGAAAGTGAAGGGTTTTCCAATAAGAGGTGTTATTTTGAACAACTCGCTACTTCGGTTGATGTCACTTTTGAAGATGTCATTTTTCGACATTTGAAAAGTGGAAACTGTGCCATTAATAAAATGGAACCAAAGACTTCATTGATGGAACGATACACGCTTCAACAACGCATTGGAATAAAATCATAAAAATTCCCTATAAACAAGTTAAGTATACAGGGTGAGTCTTTGACTTGTAGGGGGAGATCGTTACCCTTCGTACGCGGGGCACATTCATACAGTCAAAATAAAACTTGAAAGAAACGACGTACGGCCTTGCTTTTGTATGTGTGCTTGAGTGGATGTACCAACTTTACGTCAACGAAATATCGCGCCATTCGCACTGGTGAGAGCGAAGTGTCAGGCACGAACGTGTTTTCGCGCTCCCTAAGTAATTTTTTGATAAATGTTTTTGTCTATTGTTACCGTAGATAAGATACGTTTTCGTGTAGAGAATTCTATCAGTAACTAGCAAAATATGCTTAAGATACGTTTTCAATAATGAATTTATGACGTTTTCCTATCAATATTGAAAGAGGATATATTTTGCTGTTATTTAGTAAGTGGGGTACTTTCGTACAGAACTAGATGGGGCACATTTGGACGCGTAAGAACTAGGTACGATTTAGTGTGTTAGTGTACTAATTGCTAATTTTTGCATTAACTTCTTTCTTGGAGGTTCCGCCGTTCCGCGAGAACAAACTATTAACTCACCATTGATAACTTATGATGAACTACAAAGGTTTAATTTAGATCCTTCGAATAATTCACCAATCCATCAAATAATAGTAGCTCCTTTGAAGACAGTTTTGACACTAGAGGCAATTCGACCCTATCCGACTGATGTGAGAAGTAATAAAACAAATAAAGGGCGGCGGCCAGGAAAATCACGTATTTATACTGACTGTATGTAGGTGCCCCGTTGTTGGGGCAGGTTCGTACATATTCTAGATTTAGTTTTAAATCATAATTATGGTTGAAACATCAGATGAAATCATCTGTAATTTTTTTGTATGAATCTCAGATAGTTAGACTATACAAATTCTGAATTGGTGATCCAAAAATTATATCAAGAATATAAATGGTGGTATAAGGATCAAATTGCAGGAAAATGACACACTGTCAGTTCGCCGACGTTTCGGAAATATATTTTTCCATCTTCAGGGCTCTAAAAAATTAGAGAACATCATGAAACAAGATATCTACAATAAGAGTCTTCAAACACGGTTCTACGTTACCATAAACTTGTGTACATTAGAGGTCTCTCAGAAAGACTCTCCAGAATTATTCAAAAAGAGGACGTGAGAGTGTCCTTCAAGAGTTCGAACACACTAGGTAGACTTTTTTTTGATGTTATCAAGTACCCGACACCAACTTTTTTGAACTCAAACTTAGTGTACAAACTCAATTGTTCGAATTGTTCCCGAGTTTATATAGGACAGACAGGTCGATACTTGAAGTCAAGAATACAAGAACATATAAGGTCCGTTCGCTTGCCTATCACCAACCCCAAAACAGCATTGGCTGAACATTGTGTGAGCACAGGTCATATTTTCGATTTTGAAGACGTTCAAATACTAAATAGGGAGCCATACTTAGGTAATCGGTTGATGTTTGAGATGTTACAAATAACTGTGCACGACTCAGTAAATTCTCGGTCAGATATTCAACAACTCAGCCGATTTTATTATCCTTTATTGAAAAAACGAACAAACAGCTTAGGAACTTAAAAATTAAGTAACAATTCGGCCCCCTTTCAATTTCACGTCTTATTGTTGATCTTTCAACACGCCACACACGTACGTCTATGTTTTTTACCCTATATTGTTCCCAGTCCGTCGTTTCTTTGACTTCACCCACGTCTGTGTGCATGTTGTTTCAGCATCGGTCGCATTGTTGTCCCTACTTTTAATCGGTTATGCTTTCTTTTCGAGCTAATTATTGGATGATTGATTTGAATTTTCATGATATGATTTTGGGAAGACACTTTTGTCTAGTCTGTAAGTACTTGTATATATTATATATTGTTATACATTTTAATATTTCAAAAGTGTTTTTGTGTATCTGTATGTATTTCTATTCACATCATACTGTGTTTTGTAATTTTTCTAGTCAGTAGTTTAAGGAGTAGCTCGTAATTTCCCTGTTTGTGTAAGATTATTGTAGATATCTTGTTTCATGATGTTCTCTAATTTTTTAGAGCCCTGAAGATGGAAAAATATATTTCCGAAACGTCGGCGAACTGACAGTGTGTCATTTTCCTGCAATTTGATCCTTATACCACCATTTATATTCTTGTTAGACTATACATTCAAGCTGTCAGGTGATTGATTAATGAAAAAACAAAAAATAAAAAAAATTAAATGTTGAAACCGTACGGAGGGTCCCCACCTTCCCCTACATATATTTTAACTGTAGATTCCTCTCATCAAACGAAACACTTTTTTCCTATACCATTTTTCAGAATTCGGTTTGGTTTGGGAGACACAGGGTGTCGAAAATCCATGAAAAAAACACTTTTCTGTTTATATCTTCGGAACCGTTATTTCGAATGAACTGAATTTTGGTTGATTGTTTACTCTATTCATGGTGTATATTCCTCAATTGAAACTTATTTCATATTTCTACTGGTAAAAAAGTTACAGTATAGTCGACTTATAAATTCACGCAAAAATACTATAAAACCACTTGAAAAAGATGAACGGTTCACGATTTCGAAAGAATTAATTATTTTAGAAAACAAAAGTATTCTTATATTTTTTCAATAAAACGCGTCGTTCTCAAGTTATTCCTAAATGTATAAGATTTAATTAGAGGAAAAAATAATGAATTTCAAGAATAATCTGAGTGCTGTCCTGAGTTAAATCTCATCGAATATGATTTTTCTCTGGCCTCTCAACAAGTTACCAACGTTGTCAGAATGTTTTTCAACTTTGTCAAGACTAAAATCTCTATGATGAAAAAAGTTGGATGTAGAGATATCTATACTAATATTATAAAGAGGAAAGATTTGTATTTTTGTTTGTTTGATACGAATAGGCTCAAAAACTACTGGACCGATTTCAAAAATTCTTTCACCCTTAGAAAGCTACATTATCCCTGAGTGACATAGGCTATACTTTTCACCCGAAAAAATTGAGGATACCTACTATAACTTCAATAATTACAAAAAAATCAGCCAAAATCAGCTATTTTCACGTGCGCTGCAAAAACCGTAAGACTTACGTGGATACAATGTATGCCAGAAATGTACCTCTTGAATAGTTCTACAAAAAAGTCCGCGATAGCATATATCTATCTCTCAAGATTGACTTGCTATTACCTGTTTATGATAATCAGATGTTTTCCAAAATTATGCACTATTTGGGAGTGTGTTTTTATGAATTGGGTATTGATCCTTATCCCACCTAATACTTTATTTATCCCCAGTATTTAATTTGGAACAAAATTGCCCTTCACATCATACAATTACAACGAGTACATCAAAAGATATGGCAGGTTGAAGTGTTGAAGATGAAACCGCCGCGTGAAACAAATTTCTACTCGGGCGAAGCTGGGACGGCCTGCTTGTGTGATAATAAAATTCCACATTCGTGGGACATAAAATTATTCATTTTATATGCAGTTTCTATTTGAAATTCATTGTTACCAGTCCTTCAGCAAAATATCTATCGAAACAATATAACTCGACACCAGAACGACACTAATATTACATCAATTCACTGAAAGTCATTTACATAATCATCACCTGTTTGCTTCATTCTCTGTAAATAAATAAAGCGTGAAATTTGTTTATGCCGTGCTGACTAACGTTTTAGGTTGGACTGGTTGGAGCACAGAGCATCGCGGGTACATCTACGGCCTTCTGAAAGGAAGAGTGGCCTACTCTTCCCTTCAGAAGGCCGTGGATGGCAACTGGAATTAGGAACGTAGCGCTATATTGGCGAGAATCAGAACGACTCTTTCGGCATTTTCAAAGAGCAACGCCTAGACGCCTTTAGCGATTGTGATAGTTCATCCGCTAACGATAGGGGACGTACTGCTTTCCTGAGTTCGCATTGTTTGAAGAGAAAATCGGCAATCTGGCATCGTCTTCTCTATAGTTCTGTGCTATATCACAGAGAATGTGGTAAGCTTAGGTCATTGACCCTGAATCATATGACTTTGGTTAATGGAGTTAGGATAGGTTAGTGAAAAACCATTTTTTATGCGATCGTTTTAGAATATCGAGGAAAATATGAACAAATTATTGGTGTTTACAAACTAATCTTCAGGAAAATCGAAGGAGGAACTTAATTTGGTGGGAGAAATATAGCTTTTCAATTGCCGAAATGATCGGACAGAACTGAGTGTTTTGTTAGGAAATATCGTGTTTGTAACATTCTTATTCAAATAAGGATAGTGCTTGAGTATTTTCTAATTGTATCAACCAGAACATCTAATAATCACCTCAATTTCAATCGAAAAGTATGAACTTTGAGGTGTTTGCAGAGAATTGATCCAGGCACGCATTAAGCTCAACTTTTTTTTTTCAAATGGCTATATCTCTTTAACAGAGCCGAATTCGGAAAAATGGAAAATGAAAAAAGGTTTCCTTTAGCATCAAGAATCTACACTTAAAATATATGTACAAGTCAAAGACTCACCCTGTATAAAAAAATATTCTTAAAGTCAAGCTTTTATAATAACAACACTCAACCGCCATCTTGAATTCCTCAATTCAGAAGAATCGTAATTCCCGACCCAGAAAACCCCCAGATACCAATTTTGAATAGTTTCGGATCATAAAATGATCCGAAATTCCATAGAAAAATCATCTTGAGTGATGAGGCCCATTTCCACCTCGATGGCTTCATCAACAAGCAAAATTGTCGCATCTGGGACTCGGAAAACCCAATAGTTATTGTTGAAAAGCCTCTCTATCCTCAACGTGTGACTGTCTGGTGCGGTTTTTAGTGCAGGGGGGTCATTGAACCTTACTTTTTCGGCAATCATGATGGAGCAACAGTTACGGTGAATGTATTGCGCTATCGAGAGATGATTAATTACTTTTTATGCCCGGAATTGGATGGTATTGATCTGGACAACGTTAACTTTCAACAAGCCGGCGCTACGTGCCACACAAGCAACGAAACCATTGATCTTTCACGGGAAAAGTTTCCGGACCGTGTTATCTCTCGAAGAGATTATCACAATTGGCGCCCGAGATCTTGCGACTTAACACCTTGCAACTTCTTCCTTTTGAGCCATTTGAAAGAGAAGGTCTACGCCAAGAGCTCAGCGTCGATTCAAGACCTCAAAGATGGAATTCGTGAGGACATCAGTACATAGTGCAGCCAATTTGCGATTTGGTTATGGAAAATTTCATGATAAGAATATGGTTCTGTAGTCGTGGTGGTCATTTGCTGGATTTTAAACAGCATACCTTCCTCTTTATAATGAAATAAATACCTCTTATGGAAAAACCCTTCACTAGAGACCACACTGAGGAATGTCGAAGTGGACCAAAGTCCTTAGATTCTTCACATCCCATATTTAAGCATAGCCAAAAAATTCAAACTCACTCGCGTGAGAAAATAAGTTCTTACCTCACTGTGGGGAACCCACAATTTGATGGTACCATCGGCTGAACAGGATAACAGTTGCTGTTTGGAACTCAGAACTGAAAGACCCCAAACGGAGTTCGTGTGGCCATGAAGTGTTGTATAAAGTATCTCCGGATCGAACTGATCGTACGGATCGATGTTGGAATTTGGAACATTCCAAACATGAATGGCTGAATCCAAACTACCGGAGTAGCAGTAGTCGCCCGAACCAGATATTGCCAGACAAAGAACTGGTTTGTTATGACACCTGAAAAGAATTTGAGGTAAAACCCAATTACATAGAAATTATTATGATTTTCATTCTATAGGCAACCCAAACCAGTTGATCATTCCACCCGTGTTAACCTAAAAATGTTTTTGACAGGTCGCTGATTAGATGCATAGTCCATCCAAGAATAATTGACATCTCGGGCGGCTTTGGAAAATCGAAATTAGGTTGGTAAGCCTGTTCAGTGATATTTTGAGTTGCAGAATTCAGGTTGGTGTTGCAAATAACACTGGCGTTTTGTTCTGTCATTAAATTTGGCTAATGATCGCGCAAGTGAAAAATCTTTGGAATGAGGCTCTAGAAGAGGGTACAGCTAATTAATGGAAAGCCTGCACAGAGAACGTAGAAAAAGAAATAAGAGGAGATTAGATTAGTCAAAATATATGGGATGGTATGATATGGCTGACATAAAACCTTAAATTATGAACAGACGAGTTCTGCCCAGATGAGGAAATAATAACAGTGGTTGTAATAGGAATACATATTTACATTTTTAATATCAAATATTTTACTCCTTCTTTGTTCACCAATATTGAAAGTTACAATGTCATGACAAAATTCTTCATATATTAAATAGATCCATCCGTTAAGTTTTGTTTCTGTCTTGATATCTACTACAATTTTTCGAATCCATCCAGTTTGCAGATAGGTACACGCTTCAAATTATCAACTAGATTTTTCTGGTTTAGCGGATATTCATATTGAACTTTGGAAAGGAACATGCTATTTAATCATCCACAATATTTTTCATTATCGGACCAGAATTTTAAGGCTGTATGCTCCTTTAATTGTTCGTTGGAAAATACATCAATACAAGATGAAAATAATATACTTCCGGTTAGCAGATTCATACGATGGTATTTGTATGCGATAATTGAGGACATTTTCATGTTCAAAGTGCCTTATTTTGAAAAATTCCATTTAATGTCAAGGATATATTTATTGCTATGATGAAAGCACAGAAAATTTTCAGTGACTTTTTTGTAACTAGAAATAAAGGTGCGATTGGACTTCCAAGGCCTGCTCCGATGTCAATAATTCTTGGATGGACTATAAATATGAGGAATTTTATTATTTTATGCATTTTATGAGTGCAACAGTGAGTTTTTATGCCTGCTCATATCGAAAATATTGTTTTTTAACGTGATCCAGTGGGTTTTTATGCTTGGAATGATAAAAAAAGTTACCTGAAGAAATACTGAAGAAGAAAATTTTACTCTAACTTATGATGGCCACTTTTCGTATTGGGAGCTTGCAGAGATAGTGGAGGAAGTATTGAAGAAGGAATATTTATCAGACCACTGCAACCTGTAACTCTTTAACCTTTTGTATGATATCAAATTCAAATATTCATCAGATTTAGTAAAAATGAAATGAAAATGTTTACTTTACACTTCTATTTCTGATTTGTCAAGTTTTAATGGCTGCTGACCAAATTTCCCTTCGTTTCCTGGAAAGACAACTGATATGTGGATGATACAAGTTAAACATAGTGGGTGTTCCAAAATATTTAAGAAAATCCTCTCAATTTGAATGACTTGCACATCCAACTCTGGCACACATTTATGAGAATTTTTAATCAGAACTCACTTAATTCAAATAATTTTCACTGCTTTGATATTTCTGAGGGTAAGACTGAAAATATCGAAAAATATCCCCATAACACAAATTTCCACCAGCACTAACCTCAAAATACAATTGGATTGCCTAATTGAAGGTGTAAAAATTCTAACCTGAAAGTATACAAGGGCTCCACGTCCAAAGAAGCCGACTTCTTAGCCGGAACGGTCTTCTGAAGATTCCACAGCTTCAGAGTATGATCCTCGCTGCCAGTGATCAAAACTGGTTCCGTAGGGTGGAAAGCTAATGCCCTCACCCCGTCGAAATGACTGCGCAGGGTGTATTTGGCGTTCCACGTTTTCCTAAACGCCTCTTTGCTCGTGGCCATGTCGTATGTATTCTCGGCGTCATTATTGACAGTCAACTGGGCCAATTCTCCGAGGCCCAGAGTGGCCTCCAGCGAGCTATTGATCTCCTCGCTCACGACAGGGTCGATGGGTCTTTTTGGTATGGTAGTTTGGTAACCTAGAAATCAGTATTTGAAGGACGTTGTTCTTTTTATCTGTGCAGATTGGTTTTACCTTGGTTCCAGTCCCCTTGATCTCCTTCGTCGTTGTCATCTTCGGAGTCGAAGAGCTGGGTAATTTCATTGATAACTTCCATCGCTTTGGAGTCAAAGTCACTGCACAATCTTTCACTTTTGCCTGAAAATATGGGGAAAATTTTCCATCAATATGACACTGGTCGTTGACAAGAAGAAAATTGTCATATTTGAGATATAATTAATTCAATGAGGCTCAAAAATTTGTTGATTATTTTTAAGACTGACGGAAATATTGAATGATTTGATTCAAACTATCTACCTTTTATCGTGTGAGGAACGAAGAGATTAAGAGACATACAAATGTATGTTTTCATGTGACTACGCAAAAATCCAAGTGGTGGGATAAACACAGAACATCAGAAAGTGGTTCCAACTTCCGAAGTGTAATTTAGAACAAACTGGGTTAAGAACCTTATGAGATCCAGATATTGTTAAAAACAAACATTTTCACACATGGTTAATCACATCCCAACAAATAAAAACCCCAGCCAATATTGAATACTCTGCAAATGTAACATGCTTCGTTGTTTTATTTTTAGCACTTTTGAATCATTGTTTTAGGGAGGTTCTGTGGAAAAAAGATAGCAAATCCAAGTAAAATAAAAATAGAGTAAAAAACTAAAGTTTCTATGTGAGAATTTTTTTTATTATACCAATACCCCCTATATATTAGATTGAGATGAGTGAACAGTATTTGGCTCATAGAAGATGCAATTTTAATTATGATAGGGGACAGGGATAAGTTGTTGATTGAAGTACTATGTGTGAAGATACCCAACCAATCTATTCAGAGTTTCCATCAATTTGTTTGGAAGATCTCCATTCTTTAGAATAGTTCAACATCTTGAACTCATTCTGTTGGCAGCCTTTCCTTGAGCCATTTAAATTTTGTTCTTGTTTTGCCTAGTATAATTCCCAAATAATACTTCAATCAATGGTTAGACCACTTACTTCATCTGCTCAAGACGAAGGTTGAAATCAGACAAACAAATCAATTTGGAACATGCTTTTTATTGTATATACTGTTAAAAGATTCTTGTATTGGATTCATAACATCTTAATGAGTTCTTATGATTTGGAAATGTGCTGGCATTAAAAAAAATGAAAATATTCAACGAAGATAGATGAGATACAGATTGAATGAATTTTGAACGGAGTTGGGGCAAATCAATGCACTAGAGAGAGAAGGCTTGATGAAATAAATCATAAGTTTGAAGACAATGATCATCAAGTACAAAATGTTGTTTGTTGCACTGAAAATTAAATTAAATTTATCCAATCTGTGTATGATTAATTAACAATAAAGTTTTCACCTTGTTTCGATCATTTTTTATTTAACATTAGGGCTTGATATAAAAATCCTTTTAGACTTTGAAATATTTGAGAGGAAAATTCATCAATGCAAAATTGATTGAAACAAAAAAATTTTGAATAAACAAATTTTTGTGAATTTCTTATACCCGACCTGATATGTACTAATTCTAACTAGATATATCAACGAAATTGGGTAGGTTATTTCTCACTCAACTCAGTTTCAAAAACAAATTAAACTCAGACCTTAGGTTCATTTGTATATTTTTAATTTCTTGAAAAGTTGTGAAGAATTCAATTCATGCTTGTTGAAAAATTGCATAGCAAAGAAACAATGTCAATAATGTATGGTATGTTCAATATGGAAGGAACACATCTATCACACAAACTCATCAAGGATCAAGATTTCCTACTTCATCCAAAGGTCCATGAGATCATCAGATTTCTAGAATTTTTCAATTGTTTCTTCTTGTGAGACATTTGCATACGTTCATGCTCTCTTCAACTCATACTTCTTTCTCTACTCACCTTTTTTTCTTCCAGCTTTATCATCATCGACTTCCTCTATCGTTTCGACATCTTTCTCGTTGATGATGTCTTCATCATCATCCATTTCCATTTCTGAATTCGTTAAAAATTCCATGTTAGCCATAACTGCTTGTTCTGCTTCGATCATCATCGCTTCTGCCAATGACCCAGGCCGTTCTTTCTTGAAAGGTTTTCTTCCTGCAGAAAATGAACTATCATGCAAAAGAAACATTTAAAACGAAAAAATATGTTACCTTGACCTTCGCTTGGCCTTTTATTAGATTCACTTCCATTTAGAGAGCTTCCATTGTGGTTTTCTTCTTGCTCAGCATTGTTATTGAGACCCAGCAAGGCTCTAACACGAGTAGATCTAACATCTATTATTCTATCTGTATAACCAATTTCCTGTAATATGAATCATTATGAAAAACAACTTGTGGTAATTACTCAATCCACTTCCAAGGAACTATCTATTCGTGCATTACAATATTTCCAAGTAATTATAAAAGTTTCTTCTACCTGGAGGTACTGTCTTAGGAGTTGGCGACCCTGCTTCCAAGTTGAATTGGTAACAGAAATGTAGGTTTGATCAGGATCTAGTTGATTTTCGTTTGCAGACTCGTCTACTGGTGGAGGGTTCATATCACCCTGTTGCAGATCTGTACCGTATTTGAGTTTGTGAAACTTACTACGTTCTTGTTTGAGAGCGTATTCTAACATTTTAATTCGACGAACAAGATCATTTTTCAAATTTTCCTGTCCCTTGCGCTCACCCTGTAGAAAAGCTATGCGGGCCTGAAATTTCAAACAATTCTCTTCTAGAATTCGAAATCCAAATAGATATAATTATATAGAACCAGTATTCAAATAACAAATGTACATGACTTTAATGTGTGGATAATCACGAATTTATTAACTCAACATGGCTTTTAGAACCTCAAACATACTCCAAGAAGTTTAAGGCTCTAGGTTCTTTCTTTAGTAAGTTATCAAGTTTATGGACGAACGGACAGAATTACATTTTAACACGAACTCTTCATCAGTAAGTGCCACAATTTTCCACAATCATAGAAATTTGAACAAGGGCACAAAAATAATTTTATACTATTATTTTATTGATTTAGCTCCTTTGAATTTTACAAATAAATTGTATTGTGAACAGGAACTCCTTATTTAATTGGAAGGCAATATTTGTCAATCAATGTTGTTATCAACACAAATTTCTTCAAGTCTGCTAGTTTTGAATGTAAGGAACAAATTTCAAATATTTTCATTCAACATTTCGAAAATATAAAAAAAAATATGATCGGATTTGTCTATATCTACAGTGAATATGTACTTGAAATATCACTCTAATTGAGTCTCAATACTACGGCAAATTCATGACAAAATTTTTGAATTAACTTGATAGATATTCATTGTATCATTCATAATATTTTCAGTTTGTATAAAAGTGGATTGCCCATTATGAAATAGGAGAGGCAAAATGATCTAAAATCATAGTAAATTGAAAAGATTCACTGACCGTATCCTATTGGAAATTCATTCATATCAACAAACACTAGAACAACTGTAATATCAAAAGTTTCTAAACGGGATGCTTGACTGCATCCATAAAGCTTTAAGGCTATGAAATCTACAGGTAACTGATTGTTCTTGTTTAATTACTGACTTATTAGTATGATTATGCACTGTTAACAGCAACAGCACTTTCCATTATTATGCAATGCAATATTTCAGTGACACCTTCAGAATCATTGACAATATTCAAATCAACAAAATTTAAATGAAGGTGATAAAACTGTCCACAACTCTTTACGAACAGGCTCATGAATAGACAGGAAATGTTTTTATTGGAGCAAAACATAATTGTTGATACTGAACTGATAATGCAATACAGTGAAGGTTAACAAATTTTAGCAATTTCTGTCATGAACAGAATAACTAATTAGATAAATTCAACTTATTTTGTCATTTCCACTCATTTCTGTTGATGAATGTAGATCTTTAAAAATAAAAGCTTTCAAAAATTATAGATATTACGGCTAAGATAAATTCAGGTATTGGAAGAAATAAAAATATGATTTCCAATTAGGAGAATGTTATTTTTAATTTTTCACATGAAATTGATCATGATCAAGCACCAAAGATAACTTTGACAGGACCAGAAGAATTATGAATAAAGCTTAAGAATTAAAAAACAAAGTAATCAAGAAATGGGTTTTCCAATTAATAATATTATTGCTTTCAAGAGGAATATTTCAAAACATGAGTCCTTTGTAAGGCATTGAAAAAATGATAAAGCAAACAAAGAAAAGATGTGGCCATAGATTATATCCCGGCTATGGTGAAAATTGAAAGAAAAACCGGGCAGATTTCAATGAAATGGAAAACCTACCTGCAATTCGGCCCTATCGACTTCCCATTGGGATCTTTCCAATTCGAACCTAGCCCATTCGTGCTGGATGAAATGTAAGATCCCGGGTATTGAATATTGTGCTTTAACGGATGTATCATCATTTTCTTTGTTATTGCTTACTGCACTAACTTGCTTCACAACTTGTCCAACACCGTTCTGATGATTGAGCGAATTATCTTCCATTGTCGTATCTTTAATCTTAACTCAAACTAGAAAATTTCAATTGTCCACCATTGCTCTTCAATACGCCATTTTATTTTCTAATTTTCGTTACAGAAATGAATACACCAAGATTAATTTTGTGAGATACGAACTAACACACTCCAAAGGAACCGATTTCAGCCAGATGAAATGAAAGAAAATTGGAAATTGCGAATTCGTTAGTCAAAAACATATAACTTTCTTGATTCTTGGAAAATTTCCCTTTTCTTCCTAGAACACCTCACAAGCTCAGATATATGACTATCTCTGTTGCTCTAACGTTATCAAAGCTACGGAATTTCTCCTCTCTTTTTTGCTCGTTGTTTAATTGACCCTATCTGTCAAAGTCCCAAACACAGAACACATGTGATCTGTGTTTCAGAACATAGATCCGCACTTTAGCGAAAAAGATGAGGCAGTGGCGACTCGTGACGTAGATTATTCTACGTCAATGTAGATCATAGACAAATATTGACGTTTGGATTTCTGGTCGGTGTCAATATTTTGCCCCCTTATGATTTCATCTCAAATCTGAAGATAATTAATATTTTCGGGTGTGAGAAGTTTTATGAAAAATCGGGACGAATGTCTGATAGTATGTGGCATGAAGCTAGACGCCAAGAGCGTAGAATCAAGGGAATGCTTGTAGATTATCGCAGAAGGGCTGAAAGAAGACGAGACTTTTATGAGAGGATAGTAAGTATTTGTTCATCAAGAAACCTTAATAGGTCTTACATTTTAAATGACTTCGTAGAAAGCAGACCCTACGCAGTTTCTGCAAGTACATGGGAGGCAATGCAAAATTCATCTAGATCCATCAGTCGCTGCTGCAGCAGATAGCGCAACTGCTATGTAAATACAAGAATACTACGAATGGTATTAGATTGGGAAATTATTTCATTTTTGTAGGATGCCTTGGCAGGGGGATCATGAAATTTTGATTGATCGTTTTGATGTGAGAGCTCACTTAGATTTCATTCCTCCAATTAAAAAAGACGAAGAGGAGGAGCTTTCCCAAGAAGAAAGGCAGTTAAATTACGAAAGATACAGAATAATAGCTCAAAACTCTTTCCTAAGCTTAGCTGAAGAAAAGTTCTTAAAACAGTTGCATATCGAAGAACAATTTGGATATACAGAAAATAAAGAGAAAAGGAAAGAAAGAGCTACTGGTGTAGCAATCGGGTTCAACTACGAGGATGGCAGTGGTAAAAAATTTGTTCTTCAATTAAATCAAAATGAAATTATGCCATAGATATCGTTTTAGGAACTAGTCACCCGCAACCAGTTACTGAGACAAATGAAGCAGATTCAGAACATTCAGACAGTGACTTAGATGTAGATCTCTCCATAAATGTGTCCAAAATGGATCCTTCTGAAGCACACGAAATGAATCGTCATGGGAGAAATTATGGCATGAGTTCAAACGATTTTTATTCCTTTCTTATTAAAGATTTAGATGAAGCAGAGAGTTACAGATTGGCCAAAGAAGAAGAACATGAAAAAGCTTTGTATGCTGGGCGAAAGTCTAGGAGGGAGAGAAGGTAAGAACTTAAATAATTTATTTCTATGTGCAGCTAAGCTTCAAACATATAATTGATAAAAACCATTTTCAATCTTTGAAAAATCAGAATAGGTTTCTTTCGGATACTACTTTATTCCTCAATGCATATTTTCAGGAACAAATTATTTTCATTTCAAATAAACTTTTTCCATTTCATTAATAACTTAAATATATAGCAAAATCATATTTATTTAGCAATAATTTTCATTTCTGCTTTTTTATTGATAGAGCTCATAGAGAAAAACGATTAGCTAATAGAGTGATAAGTCCACCTAGTTATGCTGCTAGAAAATCCCCCGATTACACAGCGTTTAGGCAAAGTAAATCTCCTTCAAAATCGCCAACTCCAGATAATGCAGGAAAAATTACTTACATTACGTCATTTGGAGGTGAGTGAAAATTAAAATAATCCTGCCAGGTCATGGATTACGTTGATTTTAGATGAGGAGGAAACTCCTTCTAAGCCAACATACGCAGATAAAGTCAAGATGGGTAAGTCCATTAAGAAGGATAACAGTTGTGAAAGGTCTGTTTATATGACCAAATCCAGCGACATTTTGAAAAGAAAAAGGTCTCATAGTAGGAGTTCCAGAAGTAATTCAAGACAACGTCGTTCCAGATCCAGAGAAAGGTGAAACCTCTCATGCTTGAATGGAATAATAAGACAGTTTTGAATATTTATAGGTATAGGAAACGTTCTAGATCTAAAACCAGGTCGTCTTCAAGAAGCAGGAGATCGTCATCGAGAAAGAGAACTTATAAGGGAAGAAAATCCAGGAGTTCTTCAAGTTCAAGTTCGAGTTCTGAAAGTTCCAAAAAACGGAGTAGATCTTCTAGCAGTTCATCGTTAAGTTCCAGCGATAAAGAACCAAAGGTTTCCAGATCTAAATCCAAGAGTCCCAAAATAAAGGAGTCCCCTCCCAAACAAATTCCTCGATATTATGGCAGAAGAAAAAGCGATCTGAGCTCTTCTGAATTAAGTGATTCTGATGTAAATGAAAAAGAAGAGAAGGAAATGTATGTGTTGGCAAGAAAAGGCTGTTCCCTGAGTGGTTGAAAAATGACTAGTCGGACAAAATTGTCGGTATTAGAATTGATCAAGTAAAACTGAAAGAGAAATCTTTTCACATGATCTCGGTGTTGGTCCCATTCTTTTGAATATTTATTTGAGTCTTTTTTCAACTACATGGAAACAAGTCCTTTCATATTTTTCTTCAATCTACATTATTTTTCAGGACAAACTCAAATAGGGCAGGATATGGTAATCCAGGCTCTTCGTTCAAAGTCAGTAAGAATCATAATAGAAACCGTGTATATTTTTACTGCTTGAAGTTTATTTTTTACGTTAGAAAAATGACAGTAATGCACTTTATATCACGTTAACAATGTTTTCAGAAATCCACAGGTATTGCTGCAACTTCTGCTGCAGTTTCATTCCAGGAGCGTCTTAAGAGAAAACGACAGGCACTTCTCAATAAGCAATGTAAGTCGATTATTCTTAATCTGAATGTTTTTACTCACTTCAAGGTTCTTCATTTTCTGACTAGAATGAACATCAATTGGGTTATTCTGAAGTGCTCAAAACTTTGCAGTGTCTATTCTGTATTAACACATTATGAGGATGGTATTTTCATCGGATTTCATCTTTCGATCATAATCTTTTTTGAAAGTTGAAATAGTTCTTCATAATTACTGTAACTTACACATGTAGACAAATATCTTGGAAGTTGACTGAAACATATGTTTTGAAAGTATTTGTTTCATTCAAATTAGGCAATCCAACGACCTGTCATATATTTTTTGAGGTTAGTGCTGGTGGTCAAACAATGGGAATTTAGCTTTCTTCATGTAGACATCAAAACCGTTAATTAGCTTGGAAAACTGATTTATGTGGACATTTTTTTGATATTTCGAGTCAATGTTACTCAGGAATATTAAACCAGTGAAAATCATTTAAATAAAGCGCAAGAAACTAAAATGAACATTTCTTCGTAGATACTGTTCATGTTATATGTAAAACTAATGAATTTTACATCATATAAAATGTTGAAGAAGTTACAGGTTGCAGAGCTTTGATAAATATTTCTTCTCCAAAACTTGCTCTACAATTTCAGCGAGCTACCAATCCTTAAAGTTGCTTGAGTTAAATTTTCTTCCTCATTGTTGCTTCAGGATATTTTTTTTGCTATTACAAAGCATGAATACTCACTGGTTCACCTGCAATATGGATAATAAAAATAACTTTTTCATATTTACCGCTAACCAGCGATATATAGTTATAGTGAAAAGGGGTTACAGTCCACTGCGACCTTAAGGTCTATTGTGCCCCCTGACAGCGATCTGTCATAAACGTTTTGAGGTTAACACTGGTGGAATAATCACGAGGTTTGGATTGCCTTATATTTACTCCATAATCTTTGAATATTGACTGTTTTTTGTTGTGGTATCGCATTTTTGGTGTTCTTGAATATACCAAAAACAGAGTAGTACATTTGGCAAAGTACCTTTTGCTTGTGCTATCACTTGTAACATTCTCCAATACTGTTACAAAATGCAATTATTTTTTTCAGTTAAAGCAGATAAAATAGCTGAAATGACAAAGGCAGAAAGGGAAAAACAGGAGCAACAAACAAGGGAGGATGAATTACGAGAAATGGGTATAAAGCTGAGAAAAAGGTAGTATGATCTTACTATGTGTAACTGGACCAAATTGTCTCTTCCGTTTTGGTTTTGAAATTCCACAATGGCGGTAATCTTGAGCAAGTCTTGTAATTCTGGTTGGATTCCAAAATATTCTTCTGTTCGGGATATTTCCAGAGTTTTGAAAAGCTCATAAATGATTTCAGGCAAAGAGAAAAAAGACATGCTTATGACAGTGACAGCTCATCATCTTCCCAGTCAAGTACACTCCGCAGTCCTAAGAAAGAAACGGAGGAAAATAAAAGTGGAAGCTCTAGTCCACAACCCAAGATAGAAGAGCCTGAAAATAAGAAGCGCTTGAACAGAACTGAAGAACCTAGAGAAAATTCATATTCTAGGCGAAAGTCTCCAGTTAAATATGAAGAAAAAAGAACTGTTTATATGGAAGAAAAGGATAGATTTGACAGAGATAGAAGAGAAAGAGAGAGAAGAGATGACAGGGAGAGACGATACAATAGGGATAGAAGGGATGATAGAGGAAGATGGGAGGATAGGGATAGACGAAACGATAGGGATAGAAGAAATGATACTAATGAAAGAGATAAGAGAGAATTTAGAAATCGTAGAGATGATAGAGACAGGAGAGATTGGAGAAGTAGAGACACTTCTAGAAGGGATAGATATGATGATAATAGTGATAATGATTCCAATTCTAAGCCAATAAGGTCATTAGTTGACTATTAACTATAATTCGTCGATCCCAATGTTGTTCTTCCTTGAAACTTATCCTGATATTCATGATAAAGTTCATATTCGAATTTTTAAGTTATGTTTAAATGGCCAAAGTATTCACGTTTAATATGATCTTTATTAAGGGTAGAAAACTTAGAAAAATTAATTTAGGTAATTATAAAAAATTGTGAGATAGAATAGGTTCCGGAACTTTTCGAACTCTTGAAATATTCGAATTATTTATCATTTAATTTAATCCATCGGAAAATTGTGTATATAAAATTTTTTGAAGCAGGGTGACAATTTAAATATTCATTTCATATTTTCATCTGCAGTATTATTTATTCCAAATTAGAAATTTTTCATGAGTTTTGTTTACCTTAGGGTGTAAATTTATCAATGATGTACAGGTATTGATATGCTGGAAATAAATGGTTCATTGCTTCACACTGGTTTCATTTATGCTTTACCAAACACTCCCCAAAGAATTGACTAGTGTTGGTTTATAGAAAAATAGAAATGTTCGATCGGCAAAAGATCACAGGACAGTACAGTAGACCACGAATTTATTTGAACGCTCGTTATATTTTGAACAAAGTATAAAGAGTTTGTTTCATAACAGAACATTCTATTCGAATAAAAAGATTGAATCACTTCTGTTGAGATTTGTCGAAAAAGTCGTAAAATTTAAGATATTTTTAGATCGGTCTGTGATGAGTATGGGATAACAATATTAGTATATTGTTCAATGAGCGGTAATGTAAGTCATAACACTCGTAGATGAATTTTGCAGCCCGAGCCGTTAGGCGAGGGGTGTAATTCATCAAGTGTGTTCTGACCATTACCGCGAATTGAACACTATGCTTTATCTTCGACTTCTTCAGTAAAATTTGAATTATTCTGCATTTTCAAAATTGACAACAGTTGTCAAAAGCGATTTCTGTGGTCGAAAATCGAATCGATATCGAATCCCGTAGAAAACGTCAAAAATTCACGTTTTCCAAATGCGATTTTTGGATATTCAGACCTAAGAAAATGTAGAAATGGATGGCGAGAACGTTACCTTGATGTCTGAAATAGAGTTCCTCATTGACTCGACTTTTTTATTTATTTCGTAAGCTACATTTTTCCTATTTGTATTAGAGTGAGTTATAGGCGTGAGTTATTATTACCTCACACTATTGGTTTATGTGGAGACTATTACAGATCAAACTCAGTTGAATAATGGATATATTATTTATTGTATGGGAGTAGATAAAATAATTTTCATTCCGAAAAAAACTAACTGAGGTATTTTATTTACACTGCGCAAAGAAATTAACGCACATTCTAAAAATCTCAATTTTAATGAAAGTTAACTCTACATTGACTTTATAACTTATTTTTTATGTTCTCTCGGGAAGGCTTTGAACGAAACAAGACACATTAAATGGAAGAAAACAGTGGCGCACCCAGAAATTTTATTCGGGGGGGGCTGCTCAAGAGTAATCAGGTTTTTGTAAGTTGTATAATTTAAAAAATGCGGCGCAAGCGAAAACCTTCTTAAGTAATGGATATATCGCATTCGTTATTATACAGGGTGTTTCATTGGTAAATGAACATACGGTAACCTGAGCTAGAGCTACCCTAGGCGAGTCCAAAAAACCGATATATGATAGGTCTAATCAATTCCATAACCGACATACAGGGTGCTTCATGTATTCACCAGAAATTTCAATTCCTCATAACTTTTTAACCAACCAGTATAGTCGATTGATATTTGGAACGTATGATTCATTTCTACAGGTCGATCGATTTACTTTTGAATTTCCAAAAAATTCCAGGTCCGTATTCGAAAAATATGGGACTTCTTCCAAGCTGAGATTCAACATCCTGTATATTGAAATTTTGGGATTTGATTGAGATATTTGAAAAGAGCAGAAAATTTTCAATGGGGTTCAGTAGATTTCATTGTCCCGCACGTCATTTCCAATTGAATATTGGTGTTCCACAAAATTCTCAGAAAAATCGTACATTGTGATCTAATTGAATTTTTTTCGTCCCACTAATTGCACATTCGAATTTCATAATATTCTGTGGAATCATTTGGTGTTATTTCCGGAAAAACATCGTGAAAAATTTAGTTGAAGTCAACAAAGATGAATAAATAACTGAAGAAACATGAAAACTTAACGTGAATAACAGAAAGTGCTCGAAAGTACCACCATTTTGTTATACACATTCTTGCCCTCTTCAAAATATGTCAGATATTTTTTTTGATCATGTCTGGATTATTACGTATTTCATTGCACGCGACTTCGATACATCGACACTTCCTATTTCAGATGAATTTACTGAACATTTCAAATAACCCCAAATGAAATAATCAACAAGATTGAAATCTGGTGACCTAGCGGGCCAGGCATGCGGTCCACCTGTGCCTATCCACATATTTGGAAAGTTCTGATCTAAAAATTGTCTGATCATTACTCTAAAATGGGGTGGAGCTCCATCCTGCAGTGTCCGTACCTTCGAGTAATACAGGAAAATGATGTTGGAGGAAATTTTTAAGCCGTCTTGGTATGACCTGTGGTCTAATCAATCGATTTTATTAAACGCCACACCATACGTTTCTTGAAAATTTGTATAAGGATTTCGTATTCCTGACTGCATGCAGATTCTCTGCAGCTCACTAATGCGAATCCCTAATAATGACCCCATCCGCCGTGAATCGGTAAATAAAATTCTGTTGACCATTCTTTCATTTCGTAAAATCCAGCTACTAAAGTTAGTTCTTCTAATTTCATCACCTGGATCCAATCGTTGTACCTTCTGGAGATCAATTTGATCATAATGTACGATTTTTCTGAGAATTTTGTGGAATTCCAACATTCAATTGGATCTTTCCCTGAAGCTCTCTTTGAGCAAAATAACGTGCGGGACAATGAAATCTACTGAACCCCATTGAAAATTTTCTTCTCTTTCCAAATATCTCAATCAAATCCCAAAATTTCAATATACAAGGTGTTGAATCTCAGCTTGGAAGAAGTCCCATATTTATCAAATACGGACCTGAAATTTTTTGGAAATTCAAAAGTAAATCGATCGACCTATAGACAAGGCCGTAGCTAGAAAAAAAATTCGGGGGGGTCCGTCCGAGGCCGTAGCCAGAAAAAAATTTATTCGAAGAATTTTCGGTGAGATGATTATCTGGCATTTCTGAAAAAATAAATTTCGGGGGGGGTCCGGACCCCCCCCTGGCTACGGCCTTGCCTATAGAACTGAATCATACGTTCCAAATATCAACCAACTATACTAGTTGGTTCAAAAGTTATGAGGAATTGAAATTTTTGATGAATACATAAACCACTCTGTATCTCGGTTATGGAATTGATTATACCTATCATATATCGGTTTTTTGGACTCGCCTAGGGTAACTCTAGCTCAGGTTAACGTATGTTCATTCACCAATGAAACACCCTGTATATGTATATCAATCCCTATTTCTATCTGTACAGGAAATGTTGTAAGTTTCCATTCTGTTCTAAAATAATTATTATTACTTTTAGAAAAATAATAAGATAGAAATATTTGAATTACTTTTTTTTCACAGCTCGGGGGGGGGGGGGGCTGCAGCCCGACAGCCCCCCCTCGGTGCGCCACTGGAAGAAAAATTCAGGATTTCACCGAATCTTATGTGAAAGAAGAGAAATGAACAATTTTCAAAATACTGAAATGCTGATGAGTGATTTAATACTTGGTATTTCCTCCCCTTGCGTTAATTACAGCTCGGCAACGACGGTTCATACTCAAAATGAGTGATCTTAAAATGTTCTAATCTAATCCTTCCCAGATTTCTCCGAGTTGGATTCCTAAGTCATTAAGAGTAGCTGTATGATTTTCTGAACTTCTCAGCCTTCTATTGAGGTTGTCCCAAACCTGCTCAATCGGATTGAGATCTGGACTTCTTGCTGGCCATTCCATTCGAGAGACTTCAACCTCTTCAAGGTACTCCTGAACGATGCGCGCACGATGGGGTCTGGCATTATCGTCCATAAAAATGAAATTTTAACCAATGTATGGGACAAATGGCATTACATGCTCTTCAAGAATGTTCCTTATATACTTATCCAGCATTCATAGCTCCATTATCAACGACCACTAGGTCTGTGCGAGCAGTCAAAGATATTACACCCCATACCATAATCGATCCTCCCCCGAAACCAGTAGTATTCAGGAAATTGCACTGAGCATATCTTTCATGTGGACGTCTGTATACAAGGAAACGTCGATCACAATGGTAGAGGCAGAATCTAGACTCATCTGTGAAGAGAACTCTTTCCCCATCGGCCTCTTCCCAATGGATATGCTCTCTCGCAAAATCCAAACGCGCCCTTCGATGGGCTGGGGTAAGAGCTGGGCCTCTTGCCGCGACACGAGGCCTTGAATCATATTCTCTGAGGCGATTTCTTATTGTCTGAGTCATATCTGAGTGCTAATTTGCACCTCGTGAGTTTGCTCAAGCTGATTTTGAAGGAGGCGAGCGGTTGCAAACCGTTGTCTCAACGAAGAAACTCTCAAGTAACGTTCTTGAATGGCAGTTGTTACCCCGTGGTCTACCCTGTCCTGGTCTTCAGACATTCATAGCAGTCTCCCTGAATCGCTGCAACATTCTGGACACACTTGTATGGGAAACTCCAAACCTTTCTGCAACTCCTGTGTATGTCCACCCTTCTTCTCGCAAAACTACCGCTTGGGCACATTCCTCTTGGGTCAAATTGCGTGTTTCGCATTGCATAGCGATCGAGTGTAGAAAATCAAACGAAAGAAAAACTATTGGTCACTATAGAATTGATCGAGAACAACTGATTTTAGTATGGAGCCAATACATTCAAAATCTGATAATATCATCTTTTTTTATTCCTGCTGGGAGAAAACATCTGTATTGAAAAAAAACGTTGAAAGTGGATAACATATGCATGCATTATTCTGATGAAAATAATTATCATTGAGAACACCTTCAGTTGTCGAATAAATTTGAGATTTCCATAATGTGCGGTAATTTTTTTGCGCAGTTTATATACTAGTAGAGCCCTTATATCTACCCATTGTGCAGTTATCCCATAGAACAGTTCCCTGCAAATCGGGTGATTTTTTAGCCAAAATGTCAAAGTTAGATCAATTCTCCTCAAGAAATGGGAAAATTATGGAAAATATGAATAGGTACCAAGCTATTTTGCATTGACCGTTTCTCTTTCAATCCGTATATTTACCTCACGGCCACGGATATCCGTGAAATAAAGTTTTATCGAGTTCAAAATTTTTTCGCGATTTTCGCAAACTTTTCAAAAACACTTCTAAATCGCATAGAGTATCGAAATTGCACCAATGTATGAATCGATTCACCTTCTTTTCGAACTTTTCAATAGAACCGAATTAGGAAAAATGGAAACTCAAAAAAAACGCTTTTTTGACGCCAAGAATACCCAGCTAAAAAGATGAACAAGTCGAAGATCCACTCTGTAAAGTAGATACTGTAAATAAAATAAATCCAATACCTACCACCCACTCTATAGTGTATTCGAGAGATCGGTTTTGGTGTGTACACGTTCCTTTTTAAACTTCGTCACGAACGGCAAAGCAGGTAGAAGGATCAGAAAGAATGTAATTTCGCCAGGACGAGTCCCTCAGGACATGTGGTCTTCCCCTTTTCCAAACAGTCCAGCCTCGTCCACATCTGCTCAGAATGCGAATGGCGGACCCCGAGGAACGCAGTATTTTGATTAAAAGTACAGGGGGAGCAGCATACCAGAGAACATTTTCGCATATTCTTAGTCATGGCCGTATGTTATGTAGGTGTATATGCAAGGAATAACTTGAAATTTCCTGTTTTTTGAGTCGAAGACATGTTATGAATGAAATGAGTGTTTTTATCGGCCAAGCGGGCCAAGGGTCCTAAGGATGTTGTACGAGGATATATTGAAAAATTCTTAGACTACTATAGAATCAAACAAAATTTCAATGTAAAAATATTTTATTACTCAACATATTCTCCTCTTAATTGAATACATTTATTACAGCGAAACTGCAACGTCTCTAGACCTTTCAAAAAAAATGTTTCTTCTTGCTCTGCAAATCATTCCTCCACAGCTTTTATTACCTCCTTGTTGGAAGAAAATTTACTACCTTTTAAACTTTTTTTCAGTTGAGGAAAGAGATCATAGTCGGACGGAGCCAAATCTGGTGAATAAGGGGTGTGTTCTAGTAATTATAACCCTAACTCACGAACTTTTTGCATGGCAACATGAGATTTGTGTACTGGGGTGTTGTCCTGTAAAAACAAAATACCTTTGGATAGCTTTCCGCGTCTTCTCTCTTTATTTTTTTTCCGTAGAGTGGTCAGTAATGTCGAATAGTAATCTCCAGTTATTGTTCAACTCTTATCCAAAAAATCAATCATAATTACCTCTCATGGCAATCCCAAAAAACTGAAGCAAGAACTTTTCCAGATTTTTGGACACGAAACTTCTTAGGTCTTGGAGAACCAGAGTGTCGCCATTCCATCGATTTTTGCTTTGTGTTTGTTTCTGGATCGTAGAAATGTTCCCAAGTCCGTACCTAGTAACAATATACACTGCGCAAAAAAATTAACGCACATTATGGAAATCTCAAATTTATTCTACAACTGAAGGTGTTCTCAATGATAATTATTTTTATCAGAATTATGCATGCATATGTTATCCACTTTCAACGTTTTTCTTCAATACAGATGTTTTCTCCCAGCAGGAATAAAAAAAGATATATTCTTCAAATTCAAATTGGTGATCCAAAATTCTATATTCAGATGATTAAATGGTGGCATCAGGATCAAAAACAGGAAATGATACTATGTCAGTTCGCCGACGTTTCGGAAATGTATTTTTCCATCTTCAGGGCTCTACAAAAGAATATGGAGCATATAATGAAAAATTCCAAAATTGTAAATATACAAAAAACAAACAAGCAAGAATGACAGACTAAGACAAATTTATGTCTCTCCATATTATTACTTTGTTTATGTTTCACTGCGGTCTGACAATTTCTTTCCACACAAAATATATGAGATTTGGAAACTATTTTATTTATATAGAGGATAATGGGAGGATACAATTGTTAAGTATGTAAGTAAATTTCACTTTCGCAAAAATCTTCAACTTTATTGCTGGTTGTTTATGTTGATTTCACCTTTTCGGCTGTTTTTCTATGTTTATTTTTGTTTAGTATTACACATTTACACTGTAATTATAAAATTTGTCTTAGTCTGTCATTCTTGCTTGTTTGTTTTTTGTATATTTACAATTTTGGAATTTTTCATTATATGCTCCATATTCTTTTGTAGAGCCCTGAAGATGGAAAAATACATTTCCGAAACGTCGGCGAACTGACATAGTATCATTTCCTGTTTTTGATCCTGATACCACCATTTAATCATCTGAATAAAAAAAGATGATATTATCAGATTTTGAATGCATTGGCTCCATTCTAAAATAAGTTGTTCTCGATCAATTCTAGTGATCAATAGTTTTTCTTTCGTTTGATTTTCTACACTCGATCGCTATGCAACGCGAAACACGCAATTTTGACCCAAGAGGAATGTGCCCAAGCGGTAGTTTTGCGAGAAGAAGAGTGGACATACACAAGAATTGCAGAAAGGTTTGGAGTTTCCCATACAAGTATGTCCAGAATGTTGCAGCGATTCAGGGAGACAGGTATGAATGTCCGAAGACCAGGACAGGGTAGACCACGGGTAACAACTGCCATTCAAGAACGTTACTTGAGAGTTTCTTCGTTGAGACAACGGTTTGCAACCGCTCTCCTCCTTCAAAATCAGCTTGAGCAAACTCATGAGGTGCAAATTAGCACTCAGACAATAAGAAATCGCCTCAGAGAATATGATTTGAGGCCTCGTGTCGCGGCAAGAGGCCCAGCTCTTACCCCAGCCTATCGAAGGGCGCGTGTGGATTTTGCGATAGAGCATATCCATTGGGAAGAGGCCGATTGGGAAAGAGTTCTCTTCACAGATGAGTCTAGATTCTGCCTCTACCATTGTGATCGACGTTCCCTTGTATACAGACGTCCACATGAAAGATATGCTCAGTGCAATTTCCTGAATACTACTGGTTTCGGGGAAGGATCGATTATGGTATGGGGTGGAATATCTTTGACTGCTCGCACAGACCTAGTGGTCGTTGATAATGGAGCTATGAATGCTGATAAGTATATAAGGAACATTCTTGAAGAGCATGTAGTGCCATTTGCCCCATACATTGGTGAAAATTTCATTTTTATGGACGATAATGCCAGACCCCATCGTGCGCGCATCGTTCAGGAGTATCTTGAAGAGGTTGAAGTCTCTCGAATGGAATGGCCAGCAAGAAGTCCAGATCCCAATCCGATTGAGCAGGTTTGGGACAACCTCAATAGAAGGCTGAGAAGTTCAGAAAATCATCCAGCTACTCTTAATGACTTAGGAATCCAACTCGGAGAAATCTGGAAAGGATTAGATCAGAACATTTTAAGATCACTCATTTTGAGTATGAACCGTCGTTGCCGAGCTGTAATTAACGCAAGAGGTGGAAATACCAAGTATTAAATCACTTATCAGCATTTCAGTATTTTGAAAATTGTTCATTTCTCTTCTTTCACATAAGATTCGGTGAAATCCTGAATTTTTCTTCCATTTAATGTGTGAGAACATAAAAAATAAGTTATAAAGTCAATGTAGAGTTAACTTTAATTAAAATTGAGATTTTCAGAATGTGCGTTAATTTTTTTGAGCAGTGTAGAAGAGTCCCTTCATGCTGGCCAACTGTTTAAAAATACCTAAAAATCACTTCCCCTTTTTCGCAATGATTCAACTCTTACCTGAAAGCTTTAATCCTTGGGTTTCAATGAATGAGTAGGGTAGAGAACATGAGATCTATGTGGTCGCAGTTACCGGAAGGCTCACCGTGTCATAACAACCCCAGTTCAAATAATAATATTAATACTTCATTCGGAAAACATTAACACTCATTCCCTAAATCACACCAAAAAGAATAAATTCTTAATCTGTACATTCCTGAAAGTGAGGAAAATATTCGGGATTCCAAATACAAAAGTCCCTTCTGATTCATAATAAATGACTATAATTAATCAAATTATAATGGACGTATCAATAAATACAGTTATTTACACTCAATATCTAAAACGATGCTGTCATGAGGTTGAAGAACGAATCCCATTGGATTTACAGTTTCCCTGAAAAAAAAAAAAATACAATTGATTTTATGTAAATTGGACAGATACGACGATTTCATTAGATCAAACTTTTAACCTACCCTATTTGGTACGATGAGTTTACGTTGGTCAGCGCTACTGTGGCGGTATCACACTGTATACCAGGCACAAAGGCAGTTTCTGGTAGAGTATTATTATGCCATCCAAGCTTGAAAGCCAGAACAATATGCCTATCTTCTAAACTCCTCTTCAAGATCAAAACGTCTTCAGAAATACTCCAAATGTTCGCATCTCCAATCCTAGCTGGATCTTCCTGACGTTTCCTCAAAACTTCCTTGTATATTTTGTAATGGCTCAAACCCTCAACCTCTTTCTGAGCTGCCAAGTTTGTCTGGAGGTATTTTTCACTAACAGGTAGCCACGTTTCATGGCCTTCGTTGAAGCCAGCATTGACTGTGGAGTCCCATTGGAAAGGTGTTCTCTCGAAGTCCCTGCTCACTTTGTCGAATGTTGTTCTGTTTCTGGCAGCAGGGTCTTTGCCTTGTTCGTAAGTAACCTTACCATCTTCTTGACCGATTTCTTCACCGTAGTATGTCACTCCGATTCCTGGAAGGAGGTTCAGCAGCATGTTGAAACCGTCTATGTTTTCTACACCAAACCTTGTGCTCACTCTCCTGTTATCATGGTTTCCCATCTAGATATAATGAATGAGGAAAGAAAAGTAACATTGAGTAATTAATTTTTGACCAGAATCAGTTCAGTTGATGAAGGGTTGAGAATAATTATTCCTTTACTTACATCCCAATTCGAAACATAGATGCTTGGCAAGTTGTCGATCCATTGATAGACTAGGTTTTCGATGCTATAGGAGTTGCTGGTATTCAAATTGACACCAACAAAGAAGAAATTGAAGGTGAAATGGGCTCCAAGTTTGCTCCCATCTGCTGTTCCATAATATAGCATGGTTTTGTCCAGAGGTGCATAAGCTTCTGACATCAGAATCCTTGAAAAAATCATTGAATTAAGTAAAAATCATTTATAGTTTGAATAGAAATTGAAAATTCTCGATCATTAGGTACCTAGCATCTCCTCCATGCTCTCTGGTGTAATTATCAACGACATCCCTGAACTCATACAGTACGTCGAACGTATCATCAGTGTTCATTGTATAGATGTGGTCCAGATATTCGTGGTCATCTGGTTCTACATTTGGAGTGAAGCTTCTCGGTTCATCCCTCAAGAGTTTATCTTCCACGAAATATGGTACTGCGTCAACTCTGAAACCATCTATACCCATATCCATGTAGTAGATGAGGACTTGCTGTGAAGAAATTTTCAAACTGAGCGATAGATAACAAAAATAATTCGCAGCAAATTAGGTATAAAGTTACTTCAATCATATGGAGAAGGCTTGGACATGAAACTGTTAGGTTTGAGTTCGGAGATATGGTTGCCAGAGAAAAACGAAATGCGAAATGGAAGAGTAAGATAATAGTTGGTAATAATAATTAATTTTCCGGCCTGGAAAAAAAGATTAATGCAGGACGTCGATAACCTTCGAGGAAAAGTTGATGTCTTGGATGAGTTCCTGAAAGGTAATAAATCGCGTAAAGTTTTAAAAAAAGTGCGAAAAATAGCCACATCCGCAGGGCTGGACCTGGAATCTCCACGACATAGGGAGTTGATAGTTGACCTGAAAGATCGCTTGAGACAACAAGCGAAAGGTGCATGCCTACGAAGTACGAAGATACAACGTGTTATCAAAGCGAAAACAACAAATCGCTGAATATGTGAGAGACAGAAAGAAGTTCTTCAGAAGTCTTGAAAAGCCATCCGAAATCATATCCAATCAGCATACTGACATCAGCAATGACGAATTTCGGCAATATTGGAGTTCTTTATGGTCGGAGAATGGTCAATTTCAGAGAAATACTAGCTGGCTGAGGGACATTGAACACCATGCATCCGAAATCGTTGAAATGAGGACTGATATTTTCACAGCCGAGGAAATTTCCAACATTATCAAAAACACTAGTAACTGGAAAGCGCCAGGACCCGATCGACTTCAGAACTTCTGGGTTAAACATTTTCCAGCATGTTTCCCAAGTTTTGCTAGATGTTTTTCGGAGGCACTAGAAGACCCCTTCAAAATACCAGCTTTCCTCACTCAAGGCAATACCTATATGCTTCACAAAAAAGGAGACCTCAACAATCCAGAAAACTACAGACCAATAACGTGTTTGTCAGTGCTGTACAAGCTGTTCACGTCGCTTGTAAATAATGCGATATATCGTCATTGTGAAGCCAATAATATTCTGGAAGGAGAACAGATCAAAGGGCTGCTCTCGAGGATCTGCAGGATGCAAACATCAACTCACCATAGACGCTGTAGTGCTAAAGCAAGCCCAAGCGAGAAGGAGGAATTTAAGCATTTGTTATATCGACTATCAGAAGGCCTTCGATACGGTGCCCCACGATTAGCTTGTGAAAGTACTGGAGATTTATAAGATCTGCCCGAAAATAAAAGCCGTGCTCCAACATCTTATGAGTACATGGAGAACGAATATTATGATAAATAACATCAATGCTGGAACCGTAAGAATATCGAGGGGGATATTTCAGGGAGATGCCCTGTCGCCGATGTGGTTTTGTATGGCACTGAATCCTCTGTCTACTCTTTTGAAAAACACTAACATAGGAATGAGGAAGCAATGAGGAATCCGCGAAAAATGTCCCATTTATTGTATATAGATGACCTGAAACTATTCGGCGAGAACCAAAACAACTTCACTCGCTGATAGATATAGTGAGCTCCTTCAGTAAAGACATTGACATGTCTTTTGGCCTCGATAAATGCGCCATAGTCAACATCAGGAAGGGTAAAATGGAGAACACTCAGGAACAATTTCAGGACATCCACAGTATGTTGCCCGAAGAGACCTACAAGTATCTGGGTATTCCTCAAAGTCAACGGATTGACCACACTCGTTTGAAGGCTGAGTTCACTGCGAAATATAAAAACAGGGTAACCAAAGTGCTCAACACCAAGCTGTCTGCTAAAAACCAGATCGATGCCTTGAACTCATGGGCTACGCCTGCTCTGACCTACACTTTCGGAGTCTTGAAGTGGTCAGATGCTGATCTGAATGAGTTGGACCGACTCACCCGTCGACTAATGACCAAGTTCCAATGTCTGCACACCAATGCATCGGTGAAAAGGCTTTATCTACCCAGAAGAGAAGGCGGACGAGGTCTGTTGAACATCTATAAACTCTGCAGAACCCAGGAGAAAAACTTGAGGCAGCGACTGCTCGAACTGAAGATAGCCTGATGAAATTGGTGACAACAGAGGATAAGGAATACACACCTCTGAACCTACAACACAGAGAACTGACATTCGATATCACCACCAGAAGCGAAGATAAGAGTATATGGCGGAAACAAGCTCTGCACGGTAGATTCCCCAAACACCTTGAGGGGGAAAATGTAGATAAATTAGCTTCCTTGTCGTGGTTGAATGCCGGACAATTGTACCCTGAAACTGAGGGATTTCTGACGGCTATCCAAGACCGAGTTATAAGAACTCGCAACTACGAGAAACACTGTTTGAAGCTGAACGTGGAGGACAAATGCAGGAAGTGCGGCGCAGTTGGCGAGTCTATTCAACATATAATCGCCGGTTGTCGAGTTCTTGCCGACAACGCATATCTGGGCCGACACAACCAAGTGGCAAAAATGGTTCACCAGCAGTTAGCTCTTAGACATGGATTTTTGGATAATTGTCCGCCATACTATAAGTATCAACCTGCAGCAGTGTTGGAAACGGACACAGCGGTTCTCTATTGGGACAGACCCATAACAACAGATAGATCAGTGGACTACAATAGACCGGACCTTGTATTCATTGAGAAGGATCAGAAGTATGGGGTGATAATTGATGTGGCAGTACCATTGACTCATAACATCGGAAGAACGGAGTCGGAAAAAATAACGAAGTACGAGAACTTGGCAATAGAGCTGAAGAATATGTGGCAATTATCGAAAGTCACTATTATACCGTTGGTGATTTCGGCTGAGGGAGTCATGTCCAAATCATTTAAGAAAAACCTTCAAAAGATCGAGATATCCCAGAGGATCGCGGTATATGCACAGCAGGCTGTAGCTTTGCAAACCTGTCACATCGTGCGGAAATTTCTGAACTAGTGGGAGGAACTGAAATGTTTTTTCACTGGTTCATAGAAGTAATACCAGCTCGAGCTGAGACCGGGAGACCGATGATGAAGAATAATAATAAAGGCCTTTATTCAATTTCATGGAATATGGAAACATTTAAATTTGGTACAAATTGAGGCAAACAAGAAATTGAAAGGGCGAGATCCAGCATACTGTTCAATCTAACCCACAAGTAGTGTGCTTAAGGTTTTAGTTCTGCTTGCGAAACTTCAGATACTATTTCAATACATGCTTACCCAGAGAGCTTGTCGTACTTTTGGGTTCCAAAAGTTGAGATCAGGTTGTGCAGCCAAGAACTGCCTAAGATACCATTGTTGTCGTTTTTCAGACCAAGCCCAAGCTGAGTTTCTGAATACACTCCTCTGAAACCCAGATTTAAATATTATTTCGAGGAAAACATTTTCTTTCTTTGTACACTACTAATGATAACAGACAACTCTGATTCTGTATCTGAAGATATTTTGCTATGAATAATCAAAATTTAAACTGACCCAATTATTTGGTGGCTTGTCCGGAGTCCCATCGACCCAAACATAAAAGTCCTCGTAGCCTTCTGTCCTATTCTCAGAAGCCTTAAACCATTCGTGCTGATCACTGGTGTGATTTGGAACAAAATCGAGAATAATCCTCAGTCCGAGTTCATGAGCCCTATCTATCAGGTTCTTCAGGTCATCCATGGACCCATACATTGGGTCTATGGAGTAGTAATCACTTATGTCATAGCCTGCATCGATCTGAGGAGACTTCATGATTGGAGAAAGCCAAACACCGGTGATACCAGCGTCTGCAAAGTGTTCCATTTTCTGCAATATGCCCTGGAGATCACCATCCCCATCGTTGTTGGAGTCCTTGAAGGATCTTGGGTAAATCTGGTAGAATACACCGTGTTTCCACCAATCTTGATCACCTTGGTGTATTGGAACCGATAAAGTGGTTCCAAGAATAATTGTAAATATGCTCAAGAACAAAATGATCATGGTTGATACCGTTGTGACAAATTGAATATCAGCGTTTTCTCAGTTTCCCTGCTATTATATCGATTTGACAGAGATAATCTCTACATGAAGGAGATTTTTTTAGGAATGCAGATAAAATCGATTGTTTCTGATGAATACGGCGATATCTTATATTTTCGACAAGTGGCATCACGCTCAGAAAATTGGATCAAATTATGACGAATCGCAGAAATAAAACTTTTATTGTTTTGGTAGATATAAATTGGGAATTGAGATTTTATCTGATATGGCCAGTTGTTCGATTTTTTAATTGGTCCATCCGAACTAAAGGAAAGGAACCCGCACTTTTAGTATGTAAAGTGGCGACCGGTCAAATTTTCTGAAAGTTTGGTATGTTGTTGTACCCGACTCAGTGACCCAAAGTGTCAATGGGTCCAACCCAATCCTATGGCTAGTTTTCCAAATACGGAGTGTTAAAGTTGAAAATTGCCAAGATTTTCGGATTTATTTTTTAATTATTAAGAGTCAGATTGGATTTCTGTTGCATGCAGACGTTTACTACATGTTCTAGTAATGAAATTAGTGGATACGTAAGATTGAAAATATTTATATTCACAGGGTGATTCACGAATATATGACGGTACTTTTTGCCAAAATTCACTTTTTCTACTGTGACGTCAGGAAGGCATATTTTTGAAATGTTCTTTTCGATTTAGTATTATGACGAGAAAATATTGCACAGTGCATATTTTTTATACAGGATGTTTCACAGAGAGAACCACTAGACATAATCATATTTTTTTAGGATTAATAAGAAACTCTGTATTTTTGAATTGATTTTTGGAAAAAGTAATACCACAAACATATGTGTGTCTCTAATCTCCAAAATATTCAGGGTGGTTTATTCATAGGAAGGTATTCTATTTTGGGAGAAGTACAAAAAACATGAACACCCTGTATTCGAAAATTTCCTCGGTCAAATGCAACTATTTTCTCACTATATATTGATTCCAACAACATCTCCCGAAGTATGAATTCTAAATCCGATACTATGACCAGTTTTCGAGATACGCCCGTAAAAGCGGAGAATAACTTATTTCATCAATTTTTTTTTCAAATTGAAAAGCCGGATTGATTTTATGTTGCGCCCATGAGTTCAGTATGAGTACAGATCAGATGCACATGGAAAGGTTCAGCTAAAATATTTACTGTTACAGGGTGATTCACGAATGAATCACAATAGCTTTTGCAAACACTCGATAATTCTACAGTTTCGTCACAGAGAAATTATTCCATGAAGTTAATACCTAGTAGTTCACAATTTTCAGTCTGAAATACTTCATAATAATTACTTTTCATACAGGGTGAGCCAAAAATAATATGCTTTGAAATAATTGAAGGGAGATCTTTTCTGGTGAATTTTGAATAACTGTCAAACATAACAGCAAGTGAGCATAACCGCATGAATTTTTAAATATATAAATATACGAGGTGATTTAGAAACAATCACCTACCAAAAATACACATTTCTTGCATGCGTAGATCATCCTAAATAAACTTTTTTTTGTTGAAAAAAGTATATTTATAAAGTGATAACCGAGGTTATGACTATAATGAGATTTAAACTTTTCAATATAGGTACCTAGTTTTAACTCACTCAACACGAATATTGTGGACTGTGGAGTAGCTACCAATAAAAAAATATTCGTATTTTACCTACATAAGAAGAAGGTTTATTGTCATCTTTTTGGGGGTGATAGCGCAATTAGTAAGCGCGCTCATAAAGACACTCAAAATTCACTCAAAAGTTCTTATTTCAATCAATTCAAAGCATAAGTATTTTCGGTATGGTTGGCTGTATGACTCACCCTGTATGAAGAATTGTGTGAAAATTGTGAACGACGAGGTATTAACTTCATGGAATAATTTCTCTGTGACGAAACTGTAGAATTATCGAGTGTTCGCAAAAGCTATTGTGATTTATTCGTGAATCACCCTGTATAACAGTAAATATTTTAGCTGAACCTCTCCATGTGAATCTGATCTGCTCTCATACTGAACTCATGGGCGCAACATAAAATCAATTCGGCTTTTCAATTAAAAAAAAAAATTGATGAAATAAGTTATTCTCCGCTTTAAGCCCTCTATCTCGAAAACTGGTCATAGTATCGGATTTAGAATTCATACCTATGGAGATGTTGTGGGAATCAATATATCGTGGGAAAATAGTTGCATTTCACCGAGGAAATTTTCGTGTTTTTTGTACTTTTCCCAAAATTGAAAACCTTCCTATGAATAAACCACCCTGAATATTTTGGAGATTAGAGACACAAATATGTTTGTGGTATTACTTTTCCCAAAAATCAATTCAAAAATACAGGGTAAAAATATGATTATGTCTAGTGGTTCTCTCTGTGAAACACCTTGTATAAAAAATATGCACGGTGCAATATTTTGTCGTCATAATACTTAATCGAAAAGAACATTTCAAAAATATGCCTTCCTGACGTCACAGTAGAAAAAGTGAATTTTGGCAAAAAACTACCGTCATATATTCGTGAATCACCCGGTAAATATAAATATTTTTAATCATACGTATCCACTAATTTCATAACTAGAACATGTAGTAAACGTGTGTATGCAACAGAAATCCAATCTAACTCTAAACACCCCGTATTTAGAAAACTAGCCATAGGATTGGGTTGGGCCCATTGACACTTTTGGTCACTGAGTCGGGTACAACAACATGCCAAACTTTCAGAAAATTTGACCGGTCGCCACTTTTCATACTAAAAGTGCGGGGTCCTTTCAATAAAATTTTTTCAGGAATTTGGAAATTTTGTTTTTCAGCAACAACAAATGCGAATGTGATTCAAATAAAAAAATACAGACATTTTGACTAAATGATTATCCCTTGTTGGAGTAGAATGAGATCTCAAAAATGAATATTGAACAGCAGAATGAATAAAATATGGTAATTTCGTGATAGAATGAGTAAAACTTGCATATAATAAATTACTGAACTGGTTGTTTCTTTATACGTCACAAAGTGAGAGGGTTTTAAAATAAGAGGTTTTATTTTGATATTCGAGGAAAAATGCCATTTCGTTAGATAAATGATCGAATGTTTATTTCATTATAAAGAGGAAGGTTTGCCGTTCATAATGGAAAATAACATCAGCCAAATGACCACCACGACCACGACTACAGGACAATATCCTTTTCATGAAATTTCCTATAACCAAATCACAAAGTGGCTGCCCTATGTCCTCGATAGCCTCACGAATTCCATCTTTGAGGTCTTGAATCGACGCTGGGCTCTTGACGAAGAGCTTCTCTTTCACATGGCTCCGAAGGAAGAAGTCGCAAGGTGTTAAAACGCAAGATCTCGGTGTGGTCACCTCTTCGAGAGATAACACGGTCCGGAAATTTTTCCCGTAAAATATCCATGGTTTCGTTGATTGTGTGGCACGTAGCGCCGTCTTGTTGAAAGTAAACGTTGTCCAGATCAATACCATCCAATTCCAGCCATGAAAATCATTAATCACCTCTCGATAACGCAATCCATTCAAGGTAACTGTTGCTCCAGCCTCATTATCGAAAAAGTAAGGTCCAATGACCCCGCCGGACCTCAAACCGCACCAAACAGTCACACGTTGAGGATAGAGAGGCTTTTCGACAATAACTTTTGCGTTTTTCGAGCCCCATATGCGACAGTTTTGCTTGTTGACGAAGCCACAGAGGTGGAAATGGGGCTCATCACTCAAGATGATTTTTCGATGGAATTCCGGATCATTTTCATCTTTCATGCATTTCAAATGCATGAGTCTTCAGCAGCAATATTCTCGGCTGTTCTCGAGCGACGTAAACAGTTTTTATTCTTTACATCGCTAACTTGTCCCAACAGTTGAAATTTTTCCACCCATTTCTGTATTGCGGTTCTACAAGATGCTTCACGAAGACCCAAACATGTTCGAGTTTTACGAACCGTCTCTGCCAAATTTTCACCATTTTTGTAGTGAATTTTTATGATTTCAATTACTGGCGTATTTAGGGGGGGTCCAGGGGGGGCCAGGCCCCCCCTGATGTACCTCTGGCCCCCCCTGAAAGATTCTAATCAAAAACTACGTATATCAAATCAATCAAATCAAATCATTTTATTTCCATAAGACAATAACAGTAAATTGTATCGGAATAGTCAAAAATTTCTAAAACTAAACTAAGACTAAAATTAAAAATGTATATAAACACAAATCTCTAAATTATAATTTTCAGATACTCATCGACCCGATAAAAGCATTTAGCAATTAAAAACTGTTTTAATTGGAATTTGAACTGGTTAACAGTAGTACACTTCCTAATATGGATTGGGAGAATATTAAAGAGTAGTGGGCCCATATTATTAGGTGATCGGAATGCTACCTTAGACTTGCAAATGTTTGTGTGCAAACAATTGGAATTCCTAGTGTTAAATTTATGTATATCACAGTTTTGCTTAAACTTGTCATTATTTTTAAAAACATACAAACACAATTCAAATATAAATAACGATGCAATAGTTAAAATTTTAAATTTAATAAAATATTCTTTGCAACTTACAGTAGGGGGAACCCCAGGGGCCGCGGCCACCCCCGAAAACTGAGGCTAGATGCGCCTATGATTTCAATGCGTTGTTGAAGCGTGTATACTCCATTCACAATTATAAAATCACAACTCTGGCCTTGGAAATTTGACACATTCCACTCTGCATCGAAGTTATGACGTTTTTCAAAATATTTTTATGTCCCAAGTCAACACTATGTTGCCCTCTCTACATTTTAGCGTATTTCTCAGAATGTGAATTTATTCGGAAAATGAATGAATTGGAAAAGATGTGATGGACGAAAATAATTAACGTTTATATGACTTGATAGAAAGGATTCCTTTCCTAGTTATTTGCATGAAAAGTACAAGAGATCACTGTTGAAATATATTATTTTTCGCCATGGAAGAAAATTGCATTGCTTTCACATAATTTTCATATGCATGCTTGTGAAGATTTAATGTTTATTATCCTCTTGAACTGAATGTTCAAGACTTGACGATATCAATTGTTGATTCTAATCAAGAATTCATTAAAAAAAATCAACCAAAAGATATAAGATGAATTGATAGGTAATTACAAGAATCAAGAATAATGTCAATTTTATTTTGTTGATAACTTTCTTAAAATCAATATTGGGATATAAAACTCGGCTGCGCTTGTTCAAACAACATCTAAGGAATACATTTTTCACCATCTCGACCTTTGAAAGGCGTTTCTTATAGGAGAATTAGGTCTAATTTCCACCTCATTAGTGAGGTACCTAACTTTTGCTAATCTGCTCAGATACCTCGCCAAATTTCTTGGAAAACCTGAAAAATATAATCCTAATCGACCTCTCGAGGCTCCATCCGATCCATCTACTGCGATATCTGTCCAAATAACAGCTTTTTCAACGAAATTCCCGTGTACCCCTTCAACCTCGACCTCTTGAAAATCGTCCTCACGCTCCAAACTGGTGCGTGGTACTTTGAAAAAGACATGCATACCAATGAATTTGACTGAGCGAAACCTGGATTTAGTTGTTAAATTCGAATTTTACTCGATAACGGCAAAACTACTGATTTTAAAGACATCTACTGCGATATCTGTCCAAATAACAGCTTATTCAATGTGTACCTCTTCAACCTCGAAATGTAAACATTCGTCCTGGTCTTGAAAATCGTCCTCACGCTCCAAACTGGTGCTAAAAACAATAAACATACGTTAATCTTGGATATTCGACGAAAAACTCACCTGCAAATATCGATTAAGTACCAAAAATCTGCGAACAATTTGTAAACCTAACAAAATGTGGAATATCTTTGATACTTTTACTTTGATGTGAACAAAGAAACTGGCAACGTCGTTTTGTCATTAACGATATTTTCTGTGCGCGCACTGACTTTTCATCATATGTTCTGTGCTTTTCATCAGGGGCACCAACTCCTGAAAACGAAACCATGACCTCCTATGTGATTAAATAAAAGTGAATGGAGCATATCGTATAGACCAGTCCAACGATCTGTCACGATCAGCTGTTTAAAAATGGCTGCTGGGTCAAACAAATAACAAACCGAGGTTTTTCAGTTACGAGGTACGTGTTTCAGGGTAGTTTCTGTTGGTTTCTCAATTTTCAACTTCAATGTCTTCAATTATGCCATGTAAAATGATAGTTGTAATAGAGTAACGCTATAGCAGAAATGTTTGTTATTTGTTTGACCCAGCAGCCATCTTGAAAAAAGGTGATCAGCTGTTTTGTTGGACTGGTCTATTCCATTTGTAATAATGTCGTAGTTTCTACTTGTCAAATGTCAAAAATGACAGCTTCACAAGTGAAATCTCTTACTGGAAAACCCTTCATAAAACAAGAATACAACCACCAGCTATGAGCTGGTTTTGTTCAATGTCGATCCAATTAGTTTACTTTTCCACTCCCTTTCCCCCATCTTTCTTGACCAGACGGCCGAACGAACGGTGAAGCAGACATTTCCTGATGAAAATATTTCGGTTTTGATGGGCACCTCGTGCGATACAAACGTGTCGTATCGAGAGGCGAGGAAAGGGAAGGTGTGTGTTTGCGAATAGGGCTGTCAGGAAGGCCAAACGGCTCCCTGGGGGGTCCCGAGGTCCTGCTACGAGCAACCCACCCCCGCCACGACTTGAGTATCCGATTCCCAGTCCCTCCATACTTTCTTAGGGTACTTTTCCACCTGCTACCCAGCATTCATATAAATAATTCGGAAACTTCGTCACTTTGTCTTTTTAACGACCGCCATTATGGATTATAACCGTTCATTTAGGTGTGCTTCAGGGAGTTGTTGCGTCGGATTATTTTCCTATACACATGTTGTCTTGATATGGTGGCAAAAAGTGAACGATTCAGGAATATGGATTGAGATATACCAACTGACGAAGCAACTGCAACACCCAGAAGGAGCTATTTAAAGGACCCCGCACTTTTAGTATGAAAAGTGGCGATCGGTCAAATTTTCTGAAAGGTTGGCATGTTGTTGTACCCGACTCAGTGACCAAAAGTGTCAATGGGCCCAACCCAATCCTATGGCTAGTTTTCTAAATACGGGGTGTTAAAGTTGAGAATTGCCCAGATTTTCGAATTCATTTGCTAATTATTAAGAGTTAGATTGAATTTCTGTTGCATACACACGTTTGCTACATGTTCTAGTGATGAAATTAGTGGATACGTATGATTAAAAATATTTATATTTACCGGGTGATTCACGAATATATGACGGTAGTTTTTTGCCAAAATTCACTTTTTCTACAGTGACGTCAGGAAGGCATATTTTTGAATTGTTCTTTTCGATTTAGTATTATGACGACAAAATATTGCACAGTGCATATTTTTTATACAGGGTGCTTCACAGAGAGAACCACTAGACATAATCAAATTAGGATTTTAGGATTAATTCGAAACCCTGTATTTTTGAACTGATTTTTGGGAAAAGTAATACCACAAACATATGTGTGTCTCTAATCTCCAAAATATTCAGGGTGGTTTATTCATAGGAAGGTATTCTATTTTGGGAGAAGTACAAAAAACATGGACACCCTGTAGTCGAAAATTTACTCGGTCAAATGCAACTATTTTCTCACTATATATTGATTCCCACAACATCTCCCGAAGTATGAATTCTAAATCCGATACTATGACCAGTTTTCGAGATACAGGGCGTAAAAGCGGAGAATAACTTATTTCATCATTTTTTTTTTCGAATTGAAAAGCCGGATTGATTTTATGTTGCGCCCATGAGTTCAGTATGAGTACAGATCAGATGCACATGGAAAGGTTCAGCTAAAATATTTACTGTTACAGGGTGATTCACGAATAAATCACAATAGCTTTTGCAAACACTCGATAATTCTACAGTTTCGTCACAATGAAATTATTCCATGAAGTTAATACCTAGTAGTTAACAATTTTCAGTCTTAAATACTTCATAATAATTACTTTTCACACAGGGTGAGCCATAAATAATATGCTTTGAAATAATTGAAAGGAGATCTTTTCTGGTGAATTTTGAATAACTGTCTAACATAACAGCCAGTGAGCATAACCGCAAGAATTTTTAAATATATAAATATACAAGGTGATTTAGAAATAATCACCTACCAAAAATACACATTTCTTGCATGCGTAGATCATCCTAAATAAACTTTTTTTTGTTGAAAAAGGTATATTTATAAAGTAAAAACCGAGGTTATGACTATAATGAGATTTAAACTTTTCAATATACCTAGTTTTAACTCACTCAACACGAATATTGTGGACTTTGGAGTACCTACCAATAAAAAATATTCGTATTTTACCTACATAAGAAGAAGGTTTATTGTCATCTTTTTGGGGGTGATAGCGCAATTAGTAAGCGCGCTCATAAAGATACTCAAAATTCACTAAAAAGTTCTTATTTCAATCAATTCAAAGCATAAGTATTTTCGGTATGGTTGGCTGTATGACTCACCCTGTATGAAGAGTAAACATAATGAAGTATTTCAGACTGAAAATTGTGAACGACTAGGTATTAACATCATGGAATAATTTCTCTGTGACGAAACTGTAGAATTATCGAGTGTTCGCAAAAGCTATTGTGATTTATTCGTGAATCACCCTGTATAACAGTATATATTTTAGCTGAATCTTTCCATGTGCATCTGATCTGCTCTCATACTGAACTCATGGGCGCAACATAAAATCAATTCGGCTTTTCAATTAAAAAAAAAATTGATGAAATAAGTTATTCTCCGCTTTAAGCCCTGTATCTCGAAAACTGGTCATAGTATCGGATTTAGAATTCATACCTCTGGAGATGTTATGGGAATCAATATATCGTGGGAAAATAGTTGCATTTCACCGAGGAAATTTTCATGTTTCATGTTTTTTGTACTTTTCCCAAAATTGAAAACCTTTCTATGAATAAACCACCCTGAATATTTTGGAGATTAGAGAGACACATATGTTTGTGGTATTACTTTTCCCAAAAATAAATTCAAAAATACAGGGTTTCGAATTAATCCTAAAAAAATATGATTTTTTCTAGTGTTTCTCTCTGTGAAACACCCTGTATAAAAATATGCACGGTGCAATATTTTGTCGTCATAATACTAAATCGAAAAGAACATTTCAAAAATATGCCTTCCTGACGTCACAGTAGAAAAAGTGAATTTTGGCAAAAAACTACCGTCATATATTCGTGAATCACCTGGTAAATATAAATATTTATAATCATACGTATCCACTAATTTCATTACTAGAACATGTAGTAAACGTGTGTATGCAACAGAAATCCAATCTAACTCGTAATAATTAGCAAATAAATCCGAAAATCTGGGCAATTTTCAACTTTAACACCCCGTATTTAGAAAACTAGCCATAGGATTGGGTTGGGCCCATTGACACTTTTGGTCACTGAGTCGGGTACAACAACATGCCAAACTTTCAGAAAATTTGACCGGTCGCCACTTTTCTTACTAAAAGTGCGGGGTCCTTTAATATTTTTTTTGGTAAAACTGTGATTTTTTTAAGTGTTTCATTAAACGTATTCGAGGAAGGAATTGCCATACAAATTCAGAATTTTGTATTTCTGTTTTCGAGTACATGAACTCAATTTCTAAAATATTTTCAAGCCGGATCTACTTCCGGTTCTACCGGAAACGATGTGAACTTTGTTATTTCAAATGCAACATCCTGTATATTTTTACATATTTGAATTCTTCGTTCAATTCTGCAATGATTTGATGTATGATATGCGCAACCACATCAAGCGATTGTTGAGTTATTGCCTGATTCTCAAATTTTTTGACAGAAAAGATTGTTGAGGCACAATTTGAAGCCCCGTTTCAGACACCCTGTATAGTATTTTCTGATAATTCATACAATAAGCAGTGTCAGTGTACTTTCTTTTGTTTCACTGTTGCAAAGATAAATTCTTAGAATGAGGGATTTTGAAGATATGAACACTAATTTGTGACAATTTTTCTGTCAAAAAAATTGAGAATCATGCTATAACTCCATAATCGCTTGATGTGGTTGCGCATATCATACATCATATCATTGCAGAATTGAAAGAAGAATTCAAATATGTATAAATATACAGGCTGTTGCATTTGAAATAACGAAGTTCACATCGTTTCCGGTAGAACCGGAAGTAGATTCGGCTTGAAAATATTTTAGAAATTGAGTTCATGTACACTAAAACAAAAATACAAAATTTTGGATTTGTATCGCAATTCCTTCCTCGAATACGTCTGATGAAACACTTAAAAACGCACCCTGTATAGTGTTTTATTATTATTACTAACGACAGTAGACGGTATATACCGATATATACTGTCGTGTTATTTTATTTTGTACAATTATCTCTATAGTAGATATCACAAAAATTACCACACAGTATTATCACATTTTGCAGTCATTATCCCATGAATCTATCATAGTTAGTTCTTTTTTCTCTTTTTTCCTCCTTCTACTTCTTTCTCCATCTTTAGACTGTAGTGCACAAAAAAGGATGTGGACCAAGTCCTCACTTCATGGTCAAGGCGATTTTTGAATTGATTTGTGGAGGTAGAATTCACAATAGCATGGAGTAAATGATTAAATTTGGAGAAAAAATCGCGAAGGTTTTTTCATGTAAACATTTTTGCAATTTTTTAAAGTTTTACAACAAACCAGTAGTTCGAGGAGATCCAAAGTCGATGTTTAGTTGTTGTTAAAGTGACTTTGAAAGATGTCGAATTATTGCTCTACGGGAGGCAGGGTTGTCATTTCGAGAAATCGCTAACCGTACGAACAGAAATCCAAGTACTGTTATGAGATGTTGTCAAGAGTGGTTTGATAATGCCCAAAAATCGAAGAAGAATAGGCACCGGAGGTAGAAGGGGCACAAATGAAGTTCAAGATCTACGTCTAAGACTTATGGCCATTAGAGACCTATTTGCGACAACTCGATCTTTGGTTGATTAGTGGTTAGGAGAACAAGGCCATCCTGTAACTTTCCGAACGGTTCACCGCCGGATAAGGTCTTTTGGACTGCAGCATTATCGACCCCATCTTGTGTTACCTCTGATGGCTTAGCATCGCCGGCAACGACTACAGTGGTGCAGAGAACGTCAACATTGGAATGTGGAATGGCATCAGGTCGTCGTTTCTGATGAATCTCGATTCTCCTTGGGTGCACATGATGGCCCAAGAAGGGTTAGACGACGTCGGCGAGAAAGAGTTTGATGTTGAACGTCTTGTAGGCGTTGTGATATGGGGTGCTATTGCACATGCAAGTAGGACACCTTTAGTCTTTATTCGAGGTAACATGACAGCGCTGCGTTACCTTCAAAGAATAGTGGAGCCGTATGTCTTCCTTTACCTCAACCGGCTCGAGAATCCAATATTTCAGCAAGATAATGCTCGACCTCATGTTGCCAGAGTTAGTTTGAACTTTTTTGAAGCGACTCATGTGAATCTTTTGCCATGGCCGCTCAGATTCCCCGATTTTTCGCCCATAGAGCATGTTTGGGACATCATGGGTAGAAGGCTTGGAAATTTACCCGAGCCCCCACGGACTTTGGCGGCTCTGAGACATACTATCCCTCAAGAAGAAATAGACCATCTTTAGCATCAATGCCAAGACTTGTTGCGGAGTGTATAGAAAATCGCGGTGGACAAACACATTATCAACGAATTCATTGAAAAAAAATGTAAACCCTTCGTTTTTTTCTTCAAATTTTGATCATTTATACTCCTTGCTATACTATTTATGTTTTACCAAAAAAACTTCAAATTTAAACAGCTCCTTCTGGGTGTTGCAGTTTCTTTGTCGTGGACCTGTACAGGGTCACCCAAATTGCTTGATTTTGGCTGTTTCTGGTACTTCTAGGCTAGATAGGTGAAAATGTTGAAAGTGGCCCTGAGCTCAATTTTCGTGAAAACTCTATAACTGAAAGCCGTTTCACGTGATATCTTCATTTGTTTAGAAGATATAACGAAATTTTGATATTTTGGCGATTTTGAAAATATGTCATAACTTCTTCATTTTCTGAAATATCTGAAGACAGCAAAAACTTTCTATAGGTATCTTTTTTGATCCTATGTTATGCAAAAAAAATCAGCTCCTCGAAAATATATACACGGCGCAAAAAAATTAACGCACATTCTGAAAATCTCAATTTTAATGAAAGTTAACTCTACATTGACTTTATAACATATTTTTTATGTATTCTCGGGCAGGTTTTGAACGAAACAAGACACATTAAATGGAAGAAAAATTCAGGATTTCACCGAATCTTATGTGAAAGAAGAGAAATGAACAATTTTCAAAATACTGAAATGCTGATAAGTGATTTAATACTTGGTATTTCCACCCCTTGTGTTAATTATAGCTCGGCAACGATGGTTCATACTCGAAATGAGTGATCTTAAAATGTTCTGATCTAATCCTTCCCAGATTTCTCCGAGTTGGATTCCTAAGTCATTAAGAGTAGCTGGATGATTTTCTGAACTTCTCAGCCTTCTACTGAGGTTGTCCCAAACCTGCTCAATCTGATTGAGATCTGGACTTCTTGCTAGCCATTCCATTCGAGAGACTTCAACCTCTTCAAGGTACTCCTGAACGATGCGTGCACGATAGGGTCTGGCATTATCGTCCATAAAAATGAAATTTTCACCAATGTATGGGGCAAATGACACTACATGCTCTTCAAGAATGTTCCTTATATACTTATCAGCATTCATAGCTCCATTACCACTAGGTCTGTGCGAGCAGTCAAAGATATTCCACCCCATACCATAATCGATCCTCCCCCGAAACTAGTAGTATTCAGGAAATTGCACTGAGCATATCTTTCATGTGGACGTCTGTATAAAAGGGAACGTCGATCACAATGGCAGAAGCAGAATCTAGACTCATCTGTGATGAGAACTCTTTTCCCATCGGCCTCTTCCCAATGGATATGCTCTCTCGCAAAATCCAAACGCGCCCTTCGATTGGCTGGGGTAAGAGCTGAGCCTCTTGCCGCGACACGAGGCCTTAAATCATATTCTCTGAGGCGATTTCTTATTGTCTGAGTGCTAATTTGCACCTCATGAGTTTGCTCAAGCTGATTTTGAAGGAGGCGAGCGGTTGCAAACCGTTGTCTCAACGAAGAAACTCTCAAGTAACGTTCTTGAATGGCAGTTGTTACCCGTGGTCTACCCTGTCCTGGTCTTCGGACATTCATACCTGTCTCCCTGAATCGCTGCAACATTCTGGACACACTTGTATGGGAAACTCCAAACCTTTCTGCAATTCTTGTGTATGTCCACCCTTCTTCTCGCAAAACTACCGCTTGGGCACATTCCTCTTGGGTCAAATTGCGTGTTTCGCGTTGCATAGCGATCGAGTGTAGAAAATCAAACGAAAGAAAAACTATTGATCACTGGAATTGATCGAGAACAACTGATTTTAGAATGGAGCCAATTCATTCAAAATCTGATAATATCATCTTTTTTTATTCCTGCTGGGAGAAAACATCTGTATATGTTGAAGAAAAACGTTGAAAGTGGATAACATATGCATGCATAATTCTGATAAAACTAATTAACATTGAGAACACCTTCAGTGGCTTCAGTTGTAGAATAAATTTGAGATTTCCATAATGTGCGTTAATTTTTTTGCGCAGTGTATATGTCGATAGATTGTTTCCATATTTGAGACAGAAATAGCAAAAGTTGAGCCTGTCATACATTATTCTATGAAAGTGAAGGTCGGAAAATAATATATCGATATTTTCGAAGAGCTATTTTTTTTGCATAACATGGGATCAAAAAAAGATACCATTCGTATTTGAAATAAGAAAGTTGTTTTTTCTCACCCTTTATACAATATATAAGAAAAAACTGAATGCGGTGACGTATTGCTACTGAAAAAGTGCCTGTAGAAAGTTTTTGCCAATTTCAGATATTTCAGAAAATGAAGAAGTTATGGCACATTTTCGAAATCGCCAAAATACCAAAATTTCGTTAATATTCAGAACAAATGAAGATATCGTGAAACGGCTTTCAGTTATGGAGTTTTCACGAAAATCGAGCCCAGGACTCCTTTCAACATTTTCATCTATCTAGCCTATAGAAGTACCAGAAACAGCCAAAATCAATCAATTTGGGTGACCCTGTACAGTGTACAATGTCCAAACTTATTCTTCCTGTGAAAAAATAAATTATCATTCAATCGAATGTTTTGGACTATTGGTTTATTCAAAATTCCACTTGCAACGCTATTCTTGTTCTTATAGAGTTCTGAGGAAGATTGTAAATTTTGATACAAAACCCCTCGCATAGTTGCCTTCTGTTCTTACGAAAGCTGTACTCTAGATTTCATTTTTTCACGTTTGAATGATTCCCCCGAAAGATTATGGCTACTGATTATCGGGGATAGTCGATCAAGGAGGATCCCGAGTCAGCAAGGAGTTTTACAAGGGTTCGATTTCTTGTCTGTCTGTTTTGCGAGGCAGATCCTGAGGTAGGACAGCGGCTAGCGCCCAGGTCCATGAATAATGCATGCCGCAGATGAGGAAAACGTGTAAGGACCCTCGGTCCCAACCTTTCGCTCCTTGCCCCGTGGCCAACTTACCCCTTGCCCATCAGGGGCTGTAACTCTCCGGGTCTTACAAACTAAAATCAATCTATATGCATAAAATGGAAGTTGGGTAGTTGCGATAAATTTGAGGGTTAACCGGCAGAGGATCTGCAATAGGAATTCGTAAATTTTCACTCCCACCTATTGGCTGATTTTCTTTCGGTGAATGTTCATTTCGAAATTGTACTTTTGCTGATTGTCACAGGAATATAAGAAGGAATTCCATATTCTCAAAGTGTGGTGTTCTTCATTATCTGACTTAATTTCCTTATTTGGCTATTAAATTCCTATACTTCACGGGTGTAGTTCGAAATTTATATTTCTGGTTTAATACCACAAAGTTCATACTACCAATGGACTTAGTTCGTAACAAGGAAGACCCAGAGCTCTGTGGTTTACCCACTCTCTTCGACTCTGTGGTCTGAAGTTCTAAAATGAGGGTAGCACACCAAGAATTCTCCCCTGTTTATCTCTTTTTTTCCCACATGTCTAGTCACTGGCCTATAGCTATCAGTTCGCTATCTCTTCAGCTCGAACATGATACATCTTTCCAAGAAGTCAGATCAACCGTGAGTACCATTCTTTCAGTGTTTACTTTGTGGTATTCTTCAGTCTTATACAAACATTTTTTCTTTAATTCTCGTGGTGATAAGAATTGGTACAGCAGTCCATTGTCCATTCTCCTCTCCAAGAGAGCTTTTGTATAATTATCAGGTGTAAAATATTTCTTTTACATAGTTCACATGTTTCGCATAAAGAATTTTGGATAGAATTCATTTCTAGAAATGAAAAGAATGCATGAGCAGTAAAACAGAATTTTCTATACAGGGTATTCTGAAATTAGAGGTACAAACGAAAAGAGGAGATTCCTTGCATGATGAAAACAGATGCTATTGGAAAATATAATTGTATTGAGAAATTGTCGTACCTACTACATTTTTACATCTAAGTATCTCGATTTTTTCTTGTTTTTTGTTTTGAATATTTCATTTTCGAGCTTTGTTGAGAAGCTCTCAGCACTCGAAGTATAGGTGAAGTTACCTACTGATCGTCCTTATGAGCTTTGTGAATGACTCGAATGGGTAGTAGATCTTCCAGATTGAAAAACGCCTTTAGGTTTGCCAGAGATTTCTTCGCAAGGACAAATATGGTGTTTTTGGGGGATCTATTTTTAATCCAGAAATCTAACATTTTTGAAATCGATTTTATCATGACTAAAGATACTTTGGACAATGCTGATTAACGATATACAAACAAAAATGTAATTACGACCGCAGTAGCGGGAGATATGACGATTTGAAATTCGAAAAAATTCCATTTGACAATGAAAATCTGAACTATGATGAATAGAAACTCGGAATACTTTTTATTGAATTCAGCGTCCTCGAAAACCTATATTTCGATACCAAACTTATCCATATAGTCCTTCTTTTACTCTTTTTTTGTGTTGCATTTTTCATTTTCAAGTTTTGTTCAGAGGCTCAGAGCACTCAAGAAGGTATAGGTGATGGTGATCGTCATGGGATTTTGTGAATGGCTCGAATGGGTAGTACCTACATCTTCCATATTGAAAAACGCCTTTAGATTTGCCAGAAATTTCTTTGCGAGTACAAATATGCTGTTTTTGAGTGATCTTATCCCTTATGCATGTTTGACCATGAAGTTGACATTTTCGAAATCGTTTTTATTATGCCTAGAGATACTTTGGACAATGCTGATTAACAAAATTCAAACAAAGAGATGGATACGACCGCGGGAGCAGGAGATATTGCGATTTGATATTAAAAAAAAAATCCATTTGACATGTGAAAATCTAAACTATGATGAATAGAAACTCGGAATGCTTTTTATTGAATTCAGCGTCTTCGAAATAGTATATTCTAAAACTAGTTGCAGAATAAGCTCCTATTCCAATACGAATGCGAAATTCGAAAACGAGCGACGAAGTAGCGAGTTTTCGAACGCATGAGTATTGGAATTGTATTCTGCAACGAGTATTAGACGATATTTTCTCTATTTCAGTCAAATTTTGTGAAATTCAATGAAAAAATTCAAATAATAGGTCCTAGTGACTTTCATATTGTATCTTGGCAGTTGGTGTGAATGTTAGGAAGTACGAAAATTGACATTTCCAAATTGACGTCTGCTGAAATTTAAAAGGAACGGAAGTCATTGCTGACAATCACAAAACGAAAAATGTTACTGAAAACGATGCTGTAATGAATTCATTACAGCACTGTTTTTAGTACTGTAATGAACACATTTCGATACTGAAATAGAGAAACCTATATTTCGATACTTGTCCATATAGTCCTTCTTTTACTCGATTTTTTCCTGTTTTTTGTTTTGCATTTTTCATTTTTCATTTTCGAATTTTGTCCAGAGGCTCACAACACTCAAAGTATAGGTGATAAATATCGTCCTTATGAGTTTTGTGAATGGCTCGAATGGGAAATAGCCTTTAGATTTGCCAGAGATTTCTTTGCGAGGACAAATATGGTGTTTTTGGGTGAACTTACCCCTTATGCATTTTTTACCAAGAAGTTGACATTTTCGAAATCGATTTTATTATGCCTAGATATACTTTGGACAATGCTGATTAACAATATGCAAACAAAAATCGGATACGACCGCAGGAGCGGGAGATATGAGGATTTGAAATTCGAAAAAATGAAAACAATAATGGATAGAGCCTCGAAATATTTTTTATTGAATTCAGCGTTCTCGAAAACCTATATTTTGATACCAAACTTGTCCATACAGTCCTTCTTTTACTCGATTTTTTCTTGTTTTTTGTTTTGCATTTTTCATTTTCGAATTTTGTTCAGAGGCTCACAACACTCAAAGTATAGGTGATAACTATCGTCCTTATGGGTTTTGTGAATGGCTCGAATGGGAAGTAGCCGTTAGATTTGCCAGAGATTTCTTTGCGATGACAAATATGGTGTTTTTGGATGAACTTACCCCTTATGCATTTTTTACCAAGAAGTTGACATTTTCGAAATCGATTTTATTATGCCTAGATATACTTTGGACAATGCTGATTAACAATATGAAAACAAATAGCAGATACGACCGCAGGAGCGGGAGATATGACGATTTGAAATTCGAAAAAATGACAACAATAATAGATAGAGCCTCGAAATATTTTTTTTCGGCAACCGTCCGGGAAGTACCCACTTCCCGGACGCTTTTTCTTTGAAAAAGTAGCATTTCCCGGCCTAGGCCGGAAAGTACGTACTTCCCGGCCTAGGCCGGAAAAACACGTCGTTGTTGTCATTGTTATGATCATCACAATAGCAACGAAATAACGGATGACAGTTCTGTTCTGTGTTCTGTTTAATTCAAATATGAATCAAAATCAATAAAGAGATGTGTCATCTCATTGATTTGTAATTCTTCACGGTTGCCGAAAAAATATTGTACGCAACACGCCCGGAAATAGTTTTTTTGGACTCACAGACTTCCAGGACTCGCCTCCGGCTCGTCCTAGAATCTTGTCTATTCGTCCAAAAAAACCCTATTTTCCGGACTTGTTACGTAAATTACTATTATTGAAGTCAGCGTTCTCGAAAACGTATATTTTGATGCCAAACCTGTCCATTTAGTCCTTTTACTCGTTTTTTTCCTATTTTTTCTTTTGTATTTTCGAGTTTTGTTCAGAGGCTCACAGCACTCAAAGTTTAGGTGATTCTGATCGTCCTCATGAGGTTTGTGGTCGAAAAACTCAAAGAGAATCAAATAAATAAGACCTGGTTTCACCCTGGAAATCATATTTGCAGTTCTTCGTCCTATGTATATTCTTCATATCTTTATTGATTTTCTTCTCCTTGATGATATTTCATTTCCTAATACTGATTGAGCCAAACACCTCGATACATAATACATTGTTGGTTTGTATGCCCGCTCAGGAAATTCATACACGTTATTTTTCCCTGAATAACTTTCCTCCTTGCGATATCGATATAGCACCGGAGGGGAGAAGATAGCACTAGTCCCTTTGTCCCAGCACAATATTCGACCTATCCAGGTTCGACCTATTCAATTATAATATTCCTGTCTATATGTTCGACGTATCTGAATCCAATTTTATTATTCACTCTTACTTCTCTCTTTCGATGATGCGCTACATTGAATCGACAAACGAGCTTTCGGAAAATGCAAGGACCTGACAATAAGTATATTTCCTTCTGTGAGAAGAGAAAGCAGTTGATTCAGCAGAATGCAGAATAGTTTATCCTGAATAAATTCAAAATTGGAAACCATTTTTAAATAACTTATAATAACTTGTAGTAGTGAGATTGTATTGTGAATCATTTATGCATGAAACGAAAAGCATGGGTCCCAGAATCCCTCCTTGAGGTACTCCATCTTTCACATCATATCATTATGTTCACGCACTGATTGCACCTGATCCAATGAGTCAACTGCCCTTGCCGCATCGATAAAGCACAAATTGGGGATTTTTTAATCCAAACAAAGCATGATTATTCATATTCCATCAGAGGGAATATTATGAGTCCTAAAAACTCTTCCTATATACCTTGAATTGAACACTCTGTCGATATTAAAAATTAAGGGTCTTTTCACTGAAGAAGGGATATTCTCTTTTATATTTTATTTGAACGTGTGCCTGTGATCAGAAGTAGTAGGTATCAGATAAAATCTAAAAAAATATTGGTTTATCGTAAATACTTCACATTCAGTTATCAGCTAATGGAATAACTACAATTACTGAACTGATTTGAGTGATTAGATACCAAGATCACAAATCTGTATTAAAGTTTGTTTGGTCTTGGAAATATTATAAACAATATCTGTTCCGCAGTGATTGATAATTGACGATGATTTGGAAAATATTAATTTTGCTGACGCTACTTGGTGTCCTGGTCAACACCAGGAGTCTTCAAGGTGATAAGAATTGGTGGAAACATGCCACATTTTACCAGATCTATCCGAGATCCTTCAAAGATTCGAACAACGATGGTGATGGTGATCTTCCTGGTATCATTCAGAAGCTGGACCATCTAGTAGACACAGGGGTAAATGGAGTATGGCTGTCTCCCATCATGGAATCCCCACAGGTGGATCAAGGTTATGATATCAGCAACTACTACAAAATAGATCCAAGGTTTGGTACTCTAGATGACTTAAAATTGTTGGTAAAAAAGGCACATGAGAAAGGCATAAAAGTTATTATGGATTTTGTGCCAAACCACACAAGTGATCAGCACGAATGGTTTAAGGCTTCAGAAAATAGAACAGAAGGTTATGAAGACTACTATGTTTGGGTGGATGGTACTCCTGACAAGCCTCCAAACAACTGGGTAAGGAAATATGCAAATAAATCAAAAATTGCGATTTTGATCGCACATTTATTCAATGTGTTTTTGGAAGAGTCAGAAGTGAATTATTTTATTTGAGGATCATTTTTAGATGAGTACATTCTCTGGATCTGCTTGGCAATGGTCTGAAAAACGCCAACAATATTATCTGCATCAATTCACGATCCAGCAGCCTGATCTCAACTATTGGAATCCAAAAGTTCACGAAGAAATGAAGGTAAGGATAAAAATAAGATCGGCTCTTTACCGGGGATGGCCACATGAAGCATCTTTTATATTGCAACTTCGTGAGTCATCTTTTATTTTTTAACAAGGAATAATTTTTTAGAATGTGCTGAAGTTTTACATGGATTTGGGCATGGACGGTTTCAGAATAGACGCAGTTCCTGTTGCTTACGAAGATCGAAGACTACTAAATGAACCAAGATCTTACAAACCTGATGTAGGACCTTCTGATAGAGATTATCTTGACCACATATACACTGCCAACCTACCAGAAACGTATGCTCTCATATATGATTGGAGAAAATTTGTTGATGACTATGTTGCTGAAAATGGAGGAGATTCGAAGTGAGAAAACATTAAGGAAGGACCTGGTCTTTGAAAAACTTACTACAGATTTTGTTTTCAGAGTTTTGATGACGGAAGTGAATGCTGATCTGAACAAAACGATGCTTTACTACGGATCTCCCGATGGAAGTGTTTTGGGGGCACATTTCACTTTCAACTTTTTGATGATAGAGAAATTTAATCGTAATATCTCAGATGCGAATGATTTACAAAAATTCATTTACTCCTGGATGAACGCATTACCAAGTATATATACGTCGAACTGGGTTGTGAGTATTACGAAAACATGTTCATTTTGGTAATTGTAAAAACCAAACTTTGCAGATAGGAAACCATGACAACCGCCGTTATCCAACTCGTTATGGTGTTGAAAACAAAGATGGCTTCAATATGTTAGTGAGCCTCTTGCCAGGAATCGCTATTACATATAACGGTGAGGAATTTGGACAAGAAGACGGTGAAGTATCGTACGAACAAGGACAAGACCCTTCTGCTAGAAATCGAGACACCTTCGAAAAAGTTAGCAGAGATTTCGAACGGACACCATTGCAATGGGACAATACAACCAATGGAGGTTTCAACAAAGGAGCCAAGACATGGCTTCCTGTCAGCGAGAAATACCACAAATTAAATTTAGAGAGTCAACTGGATGAAACTAAAGTGAGTTACTACCAAAACTATCGAGCCTTGATCAGGAAAAGGCAGGAAGATACTGCAAGGCTTGGAAGTACCAGCTTCTGGGCTCTGTCGAACGATAGCATCATTTTAAGGAGATCATACAAAGGAAAACATATCGCGCTGGCTTTCAAGTTGGGATGGCATGGTAATAATGAACCAGAAACTGTTTTGATACCTGGTATATCTTGTCAATATGGCACTGTAGCTATTTCTAGTGTTGGATCTCAGTACGAGAAAGGGTAAGTGCTAATTTTTTTTGCGAGATAATATATTTTATTGATTTATTTGCAGGGAGCAAATATCTGTGCAGAGCTTGGTATTGCAGCCTCATGAAGCAGTGGTCATAGATATTACATGTTGACTGATTCCGATGTGATCAATATTAATTATAAATAATTTTATCCTCTTGTTCTAAAAGTAATTTATTTATTAATAATACTCTATTGTGTATCATAATTCTTCCTAATGTATAAATATATTTGTGCGTTTGTCTATTAATGTTTTAATGTGATTAAAAGGAATACAAGTGAATATATTGTGTTTCCTCTTCATCCTTTTCCTGGGTAAATCACCTTCCAAGATCCATACAAATCAAAAATGATAGCAATAAAGTGAATCTATCCAAATGTGGTAAAACTGTTTCCAAATCGATTCAAAGTTGTCAGATAAACATTAGATAAATTTTGGAGGGAATAAAGAGTTGACTAACATTCAATAGTTCACAAAAAGATGCTGTATACACCAAAATAATAAACTCTGATAGACCTGATATTTATGGCATAGGTTAAGCCCAAAGAATCCCCCAATTTTCGAAGGAAACTATAAAAATGTTATCGCGTTCAATTCTTCACTAAAATGGGTTGGGTCCTCTGATGAAGTATTCGTGGTCAAATTTAATTTTATCTGGCCGTCAACAGGAAAACTTATGAAAGAGAATACGTTGAAATTTTCAGCTAGAGTACGTTTTCATGTCAGAATGGCTTAGTTCATAAATAGGCAAAATTGGTCCAAGGGTTTTGGAATTATTGAAAAATCGTGAAGATCAATCATTTACAAGAATAAAAAGATCAATATTCCCGGAACAAATCTTTCGATTCGGCACATATTTCAGGAGTTACACAAAGAATATGCCACTAGAATTTCGAAAAATTGTCAATCAAGTGAATTTAGTACCTGATTGCGTGACTGCTCTACCTCCGAAATAGGCAAATACACTTTTCAAATCAGGTACAATTTTTAACTTTACTTCAAAGAAAGCAATCTTTTGAAATAATCAGATTTCCTCAAGTAATATCCAGAAGGAAAATTTCAAAATTTAAGCTGCTTTGGCTTCGTAATCAAGTGATCATTTCCATATTTCGTGCAATCGTGTGGCTCTAGGCATTGATAAAGAATGAAACTCGATAAAATCCCAAATAATTAGGAATTGTTTGAATTCACTCTTAGCGAATCCTCCAGATAAAGTTATCGATAATAAAGGAAATTTACTGAATTACTGAATCGATATGAAAGATTAGATACCATGATCGAAATCTTTATAAAAGTTTGTTTGATATTCGAAATATCATAAACAAATTCGGTTCCGATTCGACTAAGAGTTGACCATGATTTGGAAAACATTCCTTTTGTTAACGTTGCTTGGTGTCTTGGTGAACACCAGGAGTCTTCAAGGCGATCAAGATTGGTGGAAACATGCCACATTCTACCAGATCTATCCGAGATCTTTCAAAGATTCAAACAATGATGGTGATGGTGATCTTCCTGGTGTTATTGAGAAACTGGACCATCTGGTAGACACAGGGGTGAATGGAATATGGCTGTCTCCCATCATGCAGTCCCCACAGGTGGACCAAGGATACGATATAAGTGATTACTGCAAAATAGACCCCAGGTTTGGTACTTTAGATGACTTGAAGTTGTTGATAGAGAAGGCTCACGAGAAAGGCATAAGAGTTATAATGGATTTCGTGCCAAATCATACCAGTGATCAGCACGAATGGTTCAAGGCTTCAGAAAATAGGACAGAAGGTTATGAAGACTACTACGTTTGGTTGGATGGTACCCCTGACAAAGCCCCAAATAATTGGGTAAGAAAATACAGTGCTAATCATAAATTCGAGAAAGATTCTACGAAAATATAATTTCTAGCTGAGTTCCTTCGCTGGATCTGCTTGGCAATGGTCAGAAAAACGCCAGCAATATTATCTCCATCAATTTACAATCCAGCAACCGGACCTCAACTACAGAAATCCTAAAGTGCATGAGGAAATGAAGGTGAGCAACTATTACGTTCATGAAATGGTTTGAATTTATTTTGAAACTTCTGGTTGAAAGAATTCTTCGATATTCAGGTTTGGAAATATAAGCTGGAAACATAGCCATTTCAACGTCGAACGATTGAATGAATATTGTCTAGTGGACCAATAAAATAATCAGAACCCTCGGCGCGATGCAACATCGAATAAATGACTGACCTCACACAATGGCATAGGAACTGCATCGATATTCGAGAGAGCTGGAATCCTCGACTCTCTATTCTCCTATGCCATTGAGTGAGGTCATTCATTTATTCGTTGTAACAACGTGCCCAGGGTTCTGGTTATTTTACTGGTCCACTAGACGATATTCATCCACTTGTTTAACGCTGAATTGGCTATGTTTACAACTTCTATTTCCAAATCTGTATACCTAATAATTATTATACTGATCCTATGAAAGATTTCGCCATCAGTGAGATAATTTTATTTTTTAGAATGTACTCAAATTTTACATGGACTTGGGAATTGACGGTTTCAGAATTGACGCTATTCTGAATGCCTATGAAGACGATAGATTCCTTGATGAACCTAGGTCCAACAAGCCTGATGTAGATCCATCTAATTCTGACTACCTCGTTCATATTTACACTGCAAATCAACCAGAAACCTATGCCCTTGTTTATGAGTGGAGAAAATTCGTTGATGACTATGTTGCCAAAAATGGAGGAGATTCTAAGTGAGTTAGGGAGTTAGGTAGAGGAAAAAGTGAAAATTTCGTTGTTACGAATGAATTTCTTTCCAACAAATGAATCAATTCATAAATACAATGCATGATAGCTTCTTTCAAGGAATCAAAATATTTTGGAGGTATTAATTTTGTGTTTTAGAGTCTTGATGACGGAAGTTTACGCTGACCTTGACCAAACTATTCCCTACTATGGAACTGCTGATGGAAGTACTTTGGGAGCTCATTTCACTTTTAATTTCTTCATGGTGAGGGGTTTTGATTTGAACATTTCCGACGCAAATGATTTGGGAAGGATTATCTACAACTGGATGAATGCACTACCAAGCATGTACACATCAAACTGGGTTGTAAGTTGGACCATTATGTCAATAGACTTCCAGGTCAACATCTTTGGAACTCTACTTCTGAATCATAATTGTTTCACTTTCAATATACTTTAGACCATAAATTCTATTGATGCTAATTTGACAAGTACAAGCTACCTTGGTAATCTTCTGAAAGGTGAAGTGAAAGTACTATTTTTCTGCTTCCAGCTAGGAAACCATGACAACCGCCGTTATCCAACACGTCTTGGTGTTGAAAACAAAGACGGCTTCAACATGTTAGTTGGTCTATTGCCCGGAGTAGCTATTACATACAATGGCGAAGAGTTTGGACAAGAAGATGGTGAAGTCACCTACGAGGAAGGCCAAGATCCATCTGCTAGAAATCCTGCAATCTTCGAAAAAGTCAGCAGAGACTTCGAACGAACACCATTGCAATGGGACAACTCCACAAACGCAGGTTTCAACGATGGAGCCAAGACATGGCTTCCTGTGAGCGAGAAATACCAAAACTTGAATTTGCAAAGTCAACTTGACGAAAACGAAGTGAGTCACTACCAAATCTATAAAGCTGTGAGCAGGAAAAGGCAAGAAGATCCTGCAAGACTTGGAAGTACCAATGTTTGGGCATTGTCCAGCGATAGTATCGTTTTGAGGAGATCCCACGAAGGAAAACATATAGCACTTGCTTTCAAGTTGGGATGGCATGGTAATAATGAACCAGAAACTGTTTTGATCCCTGGAGTTTCATGCCAAACTGGCACTGTAGCTATTTCTAGTGTTGGATCTCAGTACAAGAAAGGGTGAGTGCGACTATTTTCAGTGAGATTACATTATTTATTGATTTCTTTCTAGGGATCAAATATCTGTTCAGACTCTGGTATTGCAGCCCCATGAAGCAGTGGTTATAGATATTACTTGTTGATGATTCCGATATGATGAAGGATGATTCTTCAAAATTATTTATTTATGAGTTATATCTACCTAATTTATTGTGTATCATAATAAATACGCCCTAAAGAAATTGAATTTCATTGATAAAACCTGTAACATCCCTATTTCATAAGGGTTGATTGCACTTTAGTGTCTGTCTCTGGTCTCGGTCTCAAGCCGCTGACTCAAAACGTAATATACAAGGTGATTCACCAACGTCGTTTATAAGAAAATTTTCAGGAAGGATGTAGAATAACATAATGCAATTATTTGGTCAGGTGTTTGAGTATGTAAAGTTTGGCAGTTATTTGGAGAATTATCAAGGAAGATATTCTAAATGTGGTCAAGAAATCCCTGTACTTGAATATTGAAAGGGGGTCTCTGTCAGTTCCCCTCCTTTTATTCTAGAAACCAATCTTCATCTTCTAAGAGGCCGATTCTTCTTCTCAGTCAACCAAGCAAGAACACTTATGAAAGGATGATTTACCACCTTTTACACTCACCATACTCTATATTGCTCTATTGCTAGACTTATCGAAGGCCTTTGACAGTTTGAGCCATAAATTTGTTCTCACAAAGATGGAGCAATATGGTATAAGAGATGTGGCTCTGAATTTATTTAAGTCATATCTTGAGTTAAGAACCCAAGTAGTGGCGGTTGACAACAATGGTTTCCGAGATTTATCTGAAGAGAAAGATATAAAACTAGGAGTGCCCCAGGGGAGTATTCTTGGACCGTTAATCTTCATTTTATTCGTGAATGATCTCCAAAACATATTTGATGATGGGGAATCAATACACCCTGCATTTCGGGCATACTGGAAAATTCTAGGATGAACGATGGATCCCAAATCTCTGGAAGACAATTTGCTGATGACACCAGTATTTTGATTAGAGCAAGAAGTTTTTCTGAAACAACACGCTTAACGGAGCAGATTCTACAGAGGAGTGATCATTGGTTTACTAGTAATCAGCTATGCATCAACACAGAAAAAACAAAAGCCATTATGATGAGGACATCTCATACATCCTTTGACACTCCACAACAACTAGCAATGACAGCAAATGGAATAAGCTTGGAGAAGAGCACTAAATTTCTGGGAGTCCACTTAGATGAAACTCTTGGACGACTGGATGACAAACTAGCCCACACATGCTACTCTTTAGGAGTTTTGAGAAAATATCTGGACATACATGCAATAAAAACAGTATATCAGGCAGTTTTTGAGTCAAGGCTTCTTTATGGCAGAATGTTTTATGGGAGTAGAAAAATTGCAAACAAGATCTTCATAATGCAAAAAAGAGCAGTAAGAACAATGCTGAAAATGAGAACAAAAAGACTCATGTAGGGGTAAATTTCGTCAGCTGGGAATATTAACATCACCAGCAATTCACATGCAGGAATGTCTTCTCTTTGTGTTTAAACACAGAGAATATTTTGAGGAAAGAACACTCAATACATATAACACCAGGACAACGCAATTGGAGTTTCCTATTCACATATTGACTCAGAATGAGCATGGACCAAAATATTGCTGTGTAAAGTATTTCAACAAGATTTCACCGGAATGAAGAGATGAAAGAAGTGTTTCAATATTCAAGAAGAAAATATTCAAGCTATTACTGGAGATGGAACCGTATAACATTTGAGAGTTCCTTACTTAAAATGATTATGTAAATATTTGTTTGATTTGAACCTATTTCCATTTCATTCTGTTTCATTTGGAATTAATTTATTATTATTATTATTTATGTGGGCCAAGTAATGATTTTCCAGTAAGGATCCTACGTTTTGTGATTAAAATAAATCGAATTTGGAATAACTCGATATTCAAGGAACTAGGATAGGAAATCATAAGTAAGAATAAAATAATTAAATAAAACAACTGAGTGGATATTTCCTTTATTGATCCATCTGGAAGGGGTTTTCGAAGCTAATTCCTTGAGAGCGTAAACCGCGTGGTTGGTTCTCCAAAGTAAAACTCTTGGTTTCCAGTTGAATAATACAAAAACATATGCAGGGTGAGTCTTTGACTTGTACATATATTTTAACTGAAGATTCTTGAGGCCAAAAGAAACCTTTTTTTCATTTTCCATTTTTCCGAATTCGGCTCTGTTGAAAAGATATAGCCATTTGAAAAAAAAAACATTGTGCTAAATACGTACCTGAAATGATACTGTGGAATTGATTCAAAGTTCATATTTCTCGATAGAAATTGAGTTTATACAGGGTGCGGCACGGAGGATGGATGGTTTTAAAAAAATAATAAAAGCGTTAATTTTTACTCAAAAACACATTTATTGACGGAATCAGATTCTCAAGGAAATAGCATTTGAGACAGTCAAGTGTGGAAAATAACATCAGGCATGTGGTGGCCGAAATCGGTGATGCAGTGCTGGAGGCGCTCTTGGAAGTTCGCGTAGACTCTCTCCAACATCGCTCTCTCAACTTGGGCAACTTCCACGCGAATAGCCCTTTTCAATTCGTACAGAGTTCGGGGCTTGGTCTCGTATACTCTAGCCTTGAGGTGTCCCCATAAGAAAAAATCGCATATGGATAAATCTGGGGACCGGGGAGGCCAATGAACATCGCCAAACCTGGAAATAAGGCGACCAAGGAAGAGAGGGCGAATAACGTCCATTGATGCTCTGGCTGTGTGGGCGGTCGCCCCATCCTGTTGGAACCACACACGTCGGATTGGAACACGTTGCCGTCGTAATTCGGGGATAAAGAAGTTGTTGATCATTTCGACGTACCGCTCTGAGTTCACGGTAACAGCACGACCATTAACGTCTTCGAAGAAGTAAGGGCCAATGATGCGAGTTTGCGATACAGCGCACCAAACCGTAACTTTTGGGCTGTGCAATAAATAAATGCTAGGAACACACGAGTCTAACGGCACCTTCCCCACTTCTCTCGTCCTCAGTGGGGGAAAGTTATGCCCATCTGAAAAACGTCCGCCCTCCGTGCCGCACCTTGTACATTAAGGGAATACTCAAGTACTAACCTTATTGGAATAAAAATGTTGCAAACACGATAATTTCAACAAAAACAGTTAGTTTCATCGGATTATATCTGCTACTAAAGAGCCACGTTTATTCCAACAAAATAAGTTCCTTCTTCGATTTTTCTGCAGATTAGTTTGTAAACACTAATAACTTGTTCATATTCATTAAACCATAACAAACCAGAGTCTCTGAACAAACTGTAAACAGTGTAAACATTATGTCGAGTTCTGAATACATTCAGTGGATTATTGTTCTAATGTGATTATTACGTGAAGTGAATTAATATAATTTCAACCGTGTGGAGTTTATAAAATTCCAAGAGGACGTTGTTTAGATTCTAAATATATCAGGTATCGTTTCATTAGTTTCAATTTAATGAGTAGTTTGTGTTGAGATTCATCATTCATATCCGAATTTTGTATTTCATCGACATTTAACTTCAATATGGACCTGTAACTATGAATTTTCAATAGAAACTGTGCGTGTTAAATCCTCCTTGGTGTTCAATTTTCTCTCCCACATTTGGGGGATTTTATTATTAAAAAATATCTCGACAAAGTTGATGAATATTGTGACAACATTGTAAACTCGTTTAAAGACCAGAAATGGAATAATATTCGATGATATTTAATTCGGAGACGCATTCAGATTATTCTTGAAATTAATGATTTTTTCGTCAAATTTCTGCGGGTAAAATTGGAAATAACTCGAAAACGACGCGTTTTATTGAAAAAAAATAGGAATACTTTTAGTTTCTCAAATGATTGATTCTTTCGCAAATAAGGACCGTTTATCTTTTTTAAGTGGTTTTATGGTGTTAGGAAAAAAGTGTTTCGTTTGATGAGAGGAATCTACAGTCAAAATATATGTACAAGTCAAAGGCTCACCCTGTATAAGATATCAGTACATAACAGTTGAAGATGATTGCATAAATATCACATTAATATTGGATCGAGGGAAATATACAGGGTGAGTCTTTGACTTGTACATATATTTTAACTGTAGATTCCTCTCATCAAACGAAACACTTTTTTCCTATACCATTTTTCAAAATTCGGTTTGGTTTGGGAGATACAGGGTGTCGAATATCCATGAAAAAAACACTTTTCTGTTCATAACTTCGGAACCGTTATTTCGAATGAACTGAATTTTGGGTGAGTTTTTACTCTATTCATGGTGCATATTCCTTAATCGAAACCTATTCAATATCTTCACTAGTATAAAAGTTACAGGGTAGTCGACTCACCAATACACGCTAAAACACCATAAAACTACTTTAAAAAGATAAACGGTTCATATTTTCGAAAGAATCAATCATTTAAGAAACTAAAATTATTCTAATTTTTTTTCAATAAAACGCGTCGTTTTCGAGCTATTTCCAATTTTACCCGGAGAAATTTGACGAAAAAATCATTAATTTCAAGAATAATCTAAATGCGTCTCTGAATTAAATATCATCGAATATTATTCCTTCCCTGGTCTTTAAACGAGTTTACAATGTTGTCACAATATTTATCAACTTTGTCGAGATATTTTAATAATTAAATCCCACAAATGTGGGAGATAAAATTGAACACCAAGGAGGATTTAATACCCACAGTTTCTATTGAAAATTCATAGTTACCGGTGCATATTGAAGTTAAATGTCGATGAAATACAAAATTCGGATATAAATGATGAGTCTCGATACAAACTACTTATTTAATTGAAATTAATGAAAAATAATACGATACCTGATAATCTGTGGCGATTTTTCTATCTAAACAGCATCCTCTTGGAATTTTATAAACTCGACACGGTTGAAATTATATTAATTCACTTCACATAATAATCACATTAGAACAAGTCACTGAATGTATTCAGATTATTCAGAACTTCAAATAATGCTTACAGTTTGTTCAGAGAGTCTGGTTTGTTATTGTTTAACGTTGGCCTTCAGATAACCATACTTCGGTTTTCCCTCTACGCATGTGTGGTCAAATTTGGCGGCAAAGTCGATTTATGATGGAAACGGCAGAATTCATAGATATTTATACCACGGTACACAAATGTATCGTGATTTATACTGTTTCGTAAAAAATCCTTAACCTCAATGAAAATATCAGCAAGCTGACAACATCTTTTTGAAATTTCTGTGCAAAAATTCACAGAATCGATACAAATTAGATTAGGTTAGGTTGTTTAATAATAAATCTGAATGAAAAGTCTCTCTTCATGATATTGTTTGGGAATTTCGAGGAAAATATGAACAAGTTATTAGTGTTTACAAACTAATCTGCAGAAAAATCGAAGAAGGAATTTATTTTGGTGTAATAAATGTGGCTTTTTAGTTGCAGATATATTCCGATGAAACTAACTGTTTTTGTTGAAATTATCGTGTTTGCAACATTTTTATTCCAACAAGGTTAGTATGTACTTGACTACTTGAGTATTCCCTAAATTGGGCCTAAATGTATAAACTCAATTTCTATCGAGAAATATGAACTTTGAATCAATTCCACAGTATCATTTCAGGGACGTATTTAGCCCAATGTTTTTTTTCAAATGGCTATATCTTTTTAACAGAGCCGAATTCGGAAAAATGGAAAATGAAAAAAAGGTTTCTTTTGGCCTCAAGAATCTTCAGTTAAAATATATGTACAAGTCAAAGACTCACCCTGTATAGTAAAAAGTACCCCAAGCTTTTTCACACTCAAATTGATCCTTTCATTGATTAATTAACTCTCATTTCAAAATCATTACAATTCTTTCAATTCTAATGAACCAGTATAATTTATATCGCTATAGAACGAACTCTTCATGCTCGAAATTTATATTCCACGTTTAAGTTTTGCTTGCTATCAGTAGAGATTTATTAGTTTTTGAATTTCATTTAATGTCAAATACAACAATTTTAAAATTAGATTCTTTATGAAAATGTGCTGTAGTTTTTGTCTTCTCTAGGGAATTCATCTTTGAGTAATTTTTATTCATTAGGGGAGTTATATTCGATTGATGTGTTTTATTATTTTGTTGATTTCTGTTTTGTGTTTAATTAATCAATTATTGAATGAACTTTTACATTTATCATTTTCCTCATAAATTTTCAGGGTCTACTGAACCTAGAAAAATATCTACATACTGATGAGGAACGAACTAAGCAGTATCGTCATTTTCCACGGCTCTCTTGACCTCGAATTTTTGCGAGCGCTAACCACTTTTGTCGTGTGTATGGCCATGGCTATCATGCACTTATCTGAAATTACCACGTCAGCAATTGAAATTTCTCAATATGGATAATGCGCCTCCTTATTAAGACCTACTTACAAACTATTATAATATTAATTCCCGCAAAGATACCTATCGAATGTTCATTTTGTTTATTTCTCAAATTCCTTAGCGATCACACATTTGAAAAGCTTTTCAAATAAGTGAGTCAAACAACAGTTATCGGATGACAGATTTTTGATAAGATTCATTTGTGGTCCTTTTCAATGCATTTTCATGGAAATAATTACACAGTTTTGTTGATGTGGAAATATTGATACCAATAAAATAGATTTGCATCGACCATTTTCATTCAAATTTCGATAGGACTGATAGGAGATATCCTCAAGTCATTCTGCTCTTTTGAGTGTCTTGATGGATAATGGCATTCACAATAAGTCAACTCAATGATGAATGAATGAATTGAATTCAGAACCTTGAAGAAAATAAAATTATGTTTTCAGAATGATGGTTACATTGATTGCTTTCAAAAATTGATGTTTGGATGCCAGAACATTTCGTTCTACATTTACCATTTCAGTTCTGAATGATAGGCTCTTTAATTAAAATTATCTTTACTACTACGTACTGGCAACAATGGCAACTTCGAAGGTCCTATTTCTAAACATAACTCACAAACTAATCCGATATGTCTGGTGAAAACTGTGGATGCGATTTCCGTGTAGGAATAATTGTACTTGAAATAATATAGAGAGAAAACGAATACTTCTTCCATTAAAAGTTCGGAGACATTGATTTCTTTATGACTATAAGAATACAAAGCATTAAATCATTACAGAAGCAAAAATAGAAGTTATTATGGGAACCAATTTACAGAAAAGTACATCTATTATAGTGATATTCAGCAATCATTATCATTAAAATGCGACGTACATTTCATTCGATGTCAGTGATATTCAATGTGACAAAATTTGATCTTGGGAAAATACCATTCGATCAAGAGTTTCCTGTTTTCAAGAAAAATGTATGTGTAGTGAACAGTTTATAATAATCCCAACCAAAATGAGGTATCGTACCTTAATGATTTCATTGTTTATGATGCCGAGATAATGTTTTTTCGATCCACATATCGAAATACTAATAAACAAAAGTTTTGGTACTATTGTAACATTTTTCTAATCGTCATTGAAATGATTAGAGACTTAGGCAACTTAAAAAAATCAACAATTGTTTCCGTTCCATTATCTTCTCATTCACAGATAATAATCTCAACAATTTTCATAATTCGTGATTATCGTGAGTAGTTTTCACGAAATTTCAAAATATAATCTTAATTCAAATTATCAATTTCCATGAATCGCACAACTAAATTGTCATATAAATGCAGCACTTTGTGCAAGGAGCACCATTCGCAAAATGTTACTCAAAAGTTTTTGGTTGACTGTGGTGGTGCTTTACCTTTCTTCTGGTCCTTGCAGCTCAGAAGAATGGTGGCAGCACGGAGTGTTTTACCAGGTTTACCCCAGATCCTTCAGGGATGTCAACAATGATGGCAATGGAGACATAGCAGGTGTCATCGAGAAGCTTCCTCACTTCAAGGAGGCAGGAGTTAACGGTGTGTGGTTGTCACCCATCATGAAGTCTCCACAGGTGGATGCTGGTTACGACATCAGCGATTATTACTCCATTGAAGATATGTACGGCTCTGTTGAAGATTTGAAGGAATTGATCAAGAAAGCACATGAAATGGGCATCAAGATTATTCTTGATTTCGTGCCAAACCATACCAGCAACTTGCATAAATGGTTCCAAGAGTCAGAGAATGACAATGAGGAATATAAAGATTACTACGTATGGGCAGATGCTAAAGAGGATGGAAGTCCTCCAAATAACTGGGTGAGTTTACAGACCTGTGGCAATAAGAGAGGCAAATTTCAAAATTTTTTCGAAAAGATAAGCTCTTGTTTTGAGTTCAAGATTGTCCCATTGAAAACAATGCATCACCCATCGAATTCATAACCCTCATACATGCTTGTTTCAGTTGGAAGATCCTGTTTAAATGCATTTGTTGACCAATTTGACTTTTCAGATCAGCGTCTTCAGAGGATCAGCTTGGGAATGGTCAGAGAAGAGGAAACAATACTATCTGCATCATTTCGTCAAGGAACAACCAGATCTCAACTACAGAAACCCTAAAGTTCGAGAAGATATGAAAGTGAGTTAACTTAATAATACATCTTTCGAATAACTATGTAATATATTTCCTTTATAGACAGTTTTAGTACACTATATGGACCTTGGAGTAGACGGTTTCAGAATAGATGCTATACCATACCTAATTGAAGACAAAGAATTGAGAGATGAGCCAAGGTCATTTGATCCAGAAGCCACAGAGATTGATAATGAATATCTTAAGCACATTTATACCAACAATCAACCAGAAACTTACGAGCTCATCTATGAATGGAGGAAGTTGGTGGATGATTACAGTGCAGCACATGAAGGAGATCCTAGGTAGTATATTTTGCTGGAAAGTCTTCCCCAAACTGTTTAACGATCTTTGGTTTGTAGAATATTGATGACTGAAGCTTACGCTGATCTAGAGCACACAATGCCGTACTATGGAACCGCTGATGGTAGCACAAAGGGCGCCCATTTCACCTTCAACTTTTTCTTCATTTCCAACTTCAACAAGAACATCTCTACAGCCCATGACATCGCAAGGATTGTCTACATGTGGCAAAATGCTTTACCTTCGATTTATACCTCAAACTGGGTGGTGAGTGAATCTCCTCAACTTCTAGAGATCGATTTCAAACACAAATTTTCAGCTTGGAAACCATGACAACAGAAGGATACCAACAAGATTAGGAGTTGAGAATGTAGATGGTTTCAACATGTTAGTTCAATTACTTCCTGGAATTGCCGTGACGTACAATGGTGAAGAGTTTGGTCAGGAAGATGGTGAGGTTACCTACGAACAAGGAAAAGATCCTTCAGCTCGCAACCGAACAGTTTTCGAGGTCAAGAGCAGAGATTTTGAAAGGACTCCCTACCAATGGGACGAATCTGTTAACGCCGGTTTTAATGACGGTGAGCAACAAATTCTGCAGAGTTCTTTACATTTCCTATAATGAGAATTATTTTGTAGGTGCTGAGCCTTGGTTGCCTGTGAGCCAGAAGTACAAAGAAGTGAATTTGGCATCCCAACTGGACGAGAATGTCTTAAGCCACTTCCAAATCTACAAGAGACTGACAAGAAAGAGGCAGGAAGATCCTACAAAGATTGGAACAACAGATATCTGGGCTATTTCTGATGACGTTATAGTTTTGAAGAGGACCAGCGGTAAAAAACATACCGTTTTGGCATTCAAACTTGGCTGGCATGGAAATACTGAGGAGGAAGCAGTTTATGTACCTTCCGTTGGTGCGTCACAAGCTATTGTTGCTCTCACTAATGTTGGATCTTCGTACAAAATAGGGTAATTATTTCTTTTCCTATGTTAATTTGAATCGTTTTAAAGTCAATGAAGACTTGAGCTAAACTACATCTATTCCTTTCCAGAACTGTTATCAATCCGCAGGGTTTCAAATTGAGACCACATGAGAGCTTGGTTTTGGATATTGTGTCTTGAGGAATCTAGCGTCATGTGATATCATTAGAAGTGATGTAAATATATTGTTAACCATTTCATGTTTCGAACATATGATTAGTGTAGTAAGGTATAATTATTGATATTTATTTATTTTCATGTAATTACTCAGGATGATTATTAAAAAGTCATTAACTATTTCCTGCGGATTTAAGCCTTACTATGTTTATTTCAACCAGTGGCGTAGCAAGGTATTCGACATAAATTAAGCTTCGTATTGACATGACTTTCCAAGTTGAAAAATTAAAGATTTGAAGATGCGAAGCTACTTACTTCACATTTGTATAGGTGGGTTATGAAGCTTGAAACGGTCATAGCTGACCGTCCTAGTTTTGTATATCGCTTGGACAAAAAGTCATCCATGTGGTGGCGAGCTGAGCCGTAATAAGACCGTTGTGATAAGTGGCAGAGGTTTATTCTCGTCATTGAGGGAACAAGTAGGACCTTTTTGGGATTCTAACTGAGCCACAGAGAAAGTGGGTGAAGTCATAGAGTTGGTTCTTCTTTTTTACCGCCCCATTCGCAGTACGAAACTTTGTGGTATTAAAAAACAAAATTATGAATTCTGAACACTCAATTTAATTATTATTCATTGTAATATGTATATTATTATCTGAAAACAGTCATCAAAGAAACAGATAACTCAACAGACTGAAAATTTCCCCGTTGAATCAATGAATTAAATACCCGTCAAAGCCACAATTACCCTCTCTCATCCATCTTTCAGTAACTCTTGTCAATTCTTTTCCCAAGCCCTTCTGCACCAGACCGTGCTGCGTGCCAAGGAACGGCAAGTAATTTCGTCCTGGAAATAAAAACAAAGGACGTCAAACTTGAAACACACAATATGGACAAGATGGAGCCCTGGGGAATCGGAAACTCATTACAGTAGTCTTTGACCCGTGCATCTACGAGACATTTCAGACGAAAAAAGGTCCAGAATGCGGACTGCTCGACTGAGCAGATCCTTTCTAAGACGAAACAACAAAATATCCTTCAGACTATACTGCTATTCATAACGGAGAAGAAAGGGAAATGTTATAACTTTTTATGTTGCTCTGTTTCATCAGCTAATTAGATTATTCCGAATGTTACGAAATAAAACTCTGTTACTCCGCTCATTATAATCAACATGAAGGGTTTTTTCAAAGGATTCTGATCCATTTTGACTTGGAGTATGGGAAATTACACAAACACGGATGAAATATAGCGAAAGATTGCAAAAAAACTAATCAAGGTACTTATCGGGTGTTTTTTTAGACTGATAGAACTCTAAATTGAAATGAAACACATTTTAATGGAGACTGATATAACCCTAACAATTTTTCGATGATATAACCCTAAAGAAAATAATTCATTATACACTGCGCAAAATAATTAACGCACATTCTGAAAATCTCAATTTTAATGAAAGTTAACTCTACATTGACTTTATAACTTATTTTTTATGTTCTCTCGGGAAGGTTTTGAACGAAACAAGAAACATTAAATGGAAGAAAAATTCAGGATTTCACCGAATCTTATGTGAAAGAAGAGAAATGAACAATTTTCAAAATACTGAAATGCTGATAAGTGATTTAATACTTGGTATTTCCACCTCTTGCGTTAATTACAGCTCGGCAAAGACGGTTCATACTCAAAATGAGTGATCTTAAAATGTTCTGATCTAATCCTTCGCAGATTTCTCCGAGTTGGATTCCTAAGTCATTAAGAGTAGCTGGATGATTTTATGAACTTCTCAGCCTTCTATTGAGGTTGTCCCAAACCTGCTCAATCGGACTGAGATCTGGACTTCTTGCTGGCCATTCCATTCGAGAGACTTCAACCTCTTCAAGGTACTCCTGAACGATGCGCGCACGATGGGGTCTGGCATTATCGTCCATAAAAATTAAATTTTCACCAATGTATGGGGCAAATGGCACTACATGCTCTTCAAGAATGTTCCTTATATACTTATCAGCATTCATAGCTCCATTATGATCGACCACTAGGTCTGTGCGAGCAGTCAAAGATATTCCACCCCATACCATAATCGATCCTCCCCCGAAACCAGTAGTATTCAGGAAATTGCACTGAGAATATCTTTCATGTGGACGTCTGCATACAAGGGAACGTCGATCACAATGGTAGAGGCAGAATCTCATCTGTGAAGAGAACTCTTTCCCAATCGGCCTCTTCCCAATGGATATGCTCTCTCGGAAAATCCAAACGCGCCCTTCGATGGGCTGGGGTGAGAGCTGGGCCTCTTGCCGCGACACGAGGCCTTAAATCATATTCTCTGAGGCGATTTCTTATTGTCTGAGTGCTAATTTGCACCGCATGAGTTTCCTCAAGCTGATTTTGAAGGAGGCGAGCGGTTGCAAACCGTTGTCTCAACGAAGAAACTCTCAAGTAACGTTCTTGAATGGCAGTTGTTACCCGTGGTCTACCCTGTCCTGGTTTTCGGACATTCATACCTGTCTCCCCGAATCGCTGCAACATTCTGGACACACTTGTATGGGAAACTCCAAACCTTTCTGCAATTCTTGTGTATGTCCACCCTTCTTCTCGCAAAACTACCGCTTGGGCACATTCCACTTGGGTCAAATTGCGTGTTTCGCGTTGCATAGCGATCGAGTGTAGAAAATCAAACGAAAGAAAAACTAGAATTGATCGAGAACCACTGATTTTAGAATGGAGCCAATACATTCAAAATCTGATAATATAATCTTTTTTTATTTCTGCTGGGAGAAAAAATCTGTATTGAAGAAAAACGTTGAAAGTGGATAACATATGCATGCATAATTCTGATAAAAATAATTATCATCGAGAACACCTTCAGTTGTAGAATAAATTTGAGATTTCCATATTGTGCGTTAATTTTTTTGCGCAGTGTAGTTGGAGGCCAATTAATTATACCATTTCTCGAAATAATGTTATCGCCAAATTTCTCTTTCAATAATTGATTTATTACGGAAAGCAGCTTGAGGTGTAGCACCATCTTTTTGGAACCAAAACACTTCTGGGTCCATTCAAATTTTGAAACAAATAATCATAGATCATCGATGTGTAACGAGCACCATTCACTGCAACATTAGCTCAAGCATCGTTTTCAAAGAAATATGGACCGATTATGTCTCCAGCGAGTAAAGCACACCATACAGTGTCTTTCTCAGAATGCAATGGAACCTGCAAAACTTTTTGAGGATTGTTTCCACTCCATATACGGCAATTTCGCTTGTTCACGTAACCTTTCAACTAGAAATGAGCTTCATCACTAAACACATCAATTTTTCGATGAAGAAGTGGATCAATTTCAAGCTGTTCTACGACGCTTATTATGGTCAAGTGGCTTTAGTTCTTGAACCAGTTGGATCTTGCATGGATGTACACCAAGATCATCACGCAAAATTTTCCATGTGGTGGATGCACAGAGTCCAACTTGTTGTGAACGTCGACGAATAGACAAATCTGGATCTTCATTAACACTATCACTTACAGATTACAGCAGCGATTTTTTCTTCTCTATTTACAGTTCTTTGTCTTGTTGTTGTTGCACCGAGAAGAGAAAATGTTGTCCGAAATAAATTGATATTTCGACGAATTAGCTGCTCTGATGGACGATTGTGTGAACCATAAAGGACCCCGCACTTTTTGCATGTAAAGTGGCGACCGGTCAAATTTTCTGAAAGTTTGGTATGTTGTTGTACCCGACTCAGTGACCAAAAGTGTCGATGGGCCCAACCCAATCCTATGGCTAGTTTACCAAATACCAAATTAAAGTTGAAAATTGCCCAAATTTTCGGATTTATTTTTAAATTATTAAGAGTAAGATTGGATTTCTGAACACCCTGTATTCAAAAATTTCCTCGGTCAAATGCAACTATTTTCTCACTACATATTGATTCCCACAACATCTCCAGAGGTATGAATTCTAAATCCGATACTATGAACAGTTTTCGAAATACAGGGCGTTAAAGTGGAAAATAACTTATTTCATCAGTTTTTTTTTTCAAATTGAAAAGCCGGATTGATTTTATGTTGCGCCCATGAGTTCAGTATGAGTACAGATCAGATGCGCATGGAAAGTTTCAGCTAAAATATTTACTGTTACATGGTGATTCACGAATAAATCACATTAGCTTTGCAAACACTCGATAATTCTACAGTTTCGTCAAAGAGAAATTATTTCATGAACTTAATTCCTAGTCGTTCACAATTTTCAGTCTGAAATACTTTATTATGATTACTTTTCATACAGGGTGAGCCTTACAGGCAACCATACCAAAAATACTTATGCTTTGAATTTATTGAAATGAGAACTTTTTAGTGAATTTTGAGTATCTTTATGAGCGCGCCCACTAGATAACTGCACCTTGTATATTTATATATTTAAAAATTCTTACGGTTATGCTTACTTGATGTAATCTTAGACTAAGACAGTTATTCAAAATTCACCAGAAAAGTTCTCCTTTCAATTATTTCAATGCATATTATTTATGGCTCACCCTGTATGAAAAGCAATTATAATGAAGTATTGTAGACTGAAAATTGTGAACGACTAGGTATCAGCTTCATGGAATGATTTCTCTGTGACGAAACTTTAGAATTATCGAGTGTTTGCAAAGCTATTGTGATTTATTCGTGAATCACCATGTAACAGTAAATATTTTAGCTGAATTTTTCCATGCGCAACTGATCTATACTCATACTGAACTCATGGACGCAACATAGAATCAATCCGGCTTTTCAATTTGAAAAAGAAAAACTGATGAAATAAGTTATTCTCCACTTTAACGCCCTGTATCTCGAAAACTGGTCATAGTATCGGATTTAGAATTCATACCTTTGGAGATGTTGTGGAAATCAATATATAGTGAGAAAATAGTTGCATTTGACCGAGGAAATTTTTGAATACAGGGTGTTCATGTTTTTTGTACTTTTCCCAAAATAGAAGACCTTTCTATGAATAAACCACCATGAACATTTTGGAGATTAGAGACACACATATGTTTGTGGTATTACTTTTCCCAAAAATCAATTCAAAAATACAGGGTTTCGAATTAATTCTAAAAAAATGATTAGGTCTAGTGGTTCTCTCTGTGAAACACCCTGTATAAAAAATATGCACTGTGCAATTTTTTGTCGTCATAATACGTAATCGAAAAGAACATTTCAAAAATATGCCTTCCGGACGTCCCAGTACAAAAAGTGAATATTGGCAAAAAACTACCGTAATATATTCGTGAATCACCCTGTGAATATAAATATTTTTAATCATACTTATCCACTAATTTCATCACAAGAACATGTAGTAAACGTGTGTATGCAACAGAAATCTAATATAACTGTTAATAATTAAAAAATAAATCCGAAAATCTGGACAATTTTCAACTTTAACACCCCGTATTAGGAAAACTAGCCATAGTATTGGGTTGGGCCAATTGACACTTTTGGTCACTGAGTCGAGTACAACAACATACCAAACTTTCAGAAAATTTGACCGGTCGCCACTTTAATACAAAAAGTGCGGGGTCATTTCACAAAGTGCTCTATAAATTTGACGAATAGAACACTGATTTTGAAAACGAATTTCAACAATTTGTAAACGTTGTTGCGGCGTGAGTCTTTTCATGATATTTTGTCAATGCTTACTGAACAGAAGGGTCAAAACAACATGGCTTCTGCCTTCTGTCAAATCACAGTTATCCCTATCGAAAATTCCATCACTCCAAAAAATCACAAGATACCAAATATAGTCGATTATTGGAATGTTCAGACCAGTAATTTTTCCGAAAAATAAAAGCAAAGAAAATGTTAACATTTTTCGTGAACTGTCGAGAAAAATCCAGAGCGCACAATTCTCGACGAAAAAAATCTAGGACCCAAAATTCCCCAGCAAAATGATATTACGCCTTCCACTCCAATCTCCACACAGGTTGTTTTCTTTCTCCCGGAAAATTGAATTATCGAAAAATAAACGAGTTCTGGCTCGGAATGAGGTCTCAAAATTGAACAGACTGTCATATCTGTATATGTATATATTTGCAGAGAGGGCCAGGCCAGCGTGGCATTGTGGCGTCAGAAGCTATCAGCCGTCTCCGAGGCCCTCCTGATTCAAATAAGCCCGGACTTCGGCCGACTCCGGGGAATGGGATTTGGTTTTTGTCGACCCCGCCGAACTTTATATGTCACTGTCGTTGGGCGACTACCTAATTTGGCAGGGTTATATTCGATTCGAATAACGGAATCTGTAATTTTTCACGGCTGGTATACGGGGTGTTTCTGAATTGATGCGGGAGATTTCAAAGAGTGATTCCTTTATCAAAATGAAGGGTAGTTTGTTATATAAATGTTAGGTCAAAAGTCGAACGTTTGGGAGTAATAGTGTTTTTATATTGTAACTTAAAAGAGAAAATCGATAGAATGATGATATTTTATGGAATAATTACTAATATGAAATCACACTTCCTTAATATTTTTCCATATTTTTGAAATGATTCGACGCAGTGAAAGTAGCCTATCCCTATCATTTTTGTTAACTAAATTCAGAAAAACCTACTTACGACTTAAATAGAATAAAATTCGGATAGCCTGAGTTGGTTAGAAACTTTTTCAACGGCTGTATTTTTCTCGTAAAATGTACCGTTTTGAAATAAAAAATGAAATGTAAATCATTTCTAAAATAAATTGTCTCTTCCCGACACGTGATGATTTACATTTTATTTCTACAGGGTGTTTCATTGGTGAATGAACATACGGTAACCAGAGCTAGAGCTACCCTAGGCAAGTCCAAAAAACTGATATATGATAGGTCTAATCAATTCCATAACCGAGATACAGGGTGGTTTATGTATTCACCAAAAATTTAAATTCTTCATAACTTTTGAACCAACCGGTATAGTCGGTTGATATTTGGAGCATATGATTCACTTTTACAGGTCGATCGATTTACTTTTGAATTTCCAAAAAATTCCAGATCCGTATTTGAAAAATATGGGACTTCTTCCAAACTGAGATTCAACACCCTGTATATTGAAATTTTGGGATTTGATTGAGATATTTGTAAAGAGCAGAAAATTTTAAATGGGGTTCAGTAGATTTCAGTGTCCCGCACGTCATTTTGCTCAAAGAGAGCTACAGGGAAAGATCCAATTGAATATTGCACAAAATTCTCAGAAAAATCGTACATTATGTTCGAACTGAATTCGAATTCCAGAAGGAACAACGATTAGAACCATGTGATTAAATTAGAAGAACTAACTTTACTAGCTGGATTTTACGAAATGAAAGAATGGTCAACAGAATTTACCGATAAAGCCATATTCACCAGGGATGAGATCTTCAATATGAGGAATTCGCATGAATGGGCTGAAGAAAATCCGCATAAAGTCAGGCATACGAAATTCCAATACAAATATTCAAAAAACGTATGGTGTGGCGTTTATAAAAATCGATTGATTGGACCACACGTCCTACCAAGACTGCTTGCAGGTGATCTCCACTTAGATTTCCTTCAAAATCATCTTCCTGTGTTACTCGAAGGTACGGACATTGCAGGAATGCATTTTCAGCCGGATGGAGCTCCACCCCATTTTAGAGTAATGGTCAGACAATTTTTAGATCAGAACTTTCCAAATATGTGGAAAGGCAGAGGTGGATTGCTGGCCCGATAGATCACCAGATTTCAATCCTGTTGATTATTCCATTTGGGGTCATTTGAAATTTTCAGTATATGCATCTGAAATAGGAAGTGAGGATATCCTCATGCAACGTATCGAAGTCACCTGCAATGAAATACGCAATAATCCAGAAAGGATAAAAAAAGTATAAGACATATTTTGAAGAGGGCAAGAATGTGTATTGAAGAAAATGGTGGTACCTTCGGGCACCTTCTGTAATTCACGTTAAGTTTTTATGTTTCTTCAGTTATTTATTCATCTTTGTTGACTTCAAATAAATGTTTCTCGATGAATAATGTTTTTCCGGAAATAACTTCAAATGATTCCTCAGAATATTATGAAATTCTAATGTGCAATTAGTGGGACAAAAAAAATTCAATTTGATCACAATGTACTATTTTTCTGAGAATTTTTAGGAATTCCAACATTCAATTGGACCTTTCCCTGAAGCTCTCTTTGAGCAAAATGACGTGCGGGACAATGAAATCTAGTGAACCCCATTGAAAATTTTCTGCTCTTTTCAAATATCTCAATCAAATTCCAAAATTTCAATATACAGGGTGTTGAATCTCAGCTTGGAAGAAGTCCCATATTTTTCAAACATGGACCTGGAATTTTTTGGAAATTCCACAGTAAATCGATCGACCTGTAGAAGTGAATCATACGTTCCAAATATCAACCGACTATACTGGTTGGTTCAAAAGTTATGAGGAATTGAAATTTTTGGTGAATACATAAACCTCCCTGTACCTCGGTTTTGGAATTGATTAAATCTATCATATATCAGGTTTTTGGACTCGCCTAGGGTCGCTCTAGCTCAGGTTACCGTATGTTCATTTACCAATGAAACACCCTGTATATTTCAAAACGGTGCATTTTACAAAAAATACAACAGATAAAAAAGTTTCCAATCAAATCAGGCTATACGAATTTAATTCTATCCAAGTCGATGCGTAAATTTTCCTTCAAATTTAATTTTTCCGCCACCTTTCAACCGCGATATCTATCTAACGTTTGACTTTTGACCCAACATTTATATAACAAACTACCCTTTGTTTTGAACACGGAATCGAAATATTTCGCATCAATTCAGAAACACCCTGTAATTGTCGCTTAACCGATATTCCCGACTATGCATGAATAGATACAGATGTAAGTGTAGGTGTAGATGTAAGTGTCCATGATACGAAATATTGAAATTTATGAGTTGTAAAACTTAATAATTATGAATCCAATCCAAAGAAACAAATCTATGTTCAAATAACTCCTTCTTGAATTATATACGAAACCTTCCTACTGTGTGTCATTCCCAGGATACGGGAAGACCCATCAAAGCTACCGAATCCGGAAAAGTACCGAATGGCATAATCAATTTCCCCATCAATATGGCAGTTTCCTGACCCTAAAAGCCCGTTTTCCACTATGACGCATCGTAGAACTGTCAGAGAGAAGGTGGGAAAATTCATTGTCCGAAATCAGCTGCCCATTTAGAACGGGATAGAGAAGGGAGTGAGGGGGGCAACCTGGAAAGGGGCGGGAGGGTCCATTTGCTAATGTACCTCGTCAATCTCGGTCCGGCTAGGCTCCGGGGCCCCCGAGAGTTCCGGGAATAGAACGGGAATACCGCAAAGTAAACACAGCTCTATCCTTATTGTCCAGAATAGATTAGTATGCTCTTCGACCGCGAACTAATTTATAAAGGGATTCCTGCAGGTCGGCTTCAAAGGTTTTCCATTTGTAACTCTGAAAGGGATTTAGTGTGTTTCGGACTGATTTTGAGCGAGTCTGGCAGGTGCAGATAATTTGTGGTTTTTCAGAATTGGATTCACAAATCATCTGAACTCATAGAGAGTATTTTTTGTCTTATTATAAACTGTATTTATTTCTTATTTGTATATTATCTTGATTCCACAGAACCTTTAACAATTTGTTTTCTATATCTATATCACAAGTGTTTTTGATATTTGGGGGCACGGCAGTGGCCCCGCCAAGTCGAGCGCGAAGCAAACACTGATAAACTATGATAAAGAAAACGCAGTAAGGAGCCTTAAACTTGGCTCGGCTTTTTCTAGATTTCATTACTGTTTAGAGATAAACAAGCAGCTCCATCGAGACTTGGCTAGTTTTTACAGAATGTTTTTGGTGGGTCCCTTTTATTCAATAATCTTCACGAAAACATTCTCTCCTCGTTAAAGATACGGTAACAAAAACATTCTGTAAAAACTAGCCAAGTTTCGATGGAGCTGCTTGTTTATCTCTAAAAAGTAATGAAATCTAGAAAAAGTCCAGCCAAGTTTAAGGCTCCTTACTGCGATTTCTTTATTATTATAGTTAATGTTGTGTGACTTGGCCGTTGAACATTCTTTATACGTTAGTGGGTACATGTCAATTTTGTTTACACGTAATGCTATATCTGTTGTAATTACCTATGTCTGTTAAGCGAGATAATAGCCCATGCTGGTATTGGTAATTGGACGCTAGTGTCCCATTTTAGGCTGTTGTGGATTGTGCAACATATATGCATTCAGCATTGACAATGCTGACTTCTGCTCTCTTCTTTTTGGAGCTTCAAATCGACCACCGATCTAAAATAAAATAGACGTACAGACGGTCTTCTATCAATGATTAGAAGTCCGTCTGTACTGGAAATAATTTTTTATACTGTTTGTTTCAGGCTCGTATTATTGAATACGCAGCTTTATCAAGCCTACAATTGACTGATTATTGAATGAACGTTTTCCAAGTGGCAATTTTCCATCGTCAATGGGTTGCGTTTCTGACGACAGATTGGTGCAATGGTGTCATGGAGCGCCTGGTTTTGTACCCTTGTGTACCCTTCAACGGCCAAGTCACACAACATTAACTATAATAATAAAGAAATCGCAGTAAGGAGCCTTAAACTTGGCTCGACTTTTTCTAGATTTCATTACTTTTTAGAGATAAACAAGCAGCTTCATCGAGGCTTGGCTAGTTTTTACAGAATGTTTTTGGTGGGATTTCACTTCTTTTTGTAGAAACGTGGGCATATTGATCTATTTGATTAGATTTTCTTATTTGATACATTTTTTTTAGGAGTAGTTTTTTCATATGTAATACCACTAGAGATGGAATTTTGCCGGCAAAGTTTATCGATTGTGATATGAAAGTTTGTTGCTCGGAAATTTTGCGAATGACATTTGTATCAAAATCACGAGCCGTCAGGCAAGTGATTTTGGAAAAAATGTCATGAGCGAAATTTCCGAAAAGCAACAAACTTGAATATTACAAGAGAGAAATTTTACCCGCCTTAATTTCATCTCGAGTGGAATTCGGCATGACTATTCCACGAGAAAATAGGGTAATATGTTCACATTTGACGCGTATTGCGCTATTTGGCAAATTAGAATTCATCATAGATTAACTAAACCACTAAAAGTTGTTTGTTCTCTTTATGATATTTATTTCCGAAGCTATCTATAAATTCGAGAAACGTCAAAAATTTTGTCGCTGAAAAACCAACATGTTGGTTTTGCCGGCTTGAAAATTTTTTCGGGATGAAACGTTGCTACGGAAACTTCCTCACTAAAAATGAAAAGAGTGGAATAATCATTACAAATATTTATTTTTTTTCCGGTTCTGAAACATGGTAGATAGAGCCTACGATTATTCTTTATTGAATTCAGCGTCCTCGAAAACCTATAGTTTGATACCAAACTTGTCCATATAGCAGTGGCGGATCCAGCTCTCGAGAAAGGGGGGGGTCACGGTCAGATGGAATTCATACCCGCCAGTTGATTTTTTGGAGACAAATCAGCATCCCCAAAATAAAATTCTGATGTGGTCTAACACAAACAAGAAGTTTATTTGATTTATCACAAAAACAAAAACTTAATGAGAATAATAACAAAGGACACAAAGGTATAACTAAATAGCAAAGGGAATTTTTCTCCTTCTTGCGAAACGAGTGATGACTTCCTCTACAATCTACATCAACACATATGTCATTATGGATATAAAGAAGTGATAGTCCAATAAGTCGTTCTTCTGCCATCGAAGCTCTTAACCATGTTTTGAGCCTTCTCAGAGTGGAAAATGATCTCTCTGCCGTTGCCACACTAACTGGTAGTGTTGCTAGTATACTGAAAAATTTTCTCACATTTGGATACATGTAAGAATCACAGTTTTCTAGGAGATTATATATCGTCTGCGGAATCTTCTTCTCTCGTTGCCATTTCATCTTCCATGAGCGATATTCATTCGTAACGATTGAAACAGGAGGATTGTCTAATAGAAGTTTGTACTGATTTACCAACTCATTAACTAACTATTTCAATATCTTCATTTTCATTTTTTGAATAAACGACTTTAGGTATAAAAACTCCTAATTTGAATAAATTCATTACTTCAGATGACAGTCGATCCTCTAGGTCGTTTATTATTGAATCCAGAAGAGGAATGTACACAGACCTACGGAAATACTCTTCTGCAGACTGGGTAGGCTGATTATTGGCTCTGTGTTTTTGTATTTTGACTATTCTAGGGCAATTATTCTCCCAAAATTCAGATTTTTTTCATTATTGGAACTAATTACCCTCCAATATTCACTTAAATATGATTCAATTCTATTTTTTCAATCGAAACATTTTTTTATCAAACACAAGATTTGAGGGTTCGTCCAGTCCAGGGGGGGGGTCATGACCCCCATGACCCCCCCCCTGGATCCGCGCTTGCCATATAGCCCATCTCTTACCCGATTCCTTTTCGGATTCAATTTTTTCTCTCCCAATCTAACCACCGCAAACCCATCTGATGATGTTCTATATTTCACCAAAATTTTATAGCATTTTTTTATTCAGTGATACAGCGAAACAGAGTTTCTTCTTCATCAAGCTCTTCGGAATGGAAAGAAGATATAGAGAACATAACTGCTTTTACAGTTGCTGGTGATTCTCATAGAAGGGATTTTATTCACCAAATAAATCAACGAAGAGAGGAAATACAACAATCCACACAAGAATTTTGCAATTCTTTCGGATCATTCCTTTTATTGCTCCGCAATGTTTCATTTTATATTGTAAATTCTAAATGTTGTAACTTTACTTGTGGCAATAAAAAAAATTGTTGAATGAGCACCCACCACCCAAGCTTGTTGTCGTACATTCTGATCCCTGTACTCTGATGAAGAATGATCATAGATCACTTCATGAAGCCTGACAAGTTCGATCAAATTTCCATCCATTTTCACTTCAATCACTTCACAAAATATCCGACGTGATATCACTTACGGTTAGAAAATGTAAATTTGCGGGTAGTTCTGGTGTGCTATCAAGTGACAGCAGATGCTAACTTCGTGAATGCGTGAAGTGATAACAATTGAAAAAAGGATAATAATCGGGTGATCAGTCTTATAAACAGTGATAATTTTTACTGTCTCATTTATTGTTCCGGCCTAGCTTTCGAAAACCTATCGTTTCCTTGAACAATAAATGAGACAGTAAAAATATCACTGTGTATAAGACTGATCACCCGAATCCCGATTATTATTCTTTTTTCAATTTATATTCTAAAGTCGATATTCACATATTGAGTATGATAATTGATAACAATGTGTTTTCTAGCGCATAAACTTCCATACATTATTGTGGTTGCACATTTTGCGAAGATGACGTGATACCACGTGAGCTCACGTGACGTGCCAACAATGGTACCCCAGATTTTCGATTATCCTAGTTTTTATAGTTTTCCCTTTATGTGGCCATTAAACCCTAACTAAGCTATCTGAGTTTATGGGAAGTACTAGTTCTATTTTGATGATCATGAGTGAGTGAGTGAGGGTCGAAAATGCGAAACTTTGCTTTCGCTTAACTTCGGAACTAAATGACCTACACACTTGAAATTTTGGATTATAAGTACGTGATTATAGCTTACTGGATTTCGGCGTTCTGGTCTCATCCGGAGGTTCTCAAATAGGGGCCTGAAAATGCGGCGAAATGGTTCGGGTAAAGATAGTACGGCAGTGTTTGCTTCGCGCTCGACTTTGCGGGGCCACTACCGTGCCCCCAAATTGAAGTAGAGTAGAGAGTCTCCTCTGAACAACTACATCTCATCTGCAAACTTTCCTAGTGATCTAATGATCAAGAAAATAAGCAGTACAATGCTTAGTTAACGAGAGGATGCACCTAGTTTCTAGAGAAGCAGAAAACCGAAAGGGAAACATTATGGCAGAATCTCCTAGGAATGTATCGCTCCAAAAAGTCTTTTCGGAATTTTGAAACTGCAAGATCCAAAAGGTATCTGGATCCGGCTTTCTTACAGGACACATCTGATGAGAATATAGGTTTATGGGACTCTGAAGTGGGTAGATTCTGTGGGGAGTAGCAAGAAACTCCTATTCACCTAGTCACGGAATGTCTTGCCATTTCAACCCAAAGAAAGAATCCTTTGGGCAAGAAACTTGCGGGAGTGAGGAACTAGCCTCGTTGAAACCATAGAAATCATAAATATAAGTATATACAGGGTCTTTCACGAGGAATCTCACCCATATTTATACGGGAAACTACTGAACGTATTTTCATGAAATTCAGCACTTATAAGTATTTCACGATGCTGATGAAATCTAAAATATTTTCAAGGCATGAGCACCACCGGTTTTTCCGGAAATGACGTCAACTTCCGTTTTTCAAATTAGAACACCATTTTTTTATTGCAGAAATAGATTCCTTAGAAAATTTCAAGTTATTTTGATATAACATTTTTCAGTTTTGGTTGGAAAATTCTCTCTGAGCGGGAAAATTCGAAAAAAAAAATCGAAAATAGAGCTCCGCTGAAACAAGAATAACTTCGAGGTTTTTGGATGGAAAATTTTCATTTTTGGGATTTTTCAAGATGTAAGATTGATGTATCCACTTTGAAAATCGAAATCGCAATTCATGATACAGGAGGTGAAAAAATCGCTTTCAAAGTTAGGGATGACAAAATCGTGAAAAATCAATTTTTTCAAATTAGAACCCCATTTTTTTATGGCAGATATTGATTCTACGTTAAAAAATAATGTGAGTGTATGCATCACACCCTTGCCCTAAAGTGGATATTTTCTGAGTTATTCACAAAAAACTGTTTTTCGTCTTGAATTTTCAGCTATTTCTTTTCCCTTCACGCCAAAAAGATGAAAGTTTCAGGAACTGTTACTTAAACCATGTTTTAGATTTTACTACCCTAATATGCAAGAGAAAAAAGTTACAGGTTGTTCCTAAATAGATGGCGAATTTGGATTCGAATTTGTATCGGAAACCTCTTTATTTCAACTAATCGGCCATCGGTTTTCTCTCCAGTAATAAATAAATAATTCCTTATGAACCATATGCAAAAACTTACCATGTTTTTCATTCTTTTTTTTTAATGATAGATATCATTAATTACATGCTACTGAATAAAAAGGAATTTGGCAGATGTAATTAATGATATCTATCATCAAAAAAAGAATGTAAAACATGGTAAGTTTTTGCATATGGTTCATAAGGAATTATTTATTTATCACTGGAGAGAAAACCGATGGCCGATTAGTTGAAATAAAGAGGTTTCCGATACAAATTCGAATCCAAATTCGCCATCTATTTAGGAACAACCTGTAACTTTTTTCTCTTTCATATTAGGGTAGTAAAATCTAAAACATGGTTTAAGTAACAGTTCCTGAAACTTTCATCTTTTTGGCGTGAAGGGAAAAGAAATAGCTGAAAATTCAAGACGAAAAACAGTTTTTTGTGAATAACTCAGAAAATATCCACTTTAGGGCAAGGGTGTGATGCATACACTCACATTATTTTTTAACGTAGATTCAAAATCTGCCATCAAAAAATGGGGTTCTAATTTGAAAAAATTGATTTTTCACGATTTTGTCATCCCTAACTTTGAAAGCGATTTTTTCACCCCCTATATCATGAATCGCGATGTCGATTATTAAAGTGGATACATCAATCTTACATCTTGAAAAATCCCAAAAATGAAAATTTTCCATCCAAAAACCTCGAAGTTATTCTTGTTTCAGCGGAGCTCTATTTTCGATTTTTTTTTTCGAATTTTCCCGCTCAGAGAGAATTTTCCAACCAAAACTGAAAAATGTTACATCAAAATAACTTGAAATTTTCTAAGGAATCTATTTCTGCAATAAAAAAATGGAGTTCTAATTTGAAAAACGGAAGTTGACGTCATTTCCGGAAAAACCGGTGGTGCTCATGCCTTGAAAATATTTTAGATTTCATCAGCATCGTGAAATACTCATAAGTGCCGAATTTCATGAAAATACGTTCAGTAGTTTCCCGTATAAATATGGGTAAGGTTCCTCGTGAAAGACCCTGTATAATACTTACTCTAGAATGCTAAATCAATTGGACCGAAGTGTTGTAAAAATTTCAGTGTGGTCCACAATGCGCATACGTGCCATCAGGTTGTTTCTGAACAGGGTCGGCTTCGATAAAATTTTATGCTGTTATTGTTGCAGTTGAATTTAATCAATTCATAATTAATATTCGACACCAGTTGTTTTGAAAATATTGATAATTTCCAACAGCTATTTGAATGGTAAATTTGGAATCATCAGCGACTGGCAGATAAGCTGAAAATCTTTCATTATTCCAAAACCTCTTCAGGCGTTAAAAAAACCCGGTTTCGGTATAAAAATTAATTCAAGGATCAAGGAAGACAAATTCTGGTTAACAAACAACGAATCTTTTGGTAAAGTACAGAAAAAAAATCAAATGAGCAAAATATAATATATCCCTTAAGGACAGTTCTATTCTTCGGTGTTCCTGAAAATAGTGGAAACATGAAAATGTATTGTTCATCTGCCAATGCGTTACTCTGCATCGTTTCATGAGTGAATTCTGATACCTACATTCTTCAAGTCATTTGTCTTTTTGAGTTCCGAGTATATTCCAAAATCAATCTGTTATCTTAATGAAACTGCAAAGTTTTACTTCAACATATTTTATTTTCGAGTTCGAATTATCCATTAAAAGATGGTTTACTCACAAGATTTCATGATTTTTCATAATGAATTGCGTTCTTTTGCTATATAAAGAACCAATCTCATGGTGCGAGTGGATAGATATGTGTCAATCGAATGAAAAGCAAAGCGTAAATCATACATTTTTAACAGTTTATATGAATGAAAAGGTGCACAAAGTTTACATTCTTAAGTGGGAAATGAATGGGTCAAGACAAGGACACCACAACACTATACAGTTCATTGTTTATCGGATACGAAAAAATCCAAATCGAACACAACACACAACAAAAGCAAAATGCACAAGAAGAATATCAAACACGAAAATAACAGTTACGCACCAGTAAACTAGTTTGTCTATGCAGTAAACTAAACTGTGGCTGCAGACTGACACTGAGCCGTTCCTGCCCAGACTTTCACTAAGGTCATTTCAAAGTCATTTGCCATGAGACAGAAAAAGCGGTGTTGCGTGGTCTATATCTATTTAGTGAAACCTACTACATTACTGCTCTAATTTTCTCACCAATTCCACAAATATTGCAATTCACTTATGATATTAATGTGTCTAATAGTCGTAGGAAGTCGCGCATGGGCTATAAAATAAGTTTGTTACTCAATGGAATATTTTTATTGTTTAATTATATTAAACTTAAAATAGAACCGACAAAACATTTAGGGATTTGGCATCGTTCTACGTGAAATTTCCTAATGGTGAGCATGCGCACATTGTGAATCAGTTTTTCGCTGAATCACGTTTTTCGCTGCGGAACTAGAAGGAATTAGCATTCTAAAGTAAGTATATATATTATGATTTCTATGGTTGAAACCTTCCCAGATATTGAATTTAATTAGATCTCTGGAACTGGAGGGCAAGTATTAAAGTGCATGGTGAGAACAGCTCTGTTAGGGGACACAATAGACCTTAAGGTCGCAGTGAACTGTAGCCCCTTTCTGAATATAGCTATAACTACCTTTGAAGTATTAATTCATATTGAAAATTCGATCGGAGATCCAATTTTTGATTATTTAGAAATGATCTTTTTGATGGTGTTGTTGTTTTTATATCAACTTAAAATTAAATTCTATCGATTTTTTACTTTTTCTATGAACAAACAGGCAGATAATAGTTGATGAAAATTGCGGTTTTCGGAATTGAAATACATCTCTTATTAAATGACATGTTCGGCAAGAAGAACGCATTCAGTGCACGCATGAAACCCATGAAATCTGCTCCCAAAGTATACGCAACTTCAATAAAAACCGAATAATGGCAGAGAAAATGACAGTGTAGCATGCCACTGAAAACAGATCTGTTATAAGGTCAGTAAAAATGGTCTAGAGAATGGCATTTCTGAAAATCAAAGAACGTAACGCCCTTATTTATATGCTAAGGGCGTGTAGAATGATGTGGCATCCGGTTTTATTGCTTGATCAGAATATAACATTACATCGAAATGTCCCGGATATGTTATTCCAGCTATTCGACCCGATACTATAAAGAAAATTTCTTCTGGAGTAACTAAAGTTTGAGGACCTTCGCATTCTGTGCACGAACTGCTCGGAGTTTATATATTACAGGGATCGAAGGGTCATGAAAGCCTTTTATGGGATATGCTGAAATGAGATCTATATAATTCGAGGTTTCAAATATGAAAATGCCACGGTAAAAGGATGTTTCATTTCATAATTTTCAAGAACAACGATCCAACAAAAAAGTCAGGTTTCCACTATTATACAGGAAGTTTCTGAATAGATGGATGATTCCTTGTTCAAATTTAAGGGTAGGTTGTTATATGAATATTGCGTCGAAAAGTTTTGGAGATATCGCGGTTCAAAGATTTCGGAAAAAATGATTTTTCTATTTTGTATCTTAAGAACGAAAAGCATTAGAAAATGATGATATTTTATGGAAGTAAAACTTTTATGAAAACACACCGTCTTGATAATCTTTCATATCTTTAAAATGAGTGAAGGGGGTTGGAAGTACACTACCCCTATCATGTATCAACTAAATTTGAAGAAAAACCTACGCAACGACTTGGATAGAATTGAATTCGAATAGCCTGAATTTGTCAGAAACTTTCTTATCTCTTCTATTTTTCACGTCAAATGTACCGTTTTCGGAATAAAAAATAAAATGTAAATCAGTTCTAAAATAACTCGCCCTTTCTCGACACGCAATGATTTAATTTTTTTCATTTCGAAACGGTACATCTTACGAGAAAAAAACAAGAAATGAAAAAGTTTCTAACCATATCAGGCATTACGAATTTAATTCTATCCAAGTCATGGAGTAAGCTTTTCTTTAAATCTCATTTTGCCACCATCTTTGTTTGAACCGCGATATGTCCCTAACGTTTGACTTTTGAACCAACATTTAAACAACAAACTACCCTTTATTTTGAACAGGGAATCACCATTTGAAACCTTCGCATCAATTAAGAAATACCTGAATGATGTGGATATGGTCCTTGCTGATTTTAAGTAAATGAAATTATGATTTTTATTGTGTATAGGACCGATGTTTCGAAACATATCTTCCCTTTCATAAGGCTGCAATATGAAAAAATCATAAATACAAAGACTCTAACTGACTACTCTCAAAAATGACCTAACACTGTCCATAACTCAACAAAAATTGAAACTGGTACATTTATCCCAGACCAGGTAAAGTCTGTTACATGTTTGAGTATTCGTAAGGAGTTGATGTAGACTTTACCTGGTCTAGATTGATGTACATAAGTACCAGTTTATTTTTATCGATATTAGATAATTTTTGAGAGCAGTCAGTTATGGTTGTTGTAATCCATAAGGCAAGGATTATACGAGGATGTATTGATATCTAGTTAGCCTAGACCAGTTCCATGCATAAACAAAATATTGCGATACCACATCAAGGAACAATAACTTATAAGAAGTGTCAGTGTAGAGTTCGACGTCAAAAAAGTAAAACAGAGTTACGCAATAAATTAAAAAAAAATGTACACCAAAATTGTAAAAATAGAAAAATTGGAGTATCGAGCCATCATCAAGTACCTGTATTTAAAAGGGTTAAGAGGTAAGCAGATTTACGAAGATATGCTTAATACCCTTGGTGATCAATGTCCTTCGTATGCGACCGTGAAAAATTGGACTGCAAGCTTCAAAAGAGGTAAATTGAAGATGATTACCGATCGGGAAGGCCAGTTTCTATGTCATTCCCCGAAAATATCGATGCAGTTCACGACATGATTTTATCAGACCGTCGAATTGGGTTGACACGTATCTGAAGCACTGAAGATTTCATACGAACGCGTTCATCATATAGTTTACGTCAATTTGGACATGAGACAAATGTCTGCAAAATGGATCCTCAAATGTTTGAATGTTGACCAAAAGCGTGCAAGATGTTCTCGATTTTAAAACGATGTAGACTTCTTTAACCGAATTGTTACTATGGATCCACGAAACAAAGCAACAATCGATGGAATGGCGACACTCTGGTTCTCCAAGACCTAAGAAGTTTCGTGACCAAAAATCTGCTGGAAAAGTTCTTGCTTCAGTTTTTTGGGATTGCCATGGAGTAATCATGATTGATTTTTTGGATTGAAGTAGAACAATAACTGAAGATTACTATTTGACATTACTGACCACTCTACGGGAAAAAATTAAAGGGAAAAGACGTGGAAAGCTATCCAAAGGTATTTCGTTTTTATAGGACAACGCCCCAGTACACGAATCCCATGTTGCCATGAAAGAAATTCGTAATTTAGGGTTAGAATTACTAGAACACCCCCCTTATTCACCAGATTAGGATGTAATAAAAGCTTTGGAGGACTGGTTTGCAGAGCAAGAAGAAACATTTTTTTGACAGGTCTAGAGACGTTGCAGATTCGCTGTAATAAATGTTCAATTAATTATTATTATTAATTAAAAATACTTAGTTTGTCTGATGCGTCGTTCCATTCAAAGAATTTCAAACAACAAGCGACCATTTTATGTCAAAATGGATATCCAAAATCTCTAGTCAACAAAATTTTTTATTCCTCTGGACACTCAATTTGCATTCCACCGGCCACAAACGTTTCTGTAAATCAGAGTATCAGATACTATAAATTAATTTATATTCCTAAATTGAGCCAGATGTTGATTAGGTTGATGAAAGGAACATCCACTATCGTGGTATCTTATTATAAAAAAACTGTTAGGAGCTTGTTTTCCCGTTTGAAGGATAGTGATCCCCCAATGAGACAGTCAGGTTTGGTCTATGGAGTGAGTTGTTCGAATTGCAGTTCTATATACGTTGGACAGACGTGCCAATACTTCGGATCCAGATTAAAGCAACACCAGTTGGATTGTAAGAAGCAATCTGAGGCAACCGCTCTTTCACAGCATGCTAAGAATGAGGGACATCTTTTTATTTTGAAAATGCAAAAATTCTGACTAAAGAGACCAATTGGTTCAAGCGTAGTTTCAAGGAGATGTTGTTCATAAAAAAACACCCCAATTCTGTGAACTTAAGATCGGATATTGGTTCTCTCAACATTGCTTATTCGAATATTATAAAAGAAATGAGGTGAATAGTTTTTTCCTCGACTGCACACATTCTTACCGCGAATGAATGTTTCTGTTTTATTGCATTCGTATTAATGAACCCATACCTACCTGTACGTCGCGATAATTTGAGACCCCGAGATGAATCAGCTGTTTTTGAATTCTATAACGAGTTTGAATTTTTCAGATGATTTTCAGTTTGTTATTCATAAGGTGAGTTGGTGGATTTCTTATTTGTATGGTTTTTTGTCAAATTTGTTTTCTCTGTGTTTTCACTATTTTAGTTTGTAAATTGTGATTTTCATCGTTTTGTTGCTCTGGTTTCTTGAGTTCAAGTTACTTAATTGTCCTAATGTATTCATATTATTGTTCATACCATTGTTCGAATTTCAGCCTGAAGAAGAGAAGAATTTTCTCGAAACGTAGCTGTTGAATAGATTGTAAATAAACTGTTTCTTAAGACTGAAAACTGTTTTCTTCATTGATTTTTGGAACGATACATCCCACATATATTCAATTAAGAGTAGAATATGTTGAGTAATAAGATATTTTGACATTGAAATTTTGTTTGGTTCTATAGTAGGCTAAGAATTTTTCAATATATCCCCGTAAGAATCGAAAGAATCGAGGGTGAAATATACAAAAACTGTCAAACCTGGATGAAATCCAAAAAGTTATCCGATTCCACTGAAGATTTCGACCGCCATTCGTGTTTTTTGCAACGGAAAAGGAACGAGATGTAATGTCATCGTCTTGAATTGGCTTTCGACAAAGTCCGCTCCACAATAAGCCTTTCAGAACAATCTAAACAATCCTTCGAAATTTGATCAGAGGACGGTTTTATTCATTTCAGTTAAACAGACTGCCCACATTATTTGACGGCTTTGTTCCGACATCAAATGCTTTCACTCCTCCACTTCCTTTTCATCTCGTTGGGAAGAACAATGCTGCCGGGGACATTTTTCAAGCAGCCTACACTCGAGCTGAATTACCCGAATATTGATAATGTCCAGGAAATCCTTGTAACACTATGATTTATTTGAGCTGTTCAACGAGACGAAGAGAAAAAATCGTTTGAACCTTCACGAAATACTGTACTTTTATACGGATTTATACGATGTGTTCTTTATGGAGATGATAGCAGGCAATATAAAGAGATTTTTATGATTTCAATATCGATTGCTGTCCACAGGTTTTTGGCGACCGAAATTGATTTTCAAAACTATACTTTTGAATGAGATGGTACAACTCAATTTACCAATGCTTCTCCAGAAAAAATGAATTTCGGAAGTACTATGATAATTGAACTGAAGAATACAAATGACAAATACCGAAAAAAGAAAGGCTAATGATGACACGTCGAAATGACAATGTTGCCAGATGAAATATAATAATATAGTATATAACATTACTAGCAAGGTAAGAGGGTTTTTACTGGCGAATGGAGGATATAACTGACGAGCCGCAGGCGAGTCAGTTACCTCCTTGAGCCAGTAAAACCGGTTACCTTGCGTGTATTGTTTTATATTTTATTTGTTTCTCATTTGTAAAAAGGTTAGATGAATTCCAAAAAAATCTCAATAATTTGTCGCAAATGTCGTAAGCTATGGAAGCGTTGCCATGAACATGTCTGTTTATTTTTCTTTACATTTGTTTTGGCGAAAGCGAAAATGAATGTACAAAAGAAATTATTGAGGCAGCCAGCAGTGTAGCTTCAAGTTTATTACCTGCAAAATCAGCTTCAAGGTACGAGCGAGAATACGACGACTTCAAAAAGTGGCAAAACAAAAATAGTGTGATTGGGGTAACTGAAGATGTTTTGTTGGTCTACTTGAATCAACTATCAGCTAGATTCAGCCCTGATACTTTATGGGCAAAATGGTCTATGCTGAAAAGCTGCTTGGAAATGAAAGAAAATGCCCTGTTCGCAGGTTTGTTTGCCTTAAAAAATTTATTGAAAAATATGACGTTTAGTTGTCATTTGCAGATATCAAAAGGTAATAGCGTTTCTGAAACTAAAAAATGAGCGTTATAAGCCAAAAAAGGCCAAGGTATTAAGTAAAGAAGAGGCTGAACAATTTCTTTTACATGCTCCTGATGATCAGTGGTTGCTGGCAAAAATTGTAACAATATTTGGGATTTTTGGATGTTGTCGATGTGATGAAATTCTCTCCTTAAACATGAATGATGTAGAAGATATGGGAAAATACGTTATTGTGACCCTTCGGCAAACAAAAAATTTAACAACAAGAAGATTCACCATAACCGATGATGGCTGCAGCTTCAAGCCCTGCATGTTATACAGAAAATATGTAAATCTTCGGCCTCCTGGAACAGAAAGATTAAGATTTTTTTTGACATACCGACATGGAAAGTGCATTTCCCTTAATGCTGGCCAGCACACTATTGGTGGTGTCCCAAAGCAAATAGCGAAATATTTAGGTTTAAAAGACCCAGAGTTATACACCAATACACCGGCCACTCTTTTCGCAGAACTGGAGCCACTATGGTTGCGGATTCGGGTGGAGATATTTTAGCACTAAAGCGTGCAGGAGGGTGGAAGAGCACCGAAATTGCGATGAGTTATGTCGATGATTCGGTCAACAAAAAATCGAAATGTCTAGCAAATTATTTGGTAGTAAGGAGAGTACAAATGCTCTGCAGTCCTCGAGTTCAGAAGTTTCTGAGTCAACAGATGGATCATCATCATCACTATCAACTCTTTCATCATCAAAAATCTGTGTTACTGGAAATAACAATTGTACCATGATTTTCAACATATATGACGATAAAACAAAATTTTCTAATGTAAATAATACTACTTACTGTCAGTTTTACAAGTTAGTGACTTGATAAAATAAACATTTTTGATTAATATTGTGTTTTTGGAAACTGACGTTTACAAATGGGAAACAAATAAAACTAGTAACGATATCCTAATAGGAAACCGAGGTCCTTTACACTCTCGCCCTGTGTACCAATGCACTGATCACAAAAACTGATTACCTTAAATCCATAATAATGTGTAATGTAATAGGAAGAACCTAAGATTAATCATGATTCGTTTACAATAATGTTGCTGATGAAATCCAGTTTCCAGCTCCTGAAATCGTATTAAAATTTAACACGTCATAATCCTAAAACTAGAAAACATAAAATTTTATACATATTGTTTAATAAAATTGGTTCCGCATTTCCATCCGAGAAGAATATAGGAATATCAAGCGAGAACACATAATAAGACAGTTGTTGGTTTTTATTAGCGCGAGCAGTCCTCTATAATGTGGAAAGAATATGTAGGGAAACAAATCCGGGTTCTTTGACATTTTATAGGACATCTGTGATTCCATAAGGATGAAACTCACGTCGCCTGAGACCGTAAAGACTACTGGACCAATAGTTGGGAAGGTGGAAATCCGGGCATTAGGATTTTCCGGTTTTCCACTACCCATTGTTCTATATTTGCATGTTGGTGAGGGTTTTCGAGAGTCCGTTTCTTTAGGTGACAATGGGTTTTCTCGACATCAGACGCAGAACTGGCTGAAAGAACCGTTGCTGTTTTGAAATGGAGAAGTTGTAACGATGTGCATCCTTTAGTCTGACTCAGCAATCTCGAGGGAGAGAATTTCAATTATTATAACTTATTAAAACAAAATAAAGAGTCAAAAGTCAAACGTTAGGGAGATATCGCGGTTCAAAGATGGCGGAAAAATAAGATTTAAAGAAAAACTCACGCAATGACTTTGAAATAATTACATTCGGTTAGCTTGATTCGGTTAAAAACTTTTTCATCTCTTGTATTTTTCTCGTAGAATGTACCGTTTTGAAATAAAAAAATTAAATGTAAATCATAACGTGTCTTGAAAGAGCCATTTATTTTTGAACCGGTTTACAATTACTTTTTTCGGCAACCGTCCGGGATATACCCACTTCCCGGACGCTTTTTCTTTGAGAAAGTAGCATTTCCCGGCCTAGTCCGGAAAGTACGTACTTTCCGGCCTAGGCCGGAAAAACTCATGCCGTTGTTGTCATTGTTATGATCATCACAATAGCAACGAAATAACGGATGACAGTTCTGTTCAGTTTAATTCAAATAAAAATCAAAATGTATAATAAAGAGATGTGTCGTCTCATTGATTTGTAATTCTTCACGGTTGCCTAAAAAATATTGTACCCGAAAATAGTTTTTTTGGACTCACAGACTTCCAGGACTCGCCTCCGGCTCGTCCTAGAATCTTGTCTATTCGTCCAAAAAACCCTATTTTCCAGACTTGTTACGTAAATTACTATTGTTTTTTCAAAACTGTAAATTCTCACGGGAAAAATACAGGAGATGAAAAAGTTTCTAACCAACTCAGGCTATCCGAATTCAATTCTATCTAAGTTTCTTAAAATTTAGTACACAAAAAAGATAGGGGTAGTCTACTTCAACCCCCTCCACTCATTATAAAAATATGAAAAATATAAAGAAAATGTGTTGTCATAATAGTAATACTTCTATGAAATATCATCATTCTATCACGTTTTGAATTTAAGATAAAAAATAAAAACATAATTTTTTCTCCATCTTTGAACTGCCATATCTCCCTTACGTTCAACTTTTTGCCCAACATTTATATAACAAGCTACCCTTCATTTTGGGAATCATCCTTTGAAATCAATTCAGAAACACCTTGTATAAAAAATCTATTCAATTATAGAAGGGACAATTAATAATTTACCAACCTACAGCATTTAAAAAGATTCAAATTTGTTACTTAATTTGTCGTATTTTTATTAATTCGAAATTATAAAATTGAATGAGAATAAAGTGAAATATTGATGATAAATATGCCTACCTAACCATAATCTAACTCCCTTACTCAACCATTCACAAATCATACAATGATAATATAAATATCAACCAGTCAATGTTATCGCACTATAACAATGGTATTCTAACCCACTTTTTATCCCCATTCAACAACAATCTCCCTCATAAACCCGAAAAAAAGATGTTAAACAGCATCATTCGCTCCTATTCTACCTTTCAAATCAACATCAACTGTAACCTAATCTCATTGTGATGGTCACCTGACCGTCCCATCCTTCAAACAAGATCAAAACTGGAGCGTGGCAGTGTCATAGGTCAGATGTTGCGGTCCAGGGAAGAGCAAGTGGCTGCCATTGTGGTCCAGCTCGTGCAGCACTGGAATTCAGGGGTGCGAAGATTAAATTCAGATCATGTTATTCTCCCCTAGCAGAGGTCAAGCATAAAATAGCTCATGACTGGAATTTTTTGTAGGTCGAATCGTACATATTGAAACGGGAATCTTTTCAAGGGTGGATGTGGAATTAGGAAAAGGGCATAAGGTAGAGGAAGATTCTGAAATGAATAACTGGTTGGTTTGGTTTCTTTGATGCTCGAGGAAACCGGTCATACAGTGTGGAAAAGCCAAATGGAATAAATTCATTATCTTAACTTGAATTTCAAAGCGTGATAAACCGAAACCTATCTTCAACCCTCTTTGAACCACACATAAAATCCCCAATTTTTCGAATAGGTGATCATGTGATTACCGAAATTCATTATAATATTCCCTCGAGTATTCGCAAATCTCATTACAAGAGTATAAAACTTATTCACCATCAAGATGCGATACAGAGAAAATGAAAGAAAATCATAACATTATGTTTTCCTGATGATACTATACTAAAATAGTAACTCTGTGGACCAACCCGAGACAATCTGTCGAAAAAGTGGGTTCAGAAGAATCTTAAAATCGTAGCGAAGTTGCGATACAGTGATAAACTTTTTATACTGTCGAAAAGAGGAATAATCGATTCATACGAGGATGAAATTTTGATTCTCTAGGCAGTCTAGGCGATGTAGAAGTATTAACGAGAAATCCGGCAAACATGGCAATTTTAAACTCAATAAATTTTCCTTCAAACATATCCTGGCCGTGATGTAGGGAAAAAGGGGGTAATGGCGGTCAGTTAAGCTCTTTTTGGAATAAAACTCAAATTATAACTTTGGCGATGAATTTCTCCATGAGTGTGTTCATCTTATAGAATACCCCTATTCAATATCAAATTATGAGCTGATGAAACAGATTAAGTCCAGCAAGTGTCAATTACTTGAATTTCAGCCAACCAATGAATTCGAAGTCATCAGCATCATCAAAGGAATCAAAGGAAAGGGAACACAAGACATTTATGGCATGTCAACTACAATTATCAAAGCTCTGTCATTTGAAATTGTACAACCACTCACTATTATATTTAACAAATGTCTTTCTGAGGGTATATTTCCGACAGCACTTAAAATAGCTGAGGTATTGCCAATCCACAAAAAGGACGATGAAAATGATCCGTCGAACTATAGACCGATATCTATACTACCAGCCATTTCGAAAATTTAAGAAGAAATAATCAAATCTAGACTCCTAGCACTGCTTGAAGATAATGGAATTCTTGGCAGACAACAACAGGGATTCAGGACCAGCAAATCAACTACAACACTGTTGATGAAGGTTATGAATGAGGTAGTGGAGTCCTTGGATGAAAAATGGTCATCAGAGATTGTTTCAAAGGATTTATCAAAGGCTTTTGACACAGTAAACCACGATATCCTGCTCAGTAAATTGCGATATTATGGATTGGAGGGTGCTGCGCTCAATACTATATGCTCGTTCCTGTCCAATAGGCAACAATGTGTACAGTGGAATAGCCTGCTATCTACGAGTAGGAACATAACGGCTGGAGTACCTCAAGGATCGAAGCTGTGGCCCTTACTTTTCCTGATATTTGTAAACGACCTGAATCTGACAAAAGATGAGTTAAACATGTATCTAATAACCCTTTTGTTTGCAGATGATACCTCTTTTTTCCTAAAACCCGTGGATGAGGATAATCTGAGGAAATTGGAGACATATGAACATTCAACATCAAAGCACTGGTTCAGCTCTAACTCTCTTGTCATAAATGAAACAAATACGCAAAACCTAAAAATCAAGAGCAACAAAAATGAGACCATCAAATTGCTTGGAGTGACATTAGATGGGGCACTTTCATGGGAGCCGCATATAGATACATTAAAAAGAAAACTTGCAGTGGCAATATACACCATCTCGATCGTTAAGAGAGTTTCCACCAGGGAGGCGGCATTGATCTCTTATTTTGCCAACTTCCATTCGTTGGCAACCTATGGAATCCTCCTTTGGGGCACATCGGTACATGCTGGAGACATCCTGATTCTTCAGATGAAAGCGGTGGGAGCAATAGTAGGGCTGAAGCAGAAGGATAGCTGTAGGGATGCGTTTCGGGAACTTAAGATACTCACCATACCATCAGTGTATATATTGGAGTGCTCCACCCATGTCTATAACAACTTAGACAGCTTTCCAACCAATAGCACATTCCACAATTTCAATACACGAAGCCGAAACCAACTTACCATCCCTTACCATGAAAGGAAGTATGCTCAGCAGGGAGTAGACTACTGGGGACCCAAAATATACAATATACTGCCCAATGTCATAAAACAAGCAAATGAGAAGAGGTTAAAGAAATGTCTGAAAGAAATCCTCCTAGAGAATACTGTCTATACTATAAATGAATTCTTAAAATTTTGAATGTAAACATCCAATTGACGTAGCATGTAAATTATTGATGCTGAATAAATTATTTTATCTACTCCCAAGAGTGAGTCCAAAGCCCACAGGAAGTGCATCGGTACCATACTTCGTTGTTTAGGACAAATTCCCCGCATATAAGACAATTATTTTCTGAGTTATCTTCATCAAAAGTATCATCATCGACGCATTGGCGGTCAATGTCTACGTCAGTCAATGAAAAGTCATTTTCTTCCTTTCAGCCTTTTTAAGTATTTCCTTCAACTCTTTTGCTTCTACTTGAATTTTACTTTCCGTTCAATTTCTTGACCACAATTACCCGTAATAGAGTTAATAGAGTAAATTGTGAATAGGAAAAAGAATACCATATTTCAATTCAAATTGAACATTATTATAAATTTATGATAAACAGTTTCAACCAACTTTCAATGATTCACGTAAAAAAAGAAAAATTTCATGACTTACCTTGATAACTTATAGAACTACGTTAAAAGATCGATTTAGATCAAAAACGAAAAACACTCTATATATATGAATGCGTCAGCTATGGTCATGACCGCCATTGCATGCTGACCACGATTGCCCCATCTTCCCCTAAATATACGGATCGAAAGAAAAGGTCAAGGGAAAATAGCTTGGCATTCATATTTTCCATTATTTTCCCATTTCTTCAGGAAAAGTGATCAAACTTTGACATTTCGGCTATAAAATCACCCGATTTGCACAGATCTACCGATAAGTAGGTAGATCTAGTGGAGATGCTAGTACCATGAAGACTTATTGTTTTGTGCTGATGAGTTGTAGTCTATAAATTGTCTAATTTGTGTTTGAATTTCTTCCGTTGGATCTAATTAGTCGTTTTTTCTTACTCCTTTCATGTTTCATTGTCAAAAATACGTGATGGAAATATTGAAAGTTACTCTAATCAGGAGTGCCAACTGAAATTGACCATCAGCCGAACAACAGTTCATTTTACATGTAGCAACTCAAAATTGAATAGCTCCCTTAAACTTTTTTCCATAGACGAAGTTTTAAGCAACTGGCCCTTAGTGTGCAGTTCTCCACTTGGAATAGTCGTTATACTTTGTACGGAAGTATTGATTGCGAAATTTCGGTTGGGGAGCGAATAATGCCTCTAATACAAGGTATCCTTGAATCAACGGGCCGATGGATCGGGTAAAACCAGTTTTCCAGGCCCAAACCCTGCGCGTGCTGAAGGTCTGCCAGAAAATAGTTCCATTAAGGACAGCCGTGACCGTTTGTCATTCGGGCCACGAAACGATCATTCCGCGGGTAGAGCACGGCCATTAGGGCTGGACGTCGATTCTTACTGAACCTTACTCGCCCCTCGGCGTCACGACGCTTAGAACGGTCGACCATGTGCTGCCATGCCGGACACAAACTGAATCGCTTATTATAGTCTGTATGGGCGAATCAAATATTCAGTTGTGGGGCACCTGGAAGGCAGGATAGGTCTTCTGAGCTCCTGACCCCTGACCCCATAGAAGTTTCATTGAGGAAGAGCTGATTCTCATAAATTATTAGTGTTCTGGAGCTACACTGGACTTTTCGGTTAATTTGGTCGACATTGGCTCCAAGTTCGACTATCGGGTGTTTTTTTAGAGTGATAGAACTTTAAATTAAGATTGAAGCCATTTTTTTTATTTGAAAGATAATTTCACGACGTTTATGTTTTAAAAATAACTAGCTGGCCCGGCGAACTTTGTACCGCCTGAATTATACTTAAAAGTTGTATACACTTACCATTGCTTTTTTTCAAGCAGGAAAAAAATTAGGCAAAATTAAAGTTCAAAATATACAAAATTTCAATAATTTTGTAATTCACATGGAAAGAATTCTCTTTATTTAAGCGGTAACTAATTGTTGAACTTGAACATATAACTTTTTGTTTTTAATTGTTGTATACAGTTCCCTTTTTGCAGTACCTCATGTGACTGTGAATAGCAGGAGTATGATCCATATTATACCTTTCCTCTTATATGAATCAAAATGTCAAGAATATGAACAAAAATTATTCCTTTAATGAACTATCGACTATTAACACAGCCTGTCGACCAGAATTAAAAAATCAGTCATTTTTCATTAACAAATGGCTATTGCTGGGGTGACAAAAACAAAACTTTTCTTATATTCTCAAAATCTAATCAGTGGTCACACCATTACTTTAGACATTTTAGCTATGCTTCTAAGCTCAAAATAATGGGTACCTAAACATCTCAGTTGGTGGAGCAGCGCGATTCTCAATATTTCATGGATATGAGCTGTCAATCTCTCTTCAATTTGTTCAATTTAGTTGACGATATCAAGCTTGTTAGAAGACAAATCGAGATGTTAAAATGTCGAAAGTACGATCGACACGGCAAAATTACCAACACTGTGAATTATGTTGAACTCATATTCACATTTATTGATGGTCATTCGACCACATCAGATTAGGCAACCATGAAACATTATTGTATATCATAAGTGAAAGCCCGATGAGCAAACGTTTCAAAATTATTGACGCTTACAATACTGTCTCTGTGCGAACAGAAACACGAATATAATATGTCAATTACTAATTATGGGCAATTTTGGATTAAGATATTTCCCCAAATATATCTATTACCTAAACAGAAATTCGAAAGCATTTCAAAAATAGAGAAAAAAGATGAAGATGGCCAACTCACGTTTGAAACTGATCGTCAAAATCAGATACTTGATCTTTCGGTAAAAATTCACTGTTCCACCAACTTGAGATAAGTTTACCCGCTTTTTGATCTGGCAATAGACTTCCATGTTACCATGAGTTCTATGCGAATCACATATCGCCATCTAACAGCGGTAATATTAACCTACGACTACGTACAGTGACTTGTCTATTCACTGTACGACTACGCATCAACGGTAGCGACACCTAGTGGCCTCATTAAAAAGAAGGAAAAGCATTTCCTGCATAAGTAAAACTTTCATCGATTTTTTCGAAGTTTTATTGTATTTTATAATAACCAGACCGAAGACGATTCCATAAATGAAGTTTCATAACAAACAGTCCATCCGATCTCTAAGAAAATGGTCCATTGGAGTTATGCCGCATTATCCTGAAGGCCAATTAATTGGGCCATTTCTCGAAAAAATGTTATCGACAAATCTTTCTTTCGATAAATCAATCGTTACAGTAGCCGCAAGAGGTGTAGCACCATCTTTTTCGAACGAAAACACTTCTGGGTCGATACCATTCAAATTTTCAAACGAATTTTCATTGATCATCGATCTGTAATGAGCATCATTCACTGTAACATCAGCTTCAGCATCGTTTTTGAAGAAATATGGACCGATGATGCCTCCAACGTGTAAAGCACTCCATACAGTGCATTTTTCAGGATGCAACGAAACCTGCAGAACTTGAGAATTGTTTTCACTCCATATACCTCAATTTTGCTTGTTTACGTAGCCGTTCAATCAGAAATGAGCTTTATCACTAAACACAAATTTTCGATCAGAAGTGGATCAACTTCAAGCTGTTCTAAGGCCCAATCACAAACGACGCTCAGTAGGGTCAAGTGGCTTTAGTTCTTGAACCAGTTGGATCTTGTATGGGTGTAGACCAAGATTTTCACGCAACATTTTTCATGTGATGGATGCACAGAGTCCAATTTGTTGTGAACGTCGACGAATAGACAAATCTGGATCTTCATTGGCACTATCACTTACAGCAGCGATATTTTCTTCTGTACGTACCTACAGTTCTTTATCTTGATGTTGTTGCATCGAGTAGAGAAAATGTTGTCCCGAAATCTATCGATGGTTCGACTAATGAGCTGCTGTTATGGAAGGTTATGTAAACCATAAATTTCACGAAGTGCTCTATAAGTTTGGCGAATAGAACACTAATTTTGAAAATGAATTTCAATGATTTGTAAACGTTGTTCGTTTCATGACTAAAACTTCCTGAATTTGTTGTTTGCACTATGTGCATGCCAATGAAGTGCAGTCTTGTCTACTTTATAACCTTTTATGTGACATGAAAAACTTCGGACAAAGGACCCCGCACTTTTTCTATGGCAAATGGCGTTCCGTCAAATTTTCTAAAATTTTGGTATAATGTAGTACTCGACCTACTGATCAAAAGTGTCCATGGCCCCAACTCAATCCTATGACTAGTTTTCGAGATACAGGGCGTTGAAGTTGAGAATTACCCACTTTTACTACGCACGTATCTCGGAACAGAATCGAATGAACTTCAATTTTTCTCAAGAAACATTTCATTACATCCCCAAGGAGCAACCATATAGAGAAATATGACCGAAAATCGTTACGAATACAGGGTCATCCATAATTGAATGCATGGCCTATTTTGAAAGTATAAAATATGTTATTTTCAGAGCGATAACGTTCACCAAATGAACTATTACACTAGATATATTGTTGTTACATCGAAAACGTCTGAAATACCCAGAATTTATACTGGGTGATCCATTATTATAGAAACTATTCTCAAGGAGGGTTAAATGGACACCCTGTATTTATGGGTTGATTCAAGGGGTTTGTTTAATTTTTTCAGAACATATCATCATGGACTTCAAAGAATACAGGGTGATTCAGTCATGAAATGAACTTTGAATCTCACGAAAATACCCAAAAACCTCCGACGAGGTAGGAGTTTTCTTTCACCACTGTACTTGATATAAAAACATCAATACGGCTGAGAGTTTTTATCCACTTCCTATGACCAGATTATTTGTTATGCTGGAATAAGAATAGAATAACATAAATAAATAATTTTCATATTACATAAAAAAAAATCTGGTCATGGGAAGTGGATAAAAACTCTGAGCCGTATTGATGTTTTTATATCAAGTACAGTGGTGAAAGAAAACTCCTACCTCGTACGTGCGATTTTGGATCTGTTTCGTCAAGGTAGGCGTCAATGCGAAATTGTTCGTTTGCTCAATGTGCCTCGACAAACCGTGTCCGATGCAATTCGTCGTTTCAAGGAGCTTGGCCATGATGGTCGTCGTCCAGGAAGTGGAAGAAAACGCACTGTTAACACACCTATAGCAATCGCAACATCGTCAAGGAGCGAGTCGATCGAAATCCGAGGGTTCCCACGAGGAAAATAGCCTCCGAGACCGGTATCAACCGCGAATCAGTCCGTCAAATTGCCAAAAAGGAGCTCAACCTCAAGCCATACCAGCTCCAGAAAGTTCAACTCCTCACGGAGGTAAAACTCCCTTAGTTTTCGTGGATGAAGGGGTCAAAATCAATCAAGAAGTCTACCACTGCGACATGCTCGAGGCCGTAGTACTTCCGTGGGCCAAGCAGCACTTCGGGGATACGCATTGGACCTTTCAACAGGACTCCGCTCCGGCTCACAGAGCGAAAATGACGCAAGAATGGTGTAAGACCCATTTTATTTGTTTCATCTCATCTGAAAATGGCCGCCCAACTCACCGGATCTCAACCCAATGGAGTATGTGGTCGATTTTGGAGCACAGGGTTTGTGCTAAAAAACACAAAAATTTGGAGTCGCTGAAGCAATCTCTGCGCCGGGAATGGAACCGATTAACGCCCGAGGAGCTGCGGCCCATTACCGAAAATTTCAAGAAGCGTCTGAACCTGTGTATCGCCGCCAAAGGAAGCCACTTCGAAACGGCTTCAATATATTATTAACAAATGTTCAAGCTATTATTATTTGTTGTTGTTTTGTTCAATTTCTTCTGTTTAATAAAGTTAAATGAAAAAGAGTTTGTCCGAGGTTTTTCTTGTCACACTGTAATGTTGTCAGCCTCCCTTTCAATTCAATCCTTCAAACCTTCTGTCAAAAAAAGACCTGAACCGGACAAGAATAACGGGTAATCAAACTTTAAATTGAACTCCCGTATTTAAAAGTTCCACTGTCAAGTTAAACTATTAGTTTCCCAGCCAAACAGCGCGGCTCCCGAATATTTGTGTGTGTGTCGAGTCCACTGGCATAACAAATGCCCGAACTTCGGAAAAGTTTCCCTATTTGTTAGCAGGCCGTGGAGGAAAGCTCGTTCCGGGTCCGGAAGTTAGCCGGCCCGGTCCAAGTTCCGGTAGGAAAAGACGAGGCAATATTGGCAGTCCCAGACACTACATAAAAGCTTATGGACTTCGCCTGAGTTGTTCCTCCACCGGAGACCCCCTTTGACAAACGTCTATTTCTTTTGGGGTTATTCGAAATGTTCAGTATATTCATCTTAAATAGGAAGTGAGGATATCATCATGCAACATATCTAAGTCGCTTGCAATGAAATACGTAATAATCCAGACATGATCAAAAAAAGTACCACGCATATTTAGAAGAGGGCAAGAATGTGCATTGAACAAAATGGTGCTACTTTCGGGCACCTTCTGTAATTCACAATGAGTTTTAATGTTTCTTCAGTATTATTTATTCATCTTTGTTGACTTCAAATAAATTTTCTCGATGAATAATGTTTTTCCGAAAATAACTTGAACTGATCACGCAGAAAATTATTAAATTCGTACAATTAGTGAGACAAAAAAAATTCAATTTGATCATAATGTACGATTTTTCTGAGAATTTTGTGGAATTCCATATTCAATTGGATCTTTCCCTGAAGCTCTCTTCGAGCAAAATGACGTGCGGGACGATAGAATCTACTGAACCCCATTGAAAATTTTCTGCTCTTTTCAAATATCCCAATCAAATCCCAAAATTTGGAATTTTTTGGAAATTCAAGAATAAATCGATCGACCTGTAGACGTGAATCAAACGTTCTAGATATCAACCGACTCTACTGGTTGGTTCAAAAGTTATGAGGAATTGAAATTTTTGGTGAATACATAAACCACCCTGTATCTCGGTTATGCTATTGATTAGACTTTGCATATATCGGTTTTTTGGACTCGCCTAGGGTAAATATAAATGCATGGCAAATACGTCTTCAAAAGAAATATATTCATGTCTTATCTGGAATATTTGTAAAGCGATAATTATATTATCCAAATTGTTGGTATTTTGGTCGCGGAAGGAAATGTGTCTTTGAATATCAGAGATATGCCGATTTAAAGAAGAGATTAAACATATTCTTTGGCTCCAATTTTCAGTTTTGCCCTTTCCACCATCATTTGAGTCCTCGCATCCACATGAAAAGCCTTCGACGATTCCTGGGAAGCGCCGAATGATATTCGGATCCTAAAACACGATCATGGACGCCAGTAAAATAAAACTGTATCCCCTCTTTACCTTTCCCCGTAATGAATTATGCACAGATGTGAAAAAATCCATTAGCTGTCGAACTCAAAGGTAGGATCGGGCAATAAAATACGACGTTATAGCGTCGAAGTGCCCGGGGAGGATGGAGGTCCGTGGAAACTCGAACACACAGGATAGATCTTGGGTCAGCTCGCATTACGGAGCGGGGCGACCCCAAGGAAATAAGCCGAAGATGGGCGGCGGCATTTCCCTGACGGCTGATGTATGTTGGGGCTACCCTATTCCCAGATATTTATTGTGTACTTAAGTGGAACGAGTTGCCGCGTTCTTCGTACCCACCGCTCTATTATCTAAACAAAAACTGTATCCAAACAGACGCCACAGAGCCCGACAGACAGCTTATGTTTTCATATTTTCGGAAAAGTGGCCAATTTGCAGAATTCTGGCGGGATTTTATGGTGTCCTCGCGCGACTGGCGCGTTGGGTAATTGGGATGTTTCAGAACGCAACGTCCTTGCATTATTTTCGTCCTTTATGAAGATTTAAGAATAAATAGCATTATGTTTTTAAGAAACAATGAGTTTTAATTATTTTATTGGAGAATTAACACAAGAAGATAATTCGTATATTCAATCGATTTCTCTTCTGTTCGAACTCAGTCAAATTGGCATTTCGATTCATTCCTGTCGTTTTTTTATACCCCTTCTTATTATTTCGGCAACAACAGTACGTACCTATCCTGGTATGCTATGAGAAGTTGTAATCGTTTACTCCTCATGCTTCTGTTTCTTTTTGAGATAGCAAACCCCATTCAGATGACAAGAAGTGCCCCAAATCGCTATACCAGATATCATTCCCTACTCTATAAAATTTGTCTTTCTATAGATTCTAGAAGGAAACATAGCATAAGAATATCGCTTTGGTGCCCTGTAACCAACTAAGTGCTTCAAACGTGTATAGGGTGATTTTATAAGAGAAATTTTGAAAAGAAACACGTGCAATACAAAAAACTGCATTAAATCTTTATTTGAATCGATAGTACGATCCATATGATTTGATGTTTGAACTGTTTGAAGAATATCTCATGCAAATGTTGATACCGGCTGCGCCACAAATGGATTAGTCCAATTTTGGCATACTCTGTTCAACATTTCGGCCGGTATCCGGTATCTCACGAATAAATGCTTCAATGTTGTATTTCAGTGCGTCAATCGAATCGGACTTGTCAGCATAAGCAGCCTTTACATAGCCCCACAAAAAATAGTCTTAAGGCATTAAATAGCACGATCTATCCGATAGTCACTCCAGAATCGACAATTCTGCTCTTTTACGCATCCATGGAGTCAAATATGAGCTTCGTCGCTTTACACAATTTTTTGGTAAAAAGTGGATCTTCCGCCAACTTTTCGAGAGCCCATTCACCAAAAATTTTCCGTTGTGGAAGATCGTTCGGCTTCAATTCTTGCACCAGCTGTATTTTGAAAGGCTTCACACCTAAAACATTCGGTAAAAATTCCCGCGGTTTTGAGTAACAGAGAACAAATTGCTGAAAACGACGCCGGATCGATAATTGATGATCATCACTAACAATGGCCGATACAGCTGCGATATTTTCTTCTGTTCGCACTGTACGTAACAGTGTTGGTGGTTTAAGGTCGGCGTTTAAATCGAGTAGGGAAGCTCAGCCGATAGAGGCGCCACCGTCCATTTTATGGAATATCTCTATAGAACATGCATCATCACTATCAAGTTCTATAAATATCTCTCTGATTATGAATGAAATGTAGGTACAATGGCGCTCTCTATCCAAAAATCGCCGAATTAATAATGAAATAAGTCAATTTGTGGGTAAAGCAGGAATTTTTTTCCGCCAAAATTTGAATTTAGCCATTCTCTGCCAATTCCGTATTTCAAGTTGTTTTTCTGAACGAAATTATCAGTAGATTCACTTTTAATCGGACGTTGAACTATTTTCATGCGTCTTTCTGTTGAAATAAAACAGAAGTCTCATTTTCTTCTATTTTTGAAAGAAAAAAAATTTACTTTCGGAATGAAATCGACTAAAATTATTTCATCAAGAACTCAAATCCTTTCTGAGTTTACCCACAAAATTTCAGTTTTCAAGGTGAAACCATTTTCAAATGCAACTTGAAATAAAAACACACTACATTGAACGCCCACCTTAATGTCCAACAATGTGAATTTGGTACGAAATTTAGTCACAATAGTCGCTTCAGTGGGTCGATTAAAACCATAAAATGGAAGAAGCGTGCGATGAACTTTCTCAACACATCACAGTGACACAAAACACGAATATGCGTGCATGAGCTGTCAAAATCAGTGTTGCCGAAACGAAAATAGTTAAAAAAATCAGCCGTTATCTGACTCCCAATAACCCTGGTTGGCAATCTTCCTCCTCGTTAATATTTTATAACCAGATTTAAGAAATTCCTATCGACGCAATATATCGATACGACATTTCGCCTCTTTCCGCTATTTTATCCATTTATGTCCGCAATCAGAGCTCAGATTCCACCCCTTGCAAGGGTGTGTTTCATATAAAATAGCCACACCCCAGTCCACTGCACAATCGAACTTCCTTTTCTGGATACATGGATGGACTCCCCCACAGTCATTTATAAACAGGGATCAGAACAGTCAAAAATAAAGTGGTGGATAACACAGCGCATTGGGTGGAAGACAACTGTTTTATACTGATGATGGTGCTTCCGTATAGTCCCCGGTTTCATTTGGAGTCTGGATGGATACAGGAGTCATATGTGGGGGCCAGTTTCATATTTGAAATTCAGATTTTTATGGTGTGGCGTGATTGAGCTGGCTGGCGAAGATGCCTTTCTGATTGTACAGGGTGTACCAAATTGGACACCCCTGCATTCTCAATAACAAACTATAGTCAAGCGAAAACTGACCGTCAATTTTTATGAACAACTAATTCATTCCAATATACTTTTCCCGAGAAGAAAATTGTGAAAGCAGTTAGAAGCTTTCGCGATCTATTTCAAAGTCGTAGCTAGGATTGTTAACCATCCAGGTACGGTATTGGTTTAACGATTTTTTGGACAGCTCTTTTTACCTAAAAAATAGTTTATTCGACAAAATCTCATCAATGACTGTTGGATCATAGCCATTGTTGAAGGCCATTTCTTTAATTCAATTTTTATCAGATTAACAAAAAATTTAACAAAGATATCATTACGAATTTCTAATAAGGTTGTTCCATGAAGCCAAGAAAATCACAGAATACATCTGGGCATTGCTGATTCCAAAGAACAACCTATTTCCATTGTCCACATATGTCCACGACATCAATTTTTTCAAGGAATTTTACACGTAAGCCAAATGTCGAGTAATCTTGCCCTTCCATTCAATTTCGAACTTCAATAGAAAGCGTGAGTTCATCTAAATAGGCTCTGACCCACACCATGACTTAGGTGTTTTAATTGAACTTTTTTTACCCAAACGAACCACCCCTTTCTGGGACATACTTCATAGAAAAAATAATCGGATCTCCAAAGGGTTTTGTGGTTGTATAGAGTGTTGGGTATTATTTAGTCTGGGGAAGCAGTGGGGGGCTGAAGGGTTGCAAGGGTTACGTAACGTGACGTCTCTGTACAGCCACTGGATCGGGTCCCAGATGTCAGCGAATTGGGGTTACCATGCATCATCTACCTTTCTAAGGTATTGATAGTTTATTACCTACTACTGTTCACGTTGTGTATCTTTGTATGGACGGAAATTAGAGGGAAATCTGGCTCGTTTCAGTTGGAACACTCTTAGTAGGGTTTTCTCTTCTTCAATTCCTCTAGTTCCGTAGGAAATCTCTGGATTAGAGGGGAGAAATTTGTTATTTTGGTTAAGGTAGAGATAAAATTGAATGCAAATGCAGCTTATGAAGTATTTCCTGTGTAAGTGTACCTCTTTACCTGTTTATACAGGGTGATTCACGGTGGATGGCAGATTAGACGTTTCTGGTGAACCAGATATCGCATCGGTTTGAAAATTTGCATGAGTGCATAATCGGACATTCTCTAAAATATGTTCGTCAATGCGGTGTTGCCACTTCCATTAGAAAGTAGTAGCAACTTTGCTTTTTCAAATGGAACGCCTGGTATATTATATTATTTTTGGAATCTCCAACAATTTCCCGACAACTTTTCTCAACATTTCCATATACCTATCTGTTGCCGTTTTCGAAATATAAATTAGTTTCAATTTTTTTCGCCGAAAATCATGACCTCTAAAGATGCTGATAACTTTGGGTTGAGAAAGACCATGGCATTGAAATTTGGTCTGGAGTTAGGTGATACATGAATGCTTCCAACACATGATCTACGTTGCTTCAATACAGTGTGGTTAAAAATACAGTCTTTTCGGTTGCTTGAAAAAGTGACAAAAATTTGTTTATTTCAAATGGAACGTCCTGTATTTTATTAGAAACTCAGAAAGCTGATGAAATTTGCTGTCATTCTATGTCTATCATGCTTATACCTAACTAGTCAAATTTCGGACTTATGAGCATTTATTTGTCAAAATGTCCCTTCAGAATGGTATGTCCAGTCGGCATTTCGTAGGCAGGCCATGATTACTATTTGATAGTACCTTATGACATTCTCATTATAATAAAGGCACCAAGAAACTTGAAAGTCAAACTATTTACATATATGAATTATAATTAAAGGGTAGAACAATCATGTGGAATATTTCAAAGTATGTTCGAATCGCTGGTCGTTCACTTCCAAGCACTTCAAAACTGCTTTCGTCGTGGCAGATCGTATTTCTTTGAAATCCAAATCTTCAAATGCTTGGGTTATCCTTTCCAACAATTCATCTGCCGAATGCACGGGTGTTTTGTAATTTTTTTCTTCCAACATTCTCCAAATATAAAAATCTAATGAACTAAGATCGGGTAATCTTGCTGGTCAATTCCATGGTCCCAAGCGCCTCTTATCCACCGATCGTCAAAAGGTCTCTTCAGTTCATAATAATAAACAAATTCATGAGCACTTTGTTTGAATAGTTTTCTTCCATCGTTTCGAGGGTATTTGCAACTTCTGAGGTGACGAAAATGTCGAAATTCAAGTTTCTTGGGACTTTTATTATTAGGAGAATGTCGCAAGGTACTGTGGAATAGTAATCATGGCCTGCCTACCAAATACCGAATGGAAATACCATTCTGAAGGGACATTTTGACAAATAAATGCTCATAAGTCTTAAATTTAACTAGTTAGGTATAGGCATGATAAAGATACAATGAAAGTAAATTTCATCAGATTTCTGAATTTTTAATAATATACAGGGCGCTCCATTTGAAATAAACAACTTTTAGTCCCTTTTTCAAGCAAACGAAAAGACTGTATTTTTTACCACCCTGTATTGAAGTATCGTAGATCAGGCTGATGTGTTAAAAGCACTCATGTATCACCTAACTCCAAACCAAATCAATGCCATAGTGTCTCTTAATCCGAAGTTATCAGAATTTTTAGAGGTCATGATTTTCGGTAAAAAAAATTGAAATTAATTTATATTTCAAAAACGGCAACAGATAGGTATAGGGAAATGTTGAGGAAAGTTGTCGAGAAGTTGTTGGAGATTCCAAAAATAATATAATATACCAGGTGTTCCATTTGAAAAAGCAAAGTTGCTACTACTTTCTAATGGAAGTGGCAACACCGCAATGACGAAAATATTTTAGTTGCGTAAAGAATGTCCGATAATGCACTCATGCAGATTTTCAAACCGATCCGATATCTGGTTCACCAGAAACGTCATCCACCGTGAATCACCCTGTATATGAAGAGTACACGATAAGAGTCCATTTTTGATCGGAACTAAACTGTTAGTACCATCTGGTAGAGTTTTTCAAGAGCTTTCGTTTGGTTGTTACCGATTTATGAAATTATACTCAGTGTCCAAGTTATGAATGTTTTAATAATCACTTGGTTATACACAAAAACGATCATAATCCAGACGCAACTTTACAAAAATTATCATCAGCGTACAACCTATTGCTTATAGGTTTTGTGACACTGATCGTTATTCCCGTGTACTCCTCATATGCTGTATTAGTTATTGGAGAATTTTCCATTATCCTTTTCCAATTACAAATTGAGTTCAAAACTAAGGAGAAAACAAAAGCATTTCTTTAATTTTTAAGGCTCCGTACATTCGATGGAAAAATCAAACCCTTGCAGGATCAATTGCGTTTATTTCTGTCTGTCTATCTGTACTCGTATGTCTATCTATCTGTCTGTCTATCGGTCTGTCACAGTCAATTTTCGCCTTATCTTCCCGACACAAAATTTGGAGCATGAATAATGATGGACGCATATCTACGAAAACGAGTTTTGATTTTCGAGGTAAATTCTAAACAGAAAAATGAAAAATACCCTGGATTTTGTTCTCATTGTCTCACTATGTACTTGTTTTAGAAGAATGATTCAATACAGACCTGAATTAAAATTTTATCAATATTATTTATTTAATACTTTAATAGTTATTATTTGCCTTCAATGGTTGTCTGCATCTGCAAACATTGAAATACACTGATTATGAAATTATATTCAACTTTTTTTAACCACTTTGGAATTGACGATAATTTGCAAGAACTAGAAATTATGAAACTACTAGAAAAATTATATTGAAGAAGAGAATGAGAGATATCCTGAAATCATAACCTGTGTATACTGAAATTCCAATTCCATAGTGTATATGAAAAAAGGATGTTTTCATATCAGGGGCTGCCCAGAAAACAGTCTGTAAATAGAAAAGAAGCAGCATCCACTGCGGAATATATCTGTTATGTGGTGATATTTGCGAAGGTAATTACCTATCCCATTTTTCTCGAGAATTTATGGTCCCTCAGGATATAAAAAGGATCGGAATATCGGCTATTCCAGGCTCGGTATGGTAATGCCTAGTAAGGCTGGCCAGCCGCTGATAACGTAGGGTCGAGGAGTCCATCCCTTGTCCCCCTTCCCCTCCCGCTCCCACAGGACTCCCCCAAGTTCCGAGCTCCCCTAAGACCCGGGATTACTGGCTACGTAGTGCGTCCTCTGAAAATTTTTGGTACAGAATTCTCCCTGAATATATTATATTATTCATTCGTCTCTTCGGCTCTGCTTTGTTTCGCTTTTGGGGTTTTGGTTTGGAAAATATGTTTCACATTTTCCCTCCATTATTTTTGCAGGGGGATTGATATTTAGAGGAAAGCTCCTTTCGTGTATTGAACATTTAGGTTTTTTATGACGGTCCGCACTAAATGGAATATCGACTTTTCGTATCGACAGTGGTGGATTATAAGCTGGAAAAGCTTTGAGTTTTTCTTCGAAGCGAAGATTTTTCATCGAATTTTGAATATATTTTTCCACCTATGCAACTTCAAAGTCAGTGTATTTCGAATATTGAGGAATGAGATTTCTTGGTTCTTCATAATATGAATTTCCAGAACCAAGATACAGGGTGTTGACTCGATTGCATACCAAATATTGTAGGAATAAAGTGATTTAACATGAACCTATTCTATTCTATTTCGTATTATATCCTGAATTCGTTTGTTCGTCTAGTGAAAAATGAATAATTAAAATGATGGATGAATATGTATAATAAGTCATTTTCATGATATATATTGTGTGCCGATTTCATAAACTGTTTATGAGATATCGTAGAATTACTGAATTGAAATGTTTTTTCGCCACCATATATCAGCAATGAGCCATGAGAAAGTGGACATACTGAAAACCTCCTTGAACTTATTAATTTTTCAAAAAAAAAAAATTCTTCTTGAAAATTTCTGCACGTCTGTAAAGAAGACACAAAGACTTTAACAAAAAAGTACCACATGACTCACTTTCCCTATTCAAAAAATTCAGAGGGTTGATGGGGATGGTACAAGGTGCATCAAAAATCCTTCAAAAATGCATAAAATTTGGTAAAAGTGAAACAAAAATTGACCTGTTTCAGGATTTTGTTGCCGAATATTTTTCTTCTGGGAAAATGAATTTGTTCCATAATTTTGACGCGCACTGTATTTCGTTCAACATCAAGTCAAAGGACCTAATAATCAACATATATGTATATAATTTTAGGGAAAAATTACCTGAACAAAATAATTCTAATTGAATTAGCTGCACACGTTATGAATTGAATTAACTGTACATAATTCCACTTGAATTAATTGAACATAATTTAACTTCGCCTGCAAACAATCTTACTATACCTGCTCCAAAAATTATAAATTATAAATAAATTACCTACTCATAAATTAACTTGAACTGTTTTCTTCCAATGATTATGTTCCCCTCGTTCTGTAGCACACGTACTTGGTTGGCTTTACAAATTCCACAATGGCCTATAAAAAAGATTGGACAATCAAATCAGTAGAGCGAAAACAAAATACTTCGAGGACTACTCCAAGAAATTATCACGTGTAACATCTAGTAATGTTGCCTCTTGAACTAATCTAGTGCATTCGTAGGATCGATAAGAATCTCAAAGTCAATTGGAATGGCATTATTGTGTATCTGGTCTCCCCTATACGACAAACGGGAACCTGACAGAACGACCCTTTTTATATTTTGGGTAAACATACCGCCCGGGAATTTACTGAAACGATGTTTTTCCAACAAAAAGTAAATATAACAATGAGGTCTGAAATATGTGATTTGGGGGATATATTCAGTAATAACGGTTTAGATTTCACGGGTATCGAAGGGGGGTAAAGTGCCTTAATACAGGTGCCTGATGAATTTCATAACTCTATCGGGGATGGATGGGAATTTTGGGGGAAGAATTGGTGGAAAATGTGGATTATGACCTGTTGAGTCGACTCGGGAATAGTTCAGAACACAATCTTTCTCACAATTTTGATTTTTCTTAATTCGAAGTGGGGTATGAGCAATAAGAATTATAACGAATTTTATTTATGCATTTTCGAGCAAATCTAGTGAAGTTATTAATTTGAAAATTTTTTGACAGTTCTAACAACAAATCCAATTTTTTCCACAAACGTCAAAAAATGACAATGTTCGCGCATGGACCGCAAAAATTTTGTTTGCATCTCATGCGCGAAATACTTTGGTGATCTCGACTATTTTTTTTATCTCGGCTGCGCCTCGTTAAAAAAAATCAGTTCTCGATCACCAATGTAGCATTTCGCGCACTAGATACAAAAATCATGTCAACATTACATCGAAAACTACATCCAACGCAATTTTCAATCCCAATGATAACACGATAGAGTCTTATAAAATTATATAATAGTTCCATGGCAACATTCTTCCAAACAAATTTCAAAATGTCACGTTTTTTTGGTAATGTTAAAAATATAAATGAGCTTATCAAAGAAAACATAGATACTTCCAATAGCCACCAATATATTTGGGGAATATTTATGGAATTTTGCTACGAACAATCATACGAATTGAATGAACGCAGAAGCTTGGAAGAATTGACGTTTATACTCAAAGATTGGGCTGTTAATATGAGAAAAAAAGACGAAACAGAATTCAAAGAAGCAACGGTATAGACAATGTGGAATGTTTCGAGCAAACTCTTACAAGAAAAGTATTATAAGGACTACAACATTATGATTGACCCGTTTAATAATATAATATTTAAACCAGCCCGAGATGCCCGCGATGCAATCAGAAAAAAATTGCAAGCAGACCCAAGTAAAAGTAAATCCATTTCAGTTTCGTTAAATTTGTCTGAAGTTAACAGAATAATATTGCTATGGAATGAAAATACTCCTGAAGGTCTTATGCGTAAATTTTATCATATTCCTGCAGTAGAACTAGCGTGGCGAGGAGGAGAGGCAGTTGCTTGTTTGGTGAATTTTTTTCAAATCAAGAAGAATAACGATGGTTCTCCAACAAATCGCATTGAATACAATCCGGTATTCAGTAAAACGTGCCAAGGTGGTTCTAAAAGCTGTACAAGTAGTAAATGGTTGGTTTCCAATAGTGGGAGACAAAGCTGCCCTGTACGTCTTTTTCATAAACTAATATCAAAACGAGGCGAAAATATTACCTCACCACGATTATTCTTGAAACCAAATCGATATTGGAAAAATGAAACTGACAAATGGTACGATAATGTACCTGTTGGAAGGAATACCATAAATAAATGGACTAAATATGCTGCCGAAGCATTTGGCTTGAATGTCAAAGACAAAAAGATAACGAATCATTCAAATAGATCAACAGCTGTCAGTCAATTAGCAAAAAGTGGTGTAGAGGAACAACAATTGCTGAAGATTACTGGTCCTAGCAATCAAAATTTTACCAAACCATACCTAAACCTCGATCAAGAACACCACAACAAGATAATAAATATTATGCGTGGAAATAGATTTTCTATACAAGAGAACAGCAACGAATCTAATGTTGAGTTGAATTTTACGAATTTCACTTTCACTAATTGTACTTTCAATAAATAAATAAATGTTTTGTTGTGTTGAGTTATACATTTTTTTTGTCGAAAAATTTTCTGCCGAATATTCCTCGGACATTGATAAATGCCTCATAATTTTATAACCAATATCTCAAGCTCGTTGCTTGGTAACAGCACTCAGCCTTCGGCTTCGGGCTGTTACCAATAAACGAGCTTTCGATGGTCATAATTATGATGGTCATAATTATCTCGTCTATTATCAAGGTCCTAGGGATATTACTACTGAAAATGTCATAATAAGTTTTTGAGAAAATTTCGTACATTTCTGTAGTTGACATGATACTAACGATTTTGATACTTGATTGATTTGTGATTTGTTGTGTGTTTTGAAGGAGAGCAATACATACTTTTTTCTTAAACCAAACAATTTAGATGGAATATGGTACGTGTGAAGTATTGGCGACAAGGAAGAGACTGTATTTAAGAAAAAAAATATTCAATGATGAAATATAGTTAGAAAACTTCAGTATTTTGATAAGGTCATATGAGGATTTCCTAGAGATGATGATTGATGAGTTGATATGATGAAATCTGAATCTATGTATTTTCAAATATCAAATTTTTGAAATGTTTCCGAGAGAAATGTTCAAGTATTCTTGTGGAATATTGTTTATGCGTCTTGTATTGAGAGAACAAAAGTACAGTGATTTTTCTGATTGAATGCCATCTTGTTTTTTAAAACATTTCAATTAAAGACTTAATCTTGAAACACTCAGTGTTATTGTTACGAAATACCGTATATTAAACATTTTTACATCAATATGTATAGTACTAGAGTATTTCCTAAATGTATTTAATCAGTTTCTATAAATAAAACAATTTGACGTGTTTACATTCCTACCAAAAATCAGATCTATACTCGCCCTGTGTTTCTTCAATGACTTCATTCGAAAAGATGGAAAATGAAAAATGGTTTGTGTTCGCCTCAAGAACCAACAGATAAAAAAAATTTAAAATTCAAAGATTCACTCTGAAAATTGTTCTATAAGATGTGTTTTTGAAAAAAAAAATTATTTTTATATAGCTCTCATAGTGAAGGATATGAACGAGGGAAACACATCCTGTACTTACAAAACTTTGAAATATCTCCACCTGACGGATATAAAATTCAGTAAGCAACAGTAAGCTCAAAACCTGTATATTCAATTCAGGAAATTTTTCCGGTAAGATCCAGCCTCCTCTCCCATTCACGATTCTTCTTCTGGAAAATGCATATTTGGTCAAAAACCTGCTGAAGCCTTTCTCGTACATCCCGGAAAATATCGGCAGAAAATATTCGCCAGTTCCTTTATGGGAACCATCTGAAGATTGAATCCATACGTTCGGAGTTGCACAAAAGAAAAATGTTATATTAAGCACAGGATTAGGCTCAACCAATATGCCTTGGACTGGAGCGAAAATCTTCAGCTCTCCTTAAGCTTTACCGAACGAATTGGGTTTCTACACAACATTTACGTCTATTCTTGCCTTTAAATTATGTAATATCCTTCGTCTTTTTGATCAAAGTGATCCTTGCTTTCGGTTTAGAGTGGATGAGGAAGCAGCGGGACCAGTGAATAGGTAAAGCTCTTGCGAAGAATTATTGACTTCACATAGAAGAATGTTGTCGCTTATCGGATCATGAAATTCGATGCGTTTAGTTCTCTTGAATTAGTAAAAAGTCTCCTTACATATCTTGAGGAAAGCTAGTGTAATAAGGTATTTGAATTTTACTGAATTCCTAACTTATTGAGATTAACATTGTATGATTTTGAGTTAGTTTCAGAAAATATTTGTTTGGTGATTTGCTCTCCTCGAAGGTGATTCTAAGAATCCACGGAATATTGAAACATTAAGTTCCACACCAAATTAAGATTTTTCAAAATTTCTCAGTCACCTCCATCTTTGCAGAAAATATCAATATTTTCTCATATGTAATACCACTAGAGATGGAATTTTACCGGCAAAATTTCTCGACTGTAAATATTCTAATATGAACTTTGTTGCTCGGATATTTCGCGAATGACAATTGTATCAAAATCATGAGCCGTCAGGCGAGTGATTTTGGAAAAAATGTCATGAGCGAAATTTCCGAAAAGCAACAAACTTGAATATTACAAGAGAGAAATTTTACCTGCTTCAATTTCATCTCGAGCGGTATTCGGCATGAGTATTCCACGAGAAAATAGGGTAATATGTCCACATTTGACGCGCATTGCGCTATTTGGCAAATTAGAATTCATCATAGATTAACTAAACCACTAAACGTTGTTTATTTTCTTTATGATATTTATTTCCGAAGCTATCTATGAATTCGAGAAACTTCAAAAATTTTGTCGCTGAAAAACTGACATGTTGGTTTTGCCTAAGATGCCTAGAATAATGGTGTAGGCACTGATTAGATTTTGTTTCGACCAAATGGAGAATATTAGCAATGTTTCGTTGTTTCCACTTCAGGTGGCGCTATTCACAAATTATGACTGATTTTTATCAGTTATTTCAAATATTTGATTTCATTCTGGCGAACGTGGCGTGTTAATGGTCGATAATTATGTCAAGCAATAATGTGTGTTTATATTCTTGACATCCTGATGTATATTAGTACTTAGGAAAAGTAGAAAACTTTCATTATAAAAAGATGCCATTCTACTGTCATGTCATAATTGACTTTGGCGAATCAGCTGTTGATACATCAATCAAATTGACAACGGAAAATACACTGAAATGATATTGCGGCGCCGCCACGAAACATTGCTAATATTTTCGATTTGGTCGAACGTCATTCCATTCAAAAATTGACGAGTGCCTACACCATTATTCTAGTCATCTTAGTTTTGCCGGCTTGAAAATTTTTTCGGGATGATCGTTGCTACGGAAACTTCCTCACTAAAAATGAAAAGAGTGGAATAGTCATTTCTATCCAAAATTCGAAATGAAAAAATTGCATTTCGATTACAATAACTTGTATTTCTTTCATTAATTCCTTATCAGGCTTCAGTTCCTTATTTCACATAGGTTTGAATGATTTTCAAATTTTTTTCGTAGATATAATTTTCGGAAATCCATGGATTCTGACGACTTTTTAAAATTCAAAATATCGAATTGTTCCCATTTAAATTGAAACACACTTCATATAATATCGTTCTTCGTACTCACATATGAAAATTTATACTTTTTTCTTTGATAATATTTTTTTGTTGAACTAAATATTAGTCATAAGACATATTACATAAAACATTTTTTCGCAGGCAAAACAAACTGGAAACTGATAAAATACAATAATAAGCTACATTCTGCTACTGAACCAAAACTTGTACTTCGCAAATTAAATCGTCAACTAATTAGGTTGTTTAATAAAAAGATGATTTATTTATATATTTTATATTCAACCTCAAAAATGTGAGTTTCCGTTTTAAGGTTTGTGTAGAATGATTCCTTTTTACTAGATTTTGATTGCCTTATAATTAATTTTCTTTTCTTTCCCAAAATTCCTGAAACTCGTGGAGCAATTAGCAAACGAATTGATTCAAATAATGGAATTTAAGACACTGAATAATAGTTTTAGATTTCAACTGAATGAATAAGTATTCGATACAGTCAAAGACTCAGATTTTATTGAAAACAAAAGTGAGTTATATTTCACTCAAAGTAGTTTTAGAATTAATTGATATTCAATATAGGTAATAAACAATTTTTTTTAATATACTAATCCGTAATTAACCCTCTATTCAGATACGTAAGGGTTATTATTTCCATGCAAAACAGGACACCGCAGAGAAGTATCAAAATCTGAAAGAGTAAAGACAAAATAAAATGAAATTATGAGAGTTTTACTTTCAATCAAAAAAATTTCAGTGCAAATTTATAATAAATCGTGAAAACTAAAAAATGCAAAATTATATGAAAAAGTAAAGACAAAAAATAAAATTTGCGACTAATACTTACAGTTATACTATCCATATTCAACTGATCCCAGCTGTCACAAAAACAATAAAGAATGAATAAATGAAGAGCAAAACTATATTCTAAATGAAATAATGCACATTGAGCATCGACATAATTCTAGGACATGCTCGAGTGTAGAGCTTTTAACTGTTAATCTGATCCGCAAAGGTGGTAGCCCATATTGGGATACTTAATCCTTTTTCGGGGACCTTTTCCAGGTAGAAAGAGTTCCCGTTTGGGACGGTTGCATAATTGAGGACGTATATTATAATATTCTGCATATGCTTAGGGGTTGATTATTCGATGCGTGTACGTGCAGATGTTCAATAACGATAAAATATTCGAATCGGCGTCTGTATCTGCCTGACGCTATTTGAAAAAGGGTGGGACTCTACTGGGTATTTCATTTATGTCACACACTTCAGTTAGTAGGAATTTCTTCCTACTCATTTCAATAAGTACAAAAATTTTATCACTGATTCTTTTGGACCATCTGATTAATAAACTGTGTAAGGTTTAAGAATTTGTAGTTTTTTTCCACTGGAAAATTTTCAAATATTTTGGCCAATTTTGATGAGTTTTGAATTTCAAACAAATTTGAGTGCTGATAAAATAACCGATTTCAAGCTTGAAATTCCTAAATCGAAAACGATATGTATTTGAAAATTTTGAATATATTTCTAGAGGAATATTAAATATTTTGTACCCCTGCGAACTTAGACAAAAAGGTTGATTTTTGTGCTGGAATGAAAAAAAATTCTATTGAATCTAACTAATGAACTAGAAGAATCGATTGGCAATTCTCGTCATTATTTTTCGGCCATGAGAGCTATGACGAAGTGAGGGGTGAAATTCACCCTCGGACAATAATTAGTCATAGGGGGTGGGTCAGTTGTACGACAATGAAGCTTTAGTATCGGCCATCTTGTCATGTACCACATATGGATGGCAGAAACTGAAAAATTATGACCCATAATACAGAGATCTTTATAAAAAATGATGCATGTTATTGAGAATGCAAATAATTTTGTAACAAATAAATAGTAAGTAGTTAAAAAAATAGTTTGTGCATATTATATATCGGGTGTTTTTTTCAGAGTGATAGAACTTTAAATTGAAATAAAACTAGTGTAAGTTTAGATTGAAGCCAAATTTTGGATTTATTTGAAAAATAATTTTATGACATTTATGTTTTGAAAATAATTTCTGGCATATGTCCACGTCCACCATGACTAGCTCTGAGGAACCGCATTCTACCACACCAATTTTGGACCACTTATTCGAGTATGTCAGGACTTATCTTAGCAACAACACGATTATGTTGGCTTCCAAAGGGTCTATTGTTTATGGTTAATCAGCATAAACCAATGACTTGACATAACCCCAGAGAAAATAATCCATCGGAGTTATGTCGCATGATCTTGAAGGCCAATTAATTGGACCATTTCTCGAAATAATGTTATAGCCTAATCTTTCTCTCAATAACGTTACGGTAGCAGCATGAGGTGTAGCACCATAAGGTTGTAACCAAAACATTTCTGGGTCGATACATTTCAAATTTTGAAACAAATAATCATTGATTATCGATCTGTTAATCTGGAGCATTAGCTCCAGAGCTAGTCTTGTTCGAAATATGCCGGAAATTATTTTTAAAATATAAATGTCATAAAATTATCTCTCAGATAAAGAAGAAAAATTGGCATCAACCTTAGTTCAAATGTGTTTTGTTTCAATTAAAGTTTTATCATATGTAATACCACTAGAGACATTTTTTTACAAATGTCATTCATGAAATTTCCGAGCACCAAACTTGAATATTACAAGAGAGAAATTTTACCTGCTTAAATTTCATCTCGAGTGGTATTCGGCATGACTATTTCCCGAGAAAATGTCTAACATCAAGTAAGATGGTCACATTTGACACGGATTGCGCTATTTGGCAAATTAGAATTCATAGATTAACTAAACGTTGTTTGTTTTCTCTATGATATTCATTTCCGAAGCTATCTATGAATTAGAGAAACGTCAAAAATTTTATCGCTTGAAAACCAACTTGTTGATTTTGCCGGGTTGAAAGTTTTATCGAGATGAAACGATCGTTGCTACGAAAACTTCCTCACTAAAAATGGAAAGAGTGGAATGGTCACTCTGAAAAAAATACCCGATATAAAAGTAAATATAAAGAAATACTGATAATGCTATCAAAAATAACAAATGAGCATCAAATGAAATAAATGGCAAAATAGTATTGTTTTATTAGAAGTAAAAGTTTAACCTTTTGTGGCAATGCTTATGGCCTCTAATAGATTTTCAAGAATGTTGAAACTCATTGTTTCAGTGGTAACCTTTTCATTTTGTGGTTGTCTATCTGGTGCACCAAACAAAACTGAACGATCTACTTTGCTGTAGAAACCGAGGAGAGTTATTCCAAAAAAGCATTTTAACATTTGCTTCGAAGTGCTTCATCCGCGAGTAACTTTTTTTTTTGTTTGGCTCGTCTTGTGAGACCTATACAATAAATTGTTGTTTTGTTTTTGTCGATTTTGGACGACCTACGCAAAATTCGTCCTGTATTGAAGTCCTACCACGAAATCGGCAAAACACAAACTGCAACAGATCACATTCGCACAACATTTCTCTTGGCCTGACGTTAACTCTCTCACACCAGATAATGGCAAACTTCTCACGATATCCAAAGGTTCGATAGCACCCTTCTTCGGCCACCTCAAGAACCTTCCACGCTTGATCGGGTCTCGAGACTTGTCTAACGGAAACACTTTTTACCTTTGTCGCTTCTTTAATATAAAGCTACCATATGTGGACAGGTATATCCTTTTGTTAAGGGTAGCTGCGCGTAATTCTGAGGCAACCCTTTTGTCGTCGATTTGCCCCAGGTAACCCGGAAGGAAGAAAGGGTTTTTGCAGGTAGTTTTTGACCTACTGCAATGGGTTAATGGAAAACGGAATTAATTCAGTTGCATTTGGGACGTTAACACATCCGAATCTTGATTAAGACGAGAGGTACTTCAGCGGGTAGTTCGAGAGTTGATAGTGATCGGTTTTGAGGAGTTTATGATGTAAGTCAGTCGCTGATTGGGATGTTTGTTGGTGACTTGTGGATTGTTGTGGGTTGATGTTTCTATGTGAGTAGATTTGTCGATGAACTAGGATAAATCCAAGATATTGCAAAATGTTTGGATCAAGATTACAGTTATTCTTTCTCACATTTTTTCTTTAAACCTCTTCACCAGCTGTTATGAAATTGTGATGGAGTCCTCCACGTGAAGCAGAACTATTGCCCTTTGGTTTTTTATGTCACAAATGAGTATATTAATCTCCAAATCTTTGCCAGAATGGCAGAGAGAACATTTTTCTTTAAAAATAGGTTCAAGTTGTCATTTTTTCTAAATGTGCCTACTAAAAATAAAATTAAATATTAACGTTCGAATGCCTTTTGAAAAATAGAAGTGTAACATACGCAGCTAATACAATTAAATTTCATTAAGAAATCAACCTAGATCCTAGATCTGTCTATCAATTTGTTATCCTTATCAGTAGATCTCTTCAAATAGGATGATTTTACAGGCGAAATGTCAAAGTTTGATAAATTTTTCTGAAGAAATGGGAAAAGTATGAAAAATATGAATACCAAGCTATTTTACAAAGACCTCTCCTGTTTCGATCCTTATATTTACATCACGGCCAGGATATCTGTGAAAAAAGTTTTATCGAGATTAAATTATTTTAGTCCTCCGGAAACATTGAAGATTTTTTGAAAGAAATACAAGAGGTATGTTGTATGTATTTCTAATACTTCTGAAACCAAATCATTGATTTTTGATTCTGTTTGTCAATTTTTCTATAACATCATGCGAAAACATTTTCCAACTGCTGATGCTCTGAGAGTGCTCTGGTACTAATTTCCAGAAGATTTGCATACCAAAATTTTGACAGATCCTTTGGGCTATATATAGTTAATTTCGTAAAGTGTAGATGTTAATTTAGTGTGAATGGAAAAACTATACAATGAAACATTCTAATAGAAAAAAAAAATCATTGACTGGTAAGTGGTCACAAGGCTTGATAAAGGCTGACTTTTTTGAAAAATGGAGACATTGTTCAGTTGTGTGAAGCTCTCCACAAATTATTGAATAACACAATGTCATAGCTAGTAAACATTAGTTGGGAAATTAACGTCTGTGAAAATATAAGAGAGAATGATTCAACTCCCGCCTGAAGTGAAAACTTTTTCCGGAGTTCGAAAAAATCCGTCTAAATACCGATAATCATTCTCTCTTATAGCTAGTAAAGTCAAAATATTACAGAATTTGCCGGGATGAGATATTAAGCTTCTGCATCATTCGGAACATTTCAGATTGTTTGGAAATTAATGTCCAATTTGTTTACGTAGAAATTTTTCAAAATTTTTATTTTCAAATGGTAACCCAACTTTTTCGCAATGTATACTTCTCTAAAGAAAAGTGCATACAACTCTTTGTCTTAGAGAACGGTTTTTTGATAAACAGGAATATTTCTCAGTGTTAGAGAATTGAAAATTATTAGTCGTTAGTTGGTTATAAAATTATGAGGCATTTATCAATGTCCGAGGAATATTCGGGAGACAATTTTTTGATAGAAAAAATGTATAACTCAACACAACAAAACATTTATTTATTTATTGAAAGTACAATTAGTGAAAGTGCAATTCGTAAAATTCAACTCAACATTAGATTCGTTGCTGTTCTCTTGTATAGAAGATCTATTTCCACGCATAATATTTATTATCTTGTTGTGGTGTTCTTGATCGAGGTTTAGGTATGATTTGATAGAATTTTGATTGCTATGACCAGTAATCTTCAGCAATTGTTGTTCCTCTACACCACTTTTTGCTAATTGACTGACAGCTGTTGATCTATTTGAATGATTCGTTATCTTTTTGTCTCGTTTTGATATTAGTTTATGAAAAAGACGTACAGGGCAGCTTTGTCTCTCACTATTGGAAACCAACCATTTACTACTTGTACAGCTTTCAGAACCACCTTGGCACGTTTTACTGAATACCGGATTGTATTCAATGCGATTTGTTGGAGAACCATCGTTATTCTTCTCGATTTGAAAAAAATTCACCAAACAAGCAACTGCCTCTCCTCCTCGCCACGCTAGTTCTACTCCAGCAATATGATAAAATTTACGAATAAGACCTTCAGGAGTATTTTCATCCCATAGCAATATCATTCTATTAACCTCAGACAAATTTAACGAAACTGAACTGGATTTACGTTTTTTCTGATTGCATCGCGGGCATCTCGGGCATCTCGGGCTGGTTTAAATATTATATTATTAAACGGGTCAATCATAATGTTGTAGTCCTTATAATACTTTTCTTGTAAGAGTTTGCTCGAAACATTCCACATTGTCTTTACCTTTGCTTCTTTGAATCCTGTTTCGTCCTTTTTTCTCATATTGACAGCCCAATCTTTGAGCATAAACGCCAATTCTTCCAAACTTCTGCGTTCATTCAATTCTTATGATCGTTCGTAGCAAAATTCCATAAATATTCCCCAAATATATTTGTGGCTATTGGAAGTATTTCTGGGAATGTTTTCTTTGATAAGCTCATTAATATTTTTAACATTACCAAAACGTGACATTTTGAAATTTGTTTGGAATGATGTTATTATATAATTTTATAAGACTCTATCGTGTTATCATTGGGATCGAAAATTGCATTGGATGTAGTTTTCGATGTAATGTTGACATGATTGGCTGAAATGGTTCCATATGAAACAAAATCATAAAATTGGATTTGTTGTTGGAACTGTCAAAAAATTTTCGAAATATGTAATTGACAACAAACATGAAAAAATGTGTAATATTCCGAAAAGGTTGCCGTGAACTTCAAAACAATCATGAACTCTTTCCAAAAACACCACGTGTGGTGGAAAGATTCATTCTGGTGCCAATCTATAAATATATCTATATCTAGCATTAAATGTTATTTTTTAATTCTCAGAAAAAAAATTTAACAAGGTGATATAGGGCGAACGAGCAGGGCATGGTTTTGGGGTCCAACTATTCTAATAAAGAGTTTTTGAAAAGTAATTAATTCACAAGCACTTCTTCTCATGAAACCCACGAAAATGCATAATTTTAAGAAAGGAGTCCCATACACATGGGATCGCAAACAGGTGGATATTTTTATACAAACTGTATTTTTAAAAAAAATTTGGAATTTTCTGAGGATCAAGAGAGGTTAAAAATTATCTTCTCGAAATCGGTAGCAGATACGACAAAACTACAGGAGGCCATGAAGTTTAGTATACCAAAAAAGCTTCTCTTTATAATTTTTAAAACTAATAGTGGCTTACAAAAATAAAGGTTCTGGGGGAAAGCAAGGAGCAATATTCCAGAAAAGATATCACCCTATTGATTTGCAATCTAAACTGGCATGTCACATTTCAATTTATTATCTTGTGAAATGCAGAGACTAAGACAAAAAACTTAAAAAAAAAGAGTATCAACGTTAAGCTGAAAGTTTGCGGTGCCATGTATAGGGAACTTTTTTTCCTCAAAATTATGCAGGGAATCAGCACTCTCCGTTTGTATCTGCAATTTAGGAAAACCCTGTAAATTTTCTGGGGTAAAAGCGACTCGTCATGTTTTCCTCAATCATCAACAACAGATAAACACATTTCTTCTGACATGGACATGCGGAAATGTTGTTCGCAAGAATCCGGCATTTTCCACAACGAGACAAACTTTCCCCCCTTGCATTACTTAGCAACACTACACTGCCATTGACATTTCCTTACAAAGAACCCCGAGCCGAACGGCCATCCAAAATAGGCTCATGGCTAGTTCTTCGGGGTAATTTATGGAAGCACTTTGCTGCAAGTCAATGCAAAGAAAGGTCCTGCCACTGATTCGAATGCGTCCTTTTCGGTCGCCTGCCAAACTCGCTTCTCTTTGACAAATTGCATTCGTTTACTGATGTAGTTTCCGCCAGTGGGGTTCTTTATCTTGCTGTTCTGGGGGCTTCCACGCAGTTAATTAGTCGGGAGGAAATTGGAAATACCTTAAATTAGCGCGATTCGTTTGTCCGGAGTTAATTTTGAACGTGGGGAAGGCTTTTCTTGATTTCTTTCGGTTAGTTGGGTTTAATTTTCTCTGGTGATGGGCGGTTTTTATTAAGATGGGATACTTCTCACTTTTTTCAGTTATTGGATTCACCATACACCTTAAATTTGACAGATACCTCTATAACTGAAGCTTACGAAGAATTATAGATGCAAAGAAACCCTGGTGTAACGAAAAATTGTGTCAAAAAATTGTAGATAAAATCGGCCGTCTTCATTGTAGTATTTGTTCTATAGTCCGTTCAAATATAAGAAAGAGCATTGTAAACAAACAAAATCGTCTGGTTTGCGCACAATAAAGCTACTGTTGGTCAGGATCGTACTCGGAACGGACTGTAGATGGTACTGGATAGAAATGATTCAATAATTTGAGTCAGCAATTCCCACATTAGAAATTTTTTTCTCAGAAACTCTAGTGCAAAATTTCTGTTATGATTTGCAACTGTCATAAACATTTTATGTCCGACATACCCTATTTTTTTTATTTTTTTTTGTTTTTATATTGTTATCTACTAAATAATTTCTTTTTCGGATGCTCGAGATTGCGGCAAGGTAATTCCAGGAAACACCAGAGTTTTAGAGATTTGGGTCGGAATCTTGCAAGATTCTGACAAAGTAATTCCGGGAAACACCAGATTTGGGTCCTTTTCCCTAATGGGTGAAAACCATCTTGATTTGTATAAATATCGAAGTTTTCAATTGACAAGACTCTTAAAAGATCTGTGTTCAAATTTATAATGGTCATTTACTTGTAATATCCGAAATATATTTAGTTTCGGTCCAAAATTTTTTATTTTGTACGAAACTCTTTGTCGGCTGCTCAAGATTCCGACAAGGTTATTCCGGGAAACACCAGATTTGGGTCCTTTCCCTTAATGGGTTGGAGCCATCTTGATTTGCATAAATATCGAAGTTTTCAATTGACAAGACTAGTTAAAATACCTAGAGCTACTGTGAAGGTCTAGCTGTTCAAAGTGTTTATAGATTTTGTTGTGAAAAGGGTATTGTGTTGGAAATTTTTTTGACAAAGTGTATAGAGTGTTTATAGAACAATGTCGAATTCGGAAACTTCATCTGTGGATGATATGTGGGGACCACCACGAAAAAGATCCAAAAGGTAGCCTTCTCTGCTGAAGAGAATGAGATAATTTTGAACATTTCTCGAAAAGAATTGGAAGAACATCCTGATTTATCGAAAATAGACCTAGTAGGAATTGTTTCAAAATCCTCAGGGGTGAGTGATTCAGCTGTATTCAGAATTCTCTGAGAATATAAAGAGAATAAAACATTGACGCCACCCAAGAGGAGAGTTAAAAAAAGTCGTTAAAAATAATCGATTCGGTTGACCATTTCGATATGAACCTCATCAGAATAATTGTCCACGGTTTTTTTTTCCGGAATGAAATACCAACGATTTCTAAAGTACTAGAAATCGTGAATGATGACGACAGTTTGCCAAATTTCAAAAGAACAACGTTCTATAAATTATTGAAATAAATGGAATTCAAGTTCAAAAAACGTGGTCGTGATAGTCTACTGATAGATAGGGATGAAATAATTGTGTGGAGAAGAGATTATTTGAAGAAAATCCGCTCATTAAGGGAACAAGGCAGAAAAATTTATTAGCTGGATGAGATATGGATAAATAAACTGAACGATTGTGTGAAATCTCCTCGATTCGACTCTGGACGGAAAGTACCTTTACGAAGGCCTTCCTACCGCTGCGCCAAACATTTATTATTGCTCCTTCTTACATTTGAACAGAGTATAGTTCCGGAATGATCCGCAATATTTTACGGTCGAGGCGCTATTTTTCGTATGAAATAGGTTATGTTTTGTCTCTAGAGAGATGATAGATGACACTAAACTCAAAAATTTTTTTACAGGTCGCTTGATTATCTGAGTAATTTTGAATGTCTTATGAGCCATTCAGGGCCAATCAGTCCATTTTTTGAGTGAATGGATCATAGAAGATTGTGGTTATGGAAAAGCAGAACAAAAACTCAGATTTTCTGTCGACAATGAAGTCTAAGATCAAATCTCATCAGTTCCAACATATGCATAAATATGTATAGACATCAAAATAGGAGTTTTTTAAAAAGGCTCCGAATAACAATGCATTTTTTTGAAAATTTCTGGATACGTGATTCAAACAAAATTGTTTATGCTTATCGAATACGTCAATCTCCATCTAGATGCAGAATGTGATTCACATCGAAGTTTGGAAACTATAAAAAAATTTCAAACGTCCATATTAAAGGAACCTATGGCCAATTTTCATACTGAAGCATCAGAAATCCTTGAATAATTTTCATTTAGTTTCTTCAAGGAACAATCAAGGTACCAGCTCCTTCGAATATTCTGGATATGAAACTAAAATGGCCGATATCAAGCCTTCATGTTGACTCCTATCGACCCACCCTCTATATATGACTAATTATACTGCCTGTGGGTGCTACTCACCCCTGTTTACAAAGAACTGAATGAGTTTTTATTTTACACATGCAAGACATGCATGTGAGGAGAGGCTACCATTTTAGATGGAGGCTAAATTTGAACACACTATTTCAAGAGGTCCATCAACGTGAGGATAACGAAATTTATTTTTATTGTATGGTTCAGATGATATTGAAGAAACAATGAGAAAACTTTTAATTTAATTTTTGTCCTCTCATCTTCTGAGATTTTGAAAAAATGACGGATATATTTCAAGGTCTACCTATAACTTACAGAAAAATTATAGCGAGAATCTTAAGGTGGGCGTTTAAACCGAGTAGGAAAGATCAGCCGATAGAGGCGCCACCGTCCATTTTAAGGAATATCTCCATAGAACTTTCATTATCACAATAAGTTCTATGAGTATCTCTCTAATCATGAATGAAATGTACAATGGCGCTCTCTATCCGAAAATCGCCGAACTATGAAAAACGTGAATTTGTGGGTAAAGCAGGAATTTTTTCCCGCCAAAATTTGAATTTGGCCATTTTCTGCCAATTCCGTATTTCAAGTTGATCTTCTGAACGAAATGATCAGTAGATTCACTTTTTATCGGATGTTGAACTATTTTCATGGGTCTTTCTGTTGAAATAAAACAGAAGCATGGGTTGGCTCATTTTCTTCTATTTTTGAAAGAAAAAAAATTAACTGTCGGAATGAAATCGATTAAAATTATTTCAACAAGAACCCTAATCCTTTCTGAGTTCACCCACAAAATTTCAGTTTTCAAGGTGAAACCATTTTCAAATGCAACTTGAAATAAAAACACACTACATTGAACGCCCACCTTAAGTCTTGAAATCTCTATAGAAAAAATTATAACTCTAGCAAGTCATTCAATTCTTATCAATTTTGAAGCACTTCAGGTACCGTTGATAAGTTTATTGATATTGTTGATTCATTGATCTTATCAAGAGTGCTTCAAAATGTTGAATAAGAATCAATTACTACCTAAAATCAAATGATTAACTAAATCAACATCTCAATAGTTAGGACTCGTCCAGAAACTCTTGAAGCACTTAACTCATTACTTCCAACGAGTATTTTCAACATTGAAACGCCATTTGAAGTTCTTGAGTGGTTCTTGAGGTTCTGGGGGGACCCACGAATTTTGAACCAAAATCCTTATTATAAGGGACACTCTGTATGTCTGAAAAATTCTAAGAACTTTTTTCTATCGCCCTCTGGTCCTGGTCTTCCATAACAATAATCAGGCCATAAATCCTAGGAAATTCCTTATCAACCCTTCCATCAAAACTACCCATCGTAGGGGCAGAACAAAAAGCGGGGGGTGTAGCGTCTGAATGATATATATCGAAGCCATTTAACCTTTCCATGTATCATCTCTGTTTTGCGGTCGTGGAGGACGTCTAACTGGCGAAACTTTTGCTTACTTTGCAATCTTCTTATTATTGATCAGTGTCCAACGGTCAGAGCTGCGCGCGCACTGTCCGAACTTAGGGGTTGGGGTGAGTTTGTCAGGACGAACGCGTAGGTGGGCTAGACGGAGGGATGAAAAATGAAAGTTGAAGACGATCTGGGGATGGCCAGATTTTTTTAGTTTACTGAATATTTGAAATGAGAAAATAATAATTAATATTTCTCATTATGAAGAGGAATGATATGTACGAGGATATACATATTGAAAAATTCTTAGCCTACCATAGAACCAAACAAAATTTAAATTTCAAAATATTTTATTACTCAACATATTCTTCTCTTAATTGAATACATTTATTACAGCGAACCTGCAACGTCTGTAGACCTTTCAAAAAAATGTTTTTCTTCTTGCTCTGTAAACCAGTCCTCCACAGCTTTTATTATCTCCTAGTTGGAAAAAAAATTACGACCTTTTAAACTTTTTTTCAGTTGAGGAGAGAGACAATAGTCGGATGTAGCCAAATCTGGTGAATAAGGGGGGTGTTCTAGTACCTAATTCTGACCCTAAATCACGAATTTTTGCCATGGCAACATGAGACTTGTGTACTGGGGCGTTGTCCTGTAAAAACAAAATACCTTTGGATAGCTTTCCGCGTCTCTTCTCTTTAATTTTTTCCCGTAGAGTGGTCAGTAATGTCGAATAGTAATCTCCAGTTATTGTTCTACTCTTATCCAAAAAATCAATCATGATTACTCCATGGCAATCCCAAAAAACTGAAGCAAGAACTCTTCCAGCAGATTTTTGGACACGAAACTTCTTAGGTCTTGGAGAACCAGAGTGTCGCCATTCCATCGATTGTGGCTTTGTTTCTGTATCGTAGAAATGTACCCAACTCTCATCCATAGTAACAATTCGGTTCGAGAAGTCTACATCGTTTTCAAATCGAGCACAGATCGAACGCGATGCTTCTACCCTTGCACGCTTTTGGGCAACATTCAAACATTTGGGGATCCATTTTGCATAAATTTTTCTCATGTCCAAATTGACGTGAACTATATGATGAACGCGTTCGTATGAAATCTTCAGTGCTTCAGATATCCGTTTTAGCCAAGGTTTTAGCCCAATTCGACGGTCTGATAAAATCATACTGCATCGATATTTTCGGGGACTGACACAGAAACTGGCCTTCCTGATCGGTCATCATCTTCAATGGAAAATTTACCTCTTTTGAAGCTTGCAGCAGTCCAATTTTTCACGGTCGCATACGAAGGAATTGATCACCAAGAGTATTAAGCATATCTTCGTAAATCTGCTTATCCCTTGACCCTTTTGAATACAGATACTTGATGATGGTTCGATACTCCAATTTTTCGATTTTTACAATTTCGGTGGACATCTTTTTCTTTCAATTTATTGCGTAACTCTGGTTTACTTTTTTGACGTCGAATTCCATACTGACACTTCTAATAAGTTATTGTTCGTTGATATGGTATCGCAATATTTTGTTTATGCATGGAACTGGTCTAGGCTAAATAGATACCAATACATCCTCGTATAATAGATTTATAGGCTTTGTTTCGAGTTTTTAATGGTCAATAGCTAAAGTTCATTTTCATTTCATTTAATTTGATATGGATTGGTTTCACTTTCCACAGTCTTTTTCCAAGAAATATTTCTGTTTATTACTTCTCCCATTCGCATTTTAAATTAATCAGTTAACGAGCTCATAGCAGACCACTCAAAGTCAGCCTTTACCAGGATAAATCTGGACCCCCATCCAATGCCGACATCAAAAAGAAACTCTTCGAGTCCCAAACAAAGGTATTTTCCAGGTAATCATTTCTGAAGCTCAAGACGAACCCTTACATGAATATTAGCAGGACTCTTCAGTAACAAACTATGCCTGGAAAATGTCAATATAAATTCCAGAGGTAGTCTCCGAGGAAAAACACGTTCAAAGGATGTGTTTTCTTTTGTCATTTCGCGAGGGTCCAATGCGAAGGCTCGTCAGCAATTGGAGGGATTTTTAGGAGATGCTCTGGTATTTATTGAAGGGTGAAAGCTACTCCTTCGTTTGATAACCTTCATAAAATTGTGTAATAGGAGCGAATCATGGAGAGTAATTATTTACACTTGAGGCTGTCCGATGGCTGAAAGGAATATTGAAGAAATTATTTCTATACTGCATTTCTCCATTTGTAGGATGAATATTGTTTTTTTACAGTATCGGAAAAGTCTTGTCTTGCAGCTTGCACCAAAGAAACCATCAAGTACATACCAGGAATGGATCACTAAAAAAGTTGACACAACTGTCTTGATTTCGAGCGTTATCTGTCATTTAGTTTGTTCACAGTGATTCATTTTAGAAGTTAATCTCAAGTGTTATTCGCAATTTTTGAAACTATCGAACAGAAAGGACCTCGCACTTCCTTTATGGCAAATGGCGTTCCATCAAATGTTCTAATATTTTGGTGTAAAGTAGTTCTCGACCTACTGATCAAAAGTGTCCATGGCCCCAACTCAATTCTATGACTCGTTTTTGAGATACAGGGCATTGAAGTTGAGAATTACCCTTTTTTACTACTCGCGTATCTAGAAACAGAATCGAATGAACTTCAATTTTTCGCAAGAAACATTTCATTCCATTTCAGGGAGCAACCATATGAAGGAAAATGACCGAAAATCGTTTCGAATACAGGGTTATCCATTATTGAATGCATACCCGATGTTGAAAGTATGAAATATGTCGGTTTCAGAGCGAGAACGTTCGCAAAATGAACTATTTCACTAGATATGTTGTTGCTACATCGAAAAAACTTGGAATACGCAGAATTCTTACTGGGTGATCCATTATTATAGGAACTATTCACAATGAAGGTTAAGTACATATTACATGAAAAAATCGGGTCATAGGAAGTGGATAAAAACTCTCAGCCGCGTATTGATGTTTTTATATCAAGTACAGTGGTGAAAGATGGATAGAGGGAGATGAAAAAAAAGGTGGTTTTTGAGTATTTTCGTGAGGTTCACAGTTTATTTCATGTCTGAATCATCCTGTATTTTTTGAAGTCCATGATGATACCTATGTTCTGAAAAAATTATACAAACATCTTGAATCAATCCAAAAATTCTCCATTGTGAATAGTTTCGTAATAATGAAACACCAAGTATGAATTCTGGTTATTCCAAGTTTTTTCGATGTAATAACAACATATCTAGTGAAATAGTTCATTTTGCAAACGTTCTCGCTCTGAAACTGACATATTTTATACTTTCGAAATCGGGCATGCCTTCAATTATGGATAACTCTGTATTCGTAACGATTTTCGATCATATTCCTCTATATGGTTGCTCCCTGTGGATGGAATGAAATGTTTCTTGAGAAAAATTGAAGTTCATTCGCTTCTGTTCCGAGATACGAGCGTAGTAAAAGTGGGTAATTCTCAACTTCAACGCCCTGTATCTGAAAAACTAGTTATAGGATTGAGTTGGGGCCATGGACACTTTTGATCAGTAGGTCGAGTACTACATTATACCAAAATATTAGAACATTTGTTTTGAAACAGTCCCCAAGTTTGATTCGCTAATAGAATTTTGTGTGCTTAAGATCTGAATAGTCACATAAGGCTCAGCGAATCAGATTGATTAAAAGCAAATGAGCGACATAGTTTATTCAAAATCTCTAGAAATCGAACACTTACTGTATTCCCTTGGTATGAGTCGGGTCGAATTTTTTCTCCATCAAAAACTCAAATTACTACTTCGGGGCAGCCATTTTATGTAAATGATGATGAGCATTCATGGAAAAGCCATAAGTGAAAACTTCGAAGACTTCAACAACAGAGTTTATTTATTTATTTATTTATTTATGAAATAAACGGGTCATACCCTTTTATACAATAATAACAAACAATCACGAATAACCGTGTGCAACACAATGAAATGGAAAAGATTTACAAATTTCAGTATAAGCAAAATGATAACAAAAAGCAGTAAACAATACCAAACTCAAACTGAGGCGAAACTTGAAAGGCAGAGCAAAAGAAAAGAAGAATAAAATATTCTCAAAAATTAAAACAAAGAGTTGTTGAGGAATTCACTAAGAATCCAACGCTACCTCCAAGTTATTATTTCCATTCTTATTTTTTTTTGTAACGACGAGGAGAAGACATTTCTACGTATTTTCTCGGCATGTTGACGACGTACCCTGCTTATGTATGGTAGGACTATGTAAAATTCCCCATGGGACACCCTGTATGTTCCAAATTTCAATCATTTCTCTCTCAGATTTGGCTGTGACTGACAGATAGACAGAAACAAACGTGTGACCTACTAGAGGCTGTTTTTCCATTGAATGTACTGAGCCCTAAAAACCGAGTTTTCGCGAAATTCGAAGAAGCTGCATAATACAAAATTTAACGGTGCGAACCGAATATCTCTGGATAACCTAGAAACAATGAACCCATGAGCTTAGTTAACCCCCTTTTATCCCTCAAATCCGCGAAAAGCGAGAGGTCCATCCGACCGGCCCCACTTTCCCGGAAAATCTCCGATTTTTCCACCGTCCAAACCCATCCGGTGGAAAACTAATATCGATGGACCCGGATCCTTTTATAAAATATTTTGTAACATGAATATGTAGGGATATTCGGAGGCGCCTAGATGGTCCCGATCGTATTCGAATTACGTAGCGTAAAAAATCGGGGTAGCATGTGCTGACTCAGACGGTCGCTGCCGGGGGCAAAAAAGCCCGGATGACTGGGTATTTTTCCTCGGTGTCCCTTAGATTGATGGAGCTTTTTCGGAACCGTACAAGAAATAGTAAAAATAAACCTTCTGTTTGATTCAAACGAGGCCGAGCGTTGACAGTTCAGGATAAATGATCTTTTCGCTGCTTTTTCGTTTTTTAAATGTGTCGATATGATTCTGATCCCCGGGGGTCAGATGTTCGCCATTTCTTCCTAGCAATTCTGACGGAAGTATTAAACTACGAGCATATATTGAAAAATTCTAAGCCTTCTATAAAACTAAACAAAATTTCGATGTCAAAATATTTTATTACTTATCCTATTCTCCTCTTAATTGAATACATTTATTACAGCGAACATGCAACGTCTCTAGACCTTCTTCTTACTCTGCAAACCAGTCCTCCACAGATTTTATTACCTCCTCGTTGGAAGAAAATTTACGACCCTTTAAACTTTTTTTCAGTTGAGGAAAGAGATGATGATCGGACGGAGCCAAATCTGGTGAATAAGGGTGTTCTAGTAATTCTACCCCTAATTCACGAATTCTTTGCATGGCAACATGAGATTTGTGTACTGGAGCGTTGTCCTGTAGAAACAAAATACCTTTGGATGGCTTTCCGCGTCTTTTCTCTTTAATTTTTTCTCGTAGAGTAGTCAGTAATGTCGAATAGTAATCTCCAGTTATTGTTCTACCTTTATCCAAAAATAAATCATGTTTACTCCATGGCAATCCCAAAAAACTGAAGCATGAACTTTTCCAGCAGATTTTTGGACACGAAACATCTTAGGTCTTGGAGAACCAGAGTGTCGCCATTCCATCGATTGTTGCTTTGTTTCTGGATCGTAGAAATGTACCCAAGTCTCATCCATAGTAACAATTCGGTTTAAGAAGTCTACATCGTTTTCAAATCGAGCACAGATCGAACGCGATGCTTCTACCCTTGCACGCTTTTGGTCAACATTCGAAAATTTGGGGATCCATTTTGCAGAAATTTTTCTCATGTCCAAATTGACGTGAACTATATGATGAACGCGTTCGTATGAAATCTTCAGTGCTTCAGATATCCGTTTTAGCCCAATTCGACGGTCTGATAAAATAATGTCATGAACTGCATCGATATTTTCGGGGACTGACGGGGACTGGCCATCCCGATCGTTCATCATCTTCAATGGAAAATTTACCTCTTTTGAAGCTTGCAGTCCAATTTTTCACGATCGCATACGAAGGACATTGATCACCAATGGTATTAACGATATCTTCGTAAATCTGCTTATCTTTAAACCCTTTTAAATACAGGTACTTGATAATGGCTCGACACTCCAATTTTTCGATTTTTACAATTTCGGTGGACATCTTTTTTTTTTAATTTACTGCGCAACCCGGGTTTACTTTTTTGACTTCGAACTCTACACTGACACTTCTAATAAGTTATTGTTCGTTGATATGGTATCGCAATATTTTATTTATGCATGGAACGGGTCTAGGCTAACTGGATATCAATACATCCTCGTATGAATTGTTTTGAATTCCATCATGTATATGTTCTTCTGCATTCAGTAAACTCATCAACTATCCTGCAAGCGTGAAAAGCAATCGATACCATTTAAATTTGTCCCGTTGAGCCGTTAGTAACGTCCCCTCTCTGACGCATGCCCTGAACGGGACGTGGGGGATTCTTTCTTGACCACTAAGGGGTGGATGAAGGATAACGAGGAGGACACCGGACCCTTGCCCCGCTTGCCTCGTGTCTGGACGCCCTTCGACGTCAGTCCACCAGTAAAACTTGGCACGTGCTATGAAGAATGATGGGACCTCTTTAATACCGTCTGAGGATATTGACCATGCTATATTCAATTATTTCTATGGGGATGAACGTATTGTTGGCCTCCGGAACCAGATGAATTATGGGAAAGATTGTCTGGAACATTTGCTTCGAGGTTTATGGCGATTTAGGGTTGAGTTAGGGAATTTTCGGGTCATGTCTTCTTTCGTATTACAAGAATGAAATCTTGAAAATTCTTGGAAATGTCGAATATCGAAATGATTTACCATAAATTATAATGTCTGCAAGAGTGCAAAAGCTGTAAGAGTCCGCGAATGGTAACTCTGTAGACCGACCCGAGGGAATCGTCCTGTCGAAAAAGTGGATCCAGAAGGATCTCAAAATCGCAGCAAAGCTGCGATAAAGTGAAAAATTTTATACGGTCGAAAAGAGGAATAATCGATTCATACGTTGGTGAAATTTCGATTTTCTAGGCGATGTAGAAGTATTTTTAAAAAATTCGCGAAAATTGAGAAAAAATCCGGCAAAAAGGGCAATTGTAAAATAGATGAAACTTTTTTCACAGATATCCAAGGCGTGATATAAATGTACAAATCGAAAGAGTAAAGGTCAATGCAAAATATGTATAGCTTGATATTCATATTTTCCATGATTTTCCCATTTCTTCAGGAAAATTGTTCAAACTTTGACATATCGCCTATAAAATCAACCGATTTGCAGTGATCTACAGACAAGGTAGATAGGTAGATAGGGTCTCAACTAGTTCTTTCAAAGAAAAATAAACCTTTAGTAATTAAATAAAATTTTATGTGTTTCATTTCTAAATATTTTCTTGAATCTCACGGAGAATCCTATATTTTTGTGAAATACTCATCACTAAAAAAGTAGTCAACCTTCGGCAATATTCTCCTAGGAAATATGGCTTTCTTTATTGAGGAATATTGACTCAGTGGAAAAGAAATATATTTTGTGTTGAATGCTGGAAATACAGTGAGATATTTATAGGGGAAATACGTGCAAAACGACATCTATTTACAAAATGACATAGGCATCATCATTTGAGTTGGGAGGTATCAAATGCGGAACTGTCCACCATATCACATGACTCGATGACTCTAGTGGCTTTTATTATTCTCTGGAATTTTTTTACCCGCCTACTTACCACGGAGATGCATTTTGGTGCGGTCGTGCAGTTGTATCTTCAACACGTCAACCTGCCTTATCTTTTGATGTACTCGTTGTAATTGTATGATGTGAAGGGCAATTTCATTCTGAATTAATACTGGGGATGAATAACGTATTAAGTTGGATGAGGATCAATACCCTATTCATAAAAACATACTCCCAAATAGTGCATAATTTTGGAAAACATCTGATTACATTACCATAAACAGATAATAGCAAGTCAATCTTGAGAGATAGATATATGCAATAGCAGACTTTTTTGTTGAACAATATAAGAGGTACATTTCTGTCATACATTGTATCCACGTAAGTCTTACTGTTTTTGCAGCGCACGTGAAAATAGCTGATTATGGCTGCTTTGGGTACTTATTGAAGTTATAGTAGGTACCCATAATTTTTTCGGGTGAAAAATATAGGCTCACGGATCATGTAGCTTTCTAAGGGTGAAAGAGTTTCTGAAATCGGTTCAGTAGTTGTTGAGTCAAGTCGTATCAAACACACAAATATACAAAAATACAAATCTTTCCTCTTTATAATATTAGTATAGAAATATTTTATTTCTTGTTGCTTTTTTTCATAAACATTGATGAGATTTTATAAACAAAGGACCAAAGATCATAGGTATAGAATATGACATTACTGGGAATTCACTAATAACGGGTTATACCTCTGAAAAAAAACCATATGTCGTTTTGTACGTACTTTCCCTACCATTTCAGAATCTCAACGAAACATTCATGTTTTTTCATAATATGACACTCAGGTGACACTTTTTTCTTACCAGTTTAGGTTATACTTGGAAAAAAATAAGCAGAACATGAAATTTGAGCTAGAACTTTGTTTAAAAAAACTATGCATGCACTCCAAAAATAATAGTTCACATTCGATAGCGCATCTATCCACGAATACTATCCAGAAAACAGATTGAAAAAATTCCCTCATTTGTAGTCAAGCCACCAAGAAGAGTGGCAAAAGGTGTATTTTTTCGAAAACCTTACCATATAAAACATTCATTTTACTCAACACCCAGATTAAACTTCAAAAGAACAAAAACTAAATAGCAATGACTTGACATCTTGAAAGGCTCCTATGAAGACGTGATTCTTTTCAAGATTGTTATAGAAAAACCCTGAATTGGCATCAGATGTGTGAAAATATGGGAATTATACTCCATTCACAATTAATAAATCACAACTCTGGCCTTGGAAATTTGACACATTCCACTCTGTATCGAAGTTATGACGTTTTTCAAAATATGTTTATGTTCCAAGTCAACACTATTTTGCCCTTTCTACATTCTTAGCGTATTTCTCAGAATGTGAATTTATTCGGAAAATGAATGAATTGGAAAAGATGTGATGGACGATAATAATTAACGTTTATATGAATTGATAGAAAGGATTCCTTTTCTAGTTAATTGCATGAAAAGAATAGGAGATCACTGTTGAAATATACTATTTTTCGCCATGGAAGAAAATTGCATTGCTTTCACATAATTTTCATATGCATGCTTGTGAAGATTTAATGTTTATTATCCTCTTGAACTGAAAGTTCAAGACTTGACAACATCAATTGTTGATTCTAATCAAGAATTCATTAAAATAAATCAACCCAAAGATATAAGATGAATTGATGGGTAATTACAAGAACCAAGAATAATGTCCATTTCATTTTGTTGATAACTTTCATAAAATCAATGTTGGGATATAAAACTCGGCTGCGTTTGTTCAAACAACATCTAAAGAATACATTTTTCACCATCCCGACCTTTGAAAGGCGTTTCTTATAGGAGAATTAGGTCTAAGTTCCACCTCATTAGTGAGGTACCTCACTTTTGCAAATCTGCTCAGATATCGCCAAATTTCTTGGAAAACCTGAAAAATATCATCCTAATCGACCTCTCGAGGCTCCATCCGATCCATCTACTGCGATATCTGTCCAAATAACAGCTTTTTCAACAAAATTCCCGTGTACCCCTTCAACCTCGAAATGTAAATATTCGTCCTGGTCTTGAAAATCGTCCTCACGCTCCAAACTGGTGCTAAAAACAATAAACATACGTTAATCTTGGATATTCGACGGGAAACACACCTGCAAATATCGATTAAATACCAAAAATCGGCGAACAATTTGTAAACCTAACAAAATGTGGAATATCTTTGATACTTTTACTTTGATGTGAACAAAGAAACTGGCAACGTCGTTTTGTCATTAACTATATTTTTTGTGGGCGCACTGACTTTTCATCATATGTTCTGTGCTTTTCATCAGGGGCACCAACTCCTGAAAACGAAACCATGACCTCCTATGTGATTAAATAAAAGTTAATGGAGTATACAATCCAAAAATTTTCCTCCAACTGCAAAACAAAAGACTCATTCAAAATGTCCAGTATGTCACAAATTTCGCCCTACATTTCTTCCGCATTATCGCATGGCGAGAGTGAGACAGGTTTTTCCCTGTATGTAAAGAATGCTGAACCCAAGATTGATTACACCTTTTCAGCCCCTTCCTCATCTCCATTATAATTAATGACCATACTGATACCTCCACCCATTATCCTAATCGCCCAAATTCATTTAGCGGCGCTGACCCCACGCTTCCGTCCATAAAAATGCATTAAGATATCATTTACAGAGTGCTCCAAGTAAAACGTCAATATTTCAAGGGAAAACCCTCCGTTTGACGTCCGCAAAGGCCGTTACGTCGCATCGGGAGTATCGTGTTTCCGGGAATGACCACGTTCCTTACTTTAGTATGTGTCAAAAATTTAAAAGAATCCCAGAGGAGGCATTGAAATTTCGAAAGTGTCCGAGGGAGGCCTCCCAAGGTGGTCGTCAGGACGCGCCGTTAACGGAACGCCGCCCCCGACGGCTGATTCTGTATAACTTTCTTGCCCCCAACTTCTTAGATGGTGTATAGATTATCTATATAGGGTGCTTGTGTGGGCGGATTGAGATGTAGGTCTGCGGAAGTTGAGAAGGAAATTCTTGTAAAAAAACTACGATTACGATGCTGGGAAATAGGACTGACTATTTCACTGATTCCATTTTTAGTGAGGAAGTTTCCATAGCAGCTCTCATTTCACATCTATAAAACTTGCAAGCCCGCAAAGCTAACAAGTTGGTTTTCCAGCGATTTGATTTTTGAGTTTTCTCAAATTCTTAGCATCGGAAATGAATACCTACCATAAAAAGAACAAACAACGTTTAGTTGATCTATAATGAATACTGATTTGTCAAATAGCCCAATACGTGCCTGATGTGACCATATTACTGTTAGACACATTTTCTTGTGAAATAGTCTTGCCGAATACCATTCGAGATGAAATTTTAGCTGGTAAAATTTCTCTCTTGTACGAGGATGCATTGATATCTAGTTAGCCTAGACCAGTTCCATGCATAAACAAAATATTGCAATACCATATAAACGAACAATAACTTATTGGAAGTGTCAGTGTAGAGTTCGACGCCGAAAAACTAAAACAGAGTTACGCAAAAAATAAAAAAAAGATGTCCACCGAAATTGTATATAAAAATCTAAAAATTGGAGATTCGAGCCATCATCAAGTAACTGTTTTAAAAGGGTTACGAGGTAAGCAGATTTACGAAGATGTGCTTAATAACCTTGGTGATCAATGTCCTTCGTATGCGACCGTGAAAAATTGGACTGCAAGCTTCAAAATAGGTAAATTTTTCATTGAAGATGATGACCGATCGGGAAGGCCAGTTTCTGTGTCAGTCCCCGAAAATATCGATGCAGTTCATGACATGATTTTATCAGACCGTCGAATTGGGCTAAAACGGATATCTGAAGCATTGAAGATTTCATACGAATGCGTTCATCATATAGTTCACGTCAATTTGGACATGAGAAAAATTTCTGCGAAATGGATCCCCAAATGTTGGAATGTTGACCAAAAGCGTGCAAGGGTAGAAGCATCGCGTTCGATCTGTGCTCGATTTGAAAACGATGTAGACTTCTTAAACCGAATTGTTACTATGGATGAGACTTGGGTACATTTCTACGATCCAGATACAAAGCAACAATGAATGTTGACCAAAAGCAAGAAGAAAAAAATTTTTTTAAGGTCTAGAGACGTTGCTGGTTCGCTGACAAAAATGTATTCAATTAATAGGAGAATATGTTGAGTAATAAGATATTTTGACATTGAAATTTTGTTTGGTTCTATTGTAGGCTAAGAATTTTTCAATATATCCTCGTAATATTCAAGTTTGTTGCTTTTCGGTATTTTCATGCGCTTTCTGATAAAAAGTCAGAAAGTTTTCGAATGAAACAGAAATTATTTTTTTTCATTAAAAATATCCTCAAAAAGCTCTCGGTGAAAGCTACATTTTTCACAATTAGAGTTTTCAGATGCAAGATTATTCTCGAAGTAATATTTGTGAGATGCTCCAAATATTATTTTCTCAGCACTCAATTTTTTGAAAGTATACCCGCACCATACAATCTAAGAATAAACGATCGCAATATATCACAATAGCCGTTCTAATTCAATTATTGGCACATCTAAAACGGCATCCATCGGATGATTAATAGTATTTTAGTGAAATAAATCCTTCATTACCTTCACTATCCGATTCTCCGTATAGTGTCCTCAATGCCCGCGTTAACCAAAACACGCAGGGATTACGATTTTAAGTCAAATAGGGGACATTTTAAACTTCCGAATCGTCATTGACTTACAATGCGTTTTTCGGATCAGATCATAAAAAATGGCATTATTAATAGTTCGCCTTTCAATGATCAGACAATGCAGGTATAGGAATCGCTGAAAAAAGGTCGAGGGGGACCTTCTCGCTCTGATTTTTTTCTCTGAGCGTCCCTTCAATACAAACATAATAGTTATTGAACAAATCGGTGGGATCACAAGTGTCTGAAATATAGGGTTATGTTTAACTTGTTGGGGTTAGTTCTCACGATAAAAATTGTTTACTTTCTATGAGTGGGATTAATGTCTTCTAACGTCTATCGGTACATCTGGACCATCAGTTTGTACCTCTCAAAAATTCATGGAGGAAGGTTAATTTTTCAAGAGCTATAGGAAATCTTCAAAATAACACATACAATTCAGAAAAATGCATGAAATCTTCATTTGAATCGATAGTACGGTCCATAATTTAATGTTTCGAGATTATTTCATGCGAATGTTCACTGCGTCTGCTCCTACAACGAGTAGGAAAACTAATCCGATAGAGGCGCCACAGTGCATTTTATGGAATATTCCATTTAGTAGTCTCCCCTATGAATGAAAGGTACAATGGAGCTCTCTATTCGAAAATCGCTGAACTATGAAATTAGTGAATAAGTAGGTAAAGCAGGAGCTATTTCTCGCTATATAAACTGCTCCACATGGGTTAAATTGCAAAAAAATATAGTTAAAATAAGATTTTTGTGATGAAAATTCATATTAAGATGATTTCAAGTTGCAAATTAATGTTAGCCTCTAGGTCTGCAGCGTATACAGGGTGGTTAAGAAAAATCGAGTAAAATAACGAAATTTTATTCCTAAAGATTTCAAGCATTTTAAGACTATCAATTCAATACAAAGTATGGCCTCCACGGGCATCAATAACAGCTTGACACCTTCTTTGCATACTACACACGAGGTTGTTGAACATTTCTTGAGGAATTTGGTTCCATAAACGGGGTATGATTGTCCACACCCTCATTCTTTGAGAATCTGAAAATCGTCCATATCTGGATTCATCAGTGAAAAGGACACTACGCCATTGATCGTTCCAATTGATATGTTGCTTTGCCCATTCCAGTCTCTGGTTTCGATGGAAACTTGTACCCCATCTGCATTTTGAAGAGTATTCCGTAGCATTCTACACGTAGATGCAGGGTTTCTTCTCGCCGAAACGGTGATGAGACGATCCTGAGCAGGAGTTGTTTTTCGTCGCCCACCAAGCCTTGGTCTTTCCAACACGGAACCTGTCTCCCTGAACCTATTCCAAAGTCGAGATATCACACTTTGGCTGACTTGGAGCCTTTCCGCTACAACAACCTGAGTTAGGCCATCCTATAGCATCCGATAGCCCTATTAGCCTCAGCTTTTCTTAATTTACGTCTTGGCATTTTCAGAAAACTCGTTTCAAATCGAAGTCGTTGATAAACTGACTTCATTTCAAAATAAGAACATTCATGAAGAATATGCAAAGAACCAAACTTTAGAAAACAGGCGACCAGATTGACGAAATGTCTCATTGATTTTTATTGGATCGATTCAAGTTGTTATTGAGTTTCAAATGATTTTACAGCGATTTTCTCGAAGATTACATACTTTTGAAAACGATTGAATACGATATCCCTAACTCATGTGGAGCAGTACATATATTAAATCTTGTCGGTCCATTTTTGAGGTTCGTCTCACCAAAAAAAAGGTCTTCAGCGATACGTTATCAATCCAAGATATCGAATAAAGACTGGTAGAATCCTAACCATCTGTATGCTACAGAAAGGGTGGATTATAAATCAAAATTCCCGGTACAGACGTTTTGATGATACGTCATTGTAAAATCCGCGATTTCTCAATGTCCGCCCCGTTATTGTTGGCAATATTTCACTGGTCCACCATAACGATCCCTTCCGTATGTCTATTTGCATATATACTTGCTTTGAGAAAAATATACCCACTCAGCTTTCCACAAAGTATCACGGCCGCATCACCATGTTGATATATCGATGGCGTAGAAAACATATGTTAAAATCCGAATATAAATGCGAGATTCAAATACCACTTTCCCAGGGATGCGAAGGGTTTATCCAACTCTTTCCTCCTCAAGTTCACTGCCGTTATATGTATCTACCGGGTACTTCACATCTTTTAAGCTTAGGATAAATTGTATTTACAACAGAACTCTGTTTATGCAATACCTATTATCGTTAAAGATACTAGGATATATTGAAAAATTCTTAGCCTACTATAGAACCAAACAAACTTTCAATGTCAAAATATTTTATTACTCACCATATTCTCCTCTTAATTGAATAAATGTTTCTTCTTGCTCTGCAAACCAGTCCTCCACAGCTTTTATCACCTCCTCGTTGGAAGAAAATTTACGACCTTTTAAACTTTTTTTCAGTTGAGGAAAGAGATGATAGTCGGACGCAGCCAAATCTGCTGAATAAGGGGAGTGTTCTAGTAATTCTAACCCTAAATCACGAATTTTCGCATGGCAACATGAGATTTGTGTACTGGGGCGTTGTCCTGTAAAAACAGAATACCTTTGGATAGCTTTCCGCGCTATTCTCTTTAATTTTTTCCCGTAGAGTGTTCAGTAATGTCGAATAGTAATCTTCAATTATTTATCTACCATTATCCAAAAAATCAATCATGATTACTCCATGGGAATCCCAAAAAACTGAAGCAGAACTTTTCCAGCAGATTTTTGGACACGAAACTTCTTAGGTCTTGGAGAACCAGAGTGTCGTCATTCCATCGATTGTTGCTTTGTTTCTGGATCGTTGAAATGTACCCAAGTCTCATCCTTAGTAACAATTCGGTTTAAGAAGTCTACATCGTTTTCAAATCGAGCACAGATCGAACGCGATGCTTCTACCCTTGCACGCTTTTGGTCAACATTCAAACATTTGGGGATCCATTTTGCAGAAATTTCTCTCATGTCCAAATTGACGTGAACTATATGATGAACGCGTTCGTATGAAATCTGCAGTGCTTCAGATATCCGTTCAGCCCAATTCGACGGTCTGAAAAAATCATGTCATGAACTGCTTCGATATTTTCGGGGACTGACACAGAAACTGGCCTTCCCGATCGGTCATCATCTTCAATGGAAAATTTACCTCTTTTGAAGCTTGCAGTCCAATTTTTCACGGTCGCATACGAAGGACATTGATCACCAAGGGTATTAAGCATATCTTCATATCTATTTTCGATTTTACAATTTCGGTGGATATCTTTTTTTTTAATTTATTGCGTGACTCTGCTTTACTTTTTTGACGTCGACTACACTGACACTTCTAATAAGTTATTGTTCGTTGATATGGTATCGCAGTATTTTGTTTATGCATGGAACTGGTCTAGGCTAACTAGATATCAATACATCCTCGTAGATTGACCATATCAGATCATATTTGTGTCTCTGTAAGAATAGCCCTTCTTTGTTTCGTTTGATTCAATCTTTCCAACATTTCCCTAACATAAAATCCTCAATTGCATGTCAGAACATGCGTAGTATTCGCATATCACGACCGGTTTCAGATAAACAAATAAATAGTCAGTTTTGGAGTAAAAATTTAACACCCCGTATCTCGGAAAACGAAGCATTTGCGGACAAAATTATATAGCATGATCTCATTATTTTTGCATGCAGAATCACCTCCTGAAGTTTGTCGCACTTACTCACGAACACCCTGTATGTGAGGACACCTAGAGAATATATGATTTTTATCAAGAATTCGAAACAGTTTTGGCTTCGTGGGTATAAAATTAGCGGTGCGAATTGGGCGAAAGGGCGTTTTAAAATATCGAATAACGGGTCGATCCTTTCTGCGACCTTAAAATAAGGACGTGGAACCGTTACAAACACATTACAAACCTTTTAAAAAATAAAAAACGGCAGACAGATAGACGCATTGTAGGCATATGAAATTTATGACAACCCTTTCAAGTCCGCTGTCGATGTATCGAACATATGCCATCCCAATTTACAATTAGATGGCCCAGGTAGCGGCCTGGAGGGATGTGGGGTCGCAAAAAAGGGTTATGTGTGAAATTGTAGGAAATGGCAAATGGGTCTCGGGATTAATTCGATATTTCCGCTACACTTATTTGCGATTTTTCGGGGTAATTGACAGGTTTATGTGCCGGAAATTCGGAAGGATATGGGGAAATGTATGGGAATCCGAGGTATGGACATTTCCGGGTATTCTTCAAGGAAAGGTAGCGACTACCTGACTGTCTACTTTCGGGGAGATGTTGATTCCCAGGACGTAATTATTTCAGCCTCCTCAAAGTTGAAATTATCAATGATTTATGTTTGGATCAATTTATTGATTTAAATAATCCTGACTTGATGTCAGTTTTGACTACAAATAGAATTTTTTTTTATTCAAGGTAATTCAGAATTCTCATTATCAAATAGTTATTTTTTCTACAAGCGCTTATACGAGATCGATTTCAACACACAGATCAAATGTGAATTGATCATTCTAAATACACATGAATGACGAAAGTCTCTGACAAGTCGTTACCATTGTACTCTCATCGTTGACCTTCGGTCCATAGATACTACAAGCCTATGAAATAAATTTAAACTGTAATAATATTCATAAATTCTTTATTAATTGAAAAGAAAACTAGACTAACAGCACATAAAAATGAATTTTGATAAGGAATCTATGTACATTCTGTTTCTTCCCATTATTATCAATATATTCATTAGAAATATTCAGTTATTAGTTATATTTATTGTAAACGTGCAGTTGGTCGCGTTATGCAAATTTATAGCAGAAGCCATCATATTGGTCGAAGTCAGCTGCTCCTTGGAAGATAATGATTCTGTATTACAGTTTGAAGAGGAAGAAGCAAAACGTTGAATATTTGCCATCATATTGTTCGAAGGCTCTTTGGAAGGTAATGATTCTGTATTACAGTTTGAAGAGGAAGAACCATTCAAATTAAGAATTTTAGTGGACATTTTTTTTTTCTGGTTAATAGATTCTTCCAAGTATCCCTCAGCAACAGCAGTTGACTTCCATCCTCCTAAACGTTTAATATTTGTGATACCTTCTCCACAATTGGCTAGGAAAGTAGCCGAGGAGCGCCTAAAACTGTGTCCTGTGTATAATTCCGGATGTTGTAGGCGTAAGTAAGCTGCAATTTCGGACGGTATTTTTCCTATTGTATTGATTCCGACAGGTTGAATCTTACATTTTCCCCGATTATACTTTATGAAAATTCGGCGATGAGGTATTTCCTTTGGACGTAAATTCATATATTTTCTGTATATGTTCAGAAAATATCCATTATTGGTGTCTTGGGATATAACAAACGATCTTGGTGAATGATTTTTGGAGTCCTTAATATTGACGATGATCAAGTCTCCTTTATCATCTATATCGTCGATGGTGAGTTTTGTAAGTTCCTCTCGTCTGCAGGCACCAGCTAATCCAAAAATTGTTACCAACTTCATCATCAAGTAAATTTCATCAGATGCCTCACTCATGAATTTTGTTATTTCCTCTTCATTAAAAGTTTTGGCCTTTTTTGGACGAAATCCTATATTCTGTCGTTTAATGAAGGCAGTTAATTTATGGAATTTTCCAATATCCAAATCCTGTTTCAGTTTACAAACACTCTTTATCATTGAATATCGGGACCATAATGTGTTTGGTCTCCAAATTTTGGACATTTCCAAAAAATACGCCGAAAACACTTCCTCCTTCCTCGGTTGAACCTTTTTGGAATTACACCAATCAATGAATTCTGAATATTGCTTCTCATATTTTATCTTCGACTTGGCCGGTAACAAATTTAAACTCGCTTCATAAGAAGCTGCTAATATTTCTTCGGGCAGGCCATCATCAGATCCCGAAGTATCCATTTTACCGGAGCGTACTGATTGAATTCGAGTTGATAATATTTATATTTAAACACAATTTCATAATATAATGACAATGTATTCATTCTTATTCACATGCCGTTTCCATAGTAACGTCGTCGGTGGCATAGAGATATATCATTATTCAGTTTATTCTTTAGAAAAAGCGTGCGAGAAAAGCCCTTGCTAATCCATTACCACACGCATTTGCGTGCGGTAATGGAATAGCAGGGGTTTTTCCCACACTGTTTGGCAATGTGACTCTTTACGAATTGAAATACGTGCGGGAAAGAGAATGAAAGTGCACGCTTGTAGAAAAAAGAAATACTAAAATCCTTCTTGAAAAGTATAGTAAGATATATCTACAGGGTGTTTCATTGGTAAATGAACATACGTTAACCTGAGCTAGAGCTACCCTAGGCGAGTCCAAAAAACCGATATATGATAGGTCTAATCAATTCCATAAGCGAGATACAGGGTGAGGGTGGTTTATGTATTCACCAAAAATTTCAATTCCTCATAACTTTTGAACCAACCAGTATAGTCGGTTGATCTTTGTAACGTATGATTCACTTCCACAGGTCGATCGATTTACTTTTGAATTTCCAAAAATTCCAGGTCCGTATTTGAAAAGTATGGGACTTCTTCCAAGCTGAGATTCAATACCCTGTATATTGAAATTTTGGGATTTGATTGAGACATTTGAAAAGAGCAGAAAATTTTCAATGGGGTTCAGTAGATTTCATTGTCCCGCACGACATTTTGTTCAAAGAGAGCTTCAGGGAAAGATCCAATTGAATATTGGATTTCCACAGAATTCTCCGAAATTATGATCAAATTGAATTTTTTGGTCCCACTAATTGCACATTCGCATTTATAGTATCCTGAGGAATCATTTCAAGTTGGAAGAACTAACTTTAGTAGTTGGATTTTACGCAATGAAAGAATGGTCAACAGAATTTCAATTATTGATGAAACCATATTCACGAGGGATGGGGTCTTCAATATGAGGAATTCGCATGAACGGGCTGATGAGAATCCGTATGCGGTCAGGCATACGAAATCCCAATACAAATTTTCAAAAAAACGTATGGTGTGGCGTTTATAAAAATCGATTGATTGGATCACACGTCCTACCAAGCCGAATTACGGGTGATCTTAACTTAGATTTCCTCCAAAATCATCTTCCTGTATGTCCATGCTTGTCAAGATTTAATGTTTATTATCCTCTTGAACCGAAAGTTCAAGACTTGACGACATCAATTGTTGATTCTAATCAAGAATTCATTAAAAAAAATCAACCCAAAGATGTAAGATGAATTGATGGGTAATTACAAGAATCAAGAATAATGTCAATTTTATTTTGTTGATAACTTTCTTAAAATCAATGTTGGGGTATAAAACTCGGCTGCGTTTGTTCAAACAACATCTAAAGGAGACATTTTTCACCATCTCGACCCATGGGCGTAGCCAGCATGGGGCAGGGGGGGCAGCTGCCCCCCCCTGAAAGAAGAAATGAATTAAATTTGCCTTTTCTTTTCATCCCAATATTTCACATTTTGAACGACCTTGGACCATGACCATGGTTTGCCCCCCCCTGTTAAAAATCCTGGCTACGCCCGTGTCTCGACCATTGAAAGGCGTTTCTTATAGGAGAATTAGGTCTAAGTTCCACCTCATTAGTGAGGTACCTAATATACCTTTTGCAAATCTGCTCGGATATCGCCAAATTTCTTGGAAAACGTAAAAAATATCATCCTAATCGACCTCTCGAGGCTCCATCCGATCCGTCTACTGCGATATCTGTCCAAATAACAGCTTTTTCAACGAAATTCCCGTGTACCCCTTTAACCTCGAAATGTAAACATTCGTCCTGTTCTTGAAAATAGTCCTCATGCTCCAAACTGGTGCTAAAAACAATAAACATACGTTAATCTTGGATATTCGACGGAAAACTCAACTGCAAATATCGATTAAATACCAAAAATCTGCGAACAATTTGAACACCTAACAAAATGTGGAATATCTTTGATACGATTACTTTGATGTAAACAAAGAAACTGGCAACGTCGTTTTGTCATTAACGATATTTTCTGTGCGCGTACTGACTTTTCATCATATGTTCTGTGCTTTTCATCAGGAGCACCAATTCCTGAAAACGAAACCATGACCTATGTGATTAAATAAAAGTGAATGGAGTATACAAAAAATTTTCATGTTACATTCAACAAGTTCAGAGTTGATAGGGGGGGAGAGGCAAGACTTTTAACGATGTGTTAAGATCAAATTGATAATATTTCCCATTCAAATGTTCAGGTTTTACGAAAACGATGGTTCAAATTAAAAAATATGCTAACATTCGAAAATCTTCGACCCATTGGGTCGTTTCAGAATGAAATGGAAAATTTAAATTGAATCGATTTTTTCAATCATCCATTTCTTCGATAATATTGATAAATAACCAATTGATACGCTCAGCTTACCAATACTGGCAGATACTTTCGCCATAACCAGCATCCAGTTCAATTAACTTAAGTATGACATATTTCTCGTCTCGGAAAAGGGTCCAAAATAACGGATTTCAATTTCAACCCTTGTTGTAAAACGGACATAAAATTAAAATAAGTGGACCGTATATATGAGTTCGACGGCAGACGATGGACATGGAGGTATAAACTCGAACTCCGATGTCAATATTTTAAAATAAATAACTTTAAGGGAAATCTATCGTCCCTGGGGTCGGAATTATCCGCCTAATCCTTATTTATAACGCTGCACTGTGTGACGGGACCTTAAAATGACCCTATCTGGTGGATCCATTCCAAACAGGGTGAAATGTATGTGGAAGACCGTCGCCAAATTTCATTATTGAAGCTCTGCCGAAAATTTCATTTCTTTGTGAACATCTGTGATATTCACTCGTAGAAAAAAGAGGAAAAGGACCAATGTTAAGTTGTAATTCTATTATTGACAGAATATTACGGGTTTTTGAGTTCTGTACATTCGATGAAAAAAACGGATCACTCTCTGTCACATAAAATTTCCAATTAACAGAAATGATGGGAAATTTCACCAACTTCAAGAGGTCTGATAAACTTGATAATTTGCAAACGTATCAAGAACCGATGGCAATATAATAATTTTCATACATCGGCTTAACATTCGGAACAGGATTGTCAGGATAAAAAATAATTATTTTGAGGAACCCGATCCTCCGCCATTTTGTATCAAAGTCAATAACAGGCTTATACTCCATTCACTTTTATGAAGTGTCCCGGTTTGTCATGAAATTCTGACACATTTCACCGCGTATATTTTAAAAATGTTAGGTTATGGTCATTCCTCTATCAGATACGCCTGCAACGTTGTCGGTTCTGCATACAAATCGTAGTAATTACGCATTGGCGCACCCAGGATTTCGTTATGGGGGGGCTGAACTGAACTGAAGAATTTTTCTTGCTAAATTCAGGGAATTTAATTTGCAAATGAACATACGGTAACCTGAGCTAGAGCTACTCTAGGCGAGCCCAAAAAACCCATATATGATAGGTCAAATCGAATCCATAACCGAGATAGAGGATGGTTTATGTATTCACCAAAAATTTAAATTTCTCATAACTTTTGAACCAACCAGTATAGTCGGTTGATATTTGGAACGTATTATCCACTTTCACATATCGATCGATTTACTTTTGAATTTTCCAAAAATTCCAGATCCGTATTTGAAAAATATGGGACTTCTTCCAAGCTGAGATTCTACACCCTGTATATAAAAATTTTGGGATTTGATTGACATATTTGAAGAGAGCAGAAAATTTTCAATGAGGTTCAGTAGATTTCATTGTCCCGAACGTCATTTTGCTCAAAGAAAGCTTCAGGGAAAGATCCAATTGAATATTGGAATTCCACTAATTCTCAGAAGAATCGTACATTGTAATCAAATTGAATTTTTTTTGTCCCACTAATTGCACATTCGAATTTCATAGTATTCTGAGTAATCATTTCAAGTTATTTCCGGAAAATCATTATTGATTGAGAAGAATTTATTTGAATCAACAAAGATGAAAAAATAAAGAAAGAAACATAAAACTTAAGGTGAATTACAGAAAGTGCTCGAAAGTACCATCATTTTGCGCTATACACATTCTTGCTTTCTTCAAAATATGTCTGATACTTTTTTTATCATGTCTGGATTATTAGAAACGTTTTTTATCCAGGATCTCCTTACTTTCTATTTCAGATGAATATACTGAACATTTCAAATAACCCCGAATGAAATAATCAACAGGATTGAAATCTGGTGATCCAGCTGCCAGGCATGCGGTCCACCTCTGCCAATCCACATATTTCGAAAGTTCTGATCTAAAAATTGCCTGATCATTACTTTGAAATGGGGTGGAGCTCCATCATGCTGAGAATGCATTCCTGCAATGTCCCTAAGAGTGGTGTGGCGTTTATAAAAATCAGATGACAGAGTTTAACATCAACCAAAAGAAGGCTGCTTGATAATGTTTGACGTTTGAAAATGAAAGGAGACAAATTGAAAATGTTGGTATCTTTGGGGGGGGGGCTGCAGCCCCAAATGCCCCCTTGGGTGTGCCACTGTAATTACGTATTTATCAAAATGTTCATTTACTTTGGGAAAATGATGAATTTGAGATTATTATGTGAATTCAATAATTTCAAAGACCTGGCGAATGCTGAAGAAACTTTTTCTCTGTTAAAACTGGAAATATTTCAGGTATATAATAATGGTTGGAAGCAATTATGCTATTTTCTTGTGCGGAAATCCTGGTTGGCCAAGATTTAAGTTCATTTAGTTTTTTTACTTAAAACTGATGCAGGTTGGTACTCGCGAAATGTCGAAAATTCTCAATGCAAATGCTAATTTCTATTTACCATTTTTTATTTTGTAAATCTGGTTAGTTCTTTTAAGATTTGACTGTGTTTTGTAGCACTAATTCATTTTGATAATAGAGTATTTCAAGTTGTGCAAAAAGGTATTTAAATGTCTTCTGTAGGCTTATTTCTTGGAAATGTTGAAAAGTGTGGAATTCCATAAGTTCGTCTGTTCGTTTAAAAGATTTTCTGTCGGGTTATTCGAGTACTTTTATTTTTTTTTCGAATGTATTTCCACAAAGTTGTGGAACTCTTCTGTCTATTATTCTACAGGAAAATTTCAACACTCGATCCTTGATTTCCGTACAAGAAAATAGCATAACTGAATCTGCCTACCATGTATCCATACGTGTAATATTTCCAGTATAAACAGAGAAAAAGGTGTCTTTAACATTCGCCAGATCTTTGAAATTATTGAATTCACATATCATTTCCTCAAATTCATTATTTTCCCAAAGTGAAGAAACATTTTGATAAATACGTAATTAATACGACTTCTATCTAGAAAGGAGAACGTTGCCATTTAATTTGGATTCACATCCATTTTTTTATTTCGAAGGGCACATCCTTAATATTTCAGTAAAGCTTGAAATTCCAATAAAAAAAATGCCATACTTATACTGAAATAGGAGATCACAATATTCCTCGTGTATTATCATTGAAGTGGGGAAGACCAGAATTGGAATGTTTTTTTGAGTCAATGGTGACCTCGATGGTGACTGTTAAATTCTTATTTAGATCGTGAAGATTTCAGGCAGTATATCAAATTTTGTATATTTTTGGAATGGTAACCTCAAGCTGTACTGAAATATACAAAAATCTCCAGTCTCAGAAAACCATTTTAAATGAACTATTGCTCTATAAATAAATATTCATGAGCATTATATCATGAAAATACAGTGCGCGTCAAAATTATGGAACAAATTCATTTTCTCAGAAGAAAAATATTTGGCATCAAAATCCTAAAACAGGTCAATTTTTGTTTCACTTTCACCAAATTTTTATGCATTTTTGAAAGATTTTTGTTGCACCCTGTGCCATCTCTATCAACCGCTTAAATTTTTTGAATAGGGAAAGTGGGTCATGTGGTACTTTTTTGGAAAGGTCTTTGTATCTTTTTCACAGGCGTGCAGAAATTTTCAAGAATTTTTTTTTGAAAAATTAGTTACCTCAAAGAGGTTTTCAGTATGTGCACTTTTTAAAAATTTTTTTTTTGAAAATTTCTGCACGCATGTAAAGAAGATACGAAGACCTTGCCAAAAAAGTACCACATGACCCACTTTTCCTTTTAAGGTTATAGGGTTGATGGGGATGGCAAAGGGTGCAACGAAAATCCTTCAAAAATGCATAAAAATTTGGTAAAAGCGAAACAAAAATTGACCTGGTTCAGGATTTTGTTGCCAAATATTTTTCTTCAGAGAAAATGAATTTATTTCATAATTTTGACGCGCACTGTATACAGATTACAGACCCCATTGAATGATGCATAAAAAAGTGCTTCCAAAATGTCTTCACAATAATGCAGAATTTTCCTTAGCAAAAAAGTAACAGCCACTTCCCAAGAATGCGCAGTTACAAAAAACACCCTCTAACACTGAAACGATGAGACAACGACATTATCCAGGCAACACAAAGATATCCCAGAGAAATCCCTGCGACTTCTTTTTAGGAAGTTGTGACGCCTTTTGTGACTTCTTTGGGAGGTCGCAGGGAGCTCTATATCTCCTCCAAATGTCCGCCACAAAGAGTTCCCAGAGAACTCTTGACGATATCCTACGTGGATATTCTCAAACAAGCCACACTGAGAGTTCGCATACACCTCCCGCGGCGAGGACTTTGAGAACTTCTTATTAACTTCCGCATTGCGAGATGTATAAGATATTCTCAAACAGGTCACATTGCGGGATGTATAAGAAGTTCCTATACAGGTCGTATCGTGAGATGTATAAGAAGTTTCTACACATGCCGCTTTGCACAGGTATATACAGGTCGCATTGCGAAATGTTAATAGAACATCAAAAACTAAATTTGATTTGTCCTATTCCTATGATGAGAATCTGCATATTAGCTATATTATAGAATTGGACTATACAACAAACAGTGTTAAAAGTTATTCATTATTTTCGGCTGCAACAGAAGGTAAACTAAAACAAGTGAATAAATCCTTCAATCTTTATTATCAACAAATTGCAATAAAAAATTTAAAAAAAAATTCAAAACATTACATTTCTTTCTTCCCCTGGGTACAATCTCTCAGCCCATCTTGAGAAAAGACTCCTCTGTTGTCCACCACGTATGCAGTGTTGCCACCCTCCGTACCTACAAGTTCAGAAAAATTGGTAGATTTCGGTAGATTTTTGGAAAAAATAGGTAGATTTCGGTAGATTTTTGGAAAAAGATACCTTTTCTCATATTTTTTGTGTTATTCAAGTTGAAATACCATTTATCCGAAATATTGGGCAAGAAGGTTATTTAACGAATGAAGCAAAATTGAAAATGGATTGCATTTATTTACAAAATTAATGTTCGAAAAACGGATCTTTCGAACAAAAAATGAGTATTCCGACAAAATAAATAGGTATTCAAAAAATTAACAACATTGAAAACAGCAAATATTCTGAAAATAAACGTAAAATGTACATCAAATTGCTTGAAATAAATATAGATTTGTCAACGTATAACTCAACTTATGTATCAAATTATGGTATGCTTAGGAAATCTTCAAAATAATATCGTAAGAGTCATGATTTCCTAGAATATCAGAACATACATTCACTCCACCAAATTTCGGTAGATTTATGTGCTTCTTCGTTAGATCGGTAGATTGACAAGAAAATCAGTAACACTTTTGTAAGGTCAGTGGTTTATACATTAATCAAAACGTGAATAAACATTGTGTCAAGTGCTTTTGGAGCACAAATTGAACAAAGAGGATTTCAACAACAACAACAACATTCTGCATTCATATATCAGCTTGAAACAAAATGAGATATAATTTCAAACAGTTCCCGTGGAATTGCAATACTGGTTTCCATAGGAACTTTTGAACCATGCCTATTGAGAATTATCAATAATTTATTAACTTGAATTTTGGGAATATTCGACTTTACTAACCATTCTTGTAAAATCTGTTGTGAAGTTATTACACTCATCCATATTCTTAATAAAAATAATTATCCTGATCACCAATATATCAAGTAGAAAATCGTTTAATGTGAATTGATCAATTTATTGTTGGTGTTGGTTATTGGTGGTTGAATTACTCGGATAACATAAATGGCTGTAAAAATGGTTACGGTATATGTCCTAATAGGTGAGAAAACTCCAGGATTTAATGAAAATAACACTTACTTGGAGCTCAAATATCCTCATCGAAATTTCACACAATAATGAACCTCGCACAGCACAGTAACACGGATAAACCGGATAAACACAGCTAACTACTCTATCCACAAAGCCCCTCTCGATGTCTTGCCGTCTTGGTAAACTCGCTGTTTATACAAGTTCGACTTGATAGATAAATAGCGCTTGCGTGAACAGATTGACCTTGTCAATCGCATGGTGCGCTCTCCTCTCCAAGTTATCGCATGTATTAGTCCCAAGGATATCGCATGGCGAGGTCTCCAAGATATCGCATGGGCACATCAGTGGGAAATTCGCTTAGTTACATCACATAGAGATCTCTGGGCACTCGCAGTAGGAGTTCCTATAAAAGTCACATTGTAACCTCTCAGAGATATCGCGGAGAAGTCTGTGTTGCCTGATAGTTTATACATAGGACTTTTTCAAATGTGTCCAATCCAGCACACTCTGTACTCTTGGTGGAAAATGTTCATGCAACCCCCCTCCCGCCTGAAAAACTCCCTAGATCCGCTAGTGTTCTAACAATGAATCCAACCAAACCTCTCGCCATCAAACATCGTAATGAAACAATGAAAATACATATTCCCGGGGTTCCCAACCGCATAAAACGATAGCTTTACGATTTGTGGGCAACCGGAAGGACCACTGTCCAAGACGAGACGCCTCCATTTCGAGCAAAACACCCGGACACAAAGCCCGTCCAACTCATCAGTGAGGACGACACGTTTTTGCGTGCCCTATCTCTTGGAGAAGACATAATGCCGGACCCTTTCGCTTGGGGGACGGACGTTATCTCGGTTTATCAACGCAGAAGTGACCCGTCCAACGACTTGCAACGTCTAGGATGGTCCCTTCCATACCGTCGTTATATTTAGCGGTTATCACGTTATTAAGATAAAATTTATTAGGACACTTCACTTCCAGTGGCCTCTCGGGGGCTTTGGCTTGAAATGACGTGGAAATTTCGAATGGCAATAAGTGATGATGAGGATTGTTTCGATAGGAAAACGCCTCGGACCACGATATTCAGCTATACTCCATTCTTTTTTATAATGTATCCCGGTTGGCCATGAAATTCTGACACATTTCACCGTGCATATTTTGAAAATGTTCGGTTATTGTCATTTGCCTGTCAGATGAATGAGCAACGTTGTCCTTTCTACATAGAAGTTGTAGTAATTACGTATTTATCGAAATGTTTATTTACTATTGAGAAAAAATTGAGAAAATATTAGGTGAATTCAATAATTCCAAAGACCTGGCGAATGTTGAAGACACTTTTTTCAGTTTTTCTCTGTTGATATTGGAAATATTTCACTTATATAAACATGGTTGAAAGGTTCAGTTATGCTACCTTCTTGTAGTGAAATCAAGAATCGGGTGCTGAATATTTTACTGAAAAAAAATGGACAGAATAGTCCGTTACTTTGTGATGATTCATTTGAAAATAGAATAAAAGTACGCGAATAACCCGATAGAAACACTTATAAACGAACAATGGAATTCTGCACTTTTCAAAATTCTCGAGAAATAAGCCTGCAGAAGACATTTAAATACTTTTATTTTTCACTTGTACATTATATGTTTATTTTACCTTAGAAACGGTTGCTATAAATACAATCATTATGCCCGTGGGCATTTTAGCGGGCATTATGGATCATAAAGCCCGCTCGTTGTGCGAGAAGCAAAATAAGCTAGAAAGAAATTATTTATTTCGCGGAATTTTAATACTAAAACAACGACAACTCAACAAACGAAAACAAAGTCTTTCTTAATTAAAATTAAAAGTGCAGTTTTCGAATTTTCCGGAAAAATTCTTCAATCGTGAATCTTGGGATGTTTTCGAAACCTGAGGAGCGAAAACTTGACCACAAGTACTTGAAATCGTTCACAAGAGAACCACTAGAGAATTCATGAGAATCTGTTACCGAATTCACAATCATCGTCGATACTTTGTTTTTGGAAAAAATGCTCTGCTCTATGTAACCTTTCGCCACAGATGCACTCTTCCATCTTCCGTGCATTTTTAACGTTTCATATGATGCACCAGCCTCAGTTAAAAGAGTTGCTGAAGTCCGTCGCAAACAATGTCCTGTATATTCATTTGCATTATCCAATTTTAAGTATTTGGCAATCATCGAAGGCACACTTCCTATGGTATTTTTGCCAACAGGTTGGATGGTGCACCGACCATTTCGGAACGTCAGGAGAAATCTAGGATTCTTCACTCCACTGGGTCTCAAGGATATATATTTTCTGACCAGCCCCAAAGCTCCTATTTTTTCTTCCTCTACAATGCTAAATCCTTTTGACATACCGGTTTTAGTTTCGGGTATTTTAACAAGTAAACAGCTACCCTTATCTTCTATATCTTTGATAGACATTTTCACTAATTCATCTCTCCTTAGTCCTCCAAAAACACCCATTATTAGAACTACTTTATGAAGAAGATGAATTTCATCAGGAGCTTCATTGATGAATGTATGAACTTGTTCTGCTGTCAAAACTTTGGATTTCTTCGGAATATATCCTTTAGATTTCATTTTTAAAAACGCTACTAGCCAGGAGAATTGTGAAATATTGATATTTTCATTGACAATCAGTGTAGATTTCAAAATAGAATATTTCGTCCACAATGACGCAGGACGCAGGACAAAATTTTTCAGACTGAAATAAAAAAAAATTACCCACACATGAACAAAATGAAAAATAAAATAGCATACCAATTCTTGAAAGTACGCCAATAACACTGTTTCATCTATAGCAATTATTTCATTTTTCAACTTCCATTGATGGAATGTTTCATAATCCTTGTCGTAGACGAGTCTGGATTTTTCTGGTAATAGATTATTTGCAGCTTTGGCTGCATTTTCAATTATATTATTTGGCAAATTGCTATTCATTTCTGTTATTTCTTTAAATCTTCACAACGAAAACAGTAATGACATTCACTTAATAAAATGATGACAGCAATAACGAACTTCAAAATATTAACAAGTGTCATGGTTACTACTGAAAGTTAAATGGAAAAAAAATCATAGGAGCAATCGAATTTTATTGTGATTAAATGATATATTCGTGAAAAATAAAATCTTGTATGCACCACGAGCGTTATTAGATCCTAACGCCCATCGGGCAACATTCATCCCTCGGGCTGAATGTTTCTCTCCGGGCGTTAGGATCCATATAACGCACTTGGTACATAAATAACTATTTTGCACAACTTGAAATACTCTAGTATGAAAATTAAGTAGTACTGCGAAACCTGGGCCACAGTTAAACCTTAAAAGAACAATGTTAAAAAAGAGTAAATAGAAGTTGGCATTGGCAACGTCTCTGAAAATAATTTGGCAGTTCACGAGTACAAACCTGCGTCAGTTTTGAGTAAAAAATAAAAAAATATTCTACCCGAAACCTGTTGAATATCTTCGTAACTTTACTTAAGGTAAATGGAATTCGACTGGTTTCTGATGTCAATATTGAACATAATAACTCCTTACTGAAGCTGGATAACGTGATACAAGTGATATGATTAGACTAATGGGTGAGCACGACAGGAGTGGATAAATATTATTTCAGACTCCTCACTGTCCCAAGAACTGGAACTTATGCACATACTATTCGATAATATTTACTTGAAAGAGTTTGAATCATCACGACGCACAATTGAAAACTGATGTTGAAATAGAAATTAGGAGAGAGCCAAATTTTCCAAGAATGGAAAAACCGATTTTCGTGGAATGTTAGAATTCTTCGTTTCTTTATAGTAGCTGCTCTCTGACTTATGCCTGAAAATTTCATTGATGACTATACTCTGTTCAAATGTAAGAAGACTAAGAAGGGGCAATATCAACAAGTTTGGCGCAGCGGTAGGAGGGCCTCCGTATAGTTACTTTCCGTCCAGAGTCGAATCGAGGAGATTTCACACAATCGTTCAGTTTTAACTGAGGAGAACAATGATATTATTATACGAATGCAATTCATACAACACATCCAAGTGAAATATAAATTATTTAGACATAACAAGTTTATGGAAGAGTCTTCATTTATACATGTGTTCGAATGAATCAAAATCAATTCTTCTGATAAGGTTCATATCGAAATCGTCAACCGAATCGATTATTTTTAACGACTGGGCTCTCCTCTTAGGTGGCGTCAATGTTTTATTCTCTGAGAATTCTGAATACAGCTGAATCACTCACCCCTGAGGATTTTGAAACAATTCTTACTAAGTCTCTTTTCTTCCAATTCTTTTCGAAAAATGTTCAAAATTATCTCTTTCTCTTCAGCAGAGAAATGCGACCTTTTGGACCTTTTTCGTGGTGGTCCTCACATATCACCCTCAGATGCAGTATCCGTTTCCAAATTCGACATTGTTCTATAAACACTATATACACTTTGTCAGAAGATTTTCCAACACAATACAGTTTTCACAACCAAATCTATAAACACTTTGAACAGCGCAGCTAGACCTTCACAGTAGATCTCTAGGTATTTCAACGAGTCTTTTCAATTGAAAACTTCGATATTTATGCAAATCAAGATGGCTTCCACCCATTAGGGAAAAAGACCCAAATCTGGTGTTACTTTGTCGGAATCTTGCAAGATTCCGACCCAAATCTCTAAAACTCTGGTGTTTCCTGGAATTACCTTGTCGCAATCTTGAGCATCCGAAAAAGAAATTATTTAGTAGATAATAATATAAAAACAAAACAAAATAAAAAAAATTGGGTTCGTCGGATATAAAATGTTTATGACAGTTGCAAATCATAACAGAAATTTTTTCTGAGGAAAAAAGTTCTAATGTGGGAATTGCTGACTCAAATTATTGAATCATTTCTATCCATGATAGGTACTAAAATAGTATCATGATTTCTATCCAGTACCATCCACAGTCCGTTCCGAGTACGATCCTGGCAGCCTATTAGGGCGGCCGAAGAGAGCGTTGTTATGAAAGTTTGACCGATAAGAGCTTTATTGTGCGCAAACCAGACGATTCTCTTTGTTTACAAAGCTCCTTCTCATATTTGAACGGACTATAGAAGCCTAGGCGTTTTGGGAGTTGATTGAAAAAAGAGGTGTTAATACGGACAATTGAATTTGGATTCAGTTGTGGAATAACTAAAATTGATCAAAAATAAGTGATCACTAAATTTTTCCCATTTTTTCTTCTTCTTCTCATCCTGCAGAAAGCAAAGAGTAACAAACAAGGATTTTCTATCAAATATATTGCAGTGAAAGTAAACGAAAATATTCATCTAATTTCCAGATCATAGATTGTTTATGTCTTGAGAAACCTATAGGGGGCCAAGACCATTGGCGATGTCTGTATTGATTAAAAATAACATGATACCGCGATCGAATATGGGAAGTTAAGATTGAAACCTGCATCTTCCCAAACCCTCCCCAAACGTAGGACCTGGGCTTAACGTGGACAATTCCGCACCTAAAGGGTTACCGAGTGCTTTCAAATAATCAGAAATATGGCGATCGGGTAGAAGGCCCAAGCAATGGCGAAAGCAGTTATTTGCCTAAGTCGCTTTAAGCTTGGCGAGCGGACACTTGTGTTTAAGTTACGGGTCTGAAACATATCCCTTAATTAAACAGTTCTGTTTGAACAAGCAGATTAAATGTGACATAGAACTGTAATCGCGCTTATTGTGGTCGGACCCGCTAGTGCGGGGTCAAACTTGAACCTTCCTCAAACTGCTACGATATTCCGAAATCGTCGATATGTAATTCCCTAGAAGTTTGTCATCCCCTAAGACAAGCTCGTCAGGCGAGCACTCAGGATTGGTTTTCTTGTAGGATTGGCATCGTTCGTAGCTGTGATTAAACAAGTCATCAAACTCACTGCTCCCTTTCGATATTTTCAGACGAAATGAACCATTTTAACCAATTGAAATATTAATATCACAATGCTGATAATAAAAACGAAAGACAAACGAGAAAACCAGTTTATAAAGAACCCAAACTGGGCTCATCATTAATGACTATTACTAGTAGAGCCCCAAGGTGTGGTTATCCTTATCGTTAGCTTTCTGCAAATTGGGTGATTTCATAGGCCAAATGTCAAATTTAGATGAATTTTCCTGAATAAATGGAAGAATTATGGAAAATATGAATCCCAAGCTATTTTGCACTAACCTGTCCTCTTTCGATCCGTATATTTACATCACGGTCAGGATATCTGTGAAAAAAGTTTTATCTGATTGAAATTTTTTTTGCGATTTTCGCGAATTTTTAAAAAATACTTGTACATCGCCTAGAGAATCAACATTTTACGCACGTATGAATGGATTATTCCTCTTTTCCACTGTAAAAATGTTTCCTCAATACATCGCAGCTTCGTTGCGATTTTGAGATTCATTTGGACACACATTTTCGAGAGATTTCCTCGAGTCGGCCCACAGAGTTACCATTTTAGTATAATGTAACCCCATTGGCCATGATTTAGGTTTATCAAGTTTTTTTACTCAAAACTGACGCAGGTTTGTACTCGTGAACTGCCAAATTATTTTCAGAGACGTTGCCAATGCCAACTTCTATTTACTCTTTTTTAACATTGTTCTTTTAAGGTTTAACTGTGGCCCAGGTTTCGCAGTACTACTTAATTTTCATACTAGAGTATTTCAAGTTGTGCAAAATAGTTATTTATGTACCAAGTGCGTTATATGGATCCTAACGCCCGGAGAGAAACATTCAGCCCGAGGGATGAATGTTGCCCGATGGGCGTTAGGATCTAATAACGCACTTGGTACATAAATAACTATTTTGCACAACTTGAAATACTCTAGTATGAAAATTAAGTAGTACTGCGAAACCTGGGCCACAGTTAAACCTTAAAAGAACAATGTTAAAAAAGAGTAAATAGAAGTTGGCATTGGCAACGTCTCTGAAAATAATTTGGCAGTTCACGAGTACAAACCTGCGTCAGTTTTGAGTAAAAAAACTTGATAAACCTAAATCATGGCCAATGGGGTTACATTATACTAAAAGGGTAACTCTGTGGGCCGACTCGAGGAAATCTCTCGAAAATGTGTGTCCAAATGAATCTCAAAATCGCAACGAAGCTGCGATGTATTGAGGAAACATTTTTACAGTGGAAAAGAGGAATAATCCATTCATACGTGCGTAAAATGTTGATTCTCTAGGCGATGTACAAGTATTTTTTAAAAATTCGCGAAAATCGCAAAAAAAATTTCAATCAGATAAAACTTTTTTCACAGATATCCTGACCGTGATGTAAATATACGGATCGAAAGAGGACAGGTTAGTGCAAAATAGCTTGGGATTCATATTTTCCATAATTCTTCCATTTATTCAGGAAAATTCATCTAAATTTGACATTTGGCCTATGAAATCACCCAATTTGCAGAAAGCTAACGATAAGGATAACCACACCTTGGGGCTCTACTAGTAATAGTCATTAATGATGAGCCCAGTTTGGGTTCTTTATAAACTGGTTTTCTCGTTTGTCTTTCGTTTTTATTATCAGCATTGTGATATTAATATTTCAATTGGTTAAAATGGTTCATTTCGTCTGAAAATATCGAAAGGGAGCAGTGAGTTTGATGACTTGTTTAATCACAGCTACGAACGATGCCAATCCTACAAGAAAACCAATCCTGAGTGCTCGCCTGACGAGCTTGTCTTAGGGGATGACAAACTTCTAGGGAATTACATATCGACGATTTCGGAATATCGTAGCAGTTTGAGGAAGGTTCAAGTTTGACCCCGCACTAGCGGGTCCGACCACAATAAGCGCGATTACAGTTCTATGTCACATTTAATCTGCTTGTTCAAACAGAACTGTTTAATTAAGGGATATGTTTCAGACCCGTAACTTAAACACAAGTGTCCGCTCGCCAAGCTTAAAGCGACTTAGGCAAATAACTGCTTTCGCCATTGCTTGGGCCTTCTACCCGATCGCCATATTTCTGATTATTTGAAAGCACTCGGTAACCCTTTAGGTGCGGAATTGTCCACGTTAAGCCCAGGTCCTACGTTTGGGGAGGGTTTGGGAAGATGCAGGTTTCAATCTTAACTTCCCATATTCGATCGCGGTATCATGTTATTTTTAATCAATACAGACATCGCCAATGGTCTTGGCCCCCTATAGGTTTCTCAAGACATAAACAATCTATGATCTGGAAATTAGATGAATATTTTCGTTTACTTTCACTGCAATATATTTGATAGAAAATCCTTGTTTGTTACTCTTTGCTTTCTGCAGGATGAGAAGAAGAAGAAAAAATGGGAAAAATTTAGTGATCACTTATTTTTGATCAATTTTAGTTATTCCACAACTGAATCCAAATTCAATTGTCCGTATTAACACCTCTTTTTTCAATCAACTCCCAAAACGCCTAGGCTTCTATAGTCCGTTCAAATATGAGAAGGAGCTTTGTAAACAAAGAGAATCGTCTGGTTTGCGCACAATAAAGCTCTTATCGGTCAAACTTTCATAACAACGCTCTCTTCGGCCGCCCTAATAGGCTGCCAGGATCGTACTCGGAACGGACTGTGGATGGTACTGGATAGAAATCATGATACTATTTTAGTACCTATCATGGATAGAAATGATTCAATAATTTGAGTCAGCAATTCCCACATTAGAACTTTTTTCCTCAGAAAAAATTTCTGTTATGATTTGCAACTGTCATAAACATTTTATATCCGACGAACCCAATTTTTTTTATTTTGTTTTGTTTTTATATTATTATCTACTAAATAATTTCTTTTTCGGATGCTCAAGATTGCGACAAGGTAATTCCAGGAAACACCAGAGTTTTAGAGATTTGGGTCGGAATCTTGCAAGATTCCGACAAAGTAACACCAGATTTGGGTCTTTTTCCCTAATGGGTGGAAGCCATCTTGATTTGCATAAATATCGAAGTTTTCAATTGAAAAGACTCGTTGAAATACCTAGAGATCTACTGTGAAGGTCTAGCTGCGCTGTTCAAAGTGTTTATAGATTTGGTTGTGAAAACTGTATTGTGTTGGAAAATCTTCTGACAAAGTGTATATAGTGTTTATAGAACAATGTCGAATTTGGAAACGGATACTGCATCTGAGGGTGATATGTGAGGACCACCACGAAAAAGGTCCAAAAGGTCGCATTTCTCTGCTGAAGAGAAAGAGATAATTTTGAACATTTTTCGAAAAGAATTGGAAGAAAAGAGACTTAGTAAGAATTGTTTCAAAATCCTCAGGGGTGAGTGATTCAGCTGTATTCAGAATTCTCAGAGAATAAAACATTGACGCCACCTAAGAGGAGAGCCCAGTCGTTAAAAATAATCGATTCGGTTGACGATTTCGATATGAACCTTATCAGAAGAATTGATTTTGATTCATTCGAACACATGTATAAATGAAGACTCTTCCATAAACTTGTTATGTCTAAATAATTTATATTTCACTTGGATGTGTTGTATGAATTGCATTCGTATAATAATATCATTGTTCTCCTCAGTTAAAACTGAACGATTGTGTGAAATCTCCTCGATTCGACTCTGGACGGAAAGTAACTATACGGAGGCCCTCCTACCGCTGCGCCAAACTTGTTGATATTGCCCCTTCTTAGTCTTCTTACATTTGAACAGAGTATAGTCATCAATGAAATTTTCAGGCATAAGTCAGAGAGCAGCTACTATAAAGAAACGAAGAATTCTAACATTCCACGAAAATCGGTTTTTCCATTCTTGGAAAATTTGGCTCTCTCCTAATTTCTATTTCAACATCAGTTTTCAATTGTGCGTCGTGATGATTCAAACTCTTTCAAGTAAATATTATCGAATAGTATGTGCATAAGTTCCAGTTCTTGGGACAGTGAGGAGTCTGAAATAATATTTATCCACTCCTGTCGTGCTCACCCATTAGTCTAATCATATCACTTGTATCACGTTATCCAGCTTCAGTAAGGAGTTATTATGTTCAATATTGACATCAGAAACCAGTCGAATTCCATTTACCTTAAGTAAAGTTACGAAGATATTCAACAGGTTTCGGGTAGAATATTTTTTTCGATCAAAAAAAAAAGGGTGTATTCGATATATTCAAAATTTTTTTCACGGGAAATTTTTAGAAAATCTAGTCGAGGGTTTTTAACAACTTCTACATTGCATCCAGAACTTCTAAGAATTCCTTAAAAACTATCACACTCAACATAATATATTCCTCAAATTACATTCAGCAGGTTCCCCCGATTTCGTTTACACTACTTTATACAGATCTTGGCGGTTCAGAAAAATAAAGGTGTTCGAAAATACTCCACATTGTGTTACTGAAATTGGCCGTCTATGGAGCAAGATTTCAGTGCCTGGGCTCTCAAAGATCCGCTGAAGGATTTTGTTCAAAGATGAAACCCATTCCTGACCCTGTATATATTTGAAAATGGACCTCTGAACTACCATCTACAGCTATGAAGACGTTGAGTCCTACAGAAATTCAGAAAACAGAAAAAATTAATTATACAGGGTGTTTCAGAATCAGGGACCGTGAATATGACATAAAGTTCCTATGGACTATAGGTCCCTGACGCACTGTATCTGAGATACGGGGTGTTGAAATTAAAAAAAAAAATTGGTTTTATGAAATTATTTTCTACACCGTAAGTAAACGATTTTTTTTTTGAGTTTTGGTAGGTTATGATTACGCATTAAGACACATTTTTTCCTACACAAAATGATGTTCAATTTTCACCAGTGGCATCCGTACAGAAATCAATCCGAATAAATTCGGTGAAAAAATTGGTACGCCAATGATTTTTCTCCAATTTTAAATTATTTCCGTAATTGCCACATAATTTACAATAAGAATGGTTTCTTGAGTTTTTTACTTGCGACGAATACTTTCTGAGAAAAAAAAATAAAATGGAATTTCATCATGTGTTTTATTGCGTACTCATATCCTACAAAAATCGTGTACGGTGCCGAAAATAATTTCGAAACACATTTTTTTTATTTTCAACACCCCGTATCTCAGAAACAACGCGTCAGATAGCCATAGTCCAGAGGAACTTTATATCATAAAATCATCTGAAGATTAAGACCCCAGAAACTTATTATGAAAATGAGTACGCATTTTTTAAACACATGATGAAATTGCATTTTATTTTTATTTCTCAGAAAGTATTCGTCGCAGGTGAAAAACTCAAGAAATCATTCTTATTGTAAATTATGTGGTAATTACGAAAATAATTTAAAATTAGAGAAAAATCATTGGCGTACCAATTTTTTCACCGGACCATAAACCACACCAAACAGTCACACGTGGAGAATAGAGAATCTATCAATACTTCTTGGTTGGGTTTTCCGAGCCCCAGATGCGACAACTTTGCTGGTTTACGTAGCCACCGAGGTGGAAATGGGCCTCATCAGCAAAGACACGCCGTTGTTGATGATCGGCCGGCTTGAGTTCTTGTGTTAAATAAATGATAAGCCTCAAAATCCAAATTTTTATGCAGAATACGGTGTGATGACGTTTGGAATTAGGCATTCCAAAGAACGACGAGGAATGTACAAAACTGGGTTGTCTTCCACACTTTCGGCTACAGCAGCTATATTCTCGGCTGTTCTTTAGCGACGTGCACGGGTTTTATTCTTCACATCACAAACTTGTGCCAACAGCTCAAATTTTTCCACCAATTTCTGTATTGCTGTTCGACAAGGTGCTTCATGACGACACAAAAATGTTCCAGTTTTACGAACCGTCTCTGCCAAATTTCAATAATTTCAATGCGTTGTTGAAGCGTGTATCTTTCCATTTTTATTTATGGCATAGTTTCTTATTTTAGATGCCAAAAAATTACAGCTTCAAAAGTGACATATACTGAAAAAGCGGGCTATCAAAATAACACCTCTTATTGGAAAACCCTTTATACAACTTGAAATACTTGAATGTGACATAAAGTGCGCTATACTATAGTATGCCCCGAAGGATTTGAATGTAAAACATCAAAAATTTCTTTGTATAAATGAAAATTGTGAGTATTTTGAATAGAATAAACTACAAATCGCAGACAAACTATAGTATTCTACTCGCTGATCCAGTACAAAAATAACCTATTATTTATCATTCAAAAAAGGGTTCAATATCTCCTAGTTCCTCCAAAATGCTTTTCTCCATATCAGGACAATAATTCAATGAGCTTGAAGTCCGTCTAGATTGAGCTCAGTCCGCATAGTCTGGACTCCGTATAGAAAAGCCATAAATATCCGATTCGATACCATAAAAAGTTTCCGTATACAAACCCCTCTCATCCTATAAAGATCAGCTCCGGGATCAATACCAGAGAGCCAATGGAGCCATTTTGTGTGTGTCAGGTAGGAAAACAACAAAAAGCGTCGAAATTACCGAGGGTCGAATGGACCAATGTCCAGAGGGGGAACAGCAAATCCCACCCGCCTCTAGGGTACTTCAAAACAACTGCTGTCGACCGTGGAGGACGAGGGTGTCTCAAATCATCGGACCAAACAAGGTTGACCGGAGTGAAACTGAATAAATATATTAGCAAGGGACTTCAAACGGGGAATCTGGGATTGGAGACGGAGAAATGTTGGGACTTTTCATCCATGAAGTTTTCCTCGAAGGCAGAAAGTTATTTTCTGCTTTTTATTTGTACGAAGGATATGGCAACGGTTCTGTAGATTTCACAGAAATGCAGCTTCTTGAGAATGCAGGATGAACCGTCAATTATTGACGACCGTTGCAGAAATTCGGATTTAATTGAAGAAAAAAAAATAGTACCTACTAATAACTTCTAAAAGTTTCTAATAACAATGATAAAAATAAGTAATTAGTCATTATGGGGCTTCATTTTCTGTAGTACGACTTCTCAGTGAAAAGAACTAACTACATATTTATTAAATTGAATTACGAGGATATATTGAAAAATTCTTAGCCTACTATAGAACCAAACAAAATTTCAATGTCAAAATATTTTATTGGTCAACATATTCTCCTCTTAATTGAATGAATTTATTACGGCGAACCTGCAGCGTCTCTAGACCTTTCAAAAAAATGTTTCTTTTTGCTCTGCAAACCAGTCCTCCACAGCTCTTATTACCTCCTCGTAGGCTCGTTGGAAGAAAATTTACGACCTTTTAAACTTTTTTTCAGTTGAGGAAAGAGATGATAGTCGGACGGAGCCAAAACTGGTGAATAAGGAGGGTGTTATAGTAATGCTTACCCTAAATCACGAATTTTTTGCATGGCAACATGAGATTTGTGGGGCGTTTTCCTGTAAAAACAAAATACCTTCAGATAGCTTTCCGCGTCTTTTCTCTTTAATTTTTTCCCGTAGAGTGGTCAGTAATGTCGAATAGTAATCTCCAGTTATTGTTCTACCCCTATCCAAAAAATCAAGCAAGAACCTTTCCAGCAGATTTTTGGACACGAAACTTCTTAGGTCTTGAAGAACCAGAGTGTCGCTATTTCATCGATTGTTGCTTTGTTTCTGGATTGTAGAAATGTACCGATCACTCATTCACACTAACAATTCGGTTTAAGAAGTCTACATCGAGCACAGATCGAGCGCGAAGCTTCTACCCTTGCACGCTTTTGGGCAACATTCAAGCATTTGGGGATCCATTTTGCAGAAATTTTTCTCATGTCCAAATTGACGTGAACTACAGGGTCTTTCACGAGGAACCTCACCCATATTTATACGGGAAACTCTGCAAACTAGTCCTCCACAGCTTTTATTACCTCCTCGTTGGAAGAAAATTTACGACCTTTTGAACTTTTTTCAGTTGAGGAAAGAGACGAAGCCAAATCTGGTGAATAAGGGGGGTGTTCTAGTATTTCTAACCCTAAATCACGAATTTCTTTGCATGGCAAAGGTTATTGTTCTACCCTTATCCAAAAAATCAACTGTTTCAGCAGATTTTTGGACACGAAACTTTTTAGGTCTTGGAGAACCAGAGTGTCGCCATACCATCGATTGTTGCTTTGTTTCTGGATCGTATAGAAATGTACCCAAGTCTCATCCATAGTAACAATTCGGTTTGAGAAATCTACATCGTTTTCAAATCGAGCACAGATCGAACGCGATGCTTCTACCCTTGCACGCTTTTGGTCAACATTCAAACATTGGGGGATCCATTTTGCAGAAATTTTTCTCATGTCCAAATTGACGTGAACTATATGATGAACGCGTTCGTATGAAATCTTCAGTGCTTCAGATATCCGTTTTAGCCCAATTCGACGGTCTGATAAAATCATGTCATGAACTGCATCGATATTTTCGGGGACTGACACAGAAACTGGCCCTCCCGATCGGTCATCATCTACAATGGAAAATTTACCTCTTTTGAAGCTTGCAGTCCATTTTTTCACTGTCGCATACGAAGGACATTGATCACCAAGGGTATTAAGCATATCTTCGTAAATCTGCTTACCTCTTAACCCTTTTAAATACAGGTACTTGATGATGGCTCGATACTCCAATTTTTCAATTTCGTTGGACATATTTTTTTTTATTTATCGCGTAACTGTGGTTTACTTTTCTGACGTCGAACTCTACACTGATACTTCTCTAATAAGTTATTGTTCGTTGAAATGGTATCGCAATATTTTGTTTATGCATGGAACTGGTCTAGGCTAACTAGATATCAATACATACATCCTCGTATCTATTCATGCATGTCCAAATTTCAGTTGACATGTCATCCTGTATATCAAGGGCTAGTAGAATGCGCGAGGAGTAGGATTTCCTACCTTGGTAAATACTGAATACCCTCAATAATACCAGTTTGAGTACCTAACTCTACCTTAAAAAATGAAATGACTAATTTTCAAAATAATAATAATACATATATAATTTTTCGTTCAATGAATAAATAAATTAATATATGAAATAATTGATCGATAATTAGTTAATTCATAATAACTGTTTTCTCAATTTGGTTTTTGAAAACAACCTATTTCAAATGAGGTTGAGTAAGGATGAAACATTTTTTCAATTCAAAAATTGAATAATTGGCAGAAAACCAAAATTGGATTTGAACTAATGCTTTGTTCTATGGAAGCAGAATATTCATCTTGTGAACTAAATTAATGAAAATCCAAATTATTATAATTCCATCTGCTAAGAATTGGTGGCTTTTATAACATCAGTGACTTTGAATAAAGCAAGATTAAATGAATGGAAACATTATAATTCAGTTGATTAAATTAGTTTTACTGATGCCCACTTGCACCGTTTTATGCCTAGGACAGACTTTGTTAAGGAGTGCCTTAACTTTAAGTTGGTCTTATCCTCGCCTTTGCGCATCATAGCTTGCACCGCACTCTCACTACCAACGACTCAGTAAAGCACGTGTTAAGGAATGGTGAATCTGGCAACATGGCTAAGTTTGATGATTTTGTCGGTTTCTGTACAATTTTCTACCTGAGAAGAGAATTGCTATAGCAGATTTGACAGAGAAATTATTGAAGAATGAAGTGGAGTAGCAAAAGAAGCAACCGGCATTGAAGGATGAAGCGTTGCAAGTTGCAGTCAGATATTGAGATCTATTTTCAACAACCTCGATAAAATATTTTCAACATTTGTTTTGTGTGATGGTTTTCTGATCACAATATAATTTTGAAAAATTCATTGTATAAGTTTACATGAATTCGGTAATAATAATTTATTTTATTTATTTGTAAAACTCGAGAGTAATTTAATTTTCGTGTTGGTTATGTGGAGAAAAGAGAAAAATTCAATTCAGTTCATGCGATCACACAGAATTTTGAATAATGCGCTTTCATTGGCATCTTTTTTTTTTTAAAGAATGTGAAATATCCCAAAAAAGAGCAGTTCAAGTATGGGACATACATTGTAAGAAGTGTAGACATTTCAAAAACAAATTTCATGAAAGAGAAAAATATAGGGTCTTCCATTTGACGCACCCTGTATATGAAAAATCATTTTTATTTTGTTGATTCTTGTCAACCTTATAACCATACTATTTTAGCCGTACGCCTTGCTGACATACACTATATGTCGTAGATTTCATTGAACCTATTTATTATATGTGGTATTGAATACCACAATCACAACAACAAACACAAACAGTTTCTACTCCTTGACAAATAACTCGTTGATACGGCAAAAACTGACAGAGAAGTTCTTTTTTGGGGTTATGAATCCTCAAGACGGCCCTAAGTCTTCCTTAAGGACCTTAAGCCATGAAATATCACGGCTTAAAATAAGAAGGACTTTACCTGCACTTAACATGTGGTGCAAGAGAATCTGTGTCTCAAACCCTACTTACATTTAAAGACGTCCTTAAGGCTGTACATCACCTTCTTTGTGCCTATACTTTTTCAATGCTAATTGAAATCAAGGATAACTCATGAACAGTTTATCGGATTTCATTCAAATTTTGAGGGAGCATTTACACGAGCATTCCCTAGGTGCGACCTCTAGAAGTTTTTTGAAATGATTCATAATTTTTCGCTGATTACACTTTGAAAATTGAAAAACTCTTCAGAAGCAAATATCTCCTCAAGGAAATATTTTATCGAAAAAAAAATTGACGTTTGACAACGGTATTTCATTGAACTTTGAAATGATCAAACATTTTTTTATCAATTTTCTCAAATTTTCGAGTTATTCTCGTTCTAGTATTTAAATAATTGTATTTGACCCGCCTCCCAATGGTTGACACCTTTTTACTGCAGATGGGCCAATAGATTCTTGTCCTTCATTTATGATCATTTATGAGCCCAGGTATGATTGACACTTTTATGACCTTCCGATTTGAGGTCTCTCTGATTGGATGGAATCTTGAGATTACCATTTTTAGTAGTTAAAATGGAGGAAAAGAGAGAATTCAAATATTTTCAGCTTATCGGTTTCAATGAAAAGTTTGAAATAACAAAGTGATCTTCCGGTCTCAATTTTAGAGAAAATTAATTGAGTGGAAACCGCAACCTTATGGTTCAACCGTTTTCGGGCTATAAGAGAAAATTGGAATATGGAGTGAAATGAAAATTTCTCATAATTTATGTATTGCAGGTGCTATAAAAATAAAACAACAATATTGTTAAGGTTTTTTCATATGTTAAACCACTATAGAGATGGAATTTTGACGGCAAAATTTCTCGATTGTAATAGGAAAGTTTGCTGCTCGGAAATTTCGTGAATGACGTTTGTATCAAATTCACGAGTGATTTTGGAAAAAATATCATAAGCGAAATTTCCGAAAAGCAACAATCATGAATATTACAAGAGAGAAATTTTACCTGCTTAAATTTCATCTCGAGTGGTATTCGGCATGACTATTCCACGAGAAAATACGGTAATATGTTCACATTTGACGCGTATTGCGCTATTTGGCAAATTAGAATTCATCATATAGTGCGTTCCACTTGGCGCTCACAACGATCAAAACGCTCCTTTGGCCGTTCCACATGGCGACTACGGTCGTTGTAGTCGCGGCGAATACGTCACTCATGACGTCATTGTTTTCGCCCACGCCAAGCTCACAACGACCCATCCCAAGACTTGCGGGTCTTTGCGGTCATTCGAGGAGTGGGGATGATAATTTGGTCACGGTCTGCTAAAGACTGATGTAGCAGGCCAATGCCAATTTAGCCCGTTCCACTTGAATGTTTGATTGCAACGATCGCGAGCATGTGGAATGGGATAAACAGCGGTCGTGAGCGTGAGCATTGTGAGCGCCAAGTGGAACGCACTAATTGATTGACTAAACCACTAAACGTTATTTGTTTTCTCTATGATATTAATTTCAGAAGCTATCTATGAATTGGAGAAACGTCAAAAATTTTATCGCTGAAAAACCAACATTATGGTTTTGCCGGTTTGAAAGTTTCATCGGGATGAAACGATCGTTGCTACGGAAACTTCCTCACTAACAATGAAAAGAGTGGAATAGTCATTAGAATAAATTTGATGTTAGAATTTTTTTTTAATACAATTATTTTCGAATTTATAATATGGCCGACGGGAACCAGACTTGTCTAGCTAACAAAGCTACAAAAATCATGAAACTATAAACTACTATATAGTATTGCAGTTTGATGCTGGGATTCCCAACTTTTGCAAAGTGTTCAATTTGAACGTTTATTATTTCTAGCTTTCCTCAAGTTATACAACTGGATGCACCTCCAGTCAGAAATATTCTACCTGAACAGCTGGAGTCCTTTTGTTCAGAGTTCATACAGTACCCCGTGCACCAACCTCAGCTAGGGACTTTTTGTTTCAATATGTATTGCATTATTTCAGCTCCCTCAATCCAAATAATATATTTTAAAAAACAAAAATTTTTTATTTCTCATGTTTGATATGCCCAGGAAAAATGTTTTGGTGGAATGGAAATTTCATATGCTTCTTCAACTGATTAGATTAGTCCGAATAAATTTTTTTGTCATGTAGTATCACGCACATCCACATAAATAATTAGTCCGGTCAATTTAGACATTCAAGGTTACATTAATTCCCAACTAGCTGAAAGTTGGTGCAATTGTTAAAAACCTAATTATGAATGAAATTTGAAAGTTTTCCATTATTCCGCTGTACGGAAATATTTCAGTCAAGGTCAAAGGTCAAGAATGCGCTTTTCAGCAAAAAGGCAAGTTTTATCATAAAATTATTCGAGACAAAATTGTAGAACATATAATTATCTATAAAATATGTATCAACTTTTTTTTCCTAAGAGCCACCGTTTTTGAGATATACCGGTTCAAAAAGTTATGAAAGTTGTAATCGTCATAATATGCATTTTGGGCCATGAGTTTATTCATCATACTATACTTATTTTTCAGTGTACCCCCAGATAGCTCGATACATAATTTTGACTCTCCCTGTATACGTGGCCAAATCATGCATATTATGACGATTACAACTTTCATAATTTTTTGAACCATTATATCTCAAAAACGGTGACTCTTAGGAACAAAATATTGATACACTTTTTATAGATAATTATATGTTCTACAATTTTTGTCTGGTGTAGTTTCAACATAAAACTTGCCTTTTTGCAAAAAATCGTGAAAAACGCATTTTTTGGCCTTTGACCTTGAATAAAATTCTTCCATACAGGGAACTTTCATATATTATTCATAATTATGTTTTGAACAATTTCACCAACTTTCAGCTTGTAGGGAATTTATGTAAGTTCACCCTTGTTATTTGGTCTCAATTGGCCGGTCTAAATAGAATGAACTCTGTATTTACCATTCTCTTCGAAACCCACAAAATATCCAGAAACACAAATTTATGTTCCGTTTCGTTTCGATCCTACCGAACGACGACAGTACCTAGAAAGTTTATTAGGGTATTACGGGTCATAAATACCCTACAGACCTTCCTATTCCCTACAATGGGCGTGCCTGTTTTCAGTTCCTTGCATATTTCGCTTGGTGACATCTAGCGGAATTCGAGTTTCGCCACAAGGTGGTGTACAGCCTTAAGGCAGGCTTAGATTTGACGGTGCAAGTGGGCATGAGTATTATGTATTCGCAATAATTTTATAATACATTTTACGAACTTTATTGTCACATTTCTCAAATGTTCTTGTAGTTACTAAATAAAAACAAATAAAAGTTTCTCCATTGATTCTCACAATTCTTGACAACAATTTTGATTGAAATTCCACCGAAGAAAAGGAATTAACTGAATAATGTTTATTTCTCAGGGAAATAATTCAGGATATAATCTGGCTGTATACCACTCTATACCTGAATAGTCAAATCGATAAATAAAAATAATTGTTTGTTGATATTCCTGTTTTCAAATACATAGTTTTATATCGTCTCGAAATTTCGTATAGCCAATACCGAAAAACAATTGATAAAAAATGTTATCAGAGAGTTCGAATTCATAAATTCATAAGAAAATAAAACAATACAGACATTAATAGATCTAATTTTTCATTACAATGATTCAGATTTTGGTGTGGACAACCCTCAGAACTTTAGAGAAAAATAGTTTTTTGGGCAATGATTATAAAAAAATTTAGTGAATTTAACCATATTTATTGGACAAAATTCATGTGATTATATGAGTATCTATTCAATCAATAGAAGCCAACTCAATGAAAGTAGTTCGAAAAAGGCTATTTACTATTTGGATGAATAATGATTATCAAATCAAAATAATGAAAATTGAGTAACAGCAGAGAAAATCGAAATCTTTTCGTGGATTCATTATATCATTCAGCTGATAATAGTTCAAAAATAAAAGGGAAAATATTATCATTAATATAACAATACAAAAACAGAAATGACACTTACCCAAATATTGAAACGGATTTGACAAAATAGCAAAATAGAAAAAGAAATTATCGTAGATTTCACAAAACGAAAAACATTAAAAAATGTATCAATATCCTCGAAAATTATTGACAAACACAAGAAGGATATAAAATATAGTTAGCTAATGAACAAGAGCAAGAAGAGTTCAAACCTCTGACGACGAAATGGGATAAGTAATTTTGCTCAAAGATAATAATTATCACCACAAGTTATAATAGCATTTTCACTATAATTTATTTATATCTTTAGTTACCGACAACATCTTCTCACCCTGTACACGAACTAGCCAACCTGTATTTCACGAAGATCTTCAGTGAAAATCATCTGAATCAGCTGAATTCAACCCACGCCGGCTGAGTCATTTGCCTAAATAAACACACCGAAGGGTTTACCTTTCATCCCCATTATCCCTATACCTTCAAGCACCGGTTTTTTAATTTGGAAAGGGTGGAGCGATATGACCATCCTCTGACGCTACGTTGCAAAAAACCGGCTCGTTTTTCATTTTTTTTACGAAGGGGTTGAAAAAACGTCAGGGGTGAATTTGTCTGTCGCCGCAGGTCTGGGGGTTGAATGCTTCGTGAAGTGACGGAGAGGCAGCGCTGCCTAGGGAGCAGTAGTGAAAGTTATTCGTGGGGTTCCGGTGGATGTTGTTTGGTCTAGGATAGGTAACGTTGGGGTTCTGTAATTTGGTGTTGTCATTTGCACCCCAGCGTTGGACTAGCTGTAAAGGGGCGCACACACAATAGATTTGTATTTTATAGGTGGATATAAGTCTTTATAACTCTCTACTGAGAATTTCTTTTGGATTAGCAAAGTATATGCAATATTGATGAAATTGACCTCAGAAAATACTTCTTTACGTCAATTTTCTTGATTATAACTTTTTTACAATTTGTGAAAAGTTGTTCGATTTCCAAAATCAAATTTAACTATGAAACTTGATTTGTTCGGGAATATTAACATTTGCTTATGAGTGAAGACCTTCAATCTGTCCTAAATTGCTTTAGATTCTTCTGGAAACGTAAACATTTCTTTGTTTTAATCTTATTTACCTTCAGTTTTTCATTTCAACTTAATAAGGTGGGAATGTAAGTATATTCTTTCCAATCCCTCTTGAACCTCACAAGAATACTTATAATGAATCATCAACATTAATTGGGTCAATACTATGGTCAGGCTTCAAAGATTCAAACTTCGGCTCTGAGGATGTGCTCGTCCCTTGTCTACCACTCAACAAAACGAGCCCTTTCAGAACTTCAGAGGTCACAGTCTGTATTAGAATAAAGGACGGCAAATTGGAAAGTTTATGCACAAATTTCCCTTGCCCTTTCCCATCCTATAACTTGAGGTATACTTTGATGCCCAGTCCACTAAAACTTAAACTAGACATTGTGAATTCAAACTTAATTCCAACTCGGGAGCCAATTACTGATTTTAATTGAATTGTGAGTTCAGTAAGAGGGTCCCTTGGGACCGGGAAAAGTTGGAAAATAAAGCCCACACATGTATGAAACTTGCGGAGGGGTTTCCTCCATTTATTTTTTCGGATTTTACTAATTGCAAAATGTTCTTTTTTATCTATTTTCAATTTCATACTTTCTCAAAAAATCATTATTGAAAAAAGTACATACCATGATTTGGGAATTCCAGTGACCTGCACCGAATATTTTCTATTAATTTGTTACTCAATTTTGAAATAGCCAGAGGAGCAAATAAATAGAGAATTTCGCAAATTTAGGGATATACAGGGTGACTGGTGACGTAAGGGACAACGGCTAAGTGGAGATAGAGGACCTCAAACTGAATGAGAATTTGGGTTTCAAATTCCCATAAGGGTATTCGTTTCGGAGATATAGGATAGGGTGATTTATGAAAAAATTCTAAATCTATGAACTTCCATATCTTCTTTAATATGATATGTTTTTCGCTGATATTTTACATGTTTGTTCATACAGGTATTCTCTGTCCGCATAAGAAAAAAAATTGAAAAAATTGCTGGCCCGTATTCAAAAATTTCAATTTACATGTCAAGTGAGAAATATCACACGGTATATGAGATAAAATAAAATCAAATAGAAATTTGGAAAGAGGGAAAAAAACTGATGAAATATCTGTTTTTTGTTTGAATGGCACAAATTTTTTTTCGTTTCTATGATATGTTGAAGTAAGAATATTACAATATTTTTATATTCAAATCATGAAAATTAGTACTACTGATAGAAAAAACCTTGAATTCGAGGCGCTAGAATGAGCCTGGCATCAAAATATTCCTTCAAATCTTGAAATCTTGCGACTTTTTCTATTTTTGTGTTTGAGTATCCAACTCTTTCATCACCCCATCTACAACAAATTTTATTTTGAAATTTTATATGGCATCGAAATATTAATTGATAAAAATAGATTTCAAGATTTGAAGGAATATTTTGATGCCAGGCTCATTCTAGCGCCTCGAATTCAAGGTTTTTTTTATCAGTAGTACTAATTTTCATGATTTGAATATAAAAATATTGTAATATTCTTACTTCAACATATCATAGAAACGAAAGAAAATTTGTGCCATTCAAACAAAAAACAGATATTTCATCAGTTTTTTTCCCTCTTTCCAAATTTCTATTTGATTTTATTTTATCTCATATACCGTGTGATATTTCTGACTTGACATGTAAATTGAAATTTTTGAGTACGGGCCAGCAATTTTTTCAATTTTTTCTTTCTTATGCTGACAGAGAATGCCTGCATAAACAAACATGTAAAATATCAGCGAAAAACATGTAAAAATGAACAGTATCATTTTATTTAAGAAACCACATTCTATTTCCTTTTCTATGTTTCATTTAATTTTAACTTAGAGAATGCATTGTTTTGTCAATTGTTTATTAACGTCATTTTAGATTTCAAATATTGTAAATTGAGACCTTAAGAAATAGCATTGTTTTTGATTTCTTTCAGGTTCGTAAGTTATTCCTTTTAGTTAGAAGAGTTTGTTTGTATTATTTTCAACTAAAGAAAATAAATCTTTCAGATTGAGACATCAAATCATCTATTTCTTTGAATAGAAAATAAGGATTGAATTCCATTCTTATAAACATATCATATTAACGAAGATATGGGAGTTCATAGATTTAGCATTTTTTCATAAATCACCCTATATCTCCGAAACGAATACCCTTATAGGACATTTGAAACCCAAATTCTCATTCAGTTTGAGGTCCTCTATCTCCACTTAGCCGTTGTCCCTTACGTCACCAGTCACCCTGTATAATGAACAATGACAAACATTTCGGAACTTGGTGTCTATTTCTTTCCAACATACAAATTTAAAATTATTCAAGTTATTTCTATTATAATTAATAAAGAATAAGGAAGATAATCAGTCATCTGTGAAAATTATTGAATATATAAAAAACAATCTACAGAAAAATTACTTTCATCACTTGAAACAAAGATTCAGGACAACACTTTTATAAACAATTAAAAATCCATTTTTACACACTGACAAATCTGAAATAATTGAATTCTATTCTTCCGATCTTCCCATTGAATTAATCTGTAACAAACCTTGAATCATACGAAAACTTTGTCCTTTTGTTTCAGGTACAAACAAATAGATCAGGAACAGTTGGATCAGAGAGCACATGGCGAATGCAAGTGTTATGTACATTTGATCTAATTCAAGGTAATATTTCGTTATTAAAAACGCCACTCCCCATCCACAAGTTCCCGCCATTGTAGCTACACCAAACTTGATTCTTTGTGGTAAGATCTCAGCACATATTATCTGAGGAATGAAGGCCAAGCCTAGGTTGTATGAGAGGAAGAATAAAGTGATGAAGACTATGGGTGGATAGTTTCCAGGTTGTCCAATGACGTAGTAAACGGTGAAAGAGGTGTTTACAAAGATCACACCGATGACCGACACATAAAGAAGTGCCTTTCTTCCAAATCTATCGATAAAGAAGGTGGATATTGCACTTCCTAGTAGGACCACAACACCGATGAATATAGTTGCATGTTTGGATTCCACGATGATCTCTGTATAAGTGGCATAAGCCATGTAACCAGTCAACTGCTGGAAAATAAAGAGGGCGAATACTATCAATATCGATTTTTGGATGTGTCTTCTAGACAAGAGGTCGCTAAGGGACTCAGCATCTGCTATTTCTACTGTCCTTTGCATCTCTTCAATCTCCTCGTCAGGTTCTTCATTTGTACCCCTCTGTGCTGCTAGTTCTATGTAAACTTCTCGAGCGCTGTCTAGTCTTTGGTTGGTAACATAAAAGTACGGACTTTCTACAGCTATAATAGCGAAAGAAAATAAGAAGCACAAGGGGAAAACGCATATGATGAGGTTGAACCAGAATATGGGCAAGTAGTTTCCAGCAACGTAAGCCACAACTGTACCACACCCTGCAAAAATTTGGCGCGATACCAAGAGTGCTCCCCTATCGCCATCTTTACAGATCTCTGCTATGTACATGGGGAAAATTATAAATCCAACGCTGGATGCTACACCACTCAAAAACCTCCCCAAGTAGAACAACGTGAGGGTGTCAGTAGTGAAGAGAGCAAATGCGATCACGTGTATGACTCCTAAGGATAGCAGAGTGTACTTTCTTCCAAATTTGGAGCAGAGGTAGCCGTAAGGCATGAGACCCGCCATATATCCGAGGCATATCAAGGAGGCTAGCCATTCTTGTTCGTCTGTTGTGATCTTTCTTCCTAATGGGTGGTAGTCAGGGTAAATCTTTCGTAGCTGTAGTAGTATGGGCGAGGTCCAGCTGATGGCGATTTCATTGGTCAAGGAGTAGAGGTATGCTGAAAAAAATTGCATTTTTAGAATAAGGTCTCCTATATTATATGAAGAACAAATATGACACTTCTTCTCATTCAACAATCAATTTTGATTCCTGCCATTCCTCATATGTATTTTTGGTAAGTTCGAATTTACCAACATTGAAAAAATACAAAATACTGTAAAAATCTCATTTCATGACAGTTTTTTGCTTATTACCTAGAAACCATTCACTTTCTTTGAACAATTTTTGTATTTAAAGTGAAGATGTTTCTCCAGGCAATTACCTAACATTTTTTTCTCGATCACGATAGGTATATAACCTCTACATGAGTTGAGAAAGAAATACAAAAAGTTGACAAAAAAGCGAAGCAGAAAAACCTATTTTTTTGTTATAATATACCTCACAACCTGCATATTAGACTTGAGCTTAATTCCTCGAAAAATACAGGAGCTTTCCAAAAAAAAAATTTAATACTCTGAACATCTTGTAGATCTGTAACTATGCATTTTAGGATGTCTATGAAGTTAGCAGTGCCACTTGCGAGAAAATCAATAAAACCTATTGCATCAATTGTCGAGAATTTGTCGTGATAGAAAAAAAATTGTCGCGTCCTTAGTTTTTTTTCTACGGGGTGGCTTTGTAACTTAACGTTAAGTTAGCAGAACCACTTTCTCAAAATCTACCAAATGTCATGAAAATGGTTATAACTAATTGTCGAGTAATTGTCGAAGACCATATGAAGTAAAAAAAACACAAAAAATCCATTCCTTCTTGTTTATTTTACGTCTTTTTCCCGCGAGTTTGAGATATTTCCGGAATTATCGCATTTTTTGCAACAGCGCATTCGAAATTGACTTTTTTTCTATTGCATTAATTGTCGAATACCTGCCTCGGATTTGTCGTGAAAGAAAAAAATTTGTCGCGACCTTCGTTTTTCTTCTACTAGGTGGCTTCGCTAACTTTATATTAATTTAGCAAATAGTGGTCGAATATCATCAGGATGATGATCATAAAAGATTGTCGAGTAATTGTCGATGTTCAAATGAAGTAAAAAACAAAAAAAATTTAATCTTTCTAGCAATATCCACCCCATTTTCTCGCGATTTCCCTATATTTCTGAAAATGTCGCATTTTTGGCAACAGCGCATTCGTTTTCGACTTTTTCTATCGACTTTAATAGAAAAAAAAACGAAGATCGCGACAAATTTTTTTCTTTCACGACAAATTCGAGGCAGGTATTCGACAATTAATGCAATAGAAAAAAAGTCAATTACGAATGCGCTGTTGCCAAAAATGCGATAATTCCAGAAATATCTCAAACTCGCGGGAAAAAGACGTAAAATAAACAAGAAGGAATGGATTTTTTGTGTTTTTTTATACTTCATATGGACTTCGACAATTACTCGACAAATATTCATAACCATTTTCATGATATTTGGTAGATATTGAGAAAGTGGTTCTGCTAACTTAACGTTAAGTTAGCAAAGCCACTTCGTAGAAAAAAAATTAAGGACGCGACAATTTTTTTTCTTTCACGACAAATTCGGGACAGGTATTCGACAATTAATGTAATAGAAAAAAGTCGAAAACGAATGCGCTGTTGCCAAAAATGCGACATTTTCAGAAATATGGGGAAATCGCGAGAAAATGGAATGGAAATTGCTAGAAACTTTAATTTTTTTGTGTTTTCTACTTTATTTGAACATCGACAATTACTCGACAATCTTTTATGATCATCCTGATGATATTCGACCACTATTTGCTAAATTAATATAGAGTTAACAAAGCCACCTAGTAGAATAAAAAAACGAGGGTCGCGACAAATTTTTTTCTTTCACGACAAATTCTCGACAATTAATGCAATAGTTTTTATTCATTTTCTCGCAAGTGGTACTGCTAACTACATAGACATGATATGATATGATATGATATATTGTTATTTAGGTAAAAGATTTTTCTCTTCTCGTAATCAGAAATGATATATGGAAACACTCTGTATATTATAATTCAGAAAGCGTGATACCAAGTCACCTACGAACTGAGTGCATTATTTATTACTTCGTTGGAGGAATAATAACTGAAGTTTTCAATGCTATTGATTTATTTTTCCGATTGTCTCGGTAAATTGACAACCTCCTTTTTATTATTTTTTTCTGCTTTACTTTCAGTAAGTTTTCTGCATAAAAAACAGATGAAATAGTTCATGTATTTTGAGTTCATTTCTAATACAAAATTCTAACTCATTCTTCGTATTGCTCTCAAATATGCAATAATTTTAATTCTACCTTAGTGAATCGGAATTATAGATTTCTAATAATAATAAATCAAGAAGAAACTAGGAAAGCAAAAAAATTTTAGTGATCAACATCTTTTAGAAGATATTTACGTATTTTGAAAACAAATGGATCATTGGTTTAGAAAAAAATTTCAAATCAACTGAATCTCTTCAAAAATTTCATTGGATTATGAATTATGATATTCTAACATTTCTTACAGCCTGTGCTTTCCGAAGAAGAAATTTCTATATAGATTTTTCATGGAAAAATTAAGCTAATATAATTATAATTATCAATCCGACTAATAAGCACAAGCTATTATTTCCTTTTATGATTAGAAATTCTTCCAAAAGTTTGTCCAATATAGATGTGTAGACTGTAAAGGATTAATTAGCAAACACTTTAGTTTTTCTATTATTTCTTTCTATTGGCGATCGATTTCGGTTTCCTTAAAATCAGATAAAAATAAAAATCCACTCAGTAAATATTTTTAGGAATCGCCAATGGAATAACATTATAGAAAGACAGATGTGTTTCCTTATCAAACCTATACTCATGTAATATCAACTATTTTATGATTGATTTCAGCATTAATAGCATTATCTGAATATTTTCTTGGATTAAAATGCCATCTTACTTGCGGAAACAATTGAATAAACCCTAGCAGAGGAGAAGCTTGGTGTATTTTCAGCCATTCTTCTTTTTCACTTTTCTTCACTGTTTAACATTAAAATCTATGAAATTCAATTTCATTGCAGTTACACTAAACAATTAAAAAACAACATACAGTACAAGACATGTCACGAATTCTTCGCGGTTACTGAGGTTAACATAGAGGCCATGTGACTGAAAATAATAATTATCTTTTTCGAAAGAAATGATGATGGCATATGTTTATGAATTGGAACTGAACATCCAATACAAACTTTTCGAAAAATATTTTTCTCAAAAAGAAAAAAGGGTTCAATATTTTTACGTTGCTTGGGATTCATCTCTCGAACTACTTTATTTCGATATATTTCTAGTATAAGTATGCTTACATGAGAAAACTATCAAATAAACCTTTTTCGAAGATTCGAAATGAATGTTATCCATTTTGTTGAATTAAATTGATGGGAAAAATCAACTAATCAAAAACACTTATTGGTTCACATATCACAATTCTTCATTTTCTCATCACTATTTTCATAACAGAAAAAAAATTCAGAACTCAATTGGAACAATATCTGGAAAATATTCCCATGTTATTTATATTTTCCTGCTAGATATATTTCGATTAGTGGTTAAATTATTGATAATTCAATAATTTAACAGCATAGCTACTTCCTGATAATTCATTTATTTCGTTGTATCCACGCAGGATTCATCATTTGCTTCTAGTCAGTGATTGAATTTTCATTCGATGTTTTCATCAACATTTTGTATCAGATCTTGTAGTTGATGAGATTGTTGTTATTCTTGGTTCTCAGATCATAATTGGAGTGCTTCAAAATGTCGATGAAAACATTGAATTACAAAAACGTTTCCTCGTACTTATAAATAAGTCAGAGTCAAACAGTGCTGAGTAATTGTGAGAGAATCACGCCCTCTATGTTTCCAGCCATGCAGGTTTTTATTATCAGTTCTCAATATACTTTTCTTTCCTATTATATTAATAAAACGGATGATGCGGATTCTCTTCTGACGCATCATCTCCTCATAATCTGGCAAAAGGTACATTCATTCGGACCAACTAGGATATTCTTCACTGTAGAATGTTTTACTGAGTCGTTTATCTATTTCACTTTCGAAGCGAAATATCCACCAGAAAGGGTAAACGTTGAGAGCACTTAGGCGTTTATGTTAGCGGAAAACTTATGTTGAAGGGTGCCCAGGGCAAATTTCTCTTACTCCCCGTTCTACTGGTATATTGTGCGGTGTTCTAATAGAAAACAGGGGGTGGAACTTTGGTTAGCGAAAGTATTCTCTCCTCTCTGAAGAGCGATTATAGGCATTCCATGAAAATCAAGCGTCGTTAGGAATCAGAAGTGAAAATGGATTATTTTAGAAGAAAGTTGACTAATTGAAAATTTCGGCATAATATCGATGTTCGCAGTGCATAAGGATTTCGCAGCGAAGTACAGGGGAGGCCAGTATATCAACCAAGATTTAAGGTCGACAATAAACCCTTCATTGTTGGTCAACCAAACGATACACGTTTCAACAACGCATTGAAATTTTTCACATCGAGTTTAAAAATGATAGCAGAGACGTTTCGTAAAACTCGATCAATAAAATCCGTGCACGTAGCTCGAGAACAGCCTACAATATTGCTGCTGTAGCCGAAAGTGTTGAAGAAAACAAAGGTTTGTCCATTCCTCATCGTTATTTGTGATTGGGTATTCCACAAACGTCATTACACCGTATTTTGCATGAAGATTTTGGTCCTGAGGCTTATACAACAAAAACCCTTCAAAAATGCACAAAAATTTGCTAAAAGTGAAACAAGAATTGACCTGTTTTAGGATTTTGTTGCCAAATATTTTTCTTCTGAGAAAATTAATTTGTTCCATAATTTTGACGCGCACTGTATGAAGTTTATGGCAATTGAAGTATGTTTATTGTTATGCTTGTACAAAATGAATTTCCACCAAGTGAATACTGAATCTTTTCGAAATTCCCTATTTCTCCAGTTTATCTGAACCGAAAAATAAATTGAAATAGAACCTCATTTTCTTCTTGAAGAAAACCAAACCATTAACTCTTTTCGAACAACGGTATCAATTTTCGCAATCTCATCAACTAAATTGCCGTCAGTATCCCCTCCAATATTGTATCAAATTTTGAGAAAGCGACACCAAAGGTGCCGAAAGCGTCATGGCGTATCTCTCTTTCATAAATTAGCTCACGAGATATCTTTATATTAAATATTTAATTAGACGACATTTTGATTCATAATCGGGTCGTTAACAAACCCTATCGGACGTATCAAAAGGGTAACGTCTCTATATCGCTCTTCGGATACGGCCCCACGCCATGGCGCTACACTAAGGGCTATCCGACCCGTTTACACCATGTTATCTCGACCCTCCTGGTCCCTTGGACTGCCCCATCGTGAATTAACCCTTTCTGAATATCCGCATAGTCATTATGGCGTCGAATTTACGCCCAGGAAGAAAGTGCCGACGAGATTTCGGCGTTTTGGAGAGTGTGTAGGTTGAAACGCGTGGAAAGGCGAAAATGAAATTACAAATTGGCGACGAAGGTCTTCGAACTAGATTTCAAGCCTTTTATGGGCAAAAATGTACCTTTTCTTCAAGATCGAAATCTTGATTCAATATTAGATCTCCACTAGCAGATTGCTTTTTTTCAGCGCCTTGATCGTTTATTGCTCATCATTATTATATTAAGAATTAAATAGCAAAACTGTGTGTATTTATTCACTCTCCTGATGTGTGTGTCGTATAAAAACAAACAAACAATAAATTTGAAAGGTCCCACATTGGGCGCCAAATTATGTGGCAAAATGGACAATTGCGAAATTTAATTCTGACAAATTTCATCCTCAGGGTTGCTTCCCTGTATCTTGATTCAAGTTAACGAAATAGGTGGAATTAACTGAGAAAAATACCTTCGTTATGATTATACAGATTGAGTCTTGGATTGTACATACATTTTCCTCTCATCAGACAAAACAAGTTTTTTTCCATACCATTTTTAAAAATTCCACTTCGTTTGAAAATTGGGGGTAGAAAAGGCGTGAAGAAAATTCCTCTCATATTTTCATAACACAAACTAAATACGTATCCTGGTATTACCGTTAGAGTCTCAAGAACTATTACATCCACGAGAAAATGAAGGATTTTCGTTATTTTGAATAGACCGCTATTTCGGTAGATGTCAATTTTGAAGCTGTCATTTTTTGACATTTGACAAGTAGAAACTACACCATTGATAAAAATAGACATGCTTCAACAACGTATTGAAATTATTAAAATTCACTATAAAAATGGTGAAAATTTGACAGTGACTCGAACATGTTTGGGTCGTCGTGAAGCACCTTTTCGAACCGCAATAAATAAATTGGTGGAAAAATTTGAGCTGTTGGGACAAGCTAGTGATTTGAAGAGTAAATCCCGTGCACGTAGCTCAAGAACAACCGAGAATATTGCTGCTGTTGCCGAAAGCGTTGAAGAAAACCCAGTTTTGTCCATTCCTCGTCGTTCTTTGGAATTAGGCATTCCACAAACGTCATTAAACCGTTCTTTGCATAAATATTTGGGTCTTATGGCTCATAGAGTTCAGTTAACATAAGAACTCAAAACGTCGTGTCGTTGCTGATTGGGACCTAGAAAAGCATGAAAATGATCCGGAATTCCATCAAAAAATCATTTTAAGTGATAAGGTCCATTTCCACCTCGGTTGCTTCCTCAACAAGCAAAATTGTAGCATTTGGGGCTCGGAAAACCAAAAAGGTATTGTTGAAAAGCTTCTTTATCCTCCACGTGTGACTGTTTGGTGTGGTTTATGGACCGGCGGGGTCATTGGACCTTACTTTTTCGAGAATGAGACTGGAACAATAGTAACCGTGTGTGGATTGCGCTTTCGAGAGATGATGAACGATTTTTTATGGCCGTAATTGGATGATATTTATCTGAACAACGTTTACTTTCAACAAGACGGCGCTACTCGCCTCATAGGCAACGAAACCATTGATCTTTCACGGGAAAAGTTTCCGGACCGTGTTATCTCCCGAAGAGGTGATCACAATTGGCTACCGAAACCTTGCGACTTCTTCCTTTGGTACCATGTGTAAGAGAAGGTCTACGCCATGAGCCCAGAGGATATGGTCCTCTAGTCATTTAGCTGATGTTATTTTCCATTATTACCTTCCTCTTTATAATGAAATAAACTTCAGATCATTTATCTGGCATTTTTCTTTGAATGTCAAAATAACACCGCTTGTTGGAAAATCCTTTACAATATGATATATTGATTTATTTTGAACCCTTCTCTAGGTTTGAAAAGTTTGCTAAGGCAAGTCAGGTAAGTACGAGGAAAATGCTCGACAAAGTACAAAGGCTTGCCTGTGTGTGCATCACGGGAGCTAAGAGATCGTGCCCAACAACGGAGCTTGAGATCATCACAGACCTCACACCTCTACATCTTGTGATTGATAGGCTAGCCCATGAGGTCATCCTCAGAGTATCTAAAGGAAGAGCAGGCAATGAGAGACTCAGGTTTCAGAGAGCTTGGTCCTCTCTGAATGACTACTCCCCATCTGCAAACCTTCCTAGTGATGTAATGATCAAGAAAGTGAGCACTGAGAAGAACTTCAGTACAATGCTAAGTAGAAGAGAGGATTGGGAAAGGGAGAACACCAACTAAAATCTCAAAGAAAATACAATGAATTGGTATACAGATGGTTCTAAAACCACTACAGGAGCTGGCGCTGGGATTAACGGGACAAGTACCAAGTGTGCACTATCGTTAGGCTCCTGTACAAGCGTCCTTCAAACGGAAATACTTGCAATCGAAAGATGTCTAGATATAAATCTTGAAAGAAACTATTAGAAGTGCGATATAGCTATTCATACAGATAGTCAAGCTGCTATATTAAGTCACTGAGCTCATACGTCATTGACTCAAAGCTGATTTGGTAGTGCCGAAACAAACTCAATGAGGTAGGCGAGAAGAATAAGGTCTTTTTAATCTGGGTTCCCGGTCATTCGAGAATTGTAGAAAACGAAGAGGCCAATACACTGGCCACAAAGGGTGCACAAACGCCACTCACTGGCCAAGATCCCTTCTGTGGTATAGGAAAATGCACCTATAAAAAGGAGTTTATGCTGAAGGAGAAAACCGAAAAAAAAAACTCTGGCGGAATCTCCCAGGGATGGATCACTCCAAAAAGTTCCTCCGGAACTTTGAAACTGCTAGATCCAAAAAATATCTGGATCTCAGTAAAAACCAACTTCACCCAATCACTGGCTTTCTCACAGGACATTGTCGCCTAGAGAAGCATCTGTTGACAATGGGTTTATCGGACACTGATGAGTCTAGATTCTGCGAGGAGGAGGAAGAAACTCCTATTCACCTGGTTACGGAATGCTATGCCATTGCAAGCCAAAAGAAAGAGTGCTTTGGACAAGAAACTTGTAGAAGTGGGAAGTTATCCTCCTTGAAGCCGTCCCAGATACTGGATTTCATCAAATTTCTGGAACTGGAGAGCGAGCTGTAGGAGGCGCGATAATAACAGCTCTGTCACCTTAAGGCCGCAGTGGACTGTAACCCCTTTTCACTATAACTATATAGGTTTGAAATACCACCGAATCACACGTTCACAATTATTTATTCTCTATTAGGGATTATCGGCAATGGACGGTTAAATGCTCCCTCAAATTTTACTGCTTATTATGAATCATAACAACAACTAGCATGCTTCCTTTAAATCTGAAGGAACCTTTAAATGCATCTAGGTACTGTCAGACAACGAAGAGGTCTTAAAGACTGGCCAGCCATATCTCCAGATATGCCCGCTATTGACTTTTTGTTGTGAAGCTCTAAAATCGTGAATTCGTGCCAATTAAAGCGCCTCTCTGGAAGAATCTCACCAGCGAATTGTCGACAAATGTAGCCTCAGATTGTGAGGCAGAAGTTTGAGCAAAAAACAAGAAAACCTAGAAAAGACCTCTGTTCCCTTTTCAATGTGACAACCTGTATATTCATTCGAATTATGCACATGGACAAAATATCCGCACTATTTATTCAATATAACAATTTGTTCAGATGGCTTCTCTGCCTTGATGAAGTTACTATGAACTCATCAAGCGGAACGGAATAATTTCAACAGGAAGCCCTTCCGATTTAGTTATATTCCCTAATCAATTCTATCAATAAGTTTCCGCTGACGTCGGGAGCTAGGCATATCGCCAAGATCGCAACTTAAATTGTGGTCAGCATGCAATCACGAGCGCTTTTAGGCTTGGGTCGATGAGTCTGGAAGTTCAAATGCCGACGTTGCGGACCTTGGATGATTCCGAATCCAATCGATCCCGACTGTTCACTGGAAAGGGATAGTTTGTTTCCTTCTCCTGATATCCAGATAGAGAATTGGAATGAGAACAGCATCAGAACAAACTTGGTTGAACGATATCAATGCATAGTCACTGTATTCATATTTCCTCATCAAAGGCTGCTAGCTCTCAAAATTGACTGTAGTTTTCCAGAATTCTGATCAAGGAGATCTATTTTAGTTCACTATGCAGCTACAATTCACTCTCCAATCCCTCCCAAGAAAGTGATCATACCATATGGTGGTTGCTTACCAAGGTCTCCCATCACAATCAGTGTTCTTGAGCCTTGGACCTCAAACCAGGCTCCTGTTCTTCAAAGTTTCGACATTCTCCATGGGGAGTCAACATACTGGTCCCATTACAAAACTCAGTTTGTGTAGGTCTCCTCCGATTCCACACTGTGCCCTTTGAAAAGGGGCAGTTCTAGCTTAACCTATCCAGGATAACCTTTCGCATACGTACCGCCAGAAAGATTCTGTTGGGTCTCAACACCAACAAAGCCAGTGGATCCGACGGAATCCCACCGATTGTTCTCAAGAAATGTGCCCCCGAACTAACACCTGTCCTCTGCAAGTTGTTCAACCATTCTTACAAGTGTTTTCCCATCCAACTGGAAAATCGCAAGAGTACAACCAGTCCCTAAGAAAGGCAAAAAGACCCTCCCCAGCAACTACAGACCTTTCGCATTGTTTTCTATTATTTCAAAGGTCATGGAAAAAGCCATCAACTTCACTCATAATACATCTAGAATACTCAGGAATTATCAACGATAGACAATATGGTTTCCGTCATCACAGATCCACTGGTGACTTGCTCACTTACGTCTCACATAATATGGCAGCTATCAATTGAGAAATATGGCGAAACCCTAGCCGTAGCACTGGATATCTACATTCGATCGAGTCTGGCATCGGGAACTCCTCGCCAAGATTCCATCTTATGGCGTGCCTCCAAAGCTGTGTTCTCTGCTGGCTAGTTTTCTCTCAAACAGATCTCTCCATGTAGTGGTCGATGAAGTTTCATCTGACTCTCTACCCATATATGCTGGTGTTCCGCAGGGATCAATTCTGGCTCCAACACTATTTCTACTTCACATCAACGATTTGCTGGAAGCAACTTCGTGTCCAGTGCACAGCTTGGTGGAATTCAATGCAAACAAAACACAAGCATGTCTTTTCTCTTAAAAAGCCGATCGTACTGTGCCCAGCATAGAATTGTCGGGAGTGACCATACCATTGAAGTCATCCATTTCGATGCTTGGTATTAATTACTGTCGGCAGTAACCTTTCTTGAGAGAATCACGTGAGATCCATTGCTAAAAGTGCATCCCAAAAACTTGGTTTTCTGTTTCGTGCCAGGAGCTATTTCACCTCAGGCCTGGAATACTGTTCCCATATTTGGAGTGCTGCACCTAAACAAATCCTAAAACTCTTGGATTCTGTAAAAAAAAGGGCAATTCGTCTCGTCGGTGATGCCTCGCTCACAAACTTGCTCACTTCTCTAGAACACCGTAGAACTTAGAAGGGTAGGAGATCTGTCTCTATTTTATCGATATTTCCATGGGCGATGCTCTTCTGAATTATCAGCAATCCCCCCTCTGGCAGTCTCTTCGAGACTAACCCGTCAGAGTAAGTCTTCACACCCCTTCGTGGTCACTTTGAAGACCTGCAGCACATATCTCTTCAAAGACTCGTTCATCCAAGGAACAGCGAGGCTTTCACATTGCCCAGGGAGGGGTTCCCCGAAGCATATAACCTCCAGAAATTCAAGAAGAACACCAATTCCTACCTGCTTGCCCTTGGTTCTCACGATGTTCTCTGAACATTACAGGTTTTTTTTTCGATAGAACCACAACATAAAAAAGGAATTCATTCTATGTTCCATTTATAGCCCTGTGAGTTGATAAGGTCAGAAGTGACTCCTCCGATACCTTATCCTTAACCCTCAGCTCCAGCCACTTTTCATTTCCTTTCACATCCATGGAATGAGTTGTTCCAATCACTGGTTACGGAATGCAGAAAGAGTTTTTCACACCAGCATTGGACGTTTTTCCAAGGCAGGAGTTTCTCAGAACCCATAGCATCTTCAGTTTGTACCTTGTTCCTCTGAGCAATGAGGAGAGTACGTATTCATGCAGGTTTCCACTCTCAAGTAGTACCAAAGCACCAAATGCTTCAATATACGCAGCAAATCTTCGTAGACTCTCCTAGGTTTACGTCCTTAGTCTTCTGCTCCCGTTCCTGCACAAGTTTCGGAGCACGAGCAGGATACATGTCCCCTTTTTTTATAGTAATCTATTATCTTCTTTGATCATGCTAGAAATTCTTGAATGTTGTTTGTATTTAAAGACAAAGATCAGCCACTGGTATGAGCCTGGAATTTATGGATGCTCACAAATTTTATAGACTGGTATTGACTTCTGTCTGCGTAATCCCTGTAGATTAAAAGAGGATCAATGATATTGTTTCTCAAAATTCATTTTCTTCAAAGTTTCTGCTTCTATCATACGAGAAACTCGTAGTGGAAACTGGTGATTGAAAAGTCCCTCCTGTAATCGAATCATGGCGCATGTAATGCTCGCCAAGCCGCAAGACATGGCTAATGCAATATTCTAGCTCAGAAACAAGACGATGCGCCTTCCAAGTTAGGAAGCCCGATGTTCCAGTAGCTGCTGAAATTGTGGAACAAATTGTAATAATACATGCATATTGGCAATTGGAAGCTAGGTCTGTACAGGCCAACCACAACCGGATAACTCGATTTCGATTCGCATCCTACCCCATTTTCGATTCATTCGTGAACTTGTGATGGGGAAATCATCTCAATCATGCAGATTTGGAACGATCTATCGAGTGTGAGAGAACAACAGGAGGGGACACAGAGATGAGTTCACATTAGGTTGATTGGATTTCGGGAAATGAGAGAATTGGAGGAAAATCTTCAAGAGTTCTCCAACTTATTTACCTTCAGAGAGGTGGATTTAGCATTTGGAAGATAAGAGGATAGTTGGGAGAAAGAGTCTAACTCAGTGTTGCGGCAAATGGAAGGTTCGAAAAAGAAATGAGTGGTTTACTTTTGAGACAGCAGGTTTTTTGAAGAATATTAGAACGAGGTATAGCTGCTACAACACTGTTTTCACCTTGCTCTACTTAGGACATTTGCATATACCAAGTTTTCGGCTGTTGCTGCTTCTGATCCATAGAGTCTACAAATCTCATCCACTGACGTCCCCATACGGTGCAAATGATCTTTATACCGACAGTGCCCCGTCAGCAGACCAATCATCTTGCGAAGCTGAGCTCGTGACAGCTTTAGAAGCCTACCTCTTTAGGTCGGTGAAATCATCACGAATTTCTCAGACTGAGTAAGTCCAGGAGTGTTTCTCCAGAGAGTTATTCTGTTGTCAAACTCCCATTGTTGGACTGCTGCCTTATATTGGTCTTTTCTAAGCCCACAGAAAGGCTCAGGTCCAGCAGGTGTTAAGGTTGATGCACTTTTTGCAAGCTAATCAGGTCTTTCTTTTCCTCCATCACAACAATACCCTAGCACCCATAGTAGAGTCCTTTTATTATCTCTGGCCAGTTGCTTTATGGTGTTACGTTACTCCCAGGACAGCAGAGATCTCTGGCAGTGTGATTCCAAGGACCTCAGCTCGGCCTGGCTGTCCGTGGTGATGAAATATGAGCCCCTTAGAAGTTCATCTTGAGACACTCCTGGGCGCAAACGGAAACACTTATTATCTCAGTCTGTGAAATAGAGGACTCACTTCCTAGGGCTTCGAGATCCTCAATACAGGACCGTATATAAGCTATGACCGTTTCGAAATCGAAATTTGTTGACATAACTCCAGCTGAAACAAAGTAATCTGGAGAAATGCAACAGCATAAACTAGTAAACACTGAAGGTTTCTCAACTGAATCCCAGCTTACTAAAACTTTCACCTTACCACTGTAAGGACGATTTCACAATGAATTTCAGAAGAGCATTCAATTTGTTATTGTGAGCAATAATGTCTTTATAATCATGAATCAGAAGAAACGAAGATGCCAGTAAGGGAACCACCACCTTACTAGCCCAGAACCTTCCTGCGGTATAGGAAAATGCACTTGTAAATTGCACATTTAAAGGGGATTTCATTGCACTGTAATTTCAAGGTTCATTGTGCCCTCATCAGAGCTATTCCAGCTATTACGAGGATGTATTCATATCCAGTTAGCCTAGACCATGCATAAACAAAATATTGCGATACCATATCAACGAACAATAACTTATTAGAAGTGTCAGTCAAAAAATTGAACCAGAGCACGCAGTAAATTAAAAAAAACAGATGTCCACCGAAATTGTAAAAATCTAAAAATTGGAGTATCGAGCCATCATCAAGTACCAGTATTTAAAAGGGTTAAGAGGTAAGCAGATTTACGAGGATATGCTTAATACCCTTGGTGATCAATGTCCTTCGTATGCGACCGTGAAAAATTGGACTGCAAGCTTGAATAGAGGTGAATTTTCCATTGAAAATGATGACCGATCGGGATGGCCAGTTTCTGCCCCTGAAAATATCGATGCAGTTCATGACATTATTTTATCAGATCGTCGAATTGGGCTAAAACGGATATCTGAAGCACTGAAGATTTCAAACGAACTCGTTCATCATATAGTTCACGTCAATTTGGACATGAAAAAAATTTCTGCAAAATGGATCCCCAAATGTTTGAATGTTGACCAAAAGCGTGCAAGGCTAAAAGCATCGCGTTCGATCTGAGCTCGATTTGATAACGATGTAGACTTCTTAAACCGAATTGTTACTATGGATGTGACTTGGGTACATTTCTACGATCCAGAAACAAAGCAACAATCGATGAAATGGCGACAATCTGGTTCTCCAAGACCTAAGACGTTTTGTGTCTAAAAATCTGCTGGAAAAGTTCTTGCTTTTTTGGGATTGCCATGGAGTAATCATGATTGATTTTTTGGATAAGGGTATAGAACAATAACTGGAGATTACTATTCGACATAACTGACCACTCTACGGAAATAATCAAAGAGAAAAGACGCGGAAAGCTATCCAAAGGTATTTTGTTTTTACAGGACAACGCCCCAGTACACAAATCTCATGTTGCCATGCAGAAAATTTAGGGTTAGAATTACCAGAACACCCCTCCTTATTCACCAGATTTGGCTCCGTCCGACTATCATCTATTTCCTCAACTGAAAAAAAGTTTAAAAGGTCGTAAATTTTCTTCCAACGAGGAGGTAATAAAAGCTGTGGAAGACTGGTTCGCAGAGCAAGAAGAAACATTTTTTTTAAACGTCTAGAGACGTTGCAGGTTCGCTGTAATAAATGTATTCAATTAAGAGGAGAATATGTTGAGTAAAAAAATATTTTAACATTGATTTTTTTTGGTTCTATGGTAGGCTAAGAATTTTTCAATATATCCTCGTACATGGTCTATACAGTTCGCCCTCTTGTTCTAGTGGGGAGGTGCAGCAAATTCTTGCCAAAATCCAGATACCCCTCAGATCCCGTGGTATTGAAATTTCGAAGAAACTTCTTGGAATGATCCAACCGAAGAAGATTCACAAGAGTGCCTCTCTATATCAGTTTTTTTCTTCTCCTAAAACTCCTTTCTGTAGGTATAATTTTCTATGCCACAGCAAGGTTTTGAACCATTGAAAGGTGTTCTCGTTCTATTTCTGTTAAGTGTGTTGGCTTTTTCATTTCCTTTGATTCCTTTCTACTTAGCATGGCAATGAAGGTTGAATGCACTTATGAAAGAAAAACACTGGCGAAATTTTCCAGAAAAGGATCACTCCAAAAAATTCTGCTGAATCCAGATCTCAGGGAGAAAAATGTTTATTTCCTCACTGGCTTTCGCAGAGGACTCTGTGGCCTCAGGAAGCATCCGGTAAGAATGGGATTATCAGAAATGATGAATTGTTTAGGAGAGAAGGAAACTGGTATGGACCTTGATACAGAATGCCTCGGCATTGCAATCCAACTTCTATAATGCATTTGACGAGAAGCTTTTAGATGGAATGAGGACTTAATGTTGAAGTTCTTCTAGAAACTGGACATTATTGGAGCTCTGCAGCTGAACGGAGAGCTGTAGATGGCGAAATAGTGAGGCCAGCTCTGATGGGGACACAATACGTCTCTAGGTGACTTCAAGAACCTTGAATAGAATTACTACGAAAATGTTTTACTCTGCTTGTGTCCAAAATACTGGAACCAGCGTCAATAATGATTCACCTTGTTTGAAAATCGAGCCACTGTTAGATGTGAAGCCTACAGCCAAGCCCAATTATTTTTTCATTCCCATAATAGGGCAATAGAAAATTCGAGCTGGATCTTGCAACCAGTATTTAAATTCTAGTGCCCTCTAGCACTCTCCTCTGCCAATTTTCCACATCGAGTGCTTCCCGTACATTAAGGCCGAACCCTTCCTTTTCCTTACCTCAAATAAGGCGACGAACTTTCTGCATAATGCAATAGAACAAGGAAACAGGATCCAAGGATGCGTGGCCACGAGATGGAGCGAAATCCGGCATGATTCTACGCTGGTCTCAAGAGGTCACACAGTCGGCAATTATTTAGCGAGGGTCCGTTCTGTGTACGGTCCGCAGGGGCGAGGGAGGGAGGGTCTATGCCGACCTGAAATTACAACGCGGAGGGTGTAAAGGGTTGCGAAACCTATGGCCCAGAACGAGGGCGGCGCGTCGGTTCGATGTCGAAGCTGTGCAATTCTGTAGGAAAGGATTTGGAAAGAGTTTGGTCCGTTGCCATCTTGAATCGGTCAACATAATTTTTTCTGTAAATAATAGTAGGTATATTGTTCAATGAGCGGTAATGTAAGTCATAACACACGCAGATGAATTTTGTAGCACGAGCCGTCATGCTAGTGGTGTTATCATCAAGTGTGTTATGACCATTACCGCGAATTGAACACTATACTTCATCTTCGACTTCTTCAGTGAAATTCGATTCAATCTGCATTTTCAAAATAGACAACAGTTGTCAGAGCGATCTCTGTGGTCGAAAATCGAATCGATATCGAATCCCGTAGAAAACGTCAAAAATTCTCGTTTTCCAAATGCAATTTTTGGATATTCAGACCAAAGAAAATGTAGGAATGGATGGCGAGAACGTTACCTTGATGTCTGAAATAGGGTTCTCCAACAATTCGACTTTCTTATTAATTTCGTGAGTAATTAAATTTTTCCTATTTGAATTAGAGTGAGTTAAGGTGCATACACATTGTTGTCACGTCACGTGAGCTCACGCGAGGAAATGGGAAGAAGATATGGAGAATATAGCTGCTTTTACAGTTGCTGGTGATTGTCATAGAAGGGATTCGATTTACCAAATGAATCAACGAACAGAGGAAGTGGGGGAATTCCATCAATCAATTCAAGAATTATTGAATGTGCACCCAGATTGGTTTCAAATGTACGTCAGAATGACATTCACAAAATATAAGACGTAATATCACGTGCATTCAGAAAATGTAAATTTGCGAAATATAGATCTTGCGTGCTTTCAGTGCTACGTAACAGCAGATACAATGTTGCGAAAATTTTTACCACATTTTGATTCTGTAGTAGTACAATCACCCAGTTTAGTTCTGATGATTTGGCTTCACTATTTATTATTGAAAGTTGTGTCTCTCTTCCTATGCTCTTAGTTCCATGCATTATCGTGGTGGCACGTCTGTACCTTAAAGGTGTAGACACACTGTTATCACGTCACGTCACATCCCGTCATCTTCCCAAAGTGTGCAACCACGATAATGCATGGAACTTAGACCATAGGAAGAGAGACACACCTTTCAATAATAAATAGTGAAGCCAAATCATCAGAACTAAACTGGGTGATTATACTACGGAATCAAAATGTACTAAAAATTTTTGCAACATTGTATCTGCTGTCACGTTATAGCACTGAAAGCACGCAAGATCTATATTCCGCAAATTTACATTTTCTGAATGCTCGTGATATTAAGTCTGATATTTTGTGAAATGTCATTCTGACGTACATTTGAAACCGATCTGGGTGCTCATTCAATAATTCTTGAATTGATTGATGGAATTCCCCCACTTCCTCTGTTCGTTGATTCATTTGGTAAATCGAATCCTTTCTATGACAATCACCAGCAACTGTAAAAGCAGCTATATTCTCCATATCTTCTCCCCATTTCCTCGCGTGAGCTCACGTGACGTGACAACAATGTGTATGCACCTTTATAGGCGTGCGTTATTATTATACCTACTCACGCTGTTGGATTACAGAGACTATTACAAATCAAAATCAGTTGAATAATATAACCATTATTCAACAGATTTTTCGCTGTAATAGTATCTATAAACCAACAACGTGAGTTATAATAATAACTCACGCCTATAACTCACTCTAATGCAAATAGGAAAAATTATAAAATACGTTTAGTATATAAAATAAAGCTTACGAAATGAATAAAAAGTAGGATCAATCAGAAACTCTACTTCAGACATCAAGGTAACGTTCTCGCCATCCATTTCTATATTTCCTTTGGTCTGAATATCAAAAAATTGCGTTTGGAAAACGAGAATTTTTGACGTTTTCAACGCGATTTCATAGCGATTCGATTCTCGACCACAGAGATCGCTTTTGACAACTGTTGTCAATTTTGAAAATGCAGATTAATTCGAATTTTACTGAAGAAGATAAAGTATAGTGTTAAATTCGCGGTAATAGTCATAACACACTTGATGAATTACACCACTCGCCCGACGCCTGACCTGGCTTAAATATTAGCCATTTTTCTAAAGATGGCTGTAACTTTTTTCCGTCGAAAATCTGAGTCCTCTCAGAATATTCCCTCAATATCAGTTTTCGTTTCCACAACCGAGATAGTTTCCGTGTAGCATACTTGGAAGAAAGAGAATTTCAGATTTCAACAAGAGGATTCAAAGCTGGCGTACCGCAAGGTTCTGTCCTTGGGCCACTCTTGTTCAATATATTAAGGGCAGATATATACCAGAAATGAAGATGTGGAAGCTGGCATAAGTCGCTGCCGACAACGCATTATACTTCTCAAATAGGAACAGGAAATACGTAACAATCAGCCTACAGGACGACATGAACAGGATTATGAACTACTTCAAGAAATGGAAAATCAAAATCGACGAGAAAAAAACAATTGCCATACACTTTGGAGCAACAAGTATGAAAATGGAGAATGAAAAGTGTTAGCAAGAGATAGAATGGAAGGAAGAAGTTAAAGATCTTCTATAATCCACAGCTCTAAATTGCCCAAGAATATCATGCGAAGAACAAAAAACGGTTTTACAGGCAAGAAGATTTAACAAAAACTACAATTTGCCGCTACAAGTTTCGAGATTTTACATTAGGTATCTGTTCTTCTGGCTAAAAAACGAAAACAGAGAAAATAAAATTAATATGGGAAAAGAAACGCCACAAGAAACTTTGCTCACCAGAATAAATTGACAAATTGATCGGAAAATTTCTCTTTGAAATCAACATAACAAGTATTGCGAACGAAATTCCACCTCAAACAATATAATATACATCTGAAGGAATCTGCTACATTATCAATTAAAAATATCCATCAATTATCCAAAAGTCATCAAAAAACAGCCAAATCATCTAACTGCGAGAATCGAAACTGACGTTTACAAAAATCGAAAATTTTCTAATATTTTTAGTTATAGGTTATATTATCAGTTACAACAACAACGCAAAATCACCCAACAGGTGTAAGAATCAAAGAACTGACGCAACCATAAATACTCATAAAGCCATAATAGGCGGAATTTCAACACAAAGCAAAAACATGAATCACACAATGACAATACCCTGCATATAATTCCTTCACAGTTTTATCTTTTTAATTAAATTCTACTCAAACCATCAGTGTCCGATTTAAAATTTACCGAGTCTAATGATTTAATGAAAATCATTTCTGAAAATAGTCTCTTTTGGTAGTTATTCTATAATATGGAGAACGTTATCCAAAGCCAAATCAAAAAAATGTCCAGTTTCTAAATGGTGTTCTACCAAAGCTGTCTTGTAATTAGACAATCTTATCACTGACGACCTATTGTTTGAGATTCTATTACATAAATGTTGTTTGGTAGTACCCACATAACAACGTTGACAATGTGTACAATCAATCCTGTAAATTAAGTTGGACAAATATTTTTATTTGTTTCTCATTTGTAAACGTCAGTTTCCAAAAACACAATATTATACAAGAAAGTTTATTTTATCAAGTCACTAACTTGTAAAACTGACAGTTAACTTGCAGAATTTTTACAAGTTAGTAGTATTATTTACATTTATTTTATTTACATATTTACATATAAGTTGAAAATCATGGTACAATTGTTATTTCCAGTAACACAGATTTTTGATGATGAAAGAGTTGATACTGATGATGATGAACCATCTGTTGACTCAGAAACTGCTGAACTCGAGGACTGCTGAACATTTGTACTCTCCTTGCTACCAAATAATTTGCTAGACATTTCAATTTTTTTGTTGACCGAATCATCGACATAACTCATCGCAATTTCGGTGCTCTTCCACCCTCCTGCACGCTTTAGTGCTAAAATATCTCGCAACCATAGTGGTTCCAGTTCTGCGAAAAGAGTGGCCGGTGTATAACTCTGGGTCTTTTAAACCTAAATATTTCGCTATTTGCTTTGGGACACCATCAATAGTGTGCTGGCCAGCATTAAGGGAAATGCACTTTCCATGTCGGTATGTCAAAAATAATCTTAGGCTTTCTGTTCCAGGAGGCCGAAGATTTACATATTTTCTGTATAACATGCAGGGCTTGAAGCTGCAGCCATCATCGGTTATGGTGAATCTTCTTGTTGTTAAATTTTTTGTTTGCCGCAATGTCACAATAACGTATTTTCCCATATCACATCATTCATGTTTGAGGAGAGAATTTCGTCACATCGACAACATCCAAAAATCCCAAATATTCTTACAATTTTCGCCAGCAACCACTGGTCATCAGGAGCATGTAAAAGAAATTGTTCAGCCTCTTATTTACTTAATACCTTGGCCTTTTTTGGCGTATAACGCTCATTTTTTCGTTTCAGAAACGCAATTACCTTTTGAAATCTGCAAAAGACAACTAAACGTCATATTTTTCAATAAATTTTTTCAAGAAAACAAACCTGAGGACAGGTGCATTTTCTTTCATTTCCAAGCAGCTTTTCAGCATAGACCATTTTGCTCATAAAGCATTAGGGCTGAATCTAGCTGATAGTTGATTCAAGTAGACCAACAAAACATCTTCAGTTACCCCAATCACACTATTTTGGTTTTGCCACTTTTGAAGTCGTCGTATTCTCGCTCGTACCTTGAAGCTGATTTTGCAGGTAATAAACTTGAAGCTACACTGCTGGCTGCCTCAATAATTTCTTTTGGTACATTCATTTTCGCTTTCGCCAAAACAGATGTAAAGAAAAATAAACAGACATGTTCATGGCAACGCTTCCATAGCTTACGACATTTGCGACAAATTATTGAGATTTTTTTGGAATTTATCTAACCTTTTTACAAATGAGAAACAAATAAAATATAAAACAATACACGCCCGGCAACGGGTTTTACTGGCTCAAGGAGGTAACTGACTCGCCTGCGGCTCGTCAGTTATATCCTCCATTCGCCAGTAAAAACCCTCTTACTTTGCTAGTAATGTTATATACTATTCCTGGGTTTTATCTTTCAGTTTACTGAATATCAAATTGGATAACTGTCTCCTAGAATATATGACAAACCTAATGTTATCTGATCTAAATTGTAGTTATTATTAAATCTTCTTGCTTATAAAACCGTTTTTTGTTCTTCGTAAGATCTTCTATGAAAAGCTGAACTTCAGAAAACAAATGGATGTGGACAGAACAAAGACAAAATGGATATATGGTAGTCTTTACCTGACACTGAACTACTGAAGAACAAAGAAGGCATACTTAAATCAATAATTCTTCGTGATATCACTTAAGCAGGTCTGCAGGAGTTATATTGAACATCAACCAAGAATCTTACAAGAAGATAATAATCCAAAACACTTTCTTGTTTGAACAGAGTCATAATAAGTACAATAGGTGTTCCAAAGTATACAAAACGCACAGATCAGAAAAGAACTTAAGATAGAAATACTCCCTGGAATCAAATTGGCAGGGATCTCTGCTGGCCTGGGAGGGTTGTAACACCATAAAACAACTAGACAGAGGCAATACTTTGACTTTACTATGGGTGCCAGGGTATTGTGGTTTTGAAGGAAATGAAAAAGCCGATGAGCTTGCAGAAAGTACATCAAAGTTAACACCTACCGGTTTCGTCAACACCATTGACGACCTCCTTGGGTTTCAATGAATGCGTTAAGTAGAGAACAAAAGATCTACATGGTCGCAGTTCCCCGAAGGCTAACCAAGCCGAAACGACTACGGTTCAAATAATAAGATAGAAACACTAGAAGAAATTATAGACAGACAGACACAGAAACTGAAAAACCGATAAAAGGACACAATAATGAACGACTGTGAGACATACAGAAGATCCATCGGCGAGAGAAAACGATGAATAGAAGAAAGAAATGAAGTGAAAACACCGAAAACTGAAGAGAATAAAGGATGCTTCTCAGAAAGTCAACGTGGAAAAACCAGAAAAAACAAGATGAGAGGCGAATGAAATCATTTTCGGTCTTGGACCAAAGATCTCAGAGGTAGGTCCTAGGTAGCATCCTTGTCTAGTATAATAGGGACTTTCAGGTCGTGCCACTACTAGAAAAATTGAGAAACCTTGAAAGATTATATAGAAAAAACAATTCACTGCAATGACCAGTAATCCGTTTGGTAGAAAGTAAATAAAATGAAATAAACATGCGAAGGCATTCAGATTATTTCAACACGCCACTGGTTTTCGAAGGCACCTTACGCACCATAAAATAATTCCAACCGGCTCATTGTGTATCCACCCTTCTGGACTAAAATCATTGGTGTAATTTTGTATAAGTGAGTAATTTTTGAACGCTGTCAAGAAAGTTTCACAACATTGGATAATTGCAAAGTTGTTGAGTTAGATCCTCTTGGGATTTTGGTAATGGAAGGAATCTCTAGAAGGCGTAAATGAAGTTCGCAATCAATACACTATGCATAGCTGAGGGAGCATAAACTACGAAACTAAAGGTGCATACAAACTATTGTCACGTCACGTGAGCTCACGCGAGGAAATGGGAAGAAGATATGGAGAATATAGCTGCTTTTATAGTTACTGGTGATTCTCTTAGAAGGGATTCGATTTACCAAATGAATCAACGAACAGAGGAAGTGGGGGAATTCCATCAATTAATTCAAGAATTATTGAATGAGCACCCAGATCGGTTTCAAATGTATGTCAGAATGACATTTCACATAATATTAGACGTAAAATCACGTGCATACAGAAAATGTAAATTTGCGGAATATAGATCTTGCGTGCTTTTAGTGCTATAACGTGACAGCAGATACAATGTTGCAAAAATTTTTACTACATTTTGATTCCGTAGCAGTATAATCAATCAAAAACAATCAGTTTATTTCTGATGATTTGGCTTCACTATTCATTATTGAAAGGTATGTCTCTCTTCCTATGGTCTAAGTTCCATGCATTATCGTGGTTGCACATTTTGGGAAGATGACGTGATGTGACGTGACGTGATAACAATGTTTTTTCCATGAAAATGTGAGGAAATTGTTACAAATGAATAATTCAAAGTAGGTATTTCCCATTGTTAGCTACAATTTTTTCCATCTTTCTGGTAGAGCTCGAATGAAAATGTTTCTTGAAATATTATGGCACCAAGAAAGCAAAACCAGGCACATTCTCGTGCCTGGTTTCATGAGGAAATCAGCAACTTTCAGAAGTCATCCGAGGGCTTCCCAACCTCAAATTCCACATGAAAATTAAAATAGTGTTTTCAGGAACAGCAAAATCAGCCAGGAAGTTGGAAAACGTTGCTGTGGAAACACAAGCAACGAACATAACGGAAGGAATGTAAATAACAAACATACCAAGAGGTAATTTTGAATAGGTATGTTTATAAAGCGCGTCCACCACAGTTCTCATTCGGATTATTTACCCAGGAATTTCATATAATGGCTCTTACTTCGTTCCCTATCTGCCTTCCTCGTCCTCTTCTTTTGTAATTAGGCATAAAATTAAGGTCTTGTCGTCTTGGAACTCCTCCGGAAAATTTGTGCAGGACAGTCGGATGTGCTGTCTTCATAATACTCAAGAACGAATTCTTGGCGAACCACATTTGTTGAGTGAACAAGGAAAATCTAGGAAAGCAACATTTATATCAAATATCCCACATAAAAGTCGTGAATTAATTTTGAATCAAAAAAATTTACCCAAAGAGCAATGAAAAAGTTCTTGATCACGATAATAACGATTATTTAATTTCGTTAACTCAAAAATTCTGTTACTCTATTTCTCAAATAGAGTTTTAATAGTGCATTCTACTCTGAATATTATAGGGCACACTCACTCAATATTGTTGAAGGTTATTTTTTTGTGTTATTTTTCCACCAGTTTGATCAACAAATATATGACAATATAGAAACTCTATCCAAGAGTGAAAGCGCAAATAAAATGTTCACCCGGAAAAGTTATTGAGTTTAAAAAAAAAACTTGTCAAAAACTTTTAGAATTTTCTGACCAAACTTGGTTACGAAGAAATTAAATGAAATAATAACAATAATAATGAATTATGATACTTCTCTTAGTCAACGCTTGGGAGACTCAATCCGATTTCGTTTTCAAAACTAGTGACAATGACAAGTTGAGTTTGCGACACATGCCATATAAATCTGTCTTAGAAATCCAACATGTATGGATGTTGATAAAGTTATTGTAGAATCATCCCATTTCTTGTCTTTTCTTCGCTAAATAGTGGGAACCATGTATGACTCATTTCGCAGGTTTTCCAATAAGAGGTGTTATTTTTACATTCAAAGATAAATGCCATTTTTTAGATTAATGATCCGCTGTTTATTTCAATATGAAGAGTAAGGTATGTCGTTGATAATGAAAAATAACATCAGCCAAATGAGCACCATCACCAAGGCTATAAGATCATATCCTTCTCATGAAATTTTCCTCGATAGCCTCACGAATTCCATCTTATAGTCTTGAATCGACGCTGATGGGCTCTTGGCGTAGACCTTCTTTTTTACAAGGCCCCGAAGGAAGAAATCGCAAGGTGTCAAATCACAAGATTTCGGTGGCCAATTGTGATAACTTCTTCGAGAGATAACACGGTATAGAGACTTTTCCCGTGAAAGATCAATGGTTTCGATGCTTGTGTGGCACTAAGCGCCGTCTTGTTGAAAGTAAACATTGTCCAGATCAATACCATCCAATTCTGGCTATGAAAAAATCATTAATTATCTCTCAATAGCGCAATCTATTCATCCTAACTGTTGCTTCAGTCTCATTATCGAATAAATAAAGTCCAATGACCTCGTCGGACCATAAACCGCACCAAACAGTCACACATTCAAGAAAGAGAGGCTTTTCAACAATAACTCTTGGGTTTTCCGAGACCCAGATGCGACAATTTTGCTTGTTGACGAAGCCACCAAGGTGGGACTATCCACTAGAGATGATTTTCCGATGGAACTCCGGATAATTTTCAAGCATTTCAAGGACCCAATCAGAAAAGACACGACGTTGTTGATGATCGGCCGGCTTGAGTTCTCGTGTTAACTGAACTTCTTAAGCCTTAAGACCCAAATCTTCATGCAAAATACGGTGTAATATCGTTTGTGGAATGTCTAATTCCAAAGAACGAAGAGTAATGGAAAAACCCGGGTTTTCTTCAATACTTTCGGCTAAGGCAGCAATAATCTCAGCTGTTCTTGAGCTACGTGCACGCTTTTTATTCTTCACATCCCTAGCTTGTCCCAACAGCTCAAATTATTCCATCAAGTTCTGTATTGCTGTTCGACAAGATGCTTCACGACGACCCAAAAATGTTCGAGTTTTACGAACCGCTTCTGCCAAATTTCCACCATTTTTATCGAGAATTTGAATAATTTCAATGCGCTCTTGAAGCGCATATTCCATTTATGTATATCAATGGCGTAGTTTCTGTCAAATGTCGAAAAATGACAGCTACAAACGTGACATCCACCGAAATAGCGGGCTTTTCAAAATAACACCTCTTATAGGGGTGAGTCCTTTAATTTTTTTTTGCCATTACTTTTGCTAGCAACAATACCTGCTTCATTCCGATGGATAGAGTGGTCATCTTAAGTTATAAGAATAATCACTGATAACCTATAGTCTGTTCAAATATAACAAGGAGCTTTGTAAACAATAAAGCTCCTATTGGTTAAACGGTCATAACCACGCTCCCTTTTAACGCCCTAAGAGATTGCTAGGATTATACTCGGAACGGACTATAGATGATACTGGATAGAAATGATTCAATAATTTCAGTCAGCAATTCCCACATTAGAACGTTTTTCCTCAGAAACTCTAGTGCAAAATTTCTGTTATGATTTGCAACTGTAATAAACATTTTATATACCCTATTTTTTTCATTTTGTTTTGTTTTTATATTATTATCTACCCAATAATTTCTTTTTCGGATGCTAGAGATTGCGGCAAGGTAATTCCAGGAAACACCAGAGATTTAGAGATTTGGGTCGGAATCTTGCAAGATTCCGACAAAGTAATTCCGGGAAACACCAGATTTGGGTCCTTTTCCCTAATGGGTGAAAGCCATCTTGATTTGCACAAACATCGAAGTTTTCAATTGACAAGACTCGTAAAAGAACTCTGTTCAAATTTATAATGGTCATTTACTTGTAATATCCAAAATATATTTAGTTTCAGTCCAAAATAATTTTATATTGTTTTGTACGAAACTCTTTGTCGGCTGCTCAAGATTTCTACAAGGTAATTCCGGGAAACACTAGATTTGGGTCCTTTCCCTTAATGGGTTGAAGCTTGAAGCCCTCTTGATTTTCATAAATATCGAAGTTTTCAATTGACAAGACTAGTTAAAATACCTAGAGCTACTGTGAAGGTCTAAGCTGTTCAAAGTGATTCAAAAAGATTTTGTTGTGAGAAGTGTATTGTGTTGGAAAATCTTTTGACAAAGTGTATATAGTGTTTATAGAACAATATCGAATTCGGAAACGGATACTGCATCTGAGGGTGATATGTGGGGACCACCACGAAAAAGGTCCAAAAGGTAGCCTTCTCTGCTGAAGAGAAAGAGATAATTTTGAACATTTCTCGAAAAGAATTGGAAGAACATCCCGATTTATCGAAAAGAGACTTAGCAGGAATTGTTTGAAAATCCTCAGGGGTGAGTTATTCAGCTGTATTCAGAATTCTCAGAGAATATAAAGAGAATAAAACATTGACGCCACCTAAGAGGAGAGCCCAGTGGTTAAAAATAATCGATTCGGTTGACGATTTCGATATGAGCCTTATCACAAGAATTGTCCACGGTTTCTTTTCCGGAATGAATTCCCAATCGTGAATGATGACGACAGTTTGCCAAATTTCAAAAGAACAACGTTCTATAAATTATTGAAAAAATGAAATTCAAGTTCAAAAAACGTGGTCGTGATAGTCTACTGGTAGATAGGGATGAAATAATTGTGTGGAGAAGAGATTATTTGAAGAAAACCCGTTCATTAAGGGAACAAGGCAGAAAAATTCATTACCTGGATGAGACATGGATATAAATAAACTGAACGATTGTGTGAAATCTTCTCGATTCGACTCTGGACGGAAAGAACCTTTACGAAGGCCCTCCTACTGGTGCGCCAAACATGTTGTTATTGCTCCTTCTTACAGAGTATAGAGCCTGTGGTCTGTCTATTTTAATTCCTTGATAGGCGAAAAGTTACTGACAAGATAAGTAACTCTTTAGAAAAACTATGTGTTTTCCCTTCTACGCTCGGATAAATTTTCATTATTGACATAGATTTGTTGATTTAGATTTAGGTTATGAAAGGTGATTTACCCGAAACAAGGATCAAGATCAAGAAAACAGGGGCTACCGTGTCCTCAAAGGTCAAGTGCTTTTCATGGCAGCATATGAGCTTCTCTTGCAAATAACCTAAGCGTTTATCTACAATGTGCCTTGAAAAAATCGCAGTCCTGAATCTCTTGTAAAATATAGATTTTTTTAATCTCAGGGGCATCCTCATCCAACAGATTATTCCTAATCAAACTAGATTCAAACGTCATTACAATTTCTCTAACGCCGTAACATTTAATCGGAAATCCTGCCCAGCACATCGTAGATGAGTAATTTTAATTCAACTTAGTCCCCGTCCCATGCCCGGGGCCATTCGCCCGTTTACACCATGTTATCTAGACTTTCCCCCGTTTCCTGTACTGCCCCATCATGAATTAACCCTTTCTGAAGGTTCCCTTCGACGTCCTCGCTCACCACGCACGCCAAACTGATACCCGAAGGACCAAGGGAGGACATGGACAAAAGTTTATAACTTTATCTCCGCCACCTCCACTCCGTCACCGCCGCCATTTCCTCAAATTTATTTAAATTCAATTCCACACCCAGGAAATGTATATTCACACATTTACATTTGCATTTACGTCTACCTAAGGAAATTCCTCGGCGGACTGGGTCCTCCTACACAATTTCTGACAGGAAATTATGTGTAGATTGGACCATTTGAATCCACCGCGTGAATTTTTATGAGAGGAGGAACATGGGGAGAGAGTTTTCAGGCTTGTGGCAACCTTTCTATCGCCAAATTTGTCGTCGTCGTTATACTTTCACTCCATAAGGTTTCCATCTATTTCATAGGTTACAGGGGTCAGAGCCATTAGAACCATATTCAGTATGAAATACAGGTCATCATGTAGAAGTGTTTTCAAGTCAAACAACATTTTAACTTCACCATGGCTGTATCGCATCCTGCTATTTTGTCGCAAGCATGCACATTATCTATTATAGAAGAATAATAACTCTAGGACTAGGAGAATTCATGATTACTTTTTTCCGATTCATAAGTTTTCGATCACTGAGCGAAGTACTTTGTATACGAGTATATGGGAATAAAATTGTTTAATTCTCTCCCAATAATAGACGAGTCCCTTCATGCTGGCCAACTGTTTAAAAATACCTGAAAATCACTTCTTTTTTTTCGCAATGATTCAACTCTTACATGAAAGCTTTAATCCTAATGAATGTATCCTGAAAATATTAGATGTCACGAAGGTCTTCATCGAAAGCTATAAATTTTTGTTTTCTTAGGGTTTCATCCATGGAAAATGAATATCCCCACCAAAATGTTTGAATGGAGAATTTGGATTTTTCGAATCAAATGAGGATTTCGCTAGAGTTTGTTTTTTATAATAACTTTTCTGATGAATGAGATGTTTCTATTAACAGTGTAAAAATGATTCAAGATACTGCAGAAATATTAAATTCAAATTTCATTAATTTCCGAAGAAGGAGCACTCGTATAAAGACCTGTTGCAAGATGTAAAACTGATTATAATAGGTGTTTTCTTTGAATTCGTAGAGATCATAGGAAGACTTTCAGTGAATTAATGTATTATTAACCCTGTATTGTGGAGTTTATTAAATATAAGTGTATAATTGGGTTTTCGCTTCTAATTGGATAGAAATTCTACGAGGAATTCAAAGGAAATTAGGGAAATAAATGATTGTTTTGAATGTTCTTTATTTGCATGGAAACTTACTACAGAATAACAACCCAAAAGTATTTACAACTGCCATAGACTATGATCTGGATGTGAATAAGTTCTGATGCCGCATGAGAAATTAGGATAGTTAATTGTACTGGAAAATCATTATAATGAAGTATCACTTTGAAATCATAGTATATTCTTAAAATGTAAAGTGGTAAATTCATCAATTCAACATCAAAACTTGGCCAGTGAGTACCACATCTCAAAATATCAGCTAAATACACACAATATATTTACTAAAAATATTGTTCGCAGTTGATTGAGAAACTCCCTTAAAAATGGCTACTTCACAGTTTCAGTTTCATTAATACTAAAACTAATCTCTCTGGGTCAATTCATTTATGGATTTTTCAATCTGGATATAAATCTGAAATTAACTTGACATAATCGTCCACGTGAAGGAAACAAACACATATATTCTTTGCAGCAAGGTTCCCATCCATGCTTTTCTCCAGTCCAATTTATGCAATATGCCAAAGGCATTAGTGATATTCGGTGTTGAGGCATCTTTTTCAGGAAATTCATCAGAACGAACAGCCGTGTTTTTACTTTTCCTTGAAGAGCAATTGAAAACAGTATTTTCCAGTACTAGTACTTTGCTTACATTGTTATATAATCATCTACTGGCCTAAAATTCAAATATATCATGACGATTGAAACATAAAAATCTTTTCGTGCAGATACTTCACCTTTTCTAATTTCCATCTTGAAGAAAGATGAAGTCACAGCTGAGTACCTCGAATTACGAGGATCATATCCCTCAAGAATACCTGAAACAGCCATTGATTTAGAATAGATATTCTAATTTCTAAGTCAATGGAAACTGGAAACAGCTTAGGAGCAAGTAAAAATATAAACGGGTCGTTTTCTAGGTTGGAAAGTCATAGATTTCCATTAATGAAAACATAAGAAAACAAAAATTTATAGCTTTTGATGAAGACTTTCGTGACATCTAATATTTTCAGGATACACTCATTGGGATTAAAGCTTTCAGGTAAGAGTTGAATCATTGCGAAAAAAAGGGAAGTGATTTTCAGGTATTTTTAAACAGTTGGCCAGCATGAAGGGACTCGTCTATTGCCATAAGAGGTATTTCCGATTATTATGCGTTCCGTAAGGCACTATAATGGTGGGTTTCACAAAGATCGTTGATTGAGTGATTCACAGAATACCTTGACGTTTTTGTCAGATCGACCAATAGAATTTCAAATTTACGGATTTTTTATCACAGAATCGCTCGATTAAGCATTTAATCACACGATCAACTTTTGTGAAACCCGGCTTTAATGTTTATATTAGATTGTGAGCCATAATGCATTGAAGAATTTATAGGATTCTGTAGAACATAATCATAATTTCAAGATATATTTTTTCTTTTTCGTAGTTTGCTTGACTTGTTTTCATTTCATTATTGTAATAGTATGATGATGATTCTGAGAATAAATGATGTTATTGTTATTTTCTATCATTAACTGCATACCTTCTTCTTTAAAATGAAGAACAAAAAACATCCGATCATTTATCCAAAAAATTCTCTTATTATAAACCCCTTCATTAAATTTATTGTTTATAGAATCTACCCCCAAATGTGATAATCTCTGAAACTACAGTTTGTACTGACAAAATTTCGACCAGTCGTCTTCGTCTTTGAAAGGAAAACCTCTTGTAGGAGATTTGATAAAATCGGCCCTCATCCAAATCATTCGAATTGTTCTTGAAATCGCAATGAAACATGAATCATACCATTTCAGAATCACAAAGAATCCAGTCTATTTTATGATAGATGATCAGTGAAGATCCCTCAAATATTTTATACCACAAGAGCCCAATGTCCAGTTGAGGAAGTGGCCAAACAAAAAATCTGGGTTTATTCATAATAGTTTAAAAAAATTGGCCACCCTGTAGACCTACCTACCTGAAACACGATCTGTAGAATTAATTCTCCAGACATATGCCTCGTATAATTCCAGACTTTAAAAAAGTAAAGTAAAAAAATTAATCCAACAATCCAAATTCACGATACAAATCATTAAAAAAAAGTGTTGAATTTCGCCACAGTCTGACTGATGAACGCAAATCCCTTCGTCTGCCACCCTCTGTTCCCCATTCCTGCCGAAGATGAATATTTATCGGAACGCAACGGACAAGTGAGCATGCCGCATGAATATTCACGAGGGCCCGAAGCCAAAATTCCGCGTCTTGTCAAAATTATTCGAATTTGCCGCTCGCGCTGTATATGACACGATTTGTATCTCTGTCCGCAGATGTAAATTAGTGCTGAAGCCGTCGCATTTAATTGCGATCGGAGATCAAGCTAGCCCTGGTGTCACCTTGTCCCTGGAAATCCCCACTTCGTCCCTTTTGGTCCTTCTCACCCTCTGGCAACCCTTCCTGTCCTGTCCACCCCCTCTTCCGCGTGCCCTGTCCTGCCAGCCATCATGGCTTCGATCCCAAAGTCAGCGTACAGGACAAGTCATCATCGGCCATTATTTTTAATGTTGTACCCACTCGCAAAGTAAAAACTTCAAAAAAATATTAAATAAAAGCAATAAAGAATACAACGATAAACAAACTTTTAAACTCATCACATCATAAAACAACGAATATCGACTCTGCCTTTTCTTTTCCGCACTAATTTGGGTTCGGAGACGCAATATCAGGTTACTTTTCCGCACGCTGCAAGAAGGATGAAGTTTCCAAACGTGATAGCGTACTTATTTTTGATAATTTTTTATATAGATCGAAACCTGATGGTTGATGCTGCTTGATGCAAGATACCCGTCTGTGTACTCGGTACAGAGGAGTAACCTTCTATTCCTTTTCCGCAATTCGGGCAAAAAATAGTTTCTAACTTTTCCGCAGGTCCGCGGATAAGATAAAACTAGTTTCCTTGATTATAGGGAAACTACAGCACAATATGTCGATGAAATACATGAGTACATACCTTGTATTCATTCCCTGCTATCATTTTCGGGCAGAAAATAGATGGTTACTTGTCCGCAGTCTCACGGATAAGATGAACTTGAGTAACTTGATTATTGATGGGAGACTACACTACTACAGCTACGACATGTCACTTTAATATATGAGAGCTTACCTTCTTCCTTTCCGCAATTATTTTCGGTCAGAACATAGATGGTAACTCTTCCGCAGCCTTGCGGAACTTGAGAACCTTGATTATTGGGAGGATACAGCTACAGTATCTCACCATAAGATAGAGCAAACTTCCTTATTCTTTACTGCAATTATTTTTGGGTATAAAATAGATGTTAACTTTTCCGCAACCTTGCGGAAAACATGAACTTAAGTACCTTGATTATTGGGAGACTGCAGCTACGACATTTCACTATAATATATGAGACCATGCCTTCTATTTCTTTTCCGTAATCATTTTCGGGCAGAAAATCGATGGTTACTTTTTCGCAGTCTTGCGGAAAAGATGGACGTAGGTTTCTTAATTATTGGGAGACTACGACTTCAACATGTCATCATAAGACACTGCGCAAAAAAATTAACGCACATTCTGAAATTCTCAATTTTAATGAAAGTTAACTCTACATTGACTTTATAACTTATTTTTTATGTTCTCTCGGGAAGGTTTTGAACGAAACAAGACACATTAAATGGAAGAAAAATTCAGGATTTCACCGAATCTTATGTGAAAGAGAACTGAAGCATTTTCAAAATACTGAAATGCTGATAACTGATTTAATACTTGGTATATCCACCCCTTGCGTTAATTACAGCTCGGCAACGACGGTTCATACTCAAAATGGGTGATCTCAAAATGTTCTGATCTAATCCTTCCCAGATTTCTCCGAGTTGGATTCCTAAGTCATTATAGCTGGATGATTATCTGAACTTCTCAGCCTTCTATTGAGGTTGTCCCAAACCTTCTCAATCGGATTGAGATCTGGACTTCTTGCTGGCCATTCCATTCGAGAGACTTCAACCTCTTCAAGGTACTCCTGAACGATGCGCGCACGATGGGGTCTGGCATTATCGTCCATAAAAATGAAATTTTCACCAATGTATGGGGCAAATGGCAATACATGCTCTTCAAGAATGTTCCTTTTACATATACTTATCAGCATTCATAGCTCCATTATCAACGACCACTAGGTCTGTGCGAGCAGTCAAAGATATTCCCACCATACCATAATCGATCCTCCCCCGAAACCTGTAGTATTCAGGATTTTGCACTGAGCATATCTTTCATGTGAACGTCTGTATACAAGGGAACGTCGATCACAATGGTAGAGGCAGAATCTAGACTCATCTGTGAAGAGAACTCTTTCCTAATCGGCCTCTTTCCAATGGATATACTCTCTCGCAAAATCCAAACGCGCCCTTCAATGGGCTGGGGTAAGACCTGGGCCTCTTGCCGCGACACGAGGCCTCAAATCATATTCTCTGAGGCGATTTCTTATTGTCTGAGTGTTAATTTGCACCTCATGAGTTTGCTCAAGCTGATTTTGAAGGAGGCCAGCGGTTGCAAACCGTTGTCTCAACGAAGAAACTCTCAAGTAACGTTCTTGAATGGCAGTTGTTACCCGTGGTCTACCCTGTCCTGGTCTTCGGACATTCATACCTGTCTCCCTGAATCACTGCAACATTCTGGACACACTTGTATGGGAAACTCCAAACCTTTCTGCAATTATTGTGTATGTCCACCCTTCTTCTCGCAAAACTACCGCTTGGGCACATTCCCATTGGGTCAAATTGCGTGTTTATCGTTGCATTACGATCGAGTGTAGAAAATCAAACGAAAGAAAAACTATTGATCACTAGAATTGATCGAGAACAACTGATTTTATAATGGAGCCAATACATTCAAAATCTGATAATATCATCTTTTTTTATTCCTGCTGGGAGAAAATATCTGTATTGAAGAAAAACGTTGAAAGTGGATAACATATGAACGCATAATTCTGATAAAAATAATTATCATTGAGAACACCTTCAGTTGTAGAATAAATATGAGATTTCCATAATGTGCGTTAATTTTTTTGCGCAGTGTATATGAGAGCATACCTTCTATTTCTTTTCCGCAATCATTCTGGGGCATGAAATAGAAGTTAACTTTTCCGCGGTCTTGCGGAAAAGATGGCTTTGGGTACCTTGATTATAGGGAGAATACGGCTACTAAATGTCATCATAAGATATGAGATTATGATAGCATGCTCAGGTGATAGATTTCCGATATAACAACAAGCTGTCTCCCATATCTTAGTACCTATAAACCGAAGCAATCATCTCAGATGTCAACGTCTTGGGGGAATACCACAAACAGAAACACCCGTCTACAACAATAGATCATATACGGCGCTGAACGTAAAGTGGCAATAAAGTTCAAATTTTGAAATTGCGAAAAGACCATTGGGGAGGTATTCCAATAATTTAATAACTTGCCAGACTGCTCTCATATTTTCTACATATTTTAATATTAGGTATAGCTTGTCGGAATTCATGTATACAGTCAGCCATCCGAATATTCTCGATAATAAACCCGAAAACTAATTGTGTTTCAGTCTGCGACTGTTTTGAGCGATTGCTTTGATATGCAGATATCAAGAATGAGGGAAATGTATCCCGGCAACACAGCCTTTTGTGACGTCACCCAGGTAACTAAATACGGGGCAAGTAAGCCCCTAACAAAGCATCTACTTTTCCTTTGGAGTATTTTATACCAGATTGATGTTGGATGCTCGTATAACGTTCTGGAAGCTCGCGGAACAAAGTTACCGTTTTTATCCGATGAATTCTTCTTGGGGCATTAGATGGGAATGGAATCTGAAAGATTGAATGTATATACCATATATTTCCATTTCGCCTGTTGCACTATTTCTCGTCTCGTAATTCGGGTAATGGAAATGTCAAGGTATTTTCTGGCTTTCACGGAAATTTTAAATTTTCCTGTACTTATATCATTATTCTTCATTCTAAATGCTGCTATTAATGTTTTCAAATGATTTTGAAGTGCTCTGGCAAGTATTTATTGTATTAATCAGAAACCCTTGAAGACTCAATGCAACTATCAGAAAGATGGCAGAAAGTAGAGGCTAGCGACGGACAGTACTTTGAACATTTGATGTAGATTTTTCACAATTAAGCTGCAGTTTTCGAAAAAACAAATTAGTACTCCTAATATACAGGGTGTATTCATGAACTTCTTCGAGAAACGGGAACATTGAAGCGAAGTGGAGGACCAGGAGAGCCAAGGTCTACCAAGGTGCTAGACATGATAGAAGAAGATCCAAGTATTGTACGCGAAAACTTGCAAATACTTTGAATGTAAGTGATTGGTTCAGGCCCGCCGCTAGCTGTCTGAGCGCCCGCGTGCAAATACATGTTATGCCGCCCCCAATAGGGCGCTACATCAGGGGCGTATCCAGAGAGAAATTCAGGAGGGGGGGGTAGTGGCAAGAATTATTGTAATATATATATTATATTATTGTTATTTCTATTTATAAAATTGAAAAATCATATCTACACACTCAAATATTTATCTAAAAAAATTTCACTCTTCTCGCTTTTATATTTGCGAAATCTTCTATAATCTTAGTCATATCCAATCTATCCAAAATTTGGTGTTCAATTGAAATTATAGCTAAATTACTTAATCTGTGTTGGATCTCAGTGGATCTTAAATAATTCTTGATAATTTATAATTTTGAAAAAGATCTTTCTCCAGATGCAACTGAAACCGGCAATGTTAGTAGTATTCTTAGTATTGTTATATTCGGAAATGTAGAAATTAAGTCATTGCCAAAAATATATTGTAACAGTGATTGTGGATCCTTCGATTGGTGTTCTGCAAAATGCGATTTTAGTGCAATAATTTCATTAAATAAATCAATACCGTCAATGTCTGATTCATTAGTAGCATCATCTTTAATAAGCTTCAGATTCAAGTCTTGACAATACTTCATCAAATCAACATTGGAATAGTCGAATAGGTTGTCGCTAAGAAACCCAAACACGTCGCAAAATGTTGTCAACTCTTCGAATCTATTTTTCAAGGAATTGATTGTTTGATCTAGTATCCTAAAATAAAACTCCACTCGGTATTTGGTTTTTGGGTCGAATAAAACTTTATCACTGTGTTCATATTGAAATTGTGTTCATATTGAAATTGTGTTGGTTTTCTTCTTGGTCTGATTTTATTGATTGGTGGAAAATCTGTTTCTACATTGAGTTCGTGGGCCACTTTGGAAGATTCTGCTAACACAATTTCAAAATGTTCAGCCGTACGATATTGTTTGAACTTATCAATCAACGTCTTCAACAAATTCATGCAAATTTGGGTATTCATGGTGGGGCTCTGCATCATTTTACTCAGGGCATTAATTTCATTTAGGATATCAAACCAAATTACTACCGAGCAAATAAATCTATAATTTTGTACGTTTAAGGCCAGCGAATGAGCTTTGTGGGAAGTAGTACAATCCCATTTTGAGGAATTATCAGATATTTCTAGCAAAGCATCAAAAATTTTTTCGAGGTGATAACGTAAGGGTTTAACTGCATCGATTCTGCTTGACCATCGCGTATTACTTAAAGCTTTTAATTTTAACTTTGGTAAATGTTTACAGATAACAGGTTTACAGATAACAGACCACCTTTTTGTAGATGACGAAAAGAAAACGTAAATTTCTTGAATTATATTGAAGAAATCCACAGTTTCGTGCGTAATACTTGCTGCATCATTCACTACCAAATTAAGACTATGAGCCGAACACGGTACGTGAAATGCACGGTTATTGATTTCCAAATTTTTTTTTGTAGTCCACTGTGTTTTCCACGCATATTTGAACCGTTATCATAACCCTGGCCTCGTAAATTTTGAATGTTGAGATTCAATTGCGAAAATAAATCCGTAACAAAATTCAATAGACCTTCGCCTGTGGAGCTGTTGATAGGGCAGAAATCAAGGAAATTTTACATATCGTAACATTTTTTGTCTCATTATCTAAAAGAACATGCCTGAGTATAACTGTAATTTGTTCTATATGACTAACATCTGGTGTGCAATCTAATATGATGGAGAAATATTTTGATTCTCTGCGAAACTTCGGGGGGCGGCAGTGCCCCTCCCGGAAATATACCTGAAACAAACACTGCAGTGAATTCACTGAATTCAGTGAATTCCGTGGATATACGGAAATTATCGATGTTGGCCGCCTGTCCTCCCGATCCTTCAGAGAAAAAGTCTCTCTAAGGGGGATGGGGAGACCTTGCCGCCCCCAATGTTGAACGGAGTTGGAGAAATTTCAAAGCAGTTGGCAAAGTTTCGTTCGCATATGGCAAAATTTTTATGTTTCTATGACAGTTGGCAAAATTTTAAAGCAGTTGGAGTTGGACAACCGCCCCCCCCTTCTTTTTCCTCCCCCCCCGCTTACCACGTTGTTTGTCCCCTTCAAAAAAAATTTCAATTTCACTGGATTTGCCGCCCCCCTGGACGTGCCGCCCTTGTGCCGGGCACGCCTTGCACGCCCGCTTACGGCGGGCCTGGATTGGACTATTGCAATGAGGAATTTCCACAAACCATGTGTGGGCTGACTATAATCCACATGAGATTTGTGACGATCGGTTTCAACACCTTCGGTTTGAAATTGTGTGTTACTTTCAGAAATAAAGCAAAGGATAGAATATCCTTAAAATAGTCCAAGGAATAACATCTTCATTTTTTGCCGCATATTTACCAAACGCCCTTTTTAATGGGAGTGAATACTACAGTATTAGCTCTATAGCATTGTATAAAGAAAGACACTATACTTCGAGGATTTATTGAAAAATTCTGAGCCTACTATAGAACCAAACAAAATTTCAATGTCAAAATATTTTATTACTCAACATATTCTCCTTGAATACATTTATTACAGCGAACCTGCGACGTCTCTAGACCTTTGAAAAAAAAATGTTTCTTCTTGCTCTGCAAACTAGTCCTCCACAGCTTTTATTACCTCCTCGTTGAAAGAAAATTTGCGACCATTTGAATTTTTTTTCAGTTGAAAAAAGATATGATAGTCGGACGGAGCCAAATCTAGTGAATTAGGAGGGTGTTCTAGTAATTCTAACCCTAAATCACGAATTTTTTGCATGGCAATATGAGATTTGTGTACTAGGGCGTTGTCCTGTAGAAACAAAATAGGAGGAGGTCTTGGAGAACCAGACTGTCGCCATTCCATCGATTGTTGCTTCGTTTCTGGATCGTAGAAATGTACCCAAGTCTCATCCATAGTAACAATTCGGTTTAAGAAGTCTACATCGTTTTCAAATCGAGCACAGATCGAACACGATGTTTCTACCCTTGCACGCTTTTGGTCAACATTCAAACATCCACTTTGCAGAAATTTTGTCTTATTTCCAAATTGACGTGAACTATATGATGAACGCGTTCGTATGAAATCTTCAGTGCTTCAGATATCCGTTTTAGCCCAATTCGACGGTCTGATAAATTACTGCATCGATATTTTCGGGCACTGACACAGAATCTGGCCTTCCCGATCGGTCATCATCTTCAGTGGAAAATTTACCTCTTTAGAAACTTGCAGTCCACTTTTTCACGGTCGCATACGAAGGACATTGATCACCAAGGGTATTAAGCATATCTTCGTAAATCTGCTTACCTCTTAACACTTTTAAATACAGGAACATACTTGATGATGGCTCGACACTCCAATTTTTTGATTTTTACAATTTCGGTGGACATATTTTTCTTAAATTTATTGCGTTACTCTGATTTACTTTTTCGACGTCGAACTCTATACTGACACTTCTAATAAATTATTGCTCGTTGATATGGTATCGCAATATTTTATTTATGCATGGAACTGGTCTATGCTAACTAGATAGATATCAATACTTCCTCGTATGTCTATAGTATTTTTCATATTATGTAATACCACTAGAGATGGAATTTTGCCGGCCAAATTTCTCGATTGTAATATGAAAGTTTGTTGCTCGGAAATTTCGCGAACGGCATTTGTATCAAAATTTTGAATTTTGGAAAAAATGTCATGAGCGAAATTTCCGAAAAGCAACAAACATGAATATCACAAGAGAGAAATTTTACCTGCTTAAATTTCATCTCGAGTGGAATTCGGCATGACTATTCCACGAGAAAATACGGTAATATGTTCACATTTGACGCGAAATGCGCTATTTGGCCAATTAGAATTCATCATAGATCAACTAAAACACTGAACGTTGTTTGTTCTCTCTATGATATTTATTTCCGAAGCTATCTATGAATTCGAGAAACGTCAAAAATTTTGTCGCTGAAAAACCAACATGTTGGTTTTGCCGGATTGAAAATTTTTTCGGGATGAAACGATCGTTGCTACGGAAACTTTCTCACTAAAAATGAAAAGAGTGGAAAAGTCAGTATGAAGTGATGAGGTTTCGAAAATACGACAAAACGTTCGAAAGAGAAGTAGTTAGTGGCTTTTATTCGCCTAATTCGAATGTTAAATGAAATAGCCTCTTTAATTCTCTTTAGATCTGCTTGGTGTATCACTCCAGCTTACTTTTGAAGAATTTTTTTTCAAAATATATTTATCTGAATTGATTATTCGTTACAATATTGCATTTATGCCAACATTTTTCTCTTTACTCATTCAAAAATTTTTTTTTGGCTAGCTGCTTCATGAATATTTTTATGGTCCCAGTAGGTGACAGTGAAACTTTGGGTCAATCAATGAATTCATTCATTAGTAAAAAGTTCAACGGATACATGAATTTAACTCTCTCTCAACTTATACAAATGAGGCTTGAGTGCTTCAAAATACTCTCTATTTGAGTTTCAGACCCATCTTTATTTCATAAGTGCAATCACCTCCTGAATTTAGAAACACCCTACACCCTATATAAGTACAGAACACAAAAGCATATTCATTTACGGTCCAGTCGTATATATGTTCCACACAGCCTCGGCAAGAAAACGTCTCGATAATTACCAAGACAGAACCCAGGAAACACAATCCCGCAGTTAATAGAGGAGCTGCCTGCTTGCCATTGGTCAGCGGCCCTATGGATTATTCCGTCTTTTGTTTCATCCCCGACTCGCTCGGGGTAGCGGGAAGGGAGGGGGTCGGGGTCCGGTATGGCCGCTGCTTGTAATGACACTTGGACGGACCGAGTTACCCCGGAGTTTCATGAGATCCCCTCGCGTCGCCCACCCGCACCGCCGACGGTCTAGTGTGCCTTGAAAGTGCCGGCTGACAAATGCAGGAACGCCGGTTCTATGCCGAGACTCGACATTATTCAACTTCTCCGTCACTGAAATTCTGTGGAAACTAAATAAAGAGATACTTGGGGTTGAGGAGGGAACGTTTCCTCTGTGAAGTTGAGGCGATTGCTGTCACGGATGGACAGAATTGTGGGAGGAATGATGAAAAGATGGACGAACATTTCTAGGTTATATCCGATCGGCGCAAATGATGAAGCGAGAATTACGTTGTTTCACGTTTTATCACCTGCAATACTTGATGGTTTCATTATCCTAAAGGCGCGTCTACGCTAAGTCGATTTACCTAATTTAGTCTCGTTTTCGGTCGAGTAGTTGAGACAACAGTCCAGTAATCAAATGAAATTGTCAGTAATTTCAGGAGTGAAAATAACCTCAAGCTTGCTCAGAAAAAATGGGCATTCAATCGAACAGCAAAAGATAAATCATACAGTATAAACACCCTATTTCTTATATTGCACTCAAAATATCGGTCTATCCCGTTGATTATAGCTGCTTTAGAAGCTATTCCGAAGAAGAAATAAGTATGCCTATACTCCATTCACAATTATAAAATCACAACTCTGGCCTTGGAAGTTTGACACATTCCACTCTGTATCGAAGTTTTGACGTTTTTCAAAATATTTTTATGTTCCAAGTCTATGTTGCCCTTTCTACATTCTTAGCGTATTTCTCAGAATGTGAATTTATTCGGAAAATGAATGAATTGGAAAAGATGTGATGGACGAAAAAAATTAACGTTTATATGAATTAATAGAAAGGATTCCTTTTCTAGTTATTTGCATGAAAAGTACAAGAGATCGCTGTTGAAATATATTATTTTTCGCCATGGAAGAAAATTGCATTGCTTTCACATAATTTTCATATGTATGCTTGTGGAGATTTAATGTTTATTATCCTCTTGAACTGAAAGTTCAAGACTTGACGACATCAATTGTTGATTCTAATCAAGAATTCATTAAAAAAAATCAACCCAAAGAATAAGATGAATTGATGGGCAATTACAAGAATCAAGAATAATGTCAAATTTATTTTGTTGCTGAATTTCTTAAAATCAATGTTGGGATATAAAACTCGGCTGCGTTTGTTCAAACAACATCTAAAGAATACATTTTTCACCATCTCGACCTTTGAAAGGCGTTTCTTATAGGAGAATTAGGTCTAAGTTCCACCTCATTAGTGCGGTACATAACTTTTGCAAATCTGCTCAGATATCGCCAAATTTCTTGGAAAACCTGAAAAATATCATCCTAATCGAGCTCTCGAGAGTCTCGAGGCTCCACCCGATCCATCTACTGCGATATCTGTCCAAATAACAGCTTTTCAACGAAATTCCCGTGTAGGTACCCCTTTAACCTCGAAATGTAAACATTCGTCCTGGTCTTGAAAATCGTCCTCACGCTCCAAACTGGTGCTAAAAACAATAAACATACGTTAGGATATTCGACGAAAAACTCACCTGCAAATATCGATTAAATACCAAAAATCTGCGAACAATTTGTAAACCTAACAAAATGTGGAATATCTTTGATACTTTTACTTTGATATAAACAAAGAAACTGGCAACGGAGTTTTGTCAGTAACGATATTTTCTGTGCGCGCACTGACTTTTCGTCATATGTTCTGTGCTTTTCATCAGGGGCACCAACTCCTGAAAACGAAACCATGACCTCCTTATGTGATTAAATAAAAGTGAATGGAGTATATATACTCCATTCAGTTTTATAAAGTATCCCAGTTGGTCAAGATTTAGATTTATAAAGTTTTTTCACCTAGAACTGACGCAGGTTGGCACTCGTGAAATGTCAAATAATTCTCAGAGACGTTGCCAATGCTAATTTCTATTTACTCTTTTTTAACTTTGTGAATGAAGTTAGTTCTTTTGAGGTTTAACTGTGACAGTGACACAGGTTTCGTAGTACTTCTACATTTTCATACTGAAGTATTTCAAGTTGTGATAAAAAGTATTCAAATGTCTTCTGTAGGCTTATTTCTTGAGAATTTTGAATAGTGGGGAATTCCATAGGTCCGTCTGTTCGTTTAGAAGTTTTTCTGTCGGGTTATTCGAGTATTTTTTTTTATTTTCGAATGAACTATCACAAAGTAACGGACTATTCTGTCCATTATTTTTCAGTGAAATTTCAACACTCGATTCTTCATTTCCGTACAAGAAAAAAGCATTACTGAATCTTCCAACCATGTTTAGTATCAACATAGAAAACATTTCTTCAACATTCGACAAGTCTTTGGAATTATTGAATTCACATAAAATTTTCTCAAATTGATTATTTTCCCAAAGGAAATAAACATTTTGATAAAAACGCAATTACTATGACCCCTATGTAGAAAGTACAACGTTGCGTAGTTATGTGACAGGAAAATTACTTCAACCTAACATTTTCGAAATAAACACGGTGAAATGTGTCAGAATATCATGGACAACCGGGATACTTTATAAAAGGGAAATAAAATCCAGTCTGCAATATTCAAATCCTGCCTTCATAAGGATTGAAATTCCCCTTGACCTCTGGACCAACCTACCTGATCTCGAGGTCAAGGTCAATTGAAACGTGTGCCGCAGCATCCCTTATTCATATATCATCTTCATTTACATAACCATAAAAGGCATGAAATCGTTCAAATTGTATGGAAGCTGATACTGGACCCCAGACAACCTGATCTTGTCCAACTGGTGTACCTGCTCTCATGATGGGATGGTACATGTGAATACAAACAGCTTAGGTGATCCTTTGAGAGGATGACCTCTGATCTGATCTCTGACATTATCATTTTACGGGTGAATGTTTATTCGTTTTTTGCAGAAGTGACCTGTAAAGACGTTGATTTAATGTAGAATTTGTTTTTGTTTTTACACTGGAATGTTAAAGATGTATTCTATTGAGTTGATTTTTAAGCATTGAGAAAGATAGCATATTTGAAGAATTATTTTGTAGATTAGGTCAAGAAGAATTTGTTATTGATTCATTCGTTAAATATACAGGGTGGCCAAGAGATTGACGTCCAAAAGGAAAAAACAGGTCCCTGGTGTCATGGGCTATTGGAATCACCCCCATGGATGTTATGCTATTTTTCACGGTTTTCGAGTTATGAATTTTTTTATGAACTTTGAGAATTTTCGACTTTACCATCTTAAAAAAGATATTAAAAAAAATTACGAGACTTCTCTGTGAAATTCTTTTTGTAACTTAATCTCCATGAATTGTACTTTTATACATAAAATAACCAGATTCGTAACTTCGATAAGAATTATGGAAATGTTGATCTCAAGTGAAAAAGTTACGTAAATTCAATTATGATCTGAATTTTCGAATCAAAATTAAAAATGTAAAAAATCTAATTCACGGTTTCTTAGTATGCTTAAAAACTGCGCTCAACAGTCAGCTTTTAGAATCATTGATAAAAAATGGTACTTAACACTCTACTTTTGCTAGAATTAGCCTTCAAAGTCATCGAAGTGGAAAAAATCAAAGAACTAGACATTTACTACAAAATTATTTTTTGCCATTTTAAGATATTTCTGATCAAGTTATGATAGAAAATACTGAAAATCAATGAAAATTAGCTTTAGATGTTGGTCAAGAAAAGTTCTAGATGAAAAAAGGAAATGGTATGGCAATAAATCACACATCATAATGTGAATAAAAAGAAATTTATGTATTTATATAATTTACAGTAGGTGTTCAAAGTGGCCACCTCCAGCCTCAATACACATTCTACACCTTCTTAGAAAATTTTCTTTCAATCGCATAAAACCTGCCCTGTTCTCTCTTAGGACACGTTCGGCTTCTCTTATCTTCAGTCGCAGCTCGTCTTCACTCGAACATTCTCGGGCGTAAACAATTTCTTTGAAATAACCCCAAACGAAAAAATCGATGGGATTAAGGTCAGGTGAACGTGGGGGCCACTTTATTGGTCCGCTACGTCCGATCCAACGATACCCGAACAGATGGATCGGACGCAGTCGACCAATCAAGGGGCCCCCACATTCACCTGACCTTAATCCCATCGATTTTTTCGTTTGGGGTTATTTCAAAGAAATTGTTTACGCCCGAGAATGTTCGAGTGAAGACGAGCTGCGACTGAATTTTTATCAAAGGTACGAATCTGGTTATTTTATGTATAAAAGTACAATTCATGGAGATTGAGTTACAAAAAGGATTTCACAGAGAAGTCTTGTACTTTTTTTTTAATATCTTTTTTAAGATGGTCAAGTCGAAAATTCTCGAAGTTCATAAAAAAATTAATTACTCGAAAACCGTGAAAAATAGCATAAAATACATGAGGGTGATTCGAATAGCCCATGACACGAGGGACCTGTTTTTTCCTTTTTGACGTCAATCTCTTGGCCACCCTGTATAATGAACAGTGTGTTGCATAGCAGGTGTCACTGACAGGGTAAACAGTACTTAGGTAATGTAGAGCCCCTAGATCTACCTATTTAAGTAAATCCTTATGTCGAAGTATGATCAATTTTCCTGAAAAAATTAAAAAATTATAGAAAATTCAAATACTAAGCTACTTTGCATTGAATTTTACTCTTTCGGTCCGTATATTTTTATCACCGTCAGGATGTTTGTTAAAAAAGTTTTATTGAGTTCAAAATGGCCCTTTTTGCCGGATTAATTTTGTCGCGATTTTTGCGAATTTTCAGAAAATACTTCTACATCATCTAAAAAATAGAAATGTTATTTGATCGAATATTGTGGAAGAAAATAGAAATGTTCAGTCTTGCTGTACAAGACAGGCAAATTTCTTCTTAGATTTGTCACTAAATCTGGGAAATAACAATAAATTATTTATTTTATTCCTGGTGGTCGTTCGCAGAGTCTGGTAACAATTTAATGGGATTCAACTGAGCAACATAGATATAAGTATCAGCTTTGCATTTTAAAATTTGTTACCTGAAAAATGGTCATCGTATCAAGGGTCCAAACTGACCGTTACTGGGTCACGCTGTAACAGATATACATAGCATATGCGAAGGTAGATATAATTGTATTTTGCATAATCAATGCATCCCTTTTGCAGGTAAAAAACCCTTGCTCAATTTCCGCTCAAACTCCCTACCCATCCACCCTACCACCCCTCAACCCCCTACATTCAATAGAATATTAATAATCGATTCCCAAACTTACGAATAAATCGAACAAATTCGAAAATTGCCGATTTTTCGACGTGTTTACTTCGCTGCTGAACTCTTTATGATTAATATCGGTAATGTGTTGACAGTTGACTACTATTAGGGCTTTTGCGGCCTGTTCACTCCCTTGTATATCTGTAACCTTGCGACCTTTGAACTCAGGTGACTGAATGGCCACCCGGCGGTTCGCTAGCCGTTAGACCGGTTCTCAAAATTGTAATTTATGTTCAGTAGACAGAGTTTATTTGAGCCCTGTTATTACGGCGGGATGGAAATGATTCGAGGTAGGGTTGCGAATACACTACCCAACCAGAAAAAAGAATCTGTACTGAACTATAGTCTGTTCAAATATAAGAGAATGTAAACAAACAAACCAAATCGGTTTGTTTTGCGCATTACTAACATATGATTGGTGAAACGGTCGGCTGTATAATTCTTTTCACGCCCCCAAAAGACTGCCAGGATCGTACTTAAAGCTTAGAACGATTTCACAGTTATCTTTTCCGGACAATAATGTCGAATTCAGAAACGGACACTGCATCTGAAGGTGGTATATTGGGCCCACCACGAAAAAGAACGAAACGTTCACATTTGTCTATTCAAATCATGTGTATTCCATTCAGAGAATAATATCAAGTTTATATGATTGTGTGAACTATCCTCGATCCGACCCTGGAGCCCTGAAAGCAAGTCTCTACCTGAAGCAAGCCCATCCTTCGTGTGCGCGACTTTGTTTACGTCGTAGTCGCTTATATTTGAACAGAGTATAGTAGCCCTTATCCTTATGGGTAGATCTCTGCAAATCGGGTGATTTCATAGGCGAAAGTCAAAGTTTGATCAATTTTCCTGAAGAAATTGGAAAATATGAATAATAACATGCTATTTTGCATTGATCTTTACTCTTTCGATCCGTATATTTATATATACTCAGTATAATTAATATATGTAGATTTTTATACTGTCGAAATTAAAAATAATCGATTCATATGTGAGTAAAATTTCGATTCTCTAGGGTCTAGGCGATGTTGAAGTATTTTTTTTTAATTCGCAAATATCACGAAAAAATCCGGCAAAAAGGGCAATGTTCAACTCGATAAAAATTTTTTCACAGATTTCCTGACCGTGGTATATACAGGATGGCCAAGAGATTGACGTCAAAAAGGTAGAAACAGGTCCCTCGTGTCATGGGCTATTCGAATCACCCCCATGTATGTCATGCTATTTTTCACGGTTTTCGAGTTATGAATTTTTTTATGAACTTTGAGAATTTTCGACTTGACCATCTTGAAAAAGATATTAAAGAAAAAGTACAAGACTTCTCTGTAAAATACTTTTTGTAACTTAATCTCCATGAATTGTACTTTTATACATAAAATAACCAGATTCGTAACTTTGATAAAAATTATAGAAATGTTGGTCTCAAGTGAAAAAGTTACGTAAATTGGATTATGATCTGGATTTTCGAATCAAAATTAAAAATGTAACAAGGCTAATTCACGGTTTCTTAGTATGCTTAAAAACTGCACTCAACAGTCAGCTTTTAGAATCATTGATAAAAAATGGTACTCAACACACTACTTTTGCTAGAATTAGCCTTCAAAGTCATCGAGGTGGAAAAAATCAAAGAACTAGACATTTACTACAAAATTATTTTTTGCCATTTTAAGATATTTCTGATCAAGTTATGATAGAAAATGCTGAAAATCAATGAAAATTAGCTTTAGATGTTGGTCAAGAAAAGTTCTAGATAAAAAAAAGAAAACAGGTATGGTAATAAATCAATAAATAAAAAGAAATTTATTTAAGTGGCAACCTCCAAACTAACTCGGAAACTGAAAATTTACTCGGAAAACTAAAAATTTAATTCAAAAGAAAAACTGAGAAAATTAAGGTGAAAATTAGAAAACTGGAAAATTCGGTTCAAAAACTTCTTGACACTCAATCGGCGGCATCAGAATTAACTGATGGTCAGGGAAAAATCTGGTTTTATTTTTCCGGAGGGGAGGTGAAAAGGAATGCTCATATGTTCAAAAATTCAGACGAAGTCGCGTCGATGAAAACGTCTTGATTCCGGCTTATCGGCCCTTCATTACAAAAAGGCGGTTATCTGCAAAGTCGTGAATAATTATAACACATTTCATCATTTCAAAAATAAAAAAGCAATGAAAAACCGATCGGGATTATTTAAATTTTCGAGAACAATTTTTCATTAACCACTAAAATGAACGATACCCGAACAGATGGATCGGACGCAGTCGACCAGTCAAGGGGCCCCCACGTTCACCTGACCTTAATCCCATCGATTTTTTCTTTTGGGGTTATTTCAAAGAAATTGTTTACGCCCGAGAATGCTCGAGTGAAGACAAGCTGCGACTGAAGATAAGAGAAGCCGAACGTGTCCTAAGAGAGAACAGGGAAGGTTTTATGCGATTGAAAGAAAATTTTCGTAGAAGATGTAGAATGTGTATTGAGACTGGAGGTGGCCACTTTGAACACCTACTGTAAATTTTATAAATAAATTTCTTTTTATTTACATTATGATGTGTGATTTATTGCCATACCTTTTTCTTTTTTTTATCCAGAACTTTTCTTGACCAACATCTGCAGCTAATTTTCATTGATTTTCAACATTTTCTATCATAATTTGATCAGAAATATCTTAAAATGGCAAAAAATAATTTTGTGGTAAATGTCTAGTTCTTTGATTTTTTCCACCTCGATGACTTTGAAGACTAATTCTAGCACAAAAGTAGAGTGTTAAGTACCATTTTTTATCAATGATTCTAAAAGCTGACTGTTGAGCGCAGTTTTCAAGCATACTAAGAAACCGTGAATTAGCCTTTTTACATTTTTAATTTGGATTCGAAAATTCAGATCATAATCCAATTTACGTAACTTTTTCACTTGAGACCAACATTTCCATAATTTTTTACAAAGTTACGAATCTGGTTATTTTATGTATAAAAGTACAATTCATGGAGATTAAGTTACAAAAAGAATTTCATAGAGAAGTCTTGTACTTTTTTTAATATCTTTTTTAAGATGGTCAAGTCGAAAATTCTCAAAGTTCATAAAAAAATTCATAACTCGAAAACCGTGAAAAATAGCATAACATACATAGGGGTGATTCGAATAGCCCATGACACGAGGGACCTGTTTTTTCCTTTTTGACGTCAATCTCTTGGCCACACTGTATTTTATATGGTTAGTTATTTGACACTTCATAGACAGTTCAAATATACCGGCCCTCAGATCAGCCTTCGACTCTCAATCTTAAACAACTTTTGAGCTAATATCATTACCATGATAGAAGAATCAAATAATGAAGAATGTTAAAGTGAAAATGTAAATGTGAAAGTTAACACAATAGAATTCTGAAATGCTCCAAAGTGATCTGACTATTATCAAAAGGCGAATATAACGCATCCCCCGAATAGTTTCTGTTCAATTCACCCCTTTCCATTAATTCAACCCCATCTTGTTGATCAATAGCTAGAGCGGACAATTCAACACGCTCAAGCACATTGGACACCCCTATCTATAACTTTTCAATTTGTTGCAGTGTGAATCGGACTCGAAGGACCAAGGAATCGTACGGCGAAGTGACCCTTCGCAAATGGCCAATAGGAAAAAGGACGATGGTCACTCCCTTCAGAGAAGTGGCGAGTGTATTGGTCAACTTTTATGATGTATATTCCAGCGTTATTTCAGCTTGTAACTATACTCTGTTCAAATATAAGCGACTACGACGTAAACAAAGTCGCGCACACGAAGGATGGGCTTCGTTCAGGTAAAGACTTGCTTTCAGGGCTCCAGGGTCGGATCGAGGATAGTTCACACAATCATATAAACTTGATATTATTCTCTGAATGGAATACACATGATTTGAATAGACAAATGTGAACGTTTCGTTCTTTTTCGTGGATGGCCCAATATACCACCTTCAGATGCAGTGTCCGTTTCTGAATTCGACATTATTGTCCGGAAAAGATAACTGTGAAATCGTTCTAAGCTTTAAGTACGATCCTGGCAGTCTTTTGGGGGCGTGAAAAGAATTATACAGCCGACCGTTTCACCAATCATATGTTAGTAATGCGCAAAACAAACCGATTTGGTTTGTTTGTTTACATTCTCTTATATTTGAACAGACTATAGATCGAATGTGTGCGATTGGAATTTAATTTGTTGAAGTGTTTTTCAGTTTTAGTTTTGTTTTTCTTTCTTAATTGAAATTACAAATTGTATAGATGTTTCTTTCAATTGATGAACTGTGATTTATTTTTCATAAAGTTATTTGAATTCTTTTGTTTCGGGTTCTTTAATCATGAGAACATTTTATGTTGTATGTGAGTATTTCATATTGTTTTGATTTCGAATTAATTTATTTCGAGTATGTTATTTATTGTTTATTCAATTTTTTTGTATCGTATGCTCAGTTACTGTTTTATTTTGTTTATATAGGTGTGATAATAAATTATTCAATTTGAACGAATATTGGTGGAGTAAATTAACTCTCACCCAATATTCATGAGTTTTTTTATTTTCTTTACCAATTCATATCCCTACAGCAATTATTATTTTAATGTCTACAAAATATTTTTCAATCTTCTTTGCTATCAACTCTATCAAATAAAGAACGTTCAAATAGCATGGCGAATTTGAGGAGGGGGCAAAAGGTGAAATCAAGATGGGTCTTTTCTATAACAAAACTTTCTCAGCGCACCTCTTTCCGAGATATCACCCTTAAAAAGTGGGGACCAAAATTAAGTTATTTTTTTCTCTTCAGCTATTGGTTTTGGGAAAAACATTTAGGAATAAAAAATTGTGTTAAGTAAAACAATGATTTCAAGTCATAATTTTAATCCATATGAAACTTCATTCCGAATAGAAGGGTTTGAGTTGCTAATTTCAACCCTGTATAATGTAGCAGGAATATTGAAAAATACCCGTGATTAGTCCTTTGCGAGTACACGAACATTACAGAATTTCAAGATTCTAGCTTCACTGAAATTTCAGAAAAAATAAATTTAGTCATCACTTTTTAAGGGTGATATCTCGGAAAGGGAGGGACGAGGTCAATGAGGAAATATCGTTATAGAAAAGACCCATACGGCAATCACCTACTGAATTTTTTCGCATGAATTTAGAAAGACCCTGTAATCTGTATAAATAGAACTTCACATCAAAATGAGTCCAATGTGGTTCAGTCTACTCTTGGTTGAAACTTCAAACCAACTAATTTAATCATGTAGGGCGTTGTTGAGGTAATTAACCCCTTCCAATTTGCTCATTCACAGTGAAAGAAATTTGATTCACAGTCGTTCAATTTACTGCTCATTAAAAAACAAACCAGGAAAGAATTTCGACAAACTCTTCTGAGCTATCCCTCCAGATTTGTCAATTTTAAACATGGGACAAATAAAAACTAATTGAATTGAAAAAATTAGACTTTATATTTTTGGAGTATCGGGTGTTTTTTCAGAGTGATAATACTTTGAATTGAAATGAAACACACTTACATTAAGATTGAAGGGATTTTTTTTTATTCGAAAGATAATTTGATGACATAGGTACATTTTTGCAAATCATTATCGGCATATGTCCACTACGTCTAGCTCTGAGGAACCACATTCGACCAGACCAATTTTGGACCATTTTTTCGAGTAATTCAGATCTTCCAGCCATAACACGAAATTTGTTGGCTTCCAAAGCGTCTATTGTTTCTGGTTTGTCAGCATAAACCAATGACTTGACATTACCCCAAAGAAAATAATCCATTGGAGTTAAGTCGCATTATATTGGAGACCAAATAATTGGACCATTTCATGAAATAATGTTATCGCCAAATCTATCTCTCCATAAATCATTTGTTACGGTAGCAGCATGAGGTGTAGCACCATCTTTTTGAAACAAAACACGGGTCAATAACAGTCAAATTTTGAAACAAATAATCATTGGTCATCGATCTGTAACGAGCACCATTCACTGTAACATTAGCTCCAGACCTACCATCTGTTCAAATGTAAGAAGGAGCAATAATAACATGTTTGGCGCAGCAGTAGGAGGGCCTTCGTAAAGGTACTTTCCGTCCGGAGTCGAATCGAGGAGATTTCACACAATCGTTCAGTTTATTTATCCATGTCTCATCCAGCTAATAAATGCCTTGTTCCCTTTATGAGTGGATTTTCTTCAAATAATCTCTCCTCCACACAATTATTTAATCCCTATCTATCAGTAGACTATCACGACCACGTTTTTTGAACTTGAATTCCATTTTTTTCAATAATTTATAGAACGTTGTGCTTTTGAAATTTGGCAAACTATCGTCATCATTCACGATTTCTAGTACTTTAGAAATCGTTGGGTTTTCATTCCGGAAAAAAAACCGTGGACAATTCTTCTTATAAGATTCATATCGTCAACCGAATCGATTATTTTTAACGACTGGGCTCTCCTCTTAGGTGGCGTCAATGTTTTATTCTCTTTATATTCTCTGAGAATTCTGAATACAGCTGAATCACTCACCCCTGAGGATTTTGAAACAATTCCTACTAAGTCTCTTTTCGATAAATCAGAATGTTCTTCCCTCAGATGCAGTATCCGTTTCCGAATTTGACATTGTGCTATAAACACTATATACACTTTGTCAAAAGGTTTTCCAACACAAAACACTTTTCACAACCAACTCCATAAACACTTTGAACACTATATAGGTATTTTAACTAGTCTTGTCAATTGAAAACTTCGATATTTATGCAAATCAAGACGGCTAGGGAAAGGACCCAAATCTGGTGTTTCCCGGAATTACCTTGTCGGAATCTTGAGCAGCCGACAAAGAGTTTCGTACAAAATAATATAAAATTTTGGACCGAAACTAAATATATTTCGGATATTACAAGTAAATGACCATTATAAATTTGAGCAGAGATCTTTCACGAGTCTGGTCAATTGAAAACTTCGATATTTATGCAAATCAAGATGGCTTTCACCCATTAGGGAAAAGGACCCAAATCTGGTATTTCCCGGAATTACTTTGTCGGAATCTTGCAAGATTCCGACCCAAATCTCCAAAACCCTGGTGTTTCCTGGAATTACCTTGCCACAATCTCGAGAATCCGAAAAAGAAATTACTTATTTAGTGGATAATAATATAAAAACAAAACAAAATAAAAAAATAGGGTACGTCGGATATAAAATGTTTATGACAGTTGCAAATAATAACAGAAATTTTGCACTAGAGTTTCGTAGGAAAAAAGTTCTAATGTGGGAATTGCTGACTCAAATTATTGAATCATTTCTATCCAGTACCATCTACAGTCCGTTCCGTGAACGGTCCTGGCAATCAAGGCCGTAGCCAGAGGGGGGGTCCGATGGGGTCCGGACCCCCCCCGAAATTTATTTTTTCAGAAATGCTAGATAATCATTTCACCGAAAATTCTTCGAATAAATTTTTTTCTAGCTACGGCCTCGGACGGACCCCCCCCGAAATTTTTTTCTAGCTACGGCCTTGCTGGCAATCTCTTTAGGGCGTTAAAAGGGAGCGTGGTTAAGACCGTTTGACGAATAGGAGCTTTATTGTGCGCAAACCAGACGATTTTGTTTGTTTACAAAGCTCCTTCTTATATTTGAGCGGACTATAGTCGTGGTTGACATATGACGTAAATTATTTTCAAAACATTAATTGGCTTCAATCTCAGTTCAAATGTGTTTCAATTCAAAGATCTATCACTCTAAAAAAAAAACCCGATATAGATTCATCCAAACGCGCAGATCAACATCCAAGCAACATCACTCGAACCTGAAAGCCTTCGAATTCCTCAACAACTAATTACAACAGACGAAAGCCGTCTACAAGGCGAACCCAACACATGCTTCTTAATCACTCACTTCCAGAGCGGGGACCATTGTTGCCGGATTTCCATGCGACAAGGGAGTTAATAAGTAAACAAAGATGGGAATAATCAAACGAACTTGAACAAATCCATCTCGTAGTCGTCATATATAATGGCTAGGTGTTTTTCCCTGTCTGTTCCAGACAGGTTCAGATTGAGTAGCGCCCTTACCCGTATGTGCCGCCCCTCCCTCTCCGCTCCTGCTTTCTTATGAGGGAATTCTCTCGTCAACACCATTATTTCTAGCCAGCCGACTGTATCTGAAATCCTCAGGACAGCTCATCGAAAATTGCGAAATGGAAAAAACGTGGGGTGAAGGGGGTGGGTTGGAGGGGTCGGGGCAACGTGTGGGGGAAAGGGTAATTGTTCATCATTCTACCAGTAATTTTTTCGCTCTTTGCCCTGGATTTTTTTCTCGGATTTTTCGGTGAATCAGATGCTCGAATATTTGGATGGGAGTAAATTGAATGATTACTCCCCAGTCCCCCCTGTACGTAGTTAGGAGAAATTTACAAAAATTCTGCTACGTCACAATATTGCTTCGAATCGAGTTAATACAAATCTATACTCGCTTTTTGAAAAAGTTAAAGAAATTGGGGACCACTCCAGGTTTCCAAAAGAACGAGAAAAAAAATAGATGATATACTCCATTCACTTTTATTTAATCACATAGGAGGTCATGGTTTCCTTTTCAGGAGTTACCCCTGATGAAAAGCACAGAACATATGATGAAAAGTCAGTGCGCGCACAGAAAATATCGGTAATGACAAAACGACATTGCCAGTTTCTTTGTTTACATCAAAGTAAAAGTATCAAAGATATTCCACATTTTGTTAGGTTTACAAATTGTTCGCAGATTTTTGGTATTTAATCGATATGTGCAGGTGAGTTTTTCGTGAGGACGATTTTCAAGGCCAGGACGAATGTTTACATTTTGAGATTGAAGGGGTACACGGGAATTTCGTTGAAAAAGCTGTCATTTGGACAGATATCGCAGTAGATGGATCGGATGGAGCCTCGAGAGGTCGATTAGTATGATATTTTTCAGGTTCTCCAAGAAATTTGGCGATATCTGAGCAGATTTGCAAAAGTTGTGTACCTCACTAATGAGGTGGAACTTAGACCTAATTCTCCTATAAGAAACGCCTTTCAAAGGTCGAGATGGTGAAAAATGTATTCTTTAGATGTTGTTCGAACAAACGCAACCGAGTTTTATATCCCAACATTGATTTTAAGAAAGTTATCAACAAAATGAAATTGACATTATTCTTGATTCTTGTAATTACCCATAAATTCATCTTATATCTTTGGGTTCATTTTTTTAATGAATTCTTGATCAGAATCAACAATTGATGTCGTCAAGTCTTGAACTTTCAGTTCAAGGGGATAATAAACATTAAATCTTCACAAGCATGCATATGAAAATTATATGAAAGCAATGCAATTTTCTTCCATGTCAAAATTAATATATTTCAACAGTGATCTCTTGTACTTTTCATGCAAATAACTAGAAAAGGAATCCTTTCTATCAATTCATATAAACGGTAATTATTTTCGTCCATCACATCTTTTCCAATTCATTCATTTTCCGAATAAATTCACATTCTGAGAACATAGTATTGACTTGGAACATAAAAATATTTTGAAAAACGTCATAACTTCGATACAGAGTGGAATGTGTCAAATTTCCAAGGCCAGAGTTGTGATTTTTTAATTGTGAATGGAGTATACCTATATTTTCATATCTAAATTGACCACTCTATTCCGCATAGTTTCACTCTTAATATGGAGAATATTCGTCTATCTAGTACCAGAAAGATCATGCCCTTTGAGTGAGCAATCACCATTAAGATTTAAAGTATGTAAGTTCCTTATCGAAATTTTGTTGTCTGATGTACTAAATGGCGGATGCGTCGGGTGTTGTAGCTAAAAACAAAATTTCCATTTTTTCGTTAAACAACATCTATTTTCGAAGGTCGCGAATTATTTTTTCATGAAATTGTAGGTTTTATAGAAAAAACTGAATTTTTAAAAACCCCATTCCTCAGTTGTTGTCTGAAAAACACTCTCAAACAGGAAAAAATAACACTTTTGTTCTCTACCCTAGCCATTCATTGATACCCAAGGAGGTCGTCGATGGTATTGATAAAACCAGCAATATCCTTAGGAGCCTTGACCGTTACCTCGTGGGTTTCCAGGACAAGTCCTTAGGCCAGTCAGCTCTTGACACTTACATACCATATATCCAGCTGTTTCTGCTTCTGACCCACAGAACCTACAAATTTCATCTGCATCGATCTCATCGACTTTTTCATTTCCTTCAACACCACAATGCCCTGGCGCCCATAGTAGAGTCACTTTATTGCCTCTGGTTCGTTGCTTTATGGTGTTTAGACACTCCCAGGTCAGCAGAGATCCCTGGCAGTGTGACTCTAGGGATCTCAGCTTGGCCTGGCTCTCCGTGGTGATCAGAATATGCGCCTCTTTGAGGTTCATTTTAAGACACTCCTGGAACAATACATAGACAGACAGTATCTCGGTCTGTCAAATAGAGGGGTGACTTCCCAGGGCTTCAGAGATCCTCGGTTTAGGTCCGTTTATCCTAATGTCAGTGCCTCATCTGATTTCGATCCATCAATAAACCATATGGTTGACTTTTTGTCCAAGCGATTTACGAAACTTATCGCACTAGGACATATAATTAAGTATTTATAAAATAGTTATTTTTGTATCTAGTGCGCGAAATGCTACTTTGGTGATCGAGAACTGTTTTTTTTAACGAGGCGCAGCCGAGTTAAAAAAAATAGACGAGATCACCAAAGTATTTCGCGCATGAGATGCAAACAAAATTTTTTCTACAAACGTTCGTGCACTGACCGCACCATAAATGTTAACATTATAAATAATAAATAAAATTAGGTAGTGTTAAATTTCTCACAATTTGAAAGCCTTGATTATTGTTAAACAGTAATGAATAAATGATTTCTTGGATTTTTGCTCTATTGAGGAGCATAAAGGTTAATTAAATATAAAAATCCTATGTAGTTTGCATACAGTGTGCGAAGTAAGTATTTCGCGCACTACTTCGCGCACGGTGTCAAGTTAACGAAGGAAAATGAAAAAAAGGGTCACTTCGCATATTGTTGTCATTTTTTGACGTTTGTAGAAAAAAATATTTTGTTGGCGGTCATGTGTCGAGTGTAGAGTAAAATATTTCGATTGAAATGGCATCATTTATACTGAGAACACATACCTTTTTGCTCATTTTGAAACGGATATCCTTAATAATTCAGTAGAGCTTGAAGTTTCAATTTAAAATATATGCAATTCTTGGTATTATACTCAAATCTTAAAAAATTAGATATTACAAGTTTCCTCGTGTATTATCATTGATGTGGTGAAAAACAGAATTGGAATGTTTAATGAAATTAATAGTAAATGTGAGATTTTGATTTAGAAAATATCAAGTTTTGTATATTTTTGGAACGGTAACCTCAAGCCATACTGAAATATACGAAGATCTCAAGAGTCAGAATCCCATTCGAAATGAAATATTGTTCCATAAACCAATCTTGATAAGTATTATTTCAGAAAAATATACCGACACATCAGACACGCTGAAATTTCCACAGGAAAGAAGTTACAGCCCCTTTTCACAAATACACATATACAAAAAACACCCTGTTACTCTTAAACGATGAAACACTGTCAGTTTTTGTTTTTCTAGATTATAAATATAGACCAAGAGCCAGTGACCAATTTTCATATGTCATTTTATAACTCACCAAAATTTACTTGTTTAATATTCAATATCTGCTCGAAAATAAAAACCACTTCTGCCAGCCCATAATGGCCGGAGTAGACTACCATAAGCGCTCAAAGAGGCCAGAAAATTAGGTTCAACTATGTCATAGTATCATTCACAAAACTTTCAGGAATTGTTATTGATAATATATTGAATCTATAAAAATTATGACAGAAGTGTTGGCAGAACTCTTTGAAAATTCATTAAGAACAGCTGTACTTAGGTATGTCATTTCAGTACGCTTGAAATTTACAGGAAATAAAGAAAATGTATCTAGAAAGCGAATAATAATCATGACAGAAATTTTTTACATCAAGAACTATCTGCCAGAACGAGAAATGTTGCCGCGCAAATGCGAGCGAAATGAGCTTATTCATATTTGCAAGTCAGACCTAGAGCGCATATTGGGCATTTTCGAGACTCATCAAAAGTTGATAGGAAGCTAAAATTCTTTTTTATTTGCGAGCAGATATTGAATATTAAGCAAGTAAATTATGGTGAGTTATGAAATGACATATGAAAATTGGTCACTGGCTCTTCCTCTAATAGGACTTTACATTCAAAAGTGTCCAATTTTGTTCACACTGTACGGTCCCCCCTGAAAAATTTCATAGATACTCTAGTGGGAAGTATAGAATATTGACCTGTCCGAGTAAATTCTCACGAAATATTAAAGGTATGAATTCTGTGCGTTACACTCAACTCACTCTATCTGCGTTTATTGTATTACAAATTGGCGAATGCGATGGTACCCAAAATGCCATTGGATAATTTTTATGAATCTTAGATGCATCAGCAGCTTGAAATACTCATGCATTCAAACTCTAAATTGGAATTCCAGATTTGTTCGTTCCTTGGTATGTTGGTGTTTGTATGTTGAGATTTGTTATGGAGAAGACTTTTATAAAAGATGGACTGTATAATTGTGCTCTCCGAAAACGCGTTTTTTTATGTAAAAAATTCGAACCTTAGGGAAAAAGGGGGTGATGGCGGTCAGTTAAGTTATTTTTGGAATGACTCAAATCATAAATTGCAGCTCTATTAGGAACATAACATCACAATTCTGCATTAAAGGACTATTAATTGAGGTCAGAGTAATTTGCTTTGGAGTTACGATTTATTAGTAATAATAGTTTGAAACAAGACAGTTTTTGACCACTATTGTACTCACGTGAGGGAAATGGTAGTCACTAGTCATGATGTTGACAACGATGATCAAATACTTTTAACATGTGAAATCCAAAACAGTGACAGCAGAGTTAGTCCAAAGCCCACAGGAAGTGCATCCGTACCATACTTCGTTGTTTCGGCCAAATTCCCTGCATATAAGACAACTCATTTTTGAGTTATCTACATTAAAATTATCATGATCGACGCAGGGGTCGTCAATGTCTACGTCAGTCAATGAAGAGTCATTTTCCTTCCTTTCAGCCTTTTTAAGTCTTTACTTCAACTCTTTGGTTTTTTGTCCTTCTCCTTCCATTTTCCTTTAAGTTCCATTTCTTGACCACAATTACCCGCAATAGAGTTAATAGAGTAAATTGTGAAAAGCAAAAAGAATACCATATTTTATTCAATTCGAAGATTATTATAAATTTATATGATGAACAGTTTCAACCAACTTTCAATGATTCACGCAAAAAAAGAAAAACCTCATAACTTACCTTGATAACTTAGAACAACGTTAAATAAGATCGATTAAGAGCGAAAATGAAAGACACTCGTCATGATATGAATGCTTCGTGTGGAATGTCCGAGGGTGTTTGGGGACTCGCAGGTTCTGAAGAATGTGAGTTTACCACACTTCGCACGCATAGGCAACTTCAATTTTATCAGCTGTGGGCATGACCACCACTGCCTGCTGACCACGATTGCCCCATCTTCCCCTATCATCATATTTTTCAATGAGGCAATGACATAAGGTGATGTAAATAAAAATCCCGAATTATGTTACATTCGAATGAGAATGAGAATGAATGATGAAGAATAAAATATGGAACAGAGCTTCTCGTTGTTTTCCCCCAATCTGCTCCATTGTCCCAGACATCCTTCCCCCTATCTATCGAAGCTACAAAAACGTTTCGATTCCTCGAACTCAATCCTATCGCAAGTCCGTTAATTAAGAACGTCAGAACAGCGTTCGTTCTGGCATAATCTCGTCGTTCCGCCATTTTGTTGATATTATGTTGTTTCCCATTGTGCGAGGCTGAGGTCGCATTCTGATGAATTTCGAAGTTCTTGATGGATTAATCTGGTCCTAATGAGTGTAAAAGCGATAAGTCTCGCATGTGAATGCGCACAAGTCAGCAGCACTCCGTAATTAGTTGAATGGTTCACAATGCTCTGGCCCACTTGACTGGCATATCGTGCGGTTTGTTCGGCGCAGTATACACTCGTACTTATTCCGAATGGATAAAGGGGGGAACACATCCGCTTGTATTGAGAAACGGGATTTTCTTCATTTCGGACTGAAACGAAGTGTCCTATTGTGGCTTCACTTGACGGGAATCCATTGTTTGAGGATGAAAGAAATGATCGAAATTTGGTCCTTTGAGCAGAATTAGCTTACATTAAAAACAAGCAAAACAGCAAAACTTACTGGGAAAAAAAATTGAGTCTAAAGAATTTCTTACTAATAAGACAATTTTCATCAATATTAACGTGTAGGTATGCATAAAAACCACAGCAGATGACTTTACATTCGGATATCGATGTTGGCTACAGAATGGCGAATGTGCCGGTACTACAGGGTGTTTCTGAAATCTGAATTGAGGCGGAAGATTTGGATGGGTGATTCCTTGTTCAAAAGGAAGGGTAGTTTGTTATATAAATGTTGGGTCGAAAGTCAAACATTGGGGAGATATCGTGGTTCAAAGATAGTGGAAAAATGATGTTTTCATTTTGTATCTTGAAAACGAAAAGCGATAGGAAGATGACATTTGGAGGAAGTATTACTATTATGAAAACACATAATTTTTCATATTTTTAGAATAAGTGGAGGGGGTTGAAGTAGACTACCCTCATCATTTTTGTTGATTGATTGATTTGCTGACGAACAAGAGACCGGGTTAACGCTTGGCCTCCCTGTGGCACTGCGACCAACTTGGGTCTACTGTATCACTCTTTCGTCAGTGGTTCCTCACGAGAATAGGTTCGTGTCCTTTATCAGGTTCAGTAGCCTATTTATGAGGTTTTTCATTCCCGTTTCCGGATTGATTTCTCCGAAGATTCTGTGGTGCCTTCTTCCTAGGGCGTCGCATTCTGTTTCTTTCTCTTCACAGCAAAGTCTACGGGTTCACCAAGTATTCCTATGGTGTTCAGATGTTTTCTAAGGCCGCAGTGTCCCGTCAGTAGACCTACTATTATACCTGCTATTATACGTGCCTTTGTTCAGTTTAGATTCAAAAAGTCAGCCGTCAAGGTTTTGCTTGCGTGTCCTACCATGACTTTGCTGTGTGTTTGCGCGTCGCTCTGTTCCCAGTGTTGTCGGTGTCTTTGTTTTATCCACTCCTCAATCAGGGTTTTTGCTGATTCCAAGCACAGGTTCTGGCCCTGTGAATGGCGTTTCAGATGCTTGTCTTGCTAACTGGTCTGCTTTTTCGTTACCCGCTATTCCCTTGTGACCTGGCACCCACATCAAAGTGACCTTGTTGTGTTTTGCCAGCTCCAGAAGGTCCTGGAGGAATTTCCAGACGAGTCTAGACTTTATCTGTGTCGAGTTGAGAGCTTTGATGGCGCTCTGGCTGTCAGAGAGAATGTGGATGTGTTTTCTTTGGTAGCCACTTTCCATCAGGTTCTTCTGTATGCATGTCCTAATGGCATGCGTTTCAGCTTGAAATATCGTGGCGTGTTTGCCGAGAGGTATTATGTAGTCCCTTCTTGGCCTCACTCCGTGTATTTCCGCTCCTGTTCCTTCATCTGTCTCAGAACCGTCTGTGTACCAGACTATTTCTGCAGATGATGCAGAAATAGTGTGGTGATATAAAACTGAAGGTTAAGAATATATCATCTGAGGCTTAGCACAGGCCGAAATAATCTCTGAAAAATGAATGGTTGGTGTTTTTATCAGTCCAATGAAGCTTTAGCCTTCACATCAAATTGTATGTGTGACTCTTTGTAATGGGAATTTATTTTGTATTGAATGCTGAAAATTCAGTGAGTAATATCATTTCGGAATCTCAAGGAAACAGGCTTTTTTATCTCGATTCGACATTCAGGTAACCATAGTATTTCACACTACGCTTGGTTAACTTAGGAAAAAAACAAGCAAAACATAAAATTTGAGCTAGATCCATATGTTCAAATAAAAAACATTGCATGCGCCCCCAAAATCATAGTCCACATTCGATAGCGCATTCATCCAGGAATACTATTAAAAAAAATCTCGAAAAAATTCCTTCATTTCGAGTCTTTTCACCAAAAAAAGGGGCAAAGGTTTTTTTAGAACCGGCACTTCCGCCATTCTGTAACCGCAAACTTCGGATATTCGAATTCGTTTCTAACGCACCCATTACATCGCAAAGACATCTTATTTTATTCTTCATAATGAACTGATGAATAATCAGAAAACAGTCAAAATACCTTGTGTTTTTTCACTAAATTAGTGTAAGATTTAAAAGGAAAATTATTTCTATGAATTTTTCGAATTTCAGATGATCGATTTTATGTATCCAACTTCGTTGTTGAATTAAAGATAATATTCTCCATCAAATAAATAAACATCAAAACACAAAACTGTATTTATTATTCTCGACAAAGATTCTGCGGTAATTTTTTCTGTGGAAACATATTTTTTTTTAAATTAATGAGGCTGAGTTCTAAAACAAGTCCCTATTAGATCCGTTATGGCCAAGTGCTTGTTTCTTCTTCTCTCATCCTTACATTCATCCAGATTTTTTCCTGCCATAAACCAAGAAATTCATCTCCTCACGTCTGGTCCAGCGGTTATGCACGTGGGGTAAAGATGGTGCGTCTAGCCTCACTCAACAGCACGAAATTTCACGGTTTCTGCAGCCTCCGCCTCACTCATACTTACATCCGATATTAAGATTAATTGCTCGAATTTTCATTCCCCTCCTAGAACCGAGATTAATTTAGCGATTTACCGTTTTGGAGAGAACCCTCCAGTGGCTGTTGGACTGTTTTGCCTTTGTTTGGAAGATGTTTTTCTTCGCGGTTATCAGGACGAGAGAAATTAGAAATGGAATGATCGATAGCTAGATATAAGTACGGATTATTTGGAGGGTTGTTAAGTGATGGTCGTTAAATAGGAGAAAATGTATACAGGATGGGTCACATACATACAGAAATGTGAATAAAAATTATGCTCTCACAATTTCTTATTTTGTATTCGAGATGTCTAAGGTTACTTTTAAGATTGTGATATATTCGTTCATCGTACCTTTTCTTTGACATGGTTAATTTTGCTTAGGGTTGATTGTTGATTCAATAACAATTGTAAAAAAATTATAATTTAAAATTTCGTTGATTAATTTTTTTTCAATGAAAATGATCCGCAAATTGTTTCTGAAAAATTGCTGTATGAATATCAAGTCTGTATACAGGGTCTTTCACGAGGAACCTCACCCATATCTATACGGGAAACTACTGAACGTATTTTCATGAAATTCAGCACTTATGAGTATTTCACGATGCTGATGAAATCTAAAATATTTTCAAGGCATGAGCACCTCCGGTTTTTCCGGAAATGACGTCAACTTCCGTTTTTCAAATTAGAACACCATTTTTTTATTGCAGAAATAGATTCCTTAGAAAATTTCAAGTAATTTCGATGTAACATTTTTCAGTTTTGGTTGGAAAATTCTCTCTGAGCGGAAAAATTCGAAAAAAAAATCGAAAATAGAGCTCCGCTGAAACAAGAATAACTTTGAGGTTTTTGGATGGAAAATTTTCATTTTTGGGATTTTTCAAGATGTAAGATTGATGTATCCACTTTAGAAATCGAAATCGCGATTCATGATACAGGGGGTGAAAAAATCGCTTTCAAAGTTAGGGATGACAAAATCGTGAAAAATCAATTTTTTCAAATTAGAACCCCATTTTTTTATGGCAGATATTGAATCTACGTTAAAAAATAATGTGAGTGTATGCATCACACCCTTGCCCTAAAGTGGATATTTTCTGAGTTATTTACAAAAAACTGTTTTTCGTCTTGAATTTTCAGCTATTTCTTTTCCCTTCACGCCAAAAAGATGAAATTTTCAGGAACTGTTACCATGTTTTAGATTTTACTACCCTACTACCCTAATATGCAAGAGAAAAAAGTTACAGGTTGTTCCTAAATAGATGGCGAATTTGGATTCGAATTTGTATCGGAAACCTCTTTATTTCAACTAATCGGCCATCGGTTTTCTCTCCAGTGATAAATAAATAATTCCTTATGAACCATATGCAAAAACTTACCATGTTTTACATTCTTTTTTTTTAATGATAGATATCATTAATTACATCTGCCAAAGTGCTCTTTATTCAGTAGCATGTAATTAATGATATCTATCATTAAAAAAAAACAATGTAAAACATGGTAAGTTTTTGCATATGGTTCATAAGGAATTATTTATTTATCACTGGAGAGAAAACCGATGGCCGATTAGTTGAAATAAAGAGGTTTCCGATACAAATTCGAATCCAAATTCGCCATATATTTAGGAACAACCTGTAACTTTTTTCTCTTGCATATTAGGGTAGTAAAATCTAAAACATGGTTTAAGTAGCAGTTCCTGAAAATTTCATCTTTTTGGCGTGAAGGGAAAAGAAATAGCTGAAAATTCAAGACGAAAAACAGTTTTTTGTGAATAACTCAGAAAATATACACTTTAGGGCAAGGGTGTGATGCATACACTCACATTATTTTTTAACGTAAATTCAATATCTGCCATAAAAAAATGGGGTTCTAATTTGAAAAAATTGATTTTTCACGATTTTGTCATCCCTAACTTTGAAAGCGATTTCTTCACCCCCTGTATCATGAATCGCGATTTCGATTTTTAAAGTGGATACATCAATCTTACATCTTGAAAAATCCCAAAAATGAAAATTTTCCATCCAAAAACCTCGAAGTTATTCTTGTTTCAGCGGAGCTCTATTTTCGATTTTTTTTTCGAATTTTCCCGCTCAGAGAGAATTTTCCAACCAAAACTGAAAAATGTTACATCAAAATAACTTGAAATTTTCTAAGGAATATATTTCTGCAATAAAAAAATGGTGTTCTAATTTGAAAAACGGAAGTTGACGTCATTTCCGGAAAAACCGGAGGTGCTCATGTTTTGAAAATATTTTAGATTTCATCAGCATCGTGAAATACTTATAAGTGCTGAATTTCATGAAAATACGTTCAGTAGTTTCCTGTATAAATATGGGTCAGGTTCCTCGTGAAAGACCCTGTATTGAGAATATGTGTCACAAAATTGCGTCGGAATTTGTGAAAAAGTATCAGAAGTAAATATGAGTTCGTGCAGTTTTTTTCGACCTATATTATTCGAAATAAGAATAATTGAAAAAATCAAAGAAATATCCTAAATACAAAAACGCTGATGAAAATAATGAGGATGTCCATATAATGATCTTGTTCATTTTGGATCCAATTTAAAGGGTTTGACAATAAGAGGTGTAATTTTGTTTTTTGTTTTCCGATAAATGTTTGGATGGTTATTTCATTATGAAGAGGAAGGTATGGAAAATAACATCAGCCCACTGGCGGATCCAGACAGTTTTTCAGGGGGGGGGCATCAATAAATAGAAATTTTCTACCCACTTTATAGGACTACTTATAAAGGAATTATTGGCAATTTCGAGGTCCAAAGGGGGGGCATAGATGCATAGAATATCTGGTGTATCGACTCCTTACTAAAAATCGTGACCAAAATTTGTAGATCAAAACGGCATCCTAGACAGTGGCGCACCCAGAAATTTTATTAGGGGGGGGGGTCTGCTCAAGAGTAATCAGGTTTTTGTAAGTTATATAATTTAAAAAAATGCGCCGCAAGCGAAAACCTTCTTAAGTAATGGATATATCGCATCCGTTATTATACAGGGTGGCCAAGAGATTGACGTCAAAGAGAAAAAACATGGGCTATTCGAATCACCCCCATGTCTTTTATGCGATTTTTCACGGTTTTCGAGTTATGAATTTTTTTATGAACTTTGAGAATTTTCGACTTGACCACCTTAAAAAGAAATTTAAAAAAAGTACAAGAATTCTCTGTGAAATTCTTTTGTAACTTAATCTCCATGAATTGTACTTTCATACATAAAATAACCAGATTCTTAACTTTGATAAAAATTATGGAAATGTTGGTCTCAAGTGAAAAAGTTGCGTGAATTGGATTATGATCTGCATTTTCAAATCAAAATTAAAAATGTAAAAAGGCTAATTCGCGGTTTCTCAGAATGCTTAAAAACTGCGCTCAACAGTCAGCTTTCGGAATCATTGATAAAAAAATGGTACTTGACACTCTACTTTTGCTTGAATTAGCCGTCAAAGTCATCGAGGTGGAAAAAATCAAAAAACTAGACATTTACTACAAAATTATTTTTTGCCATTTTAAGATTTTTCTGATCAAGTTATGATAGAAAATGCTGAAAATTAGCTTTAGATATTGGTCAAGAAAAGTTCTAGAAAAAAAAAAGAAAAAGGTATTGCAATAAATCACACATCATAATGTGAATAAAAAGAAATTTATTCATAAAATTTACAGTAGGTTTTCAAAGTTGCCACCTCTAGCCTCAATACACATTCTACACATTCTCAGAAAATTTTCTTTTAATCGCATAAAACCTGCCCTGTTCTCTCTCAGGACACGTTCGGCTTCTCAACTTCAGTCGCAGCTCGTCTCCACTCGAACATTCTCGGGCGTAAACAATTTCTTTGAAATAACCCCAAACGAAAAAATCGATGGGATTAAGGTCAGGTGAACGTGGGGGCCAATTGATTGGTCCGCTGCGCAGCAATGAAAAACCGATCGGGATTATTTAAATTTTCGAGAACAATTTTTGATTAACTACTTGAATGAACGATACCCGAACAGATGGATCGGACGCAGTCGACCAATCAAGGGGCCCCCACGCTCACCTGACCTTAATCCCATCGATTTTTTCATTTGGTTAATTTAAGAGAAGCCGAACGTGTCCGAAGTAAGAACAGGGCAGGTTTCATGCGATTAAAAGAAAATTTTCCAAGAAAACCTACTGTAAATTTTATAAATAATTTTCTTTTCATTTACATTATGATGTGTGATTTATTGCCATACCTTTTTCTTTTTTTATATAGAACTTTTCTTGAACAACATCTAAATCTAATTTTCATTAATTTTCAGCATTTTCTATCATAACTTGATCAGAAAAATCTTAAAATGGCAAAAAATAATTCTGTAGTAAATGTCTAGTTCTTTGATTTTTTCCACCTCGATGACTTTGAAGGTTAATTCTAGCAAAAGTAGAGTGTTGAGTACCATTTTTTATCAATGATTCTAAAAGCTGACTGTTGAGTGCAGTTTTTAAGCATACTAAGAAACCGCGAATAAGCCTTTTCACATTTTTAATTTTGATTCGAAAATTCAGATCATAATCCAATTCACGTAACTTTTTCACTTGAGACCAACATTTCCATAATTTTTATCAAAGTTACGAATCTGGTTATTTTATGTATAAAAGAACAATTCATGGAGATCAAGTTACAGAAAGAATTTCACAGTGAAGTCTTGTACTTTTTTTTTATATCTATTTTAAGATGGTCAAGTCGAAAATTCTCAAAGTTCATAAAAAAATTCATAACTCGAAAACCGTGAAAAATCGCATAACATACATGGGGGTGATTCGAATAGCCCATGACACGAGGGACCTGTTTTTTTCTTTTTGACGTCAATAATCTCTTGGCCAACCTGTATTGTATATCAATCCACATTTCTACGTGTACAGAAAATGTTTAAGTTTCCATTCTGTTCTAAAATAATTATTATTACTTTTAGAAAAATTATAAGATGGAAAATGGAAATATTTGAATTACTTCTTTTGTCACAGCTCGGGGGGGGGGGGGCTGCAGCCTGACAGCCCCCCCCCCTCGGTGCGCCACTGATCCTAGATTTCAGATTTTGGTCTAGTTCCGGAATAAATCCGCAATATTTATTGGTCGTGGCGCTACTGCGGCAACGACAAATAGCGCGACCCCTTTAGGGAGAAATGAAAAGCCGCACAAAATGTCACATTTTCGATCGACAAGAAAGTCTTAAACAAAATCTAATCAGTGCCAACACCAGGTATTTCTATGCATCTATGGGGGGGCCATGCCCCCCCCCCCCCCCCCCCTGTGTCCGCCAGTGTATCAGACGAATGACCCACACGATTACAGGACCATATCCTTTTCATGAAATTTTCCATAACCAAATCGCAAAGTGGCCTATGCCCTGGATACTGGATGGTCTCACAAATTCCATCTTTGAGGTCTTGAGGTACTTTTCTTGTAAAAGATCAAAGGTTTAGTGGCTTGTGTGGCACGTAGCGCCGTCTTGTTGGAAGTAAACGTTCTCCAGATCAATATCATCCAATTCCCGTCATAAAAAATCATTAATCCCAAAGAACGACGGGCAATGGACCAATCTGGGTTTCTTCGAAACTTTCGACTGCGGCAGCAATATTCTCGGCTGTTCTTGGGCGACGTGCACGGGTTTTATTCTTCACATCACTTATCCCAACAGCTTAAATATTTCCACCAATTTTTGTACTGCGGTTCGACAAGGTGCTTCAAGACGATCCAAAAATGTTCGAGTTTTACGAACGTTCACAGCCAAATTTTCACCATTTTTATGGTGAATTTTAATAATTTCAATGCGTTGTTGACGCTTGTACCGTTCCAATTTCATTCATTGCATAGTTTCTACTATAGTCAAAATGGCAAAAAATGACAGCTTCAAAAGTGACATCTACTGAAATAGCGGTACCGCAAAATGGGGTGATATGAAACACAAACGCAATATTTTTTTTTAATCTATAATTTTTTTTAATTCAATAAGGGAAGCTCTACATTCTGTGCGTGGAATGCACAGAATGTAGATTTGAAAAAGAATATTGCGTTTGTGTTTCTATTCGCCCCCCAGTTTCTAATCACCCCATTTTAGGGTATTTAAAATAACACCTCTTATTTTGAAAACCTTTATTATTTGACTGTATTAGTATTTTTTCCTAATGAAAATATTCAATAAATATATATAACTTTCCAATATCAATTGAATTGAATTGAATTTCTCCTCATTCTATTTATGTAGTATAAATTTCACTTGAATTAAACAAATCGATTTTGAAATTACTAATGGCCATAATCGCTATTCATTTGCGAATACATAACATGTTTAACGCGGGCAAGGAAAAATTATGTAATGAAAATTTCTTTCACGTAAAAATTAGGGGATACGCTTTTATAACTTGCATATATCTGTTCTACATGAGATTGACGTTTTAAATTTTTGTTCCAATATTGAATTTAAGCAAAATTATCCATAATTCAATCCACAAAACATACGACCTGATATCCCCCTCATTACACAAAAATTGTCTCAAGCCATCTACATTGCCGTTCAAAGTCTTCCCATATGAGGAGATCAGAATCCAGAGGAGGTAACTCAGGTGAGGCATTGTCAATCAGTATCCTATCTCCCCTCATTCACAACGCGATAATAAATTATGCAACCCAAACAACCAGGAAAACTCCGGACTGTTTTCAGAGCCACCTATCGGCGAATAGACTGTCAGGATCAGGTTCGCAAATGCAAGGCTAGAGAGCGCCACATGACGGGGTTGTCATAGGTCGGAGGACCAATAGTTATCGTTGTTTCTCACCCTTGGCGCCTTGGCATAAGGGATGGGAGATCTCTAGTTGCAGTATTTATAAGGAGAAGGACGGTGAAGTATGATTGTATAGCCGCTTGGAATGATAATTAATTGTGTTGATTTTTTCTTGTCGCCTTAGGTGATTGATCTACATAGGTACCAGTCGCTTCCAAATTTTTTGGGTTTTCGGTAAGTAAAATATCGTAGATCGTTATTTAAACAAAAATCGACTATAATTTCCCCAAATAGACCATTTATCAAATTAATTTGGACTCAATTGATAAATAAGCAAGACGACTGACTTCCTGAAAAAAAAACAACAAAATGGCGTTACCAAGATGGCCGATATTCTTCAAAATCGTTATGTGCTGGTTTGTTCCTTGCATCAGGATGGTGGTTCAAAAAGAGCAGCTAAATTTCTGAATGAAGGACCGATTTAAGTAAACCAGTTTTCGCAGTTATTAGAGAGTAGGAGTTCGGAGATCATGACTATGCTGGCAAAACCCGAAAATTCAATATGGCGGGTCCAAATTGGCGACAGGGACGTCTTTTTTTATAATTTCATTCGAAATAGATAGGTGGAGTATTTGGGTGTAGAAGAAAATGATTACTTTATCGAATTTTCTAAAATCAAGATGGCAGCGTCAATATGGCGGACGAATTTCGCGGTTGTGGTTCGATTCTTTTGAAATTGATATGTATGTAGGGATTCTTGAGTTCGGATATTATGATTTTGATCATGCTAATTGCCAGAATCCATACATTCAAAATGGCGGACGAGTAAAACGATAATGATGCATACGATTCTACTCAAAATGGGAGAGTCGGACTTTCACTTCAGAAGCCAGAGTTTTGCTATTCAAATTTTTAAAATCAGATGGCATTATTCTGTAATTATTTATCCGTTACATTGAGAAAAATATTCAGCCGTTTTTTTAATTGGAGACTAAGATTTCGTGAAAGAATATGATTCAAAATTAATAAATCAAAGAATTATTTAGTATTTTGTCAAAATCATATCAAAATCAGTAAATGTTGTGAAACAAAATATTCATTAATTTTTTCTCAACACATTTTTGGGAAGTTTGATTCTTCTTTGAAAATCGGGCTTCATTTTAGCTAAATTAGCTTTGAACTAACTGGATAAGAAAATGAAATTTTTACTTACCTTTATATGCTTATAGTAGATCATTTGAATCCGATTGTTGAAATACTCTGCGATCGATTTTCAAAATTAAATGATTAGGAATTCTCACTACCCGAATTTCCGAACCAGCTTTATTCAATAAAAGGTCCGCAATTGGGAACGAATGTCGTAGAATATTAAAATATTAGATAATATTAAAAATGAAAGAGGATGTTTCAGTAATAATAGATTTAATACACACTGAAATAAGAGTTTTGGATAGGAACGGAGCATTCATAAGAACTACCGAGTAGTTCGAATGAACACTAAGGTGCTACAGCCATATCGTTAAAAATAAAACTATTCAAAATAACATCATATCAACATTCATAATTACAATGTTACATTAATAAAAATTTGCGGAACAACAGAATCAGACCCTGGTCCACTTTTAATCTAATATTGCCATAAAAATCGATTTAATGTCAATTTTGTACAAGTTTCGGAGGCGAAGCCTTAGGAAAGTTCTCAATTTTATACTCACAAGACAATGTAATTTGTATATAATTTATTTCAACGATAAAACAAAGTAACAATGATAAAAACTATGAATGAGAAATTATATCTTCGCCTACATGAATAAAAAAGGTTATAAGAACACATTTAATTTTGTAAACGCACGAAATGCGTATTTTCAGTATACATGCACATTTACCATTTTTCAGAAGTGTTTCCAACATATTCGATGATACACAGGGTGTTCTTCCTTTCTAACACCGAGATAAGTAACTTCAAGAAACTCGAAATTGTCAAATAAATAATAATACTATACATTTATCATAACTAAAAAACAGCATAAGTAAAATAACTCGATTAGAAAAAGAAATTAAGCCTCAAGTTTCAGGTATTTGTAATTCGGTTGAAAACTGCCCAATAAATTTGATATTTTACTTATGATGTTTAGTAGTTTAAGTAAAACAGTTTTTGTACATTACAGTGAAGAACTGCGTTTCAATAAATACTGGTATATATACAGTCAGGCTACTGGCCATAATGATATGATTGGGGAATGTACAAGTGGGCCTAAAAATGGAGGTAAGTATCGTATGATGCATTCACCTTAAGCCCTTTTCAGTCTCGAAATAATAACCTAACGGCTAATTACAAATATACATTAATCCAATCTACATTCTAGTTAAGTATCTATAACTCAATAAACCTTTTTCAATAGTACAAAATAATAAACATTGCTTTGGTATCAGTTACGCAGAACAAGAGAAAAAGGTATTCGAAAAATATCATTCTTTCCAAGCCAAGCTTGATTCTGGAATGAAAATGTCACCTGAGTCACTTGCTCATAGCATCTTCATCTAGTCACAGGAAGTTGGTAACCACGAGTACATTGACGGTACTCATGACAATCGAAGGAAAATGCTACAGGCTCATCTTGGCTCTCTCAAATTCTGACAACAATCTCCAGCGAATGAGCAGCTTTCCTCGGTTTCAACGAGAAAAGCGATTCTTTCACTCAATTAAAACAGTAATAAATAAAATAGGAAGAATTTAAGTACATTCGAATCAACAGACTGTTTACAACAATAATTTCCTAAAATTCTGGGACTAGTTAGTACGTTAGACTCGGAGGGTGTGGGGGTAGCCTCAAACCACCCCAGGGAAAAAGTCATGTCACCTCTTTCGAGGTTAGACTTGTGGAAGAATCTTCATCTCCGCACATCGACATACTTCCCAACAAATGACTCTTTCCCTGATTCATCACACATTTCCTCATGTGTTTCTCTAAGGTTGAAGGAACTGAGAAGGGCATTTCGCAGAATCGACACCTATAAACGTCCTTGCCGATCCTACCGTGCGTTTTCATATGCCGCGTCAGTTTCGAACTTTGCGCGCATGCGTAGGAACACAACTCACACTTGTACGGTTTCTCCCCTGTATGAGATCTTCGGTGCACTGTCAAGTTCGAGCAGTTTTTGAACACTTTTCCACAGAATTCACAGGTATCGTTACGTCGGTTCTCCTTCTTGATCAACTGGTTTGGGATGAGAGTGCTGGGTCCAGGAATGCCCTTGTTCTCGCCCCTCTGAAGGTTGGGCAACCACCAGTCTCCTCTGTCAAACTCCATCTTCATCCTCCTTGAGTCGAAGGAGTCGTTGAATGGGGGAAATAAGGGTAGATGTTGTGGTGGCGGTACTGGCAGCATACCTTTGGCGAATTCCGCTGAGAGTTTCATATGGTTGTTCAACACGGTACTGTTGTTGTTATCTCTGTCTTTATTCGCCAAGATCTTGGAGCTAGACTCCTCAACAGCTTGTCTATAGGCCTCACTGTATTGAGCGATGTTGCTCAAGCCAAATTTGTCCATTAATTCGCCAACTAAATTGGCAGATTGGACATGGTTCTTTTGTTGTCCTTGGCTAGGGAGGCTCAGATCTTCAGCTTCCTCTTCCATATCTTCGTCTTCATCCTCGTCCTCATCCATATCTTCATCTTCTTCATCGGAATCATCCCCAGTTTCTACAGAACCAGTGTTGCTTTGTTTATCATCGGGGGTTCGATGAATTTTCATATGTGCCTTCAACTTAGACCTTTTGTAACAAACATGATCGCAAATTTTGCATTTGAACACTCCATCGTTATGAATTTTCTTATGTTCATCTAGGCTGTCTTGGAAGGAAAACTTTTCCGAGCAGTACTCGCAAGGGTAACATTGATCCATCTCGTTGTTAACCTTAGGTGATTCTGCAAGAACGTTTTGATTTACTTGAGGTGAAGATAGTCGCGGGGTGGAGACAAGAGCTTGTGCGTTCTCGTCTTCAGCCTGTTGGGAAGCACTGGGAGGTCTACTCCCGCTGCTGCCTCCAGAGCTGCCGCTGTTGTTGTTACCGTTTGTGCTGTTGCTGTTGATACTCATACTGTTGTTTGCTGCCGAAGGCGGAATTTGCGAGAGCGAGGGACTTGCAAATGGCGGTGAAAGCTTGCGGGGTAACGGCGAACTCGCCTGCGCCGCCCCCGGGCTGGTTGCACCAGCGAGTTGCCTCAACCGCTGCGAGTAAAAATCCTGCTGTGGCTCCATTTTGATAGGTTGGTTTGGAATGCTTCTTTCTCTATGTGGAAGACCAGGAACTGTCGTACTCGGATCGGAATTCGTCGGGAAACTAGGATGCGGTGGAGGCACCCCACTGGCAGCTACAGCGGCTGCTGCAGCCGCTAAACTCAAACTATGATGCCTGAATTGCTCGTTCACCAACTGATCGATCCTGAACTGATGATCGGGCCTTGGGAACAGCGGAGCTGGAGGAACTGGCGTGTGGTTCAATGTGGGTATTCGATTCAGTAAATTGAAAGGGTTGTGAAGGTCTGGGGGAGGGAACACGTGATGCCTCAGGTTTGGTAGCGTGGGGGCACTGCCCGTTGAGTAACCTGATGAGCTGCTACTGGCACTACTCGAACTGTGGTTGTTTTTGCTGGAAGAGTAGTTGTCCACGTAGATCTTGATACCGTGGGAGTTTTGTACATGCTGAACTAGTCTCCAGGCTGAATGCAGGCGTGCTTTGCAAGTGCAGCATACGTAGTTGCTGGGTTCTGTAACAAAAGAAACTAAAATTGTAGAATTGCTGAAAGAATGGTAGTTTGAGTCTGATGAATGAGATTCTTATCATTTGGTGCTTTTCGGGAAGGGAATGAAGACTGTGAACTCAAAGAGTCGGGTAAAATGACCTAAGAATCTGTGGACGGAAGGAGAAAGGGTCGTGAATGCAAGCTGTATTCAGGAGTCGAGCTCCAGTGGCGAAAATCTCACAGGGCCGAGCGAAATAAATCATTCCGAACTCCCTGGTGGAAATATGAATTCCTCAGTGGAAATGCCCGAAACCGGAAGAAGTCACTATTTCCGTTGCGGTCCATGCGACCGGCGTACATGGGGCAGCGTTTACACGAATCGATTTCGCTAAATTATAGTACATAGAACAATGGACATCGCAATCAGCCAGGGAAAGATCTGAGGTATCTCCGAATGGTCCAATTGACATTCATTATGACATAACTTCCGCTGTCTTAGGTTTGACCTCGAAAGATGTGCAGTTGGCCGTGTTTCCGGTCCATTGTAAGATCGAGATCGGACGCTTCATTGGCGTAGGAGAAGGGTCCAAGTCGATGACGCCCGGGTTTTTGTTTGGTAAGGCGTGATGGAGAATTTCGGTGTGACAAATTAGCTGATTGATTTTGACTCGATAGAGTGAGATTGAGCAGAAGCCAGGCGAAAATAAGAGAATTCAATGATGTTATCTTTTGATGAAAGTTAAGTGCTTGCGTAGAAAGAATCGTTTTTGTGATTCCCACAGGTTTTATTGTGAGAATTTAAGCGTCATCGAGATTTCGTAAACAGGAACCTTCTATGTCAATAATGGGCTTACTAGCGTCTTCTTCCGAATTGGAACTTTCAGAATCGATAATCCATATGGTGGAATGGCCTGAAGAAACCCCTGATTAGCCCTAACCCCGCCATCTTGCCTAGATCACGTCTCCAAGGAAATTCTCGCAACTTAGCAACATATAGTAGGCATAAAATTAGCATAATGTTCCCATTCAGGACCCTGGCTACGCCAGTGGCCGGCTATCATCCAGGGCTCTCGGCAGAAATAAGAAGAAGAAGAAGAAAAGCCAGCCGGCGAGAGTAATCCGGAGTCTTGGCACGTACGGAACACCCTCGCATCTCTCGGAATTTCCAGCATAAATGTCCAGGCGATTTTTCATTCCCGATTTCAGTGCATTATTATTTGGTCGCTACGGGGGCGGTAATAGCCAGCCAATATGTGGCCTCAGCATGCAGATCGCCAGCCAGGAAGCCAGACACGGTTTCCGAATTTTTTCGAGGTGGCCGACAGGATATCGCTTTTTATGGAAGCGATATAAATCAAGTGGTTGGGTGTCTTTGCGAAGGGTGAGAAAGGCGATAAATGTTTTCGGGGCTGGGACTTACTTCTTGACCCTGCGTTTGTAGCTGGAAAGCTTCCATTCAGACTTGAATGGGTAATGCTGGCCTGGCCCACATGAATCATATACAGGGTGAGACTTTGACTTGTACATATAGTTTAACTAAAGATTCTTGAAGCCAAACGAAACATTGTTTTCATTTTCCATTTTTTCGAATTCGGCTCTGTTTGAAGGATAAAGCTATTTGAAGAAAAAATTGGGCCGAATACATGCCTACGATACGATTCTGTGCAATTTAGGTACTAACCTTATTTGAATAAGAATGTTGAAAACACTTAGTTTTGCACGATTATTTCTGCAATTAAAAAGGCATATTTCTCCCACCAAAAAAAGATTCCTTTTACGATTTTCCTGCAGATTAGTTTGTAAACACTAATAACTTGTTCATATTTTTCTCGATATCCTAAAAATATCTCATACAGAATTGTTTCTTGACTGTATTAATCAACATAACTCATAGGATTCTAAGTCAATGACCTAACCTAACCCATCTCCCATGAATATTTCACAGAGCTTTTGGGAAGACGATGCCAGATTGTTGATTTTCTCTTTGAAGAATGGTATGATGGTGTTCTTATGAAAGATACCGTAAGATCTATGAATCGACCCACCTCAAACCTTATATTCTTGTTCTGTGTCTCAAACGTGAGTGTCTGTGAATGACGCATGCGTATAGCGACAGCAGCGTATGGAGAGTATCATTCCTAGAGTTATAAAAGGGAAAAGTGATTATTTTAGGTGTTTTTGTTCTATCACGTGATGATTATGTGAAGACTTTCAGTGAATGAATGTGATATCAACCGTGAAGTGTCGAGTTCATAAAATTAAAGAGGATGATATTGTTTAGGTAGAAACAACGCCGCATATTATTTAGTGCTAAGTATCCTTTTATTTTTCATCAATTTAAATCGAATACGTGGTTTGCATCGACTTTCATCATTCACATATCCAAATTTTTAATTCATTGACATTTATTTTCAATATGGACCCGTAACAATAAATTTGTGATAGGAACTGTGCCTATTGAATGTATAATTTCATGATCCTTCCTGTTCAATTATATGTCCCACATTTATGGGATTTTATTATTACATATCTCTACGTCAAACGTTTTTCCGTCATTCAGATTTCAGTCTCGACAATGTAAATAAACATTCTGAAAACATTGTTGACTTGTTTAGCGACCAGTGAAATGATATCAATCGAGGAAAGCATCCAGATTATTCTTGAAATTAATGATTTTTCACTCAAATTTCATCGTACAAAATTAGGAATAACTTGAAAACGACGCGTTTTATGAAGAAAAAATTGGAATACTTCTATTTTCTAAAATGATCGATTCTTTCGGAAATATGAACCGTTTATCCTGTTCAGGTGGTTTTATGGTGTTTTGCGTGGATATATGAGTCGTCTACGCTGTAACTTTTATACCAGGAAAGATATTGAATAAGTTTTGATTGAGGAATATGCACCATGCATGAATGAAGCAAACAATCAACCAAAATTCAGGTCATTTGAAATACAGGTTTCGAAGATATGAACAGAAAAGTGTTTTCATGATGTGATGTGATAAGAGGAATCTACAGTTAAAATATATGTACAAGTCAAAAACTCTCCCTGTATTGTCATTAATTTCTGTGGAGTAAATATTGTTCAGATTGTATCTATCGAAATTGCTGCTGTCAAGCAGGCCCATCATCCGAAAAAGCCATTTCCAAGTTGTTGGAATATCTCACACAATTCACGTGATGAAGCCCTTGCACGGAAGCTGTTGGTCTCGTTTTTTCTACTGGCATCACCTTGGTTTCAGCCTCAAAGCAATCATATTAGCATTAAGGCATACTTCTACGGTCGTACAGATACCCGGACTAATAAAAAACGCCCTAGGCAAGCGTGTTCAGTAGTCATCTTTATTCTGATTAATAGGCCTAGTAGGGTACTTAGATGCCCATCAGGTAAGCTTAATACGTACACGGCCATCGCACGCGTTCTACCGGTTTATATCATCTGTTCATCTCTTTGAATCTCGGCGAGCGCTTCGTTTTTACCGGCGTTTTTTTGTGTGGGACGTGTGGACAAGATATCCGAAAGGGTTGCTCAGTGAGTGTCCGGACTTAATTTGAATAATTAGAGGGAGAATCCCTTCTTTAAAGATCAGTGGGGGATGCTCTCCGACATGTGGCACGAGTTTGACGCGAGACATTGATCAAGACCCTTTTTTGTGTTCAGGTATCGAAAGATTGAATTCTTCAACTTTTAAAATTGAATTAGTGGATTCTCAAGTTGGTTTGTGAATGATCCGAATCGAAGAATTGGGTGTAAATCTCCAGCTGATGGTTCCACAAATAAATTCAGTGTGTTGTAGCTGAGGGGTTGAGACGAGGACTGTAAATGTGTCAATATTGAATTTATGCTGCTGAAAAACGTGAATTAACAACTTGGCTATGATTTACAGCCTATCGCCCACAGCCGGAACGTCAGTTTCGAACCCCAAGCCAACCCCTGTTAAATTTAATATAAGGGACAAACCTCAAACTGCAAACAACTGTTGCAAATGGAATGATCACAAAATAAATATTTTTACGATATAAATATTCAATAACTTGAACAACATACACAAAACTTTCAAACTTTCTCGATATACAAGCTGTTTCAACAGATGTATGACGACTTAAAGGTGCAAAATGTCCATTCGTTTAGTTAAGAAGTTACAAGCATTTTGAACAATTGATCCATCGGGCTCACTAGTTCCAATAAGTAGAATATCAAATCTCCATTGAACTTGATTTGCATTTCTCTAGTTGTTACTTTGAAAGCTGTTTTCAAGAAATATGTTTTTGATCGTTTGAAATCAGAAATGCTATAGTTTAGAATCTGTTTGTAATGAAAAAAAATTTCAAAATGGTTGATAGTTGGTGGACGGTACTTTTGTTCTTCAAATACGTATTTTTCCGCTCCAAGGGTTGTGGAAAACTTGAACCCAATAAATCTTCAAGTTGAATCCACGGCTATTCATACATATTTCATGGGCCATATTAAGATATTAACTCTGGAAATTTAAAGGCGCAAGGAAATAAATCTTTTTTCTAAAGGGCCATCTGTCAAAAGCCTCAATAGATTATTTCCTTAATGCCGAGATAAGGCAAGAATGACCGCGATATTCAAATTTTTAAGCCCGCTTTCTTTGTGCGGTGTCCAAAGCCATATCATCCATTCACTGGGGCTACTTTAGCCCGCACCCTTCTTTCTACTGTGCGGTTTCAAGGCTCTCCGTCTAGAAATACGGGAGTTCACCAAGTCAATTTTAAAGTGGCTAATATAAAACGCAAACAGTTTTCTCTCACTTACTCGAAATGGTTTTGAAATGAGGATCCATGTACAGGGTGGGCAAATTCGTTGTATACTAAAGGGATCTCGAAAACTATAGCAGCTAGAAGAAACCTGATAACATGTTCTCGAGCTCATTTTTCCTATCGTTTATAGATTTTGAGTTATGAACGAAAATCGAGAAATTGCCATTTTCAATAACGTCGGATAACTCGGTTGTTTGAACTCCTTTTCGAAATCTGTTGTTACATTCTATGGCGACGCCAGCCTGCTTATAATTCAACAGTGAATCGAGAAGCAAGGTAAAAGTATAAATTTTTTTCTCATATAATATTCAAGTGAATATCGACATGTTATACATTTTTGGAATCAGCCAAAATTTTGTAGCAATATAAGAGAACTTTCGACTTTAGTTTACGTTTGAGAAATCATCAAGCTCGTTTCTCGATACTGAATACTGAGCTCTTTTGAAGAGTGATATGAAATGGAAGCTGATGGAGTGAATCTTCACAAAAGCATATAACACGGTGTGAATTGGCTGGTTTCTCCCTTACTCTGACCTGACCGTTTGCCGCTCTTTCTCATGGTGATTTTAAGGATTTTACAAGATGTTTCAGCACCCTTCTCTCAGAGTGTGATAAATAATCGTGAACTTCTTTGTGAGTGCTAGGCGACCACATCTTTAACGTATGCAAATGCAAGGTAGAAAGAGAACGCTATCTGTCCTTAGAAAGCTGAGGGAAGAGAATTCAGAGCAGCTCTAATATTTCTCCAGATTTAGAAGTTATTGTTCTCTCGAATAACATTACCAGGAAAGAATATCAAGTCTGAACCCGAGGTCAGCTTCGACTCTCTTTCAACGAGGCATTTCCAGTCCAAAAACTGTACGCAAATCGTTTCCACGTCAGTGTCAAATGTTGCATTCTCAGGGTAGTCAAATTAAGAAACTGTCATTTCAAAGGAAGCTGTTCCCTCTGTTATCCCAGATGTCAACTGGAACATCCAATATATCGGGCTGAAGGGTTTATGAATTCAGAGACAACGGGTCAAAGAGTTGCATTTCTATTGGAGCAGTCGACTGGAATTATTATTCGAGGGAAAGAAAGCTGTCAGTTTGGCAGCAACATAAGTCGGTTTATTAGAACTCTCCGGGATAACTGGAAGAGTCGTCTATATCACATTTACGTATGCATGAAATGAGATCTTTTTCCTGGATAAGTAAAGAAGACACAGAAAATGTCATTAGGTATCAAATCAAAATTCATGATTAAAAAGAATTGTATTAGCATGAAAAACATCCCTAATGACAATTTGACCATCGCAATGAATAGACACAAATTAAGAACGCCATATGTCCAGCGGGACAAGTAGTCTAACTCATTGCCGATCTGTAGGAGACATCGGGAGTTCTATTGTTGAAAATTTCTCCCTCGGGACTCAAATGTCACAGTTGCATCACTCGATGGTCATCACTGCCCTCATGAATAAAGAAATCCGAAATAAGTGTTCCGTATGCATCACCGAGTTCATCAGACGTCATGCAGGGGGCGTATGGAAGGGTTGAGCTGGACAATGGTTTTATTCATCCCCTTGGATATAGATTTTATGATAGGAAGCATAAAAACGATCATTAAGCTCGATCGGAAAATAAGGTAGAACTTACCGCTGTGTGTTGTGTTGGATTCAGCGTCTGCAACCTCAGTCCTAGATTTCTTATTCTGACTGTGGTCTTCAGGAGAAGAAGAAAACTCCGTTCTCTCCCTCTTGATGATAGGTTTGATGTCGTCGGCTTCTTCAGGGCTGGAGGTAGTTAAAGGTGTTGCAGCTCCTCTTCTGATAGGAGTCGAAGAGGCTGCGCCATCAACGCAGAGGTCAGCTGGTGCTAGGAGTCTTGGAGAAGCGGGTGGAGGAGTGTGAACCCTGCTTCCAGTGGATTTTTTGCCGGATATCGGGGCGCTTATACTAGGCCGCCTCGTGTTTATTGTGGTCAATGGCAAGGCTTCGTCATCGTTGTCTCTTTCTCTGTCCGTGTTTGAGAAACATTGTCCAAAGTTTTCTTTGTTGCATGAGGCTATTTTGTGTTGGATGAAGCAGAGAATGTCGGATAGGGCGAATGGTTTTTGGCAAGAGCCGCATGTCAGGATGTCTTGGTGGCTCTGTGGGTCGTTGCCATCTGCGTCTACTGCAACAAAAAAGGAGGTTAGATAGTTGTTCTGATTGTTCTTCGAGATAATAGAGAATGTTGAAAAAGTTCTGCTCTTTCTGAAGCCGCGGAATATACATAAAAGAAATTGGGATATTCGACGTTATCGAAAGCATGTTCAAGAACTCTTCAAATTGGAAAGTTGTTTTGTTTGAAAGGAGGGCCGAATTCAAAATATTTTTGTCAAAAAAAAATGGGAACATTCAAATTTCCTTCATTCTTTGTGGTCGACCCCCCCCCCCAATAAACAATGCCCAATTGATCATGATGAACGGTTGCCCATAAACCAGCCACCAACGCTTTGTTTTCTGCTCCCGAACTCCAAAACAATTCTAACCGAAGAGACGTTCACAAAGAACCGTCAAACGGGACACCCTGTAAAGAACGACAATTAAAATTATGGATCGACGGAGCCGATGATTGCTAATCCCTACAGGGGGCTAGTTATGAGGGGGGTAAAGGGTTTGCGCTCCTTGCTTGTCGAGTGTCATTACGACACCCGGTCGCTAAGGGGGGTGGACCAGATTCGCAGCTGTTTCGGTAATCGATAGGCCCTCACTCCTCTGCTGGACAAATGACGAAAATGTTTATGGACGAAAAACAATTTTCTATTCAATTTTTATGAATTGGAGTTTTCGTTATGCCCTGTTTTGTGGGGGATGAAAAATAGGTGCGGTTGAAATTGAATAGGGAAGAACGATTCCGACTAAATCGAGCAAGGGGTGGGTCATTTCGTTCTAGAAAACAAATGTGATAAGTTTTTATTTCACCGTACAGATGCAGAAATGAGGCATTGAATAAAGGACCCTCAGTGATGCAAGCCCAAACCAAATCTGGATTCATCATTAAAGACATGGTCCCAAAGAGCCAAAATCCTAAGGTGGCGATCTTGGTTAGGGACCGTTCTTCTGACACACTCTGTATAGATATACACCTAGTATATAAATTAGTAGAGTTCAAAATATACCTATTGAAAAGTTATTCTTCTCGGTAGATGTCTGCAAAAAGGGTGATTTCATAGACGAAATGCCAAAGTTTGATCCATTTTCCTGAAGACATTGGAAAATTATGGAAAATATTAATAATAAGCTATTTTGCATTGACGTTCCTCTTTCGATCCGTATATTTACATCACGGCCAGGATATCTGTGAACAAAGTTTTATCGAGTTTAAAATTGCCCTTTTAGCCGGATTTTTTCGCGATTTTCGTGATTTTTTCAAAAATACTTTCACCATGCCTGGAAAATCGATATTCCACCCACGTATGAATCGATTATTCCTTTTTTCGGCAGTATAAGAATTTCTTTACTGTATCTAAGCTTCGCTGCGATTTTAAGATTCTTCTGGACCATTTTTGGATGTATAGAAATAGAATTAGATTCTAGGTTGTAGAAGGAAATAATCCTTGGAAAAGCTTAGAAAGAATTGTTTATTCTCCACGAATGATAAACAGTTCTATACAGAGTAATGAAAAAATAATAGGGAGCAATTGTTCCGAATGACTCAAAAAAGAATTTCCCAATAACAATTCCTTATTTTGCCACAAAACTCTACAATAGTTACATTTCATAATAATGATAATAATTGAAAATTATGAATCTAATGGCAATAATCTTTGAGCAGAGACAGTAAAAATAAGAAATAAAAACACCGGACTCAAAATAAACCTGCCAATCATTCAGTCCATCATTTTCTCAGGTACTCCATCCCGTAACAACCTTACAAGTGAACGTAAACATTCTTTTCAATTGTCCGAACTGGTTTTCCCTCACGTCTGGGCCAACCCTAGTGTCCGTTCTTTTCACCCTCACTGACCGCACCCCAACTGACCAATCGAGACAGCCTGGGGTGCAAAATCGATTTTTACAAACCGTTTCACGCGACCCTATTGGCCAACCGCTCGACCAGTGGTCAAGGGGTTGCCAACCCCTAAATACACACCGAAAACGTATATGTACAGGTATATACTATTGTACGGGGTTTGTCCAATATTCGAGTAGGTTTTGTTGAATCATGAATTTTGTGATCAGTAAAAATGGGATTTGAGATTGGAAAATGTGGAAATAAACCTGAATAAGGCTCTAGATTCTTTAGTGCCTCTATAAATAAATGTAAATTTGATAAGATCTTCTGTTTCTGTCCCTGTCTTCGAAAATTCTGAGTTATAGCCCTGTTAGTCCGGCGAATAAGATGTAAAGATTACGATATATATACGGATCGAGTAATAGAGGAGAAAATAGCCAATTCCTATCTCAGTATGAGTTATTCTTCTTTTTCCCCTACAGGCAGCGGTGAATTGAAACCAGGACCTCATTTATATCAGCAGAACAATATTGGAAATGTATAGGGGATCACTCCACGATTTCCTGGTATTTATATGTGCATTTATTATCAGTCTACGGAAGTTGTAAACTAGCAAGATTGCCTTCATGCATTTATATGTGGGAAACAGTTGATATTGGGCGGATTTTCACGGTATGCGGTTTTGTAGACAAGATCTGATAAAGAGATCCTCTGATTTTTTGGCTTCCTACGCCGAAGCTTGGTTTGGCTGAATTTGAAGTCTCTGTTATGTAAATGCTTGGATATTTTATATTTTCGCAATAAAAACTCTAAAAATGGCATTTCCACATCATTTTGACGATGAAGTGAACCAGAATTGAGTCACAGAAAATCAGAGTTTGATAATCATTTTTATTTCATTCTTGGTGAAAAAATTCACTGGAGTTGAATATATTTTCTGAATTTGGGAAGTAGGGTTTTCCAAATTGAAGGTAATACTTTTCATTGGCCTGCACTCGATGACAGATTGCAGAGGGATGAATTCGACCAATTTCAATGACTCCTACACTACTTCCATCTAGCAAGTCAACAACGGTCGCAATTCACAATAGGGGCGTGACTGATCTGTGGGGGAAAATCATAACGGAACATGTGATAAACTGGCAGACTTCAATATAACCCGCAAATATCCCCTGAAATTCCACGCACTGTCCAAAATAGGGGAAAGTTCCAGATCTAGTGACTGATGCCCTGTCGCTAACTCAATTTGGAAATTATATCGTGTTAGTCAATCCAGAAACAGTGGCATCATTGAATTATATATTTGGGAGGTGACAAGGCTGTGGTCCCAGAGGTTAACAATGTGATTATTGACCACCTCCTGGCTACAACCAGATAAATCAAATTAGGCCTGACGCAGAAGGTGCGATTGATATTTCTTCGGGCTGTTTTGCCAAATGTCCCTCCTATCCTATTGCCCAACACAAGAAACGGGAGATCCATGGAAGTTTGTTCTGAGTCCTCAAACACTTGCACACAAGGAAAACCGTGTCTCGACGGAATGGGAGAACCATAATTGAAAACACATTTCTGGAAATTTTTTAGGCTTTGATTGACAGAGGCTTATGGTAAGGCATTTATCCATTTAAAAAAAAGGAAATTTCCTTGATTCGAAAAACATGACCCTGATGAAATTAAATGAAGCGAAGGTCTTTTTTAAGAGGAACAAAATTTTTTCTTGATTCACCTTTCACAACCTTCATCAACAAATATATGCAATAAAGAAAATCTATCCAAGTGTGAAAGTGCTTTCAATTAGTTAAAAGTTACTGTGTTTTGAAAATAGACAAAAATATCTGTCACATAATTCTTTTTTCGAAAAAAAGACATCAAAATGTATTGCTCAGTTTTTTGTCCGATGACAGAAGTTCAAATGGATTTCCATTACCTATATTGCAACAGTGGAAAATGCTCTACGAAGCTTTATTGTTATGCGTACCTACCATCAAATTTGAAGAGTAACGAACAATCAAAAAAAGTAATTACATTCTTAATTTAGTTTTTTATCCTTTCCTTTTCATTTAACTCATATTGTATAGATACTATACTTATTATTCAGTGGCCATTGTTGCTTTTCACATAAAGCTGGACTCTTCTTATGGCACATGACCGATACAAACGTCCTCTGCCTCATTTTTTTTCGTTAATCAGTACTTTCACCGCCGTGATGTTGACAAGCATCCAGTAGAACAAAAAACAGCCCTCAGTGTGGAATCGGACAATAGCAAAGCTGTGTTGTCCGTTGTTTGGTCCATTGTTGATGTATATGCGCTCTCGGGACCGAGCACCTGGTCATTCATTAGATGAAATGGCGGCAAGGGTTACTCAATTTAACACGAAATAATGCCCTGTTGGGTTCGCTAACCAATGAGGTGGAAGGCTTGTGCAACTGACCAGAAAGGAAATGAATATTATCGGAATTAAAGTTTTCTTCCTGTCCACTTATTTGTGGATATGGATCCCTTATCATCTATTCAGGTATGATGAGAGGAATTCCTTGCCGAAACGATTTATTTTCCTTCCATAGGTGGAAACGTTCCTTGCAGACTCCAATTCTTTTTTGGTTGGAAACAGGGGAAACAAAAGCTCGACTTTTATCAGTTTATAACCCTCAACCCCATCCCATGTATCCACACCGAAATCCCACATCCGAAAGAGGCCCAACATAAAACAAAACGCTTGATAGTTAATGTCATGACCTGGTCTTCATTTGTCACCGGAAGGACCAATAAAATAGTGCCAAGTGTAGCCACTAGAAGCCAACTTGTATCCTTTCTGGACATTATGGGGCAATATAGCCGAGCTTTTCGGGGACTTAATCAGGCGATTCGAACTGGTATTTCCAATCAAGAGGGCTGTGCTTAATGGCTGCGGAGCCCTAGATCTTTGGGGAGAATTAATGAACATAAAAATTTAGTGTTGTCAAAATTGTCCGAGATATCTATATGGTTCGGCGCCAAGATAGCGAGATATGGGATTTCCGCGAAAAACATGTTTGCTGAGTGAATGAGATGCTGATATAAATAGATATGAGTCAAAATTGGAGACTCTTCCTACAAAACCTACACGGATATAATACCATGCGTGTATTTGGAAGGTATTCATCCATTCAAAATGTGTACCGGCCCAAAGGACCATTGATGAGGTCCGCTCTCATATTTAAAGACATATATACTCCATCACTTTCATAAAGAATCCCGGTTGGCTATGACATCACATTTTAACGTGTATATTTTTAAAATATTAGGTTATAGTAACTTTTCTGTCAGATAAATACGTTGTTCTTTCTACATATAAAGGTTGTAGTAATTACGTTATTTATCAAAATGTTTATTTACTTTGGGAAAATAAAGAATTTGATAAAATCTATATATATAAAAGAATGATGTGGGTTAAACCATTTATAACTCGAGATCGGATGGACTGTTTGTTATGAAACTTCATATATGGATTCGTCTACGGTCTGGTTATTATAAAATACAATAAAACTTTGAAAAAATCGATGAAAATTTTACTTATATAGGAAATGCTTTTCCTCCTTTTGAGTAGGGACACTAGATGTCACTACAGTTACAGTTTCGCTACCGCGTATTCGTTTGTACTTCATTTGATATTCTCCGCGTTAGATGGCGATCTAAACAAATAGTGTGTACAGTGACTATATTCCCTCTATAGTCACTGTAAAAGTGTGTAATTTGAGTTGCCTACAACTCTGCGCTGTTGGGCAAAACCAAAATGTCTTAGCGTAGGAGTAGGTACAGATGTCTAAAATGATCGGATTTCGTTGAGATATGAGAAAAGTTTCGTTCTTACCACTTCAGATGGCGCTGTTCACACTTTATGACTGATGATTATTTTTATAGTTTTATTTATTCCAAATAACGTAATCGTGAAGGTACTATATTTGACATTATCACAATTAAATGGCGAAGAATTTGTTGAGGCTTTCGCGGCCATCTATTGATGTCATCTGTTCTTTTTTCGAGCATTTCGGTCGTCGTGGTTTGAAATGGTCGAAAAAAGAACATGTGACATCAATTACTGTGTAATTTACATAGGGCTCATAGTACCATGAATGGCTATTAACAGATCCAGAAGCGGGTGAATATCACAGTGAATTTTCATCGAAATGTCAAGTAAATCGGATTTTGGCGATGAGTTCCAATCGTGAGATGTCAATTTTCATCTTTTCTCATAATTTTCAAAATGTTTTTGAATTTCTGTTTGGGTAATAAATTTATTTGCGGAAATAACTGAATCCAAAATTGCCATTATTAGTGATGGACATATTATGACATGTTATTTTTGTGTATCTGTTCTGTGTGATAGCTCATATCCGTGGAAACATTCGACAGTTCAGAAATCAGAGAACCAAGCCGTTGATCTCCGATCACCGGTGATTACGAATCGTGAAATCCACCGTAAGTATCATTTAGGCGGAACAAAGTTCGCCGGGCCAGCTAGTATTCAATAATTCTAAAGACCTGGCGAATGTTGAAGTAACTTTCTTCTCTGTTAATATTGGAATTATTTCGCGTATATAAACATGGTCGGATGATTCAGTTATGCTATTATCTTGTACAGAAATCAAGAATCGAGGATTGAAATTTTACTGAAAAATAATGGACAAAATAGTCCGTTACTTTGTGATATTTCATCTGAAAAAAGAATGAAAGTACTCGAATAACCCGACCGAAAAACTTCTAAACGAACAGACGGACCCATGGAATTCCCCACTTTTCAAAATTCTCGAGAAATAACCCAACAGAAGACATTACAGACCTCTTCGCTCAACTTGAAATACTTCAGTATAAAATTGTAGTACTACGAAACCTCTGTCTCACAGTTAAACCTTAATAGAACTAGCTCCATTTAGAAAGTTGAAAAAAATTAATAGAAATCAGCATTGGAAACGTCTCAAAATTATTAGAAATTTAACGAGTGCCAACCTACGTCAGTTTTAAGTGAAAAAGCTTGATAAATATAAATCTATAAATCATCTGAATTTCTGGTTGTTCCTGCTCAAGAAACTATATATACATAATATGAATTTTGATTCAATAAATTGATCAACTTCTTCCAATTCTTCTTAATATGTTTAGCGATAACGGTATATTTATACACGGTATACCGTAATTTATTTATAAGTCCAAATTATCACGAGTAGGATGAACATTTAGTGAGAGATAGAAATATGTACATGTGAATTTATTAAAAAAAAATCAACCACCTACAGTGAACAAATTCGAAGATGTGAAGACAAATATCATTTTTAAGACTTGATGCGTAAAATTCAGGAAAATTTTATTAATATCTAATGTGAGAAAACAGAAAAAACATAATCAAATAAGAAAATCAGAGAACAAGAGGTGCGGTACGGAGTACGAAATGCTATCAACCAAATAAAATAGAAATAAAAAGAATAAAAATAATAACAAAAATAAAAAACCTCACCGTTAAGATACTTAAAAAACAACTCCATCTTCAAAAACAAATCCAGGTTCATAGTGACCACCACTGAACAACACACAAAACCTATGAACTGACAAAACTGCAATCTTTACACCGAAAACATCCCCTAGGGAAGCTGCGGATCAACTGAATGCAGTCGTTCCGTCTCTCTGGTACCAGGTAATAAAATCAAGGACTCTGATATTAATTCAGCTAGTGGGGGTAAGGAACGAAACATTCGAAAAATTTATAGAGGGTTCTCTCCACCAAACTAGAATTCCGTATATTCGATGCTAATTTGGGGTATTGGCGATTATCATTTATCCGTAGGGGTTTTTTCATCCCTGTAGCGAACGGTTCATCCTTACCTGACGTCTATATTTATGGATTTGAATACGGGCTGAAAAACCGTTAGGATGTTTGTAGGTGATGATAGGGTAAAGTGCCACTTAATAAGTCAATGTGATTTATTCACACTTGAAAGGCTCCTGATGAATTATGAACATTCGATGAAAAATATACCACCAAAAACTCTCCTGTGAAGAAGGCTGCCAAGACAATTAATGAATTTGGAATATGCAGACCAACAACCTCGAAAGTAAGGGTTGGAGATGGAGGGTGAAAGTTACAGATTTCTTAAATTTTCCATTGTTCGTACGCTATTTCTCGCCTACATACCAAATTTCAGCTTTTTGCGACTTCCTGAAGTATCCTAAAAAATTTCGATGATCAGTGAGTGAGTGACAAAATCGATGTAATTAAGATATTGATCAAATCTAAAGTATAAGAGATAGACAAATGAAACTTTGTACATTCAATAAACCTTCTGACCTTAACTGAACCTGAAAATTTGAGCAAAGAATTATTGTTCGGTCCGGAGATATCAGGTTTCCAAAATGCGATGAAACTTTTCGAGAAAAATCTCTTTGACTTTCCAGCATATACCCATCATTCTCCTCCTGTTCTCGCCCAGCAAAACCCACCACGTTTATCTCCATTCATTTACGTTGTTTTTGCCGTCTTACAACAATTAGATCCGAGATGCATCGATAAGATGACCCTAACGGTGGCCCAAAGAGAGCATGTGAAGATGTGTGGAAAGTGTTCAACTCTCCCACGCTCTAGATGGTTCGCTAGGGACGGTGTGGGCAAGAATAGAATCTGAATTCAACACTTGTCCGAAGACCGGACAAAGGGGGGACAATGGTCAGACTTCAACCTGCCTCAGATGCGGTGTACGATTTTAGTCGTTTCAATGCGGAAGGTCCATTCAGGCCAATGTTTGTCGTTTAAATTTTGAATGGATTGGGGTTAAAACTGATTGACGGAATCAGAGGAAACCTGCGGTGATACTCTGTATGGATATTTGGGGATTTGGTTCTCACTGGATATAGAATGACTTCTCGTTATCATAATTTTTCCTTCATAGGCAATATGCTTTTTAACTTTTGTGTTTTTCCTTCAACAGAATGTTTTATTCCCAATGGATCGATAGGTTTATCTCGAAAATGCTGTTACAGGTTTGAAATCGTTTTTCGATCCATAAATTTGGCGGATGCAATATTTTGGATTCTGCGTAGATAGCGGGGTGAAAGTTCTGTCAGAAATTAATCAATTGAGATACGTGTGTCAACTCAAAAGGATAGAAATTGAAGTTAATGAATTTATTGGATTTATTGTTATCAATCAGCGGGGCTGGATTCTTCCTTTTGGAGTATATTAACCTTTTTACCATTTTGGATAAGTCGCAGACTTACTTTTTGGATAGGTCACGGACCTTTTTGGAATTTTGGTGGTAAAATAACCGTCGCTGACGGGATTCAAACGCACGTCACACAAAGCCATTTAACATCCGTGTATCACACAGGTAAATGAAGGACTCTTTCGCTTTTACGCCGATTATATCTGAAATTTCCCCTTTAAAGGCTTTTTAGGTCACGGATTAATCCCCTTATTATATTCCTTCTCTAGTTTCAGTCAATCATGACTGATATTGTAAATCATTTTACAATCGGAGAGTCAACCACATAAAAAATTCTATCAAACTCTCTAATTTTATAGCTATTTTGATGTGCAGCTCCACGAGTCAGAGAAAAACAGTATTGTATTTGACCTAATGTTTGTCCTTCCTTGAGTGGATCTGCACAAGAAAAGAGCAATGATTTAGTCATTTTCCTGTCAGATGACTAAGCAACGTTGTCCTTTCTACATAGAGGTCATTAAAATGTTCATTCACTTTGGGAAAATAATAAATTTGAGATAATATTACGGAAATTCAATAATTCCAAAGACCTGGCGATTGGCGAATGTTGAAGAAACTTTTTTCCCAGTTAATACTGAAAATATTTCCCTTATATAAACATGATTGGAAGATTCAGTTATGATATTTTCTTGTACGGAAATTAAGAATCGAGTGTTGAAATTTGACTGAAAAATAATGGAAAGAATAGTCCGTTACTTCGTGATAGTTTATTCGAAAAAAGAATAAAAGTACTTGAATAACCCAACAGAAAATATTCTAAACGATTAGACGGACCTATGGAATTCTCAAAGTTTCAAAATTCTCAAGAAATTAGCCGACATAATACATTTAAATATCTTTTTGCACAACTTGAAATACAGTATGAAAATGTAGTAGTACTTCAAAACCTGTGTCACAGTTAAACCTCAAAAGACTAACTCCATTTACAAAGTTAAAAAATAGTAAATAGAAATTAGCATTAGCAACGTCTTTGAGAATTATTTGACAATTTACGGGTACCAACCTGCGTCAGTTTCAAGTAAAAAAACTCGATAAACCTGTATATTGGCCAACCGGGATACTTTATAAAAGTGAACGGAGCATAATGTGATGAATTTCACAAAAAATCTTTAATTTCAAACAGCCTCCTACACTTCAAAGTAGTTCACTTGAATGACATTTTGTTGGAGGAATGTTTTCGAAAAATTTTGTTAGAATTTCGATGAACATTGAAATTTTTCTGAACTTTCCATTTTCCTCTCAATCTTGTTTCACAGGGAACGTTTTTCCATAATCATATGCTACAATGAAAAAGTTCATTTTGTATAGCTTGAACGATTCTTAACAAATAAGATTTCTTGTAATTTTTGGCTTAGGTTCACGGTTTTCGAGAAAAAAAAATTGTAGTAAGAGATAATACGCCGTCGTATCACTGAGAAAAAAGTTACAAGTAACTTTTTTCACTTGACTGCGATTTACTTGAGATAAATAAATTTTCATCAACGATAAGCAAACATTTATTTGCTGCAGATAATCATATATTCATCGTTAACAAACACGTTAACCTGGAAATTGACAATTGTCAGAAGTTACTTTTTTTCTCAATCCCACTTGAAAAGTTATTTAATCTGAATAGCGCTGTTATTTAAATTCTGTTTGTTGATGATAAATAAGCTGCGTATACAAATCAAGCAATAGATTAACTCATCACAAGTTACTTCTTCACTTAAACATTTTCATTAACTGTGAATAACAAAGTTATTCCACATATTCAAGCATCCAATTGGGGTAGGTACGTGTGTTTATTGTAATAAGTGTAAACAATATTCGTGAAGTAACCGATTTGAGCCGAAGATTACCCTATCTCGTCGATCCTTTGAAATTGCCATTAAATTTAGATGTTGCATTTGCATACTATTCAATGGTCAGCATTCAGGGTGTAAAGGTGAAAGGTTCATTTATGAAAAGTGGTTGAATTCGCGCCCCGCCGGAATCATCGAGTTGTGTTTTACTGATTCATTACGAGAGTTTATCCAGATATTATTTCGAAAAGGATCTATTACTTGTGCAATGTGCATGGGTATTGTATTTTTCTAAAATGGATTACGAAGACATCCTCAAGTAATGGTAGTTCGAACATTATACATTATTGTTTTTATTTATATTCTTATATTAATTAGTTATGAAGTATGATTTGTACGATACATAAAAAAGCATCTTTGTTCATCTGAAATGAACTCGAACTATTATAAAAATATAACAACTCATTTGTTACTAAGTGACTTTCATTAAATTGTTGCCAATAATCAGACAACACCTGACTTTGAGGATTTTCACCTAATCATATAATTTTGTCTTCAAATTTATAATTTCTTCGTGATATCAATTTTTTAATAAACCAAAAAATAGTTTCATCAAAAAATAACTATACCTATATCATACTGCCTAATCATAGAAACCATATCACATCCGAAGGTTCTATACTTCTTTCTCAATTATGGTATTAGTATATGTTTTTGTTTTCCGCATGAAAAATTGCAATTGGATGTTGTACCTATATCATGCACATAATACAGCATCCAGTTGCAATTTTTCAAGTATGCAACATATTTCTTGCCATGAGTAGACGCTGGTACACTTATACCTCGAGTACACATCAAAATATACCTCCTTTTTTTTCTTTGCAGTAAAAGGTGACTTACTATAGTAAAACTGACGTTTTATATCACCTTTTGTTGCAGGGTTATTCGCTACTTCCACCTGTATATGTTACTGAAAAAAGGGTGACGTCAGTAATAATTTCGCACTGCATATTTATTTCTTTTTTATCGAGTCTTATAGACGAGTTACAGCAATCACATTTCTTTCAGTAAAAAAGTAATGGGTGGTATGTAGCAATTTGTGCTTAAGGTTAGTATTAGTATTAGGGTCAACCTAGGAAAGTGATAGAGCGTACTCGCGGTAAGTAACAGTGACTCTTATCGTAACAAAACAGTTTATTGCAATCATAAAGGTGTTATGAAGTCTGAATGAAAAAGTAACTTGTGATAAACATAAATTTTTACTAACTGTAAATAACAAAAATACTTGGACTATGAAGAACTGTGCTTAGCATAAATTAACTGATAACTTGCGCCGAGTAACTTTTTGAGATGCGCTGAATAAATTTTCAATCTGCGCCGAATAAATTTTTTATCAGCGCCGAATAGCTTTTCAAGTTGCGCCAGATAACTTTGTAAATCGGTCCGATTAACTTTTCAATTTGCAGTAAATCGCTGAATATCATATTGAGTAACAAATGCTTCTTGGAACAAGTCAGAAAAGTCAGTTACTCTGATTAAAAATAAAAAACGATATGCAAGTAACTTCGCTTACTTATGATAAGATACTTTTTGTCAAGAAACGCCTGTACTTGTCGCAAATGAAAAAAGGTCTTTGTGCCTATAGCAAGTCTAAATTTCTATTTGGGGTATTCAAATTTTTTTCTCGGTGATAGAGGCTGGAGTTAATTTCGACCTTGAATTTGAAAGAATTTATCCATTAGGCAGATGCCAAGTTGAAATTTTCATCGAGATTCATCGAGAACTGGTACAATTATTAAATAAATGCAACACAACAAATAATAGAAAATTATTATCGGTATTCAGACGGATTTTTTCGAACTCCGGAAAAAGTTTTCACTTCAGGCTTCTGTTATATTTTCACAGACGTTAATTTCCCAACTAATGACAACAAATAATTTTAAACTTCTCACAAATTAAATAAGAATTTAAATAGGTAGAAGGTACATAAGGGTCAAATGCAAATTAATGACAAATACTACTAGAAAATTTCTAGTTAGGAAATAATTTCAGCCTCTATGACTCAGTCGAATTATCTGCTCATATTTTTCTTTCTTATAAACCGTGAACTTTAGCAGAAAAATTTTTTTTCAAAATGGATGAAGCTATCCAAAATTGATTTTTATGGAAAAAGGTTTCTTGCGAAACAAGGTTCAGGGGTGGCTTTTTCTACCCGTTGCAATCATAGAAGATCACCAAAAATTTTTTGTCGTGCTTTTTCGCTCGCTTTAATGTCTGTTCAATATTATTATGGGCAGTTTTTTGGGTTTCAAGAAAAAATTCAAAACTGTTTTTCGAGAGGGGGCTATACCTAAGAAGGAAGCTCAACAAAAAACTTTATACGAAAGCCCCTCCTTATTTTTTGAGTAGAAATCACACCCTGAATTTTTAAGAAACGTTCCAATAGGTGATAGCACTCAAAATGAACGGTATGTTGAATATTCTGTACCTCATATTCTCATTCATCGAATCCTTTCGTTAAAACTGACTCCGCACCAAATTCCAAGGGTTCACAATGAAGAAATAGATTTGAAATGCCTGGCTTACTTAATCATATTTTATCGCCCTGAAATTAAAGTGCTAATCGTCCGTAATTTCAACAAACATTTCGCTACTCAGACATCACTAACCATGAGAGTTTAATGTCCTCATATCACAATAATTATATTATTACAAAAACCATGAATTACCACCGATGGTAGATACGCCGTACGGGACCAAAAGCATTCTTAATAACGTCTCATGGGTCACCACAGAATCATATCTGATCATTTTCTGCCAGATGAATCACTGCGATGTCCATACATTGTGAATGCGAGATGTTTTGCTCGGTACTAGCCGGAGCAGATGTGGGTGTAGTGTGGGAATTCGGTCTAACCCTTTCGAATACAAAGCAAGATGTTTGTCCATATTGTCGTGGCTGTCATGACGATCAAATGAAAAATGACGCACGGAGTGACCCGAAGAAACTGTCCTAGATCTGTCGAGGTGATGGGCACATTCAGAAACGTTCTGATCGTTCCCACAAACGATCTCTTCTGTCGATCAATTCATTCCTCATTGTACATCACAAGAAATTACAAAAATTTCTTCAGCCACCTCAAAAATATAGCGAGTGCAAAGGTTCAAATTGCGCACAAAACGCATTCAAATGTATTCGAGTTTCTTCATTACAACGAGATTTTCTTTTCCTCGACATCTTTATTATGCCGATGCATTTAATTATATACATTGCGAATCCCGTATTGAAGAACTTGTATATCTAAACTAGCGGACCGCCCACAATGCCATTCAAATCTATGCAAACTAAGCCCAAGCATCAATAACAGTGGACATCATTAAGTTTCTTCAGGAAGACTACAACCTGTGCAAGATCTTGCATATAAATTTTATCATCTGAATCTTGATAACTTAGTTCGATGGATATGTCACAGGAAATGAAGATGAAACGAGATAAATTCCTCAAGTTCAGCAGGATTCGAGTCTGGAAAAACCGATTATTTAGAAGATAATGGAGTGGATTAATCAATAATTAATTACAAGTCATCAGCGGCCGTTGCAATTATGTTCAGTAATTTTGAATCGACAATAGTGTGGTAAATTGCGAAAAGATCCAGTATACAGGATTTCTGTAGCTATGTGTCGAATACGTCATCAGGCTTCTTGAATGGTTTTTCAGGTTTTCATAACACTTTATACTCGTATATTTTCTCAGTACTTACTTTGCAAAGCTTATTTAATGACAATACAAAGTTGGAAATTGTTTCTTCACATGCATACCATCATGAAACTGCTGGTTCGCTTTTAATTTGGCTTATTTTAATATTGAAATGAAAAAACACACCAACTCTTATGGAATTACATTCTGAATAATTTTTCACCAATATTCAAGAAAGATTCTAGTATTTTATTATTAGAAATATGAATTTTCTTCGAAATGGAATCCAGTTAATACCAGTCAACAGAACAACAAGATTTGTTCAAAATTCTACGGAGAATGAAGAAAAATACCTATCGCGAAGTCTTCAACTTCATGAATCGATTGAATGACGTACTAAGTTCCCAATGATTTTCACTGAACCAAAGAGTTTTCACTACGCTTGGTTGAAAAAAATACTTGCACAAGAAATAAATTTCATACTTGATTCTGCAGTCTTGGAATCTTTCTTTGAACTGGATGGATAAATGTCTATTACAAACTCTTTTCTTTTCATATTAGGTGAATTTTTATTGTTGCCACATATTTTCATATAGATACTTTCATTCTAGGTTAATTATAGCGTATTTGATATAACTTGAAAGAACAGATAGATACTGAATACTGAAATGAGTTCTTTGGCAAAGAGCATTTATCAATCGCAATACAAAGTACATATATTATATTTTAACTGTATAGATTCCTGTCTTCTAAAAAAATACTTCTTTCCTATACCATTTTCCAATCACTTTAGAAAATAAAAGTATTCCTATGTTTTTCAATAGAACGCGTCGTTTTCGAGTTATTCCTAATTTTATCCCATGAAATTTGAGTAGGAAATCATGAATCTCAATAATAATCTGGATGCTTCCCAGGATTTTGAATATCGCAGAAAAATTATTACCTCTGAACTCTATACAAGTTAACAATGTTGTCAGAATGTTTATCAACATTATCGAGACTGAAATTCGAATGATTGAAAAACGCTTGATGTGGAGATATGTAGGTAATAATAAAAATCCCACAAATGTGGGAGATAAAATAGAACACCAAGGATAAAGAAATTATACATTTAATACTGTTATCCGAACAATCTAAATCTGGCATCTTCTTCTAAAAAGCTCTTGGAAATATTCATAGAAGATTATTGTTTCGAATACAAAATGAGTTAGGTTAGATTGATTAATCATGAATTGATTGAAAAACCATTCTTCATGAGATATTTTTGGGATATCGAGAAGAATATGAACGAGTAATAAGTGTTTACAAACTAATCTTCAGGAAAATAGAAGAAGGAACTAATTTTGCTGGGAGAAATATGGCTTTTTGATTGCAGATCGAACAAAATTACGTTTTTTTGCGTGAATTTGACATTCTTATTAAAATAAGGAAGTACTTGAATATTTCCCAAATGAAGTATTCTGCCCATTTTTTTTCAAATGGCTTCTTTTCAATAAAGCCGAATTCAGAAAAATGGAAAAAAAGGTTTTTTTTGGCCTGAATAATCTTCAGGATATATGTACAAGTTAAAGACTCAGCCTGTATGATTGATTAAATAAATCAGAATGAATCATTCCCTATCTTTCTATGTCTATTTCATTCTAAGTATGTGAAATTCTGAATTAAATAAAATTTTTGTCATTCCGGAACAACTTGAATAGAGATTATTTCTTAAATTCTTTTTTTTTCATTCCAATTCATAAAGATAAAGTATTCGATGATTAGAACTCGTGAAAGCTTAAACTAATGCATTATATGACAGTATATTATCAAATGGAAAATCAGTATCTTTTTAAAAGATAGTCGTCTTGGAAGTGAAAACTTCAGAAAAAATTTAATTGGAATCCTTTGTCTCTCAGAACTGTAAAACAAGAGAGCAATAAAATTGGGTAAATTATTCAGGGTTGTTATGAGAGTTCTAGCACCTGCCAATTAGCTATCAGAAACGGGAATTATCTAAACAGGTCAGTTTCTCCACATCTGGAGAAGCTTATCTGGCCGACATGGCCATGGTTCCGATAATGATGGTCAATACACACATTAATTATCTGTCAATTCGAAACATACGGGCATTTGTTCCGATAAAGGCATAAAGCCACAATTTGCTTGTAAATTTGTTTAAAGGAAGAACAGGCATTAGGCTGAACAAGGAGAATTCCCCCATCGTTCCAGCAAGCTTTATTTCCCTATTCAGATTTATTAACAAGGTTCTCTTCAGGCAGATCTGAATCTAAACTCGCATCAGCGATAGCGATCTTCCGGGCTTCTACAGGTTTCTTATAACGATTGTTAACAACGCTGGATAGAGTCGAGCATTGACGTTTACAATGGCTACTTATTTTCGATAAATTGTCATGTGTAAACACCTTTTGCCGGCGATTTAAAATATCGAATTTCGCCGTTGACAGCCCTGAGAAACTGGATCTCCGATTCTATTAACCGCGATGCTATATTTCCTGAAAATCTCCCAGAAATTCACACCATAGATCATTCTACAAGTCGTGAACATCTGCTAATTAAATACTCTTACTGTACACAAGGTTCTTCTTCTGAAAATGGAAATCTTAAGAACAACGATAAACCTGTCTGTTATTATTGCAAGGCTTTTATTGTCCACCATTTTATTCCCCAAAGTTTCATTGTTAATGATCAGTAATGTAGTTTCAATTCACATTAACCCCTCACTTTGGCTACACAGCAATTCGATTGGCCGAAGAAATTAGGTGCTGTGCTGTAGTCCAATGGCGTTATATGTCCTACTGAGTTCCCTCATTGTAATCTCCTCGCCATATTTGTACCCCAAGAAATCATGGCATTGTTCCTCATTCCAATTATATTTACGGTTCAATTCAATGAGCTGAAATATACAATATTCGAAACTATATATATGAAAATGTCACGAACTCAAGGATAGAATCAAAATTCGTATGATATGTTGAAAACATTTTTCCACAAAAAGTGAGCAGTAAATATTTGATGAGCTATAAATAGTATTTTACGTTTTTGCCAAAAATTATTACTATCAATGTTGTAATGATTGGATTGTTGAAGCAATAATAGATTTTCATTGAAATGAGTCATGAGAAACGAATTGAAAATTTTCGTAATATTTACATGGCACATAGGAGATTACCTAAAGTAAAATTAGGGCAAAAAAGTGCGATTTATCAATATTTGTTCGCTTTATCTTATCGAAAAGCAGGAATAACGCCAGTAAAATCATTATCGAGATATAACATGGGTCATTATTAAATATTTTTTGCAAATATTCGGGTGATCGTGTGAATATTTTTATTCCACTGAAAGTTCAATGAGTATTGAAGAGAATTCAAACAAAAAATACAAATTGAAACAACAAAAACCACAATAAAGTTTTGTTAGAAAAAGTAAATCATCGTCACCATTTTATGAGGAATATACCTACATAAAAATCTCTCGAATCTGCGGCATCTGAAAAAATATTTCTAGCTATTGGGAACAATAACGATTCGACCACATCTTTCACGGCAATAAATACGTAATTGTTTCATAGACCACATCAATGTATAACATTTCAAATTCGTAAAACCACAACAAATCTATTAGATTGAATTAGATAATTTTATGTCGAAGTTAACTGGACACATGGCAAGGTTCTTTTTTCTATTGAATCGTCTTTAATTGCCTCAGTCAATCAGCATTCAATTACAGTGACCATATCTGTAAAAAACTGACCAACAATGTCGCGTTGTTGATCATCGGCAAGTTGGCCATGAAAAATTTCGTCAGAATTTTTTTAGAGATCAATTAACGTAAAAATTATAAATTAGGTGTTTACAGCCTGATTTTGTGATTCAGCACTGATTGCTTTCGAAGGTTTGTGACATTCTGACTTCGTGTAACTGGACAACGGAGTTACGCTCATATTAAGAAGTTCATTCAGGCGAAACAGCTCGGAAGAGCGATTTCTTACGGATCTGACCTGACCCTACGATCTGAGGTCACAGGAGATTTGCCTCAAAATCGACATTAAACATATCCGTTCCAACCATGCTTGAAGAACGCAGTAAGAATGACAATCGAGTTGCTCCACGAAAGATCAGAAAATTCTATTATTATCCAACTAAGATCTATTCGAAGTATGGCCACCGATTCAGATACCAGATAATTGAATTCGATACAATGTTCTCTTGTTTTTTCCTATTCCATTTCGATTTCTCAATTATGATTTTGGTAGAGCTGTTTCTCACACAAAGAACTATTTATGATTCTGAAGATTTTCTTTGTAGCCTGATGAAGGAGTTTACTTCACAAGTTCCAATATTGAGGTACAAATGAAAAGGGGGGTTATCTTGAATCATTTTAAGAAAAAAGGTGCCATAAACGATTCGTTTTCGAGATACAGGGTGTTGAAGTTTTAGTTGTTTTGAAGTTTTCTCTTATAGTATCTGCATTTCACAAAATATTTTACTGAAATTTGGTGCAGATATTACAATTTAAAATTAACACCGTTTGACATGCCAATTTCGATTGCAAAACTACAGGGTGATATTTTTTCTGGAACATTGTTCCATGTCTTCCTCCTTTTTTGTGGTGAACCACACTCCGTTTGGAAAATGGTAAAATGAAGCTTTATTCGCATACTGAAGTTTATGGTTCTTCGAAGTTTTGTTGAATCTGCTACCATTTTCGGAAAAAAAATTGAACGATTCCCACAAAAACACCCTGTATCTCGATTCTCGAAAACGAAACATTTGCGGTCCTATGTTCATAATTTTCTTCAAATTATGCAATAATCTCCCCTCCAATTTGAAAACACCCTGTATAAATAATTTTTGACCTTTCCTATGATTGAATGCGAAATATCGGAGTTTAAAACAACTCGAGGCAATATCCCACAATAGGACAACACGAATTTCATCTGAACAGGAATCTGTTACGTAAAGCTTCTGGGGCCTTTCAATCCAAAGAACAAGATATCGTGATCGCTGAACATATTCTGTGACCTGTGTAGGTCGTGCCCTTTCCCTGGTGAGCCACTGCCTGAGTTATGGTTTACTTGATAAAACACTGGCAATCTTAATACATAGTGGTGGAAATGTCAGGGGGTCTTCCTGACCAGACCAACAGCGTGACTTGATATTTACTGCTTGGTCAGTTCGATTTACTGGCTGAGCGTGAAGCAAAACGTAGGCCAGCAAAACCGCAACCTATTCCACGAAGTCGCCAGTTTCACGGATGAGTTTTTCACAGATGACCGTGGGTAAGAGTCAAGTTTGGTGTTTTCGGACGAACTTGACCAGTGGAGTAGAAAATAGGTCAATGATCACACTCAAATTATGTTTGATCATGAAATATCGAGAAATATGAGAGGTGTTACTTTGAATGTCCCGCTATTTCGGTAGATGTCACTTTTAAAGCTGTAATTTTTTATATTTGACAAGTGGAAACTACGCCATCAATAAAAATGGAAATATGTACTCTTCAACAACGCATTGAAATTATTAAAATCCACTATAAAAATGGTGAAAATTTGGCAGATACGGTCCTTAAAACTCGTACATTTTTGGGTCGTCGTGAAGCACCTTGTCGAACCGCAATACAGGAATTGATGAAAAAATTTGAGCTGTTGGGTCAAGTTAGTGATGAGAAGACCAAAACCCGTGAACATTGCTCGAGAACAGCCGAGAATATTGCAGCTGAAGCCAAAGTGTTGAAGAAAAGGGGGGATTGTCCATTCTTTGACGTTCTTTGGAATTAGGCATTCCACAAACATCATTACACCGTATTTTGCATACAGATTTTGGTCTTCAGGATTATAAAATTTAGTTAACTCAAGAACTCAAGCCGGCCGATCATCAACAACGTCTTGTCTTTGCTGATTGGGTCCTTGAAATGCCTGAAAATTATCCGGAATTCCATCGAAAAATCATCTTGAATGATGATGATGATGAATTTTTGTTGTTCATAGAAGATTAAAATTCCGAGGGCTAATAGTAGCGATTTTTTCCAAAAAATGATGAATAACCGTCGGAAAAAAATCATTAAGTGTAGTTTCCAAAAAGCAGAAGTTCAACCTGTTTTTTTCAATTGATAAACTAATTGAATCGAAAAAATCGCAACTATTTACCATCGGCAATTTAATCTTCTATAAACTACAAAAATTTTCATGATGATTATTTCAAAAATATAGCTTGTACTCATAAAAAACGAAAAACATATTCAATAACCCCAGATCTAACGATTACCCTGGTTTTTTTAATTGAAAAACTAATTAAATCGAAAAAAAGAAAACCATTTGCCCTCGGGACGTTCTTCAACTTCAATTAAAAAAAAACAAGTCTCTACGTCGTAAATTAGAGTACTTACTCGTGAAATAAATAGACCACTTTTGAATGGAGATTTACCACGATTCAAAAGGTGATACTGCCCCTTAAGAATCTGGCGACTGTAAGACTGTAATCGACATGTTGAGTTGATATTTTTCTTATCACTTCGGAAAAAATTGATATTGTTGCACAAATAGTCAAAATCATGTCAATTCTCCCACGCCGATGAATTCCATGCTCCTCTGGGCTCCGACTATCCTCAAAGACCCCAAGAACATGGCGTGACTACACGCCATCGCTCATCTCGCAAATTTATTTCATCAAACAATCGAGAATCACAAAATCTCCTTCCTATTCCAATTCTCAACCTCTTCGCTTTTCAATTTATAAATTGCAGACTCTAATTTATCTCCCGGCAGCATCGTTATGATGCGGTTGTAAATGGAAATGTCACCGGTCATAAACTAAACAGTTTTGTATATACGGATAGTTGTTCAACTTTCCTACCACCTGAATTGATTATGCAACGACCAGGCGTTTGCTAACGACGAGTATATTAAAATGATCGATTGTGTCCTGTGGGCATTCGAGAATAGGCCGAATAGGTGTTGAAACCGTCTTTTGGATGGTCCCCATGGTATTGTTTCCATATCCACAACATTTTGGAATACATGGTTTCAAAAACAGTTTCCTAACTTCAAAGGGCAAGTAGCTGTGGCCTTCTTTCTAGCTGATCATCCCGCATGTAGAATATTTGTCTGAAAGCTCAGATAACTCGGAGGATTTTTCATTTTAAGATTTCAAGAGATGACACCCAATAAGATAATTATTAAGTACCTACTCTCGATTATTGCTTGTGTCATTATATGAAGAATTTTCTTCTACTAGATTAGATGGCATTTTCGCATTGTATTATTTTCGGCATTGTTCTGAACTGAAAGCGTTTAAATTATCTATTGCCTCTAAATATCGGCTGGTATTCTGCTGTTATTCACAGAAGCGGTTACTCGAAAAATTCCCAGAAAGTTATTGTTCAATAACCGTGCGACAATTTCAATATCGTATATCACTAAATACCAACCATGGCGCCTAATGATTGCTGGTACCTTCTTCCATCATAGACTATCATTGAATTGATAACCCAAGCACCAGCCAATATTTTTATTTAGATTATTGAACAATGAACCATTTATTGGCATGGTCACGTACCACAGCTAATTTGCAAAGATAAATCCATGGATTTCTCTTCGAAAGCACACTGGAGATTACCAACGCACCGCCGTGGTCAACTTGTCACGTGGTGGTGTGGTCACAAATGAAAAGAGCGTTAAAACACCGATAGGTATCGTCATGACCATGGAATTTAGTTATTGCTGTTATTACATCGTTCCATTGGAACTGTACATGCTGTTTTTTGTTTCTGGTCGATACCGCCAACGTCAATGTGTCGGCGTTTCTTGCGTTACCGAGGCAATTTAGGAGCTGACCACAGATATTGTTTCACACGTTCAAAGAGCATGAATAACCGCTTATTTACTAATTGAGTCATTACGAATGCAAATCATTGATATGCTCGGAATCTTATAGGAATCAAAACAGGATATGTAGGAATCGTCTGAAAAATTCAACAAAATAAGCAAGAAGCGTGTTCAACACCGGCATGGGCAATCGCTCTGACTACGAAGCACGAGCTTTAAACAAAAAAATAAGAGATGACAGTCAAACTCGAGGTAAAACTCCTGAAATCAACAGTTTTGTCGAAAATATTCGACAATCCCTTCAAACGAGCTTATTTCTTTCTTCTTGATATACCGTGGACTTGTCGATGTCTTTCTTCATTTGACACAGTTTAACATAAAGGCACGTCGAAAATTGTGTGTAGGCTACAGCAGATGTATACCACAATTATTCTTCAATGGACATGAGATTTTCTTGCAAACACTTCCAATTAAGTTGTTATGAGTTGAACCCAATAGCAATTATCTGGTTTAGTACCTGGAGATGAGATGAGACTAATGAGGGCCTTTACTTAACATCTTAAGTTGATGTAAGCATCAGTTACATATACACCTGGTTGAGGCGACTTACAGAGTTAACTTGCTGAAAAATCGATTATTGATTCTTCCATTTTAGTCCATCTTTACTAATTGAGGATGAAGATTTTATAATGAATTATAAAACAGTAATAAATCCATGGTAACTTCAGCCATGTCATGTCCATTTTTTGTCCGACTGTTGAGTTATTTGCTCGGCACACAAAAGTCATCTCCAGCATCTGCAGAAAGCTCCACAGTTCGTTTAATTCGACCAGGGTAATCATACGGTAAATAATTTCGAGCGAGTGTTGAACAATGTTGACCGACGTTGTTCAAATTTGTCGATTCGATGGTCAATCTAGTGGCGGACAAACACTGGACTGCGTGGGTCTAATGTTTGGTCAATAAAATTCCACCTGGTGTTTCAGTCCATTGTGGGCTGAAAGCTTCAGGGTTTCCTTGGGGTTCCAAAACGATTATACGGTCAATTTGTGAATTCAGTTTGTTTCCGCTCTGAATAATTCGTATATGAAGAAGTGGTTGAGTTCTTGGAAATCACCAAGATTGATGAATTTATATCATTAAAAAAAATTGGGCTTTTTACTTCCATGATATCTCAGTTCGTATGTGGCGTAGATCCACAATTTTTTTTTAATTCAAGCTTAATTGTTTCTCTAGAATGTTTATTACTCGCTTTTCCGTTTTTCGTCGTATATTAGGAAAAAAATCAGGTGAGCTGTAATTTCATAAAAATCTGGACAAACGATTTTATTTCCATGATATCTCCGTCAATTTTCGGGATAAATGTATGAAGTTTTCAGTATACATGCGGAATAATATTTTGCAGAATGTGTACAGTTTTTCTGTTTCTTGCCCCATGAATTTTTAAATATATGATAAAGTAGGAAACTATTGGTTATAGTTTCAACCAGGTTTTTTTCCTAATTTACGAAGAAAAAAGGAAAAGCGATTAATACACATTCTAGAGAAATGATCAAGTTTTAATTTGAAGAAAAATTGTTGGTCTACGCTGCATACGAACTGAGATATCATGAAAATTAAAAGCCTAATTTTTGAAGGGAGCTGGGACGTGTAGCTCCTCCGCTTAACTCTATGCTCGTTTGCTTTCATATGGACGAATACAAACGAATATTTTTGTTGTGACAATAGGAAGAGAAATATCTGCCACATACGGTTCAACTTCTTATCGAAAAGCTTCTCATAAATATAAATGACGATAAATTTAAATTATTCCAATGTCCGTTATGACTCCCTCATTTTTATCCACAACACAATCAACCAATTAGCCTCAACCGGACATAACCTGCTTGATATACCCACTTCCTTCGTCCTATCGGCATAAAAACTGACCGCCAAAGTGACCGTGTGAAAAAGAAAGGGTTATTCCACACCCTTTCCACCATTAACTTCTTGATTTCGAACCTCACTCTCGACCTACAACCTCACAAAAAATCTTGCCGGGCCAGGTACACGCGTGTGACCACGTAAGATGCAAGGGGGCTATTAAAAGAAGATTCACTACCATTTAATTTGTTCAAGAAGCTCGCGCGTGTAGTCTATGGACCCTTGTTTGAATTTATAGCCGACACACGACGTTGTTTAGGTACAAGAAAGTGCATTGTTGAAGACAGGTATTAGGGGTCATCTTAATCCGCTGCCAGTTAAAAGAATTAACTTGTTAAACACTTCGGGGGGTTCATGAGATTCCTTGTAGAAGGTGATAATGATGATGTTAACAGCTTTACCCTAAATGATCATTCTGTACGAATATAATTATAGAACAATTGGGGCAGAAACTGCAGAGAGCATAAGTATCATCCATAGTTACTTGAGGGAGTCATAAAATGTTTCACACAGATATTTCTTCGATATTAAATCGGTTTCAAAGGAATTTTTGTGTGAAAGTTCTTATGATTTCTGCAAGTAACTGTGGATCGACTATACTGCTTGGACATATTATTGTGAATGACAAAAACACTGATGTTTTATACAGAAAATGCTACAGTCTGATCATAAAAGCGCACATAAGAAGATAATTTCCGAACTGAAAATATCATTTTAGAATACGAGAAAACGATCGTTACTATGGAGGAAAATGCCTATCAATTCTCGGTTTCCCTTATGAGTGCACAGTCCATAGGGAAAGTCTAAATTGTATCGATAACCGCAAAATGGTCACGATAGTAAATGAAAGGAAGTCCATTACTCCCTTTTTCCTCAATATTCCAATTTATCATCCCTGAATCAGCGGCCAACTAGATAAGTCCAACAGATAAAAGTATCAAGAACTAGCGTTTTTGTTGCTTATTTGATACTTTGGTAATCCCACGAAAAAAGAAATGCGATATGACATTTAAAGAGAAATTAGATATGTTACATCCGAGGAAACTGAACACTTCAAAAAGACGGCCAGAACAGGATATAAATGTGCGTGAGGGGGTGTAGAAAATAGTCAACTGAATATGCTACGTAATATTTAACGGCACTAAACGAAAAATAATTCCTGAATATGAATTTGGCTTCAATTAATTTTCTGATATACCTAAACAAATTTAAATGATTATTAATGAATACAATGTTGGGATGTTTTATCAAGTTTTATAGATAAGGGATGAACCTGTCCTTGGATTTGAACAAACAGGTGAATATTTCAGCTTATCATCAAAGCTAGATGTTCTTGTGTAAAAAACAGCGATACCGGTAAAACGGAAGAAAACAATCGTTCAAAGACTTATCGTTATCATGCTGTTATATTCTAGGAAGTCCAATTGGTTTCTTAGATATGATATGTTTCTATGAAGAAAAATATTAATTGGTTATTATGCATTTCCCAAAAGAGATTACGCAAGTAATCCAATCGAAGTCAATTAAAATAATCAGAATATTTCCAACTAGACAATTATTATATTCACCCCCTGTTGGGAAATTCTATTGGTGTCGTGCTTATCTTGAAAAGGTGTTCAGGTATTTTTTCACTTCAAACATAGGAAGAGAAAATCTTCCCAAATAAATATCAACATTGTCATGAATTTTGGGATACGCACTTTATTCAGAGTTTAAATCATTGTTGAAAAGTTTTTCCGGAAAATCCGAATTTTCCGAAATGAAAATCATCCATAAATTCCGAAATACCATGTTTTTTTTTTAATTTGAAATTATAGTGCATCCCATTTTTTTGGAAAAATAATTGGTTTTGGGAAAATTCGAAATTAGAGAAATGTTCATGGAGGAAACATGCCTTGATATGATTCTGTGTGGCGTTGAATTAACAAGTGGCGAAACTTCAGAACCGAAACAGTGGAAATTCATCACTGGAGGAAAATCACAATTTTCACTCGAGCAGCACAAGTTGAAAATTATATGACACCACTTAACATCTCGACTGAAAACTTCGAACCGATGAAATGTGAGAACAAATTGTGGAAAACTCAAATTTGGTTTTCCCGACCAGTGGAAAACCCCCGATCTGCATCAGCGAAATAACTGAAACGTACTGAATGAAGACAGCAGGAGAAAAATCGTGCGCAAGCGACTTCACAAAAATCATTATTAAAACTTTTATTATTAGTGGCAGACAATGCAACCTCCCCTCTGGACTAATTAAAAGCATCAATCGAGGCGCGCGAAATTCAAAAATCCCGGAGATCTCACCTTGTGCAATCCGCACTGCTGGCATCTTGATCCTCATCTTGTCAGAGGTAATTTTTCCGGTGTTGTTAAATCAAGTCCATGGCAAATTGGCACTGTCACTTATTTTCACTTTCGCACTTCAACGAGCAAGAGCGGAGAAGATCGGTTGGAGCGTCAGTCGGAGTTTTCCGCAAGTGTCATTTGTGTGAATTTTCCGATTCACTCCCGCGTGGGCTAACAGAGTTGTGGACCACCAGATGCTGAGTGGCCAATGGTCCAAACGCGTGTGTCTGGAGCGGACAAACTTACTAGGGAAGTCCGTGTGTCTGTTCGGCGGGCTTCGGTTGCGTTCGACAACGTTCGAGGGGGCCACTCACTAGCCTCTGGTCGTGTTCACCCTGTTTGGAAGGGATGAAACTGCGCATATATGGTTATCTATGCCTGCCCGGAGTGGGGAAGTCCGATGTCCTCTACGGATGTTAAACTCCGGTGAGTTTCCGGTGTTACGGATCTTCCTTTGCCTCCTCTGTTTCCAGCGGTTCGAGGCGCGCTGATAATGTTGTTTAACGGTGTTTGCTCAGATGAAAATAGAAATTATGGGGACTTTTGGGGGGGTCGAGGTGTTTGGGGGTGAGCTATGCCGATGGGGAGCTTGCTTCACTTCCGGGTTTGATTAGGTTTCATTTGAATTAGGATTTTTGGGGACGTTTTCGTAATTTAATTTCTTTAATAATTATCAATTATACGCCAATGATTTTGGTGAATTTCGAACTTAAATGCTACGTACTTTTCAGGACAGAAAATGTTTGTTTAGGAAAATGGATAAGTACTCTGGAAAATAATGAAGACCAATGAATTTCTTATATGAACATGAAATTCATAAATTCTCACTCATTCTTATCAGAAAATACACAAGGACAAGATTTTGGGATCATTAAAAGAAAATTCGAATCAGAAATCGATTTACTTTCGTCTTCTTAATTGCATATCGAAGATGTCCTTGGAATCCAAAGAAATCCGTGAAAACCCACAAAAAAATTGAGTGCTGGTTCATTTTTCATGAAGGAGGATTCAGTAATATTTTTTCTCTATTTCAGTATCGTAATGAGTTCATTACAGTACTAAAAACAGTGCTGTAATGAATTCATTACAGCATCGTTTTCAGTTACATTTTTCGTTTTGTGGTTGTCAGCAATGACTTCCGATCCTTTTAAATTTCAGCAGACGTCAATTTGGAAATGTCAATTTTCGTATTTCCTAACATTCACACCAACTGCCAAGATACAATAGGAAAGTCACCAGGACCTATAATTTGAATTTTTTCATTGAATTTCACAAAATTTGACTGAAATAGAGAAAATATCGTCTAATACTCGTTGCAGAATGCAATTCCAATACTCATGCGTTCGAAAACGAGCGAAGAATTTCGCATTCGTATTGGAATAGGAGCCCATTCTGCAACTAGTTTTAGAATATACTATTTAAGAGATTTTTGCTACTTATAATTTTTTTTCGAATATAAAATTATAATATGTTGACCTCACAAAGAGAACTTTCATTCGATATGCTGCATAAAACCTATTCGACCAAAAGATTTGTTCTAAATCAATTGACTGGACTACCTTATACATTATTTTTTATATGAATTTGAAAGATATAACAGTAAAATTGTAATCAACCAAAATACAAAAATTTCAGCAGCATTTCCTCTCAGACTCAAGTGAACATTTTCAGTATTTCAGTTATCATTTTTTTTACTTTAACGAAGTTCCAAATGAAGCACTGTAAAAAACTGAATGACTCTGCGACAATCTCTTCAAACGGGCTTTCTGAATGGACCATTCAGGATGCTGCAGTTTCTAATTTTCCCAATTATTTTTGGTGTAAATGGCGGTTCTATGTTTACACATCTTGGATGAAACAACACAGAGTGTTCTCAAAAAAAGAGTACAAGGGATTCCTTGCGTATTCTCAAGAGAAAAAGGTCTCATGAACATGGAACCGCAAACGTTTCCTTTTCAAGATACAGAGTTTATTAGGTATACTGGGGAATATTTGTTATTTTGTTTTTTTTTAGAGTGGAAGTACATTGAATTGAAATAAAACACCTTCGAATTGAAATTGTAGCCAAATCTTATTTTTATTCGAAATATAATTTCATGACATTCATGTTTTGAAAATAATTTCCGGCATATGTCCACCCCGACTAGCTCTGATCAATTTTGGACCACTTTTTCGAGTAATTCAGGCGTTATTTCAGCAATAACACGAGTTATGTAGGTTTTCAAAGCGTCTATTGTTTCTGAGTTATCAGCATAAACCAATGACTTGATATAACACCAAAGAAAATAATCCATTGGAGTTATGTCGCATGATCTTGGAGGCTCGCCAAATCTTTCTTTCAATAAATCAATTGTTACGATAGCGACATGAGGTGTAGCACCATCTTGTTGGAAAGAAAACACTCCTGGGTCGATACCATTCAAATTTTGAAACAAATAGGTAATCATTGATAATCGATCTGTAATATGATCACCCTGCACTGTAATGTTAGCTCCAGAGCAAGTCGTGATGGACATATGCCGGAAATAATTTTTGAATCATGAATAACATAAAATTTAGATTTCTTTTTATACTAACTGGATTTGAATGACATTTTTCTGAGGTATTCGAGAGAATCTCTGGAAACTTTTTTCTAGAAATCGGTAGCAGATACAACAAAACTACAAGAGACCATAAATTTCCAAATAAAAACAAAGTTTTTTTTTTAATTTTTCAAACAAACAGTGGCTCACCAAAAAAAGTTCTGGAACAGAACAGGGGACAGTGTTCCTGAAAAAATATCACCCTGTAGATTTGCATACGAAATTGGCATGTCACATGGTGTCAACTAAATTGTAACATCTATGCCAAAATTCAGAACTAACTATGTATATGAGACTTTTTTTCTTGAGATTGTCCAAGGACTCTCCCTCTTTGTTTGTACCTCCAATCAAGGAACACTGTGTATGATTGTAATATTCATTCGAAAGCGCCTGTTAATAACAAAGATCTATGTAAAATATTCAAAATGCATATTTTTGTGAGCTGAAGGTGAACTTTTCCGAACGGATATCCGATTCAGGACTGAACTTCCTGAAAGTTCCAGAAAATCCAAGATTACCTCCATTATATCATCGAAAATAATATCGCGAGTCCTAAAGCACACTCGAAACGAATTTCCTCGTATCCACTGCATCTTACCGCATTTTAATGGAGATAAGATTCGGCCGCAGAGCAAACAAAAGTCTTGGGCAAGGTACGTGGCGAGTTACAACTTACACAGGATAGGTACAAATCAAACATTATCGCCAACGTGTGGTAATTAGTGCAAACATGGCCTGACTGATATAATAAACTGGACAAACAAGATAAGTTGGGAAAACACCGATAAGCTAAATTAACAGTGAAGATACGGCCCTGGACGTTATCAAGATTACTGGTCAAAAAGGCGACTTTGTAAATATTGTGTGGCAATCTAATGCTAGGAATGAGTTAGATAAGCGCACTTTAGCCGTATGTGAACGAGATTGGGAGTGGAGCAGCCCATCCTTGGTTCCACATGAATATCCGGGACACTATCGGGAAATTTGTGAGGAGAATATTATTCAATAAAATTCACCCACTAAAAAAGTGATATCCAACAATAATGAGCAATTTCAGTAATTCCAGTGGGACCTCCTGGATTAAGCTACGGAGCTTGAATGAATGATGAATTTTCAACATTTTTCAAGAAAAGTTTTCTCAACAATTAAGATATTGTAATATTCAAATTCTGCTCGAAATTATTTGAAAGAGAGGACTCAGCCTCATTGAATGATGAGTAATCCCTAAGACTATAAAGAAAGATGAGACGCACCTTTCAAAAATAAATAGTGAAGCCAATTATCAAAATCATCAGAACTAAACTGGGTAACTGTACTACTACGAAATCAAAATGAACTAGAAATTTTTGCAACGTTGTGACGATCGTTGAATTTTATTACAAACTAGCTGGCCCGGCGAACTTTGTTTCGCGTAACTTATACTTACGGTGGATTTCATAAATCGTAATCACCGGTGATCGGATATTAACGGCTTGGTTCTCTGATTTTTAAACTGTCACATCGAGTTGATTCTAGATCAAGCTCCGATCACCGGTGATTACGCTTTGTGAAACCCACCGTTGCAGTTGTATAAACTTACCATTGCTATCTTTCAAGCAGCAGATAAATTAGGCAAAATAAAGTTCAAAATATAAAAAAAAACATTTCAAAAATAAAGAAAATAGATGAAGATGGGCAACTCACGTTTGAAACTGATCGTCAAAATCCAATTTACTTGATATTTCAGTAAAAATTCACTGTTCCACCAACTTGAGATGTTCACCCGCTTTTTGATCTGCTAATAGACTTCCATGTTACCATGAGTTCTATGCGAATCACACATCGCCATCTAACATCGGTAATATCAAATTAAGTACCTACGACTACGTACAGAGACTTATCCAGTCACTGTACGACTATACGCATCAACGGTAGCGACACCTAGTGGCCTTATTCAAAAGGAGGAATCATTTCCTGCATAATTAAAATTTTCATCGATTTTTCAAAGTTTTATTGTATTTTATAATAACCAGACCGTAGACGAATCCGTAAATGAACTTTCATATCAAACAGTCCATCCCATCTCGAGTTATAAATGGTGTAACCAACATCTTTCTCTTATTTATAAAGATAAACTCTCAGTCAAAATGAAAAGTACTTTAGATTGAAATTCATTTATCATTTGTGCTTGAATGTCAGAAATGAGTATTGGTCTCTTCAAATATTGTGAATTACTCACATAACATATACCTCGACCGTTGCTTCAGGTGAAGGGCACGTTATGGCAGCACCGTTTTCTGAATCTGTTGTCAGTTCATTCAATGATTTTCGCTATTTTAATTTTGTGTTACTAATGATGTTTTGAACAGGGTTGTCAACATGGTATCGCGTAGGAAAAGTGAAATTTGGATTTATTTCTGAATATTTTCAGCAAAATACGTTGAGAAATGGTTCGTATGTGTCTTGTTTGTGGTAAATTGGACTATTCGAATCTTGATTTGAGTTTACACATGTATGTTCTACTCTTATCATTTCTAAGTAACAATGGCGTAGATTCTTCGATTTTTTGAATTTCACTGTTCAGATTCTCTTCTGATATTGAGAGGTGGAAAATCAATTCTGAATTCAGCTGATTCTGTTCACCTAACTCAGAATCACTCGTAATTTTATTTCCATCCTCAATACCGTTAACACCACGCCACTGGACCTTTCGAAGTTAGATTCCGCAATGTTGCCACGGCCGAATCTAATGATATTGCTATCCTTCAAGCCATCCTCGTTCTACCCATTGAATTGTGACTGAATTTTGGATTCACCAGTTCTCGAAATTATGAATGAGATGCTGTGTCTCCTCTCTCTAAATCCATATAAACCTTAGTGTTATTGATATCTGCGAAATCATAATCCTACTATCTCTAGCTTATTTCCTGAAAACCTCTCGATAGTGCACTGTTCAAATTTTCACTCGAGATTATTTAATTTGAGCTATGATGAAAATCACCCTATGGAACTGAGAACTCTATTACCATTGCAAAATTATTTGGTTTTATTCCTGGGTTTCATTTGTAGCAAGTATTGGAAAATCTTCAATAACAGTATAAAGCTCAACAGAGGTGAATTGAATAATAACTGTAGATTTATTAACTGAAGTTGCTCCATTAGTCCAGTATATTGAAGAATAATATGCAGGGCCGGATTAACCAAGAGGCAGAGTAGGCAACTGCCTAGGGGCCCCGAATCAGCTAGGGGCCCCCGAGCCAAACGAAAGAGCAATAAATGGACCCCCGATTATCGCAAACTTACCGATTCGCGAAATTTCTCTAAAATAATGAGCGAAACAAATAAATTCAATAGCCCAGAAAGGTATAATTATACCTATACCAGAAAAATATTCCCGAATTACATTCCAGTCGGCATATCACATCCCCTATTTTCAAGAGCTTTTCATACTCATCAAGAGTGTCGGCATTCTCTTGAAACGTCACTAGATGATAGTTTTATTAGGCAGGCGGCACCTCTGATGTGAGAGCCGTTTCACATGCGACAGGCGGCATCTTCTATATTTCAAAAATTATTATCCAGTCTCCAATCAGGATATTCTTCCATAAGGGGAACAATATTCCAGATTCTTTTTAGTTCTATTTCCATTCTAGTGAAACCACGTTGAGATTGCGTTCAGAGTCAAAGTGTTCAATATTTCGTGACTTTTTTGGAGTATGTATTTGGATTTTTTTACTTCGAATTGTATTGTTGAAGGTAGGTTCTATATTTAATAACGTTGCTAATTTTTCCGTTGGGCGCCTCTTCTATTTTTTTATTTTGAATGTTCTCCGGTGGAAAACAAGTTTCAATAATATGATTTTTCTAGAATGAAATACATACTAGTATTTCAGGAAATTTCGGAACAAGATCGGAAGTGAATTGCCGGGTGTGTATGGATATTAGAATAACAATCAATAACACATCTACATAAAATACAAAGGAAAAACCAAATGACAAAAATCACCAGAAAAAATAATTGAAAATCTACATAAACCACTCAAATGATCCTCCATCTTTCTCAATGCATAAACGAAAAGGGTTTTTAACATAAGCAAATACTCGGGGAGTACTGCTTGCAAAAGCGTCTTTTATTCTTGTTTTCATGTCTTGAGAACACAATAGATTTGATATAACCCCATAAAAAAATCTGGAGATGTTAGATCTGGTGACCTTGCAGGCCAATTTTGTGGGCCTCCACAACCTATCCATCTGTCAGATCATTCATCATAGAACGTATTTCTATGAATATCATTGCTCCTAATAGTCGGTTTACTAGTTGAATTAAAAATCGAAAATTACTGGAAAACTATTAGGTTTAGGTATAGGGAAACCCAATGAAGATAGTTTCGATATTAATTTTTACGTTCAACAAGGTATGGAAATACTGGGTGTGACATTTGAAATAGGAAAGTTTTTGACCATTATTTGTAGTTAATGTTTGAATATTAATTATGATCACTCAGTGTATTCCAGAGTTAAATTTTTTTCTTCTGCATAAGGGTAGCCATTATGTCTACACGAAAAAACATTGTCTGTATCGTTGGCTTGAAGGGTCTATTCATTAATTGCAAATTAAAAATACTCCCTTTTTTCGATTTTTCACCATTTTCTCTTAAGTGGTTCTCCTAAGGCATAAAATGGTCTTCATGAACTCATCCTTATTTGAGCGTGCCATTGAATTTTTGAATTCATTTATAGGGTATTACATTGAAAAAAGTGTAACTATGGTCTATATCTTTGTTATCGAACACCCTGTATATGTGAAAACAATTTTAAATTGTGCATCTGATTGCCCTTCACATTTCACGAAAAAAAATTTCCAAAATGTCTTCATTTACTGCCTGAAAATGAGAACCGCGTCTGTGGTGGGCCACCCTGTATATACTTATCAAATTGAAAAATTCTGATAATGGTTGAATAGAGGGGGCCCCAAAAATTGCACTGCCTAGGGGCCCCCGACATGGTTAATCCGGCCCTGATAATATGAAGGAAATTTCCAAATATTGAGAAGTGGATAAACACAAACCAGAATAATCCACATTTCCTTCTTGAACTTGATTTCCGAACTGATACCCTAATTACTCAAATATCCATAAATTAAATTCAGTTGAACAAACTGACTAATAGAAAAACGATCAAAGCAACCCGAAAAAGGGGGGAGAGAGCCGAATCGAGTTAGAGAGAATCCTAACCAAATTAATATTCATAAAGAAATTGCGTTGAAGCGAATAAAGAACTGTTTGAAATAATTAATCAACTTTTCTTGACTCGACTCACAAGTGTGAAGTCGCGGCGCTTAAGTTGCTCTTTACGACCGCCAGAAGACGCCACCAGTCGGCATCGCGACGTCTAGGACGCCTACACATCACAGCAGGAGGGGTTACGCAAAATTCAGAGCACGCATAATTCTATGGCTGAATTGAATTTGTTTTTCGTCTGATTTAGTAGAAACTAACAGAATACGGTTTTGAAATCCTTAGAACATAATATTGGATGAGAATAAAAAATCAATAAAAAATATTACGATGAGTAAAAATAAATATTTTTATACTTTCACATTATCATCATCATCATTAACTTAACTATAAGTATGAGTGCCCTTGGCTCAGTGGTAGAGCATTGTAATTAGGGCCGAAGGGTCAAAAGTTCAATCCCGAGCTAAGAAAGAAATTATATAGTCTCGGCAGGGGCCACTATTCTCACTGTTGGGTCAAAAATTAACAGTGCTGTGCGCTGTGCCTAAGGTGGCGTAAGGATACAGTACCTACACAGAACACAACTGCTTACTCCGAACTCGGCACAAGATACAAGCTTCGAAGCTTGTAGTTTCAGAGGGGTCTCCTCAGGAGACCTATGAGGATAAACAATATATCATATCATATCATGTATTTATTGTTATATAATCTGATATATTGTGTATTCGTTTCTTTTTTTGTGTTAGTTCATCAAGTTATAGTATATGTTAGTTGTTGTCTTCGTTTCCGTCCTGTTTAAGCCAGAAGGAACTTTTATACTCTGTTCAAATGTAAGAAGGAGCAATAATAACATGTTTGGCGCAGCGGTAGGAGGGCCTTCGTAAAGGTACTTTCCGTGCAGAGGCGAATCGAGGAGATTTCACACAATCGTTCAGTTTATTTATTCATGTCTCATCCAGCTAATAAATTTTTCTGCCTTGTTCCCTTAATGAGTGGATTTTCTTCAAATAATCTCTTCTCCACACAATTATTTCATCCCTATCTATCAGTAGACTATCACGACCGCGTTTTTTCAACTTGAATTCCATTTTTTTCAGTAATTTATAGAACGTACTTTTGAAATTTGGCAAACTGTCGTCATCATTCACGATTTCTAGTACTTTAGAAAGCGTTGGGATTTCATTCCGGAAAAAAACCGTGGACAACTCTTCTGATAAGGTTCATATCGAAATCGTCAACCGAATCGTTTATTTTTAACGACTGGGCTCTCCTCTTAGGTGGCGTCAATGTTTTATTCTCTTTATATTCTCTGAGAATTCTGAATACAGCTGAATCACTCACCCCTGGGGATTTTGAAATAATTCCTACTAAGTCTCTTTTCGATAAATCAGGATGTTCTTCCAATTCTTTTCGAGAAATGTTCAAAATTATCTCTTTCTCTTCAGCAGAGAATGCTACCTTTTTTTACATATCACCCTCAAATGCAGTATCCGTATCCGAATTCGACATTGTTCTATAAACACTATATAAACTTTGTCAAAAGATTTTCCAACAAAATACACTTTTCACAACAAAATCTATAAACACTTTGAACAGCTAGACCTTCACAGTAGCTCTAGGTATTTCAACTAGTCTTGTCAATTGAAAACTTCGGTATTTATGCAAATCAAGATGGCTTCAACCCATTAAGGAAAAGGACCCAAATCCCGGAATTACCTTGTCGGAATCTTGAGCAGCCGACAAAGAGTTTCGTACAGAATAATATAAAATTTTGGACCGAAACTAAATATATTTCGGATATTACAAGTAAATGACCATTATAAATTTGTACAGAGATCTTCTACGAGTCTTGTCCATTGAAAACTTCGATATTTAATATTTATGCAAATCAAGATGGATTTTTTCACCCATTAGGAAAAAGGAACCAAATTTGGTGTTCCTGGAATTACTTTGTCGGAACCTTGCAAGATTCCGACCCAAATCTCAAACTCTGGTGTTTCCTGGAATTACCTTGCCGCAATCTCGAGCATCCGAAAAAGAAATTATTTAGTAGATAATAATATAAAAACGAAACAAAATAAAAAATAGGGTACGTCGGATATAAAATGTTTATGACAGTTGCAAATCATAACAGAAATTTTGCAATAGAGTTTCTGAGGAGAAAAGTTCTAATGTGGGAATTGCTGACTCAAATTATTGAATCATTTCTATCCAGTACCATATAGAGTCCGTTCCGAGTACGATCCCGGCAATCTCTTAGGGCGTTAAAAGGGAGCGTGGTTATGACCGTTTGACCAATAGGAGCTTTTTTGTGCGCAAACCAGACGATTTTGTTTGTTTATAAAGCTCCTTCCCATATTTGAACGGATAATACCACTTAATCACATCTCTTATGTGTTTGTTGGAGTATAAGGAATAAATAAAAATGAGTAAATCATCTTCAGCCACCAGAAGATCATATGCTCATTAAAATGGTTTCTTGAATGGACTGCCTTGTATATATGCAAGTATTTTCAATGAACTTCACCTTTTCTAATAAAACACAAAATCTTAGCAAACATATTTTACATGAGTGCCCTTGGCTCAGTGGTAGAGCGTTGGAATTCGGACCCAAAGGTCCGAAGTTCAATCCCGAGCTAGGAAAAGAAAAGAAATTTTCTAGTCTCGGTAGGGGCCACCATTCACTGTTGGGTCAAAAATTAACAGTGCTGTGCCTAAGGTGGCGTAAGGACACAGTAACAAAGCCTACACAGAACACAACTGCTTACTCCGAGCTCGGCACAAGTTACAAGCTTCGAAGCTTGTAGTTTCAGAGGGGTCTCCACAGGCGACCTAGGAGTAGTCAGGATAAACAATATATCATTATCATATCATATCATTTTCCAGTGTTGGAAATCTTAATCAGAGAAAACTAGAGGAAGTTGAGCACATAGCACCCTGCTCGAAGACCTATAGTTATAGTTTAGTTAGAATATTTTGGCCTGGTTCATTAAGTTTTCCTAGGAAGTTTCATACCATTTTTGAGCTCAATGGTATCAATAATTGGTGTCAGATTGAATTGCAATGTCTCATTTCTGATAGTTGTTTTTCAGGTTGAATTGTGGTCATCTTTCAATTAGGTCATCTTTCAGTTTCCTCTGATTCTGAATAATCCACTCTTGGTAAGAATGCTCCTGGTTCTTTCAGTCATCGGTCCTAGATCCATTGGTAGAAATCTTATCTAACAAGCATCCCCGAAGGCATTTATTTGCCTTGAGCAAAAATACAAAGAGAGATTTTCTCTATCCTGACAAGCTACTAAGACTTCTCAGACTTCCTTTGTTGCTCCAGAGGTGGGACAACCAAAACCATTGCTAGGAGATACGTGTATGAGTGGATAGAATGACAACATCAGACTCCATTTTGGAAATTTTTCTCAGGTCTTCGACATGACAAAGTGATGCTGATAATAAAGACTTTATCTCAGTCACTAAATATCAATTACCGTGTTCTTTACATAAGGCTTATAGTACCATGAGAGGCTATTAACAGATCAAAAAGCGGTTGAATATCACAGTGAATTTTTATCGAAATTTCAAGTAAATCGGATTTTGGCGATAAGTTTCAATCGTGAATTGTCCGTTCTCATCTTTCCTCATAATTTTTGAAACGTTTTTGAATTTCTGTTTGGGTAATAGATAAATATATTTGCGGAAATAACTGAATCCAAAATTGCTATTATTAGTGATTGACATATTATGACATATTATTTTTGTGTATCTGTTTTGTGTGATAGCTCATATCCATGGAAACATTTGACAGTTCAAAAATCAGAGTGGATTTGTGAAATCCACCGTAAGTATCATTAGGGCGGAACAAAGTTCGCCGGGCCAGCTAGTAAATAAATACATTGAGAGTCCCAGAAGGCATTTATTTGCCTTGAGCAAAAATACAAAGAGATCTGGAAATGCCGAGAGATTTTCTCTATCCTGACAAGCTACTAAGACTTCTCAGACTTCCTTTGTTGCTCCAGAGGTGGGACAACCAAAACCATTGCTAGGAGATACGTGTATGAGTGGATAGAATGACAACATCAGACTCCATTTTGGAAATTTTTCTCAGGTCTTCGACATGGCAAAGTGATGCTAATAATTAAGACTTTATCTCAGTCACACTCAGATGCAAGACATACATATCCTCTAGGAAACTGGTAACTTTTAGATGAGAGGTAAACAAAGGACCAAAGGTACTCTTTTGCTATATGAGCACCACAAAGAGATGGAGACCTATACGTACTAACTATTCCCTTCATCATGGTTCGATAGAAAGTTTGTCACACTGTCTCCATCTCCAACCTCATGACATTTCCGATTCCCCATTCAATTTGATTTATTTATTGATGATCATCACGATCACTGGGGCCCATCTCGCCGTTTTCCTTTTCCATATCCGATTTTACAGGCTCAAAACACGCAAAAATATAGACAATCGCCTCTATTTACCATAGACAGCCTAGCACTTACCATAAATCACGGCGTCTAATATTCAGCGTAATATATGTACGACCATTGTACGACACTTGACTAGTTAAGGTGTGATGTTCTCATACTATTGCAAAACACAGCCGAGAAGAGGATTTGCCCCCAGAGTATGACCCCTGACCTGATTTCTATTTGCGAGCCAGTCCCGTTTTGCCCGAGGCTCCAGCACCAGTTTCGGGCCAGCTAGCTGCAGATCTGTGTGCCCGATACATACTTTTCTTGGGTTAGAATGATGGTAATTTCGGTATTGTTCCGCGAGGTATCCCCAGGACCATGATTGCCGCTTTTGTACGGGTCGTAAAAGTGAAAACGGACGGTAATTTGGTAATAGACGTCGATGGGTATCGATTCCGAGAGGCACTGTTATTCGATAATGCTGATTAATTTGGCTCTTCAATTAAACTAGAATGCTATATGGCACTGGATAGAGGGCTTTGTGGTGGTTCAGAAAAATATGTTTCATGTTTGCTAAAATTCCCAGTTTTCGGTATATACAACATATTCGAAAATTCGATAATATAACTTCGTTTGCCACTCTTTCTGATGGCCAGTTTTCAAATGGTTGCATTTTTTCAGTCTGTTTTTTATTGTATTCTTGGATGGATGCGCTATCGAATGTTAAAACAAATTGAAGCAGCAATAGAATTCCTGAAAGAAAGCCAACTGTACAATCAAACATGATCAATGCATACACTGCGCAAAAAAATTAACGCACATTATGGAAATCTCAAATTTATTCTACAACTGAAGGTGTTCTCAATGATAATTATTTTTATCAGAATTATGCACTTTCAACGTTTTTCTTCAATACATATGTTTTCTCCCAGCAGGAATAAAAAAAGAAGATATCATATTTTGAATGTATTGGCTCCATTCTAAAATCAGTTGTTCTCGATCAATTCTAGTGATCAATAGTTTTTCTTTCATTTGATTTTCTACACTCGATCACTATGCAACGCGAAACACGCAATTTGACCCAAGAGGAATGTGCCCAAGCGGTAGTTTTGCGAGAAGAAGGGTGGACATATACAAGAATTGCAGAAAGGTTTGGAGTTTCCCATACAAGTGTGTCCACAATGTTGCAGCGATTCAGGGAGACAGGTATGAATGTCCGAAGACCAGGACAGGGTAGACCACGGGTAACAACTGCCATTCAAGAACGTTACTTGAGAGTTTCTTCGTTGAGACAACGGTTTGCAACCGCTCGCCTCCTTCAAAATCAGCTTGAGCAAACTCATGAGTTGCAAATTAGCACTCAGACAATAAGAAATCGCCTCAGAGAATATGATTTAAGGCCTCTTGTCGCGGCAAGACGCCCAGCTCTTTTACCCCAGCCCATCGAAGGGCGCGTTTGGATTTTCGAGAGAGCATATCCATTGGGAAGAGGCCGAATGGGAAAGAGTTCTCTTCACAGATGAGTCTAGATTCTGCCTCTACCATTGTGATCGACTTTCCCTTTGTATACAGACGTCCACATGAAAGATATGCTCAGTGCAATTTCCTGAATACTACTGGTTTCGGGGGAGGATCGATTATGGTATGGGGTGGAATATCTTTGACTGCTGGCACAGACCTAGTGGTCGTTGATAATGGAGCTATGAATGCTGATAAGTATATAAGGAACATTCTTGAAGAGCATGTAGTGCTATTTCATTTTTTATGGACGATAATGCCAGACCCCATCGTGCGCGCATCGTTCAGGAGTACCTTGAAGAGGTTGAAGTCTCTCGAATGGAATGGCCAGCAAGAAGTCCAGATCTCAATCCGATTGAGCAGGTTTGGGACAACCTCAATAGAAGGCTGAGAAGTTCAGAAAATCATCCAGCTACTCTTAATGACTTAGGAATCCAACTCGGAGAAATCTGGGAAGGATTAGATCAGAACATTTTAAGATCACTCATTTTGAGTATGAACCGTCGTTGCCGAGCTGTAATTAACGCGAGGGGTGGAAATACCAACAATTAAATCACTTATCAGCATTTCGGTATTTTGAAAATTGTTCATTTCTCTTCTTTCACATAAGATTCGGTGAAATCCTGAATTTTTCTTCCATTTAATGTGTCTTGTTTCGTTCAAAACCTTCCCGAGAGAACAAAAAAAGAAGTTATAAAGTCAATGTAGAGTTAACTTTCATTAAAATTGAGATTTTCAGAATGTGCGTTAATTTTTTTGCGCAGTGTATATAGTATATTTCTCTTTCTGTTGATATCCATATTTTGTGAAAATTTTTGTCTTCATCTGTAATGTAAAAATAGAATATTGTACAATGGCCTAGTTGTCGAGACACGATAATTTAAATGAAAAAAATTTTAACTATGATTTTCGGGGCACATGTGAAGTTTTTTTTGAGGAAGATCTGACTCAAATTTCATGTTCACCATATTATTTTCCTAAGTTTAACCTAACGTGGTGTACAAAAAATATGGTCACCAGAAGACTGGTGGACACAGGGGGAAGCATGGCAGCATGGGGGGCATGCCCCCCTTAACCTGGAAAATCACAGTAATCCCTTGATAGTAGTTCAATCGATCCTTAATATTTTCATTGAATCAATTCATGGCCCCTCCTGAAAAAAATGATGGCCCCTCCTAAAAAACTTCATGCCCCCCCTGAAAAACTGTCTGGATCCGTCAGTGACCAGAGTGCCAAATTAAGAAGAAACAAGCTTTCATTGCACTGTATTTTCAGCATTTAATGAAAATAAATTCCTACCACAAATAAATTGATGTCACTTCTGAAACGGTAATTTTTTGACATTTGACAAGTAGAATATACTAATAAAAATGGAACGATACACGCTTCAACAACGCATTGAAATTATTAGAATTTACCATAAAAATGGTGGGAATTTGGAAGAGACGCTTTGTAAAAATGTAAAACTCGAACATTTTTGGGTCGTCGTGAAGCACCTTGTCGAACCGCAATACAAAAATTGGTGGAAAATTTAAGCAGTTGGGACCAGTAGTGATATGAAGAATAAAACCCGTGCACGTCGCTCAAGAACAGCCGTGAATATTGCTGCTGTAGTCGAAAATGTTGAAGAAAACCCAGTTTTGTCCATTTCTTATCGTTCTTTGGAATTAGGCATTCCACAAACGTCATTACACCGTACTTTGCATAAAGATTTGGGTCTTAAAGCTTATAAAGTTCAGTTAACACAAGGAATTAAGGCTGCCGATCATAAACAACGACGTGTCTTTGCTGATTGGGTTCTTGAAATGCATGAAGATATTCCGGAATTCCATCGAAAAATCATCCCATTTCCACCTCGGTGGCTTCATCAACAGGCAAAATGGTCGCATCTGGGGCTCGGAAAACCCCAGAGTTATTGTTGAAAAGCCTCTCTAGCTCAATAGATCCGCTGAAGAATTAAATTTTGTGTTTGCATGTTTGTGTTTCAGGTCAAGGAATCTTGCTGCATTCAAAACAGATGATGAACCTTCGAAACTCAAATGCTGTTAGACAAACAAGCCTATAAGTCTTCTCCACCGTGTAGTACTTGAAAGAAACTTGTTCATAACTCAAAAAATTCATCGTTAAACAAACCATTAAGATTTCGTATAAGACGAAAGAGAATTATGACATTATAACCCACACCGAGTACGGTAATATCATCACATGGAAACTGGTTAGAAAATTCAATATGAAATAAACTTTTTTGGCTGTTCACATATCGTACTTATATGCTAATAAAACTTAATTTGCGATAATCATCAGCATAACGTGCAGAAAAGGCTGTATATCATGATATGGGGTCAGGAAGACATATTGCAATGTCACAATTATTAGAAAAGCATGTTTATGGTAACCGCTAATACAAAAGCTTACATGAGCTATGGCAATAATAAACTCCACAGCATTTACGAGGCAGATTCATGAAACCATCCGAAGTGAAGAACTGAGCAATGAGAATCGACGATACCTCATCTAAAATGTCGTTGAGTTAATCAAAAAGATCAAGGATTTTATTCACATTTGAACCAACTTAAACTGCTTTGCTGATCATTCATTCATGGACTTTTTTCATAGCAATTGATGACTACTAAAATCAACATTCTTTTTTGGTGAAAGAGAGGTAATTGCCAGTGAAGTTTGTATTATTTCTCGTGAGACAACTTGTAAATAAATTGGGCTAATAGAAGCTGGTCTGAACTAGAACCATGAAGAACTCCAGAATGTTAAATTTTGACAATCGATGCGATGGAACTAAGGAAGTAAATGAATTACAAATTTCAATAACAAGCTTCTCTGAGAAATTATTCAAAAAAAAACTGGGTGAGCCTTATTGAATATATGTTGACGTTCAGAATCGAAAATCCAGCACCACCTAGAATTTCGAGCTTTGACAAATTACACCATCAAGTAGGTATGTGTGTGAGCTCATTTGTCTTATCCCCATTCTTATTCATGGACAGATATTGACATTATTCAACTCTCATGTTTTGATTCTCTGTTTATTTATCAAACATTGTAACTGTGATTCTTGTCATGAGATGATGCAAACAGTGAAATTTCTTGGTGTCAAGTGGTTAACAGATTTGATATTCAAATTCGAGCATGAGTTGGTAATCCACCATATCTTTTATGAATGGTCTTCACTGGAGGCTGAAAATTTCCTACGAGAAAATTGTAGAAGAGTTGTATTGAATTCTACTGTAAAATAATAAAGACAAATAATGTGTCCGAGTACTGTTATTAATTATAGATACCTAATCCAAGCCTGCTTTTATTCAAATATCAAAGGCAGCTCTACCTAGTTCTACGCTTGGCATCAATAGCCGAGAGATCCTTATCAGCTTGAGAAAATCGAAGAAAAAGAGACTTCAAGTGTTGAAAGCATGTCAATTAAGCATCCACGCCGAAAGAAGAATGTTGGAAAACAAACAATGCTTAAGGTAATTACAATACAAGCCATATAATGGTAAAATAATGTTTCACAATTAACGGTTTTTCGGACATCGTATTTTTGAAGGTGATGAATAGCTCAACATTATCGTAACTTTAGGATATAATAGATGCTGCGACGTGAAAGCTTTCTAGGCTCCTATTATCACGTAGGTGTTCACGAAATTCATGCTGTCGACAGTGTAATTATCGCAAAGTTTTGTTTTCTTGAAATGTGGACTTGATGAATTGTTACCAGCAATCGCCTGAAAGATACCTGGACGGATAAAACATTAATATGAGGCACGAGAAGTCTTTCATATCTGTTTGATAGGATAAACATCGCTAAACAAGGATAACTCTTACGGTGATGCAGTATTTCTCTAAAATATTGACAAAGAGAATGAAGCAGCGTCATTGTAGAACACTCTATATCTATTCGATATTATTTGTGCATCATTGTCCTTGGGTGTTTTCAGATTTGCACCAAGTGAGATGCAGAGCACAAACTTTGATCGATGCTCCTGTACCAAAAAGTGTGTTGCAACAAAGAACAGTCAATGGGCATATTGTTCAGCCAAATTCAGCCTTTTTTGTCACAGGTTCTGTCAGTAGTTGTTCTTTCTGGAATTTCAAATTGTAGAATCTTCTCCAAATCTTGTTGATCGATACCTCGTCTTGCTAGGATTCCGTTTGCTATTTCTCAACAGAGCTGCATCTCAGAGAGTTGCCTTCCTTTTTTTTGCCACATTTCACCTTTAATTGAATTTCATCTGATCCAGATTCCTATCTTTGTTTTATTATGGATCTTGTTGATAGCTTCAGAGCTTACTTAAAATAAGAGGATGTATTGATATCTAGTCAGCCAGCCTAGACCATAGAAATAATAATATATATACTTACTCTAGAATGCTAAATCAATTGGGCCGAAGTATTGTAAAAATTTCAGTATGGTCCATAATGCGCATACGTGCCATCAGGTTGTTTCTGAACAGGGTCGGCTTCATTAAAATTTTATGCTGTTATTGTTGCAGTTGAATTGAATCAATTCATAATAAGTATTCGACACTAGTTGTTTTGAAAATACTGATCATTTTCAACGGCTATTTGAATGGTAAATTTGGAAACATCAGCGACTGGAAGATAAGCTGAAAATCTTTCATTATTCCAATACCTCTTCAGGCGTTTAAAAAACCCGGTTTCGGTATAAAAATTAATTCAAGGATCAAGGAAGACAAATTCTGGTTAACAAACAACGAATCTTTTGGTAAAGTACAGAAAAAAAATCAAATGAGCAAAATATACTAATATATCCCTTAAGGACAGTTCTATTCTTCGGTGTTCCTGAAAATAGTGGAAACATGAAAACGTATTGTACATCTGCCAATGCGTTACTCTGCATCGTTTCATGAGTGAATTCTGATACCCACATTCATTCTTCAAGTCATTTGTCTTTTTGAGTTCCGAGTATATTCCAAAATCAATCTGTTATCTGAATGAAACTGCAAAGTTTTACTTCAACATATTTTATTTTCGAGTTCGAATTGTCCATTAAAAGATGGTTTACTCACAAGATTTCATGATTTTTCATAATGAATTGTGTTCTTTTGCTATATAAAGAACCAATCTCATGGTGCGAGTGGATAGATATGTGTCAATCGAATGAAAAGCAAAGGGTAAATCATAAATTTTTAACAGTTTATATGAATGAAAAGGTGCACATAGTTTACATACCAAAGTGGGAAATGAACAGGTCAAGACAAGGACACCACAACACTATACAGTTCATTGTTTATCGGATACGAAAAAATCCAAATCGAACACAACACACAACAAACGCAAAATGCCCACGAAGAATATCAAACACGAAAATAACAGTTAAGCACCAGTAAACTAGTTTGTCTATGCAGTAAACTAAACTGTGGCTGCAGACTGACACTGACCCGTTCCTGCCTAGACTTTCAGTAAGGTCATTTTAAAGTCATTTGCCATGAGAAAGAAAAAGCGGTGTTGCACGGTCTATATCTATTTAGTAAAACCTGCTACATTACTGCTGTAATTTGCTCACCAATTCCACAAATATTGCAATTCACTTATGATATCAATGTGTCTAATAGTCGTAGGAAGTCGCGCATGAGCTATAAAATAAGTTTGTTACTCAATGGAATATTTTTATTGTTTAATTATATTAAACTTAAAATAGAACCGACAAAACATTTAGCGACTTGGCATCGTTCTACGTGAAATGTGCTGATGGTGAACATGCGCACATTTTGAATCAGTTGCCTATGCGGCACGTTTTTCGCTGCGGAACTAGAAGGAATTAGCATTCTAGAGTAAGTACAGGGTCCGGCAGAGATGTATGACGTTTTTGAAAAAATCATAACTAAGTGAGATTTTGAGGAAAATGAAATTTTATTTTTTTTAAATGTACATGAGAGTTTGCCATTGATACCACATCGAAAAAAAAAGATAAAAAATAATCATGAGCGGAAGATGATGTCATCTAAGTGGTTGCCCTGTTTTTCCACACACTCCTGCAGCCGATTTGTGAAGTTGTCCATGCATCGTTCCAGCATGTTGTTTGGAATTGCTTGAATTTCGCGGGTGATTGCAAGAGAAAGTTCGTCAAGAGTAAGTGGCTTGTCAATAAATACACGAGCTCTTAGGTGCCCCCCACAGAAAAAAATCACATGGGGTGAGATCGTGTAGGCCACATTTTCCGGAGTTCTAACAGTTCTTTCTCTGCCCCTAGGTACACCAGGGCTCAACGAACCTCTCGTCCGGAGATTGTGCACCCACTTTAGGATGGTGTTTCGTGAAGGAACACGTCCATGCCTTCCAACATTAAAATGTGTTCGAAATCTACGTTGAGTTGCTACCACAGAACGATCGGTTTCAATGAAACTATCGTACACAAACACCCGTTGCTCTAGCGTCCACGGCTCCATGGCGACTGAACAAGAAATAATGGCAACTCCTTGCGGTCACATATCAACCATTGCGAAAAATTTAGGCTTTCCCTTCGCCGAGTTATACGCATCCAAAAAACGTCATACATCTCTGCCGGACCCTGTATATATATTATGATTTCTATGGCCTAGACCAGTCTCATGCATAAACAAAATATTGCGATACCATATCAGTGTAGAGTTAGAGTTCGACGTCAAAAAAGGAAACCAGAGTTACGCAATAAACTAAAAAAAAGATGTTCACCGAAATTGTAAAAATCGCAAAATTGCAGTATCGAGTCATCATCAAGTACCTGTATTTAAAAGGGTTAAGTCTAAGAGGTAAGCCGATTTACAAAGATATGCTTAATACCCTTGGTGATCAATGTCCTTCGTATGCGAACGTGAAAAATTGGACTGCAAGCTTCAAAAGAGGTAAATTTTTCATTGGATATGATGACCGATCGGGAAAGCCAGTTTCTGTGTCCCCGAAAATATCAATGCAGTTCATGACATGATTTTATCAGACCGTCGAATTGGGCTAAAACAGACTTCTTAAACCGAATTGTTTCTATGGATGAGACTTGGGTACATTTTTACGATCCAGAAACAAAGCAACAATCGATGGAATGGCGACACTCTGGTTCTCCAAAACCTAAGAAGTTTCGTGTCCAAAAATTTGCTGGAAAAGTTCTTGCTTCAGTCTTTTGGGATTGCCATGGAGGAATCATTATTGATTTCTTGGATAAGGGTAGAACAATAACTGGAGATTACTATTCGACATTACTGACCGCTCTACAGGAAAAAATTAAAGAGAAAAGACGCGGAAAGCTATCCGAAGGTATTTTGTTTTCACAGGACAACGCCCCAGTACACAAATCTCATGTTGCCATGCAAAAAATTCGTGATTTAGGGTTAGAATTACTAGAACACCCCCCTTATTCACCAGATTTGGCTCCGTCCGACTATCATCTCTTTCCTTAACTGAAAAAAAGTTTAAAAGGTCGTAAATTTTCTTCCAACGAGGAGGTAATGAAAGCTTTGGAGGACTGGTCTACATTTACAAGTAGAAACATTTTTTTAAAGGTCTAGAGATGTTGCAGGTTCGTTGTAAGAAATGCATTGAATTAAGAAGAGAATATGTTGAGTCATGAAATATTTTGACATTGAAATTTTGTTTGGTTCTATAGTAGGCTAAGAATTTCTCAATATATCCTCGTATATCTCATTCTACTTATAAGAATAAACAGATTACAGAGAGCAGAGGAAGAAAGAATTAGAAATAGATAGTTTCACGAGATATGGAGGACGTGTTTCCAAGAATATCAACTGGAAACAATTTGATATGTGGAAAAGTTACCACTTGTTGGCTACAATCTCAAATTGAAATTCTCATTTCGTGTTGAATCTGTTTTGTGCAATATAAGTCTTTTGCATAATCAGTTTTCTTCCTCGCGCCTCAATCGAATTTGTGATCAAGCAGTGACTTAAGTGACAATTGCGCCGAGAATACCCAAACGGCACAACAGAAATGTACATCCATAAACGCAGTAATAGTTTTTCGATTATCGTGACTATGTCGACATCCCCGGTGTCAAAGGTTCTCTCTTCTATTACTTATCGGCTAGATGAGGTCACATGTCGGGAATGGTGGACCATTGACGGATTGGCGTACCTGTAATTAATGGTATTGTGCTTTGCAAGCATTGGTGTTGTCGGTACCGATAATAATAAGCGATATACACCGCCAAGTGGTCATGACCCACTATAGCACTCCTGCTCTGCGTTGTGCCTTATCATGCTCTAAGGACAGGAATTGCCGAAGGCCTTATTGAAGAATTAGAGCTAGAAGATTTTGAACAAAGAAACAATTTAAATAGGTAGAAGAACTTTAAATGGAAATAAAACACATTCAAATTAACATTTTTTCTCATTCGAAAAATGAGTTTACGACATTTATGTTTTGAAAATAATTTCCGGCATATGTCCACCACGACTAGCTCTGAGGAACCGCATTCGACCAGACCAATTTTGGACCACTTTTTCGAGTAATTTAGGTCTTATTCTAGCAATAACACGAGTTATATTGGCATCCGAAGCGTCTATTATTTCCGGTTTATCAGCATAAACCAATGACTTGACATTACCCCAAAGAAAAAAATCTATTGGAGTTATGTCGCATGATCTTGGAGGCCAATTAATTGGACCATTTCTCAAAATAATGTTATTGCCAAATCTTTCTTTCAATAAATCAGTTGTTATACGGTAGCAGCATGAAGTGTAGCCTGTGTAGCCTTACCTTGTTGGAACCAAAACACTTCTGGGTCGATACCATTCAAATTTTGAAACAAATAATCATTGATCATCGATCTGTAACGAGCAGCATTCAGTGTAACATTTGCTCCAGCATCGTTTTTGAAGAAATATGGACCGATGACGCCTCCAGATTGTAAAACACATCGGCCAGTGCATTTGTCAGGATGCAATGGAATCTGCAGATCTTCGGGAAAGTATCACCTTTCGAATCGTGGTAAATCTCCATTCAAAAAATCGCAACTATTTGCCCTCGGCAATTTACTCTTCTTTAAACTACAAAAATTTTTATGATGATTAGTTCAAAAATATAGCTTGTACTCATGAAAACCCAAAAACATATTCAATAACCCAAATATTGCAGAGATCTAACGATTACCCTGGTTTTTTTTTAATTGAAAAACTAATTAAATTGAAAAAAAGAAAACTATTTGCTCTCCGGACGTTCTTCAACTTCAATTTAAAAAAAAATCAAGTCTCTACGTCGTGAATTAGGGTAGTTACTCGTGAAATAAAGAGACAACTTTTTGAATGGAGATTTACTACGATTCAAAAGGTGTTACTTGAGGATTGCTTTCACTCCATATACGGCAATTTTGCTGGTTTTCGTAGCCGTTCAACCAGAAATATGTTTAATCACTAAACACAATTTTTCAAGCTGCTCTAGACCCTAGAGACCAATCGGCAAACAAACGACTCTTATGATGGTCAAGCGGCTTCAGTTCTTGAACCAGTTGGATTTTGTATAGGTGTAGACGAAGATCTTTACGCAAAATTTTTCATGTGGTGGATGCACAGAATTCAACTTGTTGTGAACTTCGACGAATAGACAAATCTGGATGTTCATTAACACTATCACTTACAGCAGCGATATTTTCTTCTGTACGTACAGTTCTTTGTCTTGTTGTTGTTGCATCGAGTAGAGAAAATGTTTTCCGAAATCTATCGACAGTTCGACGAATAAGCTGCTCTGATGGACGATTATGTAAACCGAAAATTCCACGAAATGCTCTATAGGTTTGGCGAACAGAACATTGATTTTGAAAATAAATTTCAACGATTTGTGAACGTTGTTACGGCATGAGTCTTAACATGAAATTTTTTTGACAATTCTAACAACAAATCCAATTTTATGATTTTGTATCATATGGAACCATTTCAGCCAATTATGTCAACAGTACATCGAATTCTACATCCAAGCAATTTTCAATCCCAATGATAACACGATAGAGTCTTATAAAATTATATAATAGTTTCATGGCAACATCATTCCAAACAAATTTCAAAATGTCACGTTTTGGTAATGTTTAAAATATAAATGAGCTTATCAAAGAAAACATTGCCAGAAATACTTCCAATAGCCACAAATATATTTGGGGAATATTTATGGAATTTTGCTACGAACGATCATACGAATTGAATGAACGCAGAAGCTTGGAAGAAGTGGCGTTTATACTCAAAGATTGGGCTGCCAATATGAGAAAAAAAGACGGAACAGAATTCAAAGAAGCAACGGTAAAGACAATGTGGAATGTTTCGAGCAAACTCTTACAAGGAAAGTATTATAAGGACTACAACATTATGATTGACCCGTTTAATAATATAATATTTAAACCAGCCCGAGATGCCCGCGATGCAATCAGAAAAAAATTGCAAGCAGACCCAAGTAAACGTAAATCCAGTTCAGTTCCGCTAAATTTGTCTGAAGTTAACAGAATAATATTTCTATGGGATGAAAATACTCCTGAAGGTCTTATTCGTAAATTTTATCATATTGCTGCAGTAGAACTAGCGTGGCGAGGAGGAGAGGCAGTTGCTTGTTTGGTGAATTTTTTTCAAATCGAGGAGAATAACGATGGTTCTCCAACAAATCTTATTGAATATAATCCGGTATTCAGTAAAACGTGCCAAGGTGGTTCTAAAAGCTGTACAACTAGTAAATTGTTGGTTCCCAAAAGTGAGAGACAAAGCTGCCCTGTACGTTTTTTTCATAAACTAATATCAAAACGAGGCGAAAATATTACCTCACCACGACTATTCTTGAAACCAAATCGATATTGGAAAAATGAAACTGACAAATGGTATGATAATGTACCTGTTGAAAGGAATACCATAAATAAATGGACTAAATATGCTGCCGAAGCAATTGGCTTGAATGTCAATGACGAAAAGATAACGAATCATTCAAATATATCAACAGCTGTCAGTCAATTAGCAAAAAGTGGTGTAGAGGAACAACAATTGCTGAAGATTACTGGTCATAGCAAACAAAATTCTATCAAACCATACCTAAACCTCGATAAAGAATACCACTACAAGATAATAAATATTATGCGTGGAAATAGATCTTCTATACAGGAGAACAGCAACGAATCTAATGTTGAGTTGAATTTTACGAATTGCACTTTCACTAATTGTAATTTCAATAGATAAATAAATGATTTGTTGTGTTGAGTTATACATTTTTTCTGTCAAAAAATTTTCTGCCGAATATTCCTCGGACATTGATAAATGCCTCATAATATCTCAAGCTCGTTGCTTGGTAACAGCCCTCAGACTTAGGCTTCGGGCTGTTACCAATGAACGAGCTTTCGATGGTTATAAAATTATCTCGTCTATTATCAAGGTCCTAGGAATATTACTACTGATAATTGGTCAATGCCTATACTGAACAGAAATGTGAAAAAAACCAATTTTTGTTCATTCATGGAAAATCCAAGAATAGCCAAACCCTCTGCCTTGTGGCCATTAACTTTCATCAACGTTGTCGCCAGCAAACTGCTTCAACAGGAAGATAGCTCAAGATAAATTTTTCTCATAATTCCTTCCCGTTCATCCCATACATTCATAATAACTTGAACGCATTGTTTCAAGCTCCTCCACCTTTACAGCGAATAGGCGGGCATTGTGGGTGTGTTGAGTGGTAATAACGTGCCCAGGACTCGAATATATGCGATGTTTGAGCTTGTTTTCGGATTAAGAACCAATCTCTGCTCATATTTGGTGTTAAGATGAAGAATTAATTACCGAGTGACGATTCTTGTTGCGAATATTAAATCATTTCGATGAGATCACAGTTGCCTCGGGCGCCAAATTGGTTAGGGTTTGCTATGATCGGATTGGTTCTTCGTTACTTTCCTACTCTGCAGAGATAACGTCTTTGGGAGATGCCTTTATTGGGAACAGAACCATGATTTTTGAAATAAATTTGAACAATTTGGAAGCGTTGTTTAGGCGTCAGTCTATTAATGTTGAAATGCCAAACCAAACCAAAACAAATCGCTTGACAGCTGACAAAATGGCCTCCAGTTAAAATAGTGTTGCCAACTTGAAGTACTATACCTCTCTCCTCTTCTCTTTATTCTGTAAGAATAAAATGAATAATATTTAGGACTGAACGAGAATAAATTCGCTATCACAAAAACGCCTATATCTCTTGAACCAATTGAGAAAAAATCTAAATTTGATCATAGTTAGCTTTGTTATGAACGTCGGAAACATGTGGAACACTTACTTCATAAATATTCCGACTCTCTGTCGCAAAATGTCAAGCGAAGTGAAAACACGAGAATTTACAGTGAAACTTTTTCAAAATAATCAAAAATGGAGCTTCAAAAGAATCGCAAAAGAGGCACGCGTTCGTCCGGAAACGGTATCAAGAGTTGCGTTTCAACGAAGATCTTACAATTAACCGCAAGGAAGGAACCGGGAGGAAAAAGGGGTTTCATAGCCCAAAATAAGTGAAGAAAGCCATCGGCCTTTTTCAGAAGAATCCTTACCTTTCAGGACGGAAAGTGGCCCAAATAGTGGGTTGTTCGCAGTCAACCGTTCAGAAAAACAAGTCGAGTTGTGGGCTTAGAACATACAATGTGCAGAAAGTGCTAGACAGGAACGCTGTGAAGAATCAAGAAGCGAAATCAAGAGCAAAGAAATTAAAAAAAGATATCTTGAAAAATTTTTCCTGTTGCGTGATGAACGACGAAACCTATGTCTTGGCTGATTTCTCGCAACTTCCTGGTCAGGAATTTTATACTGCAGATTCTCGTGGAAATGTTGACGAACAATTCCGCGTGAAGAAACAAGCAAAGTTTCCTAAAAAATTCCTGGTTTGGCAAGCAATTTGCACTTGTGGGAAAAGGAACAAATTTTTCGTTGGCCAAGGCTCTGTTCACTCGAAGAAGATATACATCGAGGGATGCTTGAAGAAGCGACTTTTACCATTTTTACGTGGGCACGATGTGTCAACAATCTTTCGGCCAGATTTAGCATCATGCCACTACAGCAAGGCCACCAAGGAATGGTACGAAGCTAATGAGGTGGTTTTTGTCCCCAAAGAGGCCAATCCACCAAATTGCCTAGAACTCAGGCCAATCGAGAGATATTGGGCCCTGGTAAAAAGAGAATTGAAGAAGACTAAGAAATCAACGAAAACTATAGCGGAATTCAAGCAAACGTGGAAGACTTGGAAGACAGCATCCCAGAAAGTGACTGAGAACACTATAAGAAGCATAACGGGAAGAATTCCAGAAAAAATCCATGAATTTCGTGAAAAATAGTTTTGTTTTTTTTTATTGTAAAAACAGTTTTCATTAAAATTAGAAGATGATTCGAAAATGAGTTTCATTTTCGAAATCGGTCCAGTGGTTCAAAAGATATAAGCGTTTTTGTGATAGCGAATTTATTCTCGTTCAGTCCTTAGTGGAGCAGCTGATTTTCCAAAATCTAAAACCGATATCGACTCTTCAAGCCCTCTTTAGCATCTCTTGTGCCATCTCCAAGGTGAATGACTGAATTATTACTCTCACAATTAGATGAATCGTCTCTGAATAGCCCAATGATGAGCTCAAATCCTGCCAGAACTCACCTTCAGCTAACGATAAGATAATATCATCTCTCACACCAAATTAGCATAAAATCTTACCTACAAAGGTGACGAACAATTTTATTTGACGCGAAACGCGTGAGCAATAAGCCCCATCTTGGTTATTTGCGGTGTCATTAAGCCGTGCCCAACGCAGAATATCGATGCATAAGTTGGTCAACAGATTTTTCGATTGGATAACTGTTTATTGATGATATCGTCTTCTTCGCACAAACATTGTTAACGTGGTGTTGAAACCAGACGCAGATAAGGAAGAGCAAATACGTTAAAGTAAGTGAGATTGGATCGATTGTCCTGCTGGTATGAAATGGTATCCGAGTTGTTTCACAGATGGTTTGTGTCACTCTGGTACTCAATCCATCAATGATGATTAATGTTTCCAACTATTGAATCATTTTGATTGATAGTGACTGATTGATTGGAGGATATCTTTGAAAGCGCCTACCAGCCAATGCACTCGAAGAAAAATTACAGACTCAATTTTCTCCTGAGGGTCCTATAGGCACAAGATCTAATAGTAGGTGACGTAGAGCCAGAAAGATTTGGAAAAACTCACATTTTCGTCCAAATAAAGATTGCCTCTTACGACCCGCGTATAACCTAAGCAATGCACAGGGGCAATCACTCATTAGCGAATTTTATCACTAAAACTTGACGTTTTTTGAGATTACTTGAATCACCGAATAGAATCTTGTCCTGGGTAAGTTATTGGTTCATTTCATCCAATTTTCTACCTGATATTGGGACTGTGATGGGTTTGGGTTCAAGCGAGAACCATCGAAGAACGTCGACATAAACTTATTGAACATGACTTTTGCTCATCTTATAAGATAATATGTGGATATTATCGAATGAAAATCTCTCAATATACCAGCCTGGAAATATCACATTAACATATCATCGAAGCACCTTATATTTATTTGGGCAAGCTGTGCGTCCCAATAAACGATGTAGGTAGCTTCATTTCCGTCAATATTCTCTCATGAATAGCAATTTCAATTCAACCTTTGAAACAATGGGTCCATTTATTCAACGACGTTAGATAAAACACCAGCAAATTGTGGCTTCGTAAGGTTATGTCAGTCTTGAACGATCATTTTTACCGTGAGCCAGCGAACAATACTGTTGAAACGCCTATTTGGATTGTGTACACAAATATGAACAGAAAAATTGTACTTATTAGTATGCAACTAATCTCCAGTCTATTCGCGACGATGCCAGATCGCTGACAAATTGTTCACTATACGAGGTGTCTCCATCAAGAGGAGCCATCTCCGATATTAGATAAGTTAACATGTATATATTTTGATCCATGTGAATCTGCGTTTCATGAAAGTATCAAGAAACAGCAAATTTTTGAAAACGGAATGTACAGGGTGTTTTTTCAACCTGAAAATTTGATCTGAGCATAATTCCCACCCTGTATTTTTGAAAAAGTGATGGAATTACTGAAAGTAAACAATCATATTGTCTATAATGAAAATTTCATCAATATTGATCACGACATACCAAAGTTATGAATAAAAGAAAAATCGGTCGCAACTGCCCCGACTATAGAGTAAACTTCTCCTGGGCCACATTACCAGATAAAATATTATTTTTCATCAATTCTATTCTACAATAAAAAAAGGATAATTACGAGGATGTATTGATATCTAGTTAGCCTAAACCAATTTCATGCATAAACAAAATATTGCGATACCATATCAACGAACAATAACTTATTGAAAGTGTCAGTGTAGAGTTCGACGTCAAAAAAGTAAAACAGAGTTACGCAATAAATTAAAAAAAAGGTCAACCGAAATTGTATCGTGCCATAATCAAGTACCTGTATTTGAATGGGTTAAGAGGTAAGCAGATTCACGAAGATATGCTTAATACCCTTAGTGATCAATGTCCTTCGTATGCGACCGTGAAAAAATGGACTGCAAGCTTCAAAAGTGGTAAATTTTCCATTGTAGATGATGACCGATCGGGAAGGCCAGTTTCTGTGTCAGTCCCCGAAAATATCGATGCAGTTCATGACATGATTTTATCAGACCGTCGAATTGGGCTAAAAAGGATATCTGAAGCACTGAAGATTTCATACGAACGCGTTCATCATACAGTTCACGTCAATTTGGACATGAGAAAATTTTCTGCAAAATGGATCCCCAAATGTTTGAATGTTGACCAAAAGCGTGCAAGGGTAAAAGCATCGCGTTCGATCTGTGCTCGATTTGAAAACGATGTAGACTTTTCAAACCGAATTGTTACTATGGATGAGACTTGGGTACATTTCTACGATACAGAAACGAAGCCACAATCGATGGAATGGCGACAGTCTGGTTCTCCAAGACCTATTTCGTTTCCAAAAATCTGCTGAAAAAGTTCTTGCTTCAGTTTTTTGGGATTGCCATGGAGTAATCATGATTGTTTTTTTGGATAAGCGTAGAACAATCACTGGAGATTACTACTCGACATTACTAAAAAAATTAGAGAGAAAAGACGCGGAAAGCTATGCAAAGGTACCTATTTCGTTTTTATAGGACAACGCCCCAGTACACAATTCTCATGTTGCCATGCAAAAGATTCATGATTAGGGTTAATTACGTATTCACCAGATTTGGCTCTGTCCGACTATCATCTCTCTCCTCAACTGAAAAAAAGTTTAAAAGTTCGTAAATTTTCTTCCAACGAGGAGGTAATAAAAGCTGTGGAGGACTGGTTTGCAGAGCAAGAAGAACCATTTTTTTTAAAGGTCTAGAGACGTTGCAGGTTCGCTGTAATAAATGTATTCAATTAAGAGGAGAATATGTTGAGTAATAATAGTATATTCTAAAACTAGTTGCAGAATGGGCTCCTATTCCAATACGAATGCGAAATTCGAAAACGAGCGACGAAGGAGCGAGTTTTCGAACGCATGAGTATTGGAATTGCATTCTGCAACGAGTATTAGACGATATTTTCTCTATTCCACTCAAATTTTGTAAAATTCAATGAAAAAATTCAAATTATAGGTCCTAGTGACTTTCATATTGTATCTTGGCAGTTGGTGTGAATGTTAGGAAATACGAAAATTGACATTTCCAAATTGACGTCTGCTGAAATTTAAAAGGATCGGAAGTCATTGCTGACAACCACAAAACGAAAAATGTAACTGAAAACGATGCTGTAATGAATTCATCACAGCACTGTTTTTAGTACTGTAATGAACTCATTACGATACTGAAATAGAGAAAATCTTTTGACATTGAAATTCTGATTGGTTCTATAGTGGGCTAAGAATTTTTCAATATATCGTCGTATCTTATTAGCAAGGCATCTTCTGATTGTGCAGAGGAATAGAACTGTCAAAGGACATCTGATGGAATAATGACGCTTCAATCATTTTATATCATTTCCTGGTAAAAGGACGAATCAGAAAGCCAGTTCATTGTCTCGGGAGAGTCCCGTTCACGAGCGATCATTCCAGTCTACACTCCCTAGTCCATAATTCTCCAATTTTTCTAGACATGGCAACACCTCTCATCCTATTTCATATAGGAGGTATCGACGCAGTCGGTAAATGAAGGAGTGACTGGCGAGATGAAGTTTCAGATCACATTTGCATTGAATGCGTTGACGACATGGGGGTGAGCCAGGTCACTATTGTCCGAGCGAGGCGACCATCCTTCTACGAAGACAGACTATCACGACTCAAATTGCCCACAAACGGACTTAAATGTCAATCGGAGGGTCATTCGTGCTGTTACATAAGTGGAGTAGCTCTTCTTGGATCCTAGAGCCGGCTGAATGTCAGGACTATGTGGAGGCGATTAGGATGATCCAATAAGTATTTCATATTGCGTCAAATTTGATGGAGCGGATGTGAATGAAAGGTTATCGAAGGACTGGGTTGGATGGCTGTATCCGGATTTGAATGAATTGAAAGTTGTTGATGTTCTGTGAAGGATATCTGCAAAGCAAAATACACACATCGACAAAAGTCGTGACCTCCCTAGGTTTCTCAAGAAATAAACAATCTAAGAGCGTCCCCAGTCTTTGAGCTAGTGGTAGGGGGTGGCAAAAAAATTAGAATAGAAAAAATCTGGATGAAATAAGATTCATTTTATGTTTCATGAGCTTACAGTTCTATATAATTCATATCAAAATAAAACCGAATAAAAATTTCAAACTAACCAAAACAGAACCTTTTTGGATTCTTAGCGAATTCTTCGACAACTCTGTTTTTCGAAGATTTCACGTATGGCCTTACAAATTCAGCGGCGTAGCTACGTAGGTGCAAGAATGTGCAGTGCACCAGGGCCCCCGACCTTGGGGGGCCCCCAAGCGACCATCAAATCGCGTTGGCACTTGGTAAACGAATTCATATTACATACTTCGATTTTTTCCTGTGATCTATTATATGGATATTATAATATTCAGTTGTTGAAAAATGTTTTTTCGGAAATAGTTAGCATCAAATGTAGGGATTTATTGTCGAAATTTACTGACGAATCGGATACCTCTCTAAAAATGCTACGACTAGATGGTCCCGATGGTTTCAGCAATTAAACCCAATTTATAGGAGTGATTTCAAGTTCAAGGCTAGAGAAAATGCCGCAGCATATGGTATAGATCCCCATTTCGAAGAAAAGAGACTAAAAAAGTCAAAAAAAATTTCGATAAATTAGTTTCGATCATCGATTTCGAAGCAGGGGAGAATTTTTCAAAATGAAAATTTTCTATAGAATGCTCGATATAAAAATTCACAATTAAATGCACGTTTGGAGGGTATGACTGCCGTCAACAAAATTTTTAATTTTCACCATCATTCTTTTAGATGTAGACGAAAAAACTGTCATTCGAAGCTGCGACTAATTTCAAAGTAAATATTGCGATATGATAGGGACCAACTTTTCAATTCAATTTGTTAATATTTATCACCTATTTCTACCTGAATTGAAAATAATAAGGAAATACGGAATGCTGGAATGAGATCTCAGAGAAGTAGGTATTTACAGCAATATTATTGTTCCATACAATTCCTGTCACCTCTGTAGAAACTGAAAGATCTTTCAGCAAATTAAAAATGATAAAAAATTATTTGAGGAGCACTATGGGCCAGGCTCGACTGAGACCTTTATCGCTTATCCTTATATCAATTGAAAATGAAGCTGAATCAAGTCTAGATTTGAGTGAAAATGCAAGTCTAGAAAGAAGTTGTAAAAATATTTTTCCCGAAGGAATCATTGACTTCAAATCTTGACTTAAATAATTTATTCTTATTGTTTTTGTGCCAAATAATCTAACATGTCAATAAAAAAATAAGTCTAGAAGAAAGTTGTGTCAATAACTGCTAATTTTTTTTATCTGCACTTTTATGTATATAAGTACATATTTATGGAAATTGTTTTCAAAGTTCTTTTTTCATCCACATAAATACATATAATAAATTTAATTAACCTTTCGAATAACCTATTACAACATAATTCATTCCTACTCCTGTACTACTACTGTACCTTCAGTAAGTAGCTTTGCTTTTTTGAAGTATATTTAGACTCGATAAAAGCCAAACAATTGATTGAGGGGCCCCTCTTCGATTTTTGCACCAGGGCCTCTGACTATCTAGCTACGCCACTGCTTACAATGAATGCTGATCAGTTATACTTTGCAACGAATTGTTTTGCATCTTAGCAGGGTGCAGTCTGCCAGTGGCGACTCCAGCTTTCGCAAAAAGGGGGGCCAAGAGGGGGCCGGATTTTTTAGGAGCGGCCAAAGTAAATAGAAATACAACGGGAAAATTGAAAGTCTTAGTATGTCAAGAAATTCTAGGGGGGCCAGCAAAATTTAAGGGGTGACCCGGGCCCCCCCTGGCCTCCCTCTAGCGTCGCCACTGCGTGAGTCTGCTTAATGAATACGCCGGTCGGCCGGTGTTGATAGATAATTTAAGAGCACTACATTGAGATTTTCGTATATTAATCCTATTATTTCATCATTTTTCAAGAGATGCTCGTGAAGCTGAAGTCCATGGAATATTCAAACGTTGGGCAATCGTGTGGTTGAACAGAGCTTCTTGATGTAGGCCAACAGTTCTTGCCCGGTCAAACTAGGACATCCAATTGGATGTCCCGCCATTTTCCACGGAATATTCTCAATATTACTCTCTCCATTCGCTGAAAATCGATGAACTTCGAATACATACGAGGATGTATTGATATCTAGTTAGCCTAGACCAGTTCCATGCATAACCAAAATATTGCGATACCATATCAACGAACAATAACTTATTAGAAGTGTCAGTGTAGAGTCCGACGTCAAAAAAGTAAACCAGAGTTACGCAATAAATTTAAAAAAATTGTCAACCGAAATTATAAAAATCGAAAAATTGGAGTATCGAGCCATCATCAAGTAACTGTATTTAACAGGGTTAAGAGGTAAGCAGATTTACGAAGACATGCTCAATACCCTTGGTGATCGATGTCCTTCGTACGCGACCGTGAAAAATTGAACTGCAAGCTTCAAAAGAGGTAAATTTTCCATTGAAGATGATCAGGAATGCCATTTTCTGTGTCAGTCCCCGAAAATATCGATGCAGTTCATGACATGATTCTATCAGACCGTCGAATTGGGCTAAAACGGATATCTGAAGCACTGAAGATTTCATACGAACGCGTTCATCATATAGTTCACGTCAATTTGGACATGAGAAAAATTTCTGTAAAATGGATCCCCAAATGTTTGAATGTTGACCAAAAGCGTGCAAGGGTAGAAGCATCGCGTTCGATCTGTGCTCGATTTGAAAACGATGTAGACTTCTCGAACCGAATTGTTACTATGGATGAGACTTGGGTACATTTCTACGATCTAGAAACAAAGCAACAACCGATGGTAGCGACACTCTGGTTCTCCAAGACCTAAGAAGTTTCGTGTCCAAAAATCGGCTGGAAAAGTTCTTGCTTCAGTTTTTTGGGATTGCCATGGAGTATTCATGATTGATTTTTTGGCTAAGGGTAGAACAATAACTGGAGATTACTATTCGACATTACTGACCCCTCTTCGGGAAAAAATTAAAGAGAAAAGAAGCGGAAAGCTATTAGAAGGTATTTTGTTTTTACAAGACAACGCCCCAGTCCAGTACAGTTATCTCATGTTGTCATGCAAAAAAGTCGTGATTTAGGGTTAGAATTACTACAACACCCCCCTTATTCACCAGATTTGGCTCCGTCCGACTATCATCTCTTTCCTCAACTGAAAAAAGTTTAAAAGATCGTACATTATCTTCCAACGAGGAGGTAATAAAAGCTGTGGAGGACTGGGTGGCAGAGCAAGAAGAAACATTCTTTTTGATTGGTCTAGAGACGTTGATGGTTCGCTGTAATAAATGTATTTGTTGGGAATTGATCAAGACACCAATTCAGTTTTTTGTTTCAAGAAATTATTATGAATCAAGTTTACACATTTGAATGAAAATTATGTCAATTAATAGAAACATCAGTTTGAGATTGAATAAAGTGGTCAATCAGTTTTAGTAAAATACAGTCTATTCATTGATCAAGGAGTTTATTCGTATAAACCCATATATTTTTTGGTCCTTCTTGTATTCAAAAATCGCATATGGAATACGGTATAACAACGAGAAGCAAGAGTAAGTCTATGCAAGATCTTCATGTTCACACTTCGCGTGAGAAGGGAAGAAGAGGAGTAGAGGGAACAAGAGAAGTAGCGGAATCCCGGGTCATGCAGAATTCTTCAGAAAAGAGGTCAGAAGTCAATTCAAAAGCGATGGTTCCACCATTTCTGTCTACCAGGTTCGTCGCTAGGAATATGATGGGGCAGAAGTCCAACATATCAAGCCGAACGACAGAAACGAAGCAGCAAGAGGTAGCGGCTTCAACTGGTAAGTCCCACTCTAAACACTCAAAGAGAACCTTACGTAGAAAGCTTGAAGATCAAATACAGGTAGATAATGAACTTCTCAAACTAGAAATAGAAGAACAAGAAATAGCTCACAGAAAAAATTATATGAAAAGGAAACTACTCGAAAACGATTTGTTTTTGAAAAAACTAAACAATAAAGCAAGAAGTGATTGCGAATCAAGCAATTCAAGTATGACAGATTTTAATGTCCCATAGAAGCCTCAGAAGCCTGTTAGTGAAGAAGAAATGTAGAAAAATGGTTCGAAGATTCTATCAAATCAGAATTTTCAGGAAGCAGAAATTCTCAGAAAAATGAAGAATGCAGAAAAGTTGATACACTTAAAATAATGTTGGCAAGACAATGTATTGATAAAGATTTGCCTAAATTTTCGGGAGATATCAAAGTATGGATAAACTTTTATACTCAATTTCGGAACACTACTGATTTATTGAAATTCTCTGATTCAGAAAATATAATATGTCGTTTGGGAAAATGTTTGGTGGGTGAAGCTAGACGTTCAGTAAAAGGTTTACTAATATCATGTACGGTTATAGAAGAAATAATGAGCAGATTTGGCAGACCTGAACTCATTGTGAAAGAATTAATTCAAGAGATCAAGTCTTTACCATTCTTGAAGATTTACGATTTTAAGAATTTAGCATTATTCTCTGACAAACTTCAAAATTTGACGTCAACTTTGAAGGAATTCAACATAAATTATTATTTATGGGAAACTGGTTCAATTTGGAAAATGAATGAGATATATTTTCCTAATTCAAAATCACTCGCTTTACAACGTTTACGTTATACAAATCAACGCATGTCGAAAAATGCAAGTTTTTCTGCTGCCTATGAAAAAATGATCGAGGAATATCTTGAGAAAGGTTATGCTAGAAAACTAGATATGGAAGAGATTGGAGAAAGAACTCAAAGAGTTTGGTATTGACCTCATTTTGGAGTTACTAATGAAAACAAACCAGGAAAATTACGATTTGTACTCGATGCTGCTGCCAAAGTTAATGATGATACGAGTTTAAATGATCTCCTCTTGAAAGGTCCTGATTTGTATACTTCTTTGATAGACATATATTGTCAATGAAATTTAGGGAAAGAAAGTTTGCTTTTTGTGCTGATATAAAAGAAATGTTTCATAAGATAAAAATAAGAAGAGAAGATCAATCAGCTCGAAGATTTTTATGGTACGACAAAATCAACAACAAGGTGTCAGAATATAGAATGGAGGTAATGATATTTGGAGCAGTGTGTTCACCATTTGCTGCCCAATAGGTATATAAAAAACAGAAACGCATCTGAATTCAGAAATGAATATCCACGAGCAGCTAATGCTATCAAATATCTTCACTATATGGACCATTATTTAGTTAGTGTGGATACCATATAAGAAGAAATTCGATTAGTTAATGAAGTCATTTACATACACAAAAGAGGTGGCTTTGAGATTAGAGGTTGGACAAGTAATTCGAAAGAAATTTTGGATCATATTTCTGATGCATTGAGAAACATAGATGGCAAATCGAATTAAAAAAATATTTTACCGACAGAAAGAATATTAGGCCTCCAATGGAATCCAAATGACTTTCTAATCAATTTTCATAAAGTAAATAGAAAAATTTTAAATCTAGAAAAGACACCCACTAAATGAAAAATTATCAAAGTGATAATGTCTTTTTTTATCCATTTGGGTTATTAGGTTATTATGTTGTAAGGTAGAGTGTTTAGAGATGGGTGAAGAAGAAGGTTCTTCAAGGGGCGGAGAAAATGTTAGGAATTGATCAAGACACCAATTCAGTTTTTTGTTTCAAGAAATTATTATGAATCAAGTTCACACCTTTGAATGAAAATTATGTCAATTAATAGAAACATCAGTTTGAGATTGAATAAAGTGGTCAATCAGTTTTAGTAAAATACAGTCTATTCATTGATCAAGGAGTTTATTCGTTTAAACCCATAGAGTATTCAATTGAGAGGAGAATATGTTGAGTGATAAAATATTTTACCATTGAAATTTTGTTTGGTTCTATAGTTATAGTAGGCTACGAAGTTTTCAATATATCCTCGTATACATTTCGGGAGAATACATGTATTCTCCCGAAAAAGAAATATGTTTTGCTGGCTTATTGTTTTTATTTAAGTGATAGTGTCGATAGTGAAGATTCCACACACAAAAATTGTCATGTTACATTTTACATTCAACAAGTTGAGATTTGATGGAGGGGGCGAAACTTTTGACGAAATGTGTATCATAGAGTATGAGACATAATCGGTTCTTTGATTATTTTCGTGGAAACGGGGCTCGATTTGACTGCTCAAAATTTGTTTCGATTTTTTCAAGAAACTGTCTATTATGAGACAACTCCACAGCTAATGGTCTTCGACGAAACACTCAACAAATTGTATACAAAACTATGTGTACGTACACCAACTAATTAATCCATTGTCGAGTAGTTCCAGCAGCGATAAACATTCTGGAGTGGGATGATCTTAACCCGAAATGTTTACAGAGACGTTTTTATAGAACAGTAAACCCGGTCCTCCCTGGGTTAGTGAACGTAAATATAGGAATCATATGTTGGGATGTCACACGACATTAGACCATTTGCCGGGGAGAAAACAGCTTGTATCAGTTTTCGTCTTGTAGGGTCCACGCACATGTGGACTTGTGTGGAAACATCGACAACATGTCCCCATGTGGCGTAGTGGACATTCTTCTGGGGGAGAGGTGGAGAGAACTATAAATTATTTATTTTTCTTGGTTGCCCAGGCTGAGGAAGTACCGAGAGTCTGGATATACGACTGACGTAAAATATGACGAAAGCTTCACATAGGATATTTTTAACCAGGCCATTTCTCATGGGTTGATTGCTCATGCTTACTTTCTTGGTGACGATAGGATACTTAAGATGGACCAACGCTTCATTGTCATCATTTACTCATTAAATAATTTTCGGACAAAGGATCATATGATATTTTTCAAAGTTGCTACAATACAATAAATACACTGCGCAAAAAAATTAACGCACATTCTGAAAATCTCAATTTTAATGAAAGTTAACTCTACATTGACTTTATAACTTATTTTTTATGTTCTTTCGGGAAGGTTTTGAACGAAACAAGACACATTGAATGGAAGAAAAATTTAGTATTTCACCGAATCTTATGTGAAAGAAGAGAAATGAACAATTTTCAAAATACTGAAATGCTGATAAGTGATTGAATACTTGGTATTTCCACCCCTTGCGTTAATAACAGCTCGGCAACGACGGTTCATACTCAGAATGAGTGATCTTAAAATGTTCTGATCTAATCCTTCCCAGATTTCTCTGAGTTGGATTCCTGAGTCATTAAGAGTAACTGGATGATTTTCTGAACTTCTCAGCCTTCTATTGAGGTTGTCCCAAACCGGCTCAATCGGATTGAGATCTGGACTTCTTGCTGGCCATTCCATTTGAGAGACTTCAACCTCTTCAAGGTACTCCTGAACGATGCATTATCGTCCATAAAAATGAAATTTTCACCAATGTAAGGGGCAAATGGCACTACATGCTCTTCAAGAATGTTCCTTATATACTTATCAGCATTCATAGCTCCATTATCAACGACCACTAGGTCTGGGCGAGCAGTCAAAGATATTCCACCCCATACCATAATCGATCCTCCCCCGAAACCAGTAGTATTCAGGAAATTGCACTGAGCATATCTTTCATGTGGACGTCTGTATACAAGGGAACGTCGATCACAATGGTAGAGGCAGAATCTAGACTCATCTGTGAAGAGAACTCTTTCCCAATCGGCCTCTTCCCAATGGATATGCTCTCTCGCAAAATCCAAACGCTGGGGTAAGAGCTGGGCCTCTTGCCGCGACATGAGGCCTTAAATCATATTCTCTGAGGCGATTTCTTATTGTCTGAGTGCTAATTTGCACCTCATGAGTTTGCTCAAGCTGATTTTGAAGAAGGCGAGCGGTTGCAAACCGTTGTCTCAACGAAGAAACTCTCAAGTAACGTTCTTGAATGGCAGTGGTTCCCCGTGGTCTACCCTGTCCTGGTCTTCGGACATTCATACCTGTCTCCCTGAATCGCTGCAACATTCTGGACACACTTGTATGGGAAACTCCAAACATTTCTGCAATTCTTGTGTATGACCACCCTTCTCCTCGCAAAACTACCGCTTGGGCACATTCCTCTTGGGTCAAATTGCGTGTTTCGCGTTGCATAGCGATCGAGTGTAGAAAATCAAACGAAAGAAAAACTATTGATCACTAGAATTGATCGAGAACAACTGATTTTAGAATGGAGCCAATACATTCAAAATCTGATAATATCATCTTTTTTATTCCTGCTGGGAGAAAACCTCTGTATTGAAGAAAAACGTTGAAAGTGGATAACATATGCATATTTTCTGATAAAAATAATTATCATTGAGAACACCTTCAGTTGTAGAATAAATTTGAGATTTCCATAATGTGCGATAATTTTTTTGCGCAATGTAGGTATGTTGCCCATGTTACACATGTTACACATCAATTTTCAAAATAGGTCTTCAGTAGTAATATCCCTTGGACATAGATAATAGACGAGGACGAGATAATTTTACGACAATCGAAAGCTCAAGAAGTTTGTCTTAAAATTATGAGGCATTCGTAAATGTCTCAGGAATTTTCGTCGGAAATTTTTTTGACAAAAGAATTTATGACTCAACACAACGAAACATTACTTAAAAGTGCGGTTAGTGAAAGTGCAATTATTAAAATTTAACTTATCATAAGATTCGTTGCTGTTCTCTACTTCAGAAGATCTATTACCACCCATTATATTTATGCTATTGTTGTGATGTTCTTGATACAGAATTAAGTATCGTTTTTTTAGAAATTTGATTGCTATGACCGGTTATTTTCAGCAATTGTGGTTCTTCTTCACCACTTTTTGCGAATTCGCTGATAGCGGTTTACCTGTTCGAGTGGTTTGTTATATTTATGTCCTCTACATTCAAACCAATTGCTTCAGCCGCAGATTTAGTCCACCTATTCATAGAAGTTCTTCCAACAGGTACATTATGGTATCATTTTTTTCCGATTAAAGCTTAATCATTTCTCCAAAATGTGTATTACTCGCTTTTCCGTTTTTCTTCTCATATCAGGAAAAAACCTGACGATTTTTCGACTCACGGTCGATTATTTCCCAAACTACGCGTCACAGGAGAATTCTAATTACAGATTCGTAATCAACGTGTCCGAATTAGTAAATAAAATGACCCGGGTCGATATACTCCGAAGAAAAAATTTTTCGATCGGTTTTGGAAAAATTTCGAACAAGATGCCGCCATCTTGTTCGATTTGTTTACATTTTTCACCCAGAAAGTTGACATTTTCGAAATCGATTTTATTATTCTTAGATACTTTGGACAATGCTGATTAACAATATACAAACGAAAAGTGGATGCGACCACTGAGGTCGGAGCTATGACGATTTGGAATTCGAAAAAATGTCATTTGACAGGTCAAGATCTAAACGGTGATAGCTAGAGCCTCGAATTATTTTTTATTGAATTCAGTGTCCTCGAAAACCTATAATTCGATACCAAATTTGTCCATATAGGTCTTTTTTACCCGATGCCGATTTTTTCTTGTTTTTTGTTTTGCATTTTTCATTTTCGAGTTTTGTTCAGTGGCTCACAGCACTCAAAGTAAGGGTGATACTGATCGTCCTGATGGGTTTTGTGAATGGCTCGAGTGGGTAGTAGATCGTGCAGGTAGAAAAACGTCTTCAGATTTGCTAGGGATTTCGTGGTGATGACGAATATGGTGTTTTTGGGGGGGGGTTTTACCCCTTTGTCATTTTTCACCCAAAAAGTGGACATTTTCGAAATCGATTTTATTATTCTTAGAGATACTTTGGACAATGCTGATTAACAATATACAAACGAAAAGTGGATGCGACCACTGAGGCCGGAGCTATGACGATTTGAAATTTGAAAAAATGTCATTTGACAGGTCAAAATCTGAACGGTGGTAGCTAGAGCCTCGACTTATTTCTTATTGAATTCAGCGTCCTCGAAAACCTATAATTGGATACTGAATTTGTCCATATAGGATAGGCCTTTTTTTACCCGATTTTCTTGTGTTTTGTTTTGCACTTTTTTCCATGATATCTCCGTCGATTTTCGGGATAAACGTATGAAATTTTCAGTATACATGCGGAATAATATTTTGCAGGATCTGTACTAATCAGTTTTTCTGTTCATTACTCCCTGAATTTTTAAATAAATCATAAACTAGGAACTTTATTGGTCCTATATCCAACTAGATTTTTTACCTAATATACGAAGAAAAATGGAAAAACGAGTAAATACATCCTAGAGAAATGATTATGCTTTAATTTAAAAAAAAATTGTTGGTCTACGCCGCATACGGACTGAGATATCATGGAAATAAAAAGCCCAATTTTTGAAGGGACTTCGGCCGTGTAGCACTTCCCCTTAAGACCCAAAACTTCATGCAAAATACGGTGTATTGACGTTTGTGGAATACTGGAATGTCTAATTCCAAAGAACGACGAGGAATGGACTTCAACACTTTCGGCTACACCAGCAATATTCTCGGCTGTTCTTGAGTGACGCACACGGGTTTTATTCTTCACATCACTAACTTGTCCCAACAGCTCAAATTTTTTCAATTTCTGTATTGCGGTTCCACAAGGTGCTTCACGACGACCCAAAAATATCCAAAATAATACCTCGTATTGAAAAACTCTTCAGTACAGATCTTGAAAAAAATGCTCCCTGTCATATTCAACCTTTTCAACTACATATTTCACGACCCATTCTCCCTATTCGAATTTGAGGAGTTGAAAAAATTACACAATGAAGAACAAAATTGACGGGTTCTAGCCATTTTCCAAAATTTTTATTTTTTACTAAACCCCTGTTTCTTTTTCGATGTGACAGCCTGTATATCAATGTAGCAAATCATTCCAAGGGCAGAAGTTTACCCCGGAAAGTGACTGTATCAACAAAATTAATTGAAACTTCTTTTACCGCAATGCAAATACTGACCATCTTCTGTTGTGACAGGTCTTGAATAGTTATGGTCAGTTTTGTGGGTCCCGAAGAAAGAATTCTGATGCTTGTGGCGGGCGAGGGGTGTATAGGGGCGCACATCTGAGGCTAGGGTGGATGTGGAACCTTGACCGATGATCCTACAGTCTGCTCGACTTCCTTTCGGGGATACGACTTCACGAGATGCAACTGATTCGTATCTAAATTTGTCTCGAAAATATTTCAGACGTTCGAAAGTAATTTTCGGTGGATGATTAAAGAGGAAATTGGTTCCCGCAGTCATCTCTGTATTAATTATTTCGCAGACGTACCTATCGTGGACAGAATGAGAATTCCCACAAGGGGGACTTCGAAAGGTATAGGTTTTTTGCGGTGTGGATATCGAAGGATTTCCAGTAGCTCCCATGTTTTCACGAAATGAAATATTCACAGGATGGAAAACAGATAGAATACAATTTTTTTTAAATAGGACACTCTGCATTCATATCTTTCTATTTTTGGGTATTTTACGGGGTGAGTCAACACTGCTCGATCGGTGGATGGCTCTTGGCAAATTTTGGCCTGGGGGAATGTTCAAATTTTGGTCGTCTTCACTTAGCGCATGAACAAAAACAATTCTTGTTTCGATAGGCAGGTCAGAAAGTGATGGAAAACCTTACCACATTGTTTTTCCAAATGATAATTGTCAATTTCTATGACATTTTTATTCTGAATTTCAATGAAGTTCTGATTTGGAATTACAAACTTGTCATTTATTTATTTGTGATACTTTCCGACTTATGCTGAATTTGGGGCCACAAACAATGGCTTCAATGGAAGCCCAAGTGTAAGTTCAGTTGTAAATTTCCTGGAAGCTTCTTTTCAGAACACATTTCCAAATGACATTTCTAGCAAATTTTAGCTGATTGTAGCTTGAGTAAAGGACCCCGCACTTTCCTTATGGGAAATGGCGTTTCGTCAAATGTTCTAAAATTTTGGTTTAATGTGTGATTAAAAGTGTCCATGGCCCCAACTCAATCCTAGTTTTTGAGATACAGGGCGTTGAAGTTGAGAATTACCCACTTTTACTACGCCCGTATCTCGGAACATAATCGAATCAAGTTCAATTTTTCTCAAGAAACATTTCATTCCATCCCCACGTTACGAATACAGGGTTATCCATAATTGAATGCATGCCCGATTTTGAAAGTATAAAAAATGTCAGTTCCAGAGCGAGAACGTTCGCAAAATGAACAATTGCACTTGATCATCAATAGTTATGGCTGAGAGATTTTATCCACTTCCTGTGACCAGATTTTTTTTTATGTAATATAAAAATTATTTATTTATGTTATTCTATTCTTATTCCAGAAAAAAAAATCTGGTCATAGGAAGTGGATAAAAATTCTGAGCCGTATTGATGTTTTTAAATCAAGTACAGAGGTGAAAGAAAATTCCCACCTCAACGGAGTTAATCTTGGAAAGTTTTCCAATCGAAAAAACCAGGGTAATCGTTAGATCTGGGGTTATTGAATATGTTTTTCGTTTTTCATGAGTACAAGCTATATTTTTGAAATAATAATCATGAAAATGTTTGTAGTTTATAGAAGATTAAATTGCCGAGGGCAAAAAGTTGCGATTTTTTCGATTTAATTAGTTTTCAATTAAAAAAAAACAAGTTTTGGAAACTACACTTAATGATTTTTTTCCGACGGTTATCCATCATTTTTTGGAAAAAATCGCCAATATTTGCCCTCGGCAATTTAATCTTTTATAAACTACAAAAATTTTCATGATTATTATTTCCAAAATATAGCTTGTACTCATGAAAAACGAAAAACATATTCAATAACCCCAGATCTAACGATTACCCAGTTTTTTTCATTTGAAAAACTAATTAAATCGAAAAAAAGAAAACTATTTGCCCTCGGGACGTTCTTCAACTTCAATTTAAAAAAAAATCAAGTCTCTACGTCGTAAATTAGGGTACTTACTCGTGAAATAAAGAGACCACTTTTGAATGGAGATTTACCACGATTCAAAAGGTGATACTGCTCCTTAAGACTCAAAGCTTCATGCAAAATACGGAATAATGAAGTTTGTGAAATGCCTAATTCCAAAGAACGACAGGGAATGGACAAACCTGGGTTTTCTTCATCACTGTCGGCTACAGCAGCAATATTCCCGTCTGTTCTTGAGCAACGTGCACGGCTTTCATTCTTCACATCACTAACTTGTCCCAACAGCTCAAATTTTTATATGAAGTTTTGTATTGCGGTTCGCCAAGGTGCTTCACGACGGCCAAAAATTTTCGAGTTTTACTAACTCTCTCTGCCAAATCTTCACCATTTTTGTAGTGAACTTTTATGGTTTCAATGCGTTGTTGAAGCGTGTATCTTTTCATTTTTATTAATGGTGGCGTTTTAACTTGAGAAAAATGACAGCTTCAAAAAATAACACTTCTTATTGGAAAATCCTTCATATTGTGATTGTTTAATTTTCAAATTGCCCACTACATTCTTTTAAATTAAGAAGAAATGGATGAAATTCAGAGGTAATTTACATTACAATGTATCGCTCAAATAAAAGAAATTCATATAAAATTATGTTGACCCATCTGCAGTAGCTACCAGACAATTATTACTGTCCCCAGCTCACAACTGACCTGTAATCTCCCCATAACACCCCAGGCCTGCCATTGACGAGCAGGCACCGGAATTCTTTCTTGGGGCCGAAAAACTGACCGCAACAAAGAGAAACCTGTCACAACAGAATGATGTCCGGTATCATTGTGGCAAAAGAAGGAAATGCAAGGTGTAATCCTACACGGAGTTCAAGTCGTAAAACGACGATTCTACTTCTTGAAGTAGCCTCAGCAGCAGGATAACATCAGGTATAATGTCGGAGCCATTGAAGGAACAGTACGGCAATTTAGGTAGACATGTTCGACAATAAATATAATTGTTCGAAAATATTTGGTCACTTATTTACTGCCTCGTTCTTTGGAGCGATACTTTCTAGGCAATATAAATTTTTGCCTCATTAGCATTTTCTCCATCGGATCTTCGCGAGTTAACGTTTTCGAATGGCAAGAAGAGATGTCGAGTGGGCTCAGAACTTGTTTCTTTTGTGTTCATCTCTCCGTGTAATTGACTCTATGCAGTATGATTGATCTGATATTGAATAAGTAATGAATTGAATTTACAGAGTTATTTAGCAATCGAACTGACAGAACATCTTTCTGATATTTTGATGAAGAGCATTATTGATTTTTCAGCAACGTAGGGAAATCATTCAATTGATTAGGAACAATGTTGTGTCCCTTTTTTTTCACTGCAAGAATGGTTGATTGACGCAATTTTTTTGTCGGCAGTGATATTCTTTGCATCAGCCAAATTACCAAACTGTTTAACTGTACATTGATGTGCATACTTACCAGAAAAACGATATGAACTATAGTCCGTTCAAATATAAAAAGGAGGTTGTAAACAAAAAAATCGTCTGGTTTGCGCACAATAAAGCTCCTATTGGTTGAACGGTCATAACCACGCTCCCTTTTAACGCATTGAGAGATTGCTAGGATCGTACTCGGAACGGACTGTAGATGGTACTGGATAGAAATGATTCAATAATTTGAGTCAGCAATTCCCACATTAGAACTTTTTTCCTCAGAAACTCTAGTGCAAAATTTCTGTTATGATTTGCAACTGTCATAAACATTTTATATCCGACGTACCCTTTTTTTTTATTTTGTTTTGTTTTTATATTATTATCTACTAAACAATTTTTTTTCGGATGCTCGAGATTGTGGCAAGGTAATTCCAGGAAACACGGAATCTTGAAAGATTCCGACAAAGTAATTCCGGGAAACACCAAATTTGGGTCCTTTTCCCTGATGGGTGAAAGCCATCTTGATTTGCATAAATATCGAAGTTTTCAATTGACAAGACTCGTAAAAGATCTCTGTTCAAATTTATAATGGTCATTTACTTGTAATATCCGAAATATATTTAGTTTCGGTCCAAAATTTTATATTATTTTGTACGATACTCTTTGTCGGCTGCTAAGATTCCGACAAGGTAATTCCAGGAAACACCAGATTTGGGACCTTTCTCTTAATGGGTTGAAGCCATCTTGATTTGCATAAATATCGAAGTTTTCAATTGACAATACCTAGAGCTACTGTGAAGGTATAGCTGTTCAAAGTGTTTATAGATTTTGTTGCGAAAAGTGTATTGTGTTGGAAAATCTTTTGACAAAGTGTATATAGTGTTTATAGAACAATGTCGAATTCGGAAACGGATACTGCATCTGAGGGTGATATGTGGGGACCACCACGAAAAAGGTCCAAAAGGTAGCCTTTTCTGCTGAAGAGAAAGAGATAATTTCGAACATTTCCCGAAGAGAATTGAAAGAACATCCTGATTTATCGAAAAGAGACTTAGTAGGAATTGTTTCAAAATCCTCAGGGGTGAGTGATTCAAATGTATTCAGAATTCTCAGAACATAAAGAGAATAAAACATTGAGCCCAGTCGTTAAAAATAATCGATTCGGTTGACGATTTCGATATGAACCTTATCAGAAGAATTGTCCACGTTTTTTTTTCGGAATAAAATCCCAACGATTTCTAAAGTACTGGAAATCGTGAATGATGACGACAGTTTGCCAAATTTCAAGAGAACAACGTTCTATAAATTATTGAAAAAAATGGAATTCAAGTTCAAAAAACGTGATCGTGATAGTCTACTGATAGATAGGGATGAAATAATTGTGTGGAGAAGAGATAATTTGAAGAAAATCCGCTCATTAAGGAAACAAGGGAGAAAAATTTATTAGCTGGATGAGACATGGATGAATAAACTGAACGATTGTGTCAATCTCCTCGATTCGACTCCGGACGGAAAGTACCTTTACGAAGGCCCTTCTACCGGTGCGCCAAACATGTTGTTATTGCTCCTTCTTACATTTGAATTTGAACAGAGTATAGAGGAAAATTCCATATCCATCGGACATTAAGGATAATGCCATCCAATCCAGATTTAAAAAACTGGCAATATTTCGAATTGCTCGTTTTGAATGAGTGACGAATTTACTCCAAAAGTCACTAGATGATTCTGGTATCAATGTAATGGGTGATTTTTTGAGATCTATAGGAAATTAAAAAACACACATAAAATATAGACAAATGCATGAAATCTGTATTCGACTCGATAAAACGGTCGATATAATTCAATATGATTATTTCATGCAAATGTTGACCGCGACTGCAAATTTTCCATCCGATCAGTCCAATTTTGGCTTACTCTCTCGAACATTTTGGCCGTTATCTCACGAATAAAAGCTTTCAATGCGTTAATCGAAGCGGGCTTTTCACTATAGACATGAGCCTTAACAAACGCCCACACAAAATAGTCTGAAGGCGTTAAAACGCACGATCTAGACGCCCAATTGTCTGGTCTTCACTTCAGAATTGACAATTCTGCTTATTTATAAGTATACCTTGAGCCAAAAATGAGCCTCGTCGCTGAACAGAATTTTTCGATGACAAAGTGGATCTTCCTCCCATTCACCGAAAATTCTGCGTTGTGGAAGATCGTTCGGCTTCAATTCTTGCACCAGCTGTATTTTGAAAGGCTTCACACCCTAATCCTTCCTCAAAATTCTCCACCTTGTTGAATAACAGAGGCCTAATAGCTGCGAACGGCGCCGAATCGATAATTGATGGTCATGTCTAACACTGGCCGATACGGCTGCGACATTTTCTTCATTTCGCGCTGTTCGTAAGCGTTTTGGTGTTTTAATATCTAACAATGTCAATTTGGTGTGAAATTTAGTTACAGTAGCCCGAATAGCCGCTTCAGTGGGTCGATTAAACTGACCACAAATTGGAATAAGCTCGCGATGAACTTTCTTAACAGATCAAGCATTCAGATATCAAAATTAAATGATTTGAAAGCGTTGTTCTTTGGTAGGACGATTCATGGTCAAATTATAGACCAAACTGAAGATGATTGACAGTGACACAAAGGACGAACGTGCGTGAGCTGTCAAAATCAGTGTTGCCAAGAAGATAATAGTTAAAAAAACAACCGTTATAATATTCATGCTCATCTTGCTTGTTGACCCTCATACAAATTCCGATTGCTTCAGAGAGTCAGAGACCCACTATATGTTTTTGTGTAAAATGAAGAAAATTAATTATCTATTCGTAGTTTTACAATTACTACCAGCATATAAATTTTATTGATTACCCAAAATCGTACACCTGCATACTCCACACACAATGATTACACCCTTAGGATGTAAAATATCGGTTCTTCAATATCAACATCGTTTCTTCCTTGTAGATAGGAAGTTTGTAGTCCACTATGTGCATTCATCGTCCAACAATAACCTGTGTTAGATTACGTATATTGTACCGAGTATTTGTATACAGGGGATCTGATCAGGTTTCCTTTTATGTCATTTTATTAGTTGACCGGATGTAAAACCATACAGGAATATCCTCCCTCATGCCCATACGACAATATGTTAGATTTCGGACTGGTTTCTTTTCAGAGACGTTGAAATGTGCGTGTGGATTGAAAGATGATTCTGGCAAGAGATGAGGGTCATTTTCACATTTCCATATAGGGACTGCTAGCTTAGGAACTCGACAGGACTATGGTCGTAGAATTCATCCTATTGGATTCGCAAGACATGAATTTCAAAAGGAAAGTATGTACAAGGAATTGATCATTTGAACATTTCGAAAGTATTTTTGATGCCGTTCAACTACCATATTTCCCCAATACGAGGATGTATTGATATCTAGTTAGCCTAGACCAGTTCCATGCATAAACAAAATATTGCGATACCATATAAACGAACAATAACTTATTAGAAGTGTCAGTGTAGAGTTCGACGTCAAAAAAGTAAACCAGAGTTACACAATAAATAAAAAAAACGATGTCCACCGTAATGGTGAAAATCGAAAAATTGGGGTACTGAGCCATCATCAAGTACCTGTATTTAAAAGGGTTAAGATGTGAGCAGATTTACGAGGATATGCTTAATACCATTGTTGATCAATGTCCTTCGTATGCGACAGTGAAAAATTGGACTGCCAGCTTCAAAAGAGCTAAATTTTCCATTGAAGATGATGACCGATCGGGAAGGCCAGTTTCTGTGTCAGTCCCCGAAAATATCGATGCAGTTCATGACATGGTTTTATCAGACCGTCGAATTGGGCTAAAACGGATATCTGAAGCACTGAAGATTTCATACGAACGCGTTCATCATGTAGTTCACGTCAATTTGGACATGAGGAAAATTTCTGCAAAATGGATCCCCAAATGTTTGAATGTTGACCAAAAGCGTGCAAGGATAGAAGCATCGCGTTGGATCTGGACTCGATTTGAGAACGATGTAGACTTCTTAAACCGAATTGCTACTATGGATGAGACTTGAGTACATTTCTACGATCCAGAAACAAAGCAACAATCGATGGAGTGGAGACACTCTGGTTCTCCAAGACCTGAGAAGTTTCGTGTCCGAAAATCTGCTGGGAAAGTTCATGCTTCAGTTTTTTGGGATTGCCATGGAGTAATCATGATTTATTTTTTGAATAAGGGTAGAACAATAACTGGAGATTACTATTCGACATTACTGACCACTCTACGGGAAAAAATTAGAGAGAAAAGCCGATGAAAGCTATCCGAAGGTATTTTGTTTTTACAACAACGCCCCAGTACACAAATCTCATAATGTCATGCAAGAAATTCGTGATTTAGGGTTAGAATTACTAGAACACCCCTCCTTATTCACAAGCTTTGGCTCCGTCCGACTAACATTTCTTTCCTCAACTGAAAAAAAATTTAAAAGGTCGTGAATTTTCTTCCAACGAAGAGGTAATAAAAGCTGTGACTGGTTTGCAGAGCAAGAAAAAACATTTTGTTTGAAAGGTCTAGAGACGTTGCAGGTTCGCTGTAATAAATGTATTCAATTGAGAGGAGAATATGTTGAGTAATAAAATATTTTGAGATCGAAATTTTGTTTGGTTCTATAGTAGGCTAAGAATTTTTCAATATATCCTCGTATGTCTTCAGTGGGGGTTAATTTTTTCATTTGTGGCATGAAATTTTTCAACTGGAAATGTTCCTGCGACGATATGGCTTCTTTGCCATTTGCAATTTTCCAAATATCACTCCGTTGTAGATGCCACATCTCCAATTTTTTAAGTGTGAGTCCCCATATTCTCACGTTTTTATCGAGATTAGTTAGCCTACTCATGACTGGACCAAGCACCCTAATTCTCTTCCATAAAGCTGCACCTACATAGTTCATCCATTTACCGTTAACAATGGAAGCGAAACCGAATCATCACACTCAAATTTTGGAACAAAATGCGAAATTTAATTCGGACCCTCGGATCCTTTGTCCAACCATGTGAAAATCTCACGGTAGCCGTATAAAAAACTCAAGAAATACCTGCCCTCGTCGGCTCCTACCCTTACACGGTCATCTTTGTCCTCGGGGTCCAGATTTTTTTATGCACAGGCCCCGTTTTTTAGATCCTATCTCAAATAGCCATATGTACAGTTAGAAAGATATCCGATACCTTCACCCGAGGCATAATGGTGTTTAGATTCGGATTCGAGATTCTATAGTTTTCTTCAAGTGTATAATAAAGGTGGGCACAAAGGCCTCTTTTGTGATTTTTGTTTAAGTGTTATAGAATTTGACAAGTATTAAGGTCAATCAAAGGACTTCATATTTACTCTGCGCGAGCTTTTGTGTAAGGGCTATTCTTTATTTAATGGTCTATTTCAGAATATAGATTATTTGAGATATGTTGTTTGATTTCTTCAGTTTTAATTCGTAACAATTCACTTGAATTTTTACTATGCCGGCAGGACATCGAGATAAATGTGAACTTCAATTCATGGTAATATTTTATATCGGTCTTTAAAACAGAATTTTTGTTCACCCCATCCTTGAAGAAAAAAAGAATTACCTATTACGAAAATACGAAGTCTTCCCCATCATTCAGAATTGTATCAGTTGGATTGCGGATGTCCAATTTTTTACAGTACGATTTCATTTAGGTATGATCTTTCTTTATTTTGAGTAACTCAAATTTCAATATGACCAGTAGAAGTCCAATCTGATAGAATGTCTAAAACAGCATATGTATTTTGAATTTCAAAGTATTGATGCTGATAATGCCAATATGTTGAACACTCTATGTGGAACATTCTGTTATTTGCGACAATTTCGTGATAAACTATAACACAGATTCAGAATAAGGTGATTGTAAGAGGATATATTGAAAAATTCTTAGCCTACTATAGAACCAAAATTTCAATGTAGAAATATTTTAAAACTCAACATATTCTCCTCTTAATTGAATACATTTATTACAGCGAACCTGCAAAGTCTCTAGACCTTTCAAAAAAAATATTTCTTCTTGCTCTGCAAACCAGTCCTCCACAGCTTTTATTACCTCCTCCTTAGAAGAAAATATACGACCTTTTAAACTTTTTTCAGTTTAGGAAAGAGATGATAGTTGGACGGAGCCAAATCTGGTGAAAAAGGAGGGTGTTCTAGTAATTCTAACCCTAAATCACGAATTTTTTGCATGGCAACATGAGATTTGTGTACCTACTGGGGCGTTGTCCTGTAAAAACAAAATACCTTTCGATAGCTTTCCGCGTCTTTTCTATTAATTTTTTTCCCGTAGAGTGGTCAGTAATGTTGAATAGTAATCTCCACTTATTGTTCTACCATTATCCAAAAAATCTATCATGATTTCTCCATGGCAATCCCAAAAAACTGAAGCAAGAACTTTTTCAGCAGATTTTTTGACACGAAACTTCTTAGGTCTTGGAAAACCAGAGTGTCGCCATTCCATCGTTTGTTGCTTTGTTTCTGGATCGTAGGAATGTACCCAAGTCTCATCCATAGTAACAATTCGGTTCAAGAAGTCTACATCGTTTTCAAATCGAGCACAGATCGAACGCGATTCTTCTACCCTTGCATGCTTTTGGTCAAAATTCAAATATTTGGGGATCCATTTTGCAGAAATTTTTCTCATGTCCAAATTGACGTGAACTATATGATGAACGCGTTCGTATGAAATCTTCGGTGCTTCAGATATCCGTTTCAGCCCAATTCGACGGTCTGATAAAATCATGTCATGAACTGCATCGATATTTTCGGGGACTGACACAGAAACTGGCCTTTCCAGTCGGTCATCATCTTCAATGGAAAATTTACCTCTTTTGAAGCTTGCAGTCCAATTTTTCACGGTCGCATACGAAGGGCATTGATCACCAAGGGTATTGAGCATATCTTCGTAAATCTGCTTATCTCTTAACCCTTTTAAATACAGGTACTTGATGATGGCTCGATACTCCAATTTTTCGATTTTTACAATTTCGGTGGACATCTTTTTTTTTAACTTATTGCGTACTCTGGTTTACTTTTTTGACATCGTACCATACAGATACTTTATTCAATTGATTTCCCTAGAAGTAAATTCGACATAGGTTCGAACTTCTGATTCAATAATTACCAAGCGACCCAAACACAGAAGTTCTTCAGCAACAAAGTAACCAGTATTCAGTTTCTTGTACAAGAAATTTCTGAAATATAGTACCAAGAATGATAAAGTGTTAGGATTATCCATCCACCTTTATCATTGCGAATGTGAGTTTTTAATATGTTAAATCTTGTCCTTAAGATTTAATTAAACCCGTTGTGTAAGCGGTACTCACGATCACCTTTAACCTCTTCCTTAAGTTGTTAGCAGTACCTATTATTCAGGTGATTCATTACCGAGTTTCGAATAAACTATGAATTCATTCGAGTTTATTGCTTCGATTAATAAGAATAATTGTTTGCAAGCGGATACGAATAAACGTCATCAAATGAAATGCGATGACAGAGAATCATTCTTGGGTAGCATTGATCCATTTTTCGATTGCATGTCGATGAAACTAATCGACAAAACTAATTTTTGAAGAATCTACCAATTAGATATACTCCATTCTTTTTTATTTAATCACATAGGAGGTCATGGTTTCGTTTTCAGGAGTTGGTGCCCCTGATGAAAAGCACAGAACATATGATGAAAAGTCAGTGCGCGCACAGAAAATATCGTTAATGACAAAACGACGTTGCCAGTTTCTTTGTTCACATCAAAGTAAAAGTATCAAAGATATTCCACATTTTGTTAGGTTTACAAATTGTTCGCAGATTTTTGGTATTTAATCGATATTTGCAGGTGAGTTTTTCGTCGAATATCCAAGATTAACGTATGTTTATTGTTTTTAGCACCAGTTTGGAGCGTGAGGACGATTTTCAAAACCAGGACGAATGTTTACATTTCGAGGTTGAACGGGTACACGGGAATTTCGTTGAAAAAGCTGTTATTTGGACAGATATCGCAGTAGATGGATCGGATGGAGCCTAGAGAGGTCGATTAGGATGATATTCTTCAGGTTTTCCAAGAAACTTGGCGATATCTGAGCAGATTTTCAAAAGTTAGGTACCTCACTAATGAGGTGGAACTTAGACCCAATTCTCCTATAAGAAACGCCTTTCAAAGGTGGAGATAGTGAAAAATGTATTCTTTAGATGTTGTTTGAACAGACGCAGCCGAGTTTTATATCCCAACTTCGATTTTAAGAAAGTTATCAAGAAAATAAAATTGACATTATTCTTGATTCTTGTAATTACCCATCAATTCATCTTATATCTTTGGGTTGATTTTTTTAATGAATTCTTGCTTAGAATCAACAATTGATGTCGTCAAGTCTTGAACTTTCAGTTCAAGAGGATAATAAACATTAAATCTTCACAAGCATACATATGAAAATTATGTGAAAGCAATGCAATTTTCTTCCATGGCAAAAATAATATATTTCAACAGTGATCTCTTGTACTTTTCATGCAAATAACTAGAAAAAGAATCCTTTCTATCAATTCATATAAACGTTAATTATTTTCGTCCGTCACATCTTTTCCAATTCATTAATTTTCCGAATAAATTCACATTCTGAGAAATACGCTAAGAATTTAGAAAGGGCAACATAGTGTTGACTTGGAACATAAAAATATTTTGAAAAACGTCATAACTTCGATACAGAGTGGAATGTGTCAAATTTCCAAGGCCAGAGTCGTGATTTTATAATTGTGAATGGAGTATATATCGAATAATTTTAAAAGTTTCAATGTGGAAGTAACTAACATTTTTGGATAGATATCTAGTTGTACTATACCTATATGTAAGGATTTTATTGATATTAATAAGAAATTGTTACCTATTATGAATTATGATATGCCCATTTTTTTGTATCCTACATTCACTTTTATTCTAAGAGAATTGACATTTTTCTCTTATAAATCCTTCTCAACCTTTTTAGGCCTTTCTTCCTGTGATCGACATTAGATTTCATTCTTTGTTTTTATTATTCGACTAATAGCTCTGTGAAGCAATTCGATCCTTTTCAAAGGGAATGGACCGTAATGAAAATATCCCTAAAAAATGGTATTAATGTATGTTGGAGGTTTCGTATGACAATGACCCCTCGCATCTGCTACAAACATGTGGATTGTGTTTGCTTCTCAAGCTGAGAGTAAAGAAGAGTAAGAAGAAAATGCGTCATTCTTGACATGATCGCTTACGCACTCCTTTTTATGTCACCGACACTTTCAAGAAAAATACGAATCACATCCTATGTTTTTTCATTCTCAGGATATATTAATCATACAGAAATTTCCGTTTTATCAAAACATGCCCATGCAGACAATTTTTTCTATTTGTGTCACTATTTGTCGGAATTTGTTTGGAATTAACACTGTATACTTCACAATCTCCATATCTATTTTGAGAAATTGAAAATGTTTACAATTATCAATAACTGAAGTTATTTTCTTTTATTTAATCACATAGGAGGTCATGGTTTCGTTTTCAGGAGTTGATGCCCCTGATGAAAAGCACAGAACATATGATGAAAAGTCAGTGCGCGCACAGAAAATATTGTTAATGACAAAACGACGTTGCCAGTTTCTTTGTTTACATCAAAGTAAAAGTATCAAAGATATTCCACATTTTGTTAGGTTTACAAATTGTTCGCAGATTTTTGGTATTTAATCGATATTTGCAGGTGAGTTTTTCGTCGAATATCGAAGATTAACGTATGTTTATTGTTTTTAGCACCAGTTTGGAGCGTGAGGACGATTTTCAAGACCAGGACAAATGTTTACATTTCGGGGATGAAGGGGTACTCGGGAATTTCGTTGAAAAAGCTGTATTTGGACAGATATCGCAGTAGATAGATCGGATTGAGCCTCGAGAGGTCGATAAGGATATTTTTCAGGTTTCCCAAGAAATTTGGCGTTATCTGAGCAGACTTGCAAAAGTTAGGTACCTCACTAATGAGGTGGAACTTAGACCTAATTATCCTATAAGAAACGCCTTTCAAAGGTCGAGATGGTGAAAAATGTATTCTTTAGATGTTGTTTCAACAAACGCTGCCGAATTTTATATCCCAACATTGATTTTAAGAAAGTTATCAAGAAAATAAAATTGACATTATTCTTGATTCTTGTAATTACCCATCAATTCGTCTTATATCTTTGGGTTGATTTTTTTAACGAATTCTTGAATAGAATCAATTGATGTCGTCAAGTCTTGAACTTTCAGTTCAAGAGGATAATAAACATTAAATTTTCACAAGCATGCACATGAAAATTATGTGAAAGCAAGGCAATTTTCTTCCATGGCGAAAAATGATATATTTCAACAGTGATCTCTTGTACTTTTCATGCAAATAACTAGAAAAGGAATCCTTTCTATCAATTCATATAAACGTTAATTATTTTCGTCCATCACATCTTTTCCAATTCATTCATTTTCCGAATAAATTCACATTCTGAGAAATACGCTAAGAATGTAGAAAGGGTAACATAGTGTTGACTTGGAACATAAAAATATTTTGAGAAACGTCATAACTTCGATACAGAGTGGAATGTGTCAAATTTCCAAGACCAGAGTTGTGATTTTATAATTGAATGGAGTACAGCTTTAAATGAAAACTTGTGAGGAAATAATTTTTTGTTGGAGTTATTCATTTAAATTCTCTCGTTTTTTCATTAGTTCCGACTATCAGATGCCTTATTCTCGTGTGTACAAAATTGCTCTACATATGTTATTTTCATTTTGTCCATTTGAAAGTTACAATCAATAACTGAAGGAAAAGAGGAAATAAATTTTCACTAAAATTTTATTTAAAAACATTATTAATTATACAGAATTTTTTAGAAATGAATTCGAGCTTTTTATCTTCTCGAATGCTGATTTTTTATGATTTCCGTCCTGAAATATATATAATGGATGTCGAGTATATCTGTTGAACATTCATCCTGAGGGGTAGTTCTCGATGTGGGGCACGGATACGTAGACTAAACATGAGCCAGACAGCGTCTGGACCTCTCGAGAGGGTTGCTGGTTTTGTGGCTAAAATAGTCTTCGCCTGATGTTTTCAATCTGTCACTACATCCCGCCCTTTCACGAGTTTCACGTGGGCCTTCTTCCTCGGACGACCGATTTATCTGGTACATGTGTTTTTTAAATTCCCTGCCACGTTGGTCCAATTTACGTTTACGGGCTTTCGGAACCCCTCTTTCTTCCTTTCAGACGAACCACGCCGAGAAGTTCGTTAGCGATGCTGAAATTTGATAAATTGAAGGACTTCTTCGGCATATTTCGGCTAATAGAACTGTTGAATTCTTCGGTGGATTGATTGATTGCCATATGGGGACAGTCAAGTGACCTACCCGAAATTGAGGGGGTCAGATTTTAACGTCCAAACCACAAACGTTCTGAGATTGATGAATTGAAAATGAGTGTAATTATTCTTAAGGAATAGCTAAATTTGCTCTAGGTTTACTAATAAATGAATTTTTAGCATTTCATTGAGTACTTTTGAGCTATTTGTAGAAAATCGTTATAAATGATTGGAACATCGTAGTGGCCTCTGGCACTAAACTTCCTATTGGCCGCTGTTTAGGAATCGAAATTTAAGGTTACTACGATGTTTTAATCATTTATGAAACCCCGTATGAACTAACAAGCATTACAGAATTCTGTTCGTCTGTCTGGGGCAAAATTCGAAATGACTGACCAAAATGTCACTAGATTTGAAAAGAAAAAACAATACAAAATGTTCCTGATTTGGAGACACAAGCGAAAAGGGAGAATCCTTGCATACATTTAACAAAATGAGTTCCGTAAACATATTTTTTCCCATTTTTTTTTTGATAGTATCTGTTTCTCTCAAGATATCCAACTGAAATTCGGCGAAAATATTACAACTTTGAGTTTACATCTTATGACATGCCAATTTCGATTGTAAATCTACAGGGTGACATTTTTCCTGGAACAATGTCCCCAGAACTTTTTTTGGTGAGTCACGAGAATTTGGAGAAAAAAAAAATTGTTGTTATACTAAACTTTATGGTCTCCTGTGGTTTTCTCGTATCTTCTACAGATTTTGGGAAAGAAATTAGAATTATTCTTTCGAAATCCTCATAAATCATCATAAAAATCCATGACTATTCAGTAAATATCATCCTGTAGTATTGCAATCGAAATTGGCATATCACATGGTGTAAAATCTAAATTGTAATATCTATGTCAAATTTGCAGTTGAATATCTTGTGATGTGCAGATACTATGCAAAAAAACCTAAAAAAAAATCAAACCTTAAAACGCCCTGTATCTCGAAAACGAAACGTTTGCGGTATATAAAGGCTTTTTTTTCTTGAATTATTCGTTTGTACCTCCAATTTAGGAACATATTAAAAAGAAATAAAACGATTCAGAATAAAAGTTATTTATATTTTTTCAGCGTTCATTGGGGTTGAGAGGAAATAAAGACAGAATATTTGTTTAGATCATTTTATTTTCCTAATTCATGGAGAACTTTCCAACGTCAGAAATATTGATTGAAAATGTTCATGGGCTGTCAATTTTGTATCTCCTTCTATATTTTACTACGCTTACCTGACATTAAAAAAACCCAAATTTCTTACTCCAGTTTCTTCTTACCAACGGCTTCCTCAAATCCTTTTCAGGTTGTTGTACGTATAGCATTCAGGGGCACATATTTTGGTGAAAAAACTATCGAGAATAAGGCATTTGTTCGGAAAATATGAATTTTTAAAGAAAAAAGAAAACAACTAGAACACAAAAAATATTTTTTTTGTGAATTCTGGACAATTTTCTCAATTTTTTTTCAGGTTGTTAAACGTATTCTGGTGACAGTATTATTGAGAAGAAGGCATTGGTTTCGAGCATACGAATTTTTAAAGAAAAAAGAAAATAATAAGACCACCAAAGTGTGATAGAACTTTAAATGGAACTCATTTAAATTAATATTGAATCCAATTTTTTTTATTCGGAAGATAATTTGTCAATTGTCAATGCTTACTGAACAGAGATATCAAAAGAACATGGCTCATGGCTTCTATCTTTTGTCAAATAACAGTTATCCCTATCGAAAATTCTATCATTAAAAAAAAAACACCCGGTATTTTTCTTTCCTTGGCTGAGTTCGGAAAAATATGAAAAAATGTATTACCATTCGGAATTCGTTCCAAATTCCTTACCAACGAATTTTTTCATGACATAAATTTCACCTAATTGGCATACTCCTATGGTCATGCGATACCAAGATAAAACAAACCGAAAAAAGCGGCATAATAAATCGCGATATCCCCCGAAACTTTTTTCTCAGGCCTATGCGGGTCAAAGGGGATAACGCAGTCTTGAAAGCACTCTCAAGAGCGGCCTTCTGGGAGCCAGATGGCCCCATACCGTACCCTGACCGTTTTTTAAGCTCCATTTTTTATGCGCGCCACCAGACCCCACGTTTTTTCAGTCACAGGAAAGGGGCAGATTTTTTAAGGAACCCTACACTGAGTTCCGTTCCGAGATTAATTTGGAATACAAAAAGTTTTTTATACCTGGGCAATGAAGGTGCAAGTTCGGTTTGCACACATGGGTATCGCAATGGGAGAGAGAAGAAATGGTCCTTTTGGGTGGAACGGACAAGGATGCTGGGCGCGCTGGGTAGACGTGGGGCACATGTGTATCTTCTTACGTGGGAACAGGGGTAAAAAACGTACACTCGAGAGATTCACCATACCATGAGATCCGCTATGTTGCAATCGGTATTACTGTTCTGTCAATATTTATTGGGGCTTGTTTTTTTAACGGTCAGTTTTCGAGACTTCTCACGGTTTTCAGTTTTTTCGATATGGTGATTCCTGGGACTATTGAGTGGTAGTATCCAATATTCCGTATAGGTCAATTTTAATTCTCCGAACTTTTTTTTTTGTAACAACTTCCTCATCTCTATATTTAACGGTTTTCAAAAATATGATTGAATTGAATATTTTCTTCGCAAAGCCGCTTCAATTAAGGTCGCCGTTTAGAGCGAGTAAGAAAACTAATCCGATAAAGGCGCCACCGTGCATTTTATCGAATATATCCATAGAACTCACATTATCAGAGGTAATATCCCAAGACTATGACAAATAGTCGACTATTATTTTCGACCTAATTCTATCGAGAGCGTCTTGTATTTCGACAATTTGATGAGACCATATGAACATTAATAATCTGAATAACTCCCGAGAGCTTTAGCTCGAGGGAGTTACCTATTCGTTGATTATTTATGTTAATTTGGTCGAATTGAATTGTCGAAATACAAGTTGCTCGAGATGAATTAAAGAGAATAATAGTTGCTTTTTGTCAAAGTCGAGTGATATTCAGGAAGATTATTTAATGAACACGCTCCGAACGCTCGAATCCGCGCGGTCTTTTGTATTTCAGACCGAGCGGTCGGACTTATTTATAATTATTTTGCAAAAAAATTGCTATCCCAACCAAGTTTTGAACTCGGGACCCTCCGTACATTTTCAATTCTGAATGAATGTTATGCCAAATTTTGACACTTTAAAATAGCCGCTGATATTTCTTTTTTTACCTAAATAGTCAATAATATTGCATATCGCGTGACTGAATTCGTGACTTTTCATTGGCGGAGCCATGTGTGAATGAAATAATCACTATAATTTCTAGACGGAGATTCTCGGCACAAGGAACAACAAAAACCAAAATTATTTATCAAGCGACGTTTCGACGACTTTATTGACGTCTCCTTCAAGCTAAAACAAAATATCTATATATAGACTGAAGGAAAATGGTTAAAAAAAATTTTTGTTTGCAACATATCAAATCAACAAATCGCAAATGATGCCAAGATGAGATGAAAATACATGAATAACAATCAGAAAAGCACTTAAACATACAGGACAGAACAACTAAATGGAATTAAGAACAATAAATAATTTTTTGAAAAACGAAAACCAGTCAAGGTCAGAGAATCCAACAATTCATGTTCTCAAGAATAATTGTTGGAGACTTTCAACTAAAAATTGTAATATCAAGTAACCCACCTCAATAAACTCAACAATGCAACACCTCAATGTTCTCAGTCATAATTCGAAATTTCCCAAATTTAAAATACATCGGTTTTTTCATTTCAATCTTTGAATACCTAGGGAACGCTGCGACTACAATGCATGGAGAACGACAACTGGATTGTCTTGATAAATAATTTTGGTTTTTGTTGTTCCTTGTGCCGAGAATCTCCGTCTAGAAATAATACTGTTGGAACCTTAGACCATAGAAAGAGGAGACACACCTTTCAATAATAAATAGTGAAGCCAAGTTTCAAAATCATCAGAACTGAACTGGGTGATTGTAATACTACGGAATCAAAATGTAGTAGAAATTTTTGCAACGTTGTGACGTTCGTTGAATTTTCTAATAAATAAACTCTCAATCAAAATGAAAAGTTTCTTAGATTGAAATTCATTTACTCATTTGTGCGTGAATGCCAGAAACGAGTATTGGTTTCTTCAACTATTGTGCATTCTTCACATTACATATACTTAAGTATATGTAAATGTTCGCGAAACGGATCGATCTTTTTGCCCCAGACTAATGTATAAAAACGTTTGGCAATACGGTTTTTTGAATCTATGTCCAGTTCATTCATTAATTACGTGCCGCCATCTTTATTCTATGAAATTTCTGACAATTCGAACAGTGTTGTCAACAAGATTTTGAGCTTCATTGTATGTTAAAAGCGTTATTTGGATTTATTTTTGAATATCTCCAGCTAAATACGATAAGAAAATGGTTCGTAAGTGTCCTGTGTGTGGTAAATTGGACTATTTGAATCCTAACTTCAATTTGCACAGGTATGTTCTAATCTTTTCATACTTAGTATCAGAGGCGTAGATGTTTAGAATTTCACTTTTTAGATTCCATTCTGATATTGAGAAGAGGAACATCTGGTTCTCAATCCTGAATATTACTTGATGATCTTTCTCAGAAACTGTTTGTATGTTCCGAACACTTCGAGCTAAATGATTTCGTTATTCGAGTGAATGGTACCAGATATCTCAAAAATGATGCCAATCCCCTTCTTGCCAAACCAATTTTCGAACTTTCGTCCTCAAGGTAAGTTTCTGGGAATTTCCAGAGAAAGAACCAAAATATTGAAATCAAATATTAGGCATTTCACCAAAAAAATCATCATTGTGCCGGTACTCTGGAAACTCAACAGAGGGATGGATCAGATATAAGCATCTCACATATGATAAATTCGATAAATTGTTATGTCTCTTCCCAGTAGGTACCTGTTCTCCTACCGGCAGGTGGAATGGTTGTAATTTTTGTTGCATTAGTGATTAATTATATCTGGTGTAATCTGTTTTGCAGGGTTGGAAAAATTGAGCCAGTGAAGAAATGAAATTCATCTTCCCGTTTCACTGAGGCACCATCTTCTTCTAAAATTAGAATAAGGTGAATATTTCATCTCAAATCTCTTAAATTCCATTAACTCTGACAACTAAGTCATGATCATATCAAAAAACCTTCTCTTCTTTTCAGGCATTCATTAATTCAGGAGTTGCAAGAGATTCATTTCGAAGAATGTTAAAAGATCCAAGCAAGCAGGAGTACAACGTACAACCCATCATTGAAAGCCTTTGCATTAAAATTGGCCTCTTTTTTCCCCAAGAATACAATTCTGTGAGAAAAACATTCATCAACAGCCCTCCCCTTTTAGAAACTATCTCAAACTGTGGATGGAAGTCCAGGTATCATAAAAGAAGCATTGACTGCTCTGGTCCAAAGACAAGAAGAAGTTTCATATCCCTGGTACTGGCACAAGATTCTCAGGATATGTTAATATTGGTACCAACTTGGATTCTGCCTTCCAAATAGAACTATGACTATCGAATGTATATATGGCTTTGAGAGGAGCAGTTAACAACAAAAAACAAATGGACCTGTTTTCAATATCAATGTTTATTTTAATATCGCATTCAGTAGATTTACTATGATTTTATGATTGTATTATGTTCTTCTTCATGATGTGGATAGTGGATGAATAAATGAGGTTCATTTTCTTCAAGGAATTATGCTAAATTTTGTGAATAAATAAAGAAGGCATGAATTATTGTTGCTTTTTTCATACTGAACGCCGCTCGGCAATTCGCCGCCCCGTAGATTTTCATCTCAAATATTGATGACTCGGTTTGATGCTTTTTGCAGCCATTACTTATCATATTTGTAAAAACGTGATAAAATACCTCAATTTATTATAAAATCTCGTGAAGAGGAAAATCTGATTCCTTCACATGAATTTTCACATTTTTGTGGTCAGTTTCAGCATTTAATGAATCGTGTAGTTTATTTTATATACCTTAATTGACTTCCTAAAGAATCAATTGTTTTTCCATAATTTTTCATACTTATTTTCACTAATTCCAAGTAATATAAAAAAGCTACGCATTTTAATATGTTCAATAATTCATTTGCATCAATTACGAATCTTCAAATATATTTATAGTACAAAATAATTTCACATTTCTATAAACCGCCCTCGTACCAATATTGAAAGAATTCGCCATAAAAAGATTATTAACTCGTTATTTTATTTCCATTCTTCAAAATCAATAACTCCACGCCACTGGATTTTTCAAAGTTAGATTCTGCAATGTTGCCACATAAATGTAAAATGATATTGCTATCTTCGTCCCACTCATTGAAGTCTGACTGAATTTTGGCTTCATCCATTCCCGAATTTATGAATGAGATGCTGTGTCTCCTCTTTCTATGGTCTAAGGTTGGAACGAAAACATTACTTTGGAATTATCACTATAAGTTCTACAGAGTGTAACAGCCAAATGGAATAAATTCGATAACGAATAAATGAGGGCGTGTTGAGAAAAACGCTAGGACACATCGATTTGTAATTTTAAATGCGCATATTTTTCAAGAAAATAATATTATCTACGGTGTTCCATGTGACCGTGGCCAATACCAACTTTCTTATTTCAAATGCAACTCCTTGTATATTATTTATTTTTTGGATTCTTCAGAGAATTCTAGACACAATTCATGCACAATGTCGTATACCTATCTTTAACTATTTCGGAAGTATTAAGTGTTTTCAGATTTATTGCAAAAATCAACGTTTTGAATGAAAATTATTTTATTTCACAAATTTGGTACATTACACTTGAAACCTAATAAGAAATACTGATTATTTCTTAATTATTAAAAAAAAACAAAAAAAAAACATTAATGTCCATGTAGGAAATGTTCAAAATGCTCGCCATGTCCATGTAGGAAATGTTCAAAATGCTCGCCATGTCCATGTAGGAAATGTTCAAAATGCTCGCCATGTCCATGTAGGAAATGTTCAAAATGCTCGCCGCGAACGTCTTGGCAACATGCTAATCTGGTGTAGAATTGTCTTCTAACGTTACTCAACATTTCAGATAGGGATGCATCTTACCATGCTTTAATATTCGAAATATTGACGTGTGGCTGACGGTGAACAGCTACTCTTCGAACAGAATTATGCATGTGGGCTTTCTTGAAACTCAAGCAAAATATCCAATTTCGTATCATCACTTACTGCATTGGCAGCAATCTTTTTTATTTGTCTTACATGACCAAGCTCTCGAAACTGTTTTTCTATTTTGCTAATTATTCCTTGGGATATAGGCGGCAAATTTGGAAATTTTTCGTGAAATAAGCGAGAAACTTCCATTTGTGTCCGTGTGTAATATCCATAACCAATAATTTGAAGAATGGTTATTTCGTGCATTTCTGTTAAATGAACCATTTTTATAATATTATTACGTACAGTTATCGAAATTCGAAAGACAATAGCACTTACACTGATCACTTATTGTCATGCAAACAGACAACGTGTTACTAAGGCTATGAGAATAAACAAATCTGTTTTTGTTTTTTTTTCAATTTCTTTTCAGTAATGGTTTTTGCTTACTTTCTTCATATCAACAGGTAAATGGGAAATGAGTTTTGAGTGTAATGTATCGAATTTGTGGAATAAAATAATTTTCATTTAAAATCTTAATTTTTGTAAAAAATCTGAAAACACTCAATATTTCCGAAAAAGTTTTTTGAAGATAGGTATATGACATTGTACATGAATTATGTCTAGAATTTTCTGAAGAATCCAAATAATAAATAATATACAGGGGGTTGCATTTGAAATAAGAAAGTTGGTATTGGCCAAGGTCGCATGGAACACCCTATATAATTTTATTTTCTTGAAAAATATGCGCATTTAAAATTACAAATCGACGTGTCCGAGCGTTTTTCCTAACATCCCCTCATTTATTCGTTCTCGAATTTATTCCATTTGGCTGTTACACTCTGTATGAATATCTCTATCCCTATGAATGAAATGTACAATGGCGCTCTCTATCCGAAAATCGCTGAACTATGAAATTAGTGAATGTGTAGGTAGAGTTGGAACTTTTTCCCGCCATATATTTGAATTTGGACCTTCTCGTATTCCCGTATTTCAAGTTGATTTTCTGAACGAAATTATCTGTAGATTCACTTTCAATCGGAAGTTGAACTATTTTCATGGGTCTTTCGTTTGAAATAAAACAGAAGCATCAGTTGGCTCATTTTCTTCTATTATTTGAAGAAAAAAAATTTACTTTCGAAATGAAATCGAATTAAATTATTTCATTAAGAACTCCAATCCTTTCTGAGCTTACCCACAAAATTTCAGTTCTCTAAGTAAAACCATTTTCAATGCAACTCGAAATAAAATTACACTACATTGAACGCCCACCTTAAGCTTTTAGCATTCATTACTTTGGTGTTAAGCATCCTAGAATTCCTAGAACACAAAATTTTTCGGTTCACAGTCAAATATCTGAAGAATTCAGAATACTTTCTGATAAAGCTCAACTATAAGTACTCAAAGCAGTTTTCAAGAAATTCTTTTGGCATATAAAACACGGCGTTTTCTTTTCAAATGGAATGAATGCCCAAACTGCCCAACAATTGCATCTTTTCTCCTTCGTATCATTTTTCGTGCCTTCTAGGCTCCATAATGTGAGACCAAATTAAGCGTTTCAGAAAGTCCAATAATATGGAATTTCTCCATGAATGACCGATTGCTAACGGATAGCGTTTGCTATTGATCATTTATAATATTTTCAAGTGACGTTTCTATGGCATGTCCGAGACGTAATGTAACATAATCGCTGGAAAAGAAAATGCAAACTCATTGACGGCTGTCTATTGCAGGGCCGGAATTCTAGGATTCTCTTTCAGCCGCCAACTAACTGCCCCTTCTGTAGTTTCCGACACGACTTTTTGGAGACAGATTTGCTTCACTAGTAAAAGAATCATTTTTAATTTCTACAGAGTGTCCCAAGTTCGAGTGCCTATTAGACGTTTCTGGAGAACTGGACATATTTGAAATCTGAAAATTGGGATTATGATATTGTTCGAAATTCTCAACAGACCTCAAATATTTTCAGAGCCAGAGCACTTCCGGTTATACAGGGAGTGAAAATAAATTTGTTCGAAAAAATTTTTTTCAATGTTTTCGTGTCTGATATGATTGAGTATTCAATGCTGAATACATTTCTGTTGAAACCATTGTATTCATTCGAATAGTTTTCAAAATATCGAAAAAAAACCTGAAAAAAGTCAAATATTCCTAGTCAGTAATATGTTCATTTTTCTTATTCTGAACATCCTCAGTGTAAATCGTTCGCACAACGTCAAAGTAGAAGAATGTGGAAAGGTCATGCATCTTTTGATTTTCATGAATATCATCACAGGGTGTTTCAAATTTCGTGTTATAAACTGTTATCGAAAATTGGCCATAACTTCTGTTTTTCACACTAGAACCCAATTTTTTTATGATTGGGTTGGATTCTGCGAAGAAAAATAGTGATAGCACTCTAAGATGCTGTTGCTTCTAAATTCAGTAATTCCCGAGTTATTTGAGCTTTTCTCGATTCATGTTGTACGTAGATTCAAATTCATCGAATCTAAACAGATTTGATGAATATTCTCACTAAACCATAGTAACAACTAATAATTAGACCTGTCAATTGTGAAAATATATCTTCTATGGTCACAGAATATTCTCAAGTAAAAGATAAGATGAATTTGATTCTACGTACAACATGAATCCAGAAAAGCTCAAATAACTCGGGAATTACTTAATTTAGGAGCAAGAGCATCTGAGAGTGCTATCATTATTTTTCTCCGCAGAATCCAACGCAATAATGAAAAAATAGGGTTCTAATTTGAAAAACAGAAGTAATGGCCGATTTTCGATCACAGTTTTTGACACCCTGTGAATTTATTCATGAAATTCAATAGATGCATGATCTTTCCACATTCTCCTACTTGTTGACGTTGCGAAAACGGTTTACACTCAGGATGTTCAGAATAAGAAAAATGAACATAATACTGACTATGAATATTTGACTTTTTTTCGGTTTTTTTTTTCGATATTTTGAAAACTATTCGAATGGTTTCAACAGAAATGTCTTCAGCATTGAATATCGTGTCTGATATGATTGAGTATATCAGACACGAAAACATTAAAAAAAATTTTTTGAGCAAATTTATTTTCACTCCCTCTATAACCGGAAGTGCTCTGGCTTTGAAAATATTTTAGGTCTGTAGAGAATTTCGAACAATATCATAATCCCAATTTTCAGATTTCAAATATGTCCAGTTCTCCAGAAACGTCTAGTAGGCTGATTTTGTTACCTACCCTTTGTAATTATTGAAGTTATAATAGGTATCCTTCATTCTTTCTGGTGAAAAGAATAGCGTATTTCACTAAGGGATAATGAAGCTTTCTAAGGGTGAAAGAATTTCTGAAATCGGTCCAGTAGTTTTTGAGTCAAGTCGTATCAAACACACAAAAATACGAATCTTTCCTCTTTATAATATTAGTATAGATGAACATACGATCATCCATCCTAAAATTCTAAAAAATGACATTCTTCTTTGAATGTCCAAATAACACCTCTTTTTGGAGAACCCTTTAGCTGATTGACGATGTTTCACATTATATAGGGTGTTCTACAAGCTCTGCGTCACTTTGCAGAAGATAGCCAAGTTTTCTGAACGAAAATGGATTTTATCCTTTTCCGTTTGGAAGTTACAACTGTTTTGAAATCTCAACGGAATCATGGTCAATCCAAGTCGGTCGCACCTCGCAAATGGAAAATATCCATAACTGGGTTCCCATCAATTCAATCTCCATTCCCCTTGGCCATAATGATTTTCGCACAGACCTCATTACGTACATACCCGGAGAACAATAACAATAGGAACGGTAAGCAAGGTTGCGTGCCGCAGAAGACGAGCTCAGGATGTCCCGTCCGGGTCAACCTCTGGAGCCAGGGGTCAGTGGTCATTCCCGTGGCCTGGTCGGCGTGGGAGCACTCGCACGGCTTCCATTGTTACACGGGTCGGCTAAACCCATTGTCTTTCGGGATCTGTGAACAATTATATCGTGGGTTAGACCCGCGACCGGATGGATACACCACTTTCTTAATCATCTACTAATGGCGCTGAATAAGGTTGTCTGCGAAGCATGCAGAGTCGCTGATGATGGCGAAGAAACGGTGAGGTGACGGTGGAACGGCGTGAAATTGAGTTTTTATGGAGGTAGAGTCGAAAGTCATTGCTACCAAAAGGGTTAATAAGCTCGGGATGATTGAATGTGGCTTATTGTTATTCATCGAACTGAGGGCCAGGGAACTCATCTACCTGTAGAATGTCAAAAAGCGAAACTGACAGGAATGCGTTTTCTAGGGGAAAAGGGGGTAATGGCGGTCAGTTAAGCTCTTTTTGGAATAAAACTCAAATTATAAATCACAGATCTATTAGAAACATAACATCACAATTCTGCATTAAAGGACTATCAATTGGGTCAGAGTAATAAACCATTGGAGTTACGATTTATCAGTAATAATATAGTTTTAAAAAAACAGCTTTTGACAACTATTGCACTCACGTGAGGGCAATGGTAGTCATGATGTTGACAATGATGATTAAATACTTCCAACATGCGGAATCCAAGTCCAAGTGAGTGCCAGCAAAGTGAGTCCAAAGGCCACAGGAAGTGCATCGGTACCATACTTCGTTGTTTCGGCCAAATTCCCCACATACAAGACAATTTTCTGAGTTATCTTCCTCATGAGTATCATTATCGACGCAGTGGTTGTCAATGCCTACGTCAGGCAATGAAGAGTCATTTTCTTCCTTTCAGCCTTTTTAAGTCTTTCCCTCAACATTTTGGTTATTTTGTCCTTCCCCTTGCATATTCCTTTATGTTCATTCTCTTGACCACAATTACCCATATAATAGAGTAAATTGTGAATAGAAAAGAGAATACCATATTTTGATTCAAATTGAACATTATTATAAATTTATGATTAACAGTTTCAACGAACTTTCAATGATTCACTTAAAAAAAATTCATAACTTACCTTGATAACTTAGAACTACGATCGATTAAGAGCGAAAACGAAAGAAACTCGTCGTGTGGAATGACCCAGGGTGTTCGGGGATTAAGGGGCTATGAATTATGTGAGGTTACCCCACTTCGCACGCATAGGCAACTTAATTTTTTTCAGCTGTGGGCATGACCACCATTGCCTGCTGACCACCATTGCCTGCTGACCACGATTGCCTCATCTTTCCCTAAACGTCTTTTCATCTCTCAGTAGGAGAGAGTGGTTGGTTGGTAAATTTGTCTAAGCAAGCGGATTAATCTAGAAACCTTTTGGAGCTCTAAGTAGGCCCTTATTGGACATAACCTTAGACATATAGAGGATATAGTCAAAAAACATAAGCTGTGTAGGAATTTTGTGTGAGCTGAACGAATTTTGCTCTGTTTTGTTGAGCAGTTTTTAATAATGGACTTTGTGGAAATGGATGGTAAATTCAATTTGTTCATCATGAAAAAATTTACAATTTGACCCAACTGAAGAAGAAAAGATCTTAATTAAGGAAGTTATTCTCCAAAACTTGCAGGGAGATAACCTAATGAAGAATGCTGAAATCTCCAAAGAAGAATTATAAGATCGTTCAGGACATTTTTCAGGTAAATCGGAACAACTATTTCATCCTAGACGAAATTTTCAATACTTCTTTTGGGACTTCTGCATTCTTCCTCACGTTATCTATCTCCCTGCGAATTTTCCAGAATAACCTCATTAATTGAGATCTTCAATTGGGTAAATATCTTCTTCGTTGTTTCGTCACGGTCGCCAAATGTTGATAATCGATAAATGATATTATACAGGGTGGGTGTTCGACTTGTACATATATTTCAACTGTAGATTCCCCATCAAACTGAACACTTTTTTCCTAAACCGAAATTCGGTTCCGTTTGAAAGATACAGGGTGTGGAAATCCATGAAAAAAATATTTTATATCTGCGGTTATTTCAAATGAACTGAATCTTGGTTGATTGATTGCTGTATTCATGATGCATATTCCTCAAGACTCATTCAATAATCCTCCTGGTATAACAATTAAAGCGTAGCAGACTCATAAATCAACAAAAAATACCATAAAACCACTTGAAAAAAAAAACTGTTTATATATTCTAAAGATTCAATCACTTTGAAAAATAAAAGTATTCTTATATTTTTCCAATAAAACGCGTTGTTTTCGGGTTATTCCTAATTATATATCATGAAATTTGGGAAAAAAATCATGAATTTCGAGAATAATCTGAATGCCTTCCTGGATTAAATATCATCGAATATTATTACTTTTCTGGTATCTCAATGAGTAATAAATAGTATATTGTTCAATGAGCGGTAATGTAAGTCATAACACACGCAGATGAATTTTACAGCCCGAGCCGTTAGGCGAGGGGTGTAATTTCATTAAGTGTGTTATGACCATTACCGCAAATTGAACACTATACTTCATCTTCGACCTTCAGTAGAATTCGAATTAATCTGCATTATCAAAATTGACAACAGTTGTCAAAAGCGATTTCTGTGGTCGAAAATCGAATCGATATCGAATCCCGTAGAAAACGTCTAAAATTCACGTTTTCCAAATGCAATTTTCAAATATTCAGACCTAAGAAAATGTAGAAATAGATGGCGAGAACGTTACCTTGATGTCTGAAATAGAGTTCCCCATTGACCCGACTTTTTTATTCATTTCGTAAGCTACATTTTTCCTATTTGTATTAGAGTGAGTTATAGGCGTGAGTTATTATTACCTCACACTATTGGTTTATAGAGACTATTACAGATCAAAATCAGTTGAATAATGGATATATTATTCTATGGGAGTAGATAAACAATATGTTTATTAACTTTGTCCTGACTAAAATCTAAATGATTGAAAACGTTTGATGAAGAGATATGTAATAATAAAATCCCAATGTGGGAGATAAAATTGAATACCAAGGATCATGCATTTATACATTTAAGAGGTACAGTTTCTATTGAAAATTTATTGTTACCGGTCCAGATTGAAAATAAATGCAAACGAAATACAAAATTCAGATATATGAGATGAATCACGTATCAAGTTGAAATTAATGAAAAATAAAATGCACCAAATAATCTGTGGCGATATTTCTATCTAAACAATATCCTTTCGGAATTTTATAAACTCGAAACTACACGGTTGGTATTTACAAATCAGGAAAGCTTCCAGCAATTAGGCGTAATCAGGTGCATTCATAGAAAAAATTGTCTGAATTGTCAGATACAAGACACGAAAACAAACAGTAGTTTGAGTATTTGCGCCAGTCAAACCGATAAATAGGAACATTTCGAAAAACTCAACAATATTTTTACAATTTTAAATTTCTGGGTCTTTCTGATGATAATATACCGTGCGTTCGTTCATTCCTTGCAGAGAATGACAAGGACTTCAAATTGTTATCTTCCAACTACTTCAGATGTATCTTACGTATTGTATGCGGAAGATGAACCTTTGTCCACAACGACGGCGATCAAATTAGGCCAAGCCCACCTATAATTAAATGAGATCTGTATCGCAAGTTCCCACAAGAATTCTGATCGAGCCCTACCCTGTCTTTAAAATCGAATTACCAAACTCCCCTCTAATCTGGACAACTACAAAGTGGACATCTTCAAGAATTCAGAACTCCATCCAAGTTGGTCGAGAAAAGTTGAGCACAGAGAAAGTACAATATGCCACCACGTCCTTTATGACTTCTCACGACTCCACCAACTTCATTATCTCGAAAATTAAGTTTCGCTCAGTTTGGCCAAGAGGTAAGTTTAAAGTGAGGGTCTTTTATCTGCGGAGCGGTTTCAGATCGGGTCCATTCTCGATATCGTTGTCGAGTTAACGGATTCATGAGTAGGGATGGCACGCCTATCGATACTCATTGAGCATCGAAATGAAATGGATATTTTATGGTCCGAGGATGAAAAAATCTGCTGCAGCTCATTTGATATTAGGCATGCCAATTCAATTGACATTTCGGATCTTCGGGAGAGAATGATTCAATGAGTTCCATATCTCTACACCTTTCACAGTTGTAATTTAGAAATTCAAATTTGAATATCAGCAAAGGGAACATGTATTTCGGTATAGCAATATGTAATTCAGAAAATAGAAATTGAATTTCACAATAGTTAATTCGATTTCAGAAAAACGAAATTGAAATTCAGATTAGGAAGTTGTAATTCAGAAAAACAAAATTGTAATTCAAAATAGTGAATTGAAATTCAGAAATGGCAAATTCAATTTCATAAAAGGAAAATTGTATTTCAAAAGTTATCAATTCCATTTCAGAAAATGTAATATGTAATTCAGAATAGTATCGAGCTCGGTATCGAGTGATGCAATATAGGAATCTATGATAATGTGGAATCGAACTTGTCTTAAGTATTTGGTATTTTCAATTTGTTTTCTTCCTGACTTCGTTTTTGACCTTTTTTACCTTTATGTTTTTCTTGGAAATAAAGTTTTTATTATTATATTTCTTGCTTCCATGAAGGTATCTACGTACTTTGAGAGCCGAAAATGACCTCAAGAATCATTATTGATATTTTTGGCCGCCCATTTTAAATGAAATCATGTCTCCATTTGAATTACATACATTATACAAGGTGCGGCACGGAGGGCGGACGTTTTTCAGATGGGCATAACTTTCCCCCACTGAGGACGAGAGAAGTGGGGAAGGTGCCGTTAGACTCGTGTGTTCCTAGCATTTATTTACCAGTCAAAACGAGAACCTCATTTTGTTCATGAGTGACGAAGCCCACTTTCACCTCAACGGCATGGTTAACCGGCAGAATTGCCGTTATTGGGCTAATGAAAATCCGCAACACTTACACGAAAGACCCGAATTACGACGGCAACGTGTTCCAATCCGACGTGTGTGGTTCCAACAGGATGGGGCGACCGCCCACACAGCCAGAGCATCAATGGACGTTATTCGCCCTCTCTTCCCTGGTCGCCTTATTTCCAGGTTTGGCGATGTTCATTGGCCTCCCCGGTCCCCAGATTTATCCATATGCGATTTTTTCTTATGGGGACACCTCAAGGCTAGAGTATACGAGACCAAGCCCCGAACTCTGGACGAATTGAAAAGGGCTATTCGCGTGGAAGTTGCCCAAGTTGAGAGAGCGATGTTGGAGAGAGTCTACGCGAACTTCCAACAACGCCTCCAGCACTGCATCACCGATTTCGGCCACCACATGCCTGATGTGATTTTCCACACTTGACTGTCTCAAATGCTATTTCCTTGAGAATCTGATTCCGTCAATAAATGTGTTTTTGAGTAAAAATTAACGCTTTTATTATTTTTTTAAAACCATCCATCCTCCGTGCCGCACCCTGTATTAGAGAAAGTGGTTGTGGTACCAAGCAATTGAATTACAATTTCGTTTTTCTGAATTAAAATTTCCCATTTCTGAATTTCAAATCACCAATTCTGAATTACAATTTATATTTTCTGAAATTCAAATTACCGTTTCTGAATATCAACTTACTATCTGGATTGCAAATTCCATTTTCTGAAATGCAATTTGCTTTTCTGAAATACAATTGGAATAGGTGTAGATTGAGATATGACGTCTACTTTGGCTATTTCGCTTTACTGATATATTGTTTATCCTGACTACTCCTAGGTCTCCTGAGGAGACCCCTCTGAAACTACAAGCTTCGAAGCTTGTAACTTGTGCCGAGTTCGGAGTAAGCAGTTGTGTTTTGTGTATATCAACTTACTATCTGGATTGCAAATTCCATTTTCTGAAATGCAATTTGCTTTTCTGAAATACAATTGGAAAAGGTGTAGATTGAGATATGACGTCTACTTTGGCTATTTCGCTTCACTACAAGGTGATTCCGGAGGAAACCATCAGATTTTAGGAGAACATTACACTAGTCAAGGCAGTTTCGAAACAATGTTTGGTTAATGGTTGGGGGCCTTTATTGAGAGTCTACAGGGTGATTTGTCCGATTCGACCGATTCTTCTTTTATTCATAACTTTGGTGTGGCTTGATCAATATTTATGACATTTTCTGTGTAGAACATATGGTTGTCTACTTCCAATAATTCCACTGGACGTGTGCAAAAAAATCAAAACACTCCAGTAATGCAAACTTATGCTAGAATCTGAAGCAGGTTACGAATTTTTGAAAACGGAATGCACAGGGAGTGTTTTCAACCTGCAAATTTAATCTGCACCTATCTTGAAACCCACCCTGTATTTTTGAAAAAGTGTTGGAATTACTGAAAGTAAACAATCATATTGTTCCACACTGAAAATTTCATCAATATTGATTAAGCAATACCAAGGTTATAAATAACAGAAAATTCGGTTGTATCGGACGAATCAACCTGTAGACTCTGAATAAAGACCCCAACCATAAACCAAACATTGTTTCCAAACTTCTCCTAAAATCTGACGGTCTCCTCCGGAATCACCCTGTATATCGTATCGAAATTTTTCATGATGTTGCAATCTCTATTAAGGCGGCTCTGCCGCCAATAGAGTTCCTAAAGACGCTTTTTCCGGCAATCTATCTGATTATCTTTATGACTTCAGGCTTTACAATACGGATTAATTTCTAATGTATGTCGTTAAGTTTTACAATGTGTGCGCTTGTTTCGCCTAATTATAAATGTATGAATTTTCAATGTACAAGTTGATACCGTGTAACGTATCATGATTCGATAAGATGTCAGCTTTGGATCATGATGAATCGAGTGGGATTTATTCGAATTGTAACGGTTTCGTTACATATATTGACCTAGACCCTAGTCCTACCCATTAAATAAATTAACGTTGTATGAAATCAAACCATGAGATGTACAACTCTGATGTCTTCTCCTGGTTTGTTCTTTTTATTGCAGCCACCTGGATTTTCAATATTGGTTACTCAATTTGCTTTTCCCTTTGATTTTGTTGAAATCGGGTGGTTTTTAGAGTGATAAAACTTTAAATAGGACTAAAACACATTTAAATTAAGATTGAAGCCAAATTTTTTCTTATTCGAAAGAAAATTTCATGATGTTTATGATTTAAAAATTATTCGCTGCATATGACCACTACGAACTACGACTAGCTCTGAGGAACCGCACTCGACCAATTTTGGACCACTTTTTGGTTTAATTCATGCCTTATTTCTGCAATAACTCGAGTTATGTTGGTTTCCAAAGCGTCTATTGTTTCTGGTTTGTCAGCATAAACCAATGACTTGACATAACCCCAAAGAAAATAATCCATTTGAGTTACGAGGATGTATTGATATCTAGTTAGCCTAGACCTGTTCCATGCATAAACAAACTATTGCGATACCATATTGACAAACAATGACTTATTCGAAGTGTCAGTGTAAAGTTCGACGTCAAAAAAGTAACCCAGGGTTACGCAATAAATTAAAAAAAAAAAGAAAGATGTCCACCGAAATTGTAAAAATCGAAAAATTGGAGTATCAAGCCATCATCAAGTACCTGTATGTGAAAGGGTTAAGAGGTAAGCAGATTTACGAAGATATGCTTAATACCCTTGGTGATCAATGTCCTTCCTATACGACCGTGACAAATTGGACTGCAAGCTTCAAAAGAGGTGAATTTTCCATTGAAGATGATGACCGATCGGGAAGGCCAGTTTCTGTGTCAGTCCCCGAAAATATCGATGCAGATCATGACATGATTTTATCAGACCGTCGAATTGGGCTAAAACGGATATCTGAAGCACTAAAGATTTCATACGAACGCGTTCATCATATAGTTCACGTCAATTTGGACATGAGAAAAATTTCTGCAAAATGGATCCCCAAATGTTTGAATGTTCACCAAAAGCGTGCAATGGTAGAAGCATCGCGTTCGATCTGTGCTCGATTTGAAAACGAATTGTTACTATGGATGAGACTTGGGTACATTTCTACGATCCAGAAACAAAGCAACAATCGATGGAATGGCGACACTCTGGTTCTCCAAGACCTAAGAAGTTTCGTGTACAAAAATTTGCTGGAAAAGTTCTTGCTTCAGTTTTTTGGGATTGCCATGTAATCATGATTGATTTCTTGGATAAGGGTACAACAATAACTGAAGATTACTATTCGACATTACTGACCACTCTACGGGAAAAAAAATTAAAGAGGAAAGATGCGGAAAGCAACCCAAAGGTATTTTGTTTTCACAGGGCAACGCCCCAGTACACAAATCTCATATTGCCATGCAAAAAATTCGTGATTTAGGGTTAGAATTATTAGAGCACCCCCCTTATTCACCAGATTTGGCTCCGTCCGACTATCATCACTTTCCTCAACTGAAAAATTGTTTGAAAGGTCGTAAATTTTCTTCCAACGGGGAGGTAATAAAAGCTGTAGAGGACTGGTTTGCATCAGAGCAAGAAGAAACATATTTTTTGAAAGGTCTAGAGACGTTGCAGGTTCGCTGTAATAAATGTATTCAATTAAGAGGAGAATATGTTGAGTAATAAAATATTTTGACATTGCAATTTTGTTTGGTTCTATTGTAGGCTAAGAATTTTTCAATATTATGTATCCTCGTATGTTGCATGATCTTGGAGGCCAATTAATTGGACCATTTGTTGAATTATGTAATCCCCAACTAAGAAATTTAGCCCCATAGCAGCATTGAACGAAGGAATAATATTCTTGATGACTTGCTTTATGTAAATCTCCTCAAGAGGATCTTTCGAACAAGTCTGACCTTCCGAGCGACTCAAAAAGACAAAATTTCAGAAAAAAGATGTATTCTTTTCATTCCCTTCATTCTATAAAGTGTCTACACTCTGCATAGATCTTCTCATTAGGATGCGGAACAGGGGTAGTTCGTAGTTCCCTCCCATGCCGGTCCTGATACCCAAAAACTGGTCAGCAGCCCCCGGTTGATTGATGGTACATTCGTCATAAATGCATGGCGTATTGTGTCCCTCAGCCTTATTATGGAAAAATGCTGCAATCTGACAGTTGCAGAAATCCCGGCGTAAACAAGTCGAGGTAGGCCGTGACGTTTTCGCCATCTAGACGGCCGTGGCTAATTGTCGTCCGTCGATTCCATTCTTGAAAGTCATATAATCTAGTTAGTCCACATCCGGAAGAACGGCTAAGCCGCCGTGACTGTGGTCACCTTTTTTTCGTGTTGTATAGGTTGGTTGGCTGTGTGTGTGTGGGGAGGAATTAAAGAAGTCGATGCGTGTTTTGTGGTACATGTGTAAAAAATAATCCGAATTGGTTTCGGGTATTTGGGGAGGCTGGGTTATTGAAGTTCGCGGCGTGTTAGGAGAGGAAGTTCTGTTTCCGTTGGTCCAGATTTCGTTGATCTCACTCAGCGATTTCACATGTCAGACTCCTATTTCTGTGAAAAGCAGACGAAGATATTCTACAATGGATGAGCTAAATTAGTGCCTCAAAGAGTTGTAAATTATCTGATGTTCATTTCATTATAAAGAGGAAGGTTTGCCGTTAATAATGGAAAATAACATCAGCCAAATGACCACCACGACTACAGGACCATCTCCTTTCCATGAAATTTTCCATAACCAAATCGCAAAGTGGCCCTATGTCCTCGATAGCCTCACGAATTCCATCTTTGAGGTCTTGAATCGACGCTGATGGGCTCTTGGCGTAGACCTTCTCTTTTATATGGCCCCGAAGAAAGAAGCTGCAAGATAATCACAAGATCTCGGTGGCCAATTGTGATGACCTCTTCGAGAGATAACACGGTCCGGAAACTTCCTCCGTAAAAGATCAATGGTTTCGTTGCTTGTGTGGCACGTAGCGTCGTCTTGTAGAAATTAAACGTTGTCCAGATCAATACTGCCAATGAAAAATCATTTATTCCCAAACGTACGATAACAACGTCAGTTCTCGACTGACAGGATCATCGAAAAGTTCTATTTCTCCGCCTAGGCGGAGAAATACTTTTCCCTCCGGCGCCGGCTGCAGGAAAAGTGTTGCTACGAAAAAGATTAATTGGTTACCATGAACATAGATACATAGAATACAAAAACTTCCAATTCAAGCGTCATTTTTATCTGATAAAGTTACATTGAATGTACAATGGGCGTTTCCAGTACATTAAAAAATCCATTATTTTTTACATAAATATATTAAGAGTAGCCCAAAATATAATCCTAACCAATTTTTCACTTTCCATTTTGCGCATTTTTTCTATTATTATTATTATTAATAAAATATTGAAATTCGAATTAGCGCTATGATGACGTAGCTATCCTCGGAACCTCATTGGACACTGCCGTGATGACGTACACATCCATGACCAATCTAATTTGTGATGAAAGCTATCAAGAAGGCGTAGTTGCCGCTAACTCTATTTCTGGCGACCTGGCAACGCTGTACTGTTCCAACCAATCAAATTATGATTGCCGCCATTTATACTCGTTTGAATTTGACGTTCGTTTTGGTATTTTCGAAATTTTTTTTCTCGAAAAATAGACAACAGAAAAAAAAAGAAAAATTGATACGAGATTCTGAGGGTCAAATATTACCGAAATGATTTTTTCTGAAAATCACTGGAAACGCCCAATTTCATGAATTTGAAAACGTTTGGAAATAAAATAGCATATTTCATTCGGAGAAGAAGTGACTTTTCGTGGCTCGCTTTCAATTGTCCGCCCCACTCCGTTCGGCGGATAAACTCAAGCTCGCCATGAAAAGTGACACTTCTCCTCCTTATAAAATAATACATATATTGTTATCATCTCTCGATATCGCAATCCATTCACCCTAACTGTTGCTCCAGACTCAATCTCGAAAAAGTAAGATCCAATGATCCGCTGGACCATAAACCGCACCAAACAGTCACACGTTGAGGATAGAGAGGCGTTTGAACTAAAACTCTCGGGTTTTCCGAGCCTCAGATGCGACAATTTTGCTTATTGACGAAGCCACCGAGATGAAAATGGGACTCATCACTCAAGATGATTTTTCGATGGAATTCCGGATAATTTTCATGCATTCAATGACCCAATCAGCAAAGCCACGACGTTGTTGATGATCGGCCGTCTTCAGTTCTTGTGTTGACTTAACTTAAAAACCTTAAAAATACGGTGTAATGACGTTTGTGTTATACCTAATTCCAAAGAACGACAAGGAATTCCCAAACCTGGCTTTTCTCCAACACTTTCTGCTTCAGCAGCAATATTCTCGGCTGTTCTTGAGCGACGTGCACGGGTTTTATTCTTCTCACTAACTTGTCCACCAGCTCAAATTCTTCCATCAATTTCTGTATTGCGGTTCCACAAGGGGCTTCACCCAAAAATGTTCAAGTTTTACGAACCGTCTCTGCCAAATTTTCACAATTTTTTAGTGAATTCAGATGATATCAAGTCGTTGTTGAAGCGTCTAAAGTTCCATTTTTATAAATGGCGTAGTTTCTCCTTGTCAACTGTAAAAAATACTGCTTCAAAAGTGTCATCTCCGAAATAGCTTGCCATTCAAAATACCACCCCTTATTGGGAAACCATGTATTTTCAATTTTGAAAACATAATAACAATCCTATTCGGCAAGTTTTGAAGTACGTATGTATTAACTTGAAAAATATTAATTTGATCCTTTATGGGAATGTTTCAATATTTCGAACGTTTTCATTCCACTATTTTTGGCAGATGTTGTTGTCCATTTTGATATTGAATTCATCTCTTGATGCATCGTTTTGAGTCAAATTCTTCTTTCCCAATTCAAATGTGAAGTCAAAAACAGTCTGTCAGTTATTACGTTCCTGATGTTCTACCCATCATTACCAACATCTTCGGCGTAATCTCGGAGAAAATGAAATCCATACCCACAAGATCCTTGTCATTAAGAAAGTTATTGAAAATTAAAAGTTCTCTTTGAGACGCCGTAAGATAATAATTATTATCTTGTTTGTTATCCAATGCCATCTAAAACAAGCTTCAGCGACACCAATTACTGTAAATACCCGCAGAATAACTAATCACGCCGTGATGAGGTATTCGGTATTCGTCTAACTTGCGACTATTTTACTATAAAAGTATATTTCACCTTGAAAAAAACTAGATCTTCAAACCGACTTTCGTTGCAATTAATCGAAATCGGGGTTACTCAGGGCAATATACTTGGACCCACAAAATTTATTTTCAATGGTCCTTTCTTAAACAACATACATTGGACAACACTGCCTGGAATATGAAGATATATCGATAAAATTAAACGTTTTCTCCTTATTTTTAAATCCGATGCTGTTTTTTAACAGTGGGAAGTGTGCACCCGAAGCGAATAGCACGTCCGGGAGTTGTAAGGAAGCAACAATACGCCGATGACCGTAGAGATAGCCAAGTCCACGTGTAGGCACGTCAAAGATGCGCAGATAGCCTGTTAACCATGAGAACATCTCTGACCTATTCTCCAAAACATGTTTTCTTGATTAGAGAGCCGATGATGAGAGGCACTCTTCCTTATCAGAGGGCGATTTATCTGTGGAAGACTGAAAGCTTGCATGATGATTGCAATAATTGAGCGATGGGTGCATTTGCGGACTCGGGATTTCGATAACGTGGAAGTGTTGGAGAGGAAGATGCATATGTCGCAGTCGGATTCTAAAATCCGTCAGTTTGCAAAATGACTAGTCATTTTGTAAACTGACGAACGTTTTCTAAAACGCTTTCAAGATACAGATCGTTTTACAATCGGCCTGAAATTTTCAGTCGGTTTGTAAACCGCGTATAACGTATCAGACGGATTGTCATATCTTACATCCTTTTAAAGGTTCCACTTGAAACTACTTCAGTTTCATGTTTTTTTTTAACCAAGTGCAACTGCTGACATTCACGCAATTTTATAAATTGATTGCGCTCCTCTTGACCCGAAAAATATATTAGCTACAATTATATATAGAAAAAATGGCGTTTATCAAATAGGTACTGATGAAAATGGCATTTTGAACCGATTTTTTCGAGGGAGGAACTGATACCGAACAGCTCACTAAAGTCTGTAGAATTCAACGGTCCAATTGAAAAAGCAATAACATTAAGTGAAGCACTAGCGAATTCCTCAAAGTTGGGCTGCCAAGGCTTCAAAAAATGTGCTTGCCAGTTGCCGTCCGAACAAAAATCAGTGTAATACAAGAAGATGCTTTTGTTTCGAAGCATATCAAAAATGCAACAGCAGGTGCCATTTGAGTGGCCCCTGCTGCAATAAGTAATAATGGTTTTATTTCTTTGTGGTCTTTCGATAATAAAATATTAAAATAATAAGTGTGAATATTTTTTTTTCCTTTATTATTTCTGTATCCAGAATAATGATGTACAGCTGATTATACGGTGCGGTGGAATAAGTGTTACCCCCCCCCTTATTAACTACTCTATTTTTATATCTTAAGAAAAAAGCTCAACCAGGTCAATTTTTATATTAAACGTAGTATGTTATGACATAAAAGTTACGAAACTGACATAATCCCTCTTCATTGGGGTGTCACCCCTTCGATTTTTTTAAATGAGAAAGTGCATCTTGCGACGCCTCATTTGAAACCTATTGAAACACTGATTTCGAAAATGTATAACACTTTGGTTACTGTTTAAGTTTAAAATTTATTTAGTTTTCAGTACACCCTTAGTTGTTACTTGTAATTTATTACATTAAATGATTAAATTCAGTTACCAACATTTACAATGTAGGAAAGATTTATTTGAAGACAAAACACTTCCAACCCTCCAATGAAAAAACCTACCGTCAAGCCAACACAATTCATTGAATTCATGCAAGGTAAGATTAAAACTCTCCAATAACTCAGACTCCGTTAATTTTTGAACCAAAGTGTTATAGATTTTTTAAATCAGTGTTTCAATAGGATTCAAATGAGATGTCGCATGATGCACTTTCTCATTTAAAAAAATCGAAGGGGTGACACTCCCATGAAGAGGGATTATGTCAGGCTCGAAACTTTTATGTCATAACATACTACGTTTAATATAAAAATTGACCTGGTTGAGCTTTTTTCTTAAGATATAAAAATAGAATGGTTAATAGGGGGGGGGGGTAACACTTATTCCACCGCACTGTACAAATATAACAGTTATTTAAGTTGCATTAAGACACGTAACGTTTTCAGAATACGATTCAAATGATTTGACAATCCGTCGGATGCGTTGTTCGCAGTTTACAAACTGACTAAAACTTTCAGACCGATTGTAAAACGATCTTCATTTCAAGAGCGTTTTAGAAAATGTTCGTCAGTTTACAAACTGCCTAGTCATTTCGCAAACTGACGGATTTTAGTATCCGACTGCGACACATACATTACGACAAGAAATTCTCTAACTTTTGTAATTGAGTAGTATATATACTGGATGTTCGGTTCACCGATGCTTTTTCGAAAGGGGTTGGATGATGAGATGATTTTCAACGTATTTGACCATATACCGGGTGTTCACGAATTGAACGCACAAGGAAGAAGGGGAGCTTTCTCGTGTGGTTTTATGAAAAAAAGTCTCATAAACTTGGGACCGCAAACGATTCGTTTCTTAGATACAGGGGTTGAAGTTTAAATTTTTTCAATGTATGTAATTTTCTTCAAGGAAATGCATTTCATATTCAATTGAAATTTCACATAGATATTACAATTCAGAGTATACATCATGTGACGTTCCAATTTCGATTGCAAATCTACAGGATAATATTTATTCTTGAACACTGTCCCATATTTTCCTCCATAACTTTTTTGTTGTCCCCCTGTCAGTTTTAGAAATTGTAGAACTAACTTTCTTGTTCTACTTCACATCAACGATTTGCTGGAAGCAACTTCGTGTCCAGTGCACAGCTTCGCGGATGATAGTACCCTCCATACCGCCTTTTCTTCTAGGGCTCCAATACCAGCCCGCCAAATCAGAAACGAACGAAGAAGAAATGTTAACAACATAAATATATGAACTTGGCAACAATTCTGAATGGGGATCTAATAACTTGGTGGAATTCAATGCAAACAAAACACAAGCATGTCTATTCTCTGGAAAATCCGATCTTTCTGTGCAAAGCAAAGAATTGTCGGGAGTGACCATACCATTGAATTGAAGTCATCCATTTCGATGCTTGGTATTACGTATTACTGTCGGCAGTAACCTTTCTTGGGAAAATCACGTGAGATTCATTGCTAAAAGTGCATCCCAAAAACTTAGTTTTCTATTTCGTGCCAGGAGATATTTCACCTCATCTGCTTATGATCTATAAGGCACAGATTCGACCTGTCCTGGAATACTGTTCCCATATTTGGAGTGCTGCACCCAAACAAACCCTGAAATTCTTGGATTCTGTACAAAAAAGGGCAATTAGTCTCGTCCGTGATGCCTCGCTTACAAACTCGCTCACTTATCTAGAACACCGTAGAAGAGTAGGAGATCTTTCTCTATTTTATAGATATTTCCATGGGAGATGCTCTTTTGAATTTTCAGCAATCGTTCCCCCTCTGACAGTCTCTTCGAGATCTCTCTTCAATGACTCGTTCATCCAACGAACAGCGAGGCTTTGGAACACATTGCCTAGGGAGTTGTTCCCCGAGACATAAAACCTCCAAAAATTCAAGAAGAACACCAATTCCTACCTACTTGCCCTTGGTTCTCACGATGTTTTCTGAAAATTACAGGATATTCCTTTTCGTGAGAACCACAACAAAAAAAAATACCAAACTTTATGATCTGGAGTTTTGTCGTATTTCCTACCGATTTGTTCGAAAAACAATTTTGAACGATTCTCTCGAAGCCCTCGGAAAAAACTGAATTGTCATGAAAATCATGTTAGTATGTAACATTCCAAGTTTGTAAATCCTAAGAACATTATGAAAAAGAGAAAAGGGCAACCCTGCTCTGAAGAGCTGAGGGTAGATTTACTAAAGGGGGTTTATACTTATATTTTTGGCTTGTGATGTGATCGTCTAGATTGGTAGAACTCTATGTTATGTCGTAGTAATTCAGATTCGTAATAACTCAGATTAGTGAAATATAGGATGGGAAATAATGAGGTGAAATAGATAAATAATACACTAGATTGGACATAAAGATGGAACAAGAGACTTTATTCGTCCAGCACCATAGTTCGGGGAACCATAGCCTTATGAAGGGAAAACGAACGAGAATCAATTGAAACTCAAAGCAAAAAACCATATATTTAATAACATCAATATGGATTATATCCCTGCTTTTCACAGTCTCAAAGTGAAGCCAAATCTTTGGTAACGATTGAGTTGTACGCTTGCGTCAACTGGAAATGCAAAAATTGCGAGAAATTTAGAGGTTATGTTCATTCTGAAAGACAACAAGAAAAAAGATATCGAGAATGAAAATATGTCACTTAAATAGTTTCACTTCAATTTTAGAATATGAATAGGAGTTAACAATGATATTTAGGACTTGAAGGAAACGGAATAAAGCGATTGAAACATTTCACATGAAGTTGTAAGGTTATGATCGAAACATGAAGTTAAGAATGACATACCAAAGAGTAGACACATCTACTCTTTGGACATACGTTTCACGACATAATACGATGTGTCTGAGAGAGACAGAATTGAAAAAATATTTTTATTCTCAATCTTGCCGCACAAGCGCAGATCTGGATCGTTACCAAAGCCCAGCTTCAGTTTTGATTGGCTCATGGCCCATATAGGAATTATTAGATATATGCAAAAAACCTTCTAGCATTGCAGATGATATGTTTACAATCCATAGAACTATTATAAATAAGACGAGCACTGGTGATATGTACAATATGGAGCTTCCTATACTCCAGTAAGGTTATTACTGGCACAATTGTGATAAGAAGCAGAACCCAATACATCCAAAGTTATCCAAAGGTTATAGGCTTATAGAGTGTGTCACCTGATTATCAATGAAATTCATAAGCAGTATCCTTGTAGTTCCTAGTGTGAGAATCCTTCCTTCCAAGTGTTATGTATGAGATCCTAGCAGTCGCGTTGGTTTGGAAGTGACGATAAACTCTTTATATTTCCTGTTATCTGATGAACGATGGCACCTTCAAAGCTTTCCTTGCTTATCGGGTACGCCAAGGGCCCGAAGACGAGGCTTGGTTTACTGAGGACGTTCGTCAAAAGAACTCTCAGAGGAAGTTTCACTGGCCACGGTTGTGGGGGATGTTTTCCTTAGCACAGGCGATATAAACAGTTCACCCTAGGCCTCCAAACCAGTGATATTTGTACGTAAAATATTATCCTGAAAGCAACAACTCCAAATGCCTAAACCATAATGTCGAGTGGATAGTTAAATGTGCAGTAGGCCTTACAAACAGTATAAGAATATTCCAAATGGGTTGGTAGCAGAACAGAGTTCCACACAATATTCAATTGAAATGCAATAATAAGATACAATAAGCTTACATGAGATCAGATCCTGTGAAATGAAACAGAGTTATTTAAATGGGGACATACCAGATAACGAAGAAGCGTCTTTAAAATAAACTAAAATGGCGGATTCCTAGAAGAGGAACCCCATTTCAAAGGAACACTATTGTGAACCAGAATGAAAGTGAAAACAGACAGCAGCCGAGTGAAAGTGCAGTAAAAAAGCGCCCTTTCATTCGTTATCGTTTCGGAGGTTAGTTTTTCTTCCACAGAATCGTATTTCTTCGATGGTCACAGAAGAACGAGTTTACTTCTTGGTGGATCTTCGATATGATTGAAATCTCCTATTTATAAACATGCGAATTGCCTAAAGTATTGATTGAAGTCGTACTAATATTCATCATTCACAGAATTATAAAATAAAAAATAATATCAAATAAGTTCATTCAACGTAGTTCCACGTTTCGACAATAGCCGTTGCAAAGTTGGAAGACATGGAGTAGTCTGGCAACGGTGCATTTTATTTTATTGCAGGGTAGGAAATTCAGATATGTTACAAGTACAACAAGTATTTATGGTTAAATCTTGGTTGCGCTCCTAGTTTTATCGAAAAAGTTTCGTCAGCATAAAATGTGAAAACTCTCACGTTTGGTATTTCTCATAGAAAATGAATAAAGTTATCCTGCGTAAACATCATCTCACCCATGTTTCACACCTGGGAAAGCCCGGATCAACTTCTTTCTTCTGAAGATGTGGTTTCTATCGATGCGGTCAAGAATGAATTATCACGATACCATTTTTCCGCATGATTAGCCCTCTGAAACATTCTTCGGATATCTGCCCGCCACTGGCGATCGTGCCTTATAGAAGTTCACTTGACTAAAGATACATCGGAGTGTTATATGGAAGTTCAATAATCTCTCCACACTGACCAGACGAGAAAAGATACTATTTTTACTCCACATTTGGCCCAAACAAACATAAACATCGTCACGATGACTACTGCGAAGTCATTGACCAATATGTTGAGGATATCTGCATATCGTTAAAGCTGAAATTTCTCCATGAAATGGCCATTATGAGTCTTTTTATACCTCGCTCAGAGCGATTCCCTCAGATTCTTAGAAGATCTATTCGGTTTTAGAGGAGCAAATGACAAGAACCGAATTGTGTTTGTTGCACCCTTTGTTTATACCGACAGAGTTCCTAGATGCAAAAAATTCAATGGCTGTTTCATCTGGTCGCGATATACAGGGTGAGTCTTTGACTTGTACATATATTTTAACTGAAGATTCTTGAGGTCAAAAGAAACCTTTTTTTCATTTTCCATTTTTCCGAATTCGGCTCTGTTAAAAATTGAAAAAAAAAATTGTGCTAATTACGTCCCTGAAATGATACTGCGGAATTGATTCAAAGTTCATATTTCTCGATAGAAATTGACTTTATACATTTAGGTAATACTCAAGTACTAACCTTATTGGCATAAAAATGTTGCAGTTAGTTTCATCGGATTATATCTGCAACTAAAAATCCACGTTTATTCCACCAAAATAAGTTCCTTCTTCGATTTTTCTGCAGATTAGTTTGTAAACACTAATAACTTGTTCATATTTTCCTAGAAATTCCCAAACAATATCATAAAGAAAGACTTTTCATTCAGATTTATTATTAAACAACCTAACCTAATCTAATTCGTATCGATTCTATGAATTTTTGCACAGAAATTTCAAGAAGATGTTGTCAGCTTGCTGATATTTTCTTTGAGGTTAAGGATTTTTTACGAAACATAGTATAAATCACGATACATTTGTGTACCGTGGTATAAATATCTATGAATTCTGCCGTTTCCATCATAAATCGACTTTGCCGCCAAATTTTACCACGCATGCGTAGAGCGAAAACCGAAGTATGTATTGGTTATCTGGACTCTGGAGGCCAACTATAAACAATAACAAACCAGAGTCTCTGAACAAACTGTAAACATTATGTGAAGTTCTGAATACATTCAGTAAATTATTGTTCTAATGTGATTATTATGTGAAGTGAATTAATATAATTTCAACCGTGTCGAGTTTATAAAATTCCAAGAGGATGTTGTTTAGATAGAAACATCACCACAGATCATCAGGTATCGTATTATTTTTCATTAATTTCAATTTAATAAGTAGTTTGTATCGAGATTCATCATTCATATCCGAATTTTGTATTTCATCGACATTTAACTTCAATATGGACCGGTAACTATGAATTTTCAATAGAAACTGTGCGTATTGAATCCTACTTGGTGTTCAATTTTATCTCCCACATTTGTGGGATTTTGTTATTAAAATATCTCGACAAAGTTGATAAATATTGTGACAACATTGTAAACTGTTTAAAGACCAGAGAAGAAATAATATTCGATGATATTTAATTCAGAGACGCATTCAGGTTATTCTTGAAATTGATGATTTTTTCGTCAAATTTCTCCGGGTAAAATTGGAAATAACTCGAAAACGACGCGTTTTATTGAAAAAAAAGAATACTTTTAGTTTCTTAAATGATTGATTCTTTCGAAAATATGAACCGTTTATCTTTTTAAAGTGGTTTTATAGTGTTTTGGCGTGTATTGATGAGTCGACTACCCTGTAACTTTTATACTAGTAGACATATTGAATATGTTTCGATTGAGGAATATGCACAATGAATAGAGTAAAAACTCAACCAAAATTCAGTTCATTCGAAATAACGGTTCCGAAGATATAATCAAAAAAGTGTTTTTTTCATGGATTTTCGACACCCTGTATCTCCCAAACCAAACCGAATTTTGAAAAATGGTATAGGAAAAAAGTGTTTCGTTTGATGAGAGGAATCTACAGTTAAAATATATGTACGAGTCAAAGACTCACACATACTGCTCCACAAAAGTAAAGAGATTTTCCATTGTTTTCACAATTTTTTTTCAACATAAGAAATCTGAAAAGACTCATAATGTTGTCCTTTTCTTTATGAGTATCACTGTTTCGTTTAAATCTTCATTTTCAGTACTTGTAATACATACTATCTTTTTCATCGTTTCATTTCACATGCTTATGATTTTGAGTCAGTGAAATCCTTCTCGAAATCGTCGTGAAAGTAGATTACAACTCGAACTGTTCGACGAACTGTTTCAATCGAAACCAAAACACCAGAAGCATTCAAAAGCTTTTGTTGATTCGACAAGTATTCGAAGGCTCTCTACGGGTAGACACAGTCAGAAACCGATCTTGTGCAAAAGCTTCCACAGCTTTCACTTACTCGAAAAAAATTTGCAACCTATCTCTCATTACGTCTCGCCCAAATCATACCAATATCCATATTGGTTTCATCCACACCAAGTTCACGCCCTGGCATTATCGCAAAACTAATTTTGATTCTGAGAACATAAAATAATAACTGATTGAAAATTGCTACAGATACAAAGCAATGGATATGACAAAAAAATATCGTCCAAGCTCTTCTTGATATTCTTTCGGCTCATACTGGAAGAATGAGAAACCAAACTCGAGAAATTTCTCATTAAAAGCAAGGTTTTTTTTTATTTTTTGGTGGTTTCGCGACAACTTCAACAAACCATGGGGCATAGTTTCATTATGTGTGTCACGTCCCTCTTCTTATCAGTGTATCAGGACTGAACCCAGGTGACCGGTGTGTGTTTACGTGATATCCTCTTCACTGGCCCGCATGCCCTCATCAAGTGTCATCCTGTAGACGTGGGAGGAAAATTCACATTTTATGTTGGTTCATATCGGAATTGCGGTCAATAAAGTCACTGCGGTTAATTATCGATTAGTTTCTTATCGGAAGAAGGATATCTCTTGAGAATATACAGTTAGTGTATACGAATTGATGGACAACAAAGATCTGTTTTGAGATCGTTATGGCCTGGTGGATATACAGGGTTTCTGGAATTAGTATACAAAGCCGTAAACTCAAAATTCTTTAGAAATACTGCCAGATTCAAAATGTATTTGAAAAACGTTGCATGCTTACAGTTAAGAGAATTGAAGTGGACGATGTATAATCTGTGTAAAGGTTCATCAGTTTATATATGTTATATAATGGTTATAAAGGTTTTTCCAATGAGAGGTATTATTAGGAAGCTGTCATTTTTTGACATTTGACAAGTATAAACTATGCTACTAATAAAAATGAAACGAAGCACCAAGCACACTTTAACAACGCATTGAAATTATTAAAATTCACCATAAGAATAGTGAAATCTGTCAGAGACGGTTCGTAAAACTCGAACATTTTTGGATCATGGTGAAGCACCTCGTCGAACCGCAATACAGAAAATGGTGGAAAAATTTGAGCTGTTATGACCATTTAGTAATGCGAAAAATAAAACCCGTGCACGTCGCTCAAGAACAGCCGAGAGTATTGCTGCTGTAGCCGAAAGTGTTGAAGAAATCCCAGGTTTGTCCATTCCTCGTCGTTCTTCGGAATAAGGCGTTCCCACAAACGTCATTCCGCCGAATTTTGCATAAAGATTTGGGTCTTCAGGCTTTGAAAGTTTTGTTAACACAAGGACTCAAGCCGGCCGATCATCAACAACGTCGTGTCTTTTATGATTGGGTCAATTTCCATCTCAAGCAAAATTATCGCATTTGGGGGCTCGCAAAACCCAAGACCTATTGTTGAAAACCCTATCTATCCTCAACGTGTGATCGTTTGGTGCTTAGACCTTTGTCTAAGGTTTGGTGCAATCACAATTGATCACAATTGACCACCGAGATCTTGTAATTTAACACCTTGAGACGTTTTCCTTTGGGGTCATGTGAAAGAGAAGTTTTACTTCAAGAGTCCAGCCTCGATACAAGACATCAAAGATGAAATTCGTGAGGCTATAGATGACATAAGGCAGCCACTTTGCGATTTGGTTATAGATAATTTCATAAAAAAGATACGGTCATGTAGTCTTGGTCGTGGTGGTCACTCGGCTGATGAAATGTTCCATTATTAACAGCATACCTTCCTGTTTTTAATGAAATAAACATTAGATCATTCATCTGAAAAATTACTTTAGTACTAATCAATTCTTCCACTGATTTTACAATCTGATATGAAAGAAATAACTGCTATTCTGTTTTTGAAACGTAGATGATTCCGTAACAATACGAAGCCAGAAACTTCGGGCAAGTAGAGCGCTACACCAATACGCCTCGGACACTAAAGGGAATTTTATTCTCGACAATAGTAACTACGCAGGCGCAGAATGATTCAAAATCAATCAAAAAATATGACTAAATTAAATGCATGGACATTGGAAATTGAATGATGTGATTGTCATCAATTCAGTTTCGTTGAAGACAGCAATCTCTGTCTTCTCCTCTAATTGAGAAATGAAAATCATCAAGCTATTGTTGATATCTTCATGAACTTGTTAGGTGCACAAGCATCAATTTTGACTGAACCATCAACTGAAGATCTTGACACAGAGTTAATCGCGAATTACAAGAAATAATAGCCTGCAGTTCGTTGTCTATCAATGCCATTAATAATCCAGCTACCAACAAATAACAACCTCTAGGCATATCGTGGTTAAGGCAGTAGGCAAAGTGAAATATTACAATAAACATGCAAATATAGTTTTGCATATCAAGCTGAATTTCTCACAAATCCCCCTTGCCATACTCAACGCCTACGCTAACCCATGTGAGTTATATGAGACTATGTACAGAGTGTGGTCTACCAGAACTACTAACTTACTACCAACCTAACGGTAACAATTAAAGAAAGCAAAATACACAGATGATCATCACGACACAGCACCACAGCGTCCTTATCTGTACTATGCTAATCTGATGCTTTGAAAATGGGAATGGGATAAAAGTTCTTTGAATTGTTGAAGACGGTCGGTCTGTTGATGGAATCGGGGAAGATAATCGCGAAACGAGGATCTAAGTGACCTTATTATGGTTTACGAGTGTATCAGTGATGACACCACAGGAAGTAACGAAGGAGTTGCGGTTTATACGGAGTGATTGGCTTGAAAAGCGTGATATATTGCCGTGAAGCTATCTCATCGTTGACAAGGTTTCCTTGAATATGTATTCAATGTACTCATAAAATGCATTCTTGCGGGCTTATTTCTAGGAACGAAAGCGTTTTCATTTCGCCAAAAGTCTGCCATTTTCGAATTTTGGGCCAACAATGGTCATTAACAATTGAATTGGGCACACTGATGAAGAATTCTCCGTGCAGAAGGAGCTGTTTTAATTTTAAATTTTTCTTGGTTGAACATCGTGAAGTTTTTTTAATGTAAAAATTTTTTGTTACTTAAATATTGTAGTCATTTTTTGCAATTTTTTCAAATTTTAGAACAAACCAGCTGTTCGAGGGGATCCAAAGTCGATGTTTAGTTGTTAAAATGCCTAGAGCACGTGTACTCGGAATTTATCGCTAGCAAAGTGTAATTGAAAGAAGAACTACACTGCGCAAAAAAATTAACGCACATTCTGAAAATCTCAATTTTAATGAAAGTTAACTCTACATTGACTTTATAACTTATTTTTTATGTTCCCTCGGGAAGGTTTTGAACGAAACAAGACACATTAAATGGAAGAAAAATTCAGGATTTCACCGAATCTTATGTGAAAGAAGAGAAATGAACAATTTTCAAAATACTGAAATGCTGATAAGTGATTTAATACTTGGTATATTTCCACTCCTTGCGTTAATTACAGCTCGGCAACGACGGTTCATACTCAAAATGAGTGATCTTAAAATGTTCTGATCTAATCCTTCCCAGATTTCTCCGAGTTGGATTCCTAAGTCATTAAGAGTAGCTCGATGATTTTCTGAACTTCTCAGCCTTCTATATTGAGGTTGTCCCAAACCTGCTCAATCGGATTGAGATCTGGACTTCTTGCTGGCCATTCCATTCGAGAGACTTCAACCTCTTCAAGGTACTCCTGAACGATGCGCGCACGATGCGGCATTATCGTCCATAAAAATGAAATTTTCACCAATGTATGGGGCAAATGGCACTACATGCTCTTCAAGAATGTTCCTTATATACTTATCAGCATTCATAGCTCCATTATCATCGACCACTAGGTCTGTGCGAGCAGTCAAAGATATTTCACCCCATACCATAATCGATCCTCCCCCGAAACCAGTAGTATTCAGGAAATTGCACTGAGCATATCTTTCATGTGGACGTCTGTATACAAGGGTACGTCGATCACAATGGTAGAGGCAGAATCTAGACTCATCTGTGAAGAGAACTCTTTCCCAATCGGCCTCTTCCCAATGGATATGCTATCTCGCAAAATCCAAACGCGCCCTTCGATGGGCTGGGGTAAGAGCTGGGCCTCTTGCCGCGACTCGAGGCCTTAAATCATATTCTCTGAGGCGATTTCTTATTGTCTGAGTGCAAATTGGCACCTCATGAGTTTGCTTAAGCTGATTTTGAAGGAAGCGAGCGGTTGCAAACCGTTGTCTCAACGAAGAAACTCTCAAGTAACGTTCTTGAATGGCAGTTGTTACCCGTGGTCTACCCTGTCCTGGTCTTCGGACATTCATACCTGTCTCCCTGAATCGCTGCAACATTCTGGATACACTTGTATGGGAAACTCCGAACCTTTCTGCAATTCTTGTGTATGTCCACCCTTCTTCTCGCAAAACTACCGCTTGGGCTCATTCCTCTTGGGTCAAATTGCGTGTTTCGAGTTGCATATCGATCGAGTGTAGAAAATCAAACGAAAGAAAAACTATTGATCACTAGAATTGATCGAGAACAACTGATTTTAGAATGAAGCCAATACATTCAAAATCTGATAATATCATCTTTTTTTATTCCTGCTGGGAGAAAACATCTGTATTGAAGAAAAACGTTGAAGGTGGATAACATATGCATGCATAATTCTGATAAAAATAATTATCATTGAGAACACCTTCAGTTGTAGAATAAATTTGAGATTTCCATTATGTTCGTTAATTTTTTTGCGCAGTGTATATTTTGTTGATATCCATTTTCATCATGAAAACTTTATTTTTCTAGAGTGCTGGCTTATTCCGATAAGTTTGGTTTAGTGTAGGAATTCAAAATGGCATTCATCATATGGAATTTATTTCAGTAAGCCTTCCAATAATGAGCACTGGTCGCATTATTCTTCCTCTTGCAACATTCCTTGTCCTTCTTCAAGTCGTGATGTAACAAACCCAATAACTGTTTTTAATTGAAGAAATTAATTTCGGTAGAGCCTGTTCGAGTCGTTAGCGTAAAGGAATCTTGTTGGTGTCAAATAAATAGGTATGAGGTATCTTTATAGTCGAATAATTAATAACGGAATTCTAATGCCGATACTTTAGCTACCTGAATACTGTCAGAAATTAATTTCAGCTATACCATTTCCCTATTGGTTATTGAGTATTCTATACATTCAAGGAGCTCTTCCATTGATTTGTGATTGGTGTTACTGGTTTGTTCGCCTTATGTGAGTCAGTCTGTTCGAATCAATCGGCAGATGAAGCAAATGATAATGTTGGATGCTGAATGGAAAGGTTCTTACTTTTTATTTGGAAAATATTCTATAGAAGAAACATTTGTTATACTTCCCTATGTTTGCTAAAGGATGTAGACTGTAGATGAATGTGGGACCCATAATCACAATTAGATAGGTGAAAATGTTAAAAGGAGTCCTGGGCTTGATTTTCGTGAAAACTTCATAACTGAAAGCGGTTTCACGATATCTTCATTTGTTTTCAAGATATCCTCATTTGTTTTCAAGATATAACGAATTTTTGATATTTGGCGATGTGCCATAACTTCTTCATTTTCTAAAATATCTGAAAACGGCAAAAACTTTCTACAGGCACTTTTCCATTAGCAATACGACACCGTATTCAGTTTTTTATCCCTTGTATAAAGGGTGGAAAAAAAACAACTTTCTCATTTCAAATATGAATGGTATCTTATTTTGATCCTACGTTATGCTAAAAAAATCAGCTCTTCGAAAGTATATATGTATATGTCGATATATTATTTTTCGACCTTCACTTTCATAGAATTATTTATGGCAGACTCAACTTTGAGTGATTATTCGACTTTTTTGCTATTTCTGTCTCAAACACGAAAATGATATATCGACATATATACAATTTCAAAGAGCTAATTTTTTTGCATAACATAAAATCAAAACAAGATATCATTCGTATTTAAAATAAGAAAGTTGTTTTTTTTCACCCTTTATACGAGAGATAAAGAAACACTGAATACGGTGTCGTATCGCTAATGAAAAAGTGTCTGTAGAAAGTTCTTGCCGTTTTTTAAAACTTCAGAAAATGAAGAAGTTATGACACATTTTCGAAATCGCCAAAATATCAAAATTTCGTTATATCTTCAAAACAAATAAGGATATCGTGAAACGACTTTTAATTATGCGGTTTTCACGAAAATCGAACACAGGACTCCTTTCAACATTTTCACCTATCTAGCCTTGAAGTACCAGAAATAGCTATAATCAAGCAATTGGGGTGACCCTGTACAAAGTGACCCAAATTGCTTGATTTGGTTTTCGTGAAAACTCCATAACTAAAAGACGTTTCACGATATCATCATTGGTTTTGAAGATATAACAAAATTTTGATATTTTGGCGATTTCGAAAATCTGCCATAACCTCTTCCTTTTCTGAAATACATGTCTAAAAATGGGCAAAACTTTCTACGGGCACTTTTTCATTAGCAACACGGCTAATAAAGGCGATGCATCTTATACAACTCTTGCCGTTCCCATGAGGGGATTTCTCCAGTCCCTAAGGACTATTTATAAGTGGGCAAGGAAAACGTGAGCAGAAGACTCGACAAATGAACTTAGTTTCAACTTCTACACATGATATGATTGCAATCAAATCAAAAAATGGGCCCACATCTCCTCCAAAGAGAAGGCGATAGTTTCCTATGTCCCAATTCAAAGAAGACAATGAAGAATAAAATTTTGTTAGCAACTTTCGAGATGATGAAGACGACTATCCATCTATGTATTGTAATTACCCGCCTGAAGAAGATTGGTTCTGATGCATAAATTGCTTGCATTGGGCTCACGCATCTTGTACTGATGTTCCTAAAAGAACCAAGTGTTTCATTTGTGAAATTTGTCAGTATTTTGTACTATAGTGTCAACACTACTGTTGCCGTTTGCCTGTATGTCATTTTGTCCAGAACATAAGAATATTTTAGTTCTAGTAACTTTCATTTCATAAATGTTGATAAGATTTTATGAAGGACCAAAGATCATAGGAGAAGAATATGACATTAGTGTGATTCACTAATAACAAAATAACCCCCTGAAATAAAACATTTTGTACGTACTTTCCCTACGTCCTATAAACGTTCCATGGAATAAATACTTAAAACGATGGGGCATGTCCAAATAATTTCTTAAAATCATGGTTGACTATACAAGAAACGAATTCGATACGCTTCTGAGGTAGTCGTAATCGTAAATAATAATGGTCCATCCTCCTCAGCATTTTTCCGATATTTCCACGAGAAACCTTTCCAGGAACCATTTCCATATAGAAATCCCATATCGCCAGTGAAAGTTATCGCCCATGAATAAGAATGAACAAAATTTTTGCAAACAAACCGGAGATTTCTCCGGATGACTAAATGACTGCTAAGGATGGCGCAGCAACAGATAGACATTACATGGATCCCGGTCATCATGACCTATAGAATTCCACGGCGCACCTCTCTGAAAGCACCATCATCCAACCCACAAAATATAAAGGTTGTAAGGTTGTGCCACAACAAAAATGTTCGAAGCAAGGGTCAACAATGAAATGTCGTAGTTTCGATCTCTCGTATGCTCAAAGAGCTTTCGCCGTCTAGAATACAAATTTCCTCGGCCAATTATTGCCGATGGAGAATGATCCGTCTATTCGTCGTCGAGAATTCGAAATAGGGTCCCGTGTCGAACACAATGGGATTTGTGCGATGTATATGATTAGTAATCGAACAGATTGATGGTATTTAACAGCGATTCTTTCGAAAGGATTCATGTATCGGCTCATATGAGCATATGACAGTGGCGTTGTCGGCATTGACGTGCATAAAAACTCGAATATCTGATCGAGCACTCCGTTACTTTGTATTGGTTCGTTTGAACTTCATCGACACTAGAATGAGCAAGGTTTTCACTTCCTATATGTTAAACTAACATTTTTCCCCTGTTCTAAGAGCAGTAGGGAATAATGGGATGATGATGATGATCAGTTAATTTTTTCAGCTGTGGGCATGACCACCATTGCCTGCTGACCACGATTGCCCCATCTTCCCCTACCTTGGTTGACGGGATTTCATGTGTGACTATGAAAATTGCAGAAAAACCTCGAACAAACTCTTTTTCATTTAACTTTATTAAACAGAAGAAATTGAACAAAACAACAACAAATAATAATAGCTTGAACATTTGTTAATAATAAATTCAAGCCGTTTCGAAGTGGCTTCCTTTGGCGGCGATACACAGCTCCAGACGCTTCTTGAAATTTTCGGCAGTGGGCCGCAGCTCCTCGGGCGTTAATCGCTTCCATTCCCGGCGCAGAGATTGCTTCAGCGACTCCAAATTTTTGTGTTTTTTAGCACAAGACCTGTGCTCCAAAATCGACCACACGCTGTAGTTCATTGGGTCGAGATCCGGTGAGTAATGCGGCCATTCTGCAGATGAGATGAAACAAGGAAAATGGGTCTTACACCATTCTTGCGTCATTTTCGCTCTGTGAGCCGGAGCGGAGTCCTGTTGAAAGGTCCAATGCGTATCGCCGAAGTGCTGCTTGGCCCACGAAAGTATTACGGCTTCGAGGATGTCGAAGCGGTAGACTTCTTGATTGATTTTGACCCCTTGATCCACGAAAACTAAGGGAGTTCTACCACTGCCGCAAATTCCGCTCCAGGCCATGACGGATTGCGGATTTTGACGGTGTTCGACGATGGCCGATGTACCGGGAGCCTCTACGGACCAGACCCTGTCGTTTTGGTGGTTGTGGGATTGTTCTACGGTGAAAAGCTTCTCGTGTGTGAAGAGAATTCGCTCCCATTGCTGACCGGCGGCGTGACGAAGGAGTTGGCGGCACCTTTGAGGTCGTACGCGCTTGTTTTCCTCCGTGAGGAGTTGAACTTTTCGGAGCTTATATGGCTTGAGGTTGAGCTCCTTTTTGGCAATTTAACGGACTGATTCGCGGTTGATACCGGTCTCACAGGCTATTTTCCTCATGGAAACCCTCGGATTTCGATTGACTCGCTTCTTGACGATGTTGCGATTGCTAGGTGTATTGACAGTGCGTTTTCTACCACTTCCTGGACCACGACCATCATGGCCAAGCTCCATGAAACGACGAATTGCATCGGACACGGTTTATCGAGGCACATTGAGATAACGAACAATTTCGCATTGACGCCTACCCTAACGAAACAGCTCCAAAATCGCACTACGTTTGTTTGACATTCTAAAACTCTGTGGAATGAAATTATATCAAACTTAAAATATTACATATTAGTACAGAAAAGTGTAGAGAAACCAAGAGAATAAAAATCATTTGGCTGCGCTGAAATAGTTTTGTTCCAGACCACAGCAAAATTTCTCCGAAGGTTTTCTTGTTTTCTTGCACGAAGGCATTTTTCACAGAAAAGAAAGTGTAGCTATACATATCTAGGGTGTACCATGTTCGAATGTCTATTACACGATTTTAGAGAACTAGGCTTATTTGAAATCAGAAAATTCTCTATTTGGCTTGAATATTTTAGGAGCCTCAGAATTTCCGGAAATACCAACCGGAAATGGAAAAAAAAAATATTTCATTTATTTGTTTGTTACGGGCATATCTTCATCACCACGGACAGCCAGTCCTCGCTGAGGTCACTGGAATCAAACTCCCATCGATCTCAGCTGACCTGGAAGTGCCTTAACACCATAAAGCAACTGGCCAAGGGCAATAAAGTGGCTATGGGTGCCAGGGTATTATGGTTTTGAAAGAAATGAAAAAGCTGATGAGCCTGCGAAAAGTTCATAAAGGTTGACACCTGGCTGATCTGAGCCATCCTGAAGGCTTGAAAAAGGTCAATATAAGACCAACAATGGGAGCTAGACAACAGACTAACCCTCTGGGTCTGGAGAAACACTCCTGGACATACTCAGTCTAAGAAATTCGTGATGCTTTCACCGATCTCTACCAGTAGGCTCCTCAGGCTGTCACGAGCTGAGCTTCAGGTGATGGTTGGTCTGCTGACGGGGCACTAGCGGTACAAACATCATTTGTACCGTATGGGAAAGACAGCAGATGAGATTTGTGGTTCCTATGGATCAGAAGCAAAAACAGCTGAACACATGGTATGCAAGTGTCCAAAACTGGCTGGTCTAAGAACCATTCACATGGGGAAACCGATCCTGTATACCCAAGAGGTAACGGCAAAGGCTTCTGAGAATGTTATCGATCTCATCAACACCATTGACAACCTCCTTGGGTTTCAATGAATGAGTAGGGTAGAAAACGAAAGATTTATGTGGTCGCAGTTCCCGGAAGGCTTACCCAGCCATATCGACTAATAAATAAAAAAAAATTGAATTGTAGACATAATTTTGCGAATAAATGAAATTTTCAATGTACATATCTGTAAGATACTAGATCATTAAACTGAAGTTTCACTTTGTGACTATCAGTATTTTTCAAATCCTTGCTGGCCATTTACTCCAATAAAAGACCCATTATGAGTGACCCCCGCAACAAAAGAATCCCATAATGAGGTGAAGTTCATTTGAAATTAGAGACAGAAAACCGCTCACCATCGGCGTCAAATTCAGTAATTACCTCATTTCTTCTCCGCTTCAACAGCACATCTGAACTTAACAATGCTAATAACGTAATTGCAGAATATTCGGTACAAGAAAGGTACAAGAATTTGACACGAATAAATAGCCAATTGAGCCAATCAATCCCAAATCTCACAATTTAGAAAATGAGGTCCCTCTAATCGCCAGAAAGCAACTTTATTATGGTCAAATTGCTTCACACCAAACAACTTGATTAGCAGTGGAAGAAACATAAACCCATTGTACCCGTTTGATAGTTCGTAGCATTATGCAATAAAATCGATGGGATAACCGTAAAGGAGCACACCAAATCGTTGTCCAGGATGGCCATAAAAACGGCCAAAGATCAGACGATTCTTCAGGTCATAACAATTTTCTCCACATCGAATAATTTTGTCTCTATTGTGTAAACAGTCTTTAGCGCATCGCTCATTTTTGACGTGTGATTTATTGGTTGGATCCTCGGGCAGGAAAAGCATTTGTCTTGTGTATCTGAGCATAGAATTTGAGTGATTAGAATAATTGTTCTGTTCCCCGTACTTTCTCGCAGATTGTCAAGCTCCAAAATGAAGACGCGGCTATTCTAATAGACGAGTCCCTTCATGCTGGCCAACTGTTTAAAAATACCTGAAAATCACTTCCCTTTTTTTCGCACTGATTCAACTCTTACCTGAAAGCTTTAATCCCAATGAGTGTATCCTGAAAATATTAGATGTCACGAAGGTCTTCATCAAAAGCTATAAATTTTTGTTTTCTCATGTTTTCATTAATGGAAATCTATGACTTTCCAACCTAGAAAACCACTTGTTTATGTTTTTACTTGCTCCTAAGCTGTTTTCATTGACTTAGAAATTAGAATATCAATTCTAAATCAATGGCTGTTTCAGATATTCTTGAGGGATATGATCATCGTAATTCGAGGTACTGAGCTGTGACTTCATCTTTCTGTAAGATGGAAATTAGAAAAGGTGAAGTATCTGCACGAAAAGATTTTTATGTTTCAATCCTCATGATATATTTGAATTTCAGGCCAGTAGATGATTATATAACAATGTAAGCAAAGTACTAGTACTGGAAAAAACTGTTTTCAATTGCTCTTCAAGGGAAAGTAAAAACACGGCTGTTCGTTTTGATAAATTTCCTGAGAAAGATGCCTCAACACCGAATATCACTAATACCTTTGGCATATTGCATAAATTGGACTGGAGAAAAGCATGGATAAACAAACTATGGATGGGAACCTTGCTGCAAAGAATATATGTGTTTGTTCCCTTCACGTGGACGATTATGTCAAGTTAATTTCAGATTTATATCCAGATTGAAAAATCCATAAATAAATTGCTCCAGAGAGATTAGTTTTAGTATTAATAAAACTGAAACTGTTTGTGAAGTAGCCATTTTTAAGGGAGTTTCTCAATCAACTGCGAACAATATTTTTAGTGAATATATTATTACTAGCTGGCCCGGCGAACTTTGTACCGCCTGAATTATACTTAAAAGTTGTATAAACTTACCATTGCTTTTTTTCAAGCAGAAAAAAAATTAGTTCAAAATATACAAAATTTCAATAATTTTGTAATTCACATGGAAATAATTCTCTTTATTTAAGCGGTAACTAATTGTTGAACTTGAACATATAACTTTTTGTTTTTAATTGTTGTACAGTTCTCTTTTTGCAGTACCTCATGTGACTGTGAATTGCAGGAGTATAATCCATATTATACCTTTCCTCTTATATGAATCAAAATGTCAAGAATATGAACAAAAATTATTCCTCTAATGAACTATCGACTATTAACACAGCCCGTCGACCAGAATTAAAAAATCAGTCATTTGTTAATAGCCCAACCTGAAGTGGCAAAAACAAAACTTTTCTTATATTCTCAAAATCTAATCAGTGGTCACACCATTATTTTAGACATCTTAGCTATGCTGCTAAGCTGAAAATAATTGGTAAACATCTCAGTTGGTGGAGCAGCGCGATTCTCATTATTCCATGGATATGAGCTGTCAATCTCTCTTCAATTTGTTCAATTTAGTTGACGATATCAAGCTCGTTAGAAGACAAATCGAGATGTTAAAATGTCGATAGTACGATCGACACGGCGAAATTATCAACACTGTGAATTATGTTGAACTCATATTCAAATTTATTGATGGTCATTCGACCAGATCAGATTAGGCAACCCATGAAACATTATTGTATATCATAAGTGAAAGCCCGATGAGCAAACGTTTCAAAATTATTGACGCTTACAGTACTGTCTCTGTGCGAACAGAAACACGAATATAATATGCCAATTACTAATTATGGGCAATTTTGGATTCAGTTAATTCTGCAAATATATCTATTACCCAAACAGAAATTCGAAAGCATTTCAAAAATAAAGAAAAAGATGAAGATGGCCAACATCACGTTCGAAACTGATCGTCAAAATCAGATACTTGATCTTTCGGTAAAAATTCACTGTTCCACCAACTTGAGATAAGTTTACCCGCTTTTTGATCTGGCAATAGACTTTCATGTTACCATGAGTTCTATGCGAATCACATATCGCCATCTAACAGCAGTAATATCAACCTACGACTACGTTCAGTGACCTGTCTATTCACTGTACGACTACGCATCAACGGTAGCGACACCTAGTGGCCTTATTCAAAAGAAGGAAAAGCATTTCCTGCATAAGTAAAACTTTCATCAATTTTTTCGAAGTTTTATTGTATTTTATATTAACCAGACCGAAGACGATTCCATAAATGAAGTTTCATAACAAACAGTCCATCCGATCTCTAGTTATAAATGGTGTAACCAACATCTTTCTTTTATATATATATATATAGAATATAGATATTGTGTGAATTTAGCTGGTATTTTGAGATGTGGTATTCACTGGCCAAGTTCTGATGTTGATATGATGAATTTACCACTTTACATTTTAAGAATATACCTACTATGATTTCAAAGTGATACTTCATTATAATGATTTTCCAGTACAATGATCCTAATTTCTCATGCGGCGTCAGAACTTATTCACATCCAGATCATAGTCTATGGCAGTTGTAAATACTTTTGGGTTGTTATTCTGTAGTAAGTTTCTATGCAAATAAAGAACATTCAAAACAATCATTTATTTCCCTAATTTCCTTTGAATCATTGCGAAAAAAGGGAAGTGATTTTTAGGTATTTTTAAACAATTGGCCAGCATGAAGGGACTCGTCTATTGTCTGCAGATGATCACCTCAAATCAGATTCAAAATTTTGATTCTGAAAGATAAGTAAACGAGTATCATTCGAAAAATGAAAAAGAACTTGCATTGCTCCGTGTTATTAAACAATGAACGAAAAAGATCTTCTCACAGTAATTATACGGTACTGAGGCAAACCTGCGTAACAAATATTTCGCCAGATCAAGAGTGCGATTAAGAGATGTCTTAACAGTATTTTACCAACATTGTCATGGTACCGAGACCGCAATGAATCCAAAACTGTGACGACAATTTTTCCAAGTTCCGCTAGTTGAGTAGGCGCTGTCCAGTGCCGCCTATGATCACCGCCGTACCACTTCCGGTTAGCACTTGCTCGAGGCTGATATCGTGCATTATTTACAGTAGGTACCAATGCTTGACAGTCTTCTAATCTAATTCGCGTGTTATGACATATGGCAAGCAGTGCGGTACTTCCGACTACCCATGTGCAAGGACCGAGGAAGCTCGCTTCTTCATGGAGGTAATCGCGGAGAATCTAACTGTCCAGTATACTTTTCTTGGATCATTTCCCGATGATAGGAATAAGAAGCACATCCCATATTCTTTACTGGGAGTTTCGATAAGATCGCAAGATTTAAATTGCGCGCCATGTTTGACTGTCATAACGTCACATGATTATGACCTGACAGATCGAAAGTTGACAGATGGGAGTTAGTAAACTTTTTTCTTTTTTCTATTCTTTCGAATTCGACTCTGTTATAAGGATATAGCCATTTGAAAAAAAATTGGGCCAAAAAGATGCCTGATTCTCTGCAAAGACCTCAAAGTTCATATATTTCTCGATTGAAATTGAGTTAATACATTCAAGGAATACTCAAGTACAACCTTATTTGGATAACACTCTTAAAAACACGATATTTCTTAACAAAAACACTTAGGTTTTTCTATCTGCAATCAAAGAGCCATCATTCTTCCATCAAAATGAGGTCCTTTATCGATTATCCTAAAGATTAGATTGTAAACACCAATAACTTGTTCATATACTCCTCGACATCCCAAAATTATCTGGTAAAAAAGGATTGTTCTGTGTATCAAACGTCATCGTCTGAGAACGACGCATGCGTAAAGCGACAACCGGGGCGACTTGTAATCAAAATATGGAGGAATTCATTTAATAAACCGTGTAGTGTCGAGTTTATAAAATTCCAAAAGGATATTCTTAGATAGAAACATCGCCACAGATTATTTAGTGCTAACTATCATTTTATTTTTCATTGATTTCAATTTGATACGTGGTTTATATCTACATTCATCATTCACATATCTTAATTTTGTATTTCATTGACATTTATCTTCAATATGTGCTGGTAAGAATACATTTTTAATAGAAACTGTGCGTATTGAATGTATAATTTCGTGCTTGGTGTTGAATTTTATTTCCCACATTTGTGAGATTTTATTATTACATATCTCTACATCAAACGTTTTTTTATCATTTAAATTTTAGTCTCGACAAAGTTGATAAACATTCTGACAGCATTGTACACTTTTACACTTGTAGTGCGATGCCATATTCAGCGATTCGTTGCTTTTCAAAATCCAGGGAAGCATCCAGATTATTCTCGAGTCGTGATCATTATTTCACCCGATAACATTAGGAATAACTCGAAGAAAATGACGCGTTTTATTCAAAAGACATACGAGGATGTATTGATATCCAGTTAGCCTAGACCACTTCCATGCATAAACAAAATATTGCGATACCATATCAGCGAACAATAACTTATTTGAAGTGTAAGTGTAGACTTCGACGTCGAAAAAGTAAACCAGAGTTACGCAATAAATTAAAAAAAGATCGAGCCATCATCAAGTACCTGCATTTAAAAGGATTAAGAGGTAAGCAGATTTACGGTGATCACTGTACTTCGTATGCGTATGCTTCAAATGAGATAAATTTTCCATTGAAGATGATGACTGATCGGGAAGGCCAGTTTCTGTGTCAGTCCCCAGAATATCGATGCAGTTCATGACATGATTTTATCAGACCGTCGAATTGGGCTAAAACGAACATTTGAAGCACTGAAGATTTTATACGAACGCGTTCATCATATAGTTCACGTCAATTTGGACATGAGAAAAATTTTTTCAAAATGGATCCCCAAATGTTTGAAGGTTGACCAAAAGCGTACAAGGGTAGAAGCATCGCGTTCGATCTGTGCTCGATTTGAAAACGATGTAGACTTCTCGAACAGAATTGTTACTATGAAAGAGACTTGGGTACATTTATATGATCCAGAAACAAAGCAACAATCGATGGAATGGCGAAACTCTGGTTCTCCAAGAACTCAGAAGTTTAGTGTCCAAAAATCTGCTGGAAAAGTTCTTGCTTCAGTTTTTTAGGATTGCCATGAAGTAATCATGATTGATTTTTTGGATAAGGGTAGAACAATAACTGGAGATTACTATTCGACATTACTGAACACTCTAGAGAAAAAAAATATAGAGAAAAGACGCGGAAAGCTATCCAAAGGTATTTTGTTTTTACAGGACATCGCCCCAGTAGTCAGTACACAAATCTCATGTTGCCATGCAAAAAATTCGTGATTTATGGTTAGAAATACTAGAACACCCCCTTATTCACCAGATTTGGCTCCGTCTGACTATCATCCCTTTTCTCAACTGAAAAAAAGTTTAAAAGGTCGTAAATTTTCTTTCAACGAGGAGGTAATAAAAGCTGTGGAGGACTGGTTTGCGGAGCAAGAAGAAAAAATTTTTTTGAAAGGTCTAGAGACGTTGCAGGTTCGCTGTAATAAATGTATTCAATTAAGAGGAGAATATGTTGAGTAATAAAATATTTTGACATTGAAATTTTGTTTGGTTTTATAGTAGGCTAAGAATTTTTCAATATATCCTCTAATGTAATTGGTATATTTTCACCATGATTCGAAAATGAGCATCGTCCACCAAAGGGAAGACATCGAAACTGTTACACGTGGGTGAGAATCACGGTTCGTTGAAACGTTGTCTGATGTCAACAAGCGCGATATCGGAGAAGTTGGAGTTCACTTCGTGACACCTGATGAGTCCAATGGTCCATCGTGACACACGAACTTCTTACTATTTCCGACCTCTGTTCCACAATTATCGAAGGTTTTTATTGCCTTATGCAATGTATAAATGAAAGTAAATATTTCCAAATAGGACATGGGTATATTGATTGTTTCAATGCAAAAATTTCAGGAAAATATACTGCTCTACAAGAGTTAGGGATATCGTATTCAATCGTTTTTAATAGTATGTTATCTTCGAGAAAATCGCTGTAAAATCATTTAAAACTCAATAACAACTTGAATCGATCCAAAAGAAATCAGTATGAGACATTTCGTCAATCTGGTCGCCTTTTTTCTGAAGTTTGGTTCTTTGCATATGCTTCATGAATGTTCTTATTTTGAAATGGAGTCAGTTTATCAACGGCTTCGATTTGAAACGAGTTTTCTAAAATGCCAAGACGTAAATTAACAAACACTGAGGCTAATAGGGCTATCGGAATGCTTCAGGGTGGCCTAACTCAGGTTGTTGTAGCGGAACAGCGGAAGTGTGATATCTCGACTTTGGAATAGGTTCAGGGAGACAGGTTCCGTGAGACAGGTTCCGTGTTGGAAAGACCAAGGCTTGGTGAGCGACGAAAAACAACACCAGCTCAGGATCTTTCATCGCAGTTTCGGCGAGAAGAAACCCTACATATACGTGTAGAATGCAACGGAATACTCTTCAAAATGCAGATGGGATCCAAGTTTCCATCGAAACCATCAGACGACGTTTGAGAGAGGTGAATCTAGGTTCTAGACGTCCATTACCCAAGAGTTCCATTAACACGTGACCATAAGCGTCAAAGACTGGAATGGGCAAGGCAACATATGAATTGGAACGATCAATGGCGTAGTGTCCTTTTCACTGATGAATCCAGATATGGACGATTTTCAGATTCTCGAAGAATAAGGGTATGGACAATCCCACGCATACCCCGTAATCGTCGCTATGTCCAAGAAGTCCATCCATTCCGAGGGGGTAGAGTTATGGTATGGGCCGAGATATGTTTCAACGGGCGCACAGATCTACACATTCGTCCTGAGAATATGACCGCCTTACACTATAGGGAGCATGTCATTGACAATGTTGTGCCAAATTTTCACGCTGCTATTGGTGAAACTTTTCAATTTCTAGACGATAACGCTAGACCGCACCGTGCAGCCATAGTTGAGAATGCGTGCACTCACCAGATTTGAATTGAGAGAGCTTCTGCCCGTTTATGGAACCAAATTCCTCGAGAAATGTCCAACAACCTCGTGTGCAGCAAAGAAGATGTCAAGCTGTTATTGATGCCCGTGGAGGAGATTCATTGTATTGATAGTCTTAAAATGCTTGAATTCTCTGGGAATAAAATTTCGTTATTTTATTCGATTTTTCCACCCTGTATACGCTGCAGACCTACAGGCTAAAATTAATTTGCAACTTGAAATCACATTAATATGAATTTTCATCCCAAAAATAAAAATCGTATTTTAACTATATTTTTCTGTAATTCAAGTCAATATCCCTAACTCATGTGGAGCAGTTTATTTTATTATATACGGAATGATATTGCAAGTTCAATATCCAACTTTATTGAAACGAATCAATCACACAATTCCACCAAGACAAACTACTCCAATTTCTGAATATTTCCTTGAATTTAACCTTCACCAAAATTTTCAGCAGTGACCTTAACTTTCCGTTGATATCAAAGAACATGCAAACCACCACTAAGGACATTGCTGTATTCACGTCTCACAATATTCAGTTCTTACTCTCAACCTTGCTGAAACATTTTTTGCAAAATAATGTCCTTCGTCTAAAAATATTTGCTTCCATTGGATTTTTCAGTCGAGATCAAAGGGTGCCGACTACTGATTATGGCTACCGTCAAAATTATCAATCAATGTACCTATCAGCAAACCTTTTCGACGGCACCGATTCCAAATAGTTCGGCTGTGAGTGTCAAGGAGCTTTTCCGATATTTTACTTGTTTTTCCTTACTTTATACCGTCCGAGTGAGGGAAAGGCAGTGCCGAAATGGATGGTAAAAGTACGTGACAGAATAAATATAGGGAGGATCAAGAAGTAACCCTCGGACAAAGTTTGCGAACGTTTAGGTGGCCAACGATTGAATACACTCAGATAATTGGTGAGTTTTGGGCAGCTACTGTTATTCCTTTATGGACGTTACGCACTGAGATGGGTCTTAAAATTAGTCCTCGGTCCAGAAAAAGGAATGTTGAGGAGTATATAAAATTTACTTCGATACTCAATAGCGAAGTATCGAATAAAATGGTCTTTTCTCTCCAATCTATTGACAAGAATCGAAATTTGAATATAAGTCTTTTTTTTCCTAAGTTCTTCGAAATACGAGGATGTATTGATATCTAGTTAGCCTAGACCAGTTCCATGCATAAACAAAATATTGCGATACCATATCAACGAACAATAACTTATAAGAAGTGTCAGTGTAGAGTTCGACGTCAAAAAAGTAAACCAGAGTTACGCAATAAATTGAAAAAAAAAAGATGTCCACTGTAACCTTCCAAGTTTGTAAATCCTAAGAACATTATGAAAAAGAGAAAAGGGGCAACCCGGCTCTGAAGAGCTGAGGGTAGAATTACGTTAAAGGGGGTTTTATACTTATATTTTTGGCTTGTGATGTGATCATCTAGATTGGTAGAACTCTATGTTATGTCGTAGTAATTCAGATTCGTAATAACTCAGATTAGTGAAATATAGGATGGGAAATAATGAGGTAAAATAGATAAATAATACACAAGATTGGACATAAAGATGGAACAAGAGCCTTTATTCGTCCAGCACCATAGTTCAATTCAAGGAACCATAGCCATATGAAGGAATAAAACCGAACCAAATCCAATTCCTCATTGGATTTGAAAGCAAAAACCCTTTTAGCATTACAGATGATACGTTTACAATCCATAGAACAATTATTAATAGGACGAGCACTGGTGATATGTACAATCTGGAGCTTCCTATACTTCGGTAAGGTTATTACTGGCACAATTGTGATAAAAAGCAGAATCCAATACCTCCAAAGGTTGTAGGCATATAGAGTGTGTCACCTGATTATTAATGAGATTCATAAGCAGTACCCTTGTAGTTCCTAGTGTCAGAATCCTTCCTTTCAAGTGTTATGTGTGAGATCCTAGCAGTCGCGTTGGTTTGGAAGTGACGATAAACTACTTATATTTCCTGTTAAGTGATGAACGGTGGAACCAGATCGAAGCAATCCTTCACTTGCCTGGCTCGCCATGGCCCGAAGACGAGGCTATGTTTACTGAGGACGTTCGTTAGAGAACTCTCAGAGGAATTCTCACTGCCACTGTTGTGGGGGATGTTTTCCTTGGCACAGACGATATAAACAGTTTACCCTAGGCCTCCAAACCATTGATTATTGTACGCAAAATATTATACTAAAAGCAACTCCAAATGCCTATACCATAGTGTCGAGTGAATAGTTAAATGTGCAGTAGACCTTACGAACAGTATAAGAATATTCCAAATGGGTTGGTAGCAGAACAGAGTTCCACAATATTCAATAGAAATGCAATAATAAAATAGAACAAGCTTACATGAGATTGAATCCTGTGAAATGACACAGAGTTATTTAAATACATACCAGATAACAAAGAACTAAAGAAGCGTCCTTAAAATATACTAAAATGGCGGATTCCTAGAAGAGGAATTCCATTTCAAAGGAACACTATTGTGAACCAGAATGAAAGATTCCTAGAAGAGGAATTCCATTTCAAAGGAACACTATTGTGAACCAGAATGAAAGTAAAACGAATAGCAGCAGTCGAGTGAAAGTGAAGTAAAAGAGAGCCTTCCAGAGTTCCATTCGTTGTTGTTTCGGAGGTTAGTTTTTCTTCCACAGAATCGTATCTCTTCGATGGTCACAGAAGAACGAGTTTACTTCTTGGTGGAACTTTGATATGATTAAAATCTCCTATTTATAAAGATGCGAATTGCCTAAAGTATTGATTGAAGTCGTACTAATATTCATCATTCATAGAATTATAAAATAATATCAAATAAGTTCATTCAACGTAGTTCCACGTTTCGACAATAGACGTTGCAAAGTTGGAAGCCATGGAGTTTTATTTTATTGCGGGGTAGGAAATTCAGATATGTTACACCACCGAAATTGTAAAAATCTAAAAATTGGAGTATCGAGCCATCAGCAAGTACCTGTATTTAAAAGGGATAAGAGGTAAGCACATATACGAAGATATGCTTGATACCCTCGGTGATCAAGGTCCTTCGTATGCGACCGTGAAAAATTGGACTGCAAGCTTCAAAACAGGTAAGTTTTCCCTTGAAGATGATGACCGATCAGGAAGACCAGTTTCTGTGTCAGTCCCCGAAAATATCGATGCAGTTCATGACATGATTTTATCAGACCGCCGAATTGGGCTAAAACGTATATCTGAAGCACTGAAGATTTCATACGAACGCGTTCATCATAATCATATAGTTCGTGTCAATTTGGACATGAGAAAATTTCTGCAAAATGGATCCCCAAATGTTTGAATGTTGACCAAAAGCGTGCAAGGGTAGAAGCATCGCGTTCGATCTGTGCTCGATTTGAATACGATGTAGACTTCTTAAACTGAATTGTTACTATAGATGAGACTTGGGTACATTTCTACGATCCAGAAACAAAGCAACAATCGATGGTATGGTGACACTCTGGTTCTCTAAGACCTAAGAAGTTTCGTGTCCAAAAATCTGCTGGAAAAGTTCTTGCTTCAGTTTTTTGGAATTGCCATTGAGTAATCATGATTGATTTTTAGGATAAGGGTAGAACAATAACTGGAGATTACTTTTCAATAAATGTTTTCAGGAATTTGGACAACTTTATTTATTTGAATCGTTTTTAATACATTGCCAACGTTTCGAACCGTTCGTGGTTCTTTTTCAAGGCTAAAATAGAAAACAGTAATATAGACGATGTGCGGATGTGCACAGTTATTGGGAGGGATTTGTCACTCACCTCGTATTCAATCTTTTACGAAGTATTCCGGTGAACTATGTTATCATATTATCAGTGAGAAACAAATCTATCTCCCAGCCTGTTCCATGAACTCATATGCGCACCATAGCAACAATTATTAAAACAAATTCAAAATATTTCATTTTAGTTGAACCACGAACGGTTCGAAACGTTGGCAATGTATTAAAAACGATTCAAATAAATAAAGTTGTCCAAATTCCTGAAAACATTTATTGAATATATAACCATGGACGTTAACAATCAACACAACTGGAGATTACTATTCGACATTACTGAGCACTCTACGGAAAAAAAATTAAAGAGAAAAGACGCGGAAAGTTATCCAAAGGTATTTTGTTTTTACAGAACAACGCCCCATTACACAAATCTCATGTTGCCATGCAAAAAACTCGTGATTTAGGGTTAGAATTACTAGAACACCACCCTTATTCACCATGTTTGGCTACGTCCGACTCTCATCTCTTTCCTCAACTGAAAAAAAGTTTAAAAGGTCGTAAATTTTCTTCCAACGAGGATGTTATAAAAGCTGTGGAGGTCTGGTTTGCGGAGCAAGGAGAAACATTTTTTTTGAAAGGTCTAGAGGCGTTGCAGGTTCGCTGTAATAAATGTATTCAATGAAGAGGAGAATATGTTGAGTAATAAAATATTTTGACATTGAAATTTTGTTTGGTTCTATAGTAGGCTAAGAATTGTTCAATGTATATCCTCGTAATTCGGAGGGCGTTAAGAGAATTCTAAGAAGGAAATTGCAGGCTAGTTGAAAATGAGTAAATTTTGGGTGTTTTTTTAAGAGCTGAAGGAATTTTTTTCAAAAAATCACATAAAATTCAGAAAAATGCATGAAATCTTCATTCGAATCGATAGTACGGTCCATTTTCTTCAATATTTGAAGATCATTCCATGCAAATGTTGACCGCGGCTGCGCCTCAAATGGTCCATCCTCTTAGTCCAACTTTGGCATACTTTTTCCAACATTTCGGCCGGTATCTCACGAATAAATACTTCAATGTCGTCTTCCAATACGTCAATCAAAGCGAGCTTGTCGTATAGACAGGAGCCTCAAAATAGCCCCACAAAAATAGTCTACAGGCGTTAAATTGCACGATCTAGGCGGCCAATTGACCGATCCCAAACGTGAAACAAACTGTTCACCGAACTTGCCTCTCAATTAGATCATTGTTTCTCGTGCAGTGTGGCATATGAACCGTCTTGTTGCAACCACATGTCATGTAAGTAAAGCTCTTCCATTTGGGACAAAAAAGTTGGATATTATCTCACGATAGCGCTCACCATTCACAGTTACGTTACGATTTGCTTCATCTTCGAAGAACTACGGTCCAATGATGACAAGAGCCCATAATCCACACCAAACTATTCCTCAATGCCTCTTTTTTTCGAAGATGAACACAATTTTTCGATAAGAAAATGGATCTTCCGCCAGCTTTTCAAGTGCCCATACACCAAAAATTATGCAATGTGGTAGGACTTTCGGCTTCAATTCTTGCACAACAGTCGTATGTAGACCTTCTCGTCCTTCTGTGTGTGTTTTGAGTTCTTCTTGCGTTGTGTTGCTAGATAAACTAGTACCGATATCTGTTATCAAAGTAACATGAACCTATTTTCACTCCTGATATATCATCGAATACACTAATTGAGAAAATGACGTCTGCACTATCCAACTCAGTTCAATCGAGACATCTGGTTCTTTATTTATTGGGGCGTTTTTTGGCCAATCGACGTTGATATCTGGTCGAAAAGGATCCAAACCGATGGGAAAACTGGTTTGATGTCACTCTCGTTGCTGAAGAGATTGAAAACAGATTTTTGTATTCGTTTATACCCTCACACGTTATGAAGTATATAAAGTCATTTCCTACAAAAGATTTCCAGGTGTTAAGCAAAATTTCCATAGCTGCATCTACAAATGAGATAAAGAGAGATCAGCCAAACAAAATGCTGTAAAAGTGAAACTACACCACACTAGTAAACAATCGAGAACCTGCAATTATGCAGACTATTTTCTCTTAAAGTACGATCATGAGACCACGATATAGTCCAAGATAAGCATCTAGCACGGTAGCTGTTCATGGACCAGTCGTGAAATTTCAAGATTCCTCTTGCGATGCAGCGATGACATGATGAATCACAATCATCTCTTCACGAAAATCTCTTCACGGAGAGTGATAGTCGGCTTCGATAGATCTGATAAGTTTCCTCGCAATCGAGAAGAGATTGAGGTGGCTATTCTCAGTCGAGGAATGTTGATTTCAATGAGTTCGATACTGAGATAATTCTCGATCTGACATCAACAACACCCTGGGTTTTCTTGACCGAAATTCAAAAGAATTTCCGATATTTTCGATGAAGTGCTTGGGAACTCTTCAATGGTGGTGAAATCTCCAGTTTCTCCAACAAAACTGCTGTCAGTCAGCTCCAATTCTACCGCTAACCGTCACACATATTTTATACACAGTACCATTCTTTATTCTACCGCATCTCTCCAGAATCCTAAACACATGTGAGGGTATCCAATTAACAACTGTCAGAATGAGTGATTTCTGAAATGGAAATAATTCATGAAATTTCATTCTCCATGTTAAACTCTTGTTTAATTAGTATGCCCTGGGAACTTGAACATTAGTTACACATTAAAAAATCGAACAATAAGAAGTTGTGGTCAATGTAACAACCGCAACATTCTCATAGTTAGCTGCAGGAAGTCGAGGACCAACGCTTCTGTTCTCATGAGCGACAATGGACAGGAACAGCATCTTGAACATTAAGAGAAGACATTAATTATGCTTTGTTTGATGGGAACAAGGCGAATGTGTTGATTTTGTGGGTCGAATTCGAGTATTGGCTAGACAGGTGAATTAAAACTTATTGAAAATCCTTTATTTCGTCCCACCCTTGCAGGATATAGTCGCGTGTGCATCTCTGCCGATTATTATTAGTAATTATACATAAAAGGCTCAATGGTCGAAGGCTTGGCTCGATCCTCCACCTTCGCCTTTCCTGCGTTCGATTATGTACACTCAAGTGGGCGTACCAACAATGGTCAGTTCTCTTAATTTGAATAAGACAACAATACGACGTGGTACTGATTTACGAAGAGCTAACATCTTTTATTAACGTTGTTAAACTCTTGAATCGCGATTTGAATGTGATTTATTTGTCTTACGGGATGAATAGTAATATGGGTATGAAATTGTAATCTGTGGATCTTTCTGACGTTTGTGACGAGGAGCTTATTCATTCAAATCTGTTTGAAAGTGATATACAGTTGGAATGAAGTATGAAACCTAATGAATATCTTTAAAATGTAAAGGGAGATATTCATGAAACTTCACAGGCAAGGATAATGATGCATATCGCATCTGATGCGAAATTTCTAGTAAATACTATTCTTCCAGTTTCATCAAAAAATAACCCTTACTTTTATTATATTGAGAATAATAATATAGCTTATAGTTGTCTTTAAGACGGTTGTGACCATGGTGAATTTAAAACATCTGCTTATAAGATATTTCGGGGTTCTGGGGAAAGAATTATGACTTTTTAATTAAACCCAAAATCGAGCAAAACTATTTGATATTGTTGCTAAATATCGCTATTCAGTCAGAATCAATTAAAATAGAGAATTCGATGTATTCACAACCATACGAGGATGTATTGATATCTAGTTAGCCTAGACCAGTTCCATGCATAAACAACATATTGCGATACCATATAAACGAACAATAACTTATTAGAAGTGTCAGTGTAGAGTTAGACGTCAAAAAAGTTAACCAGAGTTACGCAATAAATGAAGAAAAAAGATGTCCACCGAAATTGTAAAAATCGAAAAATTGGAGTATCGAACCATCATCAAGTACCTGTATTTAAAAGGGTTAAGAGGTTAACAGATTGACGAAGATATGCTTAATACCCTTGGTGATCTATGTCCTTCGTATGCGACCGTGAAAAACTGGACTGCAAGCTTCAAAAGAGGTAAATTTTCCTTTGAAGATGATGACCGATCGGGTAGGCCAGTTTCTGTGTCAGTCCCCGAAAATATCGATGCAGTTCATGACATGATTTTATCAGACCGTCGAATTGGGCTAAAACGGATATCTAAAGCACTGGAGATTTCATACGAACGCGTTTATCATGTAGTTCACGTCAATTTGGACATGAGAAAAATTTCTGCAAAATGGATCCCCAAATGTTTGAATGTTGACCAAAAGCGTGCAAGGGTAGAAGCATCGCGTTCGATCTGTGCTCGATTTGAAAACGATGTAGACTTCTTAAACCGAATTGTTACTATGGATGAGAGAACGATCCAGAAACAAAGCAACAATCGATGGAATGGCGACACTCTGGTTCCCCAAGACCTAAGAAGTTTCGTGTCCAGAAATCTGCTGGAAAAGTTCTTGCTTCAGTTTTTTGGGATTGCCATGGAGTAATCATGATTGATTTTCTGGATAAGGGTAGAACAATAACTGGAGATTACTTTTCAACATTAGTGACCACCCTACGAAAAAAAATTGAAGAGAAAAGACGCGGAAAGATATCCAAAGGTATTTTGTTTTTACAGGACCACGCCCCAGTACACAAATCTCATGGCAACAAAAAATTCGTGATTTAGGGTTAGAATTACTAGAACCCCTTTTCACCAGATTTGGCTCCGTCCGACTATCATCCCTTTCATCAACTGAAAAAAAATTGTTTAAGGGTCGTGAATTTTCTTCCAACGAGGAGGTAATAAAAGCTGTGGAGGACTGGTTTGCAGAGCAAGAAGAAACATTTTTTGAAGGTCTAGAGACGTTGCAGGTTTTCTGTAATTAATGTATTCAATTAAGAGGAGAATATGTTGAGTAATAAAATATTTTGACATTGAAATTTTGTTTGGTTCCATAGTAGGCTAAGAATTTTTCAATATATCCTCGTACAACCATACCAAAAACTTGTCCAGTTTTTTTTTCCAAATAGATATATGTGTTCAACAAAGCCGAATTTGGTATCCAGAACTGAAAAAAGACTCAACCTGTATATGAGAGGGTTGCCTATTGCTTAGGGAATGATCGTACCCCCAAGAATTTTCAATCAAATGATGCTCCCCTCCAAATAAAAATTAATTTTGGTGCTTCCCAGAAAAACACGTATACGGAAATATCCGATTGAACAGTTTCATGTGCGTCACCCTGTATAAGCTGCATAAACTAAATTTTGACATCCTCTGATATTTAAATCTCAAATGAGGCGATACATTAGGGAGAAGCTTCAATATGTCAAAAATTATGTATAACATTTGGGTATTCCTGTTCACCATAAGATCCCCCCGGTAGATACTCACACACCTGGAGCTTTGACTCGTCCTACCCATCGGCGACGACAGGAAGAGGAAGTCACTTTGACAAGACGCTCAATAAATTAGCCGACATCTAATTCAATATGACAGGTGAATATTGAAATATTTACACTGTCGACATCCCGCACAATAATACAATCGATGCTAAATCTAAATTGAGATTGCAACTTGTCAAATTGCTTTCTTAGCATTTTCTCGCTGATACTCGATTCAACAATATACGCCGCTTTCTCTGGGATGATATATCGGATCTTCGGCGCTCTTTGATCTGCCAATAGCTTTTTCGAAAAAATATTTCCCCTCCTTCTGTAGAATGCGAATTGAGATATTGGTAGGTACGTAAAATTAGGTTTTTTATTACCTAATGAGGGCGGCGAAGGCAATTATACAGGCTGATAGGTTAACATGCCGCAAAATTCAAGAGATTATTCATTGGACTATTCTAAGAATATTTTATCCTTCGATTTTTGTTGAAAAGGCGATTTATTGCGAAAATAAGGTTAAGAAATGTTACACGTAATTTCAAGTAATATAGTGTTATTTGTTGAAATTTTGTTTCCTCCTATATCTTTGCAACAAAGAACATTTTCAAAAATAATCAAAGGCCAAAATATCCTTGAAATAATCAAAGGAATAGCCTGGTCAATCGGAAAATATTAATAATCCGATTAAACAATCAAAATAAATATGGCACAATGTAAACCTTTCATTAAAACCTTTCCTGTCTTATCCTTCTAGTTGGTAGAATTTTCATCAAATGAACATTCGTTCAATTAAACACCATATAATTTTCCGCCTTCTATCCTCGTAAAAAAAAAAATGCATCATCCAACAATTTTAACTGTACCTATCCGAAATATAAAAAGAGTAGCTGATGAGTGAAGAACGAATGACCATGTAACACTAAAGAGTCACCATAAGATATTTATTCAATTATTTCAGCTAACTCTGCTTTGAATTCACCGTAAAAATTGTGTGACAATTATTCTTACAACTTGAGCATGTCGTTTTTTACCTACAGTTCATGGGTCAAGAAAAAACCGCAGGTAAAATAGATTTAAACAATAACTGCGGCATCTATCCTAAAACAAACATGAGGAATATATTTCATCAATGCATAATTGAACATAATCTTTTAACGTGCATTCAATCAAATAGGTGAATTAGCATATTGCTATCGAAAGTACAACGTGAATGGAATCTAATTAAAGATTAGAACTGTCAGTCTCGTGAATTCACAAAAAGGTTGTAAAGTTATAATATATCTGAGTTCATGTCTGTAGTATCGAGTATGCATCTAGAAATTTTATAGGATTTTGCATTTTCATAATAATATAGGACATAGGATATAGGATAATGTGATTTTACAGGGAATTAATACGTTTACCTACTCCCATAGAATAATATATCCATTATTCAACTGATTTTGATCTGTAATAGTCTCTATAAACCAATAGTGTGAGGTAATAATAACTCACGCCTATAACTCACTCTGATACAAATAGGAAAAATGTAGCTTACGAAATGAATAAACAAGTCTGGTCAATGAGGATTTTAGACATCTAGGTAACGTTCTCGCCATCCATTTCTACATTTTTTTTTAGGTCTGAATATCCAAAAATTGCATTTGGAAAACGTGAATTTTTGACGTTTTCTACGGGATTCGATATCGATTCGATTTACGACCACAGAAATCGCTTTTGACAACTGTTGTCAATTTTGAAAGTGCAGATTAATTCGAATTTCACTGAAGAAGTCGAAGATAAAGTATAGTGTCCAATTCGCGGTAATGGTCATAACACACTTGATGAATTACACCCCTCGCCTGACGGCTCGGGCTGATGCAAAATTCATCTGCGGGTGTTATGACTTACATTACCGCTCATTAAACAATATACTATTATACTATGTGAAACTGATTTCAACTGAATTCAAGTATGTTCACCATAAATTTCACACTAAAATGCACAATATACACTGCGCAAAACAATTAACGCACATTATGGAAATCTCAAATTTATTCTAAAACTGAAGGTGTTCTCAATAATAATTATTTTATCAGAATTATGCATGCATATGTTATCCACTTTCAACGTTTTTCTTCAATACAGATGTTTTCTCCCAGCAGGAATAAAAAAAAGACGATATTATCAGATTTTGAATGTATTGGCTCCATTCTAAAATCAGTTGTTCTCGATCAATTCTAGTGATCAATAGTTTTTCTTTCGTTTGATTTTCTACACTCGATCACTATGCAACGCGAAACACGCAATTTGACCCAAGAGGAATGTGCCCAAAGGTAGTTTTGCGAGAAGAAGGGAGACAGGTATGAATCATGAATGTCCGAAGACCAGGACAGGGTAGACCACGGGTAACAACTGCCATTCAAGAACGTTACTTGAGAGTTTCTTCGTTGAGACAACGGTTTGCAACCGCTCGCCTCCTTCAAAATCAGCTTGAGCAAACTCATGAGGTGCAAATTAGCACTTAGACAATAAGAAATCGCCTCAGAGAATATGATTTAAGGCCTCGTGTCGCGGCAAGAGGCCCAGTTCTTACCCCAGCCTCTTCACAGATGAGTCTAGATTCTGCCTCTACCATTGTGATCGACGTTTCCCATACAAGTGTGTCCAGAATGTTGCAGCGATTCAGGGAGACAGGTATGAATGTCCGAAGACCAGGACAGGGTAGACCACGGGTAACAACTGCCATTCAAGAACGTTACTTGAGAGTTTCTTCGTTGAGACATCGGTTTGCAACCGCTCGCCTTCTTCCAAATCAGCTTAAGCAAACTCATGAGGTGCAAATTACCACTCAGACAATAAGAAATCGCCTCAGAGAATATGATTTAAGGCCTTGAGTCGCGGCAAGAGGCCCAGCTCTTACCCCAGCCCATCGAAGGGCGCGTTTGGATTTTGCGAGAGAGCATATCCATTGGGAAGAGGCCGATTGGGAAAGAGTTCTCTTCACAGATGAGTCTAGATTCTGCCTCTACCATTGTGATCGACGTACCCTTGTATACAGACGTCCACATGAAAGATATGCTCAGTGCAATTTCCTGAATACTACTGGTTTCGGAGGAGGATCGATTATGGTATGGGGTGGAATATCTTTAACTGCTCGCACAGACCTAGTGGTCGTTGATAATGGAGCTATGAATGCTGATAAGTATATTAGGAACATTCTTGAAGAGCATGTAATACCATTTGCCCCATACATTGGTGAAAATTTCATTTTTATGGACGATAATGCCAGACCCTATCGTGCGCGCATCGTTCAGGAGTACCTTGAAGAGGTTGAAGTCTCTCGAAGGTAATGGCCAGCAAGAAGTCCAGATCTCAATCCGATTGAGCAGGTTTGGGACAACCTCAACAGAAGGCTGAGAAGTTCAGAAAATCATCCAGCTACTCTTCATGACTTAGGAGTCCAACTCGGAGAAATCTGGGAAGGATTAGATCAGAACATTTTTAGATCACTCATTTTGAGTATGAACCGTCGTTGCCGAGCTGTAATTAACGCAAGGGGTGGAAATACCAAGTATTAAATCACTTATCAGCATTTCAGTATTTTGAAAATTGTTCATTTCTCTTCTTTCACATAAGATTCGGTGAAATCCTGAATTTTTCTTTCATTTAATGTGTCTTGTTTCGTTCAAAACCTTCCCGAGAGAACTTAAAAAATAAGTCAAAGTAGAGTTAACTTTCATTAAAATTGAGATTTTCAGAATGTGCGTTAATTTTTTTGCGCAGTGTATAATTTATTTCACGATGTTTTTCCAAGCTTTGCTTGTTAAATTCACGAAAAATCATGTGATTTAGTAATAAGAGTTTTCTTTCATTTTACATCGTAATGCATCCCGCAACATTCATGGCAAAATTCCAAGGATTATCTTAGGACTTAGGCCATATTCTTAACAAGAAGAAGTTCTTTTTTCCTTTCTTGTTTCTGTATTTGCTTTTTATTTTCAATAGTAATTTATACTTTTTTTGCCTAGCTATGTGCATTTGTATTTATTTTTAATTTTCTTTGAGTTTATGAAATTTTTCCAAACTCTTGCCAAATAAATATTAATAATATAAAATTAATGGTTTTCACTTATTCGTTCTTTCAGTGTAGGGTATATCTTCCTAAAGGATAACCCCATCTAAACAACAGAAATTCGAATTCTATAATTCATTAACACAAAACAAACCGATTCTTCATCCAAATCTACCTACGGTCGACCCTCACCCGTTCAATTGAAAGTTCCGATTGAATGGCCTAAAAAGCTATTTACATAAGCAAAAAGTGTCCCCCCAAACTTTTTATATTCATCTCACTCTTTGTGCCCGTATAGTTTGCCTAATAAAGAACTTCGACTGTGACCAGGTGCTATAAAAAACCCTTTTTTTATATGCGGGGCATTTTAAATGATTTACTTTTGTCTCGGCCTCTGTGGCATGTGCTGGGCATGCTGAGGGATTACCATCGCCGCCTGTGGACCGATAAGGGTATCTAATGGACGAAGTCAGGCTTTGTTTGATCAATTATAGAAACGGTAGAGTGTAAAAGCTGGGTAAACGGTACATATCTGTAAAAAATGAAATGTGTCTGATTAATGAGGGAACAAAAGCTTTTTTTTCGATATTTTGGGGGTATGACGCATTTTTTGTGAGCACGTGGTGGAAATCGATCTGATGTGAATACGCATAAAGTTTACTGTATCAAATGATACAGGAATATGAGAATTTAAAGCTTGGAGGTAATTTTATTTTCAATTCTAGAGTATTCCGGGTTTTCTAGCCTAGGACCAATAGATTTGAAGTTGAATCCGGTCGTGAAAGCCTTACTTCAAGGATATATTAGCCTTCATTGAAAAATCAATTGTTTCCAAGAAGAGGTGTTATTTTGACATTCAAAGCAAAATGCCATTTTTTAAGATGAATGAACGAATATTTATTTCATTATAAAGAGGAAGGTATGCCGTTAATAATGAAAAATAACATTATCCAAATGACCACCACGACCACGATTACAAGACTATATTATCTCCATGAAATTTTACATAACCAAATCGCAAAGTGACTGCCCTATATCCTCGCGAATTCCATCTTTGAGGTCTTGAATCGACGCTGTGCTCCTGGCGTAGACCTTCTTTTTCACATGGCCCCAAAGCAAGAAGTCGCAAGGTGTTGAATCACAAGATCTCGGTCTCGGTGGCCAATTGTGATCACCTCTTCGGGAGATAACATGGTCCGAAAACTTTTTCCGTAAAAGATCAATGGTTTCGTTGCTTGTGTGGCACGTAGCGCCGTCTTGTTTAAAGTTAACCTTGTCCAATTCAATCCCATCAAATTCAGGCCATGAAATAGTATATAACATTACTAGCAAGGTAAGAGGGTTTTTACTGGCGAATGGAGGATATAAATGACGAGCCGTAGGCGAGTCAGTTACCTCCTTGAGCCAGTAAAACCCGTTACCTTGCGTGTATTGTTTTATATTTTATTTGTTTCTCATTTGTAAAAAGGTTAGATAATTTCCAAAAAAATCTCAATAATTTTTCGCAAATGTCGTAAGCTATGGAAGCGTAGCCATGAACATGTCTGTTTATTTTTCTTTACATTTCTTTTGGCGAAAGCGAAAATGAATGTACCAAAATAAATTATTGAGGCAGCCAGCAGTGTAGCTTCAAGTTTATTACCTGCAAAATCAATCAGCTTCAAGGTACGAGTGAAAATACGACGACTTTAAAAAGTGGCAAAACAAAAATAGTGTGATTGGGGTAACTGAAGATGTTTTGTTGGTCTACTTGAATCAAGTATCAGCTAGATTCAGCCCTAATACTTTATGGGCAAAATGGTTTATGCTGAAAAGCTGCTTGGAAATGAAAGAAAAAGCCCCTGTTCGCAGGTTTGTTTCCCTTAAAAAATTTATTGAAAAATATGACGTTTAGTTGTCATTTGCAGATTTCAAAAGGTAATAGCGTTTCTGAAACGAAAAAATGAGCGTTATACGCCAAAAAAGGCCAAGGTATTGAGTAAAGAAGAGGCTGAACAATTTCTTTTACATGATCCTGATGACCAGTGGTTGCTGGCGAAAATTGTAACAATATTTGGGATTTTTGGATGTTGTCGATGTGACGAAATTCTCTCCTTAAACATGAATGATGTAGAAGATATGGGAAAATACGTTATTGTGACATTGCGGCAAACAAAAAAATTAACAACAAGAAGATTCACCATAACCGATGATGGCTGCAGCTTCAAGCCCTGCATGTTATACAGAAAATATGTAAATCTTCGGCCTCCTGGAACAGAAAGCCTAAGATTTTTTTTGGCATACCGACATGGAAAGTGCATTTCCCTTAATGCTAGCCAGCACACTATTGGTGGTGTCCCAAAGCAAATAGCGAAATATTTAGGTTTAAAAGACCCAGAGTTATACACCGGCCACTCTTTTCGCAGAACTGGAGCCACTATGGTTGCGGATTCGGGTGGAGATATTTTAGCACTAAAGCGAGCAGGAGGGTGGAAGAGCACCGAAATTGCGATGAGTTATGTCGATGATTCGGTCAACAAAAAAATCGAAATGTCTAGCAAATTATTTGATAGTAAGGAGAGTACAAATGTTCTGCAGTCCTCGAGTTCAGCAGTTTCTGAGTCAACAGATGGTTCATTATCATCAGTATAAACTCTTTCATCATAAAAAATCTGTGTTACTGGAAATAACAATTGTACCATTATTTTCAACATATATGACGATAAAAAAAAAAATTTCTTATGTAAATAATACTACTAACTTGAAAAAATTTTGCAAGTTAACTGTCAGTTTTACAAGTTAGTGGCTTGATAAAATAAACTTTCTTGATTAATATTGTGTTTTTGGAAACTGACATTTACAAATGAGAAACAAATAAAATCATTAATCATCTCTCGATAGCGCAATCTATTCACCATTCATGTTGCTCCAGCCTCATTTTTGAAAAACTAAGATCCAATGACCCCACCGGACCACAAAACGCACCAAACAGTCATACGTTGAGGATAGAGAGGCTTGTCAACAATAACTCTTGGGTTTTCCGAGCCCCTGATGCGACAATTTTGCTTGTTGACGAAGCCACCGAGGTGGAAATGGACCTCTAGATGAATTTTCGATGGAATTGCGGATCATTTTCATGCGTTTCGAGGACCCAACCAGCAAAGACACGATCTCTTTATTTCACGAGTAAGTACCCTAATTTACGACGTAGAGACTTGATTTTTTTTTTAATCGAAGTTGAAGAACGTCCCGAGAGCAAATAGTTTTCTTTTTTTCGATTTAATTAGTTTTTCAATTAAAAAAAACAGGGAATCGTTAGATCTGGGGTTATTAAATATGTTTTTCGTTTTTCATGAGTACAAGCTATATTTTTGAAATAATCATCATGAAAATTCTTGAAGTTTATAGAAGATTAAATTGCCGAGGGCAAATAGTTGCGAAAAACATATTCAATAACCCCAGATCTTACGATTACCCTGGTTTTTTCAATTGAAAAACTAATTGAATCGAAAAAAAGAAAACTATTTGCCCTCGGGACGTTCTTCAATTTCAATTTAAAAAAAAATCAAGTCTCTACGTCGTGAATTAGGGTACTTACTCGTGAAATAAATAGACCACTTTTGAATGGAGATTTACCACGATTCAAAATGCGATACTGCCCCTTAAGAACCAAATCTGTATGCAAAAGACGATGTAATGACTTTGTGGGAATGCCTTATTCCAAAGAACAACGAGGAATAGACAAACCTGGGATTTCTTCCAACAATCTCGGCTACAGCAGCGATATTCTCAGCTTTCCTTGGGCGCCGTGCTCTGGTTTTATTCTTCACATCCTTATTTTGTCCCAACAGCTCAAATTTTTCCACCAGTTTTTGTATTGCGGTTCGACAAGGTGCTTCACGACGACCCAAAAATGTTCGAGTTTTACGAACCGTTCCTGCCAAATTTTCATCATTTTTCTAGTGAATTATAATAATTTTAATGCGTGGGTCGTTTCATTTTTATCAATGGCGTAGTTTCCACTTGTTAAATGTCAAAAAATGACAGCTCCAAAAGTGATATCTACCGAAATAGCGGGCTACTCAAAATATAACAACTCTTATTGGAAAACCCTTTATCATCAAAATCTTTTTTTATAATAGCTATTTATGTAACAAGTACATAAATTAGGTCTTTATGGACGAGTCCAAAATTTATGGCAGAGCGAGCGAAGCGAGCGAGGCCAATAATTTGGGCAAGTCCATAAGCCTAATTATGTACGAGTTTGCATACATAGCTTTATGTTTGACTGCAATGCAGACATTTTATTTTCAGAAATGGCAATTAATATATTCGTCGCTTTATTTCAAGAAATACTTTGAGTGTGCTTTTGATTATCTTACCTTAGTAACCATCATCGACCTTAGCAACCTCACTGAACAAAGTTGTTTACTTCGTTAATTCTGTGACAAACGTCATAATAATCCCAAAAATGGATAGTTCGGAAGAGGAAAGCGTGAATAATTTAGCCGCAAGTGCCAAAGAATCTATCCTACCCACTAAAAGTGCTTATGAAAATTTGTATGCGGCCTATAACAAGTGGTGTGAAACGAAGAAAATTGCAAAATCGAGAGAAGACTGTGACAGTTGAGTCCAATAAAGTGGTGTCCAATAAAGTGGTGTCCAATAAAGTAGTCAATTCTGGACGCTAAACGAATTCATGAATCAAGTGTTTATGAAGCAGTCGAACATAAAGTATGAAATGAACAAATTGAAATTGAATGTGTTTTAATCTGAGTCATCCGCACAAAGGTGATCCCAATCCAGATCAAAACTAGATGCACGTTTGTCCGGATGAAATAATCAAGCCTATTGCTCTGTTCCCGGCCAGACGGGTCCCCTTTTTGGGAACAGCCAGGACGGGATGGTCAAGGGTCAATTTGCCAGCAGCTTTTTCCGCACTATGTGTAATGAATCCGTTGTGTAATCGCCCTGTCGACATGGAGATCTCTGCATCCATTCAGTCTAATTAAGTAATCAACACTGTCCTTCAATTAGAGGACTTTGCATCGACCGGGAAAAGAATTAGATGGGTTATTGCCTTGATTAGCCATCTTTCTCATTGCCCGGACACAGGTCGTTTGGATTCAACACTGATTCATTGTTGTTAGGGCTGGGATAAGCTACTGTTTGTTCAGTTTTTGCTTCGATCTTCGTGTGGCTGAAAATTTATGGTTTCACTCTAATCAGTTGTCTCAACAAATGAATCCTGTGCTTTTCAAATTGTGGAGTTAACAGAGAGTTCCAATCTTCTATAAATTCATTTTTTTTCCTAAAATATACCTTTGAAGTCCTATCTTTTCTGATTTTGTAACCATAATGACCAACAGCGCTTTCCTCATCAGACGTTTGAAATCGGTTGAGGGAACTCTCAAATGTATCCGATTTCGATTTGCAATATCAATCATTACCAAGCTTATTCAAATCATCAATGAGGAGTGCTTTTTCGCACTTACCGCATTTGTTTTTTTTTTGCGATGTTCCTCATCAAATACCCCGAGAAACTTGCGATTGAGTTGGATTCTAGGGTATTAAGGGGTTCAATTAACTCTTTATCCCTTATATACCCTCACTAGGCTCACCGTTGCCCGAATCCGCAGAAGAAATGGTCGAATCTGTCCAATCAACCACATCAATGGGCCTACTATCAGATTCTCCCATTGTTCACAGGTCGAAATCATTGTCGTCTTGGCAGTTAGAATTATCGGAACATTTTTCAAGACAACCAGTCATGACCGACTGCAACCCAAATCTGAAGCATCGAGCTGAGGGGTTTGGATCATAACCCCCACGCTGTCTTATTTTGGAGAATGAATTCTCGATTGGGTCCTGGTTGAGCCGACTTTTTATCAAATATGGAATTGTTTTCTTCGTTTCCTCCCACAATTGAAGGATGCTACTGATGGTTTGTATCAAACCGTTGAAACAATAGGGAATATTTTTCCCAACTGTCCAAGACTTAATGAATTCAATTCATTCCGTCAGAGTTTGTATTGCTGATGGCTGATAATTTCCCTCAAATTTTCCATTCGAATTGAGGCAGTCGAAAAGATCATTCATTTTCAGAATGAACTGAGCAGTTGAATTGGCACTTCTCGACCTCAGCTCACTAGTTGTAATGTCTGTTCTCATAGCCGAATATAAAGTTCTGATGAAAATCTGCGTGGCCAATTCAACCTTCATTTTCTGGAAGGCGTTTGGATCTATGTGGTTTTCAGTTATCTTCAAGAGAGTACGAGAAAGACAAATTCTTTTCATCGATTAAGTAAGTTTCTTTTATGTCCCTACAAGAAACATTTTCATCCCTCATTTCCTACCTGAGAATATACCTTTGGAGAAATTCATGGCTCATAGTACATCATTATTGAATCACACCGTTTGTAACGAATTTGGACGAATCCGACTCTGCCTACGATTCATAGGACTAGAGGAAAATAAATCTCCTACAGATTTCTATAAATGAGTAGTGACAAAATGGATCGGGCGAATATAGTTCCTTTAGTAGCTACTATGTGTCGCCACTTAAGTTGGCAAATTGGCAAGTAAACTGCCAAAAATTTGTGCATCAAATCCATGAACTATGTTGTGTCTCTATTTATATTTAAACTCAATGTCAATACTTTGATTATTCATACAGCAGGATCCTAAATTAGAGGCAAGGGAATTACGTAAAAAATTAAATATAGTTTTATTTCAAGGGCATAACGTATGTCCCATAAGTTTTGGCACAAATTTCAGAGAACGAAAAAGTGTCAAAAATTATGTACATTTGTTTATTCTACTATGATACACATTAATGAACGTTTCAGACGCAACAAAACTATCAATTCAAATTAAATGAAGAGGGCCCATTATCTTCCACAGAGCGCAACTTTCTGCGAACACCTATAGCATCAGGTTTTGGACGGTATCTAGATCGATTTGTCCAATCTTTCGACGTCGAAGTTCCTCTTCATTTTGGGCTTCCCATCCTCCATCGTAAATTTCTCGCGATAAGAGAGTCGAAAAATCTTATATGGGTCGAGCCTGTGGAAGGTTAAGGGGATTGCGGTTTCGCGGAACAAATGGTAAATTTTGGTCGGCTAGCCAATCTTGAGTTCACTTGCACAGTGCCTGGACGCAAAGTCTGGCCAGAACATAATATCGTCTCCAGCATTTGTTCTGCTTCAATAAAATTAACCAGCGATATAGTTAGATGTCCTATATTGGCGTGCAAGTTCTCTCAAGGCTTGTTCGGACTAGGCCAGTATTTTAGTCGAGTGGAGAGTCGATTCGTCCACTGACTACTCTACCACAATTAAACAGTAAAAGGTTGTCGGTACATCATCCTGTGACTCTACTCGATTGCTGGCGTTCGCACACGGGAAATTACAAAATCATTCGCTACTCGACTAATCTACTGGCCTAGTCCGAACAAGCCCTTAGCGAAGTACCAACCTTGTTTTCCGCTCTTCTTACCAGTCTTACTGTCCTTGCTTGGGCAAAAATTCTAGGTCTTCCGCTTTCTGCAAGGTTCATACAAGGAATAATACCTTGCTCACATTCAGCGATTGTCCGATAAATATAGTTCTTCAGGATGTATTCTGATTTTCAAAAATGGGTATTATCTCGGCTTTATCGACTCGCCCAACTAAATTATGAATACTCTTCCGACTTAACCACTTCAACAACTGAAGTGTTAAAGTGAATCAAGGTTACAGACAAACTTTTATTTCAATAGCAACCTATTGTCTTCCTCTTATCACCACTATATTGATCTATGAAATTTGTGTAAAAACTTGATATTAGTGAATCACAGTATTGTCATATTCTACACCCATGACCTTTGGTCTTTTATAAAATCTCATCAACATTTATGTAATGAAAGTAACAAGAAATAAAATATTCGTAGATAAATTGGGATAAACGAAAATTCATTTTGTATGCAATGGAGAAAATGTCATACAGGCAATGCAACATGCAACAGTAGTGTTGCAATTATACCCACAAAACTACTGACAAAGTTACAAAAGGAAGGCTTGGTTCTTCTAGGAACATCACACAAAATGTGTGAGGCCAATGCAAGAAATGTATGTCTCGGAACCAGTCTTCTTCATGCTTAAATTGGAAAAAAGATCTTTACAATAGCTACATGGACCGTCATCATCATCATCTCGAAACATTTTATTCTTCAATCTCCTCTTTGAATAATGCTCTAGGGACTTATCTGCTCCTATACAGGTTCGGAAATATGAGATGGAAACACAGACAATTCAGTGTTGAACGAGTGAATGAGTATTGTCTGGTGGACCATTAAAATAATCAAAACCCTCTAGGCGATGTGACAACGAATAAATGACTCAATGGCATAGGAACTGCATCGAGACTCGAGAGTGCTGGAAGCCCCCACTCTTCAATCTCCTATGTCATCAAGTAAGGTCAGTCATTTATTCGTTGTCGTATCGCGCCAAGAGGTTGGAATGTTCGGATTATACAGGGTGACAAGAAAAACTTCGAACAAATTTTGCTGTGGTCTGGAACAAAAGTATTTCAGCGCAGCCAAATAATTTGTATTCTCTTGGTTTCTCTACACTTTCCTGTACTTATATGTGAAGTTTCAGTTTGATATAATTTCATTTCACAGAGTTTCAGAATGTCAAACAAACGTAGTGCGATTTTGGAGCTGTTTCGACAAGGTAGGCGTCAATGCGAAATTGTTCGTTTTCTCAATGTGCCTGGACAAACCGTGTCCGATGCAATTCGTCGTTTCAAGGAGCTTGGCCATGATGGTCGTCGTCCAGGAAGTGGTAGAAAACGCACTGTCAATACACCTAGCAATCGCAACATCGTCAAGAAGCGAGTCAATCGAAATCCGAGGGTTTGCATGAGGAAAATAGCCTGTGAGACCGGTATCAACCGCGAAACATTCCGTCAAATTGCCAAAAAGGAGCTCAACCCCAAGCCATACATGCTCCAAAAAGTTCAACTCCCCACGGAGGAAAACAAGCGCGTTGACTCCAAAGGTGCCGCCAACTTCTTCGTCTCGCCGCCGGTCAGCAATGGGAGCGAATTCTCTTCACAGACGAGAAGTTTTTCACCGTAGAACAATCCCACAACCACCAAAACGACAGAGTCTGGTCCGTAGAGGCTCCCGGTACATCGGCCACCGTCAAAATCCGCAATCCGTCATGATCTGGGCGGAATTTGGGGCAGTGGTAAAACTCCCTTAGTTTTCGTGGATCAAGGGGTCAAAATCAATCAAGAAGTCTACCGCTGCGACATCCTCGAGGCCGTAGTACTTCGGTGGGCTGAGCAACACTTCAGCGATAGGCATTGGACCTTTCAACAGGACTCCGCTCCTGCTCACAGAGCGAAAAAGACGCAAGAATGATATAAGACCCATTTTCCTTGTTTCATCTCATCTGCAGAATGGCCGCCCTACTCACCGGATCTCAACCCAATGGACTACAGGTCGATTTTGGAGCACAAGGCTTGTGCTAAAAAACACAAAATTTGGAGTCGCTGAAGCAATCTCTGCGCCGGGAATGGAACCGATTAACGCCCGAGGAGCTGCGGCCCATTGCCGAAAATTTCAAGAAGCGTCTGAAGCTGTGTATCGCCGCCAAAGGAAGCCATTTCGAAACGGCTTGGATATATTATTAACAAATATTCAAGCTATTATTATTGGTTGTTGTTTTGTTCAATTTCTTGTGTTTAATAAAGTTAAATGAAAAAGAGTTTGTCCGAGGTTTTTCTTGTCACACTGTATTAGTGACAAACAATATTCATCCACGTTGGCTATGTTTGCAGCTTATATTTCCGAACCTGTATAGTAGACAGTTCTGCATTCGATACTTCAAATTTTGATGCCTATGTCATTTCAAACGAAGAAGGGAGAATCCTTGCATATTTTCAGGAGAAAATTCCCAGAAACATGAGACTGCAACCGTTTCGTTTTCAAGACATCGGGTATCAACCTGTGCTGTGAAGAGCTCAAGAAACGGTTAATTTAATTCAATATCGCCCGCCCTTTACGTCCACCATTCTCACGTCCATTCTTTTCACCCCAACCCATTAATCGACAGGCTGATGACAGGCCAATACGGTAATTTTTCCAGAAGAGGCAAGACTGCAACGCAAGAATCGATAGCTTTCCTCCGGACCAACGCAACGGTAAGACCGATGTGTGAAACAAGACGAAGGTAGCAAAGCGGTGCCTTCAAACAAGATATTTCGTCTTGTCAGTGGAAAAAATTATTGTTCGCCGGCCTCTTACTGTTTATTTAGATGTCTCGGAAGAGATACCGGCTGAGTACGGCCGATTTATTGCTGTTATTAGAAGGAATTGATGCCTGAATTGGAGCAGTAGTCAATTCCAGTAGGAATTAATGGATGGTGGGATAAATGGAACGGTGTGAGGTGTTGGGATTCTATTTTTATTGGGAGGAATAAGTATTGTACACGCTGTCGGCGTCTTGTCTCATTAGGATAAGTTAGATGGGAGGCTGACGATCTGAGTGCTCTGCTTTCACCGGGAACTATCTGTTCAAGCGAGGAGTGGATAATTTTACACCCATTCAATGATATTGTAGTTGTAATCCACCTTGCTAGAAAGAGACATCTCCCTTTCTGAATGGAGACATCATAGACTGAGGTTCAACATCTTGGACTGAACATAGACAGCAAACTATGTGTTATGATATGAGAATCCTCTTGCTCTGATGCCGTGCAGAAGTCTTCTTGAATTTCTGGAGGTTATATGCCTCAGGGAACACCTCCCTGGGCAATGTATTCCAAAGCCTCGCTGTTCGTTGGATGAACGAGTCTTTGAAGAGAGATGTTCTACAGGTCTCCGAAGTGACCACGAAGGGATGTGCAGACTTAACTAGACGGGTTAGTCAAGAGGGGTAACGATTGCTGATAATTCAGAAGAGCATCGTCCATGGAAATATCTATAAAATAAAGACAGACCTCCTACTCTTCTACGAGGCATCACCGACGGGACGAATTGCCCTTTTTTGTACAGAATCCAAGAGTTTTAGGATTTGTTTAGGTGCAGCACTCCAAATATGGAAACAGTATTCCAGGACAGGTCGAATCTGTGCCTTATAGATCATAAACAGCTGACCTGAGGTGAAATAGCTCCTGGCATGAAAGAGAAAACCAGTTTTAGCAATGGATCTCACGTGATTCTCCCAAGAAAGTTTACTGCAGACAATAATACAAAGCATCGAAATGAATGACTTCAATGGTATGGTCACTCCCGACAATTCTATGCTGGCCACAGTAAGATCGGCTTTTCTAGAGAAAAGACATGCTTGTGTTTTGTTTGCGTTGAATTCCACCAAGTTAATAGATCCCCATTCAAGAATTGTTGTCAAGTACATAGTTATGTTGTTAACATTTCTTCCTAGTTCGTTTCTGATTTGGCGGGCTGGTATTGGAGCCCTAGAAGAAAAAGCGTTAAGGAGGGTACTATCATCCGCGAAGCTGTGCACTGGACACGAAGTTGCTTCCAGCAAATCGTTGATGTGAAGTAGAAATAGTGTTGGAGCCAGAATTGATCCCTGCGGAACACCAGCATTTATGGGTAGAGAGTCAGATGAAACTCCATCGGCCACTGCATGGAGAGATCTGTTTGAGAGAAAACTAGCCAGCAGAGAACACAGCTTTGGGGGCACGCCATAAGAGGGAATCTTGGCGAGGAGTCCCTATCTATTTATTGATAGGCTGATTAACCTTTGAGGCTTATGAAGAAAAGAAAACTCTTTCTGGATCCCAATACAGCGTCTTTGTGTCGTTTTATTATTCCCTGACGATGGAAGCGTCCGTTTTTAGGCGTGTTGAGAGAGAATTGAGAGAATGAAAAGTCAGTTCTCTATAAGGCTATCCTTAGAAAATCTAGGGAAGGTACAGGTAATGAGTCCTGGTCCTCTCTGAACAAGTACATTTCATTAGCGAACCTACCTAAAGGGATTATCATTAAAAAAGCAAGAATTGAGAAGAACTTCAACATGATGATTCATAAAAAAGGAGAATAAGAAAGAAGTCTTTCAAGGGCGTGACATAGTTATCCATTCTGAAGGTCAAGCTGCTATCAAAGCACTGAACTCCCAACGTATGTTCCATAGGTTTCGGCACAAATTTCAGAGACTAGAAAAGTGATAAAAATTAAACATTTCAACATTTGTTTATTTATCGGATATTCCTGTATATTCGGCGTCAAAGTTCCTCTTCATTTTTGGGCTTCCCATACTCCATCATAAACTTTTCGCGATAAGAGAGCCGGAAAATCTTCTATGGGCCGAGCCTGTGGAAGGTTAGGGGGATTGCAGTGCCGCGAAACAAATGGTACGTTTTGGTAGGCTAGCCAATCTTGAGTTTCTCTTGCATAGTGCCTGGGCCTCTATTCTTGAAAACCAGGGAGTAGAACGATCGAGAGAACGGTGACGTGGCCCTACTAATCAGTAGGCCCTGGACGCAAGGTCTGGCACTCTGGCCAGAACATAATATCGTCTCCAGCGTGTTCTGCTTCAATAAAATTAACTAGCGATATAGTTAGAGGTCCTATATTGATGTGCTAGTTTTCTTAGCGAAGTACCAACCTTGTTTTCCACTCTTCTTACCAGTCTTACGATCCTTGCTTGGGGAAAAATTCTAGGTCTTCCACTTTTTGAAGGTTCATTCAAGGAATACCTTGCTCAAATTCAGCAATTTTCCGATAAATAGTTCTACAGGATATATTCTGATTTTCAAAAATGCGTATTATCTCGTCTTTATCGAATCGCCCAACTAAATTATAAATACTTTTCCGAATTTCTTTTTTGTAAGCCATGTCGACTTAACAACTTCAACAACTGAAGTGTTGAAATTTGTGCCAAAACTTATAGGACATATGTTATGTCATCGACTCAAAGCTGATATGGCCCACAACTTTTGTCTGTGTCTTTTAGTGTCTCGGACACCAAAAAAAAATGAGGAAAGCGAAGATTTTGAACTCATCTATATATATATATCAAAGAAAGATGTTGGTTACACCATTTATAACTCGAGATCGGATGAACTGTTTGTTATGAAACTTCATGTATGGATTCGTCTACGATCTGGTTATTATAAAATACAATAAAACTTTGAAAAAATCGATGAAAATTTTACTTATACAGGAAATGCTTTTCCTCCTTCTGAGTAGGACCACTAGATATCGCTACAGTTACAGTTACGCTACCGCTTATTTGTAGGTACTTCATTTGATATTCTCCGCAATAGATGGCGATATAAACAAATAGTTTGTACAGTGACTATATTCCCTCTATAGTCACTGTAATAGTGTGTAATTTGAGTTGCCTACAACTCTGTGCTGTTGGGCAAAACCAAAATGTCTTAGCGTAGGAGTACAGATGTCTAAAACGATTAGATTTCGTTGAGATATGAGAAATGTTTCGTTCTAACCACCTAAGATGGCGCTATTCACACATTGTGACTGATGATTATTTGGGATTTTTATAGTTTCATTTATTCCAAATAACGTAATCGTGAAGGTACTATATTTGACATTATCACAATCAAATGGCGATGAATTTGTTGAGGCTTGCGCGGCCATCGATTGATGTATATGTCTTTTTTCGACCATTTCAAACCACGACGACCGAAATGCTCGAAAAAAGAACAGATGACATCAACCGATGGCCGCGCAAGCCTCAACAAATTCATCGCCATTTGATTGTGTAATTTACAAAGGGCTTATGGTATCATGAAAGGTTATTAACAGATCCAGAAGCGGGTGAATATCACAGTGAATTTTCATCGAAAAGTCGAGTAAATCTGATTTTGGCGATCAGTTCCAATCGTGAGATGTCCATCCTCATCTTTTCTCATAATTTTTAAAATGTTTTTGAATTTCTGCTTGGGTAATAAATATATTTGCGGAAATAACTGAATCCAAAATTGCCATTATTAGTAATTGACATGTTATGACATATTATTTTTGTATATCTGTTCTGTGTGACAGCTCATATCCATGGAAACATTTGACATTTCAAAAATCAGAGAACCAAGCCGTTGATCTCCGATCACCGGTGATAACGATTTGTGAAATCCACCGTAAGTATCATTTAGGCGGAACAAAGTTCGCCGGGCCAGCTAGTTGAAACTAAATGCAAATCAATTGAGAGGCTACATTTTCAAATGAAATATATCCATCACTCAATGAGTCCATGAGCTTTCAATAAAAGTTTGCTGTTTTTACAGTGAAAGACAACTCAACTTGCATCGTCCTTATAAGAAGGGGAATTACTGAAGATTGAAAAGTTGTTCACATTTCGTAATTTATGAAGTTTTTTTTAATGAATCTGCTGTGAATATGATACACTGACGTTATACTAATGATCGATTCGAAACATGAAGAACCAACAATTAATCGCTCAAAAAAATCACCCTTGCTAAACTAACGGTCGAATTCTAGAAAACCGTAAGATCTCATCTGCATAAAAAACAAATATGCGCTAGTATCATAGAAGTAGAAAAACATATACGTTACCGTGAGAAGCGGATGAAAAAACGTGGGGTGACAAAGAAAGGAACCCATCTTAAAAAACACAGCATTGTATGCAGATCCTTGTCCGCTTTTTAGCTCTGCGAAATTTGAATCAAAAAGAAACGCTCACCCCACAGTACCGCGCCTAAGAACTCTTGTGGGAAAGAACCACCCCACAGTTTTTTATACGTTTTTATTTTGTCAGTGATTAAAACACGTTATTTATTAGCCTGTCAGGTCTATGCAGATTAGTTGCATCAGAAAAAACTATATCATAAATTGCAGATAATTTTTCTAAATTTTTTACGCACGTTACCGTTGGGATTAAAAAAATTAACAGCTCTATAATTGGAAATGATATGATCCTTTGATTTATTGTTGTAACTGAAACAAAATAAGTAACAATGGATATGGATAAGTTAGTTTATTACCGAAGCTAATAGAAAGGCATGAGAGGAAAAACTGCCACATTAACTTCTTGAAATAAAGGGCTTAAACCAAAAAATAATGACCGTTGAAATAATCTGACATTGTCAAAGAGGGTCTAACGAACTCCCAGGATATTCTCGCCATCAGAAGCTGTATCGCTTAGCTCGAATCGAGATGGAAAAATAAGATGTTCAATTTGATCAGAATAACGTTCATAATCATAAAATTTTGGTATAGATCAACGTACACTTGGCCATAACGAATGTCAACTGTCAAGCAAAGCGATATATGTATACTCCATTCACAATTATAAAATCACAACTCTGGCCTTGGAAATTTGACACATTCCACTCTGTATCGAAGTTATGACGTTTTTCAAAATATTTTTATGTTCCAAGTCAACACTATGTTGCCCTTTCTACAGTCTTAGCGTATTTCTCAGAATGTGAATTTATTCGGAAAATGAATGAATTGGAAAAGATGTGATGGACGAAAAGAATTAACGTTTATATGAATTGATAGAAAGGATTCCTTTTCTAGTTATTTGCATGAAAAGTACAAGAGATCATTGTTGAAATATATTATTTTTCGCCATGGAAGAAAATTGCATTGCTTTCACATAATTTTCATATGCATGCTTGTGAAGATTTAATGTTTATTAATATTATCCTCTTGAACTGAAAGTTCAAGACTTGACGACATCAATTGTTGATTCTAATCAAGAATTCATTAAAAAAAATCAAGCCAAAGATGAATTGATGGATAATCACAAGAATCAAGAATAATTTCAATTTTATTTTGTTGATAACTTTCTTAAAATCAATGTTGGATTATAAAACTCGGCTGCGTTTGTTCAAACAACATCTAAAGAAGACATTTTTCACCATCTCGACCTTTGAAAGGCGTTTCTTATAGGAGAATTAGGTCTAAGTTCCACCTCATTAGTGAGGTACCTAACTTTTGCAAATCTGCTCAGATATCGCCAAATTTCTTGTAAAACCTGAAAAATATCATTTTAATCGACCTCTCGAGGCTCCATCCGATCCATCTACTGCGATATCTGTCCAAATAACAGCTTTTTCAACGAAATTCCTGTGTATCCCTTCAACCTCGAAATGTAAACATTCGTCCTGGTCTTGAAAATCGTCCTCACGCTCCAAACTGGTGCTAAAAACAATAAACATACGTTAATCTTGGATATTCGACGAAAAACTCACCTGCAAATATCGATTAAATACCAAAAATCTGCGAAAAATTTGTAAACCTAACAAAATGTGGAATATCTTTGGTACTTTTACTTTCATGTAAACAAAGAAACTGGCAATGCCGTTTTGTCATTAACGATATTTTCTGTGCGCGCACTGACTTTTCATCATATGTTCTGTGCTTTTCATCAGGGGCACCAACTCCTGAAAACGAAACCATGACCTCCTATGTGATTAAATAAAAGTGAATGGAGTATATAGTGGAATTTCTTCCATTTCAAATATTACTGTTGTGAAAAAAAATCATCTTTATGGATTCAAAACACTTTATCTAGTTTAGGAAGTAGAAATTCTTCGTCATGAAATATAATATTAAATAATTGACGTCCCAGCATCAAATGAAACAAACTTCCATCTCTATACCGTACACCAAAAATCAATCAGTGATTTCATTCATTCTCTAACATGATGAATCTGTACAATGCATCATTTCTCTCCTCCGTATGATTAATTTTTGTCCAGTGGTCTTTGGGTCCAGTCCATTCTCGTGTTATCTAACCTAACCTAACATATTGCGTAGGGGTCGCTAAATATCAAAATACAATAACATACAGGCAGCCAAACGATGAATAGGCGTCTTTTTTAGGGAAACACAATGTGATTTTATGGAACAGTTGTTTGGTCGATCGCCGTCGCACATGACAATTGTATTTTTATTCTCTATGAATATATTGCGATTAAACACTAGGCCAGGGGTGTACAAAGATAGGGATCCTTCAGCATGCAGCTAACTCTGACAACGACAAGCAGGGGGTTGTTTTCATGATAACCTATTCTAACCTCTCCTAAACGCCGGGAATATTCTAGACTCTAGAGAGTCAATTTGACAATTTATAGCATAATCATGATTATGATATGAATGATATTTTTTATAATGTTACTGTGATGAAAAATATGAAATATTTTTTTGATAATAACACTTCGTTTATTATTATTATTATAATTTTGGTGAGAAATGAAACTGCTTTTCATTTTAATTCTTTCCAATGCAATCAATCTGCTAACTTATAATTCAGGAAAGGTTGAAATGTGAGCACTAAAATTTGAGATCTACAGTGTGATTCTGTATTGGAGGTACCTACCAATAAAGAAGAGAGATTCCTTGTATAATTTTAAGAAAAAAGTCTCATAAACATGGAACCTCGAAAATTTCGTTTCAAAGATGTTGAAGTTTGAATTTTTTACAAGTTTTTCCTCAAAGTATCTGCATTTAACAAGATATTGAACTGAAATTTGGCATAGATATTACAATTTAGAGTTTATATCATGTGATATTTTTTTTTGCAACACTGTTCCCAGTTTTACTCCAGAACTTTTTTTCGGTGAGCCACTGTCAGTTAAAAAAAACTGTAGAAAGAAGCTTTGTTGTTATGCTAAACTTTATGGTCTCTTGTAGTTTTGTCGTATCTGCTGCCGATTTCGAGAAAAAAATGTTGAACGATTCACAATGTCCCAAATCTAACAGGTTATGAGCCCGACTGCGATTTGGTCATCCCTGTTGGGAATCGCCTACAGCTGTTAGATGCAGACAGTGGACATTGGCATTATGTGAGATGACGTCGGGGTCAATATATTCCCCCTTCAAAAAATAGGTCGCGTGGCCCCTTTTTGTAAGTTTTACGAGATGAGGTGCAGAGGTCCACCCCAATGTCCATTCCCCCCAGCTGAGATGCACTTAACGGTGGTTATTCCCAGGAATAAGTCGCAAAAGTGGTTGTACGATAATAATTCAATGCTGCACATCGATATCAGATATAAATATTGATTGAGTTCCAATAAAAAAAAAATATTTTTGATAAGATCGATCTGATTCAATAGTTATGCATCTACGAGTATACTCCATTCACTTTTAGGTGTATTCCGATCGGCCATGAAATTCAGACACATTTCACCGTGTATATTTTGAAAAAAAAATGTTAAGTTATAGTTATTTTCCTGTCAGAGAACTAAGCAATGTTCACTATTTACAATAAGGTCGTAGTAATTACATATTTATCGAAATGTTTACTAACTTTGGGAAGAAAATATTTTGTGAATTCAATAATTCCAAGTCCGTTACTTCGTGATAGTTCATTCGAAAAAAGAATAAAAGTACTCGAATAACCCGACAGAAAAACTTCCAAACGAACAGAACAGACGGACTTATGGAATTCCTCACTCTTAGAAATTCCCAAGAAATAAGCCTGCAGAAGACAGAAAACCTTTTTGTACAACTTGAAATACTCCAGTATGAAAATGTAGTAGTACTACGAATCCTGTGTCACAGTTAAAGCTTAAAAGAACTAACTGCATTTACAAAGTTAAAAAAGAGTGAATGAAATTTACACTGGCAACGTCTCTCAGAATTATTTGTCTTTCACGAGTGTTAACCTGCGTCAGTTTAAAGTAAAAGAACTTGATAAACCAAATCTTGGCCAACCGGGATACTTTATAAAAGTGAATGGAGTATATGTCCTGAATTTTCAATAAAAATCGACCCAGCCTAATAGTATATTCTAAAACTAGTTGCAGAATGGGCTCCTATTCCAATACGAATGCGAAATTCGAAAACGAGCGACGAAGGAGCGAGTTTTCGAACGCATGAGTTTTGGAATTGTATTCTGCAACGAGAATTAGACGATATTTTCTCTATTTCAGTCAAATTTCGTGAAATACTGTTGACATTCAATGAAAAATTCAGATTATACATCCTAGTGACTTTTGTGTTGTATCTTGGCAGTTGGTGACTGTTACGAAATTGACATTTCCAAATTGACGTGTGTTGAAAATTGATAGGATCGGCAGTCATTGTTGACAACCACGAAACGAAAAATATAACTAAAAACAATGCTGTAATGAGTTCATTACAGCACTGTTTTTAGTACTGTAATGAACTCATTACGATACTGAAATAGAGAAAATAAATTAATCCACAGACACTGTCCCTATTAAATAAACAAATATGCCAGTTTTAAATTGAAATATTCATAAAAATAAAACAATTCAGCTGCGTACACCATTTGTTATTAGAGAAATATGGGATATTTTTTCATTATTTCGAATTTTAGATGATTCTGGACGAGATTTTACATGCAGCTTAAATACGACATACATCATCTACATGCAGCATTTCATCTCGATCGAAAGCGTTTTTTTGAACATATCAGGAAAACCAATTTTATTTGTTTCTCATTTGTAAACGTCAGTTTCCAAAAACACAATATTAATCAAGAAAGTTTATTTTATCAAGTCACTAACTTGTAAAACTGACAGTTAACTTGCAAAATTTTTACAAGTTAGTAGTAGGTATTATTTACATTAGAAAATTTTGTCTTATCGTCATATATGTTTTTTCCAGTAACACAGATTTTTGATGATGAAAGAGTTGATACTGATGATGATGAACCATCTGTTGACTCAGAAACTGCTGAACTCGAGGACTGCAGAACATTTGTACTCTCCTTACTATACCAAATATTTTGCTAGACATTTCGATTTTTTTGTTGACCGAATCATCGACATAACTCATCGCAATTTCGGTGCTCTTCCACCCTCCTGCACGCTTTAGTGCTAAAATATCTCCACCCGAATCCGCAACCATAGTGGCTCCAGTTCTGCGAAAAGAGTGGCCGGTGTATAACTCTGGGTCTTTTAAACCTAAATATTTCGCTATTTGCTTTGGGACACCCAGGCCCACCGCTAGCTGTCTGAGCGCCCGCGTGCAAATACTGTTATGCCGCCCCCAATAGGGCGCTACATCAGGGGCGTATGTATCCAGAGAGCAATTCGGGGGAGGGGTAGTGGCAAGTTTTAGCGAGGGACCTGATCGTTTCCATTCGAAGATTTAGTGTGAAAAAACTCTTCCCTGGGGATAATTTTTAATTTTGAAAAAGATCTTTCTCCAGATGCAACTGAAACCGGCAATGTTAGTAGTATTCTTAGGGCTATTGTTATATTCGGAAATGTAGAAATTAAGTCATTGCCAAAAATATATTGTAACAGTGATTCTGGATCCTTCGATTGGTGTTCTGCAAAATGCGATTTTAGTACAATAATTTCATTAAACAAATCAATACCGTCAATGTCTGATTCATTAGTAGCATCATCTTTAAGCTTCAGATTCAAGTCTTGACAATACTTCATCAAATCAACATTGGAATAGTCGAATAGGTTGTCGCTAAGAAACCCAAACACGTCGCAAAATGTTGTCAACTCTTCGAATCTATTTTTCAAGGAATTGATTGTTTGATCCTAAAATAAAACTCCACTCGGTATTTGGTTTTTGGGTCGGATAAAACTTCATCACTGTGTTGATATTGAAATTGTGTTGGTTCTCTTCTTGGTCTGATTTTATTGATTGGTGGAAAATCTGTTTCTACATTGAGTTCGTGGGCCACTGGAAGATTCTGTTAACACAATTTCAAAATGTTCAGCCGTACTATATTGTTTGAACTTATCAATCAACGTCTCCAACAAATTCATGCAAATTTGGGTATTCATGGTGGGGCTCTGCATCATTTTACTCAGGGCATTAATTTCATTTAGAATAGCAAACCGAATTACTACCGAGCAAATAAATCTATAATTTTGTACGTTTAAGGCCAGCGAATGAGCTTTGTGGGAAGTAGTACTGGTAACAGATGGTTTTTTATGACATACAATAATTGGCATAAACGATACGGCGACACTGAAAATATTCAACTACTACTACTACTACCTGGTTGTTATATTGGGAAAAAGAACATCTGCAAATTTTTCTCGTAGAATATTCAACAAAATCAGAGATGCCGTAGGAACTTTCTAAATCGATGTTTCTTTCAGAAAATTTTTCCCGAGGGCGCAATTCGAAGTTCCGGGAGAGCAATTTATCGGATTATGTGAATTTTTCGATCTTGAAGTTTTACGCCATAACTGGATCTAGGCGCTCTCAGTATTTCGCCGGGGGGGCACCTGCGGAACTTCGGGGGGCGGCAGTGCCCCTCCCGGAAATATACCTGAAAGAAACACTGCAGTGAATACACTGAATTCCGTGGATATACGGAAATTATCGATGTTGGCCGCCTGTCCTCCCGATCCTTCAGAGAAAAAGTCTCTCTAAGGGGGATGGGGAGACCTTGCCGCCCCCAATGTTGAACGGAGTTGGAGAAATTTCAAAGCAGTTGGCAAAGTTTCGATCGTATATGGCAAAATTTCTATGTTTCTATGACAGTTGGCAAAATTTTAAAGCAGTTGGAGTTGGACAACCGCTCCCCCCTTTTTTTTCTCCCCCCCCCGCTTACCACGTTGTTTGTCCCCTCCAAAAAAAAAATAATTTTACTGGATTTGCCGCCCCCCCGGACGTGCCGGGCACGCCTTGCACGCCCGCTTACGGCGGGCCTGGGGACACCACCAATAGTGTGCTGGCCAGCATTAAGGGAAATGCACTTTCCATGTCGGTATGTCAAAAAAAATCTTAGGCTTTTTGTTCCAGGAGGCCGAAGAATTACATATTTTCTGTATAACATGCAGGGCTTGAAGCTGCAGCCATCATCGGTTATGGTGAATCTTCTTGTTGTTAAATCTTTTGTTTGCCGCAATGTCACAATAACGTATTTTCCCATATCTTCTACATCATTCATGTTAAAGGAGAGAATTTCGTCACATCGACAACATCCAAAAATCCCAAATATTGTTTTTGCCAGCAACCACTGGTCATCAGGAGCATGTAAAAGAAATTGTTCAGCCTCTTCTTTACTTCATACCTTGGCCTTTTTTGGCTTATAACGCCCATTTTTTCGTTTCAGAAACGCTATTACCTTTTGAAATCTGCAAATGACAACTAAACGTCATATTTTTAAATAAATTTTTTAAGGATAACAAGCCTGCGAACAGGGGCATTTTCTTTCATTTCCAAGCAGCTTTTCAGCATAGACCATTTTGCCCATAAAGTATTAGGGCTGAATCTAGCTGATAGTTGATTCAAGAAGACCAACAAAACATCTTCAGTTACCCCAATCACACTATTTTTGTTTTGCCACTTTTTTAAGTCGTCGTATTCTCGCTCGTACCTTGAAGCTAATTTTGCAGGTAATAAACTTGAAGCTACACTGCTGGCTGCCTCAATAATTTCTTTTGGTACATTCATTTTCGCTTTTGCCAAAACAAATGTAAAGAAAAATAAACAGACATGTTCATGGCAACGCTTCCATAGCTTACGACATTTGCGACAAATTATTGAGTTTTTTTTGGAATTTATCTAACCTTACTAATGAGAAACAAATAAAATATAAAACAATACACGCAAGGTAACGGGTTTTACTGGCTCAAGGAGGTAACTGACTCGCCTGCGGCTCATCAGTTATATCCTCCATTCGCCAGTAAAAACCCTCTTGCCTTGCTAGTAATGTTATATACTATTGCCTATTAAAGAAACAAAATAAATGTTCGGCATATTCCATAATCTGGTCCGTATATCCTCCCCAGCATTACGGATAACCAAATTGGCGTGAATATGGGAAACCGAATGTAAGCAAAGCGACAGTTGTCCCCTAAAACGATGTAATATCCCCATAGAAAAAATGACTGACCCTTACGCAAATAAATACTTTTCCGGACACAATAGCGAATTTGGCATTTGCATAATAAGGACGATGGTCATTTTAGCATTTTTGGAAGCACGTTGCCAGTCCAGTTGGGGTCCGAAGTCACCTCTGAACTCTGCATTTCAGATCCCCCATACTGGCAACTTGAAGCGGAAATGCAGATACAGGGGTACACAGTAGGTATAGGAAATATCAATCAGAGCTAGGATATCGATTTCCGTAACGAATTTTATGATATTTGGTCCATTTCATCATTTCGATCTACACTGATATTCATTTAAAGTTAGTATACATGATGATGATAAGATAATTGATGTTTAATGGCTGAAGATTATTTTGAAATAGTAGACATACATATAATATTCTTCAAAAGTTAGAAAAAAAAATCATTTGGAAAAAATAGGTATCTTGAAAAAAGATTTTGATGTCTCGAAAATTAAATTGAGCCTATTCTTGTTCTGTACATTTCATTTTTGGAGTTAACAATTGTATTCATCATCACATTTACTCATTATTCTCGGCAGTTATCAGTCAATAGACGCAGTTAAATTCTAATAAGTTTTTCAGTGCTGAAAAGTTTCATCAAACCATTTTTTCACCTACTCGCATGAAGAAATAAATAAACGTTAACGACATTTGAACAACCGTGAAACTTAATTTCGACAAAAACTAAATAAATTAACAACTTAATGCATTAGAACCAACCCACTGAAGATGACATAATGCCAGGACCTATTAACGCAGGAATACTATGCAATATGCAAATATTAAAAAACTATCCGGAGAAAAACTGGGAAGGGTTGATTTTGTCTGGGTACCCTCTTTTTATAGGTTCTTTCAATTAGGAAAGATATACCGAGATATAACCGACTAGTAGGCGAAAAAAAAGGCGATTCGACATTTTTTTATTGTTTGGGGTTTCGGGTATAGGATATAAAAAAATGTTCAGTAACGGATCTTTGGGAGATGTTTACTTTGTCTTGGAAACAACAACCCGTTACTTTGCATACAGGTAGGTAACTAAAGAATGATGGGTTTTTGTAGGATATTTTTATACTATTATACCTTGCATTATTTTTGCCTATTGAAAAAATGTATCAGGTCATGGAAAATTCAAAAAAGATTCGTAAATTCCTGTGAAAACGGTTGAAAATCTGATTTAATCTGCAGAAGTGCAAAACGGAATTTAAGTCTAAAAATTCTAGAATGTAACCGCGGTTGCCAATATTGAAAATACTTATTTTCGTCTCATTTTGTAAACTGTTGAAAGTTTCTAATAGGAAAAACAATAGAAATCTTGCCATAGACATTGCCTTTTTCAGATTTAGTGTCTGTACTTCTCCATTCGTTCTATTGCAAAAGAAATATCGTTACGCTGTTTTACCGTGTGATAGAATTTTCGATAGCGATAACTGTGCTTTGACATAAGGAAGAAGCCAGTTGTTTTGACATTTGAAAAATTGTTGAAATGTTTTTTCGAAATCAGTGTTCTATTTGCCAAATTTATAGAGCACTTTGTGAAATTTATGGTTTACATAATCGGCCATCAGGCAGTTTATTCGTCGAACTATCGATAGATTTCGGACAACATTTTCTCTCCCCGATGCAACAACAATAACAAGACAAAGAACTGTACGTACAGAAGAAAATAACGCTGCTGTAAGTGATAGTGTTAATGAAGACCTAGATTTGTCTATTCGTCAACGTTCACAACAAGCCTTCGCCCATACAAGATCCAACTGGTTCAACTGAAGCCAATTGACCATAATAAGCGTCGTTTGTTTGCTGATTGGGCTTTGAACATCTTGAGGTCGATCCACTTTTCATCGAAAAATTGTGTTCAGTGATGAAGCTCATCTCTGGATGAAGGCCACACAAACAAACGAAATTGCCGTATTTGGAGTGGAAACAATTCTCAAGTAGTTCTGCAGGTTTATTTGCATCCTGAAAAATGCACTGTATGGTGTGCTTTACATACTGGAGGCATCATCGGTCCATATTTCTGTGAAAACGATGCTGGTCCTAATATTACAGTGAATGGTGCTCGTTACAGATCGATGATCCATGATTATTTGTTTCAAAATTTGAACTTTATCGACCCAGTGTTTTGGTTACAAACAAGATGGTGTTACACCTCATGCTCCTACCGTAACAATTGATTTATTGAAAGAAATATTTGGCGATAGCATTATTTCGATAAATGGTCCAATTAATTGGCCTCCAAGATCATGCGACATAACTCCAATGGATTATTTTCTTTAGGGTTATGTCCAGTCATTGGTTTATGCTGGTAAGCCAGAAACAATAGACGCTTTGGAAACCAACATAACTCATGTTATTGCTGAATTAAGACCTGAACTCCTCGAAGAAGTGGTCCAAAATTGGTCTGGTCGAATGCAGTTCCTCAGAGCTAGTCGTGATGGACATATGCCGAAAATTATTTTCAAAATATACCTAAAGGTCATAAAATTATCTTCCGAATGATATGAAATTTGGCTTCAATATAATTAATGTGTTTTATTTCAATTTAAAGTTCTATCTCTCTAAAAAAACAACCCGATACATATGGTCTACAAAACAAATCTTTCCTTTTATTCAATAAATGTTTATTTATAATTATTCATTTCTGATTTTTATAGAAAATCCATCACCTGCAGTCTGGGTTGTTTTGAAAGGTCTTCAATGCCTTTTGAATTCAAAAAACCAATCACTCTTCCCAGTTTTTGATCGAGAACCCAAAATATACAGGGTGATTCACGGTGGATGGCACATTAGACGTTTCTGGTGAACCAGATATCGGATCCGTTTGAAAATTTGCATCAGTGCATTAGCGGACATTCTCTACCCAACTAAATTATTTTCGTCAATGCGGTGTTGCCTCTTCTATTATAAAGTGGTAGCAACTACGCTTTTTCAAATGGAACACCTGGTATATTATATTATTTTTGGAATCTACAACAACTTCCCGACAACTTTTCTCCACACTTCCCTATACCTATCTGTTGCCGTTTTCGAAATATAAATTATTTTCAATTTTTTTCACCGAAAATCATCACCTCTAAAAATGCTGATAACTTCGGGTTGAGAGACACAATGGTATTGAAATTTGGTTTGGAGTTAGGTGATACATGAATGCTTCCAACACATCAGCCTGGTCTACATTGCCTACAATACAGGGTGGTGAAAATACAGTCTTTTCGTTTGCTTGAAAAACTGACTGAAAGTTGTTTATTTCAAATGGAACGCCCTGTATATTATTAGAAATTCAGAAAGCTGATGAAATTTGCTTTAATTCTATGTATATCATGCCTATACCTAACTAGTCAAGTTTCGGACTTATGAGCATTTATTTGTTAAAATGTCCCTTCAAAATGGTATTTCCATTCGGTATTTGGTAGGCAGGTCATGATTTCTATTTGATAGTACCTTGTGACATTCTCCTGATAATAAAGGCACCAAGAAACATGAAAGTCAAATTATTTATATGAATTATTATTAAAAAGTAGAACAATCATGTCGAATATTTCAAAGTATGTTCGAATCGCTGGCCGTTCACTTCCAAGCACTTCAAAGTGAGGGTGTTGACTGCTTTCGTCGTGACAGATCGTATTTCTTTGAAATCCAAATCTTCAAATACTTGGGTAATCCTTTCCAACAATTCATTTCTCGAATGCACGGATGTTTTGTAAACTTTTTCTTTCAACATTCCCCACGGATAATAAATCTAATGGACTAAGATCGAGTAATTTAGCTGGCCAATTCCACGGTCCCAAGCGTCTTATCCACCGATCGTCAAAAAGTTTCTCCAGTTAATAATAATAAACAAATTCATGAGCACTTCGTTTGAAGAGTTTTCTTTGCAACTTATGAAATGACGAAAATGTCGAAATTCAAGTTTCTTCATCCTTTATTATCAGGAGAATGTCACAAGGTACTGTGGAATAGTAATCATGGGCTGCCTACCAAATACCGAATGGGAATACCATTCTGAAGGGACATTTTGACAAATAAAGGCTCATAAGTCCGAGATTTGACTAGTTAGGTAAAGGCATGATATACATAAAATGAAAGCAAATTTTGTCAGCTTTCTGAATTTCTAATAATATACAGGTAGTTCCATTTGAAATAAACAACTTCAGTCATTTTTTCAAGCAAACGAAAAGACTGTATTTTTTACCACCGTGTATTGTAAGTAACGTAGACCAGGCTGATGTGTTGGAAGCATTCATGTATCACCTAACTCCAAACCAAATTTCAATGCCATAGTGTCTCTCAACCCGAAGTTATCAGCATTTTTAGAGGTCATGATTTTCGGTGAAAAAAATTGAAAATAATTTATATTTCGAAAACGGCAACAGATAGATATAGGGAAATGTTAAGAAAAGTTGTCGAGAAGTTGAGATTCCAAAAATAATATAATATACCAGGTGTTCCATTTGAAAAAATAAAGTTGCTACTACTTTCTAATGGAAGTGGCAACACCGTATTAACGAAAATATTTTAGTTGGGTAGAGAATGTCCGATTATGCACTCGTGCAAATTTTCAAACCGATCCGATATCTGGTTCACCAGATTCCAGAAACGTCTAATGTGCCATCCACCGTTAATCACCCTGTATATGTATCATCAATTCTAAAAATCTGATCATAAAATTTTGTTTTCTCAGTTTCAATTATTGTTACCGAAGGTGAAGCTAGTTGCTATTTTTCCTGGTTCAGTTTTCTCTCCAATTTCGGCTACCAAAGGTGAGGAGAAATATCAACGAAAACACCGAATGTCTCAGTGAATAGAATCGAAAGTAGGTGTAGGAAATCTTGGTCAAAAAGACCGCACACAATCAATCATCTTTTCTGTTACGTAGCGAAATAAATGGTTCATTCATTTATATCTGATGCACAAAGGCGCTAGATAAAAACTGTTCGCGGACCACACGTTGTCAAACACATAAATATAGGAAATTAATCGATGGGCTCTTTGTTGTGATGGACAAAGCAAGTTGCTCATTGTTTCTGGCCTTGAATAACGGGTGAAATCTATCGCGTTGAGCTTTTTCTTCAGGATATTTCGTCTACCAGCGGTCGATTTCTGAAATGTGACTTGCATTGTGTTGCTTTCTTCATTCAAAATAATGCAATTGATAATGCGAATCTACCTACAAGGTGGATTCCTTACCAAACATTTATACAGAGTGTAACAGCCAAATGGAATAAATTCGATAACGAATAAATGTAGGCGTGTTGGGAAAAACGCTCGGATACGTCGATTTGTAATTTTAAATGCGTATATTTTTCAAGAAAATAATATTATATATGGTGTTCCATGTGACCGTGGCCAATACCAACTTTCTTATATCAAATGCAACCCCCTGTATATTATTTATTTTTTGGATTCTTCAGAGAATTCTAGACACAATTCATGCACAATCTCCTATACCTATCTTTAACTATTTCGGAAGTATTAAGTGTTTTCAGATTCATTGCAAAAATCAACGTTTTACATAAAAATTATTTTATTTCACAAATTCGGTACATTACACTTAAAACCTAATAAGTAATATTAATTATTTCTTAATTATTAAAAAAAAAACAAAAAGAAGCATTATGTCAATGTAGGAAATGTTCAAAATGCTCGCCGCGAACGTCTTGGCAACATGCTAATCTGGTGTAGAATTGTCTTCTAACGTTACTCAACATTTCAGGCGTGACTGATCTAATCGCAAGCGTGATTCGGTTTTTTAGGTCGTCTAAGTTTAAGGGTTTCGTTTCGTATACAATACTTTTGACATATCCCCACAAAAAGAAGTCTAATGGTGTCAGATCAGGAGATCGTGCTGGCCATTCTATCGATCCGCGCCTCCCTATCCACCGATTTGGAAAAATTTGGTTCTAGTACTGCCGGACATTGATTTGGTAATGGGGCGGTGCTCCAGCTTGCTGAAACCATATTATATTGGCAGGAACTTGTGGATTTGCTGGATCAGGATATAAGTTTATCAAAGTTGGTACGCCATTATTTTGGAGGCGTTCTAAATATTCTCCATTCAAGTTGCCGTCAATGAAAAAGGGACCTACGATATGATTTCCAACAATTCCTGTCCAAACATCAACATTTTCAGGATATTGCGTATTATATGTTCTTCTCTCATCCAGTGAGGATTCTCATCAGACCAATAGCGGCAGTTTAGACGATTAACATGACCTTGTAGTGTGAATGAACTCTCATCAGAAAACAAAACATTTTCTGATTGGATCACATTGTTATCTAACATTGCCATCATTTGCTCACAAAAATGCCTTCTCCTATCGAAATCGTCTTCTATGAGCTCCTGAGTTGCCATCATTCTATAGGGATGCATCTTACTTTCCTTTAATATTCGAAATATTGACGTGTGGCTGACGGTGAACAGCGGGGTTACTTTTCGAACAGAATTATGTTGGCATTCTTGAAACTCAAGCATAATATCCAATTTCGTATCATCACTTACTGCATTGGCAGCAATTTTTTTCATTTGTCTTACATGACCAAGCTCTCGAAACTGCTTTTCTATTTTGCTAATTGTTCCTTGGGATATAGGCGGCAAATTTGGAAATTTTTCGTGAAATAAGCGAGAAACTTCCATTTGTGTCCGTGTGTAATCTCCATAACCAATCATTTGAAGAATGGTTATATTGTGCATTTCTGTTGAAAAACCATTTTTTTAATATTATTACGCACCGTTGTCGAAATTCAAAAGACAATAGCGCTTACATTGATCACTTATTGTCATGCAAACAGACAACGTGTTACTAAGGCTATATGAGAATAAACAAATCTATTTTTGTTTTTTTTAATTTCTTCTCAGTAATGGTTTTTGCTTACTGTCTTCATATCAAGAGGTAAATGGGAAAAAAGTATTGAGTGTAATGTATCGAATTTGTGGAATAAAATAATTTTCATTTAAAAATAAATGTTAATTTTTGTAAAAAATCTGAAAACACTTAATTTTTCTGAAAAAGTTGAAGATAGGTATAGGATATTGTACATGAATTATGTCTAGAATTTCCTGAATAATCCAAAAAATAAATAATATACAGGGGGTTGCATTTGAAATAAGAAAGTTGGTATTGGCCACGGTCGCATGGAACACCTAATATAATTTTATTTTCTTGAAAAATATGCGCAGTTAAAATTACAAATCGACGTGTCCGAGGAGCGTTTTTCCTAACACCCCCTCATTTATTCGTTATCGAATTTATTCCATTTGGCTGTTACTCTGTATGTGATTCTGACTTCAAGGGAGAACGTCAAAACGATACAAACTCTGAACCCATGTCATATGAGCATCTTTTACATTATCCCATCAAAATCGTTGCCTGTATTCGCCCAGTCAGAAGGCCTAAACAATGTCTCCTCTTCATGAATTTTCAGTGAGCTGTAGGTGACCCCCAGCTATCAGTGTTTGCCTTTTTAAGCGTTATCAAGCCGGTGTCTGGCTTGGACAGCTAGCCTATTTGTGTTATCTTATCTATGGAGCGTTAACGTACCGGTTGTTATAATTTACAAATGTATGGATGTACACAAAACCTTTGTAGTAAATGCGAACGTCAACATGACGGCGTTATTTTTATGTGCGGCGGACATGGGCTCTAAAATCGGCCGAATAAAAGACATCCGTTGATTCGAGCCTGGGAATTTCTGGATGGCATGTGGGAACTGATAACTGATTGACCACAGAGATTTTTGAGTTGCCAGTCTGCGAAATTTCACTCAGATATTTCCTGTTCCGATTTCAATTCAGGAAATTTAGGAATCGAATTCCGGATCGAAACCACCCAATATGAAGTTTTACAGGGTGGTCCAAATTGGACACTTCGAATGGAAAATGTAATTTTTTTTAATAATTCGGCATCGACTGCTGAGGCCATTAGCCGTTCAATACACTACAGCAACATCCATCATCCACAATACACACTCTGATATAATATAAACTAGCTGGCCCGGCGAACTTTGTACCGCCTGAATTAGAAATTAAAAGTTGTATAAACTTACCATTGCTTTTTTTCAAGCAGGAAAAAATTAGGCAAAATTAAAGTTCAAAATATACAAAATTTTAATAATTTTGTAATTCACATGGAAAGAATTCTCTTTATTTAAGCGGTAACTAATTGTTGAACTTGAACACATAACTTTTTGTTTTTAATTGTTGTACAGTTCTGTTTTTGCAGTACCTCATGTGACTGTGAATAGCAGGAGTATAATCCGTATTATACCTTTCCTCTTATATGAATCAAAATGTCAAGAATATGAACAAAAATTATTCCTTTAATGAACTATCGACTATTAACACAGCCCGTCGACCAGAAATAACAAATCTGTCATTTTTTAATAGCCCAACCTGAAGTGGCAAAAACAAAACTTTTCTTATATTCTCAAAATCTAATCAGTGGTCACACCATTATTTTAGACATCTTAGCTATGCTGCTAAGCTCAAAATAATGGGTAAACATCTCAGTTGGTAGAGCAGCGCGATTCTCATTATTCCATGGATATGAGCTGTCAATCTCTCTTCAATTTGTTCAATTTAGTTGACGATATCAAGCTCGTTAGAAGACAAATCGAGATGTTAAAATGTCGATAGTACGATCGACAACGCAAAATTATCAACACTGTGAATTATGTTGAACTCATATTCAAATTTATTGATGGTCATTCGACCAGATCAGATTAGGCAACCCATGAAACATTATTGTATATCATAAGTGAAAGCCCGATGAGCAAACGTTTCAAAATTATTGACGCTTACAATACTGTCTCTGTGCGAACAGAAACACGAATATAATATGTCAATTACTAATTATGGGCAATTTTGGATTCAGTAATTTTCCGCAAATATATCTATTACCCAGACAGAAATTCGAAAGCATTTCAAAAATAAAGAAAAAATGAAGATGGCCAACTCACGTTTGAAACTGATCGTCAAAATCAGATACTTGATCTTTCGGTAAAAATTCACTGTTCCACCAACTTGAGATAAGTTTACTCGCTTTTTGATCTGGCAATAGACTTCCATGTTACCATGAGTTCTATGCGAATCACATATCGCCATCTAACAGCGGTAATATCAACCTACGACTACGTACAGTGGCTTATCTATTCACTGTACGACTACGCATCAACGGTAGCGACACCTAGTGGCCTTATTCAAAAGAAGGAAAAGCATTTCCTGCATAAGTAAAACTTTCATCAATTTTTTCGAAGTTTTATTGTATTTTATAATAACCACACCGAAGACGATTCCATAAATGAAGTTTCATAACAAACAGTCCATCCGATCTCTAGTTATAAATGGTGTAACCAACATCTTTCTTATATATATATATATAGATATGTGCAAGAAGAATAAAAAATATATTTCAACAAACAAACAAAAATGAAATGAACCACAACAAATGAAAAACCAGTAGATAATAGAAAGACATATATAGAAAATGAATAACAAATCTAATATATAAAATTCTCCTGTCTGCATCTTTGTTACCGAACTCCTCCGAAACGGCTAGACCGATTTTCGTGAAATTTTGTGTGCATATCGGGTAGGACCGGAAATCGGCCAACATTTATTTTTCATCCCCCTAAATATTAAGGGTGGTCCACCCCTAACTTTTTTTTCAAATTTTCTGGACAAAGTTTTTTATTTTAATTTTTTATGAGGACACAAAAATACATACAACCCTAAATTTTCACTCCTCTACCTAACCTAACAGAAACGTGGTATAACAGAAACTGCTTGTTTATTGCCTCTGAGGCGGAACGGAGTTCGCGGGGTCAGCTAGTATCTAAATAAATAAATAAGTAATATTACTAGATTTGCATGATAATTAACAGTAACAAAAAAATCAATATCAGACAAACATGACAAGATTTCCATAAAATGAACAACAACAATTGACAGCAATTTGATGTAGATGACTTATATTTTTGTCAATGAGTTTGTATTTTCAAGAAATTTCAGAGATTTCTTTTGAGGCTCAGCCTCATATCACAAAATTTTTCCAATGCTGCCTCTGATGCATAATTCATTTCGAATTTCATGATATTGAAGTCTTATTTGTGGTTAATTTTTGTCTCAATGATGAAAACAGCATATGGATATGAAAGGTTTTTCAATGACAATAAGAAGTGTTATTTATTATTATTTATTAATAGCCCGCTAGTTCGGTAGATCTCACTTTTGAAGCTGTCATTTTTTGACATTTGACGAGAAGAGATTACGCCATTAATAAAAATGAAACGATTCCCGCTTCAAAACCGCATTGAAATTATTAAAATTCACTATAAAAATGGTGAAAATGTGGCAGAGACGCAGACGGTTCGTAAAACTCGAACATTTTTGCGTCGTCTTGAAGCACCTTGTCGAACCGCAATACAGAAATTGTTGTGAAAATTTGAGCTGTTGGGACAAGTTAGTGATGTGAAGAATAAAACCCTTGTACGTCGCTCAAGAACAACTGAGAACATTGCTTCTGTAGCCGAAAGTGTTGAAGAAAACCCAGGTTTGTCCATTCCTCGTCGTTCTTGGGAAAAAGGCATTCAACAGACGTTTCGACACCGTATTTTCCATAAAGATTTGGGTCTTAAGACTCTTGATGCTAATAAAGTTCAGTTAACACAAGAACTCAAGCCGGCCGATCATCAACAACGTCGTGTCTTTGCTGATTGCTTCCTGCGTCCTTCAAATGCATGAAAATGACCTAGGATTCCATCGAAAAATCATCTTGAGTGATGAGGCCCATTTCCTCCTAGGTGGCTTCGTCAACAAGCAAAATTGTCGCATCTGGAGCTCGGAAAACCCGAGAGTTATCGTTGAAAAGTCTCTCTATCCTCAACGTGTGACTGTTTGGTGCGGTTTATGGTCCGGCGTGGTCATTGGGCCTTACTTTTTCGCTAACGAGGCTGGCGCATCAGTTACGGTGAAGGGATTGCGCTTTCGAGAGATTAGATTAATGATTTTTCATGGTCGGAATTAGATGGTATTGATCTGAATAACGTTTACTTTCAACAAGACGGCGCTACGTGCCACACAAGCAACGAAACCATTGATCTATTACGGGAAAAGTTTCCGGACCGTGATATCTCTCGAAGAGGTGATCACAATTGGCCACCGAGATCTTGTGATTTCACACCTTGCGACTTCTTCCTTTGAGGTCATGTGAAAGAGAAGGTCTACGCCAAGAGCCCAGCGTCGATTCAAGACCTCAAAGATGGAATTCGTGAGGCTATCGAGGACATAGAGGCATAGAGCAGCCACTTTGCTATTGGGTTATGGAAAATTTCATGAATAGGATATAGTCCTTTATTCGTGGTTGTGGTGGTCATTTGGCTGATGTTATTTTCCATTATTAACGGCATACCTGCCTCTTCATAACGAAATAAACCTATAATTTATAGAAAAGAATGGCATTTTCTTTTAATGTCAAAATAACACCTCTTTTTGGAAAACCCCTAGTTTCATAATTATTGTGTGCTTCTTGTGAAATCCTGCATTTCTGTGAAAACATTCCTGAAATAAATTTTTCACGTACAATTCGCTGGTCCCAGTAGTTTTTTCGAGAACCTTACGTGTTGATAGTTATTCACAATTTTTTTTTCTTTATATTTTTCTATGAATAACTTTCAATACGTTAGGTTCTAGGAAAAACTAATGGAATCGTTGAATTCTAGGTAAAAGTGCTAATAAATAATCTTACAAAATTTTTTTTTCATTGAAAATTTTAAATATTTTTGAGATACCCATGAGGTTAAAATTTTTTTGATGGTGCATTGTTGGAGAATAAATTTTGGCTGACATTTTCCTCCTACCCACCCAGGTAGTCATCTCCTGTATCGATAAACGAAAATTGAAATCAAATCGCACTTCTTCGCGCCCCAATGGGAATTACTGTCACCTCTCAAGGTACACGTTTTCAGGATATTCAGAGCAGGGAATTATCGGATGCCACCCAGGTTCCTTTACAATTTTTATGAGCAAAACATGGCTCAGTGTCGGGGATTTTATTTTGCGTATTATGCACTCGACATAATGGCACTTAATCCCACTTTTGTTGCATAAAATGAGATGGCAAAGTGGCACAGATAGATCTCGGGTCCGAGGTGTTGGGGCTGAAGTAAATTCTGAAAGCCATGAATTATTCGAAGCACGATGTCTTTTGGGTCCTTCGGTTTGTGAAGAGTATCGAGGTTTTTATGTATCGGGAGATTTGACCAGCCAATTCTGATGCTACGAGTACACTAGGCTGGAGCAATAAAGCAATATCAATTAACAGATCAACATATATTTATTCTTTAGCATTATGAATTTTTTATTTGAAAAAGTTGTTATAATCTTCTTTGTTTTTTCTACAGGTTTTTCAATTAATTTCTGAACGATTTTTTTTGGAATGTAAAATACCCATTTTCCACCAGAATAAGTTAAAAAATCTTCAATACTTCCATCGAAAATTCATAGAAAATGGCGTTTCTGTCCCAAACTTCAAGGATGAAGAAATATTATTTTCCATTCGAAACTCTATTTTTATAAAAACATGAATATCTACAGATAAAAATGGAATAAATTATGAAATAATATAATATGCCTAAATGAGAACTATTGCACCTGCAAAAAAAAACAACTCAACAAAACCAAAAGTTTGTGAGAATACACAATACACATAAGCGCACAAAGGCAGTTGCCGTAGCAAGCTTTTTCCCATTTCTTCATCAATTTCAATCTTCCTAATTTGAGCTTGAAAACAAATCTTTATTTCTACCATATATAGAATATTCTCAATGCCACGATTGAAAAACTTTATCGATGAGCAAAAATCATTTTGGTTATGGTTTATGAACATTTTCATGAGTTTCTCATCAATTGATCTTGAATTTCGAATTTCTTATTTTCTTCAACAGAAAGTTGAAGTTGGTTTACCTAAATTGTAGATAGATCTTATATCCAATCTTCAAAATGAATTTGGTAAACGCTAATGCAGATGTAGTGCAAAAAGTATTCATTTTGGTTTGCAATAATTTATGATGAGTATAAATGATCTTCCAGTTCAGTTTTATGTTTCAAAAATCCTGCTTTATCCTCGGAATTTTATTTCTCTACACGAAATTTTAGTATCAAATTCATTTTATGCAGATGAATAATAATAAGGGCCCATAATGGTACCTTGAAGAACACCATCACTATCAATTTTAACATCGTGAAAAAAGTCTTGCCTCCCCTCAGGTTTCTCAAGAACTAAACAATGTTCTGGAAATGTGGAAATGTGGAAATGAGATCAATATTTTTTTTCTGTGTATATACAGGGTGTATTTTGGTGTGACGCTTTTCTTTTGACAGGTGTCATTTTACCGAAAATTTCTTAAATGAAATATCCAATTTGAAAAATTTATAAAAATATTTGGGCATCAATACCGTAATACTACTCTGGCCATCATCTCTCTGTTCCAGGTTTATGAACATCCGCGAACATTAGCGGAAATCTTGTTCTGTTCAACTTACACCCTAAACTGGCATTTTGTTTTGATTCACAATAAATTAAAAGCATATCAACAAGTTCATTACATATTTGAATAAACGTAAACACTCGTACAATCTAGACCGCACCCTCGCCGTAACTGAGTCATGTATGATAGGAGGCAAAAAACATGAGATGTTGATATCTACGGATAAGCAGGCCAGGGGCAGGTGCGGACTGAGGAATTTTCAGATTCACATAGGAACTAGAAAATATTCTAGTTTCGTTTTCTCGAAGCAGGGGCAAAATTTGTGGTATAATGACTAATTTTGATTGGTTCTACCATCTGTCAAAAGAAAAGCCTCACCTTCAAATACACCCTGTATAGATGGAAAATGAAAAAATTCCAGCGTTGTCACAAGTCGCATCAACAACTGCGGAAGATTCAGTTTATTCTGCTCGTGACTTTGCTCTTCTGAAGAGAATAGACGATTCCTGCAGAGATAAAGAAAAAATTGACTGATGACTCGTGCTAATCGCATAACACCGCCAGTATAGCACCTAATTAGCGACAAAGCGAGGAAAAACGGAATTGCACCAACAGTGAAACGAGTGCAAATTTCACATTCAGAACACCACCTCAACGTGAATAAATTCCATTTGAATCTCTTGTAGTGCATATGAAGCAGCATCATTATGGTAAATGTGCCAAAGCAACCATAACTAAGTAGTGGACCTCTCCGATGGTCGTACAGGCATATTTGATTGACACATGAAAAGGACCATTTTGATGCTTTAGGTTCGGAAGATCTCCGCAAACGGTCAATCTATTTTGTTATTATAAAATATTGTTCGGTGAGCTTTGCCATGCACCGAAGGTAACGCTAGATTTTCCCGGTACGTGGATTCAGGCACGTATCCAGGGAATTCTTGGCATTTCAACCTTACGAAAATCAGAAACTCGAAAGGTGAATGAACTTGAGAAAATATTATGTGAATTCAATAATTCCATATCTCTGGCGAATATTGAAAAAAAAATTCTCAGTTAATAGGTACTGGAAATATTTCACGTAAACAGTGTGCGTCAAATATTTGACGCACACTGAAAAAGTGAAACAAACATTGACAGGTCAATGTTTGTTTCACTTTTTCACCCAAGGACCCCGCACTTTATGTATGTAAAGTGGCGACCGGTCAAATTTTCTGATAGTTTGGTATGTTGTTGTACCCTTCTCAGTGACCCAAAGTGTCAATGGGCCCAACCCAATCCTATGGCTAGTTTTCCAAATACGGGGTGTTAAAGTTGAAAATTGCCCAGATTTTCGGATTCATTTTTTAATTATTAAGAGTTAGATTGGATTTCTGTTGCATACATACGTTTACTGCATGTTCTAGTACTGAAATTGGTGGATAAGTATGATTAAAAATATGTATATTCACAGGTTGATTCACGAATATATGACGGTAGTTTTTTGCCAAAATTCACTTTTTCTACTAAGACGTCAGAAAGGCATATTCCTGAAATGCTCTTTTCGATTAAGTATTATGATGACAAAATATTGCACAGTGCATATTTTTCATACAGGGTGTTTCACAGCGAGAACCACTAGACATAATCATTTTTGTATTAATTCGGATCCCTGTATTTTTGAATTGAATTTTGGGAAAATTAATACCACATACTTATATATGTGTCTCTTATCTCCAAAATATTCATGGTGGTTTATTCATAGGAAGGTATTCTATTTTGGGAAAAGTACAAAAAACATGAACACCCTGTATTCGAAAATTTCCTCGGTCAAATGCAACTATTTTCTCACTATGTATATATTGATTCCTACAACATCTCCAGAGGTATGAATTCTTAATCCAGTACTATGACCAGTTTTCGAGGTACAGGGCGTTAAAGTGGAGAATAACTTATTTCATCAGTTTTTTTTTTAAATTGAAAAGCCGGATTGATTTTATGTTGCGCCCATGAGTTCAGTATGAGTACAGATCAGATGCGCACGGAAAGTATCAGCTAAAATATTTACTGTTACAGTGTGATTCACGAATAAATCACAATAGCTTTTGCAAACACTCGATAATTCTACAGTTTCGTCACAGAAAAATTCTTTCATGAAGTTAATACCTATAGTCTTTCTCAATTTTCAGTCTGAAATATTTCATTATTATTACCTTTCATACAGGTTGAGCCATAAATAATATGCTTTGAAATAATTGAAAGGAGAACTCTTCTGGTGAATTTTGAATAACTGTCTAACATTAAATCAAGTAAGCATAACAGTAAGAATTTTTAAATATATAAATATACAAGGTGATTTAGAAATAATCACATACCAAAAATATAAATTTCTTGCATGCGATCATCCTCAATAAACATTTTTTTCGCTGAAAAAAGTATATTTATAAAGTAATAACCGAGGTTATGACTATAATAAGATTTAAACTTTTCAATATACCTAGTTATAACTCGCTCTACACGAATATTGTGGACTGTGGAGTACGTACCTATTAAAATAGGTTCGTATTATACCTACACAAGAAACTCAAAATTCACTAAAAAGTCCTCTTTTCAATCAATTCAAAGGATAAGTATTTTTCGTATGGTTGGCTCTATGGCTCACCCTGTATGAAAAGTAATCATAAGGAAGTATTTCAGACAGAAAATTGTGAACAACTAGGTAGGTATTAACTTCATGGAATAATTTCTCTGTGACGAAACTGTAGAATTATCGAGTCTCTGCAAAAGCTATTGTGATTTATTCGTGAATCACCCTTTAATAGTAAATATTTTAGCTGAACCTTTCCATGCGCATCTGATCTGTACTCATACTGAACTCATGGGCGCAACATAAAATCAATCCTACTTTTCAATTTGAAAAAAAAACTGATGCAATAAGTTATTCTCCACTTTAACGCCCTGTATATCGAAAACTGGTCATAGTACCGGATTTAGAATTCATACCTCTGGAGATGTTGTAGGAATCATATATAGTGAGAAAATAGTTGCATTTGACCGAGGAAATTTTCGAATACAGGGTGTTGTTCATGTTTTTTGTACTCTTCCCAAAATAGAATACCTTTCTATGAATGAACCACCATGAATATTTTGGAGATTAGAGGCAAACATATGTTTGTGGTAATAATTTTCCCAAAAATCAATTCAAAAATACAGGGTTTCGAATTAATCCTAAAAAAAATTAATATGTCTAATGGTTCTCTCTGTGAAACACCCTGTATAAAAATATGCACTGTGCAATATTTTGTCGTCATAATACCAAATCGAAAAAAACATTTGAAAAATATGCCTTCCTGACGTCACAGTAGAAAAGTGAATTTTGGCAAAAAACTACCGTCATATATTCGTGAATCACCCTGTGAATATAAATATTTTTAATCATACGTATCCACTAATTTCATTACCAAAACATGTAGTAAACGTACTTATGCAACAGAAATCCAATCTAACTCTTAATAATGAAAAAATAAACCCGAAAATCTGGGCAATTTTCAACTTTAACAGCCCGTATTTGGAAAATTAGCCATAGGATTGGGTTGGGCCCATTGACACTTTTGTTCACTGAGTCGGGTAAACAACATACCAAACTTTCAGAAAATTTGACCGGTCGCCACTTTACATAAAAAAAGTGCGGGGTCCTTTTCATGAATGAAGGATTTTTGTTGCACCCTGTGCCAGCCCCATCCTCCCTCTAAATTTTTTGAATAGGGAAAGGGGGTCATGTGGTACTTTTTTGGGAAGGTCTTTGTATCTAAAATTTTTTTTTGACAAATTAGTTGATTCAAAGATGTTTTCAGTATGTGCACTTTGTTGTGGCTCTTTCTTTGAATTGAAACATTTTATCGAAAAGTATCAACTTCAGTAGAAGTAGAAACGTACTAATAACATATCTACTTAAGATCATAACTGAAGCCCAATGTTTCATATATTCCAATTTTTCACGTAAGGGGGTTGAAAAATGTGCATGAACAAAACTGTAATGGTCGACTTTCATTCGGTGGCAAATTTCATCAGGTACCAAAGTACCATCGTCCCAAAGTAAATGAGCCATGACAAAGTGCACATACTGAAAACTCCTCTGAACTAACTAATTTTTCGACAACAGAAATTTTTTCTTGAAAATTTCTGCACTCTTGTAAAGAAGATACAAAAACCTTGCCAAAAAAAACCACATGACCCACTTTCTCTATTCAAAAATTTAGAGGGTTGATGGGGATAGCACAGGGTGCAACAAAAATCCTTCAAAAATGCATAATAATTTGCTAACAGTGAAACAAAAATTGACCTGTTTCAGGATTTTGATGCCAAATATTTTTCGTATGAGAAAATGAATTTGTTCCATAATTTTAACGCGCACTGTATATGCACAGTTTTCCTGCAGTATCTTTTCACCACATGGACAAAATTTTCATCGAAATAATTTTCCAAAAGCTTCAGTACCAGAAGATGATCAGGACTTGAACTCCACCCCTGTTCTAGCATCTTGCGATTCCCTTATGAGTGAAATATTACCCAGGGACTGCAACTCAGTAGGAAAATATAAAATAATGAGCAAGAAAAGAACACAAGACGCCAGCCTTGTATTACCGCTAGTTTATTTTGCTTCCCCGATATTTTCCCTTGTTTACGGTGAATGCAAAGAAATATAAACCATGGAATTGCCCGCTACTAACTCGAGTCAAGGTGGGTTTATACAGCAACTAAAATAAAATAAGAACTAAAATAAAATAAAATAAGAATGTTCACTTCATGCATTTCAATGACAGCGTTTATACAGGAAATAAGCTAAAATAAGGAATAAGAATAAGAATGAGAGATGGTCAACTTTTATCTTTTTCGCTTATTTTATTTGGAAAATGATAGTGCGCATGACCCAAATCCACTCCCCGTATTGACACTTTTGACAAGTCCTAAGCCGAATTTTCGCGTGACAATATTTTAAAACTATTTCGTCCGTGATGACGTCACGCACCAAATAATTTGAAGCGGTTTGAAAGCAGGTAGCGGAATAGTTCGAACTGCAGTTTGAAGTTTGTAATCAGCTGATTGAGGAATATAGGTTATGCTTGTTGGATTTATTTTGTTTTCACCGTTTTTATTTTGAATAAATAATAATAATAACTGTTCTTCATTGCATTTAATATTGTTTGAATATGACAGCTTTGTTTTGAGAACGCATTGTGACCTGTGACTGTGAAGTAATAAATCACTTCGAGTAGAGCACACCTTTATTTTAGCATTTTAGCGATGCATGAACTGGTGACGTTTACTTCGAAATAGTTTTGAACCGTGATTCACGCGAAAAAATGGCTTAAATAAAATGACAACTAATCATTGTCAAAAAATCTGCGATTTGATTGGTTCATTCTTATTTCTTATTTTATTCTAGTGATCTCTATAAACCTATGTTTTCTGCTCTTATTTATTATTTTATTTCTTATTTTATTTTAGTTGCTGTATAAACCCACCTTCATCCTCTTATTGCCATTGTTGTATCCAGAAATGTTGAATTGTTAATTTTTTAAGGCTCATTTTCTTCGATATTTCGAATATAAGTCCTGATGATTTGTGTATAGAAATAGACCTTCTTTTATAGAGAAAGAATGTACTCTTTCTCGTCGTGCATTGTTCGGAAATTCTGTTCAGGAATTGACGAGAAAATAGACAGAATAAAATGGAAACTGCACAATGTTTTCCAGATTGAATGGTGATGTGGGACGCATTCTCAAAATCAAATGAAACTTTCTGATCGTTTTCAAAAAGATTGAACTGAATTTTAAGCGATGATTGAAACCCTGGATAACGCTCGAATTTAGTATTATGAATGAAGACGGATATTCAAATCTTCCAGAAGATTAATCTTCTGTACCCCCGCCCACATAAGGTCCCACCTGATGTGGTCACATCTTCAAAGGTTGCTTAATCCGAACTGGTAACTTCGGCTCACGTTTAGAGAAGACGCAATCGACCAGCTGGTTACATATTGACCTCAAAGTAACCAACTATGTGGAGTATACAGGGCTTTGTACAGTATACGCCAGAAGAATTAGGAGGTTTCGTTGATTCTCACGCGAAAAAAGTGCCGTGATTTACGATGAACTTGCGGTTCTATGGAGAAGGACCAATGTTAAAAATCTCGTTGGAACCATCGAATGGATCGATTCACTGAAATCAAATTTATTGGATTTTTATTCATGCCATTGAAAAAATTTATTTGGTTTTATGTTATCGAGAAGAATAGAAAGCATAACTTTTCATATACAGAGTGTAACAGCCAAATGGAATGAATTCGATAACGAATAAATGAGGGGGTGTTAGGAAAAACGCTTGGACACGTCGATTTGTAATTTTAAATGCGCATATTTTTCAAGAAAATAATATTATATAGGGTGTTCCATGTGACCGTGGCCAATACCAACTTTCTCTTTTCAAATGCAACCCCCTGTATATTATTTATTTTTTGGATTCTTCAGAGAATTCTAGACACAATTCATGCACAGTGTCCTATACCTGTCTTTAACTATTTCGGAAGTATTAAGTATTTTCAGATTTATTGCAAAAATCAACGTTTTAAATAAAAATCATTTTATTTCACAAATTCGGTACATTACACTTAAAACCTAATGAGTAATACTGACTATTTCTCAATTATTAAAAAAAAAAACATTAATGTCAATGTAGGAAATGTTCAAAATGCTCGCCGCTAACGTCTTGGCAACATGCTAATCTGTTGTAGAATTGTCTTCTAACGTTACTCAACATTTCAGGCGTGACTGATCTAATCGCAAGCGTGATTCGGTTTTTTAGGTCGTCTAAGTTTAAGGGTTTCGTTTCGTATACAATACTTTTGACATATTCCCACAAAGAGAAGTCTAATGGTGTCAGATCAGGAGATCGTGCTGGCCATTCTATGGATCCGCGCCTACCTATCCACCGATTTGGAAAAATTTGGTTCAAGTACTACCGGACATTGATTTGGTAATGGGGCGGTGCTCCATCTTGCTGAAACCATATTATATTGCAGGAACTTGTGGATTTGCTGGATCAGGATATAAGTTTATCAAAGTTGGTACGACATTATTTTGGAGTAGGTCTAAATATTTTTCCCCATTCAAGTTGCCGTCAATGGAAAAGGGACCTACGATATGATTTCCAACAATTTCGCCCAAACATTAACATTTTCAGGATATTGCGTATGTTCTTCTCTCATCCAGTGAGGATTCTCATCAGACCAATAGCGGCAATTTTGACGATTAACATGACCGTTTAGTGTAAATGTACTCTCATCAGAAAACAAAACATTTTTTGATTGGATCACATTGTTATCTAACATTGCCTTGATTTGCTCACAAAAATGCGTTCTCCTATCGAAATCGTCTTCTATGAGCTCCTGAGTTGCCATCATTCTATAGGGATGCATCTTACTTTCCTTTAATATTCGAAATATTGGTGTGTGGCTGACGGTGGACAGCGGGGCTACTTTCCGAACCGAATTATGTGCGCTTTCTTGAAACTCAAGCATAATATCCAATTTCGTATCATGACTTACTGCATTGGCAGCATTTTTTTTTATTTGTCTTACATGACCAAGCTCTCGAAACGGCTTTTCTATTTTTCTAATTGTTCCTCGGAATATAGGCGGCAAATTTGGGAATTTTAGTGAAATAAGCGAGAAACTTCCATTTGTGTCCGTGTGTAATCTCCATAACCAATCATTTGAAGAATGGTTATTTTGTGCATTTCTGTTAAATGAACCATTTTTCTAATATTATTACGTATAGTTATCGAAATTCAAAAGACAATAGCACTTACACTGATCACTTATTGTCATGCAAACAGACAACGTGTAATATTTCCGAAAAAGTTGAAGATAGCTATAGGACATTGTAATAATATACAGGGGGTTGCATTTGAAATAAGAAAGTTGGTATTGTCCACGGTCGCATGGAACACCCTATATAAATTTATTTTCTTGAAAAATATGCGCATTCAAAATTACAAATCGACGTGTCCCAGCGTTTTTCCTAACAACTCCTCATTTATTCGTTATCGAATTTATTCCATTTGGCTGTTACACTCTGTATAGGCTGGCCCACATAGAACAGTGCATCCGAATATTTACGTACAATGGCAGATTTACGGAGAGGTAAAGGTGGTAAGACCTGAGAAAAATTTACGCAATGCAGGGCACACAAGCTTCAAACTAGGTAAATTTTCCATTGAAGATGATGACCGATCCGGAGGGCCAGTTTCTGTGTCAGTCCCCGAAAATATCGATGCAGTTCATGGCATGATTTTATCAGACCGTCGAATTGGGATAAAACGGTTATCTGAAGCACTGAAGATTACATACGAACGCGTTCATCATATAGTTCACGTCAATTTGGACATGACAAAATTTTCTGCAAAATGGATCCCCAAATGTTTGAATGTTGACCAAAAGCGTGCAAGGGTAGAAGCATCGCGTTCGATCTGTGCTCGATTTGAAAACGATGTAGACTTCTTAAACCGAATTATTACTATAGATGAGACTTGGCTACATTTCAACGATCCAGAAACAAAGCAACAATCGATGGAATGGCGACACTCTGGTTCTCCAAGACCTAAGAAATTTCGTGTCCAAAAATCTGCTGGAAAAGTTCTTGCTTGAGTTTTTGGGGTTGCCATGGAGTAATCATGATTGATTTTTTGGATAAGGGTAGAACAATAACTGGATACTACTATTCGACATTACTGACCACTCTACGGGAAAAAATTAAAGAGAAAAGACGCGGAAATCTATCCAAAGGTATTTTGTTTTTCCAGGACAATGCCCCAGTACACAAATCTCATGTTGCCATGCAAAAAATTCGTGATTTAGGGTTAGAATAACTAGAACACCCCCCGAATTCACCAGATTTGGCTCCGTCCGACTATCATCTCTTTCCTCAACTGAAAAAAAGTTTAAAAGGTCGTAAATTTTCTTCCAACGAGGAGGTAATAAAAGCTGTGGAGGACTGGTTTGCAGAGCAAGAAGAAACATTCTTTTGAAAGGTCTAGAGACGTTGCAGATTCGCTGTCAAAATATTTTGACATTGAAATTTTGTTTGGTTCTATAGTAGGCAAAGAATTTTTCAATATATCCTCGTATAGTGTGCTCTACATCAAACCACTAGAAGCAGAGCTTTCGGAAGGATGCATTCATGTCCTCCACTTAAAAATGACCTCGCCAACACTCGTGACATTCCCCCTTCAAGTGCGGCTCTCTACCAATTACCAAAATAGTATCTGGAACTTAATTAATGTCCATCGTTAACGTAGGCCTTAAGCAGACCAGCCGGGGCTCTATTTTTAAAGTATCATAACTTGACGCTAACCCCATGAGTTTCTTTATATTTTGTCTGGGGGAGATTCTAAATTTAGAACAACCGAAATACCTCGGACATTCGAACCGATACTATCTTCGTGATGGACTCACGGTCTTCTTAGATGAGGGTGTTGACGAAAATAGAGTTTGTTTAAAAAAGATGCAAGGGTGGACCAATCTGTACAGTTCGAAGAATCGTCTTGGAATGACGTCGAATTGGTTTTTACAGCTTCGAATACTTAAGTGTGAAGGTGGTCAACTAGACACTAGAGTACTTAGAAAGTTCTGTAGAGGGAGAAAAGTATCGTATCAAAACTTGTGTTGTAATTCACTGAATTAGATAGTAATAATAGGTATACCTACTCCATTCACTTTTATTTAATCACATAGGAGGTCATGGTTTCATTTTCAGGAGTTGGTGCCTCTGATGAAAAGCACAGAACATATGATGAAAAGTCAGTGCGCGCACTGAGAATATCGTTAATGACAAAACGACGTTGCCAGTTTCTTTGTTTACATCAAAGTAAAAGTATCAAAGATATTCCACATATTGTTAGGTTTACAAATTGTTCGCAGATTTTTGGTATTTAATCGATATTTTCAGGTGAGTTTTTCGTCGAATATCCAAGATTAACGTATGTTTATTGTTTTTAGCACCAGTTTGGAGCGTGAGGACGATTTTCAAGACCAGGACGAATGTTCACATTTCGAGGTTGAAGGGGTACACGGGAATTTCGTTGAATAAGCTGTTATTTGGACAGATATCGCAGAAGATGGATCGGATGGAGCCTCTAGAGTTCGATTAGGATGATATTTTTCAGGTTTTCCAAGAAATTTGGCGATATCTGAGCAGATTTGCAAAAGTTAGGTACCTCACTAATGAGGTGGAACTTAGACATAATTCTCCTATAAGAAACGACTTTCAAAGTTCGAGATGGTGAAAAATATCTTCTTTAGATGTTGTTTGAACAAACGCAGCCGAGTTTTATACCCCAACATTGATTTTAAGAAAGTTATCAACAAAATAAAATTGACATTCTGACATTGCTCGGTTGAAGGAATAAAGAATGTTTTTTGAGGTGAGTACAATATACAAATTTTTCAATGGAAGCCATTGTTCTCAGGTACCTGCCCATCATGATATACCATGGGTTGGCAACCTTTTGATTCACAAGAGCGAAAAGTAATATTTCATGAAACACTGCATTTTTTTGAAGATCCCGCAGAATGTCAATTTCACCCCTTTTTTGGAACCTCCTTTTTTTGCTGATGGAACTGAAGAGCCACTATTGCATTGCAATTATTAGTTTCTCTGTGAACAAATTCGTTAATTTAGTTATTATGTTTATTTTCTTTGTGATGATAAAATTGTTATTTATTTGAAATAAAGAAATATTATATCACATACAATATCATGATGAAAACGAAGCACATCGATAAATCTTTACAATCATAAATCCAAAAACTCCTTTATATGTAGAATATTGTTCACAATTTTCTGTTGTGTTCTCCAAAATGAAATATAAAGAAGAATAGGTATCTTGTTGACAAAGTTGTAAGAACTAGAGATGTTAGCCCAATTCTCTGAGATACCTGTTCTTCATTGTTTCACTATTTTTGTCAGCTGATAGACTCCCCTCTTCAAATATACAAGTGCCTCCATCCTCTTTGGCAGGGATTCAAATAGTCTTATTGCCATATACCTAGAACATAATATTTACAGTCAGGCTTCGGGTAAGTATGTAATGTAATCAATAGAAATACTTGAATATTTTAACTGGTTTCATTTTCTACATCCTTCAAAGTAGTGATTACACTCAGTGAAGAAAAATTAGCATTTGGTAAACAAGACCAAAACATGTTGGTATATGTACAGAATAATATGCTTCTCTTCGAAAACTCAACATCATGACTATTCGTACCTCAACCAAAGCATATTGCTCTCATTGCAAAAGCTTTTGAACCAAGAATACTAATTCAGTAGACTTACTTTAGCCCAATGGAAAATACCATAATTAATTCTACTCTGAAAACTTGATACTATATTACTATTACTACTTCGCAGTCGTATCTCCATCTAAGTTGGTGGTGCACCATAACTCCCAGCAATAGGTGTAGTATATTCATTGAAACTGAAATTTGTTAGGAATTCTGAGCCTGTCTTCTCTCAAGAATTATCCTTTGGGTTTGACGTTTCTCGAGTGAGGGGCCATTCTTTCAGCACTATTGCTTTATGATCCCTGTGGCCTCATAGTCAGTCTAGAAATAAGATTAAGAACCTTTATCTTTGGTAGACACTAAAACATAGTTATCATCAGCATATTATATAGGGACCCATAGATCAGCAAGAACGACACGTTTATATAAAAAGTTTCAAAGTACCTACCTAACTTACCTGCGTTGGTCCAACCTTAACTAGAAAAGGAATCCTTTCTATCAATTCATATAAACGTTAATTATTTTCGTCCATCACATCTTTTCCAATTCATTCATTTTCCGAATGAATTCACATTCTGAGAAATACGCTAAGAATGTAGAAAGGGCAACATAGTGTTGACTTGGAACATAAAAATATTTTGAAAAACGTCATAACTACGATATATAGTGGAATGTGTCAAATTTCCAAGCCCAGAGTTGTGATTTTATAATTGTGAGTATAGATGTATTTTTTTTTCGAAAACTGTCTACACTAACAATTCTTCATATGAAATAGTGTCTCTTTTTCCTTTCAATTATTCGGTAGTAGAATCGAGTAGTACTTCGAGGTGTCAATATAATCTATAATGACATAAGAATTGCGATATAAAGAAAAAATTTACTATTTCCTTTGTAAAATCAGACAATGTTTCTTTCATGAGAAAAATTTACACGAGGCTTTTATTAGGTTCTCTGAAACACGATATCATTTTTGGATCTGGTTCCCCATTGTCCCCCATCCTTGCACCGTTCCACCTTGAATTCACATTGTCTTCCAACCACCCACCGCTCACAGCCGAAAGAAATATCCCTGCAAACTAAACTTGATAAACGAATCAAAAAACATAAAAGACCTGCTGGACGACATCCCTTTGTATCCCCCTGTAATGCCGAGATTATATCTGGATCATTCCCGAAGTGCCAAAAGAATCTCTTTCAGGAATTTCTCTAATCTCGAACGACCGATTGTGCAAAAAATTAAAATCCGTCCCGGCGTTTTTTAAAGATGAAAGGTTTGAAACGTTCTGTATGAACTCTTTCACGTTTTCTACATGAGTTGACCTATGGTTTTGTCGTTCTTTTCAACCGCTCGCAGAGGCGACCCTTTTGGGGTATCGCTGAATGGATCTGGCAGGCCAAGGGTCAGAATTTCTATGGGTTATTTTTATCCCGTCTTTGGTTGGAATTGTTCATTCGATTCAGCAGCTGATCAGGCTTTGTTTATGAGATTGTGAGGCTGGAAAGATTGGTTTCGTTAGTTTTCAAAGAGTTCGGTTCATTTTGTTGAAAATTTTTTGACAGTTCTAACAACAAATCCAATTTTATGATTTTGTATCATATGGAATCATTTCAGCCAATCATGTCAACATAACATCGAAAACTACATCCAATGCAATTTTCAATCCCAATGATAACACTAAGATGACTAGAATAATGGTGTAGGCCCTCGTCAATTTTTGAATGGAATGACGTTCGACCAAATCGAAAATATTAGCAATGTTTCGTTGCGCCACCGCAATCTCATTTCAGTGCATTTTCCGTTGTCAATTTGATAGATGTATCAACAGCTGATTTGCCAAAGTCAATTATGGCATGACAGCAGAATGGCATCTTTTTATAATGAAAGTTTTCTACTTTTCCTAAGAACTAATATACATCAGGATGTCAAGAATATAAACATACATTATTGCTTGACAAAATTATCGACCATTAACACGCCACTTTCACCAGAATAAATTCAAATATTTGAAATAACTGATAAAAATCAGTCATAATTTCTGAATAGCGCCACCTGAAGTGGAAAGAACGAAACATTGCTAATATTCTCAATTTGGTCGAAACAAAATCTAATCAGTGCCTACACCATTATTCTAGTCATCTTATATAACACGATAGAGTCTTATAAAATTATATAATAGTTCCATGGCAACATCATTCCAAACAAATTTCAAAATGTCACGTTTTGGTAATGTTAAAAATATAAATGAGCTTATCAAAGAAAACATTCCCAGAAATACTTCCAATAGCCACAAATATATTTGGGGAATATTTATGGAATTTTGCTACTAACGATCATACGAATTGAATGAACGCAGAAGCTTGGAAGAATTGGCGTTTATACTCAAAGATTGGGCTGTGAATATGAGAAAAAAAGACGGAACAGAATTCAAAGAAGCAACGGTTAAGACAATGTGGAATGTTTCGAGCAAACTCTTACAAGAAAAGTATTATAAGGACTACAACATTATGATTGACCCGTTTAATAATATAATATTTAAACCAGCCCGAGATGCCCGCGATGCAATCAGAAAAAAATTGCAAGCAGGTTAAATTTGTCTGAAGTTAACAGAATAATATTGCTATGGGATGAAAATACTCCTGAAGGTCTTATGCGTAAATTTTATCATATTGCTGCAGTAGAACTAGCGTGGCGATGAGGAGAGGCAATTGCTTGTTTGGTGAATTTTTTTCAAATCGAGAAGAATAATGATGGTTCTCCAACAAATCGCATTGAATACAACCCGGTATTCAGTAAAACGTGCCAAGGTGGTTCTGAAAGCTGTACAAGTAGTAAATGGTTGGTTTCCAATAGTTTCCAATAGCTGCCCTGTACGTATTTTTCATAAACTAATATAAAAACGAGGCGAAAATATTACCTCACCACGACTATTCTTGAAACCAAATCGATATTGGAAAAATGAAACTGACAAATGGTACGATAATGTATCTGTTGGAAGGAATACCATAAATAAATGGACTAAATATGCTGCCGAAGCAATTGGCTTGAATGTCAAAGACAAAAAGATAACGAATCATTCAAATAGATCAATAGCTGTCAGTCAATTAGCAAAAAGTGGTGTAGAGGAACAACAATTGCTGAAGATTACTGGTCATAGCAATCAAAATTCTATCAAACCATACCTAAACCTCGATCAAGAACACCACAACAAGATAATAAATATAATGCTTGGAAATAGATCTTCTATACAGGAGATCAGCAACGAATCTAATGTTGAGATGAATTTTACGAATTGCACTTTCACTAATTGTACTTTCAATAAATAAATAAATGTTTTGTTGAATTGAGTTATAAATTTTTTCTGTCAAAAAATTTTCTGCCGAATATTCCTCGGACATTGATAAATGCCTCATAATTTTATAACCAATATCTCAAGCTCGTTGCTAGATAACAGCCCTCAGCCTTCGGCTTCGGACTGTTACCAATGAACGAGCTTTCGATGGTCATAAAATTATCTCGTCTATTATCAAGGTCCTAGGGATATTACTACTGAAAACGAAAGAACTAACCCACTTCCCTTAGAGTCAGGTACTGTTACTACCGCATTCTGAAATTGTTATGAAGTTATCGAATGAAATATTTTCAGTTTTCTCTTGGTTGAGATCCTTTCGGGCAGAGATACATTCTGACAGTCAAGAACCTATCAAAGCACTGAGATCTTGCCAGAGAAGAAGCACGAATGCTCTCTATTGACTCATAGCATTTCAATAGTACGAGAAAATGCACCTACAAGAAAAAGATTCAGAAGAAGGAGAAGACCAAAAGAGAAACGCTTTGGTAAAATCTTTCAGAGCTGGATTGTTTCAAAAAGTTCCACCAGAACTTTGGTATATTCCTGCTACATTATACGGGATTGCAATAAGCAATAGCAACCCTTATGTTATTTGATTTCAAAACCTAAAAACTCAATTTTAGTCACCATCTTCTAAGGATAATATCTGAAAGGAGGATATCTCGGAAAGGGGTAGGCTAAGGACGTTTTGTTATGGGAAAATCCCATCTTAATTCCATACGAGCAATCGCCAATCAACTTATCGCAAGTTTTTGAACCCTGTATTTAAGGTGATAGCCTTGTATCGATTCTGTTTTTTCTCGTGAAATATTTCTGAGAGAAGTACATTTCGCCTAAGGTTTATAGATCAAGATAATGAAAACCTAAAAAAATTAATGAATTGAAAGGAAGTTTCTAAAAGGTTTTAAGGATTTTTAACAGTAAAAAAACATAACAAATAATCAGTCTTCAAGAGTTCAATGTTTTCTGTGGAATGACTCCAAAGTTTCAAGGAGTATACACCTCAGGCAAAGAAGAAATTATGCTTTGAACATGGAACATGTAATAAAAAATATTCATTTTCCATTTCTTTGAATTTTTCTCGAGAAAATCTCCATGTAATCTCTGAAGGGGTGTGCTCAGAAAGTGAAGTCCTACTTCTTTCCCACGAATCCTGTGACAGTCATGACTAGATCAAAATCCCACATTGCTACATGATTTCGAATTTCTCCAGCATAAGGTAGGTATTTAAATGTTTTCTTTTTCGAGAAAGCCGTCAATAATGAAATAGCGGATCCGATGCATCAAACACAAAATCCCACAGGTACCAATTTTATATTAAACCATTTAACGGTCAAAACATCCGAACCAACCCTTAAGTATAGGGTGGTTTGTCGACCAAAGAAGCCCTTTGCTGACCAGAGGTATATTAGGGGCAAGCGGACAGGTTGCAAGCGCTGAAAATTCAGAACATTATTTCATCATGATGAGGGTAGGAAATTAACGTCCAGTATTGAAGGGACTTTCGCCCTTACACGTCCTTGGGATAAGGGTGCGTAGGCTGGCCAATTTCAAGGCGATTTATGAAAGAATGGCAGAGAAGTGTTACCGTGAATTTAACTTTCTAATTTCGATAGCAGGTGGGTTCCGATCTTGAAGAGGACATAAAAAAACGGCAGGTTGTCAGGTGGGATGGACTGACGCGAAACAGAAGATAGTGTGAAGAATTTTTCATGGTCTTCGGAGGGATGAATAACGGGAAAGCACTAAGACATGAGAGCTTTCGTCAGTAGATATAAAAAATAAATTAATGAAACAGGGTGCAGAATATGAGTTACTAGATTTCTGAGAATTCTAACTGCTACGTTTTCGAAGAAGTGTTCGACTTCTCTCAGTTTGATATATCAGTTACCAATTCGTATTTCAATAGGTAGTTTTTGTGTTGAAAACGAGTATTTAATAACTCGCACTTTTCAGTAACTTTTGAAATACAGTGGAGCAAAGAATTTACTAAACTAATGGGAATTGCGTTCTTATGGCTTATTGTTTCTAATGATCTCACCAAAATATTTCATGTTAAGAAGGTTTTCCAAGACTAAAATGCTCCATAGCTTCACCGTTAAAAAGTTATAATTTCTTGTGCCGAGCTAAGACCTCAACTATCCTTGAAGCCTTCTCAGACACTGGAGATATTGGAGCACTAACTAAGGCAGAATACGAGGATGTATTCATATCTAGTTAGCCTAGACCAGTTCCATGCATAAACAAAATATTGCGATACCATATCAACGAACAATAACTCATTAGAAGTGTCAGTGTAGAGTTCGACGTGAAAAAAGTAAACCAGAGTCACGCAATAAATTGAAAAAAAAGGTGTCCACCGAAATTGTAAAAATCGAAAAATTGGAGTATCGATCAAGTACCTGTATTTAGAAGGGTTAAGAGATAAGCAGATTTACGAAGATATGCTTAGAACCCTTGGTGATCATTGTCCTTCGTATGCGACCGTGAGAAATTGGACTGCAAGCTTCAAAAGAGGTAAATTTTCCATGGAAGATGATGACCGATCGGGAAGGCCAGTTTCCGTGTCAGTCCCCGAAAATATCGATGCAGTTCATGACATGATTTTATCAGACTGTCGATTTGGGCTAAAACGGATATCTGAAGTAATGAAGATTTCTTACGAACGCGTTCATCATACAGTTCACTTCAATTTGGACATGAGAAAAATTTCTGCAAAATGGATCCCCAAATGTTTGAATGTTGACCAAAATCGTGCAAGGGTAGGAGCATCGCGTTCGATCTGTGCTCGATTTGAAAACGATGTAGACTTCTTAAACCGAATTGTTACTACGGATGAGGCCTTTGTCTAAGGATGAGACGTGGATACTTTTCTACGATCCAGAAACAAAGCAACAATCGATGGAATGGCGACATTCTGGTTCTCCAAGACCTAAGAAATTTCGTGTCCAAAAATATGCTGGATAAGTTCTTGCTTCAGTTTTTTGGGATAGCCATGGAGTAATCATAATTGATTGGATAAGGGTAGAACAATGACTGGAGATTACTATTCGACATTACTGACCACTCTACGGGAAAAAATTGAAGAGAAAAGACGCGGAAAGCTATCCAATGGTATTTTGTTTTTACAGGATAACGCCCCAGTACACAAATCTCATGTTGCCATGCAAAAAATTCGTGAATTAGGGTTGGAATCACTAGAACACCCCCTTACCCATCAGATTTAGCTCCGTCCGACTATCATCTCTTTCCTCAACTGAAAAAAAGTTTAAAAGGTCGTAAATTTTCTTCAAACGAGGAGGTAATAAAAGCTGTGAAGGACTGGTTTGCAGAGCAAGAAGAAACATTTTTTCAAAGGTCTAGAAACGTTGCAGGTTCGCTGTCATAAATGTATTCAATTAAGAGGAGAATATGTTGAGTAGTAAAATATTTTGACATTGAAATTTTGTTTGTTTCTATAGTAGGCTAAGAATTTTCAATATATCCTCGTACCTACAAAATTATATCGCAAAGATTAAATCTGCATGGAATCTGATAACCTTTGAACGGTGAATATGTTAATAGTTTTAGTCTTGGCAACCTTCTTTATCCCTTTTTTGGTGTGATTTTTTCTTTTGTGAGGTTGTATTATGATATTGATAAAATGTAAAGTATGCAAGCTAGAAATATGGAGCTACTACTGGCTTCATCTTCCCCTGAGAAATGGAGCTGAAGTGTCATTCAGTCCGAAGCTATGACGTTTCAAATTTATAACGAAACTCTTTGAGAAAAGGTTGTCTTACTCGTCTTGGAGGGAAAACGATAGATAACAATATGGACTGAAGATGTTAATATTTACATTGTTGTTCATCATCAACATCTTTCTTCTACAACCTGATAACTTCATTGCAGTCATTAACATTGCCAAGTACTACAATAGATTCCTGACATTATCATCAATGATATTTCATTCCAAAGATTTGTATCGTAAATCAAATATGAAAATATATATGCGATTTCGTCGTCAACTCCTACGTCTCTCTAAGGTCGTACTTGCTGCGTTTAGTACTGCACTTTCTGTACCAAACATAAACAACCGAACGGACAACCATTATTTGAGATAATGTCATTAAAATAGGCGCTGAATCTACATCAATGTACGCATACCAGTTCTACATGAGCATTAGTTATTTACAGTTAGGCACGGGAGATATTTATTCGTTACAAGAATCCTTATTGGGTTGTCAAATCAATTAAGGATAGCATCATTTGCATCGAGATTGAATGATTAAAAAGGAGAAACTTGTATTTCGGCCTATTGAAAAATGATTGCGGGTAGGTAAGTGACAGAGTTTGGACGTTGCGAAATGGTTGTAATAACATTGTGAAACATATTGCCTTCTTGAATTCACGGTGGTATTCGTTTGAAGTTTCTCTTTCGATTTCGAAAGAAAGTGAAAAGATGTGGTACTTATATCTATCGAACCTTCCAATGAACTCAAAAGAAATTCAAATTTTTTTAGAACTCTCAAAAATAATTGAAAACCAGATAGAGTTCTCTTCATCAGTTCGATCTCAATAATCAAATAATCCAAGCGAAATATTAAACAATTCCTTGGAGGTCACAAAAACGAGTATTGTTCGAAAGGACCATGCAGGCAACCAGAGATTGTAGGTATAGTTCCAATCGAGAATCCAACGAAAAAAAAATTTTGACAGCTGTCAAAAGAAATCGTCCATGTTCCCGCATCTTTTATTACAGAAATATTGAGATTTTTTTTATTAAAGTTCATTGTGCTTCGATTTCGCAGATCATTAGCACTACGGGACGGTTACATCTCATTTAGTTTTGCAGTTTATAATTCAAAAATGTATATCAAACTAAATATAGAAATCAAATTAATGAGTTGCAGAAATTTGATGGTATTTTCCAGTTTTTCGGCTTCTTATCCTAGGGCCTGTTGTAAGGAGTCCACCATACCAGTTTGTTCTCTTTGAGATCTGAAGTTGGGGCAGTCAACAAGAATATGTTTGACGGTCATAGTTCGATCACAAGTGCTGCATACTGGAGCATTTCCTCTGATGATTCTACAGATTTTCATATGGTTGGGGCAATTGATGCGAATAATTTCAAATGACGATTCCTTGATCAAAATAAAGGGTGGTTTGTAATAAAAACGTTGGGTCCAAACTCCAAAGTCAAACGTTTGGGAGATATCGCGGTTCACAACTTACGCAAAGACTTAAATAAAATTAAATTTGAATGGCCTGATTTGATCAGACACTTTTTCATCCATTGTACCGTTTTGAAATAGAACTGATTCGCATTTTATTTTTCATTTCAAAACGGTACATTTTAAGAGAAGAATACTAAACATTAACTCTCAAAAAACATTTTTGAAGACAATCTTTTATAATAATAACACTCATCCGCCATTTTGAAGCCGCCATCTTGAATTCCTCAATTTTGAAAAATCGTAATTTCGGACCCAGAAAACCCCCAGATACAAATTTTTAATAGAATAGGGTCAAAATTACAAAACTCGTCCGCCATCTTGAATTTCCCAATTTTGACAGAAGTATCATCATTTTCGGAACCAAATACCCCCAGATACAAATTTTGAATGGAATCGGATCATAATTATAAAACTCATCCGCCATTTTGGAGCCGCCTTTTTGTTTTTTTCTATAAAAAATATTTCATGATGCATTGTCACCAGAATTATGTACACCTTCAAAATTTCAAATCATTCGGACCATTAGAAATGTGTCATATTTAACTTGCAAGATTTGATTACAGACAGAGAGACAGACAGACAGACACCGGGACAGGTGAAACTAAATAAAAGCATTGAAATATTGCTTAGTGTCCTCCAAGATTAAATAATGGAAAATTTATTGTGGGAATAGGACAAATTAGAATATGTCAGATTGTTTTGTGCATATATTTGGCGACATTTCGCAAATTCACATTTGCTTCCTCAGGCCTCAATATGTTGAAGGTGATAAATTCCGACTATATAAAATAAACATATAAATATACGAGTTAAAATATAAAATCAGGCAGGAATGAATAATGCACACCCTTACATTACTAAATAAAAGCTTTTAAAATACAAGAGTCTCTAACCAAAGCAAGTTCTTCTTCAAATTTGATTTTTTCCGCTATCTTTGAACCCCGATATACGTTTTACTTTTGACACAACATTTACATAACAGAACTCATAGTACATCGATCAATGAGATTTTCTGGGCACAAATAGGATGAAATGGCTTTGCAACACAGGTTTTTTCAACCTGCTTTGTCATTAGGACCACTGAGGAGTTATTCATCATCTTCAGGAAAGGAATAGAACATCAATCTGAATGGAACAAAACGCCTGAAAGGTGTTTGAATAAGAGAGAAATTTGAGAAAAAAATGTTCTTTTTCGATAATAAATAATTGTTTTTATTTGCCAAAACAACGGCGGTGGTCGAAACCACCGACTATGGCTAATAAACGAATACGAACAGAAGAGTCAATGCGACCGAATCATCTTGTTCCTCACTCCTCAGTCAATTATTCAATAATGATAATAGCGTTTAATTCGTTCCATCATGACCATAAGCGCAATAGTCCACGATACAAAAACCTCCGAACCGTGACAGCACCCGGCGACAGGACGGAATCGAAAAAATGCGGTATTTTCGTAAAGTTTTGTCGATACAAACGCGTGCTATGACCTGTGGACACCCGCGTGCGAAGGGGTGGTGGCCATGGGCCACCCGGGGTTGCAGTACCACGTCGTGCCTGCTCTTCTAATCGTCATCCTCGGAACTGCGAGTCTATCATATCGTGTGACCCTTGGCTAGTTGCGTGACTAGAGACGCCGGTCACTTGGCGTTCCTGGCACCGTTGACACCGATTTTAAAATTATTCGCCTTGCTGTGGTGGATAGCTCGGATTATTTTCATGATGGGGTATCTTTTGTTAAATATAGCCGGTTCAGAGTCCCTCATTAGGGGATTATAGGGCTAGTAACTTCATTCGCCTTTCTCAGTTGGCGAAAACTCATTTTTGTCATCTGCAATACAGTTTTGCGAGGACACCGAAGGTTTAGAGCAAGATTGACAATGGTCTGACTGCCCCAGCACTTTAAACGGTCTAGCAAGAACCAACGAAAATAATAAAAAGGACCAATAAAATGGGATCTCACGTTGATCGATCCTGAAAATTAAATCAATCAACAACCTTTGTTTTGAAGATTCTTGGTTAACTTCAAAGAAATATAATTCAGACGAGGTAAACATTTTTTGTTACTTAAATATTGTAGTCGTTTTTTGCAATTTTTTTAAACTTTACAACGAAACAGCTGTTCGTGGTGACCCAATGTCGATGTTTAGTTGTTGTAAAATGCCTAGAACGTGGTTTCATAATGCCCAAGATCGAAGAAGATTAGGCACCGGACGTCGAAGGGCCACAAATGAAGTTCAAGATCGACGTCTCTGAGACTTATGGCCTTTAGAGACCGATTTGTGACAACTCGAAGAGTGGTTAGGGAAACAGGGCCATCCTGTAACTGTCCGAACGGTTTACCGCCGGATAAGATATTTTGGACTGCAGCATTATCGACCCCATCTTGTATTTCCTCTGACGGTTGAGCATCGCCGCCAACGATTACAGTGGTGCAGAAAACGTCAACATTGGGATGTGGAATGCCATCAGGTCGTCTTTTCTGATGAATCCCTATTCTCCTTGGGTGCACATGATGGCCGAAGAAGGGTTAGACGACGTCAGGGAGAAAGATGTGAACCTCAGTTTGATGTTGAGTGTCATGCACACCGGACATTATGGTATGGGGTGGTATTGCACATGTAGGATGGTCACCTTTAGTCTTCGAGGTAACATGACAGCGCTGCGTTACCTCCAAGAAATAGTGGAACCATATGTTCTGCCTTACCTTAACCGGCTCGCGAATCCAATATTTCAGCAAGATAATGCTCGACCTCATGTTGCCAAAGTTGGTTTAAACTTTTTTGAAGCGACCCAGGTGAATATTTTGCCATGGCTGCCAGATATTTCGCCCACAGAGCACGACTGATTTATGTTGGAATTTTATTCAGATAATGATAAATATTATATTCGCCCTTAAGTTAATGCTTTTACATAATCGAAAATGCGATGTTTTCGTTCAATCTCATAAATTATAAGAGACAAGCAGGCCGACCCAGCTTCGCCCGAGTAGAAATTTGTTTCACGCGGCAGTTTCATCTTCAAAACTTCAGCCTGCCATATCTTTTGATGTACTCGTTGTAATTGTATGATATGAGGGGGAATTTTGTTCTAAATTAAATACTGGGGATAAATAACGTATTAGGTTGGATTAGGATCAATACCCAATTCATAAAAACACACTCCCAAATAGTGCATAATTTTGGAAAACATCTGATTACCATAAAAAGGTAATAGCAAGTCAATCTTGAGAGATAGATACATGCTATCGCGGACTTTTTTGTAGAAATATTCAAGAGGTACATTTCCGTCATACATTGTATCCACGTAAGTCTCACGGTTTTTGCAGCGCACGTGAAAATAGCTGATTTTGGCTGATTTTTTTGTAATTATTGAAGTTATAGCAGGTATCCTTAATTTTTTCGGGTGAAAAGTATAGCCTATGTCACTCAGGGATAATCTAGCTTTCAAAGGGTGGTAGAATTTTTGAAATCGGTCCAGTAGTTTTTGAGCCTATTCGTATCAAACAAACAAAAATACAAATCTTTCCTCTTTATAATATTAGTATAGATAAAAGTAGCTTAAAACGAATTTTTGTCTTATTTCGTACTTTCACTACTTTTATAGACGTGAATGCTAAAAATGATAGTACTTATATGAATTCCCGTCTATTTTCACTAGTTCCAGAAATTTTTAGCCGAAAAAAAAATGCTGAACAGTAGCCGTTAAACTCTTATTGCAGGCTCAGGTACGGCAAATGAGATTATGCCGTACTGGAAATGCCTCGATTCGTAAACACGAGGAAGGATTGGATCGGGGGTACCTCGACTGTTTTCGTTTGTCCTGCGGGATGCGGCTGCAGGCTTCAGTTGTTTGTTATATACAGGGTGTCCCAAGTTCGAGTGCCTATCAGACGTTTCTGGAGAACTAGACATATTTGAAATCTGAAAATTGATATTGTTCGAAATTCTCTACAGGCTTAAAATATTTTTGAAGCCTGAGCACTCTGATTATACAAGGACTACAAGGAGTGAAAATAAATTTGTTCAATTTTTTTTTCCATTTTTTCGTTTATTATATGTTTGAGTCATCAATGCTCATTTCATTTCTGTCAAAACGATTGTATCCATTCGAATAGTTTTCAAAATATCGACAGGAATCGGAAAATATCAAAAACGAAGAAATAAAAAAAAATTTTTTTGAACAAATTTATTTTCAATCCTTGTATAACCGGAAGTGCTCCGGATCCAAAAATATCTTAGGTCTGTAGAGAATTTCGAACAATATCATAATCCCAATTTTCAGATTTCAAATATGTCCAGGTCTCCAGAAACGTCTAATAGGCACTCGAACTTGGGACACCCTGTATATCTGCCGACCCAAGATAAAAGTTCACGAGCCGCCACTGCTTGGAAATTTACCCCAGCCCCCACGGACTTTGACGGCTCTGATACATGAAGTACAGGAAGGCTGGGATGGTATTCCTCCAGAAGAAAAAGACCATCTTATTGCATCAATGCCAGGAAGTGTTGGGGGGAGTGTATAGATAATCGCAGTGGACAAACACATTATTAACAAATTAAACTCTTCGATATATTCTCCAAATTTTAAACATTTACTCCTTGCTATGTTCTATGTTTTACGAAAAAAAATTAATTTAAATAGCTCCTTCTGGGTGTTGCAGTTTCTTTGTCAGTTAGTATATTTAAAATCTTGAAGTTTCTGCTATTATTCAAATTTTTCGCTTTCGTCAGACGACAAAACATGAATTTCTTTCCATTCATTCAAATTCTGAATCAGTATACAGGCCGTTTCAATTGAAATGGTATAGTCAGCCATGAAAAATACTCGAAAGTTAATTTTTTCAATTCATTCAATTCACTAACACTAACAGAATTCATTTTCAAATCTGAAACGTATCGAATCCAAATTTCCAAACGAACTCTTAGGAATCTTAGGATACGATACGAATTCATGTGCAGAAAATAGCTGGTCCGCTAGTCCGCTCTACGAGGGGTGAGATTTTGCGTAAGACGCGCTATCGTGTAGCAGCCCCATGCACGCTCACATTCGATTATAATAGTTCAACTACCTTCCACATGGGGGAACTACTAGTCGGAACATAGCTCCCTGGACTTCGCCAGTATAGGCAGCTATAAAAACATTATGTTAGATTTTATGAGCCAATTAATTTCACAATATGTAATTGGATTGGAAAATGGAAACGAAGATGCTAGAATCATGTTTTGCATGGTTATAGTTTTAAAATAGTCTTTTTATCTTATTCGAAAAAAAATCGTATTTTGCTCATGGAATATTTTGCAACGAATTCAATACCTCTTTTCAAAGAGAATAAGAGGAAATACGAATATCTACCAGATATTCATTACAAAATGGTTTGAAATTGAGGGAAAAGTTATGCAGAATTAAAATCGTATAGAGAAATATTAAATAGCAATGGGTAACTTACAGATGTATTTATTTACAGAGACAAAATCAATTTTCATAATTGGAAGCAGAAGAATCACAAAGTAGAGGTATAGTACATTTGAAAAAAAAAACCTTTTACCGAATATTCACCTATGAAATATTTTCCAACCAGTCCTTTCAAAGGAATTCATCAACTTAGAATTGGCATTCTTCATCAATGTTGGTGCTTTACACGTCCTGCAGATGGATTGTATGATGGGTTGCACACATACCTTTTCGACACATGGCAGTACTGGTGGTTCCATCTGGTTAAGCTGGTGGTACCAAGTAGCACACATTTCATTTCTTAGCAGATGAATACATATTATAATGAAAACTTGGCGACCAGTATGCATATGGATTATTCAGAATGCTGGTACAACGTTTTTTCAGTGAATCCATGTACCAATAGCATGTTATTTGCGCATCCGCCAATTTCCTGATATCCTGATACGTTTTCATAAAAGGTTCAGAAAGACACTGGAGGATTCAGACAGTTTTTCAGGCGGGCGGTCATGAATTATTTCAGGGGGGCACCAATGTTATAGAACTATTAATAAAGAGATTATTGTCAATTTCGAGGTCCAAGGGGGGGCCATGGCCATTCGAAGCTGATTCGATATTTCGATACGAGTTCGACAGAATTCAACTTAATTTAAAAACACCAGTGGCGCCCAGGGGGCTTTTTTTACAGGGGGCTTTTTTTACAGCCCCCCCCCCCAAAGACCCAAAGATACCAACATTTTCAATTTATCTCCGTTCATTTTCAAACGTCAAACATTATCAAGCAGCCTTCTTTTGGTTGATTTTAAACTCTGTCATCTGATTTTTATAAACGCCACACCATACTTAGAGACATTGCAGGAATGCATTCTCAGCATGATAGAGCTCCACCCCATTTCAGAGTAATGATCAGGCAATTTTTAGATCAGACCTTCGAAATATGTGGATTGGCAGAGGTGGACCGCATACCTGGCAGCTGGAGCACCAGATTTCAATCCTGTTGATTATTTCATTCGAGGTTATTTGAAATGTTCAGTATATTGATATTCATCTGAAATAGAAAGTAGTGAGATCCTCAAGCAACGTATCGAAGTCGCTTGTAATAAAATACGTAATAATCCAGACATTAAAAAAAAAAGTATCAGCCATATTTTGAAGAGGGCAAGAATGTGTACTTATAGCGCAAAATGGTGGTACTTTCGAGCACTTTCTGTAGTTCACGTTTTAAGTTTCTATGTTTCTTTATCTATTTATTCATCTTTGTTTGATTCCTCAGAATACTATGAAATTCGAATGTGCAATTAGTGGGACACAAAAAATTCAATTTGATCACAATGTACGATTCTTCTGAGAATTTTATGGAATTCCAATATTCAATTGGATCTTTCCCTGAAGCTTTGTTTGAGCAAAATGACGTGCGGGACAATGAAATCTACTGAACCCCATTGAAAATTTTCTTCTCTTTTCAAATATCTCGATCAAACCCCAAAATTTTTATATACAGGGTGTTGAATCTCAGCTTGGAAAGAAGATATTTGTCAAATACCGCGGATCTGGAATTTTTGGAAAATTCAAAAGTAAATCGATCGATATGTGAAAGTGAATAATATACGTTCCAAATATCAACCGACTATACTGGTTGGTTCAAAAGTTATGAGAAATTTAAATTTTTGGTGAATACTTAAACCATCCTCTACCTCGGTTATGGATTTGATTAGACCTATCATATATCGGTTTTTTGGACTCGTTTAGAGTAGCTCTAGCTCAGGTTACCGTATGTTCATTTACAAATGAAATTCCCTGAATATAGCAAGAAAAATTTTTCAGTTCAGTTCAGCCCCCCCCATAACAAAATCCTGGGTGCGCCACTGAAAAACACTCTGTATTACTGGAAAAGAAAGGTTCAGGTAGCTCATAAGTGAGAATTTATAGTCCTCAAAGATTGTTATCATAAGGATCAAAATTAGTGTAGTCACTCTGAGTCTCTGTTAATCACCGTAAATTTTGTAGTAGACAGTTTTTTTGGATTCATCTGTAGATATTGATATACATTTTCATAATGTATCTTTCTAGAGATGATCGTCTAATTTTCTATTTGGAATTTAACAGAAGGAACCATGGTAGAAAACATGCGGTGGACAAAATGTTTCAATCAATGAAAAAACGATCAATAAGTATCACAAAGTGGCGGAGGCGCCAGTTTCAGTTTTCAGAACACCTCAATTAGAATAGAGAATTTCGAATTTCTGCTCTTCATTCTTGGACCACAACCGACGATTCCAGCAATTTCGAGTTGTCTGGAAACTCAGAACTACGCCCTTTGCCCAGGCAACCTGCTACAACCTGCTACAGATGTATAATGATCTCATGGCGGGATTGAGAGGCATGTAATAATGGATTCCGGCTCGGTGCCGGTTCTGCCCCAGTAATTAAGGGAATACTCCGCTAATTAAATACGACATCTCACACACGTTGCTGCCATACGCGCCCAAGATGGCCGCCGGAACCGCCCCCACACACCGCCACCCGAAATGTGGGCACCTTGACGAAGGACCGTACCGGCTGAATATAAATTAGCCAGTTTCCTAATTGAGTTATGCAGCTGTATAATTTGATTCGTAGGAAGCTTCGATTCGGGAGTTGGATTCATTGTTTCTTTGATCTGGGTAAGGTTTCTTTGATGTTTGTAATTTTATGGCGGTGATGGCGTTCTTTAGCAACACACTGTAAGATCACTGGTTATAATCCTGAAAATATTCGACTATTTTATTTGGGGTTAATAAAGATTTTGATGTGGTTCTTCATCGAAAATAAAGCTCTTTCCCCTATTGAAGAAATTTGTTTTCATTGAATATCTTCTATATGGAACAATTCGCAAAAATGAAATTCGTAGAAAGGTTAATCCAAGTGATTAAATTTCACTTTTTGGCAGATCGAGCAATTCCCAAATGCTATCAGAGAGGTAAAGAATAAACCTTTATAATATTTTGAATTACACTGGTTGGATGTTTCAACATGACATAAAAAGGAAAATTCAAGACGCAGCTTAGTTGTATCCTAATTTTTCCTGTATAATTGTTAGTTTGTAAAAAAAAGAAACAATATTAGGAATACAAATTGGTTGGTACGGTTTTTTAGAACTTTATTGTGAAAGAACACCCATAAATTCAGTGTTTTCTACATTTTACACATTGAACAGTTTCATAACTGAATATGTGGAATCAAACACAGTTATCTTAAATGATTAACTAAGCATTCTCGTATCACAGTACTCCATGCAATCCTGCTTATCCTTACTACCTGTGACTATGAGTAGTCAGTGCAAAATGGTGAATGCGGCGGTCACTTAAGAATTCTATAATGGATTTGTGGAATTTCTGAAGATGTGGCTGGTTTTTTCGAAGAGAAATTCGAAGCCAAATTTCTTTCAGAACTGTTTACAAGCAGGGTATTCTCATTGAGAACAATGAAGACAAACCAAATAAAGATTATAAATCTTGAGTTCACAAGTTAACTTGTGATGTTTGCCATGTAGTAACTGGAGAATCTTTAGAAAAAAATTGTTAAAGAAAAACCCCGTATAATTTGCGAATAATATCAGTGTATACGTTATGAAAAATGCCTTCGAAACGGTACGCATAAGCCAGAAAAGCCGTGGCGGCAATTTTCGAGATATTTTGTTCCATGCATAATTCCCAAATGTTTATTTTCTAAGTCAATAAATAAACTGCCCCACATGCGTTAGGCATATTGACTCAAATTGCAAAAAAATATAGTTCAAATAAGATTTTGGTGATGAAAATTGATATTAATAATATGATTTCAAGTTGCAAATTAATTTCAGCCTGTAGGTCTGCAGCGTATACAGGGTGGTTAAGAAAAATCGAGTAACATAACGAAATTTTATTCCAAGAGAATTCAAGCTTTTTAAGACTATCACTACAATGTATGGCCTCCACGGGCATCAATAACAGCTTGACATCTTCTTTGCATACTACACACGAGGTTGTTGAACATTTCTTGAGGACTTTGGTTCCATAAACGGGGCAGAAGCTCTCTCAGATCATTTAAGGATTCTGGGGTAGGTTGATGATTATCTAATCTTCTTTGGAGCATATCTCATGCATGTTCTATTCAATTCAAATCTGGTGAGTGCGGAGGTATTGGTAAATGTGGAATACCAAGCTCCTCGAGCGCATTCTCAACTATGGCTGCACGGTGCGGTCTAGCGTTATCGTCTAGAAATTGAAAAGTTTCACCAATAGCAGCGTGAAAATTTGGCACAACATTGTCAATTACATGCTCCCTATAGTGTAAGTCGGTCATATTCCCAGGACAAATGTGTAGATCTGTGCGCCCGTTGAAACATATACAGGCCCATACCCCACTACCCTCTCGGAATGGATGGACTTCTTAGACATAGCGACGATTACGGGGTATGCGTGGGATTGTCCATACCCTTATTCTTCGAGAATCTGAAAATCGTCCATATCTAGATTCATCAGTGAAAAGGACACTACGCCATTGATCGTTCCAATTGATATGTTACCTTGCCCATTCCATCTTTGACGCTTATGGTCACGTGTTAATGGACGTCTATAGTCTGTTCAAATATAAGAGAATGTAAACAAACAAACCAAATCGGTTTGTTTTGCGCATACTAACAGCTTATTGGTCAAAGGATCTTTTCTACAATTCTTGTCACGCCCCCAAAAGACTGCCAGGATCGTACTTAAAGCTTAGAACGGAATGTCAATAGTAGGTACAGGACAGTTATGAAATTTGAATACAAGTGAATGTTTTGGATTTCTTTGTTACACTCAGTTACACCCTTGTAACCCTTGTAATTAGGTCCTCTAAAATTCGCAACGGTTATAACCTGATATATCTGAAGTAGGTACCTCAATTTGTCCCGGTTATAAATATTTGTTTGAATTGTACTTAACCCTTTGTCGGTTTCCGACGAGATTTCTGAAAAATAATATAAACGAAATCATCTATTGATTCCACCTAAGCAGAAATCCCAGTCGCTAAAAAGCATCGATTCAATAGACGATTTCGACATGAACTTAATTAGGAGAATAGTTCACGGTTTTTTTTCTTGATGAAATTCCTACAATTTCGAAGGTTTTTGAAGTTGTTAATAACGATGACAGCCTGCCGAATTTTAAAAAAACAACATTTTATAAATTATTGAAAAAAATGAAATTCAAATTCAAAAAACGTGGTCGTAATAGTTTATTGATTGATAGAGACGAAATAGTTGTTTGGAGGAGAAATTATTTGAAGAAAATTCGAGAATTTAGGGAGCAAGGCCGAAAAATTTATTACCTTGACGAGACATGGATAAATGGGGGATGTACAAAAAATTCAATATGGGTCGATGAATCGATTGGGTCCAACAGACAGGCTTTTCGAGAAGGTCTGTCAACTGGTCTCAAAAACCCAAGTGGAAAAGGAAAAGGACTGATTATATGTCATATAGGGGGAGAAGACGGATTTGTAGAGAACGGCCTATGGTTTTTCGAATCGAAAAAATCCGGAGATTACCATGAGGAAATGAACGGGGAATCGTTCGAAAAGTGGTTCTCAACAATTTTGCCAACTCTGGATCATAACGCTGTCATCGTAATGGACAACGCCAGTTATCATTCGAGAAAAATGGAATCGATTCCGTCTTCAACCCGCAAGGAAGATGTCAAAAATTGGTTGCTCAGTAAAAATATTTCCTTCGAAAATGATCTTTTGAAGGCGGAACTTCTTGCTCTGGTCAAGGCAAATAGAGGGAGGTATGAAAAATTAATTATAGATGAAATGGCCAATGAGACGGGAAGAACAGTATTGAGACTCCCACCATATCATTGCGAGCTGAATCCAATCGAGCTCATTTGGGCTCAAGTAAAAGGAAAAGTAGCTGCTCAGAACTCCTCATTTAAAATTGCTGAGGTTCGTAATTTGTTTCTGGGAGCTATAGGCTCGATTGGTGCTGAGAAATGGAAAAAATGCATACATCATGTTGTAACTGATGTCGAAGAAAAAATGTGTCAGCTCGATAATATCATGGAGTCAACAATAGAGCGAGTGCTGGTGAATCTGGATGAAAGTGACACAGAAGAAGACCAACAAAATTCTGAATAATTTTTAATAGGGTAATACATAATATATTATTTTGGACGCTGCATTATTTTTTTCAAACTTATGACATTTGTTATTTGAATATGTTGAATAAATGAATTTGAGTTTATATGATTGTGTGAACTATCCTCGATCCGACCCTGGAGCCCTGAAATAAAGTCTCTACCTGAAGAAAGCCCATCCTACCTCTGCGCGACTTTGTTTATTTTGATGTCTCTTATATTTGAACAGAGTATAGAACCTAGATTCACCTCTCTCAAACGTCTACTGATGGTTTCGATGGAAACTTGGGCCCCATCTGCATTTTGAAGAGTATTTCGTAGCATTCTACACGTAGATGTAGGGTTTCTTCTCGCCGAAACGGTGATGAAACGATCTTGAGCAGGTGTTGTTTTTTGTCGCCCACCAAGCCTTGGTCTTTCCAATACGGAACCTGTCTCGCTGAACCTATTCCAAAGTCGAGATATCATACTTTGGCTGACTTGGAGCCTTTCCGCTACAACAACCTGAGTTAGGCCACCCTGTAGCAGTCTGATAGCCCTATTAGCCTCAGCGTTTGTTAATTTACGTCTTGGCATTTTCAGAAAACTCGTTTCAAATCGAAGCCGTTGATAAACTGACTTCATTTCAAAATAAGAACATTCATGAAGCATATGCAAAGAACCAAACTTCAGAAAAAAGGCGAACAGTTTGACGAAATGTCTCATACTGATTTCTATTGGATCGATTCAAGTTGTTATTGAGTTTCATATGATTTAACAGCGATTTTCTCGAAGATTACATACTTTTAACAACGATTGAATACGATGAGCCTAACTCTTGTGGAGCAGTATATTTCAATACTTCGCTTCAGAAAACCATGTTTCATTGAACACTGAAATCATGCGCTCTTATTGAAATACCCTTTAGGAAGGTACTATCTGTTAAGGGGCAGTATCACCTTTTGAATCGTGGTAAATCTCCATTCAAAAGTGGTCTCTTTATTTCACGAGTAAGTACCCTAATTTACGACGTAGAGACTTGATTTTTTTTAAATTGAAGTTGAAGAACGCCCCGAGGGTAAATAGTTTTCTTTTTTTCGATTTAATTAGTTTTTCAATCAAAAAAACAGGGTAATCGTTAGATCTGGGGTTATTGAATATGTTTTTCGTTTTTCATGAGTACAAGCTATATTTTCGAAATAATCATCATGAAAATTTTTTTAGTTTATAGAAGACAAGAAGGCCGTCCCAGCTTCGCCCGGGTAGATATTTGTTTCACGCGGCGGTTTCATCTTCAACACTTCAACCTGCCATATCTTGTGATGTACTCGTTGTAATTCTATGATGTGAAGGGCAATTTCGTTCTAAATTAAATACTGGGGATAAATAACGTATTAGGTTGGATGAGGATCAATACCCAATTCATAAAAACACACTACCAAATAGTGCATAATTTTGGGAAACATCTGATTACCATAAACAGATAAAAGCAAGTCAATCTTGAGAGATAGATATATGCTATCGCGGACTTTTTTGTAGAACTATTTAAGAGGTACATTTCCGTCACACACTGTATCCACGTACGGTTTTTGCAGCGCACGTGGAAATAGCTGATTATGGCTGATTTTTTTGTAATTATTGAAGTTAAAGTAGGTATCCTTAATTTTTTCGGGTAAAAATTATAGCCTATGTCACTCAGGGATAATGTGGCTTTCTGAGGGTGAAAGAATTTCTTAAATCGGTCCAGTAGTTTTTGAGCCTATTCGTATCAAACAAACAAAAATACAAATCTTTCCTCTTTATAATATTAGTATAGATTAAATTGCCGAGGGCATATAGTTGCGATTTTTTTCGATTTAATTAGTTTTTCAATAAAAAAACAGGTTGAACTTCAGCGTTTTGGAAACTACACTTAATGATTTGTTTTCGACGGTTATTCATCATTTTTTGGAAATAATCTCAACTATTTGCACTCGGCAATTTAATCTTCTATAAAGTACAAAAATTTTCATGATGATTATTTCAAAAATATAGCTTGTACTCATGAAAAACGAGAAACATATTCAATAACCCCAGATCTAACGATTACCCTGGTTTTTTTGATTGAAAAACTAATTAAATCGAAAAAAAAAATAATTGCCCTCGGGACGTTCTTCAACTTCAATTAAAAAAAAATCAAGGCTCTACGTCGTAAATTAGGGTACTTACTCGTGAAATAAAGAGACCACTTTCTGAATGGAGATTTACCACGTTTCAAAAGGTGATACTGCCCCTTAATATGAACGGTGAGTGCAAAATGGTGAATGCGACGGTCACTTGATCGCTCCATAGTGTATTGGTGGATCTTAAGGACGGAATTTCTGGAGATGTTTATGGCTATTTCAAGGAGAATTTCGAAAACAAATTCTTATTGGAACTGTTAACAACCAAGGTATTTTTATTAGGAATATTGAAGACAAAACAAATAAAGATAATAAACCTTGAATTTACAAGTTAACTTTTGGTGATAGCCCTGTACTAACTGGAGAATCTTCAGAACAAAATTTTCAAGGAAATACCCCGTATAGTTCCCGTTGATTGAAGTGAAAACCACGTAACAATTGAGTGAGATGAAACAATTGTGATTCTGGGAAGCAAAAAAACTCAAATTTCATTCTTACGTAGGTATATCTTCATACTAAATTCACTGATTTAGCCTTAGTGGAGTAGTTAGGGCTCTGCAAGTCTCAGTAATGAAGTTGACCGACGGGAGTGGCCATTTACAAAATATTTTGTTTCATACATGTATATTTTCTAAATCAATAAATATTTCCAGACTTGGCCACTGAAAATTGTGAATATGGAGCGTGAGTACAAAATGGTGAATGCGACGGGTACTCAATCGGGCAAAAATTCATTTATGGACAATTTTGACGACGAATTTCTGAAGATGTGGAAGGGAGTTTCGAAAGTAAAATTTCTGTCGGACCTGTTAACAAACAAGGTGTTTTCATCAGGAACAATGAAGACAAAACAAATAAAGATAATAAATCAGGAGTTTACTATAGTCCGTTCAAATATAAGAAGGAGCTTTGTAAACAAACAAATTCGTCTGGTTTGCGCACAATAAAGCTCCTATTGGTGAAACTTTTATAACAACGCACCCTTAGACCGCCCTAAGATAGTGCCAGGGTCGTACTCGGAACGAACTGTGGATAGTACTGGATAGAAATGATTCAATAATTTGAGTAGCAATTCTCACATTAGAACTTTTTTACCTCAGAAACTCTAGTGCAAAATTTCTGTTATGATTTGCAACTGTCATAAACATTTTATATCCGACGTACCCTATTTTTTTATTTTGTTTTTATATTATTATCTACTGAATCATTTTTTTTTTCGGATGCTCGAGATTGCGGCAAGGTAATTTCAGGAAACACCAGAGTTTTAGAGATTTGGGTCGGAATCTTGCAAGATTCCGACAAAGTAATTCTGGGAAACACCAGATTTGGGTCCTTTTCCCTAATGGGTGAAAGCCATCTTGATTTGCATAAGTATCGAAGTTTTCAATTGACAAGACTCTTAAAAGATCTCTGTTCAAATTCATGATGGTCATTTACTTCTACTTGTAATATCCGAAATATATTTAGTTTCGGTCCCAAATTTTATATTATTTTGTACGAAACTCTTTGTCGGCTGCTCAAGATTCCGACAAGGTAATTCCGGGAAACACCTGATTTGGGTCCTTTCCCTTAATGGTTTCAAGCCATCTTTATTTGCATAAATATCGAAGTTTTCAATTGACAAGACTAGTTAAAATACCTAGAGCTACTGTGAAGGTCTAGCTGTTCAAAGTGTTTAGATTTTGTTGTAAAAAGTGTATTGTGTTGGGAAATCTTTTGACAAACTGTATATAGTGTTTATAGAACAATGTCGAATTCGGAAACGGATACTGCATCTGATGGTGATATGTGGGGACCACCACGAAAAAGTTCCAAAAGGTAGCCTTCTCTACTGAAGAGAAAGAGATAATTTTGAACATTTCTTGAAAAGAATTGGAAGAACATCCTGATTTATCGAAAAGAGACTTAGTAGGAATTGTTTCAAAATCCTCAGGGGTGAGTGACTCAGCTGTATTCAGAATTCTCAGAGAGTATAAAGATAATAAAACATTGACGCCACGTAAGGAGAGGGCCCAGTCGTTAAAAATAATTCGGTTGACGATTTCGATATGAACCTTATCAAAAGAATTGTCCACGTTTTTTTTTCGGAATGAAATCCCAACGATTTCTAAAGTACTAGAGATCGTGAATGATGACGACAGTTTGCCAAATTTCAAAAGAACAACGTTCTATAAATTATTGAAAAAATGGAATTCAAGTTCAAAAAACGTGGTCGTGATAGTCTACTGATAGATAGGGATGAAATAATTGTCTGGAGAAGAGATAATTTGAAGAAAATCCGCTCATTAAGGGAACAAGGCAGAAAAATTCATTAGCTGGATGAGACATGGATAAATAAACTGAACGATTGTGTGAAATCTCATCGATTCGACTCTGGACGGAAAGTACCTTCACGAAGGCCCTCCTACCGATGCGCGAAACATGTTGTTATTGCTCCTTCTTACATTTGAACAGAGTATAGATAACTTGCGGTGATTTTCATGTAGTAAGTGGAGAATCTTTAACAACAAATTCTTAGGGAAACACCCCATATAATTCAATTGAAAACCAAGTGACAATTAGAGTGTGCTTGTTTCCTGGGAAGAAAAAGAACACACATTTCTGATGTATATCTCCATGCTGAATGCAGTGAGGTAGCAGTGATTCAAGGCTCCTGAAGTCTCGGAAACATAAACGAACCAACGATATAGCACGCATTGAGTATCGCCCCATAATTCACGAACATGTCGTTACTTCCCCACTCGAAGGACCATGAAACTGATTTTTAAAGGGAAAAGGTATTTAGCGTCCATTAGTCCCCAGCGTAACCGGCGCTGCGTCGTAATTAAAGGAGCTAGCCTGCATAAAGGAATCAAGGGACCAAAAACTGGAGTTTTAGCCGGATGTTTAATGTTTCTATTCCCAACCTCGTGCGCCCATTTATCCGATTGTGAAGAGGAACGATTCCAATTAATCTTCTTACCTCTGGGAAAGATACCCTCGGTTTCCAGGGCAACGGAGGGATGAAGACCGACGCAGCTAGGTTCCGATTGTCCCTCGCTATAACGTATTTCGAATACGTTACGTATTGCCGAAGACCACCTCGAGAAGGGGGTGGACGAGGGAAACTTCGATTCGGTCTGACAGTTCGAGCGAAATGTGTGAGTTTTGGGTGGCAGGAAATGTGGGGAATGTTGCAGGGGTAGCCGGGACCCGAAGGGAATCACTGCAGATAACTCATACAAATTTGTCATTGAAATGAGCCTTCTGAATTTGATTTCTCAAAACTATTATCCAAAAGGCTTACTTTGTGTAGTCCAAAATCCTTATAATTTTGCCCAAATGTCTTTAATTTTCAGATTCTGAATAGTTAGATATGTTCAATTATGCCCGTCCGTTCGTGAACACGAGTACTTGCGGAAGAAAAGAAAAGAATAGAGAAATGGATCTAGTTAAACTTGCTGTAGAATATAAGTCAAGCCTCAAACCATAAATTTTCTCGATCTTCCAGTTTTCAGACACAATAAAATGCTTGACTTTATTAATAAACAAGGTGACAAAAAAAACTTCTGACAAATTTTGCTGTGGTCTGGAACAAAAGTATTCCAGCGCAGCCAAATGATTTTTATTCTCTTGGTTTCTCTACACTTTTCTGTACTAATATGTGAATTTTCAGTTCAATGTATTTGCATTTCACAGAGTTTTAGAATGTCAAACAAACGTAGTGCGATTTTGGAGCTGTTTCGTCAAGGTGGGCGTCAATGCAAAATTATTCGTTGGCTCAATGTGCCTCAACAAACCGTGTCGGATGCAATTCGTCGTTTCAAGGAGCTTGGCCATGATGGTCGTCGTCCAGGAAGTGGTAGAAAACGCACTGTCAAAACACCTAGCAATCGCAACATCGTCAAGAAGCGAGTCAATCGAAATCCGAGGGTTTCCATGAGGAAAATAGCCTGTGAGACCGGTATCAACCGCGAATCAGTCCGTCAAATTGCCAAAAAGGAGCTCAACCTCAAGCCATACAAGCTCCAAAAAGTTCAACTCCTCACGGAGGAAAACGAGCGCGTACGACTCCAAAGGTGCCGCCAACTCCTTCTTCCCTCCGACGGTCAGCAATGGGAGCGAATTCTCTTCACAGACGAGAAGCTTTTCACCGTAGAACAATCCCACAACCACCAAAACGGCAGAGTCTGGTCCGTAGAGGCTCCCGGTACATCGGCCATCGTCGAACACCGTCAAAATCCGCAATCCGTCATGGTCTGGGACGGAATTTGCGGCATTGGTAAAATTCCCTTAGTTTTCGTGGATCAAGGGGTCAAAATCAATCAAGAAGTCTACCGCTGCGACATCCTCGAGGCAGCAGTATATCCGTGGGCCAAGCAGCACGTCGGCGATACGCATTGGACCTTTCAACAGGACTCCGCTCCGGCTCACAGAACGAAAATGACAGCAAAGACATTACGTTGTTGATGAGCGACCGGCTTGAGTTCTTTGTAAACAGAACTTAATGAGCCTTAAGACCCAAATCTTTATGCAAAATACGGTGTAATGACGTTTGTGGAATGCCTTATTCCTAAGAACTACGAGAAAAGGATGAACCTGGGTTTTCTGCAACACTTTCGGCTACAGCAGCAATGTTTTAAGCTGTTCTTGAACGACGTGCACGGTGCACAGGTTTTATTCTTCACATTACTAACTGGTCCCAACAGCTCAAATTTTTTCACCAATTTCTGTATTGCGGCTTGACAAGGTGCTTTCACGACGACTCAAAAACGTTCGAGTTTTACGGACCGTTTCTGCCAAATTTTTACAATTTTATAGTAAATTTTAATAATTTCTATACATTGTTGAAGCGTGTATCGTTCTATTTTTATTAATGGCGTAGTTTCTACTTGTGAAATGTCAAAAAATTACAGCTTCAAGAGTGACATCTACTGAAATAGGGGGCTATTCTCTATTTCACACACAATGGCAATCACCACAAGCGATTTTGTGACTCTGAACCTTTTTGTGTTTAATTTTTCCAAAAATTTTAAACCAATTTCATTTCGAAGTTCCATCTCCTTTTTCCCATAAATCGAAGAGGCCTGCATATGGATCTAAAATACCCGGTATTCGGTCCCTCGAACACATTCCAGAAACGCCATATCGAACGGGAGTCGTTCGGAATCCATTTATACATTATTTGGATAGATAGAGTCATCACCCTGGATGGCACTTTATGAAGCGCATACTTTACGTCCTCTTAACACGTATGCATTGGAAATTCCTTTGATATATTTGAAAAGAGCATGTCCCCGATACGAAGCGGTCGGAAGTGAATTTCAGAACTACTTACAGATGAGCTCTTTCTTAGATTCGTATCTGGTATAGAACCGAAGACACGATGCAAAAAATCTGTTTACTTATGGACGGTTGTATCGCTCAGCTTATAATGGGACAAGTAATTACTATTTGAAGGGGAAACATGAAAGCTCTAAACCCGCAGGGGTGTCCAGGAAGTGAGGATAAGCGACAATCAAGAGATACAGCCAAAAGCTATTCGAAACTCTAGAGTCTAAATTTTGAAAATATTCCTCATACGAGGATACATTGAAAAATTCTTAGCCTACTATAGAAACAAACACAATTTCAGTGTCAAAATATTTTATCACTCGACATATTCTCCTCCAAATTGAATACATTTATTACAGCCACCTGCAACGTCTCTAGACCTTTAAAAAAATGTTTCTTCTTGCTCTGCAAACCAGTCCTCCACAGCTTTTATTACCTCCTCGTTATAAGAAAATTTACGACCTTTTAAACTTTTTTTCAGTTGAGGAAGAGATGATAGTCGGACGGATCCAAATCTTGTGAATAAGGGGGGTGTTCTAGTAATTCTAACTCTAAATCACGAATTTTTTGCATGGCAACATGAAATTTGTGAACTGAGGCGTTGTCCTGTAAAAACAAAATACCTTTGGATAGCTTTCCGCGTCTTTTCTCTTTAATTTGTTGTTTGAGTGGTCAGTAATGTCGAATAGTAATCTTCAGTTATTGTTCTATCCTTATCCAAAAAAATCATTCATGATTACTCCATGGCAATCCCAAAAAACTGAAGCAAGAACCTCTCCAGCAGATTTTTGGACACGAAACTTCTTAGGTCTTGGAGAACCAGAGTGTCGCCATTCCATCGATTGTTGCTTTGTTTCTGGATCGTAGAGATGTACCCAAGTCTCATCCATAGTAACAATTCGCTACATCGTTTTCAAATCGAGCACAGATCGAACGCGATGCTCCTACCCTTGCACGCTTTTGGTCAACATTCAAACATTTGGGGATCCATTTTGCAGAAATTTTTCTCATGCCCAAATTGACGTGGACTATATGATGAATGTGTTCGTATGAAATCTTCAGTGCTTCAGATATCCGTTTTAGCCCAATTCGACGGTCTGAGAAAAGCATGTCATGAACTGCATCGATATTTTCGGGGACTGACACAGAAACTGGCCTTCCCGATCGGTCATCATCTTAAATGGAAAATTTACCTCTTCTGAAGATTGCAGTCCAATTTTTCACGGTCGCATACGAAGGACATTGATCACCAAGGGTGTTAAGCATATCCTCGTAAATCTGCTCACCTCTTAACCCTTTTAAATAGATACTTGATGACGGCTCGATACTCCAATTTTTCGATTTTTACAATTTCGGTGGACATTTTTTTTCTTATTCATTGCGTATTTCTGGTTTACTTTTTTGACGTGGAACCCTACACTTACACTTCTAATAAGTTATTTTTCGTTGATATGGTATCGCAATATTTTGTTTATGCATGGAACTGGTCAATACATCCTCGTTAGCTGAAAGGGCCCCTGTCACTACAATCTACCTTCTTGACAAGATAACACGGCGTTATGTTTTATGGCTTCTACACTGACTTCTTTGCGAACCTCAAAATTACTGGCACTATATCTTTGCTCATATTATGCTCTTATTTCAATTCAATTATACTTCATTCAAAATTTCAAAATGTCACATTTTGGCAATGCGAATGTTCAAAGTAAAAATACGCTAATCAAATAAAAATTCCGAGAAATACATCTACAATCCCATTACAATTGGAGAATATTCATTCAGTTTTACTGCCAGAATATGAATTGAATGGACAGAAAAGCTTGCGGTGATTGTTGATACTAAAAGACTGGGTCCATATGAGAACAATAAGACCAAAAGTGTTAGGTAGAGTTTCAGTTAACCAACTGAAGTGTGGTTCAATTTTATTTAATGAAAAATTCACCAAATTTCCGAAAATAAAAATTATAGGGCTAATGGACTGTATGTATCTATAAATTATTATTATTAATTAAATAACAAGAGCTGAGGCTATGCCTTTTAAGCTCAGAAACAAAACTAAAAATTGATACAGCAGAGTAGTAATAAAGAAATTAAGCAAAAGAGAACCAAAAAGTAACATATACAAATTCAAGCACTCAATCTGGCAACACGTGGGCGAAATCCATACGAGTCCAATCTTTTTTTGAAGGAGTTCACACTAGGAGCACAAACCACATCCAAATTGTTATTGAAAACCAACACAAAAGAAAGGATAAACGTAGGTACCTAAAATAACAGATGAAATATAGTCTTACCTATTTCAGCAATATGGTCAACGATATCTTGTCGATTACTCCTATTTCCACGAACATAGTGATCGAGGTCGACAAACGAACATGGAATGGAGCTGAAGCTCAAGTACGGAGAAATTGAATTAATTTAGAAGGAAATGCAAATTATGAAAATTCAGAACAATTTATCTGAACCGTTCACTTGCTAGAAAAGTACCATAATGACCATAATATTATGATTGACCCGTTTAAGTAACGGGTGATTTTTTAACTATTTTTTTTTGCCAACACTGATTTTGACAGCTGACGCATGTCTTCACTTTGTTCTTATATTCAACCATGAATCATCTCACACTCTAACTACGCTTGCGAATCATTGAAATACTTTTTTTTAATTAAAGTTTATTGTGCTTCGATTTCGCAGATCATTAGCACTACGGGACGCACTACGGGTTACATCTCATTTACAGTTTACAAGTCAAAAATTTATATCAAACAAAATAAATTCAAATTGTGTTGATCAAATTGATAAGTTGCAGAAATTGAATTACTGTTGAGTAATCATTGATTTATTTGAACCATACTATCGATTCAAATGAAGATTTAATGTATTTTCAGAAATTTATGTGTTCTTTGAAAAAACTTCCTATATCTCTTAAAAAAATTATTACATTATATTGCAACAGTAAAAATGAAAAATATTAGAATTGAGGAACTCAGGAGCTCTTGTTTATGATTTACACAAATGGTATATCAGCATTATTATCATTCAAAAAAATTTAAACATAATATAAAAGTCGAAAATAAATATCGGAATTCCGAAACAGCACGGATGTTTACCTCTCCCACTCAATCCAACCATAAACATCAATGTTTACAACCCCCAAAACGCCTCCAAGAACGGAAAGATACCCGGAAGAGAAAAATGGAATAACGAACTGAAGAATAAAAGTCTTCCTTCAAAAGACTCGACTCCATGAACTCAATAAATTATACATTATTCATCTAAGTTTCCAAGCGCTAAAGAGGTTGCCCCTAAAAATAATAAAATGCTGATGAGGAGCAATCTGTTGAATGCTCCATTATTTACCGGCTCGGAGAAAGTATAAAAGAAAAGAGAGACGTCGGGGCGTTAAACTGGATCGATTTTTAATTGCAACCTTCGCCTTGACTTACTTTTCATTAACAGTGCTGAAAAATGGGCCACGAGTCGGGCGGAAATAGGGCAATTTGCGCATTTTACATCCGCGGGAGATTTCGGCCGATTTCGTCCTGTTTATTATGGAATTTGGTACCGGCTCATTCACCAATTTGCAACATATTACCACAGTCCATAAATGATCTTCCTGTGTTATTTCCAGTAGCGTGTCGTAGCGCCAGTACGGGGGAACTATATATGTCGAGTTAAATGCTTTGCAGTCGAAATTTTGGGACGAATAGCTTACTTGCAACAAATTGAATAGATCGAATTTTCGAGAGAACCCTGTGTACACTTCACTGCGGCTGTTGTCAATATTATATTGTCGATAGATAATGAATCATTTGGAGTGTCCATTTGCACAATAGGTATAATCCGCATATTCAATATAGGGTGTTCACAAGGTATATGGATGTACAGGGTGTTCCACTACTGCCGCAGCGGACGATATACGCGTAACGGTCTGAGTTTGGCAAAATTTTTTGATGCAGATTTGATATACTCTAAGAAGAGCACAACCTAAAAATATTTTCGAACATATCGGGTGGCCCACCAAAGAGGAATAGAGGGTGACTTTGGTTTTCAAATGGGACACCCTATATTCAATAGTGTTTTCCAATTCTCTGAAACTTCCTGCATGCTTTCGTATACTTTTCACAAATTTTTATTCGACAGTTTTCGAAATATTTGTCATTTTGACGAAAAAATAATACTCGTGGAGGCTATGTTATTCGGAGGTAATATCCCAAGACTATGACAAATAGCCGACTATTATTTTCGACCTAATTCTATCGAGAGCGTTTTGTATTTCGACAATTTGATAAGACCATATGAACATTAATAATCTGAATAACTCCCGAGAGCTTTAGCTCGAGGGAGTTATTCTTTGATAATTAATGTTCATTTGGTCGAATTGAATTGTCGTAATACAAGTTGCTCGAGATGAATTAAAGAAAATAACAGTCGCTTTTTGTCAAAGTCGAGTGATATTCAGGAAGATTATTTCATCAGTGGCGCACCCAGAAATTTTATTCGGGGGGGGCTGCTCAAGAGTAATCAGGTTTTTGTAAGTTGTATAATTAAAAAAATGCGACGCAAGCGAAAACCTTCTTAAGTAATGGATAGGTATATCGCATTCGTTATTATACAGGGTGTTTCATTGGTAAATAAACATACGGTAACCTGAGCTAGAGCTACCCTAGGCGAGTCCAAAAAACAGATATATATGATAGGTCTAATCAATTCCATAACCGACATACAGGGTGCTTTATGTATTCACCAAAAATTTCAATTCCTCATAACTTTTTAACCAACCAGTATAGTCGATTGATATTTGGGACGTATGATTCACTTCTACAGGTCGATCGATTTACTTTTGAATTTCCAAAAAATTCCAGGTCCTTATTCGAAAAATATGGGACTTCTTCCAAGCTGAGATTCAACATCCTGTATATTGAAATTTTGGGATTTGATTGAGATATTTGAAAAGAGCAGAAAATTTTCAATGGGGTTCAGTAGATTTCATTGTCCCGCACGTCATTTCCAATTGAATATTGGAGTTCCACAAAATTCTCAGAAAAATCGTACATTATGATCTAATTGAATTTTTTTCGTCCCACTAATTGCACATTCGAATTTCATAATATTCTGTGGAATCATTTGAAGTTATTTCCGGAAAAACATCGAGAAAAATTTAGTTGAAGTCAACAAAGATGAATAAATAACTGAAGAAACATGAAAACTTAACGTGAATTACAGAAGGTGCTCGAAAGTACCACCATTTTGTTCAATACACATTCTTGCCCTCTTCAAAATATGTCAGATACTTTTTTTGATCATGTCTGGAGTATTACGTATTTCATTGCACGCGACTTCGATACATCGACACTTCCTACTTCAGATGAATTTACTGAACATTTCAAATAACCCCAAATGAAATAATCAACAGGATTGAAATCTGGTGACCTAGCGGGCCAGGCATGCGGTCCACCTGTGCCTATCCACATATTTGGAAAGTTCTGATCTAAAAATTGTCTGATCATTACTCTAAAATGGGGTGGAGCTCCATCCTGCAGTGTCCGTACCTTCGAGTAATACAGGAAGATGATGTTGGAGGAAATCTAAGTAAAGATTTTCTCTAAGCCGTCTTGGTATGACCTGTGGTATAATCAATCGATTTTATTAAACGCCACACCATACGTTTCTTGAAAATTTGTATAAGGATTTCGTATGCCTGACTGCATGCAGATTCTCTGCAGCCCACTAATGCGAATCCCTAATAATGACCCCATCCACCATTCTTTCATTTCGTGAAATCCAGCTACTAAAGTTAGTTCTTCTAATTTCATCACCTGGATCCAATCGTTGTACCTTCTGGAGATCAATTTGATCATAATGTACGATTTTTCTGAGAATTTTGTGGAATTCCAATATTCAATTGGATCTTTCCCGATCTCTTTGAGCAAAATGACGTGCGGGACAATGAAATCTACTGAATCCCATTGAAAATTTTCTTCTCTTTCCAAATATCTCAGTCAAATCCCAAAATTTCAATATACAGGGTGTTGAATCTCAGCTTGGAAGAAGTCCCATATTTATCAAATACGGACCTGAAATTTTTTGGAAATTCAAAAGTAAATCGATCGACCTGTAGAAGTGAATCATACGTTCCAAATATCAACCAACTACACTAGTTGGTTCAAAAGTTATGAGGAATTGAAATTTTTGTTGAATACATAAACCACTCTGTATCTCGGTTATGGAATCTATTATACCTATCATATATCGGTTTTTTGGACTCGCCTAGGGTAGCTCTAGCTCAGGTTAACGTATGTTCATTCACCAAAGAAACACCCTGTATATGTATATCAATCCCTATTTCTATCTGTAAAGGAAATGTTTAAGTTTCCATTCTGTTCTGAAATAAATATTATTACTTTTAGAAAAATAATAAGAAGGAAACATTTGAATTACTTTTTTTTCACAGCTCGGGGGGGGGGCTGCAGCCCGACAGCCCCCCCCCCTCGGTGCGCCACTGTATTTCATGAACAAGCTCCGAATGCTCGAATCCGCGGTCTTTTGTATTTTAGACCGAGCGGTCGGACTTATTTATAATTATTTTGCAAAAAAATTGCTATCCCAACCAAGTTTTGAACTCGGGACCCTCCGTACATTTTCAATTCCGAATGAATGTTATGCCAAATTTCGACACTTTGAAATAGCCGCTGATATTTCTTTGTTTACCTAAGTAGTCGATAATATTGCATATCGTGTGACTGAATTCGTGATTTTTCATTGGCGGAGCCATATGTGAATGATATAATCAATTATATTTCACGAACCCTTGCACATACCAACAACAGCTTTATATGGATTGAAAGACAAGACTTCGATGTATCCTAGCCAGCTATAATAAAGCATCTCCAGCATATGGAGTGTCCACAAAAAGAATATGAACATGACGAATTTCAAATCGATTTTTCTTAATTTTTTTAAATGCAATGCATATAATTTTTTTCATCATTGTAACCACCATATGCATATTTTTAACAGAATAGGATTTTTAAGAGCTTTTTCGAAATGTTTCCCTATAATTTACATATACAATATACCTTCGAATGCAAATAGCAGATTTGGATTTTCTGTGGTTAATGAGAACTGTCAAATTATTCCATTCAGAATGAGCATCATTGAAGCTTCTATTCATATTATAGCGAAATGAGGAACTAGAAAGTTTTGATGTATCTACTCAAAAGTTGATGAAATCAATTACTGAAGATGAAACTTGCTTTCGGTACCCATTTTCCAAAATACATTTCTGATAATTTTCCATGTTTCTACTTGAAGAGTCGAATCTTGCAGGAATTTCAAACAAGCTTCAAGTTTGGGAGCTTGAAGATCTGCGTGCGGGCCTTATGAATATCATTTTTTCGAAGAAAGTTGTATAAGGATAAGAGCGGGCACTTTTTTGTATCCTGAAGTTTCGAAACTCGTTTTTTTGTAGCATTCATAACTTGTACATTCAAACTCATTGGTATTTTTTGAATTTTTATATCATTTTATGAGTATTCATCCAATCCGTAAAAACTATGATGATATGAATTGAAGCTGCAATGGTCATTCCGAATAGATTGATTTGACAGTTCTCAATAACAACAGAAAAGCCAAATCTGCTTTTTGAATTCGGAAGTAAATGTGAATTTAGAGGAAAAACTCTAAAAAATCCTATTCTGTTAAAGATATCCATACCATATACCTATATGACAAAAAATGAAGTAAAATGAATGGTGATTACAATGATGAAAAAAAAATTATATTCATTGCATTTGAGAAAATGAAGAAAAATCGATTTGAAATTCGTCAAGTTGACGCAATGAGTGATATGCAGGATGATATTGACGAAGTGAACCAGCATGTAATGGGTGATTTCTTTTAGAGCGATAGAACTTTAAATTGAAATGAAACACATTTAAATTTAGAGTAAAGCCAATTTTTTTTTTATCTGAGAGATAAGTTAATGAAATATGCCGGAAATTACTTTCATCTATTCCCATAGAATAATATATCCATTATTCCACTGATTTTGATCTGTAATAGTCTCTATAACCAATAACGTGAGGTAATAATAACTCACGCCTTTAACTCACTCTAATACAAATAGGAAAAATGTAGCTTACGAAATGAATAAAGAGGTCGGGTCAATAGGGAACTCTATTTCAGACATCTAGGTAATATTCTCGTCATCCATTTCTACATTTTCTTAGTTCTGAATATCCAAAAATTTGCATTTAGAAAACGTGAATTTTTGGACGTTTCCTACGGGATTCGATATCGATTCGATTTTCGACCACATAAATCGCTTTTGGCAACTGTTGTCAATTTTGAATATTCAGATTAATTCGAATTTTACTGAAGAAGTCGAAGATAAAGTATAGTGTTCAATTCGCGGTAATGGTCATAACACATTTGATGAATTACACCCTCGCCTGACGGCTCGGGCTGCAAAATTCATCTGCGTGTGTTATGACTTACATTACCGCTCATTGAACAATATACTATTCAAACATGAATGTCATAAAATTATCTTGCAATTTAAAAAAAATCGGCATCAATCTTGATTTAAACTAATGTATACCTACTGCATTTACGCGTAACTTGCTCATTCGCCAATTTGTACTATGAATGTTATTACTATTATGTATTTAAATTTCCAATGGAATTTCAAGTTTCTATCGATCTTCCGATTCTTATGTGAAATTTGATTGTAGACCGGTCCAAATAAGTAGCGATCCTCCTCAATGAAATCTCTAAACATTTGACTCGATTAGTCGCATTTGCTGCTTCATTATTGGAAATTTATCCCTTTTCCAAATTTCCTCCATCTCTCCTACCACACTCACCTATTGCCAAGGTAACGGGATCTTCCCCCCCAGCTATGCAGTCGTCTTAACATAGCAAGCTGTTGCGGCTTCCTTTCATACTTTCGCAGAAATTCTCGTTAGTCAAGGGTGGAAGCCACCCTTTGTAAACCCCAGAAGCTTAGACCACACTCATTACAACATAGTTGCGAAGTTGTATATATACTGTCTTCAAAGGGGACCAAAGATGGAGCGGATATTAGAAGTTTCTGAGACCCATATACTCGGGGTGGGGGGTAAAGGGGGGTTGATTATGGGAGTGGTGCAATTCGAAACGGGTAGACTGATGTAATGAGTATTATTAGAGACTAGTCTGATATAGTATGTTGCTTGATTCTCATTAAATAGACAATATCGCTTATAGGAGTCTGTGCATGAGTGGGATCTGAGGGATGGGGCCCTTAGTTTCAAATTCCAGAAGGATATGATATGTTCGGAAATTGTTCCTTCAAGAATGAAGTTTCATTGAACAACAAGGCTACTTGAAGATTTTGGAAAAGAAAAAGTCTCAACATATCCAATCGGTCATCAAAATGAAGAGACATGAAGATTGGAGGGAGGAGACCATTGGATCCATGCCCCCCTCCCTTCGAGGTCGACCATAAACCCTTGATGGTTGTTCAATCAATCTCTTATATTTGAATTTCAGACAAATCATTGAGATAATTACCTTTTATCTACTCCCATAGAATAATATATCCATTATTCAACTGATTTTGATCTGTAAAAATGCATACAAATTCTTGTCACGTCACGTGAGCTCACGCGAGGAAATGGGAAGAAGATATGGAGAATATAGCTGCTTTTACAGTTGCTGGTGATTCTCATAGAAGGGATTCGATTTACCAAATGAATCAACGAACAGAGGAAGTGGGGGAATTCCATCAATTAATTCAAGAATTATTGAATGAGCACCCAGATCGGTTTCAAATGTATGTCAGAATGACATTCCACTAAATATCAGATGTAATGTCACGTGAATTCAGAAAATGTAAATTTGCGGATTATAGATCTTGCGTGCTTTCAGTGCTATAACGTGACAGCAGATACAATGTTGCAAACATTTTTACTACATTTTGATTCCGTAGTAGTATAATCACCCAGTTTAGTTCTGATGAATTGGCTTCACTATTTATTATTGAAAGGTGTGTCTCTCTTCCTATGGTCTAAGTTCCATGCATTATCGTTGTTGCACATTTTGGGAAGATGACGTGATGTGATGTGACGTGATAACAATGTGTCTGCTCCTTAATAGTCTCTATAAACCAATAGTGTTAAGTAATAATAACTCACGCCTATATCTCACTCTAATACAAATAGGAGAAATGTAGCTTACGAACTGAATAAAAAAATCGGGTCAATGGGGAACTCTATTTCAGACATCAAGGTAACGTTCTCGCCATACATTTCAACATTTTCTTAGGTATGCATATCCAAAAATTGCATTTGGAAAACGTGAATTTTTGACGTTTTCTACGGGATTCGATATCGATTCGATTTTCGACCACAGAAATCGCTTTTGACAACTGTTGTCAATTTTGAAAATGCGGATTAATTCGAATTTTACTGAAGAAGTCGAATATAAAGTATAGTGTTCAATTCACAGCAATGGTCATAACACACTTGATGAATTACAATTATTTCAGTAAAGCTTGAAATTCTAATTTAAAAATGTGCCATACTTGGTATTATACTGAAATCATCTTCGAAAAATAGTGATTACAAGTTTCATCTTTCTTATCTTTGAAATGGTGAAGAACAGGATTGGATTTTGTTTTGGAGTTATTGGTAAATTCTGTTTCAGATAGTGAAGATTTCAGGCTAAATATCGAGTTTTGTATATTTTTGGAAAGGGGACCTCAAGCTCTCCTGAAATATATGAAAATCTTTCGTGTCAGAATGCCGTTGAGGATAAAATATTGTCCTATGAGTAAATATTGACGAACACTATCAAATGATACATAAAAAAGTGCCACATGAATGTTTTCACAGAAACAGAGAATTTTTCACAGAAAAAACTCAACAGCCACTATTCAAAAATCCACATTCACAAAGAACACCCTCCAACACTAAAACTATAAGACTCTGACATAAGTTTCTGTTTTTATAATCTATAACCAGGACAAATGCGTAAAATTTGAGTCACTCTGTACCCTTGGTTGAAAATTTTCATGTCCCCTTGAAAAACTCCCTAGATGCTCTAGAGTCTAGTGAATGAAGAGAAACTCGAGCATTAGGTATTAGTTGTTTGCACTTTCTTACCTTCACGACAAACCCTTTCTTCGAATGAGTGATTTTCTATCATATAAGAATCTTCAGTTGGCTCAAAGCATCTAACCTCGAAATCAAGCTCATAAAATCCTTCTCGATCCACCCCTGCGCAATGTTCAATATCCTGAATGTTTGTAAATGATTGATAGTCCCAAGGAAACCTCGCAGAGCCCCGTGGAATTAAATATTGACGTTGTCTCGAATTTTAATGTGAGCCAGAGACTCCTTTCCCGAACCTTTGCGAAATTAATTTTATAAAACTTTATAACCGAGACCTATAAATAATGCCAACGGTTAACTTCACCTGTGTTTCAGGACGTTGTTGTTTGTGTTCTGACATTGTTTCGATTTTTTTCGACAAGTTTCCGTTTCGGTTTAGCATTTGTGCGATAAATTTTGCCGCTTTGATAGATGAGAGAAATATTGACTTGTATTGAAAAGTTCTTTGAGTTTTTTATCTATTGGAGACAGGTTTTTGGAAATTCGGTTCTAAATGAACTTTCTGTCAGTCAAAAGTAGTCTGATTTCGTACACTTTTGATCTCTTGTACCCCTCATTGTTTTTAGTTTTTGATATATCAGAGTTCCCAATGATTTTCTGTGATGTTTTAAGTGAAAAGACATGTGGAAATTCTTTTTTCTTTTAACTCAGAACAATATTTTATTCGTCTCTTTCAATTGTCTTGTACTATTTGAAAACGCTTATTCTTGAAATTTTATTGAAAAAATCATCAATTCAATGTTTGTATAAAAAAATACATCAATTTCAGAAAAGTGCCACAAAATGGCGAAGGATCTAGTAACAGCCAGAATCACATAATATTTCTTGCGATACAAAAATTCTCGTTGATAAAATTATTCTGGGACTTGGAAATAACAATGGCAATGAGAATTCCTTGTGATTAAAAAACGCAGAATTCGTGTCGAGAGAAAGATTAGCACATGTCATATAGCATAGATTAAAATGAGCTAAGAATTATTTACTCGCTTTGTATAGCTTTCCAATCACCCGATGAATGTTGAAAATCAAAGACAGCTACTGAAGGAGATGTTGGGCCAGATTGATAAGATTCTGATTGTGATATATCCCAGAAAATTCGGTAATACGAGTCGATTTGAATCGCTAGAAATTGACTGAGCATTGTATGCATCTCACGGATGCGAACACATTTATATTTCACCCGATTACACGTCTACATAAACTGTTCGATCACTCTCGAACGGATATGCAAAAATCCTCGCTGAATGAAGAATTATTTAGGGAGAACTGGGTAATTCATAATAAAGGCGTACCAAAATGGTGAATGCGCAGGTATACAAAAATGGTGTTTTTATACTTTTTCACAACATTGAAGCCCGCAACGGACGGCGAGCGATAATATAATATATATTATAGCTTTGCATTGACATATGTCATTTTAGTATGGAAAAATATCGTAATATCGGAATATATATTATAGCGTCGTCCGCGGGGCTTGGTGCATTTTCATAAGGAGCGATATATTTGAAATATATGAGATATAATATATCGCTCGCCGTCCGTTGCGGGCTTCAGAGTATGAATCTACAATATTCGAATATATTCCTCATTGAATTCTCGACCTCTTCATGCCTGAGTAAATATTTCCTGAATTTATATAAATTTGAATAATGAAAAGGAATATTGTTCATTCGCAAATAAAATATGTATCACCTTTGTCCTGAATAAATATATAGTCATACCTACAATGTATCGTAAAATGAACAGTATGACGTGAATGATAAGGAGTTTGGTATTTATTTTGAGTATGAATTCAAATAATTCATAACTTAACAAAACATAAAAAGAGGGATGGATGAATCATTGTCAGTCAGAATATTCTCTAAATATTATTGTTCTGAAGTACATTGTTGGAAGCGATAGAAAATAAGTTGCTGAAATTCCAGATACCTTCCAAATTATTGAATTTAGAACATTAGAATATTCGTCATAATTTATCTTTGTATTATCCAAGGCAATCATGAAAAAATTATTTGATAAACAAAAGATTTTTCTTCACAATTTTTGACACAATACTAGAAAAAACCTGGGATTACAATACTCAAATTCAAAATGCCATCATGGAAATCAGCAATGTCTTCATGAAAAAAACACAGAATATTTAAAAATCGTCACTAAATGGTGAAGGAGCTGGTAACATAGTTATTTGTTTATCATAAATGATCTGCAGGTATTTCTCATTCAAATTGATCCTCGAATTCAATAGTTGCAAGATATTGCCACATTCTTCTACTTTAAGTATGTGAAGATATGTATATTTCACTGAGGATTTCGAGAATTCAAATGATATACATGAGTTTTTTCTGAATATTTCGAAAACTATCAGGACTAACAAAAGGGTTGGAAAAAACGGTCATTGAAAATAGAGTAAGTAATCTTATTAGAGATGAAGAACTGGAAAAAATATTTCGCCAAACAGAGAATTTCGAACATTATTATAACCCAAATTTTCAGATTTCCAATATCCAGAAATCCAGTAGGAAGAGAAAAAATTATTTTTTTCTACAAACGTCAAAAAATGACAAGGTTCGCGCATAGACAACAATATGCGAAGTGACCCTTTTTTTCATTTTCCTTCGTTACCTTGACACCGTGCGCGAAGTAGTGTGCGAAATACTTACTTCGCACACTGCATGTAAACTACATGGGATTTTTATATTTAATTAACTTTTATGTTCCTCAATCAAGCAAAAATCCAAAAATCATTTATTTATTACTGTTTAACAATAATTAAGGCTTTCAAATTGTGAGAAATTTAACACTACCTACCTAATTTTATTTATTATTTACAATGTTAACATTTATGGTGCAGTCAGTGCACGAACGTTTGTAGAAAAAATTTTGTTTGCATCTCATGCGCGAAATACTTTGGTGATCTCGACTAATTTTTTTAACTCGGCTGCGCCTCGTTAATAAAACAGTTCTCGATCACCAAAGTAGCATTTCGCGCACTAGATACAAAAATAACTATTTGTTAATTCCTTCATTTTATTCAAGTGCACTCAAAAAAATAGATTACTGGAATTTCCTGTTAATTGGATTCCTGTAACATAAAAACTACTTTTGTTGCAGAAACTGGAAATTTACTGTCAACTCAGCATTTCGATTCCTGTTGAGGTGTAATATGGCGTTTGAACAGAAATTAATGTTGGGTTCGCAGGAATCAAAACTTTAGAATTCTCTATAAAGATTCCTGTAATGGGAAAACAATATTTTGTAGATGCTGCTGGATTAAAATGTGAATGTGAAGAATAATTTTTTGAATACTGGAATAATGGAAATTGTAGTAAATAGTAACGCTAAACTGAAATATGTGATCGTAAGAAACAGCAAAGGTTATTTAGGAATATTTTTGTCCAGACATGTAGTATATGGCTTGCACTTGTGCAAGATTGCGATTCAGTTAGTGTTATGTGTTAGTAGTTCGTACTGTTAGTTGTCGTGTACAGTGAGCTGGCAATTGAGGAAGTTTTTTCTAACAATGGATTTTTTCAATGATGACATTGGCGATTTCAACTTTTCCTTAGGAATTGTCATTTTCAGTTTGGATGCCCGTGTCGAGTTAGAAGTAGAAAAAAACTCTATCGACAATTCAGATATCGCTGGATATCTCAAAAGCTGGGACCTAACCCAATATATTGAAATATTTAGAGGTAAGTATAATGTTTCATTATTATCATATTACCTACAATTGTTACACATATGAGGATATGGCTAGGTATCACATTAGACACAATGAGTATTTTGGGAAGAAACAATGAAGTAAATACACAATGTTGATTATATCTTCAAGAATAATTTATATCTTTTCCAGCTTCTACAAGTTCTTAATGATAGTAATGATGGCAGAGCTATCTTGGCTGAGCAGCAAACAAAGGGAAATCTGTCCTCGAATGCTAGGTCCACATATGACCTAAATAATACTTTATAAATTCTGTTTTATTCGGGGCGAATTTGTTTTGTTTTTTTTTTATGATATAGAATATAACCAAATATACATATTGTACATGTAGAAGTGATGTTTATGTATTATATGTACATATATAAATATTTCATAAATAAACTCATTTTTTTAATTACCTACATATTTCTTCATTAGTTCCTATCTCGGTCACACAAAATTTAATGATTTAAAAAAATTCAATTTGACTGTTTTTTTCAGTTCACTTTTACTAATTGCCCTTTAGGCTCTATAAGTCTATACATTCAAAATATTGTTGCATAATGTATATAAAATGAATTGAAAATATCATCTTGTGTTATAAAGATATGCTTTTTTGCTATTGCTGGCGTTGTTCTGCTTACCAGTTTAAGTAAGTTTGAATTGGTTGTGTTAAGAATGGCAAATATCTCGAGCTAATTAACTTGAGATATTTGGAAAGTATTGTTACATTGTCAGTCTATTGTATCTACTAGAAATATGTATTTTCAATACAGTTCAATAACATTATGCAGTACAGGAAAGGCCTAATACATTCAATGATGAGTAATGTATAAATAACAACAAATTCCAGTGAATTGACAAAAAATAGGTTGCATGGTAGAGGAAAATCCTGATTTATGTACCAATAATTTCCTGTAAATTTATGAGAACACTGGAATATTTTTTGCACAAAACGAAAAGTACTGTGTTACATTTACAGGAATAAATTCCTATTCTCTGTAGGGAAATGAATTTCTATATTTGGAACAATGGAATTGGAAATGAATTTCTATATTTGGAAAAATTCATTTCCATTGTAATAGGATTTGTTCCCTCAACAGGAATTGGGATACTGTAATCGTTTGTTGAATATAACAGGAAATAACTTCTGTGCCTATTTATAATAGAATTTCCTGTTCTAACGTATGGTCCGAAAGTTTTGGGAAAAATTTCAAAAGAATATAACTCTGACTTAAATAATCTTAGATTTTTATCGAATTGTTCAACAATTTAACTCAACTAATAATGAATTAAAATTCAAGTAACAGACAAGGGACCATTATTTTCGATTTGCCTAATTATTCCCCTGACACGTTGCTTCTCAATCAGACCAGGTGAAATTTTTCCCAAAACTTTCGGACCATACGTTATTAACTTTATTTTTGTAAGGGTTACAGGGTTATTTTCTGAGTCTGAGTGAGCCATCTGTTGATTTCAAACCTTATTTAATTTTCTCTTTCATTCGAGACTATACTCATGAAATCTGCTATGGAAATATGTTAGTACATGGAAAAGCAGTGGAATTAAGATGACCTATTCCCATAAAAACTTTCAATTACTCGCATATGCACATAATTCAGCACAATCCTTCATTTCCTCATTCCGTTCCGAGTAATTCAACACAGCTGACCTATTACAGTGACTGCGCAATTTTGTTTTCCCCTAAACCTCAGCAGGTACCCATGGAATATACTAATATTCTGCTTCGATGTGTCCTTAAACGCTTTCCTAAGTTATAATACTACAACGCTCGCTGAACTAATTAAACTTTCCAAGTAGTGTGGCTTTGCTGTACCTAAGCATAAATGCAGGGCCGGGGGACGTGTGTCAGCCCCCTGACGCCCCCTCACTCCCGCCGGAACCCCGGCTCTCCTCGAAATCCCCTTATCCCCATAGCCTCGGGTGTACTGTCAGACCTTGGTTAGGACGCAATCTCATTCTCTTCGTATGGGTCCGGGAGCACCTACAAGGGTTGAGGAGAGTTTGAGGGGATTCGGGATTTGCCCGAATAATAGGGCTTCTACTGGAGTTCAACGGGAACACAGGGCGAGTCAGCAAAAATTCAATAAAAAAAAATTCACCTCGAACGGTTTTCAAGATACGTCGATAAAAATGCCCTTCGTCAAAAAGGAACACTGATAAATTATGACAAGTGGGGTATTTGTATCAGAATTTTCATGGTGATAATGAGTATGATAACTATGAAAAATTAGATGCCTCATTTGAAAAACAGGACGTTTTGTCACTTTTGGTATAGAATATAGTTTCAAAAATAATTTACGAATATGTTCAGAGAAATGCGGGCGATTATACCAAAATTTGCACTGTTGTTTCACACTGTATATAATGAAATTGTTATTGAATAGTTGAGGACTTCAGCCCAATGATTTTTTCGTTGAATTCTTCTGAAACAACTTGAGCCGAATTTTCGCGTGACAATATTCGAAAACTATTTCGTCTGTTTGAAATATTCGTGTTTTCGCGTCGAACTGGTGACGTCACGCACCAAATGGTTCAAAATAATTTGAAGCGGTTTGAAAGCAGGTAGCGGAATCGTTCGAACTGCAGTTTGAAGTTTGGAATCAGCTGATTGAAGAATATATGTTATGTTTGTTAGATTTATTTTGTTTTCGCCGTTTTTATTTTGAATAAATAATAATAATTACTGTTCTTCATTGCATTGAATATTATTTGAATATGACTTTGTTTTTAGAATGCATTGTAACCTGTGACTGTGAAGTAATAAATCACTTCGAGTAGAGCATACCTTTATTTTAGAATTCTGAAATATTATTTAGTTTTGAAAATGTATGTTCAAATTTTTGAAATTGATTTTACGGCTTCTTCCTCTTGATTCAATCAATATGAATATTGCGTATATTTTTTCAACAAGCCGTTAATCAGGACGAGAACATTCAAATTCATCATTAACTGATTGGAGTCCAATTTGAAAATACAAGATTCAATAATAATATACAAATAAACACATCTAAAATTATGAAGATTTTTATTATTATATGTGCGTGTATCATGTTTCCAACTTTTAAATTCATAAATTGAATTGACAATTCTACGATGACGTCACCGTTTTGATATTGTGGCATTTTAGCGATGCATGAACTGGTGACGTTTACTTCGAAATGATTTTGAAATAGTTTTGAACCGTGATTCACGCGAAAAAATGGCGTTGATCTGTTTTTCCGAAGTAATTCACATAACAATAATTCAAGACTTTATTTCTTAATTGCAAAAGTACTAAATACCAGATACCATTGATTTAATGAAACAATATTTCGAAATTGATATTTTCTCTCGTTTTATTTCAATTTTAATATTTATAAAATTAATATTTTTTAGTTTATTTCAAATAAGGAACTTAATTTCAGCACATTTATTGTTAAGAAAAAAACTCTCGACTCATTGTAATAAGAATTCATTTTGTATCAAATGTATCAAACCATTCAGAAATCTCAATGAAACAGGCATGTCCTTTATTAATTTGACAATCAGGTGACCATATTTTTCACACCATTCAATTATATCGCGTGTTTTTTAGATGGATAGAATTTTCGATAGGGATAACTGTGATTTGACAGAAGGTAGAAGCCATGTTGTTTTGACATTTCTGTTCCGTAACCATTGCCAAATTATCATGGAGAGACTCACGCCGCAAAAACGTTTACAAATTGTTGAAATTTATTTTCAAAATCGATGTTCTATTCGCCAAAATTATAGAGCACTTCGTGAAATTTATTGTTTACATAATCGTCCATGAGAGCAGCTTATTCGTCGAACTATCGATAGATTTCAGACAACATTTTCTCTACTCGATGCAACAACAACATCAACAAGACAAAGAACTGAACGTACAGGAGAAAATATCGCTGCTGTAAGTGATAGTGTAAATGAAAATCCAGATTTGTCTATTGGTCGACGTTCACAACAAGTTGGACTCTGTGCATCCACCACATGGAAAATTTTTCGAAAAGATCTTGTTCTACACCCATACAAGATCCACTTGACCATAATAAGCGTCGTTTGTTTGCTGATTGGGTCCTAGTACAGCTTGAAGTTGATCCACATTTTTATTGAAATATTGTGTTTAGTCATGAAGCTCTTTTCTGGTTGAACGGCTACGTACATAAGCAGAATTGCCATATATGGAGTGGAAACATTCCGCAAGAAGTTCTGCAGGTTCCATTGCATCCTGTATGGTGTGCTTTACACGCTGGAGTCATCAGCGGTCCATATTTCTTTCAAAACGATACTGGAGCTAATGTTACAGTGAATGGTGCTCGTTACAGATCGATGATCAATGATTATTTGTTTCAAGATTTGAATGATATCGTCCCAGAAGTGTTTTGGTCTCAACAAGATAGAGCTACACCTCATGCTGCTACCGTAACAATTGATTTATATAAATGGTCCCATTAATTGGCCTCCAAGATCTTGCGACATAACTGCAATGGATCAATCTCTTTGGGGTTATATCGAGTCGTCGGTTTGTGCTGATAAACCAGAAACAATAGACGCTGTGGAAGCCAACATAACTTGTGTTATTGCTGAAGTAAGGCCTGAATTACTCGAAAAGGTGGCGCAAAATTGGTCTGGTCGAATGCGGTTCCTCAGAGCTAGTCGTGGTAGACATATGTTGTAAATTATTTTTAAAGCATGAATGTCCTAAAATTATTCTTCAAATGAAAAAAATGGCCTTAATTTTAATTTAAATGCTTCATTTCAATTTAAAGTGATATCACTCTGAAAAAACACCCGATTCTGAGGAAAAAATTGGCAAAACAAGGAATTTGAGCTAGATCTTTGCTTAACAAAAAACTACACATTCACCCTAAAAATAATTCGATATCGCATCTATCCAAGAATACTATCCAGAAAAAAGATTGAAAAAATTCCTTCATTTGGAGTCTTCTCGCCAAAAAGAGTAGCAGAGGATGTAATTGTTTTGAATTTTAGAAAATGTCAAACATCTCAGAAAACCGAAAATTTTTTACAAACCATGAAACATGTTTTTCTGAACCGCTATATTGTTAAATCTATGTGTCCAGGAATGTCCTATTGAGTTTGGGGCCTGTTTTATGGACCAAGGAAAGAAATGACTGTTTCAACATTCTAATCTTTTTGATAACTACTGACAACTACAATTGTTTTATATAACTAGATTACTATGAACATTATCATATAGATCCAACATCCTCCTAAGGAAGTTGTGTATACTTTATAGTGTTCCTTCAAAATTCGACGATACTACTTCAATCTCTGAACCCACTCCAAATACTCTCTCTTTCCCTCAACACTCCTAAATTTCACTTCTGAATCTTGCTGGTCGATTTCGTATATCTTCTCAGTGTAGCAATGGTGCTTTTGGTGTATTTTGGACCTATGCCTTCTTTCTGCACCTTCATGTTGGTGCTTCTCCCGATGTTCATACCAATTTTTATTAGCCTCATACTTTGACCTAAACTGTTTATCATAAATTTCCTGGAAAATATCCTTGAAACGTCCATCATATTTCTTGAGGATAGTGTTTTTAGTGTTCGAACACTTTGGATAACCCCTTTCCAAGGCGACTTGGAATTATGAATGTGTAACAATTGATTGATCAGTATTGAACATTCCCATTGCAACACCAGATCCTATATAAGTATTGACTTCATATTTGATTACCTCGCCTATTTCAGGTGTGAATACCGTTTCGAACTTCTCTGCTACTTCAGGTGTGAATACCACAAAAGCTTTATACTGATCATCATGAGTATGATGACCAGTAATAATTGGTTTATTCCAACCTGTGACTAATGTAGATCTTCTTGAAGGAACATTTGGAAGTTCCTTTATTTCTTCTTCGATCTCGATAATTTCATTGCGTAATAATTCTTGCTCCTTGAATTCTTTTATTAATTCGTCTCTATTCAGTGGTTCTTCCGACATCAAAATTTCTTCTATTTTATTATCAAGTTCGAAAATTCTTTTCGCCTTATCGTCAATTGTTCTTTTCCATATTCTACTCTTGTATTCATCCTTGGTCCCAGAACTGGAACGTACATCAGCAAATATCTTCTTAATTTCAGTTCTCAGGGTTTCCCGTTTTAACTGCCAACAAAGCAACATAATCCTGGCAGGATCGCCAAATGTTAAATCTATGTGTCCAGGAATGTCCTGTTGAGTTTGAGGCCTGGTTTATGGACCAAGGAAAGAAATGACTGTTTCAACTTTCTAGTCTAGACAACTACTGACAACTACAATTGTTTTATATAACTAGATTACTATGAACATTATCATTATCATATAGATCCAACATCATATAGTCCTTTTTCCTCAGATACCATATTATCCATTCATTACGTCAAACCCTGTATGTTTCAACGCCTCTTAAAGTTTTATACCTTTCTAAATTCTCTGAAATTCAATTAATACCGAAGTGAAATGAGTGAATTTTCAGTTCAATACGAATCTACAAAAACTGCGAATATTTTTTCCATATATTTGACATCTTATAGATCTGATATGTTAAATTTGTATTAAATCTCAAGGCTATTTTCTACATTCAATACAAAGTGATTTGAAAAAATTGTAGCAAATGGGATTTTAGCTTTTAAAGTGTTCTATTACCAACTATATTCGCAAGGATAATATCGTATATGGTTACTTTGAACAAAACAAGTCACCTCTTCAACATCAAACAGTCATAATAATATAAAGACATCAAGTAACGGTCCTCTCAACCCCAAACCCCTGAAATATTCTACTCGAAATACACTTAACTCCACCGAATTTCAGATAACATTCTATTCCAATCATTCTTGATGGGATCCTGAATGACACCACATGGTACATTTGGAGAGGCACTCCAAAAAAGAGTTGAATCTTGATAAGATCGACAAAGGCGTTCATGCAAATAATCTCTATTGGAATAGTCGGAACCCTTTATTTCGTCGACTACTTCACAGACCTCCTGTATAATGCAAAGGTGTCGGGACCGGGACCTTTTCTATGAATTATCTATTATGTCGTCGATAGGTGTTGCAGAGGTACGGATAATTTGATGCAGATGGATTCGATACGGTATTTTTATATATCTGGGTCGCCTTCGAAAAAGTCGTTGGAGTCTTTGGCATATGCGAGCATTTCCGCTCGTTCTTTTTCTATAAGGATCACAGAATATTGGTTTTAAATACATTCTAGGAACATATTTAATGAAATTGATTCTTGGTATAACATTAATCAACAAAATTTCCAAACAGCCAAATTATTGAGTTTGGAAGCCTGTCTAGATCACCATCATGAATTTATTTCGTATCTAGAGTCTTCTAAAATAGAAAAAATAGAGTTCTAATTTGAAAACAAAAGTTACGGACGCATTTGGGCACAATTATTAACGAATATTAGAAACAGCCTGTGATGAAATTCCCCAGATTCATCACACGATCACACAATAAGATCCTATTTATTAGAAAACATAATTTCTACAGAGAATTTAGTTAACAGGAACTGTTCAATAGGATAAATTAACATTTTTGGTCACAAGAAAACTGTCTATCCATTTCCAATAGCAAAACCGAATTCAGTTCAGAATTTATGTTTTCTGATGAATTATTTACAATAGGATATAGTAGGTACTGTATGTATACTATGAAAATATGAATAAGTACTCGAAGTATTTTTTGAATCTGCTAGCACATTCCAGCAAGGTTATTGACTAGTCGAGCCCGTGGATCGACCTAGTTATCCTCATCTCGCAAATCGGGTGATTTTATAGGCGAAATTTTGATCAATTCTCCTGAAGAAATGGGAGAATTATGGAAAATATGAATACCAAGCTGTTTTGCATTGACCTTTTCTCTTTCGGTCCGTATATTTATATCAAGGCCAGGATTTCTGTGAAAAAAGTTTCATTAAGTTCAAAATTGCCTTTTTTGCTGGATTTTTTTCACGATTTTCGCGAATTTTTTAAAAATACTTCTAAGAGGCCTAGAGAACCGAAATTTCACCCACGTATGAATCAATGATGTCTCTTTAGAATCGTATAGAAATTTCTTCAATGTATCGCAGCTTCGCTGCGATTTTAAGATTCTTCTGGACCCACTTCTTCGACAAATTCCCCTCTGGTCGATCTACAGAATTACTATTTTGGTACCTATAGTTTAGAAATTGATTTATACGGTAATTTTGAATCCTTCCTGAAGATACCTACGTTGATGACCTTATAAATATTATTCCATTTGAAACAACGAAAATGAGTTTAGAAGTGTAGAAAACTGAAAAGGTCTCATTTAGATGTAACTATGGCCAATAGTAAAGTTCCCTTTGGCCTTACCTAGTCAAAACCACTGTATAATATACAGGCTTCTTCCAAATTAGATGTGAATGTTGATGAAAAAGGAGGATCATGCATGTCTATGAAGTTAGCAGTGCCACTTGCGAGAAAATCAATAAAACCTATTGAATTAATTTTCGAGAATTTGTCGTGAAAGAAAAAAATTTGTCGCGTCCTTAGTTTTTTTTTTACGGAGTGGCTTTGCTAACTTAACGTTAAGTTAGCAGAACCACTTTCTCAATATCTACCAAATATCATAAAAATGGTTATAAATAATTGTCGAGTAATTGTCGAAGTCCATATGGAGTTAAAAAAACACAAAAAATTCATTCCTTCTCGTTTATTTTACGTCTTTTCCCCGCGCGTTTGAGATATTTCTGGAATTATCGCATTTCTGCCAACAGCGCATTCGTAATTGAATTTTTTCTATTGCATTAATTGTCAAATACCTGCCTCGAATTTGTCGTGAAAGAAAAAAATTTGTCGCGACCTTCGTTTTTTTTTTCTACTAGGTGGCTTTGCTAACTTTATATTAGTTTAGCAAACAGTGGACGAATATCATCAGGATGATCATAAAAGATTGTCGAGTAATTTTCGATGTTCAAATAGAGTAGACATCACGAAAAATTTGATCTTTTTAGCAATTTCCACTCCATTTTTTCGCGATATGATGATATATTGTTTATCCTGACTACTCCTAGGTCTCCTGAGGAGACCCCTCTGAAACTACAAGCTTCGAAGCTTGTAACTTGTGCCGAGTTCGGAGTAAGCAGTTGTGATTTCCCTATATTTCTGAAAATGTCGCATTTTTGGCAACAACGCATTCGTTTTTGACTTTTTTCTATTGCATTAATCGTCGAATACGCGCCTGTCCCGAATTTGTGTAATTGACTTTTTTCCATTGCACTAATTGTCGAATACCTGCCTCGAATTTGCCGTGAAAAAAAAATTTGTCGCGACCTTCGTTTTTTTTCTATCAGGTGGCTTTGCTAACTTTATATTAATTAGGCAAATAGTGGTCGAATATCATCAGGATGATCATAAAAGATTGTCGAGTAATTGTCGATGTTCAAATAGAGTAGAAAACACAAAAAATTTGATCTTTCTAGCAATTTCCACTCTATTTTTTTGCGATTTCCCTATATTTCTGAAAATGTCGCATTTTTGGCAACAGCGCATTCGTTTTTGACTTTTTTCTATTGCATTAATTGTCGAATAACTGTCCGGAATTTGTCGTGAAAGAAAGAAAATTGTCGTGCCCTTAATTTTTTTTCTACGGGGTGGTTCTACTAACTTAACGTTAAGTTAGCAGAACCACTTTCTCAATATCTGCCAAATATCATAAAAATGGTTATGAATAATTGTCGAGTGATTGTCAAAGTCTATATGAAGTAAAAAAAAAACACAAAAAATCCATTCCTTCTTGTTTATTTTACATCTTTTTTCCGCGCGTTTGAGATATTTCTGGAATTATCGCATTTTAGGCAACAGCGCATTCGTAATTGACTTTTTTTCTATTGCATTAATTGTCGAATACATGCCTCGAATTTGCCGTGAAAAAAAAAATTTGTCGCGACCTTGGTTTTTTTTCTAAGTATTAGGTGGCTTTGCTAACTTTGCGATAATTCCAGAAATATCTCGAACGCGCGGGAAAAAGACGTAAAATAAACAAGAAGGAATGAATTTTTTGTGTTTTTTTACTCCATATGGACTTCGACAATTATTTATAACCATTTTTATGATATTTGGTAGATATTGAGAAAGTGGTTCTGCTAACTTAACGTAAAGTTAGCAAAGCCAAGGATATTCTATGTTTATAAAATTAATAACCCACTTTATTCAATATCGAAACAATTCTTTATTCATTTTTTCCCAAAACCACTATCTGAAGAGAAAATAGAAACTCAATTTTAGTCTCCACCTTTTAAGGGTGATATCTCGGAAAGGGGTGGGCTGAGGAACTTTTGTTGTAGAAATAATTTCATATGAGCAATCAGTTTACTTGTATAGTTAATACATTCGAATTGACGGGAAAATTTAAGAGAAAATCCCACTGCTCCAAGAATGTATGTCCCACTACAATGAAAAAACTAAGAATTCATGCATATAAAGAAAAAAACAGAACCAATATGAATCAATATGAAATTAATGACCCTTTTCTGGGAATGAATATACAGGAAACATAAACTAAATATGTAGTACCTAAATAGAGAATGATACAAAAAAACTTTTATTCGTACAAGATATCAAAATCCTAATTGGAACTTTCACTCAATTACTCAATTAACATAGGATACTCCATTTTTCCTAGTAAATTCGACCAAAACTTTCTATCTATTTAATGCTGACATCATACACATACACATTTCCATAATATGATACACAAAATTACCAAAACATTTACCACTGTCGGCACTATATAACATCAAACGCACAAGCAACTAGAACAAGAACGAGACGTCTTGATCAACCCAAAGACCAACAAAATCAGTCTACCCGGCACTCCATCATGCCCGAAATTTGTTTTGAAATTTTCCAGGAAGCAAATATTCAAACAACCCTCATACCGACCCCTCGTCACAACACAGGTCAGGTAAAACGAGGAAGGGTTGAAAAATGTACTAATCAAAAAGAAAGGGGTATATAGGAAGACAACCGGGTAGTATTTGAATAGACTTGAATACATTATAGCTGGAGCGCAACAATACTTGTGCATATGTTTGGTTTATTTGGTAGTGGTAGTTTGAACGAGTTTGAAGGTAAAGCAAGTTGCTCGGATAGTTCTTCCGGTTTTAGAAACGTTGTGGACGGAAATGTGGACGCGGAAGTGAAAGATGGATGGGTAAGTAATGGTTTCCTCACGACGATGGACAATCGAAATGAACACGTTGGAAATTATATTTGGCTTCGGGACTTCAAGGTTATGAAGTTGATATCTGATAGAAATTGTGTGGGTGACAGTGTAGTGGTATATTAATCGATATTATCGATCACAACCGGATTGAGATACGCTACGTAGCAGATATAAGTATTGTAGTGCAAGGTATAAACTCTGTTCCCTTCGTATTCCATTCATATATTCGCAATAAATTTTCTCCATGAAAAATAACTGAAATATCTAAAAATACTTTATTCATATCTCATTTTCTGAATTTCAATTCCTGTAGATTTCTTGTAGATTTCCAACATGGGCATGCTAGAAACTTCAAATTTGTTATGCTACAATTGCCAATAATGAATACATAAAATTTGTCATAGAATATTCCATAAGAAAATGTTAGTTTTCAGCAAGAAGGTATTTAGAATGAAATCACCGTGTATAAGTAAACCAGATTGTTTTATGTAGTTTGACAACTATATTCCACTATAAAATGCGGAGCACATTTGCAAATTTATTATAATTTTAAATTAAAGTCTCTTTCTCAAAAACTCCACACATTACTCCATTCACAAGCCATTCTGACACATTTCACCGTGTATATTTTGAAAGTGTTAGGTTATAGTCATTTTCCTTTCAGATAACTAAGCAACGTGGTCCTTTCTACATAGAGGTCGAAGTAATAACGTATTCATCAAAATGTTTATTTACTCTGGGAAAATAATGAATTTGAGAAAATATTCTGTGAATTCAATAATTCTGAAGACCTGGCGAATGTTGAAGTAACTTTTTTCTCTGTTAATACTGGAAATATTTCACGTATATTAACATGGTTGGAAGATTCAGTTATGCTATTTTCTTGTACGGAAATCAAGAATCGAGTGTTGAAATTTTACTGAAAAATAATGGGCAGAATTATCCTCTACTTTGTGATAGTTCATTCGAAAAAAGAATAATAGTACTCAATTAAACCAACAGAAAACCTTCTAAACGAACAGACGGGCCTATGGAATTCCCCACTTTCAAAAATTCTCGAGAAATAAACCCACAGAGGCCACAGAAGATATTTAAATATCTTTCTGTACAAACTTGAAATACTCCAGTATGAAAATGTAGTGGTACTACGAAACCTCTGTCACAGTTAAACCTAGAAAGTATACTCCTTTTACAATTATAAAATCACAACTCTGGCTTTGGAAATTTGACACATTCCACTCTGTATCGAAGTTATGGCGTTTTTCAAAATATTTTTATGTTTCAAGTCAACACTATGTTGCTCTTTCTACATTCTTAGCGTATTTCTCAGATTGTGAATTTATTCAGAAAATGAATGAATTGGAAAAGATGTGATGGACGAAAATAATTAACGTTTATATGAATTGATAGAAAGGATTCCTTTTCTAGTTATTTGCATGAAAAGTACAAGAGATCACTGTTGAAATATATTATTTTTCGCCATGGAATAAAATTGCATTGCTTTCACATAATTTTCATATGCATGCTTGTTTATTATCCTTTTGAACTGAAAGTTCAAGACTTGACGACATCAATTGTTGATTCTTATCAAGAATTCATTAAAAAAAATCAACCCAAAGATATAAGATGAATTGATGGGTAATCACAAGAATCAAGAATAATGTCAATTTTATTTTGTTGATAACTTTCTTAAAATCAATGTTGGGGTATAAAACTCGGCTGCGTTTGTTGAAACAAAATCTAAAGAATACATTTTTCACCATCTCGACCTTTGAAAGGCGTTTCTTATAGGAGAATTAGGTCTAAGTTCGACCTCATTAGTGAGGTACCTAACTTTTGCAAATCTGCTCAGATATCGCCAAATTTCTTGGAAAACCTGAAAATCGACTTCTCCAGGCTCCATCCGATCCATCTACTGCAATATCTGTCCAAATAACAGCTTTTTCAACGAAATTCCCGTGTAGGTACCCCTTTAACCTCGAAATGTAAACATTCGTCCTGGTCTTGAAAATCGACCTCACGCTCCAAACTGGTGCTAAAAACAAAAAACATACGTTAATCTTGGATATTCGACAAAAAACTCACCTGCAAATATCGATTAAATACCAAAAATCTGCGATCAATTTGTAAACCTAACAAAATGTGGAATATCTTTGATACTTTTACTTTGATGTAAACAAAGAAACTGGCAACGTCGTTTTGTCATTAACGATATTTTCTGTGCGCGCACTGACTTTTCATCATATGTTCTGTGCTTTTCATCATGTGTACCAACTCCTGAAAACGAAACCATGACCTCCTATGTGATTGAATAAAAGCGAATGGAATATACTAACTCCATTTACAAAGTGAAAAAAGTTTAAATAGGAACTAGCATTGGCAACGACCCTGAGGATAATTTGAAATTTCACGAGTGCCAACCTGCGTCAGTTTCACATAAAAAATCTTCATAAACCTAAATTTTGGAGAACCAGGATACTTTATAAAAGTGATTGGAGTATATTCGAATGATTTGAATTCGGACGGAAAATAGAGACTTTTAATAAGGTTTTTATAATAAATGGTCACAAACAATGACATTTTTGAATTTGAGAGAATCCTAGAAAAAGTTTTTTCTCGAAATCGGTAGCACATACGACAAAACTACAAAAGACCATAAAGTTCAGTGTAAAAACAAAGCTTCTTTCTACAATTTTCCAAATAAACACTGGCTCACCAGAAAAAAGTTTCGGATAAAAACAGGGGACAATATTTCAGGAAAAATATCACCCTGTACATTTGCAATCGAAATTGACATGCCACTTGGTGTAAACTCTAAATTGTAAAATCTACACCCAGTTTAAGTTGAATGTCTTGTGAAATACAGATACTATGGAAAAAAATTGAAAAATGTTCAAACTTAAACACACTGTTTCTCGAAAACGAAACGTTTGCGGGCGAATGTTCATGGGACTTTTTTTCATAAAATTATGCCAGAAATCTGCCCTCTTCGTTTCACGTTTGTACCTCCAATTTAGGAGCACTTGGTGTATCAGTCAATTAAGGGAAAATAAATTGTCCTCAAAGAAGCTTCACACGACAATCATCTCAAAATGGCTAACACAAATCCCCGCTGATCCCAATGGAAAACCGAATATTTCCAGACGTCCTTGCAATGAATGAAAACTGAAAATTGAGGATCCCGCGAAAGAAGCTCACTACGAATGAATGAAAAGTTGGAAAACTTCCTCAAACTTTCTCTCGATGAAATAATTCAGCAAAAGTCGCTCCTGGCGCGGTTATTACCTCGTCGGGAGCGTCGCTAAAAGCGCATTTTTGCGGCTGATATAATTTGTAATGAATTTTAAAACGGCATGAGTGGTTTGCTATCCCACTAGAGACGTGACTGGAATGCCGATCGGGTGGTGGAAAGCGGAAAATTTTTCATGTTGTTTGGTATGAGTCGCTGGCTGCCTGCAGATATTGGAGATATGTGCTATTTCTCATGCGGGGCGGCGTGAAAATGCATACTTGACAATGGTGCGATGAAAGGGTGAAGGATATCAAGCTTTTATGCGTTCATAAGTTCGAAATTGTTGATGGGCTAAGTGGCAATCAATTCCGGTGAAGAATTGCGCCATTCAACACGCTGTGAAATCTGAATTTTTCGTTAATTATTGAATCGATTGTACCCCAGTAAATTAGCATTTCAGGATTCAGTTGTTGCTCGCATTTCATGGCGAATTAGTGCTCGATCCAATTAGTTTTCAAGAGCATCATTGTCAGGAACGATGCCAATATTTTGTATTATTTTCGAACCGAAGAGAAAAACAAATTTTAATTCGAAAATTCGCTCTCGAACTAGAAAATTTAACGTCAATTATTGGGAAAAATGAAGAACCTGGATTTGGGAAATTCCACCTGTCAATTCCCATTTTTCAAACACTATTTTACCAATTATTTGAAATTTATGAAGGAAGATTAACATCTTAGAGCATAATATATATACTCCATTCATTTTTATAATGTATCCCGGTAGGCCATGAAATTCGGACACATTTCACCGTGTATTTTTGAAAATGTTAGGATATAGGTAGTCGTTTTCCTATCAGATATCTAGCAACGATTTTTGTATATAGTAGTCAGTACGTATTTATCAAAATGTTTATATAATTTGAGAAAATAATGAACTTGAGAAAATATTATGATAATTCAATAATTCTAAAGACCTGCCGAATGTTGAAGAAACTTTTTTCTCGTTAATACTAGAAATATTTCACGTGCATATAACATGGTTGGAAGATTCAGTTATGCTTTTTTCTTGTACGGAAATCAAGAATCGAGTGTAGAAATTTCACTGAAAAATAATGGACAGAATGGTCCGTTACTTTGTGATAGTACATCCGAAAAAAGAAGAAAAGTACTCGAATAACCCGACAGAAAAACTCATAAACGAACATTGGAATTCCCAACTTCTCAAAATTCTCAACAAATAAGCCTACTGAAGACATTTAAATACCTTTCTGCACAACTTGAAATACTCCAGTATGAAAACGTAGTAGTACCTACTACGAAACCTGTGTCACACTCAAAAAATCAGTTACAAAGTTCAAAAAGAGTAAATAGAAATCAGCATTGGCAACGTCTCTGAGAATTATTTGACATTTCTCGAATACCAACCTACGTCAGTTTTAAGAGTAAAAACTAGAGAAACCTATATCATGGCAAAACGGGATATACCTACATTATAAAAGGGAATGGAGTACCTATACCAATTGCCCGTGAAAACCTACAGGAGGATATTTTTCTGGAGAAATGTTGCCTGGTAGTTCAGAAACTAAAGAATCTTATAGGTCCATTTAAAAACTTTTCGATATTATTCCATTTTTTTTATCTGATACCGTTTGTGCTGAGACGGGGTTTTCCAAATAATCGTGGTAGAAATAGGGCAGAGAAAACCACAGACAAATTTCCTCACTTTATTGAATCTATAAACGTTACGTGGAAAAAATTACATCTTTAACCAAATACACTCAAATACCTTACCTATAAACGTTGACCAAACCAAAATTGGATATTCTCACTGTGAAACAGTAAGCCGACCAAATAAGTTCAAAAAGGCTCAAAGTCGAGAATCAAAATCAAAGGAGCAATTTATTTCACGTTGCTAACTCCAGGAAAACAAATCTCTTTTAACCCGCTGGAGCATTCAAAAAACTATGCCGCACATGGACAACCGATAAGAACATAACAATGATACAAATTAATTTAAATGAGGCGCCTGAATCATAGGCAACCAATCATGCACACATATATTTTCAATATACAGGATGTTTCTGTACACGTTCTTGATGAAAATGACAAATGATTCTTTGTAAGACGTCAGAAGAATCGAAATTTGAAAGAACAATAAGAAGGCATTGGCCTTTTTGAAAATGTTCATGCTTCCATTATTCAAAATTATCAAATTGAAAATCTTTGAAAATTCACACTTCAACAGACCTTTTTATTTTGATGTCGTCTGAATTCTATTCTGTTCAGTTTGTCAATTCTTTGGAATATTCAGAAAAAGGGTGTTTCGATCAGAGCAAAAGATTTCAATATAACATGGTTTCCTGTAGCAAAGTATTGAGGAGCAAACTCTTGCAAGATCATCAAACATGTTTCAGGGGCAGTATGACATGTGATACAGTCCTGTTAAAACAAAACTACATGTCGTCAAAATCAATAACTTCTAAATGAGGGACAAGAAACTGAGGTATCATAGCACGATTACGTTCGCCATTCACCGTTACTAATCAAGGTAGATGCTCTTTACCAAATGAAACACATTTTAAATATTCTCAACATTCTGCTCCATTAAAGACGACGAAGGTGGCATTTCAGATTGCCCACATGATCGAAGAAAAGTTATTGTTATTGATACGGAATATATTGTCTGCAACATTGTCATTCTGATATGGAATGAATTTTCAATCAATATAGAGGCATTTTCATCAATACAAGAAAACCATGTCAGGAATGTATTCGACCAAATATTTTTTCGTTTAGGTATATTCTTTTAATATCGCTATACAATCAGATTATAAAACGAAACAAAGCTTTCCATCGTCCTTGAGAATCTAGTCCGAAATTTAATGTGAAGTGGAAGATACCAGATGCAATGTCCTGCCAAAAATGTTTCTACAAATCTTCACAATGGAAGATTTCCACGGTAACTGAAAAGTGAACATGAATATTTATGAAAATCAAGCTCTAACTCTGATTATACTTTACCGGTGAGACAAAACTAACGCAGTATTCTTATACTGTGTTTGGCATGAAGAATTGAGCCCTCAAATCTTGAAAAATAGGGGTTGGCAAATGCTAGAAGTACAATAATTCTAGAAAACTGTTCAGGTCACAATACACCGCTTGTGGTTTTATTGAGAAAATATTTATGGTAGTTGCAGATACGATTATTTTATAATTGTGTAGATAAAGTTTGAGCTGATGGCTTATAGATGTAGCCGCCTGAATGCATCACCAATAGGCGACCTGGTGGTTTCGTGATTTCTTTTACACTCTGGAAAGATGTTTGAAATTGAAATTTCATCAATCTCATTCCGCAAAGTGGCATAACGTAGACCGAACAGCCTGGTGGTGTTGAGGCTTTCTGGAGATGAGGAAAAGGTGTTAATAAATTAAATATCTTTTGAACCGTGAGCCCCACGAAATTGAAAGAGCGAGACGGAGTTCCTTATCGAGTCACGAACCGATGCCTCGGGCGTCGTCTTAGAATTCGACATGAGAGCATACATAAACCGGTACGGGAAAATTGAAAACAAACAAACTCCTCCAACACATGGAGCAGGTGGGTAAACATGGCCGCTTCGTGACGCCATCACGCTGGCGGCTCAGCTACCCCCGAGGGTTGTTAGCGACCACAGCGCCTAGCAACCCGCCCTCTCCCTAGCAACGGCTAGCCACTAGCCGCGGACACTTATTGATCAGGCCCGTTTGCTCTCGCCCCCTAGCTCCCCCATATATGCGACGCCCGGACATAGTGCTTCTCGATACATCCGTTTAGTAGGGGCTGGAGCGCCCCGACGCCGAGGGACGCCACGCCACCCCTTGGGCGACTCGGAACCTGGCAACCGGGGAAAGTGCACTTTGAGGGTTTGACGACATTCGGCTATGATTTATGCCTTGTTGGAAGGACTCCGTATGCTTGGAGTCATAGATTCTTTGTAGTGGAAAACGAGCCACAACTCACGTCTGCTGGAGCGACCTCCAAATAGAACACTCGAATATTCCTGTTTTTCTCCGCCTAGAAATATATTCATCTCACGATGAACCATGTCACTTTGCTTCACTGTAGGGTAAAAATCTTTGAAGAAGTAACCTTACCTTTTTGATAAAAAGACGTATACACCTCAAGGCTTGATGAGGTATTATGTAAATCGAAAAAGTTCGCTTTATACAGGATGTTCCTAAATTAGAGATAAAAATGAAGAGATCCTTAGAATAGTTTTGAGAAAAATGTAAGTGTAATATACCAATAAACATGGGACCGCAAACGTTTCGTTTTGAAGATACAAGGCGTACTATAAATAGGGTGTATTTGAACCAAAATCATGAGAACAGGTAAATTGGACGGGGTGGACATCAGTCTTGGCCCGCCATGTCCCCAGACTCAGATAGTTCAGGTTTCCATTTAAACTAACTGTATTTTTTGACAATTTCTATTTTTCTGAGGATTTCGAGAGACTCGTTCAAAAATTTTTTCTCAAAATCGGAAGGAGATACGACAATACTCAATACTCTCAAAGACCATAAAGTTTAGTATAACATCAAAGCTTCTTTTTACGAATTTTTAAACTAACAGTGGATCGCCAAAACACTCTGTATCTCGAAAAAGAAACGTAGGAGGACCCATGTTTATAAAACTTGTTTTTGGGAACAACCAGCGGCGTAGCTACGTGGGTGCAAGGGTGTGCAGTGCACCAGGGCCCCCGACCTCAGGGGGCCCCCAAGCGCTGACCATCAAATCGCGTTTGAACTTAAAAAAAATTCTAACTTTGATTTTTCTCTGTGATCTATTATGTGAATAACATTGTTTTTATTATATTCAGTTGTTGAAAAATGTTTTTTTTCGAAATATCATCGATTGTAGGGATTTATAGCCAAAATTCACTGGTGAATCGGACACCTATCTGAAAAAACAAAATCCGACTAGATGGTTCAGTATAGGGTTAACATAATTTCGGCAATCAAATTTCTTTTTTTTCATATCATTCGTGCATTAGCTGAAATAGTTATGAAAAATTCTTGCAAATAAGAGCAAAAACAAGCAGAAATTAAAAAAATGAAGAATTTAGAATTTATTTTCCTCGGCGATTTAATGCACCGCATTCTCAATGATATCAATTATGCATCCGAAGTATTGCAAAATGCGATGTCAGTTTGGACGACGTATGCAGAGCTTTAGAAGAGACGAATACAAAGAAAAAAATTTATAGGAGTGACTTCGAGTCCTTCAAGTGCAAGGCTATAGAAAATGTCATAGCATAATATATGGTAAAGATCCACATTTCGGAAAAAAAGAGACAAAAAAAGTGTAAAAATATTTCGATGAATTAGCTTCCGATCACCGATTTCGAAGCAGGGGAGAATTTTCCGAAATAAATATTTTCAATGGAGTGCTCGATACAATAATTTCTCAATTTTAGAAGTTGCCTCCTTATATTTCGGTTGCAGTTTTCAGCAAACTGCCGAATCATTGGAAACTATTAAGTTTCATTAAATTTAAAAGAGAATTGAAGGCGCTCCTTGTAACAAAAGCGTATTATTCGCTCTCAGAGTTTTTCTGCGACACAAACCTATCTGGGATATCAGTATAGTTTGTCCTAGACTGTAAGTTCATTTTATGTCCATATTTATTTTAATAATGTGTTATTTATGCTGAAGATTGACGAGAACACGCTATTGTATTAAGCCTGTAGTACAATACATATTTGATTGATTGAATTAAAGTTTCGGGTGTATGACTGCAGTCAACAAAATTTGGAATTTTCACCATCATTTCTACTTGATATAGGTAGACGAAAAAACTGTAAGCTTCGACCGATTTCAAAGTAAATATCGCGATATGAAAGGGACCAACTTTTCAATTCAAGTTCTTAATATTTATCACCTATTTCTACCTGAATTGAATAAGGCATGGACAATTCATGAATTCTGTATGAAAATAATAAGGAAACACGGAATACTGGAATGCGATCTAACAGAAGTATTTACAGCAATATTACTGCTCCATACAATCTTCCTGTCACCTCTGTAGAAACTGAATTAAGAATAATATAAAATTATTTGCGGAACACTATGAGCCAAGCTCAACTGCGACATTTATGGCTTATACCTATCAATTGAAAATGAAGCTGCATCAAGTCTAGATTTGAGTGAAGTCATTGAATCTTTCGCAAAGAGTAGGTCTAGAAAGAAGTTGTAAACATTATTTTTTCCGAAGGAATAAATGACTTCAAATCTAGACTTGATGGATCTCTAGGTTCGAATCCTCAATAATTAATTTGAATTAATTCCTTGAATAATTTATTCTCATTGTGATTTCACCAAATAATCTAACGTATCAATAGGAAAAATACGGCTAGAAGGTCATAGAGACAATGATAATTTTTTTGTGAATATTTGTACATATAGTAAATATCTATAAAAATGTTTTCAAAGCCCTCGTTTTCATCCACATTAATATAATGAATTCAATATACCTACTCAAATACATAAATAACAACATAATTTATTAAAGTATACTCCTCAACTGTACCTGAAGTATTTATATTTTGACTCGAAAACAATTCATTAAGGGGCCCCTCTTCGATTTTTGCACCAGGGTCCCGGACTATCTGGCTACGCCACTGGGAACAACCTGTATAATGTTAAAGGCATATAAAATTTCTCGCTAGTGATTTTTCGATACCTTCTATAAAGAGAAAAAGAGTTCACAAAGTTCTACCAAAAATCTACGGCTTTTCAGTGAATAAGTGCTAGTTGTGTGACCATAACGTTATAAACCTCGAAAAACAATGTTGTTATAATTAATAATCGAGCGGTGAAATAAATATGAAATTCATAAAATTTACTGAAACAATAAACTACATTCAGTAGACGATACTATTATTCGCCAGATTATACCATGAGGAACAATAAAAATAAAATGAGGTCTTAACCTTTATTGAAAAATTTTCTTCAGTCTTGTCCATAAAATAATATGTCAGATATATCCGAGCTGATTAATATCGGGTTTTATTTAGAGTGATAGAACTTCAAATTGAAATAAAACACATTTAAATTAAGATTGAAGCCATTTTTTTTTGAAAAATAATTTTATGACATCTATGTTTTAAAAATAACTTCCGGCATATGTCCACCACGACTAGCCCTGAGGAACCGCATTCGACCTAATTCAGGCCTTATTTCAGCAATAGCACGAGTTATGTTGGCTTCTATACTCTGTTCAAATGTAAGAAGGAGCAATAACAACATGTTTGGCGCAGCGGTAGGAGGGCCTTCGTAAAGGTACTTACCGTCCAGAGTCGAATCGAGGAGATTTCACACAATCGTTCAGTTTATCTATCCATGTCTCATCCAGCTGATTTTTCTGCCTTGTTCCCTTAATGAGCGGATTTTCTTCAAATAATCTCTTCTCCACACAATTATTTCATCCATATCTACCACTACACTATCACGACCACGTTTTTTGAACTTGAACTACATTTTTTTCAATAATTCATAGAACGTTGTTCTTTTGAAATTTGGCAAACTGTCGTCATCATTCACGATTTCTAGTACTTTAGAAATCGTTGGGATTTCATTCCGGAAAAAAAACCGTGGACAATTCTTCTGATGAGGTTCATATCGAAATCGTCAACCGAATCGATTATTTTTAACGACTGGGCTCTCCTCTTAGGTGGCGTCAATGTTTTATTCTCTGTTTATTCTCTGAGAATTCTGATACAGCTGATTCACTCACCCCTGAGGATTTTGAAACAATTCCTACTAAGTCTCTTTTCGATAAATCAGGATGTTCTTCCAATTCTTTTCGAGAAATGTTCAAAATTATCTCTTTCTCTTCAGCAGAGAAGGCTATGTTTTGGAAGTTTTTCGTGGTGGTCCCCACATATCACCCTCAGATGCTGTATCCGTTTCCGAATTCGACATTATTCTATAAACACTCTATACTTCTTCTTCAAAAGATTCAAAAGATTTTCCAACACAGTACACTTTTCACAACAAAATCTATAAACACTTTGAACAGCTAGACCTTCACAGTTGCTCTAGGTATTTTAACTAGTCTTGTCAATTGATAACTTCGATATTTATGCAAATCAAGATAGCTTCAACCCATTAAGGGAAACACCAAATCTGGTGTTTCCCGGAATTACTTTGTCGGAATCTTGAGGAGCCGACAAAGAGTTTCGTACAAATGTACAAAATAATATAAAATTGTGGACCGACACTAAATATATTTCGGATATTACGAGTAAATGACCATGCATTATAAATTTGGACATCGATCTTTTACGAGTCTTGTCAATTGAAAACTTCGATATTTATGCAAATCAAGATGGCTTTCACCCATTATGGAAAAGGACCCATATACCTATCCAAGGATTTTGAGCGGACACTGAGAATGAAAAAGGAAATATCAAACCAACGGTCTAGCCAATAAAAAAGTATCCGAATTTCACTTATAATAACTGAATGCAATATAAAATTTCGAAATTGGAAAGTTGAATTGATTTCGTCATTTTAAAGTTTGTGAATTTCCTTCCCTTTCAAAACAAGATATTAACTTCTCCATGTCGATTTCGTAGTTTTCAACATAAATATTCAAAAACTTCTTAGATATATCTAAATTCACTAAAACACTGCTTTCTAAAATAGAATAATATTGATGAAGTTGATGAAAACAACAAACTAGATTCTTTTTTTGGAATAATCACATTCCATAACCTTTATCAATAAAAATATCAATATGGAAAATCTATCGAAGTGTGGAAGGGCAAACAATTAGTTTACAAACTGAAGAATCTACTAGAAGTTTGATTCTTGTTGAATTTTGTCCAGAAATACGAAAAGTTTCTGACGAGTGACAATTTTATGTCTTTTTTGAAAATGCAGTAACTTTTCAGGGTGAACTAATTTTTCACTTTTCAACACTTGGATTAATTTACAATAGCAGAATATTTCTTGATTTAGGTTGTGGAATAAGATGATTATCCCAAAAAAGTTCCGAGGAAGCATTCTATTCCCCTACAAAAAAATTAACTTCAAACAATAAAACAAAACTGTTTTCCCTGTAAATTTAAAATTGAGACTTTTCATCTCGAATAATTCCACCGAAATATCGAGCTCATACAGAAAAGATTCGAAGCATAAAATCCACCAGAAGCGTGAGGATCTCCCTGGGACCTTTTACCTGCGTCAATAACCCGACGGACAAATTGACCACTGGTCGGCATGCGTCCAATTATTGACCAGTCTACCTCGGACAGCGGGGTCGCTCATTGGTCAATCGACCGTGTTCCAGCCAAGATGGCGGATCCAATTATCTCCCCCACGTTTTGAATACACTCAGCATCCGGCTGGAGCCCATACGGCCAGAGTGTCCCCTCTGGTCCTTCGGTTCTTCTCCCTCTTTATTCCTACACTTAATCCTTTTTACTGCGTCTGCTGCAGCTTTGGGGACTCATTAAAAATGTACGACATAATATTCGACGCTCCTCGTAATATGGGGGTGGGTTCCAGGGTCTGACGTAAAGTATGATGGCACAAAGCAACCCCATTGAATCATTTTTATAACGCGAGTTACGGAAGTGAGATTCGGCAATAGATAATAATAATAGCAGGATAATTCAGTTCTCGATATTCAAGATGGTGCCTAATTTTCAGGTTAGAATTGGTCTGAAAATTGATTTTCTGGTGGATAAATTCCCATACATGTTTTTTTAAAATGCAATAATTTAGACATAGTCAAATATATACGACATTTTACACATATTCCCTTATGCAACCACTTCTAATTATTCCCGAGTATATCGAGCTTTTTTGTCCCCTGATCGTGTACTGCATACGCCATGAGGATCAAATCTAAATTCAGAACTTCGACAAAGGATAGTTGTTTTGTTCTAGCATGTTTAGACCTCCTACAGGTTCGGTTATTCTCTTATTTTAGGTAATTAATATTTGATTAGTGCCTCGTAGATAAGCTCCAGGCGAATGCTCTTACCTTCTCTCCATGTAAATAACTCAATCGCAAAGAGGATATCATATATGCAAGTTCGAATGACAGCATAAAGGAACTAATTTCGAATTATGAGCTCCCACCAAAAGTTAATATAAATGTTAATGAAGATGGGAGACAACAAACCTAGTTGTGAAAGGTTTATCGGTGCTGGCTTAGTTTATGGCCTTATTAATTTGATATAAATAGGGCTTCGTATAGTGAATAGGCGGTTGACGAGTTCGTAGATGATCTGTCAGTTATTTTGTGATTATGGAGGTTGCACAAGCAGGTACTTACTGCATGGATGCCAGTAAAAATAATTCTAATAGGTGAAATTATGATTGACTTTCATCGAATGTTTGACTGTATTTGAGGTCTTATAGAGTTTATTAATACTTTTTAGGTTTATGTTGAATTATAATTACATATTGTATTATATTGTGGAAATGATATGGCAAAGACCAATTAGATGTCTGAAGAAACAAATGGCAAATGTTTGCCAAAAGCTGCTGATGGAATGAACTGTTCCACAAAATTCAAGGAAGTTCAGAAATTTAGAGACTTTTTCAAAAGTTTACAAACTTATCTTATTCAAATGAAAAGAATAGATTGGGATTCTTGGACTGACTTTTTTTATCATTTCGAAACGACTTGTTCCTTTTTTTTAATTTTTAATTTTTTAGCCTTGAAAAAGAAACAAGTCGTTTCGAAACGTCGCCATTGTCTTAAAGAACAATAAAGAAAGTCAGTCCAAGAATCCCAAAATATTCTTTTCATTTGAACATAAACGGACGATGACCTAAGAACATCTTATCTTATTCATTCTTTTGCACACTTTTTCATAAGTTATCAAACGAGGAGAAAAGAGCCATTCAGGTATAAAGGCCTCTTGCAACGACAGAGAATTCTCGCGAGAATTTTCGGTCAAATTCACTGACCGAAAATTCTCTGCCGTTGTATACGATGGAACAATGGAATTCCACAGAGAATTCTACCGAAAGTAGTATGCAACGGCAGAGAATTTTCGGTCAGTGAATTTGGCAGAAAATTCTCGCGAGAATTCTCTGTCGTTGCAAGAGGCAAGAGTAAACATTCAATTTCTCATGAATGAACATTTGGTAGACTATTGAAACAGTCACAACTTACTTTTCAACTTCTAATAAACAAAATATTCTTTCTGCATAAAACATGATGATTTTCTTTCAAAATCTTGCTCCACTCTCAGGAAAATCGTTTGCCTACCATTTCCCATAATCAATTGGCGTAAGAAGCTGTTGAACTCATTTACATTACTCACCCCGTAATGTGCTGTTGTAGGAGTTCCCCAGTAACTCAATTTGTTTGTTACCCTTCCCTTCCTCACTGCTTATTTTTCTAATTATAGACGTTCAACAGGTTGTCGCTTCATTGCCAAGAATAATTTTTAATTCCCGCTCTCACTTTTTCACAGTTTGACGTCTGGGCTCTTCTCGCTTCAGCGTCTTTATCTTTCCCATTTACTCCGCAGACTTGCCAGGTCTTTCATCTCAAACGATGCTATGCAGTCAACGTTTTTCCTCTTGGTGAATTACTCGATTTTGGTTGTAGGTCATGAACTTAGATGTTCGGAAAGTTATTTCCGCTTATTCCGAACGGATTAGAGAGAGAAAGAACGGTGGAAAGTTCAAAGTTGTAAATACTCGGAATAAAACTGAAAGTTGGAAGTTGGATGGAAGGATTATTCTTAACAATTCCTTTTTATATCGGAAATTAGTTTGTGCTTGAGTTATATGACGGAAACCTTTGAAGTCGATTTGATTCTTCAAGACTGATAGAAAAGTGTGGCATTATCATATCACAGTTTCAGTTTATGTAGTTGCTCTCAGCCTATGATAAGCGGACATTGTTTTTATTCTATCAGCTCCTCGAAATCTGTTTCGGAAGCAGTTTTGTTTTTTATAGCTAAGATCGAGAGACCAGAGAGACGTTCCTGACTCATTGAGGAACGCAAATAATTTTTTAATATTTTCAATTGGCTGAAACTGCGTTCACATCTTGCAGAAGTGGTAGGTAATGTGCAGTATATCTTAAAGCTATACTGACACTAGGGAAAGCTTCTTGCAGATCTTGACTGTGAAGAATTTGTAGCAGATCTACTGAAGTCAATCTTTCACTAATTTCAGGAACCAGCTCTTTGAAAACCGCTAGTTCCTTACAAAAATCAACTGCATTCAAGTCTCTTCAATATTTTTGCGCTAAAAGGGTCCCATTTTTCTGTAGATCCTCTTTATGCATGTTTAAAAGAGGATGGCCAATGAGGAATGCGAAATTCGTATGCAGACTCTCTACGCTTTCTAATCTTTTTCTGATTTTGACAGTAATCTGTCCAAAACAATCTTAATTTCCTTCGAGAATAAACCAACTATAGATTTAGCGTTCTTGACTGCTCGCATATTTCGTATAGACCTGCTTTTTCTTCTTGGAAACACGTTTATTTCTAAGAACTTGCCCCACATCCAATTCTTCTGAAAGAAGTGTAGCTTCCGAGATGCAGTTTTCAATAGGTTTTTCTCTCATTCCGTGCAAGATCTTCTCAAGAAAATAAAATTATATAGGGTCTTCCATGCGACCGTGGCCAATACCAACTTTCCTATTTCAAATGCAACCCCCTGTATATATATTTTTTTTATTCTTCAGAGAATTCTAGACACAATTCATGCACAGTGTCCTATACCCATCTTTAACTATTCCGGAAGTATTAAGTGTTTCCAGATTTATTGCAAAAATCAACGTTTTAAATAAAAATTATTTTATTTGACAAATTCGGTGCATTACACTCAACACCTAATAAGTAATACCGATTATTTCTTAATTATTAACAAAAAACAAAAAAACATGAATGTCAATGTAGGAAATGTTCAAAATGCTCGCCGCGAACGTCTTGGCAACATGCTAATCTGGTGTAGAATTGTCTTCTAACGTTACTCAACATTTTAGGCGTGAGTGATCTAATCGCAAGCGTGATTCGGTTTTTTAGATCGTCTAAGTTTAAGGGTTTCGTTTCGTATACAATACTTTTGACATATCCCCACAAAAAGTCTAATGGTGTCAGATCAGGAGATCGTGATGACCATTCTATCGATCCGCGCCTCCCTATCCACCGATTTGGAAAAATTTGGTTCATTGCCGGACATTGATTTGGTAATGGGGCGGTGCTTCATCTTGCTGAAACCATATTATATTGGCAGGAACTTGTGGATTTGCTGGATCAGGATATAAGTTTATCAAAGTTGGTACGACATTATTTTGGAGTAGTTCTAAATATTTTTCTCCATTCAAGTTGCCGTCAATGAAAAAGGGACCTACGATATGATTTCCAACAATTCCTGCCCAAACATTAACATTTTCAGGATATTGCGTATGTTCTTCTCTCATCCAGTGAGGATTCCCATCAGACCAATAGCGGCAATTTTGACGATTGACATGACCGTGTACTGTAAATGTACTCTCATCAGAAAACAAAACATTTTCTGATTGGATCACATTGTTATCTAACATTGCCATCATTTGCTCACAAAAATGCGTTCTCCTATCGAAATCGTCTTCTATGAGCTCCTGAGTTGCCATCATTCTATAGGGATGTATCTTTCTTTTCTTTACTATTCGAAATATTGACGTGTGGCTGATGGTGAACAGCGGGGCTACTTCTCGAACAGAATTATGTGGGCTTTCTTGAAACTCAAGCATAATATCCAATTTCGTATCATCACTTACTGCATTGGTAGCAATTTTTTTTATTTGTCTTACATGACCAAGCTCTCGAAACTGCTTTTCTATTTTGCTAATTGTTCCTTGGGATATAGGCGGCAAATTTGGAAAGTTTTCGTGAAATAAGCGAGAAACTTCCATTTGTGTCCGTGTGTAATCTCCATAACCAATTATTTGAAGAATGGTTATTTTGTGCATTTCTGTTAAATGAACCATTTTTCTAATATTATTATGTAAAGTTATCGAAATTAAAAAGACAATAGCACTTACACTGATCACTTATTGTCATGCAAACAGACGTGTTACTAAGGCTATGAGAATAAACAAATCTGTTTTTGTTTTTTTAATTTCTTCTCAGTAATGGTTTCTGCTTACTTTCTTCATATCAAGAGGTAAATGGGAAATAAGTATTGAGTGTAATGTATCGAATTTGTGAAATAAAACAATTTTCATTCAAAATGTTAATTTTTGTAAAAAATCTGAAAACACTCAATATTTCCGAAAAAGTTGAAGATAGGTATAGGACATTGTACATGAATTATGTCTAGAATTTTCTGAAGAATCCAATAATAAATAATATACAGGGGGTTGCATTTGAAATAAGAAAGTTGGTATTGACCACGGTCGCATGGAACACCCTATATAATTTTATTTTCCTGAAAAATATGCGCATTTAAAATTACAAATCGACGTGTCCGAGCGTTTTTCCTAACACCCCCTCATTTATTCGTTATCGAATTTATTCCATTTGGCTGTTACACTCTGTATATGCCAGTCATATTAGATCCTTAGTCGTAGGATTGCACACGACATTTTTTTACATTTGAATCATCATCTTGCTGTTCATCTAGAATTCGCAGTGATGTCAATTTCCAGTCTTTTCGTCAACTTTTAAGGAGTCAATACTTAAATCTTTCATTAATCTCATATCCAGACTCCGTTCTCTTAAAATATCGTATGACCTGGTTCATTTGTTCTTTGTGAGATACATCTGGGGTGCTGTCGAACATAATAGTGAAATAGTAGGCCTCCTTGATCTCATTAATAATGTTATTCCGAACTTTGGTGGCCATTAAATTTATAATTCCATTTTGTATAGTTTTGGACAGATGAGATGTTTGTTCTTTTTTTTATGTGGTCAAGATGGCACTTCAGAGTCGGGTCATATTTAATAATAATACTTTTTTCCGAGAGAATCAAAAACAAAAAAAATAACCTCTGGTTGTTTTTGGCACTGTAGGTGATTACTGCTCTATTTGTTTGGAACCTACTTTGAATAATGGTAAATTTTCATTGTGGAAGTAATGCGTTAGCCTGGTCAGTATCTCAGTTGACTTTTTGATGAACCAACCAAAATGTTGAAATGGGCGAAGTCTTCAGAAAATCCTACCAAAACATAGAGATTCAATCATCAATCAAAAGCAAGGCAATCCTTCAAACTAAACGGCACCCAGTGGAGTGCATTCGTCTAGGAAATATTTTGAAACCTACCGACCACAATAATCCGAAGGGTAAACGTTGGGGCCGCTATTTCAATCGACGGGCTCAATCAAAAACTGGCCAGTCCAGATCCAGGTAGTCGCACGCCGACCAAGGTCCGGCCAATTGACCCCTGAGGGTCGCGCCCTCCGAGCATTATGCTGACCAACGCACCTCCCCTGACCTTTGTATCCCACCACTCGTCGCATAAACACGCCATACATCATTCCGAAATTAGGAACCGATGTGCGTGCGCCCACTGGCCAGTTCGTGCGGAAATTGAAAATAGCCATAAATTACGATGACCCTTCCTCAGGGTACGCGGGGTGTCTTGGTGATTTGGCGAAATTTATTGAGGGTTTCATGGGTTGTTGTTTATTTGAGTTATCGAAGGGTTTGACGGTGATTTATGGACAGGAGTGTTTGATTAAACGATTAACACTCTAGGAATTGATTTGGATTCCAGGTACTCAAGTTTTGAACCTTGCGGAACCCCCCTGCCTGATTAATAAAATTACAAAATATGACTGGACATCAGTGATGGCCCGCCGGATCTCCAGACTTGAATAATTTCAATTTTTTTCTACACTAACTGGATTCTTAGGACAATTTGGTTTTTTCTGAGAAATTTCGAGAGAACCGTTCAAAATTCGTTTTATCGAAAATGGAAGCAGATACGACTAAACTACAAGAGGCCATAAAGGACCCCGCACTTTTAGTATGTAAAGTGGCGACCGGTCAAATTTTCTGAAAGTTTGGTATGTTGTTGTACCCGACTCAGTGACCAGAATTATCAATGGGCCCAACCCAATCCTATGGCTAGTTTTCCAAATACGGGGTGTTAAAGTTGAAAATTGCCCAGAATTTCGGATTTATTTTTTGATTATTAAGAGTTAGATTGGATTTCTGTTGCATACATACGTTTACTACATGTTTTGGTAATGAAATAAGTGGATACGTATGATTAAAAATATTTATATTTACCGGGTGATTCACGAATATATGACGGTAGTTTTTTGCCAAAATTCACTTTTTCTACTGTGACGTCAGGAAGGCATATTTTTGAAATGTTCTCTTCGATTTATTATTATGACGACAAAATATTGCACAGTACATATTTTTTATACAGGGTGCTTCACAGAGAGAACCACTAGACATAATCAAAGATTTTTAGGAATAATTCGAAACCCTGTATTTTTGAATTGATTTTTGGGAAAAGTAATACCACAAACATATGTGTGTCTCTAATCTCCAAAATATTCAGGGTGGTTTATTCATAGGAAGGTATTCTATTTTGGGGGAAGTACAAAAAACATGAACACCCTGTATTCGAAAATTTCCTGGGTCAAATGCAACTATTTTCTTACTATATATTGATTCCCACAACATCTCCCGAAGTATGAATTCTAAATCAGATACTATGTCCAGTTTTCGAGATACAGGACGTAAAAGCGGAGAATAACTTTTTTTTTCAAATTGAAAAGCCGGATTGATTTTATGTTGCGCCCATGAGTTCAGTATGGGTACAGATCAGATGAACATGGAAAGGTTCAGCTAAAATATTTACTGTTACAGGGTGATTCACGAATAAATCACAATAGCTTTTGCAAACACTCGATAATTCTACAGTTTCGTCACAGAGAAATTATTCCATGAAGTTAATACCTAGTAGTTAACAATTTTCAGTCTTAAATACTTCATAATAATTACTTTTCAAACAGGGTGAGCCATAAATAATATGCTTTGAAATAATTGAAAGGAGATCTTTTCTGGTGAATTTTGAATAACTGTCTAACATAACAGCAAGTGAACATAACCGCAAGAATTTTTAAATATATAAATATACAAGGTGATTTAGAAATAATCACCTACCAAAAATACACATTTCTTGCATGCGTAGATCATCCTGAATAAACTTTTTTTTGTTGAAAAAAGTATATTTATAATGTGATAGCCGTGGTTATGACTATAATGAGATTTAAACTTTTCAATATACCTAGTTTTAACTCACTCAACACGAATATTGTGGACTGTGGAGTACCTACCAATTAAAAAATATTCGTATTTTACCTACATAAGAAGAAGGTTTATTGTCATCTATTTGGGGGTGATAGCGCAATTAGTAAGAGCGCTCATAAAGATACTCAAAATTCACTAAAAAGTTCTTATTTCAATCAATTCAAAGCATAAGTATTTTCGGTATGGTTGGCTGTATGACTCACCCTGTATGAAGAGTAAACATAATGAAGTATTTCAGACTGAAAATTGTGAACGACTAGGTATTAACTTCATGGAATAATTTCTCTGTGACGAAACTGTAGAATTATCGAGTGTTCGCAAAAGCTATTGTGATTTATTCGTGAACCACCCTGTATAACAGTAAATATTTTAGCTGAACCTTTCCCTGTGCATCTGATCTGCTCTCATACTGAACTCATGGGCGCAACATAAAATCAATTCGGCTTTTCAATTAAAAAAAAATTGATGAAATAAGTTATTCTCCGCTTTAAGCCCTGTATCTCGAAAACTGGTCATAATATCGGATTTAGAATTCATACCTCTGGAGATGTTGTGGGAATCAATATATAGTGAGAAAATAGTTGCATTTGACCGAGGAAATTTTCGAATACAGGGTGTTCATGTTTTTTGTACTTTTCCCAAAATTGAAAACCTTCTTATGAATGAACCACCCTGAATATTTTGGAGATTAGAGACACACATATGTTTGTGGTATTACTTTTCCCAAAAATCAATTCAAAAATACAGGGTTTCGAATTAATATGATTATGTCTAGTGGTTCTCTCTGTGAAACACCCTGTATAAAAAATATGCACGGTGCAATATTTTGTCGTCATAATACTAAATCGAAAAGAACATTTCAAAAATATGCCTTCCTGACGTCACAGTAGAAAAAGTGAATTTTGGCAAAAAACTACCGTCATATATTCGTGAATCACCCGGTAAATATAAATATTTTTAATCATACGTATCCACTTATTTCATTACTAGAACATGTAGTAAACGTGTGTATGCAACCGAAATCCAATCTAACTCTTAATAATTAAAAATCCGAAAATCTGGGCAATTTTCAACTTCAACACCCCGTATTCAGAAAACTAGCCATAGAATTGGGTTAGGCCCATTGACACTTTTGGTCACTGAGTCGGGTACAACAACATGCCAAACTTTCAGAAAATTTGACCGGTCGCCACTTTTCATACTAAAAGTGCGGGGTCCTTTTAGTATAACACCAAAGCCTCTTCTCAAAAATTTTCAAACTGACAATGGCTCACCACAAAAAAGTTCTGGGGTAAAACAGGAGATAGTGTTCCAGAAATAGTATATTCCAAAACTAGTTGCAGAATGGGCTCCTATTCCAAGACGAATGCGAAATTCGAAAACGAGCGACGAATGGATCGAGTATTGGAATTACATTCTGCAACGAGTATTAGACGATATTTTATCTATTTCACTCAAATTTTGTGAAATTCAATGAAAAATTCAAATTATAGGTCCTAGTGACTTTCATATTGTAGTCTGCTGAAATTTAAAAGGATCGGAAATCATTGCTGACAACCACAAAACGACAAATGTTACTGAAAACGATGCTGTAATGAATTCATTACAGCACTGTTTTTAGTACTGTAATGAACACATTACGATACTGAAATAGAGAAAAAATATTACCCTGCAGATTTGCAATCTAAATTTGTATGCCACAAGATGTTAACTCTAAATATCTTGTAAAATGCAGATATTGGTTGTTTTTTCAGAGTTTTCTTCTACTCGATGCAACAACAACAACAAGGTAAAGAACTGTACGTACAGAAGAAAATATATCTGCTGTAAGTGAAAGTGAAGATACAGATTAGTCTATTCATCGACGTTCACAAGTTGGACTCTGTGCATCCACCACATGGAAAATTTTCTTCGTCTAAACCCATATACAATATCGAACCGTTTCAAGAACTAAAGCCACTTGACCATAATAAGTGTCGTTTGTTTGCTGCTTGGGCTATAAAACATCTTGAATTTGATCCACTTTTTTATCGAAAAATTCTATTTAGTGGTGAAGCTCATTTCTGGTTGAACGGCTACGTAAACAAGCAAAATTGCCGTATATGGAGTGAAAACAATCCGCAAGAAGATTTCATTGCATCCTGAAAAATACACTGTATGGTGTGCTTTACATGCTAGAGGCATCATCTATCCATATTTCTTTCAAAACGATGCTGGAGCTAATGTTACAGTAAATGGTGCTCGTAACAGATCGATGATCAATGATTGTTTATTTCAAAATTTGAATGGTATCGACCCAGAAGTGTTTTGGTTCCATGAAGATGCTGCTACACCTCATGCTGCTACCTTAACAAATGATTTATTGGAAGTAAGATTTGGCGATAACATAATTTCCAGAAATGGTTCAATTAATTGGCCTCCAAGTTCATGCGACGTAACTTCAATGGGTTATTTTCTTTGGGGTTATGTCAAGTTATTGGTTTATGCTGATAAACCAGAAATAATAGACGCTTTGGAAGCCAACATAACTATAGTGTTATTGCTGAAAGAAGGCCCGAATTGCTCGAAAAAGTGGTCCAAAATTGGTCTGGTCGTATACGGTTCCTCAGAGCTATACTCTGTTCAAATGTAAGAATGAGCAATAACAACATGTTTGGCGCAGCGGTAGGAGGGCCTTCGTATAGTTACTTTCCGTCCAGAGTCGAATCGAGGAAATTTCACACAATCGTTCAGTTTATTTATCCATGTCTCATCCAGATAATAAAATTTTTCTGCCTTGTTCCCTTAATGAGCGGATTTTCTTCAATAATCTCTTCTCCACACAATTATTTCATCCCTATCTATCAGTAGACTATCACGACCACGCTTTTTGAACTTGAATTCCATTTTTTTCAATATTTTATAGAACGTTGTTCTTTTGAAATTTAGCAAACTGTCGTCATCATTCACGATTTCTAGTACTTTAGAAATCGTTGCATTCCGGAAAAAAAACCGTGGGCTTCTGATAAGGTTCATATCGAAATCGACAACCGAATCGATTATTTTTAACGACTGGGCTATCCTCTTAGGTGGCGTCAATGTTTCATTCTCTTTATATTCTCTGAAAATTCTGAATACAGCTGAATCACTCACCCCTGAGGATTTTGAAACAATTCCTACTAAGTCTCTTTTCGATAAATCAGGATGTTCGTCCAATTCTTTTCGAGAAATTTTCAAAATTATCGCTTTCTCTTCAACAGAGAAATGCGACCTTTTGGACCTTTTTCGTGGTGGTCCCCACATATCACCCTCAGATGCAGTATCCGTTTCCGAATTCGACATTGTTCTATAAACACTATATACACTTTGTAAAAAGATTTTCCAACACACTACACTTTTCACAACAAAATCTATAAACACTTTGAACAGCTAGACCTTCACAGTAGCTCTAGGTATTCTAACTAGTCTTGTCAATTGAAAACTTCGATATTTATGCAAATCAAGATGGCTTTCACCCATTAGGGAAAAGGACCCAAATCTGGTGTTTCCCGGAATTACCTTGTCGGAATCTTGATCAGCCGACAAAGAGTTTCGTACAAGATAATATAAAATTTTGGACCGAAACTAAATATATTTCGGATATTACAAGTACATATGACCATTATAAATTTGAACCGAAATCTTTTACGAGTCTTGTCAATTGAAAACTTCGATATTTATGCAAATCAAGATTGCTTTCATCCATTAGGGAAAAGGACCCAAATCTGGTGTTTCCCGGAATTACTTTGTCGGAATCTTGCAAGATTCCGACCCAAATCTCTAAAACTATGGTGTTTCCTGGAATTACCTTGCCGCAATCTTGAGCATCCGAAAAAGAAATTATTTAGTAGATAATGATATATTTCTATCCATGATACTAAAATAGTATAATGATTTTTATCCAGTACCATCCACAGTCCGTTCCGAGTACGATCCTGGCAGTCTTTTAGGGCGGTCGGAATCTTGCAAGATTCCGACCCAAATCTCTAAAACTCTGGTGTTTCCTGGAGTTACCTTGCCGCAATCTCGAGCATCCGAAAAAAAAATGATTTTGACAGTTGCAAATCCTAACAAAAATTTTGCACTGGAGTTTCTGAGGAAAAAAGTTCTAATGTGGTAATTGCTGACTGAAATGATTGAATCATTTCTATCCAGTACCATACACAGTCCGTTCCGAGTACGATCCTGGCAGTCTCTTAGGACGTTGAAAGGGAGCGTTGTTATGACCGTTTGACCAATAGGAGCTTTATTGTCCGCAAACCAGACGATTATACTCCATTCACTTTTATAAAGTATCTTGGTGGGCCATGGTTTAGGTTTATCAAGTTCTTTTACTTAAAACGGACGCAGGTTGGCACTCGTGAAAATCAAGCGACATTGCCAAGTCTACTTTCTGATTAGTCTTTTTTAACTTTGTGAATGGAGTTAGTTCTTTTAAGCTTTAACTGTGACACAAGATTCGTAGTATCAATACATTTTCATACTGGAGTATTTCAAGTTGCGCAAAGAGGAATTTAATTGTCCTCTGTAGGCTTATTTCTTGAGAATTTTGAAAAGTGGGGATTTCCATACGTCCGTCTGTCCTGTTCGTCTAAAAGTTTTTCTATCGGTTAGTGAACTATCACAAAGAAACGGACTATTCTGTCCATTATTTTTCAGTAAAATGTCAACACTCGGTTCTTGATTTCCGTATAAGAAAATAGCATAACTGAATCTTCCAATCATGTTTATACTCATGTGAAATATTTCCAGTATTAACAGAAAAAAAGTTTCTTCAATATTCGTCAGATCTTTGGAATTATTGAAATCACATAATATTTCCTCAAATTCATTGTTTTCCCAAAGTAAATAAACATTTTGATAAATACGTAATTTCTACGATTTATATGTAGAAACGGCAACGTTGCGTCCATATCTGAAAGAAGAATGAGTATAACCTAACATTTTCAAAATATACGCGGTGAAATTTGTCAGAATTCCAGCGCCAACCGGGCTACTTTATAAAAGTGAATGGAGTATATGTTTGTTTACAAAGCTCCTTCTTATATTTGAACGGACTATAGTCTTGGTGGACATATGCCGGAACTTATTTTCAAAACATAAATGTCATAAAATTATCTTCCAATTGAAGAAAAATGTTGGCTTCAATCTTAATTTGAATGAGTTTAATTCCAATTTCATGTCATATCACTTCAAAAAAAACTTTCGATACTATTAGAAGAAAACTTGAAGAAAATTCAAACTTCAACACCATGTGTATCTCTAGAACGAAACGTATGCAAATGTAGAAGGGTTGACTGAGAATATTTTACTCCAAAAATGTACTGCTTGGGTCAAAAATCTTATTTATTCATGATGAATATAGATTCAATTTTTCAGTTACTTGTCTGTGACTGAATTCTGAAATCAGTCAATTTGAACTCGGAGTCTGCAAGAAATCAAGAAATAATAAGTATTGCCCTTCTCCAAGTTTTGAAAACGTACATGAAAACTGGATTGATCAGGTTTGGATTGAGTAAAATGAAACCTTTCTTCGAACTCTTCGAGTTGGCAAATATGGATATGGCACATGCCAAAGTGAATTTTAATTTTCGCTTCAGAATTGCGATTACGCCACAGATTCAGAACCCATGCCGTAATCCTGCAAAATCGACTTCGCAATCTCACATGCCGACATATAAAACAAACCAGTTCCAGAAAATACATGTTGGTTGCAACTCAGCGTTCACGGTTTCTCAAACCCCTCGTGGATCGCTGCATATTCCATTGCAGTCGAAGTTTAACGTCAGACATCTGACATTAGTTTCCGTTCAGGACGTACAAACCGCCCTTGCAGCAACGTCAGCACCGTCACATTCTGCCATCCCCAAACATAATATCTGTCAACTATGATAAGGAGCATTCGTGTATGTGATAATTAGTCTTCGTTGGAACGAGCAGGACCAGCTGAAGGTTTCTCATGCACAGCCTGCACATTCAGACCGGGTGTAGAAAATGCCTGGTCCAACCCCCACGTTAACTGACTACATATATATTAGAGAGCCATTGTTTTAGTTCGCTGTGTATTAACAGTCGGATGTCGTATTGGCAAACTCAGCAGTTTCTAAAATGCGACTAAGGGAGGTCTATTTAACCGACGAGAAAACAATCCATTCATTAGGCCATAACTGTCAGGTTGATTACGGAATCTCATTAGGTGTTTTGATGCCTTGTACGTTCAACATATTGGAATTTGCGGATCTTTTGTGTCGGCGAATTATAACGCTTTGTTTTTGGGTAATCGGCCGTATGAGAAATTCGGCGGAGGTTTTTCTCATGTCAGACTCCAGCGGTTTGACTGCGACGCTATTCAAATAAGTTCTATGAAGAAAGCAGAGTTGGTGCCCGAAGGAATTCGTTTATTGTAGCTCATACAAACCCTCAGCCACCATAAACAAATTCATACTCCATTATCGTGAAAGTAACTCAATGAAAACGAAACATCAATGAACTCCTCTTCGGAAACTCACTAGATCTGTTATGATTTTCCTTCAATCAAATATTCTCTAGAAATAGACAATCGAAAGAGTATATTATTTCATAAGGAAAAGTGTCACTTTTCACGGCGAGCTTGAGTGGTAATTGAAATCTAGCCATGAAAAGTCACGGTTGTACACTTTTCCTGCCGCCAGACGGAAAAGTAAATCATAGTTGACATATCAATTATTTCTCCTCTTAGACAGAGAAATAGAACTTTTCGATGATCGATGATTACTTTTTATGATACGCTTGGAAGTAATAGTACCTATACTCCATTCACAATTATAAAATCACAACTCTGGCCTTGGAAATTTGACATTCCACTCTGTATCGAAGTTATGACGTTTTTCAAAATATTTTTATGTTCCAAGTCAACACTATGTTGCCCTTTCTACATTCTTACCGTATTTCTCAGAATGTGAATTTATTCGGAAAATGAATGAATTGGAAAAGATGTGACGAAAATAATTAACGTTTATATGAAGTGATAGATAGAAAGGATTCCTTTTCTAGTTATTTGCATGAAAAGTACAAGAGATCACTGTTGAAATATATTATTTTTCGCCATGGAAGAAAATTGCATTGCTTTCACATGATTTATATATGCATGCCTGTGAAGATGTAATGTTTATTGTCCTCTTGAACTGAAAGTTCAAGACTTGACATCAATTGTTGAATCAAGAATAATGGAACATTATATCCCTCTACTGGAATCCAAATAGTTGAAGGGGGTGCTGATGCAACAGGAACTTTTTCTTGGAACATAACCTTAATAGCTAACTTAATAAAAATAAGAGTAGAAGATATACATTTCATTTATTTGATCTTATGAACAAGGAGTAAAATATTCTGACTGTATAGTAATTTATTAGTTTAAAAAATATTCATACATTACAACCACAGTAGGTTTGTACAAATAATATGGAACAGGTCAAACATATGCTTCACATTTATCATTCACCTGTTCTAAAATAAGACACAAACTCCTCCACATTATAGGGCCCCTACAGCATTAAAAGCTTCTCTCTCTTTTGAAAGAAGTAGCACTAGATATAATATATTCTCTCGATTAAGAGCAAATAACTACCGTTGAATGGTACATACACAAATTTCTTCAAAATGGGCTTATACGAAGTGGTTCTTTTTCTGAAACGTGAAAACGATCAACAATAATCATTTAGAGACCGATGATGGCCATCCAAAACCCGTTTACTTACGAAAATCGTGCAATTTCATTCTGCAAGTTCTTTCCTCATAATTCCTCGAAAATCCTACCTTAACCATATTTTCCGGTCGCTTTCGTGAAAAGATCGTATAAGGAAGCCTTTTTTGTCCATTTACACATTCCAAATAAATTTTGAGCACCAAAAACGATACCGAAACTAACCAAACTTCTGGGGGACCGGAATTTCGTTTGAAATCTTTCCAAACGGCCAGATACCTAAAAATAACTTCGTTATCAAGTGTAAAAAAGGCGATTAGTACTTACTTTTGCTTTATTCATGCTTATTAATCGATTTTTGGTCCAATTCAAATTTGCCGTTTGTACCCATGTCAAAATATCTTTGATACTTTTACTATGATGTAAACAAAGAAACTGGCAAGGCAACGCCGTTTTGTCATTAAAGATATTCTCTGTACGCGCACAGATTTTTTATCAGGTGCACCAATTCCTGAAAACGAAACCATGGCCAGAGTTGTGATTTTATAATTGTGAATGGAGTACCTATACATTGTTTACCGGGTAGGAAAAGCCTAACATTCCTGGACTAATGTGAAGATTGCTAAGTCGAGGCGTAAGCCGAGACATTTGACAAGAAGAAACTACGCCATGCAAATATTTTTTTAAACAAAGATCTAACTCAAATTTCCAGTTCTGCATATTTTCTTTCTCAGTTAAACATAACGTGGTTTCAAATTAAGAAAAAACATGCCTGTTTCATTACGATTCTGAAAACTCTGAAACTCACTTTATTTCCAGCATTCAATAAAAATAAATTCCACAATGAGCCCCCTATTTCGGTAGATGTCACTTGTAAAACTGTAATTTTTTGGCATTTGACAAGCTGAAACTACGCCATTAATGACAATGAAACGATACAACGCATTGAAATTATGAAAATTCACTATAAGAATGGTGAAAATTTGGCTGAGACGGTCAGGCCCGGATCTAGGGGAGGGGGGGCAAGCGGGGCGCTTGCCCTGGGCGCCAGCTTAAGGGGGCGCCAAAAATAACCAGGGGTTAATTTTTTTTTCTCGGAAAAAAGTATTATTAATTATGACCAGACTCTGTAGTGCCATCTTGACCACTAAAAAAAGGGCAAACATCGTATATGTGCAAAACTATACAAAATGAAATTATCGATTTAATGGCCACCAAAGTTCGGAATAACATTATTAATGAGATCAAGGAGGCCAACTATTCCACCATTATGTTCGAATGCACCCCAGATGTATCTCACACAGAACAAATGGTTATACGATATTTAAAGAGAACGGAGTCTGGATATGAGATAAAAAGAAAGTTTTATTGACTTCTTAGTTGGTTTATTCTCGAAGGAAATTTAGGTTGTTTTCGACAGATTATTGTCAGAAATCAGAAAAAACTTAGAAAGCGCAGAAAGTCTGCATACGAATTTCGCATTCCTCAACGGCCATGTCCTCTTAAACATGCAAAAAGAGGATCTGCAGAAAAATGGCACCCTTTTAAGGCAAAAATAATGAAGAGAATTGAATGCAGTTGATTTTTGTTACGAACTAGCGGTTTTCATAGAGCTGGTTCCCGAAATTAGTGAAAGATGGCTTCATTAGACCTCCTACAAATTCTTCACAGGCAAGATCTGCAAGAAGCATTTCCTTATGTCAGTATAGCTTTAAGAATATACTGCACATTATTACCCACCACGTAGTTTCAGCAAATTGAAAATAATAAAAAATTATTTGCGTTCCTCAATGAGTCAGGAACGTCTCTTTTGTCTCTCAATCTTAGCTATAGAAAACAAAAGATCTTCCGAACCAGATTTCGAGGAGCTGATAGATGCGTTTGCGGAAAGAAAATCACGCCGCGTGAAGCAGTGAAGAAAAAAAATCTAATTTCTTTATTTGTGATATTTTCCTTATCATTAGTATTTGTTTCTATTATTTTTCCGTTATTTTCATTTTTGAGTCGTCGTGAAGAACTTTGTCGGACCGGAATACCTGTGGTGGAAATATTTGAACTGTTGGGACAAGTTAGTGATGTAAAGAATAAAACTCGTGAACCCAAGAACAGCCGAGAATATTGGCATGAATGAAATTGATATTTTCCATCATACTAGGAATGTACTCAAAAATAAGTTGAGGTTTTTATTTTCCGAATGAGATGTTATTCCTAGGTTAAGTATATTACTGTTATCATAAAATGAAAACATTTTTCTCATTTGTATGCCAATAATGTAGTTTCTACTGTAATTGAATTTTTTCTTGTGAATACTGTCCTTGGGTGCTCTTATCCATCTGTTCGTATTCCTTCTTGTAAATAAATAAATTACAAGATGTCTAACTCTAGCTACTGGAGGAAGAGAAAAGAAAAAGCTGCAATGCTTGAGAGGTTATATAGGAAATGGGTTCCATGAAAAAAAGTTGCACCTTTCATCAGTCCCAGTGTGGTCGAAGAAAGAGTGACGCATCAGAGCCTCCACCTTTTCCCTATTATTTGTTCCAGCCAAACTCAATTACAGAGCAATCTTTCGCAGATCCAACTACCGGAGAAAGATCCCGTCAAGGCGAGCTAGATGTCTAAAAATCGCTCAAGGAATTAATCGATACTTAATTAATAGGAAATCTGGGATTAAGATGGTTGTAAACCGCGCTTCATATACACCCGGGAACGTTTCTCGGAGATTATGGATTTTACATCCTACGGCATGGGGATTATTTAGGCTTGTGTGAATGCCGGCAGCTACGAACAGTAGGCCCTCGTGCCAAGACCGGTGGTGGTATTTGCAAACTTGGACCCGAGGGGGCGGCGAGGAGGGAGGGGATGGCGAGGGTGGTCAGGAGGGACTGCCGAGGGGTTCGGAATGGTCTTCGAATACAAGGGTGAAATGGTGCGAAATCGATTGGGGAGTATCATCTTTATTCGAAGGTTGCTGTACTCCATTTTAAGGTTTCAGTAATCCGTTCCTTGTTCCATCAAATAATTTATTCCCGTTTACATCGGTTCATTCAAATTGCAATTTCCCTACACTCCATTCACTTTTATAATGCATTCTGGTTGGCCCTGATTCAGGTTTATCAAGTTTTTTTTATCTTGATGCAGGTTGGTACTCGTGAAATGTCAAATAATTCTCCTAGACTTTGTAACATATGGAGTTAGTAGTACACATTTTCATACTGGAGTATTTCAAGTCATGCAGAAAGGTATTCAAATGTCTTCTGTAGGCTTATTTCTTGAGAATTTTGAATAGTGGAAAATTCCACTTTTCGTTTTTCTGTTGGGATATTCGAGTACTTTCATTCTTTTTCCGAATGAACTATCACAAAGTAACTTACTATTCTGTCCATTACTTTTCAGTCAAATTTCAACATTCTTTTCTTGATTTCCGTACAAGAAAATAGCATAACTGAATCTTCCAACCATATATAAGTGGAATATTTCCAATATTAACAGAGAAAAAAGTTTCTCCAGCATTCGCCAGGTCTTTGGAATTATTGAATCCACTTGAAATTTTCTCAAGTTCATTATTTTCCCAAAGTGAACAAACATTTTGATAAATACGTAATGACTATGGTCTCTATGTAAAAAGGTCAACGTTGCTTATTCAATTGACAGGAAAATGACTACACCTAACATTTTCAAAATTTACACGGTGAAATGTGTCAGAATTTCATGGCCAACAGGGGTAGGCATTATAAAATTGAAATTGAATTGAATTGAACCTTTGTTTCGCCTAAATGATACTTACGGTGGATTTCACAAATCGTAATCACCGGTGATCTGAGATCAACGTCTTGGTTCTCTTATTTTCGAACAACAGTGTTATGTAAACATAAAAAGAGTTCTCTTTTTTTAAGTGCGACCTAATTGTTTAACATATAACTTTTTGTTTTTAATGTTTCACAGTTTTCTCATAGCAGTACCTTGTGATTAATGATACCACGAATGCAAATATAAATCACGATCGAATTATATGTATAAGGAATAGATCCAATAATGAATTACCACTGATCACTGTATGAACAACCTTAGTTCTGCAACTACAACGCTGAAAATTTGAATCGAAGTACTTTGTCTAAGGTGCTTTCACTTCATTTCACAGAATACAAATACGCTAATACGTTTACTTATTCTTCTTCTTGACTTCTTGACTAAGACATTTTGGTCCACAATACAGAGTTGGGGACAACTCAATTCACCATAGAATTAACATTTTAATGGAATGATATTAGGCTTGCTTAAGTTGTATAAAACATCTATATATAGGTATATATGAAAGAAAGATGTTGGTTACACCATTTACGAGTATAACTCGAGATCGGATGGACTGTTTGTTATGAAACTTCATATATGGATTCGTCTACGATCTGTTCATTATAAAATACAATAAAACTCTTCTTCTCTCTTCTTTGAGTAAAGCCACTAAGTGTCGCTACAGTTACAGTTACGTTACCGCTTTTTCTTAGTTACTTTATTTGATATTCTCCCCGTTAGATGGCGATGTAAACAAATAGTGTGTACAGTGACTATATTCCCACTATAGTCACTATAATAGTGTGTAATTTGAGTTGCCTACAACTCTGCTCTGTTGGCCAAAACCAAAATGTCTCAGCGTAGGAGTACAGATGTCTAAAATGATTAGATTTCATTGAAATATGAGAAAAGGTTCGTTCTTACCACTTCAGATGGCGCTATTCACACATTATGATTATTAGTTATTTCTATAGTTTTATTCATTCAAAAAACGTGATCGTGAAGGTACTTTATTTGACATAATCACCATTAGATGGCGATGGATTTGTTGCGGCTTTCGCGGCCATCGATTGATGTCATCTGTTCTTTATTCGAGCATTTCGGTCGTCGTTATTTGAAATGGTCGAAAAAAGAACATATGACATCAATTACTGTGTAATTTGCATAGGACTTATAGTACCATGAAAGGCTATTAACAGATCAAGAAGCGGGTGAATATCACAATGAATTTTTATCGAAATGTCAAGTAAATCGGATTTTGGCGATCAGTTTCGATCGTGAGATGTCCATTCTCATAATTTAAAATGTTTTTGAACTTCTGTTTGGGTAATAAATATGTTTGTGGAAATAACAGAATCCAAAATTGCCATAATTAGTAATTGACATATTATTTTTGTGTATCTGTTCTGTCCGACAGCTCATATCCATGGAAGCATTTGACAGTTCAAATATCAGAGAACCAAGCCGTTGATCTCCAATCACCGGTGATTACGATTTGTGAAATTCATCGGTAAGTATCATTCAGGCGGAACAAAGTTCGTCGGGCCAGCTAGTATATCTAATAATTCCAAAATGGGGAGTGAGCCAATAAAAAGTCAAGTTGGGTTTTGGTGAGAATCCAGATCTGCGCTCGTGCGGCAATATTGAGAATAAAAAAATAATTTTCATGTGAATACTTCCGATCATAACCTCGCAATTTCATGTGAAATGTTTCAATCGCTTCCTTTTGTTTACTTCAAGCCCTGAATAACATTTTTAACTCATATTCATATTTTAGAATTGAACTGAAACATTTTTTTAATTTTTCATTCTCGATATCTATTTTCTTGTTTTCTTTCAGAATAACTTATTCATTTCTCGCAATTTTTGAATTTCCAGTTGACGCCAGCTTGCAATGCAATCCATACAAAAAATTTGGCTTCGCTTTGTGACTGTGAATAGCAAGAATATAAGCCATTTACCTTCATCAGAACCAATATGAATCAAAATTTCAAGAATATAAACACAAATTATTGCTTGAAGAAAATATCGAGTATTAGCACTAAGCATCCACCAGAATAAATTCGAATAGCGCCACCTGAAGTGGAAAGAACGAAACTTTTCTAATATTCTCAATTTTGGCGGAACAAAATCTAATCAGTGACATCTTAGCCTTGCTGCTCAGCTGAAAATATTAGGTTAACATGTCAGTTGGTGGAGAAGAGAGATTTTCATGTTTCCATGGATATGAGCTGCCACACAGATCAGAAACACAATAATAATATGTCAATTACTGATGATAGGCAATTTTGGATTCAGTTATTTCCGCAAATATATTTATTATCCGAACAGATAGTCAAAAACATTTCAAAAATGAAGAGAAAAGATGAAATTGGAAAACTCACGATAGAAACTGATCGTCTAAAGCCAATTTACTTGACATTCCGGTAAAAACTTACTGTTTCACGAACTGGAGATGTTAACCCGCTTTTTGATCTGTAATTGTATACATCGCCATCTAATTGCGATAATATCAGTTTCATGACAAACAGTCCATCCTCTCTCGATTTATAAATGGTGTACCCAACATTTTTTTTATATACATATATAGATGTACAGAATATAAGGTCTCGATCTTTGATTGCCTAGAAAAGAAGATTGGAGCCCCCTAATTGAACGTTAAACACGGCAACCTTAATGAAATTAGCCCCCCCTTGATTACGATTAAGTTGACGACCCTCAACGGCCTACTAAGACAGAATTTTGAGCGCCAGTTCGTGCCGCATATAAGGAAAATAAAACCAAAATAGGAGGACATTATTCCGCTTTATTTATGGTGCAGCGCCATCTAGAAGGTAATTGCTTATAAATTATCGGTTTTATAGGTAGCGGGAGATTCATATTGCGGTTTAAGGTGTTTACTTGGTCCAAATAACGTAACTTACGACTGGTTTTAGTAGCGATGCCATTGAATTTCCATTTGGGGGGTATAATAGACCTTTACGGAAATGACATTCTGCTTTAATATTTATTGGGCTGTAAATAATAGTTGAAACGCTAATAACACCAGATGCTTTCATCATCAAGGTAATTAATTGAGTTTATTGTTGAAAAGATGAGCTACAGTCTTTCTGTATGTGCTCCACAAAACAGGGCAGTTTGGAAATAAATAAAGGGTTTTCCAATGAGAGGAGTTAATTTGACATTAAAAGAAAAATGCCATTTTTTTTTAGATGAATGATCGGATGCTTATTTCATTAAGAAGAGTAAGATATGCCGGTAATAATGGAAAATAACATCAGTCAAATGACCACGACTAAAGGACCATATCCTTTTCATGAAATTTTCAATAATCAAATCGCTGCCCTATATCCTCAATATCCTCAAGAATTCTATATTCCAAACTTTTCAATGAAAAATCAATGGTTTCGTTGTTTGTGTGGCACGCGCCGCGCCGTCTTGTTGAAAGTTAACGTTGTCCAGAAAATCCCATCCAATTTCGGCCAAAAAAAATCATCTCTCGCGATCCATTCACCGTAAATGTTGCTCCAGCCTCATTCTCGAAAAATTAAGGTCCTATGTGATAGAGAGGCTTTTCAACACTAACTCTTGAGTTTTCCAAACCTCAAATACGACAATTTTGCTTGTTGACGAAGCTACCGAGGTGGAAATGGGCCTCATCACTCAAGATGAATTTTCGATGGAATTCTTGATCATTTTCATGCATTTCAAGAACCCAATCAGCAGAGACACGACGTTGTTGATCGGCCGGCTTGAGTTCTTGTGTTAGCTGAACCCAAAAACCCAAATCTTTAGGCAAAATATGGTGTAATGACGTTTGTGGAATGCCTAATTCCAAAGATCGACGAGGAATAGATGAACCTGGGTTTTCTTCAACAGTTTCGGCCACAGCAGCATATGACCTCATTATTTATTCGAAGAATTCTACATAGAGGTGAATTGATCTGTTCATATTGTAATGAACTATTCTCTCGGTCGAATTACACGCGAGCTTCCATCTACCCAGATTATAGACGATTTTATTGATAGCCGAAAAAAAAAGAATTAGATCAGACAAAAAAAGAAACGGAAATAGAGAATACCACTCTTCAATAATGTGATAATATGTCGACAGAAGTAAAAATGACAAATTAAATACGAAATTCGATAACGCTTATGAAGTATAAACAATGGCCTCCAGGAATCAAACTCCCAGGGGTCTCTTTTGACCTGGGAGTGCCGTAAACCATAAAGACATAAAGCAACTTGCCAGAGGTCATAAAGTCAGGGCCCCCGTAAGGGCTACTGGCGCCTGTGTGCAAAAAAGAATTTTGGCGCCCCTTAAGGCATTTTGGATTTTTTTATTCATTAGGTGGATTGGTAGCTAGGTGCTTGAAATAAATCGAAAAACTGAACTCTAAAAGTCAAAAACTAGATATTTACTTGTAGACTGAAAGATAAAACAAACAAAACACAACAGAATAAAATCATAACGAAATTAATAACTCAAAATTAATTTTTGTTCACAACCATTTTGAAGTATTTCCTTGACTAGGTACAGACACTCTGTTGATGAATAGGTAAAATAACCCAAAACTAAAAATGACATCTTTTTTAGAACCAAAAAACAGAAATATTGGCTAATGTATACATATAGATACGGGGTGTCCCGGAAAATGTGGGAAATCTCTCGGATTCAGATAAAACATAAAAAAAAGATGACAAGTTTCCATTATTTTTTTTTCCTAGCGCCCCTCCCTACGGAGATACGTCCTCCTAAATGACGTCACTGGAAATCCATTTTACTGGAATGAATCTCGAACTATTTAATATAATTAAAATAAATTTATATGATGAAAAGTAGTATAAACCTCTTAAAATACTACCCTTAAATTTAAATTAGCTCTTTAAGTTTACCAGGGGTGGACTAGATTGAACATTTTAATGCTTACATTTTCAACACCCTGTATGATAAGGAGTAGAAAAAAACAAATTTGGATAGCTTGAACATTAGGCTAAAAAAAGATACTCTTGTTTATTGTCGATAAAATGAACCGTTTTCGAAAAACAAAATTACAAAGATCCTTAACTATGCCGTTTTGGCATAGAAAGACACGTTAACAAAAATTATTTTTCAGAAATGTACTCTCAATAAAGCTTGCAACGATTGAATATAAATACGCTAGTCATAAATACATAATCTATTAAAAACTTCATAAGAGTAAATTTCTGAAAAATAATTTTTCTTTACCGTGTCTTTCTGTGCCAAAACTGCATAGTTAAGAATCTTTGTAATTTTGTTTTTCGAAAACGGTTCATTTTATCAACAATAAACAAGAGTACCTTTTTTTTAGCTTAATATTCAAGCTATCTAAATTTGTTTTTTTCTACTCCTCATCATACAGGGTGTTGAAAATGTAAGCATTAAAATGTACAACCTAGTCCGCCCCTAGTAACCTTAAAGAGCCAATTTAAATTTAAGGGTAGTATTTTAAAAGGTCCTTACTACTGTTCATCATATCAATTTTTTTTTAATTATATTAAGTACTTTGAGATTTATTCCTGTAAAATGGATTTCAAGTGACGTTATTCAGGAGGCCGTATCTCCGTAGGGAGGGCCGCTAGGAAAAAAAAATTATGGGAATTTGTCATCTTATTTTTGTTTGTTTTATCTGAATCCGAGAGATCTCCCACATTTTCCGGGACACCCTGTATATTCATAAAAGTATCACTTTCTACTTAGGTATTTTAAAAAATATGCAGGTACTTTTTTAAAAAATACCAAGTTTACTTCCTCATAAAATCAAAAATGAAAGCTAGGTACATTAGAAAAATAAAAAATAGCTATTATAGTAGCGATATTTTCCTAGACTTGGCTGTTGCAAATTCATCAATTAAATCGCTAAAATTGATACCATCAAGAATTTCTTGTTCAATTGCTAATATTGCTAGTCCAGACAATCTTTCTTGAAGCATTGTCGATCTTAATTAATTTTTAATGATTTTTAACTTCGAGAAAGATCGCTCGCCAGAAGCTACAGATACAGTCAAAGTCAGAAGAATTCCTAGTGGAATGCTTAGGTTTGGAAGGGTCGAGATCAAATTGTTTTCAAATATATATTGTAAAATACTTAATGGGTTAGTATCATCAGGTAATGAGGACAACTTTAAAGCGTTAATTTCATAAAACAAATCATTGGAGTATATATCCTTATTATAAATATTTTTGCGATTTTTGACCCAGGATTTTGGCGCCCCTAAAAGGATGGCGCCCGTGTGCATTGCACACTTTGCACACATGGTAGCGGGGGCCCTGCATAAAGTGACTCTATCATGGATTCCAGGGCATAAAAAAGCCGATAATCTTGCGAGAAGTGCATCAACGTTAACATCTGCTGGACCTAAGCCTTTGTGTGGGCTTGGAAAAGACCAATATAAGGCAGCGGTCCAACAATGAGAGTTGTATAACAGAATAACCCTCTGGAGAAACACTCCTGGACTTACTCAGTCCAAGAAATTCGTGATGATTTCACCGACCTATACCAGTAAGATCATAAAGCTGTCACGAGCTGGGCTTCGAGTGATGTTAGGTTTGCTGACGGGGCACTGCCTGTACAAACATCATTTGTACCTTATGGGAAAGTCAGCAGATGAGATTTGTAGACTCTGTGGATCAGAGGCAGAAACAGCTGAAGACATGGTATGCGAGTGCCTAGAGCTGGCTGACCTAAGAACCTGGTCCTGGATACCCACGTGGTAATGTCCAAGGCTCCTAGGTATGTTGTCGGTCTTATCAACACCCTAGACGACCTTCGTGGGTTTCAATGAATGAGTAGGGTAGATAATAAAATATCTACATATCCCGGAAGGGAGGATCCAAATAGTTGGCATGGGGCTTACTTTTCCTCAACTGGTTCAAGAAGATATAAAGCCAAATAACTACAATATCTCTCGAAGAAAGACAATAGCTAATTTCAAACGAAAAAGCTACTTTTTACTGGTGTAATATTTGTTGGTCTGTACGGAAAATCGGAGACATTTTTTTGATTAAACGTATCTTGAAAAAAAAAAAGAAAGAAGCAATGAAATCTGGGGTGCTAAAATCTTCTCCTTGATCGACTGCAAAGCTTGCTTGTTGAAATGGACTTTACAGTTAAATTGTAGTATTTTCGCTCAAACTTTCACGTAAAGAATAGACAGAATCGAAACAAGCTAGGGCATCCAGGCCAGGAATAAAGTGGCCTTATTTTTATTCCCAGCATCAGCAGTCCTGATTGTCCCGAACGAACGCTTAATCTGTCCGTAATAAAAGTAATGAATTCAAGAGAAGGAAGACGGATAGGAGAAGGAGGAGACAGAGAAAGCGATCGGTCTGGTATATCCCTGTATGTTATCTCGTAAATCCTACCCGTGGTTAGCTTCTCGCACCGGGGGACGCGAAGTTGGGGTGAAGCGGGCTTCATGGGGGTGGTAGAGGGAAGTGTCGACCCTAGCGCGTGAGGAACGACCGGCGAAACCGATCGAAGGCGACTGGGTGTGGTCCAAGTGCCCACGCATACTGCGATGGTCATTCCATTGTGTTCTGTGTGGTTTTGGCGGCGAGCCAGGGCTTGGAATGCAGACTGGAGATGGGGGCGGCTCTGAAAATGGTTTTGAAAGGACCCGCTCTTTTCTTATGGCAAAATAAATGTTCTAATATTTCGATTAATCAGATACACCGCGTTCATTGATATAAATATCAACAACCGCCACGAATCTGACTCGAACTTCTATTTCAAAAACACCCAAATACTATTTAGGCCTCAATAGAACCTCAAGTTACGATTCTTATAGTGTTTTTTATCAAAAGTTTTCGATTCTATTTCAAGAGTGGTTTTTCATCTGATTTCAATCAGAATTGCAAATATAGTTATTTTCCAATCAAGGGCGGAAAGTTGTACTTTCCCACACTAGATTGCCGGGCAAGCAAACGAGTGCGGGAAAGTACTTTCCGCTCAAGATAGGAACAATATTTTTTCTACAACCGTATTATAAAATGAAAAAAAAAAACTTCTAACATTGAGTTTAAATATATATTAAGTTGAAATATGTATATTTCAACTCAATGCTTCTACACAACTTTGGCGAATATTCGTTTTGACACATTGATTAACGAGTTTGGGATTATATGGGAAATCATAAACCATATGACATAGAATTAAATACACAGATCCATGTATACCAGTCATAATTTTTGAAGGATGTCAAGTTCTCTTTGAAAATGCAATAATTTTAAAACGAAAATCTGCATTAATAATTAGTTTGACATGGAGGAAACTGCAAAATTTGAAATATTTAACAAAATATATAGGTAAGTAGATTAAGAGATTTCATGTTAAAGGTATTATTATACCCAAATTCAACGAATATTAACTTTCCCGCACTAGTGCGTAATAGTAACTTTCCCGCTCTAGTGCGAGAAAGTGACACTTTCCGAATCGAAAACAATGCGGGAATGTGGTTACTTGAGCCTAGTTGTAGAAAAAATAATTTTCATATTACATAAAAAAAATCTGGTCATAGGAAGTATGTAGATAAAAACTCTCAGCTGTATTGATGTTTTTATTTCAAGTGTACAGTGGAAAAACTCCCATCTCAATCTTGAAATAGAGGGTGATGAAAAAAAAAGGTGGTTTTTGGGTATTTTCGAGAGGTTCACAGTTTATTTCATGACTGAATCACGCTGTATTCTTTGAAGTCCATGATGATATTTTCTGAAAAAATCAAACAAACTCTATTTCAGTCAAATTTTGTGAAATTCAATGAAAAATTCAAATTATAGGTCCTAGTGACTTTCATATTGTATCTTGGCAGTTGATGTGAATGTTAGGAAATACGAAAACTGACATTTCCAAATTGACGTTTGCTGAAATTTAAAAGGATCGGAAGTCATTGCTGACAACCACAAAACGAAAAATGTAACTGAAAACCATGCTGTAATGAATTCATTACAGCACTGTTTTCAGTACTGTAAGGAACTCATTACGGTACTGAAATAGAGAAACATTTCTAAATGGAGTTATAGTGTATATCTGTGGGGACTTGTTTTGGGATGGGTTAAACGTTTCGTCCCAGCTCCGTTCATAGGACTTATCAGATTGATTATTGTTCGCGAAAATATGGTAATCACAGATCAGAATATAGCCTTTAAGTTAAGGAAACATCTGATGGCTCTCCCCATCATCATCATTATCTTCATTTCCTCCTAATCAAACTTGTACCAAGTTCCTGAGGGAATTACACATATTCGCTGACTAAATAGTCAAATTACCAATGCACAAAATTTGTGTCGAGCTTGTAGTTGGCGATGACTTGACAAGAGGGCGGGTCTGACAGTCTTCACACGAGAGACAATTCACACTCTGGCATTACCCTACGATGGGCGAGGGTGCTTTCCACCCAATTTCCTGCATAACTCGCATTCATTGACATTTCTCATGTTGCTCGTTACAGTGTCGCACCTATGAAGGCTGTCGGGAATTGCTTTCATAGTTCAAAGGGTGAAATAGTCGAATATAGGCGGTTTGGATGGATTCTGGGAATTCCACAAAGGATTCACTGTTTTCCAAACCATAGCGACATGATGGGCACTACTGGATATTGGAATTCTGTCATTAGAGGCACGTTCTATATGTACCTAACGATCAGAACAATATCGTAGAACATATTGGGCTAAAAATGACAGAACTTCTGAAAGAGGTTAGGTGAGCTGAGGTTAGATAAGGTAAGGTTTGGATTATAGGGATAAATAATTCGTTTTCTTTACACATTTCATGTCTTCATGCTGTATCGCCGTTGTTTTCGTATGTACGTATTTTTCTTGGAGTCTTTCATTTGAATTCCACCTGCTTTAAAACCAAACAGGAGAGTTTGTGAATAGCCAAGGAAAATAAAAGAAGCCAAGATAAAAGTTTTCGAGCAAAAAAACCCTGACAAAATATGGAAAATGTTCTGCTATACTTCTATTGGAGAACCATCTCTATTGGGGAATGAAACCCACCAGTTTAGGGTGCAATCTCTTCATATGAGATTCAGTGCAAATAACAATAGGTGTTGGCTATGAAAAAATATGTACGAGGATATATTGAAAAATTCTTAGCCTACTATAGAACCAAACAAAATTTCAATGTCAAAATATTTTATTACTCAACATATTCTACTCTTAATTGACTACATTTATTACAGCGAACCCGCAACGTCTCTAGACATCTCAAAAAAATGTTTCTTCTTGCTCTGCAAACCAGTCCTCCACAGCTTTTATCACCTCCTCTTTGGAAAAAAATTTACTACCTTTTAAATTTTTTTCAAGTTGAGGAAAGAGATGATAGTCGGACGGAGCCAAATCTGGTGAATATTGAGGGTGTTCTAGTAATTCTGACCCTAAATCACAAATTTTTTGCATGGCAACATGAGATTTGTGTACTGGGGCGTTGTCCTGCAAAAACAAAATATGGATAGCTTTCCGCGTCTTTTCTCTTCAATTTTTTTCCCGCAGAGTGGTCAGTAATGTCGAATAGTAATCTCCAGTTATTGTTCTACCCTTATCCAAAAAATCAATCATGATTACTCCATGGCAATCCCAAAAAACTGAAGCAAGAACTTTTCCAGCAGATTTTTGGACACGAAACTTCGCAGGTCTTGGATAATCAGAGTGTCGCCATTCCATCGATTGTTACTTTGTTTCTGGATAGAAGAAATGTACCCAAGTCTCATCCATAGTAACAATTCGCGATGCTTCTACCCTTCCTTTCACGCTTTTGGTCAACATAAAAACGTTTGGGGATCCATATTTTGCAGAAATTTTTCTCTTGCCAAATTGACGTGAACTATATGATGAACGCGTTCGTATGAAATCTTCAGTGCTTCAGATATCCGTTTTAGCCCAATTCGACGGTCTGATAAAATCATGTCATGAACTGCATCGATGTTTTCGGGGACTGACACAGGAACTGGCCTTCCTGATCGGTCATCATCTTCAATGGAAAAATTTACCTCTTTTGGTGCTTGCAGTCCAATTTTTCACAGTCGCATACGAAGGACATTGATCACCAAGGGTATTAAGCATATCTTCGTAAATCTGCTTACCTCTTAACCCTTTTAAATACAGGTACTTGATGATGGCTCGATACTCCAATTTTTCGATTTTTACAATTTCGGTGGACCTTTTTTTTTTCAATTTATTGCGTAACTCTGGTTTACTTCTTTGACGTCGAACTCCACACTGACACTTCTAATAAGTTATTTTCCGTTGATATGGTATCGCAATACATATTTTGTGTAGACATGGAACTGGTCTAGGCTAACTAGATATCTATACAGTATACATCCTCGTATAAATCAGTATCCATTTCAGTTTAATTTACTAGATTTGCCTCTATTTTTTCGTTTCCTATTATGGGTTTTGAAATCTCAAACGGATTTTTTTATGGTAAATGATTAAGTAGGATTTTTACACACCATTATTGGACGTTGGTTGAATAATTTTTCATGAATTTGAAGAGATTAATTGTGAATAAATTGTTAATGGTGTAAAAATATTAACTCCCTTGATGAAAATTTTTCTGTATCTGTCAACTCGAATAAATAATTTAACTATCATAGAAGTCAAATTTCTAATGACTAAAACAGTTGAACATTTTCAATATAAACCAATAAATGGCGCAAGAATAAATAATATGGTACCTGCAGGTAGACAACATTGTTGCAGTTCAGAAAAATATGCTTTATGATCCACAAAAGTCCCCCGGTTTTCGTAATATTCGAAATTTTCAAAAATTTATATAAGTCGTACCTTTTGACTTCCTTTTTGGTGGCAAGATTCCAGATAAAGAAATGTTTTCAATCTGTTTTTCAGTAAACTATTATTCTTGGTGCGTTTACATAGATCAAGCTCAAATTTCATGTTTTGCACCTGAGTACCACCTCTAAAAAAATGTGCCTGTTTCATAAAGATTCCGAAATGGTATAACTCATTGTATTTCCAGCATTCAATACCAAATAAATTCCTATCACACTGAGTGAAAAGCTTTCATTCTAAATCTAAATACGAAACTATGTACCTATAAAAAGTGTATGAGCGCTCTAAATCTATAAACTAGTAATTTTTTAAGAAAAAGTCTCACTCAATTCTTCGACAAAAATCATGCCTTGAATTCTGTCGCACTTATTTGTGCACATCCTCTTCAAAGCGTTTACTAAAATCTTACGAAAACAAGTTGTAATTGAGATGATATTTCGCAAATATTCCGAAGCGTGGCAAACCTTTTCTGCCTCGAATTTCCATTCTGGGAAATATCTCATATTGAATCTCCCGAGTAAAATTAACCGAAAGTCTATACAACATTTCATTTTCAGGAATTATATCCCTCACTCCGAACGGGAGTGAGAGATGGCCGCAAGTCCTATGGTGGCAGAGAACGTTACAATGTTTGCTGTACCAACGTAATAAATAATATGCAAGTCCTTAGGGAAGCTTGATGTATGCCTCCAGGTTCTTGCTGCGGCCCAGGCAAGTTATCTTCGATATTCTAGCTTGGCGAAAACGCATATATCAAACTGAGCAACCTATATGGCCCATAGCTTCTCAGGAAATGTCTCAGATCAAACAGAAAGCATATAGGGGATGGTTTCTGTTATCCCCGACGCCAGAATGTGACGCAGCATCCAGTTTTGGACGGGATATTTCCATCCTAAGCACGTCCGTGAATTGAGATAACAAAGGAATTGCGTCGCAATTTTCGACGTGTAAAAAAGGGTCACCGAGCTCCAACCTGGTTATAGAAGGTTGAAAACAGGGTATATTGTTTCTGTGTTTTGCATCCCTGGAGTTTCACGTTTTCAGGCAATGAAGTTCATGCTTTGATATGAGGAATATTCTTCCAGTAATGTGGAGTTGGAAAATGAATAAAACGGAGCTCGTCAAAATAAGCCATTTCAACAACACTCAACTTATCTCGTGCCATAATACAGGGTGACATGAAAAACTTCGGACAAATTTTGCTGTGGTCTGGAATAAAAGTATTTCAGCGCAGCCAAATAATTTTTATTTTCTTGGTTTCTCTACACTTTCCTGTAATAATATGTTAATTTTCAGTTTGATATAATTTCGTTTCACAGAGTTTTAGAATGTCAAATAAACTTAGTGCGATTTTGGAGCTGTTTCGTCAAGGTAGGCGTCAATGCGAAATTGTTCGCTTGCTCAATGTGCCTCGACAAACCGTGTCCGATGCAATTCGTCGTTTCAAGGAGCTTGGCCATGATGGTCGTCGTCCAGGAAGTGGTAGAAAGCACTGTCAATACACCTAGCAATCGCAACATCGTCAAGAAGCGAGTCAATCGAAATCCGAGGGTTCACATGAGGAAAATAGCCTGTGAGACCGGTATCAACCGCGAATCAGTCCGTCAAATTGCCAAAAAGGGGCTCAACCTCAAGCCATACAAGGTCCAAAAAGTTCAACTCCTCACGGAGGAAAACAAGCGCGTACGACTCCAAAGGTGCCGCCAACTCCTTCGTCTCGCCGCCGGTCAGCAATGGGAGCGAATTCTCTTCACAGACGAGAAGCTTTTCACCGTAGAACAACCTACAACCACCAAAACGACAGAGTCTGGCCCGTAGAGGCTCCCGGTACATCGGCCATCGTCGAACACCATCAAAATCCACAATCCGTCATGGTCTGGGGCGGAATTTGCGGCAGTGGTAAAACTCCCTTAGTTTTCGTGGATCAAGGGGTCAAAATCAATCAAGAAGTCTACCGCTGCGACATCCTCGAGGCCGTAGTACTTCCGTGGGCCAAGCAGCACTGCATTGGACCTTTCAACAGGACTCCGCTCCGGCTCACAGAGCGAAAATGACGCAAGAATGGTGTAAGAACCATTTTCCTTGTTTCATCTCATCTGCAGAATGGCCGCCCTACTCACCGGATCTCAACCCAATGGACTACAGCGTGTGGTCGATTTTGGAGCACAGGGCTTGTGGTAAAAAACACAAAAAATTGGAGTCGCTGAAGCAATCTCTGCGCCTGGAATGGAACCGATTAACGCCCGAGGAGCTGCGGCCCATTGCCGAAAATTTCAAGAAGCGTCTGAAGCTGTGTATCGCCGCCAAAGGAAGCCACTTCAAATCGGGTTAGATATATTATTAACGAATGTTCAAGCTATTATTATTTGTTGCTGTTTTGTTTAATTTCTTCTGTTTAATAAAGTTAAATGAAAAGGAGTTTGTCCGAATTTTTTCTTGTCACACTGTACATGTTCAGAATTCCTTCATATTAGTTTTTATATGATACCATAAAATCAAAACCTTGGTTGGTGTTTTTTTGCAACGAGTAAGAGGACGCAAATTCACTGCATAACCCTCTCTGCTGTCTACATCCTTTAATCGTTTAACGAGACCTGGTAGTCGGGCTTATTTTCACCGCTTCAGCCGGCTGTTGAGAACACATCCAGTGAAAATTCTGAGTCGTAAAACGCTATTTCAAACTCGAGAATTTCGAAAAAAGCACATCGTCTCCAATGCCATCAATTCTTCTTATTTGAAGAGTAAGAAATACCACATTTTCTTCAGGAACTATTGAAAAACTACATATTTAATCAGTCAATTCGTTCCGTGCATGTGATACCGCACATTGCCATTATGAAATACATATGTCTGGAGTTTTGACGATGAGGACAGCTGAGACTTTGGAGGGTTCTCTCTGTGATTTGTTACTGAGGAGCCTCCGAGTTATTGACAAGTGGTGCTTGTCAGTGGGGTTCAAAATTAGCCCACCAAGACCATCTCGTTAAATGGAGACATCGTAAAATTAAAGTCTGAAGTGAAATATCTGGCAATTACCCTTGACCTTAAGCTTCTGTGGAATAATCATATTGAAATTACTGCTAGTAAAGCGATGAGAGCTTTGATGGCGAGCAGAAGCTTATCCGTGGAAAAATGGGGCTGTAACCCTAAAAAGGGCGATTGATGTACGTCATAATGGGAAACCAATAATAACTTATAGGGCAACTTACAGGCAACCGTAAGATCTATGAATCGACTCATTTCGAACCTTATTTTGTTGTTCTGTGTCTCAAACGTCAGTGCCATGAACGACGCATGCGTTTAGAGATAAACGGCGTGATGTAAATGGCGTAATCAAAATAACAAAGCAACTGTAGATCTACATATATTGTTATAGAAGGGGAAAGTGATTATTTTATGTGTTTGTCTTCGATCTCGTGATGATCATGTGAGGACTTTCAGTGAATTAATATAATATTAACCGTGTAGTGTCAAGGTTATAGAATTCCAAAAGGATATTGTTCAGAACAAAACATCGCCAAAGATTATTAGTCCTGAGTATCATTTCAATTTAATACGAGGTTTGTATCGACACTCATCATTAATATTCGAATTTTGTATTTCAATTACATTTATTTTCAATAAGGAGCAGTAACAATGAATTTCTAATAGAAACTGTGCGTATTCAATGTATAATTTTATGCTCCTTTTATCTCCCTCATTTGTAGGATTTCATTATAACATATCTCTACATCCAACGTTTTTCCAACATTCCGTCGATGACCATTCTGACAACATTGTTAACTTGTTTAGAGACCAGAAAAGAAGAAATGAAATTCGATTGTACTTCATCCACGGAAGCATCCAGATTTTTCTTGAAATACATGATTTTTTTCCTCAAATTTTATCGTGTACAATAAGGATGCATTCATTAATTAGGAATAACTCCAAAACGACGCGTTTAAAAAAAGATTAATTCATTCGAAAATGTGAACAGTTTATCTTTTTCAAGTATTTTTATAGTATTTTTGCGTTGATTTATTAGTCATCTACGCTGTAACTTTTTTATCAGGCAAAATATTCAACAATGTTTAATTGAGGAATATGCACTATGTATAGAGTAAAGAGTTCACAAAAATTCAGTTCATTTATATATGGCACAAAATCAAACATATTCACACAACCAAAAGTATATGGCGCCAACACAAAACCACTTATGTGTTAAAACAGTTTGTTAACCATATGTTCAAGCTTGGATCATGACATTTTGGATATGTATAAATTGACAAGCACTACTGCTGGACCCACAAACAGTGCGCTACAATTATGTTGGTAATGGCCCATTCAGTAATATTTTGAGTTGCAGAATTCAAGTTGGTTTTGCGAATAACACTGATTTTTTGTACGGTTTTGTTCTGTCATTAAAATTCGAAAAAATTTGGCAAATAATTGCGCAAGTGAAAAATCTTTGGAATGAGGCTCTTGAAGAATGTATAGCTAATAAATGGAAAGCCTGCACAGATAACGTAGAAAAAGAAATAAGAGATTAGTCGAAATATATGGGATGTTATGATATTGCTGACATAAAGCCTTTGATTATGTACATGACGAGTTCTGCCCAGATGAGGAAATAATGACAGTGGTTGTTGAAGCAGAATAATAGGAATATTTACATTTTTAATATTACATATTTTACTCCTTCATTGTTCACAAATTTCGAAAGTTACAATGTTATGACAAAATTCTTCATATATCAAATAGATCCATTCGTTAACATTTGTTTCTGTCTTGATATCTACTACAATTTTTCCAATCCGTTCACTTTGCAGCAACACGCTTCAAATTATCAACTAGAATTTTCTGGTATAGCGAATATTCATGTTGAATTTTCGAGAGGAACATGCTTTTTAATCATCCTGATATTTTTCGCATGAAATTTGCGATACTTATATTTTAGTGAACAATAAAACCCCCTATAAAGCACGCGAACAGGATCCCCCCAAACTGCCGGGTGAAATTCATATCGTTCCACTAATTCAATTTCGCCGAGGTCTTTCCATCGGTCCAGAAATATCTTGCGGAAGCCGTTGTCTACGAGACGCGAAGCCCATATTCGACGAATATCGGACCGAAGCACATCCCCAGCCCCACCCGGAGCGTAACGATAAAAATAAATGGGCTAGAACGATATGTAAAAACCCTTCCAAAACACGGCCATCCGACAGCTATACGTCGGAGCAGGAAATACTTTTCCTTATTCCTTATCGCCTGCTTGACGGAAAACGCCAAATCCCTGCCTTATTTGTATTTCGTTATACATATCTTACAGCATGTTTTAGATTGGTTGGCTTTGTCGCGGCTCGAGGAGTAGTTTGAATAAATATTGAAGTTTCGGGTTCGATATACGGGAAGACAACGAGGTACTTTTGTTGGTTGATAAAGCCGCGAATGCAGCGTCACCTGAGATGATCCAGCAATATCTTTGCTTCGGCTTTGTTCCATACTATTTACGGTTCTTGTAGAAACTACTCTTCAACTGAGATTTCTGAGAAAGTTGCTTAGGTACAGTAGGGACTCGACTAAAACAAAGGACACGTGAAGGGGTAAACGTGGAAATACCACAAGATGGGTAAAGTGACGTCTGTAACTCCTATTTTCTTGTTTGATGCCACTGTACCTACAGTAGTTAAGTTATTGTTTGGTAAGGGAGTTACATTCCACTGCGACTTCAAGGTCTATTGTGACCCCATCAGAGCTGTTTTTGCAACTGAGCTATCTACAGCTCGCCCTCCAGTTCCAGAGCTTCAATGAACTCCAGTATCTGAGAGGGCATCGAAGAGGCTCAGTCCTCGTTCCTCTTATAACTCTAAGACATTCTTCACGCAGGCTGGCAATGGCGAGGCATTCTGTAGTCAGATGAACAGGAGTTTTCTTCTCTCTTTCACAGAATGCCAAGTCCATTATCATCATATGCTTCCTAAGGCAACAATGTCCTTCGAGAAAGCTAGTGAGGAGGCGAATCTTATTTTAACTGAGATCCAAATCGTACTTGATCTTACAGTTCCGAAATCCCCAAGGAACTTTTTGGGATGATTCCTGAAAGATTCCTCCAGAGTGTTTCTCTTTCAGTTTCTGCATTCTCCAAAAACTCGTTCCTATAGGTGCATTTGCCTATACGAGAAAGATTCTTGGCCAGTAAGTGGCATTTATGCTCCCTTTCTGGCTAGTGTGTTGGTCACTTCATTTCCTTTGATTCCTGAGTGACCAGGGATCTAGACCAAAAGGATCTTCTTGTTCTTGCTTACTTCATTAAGCTTCCTTGAGCACTCCTTTATCATATTTGAGATTTGAATTTTTCGAATCAAATGAGGATTTCGCTAGTCTTTGTTTTTTATAATAACATTTCTGATGAATGAGATGTTTCTATTAACAGTGTAAAAATGATTCCAGATACTGCAGAAATATCAAATTCAAATTTCATTAATTTCCGAAGAAGGAGCACTCGTTAAAGTCCTGTTGCAAGATGTAAAACTGATTATTATAGGTGTTTTCTTTGAATTCGTAGAGATCATAGGAAGACTTTCAGTGAATGAATGTATTATTAATCCTGTATTGTGGAGTTTATTAAAAATATGTGTATAATTGGCTTTTCCCTTCTAATTGAATAGCAATTCTACGAGGAATTCAAAGGAAATTAGGGAAATAAATGATTGTTATGATTGTTCTTTATTTGCATGGAAACTTACTACAGAATAACAACACAAAAGTATTTATAACTGCCATAGACCTGCCATGATCTGGATGTGAATAAGTTATGATGCCGCATGAGAAATTAGGATCATTGAACTGGAAAATCATTAAAATCAAGTATCACTTTGAAATCATAGTATATTCTTAATATGTAAAGTGGTAAATTCATCAATTCAACATCAGAACTTGGCCAGTGAATACCACATCTCAAAATATCAGCTCAATACACACAATATATTTACTAAAAATATTGTTCGCAGTTGATTGAGAAACTCCCTACAAAATGGCTACTTCACAAACAGTTTCAGTTTGATTAATACTAAAACTAATCTCTCTCGAGCAATCTATATATGGATTTTTCAATCTGGATATAAATCTGAAATTAACTTGACATAATCGTCCACTTGAAGGGAACTAACACATAATATATTCTTTGCAGCAAGGTTCCCATCAATAGTTTGTCTATCCATGCTTTTCTCCAGACCAATTTATGCAATATGCCAAAGGCATTAGTGATATTCGGTTGGGGCATCTTTCTCAGGAAATTTATCAAAACGAATAGCCGTGTTTTTACTTTTCCCTGAAGAGCAATTGAAAACAGTTTTTTCCAGTACTAGTACTTTGCTTACATTGTTATATAATCATCTACTGGCCTAAAATTCAAATATATCATGAGGATTGAAACATAAAAATCTTTTCGTTCAGATACTTCACCTTTTCTAATTTCCATCTTACAGAAAGATGAAGTCATAGCTTACGAGGATCATATCACTCAAGAATATCTGAAACAGCCATTGATTTAGAATATATATTCTTATTTCTAAGTCAATGGAAACAGCCTAGGAGCAAGTAAAAATATAAACAACTCGTTTTCTAGGTTGGAAAGTCATAGATTTCCATTCATTGAAAACATAAAAAACAAAAATTTATAGCTTTTGATGAAGACCTTCGTGACATCTAATATTTTCAGGATACACTCATTAGGATTAAAGCTTTCAGGTAAGAGCTGAATCATTGCGAAAAAAAGGGAAGTGATTTTCAGGTATTTTTAAACAGTTGGCCAACATGAAGGGACTCGTCCATTGATGCGATTGGGCCGAGCACTGGTTTAAAAACGTCCACAATACGAGCAGAGGCACGACAAAATGATTCTGAAGCATGACAACACTCAGCCAGCAGCCTAACGTTGCTAAACCCTTTGAATTTTTTGTGGCAAGTCTAACTTTAGCCAATAGCTCGCAATATAAACAGCATTGATTGTGCGTCGCTCGTGCGAAAAATCAATGAGCAAAATGCCTTCTGGTCGAATAACACTGTTTCATTAATTTTACCAGGTGTCAGTCAAGTCTTGGCTTTTACTGGAGCTGCCTCCCTTTTTTTCCGACACTTGGTACTGGCTTATTTTGACTCTGGAGAGTAATGGTTGACAGGTAAACCCGTGTCTCGTCGCATACGAATCAAAAATGCATCACCTAAGAGAAAACTTATAATAATGCGTTGTGTAGTAAAAGTGTGCACTTGCTGCTCCGATATCACGACAAATATTGACAAACCATTTGGAAGTGCGAAACGACCGTCTTCTCCAACTCCTAGTGACCCAATCCAACCATACTAGAAGCATGCGCCCATTGCTACCAACCATAGACGTTCAGTAGCAATAATCCCGTTTATATTTGATTCACTAGCGTACTTTTTCCGGTCGATGGCATATGGTCGGCTCAATAGCAGTTCCACTCATATGACGGTCCACCAATAAATAGGACCTTTTGCAACAAAGTTTCTCAATTTTCTTTTTCATTCATTTACACAGGAGTCCAATGGTTTGGAGCTGAAAAGTTCAATCTTCTCCTGGGCTCCGTTCATGGTTCTACAAGATGATTACCAAGTTGATCCAATTTTCATTCAACGCATTCATTCCGTCCTCTGTGAAATCGAAAGCGTATGTGAAAAAGTCTCCCGAAAAAATGAATAATTTACATTTCCCCCACACACATCCGAAGGGAGCATCGGAATCGTAGCCAGAAATCAGCAAAAAACCTTCCCCCAACGAAAACCTCGCGAAAAGCAAGAAAGTATAGCTGCCGCTGTCAATACACGGATTCCGTAAGTCCCGAACTCGCAATTTATAGAAATAGAGTGCATCTCGGGTCGCAGAAGGGGCCTTCCTGAAGAATAATTGGTTCGGAGGGAAACGTTTGCCATCCTAGCCCCTCGCGACCCTTATTGCTCGGTGTTCCGAACTGTCTCAGCTTTATCTGGATGGAAGCAATAAAATACGTCACATGCAAATGTTCTATCCATTCAGGGTGTGGTCACAGATGCCTCCTGCGAGGCTTAATTTAGTTTCAAAGTAGTTTGCAAACCCTCCGTTGGAATAAACTAGGAATCTACACTGAGGGCGAATGGAATTGGAGAATTTATGGCTGAAGGAAATGGAGTCGCCAGTCTTGGTAGTGTGTTTTCGAATTAACTCAATATCGTTTTAGGACAGAGACATCAAAGTGTAGGGATCTATGACGGCGCCTCACTGGGGTCGAATGTAGCAATGCGGTAGAGGAGGGAAGGAAGGGACGTCGACGAAGAAGTAGAAAATAGGAATGCAAACGGAAAAATATCGAATAAGATTTCAGTATTATGGGTTGAAACGTTGGTGAAATATGCGTTCAACTAATCGGCCCTAGTGAGAAGGTTCACGATATTTCAAGATTAAAGAAGTTTCACGAGTCCTGAAGTTTCACGAGTCACGAAGTTTCACGAGTCAATAAGATGCACTAGTCACGAAGTTTCACGAGTCACGAAGTTTCACGAGTCACGAAGTTTCACGAGTCAAGGGGTTTCACAAGTCACGAGGTTTCACGAGACACGAAGTTTCACTAGTCAAGAAGTTTCGCCCGTCATGAAGTTTTTTCTGAATAATTCTATTGGAACAACAGGAAATAAACTTTTGTCTCTATACTCTGTTCAAATGTATAAGAAGGAGCAATATCAACAAGTTTGGCGCAGCGGTCGGAGGGCCTTCGTATAGTTACTTTCCGTCCAGAGTCGAATCGAGGAGATATCACACAATCGTTCAGTTTTAACTGAATATTATCATTGTTTAAAGAGAACAATGATATTATTATACGAATGCAATTCATACAACACATCTAAGTGAAATATATATTTAAACATAACAAGTTTATGGAAAAGTCTCCAATTATACATGTGTTCAAATTTAAATCAATTCTTCTGATAAGGTTCTAGGTTCATATCGAAATCGTCAACCGAATCGATTAGTTTTAACGACTGGGCTCTCCTCTTAGGTAGCGTCAATGTTTTATTCTCTTTATATTCTCTGAGAATTCTGAATACAGCTGAATCACTCACCCCTGAGGATTTTGAAACAATACCTACTAAGTCTCTTTTCGATAAATCAGGATGTTCTTCCCATTCTTTTCGAAAAATGTTCAAAATCATCTCTTTCTCTTCAGCAGAGAAGGCTACCTTTTGGACCTTTTTCGTGGTGGTCCCTACATATCACCCTCAGATGCAGTATCCGTTTCCGAATTCAACGTTGTTCTATAAACACTATATACACTTTGTCAAAAGATTTCCAACACAATACACTTTTCACAACAAAATCTATAAACACTTTGAACAGCTAGACCTTCACAGTAGCTCTAGGTTGTCAATTGAAAACTTCGATATTTATGCAAATCAAGATGGCTTTAACCCATTAAGGTAAAGGACCCAAATTTGGTGTTTCCCGGAATTACCTTGTCGGAATCTTGAGCAGGCGACAAAGAGTTTCGTACAAAATAATATAAAATTTTGGACCGAAACTAAATATATTTCGGATATTACAAGTACATATGGTCATTATAAATTTGAACAGAGATCTTTTACGAGTCTTGTCAATTGAAAACTTCGGTATTTATGCAAAGCAAGATGGCTTTCACCCATTAGGGAAAAGGACCCAAACCTGGTGTTTCCCGGAATAACTTTGTCGGAATCTTGCAAGATTCCGACCCAAATCTCTAAAACTATGGTGTTTCCTGGAATTACCTTGCCGCAATCTTGAGCATCCGAAAAAGAAATTATTTAGTAGATAATGATATAAAAATAAAAAAAAATAAAAAAATAGGGTCCGTCGGATATAAAATGTTTATGACAGTCATAACAGAAATTTTGCACTAGAGTTTCTGAGGAAAAAGGTTCTAATGTGGGAATTTCTGACTCAAATTATTGAATCATTTCTATATCCATGATACTAAAATAGTATCATGATTTCTATCCAGTACCATCCACAGTCCGTGTGTTTGATCAATAAGAGATTTATTGTGCGCAAACCAGACGATTCTGTTTGTTTACAAAGCTCCTACCTATATTTGAACGGACTATAGTTCGTGAGGGTGTTCAGCGTCCTTTGCCTCCTATGATGAAAAGCTATTTCCATTTTCTCCAATGGATCTTGCGAATGTTTTCAACTCTTTCAAGTACATGCAATATTGATGAGTGATTTTTTAAGAGCTATAGGAAATAAAAAACACATAAATTAAGAAAAATGCATGAAATCTTTATTTCAATCGATAGTACGGTCCATATAATTTTCGAATATTTTTTCATATTGCGCCCCAAATGGTCCATCCGCTTAGTCCAACTTTGGCAAACTCTTTCCAACATTTCGGCGGTATCTCACGAATACATGCTTCAATTGTGTCCTCCTATGCGTCAATCGAAGCGAGCTAGCTCACCGTTCACAGTTACGTTGCGAATCGCATCATCTTTGAAGAAGTACGATTCAATGATGCCACAAGCCCATAATCCGCACCAAACAGTAACTTTTTCTCGATGCAATGCTGATCCTCACTCCAAAATGGACAATTCTGCTCATTTACGTATATCCATGGAGCCAAAAATGGGCTTCATCGCTGAACATATTTGCTCGATAAAAAAGTGGATCTTCCGCCAACTTTTCAAGCTCCCATTCACCAAAAATTCTGCGTTGTGGTAGGTCGTTGGGCTTCAATTCTTGCACCAGATTTTTTCTTCAGTTCGCACTGTACTTAAGCGTGTTGGTTGTTTAATGTCCAGCAATGTAAATTTGGAGCGCAATTTAGTCAGAGTAGTCCGAATAGTCGCTTCAGTGGGTCGATTAAATGATTTGCAAGCGTTGTTCATCTGCAAGACGATTTCTGTTTAAATTAAAGACCAAACTGAAGATGTTTGACAGTGACATAAGATACGAAACGTGCGTGAGTTGGCAAAATCAGTGTTGCCAAAAAAAATACATACTTAGTTAAAAAGTCACCCGTTATAAAATGTATTCGGAAATAAAACTAGAGTATTAATTCCGTTCTGCTGATCCTTCCGCATGGCTTGAGGCCATTCACACACTTGATTTATGCAATATTTATTCGATTTTCATGATTTGTATGTCTGTCAAGCAACTCTATAGACATCGGAGATCAATGGGTGTATCGAAACCATCAATTCTTTATTGATTACCGTTCAGTTATGACATTCCCATTCGTGCTTTTGAATACATCTAGTTAGACATTCATACTGGCTAACAATGCGGGGAATCCCATATATTAAAACCCTTTGTCGCCAGGGTCGGGGCATCCCTCGGTGAGGTAAGGGTTGCGAAATATCCCAGGATGCAGGCTCCTTTGTTGGGTGGAGATTTTATAACTATTTGGTTATACCTAAGCTATCATTAATCCTTCCGTTGAGTCGAGGATGTAGGTGATATTTTTCTCATAGGGTAATGCGGCTGGAATTGACGGGAAGTGAAGCTTTGAACCGCAATGTGCAGGATTAAGATTCTTTTCAATAATCAACCGTAGTAAGAATAATAGTTTCAATTGCAACACACAAACACATATAAGCATAATAAGAGTCTGATAAAATCAAAAGATAGGTAGATATTAATTATAGAAATGTTCAACAAAATTAAAGATACACATTTAGAATACACAAACACATAAAACGAGAAAATAAAATATGAAGATAGAAGAGCACAATGCACAATCCATGTGAAAAGAACAAACAATTTAATAAATTGAGCTATAATAAAAATAAAATAAAGTTAATTCAAAACATTGAACATCATGAAAAAGTCCATCAAAGTAAATAATGTAAACCAAGATGTAAACTATGCATAACAAGAACAATTCATAATACTCAGATATCTTAGGTATTGTGATGTAATTCACAAAATTTGAATAGGTTTAAGGTATAACAGATATATTTTCGTATTTATCATGGACACTCCATGTCAAATTCGAGTATACTACGTGTCTTTGGATTAATTGAATATGTATCGGGTCATCGGGTGCTTTTGAGGGTGATTGAACTTTAAATTGAAATATAACTCATTTAAATTAGAATTGAAGTCGATTTTTTTATTTGAAAGATAATTTCATGACATTTATGTTTCAAAAATGATTTCCGGCATATGTCCACCACTTTTTCGAGTAATTCAGGCCTTTTTTCAGCAATAACACGATTTATGTTGGCTTCCAAAGTTTCTGTTGTTTCTGGTTCATCATCATAAACCAATGACTTCACATAACCCCAAAGAAGATAATCCATTGGAGTCATGTCGCATGATCTTGGATACCAGTTAATTGGACCATTCCTCGGAATAATGTTATCGCCAAATCTTTCTTTCAATAAATCAATTGGTAGCAGCATGAGGTATAGCACCATCTTGTCGGAACCAAAACACGTTTGGGTCGATACCATTCGAATTTTGAAGCAAATAATCATTGATCATCGATCCATAACGAGCACCATTCACTGTAACATTAGCTCCAGCATCGTTTTTGAAGAAATGTGGACGGATGATGCATCCAGCTTGTGAAGTACACCATACAGTACATTTGTCAGGATGCAAAGGAACCTGCAGATCTTCTTGAGGATTGTTTTCACTCCTTTTGCGGCAATTTTGCTTGATTACGTAGCCGTTCAAGCAGAAATGATCTTCTTCGCTGAACACAATTTTTCGATAAAAATGTGGGTCAACTTCAAGCTGTTCTAGGGCCCAATCAGCTTATTATGGTCAAGTGGCTTTAGTTCTTGAACCACTTGGATCTTGTATGGGTGTATGCCAAGATCTTCACCCAAAATTTTCCATGTGGTGGATGCACAGAGTCCAACTTGATGTGAACGTCGACGAATAGACAAATTTGGATCTTCATTTTACGATATTTCTTTTTGTACGTATTTGAAGAAAAAGAGTCCCATAAACAAGATCAAACGTTTCGTTTTCGAGATACAGGATGTACATTCTCGGTGTACTAGGAAGTATTCCAAAGAAAATTATGAAATACTCAAATAGTTCTCTTTGGAATTTTTCAAAATAACAGTGGTTCACCAAACAAAGTTCTGGAGGAAGATAGGGGATAGTGTTCCACAAAAAAATCATCCTATAGATTCGGAATCAGAATTGGCATGTCAGATAGAGTAAACTCTAAATTGTGATATCCTTGACAAATTACATTTTAATATCTTGCATGTGAAATTCAAACTTCAAAACCCTGTGAAATTGGGTGGAGCTCCATCTTGCTGAAAATGCATTCTTGCAATGTCCGTACCTTCGAGTAATGCAAGAGGATGATTTTGGAGGAAATCTAAGATCAGTGATCACCCGTAAGCCGCTTTGGCAGGACGTGTCGTCCAATCAATCGATTTTTATAAACGCCACACCATAGGTACGGACGGACATTGCAGGAATGCATTCTCAGCATGATGGAGCTGTACCCCATCTCAGAGTAATAATCAGGCAATTTTCAGATCAAAACTTTCGAAATATGTAGATTGGCAGAGGTGGACTGCATGCCTGGCCATTTGGATCACCAGATTTCAATCCTGTTGATTATTTCATTTGGGGTTATTTGAAACGTTCAATATATTCATCTGAAATAGAAAGTGAGGAGATCCTCAATCAACGTTTCGAAGTCGCTTGGAATGAAATACGTAATAATCCAGACATGATAAAAAAAGTATCAGACATATTTTGAGGAAGGCAAGAATGTGGATTGAGCAAAATGGTGGTACCTTCGAGCACCTCCGGTAGTTCACTTTAAGTTTTTATATTTCTTTATTTATTTATTCATCTTTATTGACTTCAAATAAATTTTTCTCAATCGATTATGTTTTTCCGGAAATAACTTGAAATGATTCTTCAGAATACTGTGAAATTCGAATGTGCATTTAGTGGGACAAAAAAAATTCAATTTGATCACAATGTACGATTCTTCTGAGAATTAGTGGAATTCTGATATTCAATTGGATCTTTTCCTGAAGCTTTCTTTGAACAGAATGACGTGCGGGACAATGAAATGTACTGAACCTCATATCTCAAATTCCAAAATTTTAATGTACATGGTGTTGAATCTCAACTTGGAAGAAGTCCCATAATTTTAAAATACGGATCTGGAATTTTTGGGTAATTCAAAAGTAAATCGATCTATATGTAAAATTGGATCATTCGTTCCAAATATCAACCGACTATACTGGTTGGTTCAAAAGTTATGAGAAATTTAAATTTTTGGTGAATACATAGACAATCCTCTATCTCGGTTATGGATTTGATTAGACCTATCATACATCGGTTTTTTGGACTCAGGGTAACTCTAGCTCAGGTTACCGTATGTTTATTTACCAATGAAACTCCCTCTATATAGCAAGAACAATTTTTCAATTCAGTTCAGACCCCCCCCCCATAACTAAATCCTGGGTGCGTCACTGGGTAGAAACACCAAATCGAAATTTTTTGGTCGAAAGAAATTTTAATAACATGGTCAAATAATCCATAAGTAAATATTTGTCTTCTACGTACGTTTGTTATATTTCTTCCTGTGTGACTGCCTGTATTTTTGTGGGTCTTACTCTATTTCTGTGTCTGTTTATGCTTTTTATATTTCTGCAGGTCGCGAAACGGAAGTTAAAAATGAGATTAATGAATGATTCCAGTCCATATTCAGACATTGCAAATTAGAGAACGCAACTCATAGAAAACCTTACAAAAACCCATTCATTAGTATTTGAATGACTAAAAGCAAAATGAGGAATCAGATATCAGATGAAGCTCCCGTCTCGACAAAATGCAGAATTGCGAACGAGTACCCCCCTGAAATCCCATATATTAAAATCTCACCGTCACCCTTGCAAATAAAGAGAATTTTGCATACACCAGACACACAAAAAACATCCGCAACAATATATAAAGGGCACCCTTTTTTGCATAGTTTTTTCCAACCCTTCTCCGATAATAATATATGAGCGTCACCCTTAGGACGTCTTCTCGGAGTTTTTTTATTGTATGCATCTAACCCTTTCACCCCAAAATATGACACCGTTGCATTGTTCGCTGGCGCAAAAAATGGAGCAAACGAACTGTGTCAAGATTCTTCCCGGCCGCATTATTTCGGATGCTGCTCGACGGCATGACCTTTTCTGCATCAATTATAATGCGTAATTTTATACTCTGGAACCGTTAACCCAATTTTAAATTCATTCAGATCGGAATTCTTTGCGCTCCTTCGCCAGATGGGAAAGTATGCAGTTAGTTTGAATGAGTTGACGGAAGCGAAATGAAGGTACCTATATACCTACTCTATGTTGAGTTGTGGTGAATGTTTTTAGTTTTAGTTTGTGAAGAAACTTTCTACGTTATCCTTTTCTGAGGAAATTCCAACATGAGGTAGGTTTGTACCCAGTTTGTTCGACTAGATTTCATTTAAACTTTCTCGAACCTATTCAGTTTTCAAACAAATAATACCTCTATCAATTCCATTCACTTTTATAAAGTATCCCGGTCAAGATTCAGGTTTATCAAGGTTTTCACTTAAAACTGACGCGAGCTCGTGAAATGTCAAATAATTCTCAGATACGTTGCCAATGCTAATTTCCTATTTACTATTTTTTTTACTTTGTAAATGGAGTTAGTTCCTTTGAGGTTCAACTGTGACACAGCACTGCTATATTTTCATAGTGGAGTATTTCAAGTTGTGCAAAAAGGTATTTAAATGTCTTCTGCAGGCTTATTTCTGGAGAAATTTGGGGAATTTCACTGTTCGTTTAAAAATTCTTTTGTCGGGTTATGCGAGTACTTTCATTATTTTTTCAAATTAACTATCACAAAGTAACGGACTATTCTGTCCATTATTTGTCTGTAAGATTTTAGTCGATTTTTGATTTCCCTATAGAAAAATAGCAGAACTGAATCTTCCAAGCATGTTTATATACATGAAATATCTCCATATTAACAGAAAAAAAAGGTTCTTCAACATTCGCCAGGTCTTTGAATTCACATAATATTTTCTCAAATTCATTATTTTCCCAAAGTAAATAAACATTTCGATAAATACGTAATTAGTAGGACCTCTACGTAGACAGGACAACGTTGCTTATTTATCTGACTGGAAAATGACTGTAACCTATATACAGGGTGATTTTTTTAAGTGTTTCATTACAAGTTTTCGAGGAAAGAATTGCGATAGAAATTCAAAATTTTGTATTTTTGCTTTAGAGTACATGAACTCAATTTGTAAAATATTTGCAAGTGGAATATACTTCCGGTTCTACAGGAAACGGGTGTGAACTTCGTTATTTCAAATGTAACACCCTGTATATTTATACATATTTGAATTCTTCATTTAATTCTGCAATGATTTGATGTATGATATGCGCAACCACATCAAGCGATTGTTGAGTTATTGCCTGATTCTCAAATTTTTTGACAGAAAGGTTGTCACAAATAAGTGTTTATATCTTCAAATTCCCTCATTGTGAGAATTTTTTTTTTTGCAACAGTGAAACAAAAGGAAGTACGCTGATACTGCTTCTTGTATAAATTATGACGAAATATTATACAGGGTGCCTGAAACAGGTCTTCAACATGAGCCTCAATAAAACTATGAAATCTCTTTTTTTTTCAAATGGGAACCATATAATTTTATAGTTCCGATCGATTGTTCGTCTAAAACTAGTCAGAGTGTGTCTTTGAAATCAGTAGTTTCGCCGTTATCGAATAAAATTCGAATTTCACGACTAAAGCCAGGTTTCTTTGCCTAAACATCAGGTTTATCAAGATAATTTTCAATTAGGCTATGTCAATAGTAAGAATATGTCAGTTTTAATCTAAATTTTTTTTATTTAGTCATCATTCATTATCTGCTTTGTTCATTTGTCACATTCGCCGCAAAAAAAAGAATTGACTTTTGATATAACATTCTAGTGTACCCTATTATTATTGCTTGTTTTGCATAGTGCTCGATCAATAAAAATAAGTGAGTGACAATTCCTAACATAGTAACATAGCCTACTTTGAAATAGATGAGCATACCACTGAATTCGACTGATGGGACAAACCTGGCTTTATTCGTGAAATTCTGTCAAATTCCGTGGTATGCTCGTCTATTTCAAAGTAGGCTATGTTAGGAATTGTCATTCTTACTTATTTTCATTGATCAAGGACTATGCAAAACAAGCAATAATAATAATAATAAGGTAGGTACACTAGAAGGATATATCAAAAGTCTGTTCTTTATTTGCGGCGAATGCGACAAATATACAGAGCAGATAATGAATGATGACTAAATAAAGAAATTTTAGTTTAAAACTGACATATTCTTACTATTGACATAGCCTACTTGAAAATTATCTTGATAAACCTGATGTTCAGACAAAGAAACCTGGCTTTAGTCGTGAAATTCGAATATTATTCGATAACGGCGAAACTACTGATTTTGAAGACATGAAATGTTTGGCACACTTTCACTAGTTTTTGACGAGCAATCGATCGGAATTATATAATTATATGGTTCCTATTTGAAAAAATTAGATTTCATAGTTTTATTGAGGCTCACTTTGAAGCCCTGTTTCAGACACCCTGTATAATATTTCGTCATAATTTATACAAGAAGCAGTATCAGCGTACTTTCTTCTGTTTCACTGCTGCGAAAAAAATTTCTTACAACGAGAGATTTTGGAGATATGTATATAAACACTAATTTGTGACAATCGTTCTGTCGAAAAATTTGAGAATCAGGCAATAACTCAACAATCGCTTGATGTGGTTGCGCATATCATACATCAAATCATTGCAGAATTAAACGAAGAATTCAAATATGTATAAATATACAGGGTGTTACATCTGAAATAACGAAGTTCACATCCGTTTCCGGTAGAACCGGAAGTAGATTCCACTTGAAAATATTTTACAAATTGAGTTCATTAGCTCTCAAACTAAAATACAAAATTTATTATTTGTATCGTAATTCCTTCCTCGAAAACTTCTAATGAAACACTTAAAAAAATCAGAGTATAACTCATTTTCAAAATATGCACGGTGATAATAGTAAATTGTTTTCACCGATATCAGTGGTACTCTCAACTCAAGCCAGGACCCTCAAATGTTAGGAAGATATGCTGGTTCAAGGATGGCGGAAAAATGATGTATTTAGTATCTTGAAAACGAAAATCGATAGAATCATAATATTTTATGGAAATATCTATGATGAAAACACACTCTCTTGACATTTTTTCATATTTTTAGAATGAGTGGAGAGGGTTGAAGTAGACTCTCCCTATCATTTTTGTTAACTAAATTCAAAGAAAAACTTACGCAACAACTTGAATAAAATTCAATTCGGATGGCCTGATTTGGTTAGCAACTTTTTCATCTCTTGCATTTTTGTCGTAAAATTCTCTTTTTGAAATGAAAAAATAAAATGTGAATCAGTTCTAAAATAAATCACCCTTTCCCGACACGTAATTATTCACATTTCATTTTTTTTTTTATTTCAAAACGGTACATTTTACGGAAACAATACAAAAGATAAAAAGTTTTCAGCTAAATCAGGCTATCCGAATTCAATTCTATACAAGTCTTTGCGTAAGTTTTTCTTTAAATTAAATTTTTCCACCATCTTTGGACCGCGATATCTCCCTAACGTTCGACTTTTGACCCAATATTTATACAACAAACTATACCCTTTATTTTGAACAAGGAATCACCCTTGGAAAACTTCCATATCAATTCAGAAGCACCCTGTATATCGAACAACCAGGAACGCCGAAAGTTTTCATCGGAGATTAATTTGAAATCGCGCCATTGAATAAACAGCGTTTCATCTCGGAAAATTCCCCTTAGCTTTCCCTAATCGCCGCGACAATTTCCACTGTTTATGCAACGATTAAGTATTATTTAGAGAAAACGAAATGATCCCTCAAATTAGAGGTAGCAATCTGAACTACCTTTAAAATTTAATCCTTCCGCTTCCTGAATGGGATGAGAGCGTAATCCGGTCTTTGTATGAAAGATCGCTGGAGTGTAGCGATTTGGGATGGAATCGTTAAAAAATAATGAAGATTACGAGGCCGCAGTGGCACTCTTCGACTACCTGGCTTATAAGCGGACCGCAGTCCTGAATATTATATCCGATGTTTACTGGGCCCCTCAACCTGCATGTATTGATTCGACATCGGTTTTGACGTTAACGCTATTTTATTTGGCTTTGTGTTCGGTTACTTTGTTTGGATTTCGGAAAGTAACAAGCATACAGGTGAGAAAGGACGATACAAGTTGGGGCTGAGTGAATTAACACAAAAAAGGTCAAAACGCCGCAAATACACATTTTTATCTCTCCTACAATCGCTAAGATGCTCTCATAAAATCTTTTGTACAAAACTGAAAAATATACAGAATCATTTTTGACCGACAAGATCGGTGTATTTTCCACTGATTATTCCACTCTTTTCATTTTTAGTGAGGAAGTTTCCGTAGCAACGATCGTTTCATCCCGAAAAAATTTTCAAGTCGGCAAAACCAACATGTTGGTTTTTCAGCGACAAAATTTTTGACGTTTCTCGAATTCATAGATAGCTTCGGAAATGAATATCACAGAGAGAACAAACAATGTTTAGTGGTTTAGTTAATCTATGATGAATTCTAATTTGCCAAATAGCGCAATACACGTCAAATGTGAACATATTACCTATATTCTCGTGGAATACTCAAGCCGAATTCCACTCGAGATGAAATTCAAGCAGGTAAAATTTCTCTCTTGTAATATTCAAGTTTGTTGCTTTTCGGAAATTTCGCTCATGACATTTTTTCCAAAATCACTCGCCTGACGGCTCGTGATTTTGATATAAATATCATCCGCGAAATTTCCGAGCAACAAACTTTCATATCGCAATCGAGAAATTTTGCCGGCAGAATTCCATCTCTAGTGGTATTACGTATGATTATTCCACTCTTTCCATTTTTAGTGAGGAAGTTTCCGTAGCAACGATCGTTTCATCCCAAAAAAATTTTCAAGTCGGCAAAACCAACATGTTGGTTTTTCAGCGACAAAATTTTTGACGTTTCTTGAATTCATAGATAGCTTCGGAAATGAATATCATAGAGAGAACAAACAACGTTTAGTGGTTTAGTTAATCTATGATGAATTCTAATTTGCCAAATAGCGCAATACACGTCAATTGTGAACATATTACCCTATTTTCTCGTGGAATACTCAAGCCGAATTCCACTCGAGATGAAATTTAAGCAGGTAAAATTTCTCTCTTGTAATATTCAAGTTTGTTGCTTTTCGGAAATTTCATATCAATCGAGAAATTTTGCCGGCAAAATTCCATCTCTAGTGGTATTACGTATGATAAAATTTGGAAATCCTCGAGAAATCCTCAAAGAGAGACCATTTTTCAGATGTGAAGTTTGTTATAGAGCTTTAGAATAACCTGTATATAAAGGCAGTTCTCTGATCTTAACCGTGACACCCAAAAATAAAAAAGCATCTAATAATGTTCGGCCAGATTCTATTAGATTCATATATTATATTCCATATTTCTCTCACACATTTCATCATCTGATCATCTTCCGAAACATGATATGGGTGTGCGACTGTGCGAATCACACTAACAACGCAGCCTGCAAGAATCAATAGGACCTCGTCAGGTAGCAGATCCTTCGATTTTTATCTGACAAAGACTAACCCTTTCTCACCCCGTCGAAATTTAAATAAATTATATGTCTTGCATCCTAGACAGAAATCACCGTGTGAAAAATCTACATAATCAATATGTATCGAACCGTTTTTTCGTATTGATTGATACGTATATTGAAATGTGCCGAATGTGCATGTAAAAAGGGTTGTATTAAGACGGTAGGGGTGATTCAATAAAGGATACGGGACATCTTCGAGTTCTTTATAAGGAGGGAAGGGATTCCTTTGCATGGAAATAACGTATTATCCTGGGGTGAGAAAATGAGCAAACCAAGATTCGGATTATATGAGATTTAAAGGGTTCAAATTAAGGCTGAATCCCCACGGAGATAAGTCCTCCTTTCAGGCTTTACCTACAAGGTTTCTAAATAGGAATTGGATATAATTAATTGCTATTTTAAAAATAGAATCCTACTCAGAATCTTTTTACTTGCAAGTAACGACATCGTGAATTATACTAGGAATATTAGAATTTGTTGAATCGACGCAATTCACTCGAGTGTCTTGAATAAACTAATTTTTTTCCGTTAATCGTAAAGTGGTGCCGTGACCAGGAGTATTTAAAGGAAGTAAATAAAAGGATCTCTGGATGATTATTTGCATGTCAGATATTTAACATGGTCTGAAAATGTTCCAATATGCTTATATGTTTTGAAAATTCTCTTTTTCCAGTTCTCACAATCAATTTTAGATGAAAACGTTTATGTGAGTATTTTGATTTCAACTAATCTCATAAATTCTCACATGGAAATTCAAAGGAGCAGATAAATAAAATAGGTAATTTGGTAGTCCGTATTCTTCGAATTTTGAGCAGAATGGTCTCGAACTCTAAAAGTTGCAATGAATCTTGAAATGCTCAGAATAGGTTTGGATCTGGATTGACATTATTGTTTTAGAACCTCATAGTCTTTGATAATTGGGTTTCAAATTTAATATTGAAGGTATATTTTCGATGAAGATACCCAAGCAATTATTACTTGATTTCCAAACCTCAAGATAATCCTAACATGCTTTCCGTTTTATGTGGGAAACAGACTGACGAAGAGAAAAACAAAAACCGGGAACCTATTTCCCGGAGAGTCATAAATCATAATCACATCTTATATACCGAAGCAATTTCTTCCACAAGAGTAAACTCACGAAGTTCATAACTGCACTGAGTTAACCTGACATTTCGTGTAGAACCCAAATATGAAATGTGCAATTGCTGCATAACGTTATCGGAAAATTGGAGCGGGAAATTCCCGAGTGGATATCGGAAAAATGTCTGATATTTTCCTTTTCGTCATTTTATTTCGGCTAAAAATGTAATTTGCGGCATGTATGGAGGGATGCATGAAAGACGTTTATTATGTTGCCGATACAGGGACTCGGTATAAATGACAGATCAATTTTATTTTTGCCGGATTTCGACGTCTCTATGTATCATCCGTTGATGTGAATGAAGAGCGAGACATTTCCAAATTGGGCATTCGGTGAAACCGGAGATTCACACTTCTGATGGAATTATCATGTCATGTTTACAGGGAGGCAAACTGAAAACGAACCATCAGGGCCATTTTCAGGAACTGCCTCAATATTGATGATCAAGATTTGTCAGAGAATTTGAATTGTACCTTCTCATTTTCCTTTTTTCCAAATTCGGCTTTGTTAAAAAGTTTTAGACATTTCTCAGAAAAACACATGCTTACCGTGAAATTCTGACACATTTCACCGAGTATATTTTGAAAATGTCAGGTTATTGTCATTCTCCTGTCAGTGGAATGAGCAACGTAGTACTGTCTTCATATAAGTCGTAAAAATTATGTATTTATCAAAATGTTTATTACCTTTGGGAAAATAATGAATTTGAAAAACTATTAGGTGAATTCAATAATTTCAAAGACCTTGCGAATGTTGAAGAAACTTTCTCTGTTAATACTGGAAATATTTCACGTATACAGTGCGCGTCAAAATTATGGAACAAATTCATTTTCTCAGACAAAAAAATATTTGGCAACAAAATCCTGACACAGGTCAATTTTTGTTTCACTTTTGCGAAATTTTTATGCATTTTTCAAGGTTTTTTGTTGCACCCTGTGCCATCCCCATCAACCCTTTAAATTTTTTGAATAGGGAAAGTGGGTCATGTGGTACTTTTTTGGCAAGGTCTTTGCATCTTCTTCACAGACGTGCAGAAATTTTCAAGAATTTTTTTTTTTAATGGTTCAATGAGGTTTTGAGTAGGTACCGATGTGCACTTTGTCATGGCTCTTTCTTTGAATTGAAATATTTTATCGAAAAGTTTCAACTTCAGTAGAAACGTACTAATAACATACCTACTTAAGGGGCAGTATCACCTTTTGAATCGTGGTAAATCTCCATTCAAAAAGTGGGCTCTTTATTTCACGAGTAACTACCCTAATTTACGATGTAGAGACTTGATTTTTATTTAAATTGAAGTTGAAGAACATCCCGAGGGCAAATAGTTTTCTTTTATTCGATTTAATTAGTTTTTCAATTAAAAAAAACAGGTTGAACTTCATCGTTTTGGAAACTACACTTAATGATTTTTTTTTCGACGGTTATTCATCATTTTTTGGAAAAAGTCGCAACTATTTGCCCTCTGCAATTTATATATATATATATATATATATATATATGAACCCCTGTTAAGCTGTGACCTCCGTTAAGTAGACTGGGCGACCTCACCTCCGGGTGAAGGAGTAGTCTCAATGGAATAATTTTTATTGATATATGGAGAGGGGAAGCCAAAGAACAAAATTACCGAGAGAGGGGAAAACATTTTTGCTGAAAAAATTTTGTTTGAACAATCGAGGCGCTGTAGCCTCCACTTATATTTCTTGTAGTGTGAACGTTATAACCTCCGGCGGTGTTGCCAAATTTCGGAGGTGAGTAGGTGAAGTGAATATATAAAATTCAATATTCATATATTGGATGCAGGTGGCTTGGTTTTTCAAGGTCGATTCATGTCTATAAAGGAGTCGGAGATCGGGGAGTAATCTTGTTGTTGTGGATTCGAAACGATATTTATCGTTTCGTCAGAATATCTTCAATTGAAGAATTTTTAGCCGAAATGATCTTGAACGATTAGGTTGGAATCAATGGTGAAGAATATGTGGTCAAATTCGAAACTCCTTGCGACCAGTGAACCTTAAATAATTTAATTTTCAAAGGAAATCACTAAGTCTTGAAATTATTGAAACCTCTAGCCATTTGCCACGATTCATCCTAACAACTTGTAAAATAGTAATCTGATTCCAAAGCTGGGACTGGTATAATAGTAAAGATACAAAAATGAATAAATCGAAGGTTTCTTTTTGGGGAACTATAACCTAAATTCCGAATTTCGTGGAAATCGTATCTTTTGTAACATGAATAAATCAAACTCACGAAATTAATAAAAAGTGGTAATATCAATATACATATTTGGAATTGTGTGAGATCGCTGAAAAAATCCCATCGCAATGCTGCGAAATGGAATTCTTGGAGAAAATAAGTGCAGTTTTTTTCGCGAATCGATAACTAAATAGTAAGAATGAAAATAGCCACAGAAATTGAGGTGAGGGGTTTTTCGTAATTTTCCAATAGTAGCAATTCCAAAAATTATTGAATCAAACAATAACGGAAGGGAATTATATCAAGACGTTCTTCTACTATAATTGGAAAGAAACAAATCTTCAAATAAAATGGGAGAGTGAATAATTAATTGCTATAAGTGCAGCTTTTGAATGGATACAATACTCGGCATAAAAAATCATTATTTATTTGATGCATGGAAATATGTAATTGTTATAAGGGACTTACGGCTTTATCTACTCCCATAGAATAATATATTCATTATTCAACTCATTTTGATCTGTAATAGTCTCCATAAACCAATAGTGTGAGGTAATAATAACTCACGCCTATAACTCACTATAATACAAATAGGAAAAATGTAGCTTACGAAATGAATAGGAAAGTCGAATCGTTTGGGAACTCTATTTCAGACATCAAGGTAACGTTCTCGCATCCATTTCTACATTTTCTTAGGTCTGAATATCCAAAAATTGCATTTGGAAAACGTGAATTTTTGACGTTCTCTACGGTATTCGATATCGATTAGATTTTCGACCACAGAAATCGCTTTTGACAACTGTTGTCAATTTTGAAAATGCTGATTGATTCGAATTTCACTGAAGAAGTCGAAGGTAAAGTATAGTGTTCAATTCGCGGAAATGGTCATAACACACTTGATGAATTACACCCCTCGCCTGACGGCTCGGGCTGCAAAATTGATCTGCGTGTGTTGAGACTTAGGTACATTACCGCTCATGGAACAATATACTATAAAATATCATAACCAAAAAAATGTCATATTTATAAATTCCTTCAACCAATAGCTCAACATAATATTGGGCGGGTAACTGAGGGAATGCGTATTGTATATAAGAATTCAATTTATATCGACATATATTGCTAAGCTTCTCATTTTTTTATTCATTAGGATAAAGAAGGGATATTCCCTACGGAATACTTTCTGTTGTCACAAACTGAATCATCATTTGGACAGGGTTATTGGATGTTGTAAACTATTCTCAAATTTAGTTCTGATATAACTATACCCTAATTTAGTTCTGATGTAACTATATCCTTAAAAAAAAATGTGGGGTGATCTTATTTATTGAACGTAATTTTCGAAGGGATTCTGCCCACTTAAATTTTCGAATACTCTTCCAATCATACTTTTACTGTCATAAATTGTCAAGCAACGATGATTCTTATTCTTGTTTTTCGTATATCGCACATAGATTTCAATTAAGTGACATTCTTTTTCAATACCATTCCCCTTTTGACAGCTTTTGAATTTCATAACTCTTCTAATAATTTCGAACTTTAAGCTCACTGATTCTTCTTTTCAACGGCTTTTTACTTTGTGTATTTTTCCAACAGCAACGGGAATAAATATTAATTTTGTCAATTCGTTTCAGAAGTGGGAGGCCGATATTATAAATGCAAAAAAGTAACTTGGTCAATAAGAACAACTGATAGAACACCCCTCGAAAATTAAAAAAAAATACCATTTAAGAGATGGTTTTAGTCATTCTTTTCGCTTCGGTATAAAATCTATTCTAAATATCCTCATGTCTTCATCCTAGTAAATTTATTACTAAAAAGCATTTACTCTTGAATAAAAGGAATGATCAATTTTATCCTTCGAACGAGAACATACAGAAAATGAAGGAAAACTTGTGTTGAGCCGAAATCGGTTTCCAGATGAAAAACGAAGGAAATAGCAAGCAGTATAACCTACTGCTTGCTCGACGAAAAAAAAAACAAAAAGCTCAACACTCCTTAACAAAATGCGTTAAATAATTCTTTCAAACTCATTTTTATATTATTTTATATATTTATTGTTTACACCTATTTGTTGAGACGTTTGTCTTTATGTGATTATGTTCGAGATTTCAATTTTTTGTTAACCCCAATCATCCAAAGTAGGTCCCATTTAAGACATGGTTTCGACCATTTTCTTCGCTTCAGTATGAAATTTTATCTAATTATACTCATTCCTTCATCCCAATAAATTCATAACCTAATGTAGGCCACTGACGAGGACTCTCTACGGGACTTTCGGGCATCCAGCATCGCACGAATGCTCGAAAAGAGTCCCTTGTATGGTCTATCGAGACTACCCTTCGACGTTCGAGGTAAGAACTTGGAAGCCCATGTATTACATATCCAGAACCTCGAAAATTTCTAGCGATTATCGAAATAATTTCAAGATATTAAGGTCGGAATCACGGACGAAATCACTGTCAATTTTTTTACGGCTTCAGTCATTTTTTTTATAATTACATTCTCGGACTGAAAAATGCGAATCAACCTACTAGGTGGATAGACGAGCACTCAAAAGCTACATACACCAAAAGCTATTTGATTTGTATTTTAAATTTTGAATTCAGTTGCTTGCAGGTTTAGGCTCGTTTACTTGTTTGCGCTGTTTGGCTGCATACTTTTTTTTGTAAGATGAAGCTCTTGATGAGAACATTGATTTTAAATTTTTGGGGCCGACCATTCGTAGACATTCAACTTTCGAGAGAAAGGAACAAACACTAGAAATTTTCTGGCTCACTGTGGAGTCTTGATGGTGAGACTCTCTCTCTCTCGAACTAAATCTGCTCGACTGTTTTGGAGTTACATCCATTATCATTCACTTAATAACTCTAAAATACGATCGAATTTAAATTCACCAAAAAGTATATTCCGAAAAGGAAATGATGCGAAATTCTGTGTGGATCGTATTATAAGAAAGTTTCATTTTCACATCTAACCTATTCGTCAAGTTCGGCTGAAATTCTGCATGAACTTTTGAGTCGACATATTTCATCCAAAATACCATATTTCAGTTGGATCGAATCTGAAATCTTGAATATATGGTGACAATAACATTTCGGATCTGCTGAATCATCGGGTGGAATTTGAGGAAGCATAATTTTGATGCTCGCAAATAAAGCCGCTTCGTGAATATCGAATCTTCAAGTACTTTCTTTCGGAAATTATTGTGCTCTCGAGAGGTAAACTTTCATATATCTTGAAAAATATGTTACTAAAAAAACCTAATGCTTATGTTATGATCAACATACGAATATTATTGAAAGTCTCCAACTTTTTTCAAGGAACCTGTTTATGAAGGGTGATTCCACCTTCCACCTTTCTCCTGAATCTGTTTCTGTGGAGAAATGTTCGCAGTTTATCTTAAAAGGAAACTTTTAAAATGCAATCAGTCACAAAGTTTTTTCCTTATTTTTCAAAATTCGACGAAACGGAGAAATTATGTAGGTACTATTCACCTTTGACGACGAAGCTCCAGTTCGTATATCGTCTAAATATTGGTGCAATGTATAAGGATAAGAATTTATAATTATTTTTTGGGATGATTTCATTAGGCCCTAAGAACTGAAAAACTCAATTCGTGTAGGTGAAAAAAAAATAAACGTCATTAGAAAACCGGCTCGTAATTCAGTTTCGGGGAAAATATAATGTATTCAGTTGTACTAGTGTGTTTCAATGAAATCTGGTATATGCAATTTTTTTATTCTTAGACAAACTCTAATAATCTTGCAAAATAAAAGAAGAAAGAACCTAATGAAGCTTTTAACAACGAGAATAACAAATGTTCCGTTTAAACATTTTTAGTTATCTCATAGTCGGGTCAGAAATATCGACCTCCGAACTTTTCACAAACGATTCATTTTACATCTACCAGACGATTTTATGGTTCGAAAGAATGCCAGATGTTGTTTTGATACACTTTTTTATGCATGCCTCAGTGCACCTGCTCCTTACGAGTTTGGTTTACAGTGTTGCCATTTACGGAGGTGACAACGAACTGAATGTCTCTTCCACTTATTTCTCCATATATAGGACGGCGCACTAGCGCTGGTGGTATATAGCTGAACTAAAAGATTGTACAGTACAGAAATATGGTGCGTTCTGACCTCAAAACGATTTTTTGATATGTTGATCCCTGAAGTCTCCTGAGTCTAACAAGCTAAGAAACAAGGCAAAACGTTGTGACCTCCGATTTCGGAGGTGAGAGCGTTATATATGAGGTTACAACGCTTGTTGAGTTTATATTTTGGAGGTGACAATGACCATTAATAACTATATATATATATATATATATATATATATATATATATATATATATATATATATATATATATATATATATATATATATATATATATATATATATGACTAACGTTGAGTTCCGGGACATTTTGTACATATGCGAACATTTTGTACATATGATTGTAAATAGGTCAATTTCGCCATATATAAGTTTGAGAATCATTTGGTAAATTCAAATCTGATATACTCATTGTTGTTTAATTTATATATCATTTTTTGCATTTAATGTCTAGTTCCAAGACCTATCCCAAAAATGTTGTTTAATGTTGGAACGTTTTCAGAAAGTCCTTCTTTTTCGATGTCATGTTTCTTTCATGACCCGATCACTTCCCCACAACTTGTTTATTTCATAGATTTCAACATTTTAAAAACATTTTAATTAATAAGACAAGGTGCTGCTCATTGAATCTCCTGGAGTGACATTATTACCGATCATTTTAGGATGCAAAAAATTCATAGTTTCTCACGATAACTAAAAGTAGAGTACCTATTAAAGACATTCTTATCGCAACAGATCATCTTCATTTTCATTTGGAATCAATTCTGATTGAAATAAGTATCTAGCTTCTATATAGTCACCTTGCACGAGATATCGAATGGAAAATGAAATTTATCATTCAATTATAACGTTTACTTTTGACAAATCAGTTTATGAAAAAAATTATAAGCATTGATTTAAAAATGAATCGATTTCATAATTGAAAATAAATTCATTTACATAATATAGTTGGGGAAATTCAAGAAAATGGAAGGGTTTGATTAATGAGATAGGGTGGCGAGTTATAGTAAAGTCTTTATGTAATCAATTATATATTGTGAAAATATCGCCACGCCATCTTAAAACTTCCTCAATATTGGTTTCAAATGGAAGTTTTACTGGTAGCATAAAGCATATTATCAAGATTCAATTTTCGAAAGAGGGTCGTTAAATATTACAAACTCTCATTTCGGCATTGCAAACTTTTCGACAGATATATATTTGAATATGTAGGTGAATGTAGATGTTTGCATTAATTCTGGTAATCTTTCATTCGTGTAACATTATAATTTTGTCTATATGATCTTTTCACTTGAGACTTTCATCATTATTCACAACAATATCAGAAGAACTGTTATAAATATTTCATAACCTTTAAATTTCGATCCCTTCTCATTATTAAAACGTCGCAAAAAACTACAGACGGAATATACTGCAATTCAATATTCACTCCCAGGACTGCAGTTTCCAGCTGAATGCTTTACTATTAGATTTTTTTTTTTCAATTCATGTATACCAGTACGTTCTATTTGGGAAAATTCGGATTTTCTCTAAATTGCGTATAAGCAATGATTTTCGCATAGCTCATTTTTAAATTAAATGATCCGAATATTTTTCCAGGAAATTTGACTAATCTCAAAGTCTGCAAGGACTTTAATATCATCAGTAAGAAAAGAATGAACTATTGCTAGCATGAAAAAATATTTATAGGAATAAAAATGATCGATGATGACATAAACCCTACCCTTATACCTCTTGAGGTCAGATATAGAACAAAGTCAGATATAGAACAAAGTCAGATATAGAACAAACTCTGAAGAATATGTCTTTCGATTGTATTGAAATTTCGATTGCCTCAGTATTAGGTATTATATATCGAAGAAAAAACATTTATTTATGAACAATAGTTCAATTATGTCATAAACTCCAGCAATATTCCTCTTCAGCAGAAACATGGGACAAATTCTAATAAATATGTAGCTATTTTTATACAAGTTGTTATTTTTATATCCATTTGTTTTTGGATGACCTCCGTATTATTTTCCTTGGACTGAAAATATGCGATAATTGTGAGTACCTATATTATGTACAGACATATAACGGTGGGTTTCACAAAGGTCTGTCAAATCTGAAATCAGTTGATCTCGAATCAAAATTTGAACTTCGAATCAACGCTGCTCCGGTTTCACAAACAAAATTCGTGCCATCAAAAACAACGATCAACTGATTGAGGTTTGAATTCGACAACGCCGCTTATTTCGAGATTCCTCGAGCGTAACTGAGCTCATAGCCTCATATGCGTCATCGTAAGACTGACTGCTGTGACAAGTGACAAATTCGGCGGGCATTAAATTCTCATCTTGCTGATTTCAAAAATGTATCATATGTCACTAGTCACATGAATATTGTATGAGAAAAAAATTCAATACATTTTCCTGCTTCTCGATTCACTTTTGAATTATAAGTAGGCTGGAGTCAACAAAGCCAGTGAATATGCGTTATTTTTTGAGAATTCGAGCCTCTGTTTGAAACCACGGATTGCTGAATAGATATTTCTATAGTCTTATTTGTTCTTAAGATTAGAAAAAGACACTGTCGCTACAGTAACGCTAGCAGGATAAAGCATGAATTTTTTTTATGTAATATTCATGCGACATATTGTACACGTTTTAAATCACTTTCCAAAATTAATAATAGAAAATGGATTTATGGCTGAATTCTAGAAAAATGGCAATCCTCGGGCGGGACTCGAAGCCACGACCTCCGTTTCACTAATCCAGTGCTCTAACTACTAAGCCACCAGATGTCACAGTATGACAATGCATCGAGGAAGTATCTGCCTCAGAATTCGATGTCAGCATTAATTATTTCGGAAGTTATGGGTGGTGGAAACACCTTCATTATGAGTACAAATTCCTGAAATTCGTCCACCTCATACCTCATCCAAAAATGGAATACATGTGTCGATGTGTCTGAATCGAGAAACAACAAAGAAGGAAGATATTTATGTTACGTAGTGATTTAACATTTGACGGGAAACTGGAGTCCCCAAAAACTACATTAAATAGATGTACATATTTTTATTTTGATCGTATTTTTTACGCGAAAAAGATTTTTCTCGACATAATTGAGCATTCAGACTTATTAGAAAATTTTTTTACGATATGGATGACATATGTGTATTAAAGTTTTTTATATATATGAGCCCAATGTGACAGTAGGGTTTTTGACATTATTTATCAGTTATTCATTAATTTTCACTAATTATATCGAATTTCAGGCAGAAAGTCGAGATCAAATCATGTTATACGAAAAATTCCGCGAGTTGGAACTTTGGCTAGGTATGCGTACCTCATCGCGCTTATACCAGAAACTGAAGTCCCGAAAAACATCATTAAATATGTATCTGTAGGTACATAATACCATTGGCGGATACAGGGAGGGGGCCGTGGGGGCCTTGACCAGCCCCCCCCCCCCCCGACAATCTTTATGTTACGTAGTGATTGAACATTTGGCGGGAAACAGGAGTCCCCAAAAACAACATTAAATAGATGTACATATTTTCATTTTGATCGTATTATTACGAGAAAAAGATTTTTTCGACACTAAGCATTCAGATGTATTAGAATATTTTCCTTATGATACGAAAGACATGTTTATCAAAGCATAGTCCCATTGGTATATATGTTCATACTTCCATTTTTCTACTTAGTTCACAATAATTCGTAATATATCACTTATATGATTCATATCACCTATATTCAATACAAGCAGGCCTGTCCCAGCTTCGCCCGAGTAGAAATTTGTTTCACGCGGCGGTTTCATCTTCAACACTTCAACCTGCCATATTTTTTGATGTACTCGTTGTAATTGTATGATGTGAAGGACAATTTCGTTCCAAATTAAATACTGGGTATAATTGGTATAAATAACGTATTATGATGGATGAGGATCAATACCTAATTCATAAAAACACACTCCGAAATAGTGCATAATTTTGGAAAACATCTGATTACCATAAACAGGTAATAGCAAGTCAATCTTGAGAGATAGATATATACTATCGCGGACTTTTTTGTAGAACTATTTAAGAGGTACATTTCCGTCATACATTGTATCCACGTAAGTCTCACGGTTTTTGCAGCGCACGTGAAAATAGCTGATTTTGGCTGATTTTTTTGTAATTATTGAAGTTATAGTGGGTATCCTTAATTTTTTCCGGTGGAAAGTATAGCCTATGTCACTCAGGGATAATGTGGCTTCCTAAGGGTGAAAGAATTTTTGAATCGGTCCAGTAGTTTTTGAGCCTATCCGTATCAAACAAACAAAAATACAAATCTTTCCTCTTTATAATATTAGTATAGATAAGATATTGACAGATCCCTAAAAATGATTCACATATTTCTATATTGTTCAGATGTATATTGGTTTCATTATAAGCTTTCATTTAGTTTCACCTGTCCCGGTGTCTGTGTGTCTGTCTGTAATCAAATCTTGCAAGTTAAATTTGACACACTTCTAATAGTCCGATTGATTTGAAATTTTGCAGGTGTACCTAATTCTGGTGACAATGCATCATGAAATATTTTTTATAGAAAAAAACAAAATGGCGGCTCCAAAATGGCGGATGAGTTTTGTAATTAGGATCCGATTCCATTCAAAATTAGTATCTGGGGGTATTTGGGTTCGAAAATTATGATACTCTTGTCAAAACTGGGAAATTCAAGATGGCGGCCACAATATGGCGGACGAGCTTTGTAATTATGATCATATTCTATTCAAAATTGATGTATGAGGGTTTTCTGGGTCGGAAATTACGATTTTCCAAAATCGAGGAATTCAAGATGGCGGCTTCAAAATGGCGGATGAGTGTTTTTATAAAAGCTTATCTTCAAAAATGTTTTTTGAGAATTAGGCTTGTTTTCATTTTGAATTAGGCAGAAAACCCTTATTCAAATGAAATTGTGATATCATCATATCATATTGTAACGGACGAAGTCCGCCTGAATACGTCTCTGGACTCTCTGATTCCGCGTACAGGAATTATTCGAGAAGCCTCCAGAACATATCCGATCGTTCTAGAAACAGAGACGTATTGGGTATATAAAGACGCGCACAATGCGGACAGTCAGTTACTATCTGAATAGAGCCGAATCGAATTGTGAATCGCGAATTCCAAGTAGTGAATATAAATCAGCATTATTAGCAAGTGTGTAAATAAATCAGTATTAGTTATTGTACATAAATTAGTGTGATAAGTTAGTGGTATTGGAAATAAATTAGACGTTTTAAATTCAGCAGACAATTTGTTTGAACCCCGAGAACGTTACATTGGTGTCAGGTGTGGGGTCAATTGAACTGCTGTGCTAAGTGAATTGTGGACTTCATTGTGGAACTTTTGAATGCCGACAACAAGATCGCAAAAGGAGAAAATGGACCAGGCGAGTATGGAATGCTTCAAGCAAGCCTTTGAACAAATGAGCTTGAAAATGGAAGAGAATTCTCGAGAAATGAGCTTGAAAATGGAAGAGAATTCTCGAGAAATGAGCTTAAAAATGGAAGAGAATTCTCGAGAAATGAGCTCGAAATTGGAAAAAAAAATGGATGAGAATTCTCGAGAAATGAGTTCAAAAATGGAAGAAAAAATGGATAAAATGGAAAATAAAGTGGAGGAAAAAATGAACAATTGTAATGAATTGGTGAGTCAAATCGCAAGTACATTGGATGAGAAAATGGAAACCATCAAGGAGGTAATAATAGATGAAGTCAATGAAAAATTTGATAAGGTTGACGAAAAATTTGAAGAAGTCAATGAAAAATTTGATAAAGTTGACGAAAAATTCGAAGACATATCAGAAATAATTGAACAGCATGCCAAGTTGATAGAGTCCCTGAAGAGAACATCACATGGAAAAGAAACCTTAGCTTCATCACCCAATAATTTCGTGAAATCAGAAAACAACACAGAAAGTAGTAAAATGAAGATTAAACCTCCAACTTTTGATGGCAAAACACCTTGGTGCACGTACCAGAAGCAATTTGAAGCAGCAGCGAATGCCAATGGATGGGGAGCGGAAGAGAAAGCGACAGCTTTGATTGTTGCACTAAGGGGAGATGCATTGAATATACTCCAGACTGTTCCTGCAAGCCTACAAGGTAATTATGAGGCTTTGACAACTAAACTCCAAATGAGATATGGTGATGCACACCTCCATCAAGTGTATCACGCACAGATCAAGAGTCGCCAGCAGAATAGTGCAGAAACGTTGCAGGAATTTGAAGCAGATATAGCAAGGTTGGTAAGACTGGCATATCCTACAGCACCGGAGAGCTTCCTGGAACTGCTCGCTATCCAGACCTTTGTCGATGGTTTGAGAGATTTGGAAACCCAGCAGACACTACGATTGGCCCGACCCAAGACTCTGGATGACGCCCTGACCGTTGCATTAGAGTTTGAAGCTGCCAAACAAGCTTCGCACATGATACACAGCAAGATGAGCCGCACTGTGGATGATTCCTCGGTCAGCGATGAAATTATAGAAGAGGTTCTATGCCGAGTTCGTCAAGAGCGACGGAATAGAGGACTTAGATGCTGGAATTGTGGCGGAGAAGGACATATTCGGCGCTACTGCAAAGAGCCAGCTAAATGTCAGAAACGGGAATATAATTCTACTGTCAAACATCGTGCAGGAAAGATTCATGGCAACGCTAACGCATTATCTAGGAGACCATGTCCGTCAGATTGCAAGCACTGTAATAAGGTAGAAGAGAAAGAATTCTGCTTGAGGACGACCATCGTGGATACGGACTGGATGCCAGAATCCCTGAAGCGAGATCTAGAAAGTGACCCAGAATTGAAGATGCTGTTGTATTGGAAGATAAGCGGACAGAGACCAAGATGGGAGGAAGTGAGTCATCTGAATCCTAGGGTCAAGTCCTACTGGGCACAGTGGGATTCTATCATTTTGGAGGATGGACTGCTGAAAAGGTCCATCGAAAATGACGAAGGTACCGCAGCAAGGAAACAGCTGATAATTCCCAGGAGTCGAGTGAGAGAGGTTTTAGAGAAGTTACATGACGGAACTTCTGGTGGTCATTTCGGTATCAAAAAAACGCTAGAAAAGGTTAGAGAGCGTTTTTACTGGGTCAACTGCAAAGAAGATGTTAAAGACTGGTGCCGGAAATGCAGATTATGTGCCTCATCGAATGGCCCGAGGGGAAGTCGTAGAGCTCCAATGAAGCAGTATAACGTGGGGAGTCCTATGGAACGAGTTGCCATCGATATTGCAGGTCCATTCCCCGAAACCGAAGATGGGAATAGGTACATACTGGTTGCGATGGATTATTTCACCAAATGGGTTGAAGCTTATGCTATTCCAAATCAAGAGGCCTCGACAGTGGCGGATGTTCTGATTAAGGAGATGTTTAGCCGATTTGGTGTGCCTCTCGAACTTCATTCGGATCAAGGACGAAACTTCGAGTCTAGCCTGTTCCAGAATGTATGCCAATTACTCGGAATCAAAAAGACAAGGACAACTGCGCTCCACCCACAGTCAGATGGCATGGTCGAAAGAATGAATAGAACTGTGGGAAAATATCTGGCTAAAGTGGTCTCTGATCACCAAAGAGACTGGGACAGGTATCTCCATCTGTTCACTATGGCCTACAGGTCGTCAGTGCAAGAATCGACTGGAGAGACACCAGCCTGTATTATGTTCGGCCGAGAAATAAGGTTGCCTTGTGACCTGGAGTTTGGATGCAAACCTGGAGCGGAGATAGCTGGTGAGGACTACGCGAGCCTCTTGAAGGGTAGGCTACATTACATCCATGAGAAGGTCAGACAGAACCTCCAAATAGCGAGTGACCGAATGAAGACTCGGTATGACAGCAAAGCTGCAGAAGGTGGTTTCAATATGGGAGACCTAGTCTGGCTGTACAATCCCCAGAGGAAGAGAGGTTTATCACCTAAGCTGCAGAAAGATTGGGAAGGGCCATACAGAGTAGTAAAACGAATCAACGATGTAGTGTACCGTATCCAGAAACTACCCAGAGGCAAGAAACGTGTGGTCCATATAAATCGTCTAGGCAAATATGAGGCAGACTACGAAGAACATGACGAAACCCATCTGAGAAGAACGACTTTTCGGAAAGCGGAGCGTGAGGAGATGAGTTTTGACCTATTCATGGCAAACTACGGTGGAACCGGAAAGGCAAGATTCGGGGTAACCATCGAGAAACAGCAAGATCTCTTCTCTGTATCTGAAGACTATTCACTAGCCCATTGTGTCTCGGAAGACCTGCGTATGTCGAGAGGAATAGCATTCGTCTTCCGGAAGAAATTTGGCCGTGTACCAGAGCTCCTGAAACAACATCCTCGTACTGGGAAAACGCTGAGGTTGGCTGATGGCCAGCGTTACCTCTTCTACCTGGTAACCAAGAGATTCTCCGACAACAAACCCAGCTACAAAAGTATGTGGGACACCCTGTTGCAGCTGAGAGACGAGCTCACCAAGTTGAAGTTGAAAAAGCTAGCTGTGCCAAAGTTGGGTTGTGGTCTAGATCAGCTCAACTGGAGAATCGTTCGAAGTATGCTTGAGGTCATTTTCCATAGGACGGGAATGAAGATACTGGTATGCAGTTTCAACCCGAGCGGATATACGCCGAAGAAGAAGACAGTGGAGTGCTATTTCGGACGACAGGGGTGCTGCAGAAAAGGAGACGCCTGTAGATTCAGCCACACCATCCAGGGTGTTCGGGGACCGAACGTCTTAAGGAGGGGGCAGTGTAACGGACGAAGTCCGCCTGAATACGTCTCTGGACTCTCTGATTCCGCGTACAGGAATTATTCGAGAAGCCTCCAGAACATATCCGATCGTTCTAGAAACAGAGACGTATTGGGTATATAAAGACGCGCACAATGCGGACAGTCAGTTACTATCTGAATAGAGCCGAATCGAATTGTGAATCGCGAATTCCAAGTAGTGAATATAAATCAGCATTATTAGCAAGTGTGTAAATAAATCAGTATTAGTTATTGTACATAAATTAGTGTGATAAGTTAGTGGTATTGGAAATAAATTAGACGTTTTAAATTCAGCAGACAATTTGTTTGAACCCCGAGAACGTTACAATATGCTTCTGCAAATGAAGCATATGTAATTGAAAAAAAGGATGGAGGTAGCTCTTCATTATGAGTATAAATTCTTGAAATTCGTCTACCCCATCCAAAAATGGAAAACATGTGTCTGAATCGAGAAACGACAATCTTTATGTTACGTATTAATTGAACATTTAGCGGGAAACAGGAGTCCCCAAAAACAACATTAAATAGATGTACATATTTTCATTTTGATCGTATTATTACGAGATAAAGATTTTTTCGACACTAAGCATTCAGATGTATTAGAATATTTTCCTTATGATACGAAAGACATATTTATCAAAGCTTGTTCTATACTTGAGCTACGCTTTTTATAAATGTTTTTTATGCAATCAGTTGTTTATTTATTTTCCAATAATTATATCGAAGTCCAGACATGAAGTCGAGATCAGAAGATAATTTTATGGGAAAAATTACACGAGTTCGAAAGTGGCGTACGCGTACCTCATCGCTTATACAGAGTCTTTATAAATGACCGTAACATCGTAGGCTCGAGCCCGTTGCTGAATGAGGGAGATTAAATCCTATGGATTTATAGAGATGAAAGATCATAGCTGCAACCCAAAAAATATTCCAACACCAACCTTGATGTTACGATCATTTATAAAAAATCTGTACAAGAAAAAAAACATCATTAACGGTGCATAATATCTTCAACGAAGGGTGCTACAGAAACTATTACCTATTGATTTTCACTAAAACATTGAATACAGTTCCTACTGCATACAATTATGACTGGATTTTTATCAGATAGTCTATCAAAATGTATTTCAGCCATGTGATCCAGAAATAAATTGACATCACGTTACCTGTATTGTGACCTTCACAAGGTTGTTCTTCATTCAAAACAATGACTGATGAATCATTATCATTCAAATATAAACAAACTGTATTTTATGATTAGCATTTCTCTATTCAATATGTGTGGAATTAAAATAATCCTCAATAAAAAAATTAAGCCTCATAATATTAATTTACTTGAAGAAAATTTAGAACGAATTGGTGAATATTCAATACTGTAGTAAAACATGTCTTTATTATCCAATTTACATTCTTTATATTGCAATTTAATTATAAACAATGATATACTTGAAATCCAACAAAAATTGAGCTTCATGCTTCATGAATTAACCAAGAAAATCATTGCCACTGCCTTGAACCATACCATCCAGTATCATTGGCCCCTTACGATTATTTCTTGCAAATCAATAATAATGGATTGAATTATGTACCTATATTGAATACTTGTCCATGTATTATGACAATATAGTACACCTTTTGATAAAATCATGACAGTTCCATCAAAATAGTTGGTTTTTTCAATTCGAATCTCAAAATCTGAAAACTATAAAATTTATTAAGAACTGAGAATTAAATCTTCCATGCAACTACCTTCATTTCATTTAGCACATTTCTTAGTGAGTAATTCCTACTCCTACATTGTGCTGTAAATGTAAACAAACCATAATACAGGAAATATGTTTGTTTATCATAATAGATATTACTTCTTCTACTGTGACGAGGTGCATAATTCAGTATGTTGTTAATGCAGTTCCAGGATTCCTTATAATTCTACATATTTTCGTAATGCTCTTCCTCACATTTCATTCTGTTTCTGAAATAGAAAAATAATACAATAAGAATAATGTAGGTTATGGACATATCACAAGAATACGCTTTGAACTTACGATTTTGTCAGGGAAAAGTCTTGTGCTTCCCTTAACTGCATTTTTCGTCCATAATTTTCTCTACTTGAAGAATTTCACCTTCATACAACAACAATATTCATTTAATTTTAATGCCCGCCGTATTCGTCACTTGTCAGCAGTGCAGTCAGCTTACGCATGTGAGGCTATGAGCTCAGTTACGCTCGAGAAATGAGAAATCTCGAAATACGCGGCGTTGTCGAATTCATACCTCAATCAGTTCATCGTTGTTTTTGACGGCACGAATATTGTTTGTGACACCGGATCAGTGTTGATTCGATGTTCAAATTTTGATTCGAGATCAACTGATTTCAGATTTGACAGACCTTTGTGAAACCCACCATTATATGTCTGTACATAATATAGGTACTCACAATTATCGCATATTTTCAGTCCAAGGAAAATAATACGGAGGTCATCCAAAAACAAATGGACATAAAAATAGCTACATCCTACATATTTATAGAATTTGTCCTATGTTTCTGCTGAGGTGGAATATTGCTGGAGCTTATGACATAATTGAACTATTGGGTTCATAAATTAATGTTTTTTCTTTAAACTATAATACCTAATACTGAGACAATCGAAATATCAATACAACCGAAAGACGTATTTTTCAGATTTTGCTTTATATCTGACTTTGTTCTGTATCTGACCTGAAGGGTAGGGTTTTTGTCATCATTGATCATTTTTATTCCTATAAATATTGTTTATTTCCAAACGTACGATAACAACGTCAGTTCTCGACTGACAGAATCATCGAAAAGTTCTATTTCTTATGTTTACTTATATTTACTTTTCCCTCCGGCAGGTAAAGTGTTGCTACGAAAAAAGATTATACTTGGTTACCATGAACATAGATGCATAGAATGCAAAAACTTCCAATTCAAACGTCATCTTTATTTGATAAAGTTACATTAAATGTACAATTTTCATGAATTTGAAAACGTTTGGAAATAAAATAGCATATTTCATTCGGAGAAGAAGTGACTTTTCGTGGCTCGCTTTCAATTATCCGCCTCACTCCGTTCGGCGGATAAACTCAAGCTCGCCACGAAAAGTGACACTTCTCCTCCTAATGAAATAATATACTATTTTATGCTAGCAATAGTTCATTCTTTTCTTACTGATGATATTAAAGTCCTTGCAGAGATTGAGATTAGTCAAATTTCCTAGAAAAATATTCGGATCATTTAATTTAAACATGAGCTATGCGAAACTCATTGTTTATACGCAATTTAGCAAAAATCCAAATTTTCCCAAATAGAACTGGTATACATGAATTGAAAAAAAAAATCTAATAGTAAAGCATTCAGCTGGAAACTGCAGTCCAGGGAGTGAATATTGAATTGCAGTATATTCCGTCTGTAGTTTTTTGCGACGTTTTAATAATGAGAAGGGATGGAAATTTAAAGGTTATGAAATATTTATAACAGTTCTTCTGATATTATTGTGAATAATGATAAAAGTCTCAAGTGAAAAGATCATTAGTTAGTACCTATTTGTAACATGAAAATTTTCGTTTGTAACCTAACCTAAATGACACCCTTTACATGCGAAGTTAGATGCCACAATTTCGAAAATGAAAAAAAAAATTTGGAATCATTAGTAACTTATTAGTAAGTATTTTAAACCTAAAAACTTTCGTTTGTACCTCAAGGATACTGATGAAAAAACACCATCATCCTCTGAACAATATAAAGATCTATAAAACAAAATGAATAAACAGTTTTTTCGTAGCGTAGGTATTCATTATTTCTGATATGCAGGACATTCGAATGAGAATAAATGAGATACAGGAAAAAGTAATTCGGATCATTTCAACGAGGAAAACAATTGGTATATTGTGAAAACTACAATTCCGAAACCGTCCTAGAACTATGAAGTAGGTATATATCAGGATTATCAGGGTCCTGGAAGTCAACGTTAGTCATATATCACTTCCAAGACTGTCTTGGAACTAACATTTGGGTCCTGGAAGTCAACGTTAGACATATATCATTTCCAAGACCGTCCCGGAACTATAAAAATGTCCTGGAACTCGCGGTTAGCTGGTCTCAAATGTCTCGGAACTCTACGTTAGTCATATATATATTTGTCTGGCAGACGTATCCAGTCCCGGTACGTTCTTAAGGCGACCTGAGACCCACATGATCCGTATGTTTTTTACGAGTATATATGCAAAAAATGGGCTCTTTTAAAATATAACTCCCTAGGCACATTGAGAGGGGAAAAATTTTGTTTCATTCAAAAAAGTTGTATATCTGATAGTCCTGTTCAGACCCGATACATTGCGCCAACTTTTCAATCCCACATATACTGCACCGGCAAATACGATCAACGTTTTCGATCCCAGCACTGTTGCCAGATTGTCGGGATCAGTCGCTACGATTTCAATGTATAAAAGGGATTGAAAGAGTAGATGTTATGGCAAGAATTTGTATATGTGTTAGTGAGTCGACGGGAAGACTAAATATCTTCACGAAGTGAACAATTTTGCTGTCTGTGAAGATGAAATTCATCATTCTCATTTGTTGAATCAATTTTTTATAGTCGCTGACTTGGATTTTCCGAAATATTAGTTTTAGGATTACGTCACATTATTTTTCGAGTTACTCTCAACAAGCCCTTCCATTTGATGCCCATATTGTAGAAGTGAATAACTATAACTATTTCGAAATCTTGGATGGTCCGCCATATTGGATTAAGAATAACATCGCATTATGTTTCAAGTTACTTTCATCAAGCCCTTTGACTTGATATTATATATTATAGGGCACAGGCATTTTGAATGAGCAAGAATCCATTTTGCCTCATTAGATTATTATGCTGTTTGAAATGATTACGAATAGATCGTATGATTCGTACGAATGAAATTTTTATGCTTATCATTATCCGTGATTTTGTTTCGTTTGTATGCAATGTGCTGAGGACGAGATCTTTCATTCTTAGCGAGTAGATGTATTTAATTTTCAGATTTTTACCTCTGGATCGATTCAGTATTATTTTTGTTTAGGATATTATTTTTCGGTACTTGTGTTTATTACCCTTCTGTAGGTTAGGTGTACTGAAGCCTTGTAGTTTAGTGATTAGTTACTCTTTGTTAATTTTTCTGAATACTATGTTCATGGAATATTATTCCGAGGGATCAATAAAGTATATTATTATTATTATCTACAAACTACTTTTTTTGATACTGTGGGAATAATTATCTCATTTTTCGACATTTCCACTCATTGAAATTTTAAGAATCTGACCTAACAAAAACTATTGTTTTCAAATTCTCTTAGAAAAACCGCATATAAAAGAAAATTAAACCGAAAACAAAAAATCTGACACATTTCATTGCTGTTTTCATGAATGAAATATTTGATTTTTCTTTTTTCCCTTTTAATATTTCTTCGCGGTTTGGCTGGAAGTTTGAATTATTTGAACGCATATATTATCACGTGATGTGAAAAAGGCTGAATGCTGGTGTAGCTTGACACTGCAAAAAAAATTAGAATCAACTCTGGATGCCGTCATATACCTTCTGTATAAAAAGTACCCGGAATTGTAAAAAAAAACACATAAATTTAAATTTAATCATCAATATTTATTTTGTCTCCTTCAAAATAGTCCCCATTGCTTACACTACAACTATGATATCGGCGAACCCACTTTTCCACGCACCGCTCATACGCCGCCAAAGGTATGGCCTTCAGTTCTCGTTGCGAATTTGTTTTGATGGCTTCAATGGACTCAAAACGCGTTCCACGTAGGGGCAATTTGAGTCTTGGGAAAAAAGTCGCACGGAGCTAAGTCAGGTGAATACGGCGGTTGTTCGATGGTATTTATTGAGTTTTTGGTCTTGTATTCCTCAATAATTATGGCTCGGTGCGACGGCGCGTTATCATCATGCAAAATCCACGAATTGTCTTTCCATAAATCTGGCCGTTTACGACGAACATTCTCACGCAAACGCCTCAATACACCCAAGTAATACTCCTTATTCACTGTCTGTCCTTCAGGAAGAAATTCTGAGTGCACAACACCACGATAATCGAAGAAAACAGTGAGCAAAACTTTAATTTTCGATCGACTTTGACGTGGTTTTTTCGGACCGTCTTTGAATGATTTGTACCAATCGTATGCTTGTGTTTTTGACATACAATTATCACCAAAGGCTTTTTTTAACATTTTCAATGAATCGGCACAAGAAAATTCGTTTTCAAGACAAAATTTGAGGCAAACTCTTTGATCAACTATTTTTTCCATTGTAAAATTCGCAGAGCACTTTTGAGGTCGACTGATACTGACAGCTGTTGTAAACACACTAGTTGACAGATCGCGCTCAAATTTGGCTTGGTAATAAAGGAAGGTCCTACCAACTTTAAGAAAAAAAAAATTACCGATTCCCTTTTGGCGGTTCATTTAAATAACATTTTCCGGGTACTTTTTATACAGAGAGTATAACGAATTACATAAAGGGTGTCAGGATTAAACATTCTTCATATATTTCAGGAGGTGATTCTAAATATCGAAACTAGAAGATATTTCCATATTTACTCAGGTTCTTAATGCATTCCACGGGTGACCTCTAAAGTACCGTTAGTTGGTTAGTTCTGCACCAAAATTTATCGAATTTAAATGAAATTGATAGCATGGAGTTTTCTGGATGAACTTGATCGTTTGATTGTAAAAGAACTGATTGATTCTCATCAGTAGCAGAGATAATAGGGGGTGTCCCAAAAAATCATTTTCAATTTTTGAGTTGATGATCTAATTGAAGTTTCAGTCGGAGAAATGGGCTCCTAAATTAGTTTCAAATTGAATGCGTTACGTAACCCCTATCTCGGAATAAAAGTATTTTAGTGTGATGAAATGCATTCTAAGTCATTTTATTTCTATAGGATGGGGCTCCGTAGCGCCGTACCTCTTTTGCTTCGAAATGGTTGAGGAGACCATGTCTTCGACTAACATAATCGGTTATCAGACATGGGTGGATACAGCTCTTCTTCATGGGGGGGTAATATGATTGAAAACCATTAAATCAGGTAGTTCAGGTACACAACATCCTCAAATAAACTTTGAAACGTGATTTCTTCTTAGGTCTTCGATACTCATTACCCCCCCCCCCGTAAATCCGCCCAATAATCAGACGATACAGTTTATCCAGAAACCCCCATGTACTGAATTTCATTTAAATCCGACAAATGATGACATAGTTGTCGCAAATTAGTTGGACTTTGGAGGTCATGCTGAAGAGCCTCTAGCACTGGTGTTTTAGGGCCTTAGTTGATATAATCTAACTTTGAACTCCACTCTCCAGAATCACCCCCTGAAATATATGAACCTTGAACCCGGACACCCTGTATTCCTTTACAACGCCTTTATTATGGTTATGGAGTAAAAGGGCTTGAGTAATGCATAGTTCACCTAGAAGAATTCCACAACCACGATGGCCATCAGTACGGAATGGTAGATTTAATTGATGTTTTATTTAATCTTATGAATGAGATATAAAAGAAGGAATGCTTTCAAAGATGAGGCAATGAATATTCAAAACACAATAAACAATATTAAGTAACGAAAAGAACTGAGAACTTGAGACTAATATCCATTATAAATAATTTCGCCAAAATCTTTGAACATAGTCTTAAAAGTAGACTCACAAACTACTTCTATGCCAAGCGGGTACTGACGGACAGACAATTCGGTTTCATAAGTGGTTCCAGCACCGAAAATGCCGTTCTAGACCTCATGAAAAAGATTATTGGTGCCTTGGACAGATCAGAAAAGTGCTAAGCAATATTCCTTGATCTGGTTAAGGCGTTCAACACCGTTGATCACGGGAAGCTATTGAATAAATTGCATGATTATGGTATACGAGGCCCAACTTACAATGTGCTCAAGGACTATCTCTCACATAGGACACAGAGGGTCAGGATTAGCAGTGACCTCAGTGAAGCAATGGAGGTCAAAATGGGAATACCACAGGGAACGGTGTTGGGGACCATTTTATTTCTGGTCTATATCAACAGTATTGGCTTCATTAACGGGTTTGGGGGCCATGTAATCTCATTTGCAGACGATACAGCAATTGTATTCACGGGGAGTAGTTGGAATGAGGCTTTTGAAAAATCGGAACGGGGACTGAGGTGTATGCGGATATGGCTTAATTATAACCTAATGAGTCTGAATGTAGAAAAGACTAAATTTATCACTTTCACCCTATTGCAGAACAACCAACCGCGGCTGAACAGCCTCCATATCCATGAGAAAGAGTGTCTTGACTCAGTAAATTGCAACTGTCCTGTTATCGAGAAGACGGAAAAGATCAAGTATCTTGGAGGGTGGTACTTATAAGTGCAAAAGCTTTCAGGGAATGATTCCTTGTAGGCATAAGCTAGTGGGCATTTCCTTTAAATATTACATTCTTCCACCACTGGTTTCCAGTTGAAACCGCAGTATATCACGTGATTAGCCAGGTATATAATTGACGTATTCGATTTTGTGGACATGTCTTACAAATGAATATTTTTTCAATTTTTTTGTGATCTTTTGATTCTTTTCACGTTAGTCCGTATTCTAACTCAAAATCGTACATTCATCCCAAAAACCCGAAGAGGGCTCGAGAGAAACGTAAACATTTTAAATATTCATTGATCTATCATGGGTTTGAAACATTCCTTTTTTGGTGGATTATGGCGAAAAGGTTGATCTATCATAAAGTAGTTTGCTGAGCTCTATTAGTTCCTTAATAATCAAATGAAATATATTGTGTACCTACATGGGTGCCCACAGGTAGGTGGACACGCCTCCGTCTTGAGATTTTGATCCCTTTGTCATTTTTCAGCACAACAAACATACCGTCATAATATGATATTGACATTCTGAAAATGAAATTTGAAATGGAAAATGTAAAAAATTTCTCTTTTGCCCCCCTTTGTGATTGTCCATGAACGAATCTTGTAAATCGGAAACAAGAAAATTTAGTATGTGACTGTAACTTCTTCTCTGTTCACAAAATGCCATTTTTTCAGTACGTAAAAAAGTCTCTCTTCCCACTTTCGAAAGGAGACCCCTACTCGAAGACACACGTACCTACTTGGTAACACTTTGTTTACAGTAATATTCATCGGGTTTGTATAAGCTTCCATACCGGAGAATCTGCAGTTCATATTGATTTCAAGAGAATCCAATATCAAATCTACGAGTCTATTCGAAATATTCACTAAGACACATGACGACGTTCGTTCATACCGGGATCGTATAAGTACTCGAATAGTGTATTTGAGGTGTATGAACGGAAAACAGCGTTGCCATATTTAGGGACCCAATGCGTTGGTCAACTATACGAATTATATACAGCAAGTTGATGTCGACTGAAGCGCCCTCGCACTGGCCAAACACTGAAACTTTTCCATATATAATCACATGTAAAACCGACTTTTCAGACCCGGCTGAAAATGCACCCCTAGCATCCCCTCAGACCCCTCATAACTTTTCTATAGACGAACGTTACCAGTCCCGAAGCCGGGTCTGAAAACGTCACTTTTGGACTGAAAAGTCGGTCGAGTATACCGATTTGGGTCTGTATGTGCGGTCGAACAAATCTATATATATATATATATATATATGCGCTTTATAGCGTTCTACGCCTTGCGCTGCCCAATCTCCACCTCCGTCGATCCTGCCAGTCACCCGGTCTGAGATCCCTTTCCGACATCGCTTTGTCAACTCCTTTCATCCAAGTCATTTTTGGTCTTCCTCGTTTGCGCCGCTCCATTGGAATCCAATTCATTATCAATTTCGGTATCCTCTGGTCACTCATCCTCTGCACATGGCCATACCAGCTCAGTTGTCTTTCCTGAATGCATTCTGTAATGGTGTTTTTTACATTCATTATTTCTCGTATTGTGACGTTCGGTATATGCTGGAGTTTGGAAATTCTGGCCGCTCGACGCCAAAAGTCCATTTCTAGAGCTAATAATCTTTGTTCGGTTCTTGATGTTAGCTGCCAAGTTTCGCATCCATACAAAACTACACTTTTGAAAATGGCGTCGAAAATCTGATGTTTCTTTTCTCTTGAAACTCTACCGGACCATAATACGGAATTCAGCGCTCCAATGATTTGCTTTCCCTTCATTATCCGTTCTTCTATTTCTGTTTCGGTTCGACCGGTACTTGTAATTTTTGTTCCAAGATAAGTGTATTCCTCAGCGGATGTTATCTGTCTTCCGTCTTGAAGCTGCAGATCCTCTGTTTCTGTTCCTACACAGACATATTTGGTTTTCTGCATATTGACACTCAAACCCCACTTTTCATATTCCAAGACTAAGCGGCTTGTCATAAAGTCCAAATCATCCTTGTCTTGTGAAATTACAACCTGGTCGTCAGCAAAGTGTAGGGTATATAATGTTGTTTCGTCATTCAGTTGGATACCCATTCCGTGGCACGATCTTCTCCACTGTCTCAATGCTTCATCCAGATAGATTTTAAACAGCGTGGGTGATAAACTGCAACCTTGCCTTAATCCCTTTGTTATATTGAAGTTGGGAGATAACTGGTTATTGATCTTGATTCTTGAGGAGGAGTTTGCATACAGCTGCTGTACTGCTTGTATTAACGTCATGTTAACAGAGGTCTTTTCGAGCACTTGCCAAAGTTTACTTAGTGGGACATTGTCGTAGGCTTTTGTCAAGTCGACAAAAAGCAGGTGTGTCTCTCTACCTGTTGCCATTTTTTTCTCAGTTAGTTGGTTGAGAGTGAAAATATGGTCTATGCATGATCTTCCCGCTCTGAATCCTGCTTGTTGTTCCAACTCATAAGGCTGATATTCTTTTTCAATTAGATTTTTCAGGATTTTTCCGTACAACCTGCTGAAAGTTCCAGTCACTGAAATACACCGAAAATTATTGCAGTTGGTTTTACTACCTTTTTTATGTATTGGAGTTATCCAGGCTTCCTTCCATTCATCTGGTACACTTTCCCCATTCAGATATTTACTGAACAAAATGCTTAGCATATATTGCAACTTTTTTGTCCCATTTTTTATCAGTTCCGCTGGAATTCCTCCAGGACCAGCAGCTCGCTTGTTTTTCTTGGTTTTTATTACGCTAGCCACCTGTTCTTCGGTGATGTCTTCTTTCAGACCTTGAACTGAATATCGTCTTGGGGACTGATGATGCATGAACTCCTTCCTATTCTCTCCAAGCTGTTTCTCATAGTGTTCTTTCCATTCTTTAAGGGATATTGGCTGTATATTAGTTCTCGTCACTTGTTCTTTTCTTAGATTTCTTATGAGCCTCCATGCTTCCGAAGATCTACTTCCACCCATATAAGCTTCCATATCACCACACATACGATCCCATGTATCATTCTTATTATTTATTATCATCTTTCTGAATTTTGACTGCTCTCTCCTGTAAATTATCCTGTCCTCTTCTCTTTTTGTATTCAGCCAGGTATGGTATGCGTTTTGTTTGATCCCTTTTTGTGCTTCCAGCCCCTCATTCCATGTCAAAGTGCCGTTTGTAAAATTATGTCTTGGTTCATCCTTGCCTAATGCTTCCAATGAGGCAGCCTTCAGTGATTCTGTGATGTGTGAGTAAAGGATGTGTGTGTCCTGCTCTAAAATACGTAGATCCAGTTTTTGGTCTAATCTAGTCTGGTAAAGCCTCTTTGTACTTTCATCATAAAATCCCTGTACCCTATACTTAGTCTCAGCTGATGTCTGCTCCAGGTTGTCTTCAGTGCTTTTGGTTCCTGGAAATCGCCTGAAAAATATCCCAATGGGACCCCTCAGCAGATAGTGGTCCGATCCACACTCCACACCTCTGTACACCCTAACATCTTTTACTTTCCATGGTGTTTCTCCCCTCACTATGATGTAATCTATAATGGATCTGCAATTTAATCTTCTATAAACTAGAAAAATTTTCATGATGATTAGTTCAAAAATATAGCTTGTACTCATAAAAAACGAAAAACATATTCAATAACCCAAATATGGCATCTAACGATTAACCTGGCTTTTTTTAATTGAAAAAATAATTAAATCGAAAAAAAAAACTATTTGCCCTCGGGATGTTCTTCAACTTCAATTTAAAAAAAAATCAAGTCTCTACGTCGTAAATTAGGGTAGTTACTCGTGAAATAAAGAGACCACTTTTTGAATGGAGATTTACCACGATTCAAAAGGTGATACTTTCCCTTAAGATTAAGATACGAATATATCTGTCGTATATTCGTATGTTCCTTTTGGCGTAAACTGGATTTGTAGATTTAATTTGATCTGATCTGTTGTTTAACACCATACATATTTGTTGTACACTCGACCTTTTCGCATGCCGAATTATCATACCAGGGTGATACAGGGTGCAACTAAAATCCTCAAAAAATGTATAAAATTTTGGTAAAAGTGAAACAAAAATTGACTTGTTTCAGGATTTTGTTGCCAAATATTTTTCTTCTGAGGAAATGAATTTGTTCCATAATTTTGACGCGGACTGTATGAACATGGTTGGACTATTCAGTCATGCTATTTTCTTGTACGGAAATCAAGAATCGAGTTTTGAAATGTTACTGAAAAATAATGGACAGAATAGTAGGTACGTTACTTTATGATAAGTAGTTCAGTCGAAAAGAGAATTAGTGTACTCGAATAACCCAACAGAAAATGAGAAAAGCTTTGAAACGAACAGACGGACTAAGGAATTTCCGACTTTTCAAAATTCCCACGAAATTACCCTACAGAAGACATTTATTTATGTACCTTTTTGCACAACTTGAAATACATACTTCAGTATGAGAATGTAGTGGTACTACAAAACCTGTGTAACAGTTAAACCTTAAAAGAAATAACTTCATTCCCAAAGTTGAAAAAGAGTAAATAATGAATAATTGCATTGGCAGCATCTCTTAGAATTATTTTACTTTCACGATTGCCAACCTACGTTAGTTTTAAGTGAAAAATAACGTGATAAACCGAAAACATAAAATTGAATGGAGAATACGAGCCAATTTTTGGGTATAGAATGAAACACCTCAATGCTTCTTGATTGACGCTGAGTGAATACATTTTGGAAATACTCTAATACTATACAGGGTGTCCCACTAGTGCCGCAGCGGACGATATACGCGTAACGGTCTGAGTTTGGCAAAATTTTTTGATGCCGACTCGATATACTCCAAGAAGAGCACAACCTAAAAATATTTTCGAATATATCGGGTGGGCCACAAAAGAGGAATAGAGGGTGACTTTGTTTTTTAAAATGGGACACCCTATATTCAATAGTGTTTTTCAATTCTCTGAATGCATATAATTTTTTTTCATCATTGTAATCACCATTCCTTTCACTTCATTTTTTGTCGAATGCATGATATGCATATTTTAAACAGAATAGGATTTTTAAGAGCATTTCCTTAATGTTTCCCTAAAATTCACAATAGCAGATTTGGCTTTTCTGAGGTTATTGAGAACTGTCAAATTATTCCACTCATAATTAGCATCATTGAAGGCTTCAATTCATATTATAGCGAAATGAGGGACTAGAAAGTTTTGATGTATCTACTCAAATATGTTATGAAATCAGTTACTGAAGAGAGAGACTTGCTTTTTGTACCCATTTTTCAAAATTTATTTTTGATAATTTTCTATGTTTCTACTTGAAGAGTCGAATCTTGCAAAAATTTCAAACAAGCTTCAAGCTTGGGAGCTTGAAGATCTGCGTGCGTGCCTGTGAAACTTATGAATATCATTTTTTCAAAGAAAGTTGTATAAGGATAAAAGCGGGCACTTTTCTGTATCCTAAAGTTTCGAAACTCGTTTTTTGTCGCATTCATAACTTGTACATTCAAACTCATTGGTATTTTTTTGGATTGTGTGAGTATTCATCCGTAATAACTATGATGATATTAATTGAAGCTGCAAAGATGTTGATTCTGAATAGACAAATTTGACAGTTCTCAATAACCACAGAAAAGCCAAATCTGCTTTTTGCATTCGGAAGTAAATGTGAATTTAGAGGAAAAACTCTAAAAAATTCTATTCTGTTGAAGATATGCATATCATGTATTCGACAAAAAATGAAGTAGAATGAATAGTGATTACAATAATGAAAAAAAAATTATATGCATTGCATTTGAAAAAATGAAGAAAAATCGATTTGAAATTCGTCATGTTGATAGTCTTTTTGTGGCCACTCCATATGCTGGAGATGCTTTATTATAGCTGGCTAGGATACTTTGAAGTCTTGTCTTTGAATCCATATAAAGCTGTTATTGGTATGTGCAAGGGTTCGTGACATATAATTGGATAACATAGCCTCTGCAAGTATCATTTTTTTGTCGACATATCGAATATTTCGAAAACTTTCGAATAAAAGTATGTGAAATGTATACGAAAGCATTCAAGAAGTTTCAGAGAATTGAAAAACACTATTGAATACAGAGTGTCCATTTGAAAAAACAAAGTCACCCTCTATTCCTCTTTTGTGGGCCACCCGATATATTCGAAAATATTTTTAGGTTGTGCTCTTCTTGGTGTATATCAAGTCTACATCAAAAAATGTTGCCAAACTCAGACCGTTACGCATATATCGTCCGCTGCGGCACACTCTGTATACATATGCAGTATTCATATTGTATATATGTATATGTTTATAGAAATGACGACAAGGAACATATCATATGGAAAAATAAGGTATTCAAGGGTACAGATAGAAACGTTATGAAAGAGTCTGTGAATGTGAATTTGTATGGATTAAACGAAATCCAAATACTTGATTATGTTCCTCCCATACGGAATTCCGTCAAATTCAGCGAACCCCCCTTCAATAAGGTGACCCTCCATCATTTTTATTCGTCCTTAATTCGAAAGCGCACGCTGCATGTGAAATTGAAAAATAACGTCAAGATTGAAGGAGCGCGGGCTCTCCACGACGCCGTGTCGTTGGGTCGTCGCCGACGTCGGTCTTCGGTGCATAATTTGGGACTAAGGGACCCCCGACATGTCCTGAATAACAAGGAGCCCGGTACGCCTCGCCTAAAGTAAAATATCACAAACCTAAAACGTTAGGTGCACGTGACCCGCGGATTGATTTTATTTTATGCGAACAGAACATGTACTTCGCAAAGTCCGTTATTCCCGAAGGCTTTAATATCGTAGCGAGGGCTAAAATTGAAAATCACGAACCCCTCCGTTAGATATTTCGTTCGAGTATGTCGGGAGATGTATGGAAAGCGAGTTTTCCCGTGTTGTTTTCCTACGGAATTATTGAGGTCGATCGAGTGAAAAATTGATGGCCGCACCGGCTGTTCCGGTTCGTTATTTCCGATAATGAAACTCTGGAGTCGTGAAAAATGAAGAATTCTTCAAAACAGGACACAGTTCACAACAGCTTCGTTCTAAATTTTATTGTAAACGGAGTTTCAATAAGAGCGCAAGATTCAAATTGCGCGTCTTGTTTGACAGTCAAAATGTCACATGATTATGACGTGACAGATCGAAAGTTGACAGATGAGAGTAATTAAACATGGAGCACGGTGGAACAACGCGTCAAAAAATGCATTAAGGGGCATTATCACCTTTTGAATAGTGGGAAATCTCCATTCAAAAGTGGTCTCTTTAGTTCACGAGTAAGTACCCTAACTTACGACGTAGAGACTTGATTTTTTCTTTAATGAAGTTGAAGAAAGTCCCGAGGGCAAATAGTTTTCTTTTTTTCGATTTAATTAGTTTTTCAATTAAAAAAACCAGGGTAATCGTTAGATCTGGGGTTATTGAATATGTTTTTCGTTTTTCATGAGTAAAAGCTATAGTTTTGAAATAATCATCATAAAAATTTTTGTAGTTCATTGGAGATTAAATTGCCGAGGGCAAATAGTTGCGATTTTTTCGATTTAATTAGTTTTTCAATTTAAAAAAAAAGGTTGAACTTCAGCGTTTTGGAAACTACACTTAATGATTTTTTTCCGACGGTTATTCATCATTTTTTGAAAAAAATCGCAACTATTTGCCCTCGGCAATTTAATCTTCCATAAACTACAAGAATTTTCATGATGATTATTTCAAAAATATAGCTTTTACTAATGAAAAACGAAAAACGTATTAAAAAATAAACGACTTTCCTGTTTATTTGATGGCCGTAGTGCAACATATTTTCGAAATAAACGCAAAAAATTATCGCCTATAATGGTAAACAAACGAGGTTTCTTGTTTTCTGTCTGCAAAATTTTTACGACCAGGACCGAGTCCATATCTTCAATGTCATCAATTTTCAAATGACCTAATTCGTCACGACGCATAGCACCTCCAATTCCTAATACTAGAACAATCTTTATCCTCAAATATACAATATCAGCTGCCATATCCAAGAACCGATCCACTTCCTCCTTTGTAAAAACCCTATAGACTTTTTAGGTATATATCCATCACTTTGCCTTTTTAACAATGCTCGTAATTTTGAATAAGTATTTACTAATATCCACACCATTTCTGATATCCAGTGTAGATCGCAACATTGAATACTGTGACCAAAGAGTGGATGGCTTGACGGTCTTCGTTAAATTTGAGAAATACACCATAAACACACTCTCCGCATAGTTTTGCACATTTTTTTCTCTACACCAATCCAAGAATCGCAGATTTGGATGGCAAAAGATTTAGACATATTGCTTCGGAACTTTCCAAAATATCCGCAGGTATATTTTCATCGTGTTCGGGATTCATTTTGAAAGCAGCGTAAAAACTACTACAAAAATTATATGATATGATATTATATGCCTACTTGACAATCAATATTTACCAACAATACCAGATATTTGACTTGGTTGGAGAAAAAATATTATAGATCATACGGACTAAAAGCGCCTATTTTTACTCGCAATTTTGCATTTGCAAATATTGCTCGTAAAGAAAATATGCACTTTTAATCATTATAATATAACTAGCTGGCCCGGCGAACTTTGTTTCGCCTAAATGATACTTACGGAGGATTTCACAAATCGCAATCACCGGAGATCAACGGCTTGGTTCTCTGATTTTTGAACTCTCAAATCGAGTTGATTCCAGATCAAGCTCCGATCACCGGTGATCACGCTTTGTGAAATTTCTCAAGCAGGAGATAAATTAGGCAAAATTAAAGTGCAAAATACATGTGCTGGGAGGAGTTTACCAATAAGGGTAAATGGAAAATTCCGGTAGATTTTATTTTATTTTATTGAAAGAATCTAAAACGCTGAAAACATATATTTTTAAACATTCCATTATCACATACAATGCTCACCTGGGTTCAATCTCTCTTCAATTTGTTCAATTTAGTTGATGATATCAAATCGAGATGTTCGAATGAAGTCAAAATAAAGGAAAAAAAATTATCAACACTGCCGGTTTTGTTGAACTCACACACATTCAAATTTATTGATGGTCATTGGTCATTCGACCAGATCAGATTAGGCAACCCATGAAACATTATTGTATATCATTGGTGAAAGCCCGTTGAGCAAACGTTTCAAAATTATTGACGCTTGCAATGCTGTACCTGTGCAAACAGAAACACAAAAATAATATGTCGATTACTTATTATGGGCGATTTAGATTCAGTTATTTCCACAAATATATTTATTACACGAACATAAATTCAAAAATGAAAGATGAAGATGGGCAACTCACGATTGAAATTGATTCATGATTTACTTGATATTTCGGTAAAAATTCATTGTTCCACCAACTTGAAATGTTTACCTGGTTTTTGATCTGGTAATAGCCTTCCATGTTACTATGAGTTCTAAGCGAATCACATATCGCCATCTAACAGCGGTAAAAAAAATTATCTACGATTACGCATCCACGGTAGCGACACCTAGTGGCCTTATTCAACAGAAGGAAAACCATTTTCTGTATGAGTAAAATTTTCATCGATTTTTTAAAAGTTTTATTGCATTTTATAATAACCAGACCATAGACGAATCCATAAATGAAGTTTCATAACAAACAGTCCGTCCGATCTCGAGTTATAAATGGTGTAACCAACATCTTTCTTTTATATATATAGAAATACTATTTGCAGTTGGTTCTAATTTTTATACAGTGAGATTTGCTGAAAAAATGGTTATTTCAAAGATAATTCTGGATATGGATGCTGCTCTGGGATTTGAATTGTTTGAAATATCATCGAACCCAATGTTGTCAGCCGGTTTTTCTAATTATGATCAATACATATTCACACAAGAAATCGACCATAGAATCGCCTCTTCCTTTTCCCGAAATCGCCTCAGTAATCTTGTTCCTGTTCCCTTGCACCAGACCGTGAACCCCCCAAATCGACGGAAATTATGGAGTTATCCCCTTTATTGAATATTTGCCCTTCTAAGGCCTCTAACCATGAGAAACACCCGGCGAAGGATACCACGCCAAACTTCCCCAGTCCGTGAACCAATTCCGCTGCGGAATATATCTCATACGGGCTAATATCTCCATAAAACCCTCTCGCCCCACGCGTGCACCCCGTTAAATGTATGGATTCACTTCCATTTTGCGTAGCAGAGAAGCCAATTACAATGACCATTATCTGGGGGGTCACCCCTGTCGCGTACGTTTCGAAACGAACGGGCGAGGGTGGAGTCTGGCCATTCCATTCTGCCGTAATGGTCTTATCTTATCGCTGCTTTCTGCCCCTTGGGGGAAAGACGCTGCCAGCTTACGGAGGCTGTGGAGGAAGTAGGGAAACTAACAATGAAGAAGTGAAAAAATCTAAGTTATGAACTCATTGAATAATTTTCTCACTTTCGAGATCGAAACTGGTATGATAGAGGAACTCCTGATATGAAAATTACTTATGTTGCCCACTTCTCCAAGCACTTTCATTCATCCAAAATATCTTTTTTTTTTCAGTATTTTCGTTGAATTTTCCAGAGAAGAAAGCATTATCGTTATTTTCTGTAAATAATCGGTGCCTAGTTTTTTATACCTACACTTTAACTTTTTTTATCTGATGGCATGTCATAATGACAACGTTATGTCACTCAATTTTGATGACATAAGGAAGCTCATTATGGGACTAAGTACCATAATGAATTCATTATGGGACTAAGTACCATAATGAATTCATTATGGTACTAAGTACCATAATGAGCTTCCTTATGTCATCAAAATTGAGTGACATACTTCTTTAAAAATAGTTGTCATTGTGACATGTCGAAAATGCGGTTTTTAATTTTTCGAAAATGTATTGATATAAATGCCATCAGATAAAATTTTGTATGTAATACGAATCATAAACAATCATTATGGCACACGCCGTGTTATCGGACTCGGCTACGCCTCGCCCGATAACATTCACGACTTGTACCATAATGATCGTCTTTATGATCCTTATTACATAAATAACTATTATGTGAGGAGTAATAAAATATATAGATTGGAAATTAACGTCTCTGAAATAAAAGAGAAAATCATTTTTAATCGGTATTCAGACGAATTTTGAATTCCGGAAAGATGAGTAGCTCTGATAGTGTAATTGGAAACATATAGACTGGTGATCTGAAGGTGCGTGGTTCGAGTCCCGCTCGAGGTGAAAACTTTTTCCGGAATTCGAAATTCCTCGGAATACCGATTTAAAATGATTTTCACTTTTAAAATATGACATTTGTTATCGATATAAATTTGGAAATTTTGTTTTATTGAAACGTATCTACATCTTCGAAACAAATAGATGAATTTCGAATTGTCTATCTAATTTCGTTCGATTCTCTTACACAAAGAGGATTCTCTTTTTCACTTTCCTCCACTTTTTATTTTTATTAAATGAAAAAAAATTAACATCCACTTCGAGAGAGTATGGGATGAAATTGAATTATAATTTCAAAATTCATGTATTTCTTGATGTGATAAATGAAAATTCCAAAATAAAAATTTACAAATAAATAAAAAAGAACAAAAACAATAATGGTGCCCAACGTCTGCCGCTAAATGTGTTCAAAGTTCGTTTCTTTATTTCATTAACAACTTTCATATTTTTTTGTATCAAGAACGAATCCACAGCTAAAGAATCCATAAATGAATCTCTACGTATTTTTTTTATTTTACCCTTACCTACTTTTGCTGGAAAATAGTTCTCAGGTTGAAATTCTTCCAATTCTTTTAATTCCCCAAAATAAGAAGATTACCTATCTTGCTCAATTTCTCATACTTTACTTCAAGTAAGGAGTAATAAAATATATCAATATGCTTTTTGAAATTTTGTGTTATTGAAACGAATTCTTCGAAAAAAAAGGGGAATTTCGAATTGAAAAATCCACTTTGTGAGAGTGTGGGATAAAATTTAATAAGATCAAAATTCTTGTCTTTATGATACAATAGACGAAAAATATTCAAAATAATTAAAATCAAAAATTAAGAATAAATTAATGAATCTGTAACTTTTTCCCAATTTCACCCTTCTCCTTTTTTGATTTTTATGAAATGATGAACGTTGGACGAGAAAATCCACTTTTTGAGAGAGTACCAGATAAAATTCATCAACATATTTGTTTTGATGTTCATTTTTTTTTTTGACAAAAACGAATCCACAGTTTTTTGCTTAGAACGTGAATTTGTGAATAATTTTCTCAAGAATTTTTTAATTAAAATGATTCTTTCATTTTTTTAATACTCTTAAAATCAAAAAGGGTAAACAAATTAAACTAGAATGTTGGGACTAATTGATTAAAAAAATTAAAATCTTTAATTTATTCTGAAATTGTGGATGATAAAGTTATGAATTCGTTTTTCTGATACACACCAAATCTTTAAATTCAAATTATCAAATTGAAAAGGCATAAAAACATCGAAAAAAGATCTAGTTACTGCGTAGAAGCAAAAAACAAACAATTTCTTCATCCCAATATAGCTGTAATTGAGTTAGAATTTACTTTTCAAAGTGTTCGTCTTATCTATAGTCCGTTCAAATACAAGAAGAAGCTTTGTAAACAAACAGAATCTGGTTTGCGCACAATAAAGCTCCTATTGGTCAAACGGTCATAACAACGCTCCCTTTTAACGCCCTAAGAGACTGCCAGGATCCTACTCGGAACGGAGTGTGGTTGGTACTGGATAGAAATGATTCAATAATTTGAGTCAGCAATTCCCACATTAGAACATTTTTCCGCAGAAACTCTAGTGCAAAATTTCTGTTATGATTTGCAACTGTCATAAACATTTTATATCCGACGTACCCTATTTTTTTTATTTTTTTTTGTTTTTATATTATTATCTACTAAATAATTCCAGGAAAAACCATAGTTTTAGAAATTTGGGTCGGAATCTTTCCGACAAAGTAATTCCGGGAAACACCAGATTTGGGTCCTTTTACCTAATGGGTGAAAGCCATCTTGATTTGCATATATCGAAGTTTTCAATTGACAAGACTCGTAAAAGATCTCTGTTCAAATTTATAATGGTCATTTATCTACTTGTTATATCCGAAATATACTTAGTTTCGGTCCAAAATTTTATATTTTTTTGTACGAAACTTTTTGTCGGCTGCTCAAGATTCCGACAAGGTAATTCCGGGAAACACCAGATTTGGGTCCTTTCCCTTAATGGGTTAAAGCCATCTTGATTTGCATAAACATCGAAGTATTCAATTGACAAGACTAGTTAAAATACCTAGAGCTACTGTGAAGGTCTAGCTGTTCAAAGTATTTATAGATTTTGTTGTGAAAAGTGTATTGTGTTGGAAAACATTTTGACAAAGTGTATATAGTGTTTATAGAACAATGTCGAATTCGGAAACGGATACTGCATCTGAGAGTGATATGTGGGGACCACCACAAAAAAGGTCCAAAAGGTAGCCTTCTCTGCTGAAGAGAAAGAGATAATTTTGAACATTTTTCGAAAAGAATTGGAAGAACATCCTGATTTATCGAAAAGTGACTTAGTAGATATTGTTTCAAAATCCTCAGGGGTGAGTGATTCAGCTGTATTGAGAATTCTCAGAGAATATAAAGATAATGAAACATTGACGCCACCTGAGTAGAGAGCCCAGTCGTTAAAAATAATCGATTCGGTTGACAATTTCGATATGAACCTGATTAGAAGAATTGTCCATGGTTTTTTTTTCCGGAATGAAATCCCAACGATTTCTAAAGTACTAGAAATCTTGAATGATGACGACAGTTGGGCAAATTTCAACAAAAAATTATTGAAAAAAATGGAATTCAAGTTCAAAAAACGTGGTCGTGATAGTCTACTGATAGATAGGGATGAAATAATTGTGTGGAGAAGAGATTATTTGAAGAAAATCCGCTCATTAAGGTAACAAGGCAGAAAAATTTATTACCTGTATGAGACATGGATAAATAAACTGAACGATTGTGTGAAATCACCCCGATTCGGCTCTGGACGGAAAGTAACTATACAAAGGCCCTCCTACCGCTGCGCCAAACATGTTGTTATTGCTCCTTCTTACCTTTGAACAGAGTATATAATTGAAGTTCTGCCATATTTTGATTAGGAAATCAGAGACTTGTACATCTTTGAAACAAATGGGTGAATTTTGAATTGCTTATATAATTTTGGTCGATTTACTTTCGAAAAGGGGATTCTCTACTTGAGTTCTTCGATTTTTTTTTATTTTTATGAAATGAAAAAATTGAACAAGAAAATCCACTTTGTGACATTATGGTATTAAATTCAATAAGTTCCAAATTTTTGTATTCATTCTAAGGTTTTTGTAATAATAAAAAAAATCAAAATTAAAATTAATGAAGAAATAAAAAGAACCATAACAATAATGAAGCCCAACGTCTGGCGCTACAATTTATAAATGTTATCGCTCGTTTCCTTATTTCATTATCCATTCGAGATCCATTATTTTGCTGTATCAAAAACGAATCCACAATTAATTAATTAATCACTTAAAAATAATCTAATTTCTGCCTGGAAGCAAAAGATAAAAAATTTCTATAATTGAAGGAAAATTAAAAGTCAAAGATTCTCGATGGAAGAACCGTTATGAATACGTGCAGGAGTATGAGTTGAAGTAAACTTTTTCGAGGCCCCTCGTACCGTATCTCATCTCCCGCTTCGGCGTCCCCATCCTCCAGAAGTCATATATTTGAAGTATTACGTGTCTGAAGCCTCCCTAGTGACCGTGGTAAATTGCAGGGATGTGGATCCAGGAGATGGAATCTATGGACGAATAATAATTTCCTAAAATGGTTTTATACCCGGAGGACTTTATCTGCTATATTATTGGCTGTACATAAATTGGATAAAAAATATTCAGTGTATTACGAACTCGGGGTTGATCACGTATGGGTTTGAGCTTTATGAGAAAGACATCAGAATTCAGTCGAAATCGTAGTCATTCAGAATTTTTTTATGTCTATGAAGTTAGCAGTGCCACTTGCGAGAAAATCAATAAAACCTATTGCATTAATTGTCGAATAATTGTCGAGAATTTGTCGTGAAAGACAAAAATTTGTCGCGTCCTTAGTTTTTTTTCTACGGGGTGGCTTTGCTAACTTAACGTTAAGTTAGCAGAACCACTTTCTCAATATCTACCAAATATCATAAAAATGGTTATAAATAATTGTCGAGTAATTGTCGAAGTCCATATGAAGTAAAAAAAACACAAAAAATCCATTCCTTCTTGTTTATTTTACGTCTTTTTCCCTCGCGTTTGAGATATTTCTGGAATTATCGCATTTTTGGCAACAGCGCATTCGTAATTGACTTTTTTTCTATTGCATTAATTGTCGAATACCCGCCTCGAATTTGCGTTGAAAGAAAAAAATTTGTCGCGACCTTCGTTTTTTTTCTGCTAGGTGGCTTTTCTTACTTTATATTAATTTAGCAAATAGTGGTCGAATATCATCAGGATGATCATAAAAGATTGTCGATGTTCAAATGAAGTAGAAAACACAAAAAATTTAATCTTTCTAGCAATTTCCACTCCATTTTCTCGCGATTTCCCTATATTTCTGAAAATGTCGCATTTTTGGCAACAGCGCATTCGTTTTTAACATTTTTTCTATTGCATTAATTGTCGAATACCTATCCCGAATTTGTCGTGAAAGAAAAAAAATTGTCGCGTCCTTAATTTTTTTCTACGGGGTGGCTTTGCTAACTCAACGTTAAGTTAGCAGAACCACTTTCTCAATATCTACCAAATATCATGAAAATGGTTATGAATAATTGTCGAGTAATTGTCGAAGTCCATATGAATTAAAAAAAACACAAAAAATCCATTCCCTCTTGTTTATTTTACGTCTTTTTCCAGCGAGTTTGAGATATTTCTGGAATTATCGCATTTTTCACAACAGCGCATTCGTTATTGACTTTTTTTCTGTTGCATTGATTGTCGAATAACTGTCCCGAATTTGTCGTGAGAGAAAAACAATTGTCGCTTCCTTTATTTTTCTCTACGGGGTCTTTGATAACTTTATATCAATTAAAAAAAAACATGTCTATGAAGTTAGCAGTGCCACTTGCGAGAAAATCAATAAAACCTATTGCATTAATTGTCGAGAATTTGTCGTGAAAGAAAAAAATTCGTCGCGTCCTTAGTTTTTTTTCTACAGGGTGGCTTTGCTAACTTAACGTTGAGTTAGCAAAGCCACCCCGTAGAAAAAATTTAAGGACGCGACGAATTTTTTTCTTTCACGACAAATTCTCGACAATTATTCGACAATTAATGCAATAGGTTTTATTGATTTTCTAACAAGTGCTAACTTCATAGACATAATTTTTTTTTTGGCATACTATTTCTACTACTGAAGAGAACTCAATTTTAGTGAACACTTTTCAAGGGTGATATCTCGGAAAGGAGTGGGCCGAGACAATTTTGTTATAGGAAAGACTCATCTTAATTTTATGGGAGCAATCCCCTCCTAAATTTTTTCGCATGAATTTAGAAATACCGCGTATCTGTATATGCTAACAGAGCAAATTTTGGGAAATGTTAACTATATCTACTTCCGTCAACTATAAATATGAAAGTAGAATAAAATCTGAATATATATTTGTTTGAAGTATCTGAATATCTATGATGTGTCAATTTTTAAACATTGAGTATCCTTTTTTAATCGCATTAGTAGGTAGAGTTCATCTACTTATTGGCATGGTAAATAAAAAATACATAAAGTAAATATTCTTCCACCAAATACCCCCAAACAACAACCCCCTAACAGCGACTAATCAAAATCCGGTTAGGATGAGCAGGCGCAGCTCGTGCTAGTGGACGGTGGCCTGATGACCGTGCAATGGACTAAACGAACCCTGGGCAAATATTATGGGTAAACAGGGTAGTTTTGGGGCGTGCCAGCCGGACACTGGTTGATTTATTGCTGACCGGTCCAAATCCTCGCGCAAACCCTTCGTAATGAGGTAAATATTGCCTCGTGCTGAGAGGCCGAACGCTGGTCAACTGGTTTTTGGGTACGTGTCATACATGTGTACTCTCCTGTAAAACCTAATTGGAAGAAACTGGCGTGTCATGGAATATGATAAATGTCGCTGTGGTCAAGTGGATAATTGCTTCGTCGAGTCGATAACTGGTTGCGATTTGGGATCCAATCGGGTGGGTATAATAAGATTTCGTGCCTTCTTGGTTAGCTGTTGATGACCTTGAAGGTTGCATTCTTGCTGGGGTATAAAGTCCTGATTGTATTGTTCAGTTTGAAACTTTCTCCCTTCATTCACTTAGGTTTTCTTCTATTCTCTCATGTCGATCATTTTAATCCTATTTCGCATTTTCTTTCTTCCTTTCCCAGTGTTTTATTCTAATCGATGTTTTATCCTTGTTTCAGTATTTTCGCAATGGTTGGGATAAAATGGCAAATCCTCTATTGCAATCTAGAAACGGTTTGAGATGAATGGAACTCATGAACTCAATTTCACAGTTATTCGAAATAAATACCCATTTATTTAGTTCTCAAAACATTTCTTCATTGGTTTTCGGTGGAGTATCTACAATATTTTAGGCGCTGTTCCTGCTTACGAGTTTCGAATTTTGAGCTGGGAATGGTCTCAACCGACTACTTCCAACTAGTTTTCCCAAAGGTTTACTTTTCCGTATGCATGAATGTTTTGAAAGTTCATATTTTCCGCAAGCATGCGGAAGAGTAAAGCATCCAAATGAGTGTGGAAAAGTTCAGGTTACATTTCCGCATGGAAAACACAGATTGATGCGTTCGGTTGAGCTACATTAGATGTACAGAATATTATTTGAATCGCGATTGGTATCGAACGATTAAAATAAGAAAATCACTGTTTTTTCTTGGAGATCTCAAAGTTATAGTTTATATAATGATTGAGGAACTGTGGTTTGTGTTGACGATATGTCGATATCGAATTATACAGTGTGCTATAATTCAAAGAGGTCTTTTCGTGTAGAAACAATCTTGAAAAATCGGATCTACAGGTCGATTATGTGCTCGAGAGGAACATGCCAATTTCGATTGCAAATCTTCAGGGTGATATTTGTCTGAAATACCTACTGTCCCCATGTTTTCCTCTAGAATTTTTTTTTTGGTGGATCACTCTTAGTTTTTGTGATTGTAAAAACAAGCTTTGCTGCTGTACAAAACTTTACGGTATTTTTGTCGTATCTGCTACCTATTTCGAGAGAAACTGTTGAAGGTGTCCCTCGAAATTCTCAGAAAAATCAAAATTGTTGTGAATCCCCCCTTTTCATGTATCTAAACTATTCTGAGAACCACATCTTGAAAATGTATTTTTTTTTCGAAACGTTTTCATTCTTTTTATTGTCTTTATTCGAAATGTGTTATTCGGAGATTATATTATAACGACACAATAAATTATTTCAGGGTTCGTTGGCGTTCAATACTTTTTTGGAAATTTTTCATTTTATTCATAGCTTTATACACCACGGAAAAAAAATTTAAGATGAGTTTTGCTGAAATTTTCTGAATATTATTGATTCCTGAAGAAATATACAAAACTAATTTCAATGAAGGAATCTGATTCAAATCAAAAGAATACCAACTATAGCCCTGAACCAACTATCAATTAGTTCCATTTTTGGAAGTCTTATTAAAGAGACTGTAGATACCTATAGTCAGTTCAAATATAAGAAGGAGCTTTGTAAACAAACAGAATCGTCTGGTTTGCGGACAATAAAGCTCCTATTCGTCAAATGGTCATAACCACGCTCTCTTTTAACGCCCTAAGAGATTGCCAGGATCGTACTCGGAACGCACTGTAGATGGTACTGGATAGAAATGATTCAATAATTTGAGTCAGCAATTCCCACATTGGAACTTTTTTCCTCAGAAACTCTAGTGCAAAATTTCTGTTATGATTTGCAACTCTCATAAACATTTTATATCCGAAGTACCCTATTTTTTTTATTTTTTGTTTGTTTTTATGTTATTATCTACTGAATAATTTCTTTTTTGGATGCTCGAGATTGCGGCAAGGTGATTCCAGGAAACACCAGAGTTTTAGAGATTTGGGTCGGAATCTTGCAAGATTCCGACAAAGTAATTCCGGAAAACACAAAATTTGGGTCCTTTTCCCTATTGGATGAAAGCCATCTTGATTTGCATAAACATCGAAGTTTTCAATTGACAAGACTCGTAAAAGATCTCTGTTCCAATTTATAATGGTCATTCAGTTGTAATATCCGAAATATATTTTTTATATGTTTCGGTCCAAAATTTTATATTATTTTGTATGAAACTCTTTGTCGGCTGCTCAAGATTCCGACAAGGTAATTCCGGGAAACTCCAGATTTGGGTCCTTTCCCTTAATGGGTTGAAGCCATCTTGATTTGCATAAATATCGAAGTTTTCAATTGACAAGACTAGTTAAAATACCTAGAGCTTCTGTGAAGGTCTAGCTGTTCAAAGTGTTTATAGATTTTGTTGTGAAAAGTGTATTGTGTTGGAAAATCTTTTGACAAAGTGTATATAGTGTTTATAGAACAATGTCGAATTCGCAAACGGATACTGCATCTGAGGGTGATATGTGGGGACCACCACGAAAAAGGTCCAAAAGATAGCCTTCTCTGCTGAAGGGGAAGAGATAATTTTGAACATTTCTCGAAAAGAATTGGAAGAACATCCTGATTTATCGAAAAGAGACTTAGTAGGAATGGTTTCAAAATCCTCGGGGGTGAGTGATTCAGCTGTATTCAGAATTCTCAGAGAATATAAAGAGAATAAAATATTGACGCCACCTAAGAGGAGAGCCCAGTCGTTAAAAATAATCGATTCGGTTGACGATTTCGATATGAACCTTATCAGAAGAATTGTCCACGGTTTTTTTTCCGGAATGAAATCCCAATAATTTCTAAAGTACTAGAAATCGTGAATGATGACGACAGTTTGCCAAATTTCAAAAGAGCAACGTTCTATAAATTATTGAAAAAAAAGGAATTCGAGTTCAAAAAACGTAGTTGTGATGTGAATTCTCATGCAGATTGTAATTTTGCATTCCAGTCTGTGAAATTAAATGCCAATTTGTAATTGGATTACCAAAAGAATCAATGTGTTTCAATATGTACCAACGCAGACATGTAATAATTCAACTAATTTCTGAAGTTCAAATTTTGGAGAGTTTCGAAGTTTCATCAAGAAAAATGTCTCGATTTCTATGAAAAAATTTGTAATTCTTTTCGATAAGTGAGAAATTGTGATTTTTTATTAAGCAGCATTTACGGTCGAAGTAATATCGTTTTGATCAAAATGCTCATTTACTTTGGGAAAATAATGATTTTGAGAAAATACTATGTGAATTCGATAATTCCAATGACCTGACGAATGTTGAAGAAACTTTTTTCTCTTTCAATACTGGATATATTTCACGTATATAAACATGGTTGAAAGATTCAGTTATACGGATATCACGTATCGAGTGTTGAAATTTTACTGAAAAATAATGGACGGTCTGTTACTTTGTGTTAGATCATTCAAAAGAAAAATAAAAGTACTCGAATAACACAGAAAAACTTATAAACGAACAGTGGAATCCCCACTCTCAAAAGTAAATTCTCAAGAAATAAGCCAACAGCAGAAATTTGAATACTTTTTTGCACAACTCGAAATACTCCCGTATGAAAATGTAGCAGTACTACCACACCTGTGTCACAGTTGAACCTCAAAAGAACTAACTCCATTCACAAAGTTAAAAAAGAGTAAGTACGAATTAGCATTGGCAACGTTTTTGGGAATCATTTGACATTTAACGAGTACCATCCTGCGTCAGTTTCAAGTAGAAAACTTGATAAACCTAAATCATGGCCAACCGGGATAAGTTATAAAAGTGAATGGAGTATAATCCATCGAATTTTTAGAATTTTTGTTGTCTTTACAGCTTTTTTCTGTAATAATCTTCTAGTGCTTGTCGAATTACTCTGGGTTTTAACTCATATGACCAGATATGTGTCCTTGAATTTCGACCAACATTTCCAAAACACCTTCTATACTCTGTTCAAATATAAGCGACTACGACGTAAACAAAGTCGCGCACACGAAGGATGGGCTTCGTTCAGGTAAAGACTTGCTTTCAGGGCTCCAGGGTCGGATCGAGGATAGTTCACACAATCATATAAACTTGATATTATTCTCTGAATGGAATTCACATGATTTGAATAGACAAATGTGAACGTTTCGTTCTTTTTCGTGGATGGCCCAATATACCACCTTCAGATGCAGTGTCCGTTTCTGAATTCGACATTATTGTCCGGAAAAGATAACTGTGAAATCGTTCTAAGCTTTAAGTACGATCCTGGCAGTCTTTTGGGGGCGTGAAAAGAATTATACAGCCGACCGTTTCACCAATCATATGTTAGTAATGCGCAAAACAAACTGATTTGGTTTGTTTGTTTACATTCTCTTATATTTGAACAGACTATAGAATAGTGTAAATTGAAACTCAACTTCAGTAAACTTTTTTCGGCGATTCATGTGTTTTATTTTCGTTCTAGGTCGTCATCCCCTGGAAGCAAGATCCGTCCCTGACGTCGCATCACACTCGAGGCCCTTCACCACACTCAAGCTCCATGCTGACGACCACATCCAGCACAGAATTCGGCATAGCTCCAGCCGCCATATGCAAATGTTGTAACCAAATTATGTACTCGTACCGCGAATATATAATTCACGGAGCAGAATGTGAGGACCCTTCAGATCCTCTACCCCGATTAAATCACAGTCTGGGGCTTATCTTGGCCAAACATCTGTAACGTGCATTATGTATAAGGCTCGGAGAGAGACAGAGAGAAAACGCCCGCCCTTTGCCAAGCACTCTAATCACAAACCCTTTTTTATGCGGCCGATATTTTTCCATTTTCGATTTCAGGTACACAGCTGTGACGCGCGCGTATGCAAATTCGAATTATTGTTACTGTGTTTGGCCTATTTTGACCCACGACCGGAACAGTATTTCGGTTTTTACCTGGCCTGGAATAAGGACCCAAAATAACGATCATGAGGGTGATTTTTTTGAATAAATTAATGAAGTACTGTTCGACATGTAGCAGTTGTTGGACTCGATCGTTCGGCTTCAGCTGCCAATAGGGCGTTACCCAAAAGTCCCATTTTCAATACACCAAATTCCAGAAGAATCAAATTTATTTATCACAACCATCGATTGAATTATCATTTTTTGGTTTCAACTGTAGATTCCTCTCATTGGAAGAAACGCTTTTTTCCCATACCATTTTTCAAAATTTGGACCTGTTTGAAACATACAGAGTGTAGAAAAAACATCTTCGAAACCATTATTTTAAAGAAACATTGTTGCATTTTCCTCAAAATCAACAGTTGGTAATTAGTTGTTTTGGTATATCATCATATGTAATACTCTCTGTATAAAAAGTACCCGGAAAATGTTATTTAAATGAACCGCCAAAAAGGAATCGGTAATTTTTTTTTTCTTAAAGTTGGTAGGACCTTCCTTTATTACCAAGCCAAATTTGAGCGCGATCTGTCAACTAGTGTGTTTACAACAGCTGTCAGTATCAGTCGACCTCAAAAGTGCTCTGCGAATTTTACAATGGAAAAAATAGTTGATCAAAGAGTTTGCCTCAAATTTTGTCTTGCAAACGAATTTTCTTGTGCCGATTCATTGAAAATGTTAAAAAAAGCCTTTGGTGATAATTGTATGTCAAAAACACAAGCATACGATTGGTACAAATCATTCAAAGACGGTCCGAAAAAACCACGTCAAAGTCGATCGAAAATTAAAGTTTTGCTCACTGTTTTCTTCGATTATCGTGGTGTTGTGCACTCAGAATTTCTTCCTGAAGGACAGACAGTGAATAAGGAGTATTACTTGGGTGTATTGAGGCATTTGCGTGAGAATGTTCGTCGTAAACGGCCAGATTTATGGAAAGACAATTCGTGGATTTTGCATGATGATAACGCGCCGTCGCACCGAGCCATAATTATTAAGGAATACAAGACCAAAAACTCAATAAATACCATCGAACAACCGCCGTATTCACCTGACTTAGCTCCGTGCGACTTTTTTCTATTCCCAAGACTCAAATTGCCCCTACGTGGAACGCGTTTTGAGTCCATTGAAGCCATCAAAACAAATTCGCAACGAGAACTGAAGGCCATACCTTTGGCGGCGTATGAGCGGTGCATGGAAAAGTGGGTTCGCCGATATCATAGTTGTATTGTAAGCAATGGGGACTATTTTGAAGGAGACAAAATAAATATTGATGATTAAATTTAAATTTATGTGTTTTTTTTTACAATTCCAGGTACTTTTTATACAGACGGTACAATAGAGATGGAATTTTGCCGGCAAAATTTCTCGATTCTAATATGAAAGTTTGTTGCTCGGAAATTTTGCGAATGATATTTGCATCAAAATCACGAGCCGTCAGGCGAGTGATTTTGGAAAAAAATGTCATGAGCAATTTTCCATCAAATTGATTTATAAGTTTCCAGCTGGTCATGTTGAGAAATACAACAGTTTCGCCTAAATCGATAGGAATAATTTGACCACAACACAACGTTCCACTATACGAGGATATATTGAAAAATTCTCAGCTTACTATAGAACCGAACAAAATTTCAATGTCAAAATATTTTATTACTCAACATATTCTCCTCTTTATTGAATACATTTATTACAGCGAACCTGCAACGTCTCTAGACCTTTAAAAAAAAAAATTTTCTTGTTGCTCTGCAAACCAGTCTTCCACAGCTTTCATTACCTCCTCGTTGGAAGAAAATGTACGACCTTTTGAACTTTTTTTCAGTTGAGGAAAGACATGATAGTCGGACGGATCCAAATCTGATGAATAAAGGGGGGTGTTCTAGTAATTCTAACCCTAAATCACGAACTTTTTGCATGAAAACATGAGATTTGTGTGCTGGGGCGTTGTCCTGTAAAAACAAAATACCTTTGGATAGCTTTCCGCGTCTTTTCTCTTCAATTTTTTTCCGTTGAGTGGTCAGTAATGTCGAATAGTAATCACCAGTTATTGTTCTACCCTTATCCAAAAAATCAATCATGATTACTCCATGGCAATCCCAAAAACTTGAAGCAAGAACTTTTCCAGCAGATTTTAGGACACGAAACTTCTTAGGTCTTGGAGAACCAGAGTGTCGCCATTCCATCGATTGTTGCTTCGTTTCTGGGTCGTAGAAATGTACCCAAGTCTCATCCATAATAACGATTCGGTTTACGAAGTCTACATCGTTTTCAAATCGAGCACAGATCGAACGCGATGCTTCTACCCTTGCACGCTTTTGGTCAACATTCAAACATTTGGGGATCCATTTTGCAGAAATTTTTCTCATGTCCAAATTGACGTGAACTATATGATGAACGCGTTCGTATGAAATCTTCAGTGCTTCAGATATCCGTTTTAGCCCAATTCGACGGTCTGATAAAATCATGTCATGAACTGCATCGATATTTTCGGGGACTGACACAGAAACTGGCCTTCACGATCGGTCATCATCTGCAATGGAAAATTTACCTCTTTTGAAGCTTTCAGATCAATTTTTCACGGTCGCATACGAAGGACATTGATCACCAAGGGTATTAAGCATATCTATCTTCGTAAATCTGCTAACCTCTTAACTCTTTTAAATACAGGTACTTGATGATGGCTCGGTAGGTACTCCAATTTTTCGATTTTTACAATTTCGGTGGACATTTTTTTTTTCAATTTATTGCGTAACTCTGGTTTACTTTTTTGACGTCAAACTCCACACTAACACTTCTAATAAGTTATTGTTCGTTGATATGGTATCGCAATATTTTGTTTATGCATGGAACTGGTCTAGGCTAACTAGATATCAATACATCCTCGTATTATATGTTCCTATAATAGAGCTGTGATTTATAATTTGAGTTTTATTCCGAAAAGAACTCATCTGACCGCCATTACCCCCTTTTCCCCTTTTATTTCAGCTCTCACAATATGGAAGACCCAATTCCCCGTGAAGAATTTCCGTAACTCCCTTTGGCCACGAAGAAGAGACTGAAATATTATAGCGAATTAAGACAACAAAATACAAGAATAATCATTCCGCCATTTTTCAGTCCGAATGAATAATCTCGGCTTATAAATAACCGAAAATTTCTATCCTTTTTTCGAGTACCGCCCTTGGCCGTGGATCATCTCTCACCGATGGAAACTCTCCAAAGTCCCGAGTCTGGAAAACTCATTAATATTCGTATAGCGCTCCAATTTCACCGCACTTTTAGAAGTTGACGGTATTGAATTTTGTTTTATAAACACTCAGGTTCACTCAGATACCGCTGAAAAAACTCAGACGGGTGCGGAGAAGGATTTTATCAGCGTAGGTATCATATTTGGGGAGATCGTAATTCAGCGGAGGGGTAAACATATCTTCATTACTTATGTTCGATATGGAAGTCCACCGAATATTCAAGGTTGTACTATGTTAGAAAATTTAAACAACAGAATTAGGGAAAAAGGGGGTAATGGCGGTCAGTTAAGCTCTTTTTGGAATAAAACTCAAATTATAAATCACAACTCTATTAGGAGCATAACATCACAATTCTGCGTCAAAGGACTATTAATTGTGGTCAGAGTAATGAGCTTTGGAGTTACGATTTATTAGTAATAATAGTTTGAAAAAAGAGAGCTTTTGACTACTATGGCACTCACGTGAGGGCAATAATGGTAGTCATGATGTTGACAATGATGATCAAATACTTTTAACATGTGAAATCCAAAACAGTGACAGCAGAGTTAGTCCAAAGCCCACAGGAAGTGCATCGGTACCATACCTCCTTGTTTCGGCCAAATTTCTCGCATATAAGACAATTTTTGTCTGAGTAATCTTCATCAAAAGTATCATCATCGACTCAGTGGTCGTCAATGTCTACGTCAGTCAATGAAGAGTCATTTTCTTCCTTTCAGCCTTTTTCAGGATTTCCTTCTACTTTTTTTTTGTCCTTCCTCTTGCATTTTCCTTTTCGTTCAATTTCTTGACCACAATTACCCGTAATAGAGTTAATAGAGTGAATTGTGAATAGAAGAAAGAATACCCTATTTTTATTTAAATTGAGCATTATTATAAATTTTATTTGTTTCTCATTTGTAAACGTCAGTTTCCAAAAACACAATATTAATCAAGAAAGTTTATTTTATCAAGTCACTAACTTGTAAAACTGACAGTTAACTTGCAAAATTTAGTACTGTTAGTAGTATTATTTACATTAGAAAATTTTGTTTTATCGTCATATATGTTGAAAAACATGGTACAATTGTTATTTCCAGTAACACAGATTTTTGATGATGAAAGAGTTGATACTGATGATGATGAACCATCTGTTGACTCAGAAACTGCTGAACTCGAGGACTGCAGAACATTTGTACTCTCCTTACTACCAAATAATTTGCTAGACATTCCGATTTTTTTGTTGACGGAATCATCGACATAACTCATCGCAATTTCGGTGCTATTCCACCCTCCTGCATGCACGCTTTAGTGCTAAAATATCTCCACCCGAATCCGCAACCATAGTGGCTCCAGTTCTGCGAAAAGAGTGGCCGGTGTATAACTCTGGGTCTTTTAAACCTAAATATTTCGCTATTTGCTTTGGGACACCACTAATAGTGTGCTGGCTAGCATTAAGGGAAATGCACTTTCCATGTCGGTATGTCAAAAAAAATCTTAGGCTTTCTGTTCCAGGAGGCCGAAGAGTTACATATTTTCTGTATAACATGCAGGGCTTGAAGCTGCAGCCATCATCGGTTATGGTGAATCTTCTTGTTGTTAAATTTTTTGTTCGCCGCAATGTCACAATAACGTATTTTCCCATATCTTCTACATCATTCATGTTTAAGGAGAGAATTTCGTCACATCGACAACATCCAAAAATCCCAAATATTGTTACAATTTTCGCCAGCAACCACTGGTCATCAGGAGCATGTAAAAGAAATTGTTCAGCCTCTTCTTTACTTAATACCTTGGCCTTTTTTGGCGTATAACGCTCATTTTTTCGTTTCAGAAACGATATTACCTTTTGAAATCTGCAAATGACAACTAAACGTCATATTTTGCAATAAATTTTTTAAGGAAAACAAACCTGCGAACAGGGGCATTTTCTTTCATTTCCAAGCATCTTTTCAGCATAGACCATTTTGCACATAAAGTATTAGGGCTGAATCTAGCTGATAGTTGATTCAAGTAGACGAACAAAACATCTTCAGTTGCCCCAATCACACTAATTTTGTTTTGCCACTTTTTGAAGTCGTCGTATTCTCGCTCGTACCTTGAAGCTGATTTTGCAGGTGATAAACTTGAAGCTACACTGCTGGGTGCCTCAATAATTTCTTTTGGTACATTCATTTTTGCTTTCGCCAAAACAAATGTAAAGAAAAATAAACAGACATGTTCATGGCAACGCTTCCATAGCTTACGACATTTGCGACAAATTGTTGAGATTTTTTTGGAATTTATCTAACCTTTTTACAAATGAGAAACGAATAAAATATACAACAATACACGCAAGGTAACGGGTTTTACTGGCTCAAGGAGGTAACTGACTCGCCTGCGGCTCGTCAGTTATATCCTCCATTCGCCAGTAAAAACCCTCTTACCTTGCTAGTAATGTTATATACTAGGTATATGATGAGCAGTTTCAACTTTCAATGATTCACGTAAAAAAAATTTTCATATTTTACCTTGGTAACTTAGAACTACGTTAAATAAGATCGATTAAGAGTGAAAACGAAAGGCACTCGTCATATATGAATGCGTCGTGTGGAATGATCGAGGGTGTTCAGGGAATCGAGGGTTGTGAAGAATGTGAGGTTACAACACTTCGCACGCATAGGCAACTTCAATTTTTTCAGCTGTGGACATGACCACCATTGCCTGCTGACCACGATTGCCCCATCTTCCCCTATACATGGAATAGGTATGTTGAGATCACTGCTAGTAAAACAACAAAGATTCTTAAGCGTGCAGAAGTCTAGATGCTAAGATTAAGCTGGTATGTCTGAAATACTGACGATTGAGAGACCCTTAATCACTTATGGAGCAAAAGGCTGACATGTCGAAGCCAGACTAGCCTGTGTGTGCATCACAGTGGCGCACCGAGGGGGGGGCTGTCGGGCTGCAGCCCCCCCCGAGCTGTGACAAAGAAAAGTAATTCAAATATTTCCATCTTATTGTTTTTCTAAAAGTAATAATAATTATTTTAGAACAGAATGGAAACTTAAACATTTCCTTTACAGATAGAAATAGGGATTGATATACACCCTGTGTGTTTCATTGGTGAATGAAAATACGTTAACCTGAGCTAGAGCTAGGCGAGTCCAAAAAACCGATATATGATAGGTCTAATCAATTCCATAACCGAGATACAGAGTGGTTTATGTATTCACCAAAAATTTCAATTCCTCATAACTTCTGAACCAACTAGTATATCTGGTTGATATTTGGAACGTATGATTCACTTCTACAGGTCGATCGATTTACTTTTGAATTTCCAAAGAATTTCAGGACCGTATTTGAAAAATATGGGACTTCTTCCAAGCTGAGATTCCTGTATATTGAAATTTTGGGATTTTATTGAGATATTTGAAAAGAGAAGAAAATTTTCAATGGGGTTCAGTAGATTTCATTGTCCCGCACGTCATTTTGCTCAAAGAGAGCTTAAGGGAAAGATCCAATTGAATATTGGAATTCCACAAAATTCTCAGAAAAATCGAAATGATCGAATTGATCTCCAGAAGGTACAACGATTGGATCCAGGTGATGAAATTAGAAGAACTAACTTTAGTAGCTGGATTTTACGAAATGAAAGAATGGTCAACAGAATTTTATTATGCAATGAAATACATAATAATCCAGACATGATCAAAAAAAGTATCGGACATATTTTTTGAAGAGGGCAAGAATGTGTATTGAACAAAATGGTGGTACTTTCGAGCACCTTCTGTATTTCTGTATTGTAGTTTTTATGTTTCTTCAGCTATTTATTCATCTTTGTTGACTTCAACTAAATTTTTCTCGATGAATAATGTTTTTCCGGAAATAACTCCAAATGATTCCACACAAAAAATTCAATTAGATCATAATGTACGATTTTTCTGAGAATTTTGTGGAACTCCAATATTCAATTGGAAATGACGTGCGGGACAATGAAACCTACTGAACTCCATTGAAAATTTTCTTCTCTTTTCAAATATCTCAATCAAATCGTAAAATTTCAATATACAGGGTGTTGAATCTCAGCTTGGAAGAAGTCCCATATTTTTAAAATACGGACCTGGAATTTTTTGGAAATTCAAAAGTAATTCGATCGACCTGTAGAAGTGAACAATACGTTCCAAATATCAACCGACTATACTGGTTGGTTAAAAAGTTATGAGGAATTTAAATTTTTGATGAATACATAAAGCACCCTGTATCTCGGTTATGGAATTGATTAGACCTATCATATATCGGTTTTTTGGACTCGCCTAGGGTAGCTCTAGCTCAGGTTACCGTATGTTCATTTACCAATGAAACACCCGGTTTAATAACGAATGCGATATATCCATTACTTAAGAAGGTTTTCGCTTGCGGCGCATTTTTTAAATTATATAACTTACAAAAACCTGATTACTCTTGAGCAGCCCCCCCCCCGAATAAAATTTCTGGGTGCGCCACTGGTGCATCACTAGAGCTGATAAAGTTCCCAACTATATGGCAATCAAAATCCCCACACATCTCTCCACTTCTCCATCTAGGATATTCCCAGAATATCAAGGGAAGATACAGATTATTAGGAAATAAGAAATGAGAGTGCTTGCTTCTCTCTAACCAAGTACCATTAGCATCGAAGAAGGCTCCTCTACGATGCTAAGTAGAAAGAAAGACTTGGTAAGGTAATCCAACACCAGACTTTCAAAAGAAATACCGTTAAATGGCACACATCCGATAGTTCAAAAACCACAAACAAAATGGTCCAGGAGTATTCGAGGTGGACACAAAATGCTATCTTTGGAGTCCTATTTGAGCTTCTATCAAAGAATTGGCTGCTATCAAAGAACTGGGCTCTCATGTCATATTTTCAAAGTTGACATGGGAGTACCGAGGACACGTCAATGAATAGGTCCCTGGTGACAACGGAATCAAAGGACACGAGCAGACCAAAACTCTACCAAGGCCTCTATTGACTCAGAACCTTCCAGTAGTACGAGAAAATTCACCTGCAACAAAAAAGTATGATTATGATCATGATTAAGATTATGCTGAGAACTCCTAGATCTCCTGAGGAGATTCCTCAGGAACTACAAGCTTGTGAGCTTGTGCGAGTGCGAGTTAGTAGAATCATCAGTTGCGTTCTGTGTAGGCTTTGTAACTTTGTCCTCACGTGTTTTAGAAAATGAAGAAAACAAAAGATAAATACTCCGGCGAGATTTTCTATGGCTGAATCATTCCAAAAAGTATCTAGATCTGTGTAAAAATAAGATACTTCTCCCCACTGGTTTCCTGGCAATGGTCCTCATGGTCTACGAGGGGCAGTGGAAAGGAAGAAGAAGAAGGCAAAAAATGCTTTGCAGAAGAGTGTTGAAGAGGGAATGTAACTTCATTGAAGACATATCAAGTGCTGGAGGTTATAAGAGATATTCGACAGATCGATATACTCATATGAAGCAGGAACTGGAAGAAGATTCCAGTGGGGACAGGAGGACTCGAAACGTATAGTTTTTGATCTGATATGCATTGAAGCCCATTATAGAATCGCCAAAAACTATATTGCAGCCTTCCTCTTCCACCTATAATTCCCTATCAGAGCCAGCCAACCACATGCTCCTCCTGGAAACGACAGGCAGGACACCTGACGTGTAAATAAGTTATTAGCCGTTGGGATCAGGTTGTTCGTGCGTTAGATGTATTGATCTATATGTGGAGTCATCCATCAGGGTATCTCGGTCCCCGAACGACGAGACAGCGGCCCTATCCGCTCTTGTAGCCGGGCCCTTCTCCCCCAGGGCCTCCACTCACTTGGACGACGTTGCCGTGACAAAGACGATCCATTAGCCGCATTTGCAAGACGCGTCTTCCTCAAACTTGACATCGCCCCATGGCTGCCGGCTAAATCCGGAGCCGGGGGCTATTTTCCCGTACCTCCAAGCCACCCTCCCTTCCACATAACTTATTCCGACCGGGGATGTGTATGGAGGAAATTGAAAATCCACTCCGGAGAAGACGGCGGGAGATGGGGGCGAGTTTGTTAGCGTGGACCGTAGATGAGGTGTCGGGAATTATTGCGAGCAGCCATTATCTCACGTATATGGGGCTGGGATGGGGATCAATTTCCCTGCGATGTTGTTTCGAAGGATGCGGAAGGTGATGCGAATGAAGATTCATGTACAGAATAATTGGCGTCGAAAACTTTATAAATAACCATGTATATCTTGGATCCAAAAATATTTATTCATATACTCCATTTAATCACATAGGAGGTCATGGTTTCATTTTCAGGAGTTGGTGCCCCTGATGAAAAGCACAGAACATATGATGAAAAGTCAGTGCGCGCACAGAAAACATCGTTAATGACAAAACGACGTTGCCAGTTTCTTTGTTTACATCAAAGTAAAAGTATCAAAGATATTCCACATTTTGTTAGGTTTACAAATTGTTCGCAGATTTTTGGTATTTAATCGATATTTGCAGGTGAGTTTTTGGTCGAATATCCAAGATTAACGTATGTTTATTGTTTTTAGCACCAGTTTGGAGCGTGAGGACGATTTTCAAGACCAGGACGAAGACGAATGTTTACATTTCGAGGTTGAAGGGCTACACGGGAATTTCGTTGAAAAAGCTGTTATTTGGACAGATATCGCAGTAGATGGATCGGATGGAGCCTCGAGAGATCGATTAGGATGATATTTTTCAGGTTTTCCAAGAAATTTGGCGATATCTGAGCAGATTTGCAAAAGTTAGGTACCTCACTAATGAGGTGGAACTTAAACCTAATTCTCCTATAAGAAACGCCTTTCAAAGGTCGAGATGGTGAAAAATGTATTCTTTAGATGTTGTTTGAACAAACGCAGCCGAGTTTTATATCCCCAACATTGATTTTAAGAAAATTATCAACAAAATAAAATTGACATTATTCTTGATTCTTGTAATTACCCATCAATTCATCTAATATCTTCGGGTTGTTTTTTTTAATGAATTCTTGATTAGAATCAACATTTGATGTCGTCAAGTCTTGAACTTTCAGTTCAAGAGGATAATAAACATCTTCACAAACATGCATATGAAAATTATGTGAAAGCAATGCAATTTTCTTCCATGGCGAAAAATAATATATTTCAACAGTGATCTCTTGTACTTTTCATGCAAATAACTAGAAAAAGAATCCTTTCTATCAATTCATATGAACGTTAATTATTTTGGTCCATCACATCTTTTCCAATTCATTCATTTTCCGAATAAATTCACATTCTGAGAAATACGCTAAGAATGTAGAAAGGGCAACATAGTGTTGACGTGGAACATAAAAATATTTTGAAAAACGTCATAACTTCGATACAGAGTGGAATGTGTCAAATTTCCAAGGCCAGAGTTGTGATTTTATAATTGTGAATGGAGTATATGTAATACCACTATAGAGATGCAATTTTTCCGGCAAAATTTTTCGATTGTAGTATGAAAGTTTGTTGCTCGGAATTATTACCTGCTTAAATTTCATCTCGAGTGGTATTCGGCATGAATATTCCACGAGAAAATAGGGTAATATGTTCACATTTGACGCGTATTGCGCTATTTGGCAAATTAGAATTCATCATAGATTAACTAAATCACTAAACGTTGTTTGTTCTCTCTATGATATTTATTTCCGAAGCTATCTATGAATTCGAGAAACGTCAAAAATTTTATCGCTGGAAAAACAACTTGTTAGTTTTGCCGGCTTGAAAATTTTGTCGAGATGAAACGATCGTTGCTACGGAAACTTCCTCACTACAAATGGAATGAGTGGAATAGTCACAAGAAAAATATTGAGAAGACCAGAGAAGACACGATTTCTTGGCACTTTTTGAACTTTCAGTCCATTGAAAGGGTCTCTATTATCATTCCCAATTAAAAATGGATACTGGAAGATAGAAGAAAGAATCCTGGGGCCCTTTGGCAAACTATCAAGCATCCGCTACCCATGAGGCCTTCTTGTGTCCACTTTTTTCCATGATGATGATGTTAACATGTAACATAGTCATGTCTAAACATGTCCTGATCGCTTAACCAGAACCATACGAAATTCTAGAAAATTGTTGAAAAGAAATGCCAATATTTCTGTTTTACAGATCCATGTTCATGAACGATTTATTTAGCAGCTACTCTATAGTATATAACATTACTAGCAAGGTAAGAGGGTTTTTACTGGCGAATGGAGGATATAACTGACGAGCCGCAGGCGAGTCAGTTACCTCCTTGAGCCAGTAAAACCCGTTACCTTGCGTGTATTGTTTTATATTTTATTTCTTTCTCATTTGTAAAAAGGTTAGATAAATTCCAAAAAAATCTCAATAATTTGTCGCAAATGTCGTAAGCTATGGAAGCGTTGCCATGAACATGTCTGTTTATTTTTCTTTAAATTTGTTTTGGCGTAAGCGAAAATGAATGTACCAAAAGAAATTATTGAGGCAGCCAGCAGTGTAGCTTCAAGTTTATCACCTGCAAAATCAGCTTCAAGGTACGAGCGAGAATACGACGACTTCAAAAAGTGGCAAAACAAAAATAGTGTGATTGGGGTAACTGAAGATGTTTTGTTGGTCTACTTGAATCAACTATCAGCTAGATTCAGCCCTAATACTTTATGGGCAAAATGGTCTATGCTGAAAAGCTGATTGGAAATGAAAGAAAATGCCCCTGTTCGCAGGTTTGTTTTCCTTGAAAAATTTATTGAAAAATATGGCGTTTAGTTGTCATTTGCAGATTTCAAAAGGTAATAGCGTTTCTGAAACGGAAAAATAGCGTTATACGCCAAAAAGGCCAAGGTATTAAGTAAAGAAGAGGCTGAACAATTCTTTTTACATGCTCCTGATGACCAGTGGTTGCTGGCGAAAATTGTAACAATTTTTGGGATTTTTGGATGTTGTCGATGTGACGAAATTCTCTCCTTAAACATGAATGATGTAGAAGAATTAGAAGATATGGAAAAATACGTTATTGTGACATTGCGGCAAACAAAAAATTTAACAACAAGAAGATTCACCATAACCGATGATGGCTGCAGCTTCAAGCCCTGCATGTTATACAGAAAATATGTAAATCTTCGGCCTCCTGGAACAGAAAGCCTAAGATTTTTTTTAACATGTACCGACATGGAAAGTGCATTTCCCTTAATGCTGGCCAGCACACTATTGGTGGTGTCCCAAAGCAAATAGCGAAATATTTAGGTTTAAAAGACCCAGAGTTATACACCGGCCACTCTTTTCGCAGAACTGGAGCCACTATGGTTGCGGATTCGGGTGGAGATATTTTAGCACTAAAGCGTGTAGGAGGGTGGAAGAGCACCGAAATTGCGATGAGTCATGTCGATAATTCGGTCAACAAAAAAATCGAAATATCTAGCAAATTATTTGGTAGTAAGGAGACTACAAATGTTCTGCAGTCCTCTAGTTCAGCAGTTTCTGAGTCAACAGATGGGTCATCATCATCAGTATCAACTCTTTCATCATCAAAAATCTGTGTTACTGGAAATAACAATTGTACTATGATTTTCAACATATATGACGATAAAACGAAATTTTCTTATGTAAATAATACTACTAACTTGTAAAAATTTTGCAAGTTAACTGTCAGTCTTACAAGTTAGTGACTTGATAAAATTAACTTTCTTGATTAATATTGTTTATTTCCAAACGTACGATAACAACGTCAGTTCTCGACTGACAGGATCATCGAAAAGTTCTATTTCTCCGCCTAGGCGGAGAAATATTTACTTTTCCCTTCGGCGGCAGGAAAAGTGGTTGCTACGAAAAAGATTACTTGGTTACCATGAACAATATGAACATAGATGCATAGAATACGAAAACTTCCAATTCAAACGTCATTTTTATTTGATAAAGTTACAATATAAATGTACAATTTTCATGAATTTGAAAAGTTTGGAAATAAAATAGCATATTTCATTCGGAGAAGAAGTGACTTTTCGTGGCTCGCTTTCAATTATCCGCCTCACTCCGTTCGGCGGATAAACTCAAGCTCGCCACGAAAAGTGACACTTCTCCTCCTAATGAAATAATATACTATTATTTCCAAACGTACGATAACAACGTCAGTTCTCGCCTGACAGGATCATCGAAAAGTTCTATTTCTCCGCCTAGGCGGAGAAATATTTACTTTTCCCTCCGGCGGCAGGAATAGTGTTGCTACGAAAAAGATTACTTGGTTACCGTGAACATAGATGCATAGAATACAAAAACTTCCAATTCAAACGTCATTTGTATTTGATAAAGTTACATCAAATGTACAATTTTCATGAATTTGAAAACGTTTGGAAATAAAATAGCATATTTCATTCGGAGAAGAAGTGACTTTTCGTGGCTCGCTTTCAATCATCCGCCTCACTCCGTTCGGCGGATAAACTCAAGCTCGCCACGAAAAGTGACACTTCTCCTCCTAATGAAATAATATACTATTTTTTGGAAACTGACGTTTACAAATGAAAAACAAATAAAATCGATTACAAATTAGGCAAGTTCTCATTTATAATGAAAGAATTTCTCATGAACCCTCTACGAGAGGTGAAATGTTCTGGCTCAAAACAGTTTCCAGAAAAATTCAAGTACCCTCTACCCCTCAAAGAGGAAAAAGAAGTTCCAAGAATCAATTCCGAAACTAAAATTTGTATTTTTGAAGTAAGCTTTGTACATTTAAATGCCTATGAATAACTATCAAAGACCCACAGCAGAAAAAATAAATATTCCTGATTATACCAAAAGAAATTGAAGAAATGATAAATAAAAATAAATTCAGAAAATAAATGGAGTAACTAATGCCTAATTGAAGCAAAACACAGGACAGTGATACACACGATAAGAATTTCCATGTAAATTGAACAAACAAAAAAAAACAAAATATTGAGAATTATTCATTCACCGATAAATACACATATCCATCACAACAAGAGATATACCTACTACCGGAGAATATAGAAGAAAACTGAACAGGAAAATACTACCTAAGGAAGACAAAAAATAAGCGATCAAAGATCATATCATCGACGAACACAAACACCACGTTGAAATTAAGATTTAAGGTGGGCGTTCAATGTAGTGTGTTTTTATCTCGGTTTTTATTTCAACTTGCATTTGAAAATGGTTTCACTTTGAGAACTGAAATTTAGTTGTAAACTCAGAAAGGATTGGAGTTCTAAATGAAATTAGTTAAATCGATTTAATTTCGAAAGTTCATTTTATTTCAAAAATAGAAGAAAAAGAGCCAATTCTCATGCTTCTGTTTTATTTCAAACGAAAGACCCATGAAAATAGTTCAACTTCCGATTAAAAGTGAATCTACAGATAATTTCGTTCAGAAAAACAACTTGAAATACGGAATTGGAAGGGAATGGCCAAATTCAAATATATGGCGGGAAAAAGTTCCTGCTTTACACACGTATTCATTAATTTCATAGTACAGCGATTTTCAGATAGAGAGCGCCATTGTACATTTCATTCATAAAAATACAGATATTCATAGAACTTATAGTGATAATGTAAGTTCAATGGAGATATTCCATAAAATGGACGGTGGCGCCTCTATCGGATTAGTTTTCCTACTCGCTCTGAACGGCGACCTTAAAATTCAGAGTGAATAACTCCAATTTTTGTTCCAGGGTTTATTCGTGTAGCTACTAACTATGCAATAAACTCTTTTCTAATATATTCTATTCTATAACTTCGTACTTTAATAATATGCGATGCAGGAAATTGTGCTTTCAAGTAATTCAAACTTTCATTCCTACATTTCCTACCCACATACATACTTTCAGTTCATCCTCGCTTTAGTATAACAGATCCAATACGCCGGGTCCCCCCGGGGTAGCTCGAAAACATCCCCTAGAAATGTAAATGAGAGGTAGATGAATCTAGAACTAGAAACAAAGTGGGATGGTAATGAAGTTCGCCGCTGATTAATATGGATGACCTATATCTAAAGCCTTTCCATGTTTATGATTCAATATTCAGGAAGGATGACGGCTAAGGGTGCTGAACAGAAAATTTGATTTCGCAAGATGGATCGATTCCATTTAAGGGAGTGTGTGCATGTTTAGACAGTGTTTTTGTTGATTTTGGACAAGGCCGTAGCTAGAAAAAAATTTCGGGGGGGGTCCGTCCGAGGCCGTAGCTAGAAAAAAATTGCGGGGGAGGGGGGTGTCCGTTGAACTGAGCTCTAGAAAAAATTTCGGGGGGGGTCCGGACCCCATCGGACCCCCCCCTGGCTACGGCCTTGATTTTGGAGATGGGTTGCGACCCAAGATAAGGTTATTTTCAGATTGTGTTTACAGTAAAGTTCGAGAGGGTGTTCCGGAGATGATCGCACCATCTTGGTGTGCCTGGCTTCTTCGCTCAATATTATCGGTAACAACACCTTCAGACACTTTTCTCGTATCTACATCATTCCTCCATTTTCTTTGTCACAGGTACCTAAGTTGGAGCAGATCTGGTGATATCATTTTTTACGAATATTTTCGAAACTTCGTAAATTCTTCGGACTGAATAATGAGACTATATGTATAGAGCGCATTATTCAATATTTTGGTTAATTTCTACTACACACTGTGTGTGAGTAGACAGAAATATACTGCTGCATAGCAAGGGAATTCAAAATTTTGTGGCTGTTTCAAAAGTTGCCAAATGATTATTTATGAAAAAACAAAAAGAGAAATCATAGGTCATACACAAGCTAGGCATATTTCACCACAAAAGTTGAAGACATTTAGATTCTTGTCCACCAAATGTTCATTGTGAGTAATCAAATGTTCACTCTCTTAAATCTTGATGTTTTTTCTTGCTCTTCGTTCTTTAACTTTATCTGTTCAGGCAAGTTCTTGTCATTTTTAAGAATTTTTGATCATTTATTGTTTTACAATCTTAAGGTGAATACAGACTATTCTGACGTGACGTGATTCCACGTCACGTCAGACGTGTAGCAGTGCTCCCATTGGTCTAATATGAACGTGAACGTCAAAATGTGAGTGATATAAAAATGCAGCACATCGTTCTGTGCGTTCACGTTCATATCAGGCCAATGGGAGCACTGGCGGTTCCTGACGTGACGTGGAATCACGTCACGTCAGAATAGTCTGTATTCACCTTTATACTCAATTTCGATTCAAAATCTCAAAATTCGCCTAGATGAAAACTTTGTGTGGATGAAGCCAATATAGTCTTTTATTCTTTTGAACACGCTTGGGACCAGCTACAAAGACTGTGGATTCTCATCAACCACCTCCACATACATTCCAAGAACTCAGGCGGCTTTTACAGCAACTCTTGAGGAAAATAGATCAATGCTATTTCGAAAGTCTGATCGAAAGTATGCAAAGTGAGTAAATATTTAGTTTCCTCCATTCTTAAAATATTGCTGAATAAAAAAGAAATCTTTTGAAAAAAATTCCGAACTTCCTTACCTTTGTTGTACTTTGAGAAGGCTATATTTTATTCCTATATTATTATGTATCCTTAGACTTATGTATCGTCAAATAACACATTAGAAATTATTTCTCTCAGGCATTTAGCATTCCATTTCTATTCTTTGGGTAGTTCTACCTCCTAATTCTTATGAATAGAATAAATCGATTATCCAGAAATCTGATGTGTTTGATTGAAATCAACCCTAAAGAATATTATAAATCTACATTCAAATGCATTCGAAAAATCATGATGATATCAATTTTATATTAATACATATATGGAAATTAAAGAAAAATGTGGGAAGCTGAATACTAAGGCATTGGTAAGTACTCATGGATACCTAATGTATGGCCTGGATCTCCTATCTGCTGAATGTTGATGGGTTGTTGCCTGTTTGTGGGAATTATGTAGTCTTTTTCCTATTATACTTGACGAATCACGTGGATTTTCAAAGTCACGTAGATAATTGATGAGTCAATATGAAATGTTTGTTTGAAAAATAAAATATCAAATTTGTGAGCATCGGATGTTTTTTTAAAGTGATAGAACTTTGAAGTGAAGCCAAATTTTCTTTTAATTTGAAATATAATTTCATGACACGTAAATTGTTTGGTGACCTTCTTCAGTTATATCAGGATATTTCAACGGGTTAAGGTCAGTAATCCAAAGGCTTATTTGGAAAAAACAGCGACGTTTCGATTTATTCGAAATCTTCTTGGGTGCTCTGAAACATCGACAATAAAGTAATTAACTAAACACAAACAATACCACTACAAAAACACAATATTAAAACGAATTGGAAATATTTACATTTTAAGTTGGCCTTCTTGGTCACATCAAAAAGTAAAAATCGTATTTTACAATGCATAAAACACAGAGAGATACATGCTCATGCTCACTCGCAGTTTAACCACAACTGATTGTTTTAATTGATTTGAAATAAATCGAAACGTCTTCATTTTTTCCAAATAAGCCTTTGGATTTACTGACCTTAACCCGTTAAAATATCCTGATATAATTTTATGACATTTATGTATTAAAAAAATTTTTACAGTGAATGGTGCTCGTTACAGATCGATGATCAATGATAACATTTTTTTGAGAAATTGTCCAATTAATTGGCCTCCAAGATCATGCGACAGCGACATAACTCAAATAGTTTATTTTCTTTGGGGTTATGTCAAGTCATTGGTTTATGCTGGTAAACCAGAAATATTAGACGCTTTGGAAGTCAACATAACTCGTGTCATTGCTGAAATAAGGCCTGAATTGCACGAAAAAATGGTCTAAAATTGGTCTGGTCGAATGCGGTTCCTTAGAGCTATACTCTGTTCAAATGTAAGAAGGAGCAATAACTACATGTTTGGCGCAGCGGTAGGAGGGCCTTCGTAAAGGTACTTTCCGTCCAGAGTCGAATCGAGGAGATTTCACACAATCGTTCAGTTTATTTATCCATGTCTCATCCAGCTAATGAATTTTTCTGCCTTGTTCCCTTAATGAGCGGATTTTCTTCAAATAATCTCTTCTCCACACAATTATTTCATCCCTATCTATCTGTAGACTATCACGACCACGTTTTTTGAACTTGAATTCCATTATTTTCAATAATTTATAGAACGTTGTTCTTTTGATATTTGGCAAACTGTCGTCATCATTCACGATTTCCAGTAGGTACCTTAGAAATTGTTGGGATTTCATTCCGGAAAAAAAACCTTGGACAATTCTTCTGATAAGGCTTATATCGAAATCGTCAACCGAATCGATTATTTTTAACGACTGATGGGCTCTCCTCTTAGGTGGCGTCAATGTTTTATTCTCTTTATATTCTCTGCGAATTCTGAATACAGCTGAGTCAATCACCCCTGAGGATTTTGAAACAATTCCTACTAAGTCTCTTTTCGATAAATCAGGATGTTCTTCCAATTCTTTGCGAGAAATGTTCAAAATTATCTCTTTCTCTTCAGCAGAGAAGGCTACCTTTTGGACCGTTTTCGTGGTGGTCCCCACATATCACCCTCAGATGCAGTATTCGTTTCCGAATTCGACATATTGTTCTATAAACACTATATACACTTTGTCAAAATATTTTCCAACACATCACACTTTTCACAACAAAATCTATAAACACTTTTCACAACAAAATCTATATAAACACTTTGAACAGCTAGACCTTCACAGTAGCTCTAAGTATTTTAACTAGGTAGTCTTGTCAATTGAAAACTTCGATATTTATGCAAATCTAGATGGCTTCAACCCATTAAGGGAAACGACCCAAATCTGGTGTTTCTCGGAATTACCTTGTCGGAATCTTGAGCAGCCGACAAAGAGTTTCGTACAAAATAATATAAAATTTTGGACCGAAACTAAATATATTTCGGATATTACAAGTAAATTACCATTATAAATTTGAACAGAGATCTTTTACGAGTCTTGTCAATTGAAAATCTCGATATTTATGCAAATCAAGATGGCTTCCACCCATTAGGGAAAAGGACCCAAATCTGGTGTTTCCTGAAATTTCTTTGTCGGAATCTTGCAAGATTCCGACCCAAATCTCTAAAACTCTGGTGTTTCCTGGAATTACCTTGTCGCAATCTCGAGCATCCGAAAAAGAAATTAGTTGCAAATCATAATCGAAATTTTGCACTAGAGTTTCTGAGGAAAAAAGTTCTAATGTGGGAATTGCTGACTCAAATTACTGAATCATTTCTATCCAGTACCTAGCATCTACAATCCGGTCCGAGTACGATCCTGGCAATCTCTTAGGGCGTTAAAAGGGAGCTTGGTTATGACCGTTTGACCAATAGGAGCTTTATTGTGCCAAAGCAGACGATTCTGTTTGTTCACAAAGCTCCTTCTTATATTTGAACGGACTATAGTCGTGGTGGACATATAGGTATGCCGGAAATTATTTTCTCTATTTCAGTATCGTAATGATTTCATTACAGTACTAAAAACAGTGCTGTAATCAATTCATTACAGCATCGTTTTCAGTTACCTTTTTCGTTTTATGGTTGTCAGCAATGACTTTTAAATCTTTTAAATTTCAGCAGACGTCAATTTGGAAATGTCAATTTTCGTAAAACTTCCAACTGCCAAGATACAATGTGAAAGTCACTAGGGACTTATAATTTGAATTTTTCATTGAATTTCACAAAATTTGACTGAAATAGAGAAAATATCGTCTAATACTCGTTGCAGAATGCAATTCCAATACTCATGCGTTCAAAAACTCGCTCCTTCGTCGCTCGTTTTCGAATTTCGCATTCGTATTGGAATAGGAGCCCATTCTGCAACTAGTTCTAGATTTTAGAATATACTATTCCAAACATAAATGTCATAAAATTATCTGTCAAATGAATAAAATGGCTTCAATCTCAATTTTAATGTGTTTAATTTTTATTCAATGTTCCATCACTCTAAAAAAACACCCCTTATACCTACCTATGGTGAAATGTGTTCCAAGTATAGAAGTTTGGCCTATTTCTCAATGGAAAATTAGCTTATTTCAATATTACTACCTATACCAGATATCTAACTTTTTTTCAACTATCATAAACACAGACGGGGTTTCCAACCCCATTGCTGTATAGTGTTGGTCGTAAAATTGCATTTTAAATGCTTGGAGCGCGATTTTACAGAATGTTTTATGAACGAAGTTGATCGTAAAATTCTGTATTAATTAATTCACCTACACATGATCGCTTCGAATCATCTTCAGAATCTGGATCTGTCGGGTGCAAAATACAGCCTACGCTGTATACCGTCCCAGCAGGTAATGGCCACCATGACGAACGTTGGAGGAATATCAAAACGTCCTGTTTTCCTCTAATAAATCGATACTCCGCATTATGTATTTCCGCTCGTTCACTAGGAAAACTGCCAGCTATCCCCCTCCGCCTGCCCACTTCAAAAAATCCGATTTTCCGACAATCCTCGGCGAGGATAAGTAATTGATGTTTATTGTGGCGCGATTTTTGCAAAGGCGCAAGATTAAAGGGAAAAACTGAACCGTGAACATTGGAGTGGTGTGCATGGGCTTTTCACCCGATGGGCTAATTAATCATTCTACACCACATCGAGAAAGCATTTGCCTGTTGAGGTTATTTATCACTGACTCCCTCGTTGCGATACGCAGCCCAGATACATGTACGAACAAGGGAGGCAGGGTTGTGAGATTTATGGGGTGGAGGAGAGGAATTTTTCGGAAAAGAGTGGCTTGTACTCCGGAGAAAGGAATTGGACGGAATTGGGAGCAGGATACAGGGATAAGAGCGAGGTCAATTTGGCTGCCAGTGGCAGCTCTTAGAAGGAGGCAAAGAAGGGTAAGCCTGTCTGAGAATAATCTAAAAATACACGCGTTCACCTACATGCTTTCACAAAATAAATTTACTCATTTATACTCAAATATACAAAGCTCTCTATAGAGCACTGGCGGATCCAGACAGTTATTCAGGTGGTGCTGGTGGGCATCAATTCTTTCAAGGGGGGGTCTTCAATAGATACGAGGATAAATTGAAAAATCCTTAGCCTACTATAGAACCAAACAAAATTTCAATGTCAAAATATTTTATTACTCAACATATTCTCCTCTTAATTGAATACATTTATTACAGCGAACCTGCAACGTCTCCAGACCTTTCAAAAAAAAATATTTTTTCTTGCTCTGCAAACCAGTCCTCCTCAGCTTTTAATACCTCCTCGTTGGAAGAAAATTTACGACCTTTCAAACATTTTTTCAGTTGAGGAAGGAGATAGTCGGACGGAGCCAAATCTGGTGAATAAGGAGGGTGTTCTAGTAATTCTAACCTTAAATCACGAATTTTTTGCATGGAAACATGAGATTTGTGTACTGGGGCGTTGTCCTGTAAAAACAAAATACCTTGGGATAGCTTTCCGCGTCTTTTCGCTTTGATTTTTTCCCTCAGAGTGGTCAGTAACGTCGAATAGTAATCTCCAGTTATTGTTCTACCCTTATCCAAAAAACAATCATGATAACTCCATGGCAATCCCAAAAAAACTGAAGCAAGAACTTTTCCACCACATTTTTGGACACGAAACTTCTTAGGTCTTGGAGAACCAGAGTGTCGCCATTCCAACGATTGTTGCTTTGTTTCTGGATCGTAGAAATGTACCCAAGTCTCATCCATAGTAACAATTCGGTATACATCATCGTTTTCAAATCGAGCACAGATCGAACGCGATGCTTTTGGTCAACATTCAAACATTTGGGGATCCATTTTGCAGAAATTTTTCTCATGTCCAAATTGACGTGAACTGTATGAGTGACGCGTTCGTATGAAATCTTCAGTGCTTCAGATATCCGTTTTAGCCCAATTCGACGGTCTGATAAAATCATGTCTTGAACTGCATCGATATTTTCGGGGACTGATACAGAAAATGGCCTTTCCGATCGGTCATCATCTTCAATGGAAAATTTACCTCTTTCGAAGCTTCCAGTCCAAATTTTCACGGTCGCATACGAAGGACATTGATCACCAAGGGTATTAAGCATGTCTTCGTAAATCTGCTTACCTCTTAACCCTTTTAAATACAGGTACTTGATGATGGCTTGGTACTCCAATTTTTCGATTTTTACAATTTCGGTGGACATCTTTTTTTTATTCATTGCGTAACTCTGGTTTAGTTTTTTGACATCGAACTCTACACTGACACTTCTAATAAGTTATTGTTCGTTGATATGGTATCGCAATATTTTGTTTATGCATGGAACTGGTCTAGGCTAAGTAGATATCAGTACATCCTCGACCCTCGTAGAAATTTTTTCCCAACGTTATAGGACTACTAATGAAGGAATTACATATTGTCAATTTCGTGGTCCGGGGGGGGTGAGGGAGGCATGGCCCTTATGGCCCATGACCTGGGATTTCTCCCCTTAAACTAAACACAGTTTTCCTATAAGAACTCCAAAAATTCTGCTTCGTTTGAAAGACATAGAATGTCAAAAATTCTTGAAAAACAATTTTTCACCATATCTTCCTAACATCAGTGATTTCGAATTATGTACCTCAATTTCGGTGAAGGAACAATTTATTTACAATCTATGGTATGAACAATATACAGGGTGTATTTAAAGGTGAGGCTTTTCTTTTGACAGGTGGTAGAACTCATCAAAATAAGTCATTTTACCAAAAATTTTCATATGAATTATGCCCCTGCTTCGAGAAAATGAAACTATAGAATATTTTCTAGTTTCTAGGTGAATCTGAAAATTCCTCAGTCCGAAGCTGCTCCCTGGCCTGCTTATCCGTAGGTATCAACATCTCTTGTTTTTTGCCTCCAATCATACATGACTCACTACGCGGCGGATGCGGTGTAGATTGTACGAGTGTTTACGTTTATTCAAATAATTAACTTATTAATATGCTTTTAATTCATGGTGAATCAAAACAAAATGCCAGTTCAGCGTATAAGTTGTATAGAATAAGATTTCCGCTGATGTTCGCGAATGTTCATAAACCTGGAACAGAGAGATGCAGGCCAGAGTAGTATTAAGGTAGGTATTGTAGCCCAAAATATTTTATTAATTTTTTCAAATAAATTTCGAATAAGAAATTTTCGGTAAAATGACTTATTTTGATGAGTTCTAACATCTGTCAGAAAAAAGCCTCACCTTGAAATACACCCTGATGTATAGATCTAAATATAGTATTAGGACAATTAAGTACGTAACTAAAATTCAATAACCATCAGAGTAACAAAATAAAGAAAATCGCAATTTAGTAACCAAAACAGTGAAATCACCTGGACAACAACAATGATAAGAAAACATTCAAGAGAAAAATTCAAACTCGTTGAATCATTGCAAACCAGCATTCTATAGGTGTTTTTTTAGAGTGATAGAACTTTAAATTCGAATAAAACACGTTTGAATTAAGACTGAAGCCAATTTTTTTTTAATTCAAAGATAATTTTATGACATTTATGTTTTGAGAATAATTTCCGGCATATGTCCACCACGACTAACTCTGGAGCTAATGTTCCAGTGAATGATGCTCGTTACAGATCGATGATGATCAATGATTATTTCGAAATTTAAATAGTATCGACCCAGAAGTGTTTTGGTTCCAACAAGATGGTGCTGCACCTTATGCTGCTACTTGATTTATTGAAACGAAGTTTTGGAGATAACATTATTTCGAGGAATGGTCCAATTAATTGGCCTCCAAGATCATGCGACATAACTCCGATGGATTATTTTCATCGGGTTTTTGTCAAGTCATGCGTTTATGCTGATAAACCTGGAACAATAGACGCTTTGGAAGCAAATGTAACTCTTGTTATTGCTGGAATAAAGCCGAATTACTCGAAAAGTGGTCCAAAATTGGACCGGTCGAATACGGTTCCTCAGAGCTAGTCGTGGTGGACATATGCCGGAAATTATTTTTAAAACATAAATATCATAAAATTATATTTCAAATAAAAAAAAAGCCCAATCTTGATTGAAGTTGTTTTATTTCGATTTTAAGTTTTATCACCCTGAAAAAAACAGCCGATATAATTATAATATAATTCATCACAGTATATGTATCTATAAATTTAGTGAATTTCCTTTATTATTTTTTATATGCAGTCCATGACATTTTCATTAATATTTCCTTATAAAAATACTTTTTAATTGCCGCATATTCTGAATATCCGCATCCTATCCCCACTATATATCTCAATCCCCCCACTCTACAGACCCCTCATTTCATCTTACGGTCATCCCCCCACGGCCTCTGGCCAACTTCCGCGTGCTTTGACCCTCCGCTGGTCACTACGCGTCCAGTTACGCATGCGTGCTCGCGTGATCGATAGGCGGTACGAGGGGAACCAGAATGCTGCCCCGTCATTGGTTCGGGCGGAGCTCCAGCATCCGTAATTACCCTGGACCGCGGACGAGTCACCTTCCCCCTCCTTTTGTACACATACACGGCACACACACGTCGGGTGGATGCGACAGGGTGCGAGAAAGGGTCCAGGCGGCGTTGCCAGATTGGGAGTAATTCCTCCCGAAACTCTTCAGGGATTTTCTCAAGTTGTTTTCTTCCCAATAATGGTTATAGAGAATCTTTTTTTAAGTTAGATCTACTGTTGTACTTCTTTCTCTATTTGTGTAGACTTTTTGCCGTTATATAATTACATTGATTTGAACGCTTTGATTCAATAATTCCAAAGACCTGGCGAATGTTGAAGAAACTTTTTCATCTGTTAATACTGGAAATACACTGCGCAAAAAAATTCACGCACATTATGGAAATCTCAAATTTATTCTACAACTGAAGGTGTTCTCAATGGTCATTATTTTTATCAGAATTATGCATGCATATTTTATACACTTTCATCGTTTTTCTTCAATACAGATGTTTTCTCCCAGCAGGAATAAAAAAAGATGATATTATCAGATTTTGAATGTATTGGCTCCATTCTAAAATCAGTTGTTCTCGATCAATTCTAGTGATCAATAGTTTTTCTTTTGTTTGATTTTCTACACTCGATCGCTATGCAACGCGAAACACGCGATTTGACCCAAGAGGAATGTGCCCAAGCGGTAGTTTTGCGAGAAGAAGGGTGGACATACACAAGAATTGCAGAGAGGTTTGGAGTTTCCCATACAAGTGTGTCCAGAATGTTGCAGCGATTCAGGGAGACAGGTATGAATGTCCGAAAACCAGGACAGGGTAGACCACGGGTAACAACTGCCATCCAAGAACGTTATTTTACTTTAGAGTTTCTTCGTTGAAAAAACAGTTTGCAACCGCTCGCCTCCTTCAATATCAGCTTGATCAAACTCATGAAGTGCAAATTAGCACTCAGACAATAAGAAATCGCCTCAGAGAATATGATTTAAGGCCTCGTGTCGCGGTAAGAGGCCCAGCTCTTACCCCAGCCCATCGAAGGGCGCGTTTCGATTTTGCGAGAGAGCATATCCATTGGGAAGAGGCCGATAGGGAAAGAGTTCTCTTCAGAGATGAGTCTAGATTCTGCCTCTACCATTGTGATCGACGTTCCCTTGTATACAGACGTCCACATGAAAGATATATGCTCAGTGCAATTTCCTGAATATTACTGGTTTCGGGGGAGGGTCGATTATGGTATGGGGTGGAATATCTTTGACTGCTCGCACAGACCTAGTGGTCGTTGATAATGGAGCTATGAATGCTGATAAGTATATAAGGAACATTCTTGAAGAGCATGTAGTGCCATTTGCCCCATACATTGGTGAAAATTTCATTTTTATGGACGATAATGCCAGATCCCATCGTGCGCGCATCGTTCAGGAGTACCTTGAAGAGGTTGAAGTCTCTCGAATGGAATGGCCAGCAAGAAGTCCAGATCTCAATCCGATTGAGCAGGTTTGGGACAACCTCAATAGAAGGCTGAGAAGTTTAGAAAAATCATCCAGCTACTCTTAATGACTTAGGAATCTAACTCGGAGAAATCTGGGAAGGATTAGATCAGAACATTTTAAGATCACTCATTTTGAGTATGAACCGTCGTTGCCGAGCTGTAATTAACGTAAGGGGTGGAAATACCAAGTATCAAATCACGTATCAGCATTTCATCAGTATTTTGAAAATTGTTCATTTCTCTTCTTTCACATAAGATTCGGTGAAATCCTGAATTTTTCTCCCATTTAATGTGTCTTGTTTCGTTCAAAACATTCCCGAGAGAACATAAAAAATAAGTTATAAAGTCAATGTAGAGTTAACTTTCATTAAAATAGAGATTTTCAGAATATGCGTTAATTTTTTTGCGCAGTGTATTTCAAGTAGATAAACATGGTTGGAAGATTCACTTATGCTATTTTCTTGTACGGAAATCAAGAATAGAGTGTTGAAATTTCACTGAAAAATAATGGACAGAATGGTCCGTTACTTTGTGATAGTTCATTCAAAAAAAGAATAAAAGTACTCGAATAACCCGATAGAAAAATTTATGAACGAACAGTGGAATTCCCCACTTCAAAAATTCTCAAGAAATAAGCCTATAAATACCTACAGAAGACATTTGAATACCTTTCTGCAAAACTTGAAAAACCCCAGTAAGAAAATGTAGTACCTACATAGTAGAACCTACTACGGTCTACGAAAGCTGTGTAACAGTTAAACCTCGAAAGAACTATGTACCTATTTCAGTATTTCCATTTACAAAGTATCAAAAGAGTAAATAGAAATTAGCATTGGCAACGTCTCCTTTCTCATTTGACATTTAACGAGTACCTACCAACCTGCGTCAGTTTTAATTTTAAGTGATAAACCTGAATCCAGACCAGTCGGGATACATTATAAAAGTAAATGGAGTAGTATACATTGGTTATTTTAGGCAAGGAAGAATCATGATGAAATTATATTCAGTTTAATGAAACTTATACACAGTAAAAATTATAGAAGTCAAAGACGAGTTCTCTTGAAGAGAAGAATGGACTGATGCTCCAATTCTCATGAAAACGAAAATTAAATAAATAAATGTATATATGAGACTAAGAAATATAACATAAAGTAAACACTGAAAGAATGGTACTCACAGTTGTTGCTGTCTTGAGAGATAACTGCTGGTCTGCGAACGGCTCTCGAAGACAAGTAGCGGTGGGGGGGCCATTCGATTGGTACCCCTATTCTTCAACTGTAGACCACAGAGTCGAAGACAGTAGGCGAACCACTGATGTACGGATATTCTTTGTTACCAAAGAAGTCCATTCGAAATATAAATTCTGTGACTGTGGTATCAAACATGAATGAAACGAAATATAAATTCTGAACACCTATACGTAAAGCAGAAGTTCAAAATAATTTTCCATTTAGCCTCGAAACATGATTTGGTCGAAACATTTTAAATCTGACAATGAGCAAAAATTCATAAAAATATGTGCTTCGCACGCCTTCTCACATATAACCTTTTCCGGAGACATTCTCCCCCTCTATGGCCCTCTATAATTCCATGATATGCATGAAGTATGCCGTAGATCATCCCCAATGTTTTCTTTGCACTTCGTAGCGCAACCCTTTTTCAGGCTCGCTCTATTTTCACCCCGTAAAGGGTCAGAGTTCAAGGGCAGGTAGCGGTGTGTCTGACGGTTGACATGCCTCGGGCTACTGTCCCTAATGTGTTGCCGGCTCCAGAAACGGAATGGATTGCCAGAGGTCAAAGGTTTTTCTACCTGAGCTCGGACGTGTGCCCGATGACGAATGCGGTGACCAAGGGTTGGACAATGGTCGAATAATATACACACATTAATGGGGTAGGCTTGTGCAGAAACAGGACTTGGACGCTTTCGGGAATTATAGGCGTTGGCCCATCGACTATTTGGCGATTATGAGTTCCTGAACCTCGAAACTATACAGGCTTTTCTTTCGACAGATGGTAGAACTCATCAAAATAAGTCATTTCACCAAAAATTTTTTTATGAATTATGCCCCTGTTTCGAGAAAATGAAACTAGAACATTTTCTAGTCTCTAGGTGGTCCGTCAGGTTTTTGCATCATTATTTGAAAAATGATTTCCAATTCTGCTTGAAGGGCGAAAGGGTCAGGCAATTCACAAGGAAATAAATTCGAGACGGCATCGATATTAGAAATATCCAAATTCTCCAATTTCAATGGGAGGAAAAATATTTTGAAAATGGGAGAAAGCGTTTGTATAACATCTTCCACATTTTTGTCCAGAAAGCTCACAAGAACGTCAACAATCTTGATAAATTCGACGCGGTAAAATTGCTCCATGCCAAAATTTGTCTGATTTTGATTTTTAGAGTCATACCGTTTCGGAAGAACCCTGCGACGATGATGTCTTGAAAACTCAACATCAGGATTCATATCAAATTTTTTTGAGAAAATTTTTGCGCTTTCAATCAAGTCATTAATTTCATCACCAGATCGAATTTGATTCAATATTTCCTTAGTCCCATTTATTTCCGCTATTGCATCTATTATATTGAAATCAGGATTTTCCCCCTTAGGCCCGTCCCTGTTATCAAACAGCCTTCTTTTTGTTGATTTTAAAATTCAATTTGATCACAATGTACGATTCTTCTGAGAATTAGTGGAATTTCAATATTCAACTGGATCATTCCCTAAAGCTTTCTTAGAGCAAAATGACGTGCGGGACAATGAAATCTACTGAACCTCATTGAAAATTTTCTGCTCTTCAAATATCTCAATCAAATCCCACAATTTTAATATGTAGACAGGGTGTTGAATCTCAGCTTGGAAGAAGTCCCATATTTCTCAAATACTGATCAGGAATTTTTGGGAAATTCAAAAGTAAATCGATCGATATGTGGAAGTGGATCATACGTTTCCAAATATCAACCGTCTATACTGGTTGGTTCAAAAGTTATGAGGAATTTAAATTTTTGGTGAATACATAAACCATCCTCGGTTATGGATTTGATTAGTCCTATCATACATCGGTTTTTTGGACTCGCCTAGGGTAGCTCTAGCTCAGGTTACCGTATGTTCGTTTACCAATGAAACTCCCAGTATATAGCAAGAACAATTCTTCAGTTCAGTTCAGCCCCCCCTATAACTAAATCCTGGGTGCGCCACTGTATACGAACGTAGTAAAAGTGGGTAATTCTCAACTTCAACGCCCTGTATCTCAAAAACTAGTCATAGGATTGAGTTGGGGCCATGGACACTTTTGATCAGTAGGTCGAGTACTCCATTATATCAACATTCAAGAACATTTGACGGAACGTCATTTACCATAAGGAAAGTGCGGAGTCCATTTGCCATAACCAAATCGCAAAGTGGGTGCCCTATGTCCTCGATAGCCTCACGAATTCTATCTTTGAGGTTGAGGTCTTGAATCGAAGCTGGGCTCTTGGCGTAGACCTTCTCGCCCAGTCGCAAGGTGTCAAATCGCCTTCTTTTTCACATGGCCCCGAAGGAAGAAGTCGCAAGGTGTTGAATCAGAAGACCTCGTTGGCCAATTGTGATAAACTCTTGGAGAGATAACAAGGTCCGGAAACTTTTCCCGCGAAAGATCAACGGTTTCGTTGCTTGTATGGCACTTAGCGCCGTCTTGTTGAAAGTAAACTTTGTCAAGATCAATACCATCCAATTCTGGTCATAAAAATCATTTATCATCTTTCGATAGCGCAATCTATTCACCGTAACGGTTGTCACTTTGTGCAACAGTATAATCCTTTATTTGTCCATTTGGAAGTTGGTTCGAGTCTTCATCATAAGTAGGGAAAACGAACGAGATCCAATAAGATTGGCTGATCTCTAAAGCGAATACTCTCAGATAAGATAAAATGGAAATACTGGTTGACAACAATCAGTTGGTAGAATATTAGGCAGAGTAGGTACTCAGAGAATATAAGACATATAGGCGATAAGTACTATTCCACCAAAAACATTCTGTAAGAACTAGCCAAGTCTCGATGGAGCTGCTTGTTTATCTCTAAAAAGCAATGAAATCTAAAAAAATTCGAGCCAAGTTTAAGGCTCCTCACTGCGATTTCTTTATTATTATAGTTGTGTGACTTGGCCGTTGAACATTCTTTATACGTTAATGGGTACTAGTCAATTTTGTTTACATCGTAATGCTATATCTGTTGTAACTACCTATGTTTGTTAAGCGAGATAATAGCCCATGCTGGTATTGGTCATTGGACGCTAGTGTCTCATTTTAGGCTGTTGTTGATTGTGCAACACATTCATCATTGACAATGCTGACTTCTGCTCTCTTCTTTTTGGAGCGTCAAATCGACCACCGACCTAAAATAAAATAGACGTACAGATGGTCTTCTATCAATGATTAGAAGTCCGTCTGTACTGGAAAGAATTTTTTATACTGTTTGTTTCAGGCTCGTATTATTGAATACGCAGCTTTATCAAGCCTACAATTGACTGGTTGTTGAATGAACGTTTTCCAAGTGGCAATTTTCCATCGTCAATGGGTAGCGTTTCTGGCGACAGATTGGTGCAATGTTGTCATAGAGCACCTGGTTTTGTACCCTTGTGTACCCTTCAACGGCCAAGTCACACATAGTAATAATAACGAAATCGCAGTGAGGAGCCAGGAGCCTTAAACTTGGCTCGACTCTTCGACTTTTTTTAGATTTCATTACCTACTTTTTAGAGATAAACAAGCAGCTTCATCGAGACTTGGCTAGTTTTTACAGAATGTTTTTGGTGGGATTTCACTTCTTTTTGTAGAAACGTGGGCACATTGATCTATTTTATTAGATTTTCTCATTTGACACATTTTTTTAGGAGTAGTTTTTTTATTGCAAATCTTTATTTTTTATTCCGGTTCTGAACTATGGTATAGATAGAGCCTCCGATTATTTTTTATTGAATTCAGCGTCCTCGAAAACCTATAGTTTGATACCAAACTTGTCCATATAGCCCATCTCTTACCCGATTCCTTTTCGGATTCAATTTTTTCTCTCCCAATCTAACCACCGCAGACCCATCTGATGATGTTTTTTTCTGAAGAGCAATAGACGTTCTATATTGCACCAAAATTTCATAGCATTTTTTTATTCAGTGATACAGCGAAACAGAGTTTCTTCTTCATCAAGCTCTTCGGAATGGAAAGAAGATATAGAGAACATAACTGCTTTTATAGTTGCTGGTGATTCTCATAGAAGAGATTTGATTCACCAAATAAATCAACGAAGCGATGAAGTAGGAGAATTCCCTCAAATAGTTCAACAATTGTTGAATGAGCACCCAGCACCCAAGCTTGTTGTCGTACATTCTGATCCCTGTACTCTGATGAAGAATGATCATAGATCACTTCATGAAGCCTGACAAGTTCGATCAAATTTTAATCCATTTTCACTTCAATCACTTCACAAAATATCAGACGTGATATCACTTACGGTTAGAAAATGTAAATTTGCTGGTAGTTCTGGTGTGCTATCAAGTGACAGCAAATGCTAACTTCGTGAATGCGTGAAATGATAACAATTGAAAAAAAAAGGATAATAATCGGGTGATCAGTCTTATACACAGTGATAATTTTTACTGTCTCATTTATTGTTCCGGCCTAGCTTTCGAAAACCTATCGTTTCTTTGAACAATAAATGAGACAGTAAAAATATCACTGTGTATGAGACTGATCACTCGATTATTATTTTTTTTTTTCAATTTATATTCTGAAGTCGATATTCACATATTGAGTATGATAACAATGGGCGCGTTCATCCGACTAAGCAGCTACCGCCACCGCTCCTTCAAACGTCAAAACCATATGATTTTTTCGATCCGTTGTGTCAAATTAGTTAGTAATTTTGACACAACGAATCGAAAAAATCATATGGTTTTGACGTTTGAAGGAGCGGTGGCGGTAGCTTCTTAGTCGGATGAACGCGCCCAATGTGTTTCCAAGCGCATAAACTTCCATACATTATTGTGGTTGCTGCACATTTTGCGAAGATGACGTGATAGCACGTGAGCTCACGTGACGTGCCAACAATAGTACTCCAGATTTTCGATTATCCTAGTTTTTATAGTTTCTTTTATGTGACCATTAAACATTAATTTCAGCTCTCTGAGTTTATGGGAAATACTAGTTCTATTTTGATGATCATGAGTGAGTGAGTGAGGGTCGAAAATGCGAAACTTTGCTTTTGCTTGACTTCGGAACTAAATGACCTACACACTTGAAATTTTGAATTTAAGTACGTGATGTTAGCTCACAGGATGACGAAAATTTCGGCGTTCTGGTCTTGTCCGGAGGTTCTCAAATAGGGGCCTGAAAATGCGGCGAAATGGTTTGGGTAAAGATAGTACGGCAGTGTTTGCTTCGCGCTCGACTAGGCGGGGCCACTGCCGTGCCCCCAAAGTGAATGAAGTCGTTATCTGTACCTACTCTAATGAGAATATCAAAGAGTTAAATAGTGCTATACTAAAATAAGTTAGTTCATTCTATATTCTCAGAGTGCGAAGAGCATTAGATACAATTGAAGTGATTGCAGGCTCGCTGAAGAATCTCATGCTGACAAAGATTGACCACACTTCTGTAAACCATTTACCTTTGCATTGACATCACCTCGAATCAAACTTACCCATGCCATAGCCATTAGTTTACATTCAGCTCGTTAATTTCAATTTTTCAGCATTTGTCAGAATGAGAGTAAATTCCTGTGGAGCCTGAGAAACTACGAAGTGAAAGTGAACAACTTCAATTCCTAGATTGAGGCCTTAAAAATCTCAGTCGGCAAAACGGCAAATGGATGTGTTTCAAGAAGTGAAATCCCGACAACCAGCCGCGAAGCACTAAAACAAAGTTGGAATTTTAAACAGCAATTTAAAAGCTGTCCCGCGCTTGCCAACTTTTTTCAAAAAGGAGAAAACGGAGAGGAACCCTGACCTAGCCCTACTCTCTTCCAAGTTTTACTCTACGCAAGACTTCGCCTCGTCTTTCGCGATTCATTCATAATTAGCGGCACTTTTTAAACGGGAGAGGTCGATGGATCGACTGTCGTGACGTCACCGACAGGGATGATGTCGATTCTTTGGGAGTGAGGGGGCTGTGATCTGTGAATTATTATATCTCGCGGATTCAGTGAATGGGAGTCTTTGCCTTCTCTACTTAATTGGATTTTTCTCATTCCGCTCCATATTTCTAGATCTGACGGCCTCATTGCGGTAGGTTTGTGGGACAATCTTTTTTACGATGAGGAGTATGAGAACACAACGCACATACATATAATAAGTTTCAAATATTACGAAATTTTCAGTATTTGTGTTTATTTATACATTAGGTAGTGGCATCTGAAAATATTTGAATATTCAACAAGTCCGAAATTCGATGCTCACATGGGCCATCTCGTGTAATCCATTCGCGTTAGAGAAATATTTTCCAAAAGGGCTCGCTTTCTCTGTTTGGGTGCTTGTTTAAGCCATATCATTTCGACAGGATGTATTTTTCGCGATTCAAGGTCCGAAAATACCCTGAAAGTTTCAAGAGTCTAGCTAGGTTCATCAGATTTATCTTGAGTAAAGTCAATCTGCATTTTATCCACCTGAAATAATGAAATTCAACGTACAATTTTTCCCGGAAATATTTCGAATGAAACGATAAATTTAATTGGACGAGGGAACATTGAACTCAATGGAAACCTAGATGAAATATCAAGCCAATCGACTAAAATTCAATGCGCATCTTCCAGAAGAATTCAGCGCATCCACCAAAAGAAATCTACAATCCAGGACAGAAATACTTTATTACTTCATTCTAATTTCTGCTGCAATAAACTGAATCCCTTATTTACTTTTAAGACAGGGTACTCGTGTGGACATACCGAGATATATTGTTGTGTTTCGGTAGAAAAGCTTTCTAAATGAAAACGCTATATTCCTGATACTTTTCGCTCCACTAGATGGAACTAGTGTCATTAAATTGGGATGCTTAAATTACTGATCAAATTGAATTAACATTTAGATTTCATAGTATATTCTGAATAGCTCAGTCGATAGAACCTGGGTACATAAAAAGCCGAATAATGTATAATCAATCATATAATTATAATGGAATATATATAGCAGATTTCTTCTTTCATTTCATAAACTGAAACTACCAATTATTCACTTCCATGTATGAAAAGTTGCATACCAACTACCACAGCCTTTATAATTATTAGTCAACACTGTTAACGAAACTGTTGGTATCACTGATTTAAGAATTTCTAACCTCACTATCTGGAGCGGTTAACCTATAAATGATTAGCGAGTTAACGGAAAGCCGGTTAGCAGCAGGAAAATGAGCGCCAAGACTAAGCCTTTGATTTTCACGGTATTGGCAGAATGTAAAACTTCTAAGGGTAGAGTATCAAGAATGGAACTACCCCATGGTCCAGTGGACACTCCAGTTTTTATGCCTGTTGGCACTCAGGGCACACTCAAAGGCATTTTACCAGAGCAATTAGAGAATATCAATTTACAAATCATGCTGGCTAACACATACCATTTAGGAACGAAGCCAGGGGTGGAAATTCTTAAAAAAGCTGGGGGCTTACACAAATTCATGAATTGGAATAGAAACTTGTTAACAGATTCAGGTGGTTTTCAGATGGTTTCCCTTTTAAAACTGGCTGAAATCACAGAGGAAGGTGTAAAATTTCAATCGTTGAACGATCAAAAGGCTGAAGTGATGTTAACTCCAGAACATTCCATAGAAATTCAAAATACAATTGGAGCCGATATCATAATGCAACTTGACGATGTTGTTAAAACTACAGTTCCAGATAAAGAAAGAATACAGATATCTGTTAAACGAACGACAAGATGGTTAGACCGCTGCTTGAAGGCCCATAGGAGAGAACATGACCAGAGCTTATTTCCAATTGTGCAAGGTACATTATATGCAGACTTACGGGAAGAAAGTTCAAAAGATTTGATACAGAGAGATGTGAATGGATATGCTATAGGCGGTTTGAGTGGCGGTGAGAGCAAAGATGACTTCTGGAAAATGGTGCTTTTATCGACAAATAAGTTACCTAAGAATAAGCCCAGATATTTGATGGGTGTGGGATTTGCTACAGATCTAGTTGTTTGCTGTGCCCTTGGTGTTGATATGTTCGATTGTGTTTTTCCAACCAGAACTGCTAGATTTGGATGTGCTTTAGTTATGAATGGACAGTTGAATTTACGCAAGAGCATATATAAAAATGATTACAGCCCTATTGACCCAGAATGTGAATGTGACACTTGTAAAAGATATACTAGGGCTTACTTGAGTTGTATTGTTGCTCATTTACCTGTTGCTTGTCATCTGCTAACCATACATAATGTTTCCTTCCAATTGAAGTTGATGAAAGGCATAAGGGATAGTATTAGTAATGGAACTTATCCCCAGTTTGTTGCTGATTTCATGTTAAAAAATTTTCCAGACAAAAACTATCCAAAATGGATAATAGAATCTCTGCAAGCTGTGAATATTACTTTACATTGATTATTGAATTGTTAACAATGAGGAATTAGTCATTATTTAGGATTATCATATTTATTAACATTGTACTTCTAGAGAAGGCTTAGTTTTTCTCAGCCACACTTCACCAAAACATTTGTTTTTTACATATTGGTATTGATTTCATTTTAGTTTAGTAATACAGACCAAACATTTACTCATTATACCAAAGTTTTATATTTATTATGTATATATTCGAAATTCAATAATAACATTCCCTCAGAAGAGTAATATTTATTTTTTTTACTTAAAATCTGTGATCACACATCTCTAGTTTTCTTATTAAATACCTATTGTCCAAACTTCCTTTTCGCAGTGAAATTCAATAATCTGATGGAGACAAATTATAAAATGTAATCTTTTTAAGAATATATATTGTGCAAAGAATATTATATTTCTGTTGAAAACATATTTTCATAACAAATCATTTAAAATATTCAAAAGCATTCACTATGCAACACAAACAAGTTAATATAACGGATTTAATCCATATAGATTATAAAGCTCTAAACATGAATTTTATAGAAAATATAATGACCAAAATAATCAAACAACAGCAGCTGGTGATGGTTGATTAACACGAATATCATGAAATTCTACATCTTTCGAGCCTGGTTCGGTCCATCCTTGTTTCTGGGATTGTTCTTCTGATTGTCTTCTCTTATATTCTTCAAGTTCAAAATAGTACTTGGGCGTTGTTATACCGAAAAAGGCAGCCAAATATTCACCAATTGTTTCCATGTAACTCAATGTTGTATATCCAGCTGTCCATAATTTGTATCGTGTCCATGGAGCCCAATCTAAGGAGCCCTAGTAATGAAGGAATTGTTTAAATGGTCTAGAATTCAATACCTATATTATTATGTTTTATTACTCCCTTTTAAGGTACTTACCACATCAACAGCAGTTATGGTTTCAGTAGGTGTACTGTCAATCTCATCATCACTATATTCTTCCAAAATACCATCGCAAAAATGTAGTATTCGCTTGGGCGTCTTCAATTTTATGGTTGAATAATGTGGATCTCCTTCAGATGCATTTTTATATTCATCTGGGTCAATCAGTGTCATGATGAAGATGAATCAATATAAAATAATCTAATTAAATAAACTTCACAATGACAATATTCACAAGGAAAAAGCGCCTCTGCTTTTGTTGTGATCGTCATAGACTAACTATGGTGATCGTCATAGAATGTGTTGTGGTGTCAGGTGTGTCAAACTCAATACTTATGAAACATGACAGAAAATACTTTGTTCAATGTCAATACTTAATTTTGACGTAACAGAACACAGAATATATGTTTGATATTGACAATGACGTCTGTTTCGATTAATCTTACACCGTGATCAGCAATGGATGGAAATCACAGAACACCTAATAAATGGAAATGATGGAATAGAATCAGAAAGAAACCTACGAAATTCAATATTCTTTTACATGTCTGAAAGTATTTCGGAAAATTCCATTATGTTATATGAAATATTCAGTTAAAATATATTCTTTAAATTTCCCCCTACCGTGGTTTTGTCTGTGATCTACTGTACTAATTAGAATTTTTTAATGAATTAATAAGTTCTGATATGATAAGATACAGATAGGAAAGTGGGAAAGCTATTAAAGCCAATAAACGGTAAAACCAGTTGTATTCTAGATTATGCGCAGGGATAAACAATTTTGTTTCAGTAGGCTTTTGCAATTTCAGTGAAAGAGTGCGAAACTTGAATTCCAACCAGTTTTTAGTATTTACAGTTAATGTGCAACAGGTGATAATTTGAATGAAATGGATACCACGGGAAATGAAACCTTACAAAGGATACAAAGAGAAATTAAGGAGAATTTGGAAAAAGAAGAGGAATGGAAACGAGATTTGGACAGATTATCCAATAAAAACGAAAATAATAATTCACAAAGTGAAAATCATAATGTTCCTAGGATGAATGGTATGTTGCAGAAACAATTATCCGAAACAAACAATAAAACATTACTGTCTTCCCAAAATGTAAATAAATTCATACAAAATGTGAAAGCTAAAGGTGTAATGCATAGGTTCCTCAAATCAAAAGGAAAACTTACTGCTTCTACCCCATCACTGAATGGAAATTTTAAACCAAATGGTATTGTTCCTGATTTCACCTATCAACCACCAAGAGTGACATCTGAAACTGGTACCTTGAGCAGAAACGGTTTTGTTCCTGCTGAAGTGAAAATGAGAAATGAAGTCCAGGAATTTCAAAAACGTGAGATTGAACTGAGAAAAGAAAGGAGAAAGTCACAACCTGAGTTGATGGCCCTTTTGAAACTGGAGGATGAAGAAGAGAATAATAACGAGGGTTTTCCAGATTTTTCATGTTCAAGTTCCACTACTTCCTCAGTTTCAGAAATGAAGTCAGCCAGATCTCTTGCAGATCTCTGCAACACACCGGAAGAAGATTTGGATGCTCCTGGTACCTATAATCTTATAAAACAATTTGAGAATCTTAAACAAATTCAATAGGGTTGAAGATCCCTTAACTTCTATTTGTTAATAATTCAGCCGACTTCTGTTTTGAAACTGCATTTCAGTCTTATTTTGTTGTACATAGCCAATACCATTCATAAGTCAGGGTTGTGCCAATAACTTATTTAATTTATTCTCTAGTTAATATTTATAGCTGAACTTATTATTGGTTTTTGGGGTTTTTAGCTATTTGAGTCATCCTATTGAATTTTATTTAAAAACAAAGAATGTGTCTTAAATTTTGAATGAATCACTTCATTAATTTCAAAGGTGCTATAAAAATGTTGAGACTGCAAGCAAGTAAAACCTGCCAATTATCTGAAAGAATTTAGAGAAAGTTGTCAAATGTAGATTATTTCAACTTGAAAATTGCTTTATTTATTCACAAGTATGTCATATTCCATTAGAACAAGTTACGTGCAGCTAATTTGAATAATTATGACGAATTTATTTATCATGAATCAAAAGTGTACTTATATTTAGTTTTAATTTGAATTGCACTTTTTCTGTTGATTATTATGTATTTTCAAATTCACTATTTCTATCTTTCGTGCATACTTTTATTGTTTCACAATACTTCAGTATTATCAATTGAACATTCCACTTGCCTACTATGTTCCTGTACTTATTGCACATGTGATATTTTCATATTCTACACTTTGGAAATTGCCATTTATGTCGAATTATTCAATGAAAATTTTATTATATTCAAAAATATATTTCAGAAATATACAATTTGCAATAAAATGTTCTTTAATCATTATCGAAAGATTATTTGATATTCCCAATCTGAAGCGTTTTCTATAGATCATAATAGATAGATATAAAAAAATCATCCTTTTTTTAATGCTGCATTGGATTACATTATCAGATAAGGTTTTATGAACAATTATTCTTCCATGTTTCCAGAAGACATCTGAATATTGATCCCTGATAATATCCTTATCAAGTGAATTCATTGATGAAAACAGGTAAATATCAATTTATCTGATGTTGCTAAGAGGAAATGCTTATTCCATTGTTTATTATTTTAAAACGTCTGATGAAATATTGTCTTCATCTAACAAATAGCAATTTAGTTGAGTAATCTGAAATACAGTCATCAGCGCTTTCAATTACTCTAGAATGTATGCAATTGCAAATTAAATACCCTTGTTATCTATCCTATATGGTCATTTTTATATTGAAAACAAATCTTCAGCAAAGATTAAATAACACTGAACTGCGGCAGTCAATTAATGTTATTAAAATATTAATGATTTACTCACAAAATAGATAAATATTTTTTCCATCTGCAGAGTGTATTACCCGTAAAAGAAAAATGTAACTTCCGATACCGGGAATCGAACCCGAGCCTCCTGGGTGAAAGCCAGGTATCCTAGCCACTAGACCATATCGGATAATGTAATATGCTGGGTGTTTTTGTCGTATAGGTACGTTGGTAATAATAACGAGGGTTCGTATAAATTCGTTCTCTAGATTTACAAGTACATTTTGTGCGCTGTGAAATATCTGCAGCCCATTGACGACGGATTTATTTTCTATGAATATCAACAAATGATGCATCATTTGAATACCCAATTAAGGGAGGCTCGACTTGCTGGCCCCCTTTATCCCAAAACTGGAAGAGACATGATTTCTTCAACTCCAGTGTCTCCAGTAATAATTTCCTTTTAGTAAAATTATTAATTAAACTAGAACCTATAATGAAACCCATTTAGAAAATTCTGAATTATACCTACATATTTAGTCCGAAAGAAATGATTTTTTATGAAGAAAAACTTCACTTACAATTAGACTACCTAATTAAAGAACTGTGTTTGAGTACAAAAACAAGAAATTTTCAGTGGGAAATCTATTACTAATTGACTTTAAAGTGTAAAAATTGTTGGTCCAGGATAGATAGGTAGGTACCTATATCAAATGACTACATAAATATAATGTTCTTCGCCAGAAGAAATAACGCCTTCCAGTTATTCAGAAAATACAATTATAATCAAACTTGGAAGGTTGTTAATTATTAGTTTTTGTGACTTGTACTGATCTGAATTGTTGAATAAAATGAATTTCAGCTTCTAACATTTTGCATCTTTGCAGTTTCATCAACTTGTTGAGTTTCATGATCATGTACGTAGTTCTTACAGCTCTGTTTCGTAACTTTTTATGCCTATTACCATTTACCTGTGATAGACTCAATGATTCAAATCAACTTCAGTTACATCCTATTTAACGATATAGGTATTCTGTCTTATAATGCTTGCCATTCTGACAACTATTCACACATGTATGTAGGTATACCTATACTCTATAGCATATCAAAAGGCCCCAATCAATATTTTCTTCTTTGACCACCGACCACGGATAGAAACTGGGGCATGATTTGAAATTCATACTGCCTAGGTCCCCCACAATATTCATATTTCGGAATGTCATCGGGGATTTCTTCATTAGAAATGTAAGGCGGATCATCTCCCCTTTCATAACCCAAAATTTGATCTGGGCTATACTGTATTCGTTTACCACATTTATTAAAATTTTTATCTGGGTCTTCAGCTGAATATTGATCTAGTTCTTCCTCATTTGCTTCTGGCATTGTTTCTGTTCCGTGTCTTGTGAGGTTCAGATATTTCTCCTTCTCTTGGTCAATTTCTTTTCTTCTTTACTGAAATCCTCAGGTTCAATATAAAAATTTGCACACGTATCAAGAACTGATTATTAACCAGGGAGGTGTTATCACAGAAAATATAATAGTTATGTTGTAAACCAATAGGCAATAATTTCGTTACTCTGAGCACGATCACCAGAATATCAAAATTGCTCATTCTAATAAGAACGGGATCCTCCGCCAATTTGTATCGGCGTTCAGAGCAAAACCCATATTTCTTTTTGAGTCCAGAAAAGAGGAGAATATTTTAAAATTTTTCGTTCAGATTCAAATTGAGATGGTCTTCTGAGCCTTTCTGTACTACTCGTCGTTTTTGAGTGAAACAAAATTAAATATGTTCGTCAAAAAGTTAATATTATTCAAATGGAAATCTGCTGATATTTTAGGACATAGGTGGAACTCATAAAAGTGCATTATAATGAAATTATTATTTAAGCCCCCTTATCCCAAAACTGGAATAGATATGATATCCTCAACTCCAGTAATAATATCCCTCTTTGGATGTTATTGATGTCTGTTATTAAAAAAAAATAATAAAAGACCTATCAGCAGAGACGAAATCTCTTACTTTAGCAAGTTATTTTTCATAGCTGTATACCTACTTAAGTCTTGACAAAAGAAAATGATCCATGAAAATAAAACTTATAATGAAACACGTTCAGAAAATTTCAATGTATATTTGGTCTAAAAAAATTATTTTATTTCTGAAGAACAACTTCACTCACAATACAGAGCAACCTCTTTAATCCCGACAATTGTTGACAGAGTAGGTGTCCGGATAATAGAAATACAGGATTATTCCTATGGACTCTGTGATAAATGAAATATATGGTTCATACAATTAACATGCAATGGTTTATTAATTTAAAACACAAGAGATTGAATCGAACAAAACATTCAAAAAAGTACCAAAACATAAATTGATCACAAATTTTCATAATCAATATATCCCAAAAGAATTCATTTACATATGAATTTAATTATTTCCAACTTTGAATAAAACTGAAATTTTCTGATGCCAATTGAATACATTTTTTTAATGCAATTACTGCATTTTCAGTTTTGTGACCATTGATATATCATCCTCTTCATCAGTAGAGGAATGAATGGTTTTTAAGTAATTTCTTGTTTCATCCACAATATCTTTGTCAGTAAGTAGAATTTCACTTTCATGAAAATTTCCTGAAATCCTATCGTCGGAATATTTTCTCAACTCAAAAATTTCAGACGGGACAAATTATATATGTCCGGATTATGGGTTTTGAAATCTGACGTCCGGATTAGAGAGGTTATACTGTACTATGTGTATGTGTGTACAAAACCCTTTTTTTTCATATAATAAGGTGACATCAGTAAAAAAGAAAAAACTATTTATATTACAACTTGATTTTTTTAGGTGCTCTTCATTTCATGACCTAGGCATCCAATAAATTAGGAACATATCCACCTGACCTCTTGACATACAAGCCAGGAAACTCATGAAAACAAAATTCATAATCTCTCCTCCATTTATATAATTTCCAATTTGTTCCTTTCTTGACATGAAGTCCTGCTATTCTAAACACAGATCTGAATTGTTGAAAATAAAATGAATTTTTGTTCCATGTGTTATTGGAGTCATTTTTTAACATTCTGCATCGTTGCAGTTTCATCCACATGCTGAATTCCAGAAACTGGTAGTTCTTACAGCTTTTTGGTTGGGCAATCATATTGGAAATTCAAAACCATTTGTTTCGTTGCATTCTATGTCTATTAAGATGGACTTAATGATTCAAATCAACATCAGTTACATCCTGTTTGACGATATGTTCATTCTTATAATGCTTGCCATTCTGGCAACTACTCACGCACGTATAACATATCAAAATTCCCCAATCTATGTTTTCTTCTTTGACCACGGATAGTAACTGAGGCATGATCTGAAATTCATACTGCCTGGGTCCCCCACAATATTCGCATTTTGGAATATCATTGGGGATTCCTTCATTGGAAATGTAAAGGGGATTACCACCCCTTTCATAACGTAAAATTTGATCTGGGCTGAACTCTATTCGTTTACGGAATTCAGTAAATGTTTTATCTGGGTCTTCAGCTGAATATTGATCCAGTTCTTCCTCATTAGCATCTGGCATCGTTTCTGTTCCCTGCCTAATGAGGTTCAGATATTTCTCCTTTTCTTGATCTTCGTCAATTTCTTCTTCACTGAAATCCTCAGGTTCTATATCTATTTCAGATTCGGGGTATAAAATATGGGATGCATGATTGCATTTGCTGCATTTCTTTGATCCTACACAGCCACAAACTTCACACAACGACAGCCATTTTGATAATGAAAAACTATTACCCAGCTCTTCTGTTGGGGGGTCATAAGGATAAAACTTATTAGCTCTTCCCAAATTTGCCCTTATCAATTTCAAATTGCCCGTTTTGTTCTTCTCATCACATTCTGACTTTCGACAAACGAATAAGAAGAGTGTTCTGTGAAAATTTGCATCGTCTTCCTCGAATGGCGCATAAACCTGGCACAGGAATGTCATGGGATCCCCACATGTGGTGCAACCCAATTCTTCGACTGATGGGACACCTTCTAAGTCGAGCCAAGCTGGTTTTCCACCAATTTTACTTGGAAAAAAATTACTCTGCAGCTTGCCACTTTCACAGGGTTCTGAATATCCAAGATCCACCTTCGCCATTTCAAATAGTTCAGCTATATTCAACACTAATTGAAAAAAATCACTGATCTTAACAGCTTAAACTGGTTTAACCTAACAGTTCAACGTGGACACTGGACAACACAGAACACAACGTGGTTCCAAAGACTTATAAACTAAATGGACAAGCCCCTCGGAAAACGGCCATGTCCTCGGATATAACAAGAGATGGACTGCTGGTATCGTCATCCTTGTCAACCATGTTGCCGCTTTTTCTGATGAATCGAACCCAACTTTCCGAGACGGGTTATTTTCTGAATATATTCCCACGGAGGCACGGATACTTAAACACTGTTTGAGTATCCGTGATATATTCCATATTCAGAGTTCTGAGACGACACAACTTTCTTCAAGAGGATTATACATTATACTATTTTCCAATTGATATTGCTGTGCTTTGGCTGGAGCTAATAGCAGAATATATAACAAGTTCTTTTTAAATGTATCAAAATGACGTAAACGTAGATTATTTAGCTAGATAGATGGAAAATTTTAGGGTACCTACATATAGGGGATATTAGACTACAAAATAAGCATTCCTGAAAATAGTAATGTGCACGTTGACTTATTACAATCACCACTTTAAAAAGTCCACAGCTTACTTGACCATTAATTTTTCTAAACTCTATATCCCAAATGTAACACTCCTTTAAGTATTATGAAAATTGGATGAAAGAAACATAGATACAAACATAAATTTTCAATTTGAACATTTATTTAAAAAAATCTTAAGAGTTAGTAATATATAATATATATTATATTATCGCTCGCCGTCCGTTGCGGCTTTCATAATGAAAAAAATTATACCGTCAACTAGTAGAAAACAATTCGGCAAATTTAACGATAATCCTGTTGTAACGGCAACACTGATGCCTTCCAATTGCTTCTTGCCCACCAACTTTGGTGGGCAAACTATGTCCGTCTCTGTTTAGTCAGAGCCTCCAGATTACCCATCTCTTTTTATATCCGAGGACATCAGCCTTGGAAAGAGAAAAGATCGAGTGCCAGGGCACTGCGTGGTTCAACAAACCAAAGAATAAAGAATATAAAGATGAAAGAATTTGTGAGATCACTGAGATTGAGATAGTGAGTCTATGTTCTGTGGCAAAGACTTTGATCATAGAATCATATATTTTTCCTTTACTATGAAATTAGTAAGGCTCTATAAAGATAGGTATGCTAGAATGCTAGATAGACCTGGCTCTATGGTTGATTGGGTCCAACCATAGACTCGAAAATTACAGATCCCTTCGATGAAATGAAATCTGTAATCGAAAGAAATGAAATCTGTAATCTGATGAGGATATTTTCGGAATGAGAGATCTTGTGGTGACTTTTTTCGGCATGCTCACATGAAAAACATTGGAAATAGGTTAAGTTCGTGGTGTTAGAATAATGCCGCGGCATCTAATATCTTCATAGTGCCTTAAAATTAGCACAGCTGTCAATCATGCCCAAAACAAAACTGAAATTTGGTAATGCCTTACGTTGTCCTCCCATTACCTAGGAGCATAGAATATTTATTCTATGCTCCTAGGTATTACCACAGACCAGGTCTGTGGTATTACTTTTGTTAAAACAGTAAATGGCGTATTATTATTTCAGTATTAATTTGAAAAAAACAGGAAGCAGCTAATAGTTGAAGAAATCGTCACCAGATAGAGCTAGAAGAAAAAATTTTGCACACGCATTTAGACAGTTCTAAATGCGTATTAGCACAGACATAGATGCATAGAATACCTGGTGTATCGACTCCTTACTAAAAATCGTGACCAAAATTTGTAGATCAAAACGGCATCATAGATTTCAGATTTTGGACTAGTTCCGGAAAAAATCCGCAATATTTATCGGTCGTGGCGCTACTGCGGCAACGACAAATAACGCGACCCCTTTCGGGAGAAATAAAAAGCCGCACAAAATATCACGTTTTCGATCGACAAGAAAGTCTTAAACAAAATCTAATCAGTGCCAACACCAGGTATTTCTATGCATCTATGCACAGACCTGTGGTATTAGTGTCAGGCGAATCCCATAGACTTATCAAATATGGATAGTAAGTCCAAACATCAAAGCGACCTCTTTCGGCAAATATTTCAAACTAGAAAATGAGTAATGATTTGAGATCTTCTATGTTCTTCGCGTGCTTTTGAGCTAATAATATTTTGTTTCATAGCATGAGGGATATTTAGAAGTTTTTATCGTGTTCCGAACAGATAAATTAGTATTGAAAAAAAAATGGTTGAGGAGGTATTTATATCAGTGTTATTCATTTAAAATATTATTCACAAAGTTATCATGTTTTAGGTTACAAGTCGTCTTGTTTGAGTTTAATTTTCTGGTAGTTTCAACTGATGAGAAAGTTTGATACCATAATTAGGTATCAACAAGAGTGTTATGAAATGGATCATCGTAATGCAAGCTGTGCCTTTAACTTTCTGTAAGACAGAAATTAAATAAGCTGAAGGGTCTGAGCGAACAACAAGGTTGTATTCAGTGGCCAAGTTCTGGGAGTGAATTGATGAATTTTCCGCTCCACATTTTGGGAATTTTCGACTGATAATTGATTATAAGGATGTACTAAGGCTCTATAAAGGGGAGTATACCAGAAACCGCCATATTGGGTCCAACCATAGACTCGAAAATTACAGATCCCTTCGAATGAAATGAAATCTGTAATCGAAAGAAATTTAATCTGTAATAGAATATGTAATAGCATATTTTCGGAATGAGAGATCTTGTGGTGACTTTTTTCGTCATGCTCACATGAAAAATATTGGAAATAGGTAAGGTTCGTGGTGGTAGAATATTGCCGCGGCATCTAATAGTCAAATTTATAATAATTTATTGTTTATGTTGGTGTATCACCCCGACAGATGGCGATGAAAATGTTGCGAGTCCTGTATTTTCGAGTCTATGGTTGGACCCAATCAACCATAGAGCCAGGTCTATCTAGCATACCTATCTTTATAGTGCTCTAGATGTACCATACAATACATAGACAACAATGACAACATAGATCTTCATGTTTGTCATGTAACATCAGAACTTATTCACATTCAGATCATAGTTTAGGCAGATGCAAATCTTTTTGTGCAGCTATTATGTAGTAAATCTCCATGAAAATGAGGAACATTCAAAACAATAATTAATTTTCATAATTTCCATCGAATTCCTCGTGAATTGTCGATCCAATTACAAGGGAAAAAGCCAATTTGTATACCAAAATTTTATAAACTCGACACGGCACTGTCAAAAATACATTCTCTGAAATTCTTCACAAAATCATCACGAGATCAAAGAAAAACACTTAAATAATCCGTTTCTCACATCAAAACAACGTAGCTTTATAAAAGATTACTCATTTTCCTCCATGTTTGTTTACAATCAGCAGCGCCCTCATCGGTGGTTGGAATCTATTATATGTTCTGTGGTTGGAATCGCCAATAAACCAATAATTTCGTTACTCTGGCCGAATGCTCTGACCACGATCACCAGAATATCAAAATTGCTCATTCTAACAAGAACGGGATCCTCCGCCAATTTGTATCGGCGTTCAGAGCAAAACCCATATTTCTTTTTGAGTCCAGAATAGAGGAGAATATTTTCAAATTTTTCGTTCAAATTCAGATTGAGATGGTCTTCTGAGCCTTTTCTGTACTACTCATCGTTTTTGGGTGAAACAAAAGTAAATATGTTCGTCAAAAAGTTAATCTTATTATTCAAATAGAAATCTGCTGATATTTTAGAAACATATTGAGTTGATTAAATCAAACTTAAGACATAGGAGGAACTCATGAAAGAGCAGAATAATAAAATTAATATTTCAGCCCACATTATTTCACGATTAATATGAGCGAAAATCTCAATTTCCCTTTTAAAATAGGCTGTGACCTCTTGGCCCCCCTTGGGTGCGGTATACCTAAATCCCATTCCAGATTCCTTCCTTACTTCGGACAAGACGATGTTGAATTTATTTAGGTAAGTGTTCATTATTGTTCGACAATGAAACATAAACATAGTTTCTAGGTATCTCACTTAAAAATCGGTGAGAATATTCTCAAATAGTCATTCTCCACAATTTCGTGTCGGGGACAACCATTTGATCGAGCAGTAGCGGTTAGTATCTGTTTTATGAAATGCGGTATACGTATACTGTGAATTGGTGTAAGGTGAAATCATTATGGTTTTCATACAAGTACGTACGCGTAGTACGCGAGATAGTTCAGTAGATGTGACTGAAAATTAATCGAATTGAAAACACACATTTTTTACCATGTTTTTACACTGGGTTTTAATTACTTATTTCCGACTTTGCCCTTTCACAATTGAAAAGGTTGATTAGTGTTGATATTTTTTTATTTTGACATAAGAAGGTATGTTTGGTGATAATGTTGTTGAAAGTCCACTTGAACTTCTTGTATAAAAAGAAATGAATGGTTTAGTAATAGAGCTCATGTATTTCATTTCGTGCCACCAATAAATAGAGATATTCACTTCCAACTTTTTACAATATTTTTACATATTCTAAATACTTAATATGTTTCGGGCATAACTGAAGAATATAAAAAGATTTTACTGAAAGATATTGGCGCAAAATTCGGCTGGGGATGATCAAGGGCGGTCCTAGGCTGATTTTCTGGGGGGGGGGGTTGGGTATAATAATTGGATGAACCATCGAAATTTTAAATTAAAAATTTAAGGAACACCCTTTAGGTATCTCGAATACGAAGCATTTGCAGTCCCATGTTTTAAGGTCTTACGTGTATGTATCCGTATACTGAGTGATTATACAGGGTGTCCCAAGTTCGAGTGCCTATTAGACGTTTCTGGAGAACTGGACATATTTGAAATCTGAAAATTGGGATTATGATATTGTTCGAAATTCTCTAAAGACCTAAAATATTTTTGGAGCCTGAGCACTTCCGGTTATACAGGTTGTGAAAATAAATTTCTTCGAAAATTTTGTTTTTCATTTTATTCGTGAATGATATGATTGAGTATTCAATGGTGAATAGATTTCTGTTAAACCATTGTATTCATTCAAATAGTTTTCAAAATATCGAAAAAAAACCTGTAAAAAAGTCGAATATTCATAGTCAGTATATGTTCATTTTTCTTATTCTGAACTGTTCTCACAACGTCGAAGTAGGAATGTGGAAAGGTCATGAATCTTTCGAATTTCATAAATATCATCACAGGGTGTTTCAAATTTTGTGTCGAAAACTGTGATCGAAAATTGGGCATAACTTCTGTTGTTCAAATTAGAACCATATTTTTTTATGATTGCGTTGGATTCTGTAAAAAAATGATGATAGTACTCTCAGATACTCGAGCTCCTAAATTCAGTAATTCCCTAGTTATTTGAGCTTTTCTGGATTCATGTCGTACGTAGATTCAAATTCATCGAATCTAAACAGATTCGATCATGAATATCCTTTTGAAACCATAGTTACAACTAATAATTAGACCTGTCACTTGTGAATGGGATTATTTACTTATCTTCTGTGATCACAGAATATTTTCATGCAAAAGATAAGATGCATTTGACTCTACGTACAACATGATTCCAGAAAAGCTCAAATAACTCGGGAATTACTAAATTTAGGTGAAAGAGCATCTGAAAGTGCTATCATTATTTTTCTGCAGAATCCAACGTGATCATAAAAAATAGGGTTCTAATTTGAAGTTATGGCCAATTTTCGATCATAGTTTTCGACACAAAATTTGAAATACCCTGTGATGATATTTATGAAATTCAACATAAGCATGACCTATCCACATTGCTCTACTTTGACGTTGTGAAAACAGTTTGCACTTGGAATGTTCAGTAGAGTAAAATAAACATAATACTAACTATGAATATTCGACTTTTTTGAGGTTTTTTTCGATATTTTGAAAAATATTTACAATGGTTTTAACATAAATGTATTCCCCATTGAATACTCAATCATATCATTGACGAAAACATAGGAAAAACAAATTTGAACAAATTTATTTTCACTCCCTGTATAACCGGAAGTGCTCAGACTCCCAAAATATTTTAGGTCTGTAGAGAATTTTGAACAATATCATAATCCCAATTTTCAGATTTCAAATATGTTCAGTTCTCCAGAAACGTCTAATATGCACTCCAACTTGGGACACCCTGTATAACAACACAAAGCCATATTCCATGATCTGTGACTTGATTCATAACTCATATCACTTGAGGATTTTTCAATTCCGCTGTTCTCTTTATTTGTTTTATGTTAATCTTATTTCATATTTCAAGGTCTTAGTCATAACTCTGTGATTTTTTTCGAAGTTTTTACCTATAACTCCAGAATGTTTTATTTATTTGTGTTGTTTATTTTTTTTTTGTTAATTTCATATCATTATAAATTATAATATAATTTCCAAGCCGAAGTCAAATAGCCCTGCGATTTTTTCTCAAAGATGATATAACGTTTTTTTTTGGTGATTTTCTCATACATAAAATTTAAAAAATCGAATTGGTTGTAGTGTTCTGGGGGGGGGGGTGGTAATTACCCCCCCCCCCCCCCCCCGTAGGACCGCCCTTGGGGATGATGCCATTTTTTGAAATTTGTGCAATATCATTTCGTCAAGATATCTGTATTCTTGGAACTTTGAGTCCCGAATGATCTCCATCGACAAAGTTCTATTCCCTGATCTCATCCATGGTCAAATTCGTTTCCATATTTTTGCCGATATTTTCAAGCCCCCCTTGAAAATTCTATCAGCCTTTCACAAAACATAATGAACGGAAGTATAAATGAATGCTATCGACGAATACAATTGTCAATTACAATATGAATCAATATGATTTGGAGCGATGGTTGATATCGCTTTATAATAATATATTGTTTATCCTGATTACTCCTAGGTCTCCTGAGAAGACCCCTCTGAAACTACAAGCTTCGAAGCTTGTAACTTGTGCCGAGTTCGGAGTGAGCAGTTGTGTTCTGTGTAGGCAACTATTTGCCCTCGGCAATCTAATCTTCTGTAAACTACAGAAATTTTCATGATGATTATTTCAAAAATATAGCTTGTACTCATGAAAAACGAAAAACACATTCAATAACCCCAGATCTAACGATTACCCTGGTTTTTTTAATTGAAAAACTAAGTAAATCGAAAAAAAAACTATTTGCCCTCGGGACGTTCTTCAACTTCAATTAAAAAAAAATCAAGTATCTACGTCATAAATTAGGGTACTTACTCGTGAAATAAAGAGACCACTTTTGAATGGAGATTTACCACGATTCAAAAGGTGATACTGCCCCTTAAGAGATAAACATATACCATCACGGACTTTTTTGTTGACCTTTTGAGTACAATACCGAGTACATTATTTTGATTTATTTCGTGGGGTTCAGGCAGCGTTTGCAATGTAAGAGCAAAAAATGTGTTTATTTATGACATCACATTAGAAACCTGTAAATTCATCAGTGTTTCTACAAAATATTATGCATGTATCATACACATAAACCTTAATCTTGAATCACTTTATCTTTAAAAAAAAGCGTTTCAAAATCCGTTGCGTAGTTTTGAAGATTTAAGCCCTACATATAGGTACTCCATCCACAATTATAAAATCACAACTCTGGCCTTGGAAATTTGACACATTCCACTCTGTATCGAAGTTATGACATTTTTCAAAATATTTTTATGTTCCAAGTCAAAACTATGTTGCCCTTTCTAGTTTCTACATTCTTAGCGTATTTCTCAGAATGTGAATACATTCGGAAAATGAATGAATTGGAAAAGATGTGATGGACGAAAATAATTAACGTTTATATGAATTGATAGAAAGGATTCCTTTTCTAGTTATTTGCATGAAAAGTACAAGAGATCACAGTTGAAATATATTATTTTTTGCCGTGGAAGAAAATTGCATTGCTTTCACATAATTTTCATATGCATGCTTGTGAAGATTTAATATTTATTATCCTCTTGAACTGAAAGTTCAAGACTTGACGACATCAATTGTTGATTCTAATCAAGAATTCATTAAAAAAAATCAACCCAAAGATATTATAAGATGAATTGATGGGTAATCACAAGAATCAAGAATGTCAATTTTATTTTGTTGATAACTTTCTTAAAATCAATGTTGGGATATAAAACTCGGCTGCGTTTGTTCAAACAACATCTAAAGAATACATTTTTCCCCATCTCGACCTTTGAAAGGAGTTTCTTTTAGGAGAAGAGTTCCACCTCATTAGTGAGGTACCTAACTTTTGCAAATCTGCTCAGATATCGCCAAATTTCTTGGAAAACCTGAAAAATATCATCCTAATCGACCTCTCGAGGCTCCATCCGATCCATCTACATCGATATCTGTCCAAATAACAGCTTTTTCAACGAAATTCTCGTGTACCCCTTCAACCTCGAAATGTAAACATTCGTCCTGGTCTTGAAAATCGTCCTCACGCTCCAAACGGTGCTTAAAACAATAAATACACGTTAATCTTGGATATTCGACGAAAAACTCACCTGCAAATATCGATTAAATACCAAAAATCTGCGAACAATTTGAAAACCTAACAAAATGTGGAATATCTTTGATACTTATACTTTGATGTAAACAAAAAACTGGCAACGTCGTTTTGTCATTAACGATATTTTCTGTGCGCGCACTGACTTTTCATCACATGTTCTGTGCTTTTCATCAGGGGCATCAACTCCTGAAAACGAAACCATGACCTCCTATGTGATTAAATAAAAGTGAATGGAGTATAGGGACAGACAGAGAAAGCGACTTTGTTTTATACTATGTAATGATGAAATACAAATCATTTTTATTTTTTTTTTCATTTGTGAATTCTTTTCATTTTAACTTCTCCTCAGATTTTAATCCCACAAGGACCTCGCTTTCTGCCCATAATTTTCGACATAATTCGACATTGTTCGAAGTATGAGGTTTGAAAGCAGGATTGCATTGGAAATAGTGACCTCCATTTGTTACATTTTCTCCAGTTAATGCGAATAAAGTGTTTTTCGCTGCACTATACACGTCCTACAATGAAAAGACAATCGAAGTTCTATATTATTTTCTTCAATGAAAAACTAGCGTATTGGCATACAAAGTCAAGATGAAACTGAAATTGTTACTCACCGAGCCGTAAGCGATAAGTAAAAAGCGAAATATCCAAAGGAGAGTCGATTTAATCCATACATCTGCAGTGTACACCATGAATGCCCCCTTTATCAAATCTGTGTTAATTACACCTGGATCCACCGAATTCGCAATTATACCATACTTGTTCAGTTTTTTTCCGAATTCTTGAGCCGCTATCATTAGACATAACTTCGAATTGCTGTAAAATTGGAATATTTCGAATGCCGTTGGCTTGTCCTTTTTTTTGGGCATTTGATTAAATTTGTGTGCAGCCATTCGACTGAAATATGCTGCGCAAGACGACACAAAAACCAATCTTGCGGAAGCTGCGGCTTTCAGTTCATCTAAGAAAATTGTTACAAAATGCATAAGAAATATTAAAATATGAGGTCTTTACGATTACGAATCATGTAACATCGTAGTGATGGATTAGACATCAGTAAATGCAGAATACAGGGTGATTTTTTTAAGTATTTCATCAGACGTATTCGAGGAAGGAATTTTGATAAGAATTCAAGATTCTATATGTTTGTTTTAGAGTATAGTATATGACCTTCAATTGTAAAATATTTTCAAGCGGAATCTACTTCAAGTTCTACCGGAAACTTCGTTATTTCAAATGCAACACCCTGTATATTTATACATATTTCAATTCTTCGTTTAATTCTGCAATGATTTGATGCATGATATGCCCAACAATTCCAAATTGAGTTAGGTATAAAGCCTGATTGTCAAATTTGTTGACAGAAAGAGTATCACCAATAATTATATAAGGTACACTAGAATGATATATCAAAATTATGTTCTTTATTTGCGGCGAATATGACAAATGAACAAAGCAGATAATGAATGATGACTAAATAAAAAAATCTTAGTTTAAAACTGACATATTCTGTCTATTGACATAGCCTACTTGTAAATTATCTCAATAAACCTGATTAGACAAAGAAACCTGGCTTTAGTTGTGACATTCGAATTTTATTCAATAACGGCAAAACTACTGATTTTAAAGACATGAAGTGTTTGGCCCACTCTAACAAGTTTTTGACGAGCCATCGATCGGAATCACAAAATTAAATGGTTACTACAAGGGCGTACCCAGGATTTCAGCTAGAGGGGGGCAGCTCATAGCTGAGAAGATGGTCGGTCGAGTATATTGAAACAAAAAATCATCAAAATTGACTAGATAAATATACAGTTATTAATTGTCATTGTCACCTCCAAAATATAAACTCAACAAGCGTTGTCACCTCATATATAACGCTGTCACCTCCGAAATCGGAGGTCACAACGTTTTGCCTTGTTTCTTAGAATGTTAGACTCAGGAGACTTCAGGGATCAACATATCAAAAAATCGTTTTGAGGTCAGAACGCACCATATTTATGTACTGTACAATCTTTCAGTACAGCTATATACCACCAGCGCTAGTGCGCCACTGCGCCGTCTTATATATGGAGGAATAAAGCCAAGGGACGTTCAGTTCGTTGTCACCTCCGTAAATGGCAACACTGTAAGCCATACTCGTAGGGAGCAGGTGCACTGAGGAATGCATAAAAAAGTGTTTGACTCAAAACAACATCTGGCATTCTTTCGGAGCTTGAAATCGTCTCGTTGATGTAAAATTAATCGTTTGTGAAAAGTTCGGAGGTCGATATTTCTGACCCGACTATGAGATAACTAAAAACGTCTAAACAGAAAATTTTGAATTTTATGTAATTGATGTTTTTAGCTTCATAAGCTTCTTTCTGTATTTTATGTTTCAAGATTACCAGAGTTTGTCTAAGAATTAAAAAAAAAGTTTGCATACCAGATTTCATTGAAATAAACTAGTACGACTGAATACAATATATTTTCCTCGGAACTGAATTACGAGCCGGTTTTCTAGTGACGTTTGCTATTTTTTTACCTACTCAAATTGATTTTTCAGTTCTTCGGGCCTAATGAACTCATCCCAAAAAAGAATTAAAAATTGCACCAATATTCAGACAGTAGATGTACTGGAGCTCCGTCGTCAACATTTTCTGAAATGGTACATCTTTTCTCCGTTTCGTCGAATTTTGAAACATAAAGAAAAGACATTGTGACTGATTGCATTCATAGTTGCCTTTCAAGATAAAATGCGAACATTTCTCCAATGGAACAGTTTCAACAGAATGGTGAAAGGTGGAATCACCCTTCATATACAGATTCCTTCAAACAGTTGGAGACTTCCAAAAATGAGAACTTAATGATGAATTCTATTCTTATGTTGATCATAACATAAGCTTTAGGTTTGCCTTTCGAGGGCACAATAACTTCGGAAAAAAAGATTCGATATTCATGAAGCGGGTTCGGAAGTTGATTGCGTAGATCCAAATAATACTTGGTTAAATTACACCCAATGATTCAGCAGATGCGAAATGTTAATGTCACAATATATTCAAGATTTCAGATTCAATCAAACTGAAATCTGGTATCTTGGAATAAATATGTCGACTCAATAGTTTAGCAAAATTTCAGACGAACTTGACGAATAGGTTAGGTATGAAAATGAAATTTCTGAATTTTTTCAGCTTTTCTTATAATACGATCTTCACAGAATTTCGCATCATTTCCTTTTAGGTATATACTGTTCAGTAAACTTGAATTCGATGGTATTTTAGAGTTATTGATTGAATGATAATGGATGTAACTCGAAAACATTCGAGCAGATTTCGTTCGAGAGGGAGTCTCAACATCTGGACCCCACAGCGCACAAGAAAATTTCTAGTCTTTTTATTTCCCACTTGCCAGGAGAATTGACATTTATTTTATCTTCAAGGGGGGGCAGCTGCCCCCCCTGCCCCCCTTGGTACGCCCATGGGCGAAAAAAATGAGATTTCGTAGTTTTATCAAAGCTCACTTTGAAGCCCTGTTTCAGGCACCCTGTTTGATATTTCCTCATAATTTATACAAGAAGCAGTAGCAGAGTACTTTCTCGTCTTCCACTGTGGCGAGAAAATTTCTCACAATGAGAGATTTTGGAGATATTAACACTAATTTGTGACACACTCTTCCTGTCAACAAATTTGACAATCAGGCTATAAGTCAACAATCGTTTGAAGTGTGCATATCATACATCAAATCATTTCAGAATCAAACGTAGATTTAAAATATTTTTATATATATATACATGGTGTTTCATTTGATAATAACGAAGTTCACATACGTTTCCGGCAGAACCGGAAGTAGATTTCGCTTGAAAATATTTTACAATTAAAGTTCATGTACTCTAAAACAAAAATACAGAATCTTGAATTCGTATCAAAATTCCTTCCACGAATACTTCTAAAGAAACACTTAAAAAAATCACCTTGTATAATGCATGGGTGCGGCCACTATGACGTTACAATCATTTATGAAGACCCCGTATAACGAAAATACTGAGCAAATTTTCTTACCAATAAGAAGATGCGTCAAGAGGAAATGTCCAAGATAATTTATCTGCATCGTATTGTTCAAGCCATCTTTGCTGAGAGATTCTTGTATTGTCGCAACCCCTGCATTGTTGATCAAAAAGTCAATTTTGGATTCATTTTTCTTGATATCTTCTGCAAATTGCCTTATCGAATCTAAGCTCCCCAAATCTAAATATTTCGTTGTAATATTAGGATTTCTGGTTGATTCCATCAGTTTCAGCCTTTCTGCTTCGCATTGTACATTGGATGCAATAATTATTTTACACCCCCTTGACGCTAACAGCGTACTCGTTGCGAAACCAATGCCTAAAATATCAATGATGATCAATTTATTCAATGGATGATTCGAACTTTGCAGTCTTGAAAGGTTATTTATTTGGGCGATACTTACACTCATCTCCGAAACCCACCTGTATACTGTTAACTTATAACTTTAAAGACCAAATAAAAGAAATATGCCATTGATAATCGTATTCGTTGATAAATGATATTATACAGTGTGTCTGGGCATGACTTAGCGATAATTTAGGGGCATCAAATATACCTGATTTCACCGAGAAATATACCCACATTGGGTGGTTTACCCCCCTATTTTTAGAATAGCCGTCATTTCAAATTATTTTTCAAATTTTAGTTAACCCTTTCAAATGATATCGATTTCTTTGGACATAAAGGTCCTACAGATGTGAAAAAAATGTTTTTTGAAAGATAATACTACCACCTTTTATTGAAGTAGAACAATATGAAAACATTTGACTCAAAAATGTCATAAAAAATTCTTAAAACAAATTTTAGTCAAAAATTTTACTGAATTTTTTAATAAATCCTCAATAGAACAAAAACTAGCACATTGAAGTACAATTTTTTTCAATGAACTAACACGCAAGGATATTAGCTACAGAACGATACCTACATCATTCCTGTAAGTTACATAGTTTGAAAGTAAATAAAGTAATTGCATTTTTAAAAGGACCCTTATGAAAATTGATACAATAAAATAAAAACTCCGTATGGTACTTTTGATCATCTTCAGTGATTGAACTAACAAATTTTTCATAAAAATTGCTTGAAATGGCCGCCTCTGATTTGTAGACAGGCAGTGGCCCTTATGACGACTCTTGTCGCAACAAAAAAAAAACAGTTTAGGGCGCTCGCGTAACGAACAACAATAACTCTCAAATTATGTAATTAACAGAAATGATGTGGGTATCGTTTTGTAGCTGATATCCTTGCGTGTTAGATCACTGAAAAAAAAAATGCTTCAATTTGCTAGTTTTTGTGCTATTGAGGATTTACTGAAAAATTCAGTAAATTTTTGGACAAAATTTTTTTAAAGAATTTTTTATGACATTTTTGAGTTAAATATTTTCATATTGTTCTACTTCAATAAAAGGTGGTAGTATTATCGTTCAAAAAACATTTATTTTACATCTGTAGGACCTTTATGTCCAAAGAAATCGATATCATTTGAAAGGGTCAACTAAAATAAAAAAAATAATTTAAAATGGCACCTATTCCAAAAATAGAGGGGTAAATCCCCCAATGTGGGTGGTTTTGTCGATAAAATTAGGTATATTTGATGCCCTTAAATTATCGCTAAGTCATGCCCAGACACACTGTATAAGCCTGATGTTAAAGTTTTTACTGTAGGTACACTTAGATGAGGGTCTGTATATTTTGTGCAGTAGGTACCTACCTGAGTTTCCACCAGTGATAATGGCAGTTTTCCCAACAAGGCACGTATAGGTATCGATGTGTCTTGTAGAGAATCTGGCAATAGTCCATCTCATGTGATCAAATAACATCCGTAAAACACTGAATATTACTTTCACGTAAAAGCGGAAACTGAAATTATGTCCTTCCATTTCGAACTGCAAACAAATGCGAAATCTAAAAATATTCCATAGTAAAATTGTTGTTTCGAAATTTTGATCAGCCTATAGGGTTACACAAAGTTCAGTATTACCTATATTAGATTATGTCTGCACAGCAAGATAATGAATTGGTAATCAATTTCCATTTAGGAAGTATCATTCTTTTATATTTTCAATTCGAAAATGAAAAGAATATTCAAAATTTGAAGCTACCCTTCAGAAATGGTTTAAGAGTGCGCATTCGGAATATTGAGATGATAATCGAAGTTTCCGTATGAAGACAAATATATATTATCAGAATTTTTCAGATTAAGTAATATATTCCAGAACAAATTCAAGAATATATTCCAAAATTCCGAGTCTAAGATAATGAAAATATAAATTACAAAAAGTTGTCAAATATCGACCAAAAAGTGAAAAAAATTATGTATGAGACCTAATCGCGCTTCCACATTACTCTAACAAAATATCTAAATTGCAGCATTTTTCTACAGATGAAAACTTATTAGATAACAATAACTATCACGTGCCTGCGGGCAATTATTGAAAAATATATGGCTAATCATTCCCATCATTTACGAAATGATAAAAGCAATGAGAAACCATTATTGGCAATATTTTTTTCGAAATAATTGTTTATATTTTCAGAGGAAGCAGCACATAAGAAGAAATAATAAAATTGAAAGTTTCGGGAAATTCAACAACGAAATGTAGGATATACAATTTCGTAAGCGCACATAGTGTTTATAATTAAATTAGTGCTTACCAAGCCAAACAACTAATCGATAATTTTAATAGCAATACTTCCTTTATTTTATTGTTATGTTGTGAGGTCAATTTACCTATGGAAGATCACTGCCATCATCGTGGCCAGTCATCCGGCTGTGGTGTTTTTAGTTTTGTTTCAGTTGTCAACCTTGAATGTTGATCAGAGGGATCTTTGGTTCATACATTATAACATTTATAAAAACATTTGTGGAGCGAAGTTCGGCATACGAGCGCAAGTGCTTTTACCTGGACAGGTGCGATGGTAGGTGTTTTATTCGGAATTTGGTGATATTTTGAACATTCTGTTGTTTTAGGAGATGTTTTGGGCATTTGTGATTTTCTTGTGTGTGGCTATCGGACAATTGGGTGAGTTATTGATTATTCAAATTTAAATTCAATATAGAATTCCGGAAACGATAGAAAAAGAGTAATTCTATAGATATTTTTCTATTTATCTTTGTTTTATTGCTAAAGCTTACAGACATGAAAAAATTACAAAATATTGATTTATTTCATTTTTCAAAATCGTTAAAATCAAAAAATCGAGTTTTAGCTTCCTCCTTTGATTTTCGGTTAGGTATGTGAAATCAAATTGTAATTCATCAAGATCGAAAATTTTTGATAAACAATAGCATTACACGAGGGGTTCTTGAATTGGTTGTACAAACAAGAAGGGAAGATTCCCTGGATTATTTCAAGAAAGAAAGTCCCATAAATATAGAACCGCAACGTTTCGTTTTCGAGACAGGGTGTAAAAGTTTGAATTTTCTTCAAGTTTTTTTCTCATATTATCTGCACTTCATAAGATATTTAAATGAAATTTGGCATAGATATTACAATTTATGGTTCACACTATATAACATGTCATTTTTGTATGAGAATCTACAGGGTGATCTTTTTTCTGGAACACTTCCCACTGTTTTTCTCAGAATTTTTTTTTGGTGAGCCACTGTCAGTCTGAAAAATTGTGAAAAGGAGCTTTATGGTTTCTTGTAGTTTAGTCGTATCTGCTTCCGATTCCGAGAAATAAATTTTGAACGATTTTTTTTTGAAATCCTCCGAAAAATGAAAGTTGATATAGAAATCCAGTAAGTATAAAAAGAAATCTAAGCTATTTAAGTCTGGGAAAATGACGGGCAATGACGATGTCCACCCTGTCCAATCAACCATGATTTTGTTCGAATACTGAGATCTATGAATTTCTTTGTCAGCTGCTCTAAATAAATTTCTGTTGGATTCATGGATATTATACTAAGGGGAAGTATCACCTTTTGAATCGTATTAAATCTCCATTCAAAAAGTGGTCTCTTTATTTCACGAGTAACTACCCTAATTTACGACGTAGAGACTTGATTTTTTTCAAATTGAAGGTGAAGAACGTCCCGAGGGCAAATAGTTTTCTTTTTTTCGATTTAACTAGTTTTTCAATTAAAAAAACCGGTTGAACTTCAGCGTTTCGGAAAATACACTTAATGATTTTTTTTCGACGGTTATTCATAATTTTTTGGAAAAAATCTCAACTATTTGCCCTCGGCAATTTAATCTTCTATGAACTACAAAAATTTTCATGATGATTAGTTCAAAAATATAGCTTGTACTCATGAAAAACGAAAAACATATTCAATAACCCAAATATTGCAGAGATCTAACGATTACCCTGTTTTTTTTTATTTGAAAAACTAATTAAATCGAAAAAACGAAAACTATTTGCCTCGGGACGTTCTTCAACTTCAATTTAAAAAAAATCAAGTCTCTACGTCGTAAATTAGGGTAGTTATTCGTGAAATAAAGAGACCACTTTTTGAATGGAGATTTACCACGATTAAAAAGGTTATACTTCCCCTTAAGAACGAGCACTCAAAAGTTCCAGACTTCTCGTCAGAGCTTTGAGTCACCAATTTTTTCAAAATCATATTTGTTTCAGTATTTTTGAAGCGAATATTTTGTTGAATATTTTCTGAACTGTGCATCTCATATCTGAAAAAAATCACGAAGAGTTCTTTCATTCGATATGATACATGGTACCCTCGAAACAAAAAATCTTCTTAATATTTTGAATTTTTTCATCAAAACGCGATTTAATGATAATATTCTCATTGTAAAAGTCGAAAATATTCAGCAGGTAAATAAATTACTTCTCTTCTTCATTAGAAGAGTGGAATATTTTTAAATAGGTATTTCCCAATCCTTTGTTCGCATAGGTCATAGGTAGGTACTTATTTGATTAATTCCAACTAAACAGCGATCTCAGAATTTAGCACACGGTCAAACTAATCTACCATGCTAAGGCATGGCACGAAGGAAGAATCATCTTCGAAGTTCTCAAGATTCAATATTGCGTTTGTTTTTGGGTTCAACGCTCTTTCATCAAGAATAATTTAATCAAGATTGGGCCACCGCTTATTCCCAAATCTCTGTCTAAAGGGCCCCACACACTACAACTAAACACGAGGTATTTCAATGGTTATGAGGATCATCTTTCACAATATTGAAGAAATGCATTGAAATTTTAATTAAATAATCAACTAAATAGATATAAATAATATGAACGTGCGGTTAAATATTCATTGATTCATCAGGCTTATCGAAAAATGTTAATAAAGCATTGATAAATCGAAAACCCAGATATACCTCGCATTTTTTTCAATAATTCATTTTAATGACTAATACTTGAGTAGATAATTCTTCTGCATGATAATGCTCAATCACAATTTCCGTGTAATAATATTGACAGGAGGAGATTATTCCTAAAGACAAGACTCTTCCTTATATTACCGATATTACCATCCCTCAGGTAGATAGCTAAGAAAGGAACAAATCCATTTATCAATAGAAGACATCTTTCGTATACAACCATGAAAATGCCATTCTTATTCTGTGGTTGTATACATAACTCAAGGACGAAATCAGATGAAAATAAAGCACCTGTAAATTGTACCAAGAATAGATAAAAGTAGTTTGTTTCTACGGAATTACTTACGATGAATACCTTATGCATGAATAAGAAAATTTAACAGCTTGTGATTCTTATGCAGACATAACTTTACATATTTTAATGCTTTATATTGCAAACCAAATGAAACACAATGCCATTTATTTGAATATTTCTTGAAGGTAGGTACTTCTTTGTAAAGGAAATGGTTCTTTATTGAGCTTTCTTGGAGTTATGTTCCTACCATCGTCCATCGCATAACCAATCCGAAAACAAAATGTTTTATCAATCAAAATGAAATAAGTGAAATGGATTAATGATATATCTGCCAAAATCGAAGTTTGTAACACTTTATTTCATTTTTAATAGCAAAGGACCCCGCACTTTTTGTATGGCTAATGGCGTTCCGTCAAATTTTCTAAAATTTTCGTATAATGTAGTACCCGACCTACTGATCAAAAGTGTCCATGCCCAAACTCAATCCTATGACTAGTTATCGAGATACAGGGCGTTGAAGTTGAGAATTACCCACTTTTACTACGCCCGTATCTCGGTACAGAATCGAATGAACTTCAATTTTTCTCAAGAAACATTTCATTACATCCCCAGGGAGCAACCATATAGAGGAATATGACCGAAAATCGTTACGAATACAGGGTTATCCATAATTGAATGCATGCTCGATTTTGAAATTATAAAATATGTCAGTTTCAGAGCGAGAACGTTCACAAAATGAACAATTACACTAGATATGTTGTTGTTACATCGAAAAAGTCTGAAATACCCAGAATTTATACTTGGTGATCTATTATTATAGATACTATTCTCAAGGAAGGTTAAATGGACACCCTGTATTTATGTGTTGATTCAAGGTTTTTTTTTAATTTTTTTAGAACATATCATCATGGGCTTCAAAAAATACAGGGTGATTCAGTCATGAAATGAACTTTGAACCTCACGGAAATATCCAAAAACCACCTTTTTTTTTCATCAACCTCTATTTCAAGGTTAACTACGATGAGGTGGGAGTTTTCTTTCACCATTGTACTTGATATAAAAACATCAATACGGCTGAGAGTTTTTATCCACTTCCTATGACCAGATTTTTTTTTATGTAATATGAAAATAATTTATTTATGTTATTCTATTTTTATTCCAGCATAAAAAGAAATCTGGTCATAGGAAGTGGATAAAGACTCTCAGCCGTATTGATGTTTTTATATCAAGTACAATGGTGAAAGAAAACTCCCACCTCATCGGAGTTAATCTTGGAATAGAGCGTGATGAAAAAAAGGTGGTTTTTGGGTATTTTCGTGAGGTTCAAAGTTCATTTCATGACTGAATCATCCTGTATTCTTTGAAGTCCATGATGATATGTTCTAAAAAAATTAAACAAACACCTTGAATCAACCCATAAATACAGGGTGTCCATTTTAACCTTCCTTGAGAATAGTTTCTATAATAATGGATCACCCAGTATAAATTCTGGGTATTTCAGACTTTTTCGATGTAACAACAACATATCTAGTGTAATAGTTCATTTTGTGAACGTTCTCGCTCTGAAACTGACATATTTTATAATTTCAAAATCGGGCATGCATTCAATTATGGATAACCCTCTATTCGTAACGATTTTTGGTCATATTCCTCTATATGGTTGCTTCCTGGGGATGTAATGAAATGTTTCTTGAGAAAAATTGAAGTTCATTCGATTCTGTTCCGAGATACGGGCGTAGTAAAAGTGGGTAATTCTCAACTTCAACGCCCTGTATCTCGAAAACTAGTCATAGGATTGAGTTGGGGCCATGGACACTTTTGATCAGTAGGTCGAGTATTACTTTATACCAAAATTTTAGAAAATTTGACGGAACGCCATTTGCCATAGAAAAAGTGCGGTGTCCAAAGGACCCCGCACTGATACATAAATAGTATTTTTTGAACATAGTTTCAATTTTTTTGGATTGGCTGTTAAGTTTGCCCTATTTCTATTGTATATAGATTCTCTAGACGACGATTTCCATTGGTTTGGGTTGAGCATGGTAGCTAATAGGTATACTAAAAAAGTCTTATTTCAATACGTTGAACTATATACGCAATAAAAATGCCTTCAGTCTTTGATCCTTGTTGTTTTCAGTCGTAGTTTCATAAATATGATCAATTAGAGGTATAGGTATTAGAGAGTCATAGGATTTTTGGATGGATAACTTGGTGATAGTTCCTATCATAGCATTAGTAATCAAATAATATACAGTGTTTAAAATTCAGCAGATGCAGATGTTTCATATCAAGCCAACCTATTTCTTTTCTCCTTTTGGAATTTTGTGCATTTATTCGGTGAAAACTCGTTTCTCCACTTTGTAATATTTCTTGATATTCAACAATAATTGAATCCGGGTAATTAAGACTCTTATTTTTCCTGAAATTTACTCGTTTAGCTGCGTTATTACTCATATGATGACGGAAATATTTCAAACGATTTATTGGAGGTTAACAACTTCCACTAATTCAATAAGTACCTACTATTTGTTAAATCAACCAGAGTACATAGGAAGTTGTTTTTTTTTGAGGAATTCAAATTTTCTTTTCCGGGATTTTATCTTCGGTTTTCCATATATTAATTCATCTGGATCTGTGGATATCTTTACTCACGAGTATTTATTAGTGAAGCATTTTTCGATAGTTATGTTGTGTTGAGATTTTTGTAGAGGCTAGATAAAACATGCAAAATTCATTAAATTTTAAATTGCGATATCAAATGTGAATTAAGGGTGAAGCAAAGCAAATCAAGAAATTCGTACGAACCTAAATTGCCTCGCAAATAATCCAGTGATTATTGCAGATTTTAATGAGTTGACCTACTCAAAAAGTAGGAGACATATTATATATTTTTGTAATCCCCATTGGAGATGCTGTATATACTAGCAACTAAAACTAACAACTTTTATAGCTCAATTACGCATCATTTGACACATTCGTGTCTCGTCTTTGTCTGTATAACAATAAGGAGTTATGTTTTTACTACAATGAATAATTGCTCATTTATAGCAATATCATTTACGAAAACCAATGAATAGATATAATTAGCACATACAGATAAAAAACGATAATCGGTATTAGAATTTCATGTTCTTTATCATGTTCATAATATTCACTGCCGGGTATAAAGATAATTACAAATTATTATTGTGATTATCATTAATTTCCCAGTAGGAGTAGGTACTTCTATTTTATTGTAGCTTATTCGAAATACCTAAACTTGCGTCATGAGATGTTAACAGGTTAACAGGTATCATTGTCACATGTTGTGAACTTTGCAGGAATAAGCCATATTTCTATTGGATTTCTTCATGCACTCAAGGGTTAAAAAAAAACCTTTTCTGAATGAGAGTCGAGTAGCACGTCACTTTAAAGGTCTTTTCGCATTTTTAAACAGTCGCAAAATTGATATTTTCGTTTTCGTGTAGTAGAGAATCTCAAAATCTAAAAGCCTATATTTCCAAAATTCTTCTCATTATTCGTCAATAAATGTCACCCCTGAGGGTATGCTTTTTCAGGGAGACTTTATTCTGGCATACATTTTTGTCATTCGGTCATTTTGTGAATGGACACAGGGGATTTCATAAATGTATATTCTTCAATTATCTATCTGATGCTATTTTTGATATTTTCTCTCTAAACTCATTTCTTGCAGAAAATGGGTTTTTTTCCCACCTCTAAAATTAAGGGTAGTTCAGATATAGAAGAAATTAACAAAATCAATTTCTTCATAAATCATCTTTGTAAACCAAATTGAAGGAGTTGATTTAAATTGAAGTCCTTTTGATCTTTGCAAAGTGGACGAAGAATCAACAATCTGAGTTTTTGTATGCATGCGGTTCTTGTTCTATTGTTTTTTCTGCTGTCATTTTCTTAACTAAGAAAGGTGTTCAACCTATTTTTCAGATGGGCTTCCTGCCAGTCCTGTAGCCCCAGATGACGTGAGCAATTTTGTGGATAATTGGGACTTTCGAATGGAAGCCCACAGTCAACCTTTGCTGAATATCTCTTCAACATTCCATGACTTACCCCCTCCTTCTAAGGTAGGTGGAGATGATACCTATCCAAATCAGGTGGTGGACTACTTTGAACCTAGCAAAATTATGAGAATTTCTGTACGTAGGTATCTATCTTGCAAGGGATAAATTAATAACACATCTCAAATATAATAACCGGGGACTTCCAGAATAAGTTATCTCTTTACAAGTACTCTCCAGATGGGTACAAAATTTCACTCCAATCGTTACTTCTCTCAATGATTTACTTATTATGAGCTTTTCAATAAAAAGTTCGTCGCTTATATTTACTGCATTATGTTTTTTGTTACCTAAAAATTATTCTTTCAATCTTTTATTTTCGTCATCATTTAGTTATTTTAATTAGTTTTATTTTCTTGCTAATACTCTTATTCGAATTTCAAACTAACTTTCTCATATTTGTTATGTACCTAAAACACTCGTAAATTTATTTTTTTTCTCTATCTCATTTCATTCCATAAAATGTTTATAGTAGAGTAAAACTATTCAGTTTTCTTCAGGTACACAACATTCAGGTGTTAGTTAAAAAGAAGAGAAAGCCGAAACCACCGAGGAAAATGGGAGATGCTGTATACAGTGTGATAAAATGTAATTGGTGTCACATAGGTTCGTCTATTCCGAATGAATATTCCTTTAACCAGATGTTAATATATAAATTTTCAGGAGTATCTCTGTTTTTGGACGAATTGAAACTAGGAACATCGACTGATATCTTGAAAACTAAAATAGTCAATCTTTGTGCCGAATTCAACCTTAGCACAAAAGAGGTTTGTTCTGGACTTGTTGATGTGTTTGGACCAACTGTTCTAGCAGCTGCCAAAAAATCGAATCTAAGTAGGTGGGATATTTTCTCAAAAATTTATGTTCATGACAAAGTTATCTATTATTTGTCTTCTATTTACTGGTTTTACTTGATATTGCACTACAGAGGTGAAATATCATCATTGTTTTATGCAATAAGGAAGTGGTTAATTGATGACATAATTATTTATTTTCGTCAGTTGTAAAAGATATAATATATCAAACAGATCCATTAAAAATATATTTGCATATGGAAAAATGCTGCATGTAAGCTGAAGTTCATCGTGAACATGCAGGCTTAATGCATAAACAATGTTTTCAACTCAACATTCTTCTTGTTATTAATATTACATTAGGTAGATCGACTTTTTTCAGATATTTACAAGAGGAAAAACAAACATTAATTCTTTAATGTGATCAGTTCGATAAAATCGGGAGGACAACAGTTTAGATATTTATTTGATGTTTATTTCCACAACAGGATTTCAATGTGTAAAAAAACGATTATAAGAAGAAATATTATTTTTCACATCACTCCACTCTTATACCCAGGATCACCCTGTACATTTCCTTACGCCACCATGCACAAATGATGTTCTAGTTCTACCCAACATAATATAATTATAACTTGATGTCCTTCATACAGTATATGTTGTCTTTAAAACCTTTCAGATGTCAAGCAGATCTGCAGTTTAGTATTGGGAGAAACCTGTGGAGAAAAAATTGATAATCCTCTCCACCAATGGAATGTTACGTTTCCAGATGTAAAGAAGCCTACAACTAGAAGATATAGTGATCCTAAGGTGAAAGCCTGAAGCAATTCTTGTCTCAGAAACAACACAGATCCATTATGGTTGATTTAATTTGAACTTTTCGCAGATGAGATCACCTACACTGAAGGTGCTTCATCTGACGGACACTCATCTGGATCCAGAGTATATGGAAGGCACTGTATCCAACTGTAATGAGCCACTATGCTGTCGCAACGATAGCACAGAGGGTATTCCTGATGTTATTACAGCGGGAAAGTAAGATTCTACCTATTTAGGAACAAATTATTCAATGAAGTTGGCATATTTTAACTTTATTTTCCTTCCGCATTTCTTGGTATCATACTTGGTCTATTTCCAGGTGGGGTGCTTATGCAAAATGTGATTCTCCAAAAATTTTGATAGATAATATGTTGAAGCACATCAACGAACAACACCCGGTAAGTAATAGTAAGTATTTAAGTTTTTCAAGGATCTAACAATTCTAACAACATATTGGAATACTCAATTAAGGATTCTCCTGATTTTAGGACATAGATTTCATACTGTGGACCGGAGACCTTCCCCCTCATGACCTCTGGCGACAAACCAAAGAGTCAAACCTTGCAATAATCAAGGAAACGACCAAACAAATGATGGACTACTTTCCAACCACACCCATCTTTCCGGCAGTGGGAAATCATGAATCTATACCAGCTGGAACGTAAGCTTGCATTTGTCTTCACGTCATCAGTTTTCCAATGAAAAATTTTCCAGGTTTGCCCCTCCTTGGGTTGAAGAGCAAAATTCTACTTCATGGTTGTTCAACGAATTGGCTAACCATTGGAAGCGCTGGTTACCTGAGTACTCCACAACGACAGTTCTCAGAGGAGCTTTCTACTCAGTTTTGCTGAGACCAAAGTTGCGTCTCATATCCATGAACACCAACTACTGTCATACTTACAACTGGTAATTTCTTTTTATAGATGATTCTCTTCGAACTTCTCATTCCATAAGAACTCTAAGAGGCCAATTTTGCCCCTGTGAAACCTTTCTTGAACCATCGAGATTAATCGCTTTTCTCAAATGTTATATCATTTTCTCATATACCTCCTTCAGGTGGCTTTTGGTGAATAGTACAGATCCAGCAAAAGAACTACAGTGGCTTATTAATGAACTCCAGCAAGCTGAGAACAACCTGGAAAGAGTTCTTCTGATTGGTAAGTCCTCAAATCATTCACCAACTGGTTTGATGCATCAAACGCCAAACTTTTCTAGGTCACATTCCACCAGGTGTTCATGACTGTATGAAAGTGTGGTCGGAAAACTTCTATCGTATAGTTGCCCGATATGAAAACACCATTATAGCCCAATTTTATGGCCACACCCATGCCGACGAGTTCCAAATGTTCTACGATCCAGACGATTTGAGTAAGAATAAGATGAAGAGGAAGAGACTGAGGCCGAATTTGAAAAAACCGTTGAATTTTACAGGTCGTCCAGTGAATATCGCATATCTGGGACCTTCTGTCACCACTTTTGAGAACCATAACCCCGCTTACAGGATTTATTACATGGACGGTGATTATCCTGAGTCAACAGGGGTAAGATGACTCCTAGAAAATGTTGTTTCTTTCGATGGGGAAGAGTTCTTCAGAAATTGATTTATTGGTGGTTGAATTTCTTCTTCGTTCAATTGTGATATTGTTTATACTCTGATTCGACTTTCTCAATCCATTGGTCATTGTCACAAACTAATCCTGGACCTGGTCCAGTTCTTTCGTCCCTAATATCAAAAGCCTTAGATATTTTCGAGACTTAAGTAGTGTTTCCAAAAATTCTTGGTGATGGTATATGCTTGCTTGTCTCTTCGTTTTGGCTTTGAGAGCCTAATTTATTCTGGTTAGGTCAAATAAAGTTTGAATCATCTCTATTCTCTCATGTTGCACAGGCATTTGAACACATTCTTCTACAGTAGCGTTATGTTTCAGAGTAATGAGGTGTTGGGCTTCCTACTGAAATATATTTTTCGGTGACTGGATTATCACAGATTAGTTACAGAATGAAGCTGTGACCAAATAATACGTCTGAATGTTCTAGGTTATTTTGGACCACGAAACTTGGACAATGAATCTAGAAGAAGCAAATAAGGGAGATGAGCCTCATTGGTACAAATTATACTCTGCTAGAAGAGATCTGGATATAGAGTCTCTTCAACCTGAGGAGTGGAATAACTATCTGAAGAAGTTGATACAAGTACCAGATGCTTTCTACCAATTTTACAAGTAGGTAGACGGTAGATGATGGTAGAAATATTTCTTTATTACAAATTTTCCACAGATATTACTATAGAGATAGTCCAGCTAGGCCTAAATGTGACAATAAATGCAAACTCCAAATTTTATGTGACTTGAGGAGTGGTAAATCGCAAAACCGCCATTTGCTGTGTCACGATTTGGAAGAAAAATTTGGAAGTTGATTCCAATATTTAGGTAGAAATCTGTCAGTCCAGTTAAGTTGCCAGTGATTCAGGGTGGAGTGTTGATATAATGGAAGAATATTCTTGCCAAAAATCTCGCGAATAATTCAGTGGAGGAATATTTTTATGTGATTGGTTTTTATGTACATATTTTTTTATACATTTTGTAGCAATATACTGATATATCCTACAATTACCAAAGATTTGGCCTAAGTGATCTGTTTTTCAATCAGTAACTTTCTACCCATTCAAGATTCAGAAGTTACTTCATTAATTTCCGTTTTTGGGGTAGTGTTAAAAAAACATCTTTAACTTTTTATTTTTTATTGGAAACTAGTATATGTCGATAAAACAATACGGATGTTGCTTTTCACACTTCTCACCATTCCTCAGAAACTCTTCAGTGGATGGTAAATACTGAAATAGAGCGGATACACCACTCACTGTCGAGCTCACGTTCGTGAAAGACTTTTGCATACCCCAAATAAAAGGAGCGCTCTTGCAAATCAATAATTGAATGCAGTCTGTATTTTCATCCAAGGATCTTTCTTTGACATACTCCACAATGTCGTTTGGTAGCTCTGGATTCGTCATGTAGGTCATTTTGGATTTTACTTCTGGTTTTTCCACAACCCAATCTAGAGGAGAACCACTTGGTAGTCCTTTGACTTCGGAGGTTAGAAACGGTTTGGATCTTGCTAATGATTTACCAATCTGAAAATCATGAAACGAATGTAATTATTTACTAACGCTGTAAGAGTATAACTTGATAATGGTTTATTAGCTACATGCTTTTGAATAAATTGGTAAGATCTATCCCAATGATCATCTTACTGACTAAAGATTGAAGATACCAACAAGAATCGATATGAAAATTATAAGCGAACACGTTAAAAGCATTATGTTGACTCACCATTTGCGCTACGAACACTATAGAATTAACAGCAATTGCTCCTATCCTCTTAGCGTCAAATCCCAACATTCTCAAGAAACTGGAGAAGATGTTTCCTCCAGCACTCCCCTCACTGTCCTCTTTCCTGTGGTCATTTTTACCGAAAGCGTCGCTGACTAACTCCGCCACACCTTTAGCGGTATCAAGTCCAAGAAACTTGCCGGCCATCTGTAGACCAGACTTGATCTTTCCAAACATGCTCATGGTACGAGCTTCTCGCATTTTCTCAAGATGAGCGGGTGAGCAGAACAGGAGAAAGATGAAGACGAACTTGGGATTCATGTTGCGTTCTTCGTTTACAAGCTAAGACTGGATGCATGGTTTCTCAAGTGTGTATTAGGAACGGTATAAACTGCATGGCTTGGTGATATAATTTTACTCTAATTGCCGAATTGTGCGTTCGTATATGTAGCATGAAAGTTCATTGTACAGGGTGTATGAAGGTTAAGGCGAAGAAAGAGGATATTTGAACAATATTGAATGCGGCACTAAGTTCCCATTGTTTGTCTATAAATGGCTCCAGCAGTGCTTCTTGACATATCCAAAGCGACATGAACCAAGCTTAGAAATACAGGGTGGGCTTCAGTGGCGCACCGAGGGGGGGGGGCTGTCGGGCTGCAGCCCCCCCGAGCTGTGAAAAAAAAAGTAATTCAAATATTTCTATCTTATTATTTTTCTAAAAGTAATAATAATTATTTTAGAACAGAATGGAAACTTACAACATTTCCTGTACAGATAGAAATAGGGATTGATATACATACAGGGTGTTTCATTGGTGAATGAACATACGTTAACCTGAGCTAGAGTTACCCTAGGCGAGTCCAAAAAACCGATATATGATAGGTATAATCAATTCCATAACCGAGATACAGAGTGGTTTATGTATTCATCAAAAATTTCAATTCCTCATAACTTTTGAACCAACTAGTATAGTTGATTGATATTTGGAACGTATGATTCGGTTCTATAGGCAAGGCCGTAGCCAGGGGGGGTCCGATGGGGACCGGACCCCCCCCCCCCCCCGAAATTTATTTTTTCAGAAATGCCAGATAATCATCTCACCGAAAATTCTTCGAATAAATTTTTTTCTTTCCAAAAAATTTCAGGTCCGTATTTGATAAATATGGGACTTCTTCCAAGCTGAGATTCAACACCTTGTATATTGAAATTTTGGGATTTGATTGAGATATTTGGAAAGAGAAGAAAATTTTCAATGGGGTTCAGTAGATTTCATTGTCCTGCACGTCATTTTGCTCAAAGAGAGCTTCAGGGAAAGATCCAATTGAATGTTGGAATTCCACAAAATTCTCAGAAAAATCGTACATTATGATCAAATTGATCTCCAGAAGGTACAACGATTGGATCCAGGTGATGAAATTAGAAGAACTAACTTTAGTAGCTGGATTTTACGAAATGAAAGAATGGTCAACAGAATTTTATTTACCGATTCACGACGGATGGGGTCATTATTAGGGATTCGCATTAGTGGGCTGCAGAGAATCTGAATGCAGTCAGGCATACGAAATCCTTATACAAATTTTCAAGAAACGTATGGTGTGGCGTTTAATAAAATCGATTGATTGGACCACAGGTCATACCAAGACGGCTTAAAAATTTCCTCCAACATCATTTTCCTGTATTACTCGAAGGTACGGACACTGCAGGATGGAGCTCCACCCCATTTTAGAGTAATGATCAGACAATTTTTAGATCAGAACTTTCCAAATATGTGGATAGGCACAGGTGGACCGCATGCCTGGCCCGCTAGGTCACCAGATTTCAATCTTGTTGATTATTTCATTTGGGGTTATTTGAAATGTTCAGTAAATTCATCTGAAATAGGAAGTGTCGATGTATCGAAGTCGCGTTCAATGAAATACGTAATAATCCAGACATGATAAAAAAAAATATCTGACATATTTTGAAGAGGGCAAGAATGTGTATTGAACAAAATGGTGGTACTTTCGAGCACTTTCTGTTATTCACGTTAAGTTTTCATGTTTCTTCAGTTATTTATTCATCTTTGTTGACTTCAACAAAATTTTTCTCGATGTTTTTCCGGAAATAACTCCAAATGATTCCACAGAATATTATGAAATTCGAATGTGCAATTAGTGGGACGAAAAAAATTCAATTAGATCACAATGTACGATTTTTCTGAGAATTTTGTGGAACTCCAATATTCAATTGGAAATGACGTGCGGGACAATGAAATCTACTGAACCCCATTGAAAATTTTCTGCTCTTTTCAAATATCTCAATCAAATCCCAAAATTTCAATATACAGGATGTTGAATCTCAGCTTGGAAGAAGTCCCATATTTTTCGAATACGGACCTGGAATTTTTTGGAAATTCAAAAGTAAATCGTTCGACCTGTAGAAATGAATCATACGTTCCAAATATCAATCGACTATACTGGTTGGTTAAAAAGTTATGAGGAATTGAAATTTCTGGTGAATACATGAAGCACCCTGTATGTCGGTTATGGAATTGATTAGACCTATCATATATCGGTTTTTTGGACTCGCCTAGGGTAGCTCTAGCTCAGGTTACCGTATGTTCATTTACCAATGAAACACCCTGTATAATAACGAATGCGATATATCAATTACTTAAGAAGGTTTTCGCTTGCGCCGCATTTTTTAAATTATACAACTTACAAAAACCTGATTACTCTTGAGCAGCCCCCCCGAATAAAATTTCTGGGTGCGCCACTGGTGGGCTTTTCAAAACGAAACAGACGAGATAACGGGCGGAATAAATTTATTTCGAAAAAATGCTCGGTCACGTCGATTTTTGTTTCGAGGGGGACAACTTTTAAGGTCAAATTCACAACTATATCGCTTCAACCCTTAGTGTTAGAACACCAACCCCTAAATTTTGAATAGGAAAGATAGGGTGAGTGATACCTCATTTGAAAGGCCTTTTTATCATGAATTCAGCGTAATAATTTTTTTCTCATTTAACGCATTCGTTTTCGAAATATTCATATTTGAATTTCGTACAGTACCATTCATTCCGCTAACCATGCTATGTGAATTAATCAATTATTTGACTAAGTATTCATTGTTAGAATTTTAACTTTGTATTTTGATGTCTGGTGTATGGCAGTTATGGAGTTTCATCAAATCTACAGAATGAATGAATAATAAATTCGATTGATTCAGACAGCTTGCTTGACGAAAATACCATCTTTGTTTCAACTCAATATCCTGAATTCAGGATGAAAGGACCTTTCAAATGAGGTATCACTCACCCTATCTTTCCTATTCAAAATTTAGGGGTTGGTGTTCTAACACTAAGGGTTGAAGCGTTATAGTTTTGAATTTGACCTTAAAAGTTGTCCCCCTCGAAACAAAAAATCGACGTGCCCGAGCATTTTTTCTTAATAGATTTATTCCGCCCGTTATCTCGTCTGTTTCGTTTTAAAAAGCCCACCCTGTATTTCTAAGCTTGGTTCATGTCGCTTTGGATATGTCAAGCACTACTGGAGCATGTCCTAACAACTCAAAATTCTTGACGGTATTTAGCTCTACCATGAAAGATGGGGAAATGTTGTGGCCAACAATGGGCAAAACTTTGAATATTTCATTTGTAACCATTTTTTCACAAGAAAATTGCATTTTCATAAAAAAAACAGCGGGAACTTAGTTGCGCCCCTTATATATCGAAAGGTATTGTCATTCGGCACTTCGGCAGAAAATCATACAAAATGTCTCACTGCATCTTAAAAAATTCACAGTTAATTCACGGTACACTTCCGACAAATCTATCTTCTGCTTGAGTGGCGTGAAACTCAAACGATTTAATGATCATCCCAACAGTGTCCCATCTTTTGTTGAAGACAGTATCATTGTTTTCCAGTTTCGATACAGTGAACATGTTCATTCCGACGATCAGTTGCATATTCTTCATCCAAATAACACAATCTCAAGATTTTACCTCGTACGAAGACGTTAAAGCGTTAAGCGAGTTGCCATTAGAAAGACTTTTACTTGTACAGCGTTCCTTCGAAACAAACGACGACAATATAACAAATTACGGTGATGAAGCTGAAAGCAGAATAGATTTCCCAGGTCCTGTAGCTCTCAGATTGAAGAACCCGAGCAGAGGTGGCTATGAACACGAACACTACGAATATGAAGAACACGAATACAAAGGGGGTAAGAAAGAAATGAAGAACTTCTTTCAACTTGCCGTGACAGCTTTAGCTTTTCTGGCATTTGGTGGTTACCTGTTGTGCCTTATTGTGCAAGCTATAAAGAGCAAACATGTGGACCAAATGACCCAGATGGCCAACATGCAGATGATGGCAGCCATTTTGAAGAGACAAATAGCACGTAAGAGGACCAGCAGGCCTAGAAAGAGCAAACCATTGAGGAATACCAAGAATGGGGGCAAGAAGAGGCCCAGACGAGAGGCTGCAGTTTGGCCTGATGCAGACCCCGAAAAAATGTACCATGCTTTAGTCATTTTGTCAGAAGCCTATACGAGCCAACATACTGTCGATTACATGCATTATAACCGTACAGCAAAGTTTTTCAACTGAATAAACAAATACAGCCTGAGTTTTCTTGATTCTCTTGCAAATCTCTCCTTTCCTTGGATATGCATTGTTTAAGGAGGTTTAAACAATGGTCGACACTTATGCCTTGGATATCCATTGTCGACACTTTTGCTTTGGACAACCCTGAGCGCGTTGTCGATGTGACGTCGCACGTCAAAGTGACGTTGAATGTTGAATGAGGTGAGGTTAGAACAGATCAGCTGAATCAGAGCATTTTCTCATAGATAAGGGATAAAAAACAATGTACGTTATTTCAATATCGTTGAAATATGTCTATCTGGTATGAAAAATGATATAATTCTTTTCGAAACACCTCATTCGAATACCTTGTACCACAAACCTAAAAGTTCTACCTATTTGTTCGTATAGTGAGTCTAAAACATTGTAAACATGAATAAAAGTCTGGTGATAACTTCAATACTTTTTGTAATATTTTATATTTGCGTGATTTTACCTATTGCGACTGCAGAAGATGAGCCCATTGATATCGAAGCTAGTAAGGTAATATCAACAAAATTCATAAGATTCAATTTTCAACAGTGTATTTTCAGGATACCAAAGATGAACCAGCAAACAAATTTAAGTTTCTGGAAATTGAAAATGTCGGATTCATACATGCCTTTCTAGCCTCCTTTTCAGTTATTTTGGTATCTGAGATTGGGGACAAAACTTTCTTTATCGCAGCTATAATGGCAATGAGGCATCCAAGATTGACCGTTTTTATTGGTGCTATTGGAGCTCTTGCTTTAATGACCGTTTTATCAGGTAAATTTCATTGACGAATCTAATCAGAATACAAGTTTTACTGGATATTTTTTCAGCAATTTTTGGTTGGTTAGTGAATGTAGTTCCTAGGATATATACATTTTATATAAGTACAGCCTTATTTGCTATCTTCGGTTTAAAAATGTTGAAAGAAGGTTACAGTATGTCACCTGAAGAAGGACAAGGAGAACTAGATGAGGTTCAATCTGATTTAAGGAAGCAAGAGGAAGAAGTGGGTTTCATAAAATTTAAGTATTCCGTCTGATTTGATATTTTTCAGTATGAAAAACAAGCTATGTTACCCGATCCCGAATCAGGAGTTAAGAAGAAAACGAAACCGAAAAGTGCTCTCCTTGCAACATCGCGAATCCTATTGCAGTCTTTTACTCTCACATTTTTAGCAGAATGGGGTGATAGATCACAGTTGACTACTATTTTATTGGGTGCTAGAGAGGTTGGTGTTTATTCAAAAATAACATTCATATCAAAAATTCACTCATCAACAAACTCCATTCAGTAATATCATTCATACACAAGAAAATCATTCATTATTGTATCAGGATATTGATAATTAAGAAGCTACAGAATTTAAATGAATGGATTCTTTTGGGTTCATTTTAAGTGAAAATTTTGATATGGGTATTAATGTGCTTCATTTTTGAGTTATCTAGGTTATCCTCTAATCATCATATTATCAGACAAAGGACTTATATAAGAACAAATATATTTTTGAGATTACTGATATTATGAGCTTTATGGTTCTCATAAAATGAAAACTGTTTTTACTATCATTGTTCTCCAGTAATAATGTTACTATGTACCTAGCTGAAAATAGTCATTAAATTCATATCTAGCTCAGGTACTGGAGGAATTGAGCATGCTAAATTTGAGGAACACATTATTCAAGCCAACCCATTTTTTTGTCCAATGCCTTTATCAAAAAATTAATCATAAGTCTTTTTTGTATTATTAAGGTCCTTCTATCTGAATCGATGCAAAAAAGAAATTATTGGCTATTTCATTTTCACAAATTAAGAATGAATTAATTGTGATGATAAGAGTTTTCTTTAAAAGATGGCTTCCTGATATCTAGATTCTCTCAAGTTTACAGGGTGTCTCGCGCGGAAAGATCTAAATTTCAGTTATTGAAACATATCAAGGCGTCAAAGCTTTGTCGTGTCTGATATACAGGGTATTTCATGAGTATTGCCAACATTTTATTCGTTGTTCTTGAATCAGAATCATAATGAACTGTGTATGCAGTTATTTGAAAATTAACCAGTTGAAAGGTGAATAAATGAGGTAAAATAAATCCTCAATTCTTTGGGCACCATAAATTCAAAGGGACTACTTTTATTATTATTATTTAATTCAATCTTAACTTTTCACTTGATTGATTCGAATGTATTCTAGGATGTGTACGGAGTTATTGTTGGAGGAATATTGGGACACAGTATATGTACAGGGATGGCAGTTCTGGGTGGTAAAATGATTGCTCAAAAGATATCCGTTCGAACTGGTAAGAATGAATAACCTCATTGAATATTGGATTGGGTCTAACTGATTTTTTTTTGCAGTGACGATTATCGGAGGGATTGTGTTTCTACTATTCGCATTTTCCGCGTTATTTATTGACCCCTATGGTGGATAATACTTAGAATTTACGTCATTTTATGACGGTTGATCAAAGCAAGAAGTATCTATGATAGATAGATGTGAGAAATTTTATCTCACTACATCGAAGTAAATGTATAAAAAAGTGAAGATGTAAATAAATTATATTTTTTTTAATGCTCGATTTTTTTATTTCCCTCCAAAGAAGAACGCATGAATCGAAGAATTGTTCTCTATTCCATTTCCTCTTCTGCAAAATCCTCTTCCTACTTTTGAAAGTAACGTTAAAATTGTCTCAGTTCTTCTGGGGAAGAAAGGTCAAAGGATTTGAGATTTATGTTTTTATTTTGATTGATTTCGAATATCTGCATGAACAGAAGAAATTCATCTTGAAATTATAGGACACCAGTTTTATTCATTTGCACAGTAACATAATCTCAACGAAGTACCGGATATTGGCCATTCAAAAAGACCTTGATGGAAGTTAGAGCGTTATATTAAGTATTAAGTAGATATCCTTATCGGTAGATGTCTGAAATCGGGTGATTTTTTGGGCGAAATGTCAAAGTGATCAGTTTTCCTGAAGAAATGGAAAAATTATGAATGCATGCTATTTTGCATTGGCCTATCCTCTTTCGATCTGTAAATTTACATCACGGTCAGGACATCTGTGAAAAAAGGTCCATCGAGTTTAAATTGTCCCTCTTGTCGGATATTTTCGGGAATTCTTAAGTTTTTCAGGGGGGGGGTCATGAATTTTTTCAGGAGGGTGGCGCCATTAATACCCACTAACATTATAGGAGACTTTTTTTTATTGAAAATATTTGGGATCGATTGAACTCATATAAATATAAATTATTGTCAATTTTGTTAACAAGGTGAGGGGGGCATGATGGCACCTCCCTGGATCCGCCAGTGATGTATTATATGAATCACACCTTTCCGCCATATAAGTGTGACAAGAAAAACCTCGGACAAACTCTTTTTCATTTAACTTTATTGAACAGAAGAAATTGAACAAAACAACAACAAATAATAATAGCTTGAACATTTGTTGATAACATATTTAAGCCGTTTCGAAGTGGCTTCATTTGGCGCGATACACAGCTTCAGACGCTTCTTGAAATTTTTGGCAATGGGCCGCAGCTCCTCGGGCGTTAATCGGTTCCATTCCCGGCGCAGAGATTGCTTCAGCGACTCCAAATTTTTGTGTTTTTTAGCACAAGCCCTGTGCTCCAAAATCGACCACACGCTGTAGTCCATTGGGTTGAGATCCGGTGAATAGGGCGGCCATTCTGCAGATGAGATGAAACAAGGAAAATGGGTTTTACACCATTCTTGCGTCATTTTCGCTCTGTGAGCAGGAGCGGAGTCCTGTTGAAAGGTCCAATCGTCCAATGCTTATCGCCGAAGTGCTGCTTGGCCCACGGAAGTACTACGGCCTCGAGGATGTCGCAGCGGTAGACTTCTTGATTGATTTTGACCCCTTGATCCACGAAAACTAAGGGAGTTTTACCACTGCCGCAAATTCCGCCCCAGACCATGACGGATTGCGGATTTTGACGGTGTTCGACGATAGCCGATGTAGCGGGAGCCTCTACGGACCAGGCTCTGTCGTTTTGGTGGTTGTGGGATTGTTCTACGGTGAAGAGCTTCTCGTCTATGAAGAGAATTCGCTCCCTATGCTGACCGGCGGCGAGACGAAGGAGTTGGCGGCACCTTTGGAGTCGTACGCGCTTGTTTTCCTCCGTGAGGATTTAAACTTTTTGGAGCTTGTATGGCTTGAGGTTGAGCTCCTTCTTGGCAATTTGATGGACTGATTCGCGGTTGATACCGGTCTCGCAGGCTATTTTTCCTCATGGAAACCCTCGGATTTCGATTGACTCGCTACTTGACGATGTTGCGATTGCTATAGGTGTATTGCAGGCCCGGATCTACGATTTTTTCTGACCGGGGCAACAATTCATTATGGCGCCCCTCCCATTTGTGTAATATATGAATTATTAAAAAATAGCCAAAAATAAATGATACAAATGAATGATAAACATAAATAATGAAAATAAGAAAAATATGACAAGGAAAGAAACTAGATTCTTTTTCTTCACACCTTCACGCGGCGCGATTTTTTTCCGCGAACGCTTCTATCAGCTCCTCGAAATTTGTTTCGGAAACAGTTTTGTTTTGCATAGCTAAGATCGAGAGACCAGAAAGACGTTCCTGACTCATTGAGGAACGCAAATAATTTTTTACTATTTTCAATCTGCTGAAACTGAATTTGTAGCGGGTCTAATGAAGTCGATCTTTCACTAATTTCAGGAACCAGCTCTTTGAAAACCACTAGTTCCTGACAGAAATCAACCGCATTCAAGTCTCTTGAATATTTTTGCGCTAAAAGGGTCCCATCTTTCAGCAGATCCTATTTTTGCGTGTTTAGAAGAGCATGGCCATTGAGGAAAGCGAAATTCGTATGCTGACGCTCTGCGCTTTCTAATCTTTTTTCTGATTTCTGACAATAATCTGCCGAATACAACCTTTACTTCTTTCGAGAATAAACCAACTAGATCTAGCTCCACATCAAATTCTTCAGAAAGAAGTGTAGCTTCCGAGATCCAGTTTTCAATAGGTTTTTCTCTCATTCCTTGCAAGATCTTCACAAGACCTTGCAACAATGATAATGAACGTAAAATAATTATATCATCTTTATGAATGTCCACGTTGACCCTATTGATCCGCAGAATATGATTGCAAATTGTTAGGTTCAGGATCTAAAATCCATCTCAGCATGAAGTAACTGTCCAGCTCCATACTTGGATTCTGCGGTTTGTGAGGATTCTTTGATTTCTTCCAGAGCCTTCACAACTTCCAGTAAATTATTGAGCAAGGAGCAAGGCATTAACAGCTTGATGTTCAGCTGACTATCTTGGTTGGCTACTTTCTTTTAAATTTATTTTCGTGCACTTTTTCATAATTGTCCATCATGTGGATGAATCAACAAAAAAAGAATACAGTTTTTCTACAACACCAAATAAATCTACTGCTTCTGAACATGATGAAGCCGAATGGACACCCACAAGATCCAAAGAGTGTGCTAGGCATGGAACTAATACTGCCAGCTCGTTCATCTGTAGAATTCTGGATTGGACTCCTTTATGTATGCCAGCCATATTAGATCCGTTGTCGTAGGATTGCCCACGACATTTGCAGTTTATCTAGAATTCGCTGTGAGATTATTCTCCAGTCTTTCCGTCAATTTCTAGGAAGTCAATAAAACTTTCCTTTATTTCATATCCATATTTTTAAATATCGTATAACCTGGCCCATTTGTTCTGTGTGAGATACATCTGGGGTGCAGTCGAACATAATAGTGAAGTTGTTGGCCTCCTTGATCTCATTAATGATGTTATTCCGAACTTTGGTGGCCATCGATAATTTCATTTCGTATAGTTTTGGAAAGCTAGGATGTTTGTCCTTTTTTAGGTGTTCTAGATGGCACTAGTCGGGTCATATTTAATAATAATAATTTTTTCCGAGAAAATCAACAGTAAAATTTTTTTAACCTCTGGTTGTTTTTGGCGCCCCTCAAGCTGGCGCCCAGGGCAAGCGCGGGCGCTTGCCCCTCCCCTAGATCCGGGCCTGGTGTATTGACAGTGCGTTTTCTACCACTTCCTGGACGACGACCATTATGGCCAAGCTCCTTGAAACCAGGGGTGTGTAACTCTCCAAGTACGGCCGAATTCATGCATCACTACCGCCACCTTAGCGTTGGTGCAGAACTAAATTCCATGATTTTCTGGTTCACGCTTGCCGCATGCGCGTAGACTCTATTCATTGTGACATGAAAAGTGTAAACAATAACAATGTTGGAAACGCCAATTTCATAAATATTTTAATCAATGCAATATTTATTAATTTATTTTATATATACATGTATTTAGTATCTAAGTTTCTGAATTGGAATATACAGGCCATAGCTGTCGTATTATAGAAACTCTCAATTTACCAGGTAATTTAAAACATTCCAATTTCATTCACCTATTACATTTTTTCTCCTATTTCAGAGTACCTACGTGAGTTCCGCAAACAATAAAGATATATTTTTTGATACGTTTGTGAATAAAGATTATCATCCACCAACTCAAAGGTTCTTCAAAGGTGTATGGAAGAAAAAATCTCCCCCTGCAAAGTATCAGTGAAATTGCACAAGAAGTTGATTTTTTCCATGGGGTTGAATCAAATGATGAACCGTAACTTCAAGTGGAACATTTCATTCTGATGTGACTAGAGTTAAGGAGTACCCTGAAGGTATTTAGTTTTCAGAAAAAATAAATTCCTTGATTGAATTATTCTGACATCAAACCACATCAATCTTTAAAAATTGATAATTTGAGAGATGAGAATTGCCAATCGACATTTTTTCATGTCTAATAAGGTCGTTTTAATTTTCAGATATTATGAGGCGTTTTCTGGCGTTGAAGCGTATTCAATATTGTATTTGAACGCGATTCCTATGAGACGTCATCAATATCATGAACCTCGAGAATGCTTAGTTTCAAATACGATTCAATAATCAAACATAACCCATTTGGACTTGGAGTAGGTACTGGATAATCCCGATATTGAATTTTTTCCAACCTCCATTATTTGTCAACCTCCATCAATTTGAAATTCAACTCACAAACAATCAAACAATGACCATCGTAAACGATCATTTATTTTTAATTTAAGGTTATGATAGCACAAAACAACGAATCATGTTTTGAAACTGCATCCTACTTAGTTTCAAAACTCCATGAATACGTTTCGAATCGTTTTTCTTGTGACGTCATCGTTTCAACGCCAGAATGAATGTATTTGAATCGTAGGACGAATACGTTTCAAATACATGGACGCCAGAAAACGCCTATGAACGTAGATGTGCCATCAGGATCAAGAAAAGTCTCAGTTCCTAAGGCAACTTCCAGTACAAGTAGAAAAGGTAACTAAAATTGTGTTGTAGCCAGTTTCTAAGATTAGGAGATTTATCTCAAATTAATTGCTAATGATTTATTTTGAAATAATTTTACTTTCAGTGTTTCATGGCAAGCGGATTGCTCCTGGGAAAGAAATTTCTGTGCTGAGGGAACTCAGAGTGTACTCGATAGTGTTCCAGTTTGAAAAAGGTTCAAATTTAATGTGTGTATTGGATGCAATGATTTGTTACTGATATTTCTCTAAAATAAACATTTTATTTTTAATACTCGATCTTTTCTTTTGGTTTTCATTGAATTTGGTGACAATTTCTTTCAAGTTGTCACCAAATTTGATGAAACCTCACCTTTAATTAATTTATTCTCAACCTTTTGTTCGTACTGGTACTTGATATGCGAACCACTAGATGGCGTTTGTGGACGGTTAGGGATCTATAATTTTGTCCAATGTTTTCCAAAAATAGTGTGTCAACACATCATAGATGGCGCTTTTCAATGAACCAGAAATCGAAGGGGAGTTGCTTATCTATAGTTAGTCTATGCTTGAAACGACGAATTGCATCGGACACGGTTTGTCGAGGCACATTGAGCAAACGAACAATTTCGCATTGACGCCTACCTTGACGAAACAGCTCCAACACAGTATATTATACTGTGGCTCCAACATCGCATTGTTTGACATTCTAAAACTCTGTGAAATGAAATTATATCAAACTGAAAATTCACATATTAAGGCCTCTTGCAACGACAGAGAATTCTCGCGAGAATTTTCTGTCAAATTCACTGAACGAGAATTCTCGGCCGTGTCATACGATGGAACAATGGAATTCCACAGAGAATTCTACCGAAAGTAGTATGCAACGGCAGAGAATTTTCGGTCAGTGAATTTGACAGAAAATTCTCGCGAGAATTCTCTGTCGTTGCAAGAGGCCTTTAGTACAGAAAAGTGTAGAGAAACCAAGAGAATAAAAATTAGTTGGCTGCGCTGAAATACTTTTGTTCCGTACCACAGCAAAATTTGTCCGAAGTTTTTCTTGTCACCCTGTAGATACACCCCACTTACAAACAATTTCCTTCCCATTTCATCGATACCGAGCTTTCCACCAATTTCATCACGTTCCTCGTATAAATTTAGAACCGGTGAGAAAAGGAAGGATATAGAAAAGCGAATTGTCGCTTTGGTCTAAATTAGGCCTCATTTAAACTTTGTTTCTCTTGGACCGCCTCTTCCTATCTTCAAAAGATGTTGGGATATTTGTCTTTTGGCCGGAGCGGTCGGACAATATTATCTTTTGACGGAAGCTGAAACAAACTGTTGATTTGATCCTCTTAATTTTTCTTTGAAGGCGTTGAGATGATTCTGCAGTAGTTAGTTAATGATTCTGAGGAAACCAACGGAGTTTTTTATACTGTAGGGACATGAAAACAACCTTTGATTACTTGTGTAGGAGTGTTCAACTGAATTCTCGAATACTACCTTCTCATTGGTTTTGTCGGATTTAGTTGAAACACATCGAGGGAAATACAGGGTGTTTCAGAATAAGGGACCGTGAATTCAGGAACTCAATCCTCAGATGATTTTATGACATAAAGTTCCTATAGGCTATAGGTCCCTGACGCACTGTCTCTGAGATACGGGGTGTTGAAATTAAAAAAAAATTGGTTTTATGAAATTATTTTCTACCTCGTACACGATTTTTTTTTGCGTTTTGGTAGGTCATGAGTACTGATTAAGACACATTTTTTCCTGTACAAAATGATGTTCAATTTTCACCAGTGGCGTCCGTACAGACTTCTGTCCGAATAAATTCGGTGAAAAAATTGGTACGCCAATGATTTTTCTCAAATTTTAAATTATTTTCTTGATTACCACATAATTTACAATAAGAATGGTTTCTTGAGTTTTTTACCTGCGACGAACACTTTCTGAGAAAAAAAATAAAATGCAATTTCATCATGTGTTTAAATGCGTACCTACTCATTTTCATAATAAGTTTCCGTGAATTCGGGGTCTCAATCTTTAGATGATTTTATGATATAAAGTTCCTATGGACTATGGCTCTCTGACGCATTGTTTCTGAGATACGGGGTGTTGAAATTTAAAAAAAATGTTTTTCGAAATTATTTTCGGCACCATTTTTTTTTTAAATTTCAACACCCCGTATCTCAGAAACAGTGCGTCAGAGACCTATAGTCCATTGGAACTAATAAAATCATCTGAGGATTAAGATCAAGAATTTACGGTCCCTTATTCTGAAACATCCTGTATATAGATATATTTATTTACCGGATGCAGGCCCGGATCTACGATTTATTCTGACCGGTGCAAAAATTCAATTCCATTTGTGCAATATATGAATGATTAAAAAATAACAAAAATATATAATACCTACCATCAACTGCGTTCAAAGATTGCAGACGTGGTAGGTAATGTGCAGTAGGTATATTCTTGAAGCTAAACTGACATTAGGGAAAGCTTCTTGCAAATCTTGCCTGTGAAGAATTTGTAGCAGGTCTAATGAAGTCGATCTTTCAATAATTTCAGGAACCAGCTCTATGAAAACCGGTATTTCCTAACAGAAATTAACTGCATTCAAGTCTCTTCAAATATTTTTGGGCTAAATAAAGGGTCCCATTTTTCTGCAAATCCTCTTTTTGCATGTTTGAAAGAGCATGGCCATTGAGGAATGCTAAATTCGTATGCAGACTCTGTGCTTTCTAATCTTTTACTCATTTCTGACAATAATCTGTCGAATACAACCTTAACTTCCTTCGAGAATAAACCAACTAGATCTAGCTACACATCAAATTCTTCTGAAAGAGTGTAGCTTCCGAGATCCAGTTTTCAACAGGTTTTTCTCTCATTCCTTGCAAGATTTTCACAAGACCTTGCGATAATGAACTTGAAATAATTATATTCCCTTTCTGAATTTCCACGTTGACCCTATTGATCTTTCGCAGATTTTTATCCCAAATTGTTAGGTTCAGGATGAATCTAAAACCCATCACAGCATGAAGCAAATGTCCAGCTTCATACTTGGATTCTGCGGCTCTTGAGGATTCTTTGATTTCTTCCAGAGCCTTCACAACTCCCGGTGAATTATTGAGCGAGGCATTAACACTTAACAGCTTGATGTTCAGCTGGCCATCTTGGTTGGCTACTTTGTTTCGAATTTGTTTTCGTGCACTTTTTCATAATTGTCCATCGTGTGGTTGAACCAAGAAAAAAAAAGAATACAGTTTTTGTACAACACCAAATGAATTTACTGCTTCTGAACATGATATGAAGCCGAATGGACACCCACAAGATAGAAAGAGTGTGCTAGTCATGGAACAAATACTGCCAGCTCGTTCATCTGCAGAATTCTGGATTGGACTCTTTTATATATGCCAGCCATATTAGATCCGTTGTCGTAGGATTGTCCACGCCATTTTTTGGCATCCAAATCATCAGCTTGCAGTTTATCTAGAATTCACTGTGAGATTATTCTCCAGTTTTTCCGTCAACTTCTAGGAAGTCAATAAAATTTTAATTTTTTTTATTTCATATCCAGACTCCGTTCTCTCTAAAAATCGTATAACCTGGCTCATTTGTTCTGTATGAGATACATCTGGGGTGCAGTCGAACATAATAGTGAAATTGTTGGCCTCCTTGATCTCATTAATAATGTTATTCCGAACTTTGTTGGCCATCGATAATTTCATTTAGTATAGTTTTAGACAGATAGGATGTTTGTCCTTTTTTTAAGGTGAGATGGCACTAGTCGGGTCATATTTAAAAATAATATTTTTTTTCGAGAAAATAAAAATTTTTTTAACCTCTGGTTGTTTTTGGCGCCCCCTTAAGCTGGCGCCCAGGGCAATCGCCCCGCTTGCCCCACCCTAGATCCGGGCCTGACCGGATGTCCAGCCTATTCACTCAACCTAGGCCGGTGACAGATTTCCGGGGCACCTAGGCAACTAGAGGTTACACCCTTGATAGTTTCTTTCCAGATTTAAGCCTAGCATCATCGTTTAAGTTTAAACAATGCTAGTATCTTTCGATTGCAAGTATTTCTGCGTGAAAAACACTCGAATGGGAGCTAAACGATAGTAGGTATACACTTGATTCTTGACCCATATACTTCAGCGATGGTCCCTATCGTGGTTTCAGAACCATCTGCATACCATTTAATGGTATATTTACTCGAAATTTTGGAACTGGTCTAGGTCTAGATTGCAGGCTGATTTCTACAAAAACTCATTGGACTGAGAGAGTTTTCTTCAGAATAAAGAAGCCCAGTCATCATCTTTGATGTTTTATCTGTTAAATTTTACTCATACCTACTCATACTTAATAATATATTCTGAACCAAAACTTTCAAGGTTTATCGGAATAAACATTGTTGCTTTTTGTTATACAGTCATTCTCGGACGGAATAAATTGAATTTGGCCACCAATTCTTCATCGGTATTATTATTATTCGAACTGGGGTCGTTATGGCTCAGTTAGCCTTCCGGGAAATGCGACCACATGGATCTTTTATTCACTATCCTACTCATTCATTAAAACTCAAGGAGATCGTCAATGGTGTTGATAAAACCAACAACATCCTTAGGAGCCTTGGCCTTTACTTCGTGGGTATCCAGGACCGGTTTCCCCATCATATGAATGGTTATCAGACCAGCCGGCTCTGGACACTTGCATACCATGTACTCAGCTTTTTCTGCCTGCCTCTGATCCACAGAGTCTTCAAATCTCGTCTGCTGACTTTCCCATACGGTACAAACGATTTTTGTACCGACAGTGCCTTGTCAGCAGACCTACCATCCCCCTAAGCTCAGCTCGTGACAGCTTCAAGAGCTTACTGGTATAGGTCGGTGAAATCATCACGAATTTCTTGGACTGAGTAAGTCCAAGAGTGTTTCCCCAGGGGTTATTCCGTTGTCCAACTCCCATTGTTGAACCGCTGTCTTATATTGGTCTTTTCCAAGCTCACAGAAAGGCTCAGGACCAGCATCAGGTGTTAACCTCGATGCACTTTTCGCAATCCCATCGGCTTTGTCATCTCCTTCAACACCACATAATGCCCTGGCACTCATGGTAGAGTCACTTTTTTGCCTCTGGCCAGTTGCTTTATGGTGTTACTCCCAGGTCAGCAGAGACCCCTGGCAATGTGATTCCAGGGACCTCAGCGTCGCTTGGCTGTCCGTGGTGAAGAAGATATGGACCCCTTGAGGTTCATTTAAAGACAGTCCTGAACGCATACGTACACAGCCAGTATCTCGGTCTGTGTAATAGAGAGTTCACTTCCCTGGGCTTTGGATATCCTCAATCTAGGTCCATACATCCCAATGCCACTGCCTTCTTCATCGATAAGTCTAACCTTATCATTCCTGGATCAAAATTCGATATCATGACGAAATGATAAAACCCTTGGGTGAATATAAAGAGCGCTGAATAAGGTGTTGCTTTTAGCACGGGGGCAAGAGTCCAAAGAAACGAACAAAAGGTGAATAAAATGATCGTTGGACGTAACCGAAGTAACTGATATGTTAAACAAAGAAAACTCCGGCGAAAAATGTCTATAGGGCCAATTCTGTAAACAACTGTTAAATTTTAAAGCATGGTTAAAAATTAAACTATCCGCTAACTTCATTTCACTATTCTGTATGCTTCATAAGCTTTGAAATATTAACGGAAGACGCTTAATTTTAGCCGATATACAGGGTCTTTCACGAGGAACCTCACCCATATTTATACGGGAAACTACTGAACGTATTTTCATGAAATTCAGCACTTATAAGTATTTCACGATGATGATGAAATCTAAAATATTTTCAAGGCATGAGCACCTCCGGTTTTTCCGGAAATGACGTCAACTTCCGTTTTTCAAATTAGAACACCATTTTTTTATTGCAGAAATAGATTCCTTAGAAAATTTCAAGTTATTTTGATGTAACATTTTTCAGTTTTGGTTGGAAAATTCTCTCTGAGCGGGAAAATTCGAAAAAAAAAATCGAAAATAGAGCTCCGCTGAAACAAGAATAACTTCGAGGTTTTTGGATGGAAAACTTTAATTTTTGGGATTTTTCAAGATGTAAGATTGATGTATCCACTTTGAGATTCGAAATCGCGATCCATGATACAGGGGGTGAAAAAATCGCTTTCAAAGTTAGGGATGACAAAATCGTGAAAAATAAATTTTTTCAAATTAGAACCCCATTTTATTATGGCAGATATTGAATCTACGTTAAAAAATAATGTGAGTGTATGCATCACACCTTGCCCTAAAATGGATATTTTCTGAGTTATTCACAAAAAACTGTTTTTCGTCTTGAATTTTCAGCTATTTCTTTTCCCTTCACGCCAAAAAGATGAAATTTTCAGGAACTGTTATTTGAACCATGCTGTAGATTTTTCACCCCTTCTTGAAACCGACTTCAAGTTACTATTAGGAGAACCATGGCAAACTCTCGCAGTTATAACTAGAGAAGATGCTCAAAGTTTTGACCGTTAATTTCTAGACATTTATTTATACGTCTCAGGAATGCTTCGTGCGTTGCTCTTCTTATTTCATGGGGAGGAAGAGATCTGCAAAAGTGTTTAAAAACCAAATTGAGTTTCAAAACTATGAATCTAAAAATCTAAACAAACCTGAACGCATTTCTGACTCGTTCTATGCAGTCCTCTTTATCAGTCAGGGGAGTTGAGTAGACAATATTTTTCATCCTACCCCAAACATAATAGTCTAAAGGAGTTAAAGCGGGCGAACGTGGTGGCCAAAGATGTGGACCATTGTTCGCCAACCATCGATCTTCAAATAGCCTGTAGAGGATATTTGACACATTGAGTGAATTGTGTGGAGGCGCGCCATCTTGTTGATACCATAAGTCATTATGGTTCTGTACTAGCGGCTCAATTATTTGAGTCAATATGTCAGAATATCTATCTCCTAAGGGAGAACATTCTTTAAATAATGCAAACATGTGTAGTGTTCTATCTTACCAGTTAAAGTCCCATCATACATGTGAACATCGAGAATTGCATTATTTTTGATGGCGCAAAAAACATTGAAACTCTAGGTCTCTTGAAAGTTCCATTGTCTGAAGTGGTGGTTGTTCTCTTCATCCCAATAATGACTGTTATGCCTATTGAAAGAACCATTCTTTGTGAATTTAGATTCATCTGTCCAAATTATACAGTCCAAAAAGTTTTCATTCTCTTGAAATCGAATCATCATAGCTTCGGAAAACTCTGTTCTCCTGACGAAATCAGTTTCCTTCAAATGCTGTACCCTATTGAATTTATATGGGTGCATTTTATGTTTTTCCAAATTCGCCATCTATTTAGGAACAACCTGTAACTTTTTTCTCTTGCATATTAGGGTAGTAAAATCTTAAACATGGTTTAAGTAACAGTTCCTGAAAATTTCATCTTTTTGGCGTGAAGGGAAAAGAAATAGCTGAAAATTCAAGACGAAAAACAGTTTTTTGTGAATAACTCAGAAAATATCCACTTTAGGGCAAGGGTGGGATGCATACACTCACATTATTTTTTAACGTAGATTCAATATCTGCCATAAAAAAATGGGGTTCTAATTTGAAAAAATTGATTTTTCACGATATTGTCATCCCTAACTTTGAAAGCGATTTTTTCAGCCCCTGTATCATGAATTGCGATTTCGATTTTTAAAGTGGATACATCAATCTTACATCTTGAAAAATCCCAAAAATGAAAATTTTCCATCCAAAAACCTCGAAGTTATTCTTGTTTCAGCGGAGCTCTATTTTCGATTTTTTTTTTCGAATTTTCCCGCTCAGAGAGAATTTTCCAACCAAAACTGAAAAATGTTACATCAAAATAACTTGAAATTTTCTAAGGAATCTATTTTTGCAATAAAAAAATGGTGTTCTAATTTGAAAAACGGAAGTTGACGTCATTTCCGGAAAAACCGGAGGTGCTCATGCCTTGAAAATATTTTAGATTTCATCAGCATCGTGAAATACTTATAAGTGCTGAATTTCATGAAAATACGTTCAGTAGTTTCCCGTATAAATATGGGTGAGGTTCCTCGTGAAAGACCCTGTATGTTAAAATTTTTTAACGTGCCTTTAATTTTTAACCAGTTCTTATAGAATTGACTCTAATGTCACCATATTTTCTCGAATCGAGAGCACGGGCCAGCTAAAGTTGACACACTTCCTCCATACCCAACTATAAAGCTCCGAAAGAACTGTATAGGCGAGTATCGAGGCCACCTTGATGAAGGACTAGATCTCATGAAACCCCGTCTTGGTCCATTACGTAACACAATCGCATCGGAGGAAGGTGTGTGAACGTACCCTTAACATTTGCAAATCCACTTTCCACCTCTATTATCTTAAAAAAAGAGTTGAGAAATTTTCGCGCAGTGTCTTTCAAGTTGATTAAATCCTGTTAGCGGTTGATTTTCAATTCCTTAAATGTATCCAGCCGGTCGAAAAATCTGCATCGCCAAGATTGAATAGGGATGTTCGAGGAATAATAGTGAGACTTGGAAAGTGTGTACGTGCCAAGAGCCACATCCTCAATTTTCTTAAGTAAATGCTCGAGCTGAAGGGCAAATAATTCGATATTTTCATTTTCATGATCTGATGATAAAGATCGGAAATATACGAGGATGTATTGATATCTAGTTAGCCTAGACCAGTTCCATGCATAAACAAAATATTGCGATACCATATCAACGAACAATAACTTATTAGAAGTGACAGTGTAGAGTTCGACGTCAAAGAAGTAAACCAGAGTTAAGGGTCGTTTATACTGGCCCGTAACTTATGCCCTTAACTTATGCCCTTAAAATTTGTTCTCTTTAAGGGAATAAGTTAAAATTCGAGTATAAACCATAGCATGAAATTTCTATGTTTGAACTCTTAGGGTAAGGGAAAAGTTTAAGTTACGGGCCAGTATAAACGACCCGTTACGCAATAAATTAAAAAAAATGATGTCCACAGAAATTATAAAAATGTAAAATTGGAGTATCGATCCATCATCAAGTACGTGCATTTAAAAGGGTTAAGAGGTAAGCAGATTTACGAAGATATGCTCAATACCCTTGGTGATCAATGTCATTCGTATGCGACCGTGAAAAATTGGACTGCAAGCTTCAAAAGAGGTAAATTTTTCATTGAAGATGATGACCGATCGGAAAGGCCAGTTTCTGTGTCAGTCGCCGAAAATATCGATGCAGTTCATGACATGATTTGATCAGACTTTCGCATTGGGCTAAAACGGATATCTGAAGCACTGAAGATTTCATAGGAACGCGTTCATCATATAGTTCACGTCAATTTGGACATGAGAAGAATGTTTGAATGTTTGAATGTTGACCAAAAGCGTGCAAGGGTAGAAGCATTGCGTTCGATCTGTGCTCGATTTGAAAACGATGTAGACTTCTTAAACCGAATTGTTACTATGGATGAGACTTGGGCACATTTTTACGATCCAGAAACAAAGCAACAATCGATGGAATGGTGACACTCTGGACCTAAGAAATTTAGGGTTCAAAAATCTGCTGGAAAAGTTCTTGCTTCAGTTTTTTGGGATTGCCATGGAGTAATCATGATTTTTTGGATAAGGGTAGAACAATAACTGGAGATTACTATTCGACATTACTGACCACTCTACGGGAAAAAATTATAGAGAAAAGACGCGGAAAGCTATCCAAAGGTATTTTTTTTTACAGGACAACGCCCCAGTACACAAATCTCTTGTTTCCTTGCAAAAAATTCGTGATCTAGGGTTAGAATTTCTAGAACACCCCCCTTATTCACTAGATTTGGCTTCGTCCGACTATCATATCATTCAGGCGCGTATCCAGAAAGGTGTGTTGGGGAAGCCCCCCCCGGTAAGAGATGTAACAAGAGCGTTTATGCGTTTTTACCTATGAGAAATTAGAAAAAACAAATGGGAAAACATTGAAGCATGCAAGAGTTGACTAGTTTTCAGTTACTGAATAAAATAAAAAATTTATTTCTTGTAAATATAAATCTGTAAAAAACAAAAAAAAACAAATAGAGCTAATCCGTTCAAGCGGTTTTCTGCCATAGTGCTTCTGAGCCAGGTCTCCTTAAGGAAGAAAAACTGCGCTCTGCTTCACCCGTTGTTACGGGAATTACACTGTGTACCATTTTGGTTGAGACTGTATCTCAGCTATAATTGAAGATAGAGGCATGCGATTTTCGCGACCCTGTCTTTAATAATAGCTGAGATACAGTGCAGTCTCAACTAAAATGGGACACAGTGTACACAAAATATTTGAAGCAATATGTACCTACAAATTTGGATAGAAATCTCCGCTCTAGAGCTGAAAGTGCAGATGAAGCACATGATTTGAAATCATCACTTTTTTTTCCATCTTTTGGATTCACTGGAAATAATGAGGCTTTCGTCTGAGGCGAAAGCCTTGGGGGGGGGGGGCTAGAGCCCCAATAGCCCCCCCCCTGGATACGCGCCTGATATCATTCCTCAACTGAAAAAAGGTTTAAAAGGTCGTAAATTTTCTTCCAACGGGAAGGTAATAAAAGCTGTGGAGGACTGGTTTGAAGAGCAAGAAGAAACATTTTTTTTAAAGGTCTAGAGACGTTGCAGGTTCGCTGTAATAAATGTATTCAATTAAGAGGAGAATATGTTGAGTAATAAAATATTTTGACATTGAAATTTTGTTTGGTTCTATAGTAGGCTAAAAATTTTTCAATATATCCTCGTACAGTGGAACGATGTGTTGTGGTTAAATGATTCCTATCGATTAAGGGGAAACTGTCATATTTCTCAACATGGCCAGCTAGAAACTTATAAATCAATTTGATGGAAAACTCTCAGTCCAGAGCCTCTACCTTACACACCAAATATACTTCCATATCAAAATTTTCCAACAGGAAAAAAGAAAGGCGCATCATTAATCATTCAGTGAGAAGGACGAAGCCAACATGAAGGACCTTACTGCCAATCGAAGCTACAGAACAATTGAAAATAATGAATTGATCCCTTGACTAGAATGATAAAAGCAAAATATACCCATTGCTTTCTTAATTGGTTACTGTTTGCTCAATTGATATCGCGTGCCTCCCTAACAACCCTTTTCGGCTATATTAATTTTAATGGGGCCCATATTCTAACCAAACTGAATGGCTTAATTAGAAAGAAAGTTCTCGATCATGATATTTAGTTCATCCAATATTCTGATGTTCTGATGCCATCCACTGATTGGAAGAAGTTTGAAATTTCGAACTGATGGGAAATTCTGCTTTTGTTGCAGACTAATTAAAGCACAGGCATGGCAAAGGATATAATGAGCCTTTGGATTGAAACGGTTATATTGATGATCTCCTATTATAAAGGGATTTTTGGGTGCTTATATTGATTCCAATTGTTAGGGAGAGATCTCAAACTGAAGCTCAATCTGGGCCCAATTTGCTATTTCAGAGTGTTAGCACGTCGTTATTTTCGGATTTAGTAGAGAGATATATGTGTTTTCGTTATTCCTAATTGCTTTCTCTATTCGAAAAGTTTATCTATTAACTCCGCTTTGTGGAAAGATAGATATCGATCCATTCACGCCGTTTGCCATAATCAAGAATCAGAGAAGACGGAGAGGATAGATCGAATTATCTAACTCTGAGGGAGCAACTGGACGGGCATGTAATAATAACCGAACGCAACCATAATTGTCAATCATTAAAATAATGTTTCCAATGTCCATTGGAATTTATTTTTGGTCAAATATTGTGCATTGGTCACTCTCTCAAACGGTATTTTCGAATTCGACCTGTGATAAACAATAATAATAATAATAATATTGTAAATCAAAATCTGCGAAGTCCACCGTATTTCAAATGGAACACCCTGAATTTTTTCGATCAACAGGGTGTTTCTGATTTGATGCGAAAAATTTCAAAGGGTGATTCCTTGTTCAAATTGAAGGGTAGTTTGTTATATACAGGGTGACAAGAAAAACTTCGGACAAATTTTGCTGTGGTCTGGAACAAAAGTATTTCAGCGCAGCCACATAATTTTTATTCCCTTGGTTTCTCTACATTTTCCTGTACTAATATGTGAATTTTCAGTTTGATATATTTTCATTTCACAGAGTTTTAGAATGTCAAACAAACGTAGTGCGATTTTGGAGCTGTTTCGTCGAAGTAGGCGTCAATGCGAAACTGTTCGTTTGCTCAATGTGCCTCGACAAACCGTGTCCGATGCAATTCGCCGTTTCAATGAGCTTGGCCATGATGGTCGTCGTCCAGGAAGTGGTAGAAAACGTACTGTCAATACACCTAGCAATCGCAACATCGTCAAGAGGCGAGTCAATCGAAATCCGAGGGTTTCCATGAGGAAAATAGCCTGTGAGACCGGTATCAACCGCGAATCAGTTCGTCAAATTGCCAAAAAGGAGCTCAACCTCAAGCCATACAAGCTCCAAAAAGTTCAACTCCTCACGAAGGAAAACAAGCGCGTACGACTCCAGAGGTGCCGCCAACTCCTTCGTCTCGCCGCCGGTCAGCAATGGGAGCGAATTCTCTTCACAGACGAGAAGCTTTTCACCGTAGAACAATCCCACAACCACCAAAACGATAGAGTCTGGTCCGTAGAGGCTCCCGGTACATCGGCCATCGTCGAACACCGTAAAAATCCGCAATCTGTCATGGTCTGGGGCGGAATTTGCGGCAGTGGTAAAACTCCCTTAGTTTTCGTGGATCAAGGGGTCAAAATCAATCAAGAAGTCTACCGCTGCGACATCCTCGAGGCCGTAGTACTTCCGTGGGCCAAGCAGCACTTCGGCGATACGCATTGGTCCTTTCAACAGGACTCCGCTCCGGTTCACAGAGCGAAAATGACGCAAGAAGGGTGTAAGACCCATTTTCCTTATTTCATCTCATCTGCAGAATGGCCGCCCTACTCACCGGATCTCAACCTAATGGACTACAGCGTGTGGTCGATTTTGGAGCACTGGGCTTGTGCTAAAAAACACAAAAATTTGGAGTCGCTGAAGCAATCTCTTCGCCGGGAATGGAACCGATTAACGCCCGAGGAGCGGCGGCCCATTGCCGAAAATTTCGAGAAGCGTCTGAAGCTGTGTATCGCCGCCAAAGGAACCCACTTCGAAACGGCTTAAATATATTATTAACAAATGTTCAAGCTATTATTATTTGTTGTTGTTTTGTTCAATTTCTTCTGTTTAAGAAAGTTAAATGAAAAAGAGTTTGTCCGAGGTCTTTCTTGTCACACTGTAAATGTTGAGTCAAAAGTCAAACGTTAGGGAGATATCGCGGTTCAAAGATGGCGGAAAAATGATGTTTTTATTTGGTATCTCAAAACCGGGAAGCGATAGAATGATGATATTTTATGGAATAATTACTATTATGCCAACACACTTCCTCTTCTCATATTTTCAGAATGATTGGAAGGGGTTGAAGTAGACCACCCTTATGTTTAACTAAATATCAAGAAAAACTTACGCAACGACTTGAATAGAATATGATTCGGATGACCTGATTTGGTTAAGAACTTTTTAATCTCCTGTATTTTCTAGTAAAATGTACCGTTTTGAAATATATATATATATATATATATGAAAGAAAGATGTTGGTTGCACCATTTATAACTCGAGATCGGATGGACTGTTTGTTATGAAACTTCATATTTGGATTCGTCTACGGTCTGGTTATTATAAAATACAATAAAACTTCGAGAAAATCGATGAAAATTTTACTTATACAGGAAATGCTTTTCCTTCTTTTGAGTAAGGCCACTAGGTGTCGCCACAGTTACAGTTATGCTACAGCTTATTCGTAGGTTCTTTATTTGATATTCTCCCCGTTAGATGGCGATGTAAACAAAAAGTGTGTAATTTGAGTTGCTTCCAACTCTGTGCTGTGGACCAAAACAAAAATGTCTTAGTCAAGAAGAAAAATAAGAAAACGTCTTAGCGTATTTATATTCTGTGAAGTACGATAGACAAAGTACTTCAATTCGAATTTTCAGCGTTGTATCGGCAGAACTAAAATGGTTTCTACAGTGATCAGAGGTAATTAATCATTGGAACTATTTCTCATCCATATAATTCGATCGTGATTTTTATTTTTATTTGGGTACAGCAATGAGAAAACTGTAAAGCATTCAAAGAAAAATTATATGTTCAACAATAATAAGATACCGCTTAAATAAAGAGAATTATTTTCGTGCGAATAACAATGTTACTAAAATTTTGTATATTTTGCCTAATTTATCTCCTGCTTGAAAAATAGCAATGATTAGTGGATACAACTTTAACGATGGGTTTCACAAAGCGTAATCATCGGTGATCGGAGATTGATATAGAAAATACTCGATTCGGCAATTTAAAAATCAGAGAACCGAGCTGTTGATCTCCGATCACCGGTGATTACGATTTGTGAAATCCACCGTGAGTATCATTTAGGCGGAACAAAGTTCCCCGGGCCAGCTAGTGAAAAAATAAAATGTGAAGCATTTCTAAAATAAATTGCCCTTTCCCGAGACGTAATGATTTAAGTTTTTTTCTGCCAAAAGTTTCCAACCAAACCAGGCTATCCGAATTTAATCCTATTCAAGTCGTTGCGTAATTTTTTCTTTAAATTTCATTTTTCCGCCGTCCTTGAACCTCGATATCTCCTTAACGTTCGACTCTTGACCCAACATTCATATAACAAACTACCCTTAATATTGAACAAGGAATCACCACTTGAAATCTTTCGCACCGATTCAGAAACACCCTGTATATAAGAAGCCCCATCCAAGGCTTCACAAGTTTTTGCTACGTTCAATCTCACTTGCTTTCCATAAACCATTTTTTCTTGCTGCCATATGGCAGAAATTGGAATTGAACTTGAAATCTTCTCGAGATCTCTGTAGGAGTATGACCCCAATGCTAAGAGGCCCAAGTAGTCCTTCCTCCTCCTTCTGCAAGTGCATACGACATATTCGTCCATCCATGAAGACCCATAAGTAATCAAAATGCCAAGCCAAAAACGATCAATCTATTATGCAACCTATCAAAATCAGTAACATTCTTATTTGGAAAAGAAGAACAACCACGCCTGCGTTGGTTCGCCAATTTCCACGCTATCCATGCCGGGTTCCTCATCTTTTGCCGCTTTCAGTTCCGAAATTTCAGCGCGCTGGAAGCAACTGGTGGACAGCTGTTCGCTGCTTTATACGAAGCATGCTCTTGCGGGCCGTTTACGCGCGTTGGAAAAATTTCGGTACTCTTTTTTGATACCTTGCAGTTTTGAACTATCGTGATCATGTCAGGCCGACTGAGGGGCTCTGAAATCTGGAGGGTTGTTGTGTGCTGAGATTTCACGGAAATCGTTTTGATACTTTGGGACTGACACGAAGTTTAAAAAAGTAAGTGGACATGAGAAGAGAACGAGGGATTAAAGAAAAAGGAAAATGAGTCCTTGAAACTTGCATTTATCTAATGGCCAAATAATGTTGTAATTTGACAACATTGTACATCCCTTACGAACTTATTTAATGCATGATCTATATAACACTTTATAACAGGACATGTTGAGAAAGTATAAATTTTGATTGAATGTCAGAGAGATTAGAGGCATACAAATAAAATATAACCTAGGTTTATTTTAGTACACGATAATGATTGAAAAAAAGGTTCTCAATTCCGTTGTCTTAAATTTCTAATAACACATCCAACCATGTTTCAAATAAGTATAGGTACATTTTGACGAGTTATAGTAATGACAACGAAAGTTTTTTCAATATTTTCTAGATATGTATTATTTTGAGTACGAATTGGGAAGAATCAGATGTACAAAAAAAATAAAATTGTGAATTGAGCTTTACATAATTAAAAATTTAATTTTTTATTTTTGAAATAATAATCTAAATAAATAAAATCAGAGGAAAGTGTATATTTTTTTTAATGCTGGATTCCTAATTATTGAATTGAGTAAACAATTTCAGACATTTATCCAAGAAAAATTCAAAAAAATGAATTCAACTTCAGATTATATTATTAGTCCAATATTCAAGTATGATTCTTATAAGTTCTGTTGAAAAAACTTTCAAGATAATAAAATCCGTTTCTATATGGAATCAACAAATTCCCCTAAATCTCCATGTGGATTAAACAAGTAACAAAACAATACTCTTGTTCGTAAATCTTCATCAGCTGTAGGGACCAAATGCAGCACAGTGAATTAACTACATGCAATTTAATGAAACTATTTTGATTAGGATGAATTGGTCGGCCCGATAATGTTTGAATGCTTGGAAACATCAACAGACGTACAAGAATTTCGCATTAATTGTATTTCGTTGCAAGGGAGTATTCAATAACCTTTTGGAGTTCTCATAAGTCAACGTATGGTCTTGCAATTGACCAGACATTTCAATATACAAGATGTTCCCAAAAAAAGATATTCAACAAACGGATGATTTTTTGATGGATTGTCCTGTATATTTTCAAGTGTTTTCAATGGCCTTCATCATCTCTCTTAGATCGCAAAATCTTAGAAATATTTTTCTAACGGTTCAGATCTATTTCTAAAATTTTGTGCGGTAATAGAGATGGAAAATCATTTTTCCGGAACACTCTGTATGCTGGAAAATAAATTCTTGGGATGTAAGATGAGTAATGTGTTCAACTTATGAAAAGCTAATTATAAAACACAAACTTAATAATAAAACACAAATTCCCTAAGATATATTTATTAGAGATTGAAATGAAAATAAACATACTTTTTCGTGTGTTGAATTAAAACAAAGTTAGGAACAGAAACAACATAGAGAAAGAGAAAATACGCAGAGATTCACAAATCGGATATTGAAAAGAATATCAAAATATGCATTAATACCCGCATAGAGGGTGCCGAGGGTGGCCCACATAAAATAGTGCAAAAGAGAGAGTTAGCTTTTTCGTGGGTGTATATCTCTATTGATATCACGTAGATAGGAATGGAAATTTAGCTAGAAAATGATGAATCAAAATCAAACATGAGCTGATCGAAAAACCCCTTTGGCAGTTCTGCAGTATTCATAGAAATGAATGCAGAAAATTCTTTGAAGCATTGAAATAGCGATCTATTCATGGAATCCATGACAACTCATCGATGCGCCCTTTGAATTTTCGATACAGTTTTTTTCGCAGAAAAATGTATTCTGAGTTTGAAAATTCGAGTTGAATTAATGAGCTTGATGAAACAAAAATTTATTCGAATAGAAGGTTTGAATTCGTTTTGATTGAAGAGGATTAATTTGTGTTCTATACAAACTGAAAGAATTCCATGAATTTTCGAAATGGAACCAGCTCAAAGCGGATGTATATTTGAATTTGCCATTAAATTTTAGTAGGGATTCCTTGCTTTTAACAATATTCTCTCAATATGAATGCTTTGAAATAGTGGAATATACTATTCCTTGATCCTTTTTCCTGTATTCCGTAATCATTGAAAATAGGGATCATACAGCCCCGTCGTCTGACATTTTTTTTAACAAAATAGTGTATTTCAACTTATTTGATTGAACAATATCACAAGAAGGAATAAATTTCCTTGTACAGAGACTACAGAGTGAAAGAAGTTAGGCATACTTAAAACTTACCGAAACACAACCTACTTGGATTCTTAGCGAATTCTTCAACAACTCTGTTGTTGAAGTCTTCGAAGTTTTCACTTGTATTGCTATGACTCGGTATCGAGTATAAAGATAGACAAGAAGGAATATTTACAATTCAAAACTTTCACTTATAGCTTTACGATGAATGCTCACCATCGCCAAACCGTTAAGTCGACTCTCAACTATCGTAACCTTAGCCAGGTTTTGATCCTACGAAGGCTGCTGAATGATCGCTCCACAGTGCAAGTAGTGCCCGGTAAAGCGATCAAAAATTTAAAAAACTCCGTTTCTCTCAGAACATCAATAATAGTCAGTTCTTTAAAATTACCTCAAGGTTTCTCCTGCTGTTCTTTGCCAAAATTCTACTTCATTTTTGATACCGCTCAGATTGTAAAATTGGCAGAAGGTCAAGCTCACTTCCGCTTGGGATACCTGCTTTTTAACCAATTGTCTTGCTTCTGAGCAGGTTGAAGTCTGCTTAATGTATACGCCGGCGTGTTTTCTAAGGGAAACCTCTTCTCCAGAGAGATGATGATAGAATTCAGGTGAGGAATATCCAGAAATCTCCTCCAGTATTCGGATGAGCTAGCAGCTGGTTGGTTTCTTCTATGAATTTGGCTTTCTACAGTCCGGAGCAATGACTCCAATTCTTTTTCTAAACCGAGATTTTCGTCGATATATTAGGCATCTTTCATCATTTCGTCTGTGACTTTTTCAGCATCACCACGTTGACATTTGATCGTTTGCAAAAGTTTTTGTACTTTATTATATCTAAGGAAACATATTAGCAAGGCACACACGAAAGGGAAATCTGTCAGATCTGATCGGCAGTCCAGATGTGTAACAGATCTGGACTGCGGATCGGATCGCTCCCGCCGATCTGGTCTGTCGAGGATCAATGAGATAAATGATCCGCGACGGACCAGATCGGCGGGAGCCATCTGATCCGCAGTCCAGATCTGTTACAGATCTGGACTGCCGATCAGATCTGACAGCTTTCCCTTTCGTGTGTGCCTAGCTAATGTAGAACGTTCACTATACAGGTTCTACACAGCGGAGTATTTTGCCATTAGAACAAGGCAAAGAATAAAAGCACCTTCTGAAGCAGCGGTCTCCAGCTGGAAAGCATTTTTTCGTTTGGCACTGTTTCCATTTCGAGATGAAGAATCTAGAGCCTCCATTATAGGGGAAAATATCTTTGAACACTCCATTCGTTTTATGTTTTTCACTTCATCTTGTTTCGCAGAGTTTTGAAATATAGGGTATGAGCTTCCTTCGTAAAACTGATTCACGAAAGAAATTAATAATATCTTCGGAGGTACCCATGGCACTTGTTGATCCAGGAGGACAAATGGCATCAGCATGTAGACCATTTATTTCTCTTGCTTCTAGCTTGTGCAACCTAAGTTACGACAGCATTCTTGGATACCTATAGGAAAGGTCATAATGAGTGTACTCGAAAAAAGTGTACCTCATCGACCTAGGGATATTTAATCAGTGGAAACTCAATAAGTTCAGAGATATGATAATAAAATGATACAGTTTTACTATCGTCGATACGTAAGCGTAAGAGTAAAAGTCTCTTGTCATATCGATGAGATAACCGGAACCTATCACGCGTATGTTTGGTTCGATTAATGTCAGAATTTAAGCCCTTGTTGAATGCGTGGATTTGATCGGAAACCTGGATTGTTAACGCTTGTTTGTAATCTCGTTAGAGTAGGAATTTAAACCGTTTTCCACCAGACTGATCGGCAGCACAGAAGGGTTTTTGAGCAGGCTCTTTCGCATTATGTATGTAATAAAAGGTCATTCGAACGACCACTTCGAATTCGTTTATGGTAGGGCGAATAGGAGAAATTTTCATCAGTATTCCACCTAATGGCACATCTATCTCACGAACAACGATTGTTGCGGTTATATTTATTATTACGAGAATTTGTTGATTGTTCGGAAACACAAGAACCAATTACGAACAGAAGGATACCTTGGCAATATGAAATACTTCGATTATTCCATAAAACATTTACCTATACTCCATTCACAATTATAAAATCACAACTCTGGCCTTGGAAATTTGACACATTCCACTCTGTATCGAAGTTATGCCGTTTTTCAAAATATTTTTATGTTCCAAGTCAACACTATGTTGCCCTTTCTAAATTCTTAGCGTATTTCTCAGAATGTGAATTTATTCGGAAAATGAATCAATTGGAAAAGATGTGATGGACGAAAATAATTAACGTTTATATGAATTGATAGAAAGGATTCCTTTTCTAGTTATTTGCATGAAAAATACAAGAGATCACTGTTGAAATATATTATTTCTCGCCATGGAAGAAAATTGCATTGCTTTCACATGATTTTCATATGCATGCCTGTGAAGATTTAATGTTTATTATCCTCTTGAACTGAAAAATCGAGACTTGACATCAATTGTTGAATCAAGAATAATGGAACATTATATCCCTCTACTGGAATCCAAATAGTTGAAGGGAGTTCTGATGCAACAGGAACTTTTTCTTGGAACATAACCTTAATAGCTAACTTAATAAAAATAAGAGTAGAAGATATACATTTCATTTATTTGATCTTATGAACAAGGAGTAAAATATTCTGACTGTATAGTAATTTATTAGTTTAAAAAATATTCATACATTACAACCACAGTAGGTTTGTACAAATAAATATGCTTCACATTTATCATTCACATGTTCTAAAATAAGACACAAACTCCTCCACATTATAGGGCCCCTACAGCATTAAAAGCTTGTGTCTCTTTTGAAAGAAGTAGCACTAGATATAATATATTCTTTCGATTAAGAGCAAATACCTACCGTTGAATGTTACATACACAAATTTCTTCAAAATGGGCCTATACGAAGTGGTTCTTTTTCTGAAACGTGAAAACGATCAACAATAATCATTTAGAGACCGATGATGGCCATCCAAAACCCGTTTACTTACGAAAATCGTGCAATTTCATTCTGCAAGTTTTCCTCATAATTCCTCGAAAATCCTACCTGAACCATATTTTCTGGTCGCTTTCGTGAAAAGATCGTATAAGGAAACCTTTTTTGTCCATTTACACATTCCAAATAAATTTTGAGCACCAAAAACGATACCGAAACTAACCAAACTTCTGGGGGACCGGAATTTCGTTTGAAATCTTTCCAAACGGCCAGATACCTAAAAAAACTTCGTTATCAAGTGTAAAAAAGGCGATTAGTACTTACTTTTGCTTTATTCATGCTTATAAATCGATTTTTGGTCCAATTCAAATTTGCCGTTTGTACCCATGTCAAAATATCTTTAATACTTTTACTTTGATGTAATCAAAGAGACTGGCAACGCCGTTTTATCATTAAAGATATTCTCTGTACACGCACAGATTTTTTATCAGGTGCACCAATTCCTGAAAACGAAACCATGGCCAGAGTTGTGATTTTATAATTGTGAATGGAGTATACATCATTCCATCAATGTCGAGGTGGTCATTGACAAGGAATTGTTTTGCATTCGAGAGCCCCCAAAAACTAGACAACAATTTAATTTAACAACATTCCAAGGAAGGGTGTACCAGCAGATCTTCAATGTTACAACCTTACATGCCATAGAACCTGGCCTCCTGGATGAAGAAGCAGCGAAGACACATGATGAATTCTTCATCGATGAAATCCGCCACAGCACGAATGGTGAGAAGACCTCACGACAACTGCAGACAACCAGTGCATATATTTAACGATGTAAAAATATGGTGATGAAAATGATCGCAGCAGTGGTGATTTCAGGATTCACAACAAAAGCGTTTGAATTGAAATCAGAACATTGAACAAATTCTTGATGTCCCCACCAATACTGACTTCATGCAACCCAAACATCGAGGGACGATATAACCTCCCATCGTTGGTTGCCTGCACGGTTATTTCAATTTGAAATCTTCTCTATTTCTGTGTAAAAACTTATAGAGTACTTCGTGAAACTTATGGCTTTCATAATCGTACGTACAGAAGGAAATATCGCTGTTGTAAGTGATAGTGTTGTTGAAGATCCAGATTTGTCTATTCGTCGACGTTCACAACAAGTTGGACTCTGTGCATTCACCACATGGAAAAATTTGCGTGAAGATCTTGGTCTACAACCATAATAGATCCAAATGGTTCAAGAACTAAGGCCACTCGACCATAATAAACGTTGTTTGTTTGCTGATTGGGCTCTAGAACAGCATGAACAATCCTCTACAGGTTCCATTGCATCCTGAAAAATGCACTGTATGGTGTGCTTTACACGCTGAAGGCATCATCGGTCAATATTTCTTCGAAAACGATGCTGGAGCTAATGTTACAGTGAATGGTGTTCCTTACAGATCGATGATCAATGTTTTTTTGTTTCAAAATTTGACTGGTATCGACCCAGTGTTTTAGTTTACCAAAATGGTGCTACACCTCATGCTGCTTCCGTAACATTCTAATTATTGAAAGAAAGGTTGGTCAATAACATTATTTCGAGAAATGATCCGATTAATTGGCCTCCAAGATCATGCGACATAACTCCAATGGATTATTTTCTTTGGGGTTATGTCGAAAGTCGAGTCATTGGTTTATGCTGATAAACCAGAAACAAGAAACAATAGACGCTTTGGAAGCCAACATAACTCGTGTTATTGCTGAAATAAGACCTGAATTACTCGAAAAAGTAGTCCAAAATTGGTCTGGTCGAATGCGGTTCCTCAAAGGTAGTCGAAAATCATTTTCAATACATGAATGTCATGAAATTATTTTTAAAATTAAAAAATGTGGTTTCAATCTTAATTTGGATGTGTTTTATTTCAATTTGAAGTTTTATCACTCCCCACTGTGAGTTCGAATAATTTTTGTCCGTGTCATGTTCAGTAGAATCGAAAAGTTTACTTCCATTTGCTAAAGAAAAATGTGTAAAAATCTTGGATGCATTTTGAAATACACTGCGCAAAAAAATTAACGCACATTCTGAAAATCTCAATTTAAATGAAAGTTAACTCTACATTGTCTTTATAACTTATTTTTTATGTTCTCTCAGGAAGGTTTTGAACGAAACAAGACACATTAAATGGAAGAAAAATTCAGGATTTCACCGAATCTTATGTGAAAGAAGAGAAATGAACAATTTTCAAAATACTGAAATGCTGATAAGTGATTTAATACTTGGTATATCCATCCCTTGCGTTAATTACTGCTCGGCAACGACGGTTCATACACAAAATGATTGATCTTAAAATGTTCTGATCTAATCCTTCCCAGATTTCTCCGAGTTGGATTCTTAAGTCATTAAGAGTAGCTGGATAATTTTCTGAACTTCTCAGCCTTCTATTGAGGTTGTCCCAAACCTGCTCAATCGGATTGAGATCTGGACTTCTTGCTGGCCATTCTATTCGAGAGACTTCAACCTCTTCAAGGTACTCCTGAACGATGCGCGCAAGATGGGGTCTGGCATTATCGTCCATAAAAATGAAATTTTCACCAATGTGTTATATACTTATCAGCATTCATAGCTCCATTATCAACGATCACTAGGTCTGTGCGAGCAGTCAAAGATAATCCACCCCATACCATAATCGATCCTCCCCCGAAACCAGTAGTATTCACGAAATTGCACTATCTTTCTGGACACACTTGTATGGGAAACTCCAAACCTTTCTGCTATTCTTGTGTATGTCCACTCTTCTTCTCGCAAAACTACCGCTTGGGCACATTCCTCTTGGGTCAAATTGCGTGTTTCGCGTTGCATAGCGATCGAGTGTAGAAAATCAAACGAAAGAAAACTAGAATTGATCAAGAACAACTGATTTTAGAATGGAGCCAATACATTCAAAATCTGATAATATTATCTTTTTTTATTCCTGCTGGGAGAAAACATCTGTATTGAAGAAAAACGTTGAAAGTGGATAACATATGCATGCTTAATTCTGATAAAAATAATTATCATTGAGAACACCTTCAGTTGTAGAATAAATTTGAGATTTGCATAATGTGCGTTAATTTTTTTGCGCAGTGTATTTAAGGATGTAAAAATATGACTCCAGAAGTCACAACAAAAGCATTTAAATTGAAATCAAAACAATGAACAAATTTCATGACTTTATGCAACCAAACATCATCCCATCGCTGTTTGCCTGCATGGTTTTTTCAATTGGAACTCTTCTATATTTCTGTGTACAAACTCATAGAGCACTTCGAGAAATTCATGGTTTACATAATCGTCCATCAGAACAGCTTATTGGTCGAACTATGGATGGATTTCAGACAATATTTTCTCTACTCGATGCAACAGCACCAACAGGACGAAGAACTGTAGGTACGTACAGAAGAAAATATTGCTGCTGCAAGTGATAGTGTTAATGAAGATCCAGATTTGTCCATTCGGCGACGTTCACAACAAGTTGGACTCCCATACAAGATTAAACAGGTTCAAGAACTGAGGCCTTTTGACCATAATTTGCGTCGTTTGTTTGCTGATTGGGACCTAGAACAGCTTGAAGTTGATCCACTTTTTTATCGAAAAATTGTGATCAACGACGTAAACTAGCAAAATTGCGTATACCTATGGAGTGGAAACAATCCTCAAGAAGTTCTGCAAGTTCCATTGGATCCTGAAAAATGAACAGTATGGTGTGTATTACCCGCTGGAGGCATCATCGGTCCATATTTCTTCAAAAACGATGCTGGAGCTAAAGTTACAGTAAATGATGCTCCTTTCAGATCGATGGTCAATGATTATTTGTTTCAAAATGTGACTGGTATCGACCCAAAACTGTTTTGGTTTCAACAAAATGGTGCTACACCTCATGCTGCTTCCGTAACAATTGATTTATTGAAAGAAAGATTTGGCGATGCAATAACATTATTTAGAGAAATGATCAAGATCATGCGACATAACTCCAATGGATTATTCTCATTGGGGTTATGTCAAGTCATTGGTTTATGCTGATAAACCAGAAACAATAAACGCTCTGGAAGCCAAAATAACTCGTGTTATTGCTGATAAGACCTGAATTACTCGAAAAAGTCGTCCAAAATTGGTCTGGTCGAATGCGGTTCGTCAAAGCTAGTCGTGGTGGACATATTAAAAAAATTATTTTCAAAACATAAATGTCATAAAATTATCCTTCAAATGAAAAAATGTGACTTCAATCTTAATTTGGATGTGTTTTATTTCAATTTGAAGTTTTATCGCTCCCACTGTGAGTTCGAATAATTCTTGTCCGTGTCATGTTCAGTCTAATCGAAAAGTTCACTTCCATTTTGCTAAGGAAAAATATGTGAAAATCTTGCATGCATTTTGAAATAGTTCGAGTGATAAGAAAACAGAAGCAATAAGTATTTTAGGGAAAGCTAAGCCTTCTCGCCACAGACTTTAACTACAAAATAAGTGACATTTATCGCACTTATTTTTCGAACCTTGTATATGGAAAGAGGTCTCCACAAATTATTTTTTATGACAGATACAAACCAGACGGTGGAAAATTTTCCACGATTTACGGGGTCAGAGTCGAAGATGTCCTTGGGGAAATGCAGGAAGCTACTTCCAATTTCAGGAATATGTCCCAAGTTCCATTGCGAAATTTAATACCTTCATTTCGATTATTAAGGCGTGAATGGCTTGTATGTTTCATTCAATTATTTAATCGCACTGTACGTGCTCGAAGTGCACAGATTTCCTGTTTCCTTTTTCGTTTTAATTGCTGCCTCATGTTGACAACTTCATTTGCGGTAAGCCCGATAATTCCATTCATGAGAATTACCTCGGCAATACTTTGGGGGAATATCAAACAATCCACAGCTCAATTCTTCTTCGATGTCAGCGCCAAATGAAACACGAGCGCTCCTGCAAATCTTCGAAACTAATTCAAGATTTTTTTTCGGAGAAAATGAGAGCTGACATCCTAAGGCGACTAACCACTTGAAAAAATTACGTTCGCATCAGTTTTACCTTCTTTCAGGCGTAGGTATACGTATTACGTATTTACGCTAGAATTCTTAAAATATCATTGACGCCTAATACAAAATAACGCTTCAACAACGCATTGACATTATTAAAATTCACTGTGAAAATTTGGCAGAGACTGTTCGTAAGACTCGAACATTTTTGGGTCATCGTGAAGCACCTTGTCGAACCCCAATACAGAGATAGGTGAAAAAATTTGAGTTGCTGGGAAAAGAAAGGGATGTGGAGAATAAAATCCGTGCACGTCGCTCAAGAACAGCCGAGAATATTGCTGCTGTAGCCTAAAGTGTTGAAGAAAATCCATTCCTCGTAGTTCTTTGGAATAAGGCATTCCACGAACGTCATTAAACCGTATTTTGAATAAAGGTTTGGGTCTTGAGGCTTATGAAGTTCAGTAAACACAAGAACTCAAGTCCGCTGATCATCAACAACGTCGTGTCTTTGCTGATTGGGTCCTTGAAATGCACGAAAATGATCCGGAATTCCATCGAAAAATGATCTTGAGTGATTTTTTCTTGTTATAGAAGAGGTGAATCTTACATCAGACACCCAGTCTTATGGGTAGTTTCGGATTCTTACCGACTAAACACCTCTCCTGTGGTTGGTTCCGGGCAGAGGCCTATAAACCGTCCATCTTCTTATCTGTTTTTTCCTCTTTCGCATTCTTTATGCTGATGAGTGTTTGTGTTTATCCTTCAGTTAGATATCTCTCTCTAAGTTTAGAGTTATATATCTTTTTTTTTGCAATTGGTCTCTGGGTCTTTTGCGGTAAATTCTCTCGGTTTTTTCATGTTCATGGTCATAGTCAACTAACCTTCTAAGGTCGTCATTTGGATGGATGTTCACTAGCTCTTTCATAGGCTTCTGCAGCTTTTCGATTGATGAATGTAGTCATGGACTCCCATTTTATACTCCATTCACAATTATAAAATCACAACTCTGGCCTTGGAAATTTGACACATTCCACTCTGTATCGAAGTTATGACGTTTTTCAAAATATTTTTATGTTCCAAGTCAACACTATGTTGCCCTTTCTACATTCTTAGCGTATTTCTCAGAATGTGAATTTATTCGGAAAATAAATGAATTGGAAAAGATGTGATGGATGAAAATAATTAACGTTTATATGAATTGAGAGAAAGGATTCCTTTTCTAGTTATTTGCATGAAAAGTACAAGAGATCACTGTTGAAATATATTATTTTTCGCCATGGAAGGAAATTGCATTGCTTTCACATAATTTTCATGTGCATGCTTGTGAAGATTTAATGTTTATTATCCTCTTGAACTGAAAGTTCAAGACTTGACGACATCAATTGTTGAATCAAGAATAATGGAACATTATATCCCTCTACTGGAATCCAAATAGTTGAAGGGAGTTCTGATGCAACAGGAACTTTTTCTTGGAACATAACCTTAATAGCTAACTTAATATAATAAAAATAAGAGTAGAAGATATAAATTTCATTTATGCGATCTTATGAACAAGGAGTATAATATTCTGACTGTATAGTAATTTATTAGTTTAAAAAATATTCATACATTACAACCACACTAGGTTTGTACAAATAAAATGGAATAGGTCAAACATATGCTTCACATTTATCATTCACCTGTTCTAAAATAAGACACAAACTCCTCCACATTATAGGGCCCCTACAGCATTAAAAGCTTGTGTCTCTTTTGAAAGAAGTAGCACTAGATATAATATATTCTTTCGATTAAGAGCAAATACCTACCGTTGAATGTTACATACACAAATTTCTTCGAAATGGGCTTATACGAAGTGGTTCTTTTTCTGAAACGTAAAAACGATCAACAATAATCATTTAGAGACCGATGATGGCCATCCAAAACCCGTTTACTTACGAAAATCGTGCAATTTCAGTCTGCAAGTTCTTTCCTCATAATTCATCGAACCATATTTTCCGGTCGCTTTCGTGAAAAGATCGTATAAGGAAGCCTTTTTTGTCCATATACACATTCCAAATAAATTTTGAGCACCAAAAACGATACCGAAACTAACCAAACTTCTGGGGGACCGGAATTTTGTTTGAAATCTTTCCAAACGGCCAGATACCTAAAAAAAACTTCGTTATCAAGTGTAAAAAAGTACTTACTTTTGCTTTATTCATGCTTATAAATCGATTTTTGGTCCAATTCAAATTTGCCGTTTGTACCCATGTCAAAATATCTTTGATACTTTTACTTTGATGTAAACAAAGAAACTGGCAACGCCGTTTTGTCATTAAAGATATTCTCTGTACGTGCACAGATTTTTTATCAGGTGCACCAATTCCTGAAAACGAAACCATGGCCAGAGTTGTGATTTTATAATTGTGAATGGAGTATATGTATTTTCGGATTTGTTAATTCCTAACAAACCAGGGGGCGTTTAATGCCCATCTCAGAAATTTGTTTTCTGTACTTTGCATCCTCTTTTTATGGGTTCTCGCTGCATAGCCCCATGGCCCCCATGCTGTTGATCCATATGTCTTCTCTTTTGAAGGAGTATTGCTTGACTCTTTTCTCCATCGATTTTGATGTTCCATATGTTACAACATTGACTGATATCATCTGCAGCTTCTTGTAGTATTTTGTGAATTATTTTTGTATTTTTGTGCCTAATTGCTATTTCCGTATCGTCTGCGTATAAAGCAAGTAGGCATCTTGGATTTCTTGGTAAATCATGTATGTATCTATATCTATATATCTATCTATATATATAAAAGAAAGATGTTGGTTACACCATTTATAACTAGAGATCGGATGGACTGTTTGTTATGAAACTTCATTTATGGAATCGTCTTCGGTCTGGTTATTATAAAATACAATAAAACTTCGAAAAAATTGATGAAAGTTTTAATTATGCAGGAAATGCTTTTCCTTCTTATGAATTAGGCCACTAGGTGTCGCTACCGTTGATGCGTAGTCGTACAGTGAATAGACAACTCACGTAGTCGTAGGTTGATATTACCGCTGTTAGATGGCGATATGTGATTCGCATAGAACTCATGGTAACATGGAAGTCTATTGCCAGATCAAAAAGCGGGTAAACTTATCTCAAGTTGGTGGAACAGTGAATTTTTACCGAAAGATCAAGTATCTGATTTTGACGATCAGTTTCAAACGTGAGTTGGCCACCTTCATCTTTTTTCTTTATTTTTGAAATGCTTTCGAATTTCTGTTTGGGTAATAGATATATTTGCGGAAATAACTGAATCCAAAATTGCCCATAATTAGTAATTGACATATTATATTCGTGTTTCTGTTCGCAGAGAGACAGTATTGTAAGCGTCAATAATTTTCAAACGTTTGCTCATCGGGCTTTCACTTATGATATACAATGATGTTTCATGGTTTGCCTAACCTGATCTGGTCGAATGACCATCAATAAATTTGAATATGAGTTCAACATAATTCACAGTGTTGATAATTTTGCCGTGTCGATCGTACTATCGACATTTTAACATCTCGATTTGTCTTCTAACGAGCTTGATATCGTCAACTAAATTGAACAAATTGAAGAGAGATTGACAGCTCATATCCATGGAATAATGAGAATCGCGCTGCTCCACCAACTGAGATGTTTACCCATTATTTTGAGCTTAGCAGCATAGCTAAGATGTCTAAAATAATGGTGTGACCACTGATTAGATTTTGAGAATATAAGAAAAGTTTTGTTTTTGCCACTTCAGTTTGGGCTATTAACAAATGACTGATTTTTTTAATTCTGGTCGACGGGCTGTGTTAATAGTCGATAGTTAATTAAAGGAATAATTTTTGTTCATATTCTTGACATTATGATTTATATAAGAGGAAAGGTATAAAATGGATTATACTCCTGCTATTCACAGTCACATGAGGTACTGCAAAAAGAGAACTGTATAACAATTAAAAACAAAAAGTTATATGTTCAAGTTCAACAATTAGTTACCGCTTAAATAAAGAGAATTCTTTCCATGTGAATTACAAAATTATTAAAATTTTGTATATTTTGAACTTTAATTTTGCCTAATTTTTTTCCTGCTTGAAAAAAAGCAATGGTAAGTTTATACAACTTTTAAGTATAATTCAGGCGGTACAAAGTTCGCCGGGCCAGCTAGTATATATATATATATATAAAAGAAAGATGTTGGTTACACCATTTATAACTCGAGATCGGAGTGACTGTTTATTATGGAACTTCATATCCGGATTCGTCTACGGTCTGGTTATTATAAAATACAATAAAACTTTGAAAAAATCGATGAAAATTTTGCTTATACAGGAAATGCTTCTCCTTCTTCTGAGTAAGGCCACTAGATGTCGCTAAAGTTACAGTTACGCTACAGCTTATTCGCAGGTACTTCATTCCATATTCTCACCGTTAGTTGGCGATGTAAACATATAGTGTGTATTTTGGGTTGCCTCCAACTCTGCGCTGTTGACCAAAACCAAATTGTCTTAGCGTAGGAGTACAGATCTCTAAAATGATTAGATTTCGTTGAGATATGAAAGAAGTTTCGTTCTTACAACTTCTGGTGGCGCTATTCACATATTATGACTAATTATTATTTGTAATTTTATTTATCGTGAAGGTGCTATATTTGATATTATCACCATTAAATGGCGATGCATATACAATTAGTGGATAATTTGCATTTTTATCGAAATTTCAAGTAAATCGGATTTTGGCGATAAGTTTCAATCGAGAGTTGTCCATTCTCATCTTTCCTCATAATTTTTGAATTTCTGTTTGGGTAATAAATATATTTGCGGAAATAACTGAATCCAAAATTGCCATAATTAGTAATTGAAATATTATTTTTGTGTTTCTGTTCTGTGTGGCAGCTCATATCCATTTAAACATGGAAATCTCGCTACTCCACCGACTGAGATGTGCACCAATTATTTTAAGCTGAGCACCAAAAAGCTTAGATGTTTAAAATAATGGTGTGAGCACTTATTAGATTTTGATTAGATGACATTGGGAATATTAGAAAAGTTTCGTTTTTCCACTTCAGAAAGCGCTATTCACAAAATAGGTTCTCATTTTTATTAGTTATTTCAAATATTTGAATTCATTCTGGTGAACAGGTTGTGTTAATAGTCGAAAGTTCCTTCAAGCCACAATTAGTGTTCATATTCTTGATTTTGATTCATATTAGTTCTGAGGAAAGGTATAATATGGCTTATACTCCTGCTATTAACAGTCACAAAGCAGAGTCATATTCTTGGTAAGAATTGCTCAACTGGAAATTCAAAAATTGCGAGAAATGTATAGAGGGTTTTGTTGTTTGTATATTCCGAAGGACAATAGACAAGGAAATAGATATCGAGAATGAAAATATCTTCCTCAAATATTTTGAGTTCAATTCTTAAATATGAATAGGAGTCAGAAATGATATTCAGGACTTGAAGTGAACGAAATGAAGCGATTCAAACATTTCACATGAAATTATAAGGTTATGATCGAGAGTTTTCAAATGAAGTTATGAATGAGATATGATTCACGACATATTACGATATGTCAGAGGGAGACTGAATTAGTAAATTATTTTTATTCTCAATATCTGGATCTGGATTCTTACCAAAGCCCTGCTTCAATTTTCATTGGTTCATTGATCATATTGGAATTATGAATTGCGTATGACATTGCGGCACCGCCACGAAACAATTCTTATATTTTCGATTTGGTCGATGTCAATGCATTCAAAAATTGATAAGTGCATACACTTAAATTTTGTTTATTTTGTCAATTTCTCTCCTGCTTGAAAAAATAGCAATAATTAGTTCATACAACTTTAACGGTAGGTTTCATAAAGCGTTATGACCGGTGATCGGAGCTTTATCTATAGCATCATATCGACTTGACAGTTCGAAAATCAAAGAACCAAGCCGTTGATCTACGATCACTGGTGATTACGATTTGTGAAATTTACCGCAAGTATCATTTAGGCGGAACAAAGTTCGCCGGGCCAGCTAGTATATTATAAAGTAACGGTCCTAGTATGGATCCTTGAGGAACTCCTGCTTCTAAATATCTGAATGTGGAATGCACATGATCTTTCTTCACACAAAAGTTCCTATCCCTCAAATAATTTCTCATTATTTTGCATAGATGGGCGAATAACCTGCGGTTATCATTTTATATGCTAGTCCTTCATGGCTCTGGTATAGTGTTTTCGCGATTCAAAGTTATGCATAAATCTCAAAATTTTCTACCACTGTGAATTTCGGGGGGGCGGCTACATGGCTAATGAAGGGTATTCGGGAAGATGTAGCTAAGTTAGGGCGTTTTGGAGTGGTCATATTCTGGAGACAAAGGAGCAAATTTGTTTAGCTAGATTTATGACGATGTATTTTGGTGAAGCGAGGTTTCGATGCAAAATTTAATACTAATTAATTATCAAGTAGGTGGCGTTCTTGGGTGAATTAGATTACCTGTTTTGTAGTCGTGAATTAATTATCATGTTATATCTTTCCTGGATGACCTGGATTTGTTTATGATCAGGTTCTACAGAAACAAGCTTCAGAATTCTGTAAGGTGGTATAATGAAGAGGTCATACAGAAAACAAGATACTTACCGCCTCATTTACACAACTAATAATGTTCAGTCAGTGGCGTAGCTAGATAGTCCGGGGCCCTGGTGCAAAAATCGAAGAGGGCCCTTTTTCGAGTCACAATATAAATACTTCGAAGAAGCAAAGTTACTTACTGAAGGTACAGTTGAGGAGTATACTTGAATAAATTATGTTGTTATTTATGTATTTGAGTAGGTATATTAAATTCATTTTATTAATGTTATATTAATGTGGATGAAAACGAGGGCTTTGAAAACTTTTTTTATAGATATTTAGGTACTATATTTTCAAATATTCACAAAAAAATTGTCATTGTCACTATGACCTTCTAGCCTTATTTTTCTTATTGATACGTTAGATTATTTGGTGAAATCACAATAAGAATAAATTATTCAAGGAATGAATTCAAATTAATTATTGAGGATTCGAACCTAGAGGTCCATCAAGGCTAGATTTGAAGTCATTTATTCCTTCGGAAAAAATATGTTTACAACCTCTTTTTAGACCTACTCATTGCAAAAGATTCAATGACTTCACTCAGATCTAGACTTGATGCAGCTTCATTTTCAACGGATAGGTATCAGCCATTAATGTCGCAGTTGAGCTTGGCTCATAGTGTTCAGCCAATAATTTTATATTATTCTTAATTTGCTGAAAGATCTTTCAGCTTCTATAGAGGTGACAAGAAGATTGTATGGAACAGTAGGTAATATTGCTGTAAATACTTCTGTTAGATCGCATTTCAGCATTCCTTATTTCCTTATTATTTTCATACAGAATTCATGAATTGTCCATGCCTTATTCAATTCAGGTAGAAATAGGTGATAAATATTAAGAACTTGAATTGAAAAGTTGGTCCCTTTCATATCGCAATATTCACTTTGAAATTGGTCGAAGCTTTGAATTACAGTTTTTTCGTCTACCTATATCTATATGGACATAAAATGAACTTACAGTCTAGGACAAACTATACTTATATCACAGATAGGTTTGTGTCGCAGAAAAACTCTGAGAGCGAATAATACGCTTTTGTTACAAGGAGCGCCTTCAATTCTCTTTTAAATTTATTGAAACTTAATAGTATCCAATGATTCGGCAGTTTGTTGAAAACTGCAACCGAAAAATAAGAAGGCAACTTCTAAAATTGAGAAAGTATTGTATCGAGCAGTCTATTGAAAATATTTATTTCGGAAAATTCTCCCCTGGTTCGAAATCGGTGATCGGAAGCTAATTTATCAAAATATTTTTTACCTTTTTTTTGTCTCTTTTCTTCGATATGGGGATCTTTACCATATGCTATGACATTTTCTCTAGCCTTGCACTTGAAGGACTCGAAGTCACTCCTATAAATTTTTTTCTTCGTATTCGTCTCTTCTAAAGCTCTGCATACGTCGTCCAAACTGACATCGCATTTTTGTAATACTTCAGATGCATAATTGATATCATTGAGAATGCGGTGCATTAAATCGCCGAGGAAAATAAATTCAAAATTCAACATTTGTTTTTAATTTCTGCTTGTTTTCGCTCTTATTTGCAAGAATTTTTCATAACTCTTTCAGCTAATGCACGAATGATATGAAAAAAATTAAATTTGATTGCCGAAATTATGTAAACCCTACTGGACCATCTAGTAGGATTTAGTTTATTTAGATAGGTGTCCGATTCACCAGCGAATTTTGGCAATAAATCCCTACATTTGATGATATTTCGGAAAAAACATTTTTCAACAACTGAATATAATAAAAACAATGTTATTGACATAATAGATCACAGAGAAAAATTAAAGTTTGATTTTTTTTTCAAGTTCAAACGCGATTTGATGGTCAGCGCTTGGGGGCCCCCTGAGGTCGGGGGCCCTGGTGCACTGCACACTCTTGCACCCACGTAGCTACGCCGCTGTGTTCAGTATTCACATTGGTGACTATATTCATACCGCAATATTAGGGAACCATTGAAAACTTTTGATTATGTATAAGTATTGATCTTGGTAACTGAAGTAGAGCTTCCAGTTACGTTAACCGTTGATGAGGACAATAGACGGATTTTGTATTGACTCAGATTTTAAGGGCACAAAATTCGAAGCTTTTCGAACATCATTAAAACTTCGAAAGTTTGCTCATTGTTATTTTATTCTGTACAAAAATCATTACGTATCCGAATTAACGTGTTTATGGAGATGGCAAATCGACTGGAAATGATGAGAACTTTATTCCAAGTGCACTTAGACGATAAAACACCGCATGTTCTAGTACGATTGTTTTGTTTTCTGCTCTTACATTAAATTTCATTGAAAATGTAGGTTTTTTGTCTTTGCAGTTCTGTTTTTTTCTAACTGTTTGATCTAAAACACGATCTTGCTGATTGGTAGTAGCTCTTTCTCTGTTTTTCAGATTTCCTTATTCCATGAATAGGGAACTGTATTTTCGAACCATCTTTTTGAGGAATACCGTTCTTTAATAAAGCAATAATTCTTGTCATCTGCATTTTTCTTTAGCAATTTCTTTGAATTATGTGAATGATTTTCCAATGAGAGGTGTAATTTTAAATTGCCCTCAATTTCGGAAGATGTTACTTTTGGAGCTGTAATTTTTTGACATCTGACAATCTGACAATCTGACCACTCCATTAATGAACATGGAACGGTACACGCTTCAACAGCGCAATGAAATTATCGAAATTCACTATAAAAATGGTGAAACTTTGGCAGAGACGGTTCGTGAAGCACCTTGTCGAACCGCAATTCATAAATTGGTGGAAAAATTGAGCTGTTGGGTTAAGTTAGTGATGTGATGTGAAGAATGAAACCCGTATCTATACGTCGCTCAAGAACAGGCGAGAATATTTTGCTGTAGCCATAGTGTTGGAAAAACCCAGGCTTGTCAATTCCTAGTCGTTTTTTGGAATTAGGCATTCCACAAACGTCATTACCAGTGGCGTAGTAACGCCACCACGGGCCTGTGTTCAAGATATTTTCCGGACCCCTACCCTCCCTATTAGCGCTAGTTGTCCCAAGCCCGCGGGCCTCTTAGGGGCCCGGGCCTGTGTTCTTCGATCACGCCGAACACTGGTCACTACGCCACTGATCACTACGCCACTGGTCACTACGCCACTGGTCATTACACCGTATTTTGCATGAAGATTTGGATCTTAAGAGTCTACGTCCCTGAAAAAAGGGATCAGAAACGATTTATTTTTTTCTGATTGATGAAGGGATGTATGAGTGTATAAAGATAAAAATAATAAAAAAAAAATTTTATAAGTATTGAATTAATGAAAAGGATATTCCCCATCATTTTTGGTAATTTTTCAACATTTCCACCATCAAATCGAACAAATATTTTTGTGTTTTTTTATTTCAGCATTGAAGTCTATCATTTAGTTAATCAAATGTCTATCTCCTTTTTCTTTCAAAATTTACCGTTTTTTGTAAATAGTATTACAACAATGTGTTGTTTTCGCGAAATTTATTTCCTTGCATTTTTCTATTCTAAATGATAAATATCCATTTTTACCAAAGACATTTTATCAAGGATTTTATTAGCCGTCGATTAGTGAAAATTAATTGTTTCTTACAATTGTGGATTCTCACATTGAATTTTTTTTAAATGACACGCCCCGCAGGTATCTACTCCCAGATGACTGGTGAAGGAAAATTAGTGTATTATACAGTCAGTGTGAGATCTTGTTCAGGGTAGGATTTCTAGTTAATATTCCCTGCGCCCCAACATTTGTTCTATTAAGCTGAATAATCCAATAAATAAAAATTAATGCACTGCACCACCATCTGGCGGTATACGTTTCCTATTTTGAAGGCGGAAGACTCTTAAGGCTTAATTCTTATTAAGTTCAGTTAACACAAGAATCCAAGCCGGCCGATCATAAACAACGTCGTATCTTGGCTGATTGGGTCCTTGAAATGCACGAAATTGATCCTGAATTCCATCGAAAATTCATTTTGAGTTATGAGGCCCATTTCCACTTCGGTGGCTTCGTCAACAAGCCAAATTGTCGCATCTGGGACTCAGAAACCTCAAGAGTTATTGTTAAAAAGCCTCTCCATCCTTAAAGTGTGACTGTTTGATGCAGCTTATGATCCGGCGGGGTCATTGGACCATTCGTTTTCGAGAATGAGGATGGAGCAACAGTAACGTTGAATGAATTTCGCTATCAAGAGATAATAAATGATTTTTTTTGGCCGGATTTGAATTGTATTGATCTGGACAACGTTTACTTTCAACAAGACAGCGCTACGTGCCACACACGCAACGAAACCTTTGATTTTTTACGGGAAAAGTTTCCGGATCGTGTTATCTCTCGAAGTGATCACAATTGGCCACCGAGATCTTGGGATTTAACACCTTGCGACTTCTTGCTTTGGGTCCATGTGAAAGAGAAGGTCTACGCCGAGAGCCCAGCGTTGATTCAAGACCTCAAAGATGGAATTCGTGAGGCTATCGAGGACATAAGGCAGCCACTTTGCGATTTGGTTATGGAAAATTTCATGGAAAGGAGATGGTCCTGTAGTCGTGGTGGTCATTTGGCTGATGTAATTTTCCATTATTAACGGCATACCTTCCTCTTCATAATGAAATATACATCCGATCATTTATCCAAAAAAAATGGCATTTTTCTTTGAATATCAGAATGACACCTCTTACTGAAAACCCCTTCATTTGAAAATATTACCATATACCAAATCTGATTTATTACATCTTGAGTCATGAAATCAACACCAACGGCATAGCAAGCTTGGCTGTTTGTGTCTATATAGGGTGTCCCAAGGAAAAGAAGCTACCGACAGTATTTCTCGAATTATAAAAAAAGTCCTGTGTTGCCTAAGTTTGATAGAATTTAGATTACCAGGCAGGCAATTGTGAAACTTCTGAGCATAGGGAACTCTCCATGTCTCTCCATGTTGAAGGAGAAAAATGTTTTATTTCATTGTGGTTGAACACAACTTGAAATTGCAAATTCTACAAGTCAAAATTTGTGTATTCAATACCAGGAGATAATATATGTACCTGCAAAAGTATGCAACATTGTGAGCCATCAATATGGAACTTATATAACCAATTACTATTATTCGCGCCTTTTAGGGCTTGTTGCTAATTTAAGCCCAGCCAAATTCGTGGAACTGCGATTTACGTGATGGTCATGACGTACTTGAGGATAGATTAGGTATTCTGGTCATATTGTTGTCCTCCATTGAAAATCATTGGGAGACTCCTTCTTACATGGAGATAATTTTTCTTTATGATATCAATCTAACTAGGTGAATGATGAAAGCTTTCGCCATTTCAAGGTGTGCTAAAATTTAGCAGAAAATGGACATGGGTCCTTTCGCAACGTTTGTGAACTGGAAGGATACACTGTCCATAGACCTTCCTCTCTTTACAAACAAAGCCATCAAAGGAATCAATATTTCGAAGTACATAGATTAAAAAAAAATCACTGTACTTATTTTCCAAATGTCTGCAATTGTCCAAGTGCCTCATATTTCATATCTTTCGTATGATATGCCTAGTTCACTCGAACTTTGATACAACCCCGAAATACGAATCTCATGTCAAAAGCTATACACAAGGGATGAAGGCCAGAACAGATTTATCTGATACATTTTTCATCGTAAGTGACGTTAATTTCGTAATAAATTGCTGGGAATTATAACCAGGTGGAGCATGAGAGCTGAAAATTGTTTTCTTCGTCAGTTTCTCAGTACATCGCACCATTTTACAATATTGAGTCTCTGAAGTTATAAATGATTGGATTCGAAATTTCTCAGGTGGAACTTATGAGAACGTTTTTGTCACCTACTGAAATTCAAATCAGCATAGTAGAAGGAGTACTCAGCATAGTAGAAAGAGTACTCTATAACTACTAATATTACATTAAGCCTTAATTGATATTTGATGGAAAAGGGTAAATTGTGGATGATATCATGAGAGCGCCCTAGAATACTACGATGAAGTTGGTATTAAATTAATATCGTTAAATAAACATGCAAATGGACATTCTGAATATAATTGAGGAAACATAGTGGATATTGTTGTAGCCAAATGAAAGATGCCTAGTGCATGTTCCAGTACCTATATGAGGATATATTGAAAAATTCTTAGCTTACTATAGAACTAAACAAAACTTCAATGTCAATATATTTTATTACTCAACATATTCTCCTTTTAATTGAATACATTTAATACAGCAAACCTACAACTTCTCTAGACCTTTCAAAAAAAATGTTTCTTCTCTCTCTGCAAACCAGTCCTCCACAGCTTTTATTACCTCCTCGTTGGAAGAAAATTTACGACCTTTTTTCAGTTGAGGAAAGGGATGATAGTCGGACGGAGCTAATTCTGGTGAATAAGGGGGGTGTTTTAGTAATTCTAACCCTAAACCACGAATTTTTTGCATGGCAACATGATATTTATGTACTGGGGCGTTGTCCTGTAAAAACAAAATACCTTTGGATAGCTTTCCACGTCTTTTCTCTTTAATTTTTTCCCGTAGAGTGGTTAGTAATGTCGAATAGTAATCTATTCTCCAGTTATTGTCCTACCCTTATCCAAAAAATCAATCATGATCACTCCATGGCAATCCCAAAAACTGAAGCAAGAACTTTTCCAGCAGATTTTTGGACACTTAACTTCTTAAGTCTTTTACAACCAGAGTGTCGCCATTCCATCGGTTGTTGCTTTGTTTCTGGATCGTAGAAATGTACCCAAGTCTCATCCATAGTAACAATTCGGTTTAAGAAGTCTACATCGTTTTCAAATCGAGCACAGATCGAACGCGATGCTTCTACCCTTGCACGCTTTTGGTCAACATTCAAACATTTGGGGATCCATTTTGCAGAAATTTTTCTCATGTCCAAATTGACGTGAACTATATGATGAACGCGTTCGTATGAAGTCTTCAGTGCTTCAGATATCCGTTTTAGCCCAATTCGAAAGTCTGATAAAATCATTTCATGAACTGCATCAGTATTTTCGGGTACTGACTCAGAAACTGGCGTTTCCGATCGGTCATCGTCTTCAATGGAAAATTTACCTCTTTTGAAGCTTGCAATCCAATTTTTGACGGTCGCATACGAAGGACATTGATCACCAAGAGTATTAAGCATTTCTTCGTAAATCTGCTTACCTCTAAACCCTTTTAAATAGAGGTACTTGATGATGGCTCGATACTCCAACTTTCCGATTTTTACAATTTCGGTGGACACCTTTTTTTTCAATTTATTGCGTAACTCTGGTTTACTTCTTTGACGTCGAACTCTACATTGACACTTCTAATAAGTTATTGTTCGTTGATATGGTATCGCAATATTTTTTTTATGCATGGAACTGGTCTAGGCTAACTAGATATCAATACTTCCTCGTACAGCTGAAGAAATCTTCGGTTTATTCAGCTTCGAAGGCAACTTAGTTTAACCGTGCATGTTGCTTGTCATAGATTGTTGGTGGTCAAAGACTGTTGCTGACCAAAGACTGTTGCCGACCAAAGACGGTTGGTGGTCAAAAACTGTTGCGGTTCAAGGAATTCTTGGGATTCCATTTTGTTTTTAATGTTCTCGATGAGAAAACTTCTTGAAGAAACCTTGTTCTTTCCATTTTGATGTTGTTCATTTTCTTTGCCTTACAATAATATAACAAAGTTGATTCGGAACTGAGAGAGCAGGGTTGTTTTTGGTTGAGGAAGTATTTGCATTATGGTATCTGCACCAAAAACATTTGGTATTATTAATTGATCCACCTTAACTTTTCGAGAAACTCAAATAATTTCATATTGAAGAAGGTGAGAAATTTGGAGTCTGAATTTGTTCCGAGAACTGAAACCTTTGAAATTGAATGAAGTATTTAATCTTGTAGACCGAAACCAATTTTCTTTTTTTTTTCAGTATAAGTCACAATGTACGGCCTCATATTGGAGAACATGGCTGAGTACATCAAGCAGACCTATGGTGAAGAGAAGTGGGAGGAGATTCGAAGAGCTGCTGGTGTCGAAACCCCTTGCTTCAGTACGCATCAAGTTTATTCTGAAGCTTTCATTCCACGTCTATCGAAAAAAGCTGTACAAGTGAGTCGATATTGTGAACTTTTCAATTCCATAAATTGTTTTGTATACTAGAAGGAGGATATTCTGAATTTACATCCATTAAAATGGTTTTTTCGGTTGTGCTTGAAAGCAGTAAAAAACTGTAAGATTTACAGAAAAATCATATTTTTCTGGGTTCTTGAAGTAACCTTTGAAAATACCCAAATAATAATAATATCGATGAGAAAGGAGCATAAGGCATTCGTTACTATTATTTTCTCAAGTATTTTATTTGCCGCCATGAAAAGCGAACAAATCTCATTCTGTAGCTGAATAAAGCTACTTCATAGAGATAGATATTCCTAGGAGCAATCTGATATACGTTTCATAAATATAAAATTTCCTGCCTTCTGCACAATACTCCTCAGAATATGTTAGAAACGAGAGTACAAAAAATCCTTTGTGATAACTTGTATGTGAATATCGATTGAAACCTACAGATATTTCCACTATTATCATCCTAAAATGAACTATATACTAGAGAAAATGCTTTGATTTATTCCCGAAGCGTTTCTTAGGGCTTTAAACGTGGCAAAATAAAACAGAAAAATCACTCCGATCTGTTTTCCTGCCATCCTTTTTGTTTGGAGTCACTCGCTTCATTCTTTCCACGTAGCATCAAAATCTTGATATATCTCATACTAATTTCTTGTGGGTCCAGGAAGAGAATATAAACTGCTCCACATGAGTTGGGGATATTGACTTAAATGGCAAAAAAATATAGTTAAAATAAGATTTTTGTGATGAAAATGCATTTCAATATGATTTCAAGTTGCAAATTAATTTAGCCTGTAGGTCTGAGGCGTATAGCTACAGGGTGGTTAAGAAAAATCGAGTAAAATAACGAAATTTTATTCCCAGAGAATTCAAGCATTTCAAGACTATCAATACAATGTATCCTCCACGGGCATCAATAACAGCTTGACATCTTATTTGCATACTACACACGAGGTTGTTGAACATTTCTTGACGAATTTGGTTCCATAAAAGGGGCAGAAGCTCTCTCAGATCATTTAAGGATTCTGGGGTAGGTTGATGATTATCTAATCTTTTTTGGAGCACATCCCATGCATGTTCTATGCAATTCAAATCTGGTGAGTGCGGAGGTATTGGTAAATGTGGAATACCAAGCTCCTCGCGCCGCTCGCGCGCATTCTCAACTATGGCTGCACGGTGCGTTCTAGCGTTATCGTCTAGAAATTGAAAAGTTCCACCAAAAGCAGCGTGAAAATTTGGCACAACATTGCCAATGACATGTAACACTACCCCCTCGGAATGGATGGACATCTTGGACATTGCGACGATTACGGGGTATGCGTGGGATTGTCCATACCCTTATTATTCAAGAATCTGAAAATCGTTCATATCTGGATTCATCAGTGAAAGGGACACTACGCCATTGATCGTTCCAATTGATATGTTGCCTTGCCCATTCCAGTCCTTGACGCTTATGGTCACGTGTTAATAGTCTGATGGTTTCGATGGAAACTTGGACCACATCTGCATTTTGAAGAGTATTCCGTAGCATTCTACACGTAGATGTACGGTTTCTTCTCGCCGAAACGGTGATGTGACGATCCTGAGCAGGTGCTGTTTTTCGTCGCCCACCAAGCCTTGGTCTTTCCAACACGGAACCTGTTTCCCTGAACCTATTCCAAAGTCGAGATATCACACTTTGGCTGACTTGAGCCGAATTTTCGCGTGACAATATTTTAAAACTATTTCGTCCGTTTTGAAATATTCGTTTTTTCGCGTCGAACTGGTGACGTCACGCACCAAATGGTTCAAAATAATTTGAAGCGGTTTGAAAGCAGGTAGCGGAATAGTTTGAACTGCAGTTTGAAGTTTGGAATCAGCTGATTGAAGAATATAGGTTATGTTTGTTGGATTTATTTTGTTTTCACCGTTTTTATTTTGAATAAATAATAATAATAACTGTTCTTCATTGCATTGAATATTAGTTGAATATGACAGCTTTGTTTTTAGAATGCATTGTAACCTGTGACTGTGAAGTAATAAATCACTTCGAGCTGGTACACCTTTATTTTAGAATTCTGAAATATTATTTAGTTTTGAAAATGTATGTTCAAATTTTTGAAATTGATTTTAGGGCTTCTTCCTCTTGATTCAATCAATATGAATATTGCATATATTTTTTTCAACAAGTCGTTAATCAGGACAAGAACATTCAAATTCATTATAAACTGATTGGAGTACAATTTGAAAATACAAGATTTAATACAAGTAAACACACCTAAAATTATAACTATTTCTATTTTTATGTGCGTGTATCACGTTTCTAACTTTTAAATTCATAAATTGAATTGACATTTCTATGATGACGTCACCGTTTTGAAATTGTGGCATTTTAGCGATGCATGAACTGGTGACGTTTACTTCGAAATGTTTTTGAAATAGTTTTGAACCATGATTCGCGCGAAAAAATGGCTTTGGAGCCTTTCCGCTACAACAACCTAAGTTAGGCCACCCTGTAGCATTCCGATAGCCCTATTAGTCTCAGCGTTTGTTAATTTACGTCTTGGCATTTTCATAAAACTCGTTTCAAATCCAAGCCGTTGATAAACTGACTTCATTTCAAAATAAGAACATTCATGAAGCATATGCAAAGAACCAAACTTCAGAAAAAAGGCGACCAGATTGACGAAATGTCTCATACTGATTTTTATTGGATCGATTCAAGTTGTTATTGAGTTTTAAATGATTTTACAGCGATTTTCTCGAAGATTACATACTTTTAAAAACGATTGAATACGATATCCCTAACTCTTGTGGAGCAGTATACTTGGAGAAATAACAGAATTTTCATCAGTGGCGGCTTTGAAGATAAGAAGGTATATTTTTTTCAACATTTTTGGGCACTCCCCACTGAATGGTGAACAGCTATCAATCCATACTGATTATCGAAAAGGAAGGGATTTTTGCCTCTTGGAATCGTTTAATTCTATAGAATGAATCTGTAAGAGGTTCCATTCAACCATTTCAGATTAATTCGAATAATGGGTTCACTAGTTTTTAAACCTTCTATATTTATTCAATTCAATTATTTCTTTTTATGGGGACTCACATTTTCAACAGCAGCTTTCTGTTTCAATGGTCCTGATATATTAATGGGAGCTTCTGCTCTGTTTGTCACTGATTGCGCTTGGATGAATGCGAAAGAAATTAATGAACTATATCATATTCTGCATTGATATTTACGCCTAATATCATTTTTTTTTAACTGGGATCGTTCAAATGATTCAAATTTCTTGGACAGAGTAAGTCCACGTGTGTTTTTCCAGGGAATAATTCTGTTGTCCAACTCCCATTGTTGGACTGCTGCCTTTTATTGGTCTTTTTTAAGCTGACAGGAAGGCTCAGGTCCAGCTGATGGTAACCTTGATGCACTTTTCGCAAGCTCATCGACTTTTTCATTTTCTTCAACACCACTGGCAGCCATAGTAGAGTAACTCTATTGCCTCTGGCCAATGACTTTATGGTGTAACGGCACTCTTAGGTCAGCAGAGAACCCTGGCAGTGTGATTTCAGGGACCTCAGCGTGACCTGGCTGTCCGTGGTGATGAAGATATGCGCCCCTTTGAGGTTCATTGACACTCCTGGGCGCATGCGTAAACAGCCAGTATCTCGGTCTGTAAAATAGAGGGTTCGCTTCTCAAGGCTTTAGAGATCCTATTCGTTTAGGTCCGTATATCCCAATGGCAGTGCCTATCTTTGATTTTGATCTATCAGTAAACCATATGGATGACTTTTTGCCCAAGCGATTAACGAAACTTATTGCACTAGAATAACGGTCAGTTATGACTGTTCCAAAGGCCGTTTCGAACCACCCCAAGACATACAAAAACTTTCGTGGGAGGTGAGCTTTTACTATGAATTCAACATCGTCCAGTAATTTTCTAATTTTTCTAATTTATGACCTCCTTGTCTGAGGTATTTCAATTCTTCGCCCTCTTTATTCGTAGCCTTTACTTAGTTTCTCAACATCTAAGTTACACGCAAGAGCGGATCCAGGCGGGGGGGTCATGGGGGTCATGACCCCCTCTGGACTGGACGAACCCTCAAATCTTGCGTTTGATAAAAAAATGTTTCGATTGAAAAAATAGAAATGAATCATATTTAAGTAAATATTGGAAGGAAATTAGTTCCAATAATAAAAAAAATCTGAAGTTTGGGAGAATAATTTGTCCATTTCAAGCTAAGTTGCAATTCACTGAAAAGTATTGACTTATTTAGTGTTTGAAGAACTATTCCTCAAACCTCAAACGTCCATTGCTACTTCGATCATCTCGAAGTTCAGCCCCTTAAGGAGCAGTATCACCTTTTGAATCGTGGTAAATTTCCATTCAAAAAGTGGTCTTTTTTTTTCACGAGTAAGTACCCTAATTTACGACGTAGAGACTTGATTTTTTTTTAAATTGAAGTTGAAGAACGTCCCGAGGGCAAATAGTTTTCTTTTTTTCGATTTAATTAGTTTTTCAATTAAAAAAAACAGGGTAATCGTTAGATCTAGGGTTATTGAATATGTTTCTCGTTTTTCATGAGTACGAACTATATTTTTGAACAAATTATCAGGAACATTTTTGTAGTTAATAGAAGATCGAATTGCCGAGGGCAAATGGTTGCGATTTTTTCCGAAAAATAATGAATAACCGTCGGAAAAAAATCATTAAGTGTATTTTTCCAAAACGCTGAAGTTCAACCTGTTTTTTTAATTGAAAAACTGATTAAATCGAAAAAATCGCAACTATTTGCCCTCGGCAATTCAATCTTCTATGAGCTACACAAATTTTCATGATGATTATTCCAAAAATATAGCTTGTACTCATGAAAAACGAAAAACATATTCAATAACCCCAGATCTGACGATTACCCTGTTTTTTTTTTAATTGAAAAACTAATTAAATCGAAAAAAAGAAAACTATTTGCCCTCGGTACGTTCTTCAACTCCAATTTGAAAAAAAAATCAAGTCTTTAAGTCGTAAATCATATTTTTCCACATTTCCAGATTATTCCACGCACGTAAAAACCAACTTCTTTCTACAATTCCCTGAATTTTACGATGTGACTCTCAAATCTTTTTGTGAACAACTCATTTTCCTTTTCCAGATTCTGAATGTCGGAGAGAAGGAATTCTTCGACCAAATGGGGGTATTCTTCATAAGTTTCGTCAGCCAATACGGCTACGACAGAGTTCTATCTGTCCTGGGGAGACACATGAGGGATTTCCTGAACGGCCTGGACAACCTGCACGAATATTTGAAGTTCTCATATCCACGAATGCGAGCTCCCAGTTTCATATGCGAGAATGAAACGAAACAAGGACTCACCCTGCATTATAGAAGTAAACGGAGAGGTTTTGTGTACTACACAATGGGACAAATCAGAGAAGTGAGTTAATATTACGAGAGTTTTCGGTGTTATTTGTATTAGTCAGTGACGTTCTTGAGTTGTTTGATAATGATACGTATATGATAAGGACATCAAAGGACTCCTGAACCTAAACGCATTTCTGACGGGTTGTATGATGTCCTCCTTATCAGTTATGGAATAACTTCAATAACAGTTCCTGAAAAGTTTATTCCCCTAATGTTGAAGGGCTCTGAACATCCCGATAGAATATTTGTCTCAAAGTTTAAATAGCTCTCATAAAGTTCGCAATATTAGTGCAGTCACTGCAGTCATATGAACAAAGTCACATCAAAATTCGATAGGGAATCTAAAAATGAGGTAATTCACTGTGCATGCCATCTAAAAGATCCATGTTGAGAGCTACTTTCGGTATGACAGAAAGATGAGAAAGAAACACATACATGAAATCATCCTGAGTATTTCTCCGTATAATTTTGGGGGGAATTGAAGAGAAAATTACTCTGTAAAGTCAGTATAGTCGATCGATTCAGATTTGGAGAAAATCTCAGGATTGAATCAAGGTAAACTGAAATAAACATGTGTATCAGCCAAATGGAATAAATTCGATAACGAATAAATGAGGGCGTGTTAGGAAAAACGCTCGGACACGTCGTTTTGTAATTTTAAATGCGCATATTTTTCAAGGAAATAATAATATATAGAGTGTTCCATGTGACCGTGGCTAATACCAACTTTCTTATTTCAAATGCAACCCCCTGTATATTATTTATTTTTTGGATTCTTCACAGAATTCTAGACACAATTCATGCACAATGTCCTATACCTATCTTTAACTATTTCGGAAGTATTAAGTTTTTTTTGAGATTTATTGCAAAAATCAACGTTTTAAAAAAATAGTAATTTACGTAACAAGTCCGGACAATAGGGTTTTTTTGGACGAATCGACAAGATTCTGTGTGTCCAAAAAAACTATTTTCGGGCGTGTTGCGTACAATATTTTTTCGGCAACCGTGTAGAATTTCAAATCAATAGGACGACACATTTCTTTATTATACATTTTGATTATCATTTGAATTGAACAGAACAGAACTGTGATCCGTTATTTCGTTGCTATTGTGATGATCATCACAATGATAACAACGACGTGAGTTTTTCCGGCCTAGTCCGGGAAGTACGTACTTTCCGGACTAGGCCGGGAAATGCTACTTTCTAAAAGAAAAAGCGTCCGAGAAGTAGGTACTTCCCGGACGGTTGCCGAAAAAATTATTTTATTTCACAAATTCGGTACATTACACTTAAAACCTAATAAGTAATACTGATTATTTCTTAATTATTAAAAAAAAAACATTAATGTCAATGTAGGAAATGTTCAAAATGCTCGCCGCGAACGTCTTGGCAACATGCTAATCTGGTGTAGAATTGTCTTTTAACGTTACTCAACATTTCAGGCGTGACTGATCTAATCTCAAGCGTGATTCGGTTTTTTAGGTCGTCTAAGTTTAAGGGTTTCGTTTCGTTTACAATACTTTTGACAGATCGCCACAAATAGAAGTCTAATAGTGTCAGATCAGGAGATCGTCCTGGCCATTCTATCGATCCGCCCCTCCCTATCCACCGATTTGGAAAAATTTGGTTCAAGTACTGCCGGACATTGATTTGGTAATGGGGCGGTGCTCAATCTTGCTGAAACCATATTATATTGGCAGGAACTTGTGGATTTGCTGGATCAGGATATAAGTTTATCAAAGTTGGTTCGACATTATTTTGGAGTAGTTCTAAATATTTTTCTCCATTCAAGTTGCCGTCAATGAAAAAGGGACCTACGATATGATTTCCAACAATTCCTGCCCAAACATTAACATTTTCAGGATATTGCGTATGTTCTTCTCTCATCCAGTGAGGATTCTCATCAGACCAATAGCGACTATTTTGACGATTAACATGACCGTGTAGTGTAAATGTACTCTCATCAGAAAACAAAACATTTTCTGATTGGATCACATTGTTATCCAACATTGCCATCATTTGCTCACAAAAATGCGTTCTCCTATCGAAATCGTCTTCTATGAGCTCGTGAGTTGCCATCATTCTATAGGGATGCATCTTACTTTCCTTTAATATTCGAAATATTGACGTGTGGCTGACGGTGAACAGCGGGGCTACTTTTCGAACAGAATTATGTGGGCTTTCTTGAAACTCAAGCATAATATCCAATTTCGTGTCATCACTTACTGCATTGGCAGCAATTTTTTTCATTTGTCTTACATGACCAAGCTCTCGAAACTGCTTTTCTATTTTGCTAATTGTTCCTTGGGATATAGGCGGCAAATTTTTCGTGAAATAAGCGAGAAACTTCCATTTGTGTCCGAGTGTGCCTAATCTCCATAACCAATCATTTGAAGAATGGTTATTTTGTGCATTTCTGTTAAATGAACCATTTTTCTGATATTATCACGTACAGTTATCGAAATTCAAAAGAAAATAGCACTTACACTGATCACTTATTGTCATGCAAACGGACAACGTGTTACTAAGGCTATGAGAATTGAGAATAAACAAATCTGTTTTTGTTTTTTTTTTAATTTCTTCTCAGTAATGGATTTTGCTTACGTTCTTCATATCAAGAGGTAAATGGGAAATAACTATTGAGTGTAATGTATCGAATTTGTGAAATAAAATAATTTTAATTTAAAATGTTAATATTTGTAAAAACTCTGAAAACACTTACCTAATATTTCCTAAAAAGTTGAGATAGGTATAGGACATTGTGCATAAATTATGTCTAGAATTTTCTGAAGAATCCAAAAAATAAATAATATACAGAGGGTTGTATTTGAAATAAGAAAGTTGGTTTTGGCCACGGTCGCATGGAACACCCTATATAATTTTATTTCCTTGAAAAATATGCGCATTTAAAATTACAAATCGACGTGTCCGAGCGTTTTTCCTAACACTCTCTCATTTATTCGTTATCGAATTTATTCCATTTGGCTGTTACACTCTGTATGTAATTCAAAAAACGCAACAGAATGGCGAATGCACCGGTTATATAGAGCGCGGAAACTAGTTCTCCCATTTTTGAAGAAGCTGTTTAAAGAATACGGAAGAAGATATTGGAAAAATTCTTTCCTATTTTGAAAGCCTACATAATCAAGTTTTTTTTTCATCTATGTCTGGAAAATAATATCATCCAAATGACGGCCTCCGCAGAAGTTTTCCATTACTCTCTTTCGCAAAGCGGTTTCAATTTGGATGATATCCTTCTTTATTGCCTTTTTCAATTCATCAAGGGGGAATGTTTGAAGACCTCATTCTTGAGGCAACCAATAGGCCCTCACTTTTTTGGGGAACGCGGCGCTACATTCACTTTGACGTCCCAACGATATTGCAATATGTTGGAGAAATTTTTGCTGCCGAAAATTGAGGAATACGGTAAGGAACTTCTGGTTCCAGCAGGATGGAGCCACAGCCCATCGTTCACATGAGATTCTGCAGGACATGTTCTACGATCCCTCCCAACGATTTGAGTCCCTGTGTTTTCTTCCTGTGGGTTCACCTCAATAATGAGGTCTTCAATTATGGAAAACTTCCGCGAAAGACTCCACATGTGGGTCACTCGCCGAGATAGTCATTTGGATGATATTATTTTCAAGACATAAATAAAAAACTTTCTTATGTAGGCTTTCAAAGTAAGAAAGAATTTTTTCAATATCTTTTTAGCATTCTTTTAACAGGTTCTTCAAATGTGGGAGAACTTGTTGACGCACCCTGTATCACATTGGGATATGGTTATAGTTATAGTTATAGTGAAAAGGGGTTACAGTCCACTGCGACCTTAAGGTTTATTGTGCCCCCTGACAGAGCTGTTATCATCGCGCCTCCTACAGCTCGCCCTCCAGTTCCAGAGATTCGATGAAATCCAGTATCTGTCCAAAGCACTCTTTCCTTTGGTTTGCAATGGCATAGTATTCCTTAACCAGGTGAATAGGAGTTTCTTCCTCCTCCCCACAGAATCTACACTCATCAGTGTCCGATAAACCCATTCTCTACAGATGCTTCTTTAGGCGACAATGTCCTGTGAGAAAGCCAGTGAGTAGGTTAAGTTGGTTTTTACTGAGATCCTGATATTTTTTGGATCTAGGAGTTTCAAAGTTCCGGAGGAACTTTTTGGAGTAATCCATCCCTGGGAGATTCCGCCAGAGTTTTTCTCTTTCGGTTTTCTCCATCAGCATAAATTCCTTCTTATAGGTGCATTTTCCTATACCTCAGGAGGGTTCTGGGCCAGTGAGTGGCGTTTGTGCGCCCTTTCTGGCCAGTGTATTGGCCTCTTCGTTTCCTACGATTCCCGAATGACCGTGAACCCAGAATCAAAAGACCTTATATTATTCTTCTTGCCTATCTCGTTGAGTTTGTTTCGGCACTCCCAAATCAGCTTTGAGTCAATGACGTAGGAGCTCAGTGCTTTAATAGCAGCTTGACATTGACTATCTGTATGAATAGTTATATCGCACTTCTGATAGTTTCTTTCTAGATTTATATCTAGACATCTTCCGATTGCAAGTATTTCCGTTTGAAGGACGCTTGTACAGGAGCCTAACGATAGTGCACACTTGGTACTTGTCCCGTAAATCCCAGCGCAAGCTCCAGTAGCAGTTTTAGAACCATCTGTATACCATTTCATTGTATTTTCTTTGAGATGGTAGTTGGTGTATTCCCTTTCCCAATCCTCTCTTTTACTTAGCATTGTACTGAAGTTCTTCTCAGTGCTTACTTTCTTGATCATTACATCACTAGGAAGGTTTGCAGATGAGGTGTAGTCATTCAGAGAGGACCAAGCTCCCTGAAACCTGACTCTCTCATTGCCTGCTCATTCTTTAGATACTCTGGGATAAGTTCATAATTATTGTTAATTTTTTCGAGCTATCCACTTGAGGCATTCAATGTCGAGCAACAACATCCCTAAACTACGGAAGTATAAGCTGAAAGACACAGCAATTGAAAATTGATGAATCAATTATTTTTTGAAATCAAAAGTATGAAAAAAATATTCTACCAAGGAACTGATTCGAAACTCGATTGAAACAACCGTAATCGCGCTTTTTATCGGCTTCATTCTCACTCCCAGGACCATTTCTCATTCTCACCACCACCCTTAACTCGGTGTAACCTAATTGAACCAAAAACTCGAACTCACGAAGATAAATCTAGGCGAGACTGAAATGAGAGACCATTCCTTCTAATTCAGATTGAAGGTTCCTATTGCTGGGCTAAATCATGAATCACAGTTAAATCGGGGGACAAAACACAGGGAAAACCTTGGAAAAACCGCGAATTGAGAATGAAAAGCGCTGTTTTAAAATGTAAGATGCGAGCACGATGAATATCCGAAGGAATGTTTTATTCCCCTCTGCGGGTTACTTTCCATGGAACATTACACAGGTTCATTTTATCCCGCAAGCGATTCAGTGTCATTTTTCCGATTGAAAAAGGAGCCAGGAATTGCTTTTCCTGTTACAGGGATGGCTTTGGCTGTGGGTTATTGGATTTGCATTTTATTGGGTGGATTGGAATGTGTATTCACTAGGGATGACTCACTTCTTCTATTTAATACACTTGAGCTACATCACCATCAGTTTCAATTTCGAGTAGAATACTGAACCTTTCCCCGACTCTCGAATAAAGCTATTCAAATTAATCAAAATTCAATTACATAAAACAAATTCAATTCAATTAACGGAAAGGAAAAAAATTACAGCTGCCAAACTGAATAGTCCGAGGCGGATTGTTATAGCGCTCTACTTGGCTGAAGTCGCTGGCTTTGTATTGTTACGGAATCACCTATTTCTCGGGTTTCAAAGATAGAAGGCCGTTATTTCATTTTGCGAAATTATTAACACTTAAGATTATTATTCCAACCCAGCATAAGTTCTTAGCAATACCTTCTGAGCTTCTAAAGAAGAATTCAAATCCTCCTAAGGGGATTGATGTTGAACTTTAGACCATATAAAAAGGAGACACAGCATCTCATTCATAAATTCGAAAATTATTGGTGAAGCCAAAATTATTCAGTATTCAATTATTGGAACGTGGAAACATTGCGGAATCTAACTTTGAAAGGTCCAGTGGCGTGGTGTTATAGGTATCGAGATATGGAAATAAAATAATAAGTGAATTAACTCTTTTTGACGAATTCATACAATTTTCCGAACATTGAAACAGATTCTGAGTTAGGTGAACAGAGTCAGCTAAATTCATGATTGATTTTCCTCCTTGCAATATCAGAAGGGAATCTGAAAAGTTTAATTAAGAAAATCGAAGAATCTACGCCAATGTTACTCGGAAAAGAATAGAACATATCTGGTTAAACTCAAATCAGGATTTAAGTAGTCTATTTTTTCAACGTATTTTGCTAATAATATTCAGAAATGAATCCAAATTTCACTTTTCCTACGCGATATCCCGATGACAACACTGGGAACGAATTTAATGAATGAACTGGCCCCAGGTACAGAAAACGGTGCTGCCATAACGTGCCCACTCATCATCTGAGGCAAAAACTGTCGATCCGTTTCGCGAACATTCCGATTCTTAAGTATATTTAATGTGAGGAATGCACAATATTTGAAGAAACAAATACTCATTTCTGACATTCACGCACAAATGAGTAAATGAATTTAAATCTGAAGTAGGTTCTTTTCATTTTGATTGAGAGTTTATTTATTAGCAAATTCAAAGAACGTCACAACTTTTCAATAATTTCTATTAGGACATTTTGATTCCGTAGTAGTACAGTTACCCAGTTTCTTTTTCTTCTTGTGCGGTGCCTTTCGTTGGCTGAACGTAGGCCTTATGGCCCATTGTTCATACCGCATTTATGTAATACTGGAGAGACTCAGACCCGAAGGCACGCTGACAAGAATGCCGCGATCCGACAAGGAGGAGCCTTTCTCACCATAGAGATTGAAGGTGTAGGGTTCCCTAGGTGTGTTAACCTCAGTGTAGATAAGTTGCCGCACGTGAACAGTATATGCTCCGTCGTTTCATCCGCGTTCTTGCACCAACGGCACAGGGAACACTCAGTTAGACCCATTCTTTTTATATGTTTGTTAAACGGATAGCCAGTTAGAGCACCAGTCACTAGAGGCAATTGCTTCCTCTCGAGAATCAAGAGTTTTTTGACCTAGGGCTTCGAAGTAGGCCCCTTGATAAGGAGTCTCGACTGCCTGAGATCCGTTCTCGTGTTCCACTCAGAGGAGAATTTCTTATCAAGCCATCTCTTGAAGAGGTTTTTGATATATGTATGACAGATAGGAAGCGCGGGTTCCAGTTTAGTTTTGATGATTTTGAAAATTGGCTTCGCTATTTATTATTGAAAGGTGCGTCTCCTTTTTCTATAGTGTACTCCCCATTCGACATATAGAAGAAGAAGGCATTAATTCTTCTCCAGCTTTGACCAATAGCAATGAAAAACAGAGTATACTCATTCGTCCTGAATATTCTTTGTCCTGGTAGAAGAATCGGGCGATTATTCTTGACAGTTTTCCACATTTTGAACACGCGTCAAAGTCTCATACCTTTCAAACCGACAACACCTTTTCCAATTGTAATTCAGAAAACGTAAAAGTAATTCAGAAAAGCAAATTGCATTTCAGAAAATGGAAATTGTAATTCAGAAGAGTAAGTTGATATTCAGGAAACGGTTATTTGAATTTCAGAATAGTGATATGTAATTCAGAAACGGTAATCTGAATTTCAGAAAAAATAAATTGTAATTCAGAATTGGCGATTTGAAATTCAGAAATGCGAAATTTTAATTCAGAAAAACGAAATTGTTATTCAGAAAAAAGAAATTGTAATCCAATTGCTTGGTACCCAAACCATTTCCTCTAATATTATGTATGATATTCAAATGGAGACATGATTTAATTTAAATGGGTGGCGAAAAATATCAATAATGATTCTTGAGGTCAATTTCGACCCCTTAAAGAACATAGATACCTTCATAGAAGCAAGAAATATAATAATAATAACTTTATTTCCAAGAATAACATAAAGGTATATAGGTACAGTCAAAAACGAAAACAGGAAAAAAAAATTCGAAAATACCAAATGCCAAGTTCGATGCCACATTGTCATAGATTCCTATGTTGCTTCACTTGATGCCGAGCTCGATACCATTCTGAATTACATATTACATTTTCTGAAATTGAATTGAACTTCTGAAATACAATTTTCTTTTTCTGAAACTGAATTTGCCTTGTTCTGAATTTCAATTCACTATTCTGAATTACAACTTTGTGTTTCTGAATTACAACTTCGTGTTTCTGAATAATAACTTCCTAATCTGAATTTCAGTTTCATTTTTCTGAAATTGAATTAACTGTTCTGATCTGAAATTCAATTTGTGTTTTCTGAATTACATATTGCTATTCTAAAATATATGTTCCCTTTTCTGACATTCAACTTTCAATTTCTGAATTACAACTGTGAAAGGTGTAGTCCTGTTCGCGAAATGTGTAGACACTTTAATTTTGCTTCATTTTTCCTGTATCATATTTATTTCAACGCCCGTAAGGATTTATAATTGCTCGAGCGCAAAATGCTGGTTTATACAATATGAGACTTCTCTCTTACTGATTCTACATAAAGGAAGTGGATACAACCCCTTAAGTACGACATTGTAGTTTGGTACATTATTTAGGGGATGGTTAATTAGTGAAGTAGTTAGTCCCTAGGTTAATTCAAGTTGGCAGCAAAGGGTTGAATCCTTTTTGTGAAGACATAGATTGAAATGATTTATGTTTTGATATCTTCATTCTGAATACTATCTTTCTGTGGAAGCCTGGTTGATTTGGATGTGTATATTCAAGAAATACCATAGTTTATGTATTTGAACCGCTCCTCATCGCTTTTCAGAATTTCCCGGTCATGAATGCTTGATGAGCCGACTTCAAAGGTTTTCCCGGCCCTCATCTGCTGTATATTGAGGCACAAGGAATCCCCAACTTTTCCCAATAGAAAATCACCAAAATATCCCGTGTACGAGCTATCCGAGCTTCGGAAGTGTTATGATTCTGCCGACTTTAATATTGATGACCTTTTTCAGGTAGCGAGGCATTTTTACCACAAGGAAATGAAGATTGAATTAATAAGAGAGGAAATTCTTTTCGACATGGTTCATGTCACCTTCCAGTTAACGTTCGATAACAGAGCTTTTACATTCGCTTCTTTGGCGATGACGAGGGAGGAAAAACATTTGCCGATAAGTGCATCGGTGCTGTTTGAGATTTTTCCCTTTTGTATCGTTTTCGGGTGAGTAGGAACATAAGGAGATACAGTGGCGAAAATTAATGATTACAAAACGAGTCGACTGATTTTTCGAAAATTTTCTGGGTATGAAGCTCCGAAAGCTATGACCATCTTCTCGTAGAGAGAAGAACTGATCAAAACGAAAATTCATTTCTCAATTGGTATATTTACCACAAAGTAAACACTAAAAGAATGCTAGCCTCGTGTTGAAGTTAGAATCTCAAGAAACGAATTCACTATAAAGATGAGAAACTAACGATTAACTGGTTCAGGCGAGCGAACTCTGTTCGGACTCAGCGAACTGAAGTAGAGTGCGAACTGATGGCTAGGGCTGTGGCGATTCTAAGAGAGGGGAGAGTCCTGATCGGCTACCGGATACCTCGATTGTTGAACTGTAGAAAACAGAGTTGAAGAGAGTGCGGTAAACCAGTGATGTGCGATACTTCTTCGACACAGACCAAGTACATTCTCAGTATGTATTAACTTTGTGGCATCAAATATGAATGAAAATAAAAATATGAATTTAGAACACTATTGATTTTGGGTTTCAGATGTCGATAGAGGTTTTTGCTTTTTTAATATTTTTTGCGGGCATATTTTATATCGCAGTAGCTAATAGAAAAGGCGAATTTCGTTATAAATCATGCTAGGATGCATAGCTTCCGGAGTATCATACTTAAAAGAGTTATTCTGAAAATCGGTGGACCCGTATGTGATGAATTGCCGCCACTCAAAGTGAAACACACCGTATATTTTTAGTTCCCAATTTTCCACAGATCTGATATGGTTGTGAGGAGTATAGGTAATTCTTTAATGGTGATAATGCCAGATCTCATAGGAAAAAGGATAACTAACTGGTTCGACCTAGTGAGACCTTTGACAGCATTCAAATTCCAAACTGTGAGTATCTGATACACAGAACACGACACCCTAACAACTAAGTTGAGTGTTACCGCATTTTAGGAATATTTCGAAAATATTTTCCAGATTTTGAATAGAACTAACAACATTTTTGAACTAGTCTCAGTTGAGCCCATAATTAACGAAAAGCCCAACGACCGTCCTACAGAAGTACTTTTCAGTGATGACATGGAATCTACGGAGGATAAGAGCTTGAGACTCAAAGGTAATAAGGAGTTAGATGCGATATTTTGAAAAGATTTATATCTTGATTCGAATTTCAAGGTCAGATGATTTATATGGATAACTGGAAAATGATGATGTACCTGGGAACACCCGTGATGCCCGATTTGAATTCCTTGATAAACTCTGGGTTGTACATCAACGATTTGTCAATGCATGATTTCAGCAGGTAAACAAAAACTTGAAAAATTTGAGATTACGAGGATATATTGAAAAATTCTCAGCCTACTATAGAACCAAACCAAACAAAATTTCAATGTCAAAATATTTTATTACTCAACACATTCTCCTCTTAATTGAATACATGTATTACAGCGAACCTGCCACGTCTCTAGACCTTTCAAAAAAAATGTTTCTTCTTGCTCTGCAAACCAGTCCTCCACAGCTTTTATTACATCCTCGTTGGAAGAAAATTCACGACCTTTTAAACTTTTTTTCAGTTGAGAAAAGAAATGATAGTCGGACAGAGCCAAATCTGGTGAATAAGGGTGGTGTTCTAGTAATTCTTACCCTATATCACGAATTATTTGCATAGCAACATGAGATTTGTGTACTGGGGCGTTGTCCTGTGAAAACAAAATAAAATTGGATAGCTTTCCACGTCTTTTCTCTTTAATTTTTTCCCGTAGAATGGTCAGTAATATCGGATAGCAATCTCTAGTTATTGTTCTACCCTTATCCAAAAAATCAATCATCATTACTCCATGGCAATCCCAATAAACTGAAGCAAAAACTCCTTAGGTCCTGGAGAACCAGAGTGCCGCCATTCCATCGATTGTTGCTTTGTTTCTGGATCGTAGAAATGTACCCAAGTCTCATCCAGTGTAACAATTCGGTGTAAAAAGTCTACATCGTTTTGGTCAACATTAAAACATTTGGGGATCCATTTTGCAGAAATTTTTCTCATGTCCAAATTGACGTGAACTATATGATGTACGCGTTCGTATGAAATCTTCAGTGCTTCAGATATCCTTTTTAGCCCAATTCGACGGTGCGATAAATCATGTCATGAACTGCATCGATATTTGCGGGGACTGACACAGAAACTGGCCTTCCCGATCAGTCATAATCTTCAATGGAAAATTTACCTCTGTTGAAGCTTGCAGTCCAATTTTTCACGGTCGCATACGAAGGACATTGATCACCAAGGTTATTAAGCATATCTTCGTAAATCTGCTTACCTCTTAACCCTTTTAAATGCAGGTACTTGATGATGGCTCAATACTCCAATTTTCGATTTTTACAATTTCGGTGGACATCTTTTTTTTTTCAATTTATTCCGTAACTCTGGTTTACTTTTTTGACGTCGAACTCTACACTGACACTTCTAATAAGTTATTGTGCGTTGATATGGTATCGCAATATTTTGTTTATGCATGGAACTGGTCTACGCTAACTAGATATCAATACATCCTCGTAAGATTGAAATGAGGAGATATAATCTGTTCTTTGTTGAAAACTAACCAGAGGAAAATGAAATATAATCATTGGATGATATGTGGCAACAGCTACGTTTGGTGGGATCCGTGCGGTATCACATGCATGGAACGAATTAATTGATTAAACGCGTATCGACTTATAAGCTATATTCGAGTGAATCTGACATTTTGCAGTCATGACGATTATCTGAATTAAATCTGTCTCGCAGAGACTTGATGCTGGCGGGGACGCAGCAATCGGTGGAACTTAAATTGGCGCTAGACCAGGAGCAACAGAAGAGCAAGAAACTGGAAGAGAGCATGAGGAAATTGGACGAGGAAATGAGGCGCACCGACGAGCTGCTTTATCAGATGATTCCGAAACAAGTGGCTGACAGACTCAGGAAGGGCGAGAATCCCATCGATACATGTGAGGTAGCTTTTGACGTGGATTATGCCCGAATAAATTCCGCTCTGATGATTCTGCGATTCGGGATCATATCCCTCTATAATTCGAATCCATTGGCGTGCGGAAGAAAAACGGGAAAGCGTTACTAGTTTTAAAAAAGAGGGTCATCGCTTTTGAATCAGTTATCTTCATTTGTTTTCTCAGAAATCTACTGGCATTTAGCAACATTCGAATGAATTATCTGATGGACTATGATGTTCAGACGATCTTACTTATCATAATTTCTTAGGGATGCTGTTCATTTGAGAGGTTTTCCGATCATATCGAAGGTTGTATTTTCATTTTTCAAGCTATTAAATTCCTACATTGAAAGTTCAAACGAAAAGGGGAGATCAAAAGAGGTTTTAGAGGTCGTCGTTCAGAGCGAGTAGGAAAACTAATACGATAGAGGCGCCACCGTGCATTTTATGGAATATCTATGAATATCTCTATCCTTATGAATGAAATGTACAATGGCGCTCTCTATCCCAAAATCGTTGAACTATGGAATTACTGAATATGTGGGTAAAGCAGGAACTTTTCCCGCCATATATTTGAATTTGGCTATTCTCTACCAATTCCGTATTTCTAGTTGTTTTTCTGAGTTATCTATAGATTCACTTCTATTCGATAGTTGAACTATTTTCATGGGTATTTCGTTTGAAATGAAACAGAAGCATGTGTTGGTTCATTTTCTTCTACTGTTGAAATAAAAAATGAACTTTCGAAATGAAATCGATTTAAATTATTTCATTGAAACTCCAATCATTTTTGAGTTCACCCACAAAATTTCAGTTCTCAAAGTGAAACCATTTTCAAATGCAACTCGAAATAAAAACACACAACATTGAACGCCCACCTAGATCGTATTGCCTATACTCCTATAGGAATTACCTTTAATCTATATACAGGGTGGCCATTTGAAAACGAAACAGACGAGATTACAGACGAAATAATTTTTTTCGATAGAAATGCTCGGACAGGTCGATTTCTGTTTCGAGGGGGACAACTTAAGATGTAGGTTACGGACGCATAGCGCTTCAACCCTTGCTACTACAACCCTCACCCCCAATTTTTGAATAGGGAAGATGGGGTGAGTGATACCTCATTTGAAAGATATTTTTATACTGATTTCAGCACAGTAATTGTTTTTTCATTTTATGCATTAGTTCTCGAAATATTCTTAACTAAGTATTTGAAAATGAAGTGGTGTTTTCATGGCACTTGTAGTGTTTTTTTGTGAAAAATCGACATTTTGAGCTTCAAAACAACCATGACTGTGAGTTTTTGATAAATTATCTACTTTACTTTGAAAAGTCTTATTTCTTAGATCAATACTTCAAATCGTTCTGATACCGTACAGTTGGAGAATGATTTCAGTGAATAAAACAGCTAGTCGAACATCTGACCCTAGTAGCATTAACACGTACGGTATGACTTCATTTGCCCAGTGGTAGATGTTTTGCAATTTCAAATACAAGTACGGAAATTTTGGTGTTTCGGAAGCACGAAATGTCAATTATTTGCAAAAAATTAATTTAAGTGATAAAATTAACTAACGCATAACATATTTCGAGAACTATTGCATAAAATGAAAAAACAATTACTGTGCTGAAATCAGTATAAAAATACCTTTGAATTGAGGTATCACTCACCCCATCTTCCCTATTCAAAAATTGGGGGTGGGGGTTGTAGCAGCAAGGGTTGAAGCGCTATGCGTCCGTAACATACATCTTAAGTTGTCCCCCTCGAAACAGAAATCGACCTGTCCGAGCATTTCTATCGAAAAAATTTATTTCGTCTGTAATCTCGTCTGTTTCGTTTTCAAATGGCCACCCTGTATATAAAAGAAAGATGTTGGTTACACCATTTATAACTCGAGATCGGATGGGCTGTTTGATATAAAACTTCATTCATGGATTCGTCTACGGTCTGGTTATTATAAAATACAATAAAACTTTGAAAAACCGATGAAAATTTCAATTATGCAGGAAATGCTTTTCCTTCTTTTGAATAAGGCCAATAGGTGTCGCTACCGTTGATGCGTATAGTCGTACAGTGATTAGATAAGTTTCTGTACGTAGTCGTAGGTATTTAGTTTGATATTACCGCTGATAGATGGCGATGTGTGATTCGCATAGAACTCTTGGTAACATGGAAGTCTATTACCAGATCAAAAAGCGGGTGAACATCTCAAGTTGTGGAACAGTGAATTTTCACCGAAATATCAAGTAAATCGGATTTTGACGATCAGATTGAAACGTGAGTTGCCCATATTCATCTTTTTTCTTCATTTTTGAAATGTTTTTGAATTTCTGTTCGGGTAATAAATATATTTGCGGAAATAACTGAATCCAAAATTGCCCATAATTAGTAATTGACATATTATTCGAGTGTTTCTGTTTGCTCAGAGACAGTATTGTAAGCGTCAATAATTTTGAAACGTTTGCTCATCGGGGTTTCACTAATGATATACAATAATGTTTCATGGGTTGCCTAATCTGATCATCAATAAATTTGAATGTGAGTTCAATACAACCGGCAGTGTTAATAATTTTTTTCTTGCATTTTTCACTCTGACGTGTCGATCGTGCTATCGACTTCATTTGAACATCTCGATTTGCCTTCTTACGAGCTTGATATCGTCAACTAAATTGAACAAATTGAAGAGAGATTGAACCCTAGAATTTTTGTTTATTTAACGTACCTATTGTTCGAAAATATGGAATTCACCTAATTTGGTCAACCTTTTAGGAAAGCATTGTATGTGATGGAAATTTAAAAATACATGTTTCAACCCTTTAGATTTTTTCAATTAAATAAAATCACATCTACCGAAATTTTCCATTTACCCCGCTCCAGCCTCCCAGCACATGTTCTATGTGACAGTGACAGCTCATATCCATGGAAACATGAAAATCTCGCTGCTCCACCAACTGAGATGTTTACCCACTATTTTGAGCTCAGCAGCATAGCTTAGATGTCTAAAATAATGGTGTGAGCACTGATTAGATTTTGAGAATTTATCATGGTTGATTTTCAGAATATTAAAAACGAAAATTCATATGTTCAACAATTAGGTACCGCTTAAATAAAGAGAATTCTCTTCAAATTAAAATAATATTAAAATTTTGTATATTTTGAACTTTATTTTGCCTAATTTATCTCCTGCTTGAAAAATAGCAATGGTGAGTTTATACAACTTTCACGGTGGGTTTCACAAAGCGTAATCACCGGTGATCGAAGTTTGATCTAGAATCAACTCGATTGGACAGTTTAAAAATCAGAGAACCAAGCCGGTGATCGGAATCTCCGATCACCGGTGATTATGATTTATGAAATCTACCGTAATTATAAGTTGGGCGAAACAAAGTTCGCCGAGCCAGCTAGTTGAATCCATAAAGAGTGAAAGATTATTTATTTTAATATCTCTACTTAAAATAATGGGCTTTTATGACATTTTTTCTTCTGTATAAACTTTTCTATAGTTCTAGTCGTTCTAGTACAAAGTGGACCCTTTATAGGAGATGTCAAAATATTGAAACAGTGATGGATATTGCAAATGCCTGAGAACCCCGAAGTTCATACTCATTTTCAGCGTATCGTGTAATGAGCTTTTCCGATCGGAATTTTCCAATAAAAACCAGTATCGCAGACAATATTTTCATTAATAAAATATCCTTTTTATTTTCTCGTTGCAGCAATCTTGATTTTAATTAAACGACTCAGTTGCCAGTTCTTTCTACGCGTTGGCTGACGAGGTAACATTTATTCGATTTGTCTTTTTCAGATGTTCGACTCTGTTTCAATACTCTTTTCTGACGTTGTTACGTTCACTGAAATATGTAGCAGAATAACGCCCATGGAAGTTGTTTCCATGCTCAATGGAATGTACTCAATATTCGACAAATTGACTGAAAGAAATCATGTCTACAAGGTGAGAAAATCATTTCTGAGAATTTTTGCAGACAACAAACATTCCTAGAGGATATTAAATTTATCTATTCAACTTTCGTGCTTCTATGAAGATGACGGAAATAAACCTATTCTTCAGAATCCCATTATTGCTGTACCTTACCTTTCTTTCAGTTCCTTTTGGACTTCTCATGGCTTTAAACTTTGAACTTTGTTGTACAACTGCATGAAACAACTTGAGTTTCATTTTTGTTTTATATTATTATTATTATACCACTTCCTTGGCCCTAGGTAGAAACCATTGGCGATGCCTATATGGTAGTATCAGGAGCTCCCGAAAAAGAAGGGAACCATGCTGAAAGAGTTTGCGACATGGCCCTCGACATGGTAGAGGCCATAACAGACCTCAAAGATCCATCTACAGGTAAATGAACCCCCAAAACCCTTTAATTGTCAGAATTTCTACAACTGCTATTTGAGTAAATATAATGGGATTTTTTCTCGAATTCCGACATTTTAGGAAGTTAAAAAAGTAGGTACATATACAATAGAGTCCTATAGCATGGCCATCACATTCTCCCAACTTGACTCCAACATTTCTCAGTGAAGCTGGTAAAAAATAATAATCCTATGGCAAAATTATTTCGTCGAAAAATCGAAATTTCTGCAATGGCATCGTGAGGCTTTTGAATCAAATTTCAATCATGATGCCGTTGGGATAACTCAATTTAATTTACAGGGTAGAGAGATTATAGCATTATAAAGTTTTTAGAGAAAGTTGGTGGAAATTATCAATATGAATTTTGTTTCAAAAGCCCCCAAAAAAATGGAAAATTGGAAATTCGAACTATCTAAAATATTTACCAATTTTTACGGCAAATTGGTATCTTATTTGACAGAAATTTATTATGCTTCAACAAGATACACTCCTCACCTGAACAAAGAAAAAAAGATCCGTGACCAATATAGTCTTATGTCTTTTATCCATAACTCGAAAGATAGGAAAATAGTATGGGGTAATTAACCTTACTTTCTGAGACATCCTGTATAAATTAAGATGCCACTGATATGTCGAAACTCCCAATATAAGACCTTCATTTCAATAATCAGTGAAAAGTTGAAGAAATTATGATAATTGATTAAATGCGTCCATATTAACACAAGAATCAGAGTTAATCTTGAAAAGCTCTTGCGATAATGATCCTAAGGTGGCTCATCCTTAGTATCTACACTGCGCAAAAAAAATAACGCACATTATGTAAATCTCAAATTTATTCTACAACTGAAGGTGTTCTCAATGATAATTATTTTTATTAGAATTATGCATGCATATGTTATCCACTTTCAACGTTTCTCTTCAATACAGATGTTTTCTCCCAGCAGGAATAAAAAAAGATGATATTATCAGATTTTGAATGTATTGGCCCCATTGTAAAATCAGTTGTTCTCTATCAATTCTAGTGATCAATAGTTTTTCTTTCGTTTGATTTTTTACACTCGATCGCTATGCAACGCGAAACACGCAATTTGACCCAAGAGGAATGTGTCCAAGCGGTAGTTTTGCGAGAAGAAGTGTGGACATGCACAAGAATTGCAGAAAGGTTTGGAGTTTCCAGTTTCCCATACAAGTGTGTCCAGAATGTTGCAGCGATTCAGGGAGAAAGGTATGAATGTCCGAAGACCAGGACAGGGTAGACCACGGGTAAGAACTGCCATTCAAGAACGTTACTTGAGAGTTTCTTCGTTGAGACAACGGTTTGCAACAGCTCGCCTCCTTCAAAATCAGCTTGAGCAAACTCATGAGGTGCAAATTAGCACTCAGACAATAAGAAATCGCCTCAGAGAATATGATTTAAGACCTCGTGTCGCGGCAAGAGGCCCAGCTCTTACGCCAGCCCATCGAAGGGTGCGTTTGGATTTTGCGAGAGAGCATATCCATTGGGAAGAGGCCGATTGGGAAAGAGTTCTCTTCACAGATGAGTCTAGATTCTGCCTCTACCATTGTGATCGACGTTCCCTTGGATATAGACGTCCACATGAAAGATATGCTCAGTGCAATTTCCTGAATACTACTGGTTTCGGGGGAGGATCGATTATGGTATGGGGTGGAATACCTTTGACTGCTCGCACAGACCTAGTGGTCGTTGGTAATGGAGCTATGAATGCTGATAAGTAGGTATATAAGGAACATTCTTGAAGAGCATGTAGTGCCATTTGCCCCATACATTGGTGAAAATTTCATTTTTATGGACGATAATGCCAGACGCTATCGGGCGCGCATCGTTCAGGAGTACCTTGAAGAGGTTGAAGTCTCTCGAATGGAATGGCCAGCAAGAAGTCCAGATCTCAATCCGATTGAGCAGGTTTGGGACAACCTCAATAGAAGGCTGAGAAGTTCAGAAAATCATCCAGCTACTCTTAAGTGTGGTTTACACGGGTAGAGTAAATGGTAGAGTACGGTGGTAGAGTACTTACTATCCCCCTACTAGCATAATGTAAACAGGCTGAGCTAGTGACAGTAGAGTACTAAAGATAGTGCACGGTAGAGTAGAGTGGATAGCACATGTGGATAGTACACTCGACTATCCCATCCCCACTATCACAATTCTACTCTACTCTATTGGTTTGCTAGTTGACTATCCCAATGTAAACAGACACTTGCCTGGTTTCAGTAGAGTATCTATAGAGCGTGTTACTAGTCTCCCTATTGTTATTCGGCCAATTTTCCGTTGGAAGATTTGTTTACGTACTAGCAACGTGTGAACAGTTACTCTACTGAAATGAGTGGAGTAGAGTATTTTCGCAAAAAAGTATGCTAGTGAACTCTACCATTTACTCTACCCGTGTAAATCAGACTTTAATGACTTAGGAATCCAAATCTGGGAAGGAATTAGATCAGAACATTTAAAGATCACTCTTTTTGAGTATGAACCGTCGTTGCCGAGCTGTAATTAACGCAAGGGGTGGAAATACCAAGTATTAAATCACTTATCAGCATTTCAGTATTTTGAAAATTGTTCATTTCTCTTCTTTCACATAAGATTCGGTGAAATCCTGAATTTTTCTTCCATTTAATGTGTCTTGTTTCGTTCAAAACCTTCCCGAGAGAACATAAAAAATAAGTTATAAAGTCAATGTAGAGTTAACTTTCATTAAAATTGAGATTTTCAGAATGTGCGTTAATTTTTTTGCGCAGTGTATTTTAATAACTTTGTCTCAACATGAACTTCCTGCTATCGGAAAGCTAATCCTATCGATCGCTCGAAAAAGAATAACAAAATTTTCATTCGCATCTCCAAGTTTCTGAATGGAACAGCATCCATTCAAAACGTAACGATATCCATCTACCCCGAGGAACAAGAGAAGATGAGCTTGTTCCTGCAAACTTTCCTCGATTATTGCAGGTCTCCACCTCAAGATCCGGGTAGGAGTCCATTCCGGAGCAGTCGTGGCAGGAATAGTGGGGCTAAAAATGCCTCGATACTGTCTATTTGGCGATAGCGTCAACACAGCATCCAGGATGGAGTCTACTTCGGAAGAAATGAAGGTCCATATCTCGGAATACACCAGGGTCTTCTTGCCGTCCTGCTACAAGGTCGCTGAGAGAGGGGAGATTCAGATAAAGGGTAAAGGTAATGTTGATGGCGATTTTATTCAATCAATTAAGTGAATGTCAACGTGGATGGATTTTATCGATATGGACTTTCAAACTACAAAAATCATAATAAAAACGAAGTAAATATTAAAATATTCATCATTCACTAAATAGAATTTGTATGGGTATAGTTATAGTTATAGTGAAAAGGGGTTACAGTCCACTGCGGCCTTAAGGTCTATTGTGCCCCCTGACAGAGCTGTTATCATCGCGCCTGCTACAGCTCGTCCTCCAGTTCCAGAGATTTGATGAAATCCAGTATCTGGGACAGCTTCAAGGAGGATAACTCCCCCTTCTACAAGTTTCTTGTCCAAAGCACTCTTTCCGTTGGCTTGCAATGGCATAGCATTCCGTGACCAGGTGAATGGGAGTTTCTTCCTCCTCCCCACAGAATCTACACACATCAGTGTCCGATAAACTCATTCTCAACAGATGCTTATTTAGGCGACAATGTCCTGTGAGAAAGCCAGTGAGTAGGTGAAGTTGGTTTTTACTGAGATCCAGATATTTTTTGGATCTAGCAGTTTCAAAGTTCCGGAGGAACTTTTTGGAATGATCGATTCCTGGGAGATTCCGCCAGAGTTTCCCTCTTTCGGTTTTCTCCTTCAGCATAAACTCCTTCTCATAGGTGCATTTTCCTATACCACAGAAGGGTTCTGGGCCAGTGAGTGGAGTTTGTGCGCCCTTTCTGGCCAGTGTTTTGGCTTCTTCGTTTCCTACGATTCCCGAATGACCGGGAACCCAGATTAAAAAGACCTTATTGTTCTTGCCTACCTCATTGAGTTTGTTTCGGCACTCTCAAGTCAGCTTTAAGTCAATGACGTAGGAGCTCAGTGCTTTAATAGCAGCTTGACTATCTTGTATGGGTAGAAATTGTTAAGTTTTATAAATGCATCAATTTCGAATATCAAATGAGAGGGTATGATTTTTAAGGGAGCATGAGGACCTTCTGGTTGGAAGGCAAAGAGAATAGGATACCCTTGGACAGGAATCTGGAACCACCAGTAATAACAAGCAAAGTTATCATGGTAAACCAAGACAGGATTTTATTCTCCCCTGTTCGCAAAAGTGAAGATAGGAGGACTGGTAGCTACACCCCAATAACTTTCAAGGATGTAGCACGCAGAAGCATTGCTAATTCTCCGATGAAGTATTCTTCAGTGAAAGGTAAGAAGATTATTGACTCGAGTAAGTCTCACAGGAATCTTTCAAAAATTATACAGGGTGTATCTGAATGACACCGAAAAAATTAAAAGGATGATTCTTTGAGAAAAATTAAGGTGAGTATTTGGTATACAATTTTTTGAGAAACCTCCAACCGGATAAGTTACACCCCTTCGAAGATCAACAATAAAAATTGTTTTTCTTTTTTATTTTACCTGTATATTATGCTAAGGACACGAAACTATTTATCATTTGTCAATGAAATTACACATGTTGGAATTTTTTCAACCCTGAAGTATGCTCAGAAAGGGTTGAAATAGTAAACCTTTGAGATATTTTTTCCCACACCTTTATTTTTGTTGAAAATTTTCCTTTCAAAAAATCATAGCCCAACTAATACACAAACTTTTTTATTTCTACAATTTTTTTCGAAAACTCAAGAATTCACGAGAAAAAAATTCAAAGCGTTTTCAAAATATGAGCTGACGCTAGGTTATTTTGCCGTAATATCTACCTAGTAGTTTGTGCTGTGCGATGACAATTATAAAAATAATAATACCGATACCAGGATTGTGTTGAAAAAATTCTAACATTTCATTGACAAATGGTAATTACCAAGTTTCGTGTCCTTAATATACAGGGAAATTAGAAAAGAGAAACAATTTTTTTGTTGATCTTCGGAGTGTGTTAACTTTTCCAGAGGGAGGTTTTTCAAAAATCACTTTAATTTTCCTGAAAGTATCACCCCTTTCATCTTTTCGGTGTTATTCAGATACACCCTTTATATGTATGTAGGTATAAGAGAAGCCATTTCAAGTTGAATCAATTCTTCTGGCAAGGTATCAAATAAAGATGAGATACAAAAATTGTTGAATGAACTACAGGAATTATTATATTCAAAGTGCAACTGCAGAAGTCCATGCATATAGCTTGAAACATTGAAATCGACATAATTTGAGTAATTCACATTCGACAAGGCAAAATATAACTAGGGTTGTGAAAAATTCAAGTCCCTTATCAAGTTACGAGAAAACAGTTTGTTTCCATTCTGTAAGGAAATAGTTGAGTAGTCACTTCGAAATTGAGTTTCCAAGTTGAAACCGTACATCAGGATAGAAATAGAGAATTTAAACAACAGAAAAACTGTAGACACCGGAAAAACTGGCAAGTTTCACCCGGAATAATTATGTAAAAGGGTTTCGTATTTCCTTAACAGTGTTTTTCGATGTATTCAATTCGACTTTTACATTTATTTCTGTCTCGAAGAAGTGAAAACTGTTCAACATGGAAATAGCTGCTATATTTATATGTAACTGAAGAATTTAAAACTTTCAAATTGGGAATTGTTTTAAATTCGTATACCTAACACTTGAATGGTATTTTGTGGAGAAAAACACATCACCGATAGTTCGGTCAATAGATTATATTACAGGGTGATTCACGACGGATGGCACATAAGCCGTTTCTGGTGAACCGGATATCGGATCGGTTTGAAAATTTGCATGAGTGCATTATCAGACATTCCCTACCAAACTAAAATATTTTCGTCAATGCGGTGTTGCCATTTCCATCAGAAAGTAGTAGCAACTTTGCTTTTTCAAATGGAACACCTACTATATTATATTATTTTTGGAATCTCCAACTACTTCTCGACAATTTTCTCAACATTTCCCTATACCTATCTGTTGCCGTTTTCGAAATATAAATTTATTTCAATTTTTTTCACCGAAAATCATGATCTCTAAAAATGCTGATAACTTCGGGTTGAGAGACACTATGGCATTGAAATTTGGTTTGGAGTTAGGTGATACATGAATGCTTCCAACACATCAGCCTAATCTACGTTACTTCAATACAGAGTGGTAAAAAATACAGTCTTTTCGTTTGCTTGAAAAAAAGACTGAAAGTTGTTTATTTCAAATGGAACGCCCTGTATATTATTAGCAATTCAGGTAGCTGATAATATTTGCTTTCATTCTATGTATATCATACCTATACCTAACTAGTCAAATTTCGGACTTATGAGCATTTATTTGTCAAAATGTCCCTTCAGAATGGTATTCCCATTCGGTATTTGGTAGGCAGGCCATGATTACTATTCGATAGTACCTTGTGACATTCTCCTAATAATAAAGACACCAAGAAACTTGAAAGTCAAACTATTGATATGAATTATTATTAAAAAGTAGAACAATCATGTCGAATATTTCAAAGTATGTTCGAATCGCTGGCCGTTCACTTCCAAGCACTTCAAAATGCGGGTGTTGACTGCTTTCGTCGTGGCAGATCGTATTTCTTTGAAATCCATATCTTCAAATGCTTGGGTAATCCTTTCCAACAATTCATCTCTCGAATGCACGGGTGTTTTGTAAACTTTTTCTTTCAACATTCCCCGCAGATTAAAATCTAATGAACTAAGATCGGCCAATCTTGCTGGCCAATTCCATGGTCCAAAGCGCCTTATCCACCGATAGTCAAAAAGTCTCTCCAATGGACAATTCATGAGCACTTCGTTTGAATAGTTTTCTAGTTAAGAGGGTATTTGTAAAATCTGAAATGACGAAAATGTCGAAATTCAAGTTTCTTGGTGCCTTTGTTATTAGGAGAACGTCACAAGGTACTGTGGAATAGTAATCATGACCTGCCTACCAAATACCGAATGGGAATACCATTCGACAAATAAATGCTCCTAAGTCCGAAATTTGCTATTTAGGTATAAGCATGATATACATAGAATGAAAGCAAATTTCATCAGCTTTTTGAAATTGTAATAATATACAGGGCGTTCCATTTGAAATAAACAACTTTCGGTCACTTTATCAAGCAAACAAAAAGACTGTATTTTTTACCGACCTGCATTCAAGTAACGTAGATTAGGCTGATGTGTTGGAAGCATTCATGTATCACCTAATTCCAAACCAAATTTCAATGCCATAGTGTCTCTCAACCCGAGGTTATCAGCATTTTTAGAGGTCATGATTTTCGGTGAAAAAAATTGAAATAAGTTTATATTTAGAAAACGGCAACAGATAGGTATAGGGAAATGTTGAGAAACGTTGTCGAGAAGTTGTTGGAGATTCCAAAAATAATATAATATACTAGGTGTTCCATTTGAAAAAGCAAAGTTGCTACTCCTTTCTAACGGAAGTGGCAACACCGCATTGACCAAAATATTTTAGTTTGGTAGGGAATGTCCGATAATGCACTCATGCAAATTTTCAAACCGATCCGATATCTGGTTCACCGGAAACGTCTTATGTGCCATCCACCGTGAATCACCTTGTATATAAAAACTATTTATCCAAGAATGAGCTGCCTACCAAGATATGATAACACGGTTATTTCCGTAGTCTAAATTTGTTGTATTCCTGTTGGTGACAAAGTTAAGGCAGGGGTCAAATCATAATTGGGTATGCAAGATGAAAGAATAATATTCAACAATCGATATTTTTAAACTAATTTCAATCATTTCTCTATAAATTTCGAGCCCAAATCTCTTCTCGAAATATAATGTTTATCCTGTCTAACAAAAATAGTTTATTTACAGAATCACGTTCGAACTCAATAGGAGCCTTCTACGCGTCCAGTGCGAAAATTTCCGACATATTCGGTTCAACAATATCCGACCTCAGTCCGGCGACAAGCTTCGACATGTCTGCAAACATGTCCGTTCCACTCGCATGTCCGTTCAGGGGCAGATGCACAACAGCGCCCCCCAGAACAGAGCACAAAACCGAAGTCAGCATGACAGCGCAAGGAAAACCGTCGGACTTACCTCCGGGTCAATTGTTATGCAGCGGAAATAGGGATGTTTGTCAGAAACAAGAAGAGAAGGCAATTTGCGCGAAGATCCAGAAGAATCCTTCGTGTAATACGTTGGAGTTACCTCAGGTCCAGAGTGGATGCTGCGACTCGCAGTTCGCAGAACCCAAAATTTGCAACGTGCAGACGATGAGTAGGAGCCAGCTCTTGTACACGGCCAGAGAAAACTTCGAGAATTTCCAGGAAGAAGCTACCAATTCATGTAAGAACCAATGTAACGCTAAAGAATCCAAGTACGAATTCGGTAAAAGCATGCACGAGTATGCAAAGAAGCTGGGAAGGTCCAAAGGCGACAAGAAAGTCCACGTGAAGGAATCAGAGACTCAAATGTGCGCATCATCTCCATCTAGCTCAGGCAACCACAATTTGAAAAAATCATCTGGACATCATCACCATTACACCAACTCTCATATGAGGCATCATAACCCTCATCATCAGCAGTGCTGTTCCGGTTTTGGTGCTGGTAATAGACATAGATTCCAAAGTAATGCTTGTGTGATATTTTAGTCGTGATAATTTCGATTTGCAATAAGTTTCTAATGATTTTTTTAATTTAAAAATTAGGTTATAAATGTTGTCACTGAGAAAGATATCTATACATGTTTAATTCGCAAACCAAACAGACCAACACATCTTGAAATACTTGCAGAGATGATCCCGATTTTTTAGGGGAAAGTCAATTTGACCAACGAAGATGAAGAGACCAATCTGCATAAGTGTTCATTATTTCAGTACATAAAATGTAACATATGCATTATTATTTTCTTTTGTTGTTTTTAACATCAGTTCTCCACACATGACGTTAATCATCAATCCCATAAATAGGAGCAGAACATACTCAACTCCAATAATTTATTTTCTGAAAAAATAACTTCGTAATAAAGCTCCTCAATTTACCTTCTCATTTGTCCACATTTTTGAACGAATGACACAACTGAGAGTTCAGTTTGACGACTTGTATTCAAAGATTTGTTCATTCTATCAATTATCATTATTGAGGCATATCAATTTATTCATCATATTCCAGATCATGAAATTCATGTATTCACATTTATCAAAACCGAAAAAGTGTGTACAAAATTAATTTAGTCCTAATCAAATATAATTCTCATCTCTTAGTATTTTTGATGTAAAATATTTATTTATTGTAACATAATAATATATACGTAAAACATTACTTGTATGGTATCGAAATACACATTTAATTGAAATGAATTGATTTTCCGTGCTTTTCATTGACCTTGGAGTATTTTGGTGAAAATATTAGATTTGCAGAAATATTTAAAAAGAAATAGTGTTTAATTTTTTTTTTAAATCTCAATGGGTATTGAAGAGACCGTTTCACAGCCAAAAAGCTCATGAAGTAGAGTGAATATCCTACAGAATGATTTTTTAACTACATTTCGGAGTATTCTTCAATAAAAAATCCAGAAAAAAAACTCGAAAAAGGAATATTTTCCAAAAAATCATCATTTTCATGTATTGAAAGTGAACGCCATTTGGAAGTATAACTTTAATAATTTGGACACTTTAACATGCGAAAGGATTCGAAGTTTTCGGAAATGGTCATGAATCTATGAAGAAAAATTCTTTTTGCAACACATGTGTATATTTCATCTGCAAATAAGACAACATTAAAAAACAAATTAAGTACCTAATTATTGATAAACATCTATGACTATTTAAGGTTAATCTACCACAAATATTATTCTAAAATAACATAAATACAAGATTCGATTTAATCAGATGAATCCGAGATATGGAATCCAAGAAATGTATCCAACACTCTGGCTTTAAAGCTACATCGCTCAGCTATCTAAATTTCACTCACATCATCAATAAAACAAACAGTCATTATCACTCTGATTTTTTATCGTGTTTTGATGAGAAAATTTACTGTATCAATAAATTAGATTTGCGAGTATATTAAAAATTGCTTCTGTTTAATTAGTGACTATTACTCGTCCATAGGAACGGATGAAATAGTTTGAGCAGAATTTTAGGATAGGAATACCAGCAACATCTTGATATTCCTCAATATAATGGGGAAGCTATTCTCCATCCTTTTGCTTGAGGGCCGAATTTATAGACCAGTCTCTTTCCAGGCACAGCTTGCAGAATTTTGCTCTTGTAATAATATCTGAAAATATATTTTCCTTAACTTTCCGAACTGAAAGTAATTTCAAGTGTGTCATGTGCACACAAAAAATAAATTCGAAATTTGTTGAAGTTGAGAAAAATCTTACCGAAGTGCCCTACTGAATTTCTCGTAATTCATGTTCCCATTCTTCTTCCTGGCCCCCCAAAGTTGGGCTACCTTTTCACTTTGTACGAATTTGAAGGTTCCTTCTTCGAAATCTTCCCATTTGATGAGGTCGGGGCAGGTTTTGGAGTTTTTGAGAAGATTTATAATGAACTCCCAGAGTTTTTCAGATCTCTTTTCTATAACAAATTATTTGAATAATGAGCACATTCACTTCTTTTCTTGAATAATGAGCATATTCACATTGTTTTTTTCGACATACGAGTATACAAATTGAATGCTACAAATGGATTGAGAATTTCTTGAAAGATTCTGACCGGACATATCCAAAACACAAAAATGTATTCGACAGAAAATTCGAGATATCAAAATAGAACGTTACAGTTGCATATCAGTCAACTTATAGAACGTGCCATTGTTATCTATTTATTTGCCACGAAGAATGAATTAGCAAAACTCTTCTTCGGAATTTGGTTGCAGTTCCTGTCGAGAAATAGATAGCTCATCTAAGCCATTCGATTACATGACAGTGATTACCACCAATTACGTAATGTAGGAAACGGTTTGTGGATCTGAGTTTGAATCATCAGATCATAATTCGATGGAGAAAGAAATGATTATACACAGTGGCCCACATAAATCAGTCGAACCGGGTTTTCCGTAAAAAGAAGAAACGTTAAATTTTTTCATGTTTTTTCGCAGAAAGTTTTTCTCCTTCTTAGGGTGCGAAGGTTAGACTAATGAAATATACAAAAATTTATTGTCTATACCATTCTCCTACTAGAGGTTCTTATTGGAAATAATGAATCTTTATATAAAACCTCGTAAATTCACAGAATATATCTTTCATTTGGAGCCATCTAGACATTCTGGAACCGTGTCAACGTAGTTCAAGATCAGGGCGAAAAAATGCTAGTAAAATATTTGTATGCAAATATACCTTGAAGATATCAAAACCAAGGTTAAGTTCACGATTGCTTACTGGAAAATGAACCAATAAATATTTGAAATGCGTAATAATGTACCGTTAGATGAATCGAGAAAATCATAACTAATGTATGCGAAAATAATCAAGAATTTTTCGATTAATTCATCAATAAATAGGTTTGTTTTATTCAAAAAGTATTATATAATATATCATTTCGGAGCAAATGGATTCATTTACAATTCACAGTATAATTTTTCCACTTACGTGTCTTCCTTCTTATTGTGTTCACTGATCTTGGCCTTCCAGGTCTTCGTGCTGGAATAACTTCCCCTTCTGTAAAAGTAATGAAAATTATTAGTCATTATCTTTAAAATCATAATGAGTTATTTTTTCGAAAAGAGATTGAGATATTTTTACCTAATGGATTTTATTACATCTTATTTGTGTCAAAATGGATGAATTTTCAAAAACACCCAGAATGATAACGAGTCACTCATTCCTAAAACCATTTTTCTCCGTGTGTCAAAGGACCAATCGTGGTAACAATGTTTTATTTGTAGCAATCACCAATAATTAAATCTTTCTCTCTCTTGAACCATTCCCAGCTCAATATTCGAAATGATACAGATAAATAGAAAGAGCGCTCAGAACAGATGAATTTGAATATTCATTAATTTTTCTCCATGCAAAGTAGTTATGATGCAATAATATTCAGCAGGTGATAATACCAACACTCGAATTCAATAATGATTCTTCGAACTCATCAATTTTCTACCCAAATTAAATGTCTAAATAATGAATACATACCTAATTTAACTGGATATGATATAATACAGTTGTTATCATGATTCCAATGACTTGTGCAGTTGTCGAATCTATTACCTGAAAAAATCTTCAGTAAGTAAGAATGGAGATCCTCGAATCTCATGAAATGAATCGAGTTAAATTTAGTAAAATTATGAATATTGATTTGGAAGACAAAACAGTGTTTTATTCATACCTATCGGGTGTTGAGAGTGATAGAACTTTGAATTTAAATAAAACAAATTTAAATTAAGATTATTTCCGGCATACGTCCACCACGACCAGACCAATTTTCGACTATTTTTTTTTAGTAATTCAGGCCTCATTCCAGAAATAACACCAGTTATTGGCTTCCAAAGCGTCTTTTGTTTCCGGTTTATCACCATAAACCAATGACTTGACATAACCCCAAAGAAAATAATCCATTGGAGTTATGCCGCATCTTGGAGGCCAATTAATTGGACCATTTTTCGAAATAATGTTATCTGCAAACATTTCTTTCAATGAATCAATTGTTACGGTTGCAGCATGAGATGTAGAATCATCTTGTTGGAAAGAAAACACTCCTGGGTCGATTCCGTTCGAATTTTGAAACAACTTATCATTGATCATCGATCTGTAACGAGCACCATTCACTGTAACATTGGCTCCAGCATCTTTTTCAAGGAAATATGGACCGATGATGCCTCCAGCGTGTAAAGCCTACTATACAGTGCCTTTTTCAGGATGCAATATTATCTGCAGATTGTTTTCACCCTATATCCGGCAATTTTGCTTGTTTAAGTATAGGCGTTCAACCAGAACTGAGCTTCATCACTAAACACAATCTTTTGATAAGAAAGTGGATCAGATTCAAGCTGTTCTAAGGCCCAATCAGCAAACAAACGACGCTTATATGGTCAAGTGGCTTTTGTTCTTGAACCAGTTGGATCTTGTGTGGGTGTAGACCAATATCTTTACGCAAAATTTTCCATAAGGTGGAGTGCCAGAGTACAACTTGTTGTGAGCGTCGACGAATAAACAAATCTGGATCTTCATTAACACCATCACTTACAGCAGCGATATTTGCCTCTGTACATACAGTTCTTTGTCTTGTTGTTGTTGTTGATCCGAGTAGAGAAAATGTTGTCCGATATCTTTCGATAGTTCGACGAATAAGCTGCTCTAATGGACGATTATGTAAACTATAAATTTCACGAAGAGCTTTATATAAGTTTGGCGATTGGAACACTAATTTTAAAAATAAATTTCAACAATTTGAGAACGTTGTTGCGGCGTGATTCTTTCCATGATAATTTTTCAAATGGTTACTGAACAGAAATGTCAAAACAACATGGCTTCTACCTTCTATCAAATCGTTGTTATCTCTATCACTCTAAAAAAACACCCGACAGTACATAACTGCTTACCTATCTGTTGAGTGAGGTACATATTCTTCGCCCTGTAGATAAGTTCGCCGATATCTTTGGACCCAGATAACTCCTTGCAGTGTTCCTCGGTAAGCTGCTGGAAGATGTACCCAGAAATGCATCTGAACCTCTGCGATTTTTCAGGAGAGTTTTCGTAACATTCAAGGAGTAATTCCGACGTTATGAAATCGAGAACTTCGTCGTTTGTCCATTCCTCCATCAGCTTTCCCTGCCAACTCCTCTGGATCGTGCTATCGGGAGTATCGACATAGTTCTGTTTTTCGCTGGCTAAGGTTTCATTGAAAAGATCTAGGAATAAAGGATTCGAATGAACGTCGATAAAGATTATTTCAAACAAACATCTTATTCCGTTTTTCTGATCAGTCCGAAGCTTGAAGTATAGCGTTCCTTATATTGAGTAGTAGGTACCCAAATAACAACAAAATTCCATAGTAAGAGAAAAAATCAAATCGAAGTGGGAAAAAAACTGCTAAAAAAATCATAAATCATTGAATCGATTAATCAGATACACCGCGTTCATTGATATAAATATCAACAACAGCCATGAATCTGACTCGAACTTGCCACAAATCATCATACAGGGAACCAACGAAAGTTCCAACCTCGTCGAAGCGGGTAGAAGGGTTATGTTGTCCTGAAGATGATCAAAACAAGATCGAAACCTAGGTCGACTTCTACCCGCTTCAATGAAGTTGGAACTTTCGTTGGTTCCCTGTATGATGATTTGTGGCAAGTTCGAGTCAGATTCATGGCGGTTGTTGATATTTATATCAATGAACGCGGTGTATCTGATTAATCGATTTATATTAATTTGTGTCCTTATGGAAGAAACTTTTTTGATTACATAAATCATTGAAATAATTCCAGTTGTCCCCTAATCTAATTAAAATATATCATATATGGAGTGATTTAAATACTACTCGATATAAAGTACCCAAAACACCAAAGGCCCAGTTCTCCAGAAACCACTTATAGGCACCCTAACTCGGAACACCTGGTATATAATTAAGCATTTCATTCCCTAAAAAATGGTTAATAAAATTTTATGGTCTCTGCTTCTTATGCGTTGTGAATTGGTTTTTTTTGTGAGAAAGTGTTTAGTTCAAACCGCCTGTCAAACTTGGGAATTTTGATCAATTAAATGGTTCATATCATATTTAAAATGGATCTTTTTCGAATCACACATACAACAGAATGTGTGATCGACTTAAGAAACTGAGGAAAGAATAATTCAGTTCATTAGAGCAAACTTTTCGAAATAGTGCAAAAGTTGGAAGACCTCAGACCAAAAACCTGACGGTGAGGCCAGATCAGAAGAGATGCCTTAGCAGAAATTGAGATTAGATAACAGTAAGAATTTTTTGACAATTCCAATAATTATGAGAATTCATGAAATTGTCGCATTCGTTGAGAAAATCAATCAATTTAGTTTTATCTCCGATGGGAATATTCATTGCTGAGAATTTATCAAACAACCAATGTTTCTGTGACCTGAAAGCACGGGCGGCATGCCACCCATGGGAATTGCTGAAATTCCCATGCCCTTAAACCATTTTCATGCACCGAAACGCTTGCGGTTTTCAACAATAATAAATAATAATCGGAAATCGCTGATAAGTTTGCCTGCCGTGAATTTGCCGATTTTTCCCTGTTCGTCCACTTTTTCGAACGTCAAAGTCAGGCGGTTATTGAAAGGTTATTTTATCTATCAGAAAGACAATCGTTTCGAACTTCTTGCGGTTTCGGGTTTAACAGCTTTATCTCTCTTGTATCTTATTTCGGTATCAAGCATCCGGTGTGGCTCCCTGAGATGCCCATGGTATGTGCTATATTTCGTAATTATTGTTATTGCACAATTAGGTAGAACGATTTATGGGAATACCTACTTAATGCATATGGAATGCTCAGGTGAATTTTCAGAAAACGAAAACGAGAATCAAAATTTGTGTAATGAAGGATGAATTTCAAGTTATCGAACAAAATTCGATAATAAAAGCTTAAATTAAATATTAATTCGTTTTTATATCGTTGTAGAATCTAAGGTATTCTCTTTCACTTAATTGATATCCTAAAGTTTGAATACTGTAGTTATTATTGTTGGAAGAGTTACACTAAAATAGTAAAATGTCGATGATTAAAACAAGCAAAACACAATTTCGACTTTATCATAAGAGGTGCTCATATAACTAAATACGACTTATGACTCTATTGACTCTATTGACATTCCCAATAATTGCATTGGTCATTGATGCTATTGTCAGCTAAATTATTGTTCTGTTTGGTTTGTTCTTTATTTTATAGTTAAAAATGTAGATTCTTTCTCTTTTTAATTTATCCATTGAATATTTAAGTAAAGTCTCACCTTTTGAATCGTGGTAAATCTCCATTCAAAAAGTGGTCTCTTTATTTCACGAGTAACTACCCTAATTTGCGACGTAGAGACTTGATTTTTTTTAATTGAAGTTGAAGAACATCCTGAGGGTAAATATATTTCTATTTTTCGATTTAATTAATTTTTCAATAAAAAAAAACATGTTGAACTTCAGCGTTTTGGAAACTACACTTAATGATTTTTTTTCGACGGTTATTCATAATTTTTTGGAAAAAATCGCAACTATTTGTCCTCGGCAATTTAATCTTCTATGAACTACAAAAATTTTCATGATGATTAGTTCAAAAATATAGCTTGTACTCATGAAAAACGAAAACATATTCAATAACCCAAATATTGCAGAGATCTAACGATTGCCCTGGTTTTTCAAATTGACAAATCCACTGTTTTCATTTTTAGTGATGAAGTTTCCGTAGCAACGATCTCGAAAAAACTTTCAAACCGGCAAAACCAACATGTTGGTTTTTCAGCGATAAAATTTTTGACGTTTCTTCAATTCATAGATAGCTTCTGAAATGAATATCATAGAGAAAACAACAACGTTTAGTTAATCTATGAATTCTAATTTGCCAAATAGCGGAATCCGTGTCAAATGTGACCATATTACTTAATGTTAGACATTTTCTCGTGAAATAGTCATGCCGAACACCACTCGAGATGAAATTTAAGCAGGTAAATTTCTCTCTTGTAATATACAAGTTTGTTGCTTTTCGGAAATTTCATATTACAATCGAGAAATTTTGCCGGCAAAATTCCATCTCTAGTGGTATTACATATGAAAAACTAATTAAATCGAAAAAAAGAAAACTATTTGCCCTCGGGACGTTCTTCAACTTCAATTTGAAAAATCAAGTCTCTACGTCATAAATTAGGGTAGTTACTCGCGAAATAAAGAGACCACTTTTTGAATGGAGATTTACCACGATTCAAAAGGTGATACTTCCCCTTAAGCACTTTTCACCTCAAGGCCAACTTTTTTCGATTTGAAATAAATACCCATTGGATTTTTTCGATAATTTCGCAAAAATGTTCTTTAAAAATGAAAAAGCAGGTACTTACTCATATGTTCTACATGAGTGATCCATTCTGGTATTGCATCTGATCTTGCCTTTGACATATAAGTGTTACCTGTTGATTTGAATAAATCATCACTGCGATTGTCGACAAAAGATCAATAGAGAACAATGTCTATTTTATAAAAACCAACATTCTATTATTGATTTAGTTCGATTTATGTTCAGAATAGGAAACATTCTCTTTACTTTTACAGAGTGTTTCTAAATTCATGCAAAAAATCAGGGGGTGATTGCTCGTATGGAATTAAGATGGGTTTTTTAATGACAAAATTTCCACAGCCCACACTTTTCGAGATATCACCCTTAAAAGGTGGAGACTAAAATGGACTTTTTATTTTCTTTCTCTTCAGATATTGGTCTCGGAAAATAAATTTAAGAATAAAATGTTTTTAAATAAAATTATGATTTTTCATGAAAATCATTTCGAAAAAAATAGGTGTTGATATGAAATAAAGTGTGGGTTGCTTATTTCAGCCCCGTATAATGTAACAGGGACATTGAAAAAATACCCGTGGTTAGTCGCTCTGCGAGTGCACGAAAATAACAAGAGTTTCTGGTTCACTGTAATTTAAGAAATTAAAAATCAATTGAGTCGCCACCTTTTAAGGATTATATCTCGAAAAGGGGAGGGCTGAGGAAATTTTCGTATAGAAAAGACCCATGTCAATTTCATACGAGCAATCATCTCTTGAATTCCTTCGCATGAATTTAGAAACACCCTGTATTTTATATACAAGGTGATGGGTGATAGATAACCCAAATTTCAGAAAAATATTCCATATCAATCGAGAATCATAAACGTTTCATTTCAAAGATATCATTGAAAATGCCAGAAAATATCGTTTTTTCTTTATAATACCTCAATCAAAAAAAATATTAAGGTCTCAAGATATGGATATCAGCAACTTTCTCATTACAAAGTGATATGGAGTAGGATATTTGAAACGAATACAACCCTGTTCATACTTAGACTTGAATCTGAAGATTTTTAAATTCATTCTTCATTGTTCTGCAATTTGCACGTGCTTACTGAAACTGAACGCTTTGTATTCAGTATGTAACATATTTCAGGTCAACATTTAATTCACATAGCCAATAAATGATGGTTATTACAAATCAAAATTCATTGAAAATCAACGCATGCAAAGTATTCTCAAAATGTATATTGAAAAGAATGACAAATATCAATGGTTCTGAGAAAAATTTCAAACAGTTTTGAAATTTCAAAACATAACTAAAACTTTTCAATTTAAAATAGAAAAAGTCAAAACAATACTCATCGAAAAAGGTACAAATAGGGTACCACCCAGTACTTAATTCATAATATGAAAGCACAGTGTTTTGTTTTGCACACCATTAATTATTATTATTCTACTTTCGATGTTTATTGACACCCATTTCATCAAACCATATTTTTTTGGATGAACTTCAATATTCGATACATACAAAAAAGGTTTCCAATGTTAAATTCCAATATTTGTATGATACATAATAATCACAAAGTAACTGGAGAAAATGAAGAACTTTTTCTTTTGGGACCAAACACATATGTTGTATTCAAATTGCACTCAAACGTTAACAAAAAATTCAATTTTTTCCATAGAAATATTTTCGAATTGGTACTCACCAATATCACCTAGATATGACCAATCACTATTCATGTTGGCTTGGAAATCTTCATTGTAATAAAAATAATTATCGATACTCTGAAAAAATTACAAAATCAAACTCTGATTCGAAAAAATCGCGAAAGAAACTCACATTCGTATCCCCTTCGTAATAATTATTACCGCCCATCACAGAATACATTTTTTTTAATGAACAAAATTCGTTAACAGAAAATTTTACGTCTTCTTCTCCCCCTGGGCTGTCACTTTATGCAGCGGCAAATACAAATAAATAGTTTATGTTCTTTCACTTCAAAAAGTAATGATAAGTCTTATCAATGACATCACAACCAGATAGGTGTCACCAAAATGGGAATCTTCTTGGGAAGCGACCTCAAAACGTGATTCTCACTTATCTAGACTTTCTGGCGGGTAAACAGATAGAAGCTAGATCGGATGAAGAAGCAAATATGAGAAAAAATCACCCTAAATGTGGGCGATTGTGCGAATTGAATTGCAATGGAAATAGTTCTATCTTTCTTCAATAGTAATTCGAAACCGCAAATAGATAATGTTTATAGTTTGATTTTCAATATTTTCCAATAACCACAGTTTCTGATTTCGATTTGAACGTACCAGGAAATAAATAGGTATTTAACCTTATCAGAAGTTTAACTTTTGTATTAATTATGGTCTGAAGTTTCTTACTAAATTGTTGTACTAGATTCGATAACAATCGTGCGCCCTTTTTTCAGTTCGATTGTGGAGCGAGCAACATCAAGACTTATCACAAAAATTTAATTAATGAAAAAAAACAAGCATTGCATTGAAGTTTGAAATCATAATATACACATTCATTATTGGCTGCTCAATAGACGAAAATAATCTTTGATCAATTACAGAATAACTTCTATCATGCTCAAATTTATCACAATTTCTTCCAATAATATACTGCTCCACAAGAGTTAGGGATATCGTATTCAATCGTTTCTAAAAGTATGTAATCTTCGAGAAAATCGCTGTAAAATCATTTAAAACTCAATAACAACTTGAATCGATCCAATAAAAATCAGTATGAGACATTCCGTCAATCTGGTCGCCTTTTTTCTGAAGTTTGGTTCTTTGCATATGCTTCATGAATGTTCTTATTTTGAAATGAAGTCAGTTTATCAACGGCTTCGATTTGAAACGTGTTTTCTGAAAATGCCAAGACGTAAATTAACAAACACTGAGGCTAATAGGACTATCGGAATGCTACAGGGTGGCCTAACTCAGGTTGTTGTAGCGGAAAGGCTCCAATTGAAGCCTCCCCAAAGTGTGATATATCGACTTTGGAATAGGTTCAGGGAGACAGGCTCCGTGTTGGAAAAACCAAGGCTTTGTGGGCGACGAAAAACAACACCTGCTCAGGATCGTTTCATCACCGTTTTGGCGAGAAGAAACGCTACATCTACGTGTAGAATGCTACGGAATACTCTTCAAAATGCAGATGGGGTCTAAGTTTCCATCGAAACTATCAGACGACGTTTGAGAGAGGTGAATTTAGGTTCTAGACGTCCATTAAGAAGAGTTCCATTAACACGTGACCATAAGCGTCAAAGACTGGAATGGGCAAGGCTACATATCAATTGGAACGATCAATAGCGTAGTGTCCTTTTCACTGATGAATCTAGATATGGACGATTTTCAGATTCTCGAAGAATAAGGGTATGGTCAATCCCACGCATACCCCGTAATCGTCGCTATGTCCATGAAGTCCATCCATTCCGAGGGGGTAGTGTTATGGTATGGGCCGGGATATGTGTCAACGGGCGCACAGATCTACACACTTGTCCTGGGAATATGACCGCCTTGCACTATAGGGAGCATGTCATTGACAATGTTGTGCCAAATTTTCACGCTGCTATTGGTGAAACTTTTCAATTTCTAGACGATAACTCTAGCCCAGTGTTGCCAGGTCTGGGGATTAATCCCCAATCTGGAGATTTTTAAAGCGGACAAAAATATATTCTATTTCTAAAACGTTAGATAGCACATATGCCAAAATAGATATATCTTGTAATGATTTGACGAACCACCGATACAGGATATAGATGCATAGAAACCCTGGTGTAACGACTCCTAACTAAAAATGGTGACAAAAAATTGTGAATCAAATCGACACTCTCGATTGTAGATCGGGCCCTAGTTCCGGAATTATCCGCAATATTTCGCGATCGTGGCGCTATTGCGGCAATGGAAAATAACGCGACCCTTTCAGGAAAAATGAAAAGTAGGACCCCAACCCAGATTTTTGATCGACAAGAAAGTCTAATCAGTGTCAACACTGTAGGTCTATGGTCCGAGTTAATTTTTTGAATTCTGGGGATTTTGACAGTAAAATGGAGACTTTTAGATGAGGTTATCGAAACTTTTAATTATTTTACCTGGCAACACTGCGCTAGCCGTACCGTGCAGCCCAAAGATATTCTGTGTAGAATATCTTTGGTGCAGCCATAGTTGAGAATGCGCGCGAGGAGCTTGGTATTCCACATTTACCAATACCTCCGCACTCACCAGATTTCAATTGCATAGAACATGCATGGGATGTGCTCCAAAGAAGATTAGATAATCATCAACCTACCCCAGAATCCTCAAATGATCTGAGAGAGCTTCTGCCCCGTTAATGGAACCAAATTCCCCAAGAAATGTTCAACAACCTCGTGTGTAGTATGTAAAGAAGATGTCAAGCTGTTATTGATGTCGGTGTAGGCCATACATTGTATTGATAGTCTTGAAATGCTTGAATTCTCTGGGAATAAAATTTCGTTATTTTACTCGATTTTTCTCAACCACCCTGTATACGCTGCAGACCTATAAGCTAAAATTAATTTGCAACTTGAAATCATATAAATATGAATTTTCATCACAAAAATCTTATTTTAACTATATTTTTTTGCAATTTTAGTCAATATCCCTAAAACATGTGGAGCAGTTTAGTTGAGCTACATCTCTGCCTGAGTTTGGCGAAAGAACAGAGGTTTTCACCCTGCAAATACAGGGTAATTCTAGTTCTAGTTATAAAGTTATTGTTAGAAGGGGATTACACTTCCCTGCGACCTTAAGGTCTATTGTGCCTCCTAACAGAGTTGCTCTCACCACACACTTTACAGTTCGCCTTCCAGTTCCAGAGATCCCTTGAAATCGAATATCTGGGAAGGTTTCAACGAGACTAGTTCCTCACCCAAAGTTACACGAAGAAATTTCTAGCAGAGGATTCATCCTCACAAATTTTAAAAATTCTAATTCGATAAGTTTATCCAATTCACCCATATCATAATATTGAAGGGTTGATACAAAACCCCATCAATGACCAAATCATCCTCAGCATTCAGTAACAAGAGGTCTATGTATTTCTGGCACAAATAATTTGGTTTGTTATTTTTTCATTTGAGTCGATGGAGACTTACATCCTAACACCTCACGAATAAATATCTCTATTCATTTTGGCGGATGCTACAAGAAGTACTCAGATAGTGCATCCACCATATCAACTCTGATATTTACAAGCCTGCTGAAATTTTCCGATATCTTCCTCATATTTTCGGTTTTCCAAAACGATATTGAAGAGAAATGGTTTTTCTTTATGTTATAAATATGCATATTTTAGATGATCCAAATTTCTACTTATTCATCACTCAGTTTCAATTCAGATTATACGAAATTTAACCATTAACCAACATGACATCTGATAGAATATAATATCATCTATGGAAATATTCTCCGATTGTGACAATCTTCACAAATGTCCAATATGATCGCTCAAAAAAGCTAGAAGATCAGCATTCATAATGAAAAATTTCTTGTTCAACATGAAAAATGGAATTTATTTCTGATCAAACATTACATGTTCAAGGAAGTCTTCAACAATGAGCCTTTCAACAGCTTCCTATAAGATCCTGATTTTAAGAACAAAAAGTCATGTGTGGTGAATTTTGTGATCCAGGATGGTTGGTTACCATTTCTTGCTTGATTGTAGCTTTTGTACTTATCTATCTCACAATTAAATACCTTGAGCTCGACTGAAATAATGCAGAAATAAAGCACTATTAAGATTATTTATTACTTGTTTAATATATTTGGAATTTCGAATATTCTTTGTGATATATAATCAACATGGAAGAGCAAAATGTATGTTAACTGAAATGAAGCCTTTTTCGAATTACCGAATCTGAAAATTCATTTCCCCCATCCATGATTACAAACAGGAACATAAAATAGATATCATTCGATAAGTCTATCAATTAATTTGACAGTTAGGGTTATTTTATGAAGATTGCAAGCATGTTTTTCAATTTGAGCAAAATTTATCGTAAATAAGAATGACCAAATGGCTTTTCTCAAAGAATTCCGAAATTTAAACTGTCCCCTACCGTATTGTATACCATTGTGCTGCATAATTGCAGCCACTATGCTGTTTTTGCTCTACAAGTTCAAACTGTTCGAAATTCTCACTGTTGATGAAATCTGAGAGGAAAGGTCAATTCAGATATTTCAGCCTACGTTGTAGAACAATTAATGTCACTTTGACAAAACCAACGACATTTAACTTTCTCCTCTCAAAATTCCAGTGAATTCTTAAATTTCCCGATATAGAACAAAATTTGAAGTGGATAAAACAAAATGGGCCAATCACCTCCAAGTGTAACAGGAATAGAAGCAATTGATGGTTTCATAGCAGAATATGGCTGGACCTATATTGGATTAGGTGTACTTGTGATAGTCGGTGCAATATTATTCTACTATTACTACATGAGGACCGACTACTGTTCCTGAGGTAGACACCTAACAATTCGATCAAATATAATTGCAGAAAAATGAAATATTCTTCTTAGAGGATTTGAAAATGTCGATAATAAAGTGAATGGTAACAACATTATCTTATTCCTTATTGTCTATTTATGAGTACCTCATCCTCTTGGTGTTTCGAATTTTTATAGGAATTTATTGATGTTTCAATGTTGATAGTATAATGAGGAAGATTCAAAAATCAGTTTCGAAAATCTTCTTGAACACCTATTGTTGTGTTTGATTACTCTAGGATCAATCTAGGAGAAAATATTCGATAGAAATTGGAGCAACTAGTGCAAAACCTAAAGGTCAAACAGTCAAGGCTTTGAGGGAGTAGACCCTTGGACAGATGGTTTGATTAGATCAGCAAGAGAAGCACAAGATGATTTGGCAAATAGAACAAGCCGTATGGAAAATGAGCTTCTCTCGGTTTAGAATCTCTTCCACTAGAGAAACCTTCAGGTAATTTATATTAATAAATTACCTGAAGGTTTCTCTATGAATGGAGAGTTTTTCTGGTCGTTAAGATCATTCAGTTCGTCGTGAAAGGCTAGTTAAAACAATGCAGCTATATAGTTATAGTTACCTTAAGGTCTGTTGTGCCCTCTTATAGAGCTGTTCTTACCACACACTTGACAGCTTGCCTTCCAGTTTCAGAGATCTCAGAAATCCAATATCTGGGAAGGTTTCAACGAGGCTAGTACCTAGTAGCTGCAAGTTTCTTGCCCAAAGGCCCCAAAGGGTTGTAATATCAAGGCATTCTATTACTAGGTGAATAGGAAATTCTTTCTAATATAGGCGACTCTTTGAATGAAGACCTCATGCCTTGCAACTATTTTGTTTTCTTGATAATTAAAAACTATACGGATTCCTAATGTATCATGTTGTAGGTATACATGAATATGTTTGAGGTCTGTGATAATAATAATAAGGAAAAGATTTAACGGCATGCAGACAATTCAATTTTTTGAAATTCCGGAAAAAGTTACACGTTAAATCTTTCATTAAGTATCATGTCGTATTTCATTTGAAAGCTCTTATTATGGAGACAACAAATAACGTATTTCAATCATGAAAAGTACGAGGATATATTGATATCTAGTTAGCCTAGACCAGTTCCATGCATGAACAAAATATTGCAATAAATTAAAAAAAAAGATGTCCACCGAGATTGTAAAAATCGGAAAATTGGAGTATCGAGCCATCATCAAGTACCTGTATTTAAAAGGGTTAAGAAGTAAGCAGATATGCTTAATACCCTTGATGATCAATGTCCTTCGTATGCGACCGGGAAAAATTGGACTGCAAACTTCAAAAGAAGTAAATTTTCCATTGAAGATGATGACCGATAGGGAAGGCCAGTTTCTGTGTCAATCCCCGAAAATATTGATGCAGTTCATGACATGATTTTATCAGACCGTCGAATTGGTCTAGAACGGATATCTGAAGCACTGAAGATTTCATACGAACGCGTTCATCATATAGTTTACGTCAATTTAGACATGAGAAAAATTTCTGCAAAATGGATCCCCAAATGTTTGAATGTTGACCAAAAGCGTGCAAGGGTAAAAGCATCGCGTTCGATCTGTGCTCGATTTGAACACGATGTAGACTTCTTAAACCGAATTGTTACTATGGATGAGACTTGGGTACATTTCTACGATCCAGGAACAAAGCAACAATCGATGGAATAGGGACACTCTGGTTCTCCAAGACCTAAGAAGTTTCGTGTCCAAAAATCTGCTGGAAAAGTTTATGCTTCAGTTTTTTGGGATTGCCATGATGTAATCATGATTGATTTTTTGGATGAGGGTAACTGGAGATTTCTATTCGACATTACTGACCACTCTATGGGAAGAAATTAAAGAGAAAAGACGCGGAAAGCTATCCAAAGGTATTTTGTTTTTACAGGACAACGCCCCAGTACACAAATCTCATGTTGCCATGCAAAAAATTCGTGATTTAGAGTTAGAATGACTAGAACAACCTCCTTATTCGCCAGATTTGGCTCCGTCCGACTATCATCTCCCTCCTCAACTGAAAAAAAGTTTAAAAGGTCGTAAATTTTCTTCCAACGAGGAGGTAATAAAAACTGTGGAGGACTGGTTTGCAGAGCAAGAAGAAACATTTTTTTGAAAGGTCTAGAGACATTGCAGGTTCGCTGTAATAAATGTATTCCATTAAGAGGAGAATATGTTGAGTAATGAAATATTTTGACATTGAAATTTTGTTTGGTTCTATAGTAGGCTATGAATTTTTCAATAAATCCTCGTACCTTGGCTTCTCAGTCGGTAACCACTTAACGTTGAATTTTCGGACACCTCGTATAGTCGGGGTCATATCCGTTGATACCTCCTGAATGGAAATGAGCATCCGAAGATAGTGTTTCCCCTACCCATTAAATTGGTCAAGCGTTGAACTTTACTCACCTGTGTGAGTTCATTTCTGGACTGACGTCAAACAGTGCAAAGCTTCTGCTGCGTTATCACGATAGATAGCACAAGTTTGATACAAGAACTAAAAGTATAAATATAACAATGGGGGCTTCGATAGAAGTTATGGTAAATGGAATGTGTTCTTATTGGTCAATACTAGCAACTTTAGTAGCACTCTCGTACATATTATTCGATATCAATTATTTCATACGATTGGCTTTTACGATACTGTGGGGCAGAATATTCGAGAAGAAGAAAAATGTTGAAGAATCAACCGAAATATTTGGTAAGTAAAGTGGAGATACCTTTTTTTGTAACTATCTTATATTCGCAAATGTGGCCCCCATATTCGTGTTACTGGAAATACAGTGAGGTATACCATTTTGGAATTATGGGAACCTGGCAAGTTTTTTCTTAATTTGGTAACCATCAAATTTTCATGACTCCTTTGGTTAAACTTATGAAGATAATAAGCAAAACATGAAAAAAATCATAGTGTACAGGATGGCCAGATTTCGATGGTTAGTACTACAACTCCTAAACTATATAATTTTTTGTTATTGCTTCACAATTTGAGCAGATACAAAAAATTCAATAGCACCGCTGAAAAGCAGTAAAAAGTGCCCGAAAGTTGTGTTCATTTCGAGAGCGTACCTAGATCCTATAATACGGAAGTTATAGTCAATTATAATAATGGACCAAAGAAGAAAATCGCCCTGTAGCTCGTAAACCAGACACAGTAGCAACTTGGGTTTTTCAGCAATTAATATTTCTCGAATGAAGAGGACATGATATGTACCTATATTACTTTTTCTTTATCTCTTATAGTTTGGGCGCTGTGGTACTAAACTAAACCATCGAAATCTGGCCATCCTGTACATTCGATAGCCCTATCCAGGAATACTATCCAGAAAAAAAGTTTGAAAAATTCCTTTTTTTTTAGCCTTGCCACCAAAAAGAGTGGCAAAGGGTATATTTTCTTTAATTTTCGTGAATGTCGAATATCTCAAAAACCGTGGGACTTTCACTGAGAATAAAACCGCCATAAAGGCCTCTGCCGTAGATATCATAATATGATATAAGGACTTTATGGCGTAATGAATGGATAATATTATCCATTCATTACGCTACACCCTGTATATCTACCAAAAAATGAGGTACTTATGTCGAAAAAAATTGCTTATGTTCACTATTGCCCGAAACTAATTTTGATTTTATTTCATTTCTCAAGCAGACGAAATCCATTTTGAAAACGAAATCAAAGGTGTTAGGAAGTATCCCTTATGTTTATTCAAAATTCCTTCATTTGGAAGGAATAGCATTTCTCCATTGTTCAGTATACAAAAATAGAATGTCAATAGTACATTCCACAAACATGAATGGTTATTTCAAAGTTCCCCGCATATACAGACAATTTCGAAACACGAACAGGAGGAATCAGATTTTTTAAATTTGCATTCCCTTCAACGTAGATGTGTCCTTTTACACAGAGAGTAATCATAACCATTTACACCAGTAGGGGAAATCCATAGATGCATAGAATACATGGTGTTGGCACTGAACTTTTCATTTCTCCCGAAAGGGGTCACGCTATTTTCCATTGCCGCAATAGCGCCACGGCCCACGACCGCGAAATATTGCGGATAATCCCTGAACTAGGACACAATCTACAATCTTGAGTGCCCTATTTGATCTACAATTTTTGGTCACGATTTTTAGTATGGAATCAATAAGTCACGAGTTTTTTTTTTCACTGCGCAAAATTTTCAGAATAAATGGCTAGTTTTCACCTTTTTTTCATTTATGTTGCATTCATTTCACGCTTTATTATTGGTCCTTGTATTCACAAAGCTTTTTTCATGTTTAATATACTCTTCGTATTTATTCGATACTTCTCTTTGTTTATAACGCTATATATGGACAATATGACATATACACATTGCGTTCGTTATGTCCAATCCGCGGATTGAAGGGAGAGAATACGAACACAGAACATCTAATTAATTCGGATACGGATATACAATTAAGTGACTTCGGAGCAGAAACTGTGAGGGAAGTGTACACGTACACGAGGTTCCTTCAATCTACAGGGTCTTTCACGAGGAACCTCACCCATATTTATACGGGAAACTACTAAACGTATTTTCATGAAATTCAGCACTTATGAGTATTTCACGATGCTGATGAAATCTAAAATATTTTCAAGGCATGAGCACCTCCGGTTTTTCCGGAAATGACGTCAACTTCCGTTCTTCAAATTAGAACACCATTTTTTTATTGCAGAAATAGATTCCTTAGAAAATTTCAAGTTATTTTGATGTAACATTTTTCAGTTTTGGTTGGAAAATTCTCTGTGAGCGGGAAAATTCGAAAAAAAAATCGAAAATAGAGCTCCGCTGAAACAAGAATAACTTCGAGATTTCTGGATGGAAAATTTTCATTTTTGGGATTTTTCAAGATGAAAGATTGATGTATCCACTTTAAAAATCGAAATTGCGATTCATGATACAGGGGGTGAAAAAATCGCTTTCAAAGTTAGGGATGACAAAATCGTGAAAAATCAATTTTTTCAAATTAGAACCCCATTTTTTTATGGCAGATATTGAATCTACGTTAAAAAATAATGTGAGTGTATGCATCCCACCCTTGCCCTAAAGTGGATATTTTCTGAGTTATTCACAAAAAACTGTTTTTCGTCTTGAATTTTCAGCTATTTCTTTTCCCTTCACGCCAAAAAGATTAAATTTTCAGGAACTGTTACTTAAACCATGTTTTGGATTTTACTACCCTAATATGCAAGAGAAAAAAGTTACACGTTGTTCCTAAATAGATGGCGAATTTGGATTCGAATTTGTATCGGAAACCTCTCTATTTCAACTAATCGGCCATCGATTTTCTCTCCAGTGATAAATAAATAATTCCTTATGAAACATATGCAAAAACTTACCATGTTTTACATTCTTTTTTTTAATGATAGATATCATTAATTACATGCTACTGAATAAAGAGGAATTTGGCAGATGTAATTAATGATATCTATCATTAAAAAAAAGATTGTAAAACATGGTAAGTTTCTGCATATGGTCCATAAGGAATTATTTATTTATCACTGGAGAGAAAACCGATGGCCGGTTAGTTGAAATAAAGAGGTTTCCGATACAAATTCGAATCCAAATTCGCCATCTATTTAGGAACAACCTGTAACTTTTTTCTCTTGCATATTAGGGTGGTAAAATCTAAAACATTGTTTAAGTAACAGTTCCTGAAAATTTCATCTTTTTGGCGTGAAGGGAAATGAAATAGCTGAAAATTCAAGACGAAAAACAGTTTTTTGTGAATAACTCAAAAAATATTCACTTTAGGGCAAGGGTGGGATGCATACACTCACATTATTTTTTAACGTAGATTCAATATCTGCCATAAAAAAATGGGGTTCTAATTTGAAAAAATTGATTTTTCACGATTTTGTCATCCCTAACTTTGAAAGCGATTTTTTCACCCTCTGTATCATGAATCGCGATTTCGATTTTTAAAGTGGATACATCCATCTTTCATCTTTAAAAATTTCAAAAATGAAAATTTTCCATCCAAAAACCTCGAAGTTATTCTTGTTTCAGCGGAGCTCTATTTTCGATTTTTTTTTCGAATTTTCCCGCTCAGAGAGAATTTTCCAACCAAAACTGAAAAATGTTACATCAAAATAACTTGAAGTTTTCTGAGGAATCTATTTCTGCAATAAAAAAATGCTGTTCTAATTTGAAAAACGGAAGTTGACGTCATTTCCGGAAAAACCGGAGGTGCTCATGCCTTGAAAATATTTTAGATTTCATCGGCGTCGTGAAATACTTATAAGTGCTGAATTTCATGAAAATACGTTCAGTAGTTTCCCGTATAAATATGGGTGAGGTTCCTCGTGAAAGTCCCTGTATATGTCGACACTTTCATCAACGTTTCTGCTCCGAAGTCACTCAACTGTATATCCGTATCCGAATTAATTAGATGTTCTGTGTTCGTATTCTCTCCCTTCAATCCGCGGATGAGACACAACGAACGCAACATTCGTCAACGGACATAATGGCATAAGTATTTCAGCTGACTAACTGAATTGACAGTATCTACTTGACAAAAGCAAGACAATTCATATCAAGCTCCATCAGCAAAAAAAGAACCACGACTTGTCTTACCATATTCAGAACAAAAACATAATAAAGGCGACGCATCTTATCCTACCTTCGCTGTTCCTATGAGGAGATTTCTACAGATCCTAATGCTTAGTTCACAATGGACGTAAAACGTAACAAACACGTAACGAATACGTAAAACGCAAAGGTGAACCTACGGAATTCAATGGCAGTGTTCACAATACGTTCCGTAATTTTTACGTTTACGTTCGAGTTACGCTAGCCCGTAATCCGAACGTAAAGTTGAACAAATCTCAACTTTACGTTCGAGTTATGGTCACCATCCACGAGGCTGCCGAGACGGGCGTTATATGGCCTTTTATGATACTTTATGAGCCCTTGACCGATCACGGAGACTCTTTTCGCACGTGGCCTTATAAACTGTCATAAAAAGCCCGTCCCTGTAGCCTCGTGAGTGGATACCATTTTATGGGAGGTCTCTAGAGATATTTGAAATTTTAAGCGGTTGAGTTTAAATTGTCACAAAAATTAACCCTAACTAAACTAAATTCCAATGCTAAATTCAAATAGTGCAACCAACTATTTATGCGGTGCTATTTGTTTGCATATCATTTTCCAAATTTTGCTTTCGGTTCTTCAAACGACACGGTTCAATAAAAAAAGTCACAAGTCACGAAATAAAAAAGACTCGCTTGTGAATTGCGAAAAATTTTAACAACAAACTACAAACAACCCGCAAGTTGCCGCGAAATTCAAAAAGCACATAAAAACTTCTTTTTCCTTTTAGGAATGTCAATGATTTGATTTCTGAGCCCAACGTTCATTCTGAACACCAATACGTTCACTAATAACGCATAACGTTTACGTGTTTGTTACGTCCATTGTGAACCTAGCATAAAGGACGATTTATAAGTGGACAAGGCAAACGTGAACAGAAGACTAGAAAAACGTACTTAGTTTCAACTCCTACGCCTAATATGACTGCAATCAAATAAAAAATGTGTCCACACCTCCTCCAAAGAGAAGGAAAATAAAATGTTGTTAGCAACATTCGAGATGATGAAGACGACTGTTCATGTATCTATTGTTATGACCTTTTTCCCCAATTTAAGCCTGGTGAAGACTCGTTCCCATGCATAAATTGCTTGCATTGGGCTGAGTGCTCACGCATCTTGTGCTGATGTTCCTGAAAGAACCAAATGCTTTATATTTTAACTCGGTCAGTAGTTTTGTACCTTTAGTTAAAAAACTACAGTTGCCTGTAGGTATGTCATTTTGTCTGTTGCTTACGGACAGAATTAATTTTCATTCATCCCAATTTATCAAAGAATATTTTATTTCCCTTATTTTATTCCATAAATGTTGATGAAATTTTGTAAAGAAAGGACAAAAGATCAAAAGTGTGGAATATGACAATACTGTGATTCACTAATAACAGTAATAACAAGTTATGTCTTCCCCTATTACCAGAGCATGGCATGGAAGTAAGTTAAATTCAATCCTTTTCATTAATTTTTTTTTATTTCTTAGGGTGTGCCACCACCACCGACGTAGACATTTTCTTTCAACATATGAACAACGCCAGATATGTCAGGGAGCTAGATTTTGCAAGATTCCACTTCTACGACAGAACTGGCCTCTACGACGTGATCAAAAAGTCAAAAGCTCATATTCTACAAACTGCCTCGAATATACGATACAGAAGAACAATTCCCACATTTACTCCATACAAAATAACAACACAGGTACGTAATATCAGTATTAGCAAGTCGGAAAATACAATGGCAAAATCTAATTTGAAATATTCTGGCCAAGCTAATAGGATTTCAATATGTAGGTACGAAATGATGAGGTCAATTGAATCTTGTCGTTTTATTAATTATGGACGAGGTTCATTCATAAACAAGTTTGATAGTTGAATTACTATACGTAAGAATATCTAATGGGAACTTTTTAAATGTCATTGAAATCGCAGTGAATTGAGTATAATTTTTTTAAATTATGTTTGAGCAAATTGAACACAGAATATTTTCCAGATAAATAATGTTTCATTGACGCGTGATGGCACTCGTGAAATGTCAAACAATTCTGAGAAACGTTGTCAATGCTAATTTCTATTTACCCTTTTTCAACTTTTTAATTGGAGTTAGTTCTTTTAACTGTGACACAGGTTTCGTAGTACTACCACGTTTTCATACTAGAGTATTTCAAGTTGTACAAAAAGGTATTTAAATGTCTTCTGTAGGCTTATTTCTTGGGAAGTGGGAAATTCTAAAGGTCCGTCTGTTCATTTAGAAGTTTTTCTGCCGGGTTATTCGAGTACTTTCATTCTTTTTTCGAATGATCTATCTATCACAAAGTAACGGACTATTATGTCCATTATTTTCCAGTAAAATTTCAACACTCGATTCTTGATTTCCGTACAAGAAAATAGCATAATTGAATCTTCCAACCATGTTTATATACGTGAAATATTTCCAGTATTAACAGAGAAAAAATTTCTTCAACATTCGCCAAGTCTTTGGAATTACTGAATCCACAAAATGTTTTCTCAAATTTATCATTTTCCCAAAGTAAATAAACATTTTGATAAATGACCTCTATGTAGAAAGGACAACGTTGCGTATTCATCTGACAGAAAAATGACTATAACCTAACAGTTTCAAAATATACACGGTGCAATGTGTCAGAATGCCATGGCCAACCGGGATACTTTATAAAAGTGAATGGCGTAGTATTATTATTATTATTTGTATCTTGGAATGATGTTTTAGTGTTATCATTTCAAATAATTTCAAATAACGCTATGCACTCGATTTTCAGATCATAGGCTGGGAAGAAAAAGCTTTGTTCATCGAGCAACGTTTCATCACTTTCGATGGCTTCATCAGGGCGATTGTCCTCAGCAGACAAGGCACCATAGGACTTAATGTTCCGGAGGTCATGGCTAAGCTTACCGGAAAAGATATATCCTACAGACCAGTACCTCCTCCAGAACTAGAAGATTGGTTGAGATCTATTGAGAAGTCCAGTGAAAGGTTAAAGAAAAAAGACTGATTATCTTTTAGATTTTGTTTTTAGATGTGTATGTGTTTATTTCGATAACATGTTGGTTAATGTAAGAAGTTAATATATGGATTTTGATTATTTTATTGTTTTATTTCGTCCAGGAAAATAATTGCTACGAGATGTTCGCTATTTTTTTTTTAATTCGATGAAAAATCGGGATTATTTTGTATATTTCTCCGAAACAAGCAGATGGACCTTGAAACTTCAACAAAAACCATCAAATTGCCTTGAGACAGAAGTAACGAATTAATAAAAAAGTTAAAATTTGTATTAAAATATTCCGATGAACAGGTTCTGCCAGCCTATCAATATTAAGTAAGTTTCAGTCAATAAGGTTGAATAATTGATTAAATTAATTCATTACACCGTATTCATCCATCAGATCAAGGCGTTTTTGAAGAATTATTTTATTTCTTTTCATTATGATTATATCGTTTTCACGAAATAATACTTCGATCAACGACAACGGTCAAGGAATTATTGATAAAATTGGATCAAATTTGTTTGTGTTAAATTGGATCGAAAAGTTTCTTCTCAACTTGCAGAATACTGGAGGTACATATGTTAAATCGTTAGAAATAAGCTAATTCACTTCATGGTGAATTAGCCAAAAACAAAATCCTATGCAATTGGCAATTATATGAAATTTAATGTTCCCTGAAGAGCGTTCGTCATACTACGATTGATCTAGTTGAATTAAAAATAAATCTTGCGAGCATCGTTAATAAATAAGCTTCGATTTAATGAAATTTTAATTATTCGGAAAAATTTTCCACGCCATTCGGAACAGAATAATAGGGTTGTTTCGATTTGATCAGCATAAAATTATGATAGATTTTGATTATCTGTGTGGCATAATCGTTCTAGATAATCGAAATTCAGATTAACAGAAAATATTCTTTTTGTTACAGTGAGACCCACGATGATTTTTTTATGAACATTGGGTTTATTCATACCGGATGCTCTACAAACTACAAACATTTATGGGGACTAATTTTTACACAATTTCTTAGATAGAAAGAAAGAGAAAAAAGTTTTTCATGGGTTTTTGACACCCTGTATATTTCAAACGAATATCGAAAATAGTATGGATAGGAGACATTTCGTTCGATGGGGAGAATCTATAGTTAAAATATTGTAGAAAGTTGAAGACACACCCTGGAATTCTCTAACATAGAACATAATTTACATATTATGTATTTAACGAAATGGTGAATGCTCTATCGATAATATTTCTGATTAATCCCTCATTTTGAAGTAAAGCAATCAGAACTCACTATTTATGAATATTTAAATTGCTGTTATACCCATTTTGCTATGAAGGATTCTTCAATTCAATACAAGGGCGGATGTGGCTCTTTTTCATGGAAGGGGTATTAACGATCATGGGGGGGCAATAACGATTAAAAACCATTTAATCGGGTACTCAATGTATGAAATATTATATGTGCACCAAGTTGCGTAACTTTTTCTCAGGTCTTCGCTACTCATGGGGGGTAGTTACCCCCAGTACACCCAAACCCCAGTAAATCCACCCTTGTTTCAATGCGAAAGAATCCATTTTGGTAGGCTTTAACCAAAGTTTTTCTGGGATAATTTAGGTTTGCAATATTTTTACTTTTCAGCAGTTTTTTGAATCTATGTCCAGTTCATTCATTGATTACGTGCCGCCATCTTTATTTTATAAAACTTCTGACATTTTGAACAGTGTTGTCAACAAAGTGTTTGAGCTTCATTGTATGTTAAAAGCGTTATTTGGATTTATTTTTGAATATCTCCATCTGAATACTATAAAAAATGGTTCCTAAGTGTCTTGTGTGTGGTAAATTGAACTATTGGAATCCTAACTTGTGTTTGCACAGGTATGATCTAATCTTTTCATACTTAGTATCAGAGGCGTAGATTTTTAGAATTTCACTTTTCAGATTCCATTCTGATATTAAGAAGAGGAACATCTGGTTCTCAATCCTGAATATTACTGACTATGATGATCTTTCTCAGAAACTGTTTGTAAGTTCCGAACACTTTGAGCTAAAAGATTTCGTTATTCGAGTGAATGGTACCAGATATCTCAAAAATTATGCTTAAGTTTCTGGGAATTTCCAGAGAAAGAACCAAAATTTTGAAATCAAATATTACCATTTCACCAAAAAAATCATCATTGTGCCGGTACTCTGGAAACTCAACAGAGGGATGGATCAGATATAAGTCTCTTCTCAGTACCTGTTCTCCTACTGGCAGGTGGAATGGTTGTAATTTTTGTTGCATTAGTGATTAATTATATCTGTTGTAATCTGTTTTACAGGGTTGAAAAAATTGAGCCAGTGGAGAAATGAGATTCATCTTCCCGTTTCACTGAGGCACCATCTTCTTCTAAAATTAGAAGAATAAGGTGAATATTTCATCTCAAATCTCTTCAATTCCATTAACTATGACAACTTATACAGGGTTTTTTTTAGAAAGATATCTCATATTGACCATATACATACTATCTAGTGATTTTTCTGCTCCTGAAAAGGGGAAAAAGAATGTGAATGCCAATGCCATCAGGACAAAAGTTAACAGTCCGAAAAGAAACTTACTTTCACTACAACAGTCTGTTCGAAGGATGAGACATACAATAACATCCATGAAAACATTGATAGACCATCTAAAAGAAAAATCCCTCGTCAGGAGCAAGTTGACTTGTATGTTGCCTTTTTGTTTATCTTTCAGAAATTAAAGAGCTAAGTCATGATCATATCAAAAAATCTTCTCTTCTTTTCAGGCATTCATTAATTCATTAGTTGTAAGAAATTTATTTGAAAGAATGTTAAAAGATCCAAAAGCAAGCAGAAGTACAACCCAACATTGAAAGCCTTTGCATTAATATTGGCCTCTTTTTTTTCCCCAAGAATACAATTCTGTGAGAAAAACATTCATCAACAGCCCTCCCCTTTTAGAAAATATCTCAAAGTATAGATCTGTGGATGAAAGTCCAGGTTTCATAAAAGAAGCATTAAGCATTGACATTGACTGTTTTGGTCCAAATACAAGAAGAAGTTTCATATCCCTGTTACTGGTACAAGATTCTCAGGATATGTTGATATTGGTACCAACTTGGATTCTGCCTTCCAAATAGAACTATGACTATCGATATCGAATGTATATAGGGCTTTGGGAGGAGCAGTTAACAACAAATGGACCTGTTTTCAATATCAATGTTTATTTTAATATCGCATTCAGTATATTTTGTTCTTCTTCATGATGTTGATTAATAAATGAGGTTCATTTTCTTAAAGGAATTATGCTCAATTTTGTGAATAAATAAAGAAGGCATGAATTATTGTTGCTGTTTTCATACTGAACGCCGTTCATAGGTATATAATGTATGCTCGGCAATTCGCCGCCCAGTAGATTTTCATCCCAAATATTGATGACTCGGTAGTCGGTTTGATGCTTTTTGCAGCCATGACTTATCATATTTCTAATAACGTGATAAAACACCTCAATTTATTATAAAATTTCGTGACGAGGAATGAATTTACACGTTGTTGTGGTCAGTATCAGCATTGAATGAACCGTGTAGTTCATTTTATATACCTTAATTGACTTCTTAAAGAATCAATTGTTTTCTATAATTTTTTATACTAATTTCACTAATTCCAAGTAATATGAAAAAGCTACGCATTTTAATATTTTCAATAATTCACTTGCATCAATTACGAATCTTCAAACATTTTTAGAGTATAAAATAATTTCACATTTCTATAAACCGCCCCCGTACCAATATTGTAAGAATTCACCATAAAAAGATTATTCATTCGTAATTTTATTTCCTCAAATTTCTTCAAAATCAATAACTCCACGCCACTGGATTTTTTAAAGTTAGATTCTGCAATGTTGCCACATAAATGTGAAATGGTATTGCTATCCTTTATGCTATCTTCGTCCCACTCATTGAAGTCTGACTGAATTTTGGCTTCATCAATTCCCGAATTTATGAATGACATTCAGTGTCTCCTCTTTCTATAGTCTAAGGTTATATCAATCAAATTCATAGGTTTTGCGACATGGGCGTAGCCAGCATGGGGCAGGGGGGGGGGGGGCAGCTGCCCCCCCCCCCTGAAAGAAAAAATGAATTAAATTTGCCTTTTCTTTTCATCCCAAAATTTCACATTTTGAACGACCTTGGACCATGACCATGGTTTGCCCCCCCCCCTGTTATAAATCCTGGCTACGCCCGTGTTTTGCGATATCAATTATTTAATTTTACATAAACTAAACTAAGTGTACAGAGTGTTCCTAAATTTAAGAAGGAAGAGGGGAGATTCCTTGTATAATTTTAAGAAAAAAGGTGTCATAAACATGGGAACGCAAAAGATTCGTTTTCGATATACATGGTGTCTGAGTTTGAATTTGTTACGAGTTTTACCAAACTTCATGGTCTCCTCTAGTGGCTCTAGTTTTGTCGTAGGTATCTGCTTCTGATTTTGAGAAAAAAAATTAAACGATTCTCTCGAAACCGTAGGAAGAATTAATCCAATATTTGAAAAATAATACAATTATTTCCCTTCGTACAATTACAAGAATTAGGCACCAGCGAAACAGACTCCACAATCCATCTAATGAATTATTGTACGAAATAACAGAAGTTAACCGATTGAAGAAAGAATAATGAAACTGAACAAAAATTTCCATACACGTCTGAAAGAATCGCAGGATATCTTGGAGCTCTTCCACCGCGAACCGATCGCCCAAGCAGCCAGAAAGTATCCACCAAAATCAATGATACAGACATTGGATGAACAGGGTAGCAGCAGATGAAGCAAATAAAATTTTTGTAATATATTAGTTATAATTTTTTTTTTGGAAATATTAAATTCTTGTAACTACGAATGGGCTGAAGGACCGCAGGTCGATGGCCTTTTGCTTCTGCAATAAATTCCTGTTATTATTATTATTAATACATTATTTATATCCCTCATTTTGTCATGTTTGCATATTGTCATTTCATGTTTATATCTGTAGAAATCGTTGGGTGAGAAGCATCAAATGATAAAAAATTGGTGCTTCTTTGGGTTATACTATTTCGTCCCGATTGTGTTTTTTGAATTTTGTGCCGGGAATAGTCTCAATCGTCTAGGTGGGAAAATTCAATCCTGTCCGTCTGGCCGACCGATAAATCAAGACCAATGACCAGTGAAACAATTGAACCTATTACCTATTCCCATTAGATAGCGCATCCAAAGCGACGCTCGACGAGCAGCTCCGATGAGTTTAGGTGGGAAGTTCAATTCAAACTTCGAATCCAACATGGATTTCTTGTTTTCGTTCCGTTCAGTGCAAATCTGACCTTTGGTGTGTCTTACCGTGCGTCGGCACCAATAAAAAAAGCCGTTTATGATTGTTTACAATGAAATTTAATTATGTTCTAATTCAGGAATAGACTTTGTTTGTACAGGGCTGCACAGACAAGGAAGCTACTGACGTTTGGTTTGCTCTGGAAAAACATGTGTTTCACTCGGTGATAAGGTGAGTAAAGGTGGTGGAAATGTGTTTGTTTTTCCGGTCATAGAGCCGGTATTGCGTAGGTTGTTTGAGGTATTCGGAACTGCGTGGGTGCGAACACCTGTTCTCGAGTCAAGATCTAGCCGGTGAACCTATTGTCAATTCTTGGAATAAAATATCTCTAGAATCTAAAGAAACTAAGTGAAACGTAGGAGCTGAGTGCTACTTTTTGAATACTTGCCTCTCGCCCATTCTACATTGAATATTTATTCAAGAGGACATAAGAGTATAGCATATCATCGTCTGCAACCATCGTTTACTGTTTTATGAGTCCCTCAAAGCACTGCAGGACCTTTAAAACGCACGTTCATGCACCTTTAAGGTAGATTCGCCTTTGTCAGTTCAGAAAACCATTTAAACAAACTTTTGACTGTTGCCAAAAAATCTGACAGCAGCCGTCACAGAAAGATTTTTTTTCGACAATTTGTTTGACTTTGAATGGTTCTAGTCCCCTGCACTAAACTTCGCACACAGCTGAAAAACAGTATTCTCCATCTAAATACAAAATGTCATCTCGATCCAAATCATAGTTTTCAATTATCAGGGATAGAAACCGCCTAGTCGAATTTCATCCATTGACTGAATTGACTGAAGCATTCGAAATCATAACCTACCTTGAAAATTTCAAATTTCTAGGGTTTTTCGTTCGAGAGATATCTTGTTTACTGTCTTATAGCCGGCTGGACAGAACTATTTAGAGAATTCCAAAAGAAACCGAAGAAGTAAAGGGTTTTCCAATTAGTTATTTTGACTTTCAAAGAAACAAGCCTAATTCTGAAAAAACATTTTTGAAAACAAGCTTTTATAATAACAACACTCATCCGACATTTTGAAGCAGCCATCTTGAATTCCACAATTTTGAAGAATCGTAATTTCCGACCTAGAAACCAATTTTGAATAGCCTAGGATCATAATTACAAAACTCGTCCGCCATATTGTAGCCGCCATCTTGAATTTCCCAATTTTGACAGAAGTATCATCATTTTCGAACCCAAATACCCCCAGATACTAATTTTGAATGAAATCGAATCATAATTACAAAACTCATTCGCCATTTTGGAGCCGTCATTTTGTTTTTTTCTATAAAAATATTTCATGATGCATTGTCAGCAGAACTATGTACACCTGCCAAATTTCAAATCAATCGGAGGATTAAAAGTGTGTCATATTTAACTTGCAAGATTTGATTACAGACAGACAGGCAGACACCGGGACAGGTGAAACTAAACAAGCCTAATTCTCAAAAAACATTTTTGAAGATGAGCTTTTATAACAACACTCATCCGCCATTTTGAAGCCGCCATCTTGAATTCCTCGATTTTGATTATTTTGAAGAATCCTAATTTCCGACCCAGAAAACTCCCATATACCAATTTTGAATGGAATATGATCATATTTACAAAACTCGTCCGCCATATTGTGGCCGCCATCTTGAATTTTCCAATTTTGACAAAAGTATCATCATTTTCGAAGCCAAATACCCCCAGATACTAATTTTGAATGGAATCGGATCATAATTACAAAACTCATTCGCCATTTTGTAGCCGCAATTTTGTGTTTTTTTTCTATATAAAATACTTCATGATGCATTGTCACCAGAATTAGGTACACCTGCAAAATTTCAAATCAATCGGACGATTAGAAGTGTGTCATATTTAACTTGCAAGATTTGATTACAGACACACAGACACCGGGACAGGTGAAACTAAATGAAAGCTTATAATAAAAGCTTGTAAAATGGCATTTTTTAGATAAATGATCAGATGTTTATTTCATTATGAAGGGAAAGATATGCCATTGATGATGGAAAATAACATCAGCCAAATGACCACGACTACAGTTGTTGTCCCATAACCAAATAGCCAAAGTGGCGGCCCTATGTCCTCGATAGCCTCACAAATTCCATCTTTGAGGTCTTCAATGGACGCTGGGCTCTTTCACATGGCCCCAAAAGAAGAAGTCGCAGGATGTTAAATCACAAGATCTCGATGGCCTCTTCGAGAGATAACACAGTCCGAAAACTTTTCCTGTAGAAGATCAATGTTTTCGTTGCTTGTGTGGCACGTATCGCCGTCTTGTTGGAAATAAAAGTTATCCAGATCAATACCATCAAACTTCGGCCATAAAAATCATTAATTATCTTTCGATAGCGCAACCCATTCACCGTAACTCTTGTTCAAGTCTCATTCTCGAAAAAAAGGTTCCAGTGACCCCGCCGAGCCATAAACCGCACCAAACAGTCACACGTTGATGAGGCTTTTCAACATAAGTCTTGGGTTTTCCGAACCTCAGATGCTACAATTTTGCTTGTCAACGAAGCCACCGAGGTGGAAATCACGCAAGATGATATTTGGATGGAATTCCGCAAAGATTCGACGTTGCTGATGATCGACCGACTAGAGTTCTTGTGTTATATATGTCGCAGTCGGATTCTAAAATCCGTCAGTTTGCAAAATGACTAGTCATTTTGTGAACTGACGAACGTTTTCTAAAACGCTTTCAAGATACAGATCGTTTTACAATCGGCCTGAAATTTTCAGTCGGTTTGTAAACCGCGTATAACGTATCAGACGGATTGTCATATCGTACATCTTTTTAAACGTTCCACCTGAAACTACTTCAGTTTTATGTTTTTTTGAACGAAGTGCAACTGGTGGCGTTCACGGAATTTTATAAATTAATAGTGAAACAAGTATTTCAAATGAGAACGAACCAGAAGATGAGGCCCTTTTTGAAATCGATACCAATATCACGAATGAGGATGAAATAACCCATCCGCCGGATAAAAATTGTAGACCTGGCTCAGAATGTACCAATTCACAAGTAGACTTTGAGAACACCAACATTAATGATATTCCGGTGGATTTACTGAGCTGCGATTGCACTTTGTCAGTAAGTGTCAGCTTTGTTCGCAGCAAGAGAAAATTCCGTCGCAAAGACTTAATTCGTTCCCAAAGTTAATCGCGCTCATCTCGTTCCGAAAAATATATTAGCTACAATTATAGATAGAAAAATTGGCGATTATCAAATAGGTAGGTACTGAAAATCGCGTTTTGAATAACATTAAGGGAAGCAGTAGCGAATTTCTCAAAGTTCGGCGGCCAAGGCTTCAAAAAATGTGCTTGCCGTCCGAACAAATAAGATCAGTGTAATACAAGGAGAAAAGCATATTTCGATATGCTGCAACAGTGCAACAGCAGGTGCCATTTGAGTGGCCCCTGCTGCAATAAGTAATAATGGTTTTATTTTTTTGTGGTCTTTCGATAATAAAATATTAAAATAATGAGTGTGAATTTTTTTTCCTTTATTTTTTCTGTATCCAGAATAATGAAGTAGGTATAGCTGATTATACAAATACAACAGTTTTTCAATTTGCCTTAAGACACAAAACGTTTTCAGAATTCGATTCAAATGATTTGACAATCCGTCGGATGCGTTGTTCGCAGTTTACAAACTGACTAAAAATTTCAGACCCATTGTAAAACGATCTTCATTTCAAGAGCGTTTTAGAAAACGTTCGTCAGTTTACAAAATGACTAGTCATTTCGCAAACTGACGGATTTTAGTATCCGACTGTGACATATACAGGGTGGCCATTTGAAAACGAAACAGACGAGATTACAGAAGAAATAAATTTTTTCGATAGAAATGCTCGGACAGGTCGATTTCTGTTTCGAGGGGGACAACTTAAGATGTAGGTTACGGACGCATAGCGCTTCAACCCTTGCTACTACAACCCTCACCCCCAATTTTTGAATAGGGAAGATGGGGTGAGTGATACCTCATTTGAAGGTTATTTTTATACTGATTTCAGCACAGTAATTGTTTTTTCATTTTATGCATTAGTTCTCGAAATATTCTTAACTAAGTATTTGAAAATGAAGTGGTGTTTTCATGGCACTTGTAGTGTTTTTTTGTGAAAAATCGACATTTTGAGCTTCAAAACAACCAAGACTGTGGCTTCCTTCCTCCAATCCACTGACATAGAAATCTTTAATCAAGATGTCGATTTTTCACAAAAAACACTACAAGTGCCATGAAAACACCACTTCATTTTCAAATACTTAGTTAAGAATATTTCGAGAACTAAAGCATAAAATGAAAAAACAATTACTGTGCTGAAATCAGTATAAAAATACCTTTGAATTGAGGTATCACTCACCCCATCTTCCCTATTCAAAAATTGGGGGTGGGGGTTGTAGCAGCAAGGGTTGAAGCGCTATGCGTCCGTAACCTACATCTTAAGTTGTCCCCCTCGAAACAGAAAGCGACCTGTCCGAGCATTTCTATCGAAAAAATTTATTTCGTCTGTAATCTCGTCTGTTTCGTTTTCAAATGGCCACCCTGTATATTAACTGAACTTTATAAGAGTTAAGGGGCAGTATCACCTTTTGAATCGTTGTAAATCTCCATTCAAAAGTGGTCTCTCTATTTCACGAGTAAGTACCCTAATCTACGACGTAGAGACTTGAGTTTTTTAAATTGAAGTTGAAGAACGTCCCGAGGGCGAATAGTTGTCTTTTTTTCGATTTAATTAGTTTTTCAATAAAAAAAAACAGGGTAATCGTTAGATCTGGGGTTATTGAATATGTTTTTCGTTTTTCATGAGTACAAGCTATATTTTTGAAATAATCATCATGAAAATTTTTGTAGTTCATAGAAGATTAAATTGCCGAGGGCAAATAGTTGCGATTTTTTCCCAAAAATGATGAATAACCGTCGGAAAATAATCATTAAGTGTAGTTTCCAAAACGCTGAATTTCAACCTGTTTTTTTTAATTGAAAAACTAATTAAATCGAAAAAATCGCAACTGTTTGCCCTCGGCAATTTAATCTTCTATAAACTACAGAAATTTTCATGATGATTTTTTCAAAAATATAGCTTGTACTCATGAAAAACGAAAAACATATTCAATAACCCCAGATCTAACGATTAACCTGGTTTTTTTAATTGAAAAACTAATTAAATCGAAAAAAAGAAAACTATTTTCCCTAGGGACGTTCTTCAACTTCAATTTAAATAAATCAAGTCTCTACGTCGTAAATTGGGGTACTTACTCGTGAAATAAAGAGACCACTTTTTGAATGGAGATTTACCACGATTCAAAAGGTGATACTCCCCCTTAAGAAGGTGTAACGACGTTTGTGGAATACCTAATCTCACAGAACGACAAGGAATGGACAAACCTGGGTTTTTCAACACTTTCGGCTACAGAAGCAATATTCTCGGCTGTTCTACACCCACCTAAATAGAAGGCTATTCAAAATAACACCTCTTATTGGAAAACCCTTCATTTTGTATGGATAGAATTCCTCCGTTAGCGTTATAACTTCTGTGACCAATTAAAACATCATCCATTGTTTCTTGTCCATTCCTTTCCCAGGTGAACGAAAATTGCGCCGTTAAACATTGTTCTCCAATTTCTCGCACAATCTTTACGTAGAATCTCGCTGGCCATTAAATATTGACTTTTACTCCGGGGAAATGTCAGTTCTATGCTCTCACTTCAACTTTCAACGGCAAGTTTCAAGTTCGATAGGAAAAACCATCACTGATTCCATCAGGTATATCTGAAAGAAATCAGCTGTGTTTATATTCGACAAATGTTCAATGGTTATAATTCTTTCAGACAGAAACCCATTTTTTATCAGTTTGATGATCATTTTCTTCGGATAAAGAGTTATTAGTTATTCATTGAAAAACATGTTCATGTAGAATCTATTGATTTACCAAAGAGGATCTGTCCAAAGAAGATTTAGTTTCTTAACTGTTTTCATAATAAACTGATATTTCCACTTAAATCGTTGGTGCAGCCAATATTCGAAAAGTATCTGAAGGTCATTTTCATGATCTCATACCAAATGATATATGTCTGGATAATTTATTTTTTTGGAGTAACGTATGGGTGGCACTCAAGGATAACTAATAATTATCATTTTTTTCGGACGAGAGCATTTATAAATACCAGTTTTAACACTGAGATTTATCAAGTGCCTTCTCGAATGAATTATGAACATGACTTGCTCCAGCCATAAGAACTACATTTCCTATAATGATGCCAGTTGTGGGATTGTGGGAAGAATTCATTCCACATAATTTCTTTGTTTCTATTTCACAGTATTGGTATCCCACAAGAATTACGTATTGCTGCGCTGGGCTCTGATTTAGTAATGAACCAATAATAATTGATCTTAGAAACCGTAATATTTTTTATCCAATTGGTTATTCTTTGGTTGAATATCAGTTAGTTGCATTCTGCAGAATACTATGAAATTGCATGAACCCAGTATTGCAAATCTTCAACTCTTGTGTTATGTTCGTAAAAGCAATTGTTGCCTAATAAAAAAAAATAAATACGACGTTCATGAACATCTCCTCTGATTATGGAATCGAAAAAATTGGCTGTTACCTTTTGCTTGCACAAATAGTGAGTTCAACCTTGGTATTTTGAAATTATTCTGCTTGATTTTACCTTTGGTGTCCACGAAATACCTTTTCTCCAACTCTTCAGCGATTAAAAAAAAATGTTTTCTCATTTTGTAACTCTTCAAGGAATTGTAATTTTTTTCCTTTGACACTTGCAAATTAAAGTCTCATCCAATTTTTGGTTTTCTATACCTCGATCGATTTTGTATTCGTGACATTTAATGGTGAAAATTGTGTATGACTTCTCTGGGTCTAAAAATGACTATTGAGGATCTATTATTTCATAGTAATTGCGTATTCTGAGCTTGAGAAAGGCTAAAAATTATCTGAAACCTGTCTTTTAGAATGATAAATTGTTTCAATATTCCGCTGACTTTCTCAAAAAATTAAATAACAATAAGCCTCAAGCAACCAGCTGTCGCTTGTTAGAATATAAACATTCCATATTTTTTCTAGTTCAAGTGCATGCTCAATCAGATCTATTTATGTGAGGCTGGAGTCGAGCATTTGTATAAGTAGGAGTAAATCTGTTCAGTTACTTGATGATGTCAACCATAGCTAATACAAAACAGATGCATTGTATCAATTTGATTTCAATTAATTGTCGTGTAATCAGTTTAAGGAAGGAAAACAGTGAGCATTTCTCTGATTTGTATGGCTTCCAGAAGATGTATAGTAATCGTACTTGTCAGATTTTACTTTCATCCATTCATAGGCTCTGCCTGAACAATTCTTGTTCGATAACTCGTTTTCGAAAAAAAAATAACATTCACATGAAGATATTTTTCTCATGAAAATGAATTTATTTCAAATTTGTTAGTACAATTTTTGTTTCACTGAGCGAATAAACTATTTTAAATTCGTCAATTTTCGAGCCAATCAAAATTTCCATCTGCAATTCAATTTTTTGTTTAATTTCAAAATGTAAGGTATGTCACCTGTTATACAGGGTCTATTTAAAGGTGAGGTTTTTCTTTTGACAGATGCCCCTGTTTCGATGAAATAAAACTAGAATATTTTCTACTTAGTTTCCAGGTGAATCTGAAAATTCCTCAGTCCGAAACTGCTCCCTCGCCTGCTTCTCCGTAGATATCAACATCTTGCTTTTTTCCTTCTTATCATACCTAGATGACTCAGAATATCGATTATGATTAGTTTAGTAATCTTCGGCGAGGATACGGTGTAGATTGTAGGAGTGTTTATTGTTTCGCGCGTTTATTCAAATAATGAACTTGTTGATATGCTCTTAATTTAAGGTGAATCAAAACAAAATGCCATTTTAGCTTATGAGTTGTACAAGATTTCCGCTAAGAAATCACCCAACGCGGATGTTCATAAACCTGGTGCACAGATGTAGAGATATGATGCAGGCCAGAGGTGTATTAAGGTATTGATGCCCAAATTTTTTTTTGATTGAATATTTCATATAAGAAATTTTCGATAAAATGACTCATGTTGATGAGTTCTATCACCAGTCAAAGGAAAAGCCTCACCTTAAAATACACCGTGTATTGGTAAACAGTTTGGTTCAACTTATACGGAAAGCAGTGAAAGCACTATCAAATAGTGGTAGAGGTAGAAATGCCATTCTTAGTGGACATAGGTACCTACTATACAGGGTCTTTCACGAGGAACCTCACCCATATTTATACGGGAAACTACTGAACGTATTTTCATGAAATTCAGCACTTATAAGTATTTCACGATGCTGATGAAATCTAAAATATTTTCAAGGCATGAGCACCTCCGGTTTTTCCGGAAATGACGTCAACTTCCGTTTTTCAAATCAGAACACCATTTTTTTATTGCAGGAATAGATTCCTTAGAAAATTTCAAGTTATTTTGATGTAACATTCTTCAGTTTTGGTTGGAAAATTCTCTCTGAGCGGGAAAATTCGAGAAAAAAAATCGAAAATAGAGCTCCGCTGAAACAAGAATAACTTCGAGGTTTTTGGATGGAAAATTTTCATTTTTGGGATTTTTCAAGATGTAAGATTGATGTATCCACTTTAAAAATCGAAATCGCGATTCATGATACAGGGGGTGAAAAAATTGCTTTCAAAGTTAGGGATGACAAAATCGTGAAAAATCAATTTTTTCAAATTAGAACCCCATTTTTTTATGGCAGATATTGAATCTACGTTAAAAAACAATGTGAGTGTATGCATCACACCCTTGCCCTAAAGTAGATATTTTCTGAGTTATTCACAAAAAACTGTTTTTCGTCTTGAATTTTCAGCTATTTCATTTCCCTTCACGCCAAAAAGATGAAATTTTCAGGAACTGTTACTTAAACCATGTTTTAGATTTTACTACCCTAATATATGCAAGAGAAAAAAGTTACAGGTTGTTCCTAAATAGATGGCGAATTTGGATTCGAATTTGTATCGGAAACCTCTTTATTTCAACTAATCGGCCATCGGTTTTCTCTCCAGTGATAAATAAATAATTCCTTATGAACCATATGCAAAAACTTACCATGTTTTACATTCTTTTTTTTTAATGATAGATATCATTAATTACATCTGCCAAATTCCTCTTTATTCAGTAGCATGTAATTAATGATATCTATCATTAAAAAAAAGAATGTAAAACATGGTAAGTTTTTGCATATGGTTCATAAGGAATTATTTATTTATCACTGGAGAGAAAACCGATTGCCGATTAGTTGAAATAAAGAGGTTTCCGATACAAATTCGAATCCAAATTCGCCATCTATTTAGGAACAACCTGTAACTTTTTTCTCTTGCATATTAGGGTAGTAAAATCTAAAACATGGTTTAAGTAACAGTTCCTGAAAATTTCATCTTTTTGGCGTGAAGGGAAAAGAAATAGCTGAAAATTCAAGACGAAAAACAGTTTTTTGTGAATAACTCAGAAAATATCCACTTTAGGGCAAGGGTGTGATGCATAGACTCACATTATTTTTTAACGTAGATTCAATATCTGCGATAAAAAAATGGGGTTCTAATTTGAAAAAATTGATTTTTCACGATTTTGTCATCCCTAACTTTGAAAGCGATTTTTTCACCCCCTGTATCATGAATCGCGATTTCGATTTTTAAAGTGGATACTTCAATCTTACATCTTGAAAAATCCCAAAAATGAAAATTTTCCATCCAAAAACCTCGAAGTTATTCTTGTTTCAGCGGAGCTCTATTTTCGATTATTTTTTCGAATTTTCCCGCTCAGAGAGAATTTTCCAACCAAAACTGAAAAATGTTACATCAAAATAACTTGAAATTTACTAAGGAATCTATTTCTGTCATAAAAAAAATGGTGTTTCTAATTCGAAAAACGGAAGTTGACGTCATTTCCGGAAAAACCGGAGGTGCTCATGCCTTGAAAATATTTTAGATTTCATCAGCATCGTGAAATACTCATAAGTGCTGAATTTCATGAAAATACGTTCAGTAGTTTCCCGTATAAATATGGGTGAGGTTCCTCGTGAAAGACCCTGTATTTGTACTGATGTACACATTGTCCATATTTATGTCACACCCTGTATAAATCACCCTATTAGTTTTCCTATATTTCTCAAAATAGCTTTCAATTGGCCCTCATAGTATCCTATATTTCTTTGGAAGTCTTGTTGAATCTTTTAGATATGATTGAGTTTTTTGGGGGATAATACAGCATGTTTCCATTTTTACATGGGGTGTAGAACCTCAGAAGAATGAACGATCGTCATCACTTTAAGGGTGGAACACATTTAAATGGACCATTTCACAAAAAATCGTCTTAGTTCAACTTTCCAGATGATGACTTCATTAGCCTTGGAAGTTGACGTATTTTCTATAAATTAAAAACCCGGAACTGTCCACACGTAAAACGAATCGCAATGTGATCAAAATCACGCATTTTTCGAACTATCCTAGATTATGTCCAAAAGTAATTTAAATGAATTATTGCACCAATGTGCGAATTTCCTACCTGTTTATTGCATTTCTGGGTGTTCCAGATATTCTGGGAAGTTTATCAATAACCAATAAACTTAATTGAAAGAGCTAGATTCTTCGTCACGAACAATGCAAGTTTAACGACGAAATAAATCGCAAATGACCCATATTCTTCGCGACGAAAGTTGAAGGAGCAGCTAGATTTATGGGTTCTCTGTACATTTAAGTGTAGCACTTTCCTTGTATCACGATACTCGTAATTTCGATAGTTTCCTCTTTTTCTTGGGCAAGACTGGGTCATATCGGTTGTTGGGTCTAATGAGGAACTTTCAGCAACATGGCTAATCAGTAGATGAGAAGAAACTGAGGAAACGAAGTGAATTCCATCGAATGTGAAAGTGCTGTATTCTCGAAAAAGTTGTAAATATATTTTCTTCCACTTTCCAGTTCTTTAGAAACACGGTATTTCATAGTCATTTTTCAACAGAAGGCATACCAACTTGCGACAAATAAGCAATAACAGTATGCACAAAATTGAAATTGAGCCTCTCATTCCCTTACTGGTTATCGAATTCATACAGGGTGTTTCTAAATTCATGCGAAAAAGTACATGAGGCGATTTTTTGTATGAAATTAGGATGGATGATTTCTAAAACAAAATTTCCTCAGCCCACCTCTTTCTGTGATATCACGCTTAAAAGTTGAGACTAAAATTGAGTTTTTATTTTTCTCTCTTCAGCTATTGGTTTTGGGAAAAAAATTTGAGGCTAAAAAATTGTTTTAAATAAAACAAGGATTTCAAGTTATAATTTTATTTCATGAAACTTCATCTCGAAAAATAGGTTTTGATATGAGATATGAAATAATGTGAGGCCGTGAGGGTTGCTAATTCCAACCCCGTATAATGTCACAAGAACATGAAAAATACCCGTGGTTATCCTTTGCGAGTGCATGAAAATAACAGAATTTCAAGTATCTAGCTCCACTGAAATTTTAGAAAAAATATAAATTTAGTCACCATACCTTTTAAGGGTGATATCTCGGAAAGGGGTGGGCTGAGGAAATTTTGTTATACAGAAACACCTGTATGAAAAAATTGAGTGCAAAATGTGCATCAGAGGTGAAGAATCATTGCTTGAGTTATGTATGATTCGTAATGCACGTTATTTTAAAATTTCAAAAAATTCTTCTTGATTAATTACAAAGCGATGAGATTTAATTTCAAAAACAAGTTCATTTTGAGGAATGCAGTTTTCCTCCAACAAATATATTACCTACTGTCCATATTCGTTCGGGTACAGGAATCCATGGTATTCTACCTAATGAAATATCATAGCACTTGCGAAATGAAGTAGCAATACCCTATAATTCAATTTGAGAAAAGCAAACATTGGAAACATCTTTTCTCCATTCAGTCATCAGTATCTATATGTGTCACATCAATTAGTGTCTCAACGGTAAGCAGTACAAGAAACCTACTTCTCGGCAGAATCGATTGACCAGTGAAGGTACGTTATAGCTTCCGTTAACTGTAAACGCGTTGATTATTTCTTCCCACTCGTTTGTGACATTGATTCACTGAAAAGCAGAGAAGTCACAATTTACTTTGAAATAAAACATTATAAAACTCATATCGGTCTAATAATGAGTATAAAGTCGATTCTATTTATTTTTTTTTTCTTAAGGAGAAGTATCACCTTTTGAATCTTGGTAAATCTCCATTCAAAAAGTGGTCTCTTTATTTCACCAGTACCTACCCTAGTTCACGACGTAGGGGCTTGATTTTTTTTTAAATTGAAGTTGAAGAACGTCCCGAAGGCAAATAGTTTTCTTTTTCTCGATTTAATTAATTTTTCAATTAGAAAAAACAGGTTGAACTCAATGATTTTTTTCGACGGTTATTCATCATTTTTTTGAAAAAATACAACTGTTTGCCCTCGGCAATTTAATCTTCTATAAACTACAAAAATTTTCATGATGATTAGTTCAAAAATATAGCTTGTACTCATGACAAATGAAAAACATATTCAATAACCCAAATATTGCAGAGATCTAACGATTACCCTGGTTTTTTTAATTGAAAAACTAATTAAATCGCAAAAAAAACTATTTGCCTCGGGAAGTTCTTCAACTTCAATTTAAAAAAATCAAGTCTCGACGTCGTAAATTAGGGTAGTTACTCGTGAAATAAAGAGACCACTTTTTGAATGGAGACTTACCACGATTCAAAAGGTGATACTTCCCCTTAAATATCGGAACATTGTTCGAGTCCGACATTAGAACCTAATCGTATTACATGGTAGCTCTATTATGAATCACAATTTTCAAGAGAACCTGTATGAAACTATGTTAACACTGAACACCAGACCAAAATATAGCTGATATGCTGAAATACTGCTCATTTGTAGAAGTTACAGAACCGAATGCACAATTACAATTGTGCACATTTATGGTTTGTCCATCTGAAATTTTCTGTTGCTTTTTTGGCCTTAATTAAGCTTATTTCTTCGTAATTTTTGGTCATGATTATGATTGAAACTCCCCAAGAAAAAGCTTGCGTTCAAAAGTCGATAAAAGTGTCAACACAAGCTAGTTTTTCTCTGTTCATATTGGTGTTAAATGTAACTTGTCATTCCAAACCATGCTTATATTATGACCAGAAATGGAAGGTTGTGGATTTGTTTTCATAATAAAAACGTTTATAATATTTAGAAAGTTATTATTTCATTAATCTTCGTTTGTTGTGCGCTATGAAGGGTTCATTAAGCCATCAAGAGACATTGAGAGGGTCTGAGTGATTATTTTCCATGGGAACATCCGTGAATATATTCATACCTAGGTCTTTCATGAAGAAATATACACTCTGTACCATTCGTAGGTACCCAAACGGCAAATATAGGTCACTAGATTCAGCTATTCAAAGATACCACATTTTTTGGCTCTGGTGGTCTCTGTGGCCGATATACAGGGTATTTTCCGATTTGATAGCCAGTTCTTGTCGGACCACCCCGTATATACAGGCCACAGGTGTCCCACTAGTGCCGGAGCGGACGATCTGAGTTTGGCAAAATAGACTTGATATAATCCAGGAAGAGCACAACCTAAAAATATTTTCGAATATATCGGGTGGCCCACAAAAGAGGAATAGAGGGTGACTCTGTTTTTCAAATGGGACACCCTATATTCAATAGTGTTTTTCAATTCTCTGAAACTTCCTGCATGCTTTCGTACACTTTTCACATATTTTTATTTGACAGTTTTCGAAATATTGGACATTTTCACGAAAAAATGATACTTGTAGAGGCTATGTTATCCAATTATATTTCACGAACCCTTGCACATACTAATAACAGCTTTATATGGATTGAAAGACAAGACTTCAAAGTATCCTAGCCAGCTATAATAAAGCATCTCCAGCATATCGAGTGTCCAAAAAGACTATGAACATGACGAATTTCAAATCGATTATTCTTCATTTTTTCAAATGCAATGCATATTTTTTTTTTCATCATTGTAATCACCATTCATTTTACTTCATTTTTTTGTCAAATGCATGATATGCATGTTTTCAATAGAATTGGATTTTTAAGAGCTTTTTGAAATATTTCCCTAAAATTCACATATACCTTCGAATTTAAATAGCAGATTTGGCTTTTAGGTGGTTATTGAGATCTGTCAAATTATTCCACTCAGAATTAGCATCATTGAAGCTTCAATTCATATTTTAGCGAAAAGAGGAACTGGAAAGTTTCGATGTATCTACTCAAAAATGTGATGAAATCAGTTACTTTCTGTACCCATTTTTCAAAATACATTTTTGATAATTTTCTATGTTTCTACATGAAGAGTCGAATCTTGCAAAAATTTGAAACAAGCTTCAAGCTTGGGAGCTTGAAGATCTGCGTGCGTGCCTGTGAAACTTATGAATATCAGTTTTTCGAAGAAAGTTGTATAGTGATAAGAGCGGGTACTTTTTTGTATCCTTAAGTTTCGAAACTCGTTTTTTGTAGCATTCATAACTTTTACATTCAAACTCATTGGTATTTTTTTGAATTTTTAAACCATTGTGTGAGTATTCATCCAATCCGTAAAAACTATGATGATATGAATAAATTGAAGCTGCAATGTTGTTAATTCTGAATAGAATAATTTGACAGTTCTCAATAACTACAGAAAAGCCAAATCTGCTTTTTGAATTCGGAAGTAAATGAGAATTTAGAGGAAAAACTCTAAAAAATCCTATTCTGAAAGATATGCATATCATGTATTCGACAAAAAATGAAGTAAAATGAATGGTGATTACAATGATGAAAAAAAAATTATATGCATTGCATTTGAAAAAATGAAGAAAAATCGATTTGAAATTCGTCTTTTTGTGGACACTCGATATGCTGGAGATGCTTCATTTTAGCTGGATCAGATACTTTGAAGTCTTGTCTTTCAATCCATATAAAGCTGTTATTGGTATGTGCAAGGGTTCGTGAAATATAATTGGATAACATAGCCTCTACAAGTATCATTTTGTTATCAAAATATCCAATATTTCGAAAACTGTTTTGTGTGCCACCCGATGTATTCGAAAATATTTTTAGGTTGTGCTCATCTTGGAGTATATCAAGTCTGCATCAAAAATTTTGCAAAACTCAGATCGTTACGCGTATATCGTCCGCTGTGGCACTAGTGGGACACCCTGTATTGATCATAAATGCACCTACTATTCAACTGCTCAAATCAAGTGTTATTTTCGAGAACTCAATTCTAAAATGAGGTACACAATAATTGTAGAATGAAAAAGACTACATCAAAGGATGAGCAATACTAAGTTTTCCCTATGTACCTATTTAAAAAAATACATACTTAATTACAAAAGAGGTATCGGGGAAAACACATTGAATTGGTCTATTAACCATAAATGAGGAAACCAATGTGGTAAATAGTTATTCGTTTATTTAAAAAAAAGTATGGATTGGAATCAATGTACATTAGATGTAAAGATTTATTATATAAACCATTATTTATTATACGAAATAAATTTCCAAGTTTTTAAAACTTCAATTCAAGCTTAAAATGTAATGTTTGAATTATCTGCGCAAACCTATGCATTGACCTTTACTTTTTCGATCCGTATATTTACATCACGGCCAGGATATCTGTGAAAAAAGTTTTATCGAGTTTTAAATTGCCCTTTTTTTCGCGATTTTCGCGAATTTTTTTGAGATACTTCTCCATCGCCTAGAAAATCGAAATTTAACCCACGTATGAATCGATTATTCTTCTTTTCGACCGTATGAAAATTTCCTCACAGTATTTCATCTTCGCTGCGATTTTGGATTCTTCTGGACAGATTCCCTCGGCCAGTCCACAGAGTTGCCATTTTAGTACCCATAGTTAGTATAGATAGAACTAACCGTACTCGTACTAATTTTCCGAGAAAAATGCCCTATCTCTGGAATGGCCTAGAAAATTGTAAAAATTCGATTGTTCTTCTTTGGATCCGTACCTGAAAATCGCAACTTTGGGGAAAAAGCATTTCTATCATTTATTTGGCACATGGTCGCGATTTTGCCGGTTTGGCTATATTCGATTAGGAAATTAACATACTACTCGAACACGTAGCAAGACGAAAGGTGCCTCAAAAGAACACAACATATTTCTTACTTTCTCTTGCATTATTGATATGTCTTTACTGTGGCCTCTTTATCATCCAAGCCTTTTTGTTCAATTTAGGCCACACAGGGAACCGAATTATTAGTTAAAAATACGTTCAGTATCAAACTCTCATAATAGATAATCACAGATTTAATTATTTTCTTATTTTCCAGGTGATCTTTGGCACCATTTCGATCGAAGATGTCAAAAAGCGGCTACACCTGCGTTAGGACGGTGTTCTGCTGGTTGAACGTCTTCTTATGGGTAAGTAATTGGGCAATTACCTGTAGTTTACAACTCAATAGTGCTGACGATTACAGTACCTACATTTCCATATCAATTATCCATTATACGATCTTGAAGGTCACCTCACAATATCGAACCAACTCGTGCACCTATATAATCATGAAAAATGCAACAAATAGGTATAGAGTTCATATACGTTAATGGAATCATTAGAGTATTGGGAATTCCAGCATTCGGCTACTGGAATTGTCTGATGAAGACTATTAAATAACACTTAATACTTTTGGTTCTCGGAAGTGTCATCAGCTTGAATTTGAATGTAGGAACAATTAAATTCTAGTCTCATTGTTTTTCTATCAATTTATTTAATATTTTGCATTCTGAAAACCTCAAAAAGAGATGCTTCTATTTATTGAGGTGGTAGTTTGGGAAAACGCAATATCAAACTCAGAGTTTAGCACCTAACTGTCTTCAAACGCCAAACAATGAATTTTAAATCGAAATCTAACAAAAGCTAATTCTTTGACGACATTTCGTGGTGCACAAACTGAAAGACGTTTTCATTTCGAAAATATGATGACAAAATGACGCTCGCTGCGATCTTTCTCATATTGAGATACTCCAGAAGGCCAAGGTATCGAATGAACGATAAAAAGTACTCCCCATTCTGCAACACATAAAAGGTTATCGGAATTAGTTCATAAATAAATGGCAGGCCCCTATCAATTCAACGGTTCAACAAAGGCTCAGCTGTTATCTGGGCCATTGATTTGGGTCATTCAGTGCCTCAAATCTGATCGATATATTAATTGCAGGAAAGGTTCACTTCAGGCAGACAGGAAAATAATCTCCATTTATTTGCATTAGGAGAAATTGAGGAAATTTACTCCAATTGAATCATCTGTAAAGTTATGAGGTAATCTTCGGAATCATAACAAGATTATAACAATATCAGATGGTTCCGGGCTTATGATACAGATTTATCGGTTAATAATTGAATTAGTTTCGGTTACAACTCACAACTGAGGAAGACTTTATTTAAACACTTCCAACAGGGTGAAGCATATTTGCCTCGGATCAATAATAAACATTCATTATTGATCTGAGATATCAACACACCCACATACTGGAACTCGTTTGCATTTTATTTATTTACATAGTAGTACCAGTGTACCACGATATTCTTTGGTGTTACTCATTCTGGATAAAAATGCCAACTTCAAAACGCCAAATAAGTATTTCTGCGACGAGAAAATTTGAATGCATGAAATGATTTTGACTCCAAAATCGACAACCGGTGGTCAAAGCAGACATATTGCAGCAAACATAATCTCTTTGGAGGTTTTCAGTTATTTCGAAGTATGTACCTTTATAATTTTGGTAATCTTTACAAGGAAAGGAATTAATCAACAAGTGTAACCAACGCAATAGTATTGTGGAAACGTGGCCATTAAAGAAAACATATCTCAGTTTTGTAACCTATTTCGGAACATTCACTCTGATGTAATATTCACAGGTATCAGCTTGCATCCTTGTAGGAGCTGGAGTCTGGTTGAGAACATCACATGAAGGCTATATTACTCTAGTTCCTCAGTATGGATACCTCAGCTTGGATATTATCGCCATTGGAGTAGGAGCTATAGCTTTTACGTTGTCATTTTTAGGATGCTGTGGCTCTTGGTTTCAGAATAGATGCCTCCTTATTTTCGTGAGTAAATCTGCCTATAGATGAACTGAAATCTCGCGAAGATTTCCCCGCTAGCTCCTCCGGCCTTTAACTCTTCGTCAAAGAATTGGTAAAGGGTAGAAACAGGAAAGACTACTGGCTTTACGTATGGAATCGTAGGACTCATTTAATCACCCTCTAAAATAATTAATTATCATCTGAAGCCTAAGTGATCTCTCTTGTTACTTCCATAGCTCACATGAATCCATTTTTCTTGATATATATCTCATATTCATTATGTTTTCAGTATTTTATTTTGGTGATCTTGCTCCTCCTTGCTGAAATCATCAGTGGAACTGCCGCATTTGTGTTCAGAGAAGGCCTAGCTCACACAGTAAAAGAAGAACTGAAGAATGGTTTACTCCATCATTACAATAGCACTCCTACTGGGCCATACAGTTTACCTATAATTTGGAACCATATACAGTTACAGGCAAGTGCAGATATTCAAGTTTTTTGCGATTAAAATTGAATACCAGTGCTGATAATCAATATTTCCATTGTATCTAAAAACAGGCGTGAATTGGTAAAGAGGAAATACTTTCATCTCAATATGTTTTAGTTCAGATGTTGTGGTGTTGAGAGCTATGAAGATTGGTACCTGATAGATGCTTGGCCCACCGAAAGATGGGTACCAGACTCTTGTTGCTTACCTGCTGTTAGAGAAAAGGGTTGTGGCAGAACAGACGCTGACAACTGGTATGAAGGAGGCTGTTATCAACCCATATATGCCTGGTTTTTGAACCGACTGACAACCCTTGGAGCCATAGGAATGATCGTTGCATTTTTACAAGTAAGATGCATTTGAATATCAACAGACATAATTGCATTTATGAGACCCAAATGATGTTATTGCTTAAAATCATTTTTATTTGCAGCTGTATGGAATGATATCAGCGATGCTGTTATTCTGTACCATAAAACATAAGATATTAACGAGAAAGTACAAGTCCTATAGAGCATCATAACACATAAAACTGTGAGTAATATCTTCAATTTTATTAATAACTGAAATTGCCTCATTACCTTATCTCAACATAAATTCATTCTGCAGAAAGTTACATTTTTTCAGATATTATGAAAAAGTCTGATCTGGATTCTTCTGTGTTCGTTCTAATCGAGAAGTACGGAAGGCCAAAGATATATGCCAAGATAAACATAACATAGGTATTGTTAAACGGTATGAATTCTATGTAGAAAGTACCTCCATCGACTTCTGGTTCAACGAATGGGTCCATAGTTGATTAGAAAATCACTCAGATGTACAAGTTACAGAAACTGCAGCTGTCAACTCACTGAGTTTGAAAAAACAGTAGCGTAGTAATTTAGTACAAAGTGCATTTGATGAGATTCTAGCCCGATATATTCATCGAGAAATTGTGAATTTCTGGTACTTTTTACACAGAGTAGTACCTTTGTGTATTACTATATAGTACTTTATATACCAGTTATATATTTAATACATGTTTTATTCACTCCAGATATTTTATACTGAATCGAATCGATTTATGATCGTCTATTAAATGTTCTTTGTTTTACATTATTTCATTTTATTCGACAACAAATAAAAAATCCTCTCCCTCAATTCTATTTACGATAAACACAAACACACATGTTGAAATCTTTTCATGGTGAGAAGTTTTTCAAAAGTTCAAGAATAGCCATAACTATATTTACAAATCGAAATCACAAATAGGCAGCAAATGAAACTAACTTTTCCTAAAGTATTTATATTATCTCACAAGTACCAAAATGAATTCTATAAGAATTTTATTAATTATTTACAAAAAAATCACAGTCCCTTTTGTTGAAGCCAAAACAACAAAAGTGACAAACTTATCACTGATTGATCTTCCTCCTCGAAAAACCCTCATTCATTGATTCTCCACCTTCATTCATTGACTTGAAGTCTCGGAATGTAAATATCTGTGAATCCATTCAATATATTATGTTTTTTCGAGTTGAGCTCATTTTTGTTCGCTAAATTTCTGATGTGTTCATCTCGAAGTTGTTTTTCCTCTCTGTTTTCAATCTGACTGGTGTTACTTGCAACTGAAAAAGATAAATTCAGGCCTGCTGATATGTTCCGATATTCCTATTCATGAGTTTCTTACCTTTGGATGCAAAAATAATCTTCTCGAGGGACAAACAAGGACCTTCAACAACCAGTGTCAGCAAAAATCCAACAAAGTATGATAAAGTAATATCCGATGCTGCCATTGAAAACTGCAAAACAATTTGAATAATTCAATAAATATTCCGTTGAATGCATTGCACGATTCCACTGTATCATGGCATGGGTGCCATGGCCCCCCCACTTGGACCTCGAAATGGACAATAATCCTTGATAGTACTCAATCGATACCTAATATTTTCAATGAGAAAATTCTATCGATTCATGGCTCCCCTGAAAAAAGTTCATGGCCCCTCCCTCTGAAATACCCTCTCGATCCACCAGTGCTCTGTTCACATGTATTCCAAAAACTTCATAAGTGATTATCGCAGATTGCAGTTCAAAAGTTTACGAAGAATTTTAGAAATGGATTCCTCGAATAGTATGAGAGTTTTTGAATCCATTTTATTTGTGAACTCATATCATACACGGAGCATCGCGAATACCTTAAGGTGAATACAGACTATTCTGACGTGACGTGATTCCACGTCACGTCAGACGTCTAGCAGTGCTCCCATTGGCCTAATATGAACGTGAACTTCAAAATTTGTGTGATATAAAAATGCAACACATTGTTCTGTGCTTTCACGTTCATATCAGGCCAATGGGAGCACTGATGGTGCCTGACGTGACGTGGGATCACGTCACGTCAGAATAGTCTGTATTCACCTTTACCCAGCCACCACCATGAATATACCAAACTTAATGAAAATTAACTCTTACCACAAAATAGTCTGACGTGTGTATAGGTCCTCTAGCAACTGCTGCAGAATACATCTGGACTGCCCCATGGCAAAGGTAAGTTGTGTAGTTGATCCTATCTAAGAAACTGAAAGGTTTCCATGTTAAAATTGGTTTGATCCATGCTGAAATTCCAAATTGAATCAACATCTGCATCGTTACGTGAATAGTATTTCTGTGACGAAAAAATGTGAATGCTTAAAAAATCAACAGCCGCTGATCAAAGCAGTCGGAAACATTTTGCAGCAAACATCTTCATGGAGATTTTCAGTTCATTCTAATTAAGTTTCACCTGTCAAGATTGAATTCTTGTTTTTTGTTTCTTGGTTCATATTTTTCAAAATTATGCGATAATTTTCATTCAATCTTTCTTGGAGAAGTGTTCATACTGGTACTTCTGTTATTCTTATTCTGCAAATATATACTTACAGCCTCCCCCTTCAGAAACTGCTATTATAATCCAGCATATGAGATAGCTCCAAAGCAAATGTTGTATTGAGCCATAAGTAGCATTGAAAAGATCATTATCCAGGCCATTAGGAAAATAGAATGAAAAGGCCGAGATGTAAACTGTGGATAGTATAACAAAGAAGCACATCCAGCAGGTGTAGATCACTGTTTTAGATAATTTGTATCCAGTCTTCCTCATTTTATATTTCAAATACCCAGCAAGAATGCCCAGAAAAAATGAGGACGCTCTCATGTGGCTTGGTATGTAAATTGTTTGAAAGTTATGATTAAGTACAGGATCTCTGAGGAATCTGGAAAAAATTAAGAAAATTCTTTACAGGATATCATCAGAGAAGTAGGCTTGAATTATGATAACTATGAAAATTGGTAGCAAAAAGTTGTATCTTCCAACATGAGTATACATAACGAATGAATTTCAGGACTCCAAATCGATAACTCACCTCATGTATACGAGAAGTATAGGTTCTTCCTTATTGACTAGAATGATCACGAATGGTACTATCAGGGATACAATGACCAGACAGATCAAGACTATTATACCAAACTTTGGCTTCTTCCAGATAATGTATATCAAAATGGGCAATATCATTAAATAGTGGAAATTACATGTAAGGAACCATGACTGGAACATGCACTGAAAAAAACATTCAAGAAATTCACAATGCACATTTGTAGGCATAGTTGTAGTAATGGTAGTAGCAGTTCTTTACTGCGATGTAACACCAATGGATTATTTTCTTCGGGGTTATGTCAAGTCATTAATTTATGCTGATAAACCAGAAACAACAAAATTCGTGATATTACTGAAATGATGCCTGAATTACTCAAAAAAGGGTGTCCACAATTGGTCTGGTCCATTGCAGTTCCTCAGAGCTAGTCGTGGTGGACATATGCCGGAAATTATTTTTAAAACATAAATGTCCTAAAACTATCTTTCAAGTGAAAAAAATTGGTTCCAATCTTAATTTTAATGTGTTTGATATCAATTTGAAGTTCTATCACTCTAAACAAACACTCGATGTAAAACTACGCACAGAAATTATGAAAAAATACGAGAAAATTCGCCTCAATATTTTGAAAAAGAATGGGTTGTAGCAGAAATTTTCAGACCTCTTTCCATTTTCCTCCAACGAGTCCCACGTGCCCAACCTTTTTTGTGTGATATTTCAGATTTATTTTTTCAATATAGGTATCTATACTCACGAGTTGGCCCACATTAAAGTAGTTATTTATATACAGAATGTTCGTCCACCAATTTGCTATACACCTCTCTTGTTCTACTCCTATCCTCTCTTCCCAAAAAGGTCCTTCGCCAAGACGTATAAATATCGTGCAGTAAAATGCTAGAACCACAGCATAAGCTGGAGTCAACCTTGAAAGTAAGTGAGAAAGTTATATGGTGTTCACGAAAATAACTGATTATTTGCTTCCAAATTTATTCACCTCAAAAATTTATGCAGACAAAATAGTTCCCATCTCACCATTTTCTGGCGTTTGTCGAATTCAAGTAACAGAAGGTAGGATCCCAATATTCCAGAGATGACGAAGAATGTGTCCACGATAAGGGGACCATTAGTTGTTCCAGCGTAAGGGAAAAATTTAGTGTATGTCTGCAAAATGGCTATTTTCATTAGGAATCACATGATAAGAATCTACGGTTTAAAAAAATTACAAGTCAAAGACATCTCCTGTATATTCTGCATATTCAACAAAGTATATATTATGTAGTTATGTTAATCCGCCTCTGGCTGAATCTGCTTCAGATCATTAATTTTTGATTTATTTTTGATGCTGCTTACTCACCCTCTCTACATATACTGGATTCGACAGTGGTGAACTTATATAAAACATTATCCTATGTCCTAGTATAACCAGCATGATCGATAATACTTTTATTCCATTCAGGCAGTCTAATCCATGTTCGTTCTTTTTGATAGTGATTAGTTTTCCGCAAGTATGCGAAAAAGAAAAACATTTCAGCACTTCATGAAGAGTGCCTATGAACAAAAAAAATCATGTTATTGAAGTTGAGATATCGTCACTGCTTGACTTTGAAATGTTTGATTTATCTTGCTTTTCGACTTGAACAAACATGTTTCTTGAAGTTCATTTGATCTTTCACGAACAAAGGTTTGTTCACTTTTTCAGTCAAATAGGGAAAATGAATATTTGAAATCTACAAATAATGTTTTATACATTATCGAATATTCTTTCTCCAAGAGCGAGATTGGATGCTTTGCTCTAACCTGCAAGTTCTAACGGAAAAGAGCAGTGGCGTACTTCATAACAGTACTGTCCTTTACTTGGTGAATCATTGGAATGAAGTATTGCAACAATTTCAATATCTCAAACAATCACAGACTAACTCACTTGCACTATTAACTTGTTGTTTTATGAAATAAGACTCAGACAGTGTACATATCACCAGTTAAAACTCACCAGAAAATTGTTGAATATTTCCAACTCTGCTATTTATGTCGTATAGTGTACAAATCAATCCCAGAAGACTTAAAGCACCAATGACTCCACTAAAAAAAATTATTTTATGTTTACTCCATAGATATTCAATTCCCCATGCGTATTCCATGAAAATTTAATAAATTCCATTTGAAAATATTTTTCACACTTTTTAAATTAACCCTACTAGATGAAATTCCAATAATTTCATTATTATCGACATTACTCACATAAAAATGAGATCAGCAGATGAATATTCGTCATCCTTCAGAACTTGACAATTTCTTGGATCTACACGAACATTCAGAGAGAAAGGAATTTTATCTTTCACTTCTTCAATCTTTCTTTTCAATACTAAATCTAAATCGCCATAACTGCAGGAGGATGGAAGGCAAAATGAAAAATAACTTTCATCTCTACTTTGTTTCGACCTATCCAATGCGTAAGTCTGTGGAAAAAAGTGAATATTCAATATTTCTCTAGCTGAGAATATACAGGCTGTTTCAACTAAAACACTCTCCAAAACTAGGTTCGAAGTATTTTGGAAATATAACTACTAATGGATGCAAGTTCGTTTCAGTTGGAACGTCCTATATAAAAAAATACAGGGAGGCCAAATGAAAACGAAACATTCTAAGTCTATTGAAAGCTTCCCCTTGAGATTGCTGCTTTACAATTACTCTCGTTTCTGATAATTATGGACTTTTTATGAAATGTGTAAAAGTGGAAATAAAGGCATGTATTATTATGTTATAAATAACATAATTATGGAACCAAGTATAAATACTTGGTTCCATAATTTATCCCAAGCCTGTATTGTGTTATCTCTCAATAAATCGTAATGTTTTGAGTGTTACCAATAATACTGTGAACCAAATGATCCTATACCATTGCTAGAAATGTTGATCCAAAAAAAAATCAAACAAGATTTAATCTCAGTATAAATCGCATATAAAACACTTAATAAATTCGTGAAATAACATTAATCATCGCCAATTAATAACGAGTCAAAATTTGTTGCTGGTGGTATGGATTCCAGAGTCTGATATAAGATTCGGCAATAATGAGGTATTATTAAATCTTGTCCAAAATAATCCATTATTCATTTTCAATCCATATCCTAGTTTCTGGCGGTTATCAAGATATTGAAACTGGCTTGATAAATTTGATGGGTATTGATTTAATGGAAATGGATCGAGAATATTTGCAGGTAATGTTATTTTTGCCATAAATTGTGACAATTCTGAATCAAATTAACATCAAGGAATACGAATAATTTGTGGTACCTACTAATTTTTCATCTCATTTGCTTTCGAGGAAATGGATTCAGAAATGAAAACAACATTTAAGTATCTATGAATTTCTGTAAAAGTTCTAAAATCATTTTTTCACAGAATTATTTTTCAATCGAATTAATAAATCAAAACAATTTGGTGGAATGAACCATGAAAATTCTGATTAAGTTTTTTACATAATATCAAATTCAAGAAATGATCCTCAGTCTGCTACTAGTGAATTTTCCAATCACTATTTTTTTAAATTTTCATCTACATATTAAAACAGGTTCGAAATTGAATTGTCATTGCAATCAATTTCTTAAGTATCCAAAACAATATCTAAAACATGGATGAAATAACAAATGACTTCGCCCTCATTTTTAGCTGATTGAAATGAAATCCATTACAAAAAATTACACAGATGACAGGTACATAACATTAACTATTTAGAAAAAAGACAGCTACATCTTATAGATTGTTTAAGTTTCTCGGAGGTGTGTGACCATGGCAGTCAAAATAATAACATATCTAAAGAATGTATAACACATTCAGTTCTTTCAACTTTGCGATAAACCACAAGCACACGAGGTGCATGAGAAATGAATTGGTCTCAAATTCATTACCATTATTAATAATTATTAGTAATTTTTGGGAAAAAATCGGAATCTGCATTCCCCAATATCAAGGATACTCTTATAACTATATTGATAATTTAACATTTTCACTCAAGCCCAGTCCCTCAAATTGAAAATGGGCGAGTGATAATTAGAATACTACAAAATCCAGCCTGTCAAATATTTTCGACTTAAAATTTGAATATAACAAAATCTTCGTTTGGGGTAGAATTTATTCGATTTAAGAAACATATACTTTTCGAATGAATATTTGAAAGATTGTTCAGAATATTATACTCACTTCTATTTTTCGCCAAGTGGAAATATTGAAGATATTTTCATACTTGTTGTATTTTGGAATAAAGGATTTATCCACTGCTATGTTTTCCAAAGGTTTGAATTTGAAGTGGGCCATGCAGTGTTGGCCAGAAAAGCCAATTTCCTTCGGAAGCTTCACGTTAACGCACTCATCGAAATTTCCAGTATCATAAATCGATCCAAGGAAAAGTCCTGATGGAAACTTGGAACTGGCGTCGAACACTGAAAGGAATGTTCATTTGAAATGTAATCGATTTTAACATCCAGTTTACTCTTCTACTGGAAAAGTGCCTTTTCTGAAAAAAAAATGTGGAAGCAAGTATATGTCAAGATTACTTCGATATGGATGATTCACATGGAACGACTGAAATTATATCCTGGTCAAGTGTAGGTGTAAAGCATGGCAACCCCAACCTAATGACTTTGAGATAGTGTTTGGCCGAAAAATGATCGAACAAAAAGGAATTTCCGCAACATCCTTGTATTGGGCGAAATCAAATTAATGTTCCCATATTTGCACATGCTTGTTTATGATGATAAATCAATACTTCCGACATTTCTGTCCATTATTCTTGTATAAAACGTGCTGAAAGAACAGGTTCATTTAAAATTCAGATAAAAATCAGACATCGTCAAGTTTAATAACCAGATTCAAATTAAAACCAATAATTTTATGGTAGGTTCAAAGGATCAGTCTTCATTCCAATTAGCCAGCGGTGACGTTAATCATGTATTTCTTGGAAACCTTTTCGACCCTCACGTATATCGGATTTGTTTCACAAAAGGATATGGAGTTTTTTTCGTGGATTATTTATGAAAAATTCAATAGTGTTGAATATTAATTAATATAGATCGAAAGGTACAAGTATTTTCCGTCTCCTTGCTTTTCATGGCCGATTGTGCCACTAGACGTTAACAGATTTAAAAAATAAACCACAATACGAATAATATCTCCAGTGTGTACTTGATAATTTGCTTTTTGGGGTCGATAAAACTTCTACATATTATAATTCATATTTTGGTTTCACAAGACAAACAATAGGTACATAACAATTACGAATAAATACATCTCTACTATTATAAAATATGTCCACGCCTTGTCTGTACAGAATGTCTCAAATTAAATATTGAAGGATCGCGAACACTGAAATTGGTCAACATAAGATATTGTTTTAATGTTTTTTTTGTAACTAGAGCTTTGTTTTATTGATTTTCGAATGACATGATGTGAACCACTGTGTATATACAGGGTGTTTCTGAATTGATGGCAAAGATTTCAAAGGGTGATACTTGTTCAAAATAAAGGGTAGTTTGTTAGGTGAATGTTGGGTCGAAAGTCAAATCTTTGAGATATCGCTGTTCAACAATGGCGGAAAAATGAAATTTAACATATTCGGATAACCTGACATGGTTAGCAACTTTTTCATCTTCTGTATTTTTTCGAAAAATGTACCGTTTTGAAATAAAAATATAAAATGTAAATCATCACCTGTCGACAAAGGGCAATTTTTTTTAGAACCAATTCACATTTCATTTTTTTATTTCAAAACAGTCCATTTTACGAGAAAAATACAAGACATGAAAAAATTTCTAACCTAATTAGGCTATCCGAATTCAATTCCATCATTTCCATCCAAGTGTAAGTAAGTTTTTCTTAGAATTTAGTTAAGAAAAATGATAGGGGTAGTCTACTTCAACCCCCTCCATTCAATCTTAGAATATAAAAAAATATCAAGAAAGTGTATTTTCATAATACACTGCGCAAAAAAATTAACGCACATTATGGAAATCTCAAATTTATTCTACAACTGAGGGTGTTCTCAATGATAATTATTTTTATCAGAATTATGCATGCATATGTTATCCACTTTCAACGTTTTTCTTCAATACATATGTTTTCTCCCAGCAGGAATAAAAAAAGATCACATTATCAGATTTTGAATGTATTGGCTCCATTCTAAAATCAGTTGTTCTCGATCAATTCTAGTGATCAATAGTTTTTCTTTCGTTTGATTTTCTATACTCGATCGCTATGCAACGCGAAACACGCAATTTGACCCAAGAGGAATGTGCCCAAGCGGTAGTTTTGCGAGAAGAAGGGTGGACATACACAAGAATTGCAGAAAGGTTTGGAGTTTCCCACACAAGTGTGTCCAGAATGTTGCAGCGATTCAGGGAGACAGGTATGAATGTCCGAAGACCAGGACAGGATAGACCACGGGTAACAACTGCCATTCAAGAACGTTACTTGAGTGTTTCTTCGTTGAGACAACGGTTTGCAACTGCTCGCCTCCTTCAAAATCAGCTTGAGCAAACTCATGAGGTGCAAATTAGCACTCAGACAATAAGAAATGGCCTCAGAGAATATGATTTAAGGCCTCGTGTCGCGGCCCAGCTCTTACCCCAGCCCATCGAAGGGCGCGTTTGGATTTTGCGAGAGAGCATATCCATTGGGAAGAGGCCGATTGGGAAAGAGTTCTCTTCACAGATGAGTCTAGATTCTGCCTCTACCATTGTGATCGACGTTCCCTTGTATACAGACGTCCACATGAAAGATATCCTCAGTGCAATTTCCTGAATACTACTGGTTTCGGGGGAGGATCGATTATGGTATGGGGATGGAATATCTTTGACTACTCGCACAGACCTAGTGGTCGTTGATAATGGAGCTATGAATGCTGATAAGTATATAGGTAAGGAACATTCTTGAAGAGCATGTAGTGCCATTTGCCCCATACATTGGTAAAAATTTCATTTTTATGGACCATAATGCCAGACCCCATCGTGCGCGCATCGTTCAGGAGTACCTTGAAGAGGTTGAAGTCTCTCGAATGGAATGCCCAGCAAGAAGTCCAGATCTCAATCCGATTGGGCAGGTTTGAGACAACCTCAATAGAAGGCTGAGAAGTTCAGAAAATCATCCAGCTACTCTTAATGACTTAAAAATTTTATTTTGAGTATGAACCGTCGTTGCCGAGCTTTAATTAGGGCAAGGGGTGGAAATACCAAGTATTAAATCACTTATCAGCATTTCAGTATTTTGAAAATTGTTCATTTTTCTTTTTTCACATAAGATTCGGTGAAATCCTGAATTTTTCTTCCATTTAATGTGTCTTGTTTCGTTCAAAACCTTCCCGAGAGAACATAAAAAATAAGTTATAAAGTCAATGTAGAGTTAACTTTCATTAAAATTGAGATTTTCAGAATATGCGTTAATTTTTTTGCGCAGTGTAGTAACACTCTCATAAAATATAATCATTCTATCGATTTTCGTTTTCAAGATACGAAATAAAAACATAATTTTTCCGCCATCTTTGAAACGCAGTATCTCCCTAACGTTCGACTTTTTACCGAACATTTATATAAAAAACTACCCTTTATTTCAAACAAGGAATCACCCTTCGAAATCTTCCGCATCAATTCAGAAACACCCTGTATGCTGTATTCGATGAATAAAGGTATACAGGGTACAGAAAAGGGGAACTTCTTTGCATACTTTTAAGAAAAAAAAGTCCTGTAAACATGGGACCACAAATGTTCCGCTTTTGAGATACAGGGTGCTTACTTTGATTGCAAATCCACAGGGTGGTATTTTTTCTGGAACACGGTCCCCTTTTTTCCTCCGAAATTTTTTTTTGGTGGGTCATCGTTTTAAAAATTGTTAAAGAAGCTTTGTTGTTATATTAAACTTGATAGCTGAGATTTTGAAACTTTTCAAATCATCAACTCTCCTCATTATGATTCGAATTTTCTATTCATGTTATCAGTTTCACAAATATAAAAGAATGAACTATATCAATATGCAGCACAATAAACAAAGGAAAATTTGTGGTATTCAAAATGCAAACATTGTATACGTACTATCAGTTGCCCAGACAGTGAACTTCGAAAGCTCCTGCCGGTAAAGAAGACTATCATTTCTGCATCTCTCATTGTCCGAGAATACGGTAGGTATCAAATAATCCAATATATCAACAGTCTTATTTTCGAATACAACATCAAACTCCAAACTCACTGTCCCCCCAAAAAGCGAGCTGAAACAACAAATCAACACCCCCAGACTGGAGAACATGTTTCTTCACTGTCGAACAGACGAATGAAAACCCAAACACCTTTGCCAAATTTTATGGATTGATTGGGCATGATTGTTTTCATATTCGGCTTGAAAGTCGAGGTTAACTTCATTTAAACTAGAGGAGTTCATTATACAAATCAGTTTCAAGTTGACAAAAACATTGTACGCACTCAAATTGTGCATGCAGAACGAAAAACAAGTTTTGGTTCACACTTAAAAACAAAATATGTGTTTCCTACAGGAAGAAGCAGGACCCAAGGGTCCTTCAACCTTGGATATAGTATTTAATTTGAAAATCATGGTAAATTATTAATTATTCAAGAAATGCGTACCAATTATTTGGATTAACAATGTAACTTGGATTTCACCTGCACATAATCAGTTTTGGTGTAAAAATCTAAAAGAAAACATCACGATGAATGTAGTTTCTGTAATTAAAAAGTTGAGTTGTGTTTCCTCACTGGAAGAGTAATGTAATTCAAGAGATTAGCTCGCATAAAATTGATTTCAATTGCAACTCTTCGATTTTTTTTACGGTTTCGACTCTTTTCGATTTGTCAAAGTTCAGCACTTCTCACTTTCACACAAAAACCTCCAATCCAAATTAAGAAAATAACTCCAAAGACCTGAAAATCAATACCTCCAATTGAAATTGTTATATGGTTGTTCCTAATCTAGTTCTTTCTGAACTTACTACTTTCTGGAGGACGATAATTAGACTTGTGTTCATTTCGGTTTTCATAATTTATCAAATGTCAGTGAAACCTCTACTAACAGACACCTCCTTTGAGCGGACACCTCTATCGAACGCATTTTCTTACAGGTTTGGAAATATAAGTTGGAAACATAGCCAGCTCAGCGTTAAAGGAGTGGACGAATATCGTCTAGTGGACCAGTAAAATGATGATAATCCTCGTCCGTTGTGACAACGAATAAATGACTGACCTCATTCAATGACGTAGGAGACTGGAGAGAGGGGGCTTCGAGCTCTGGCGAGTCTCGATGCAGTTCCTATCTTCCTATGCCATTGAGTGAGGCCAGTCATTTATTCGTGGCGCATCGCGTCGAGAGTTCTGATTATTATGCTGGTCCACTAGGCAATATTCATTCACTCGTTTAACGTTGAATTGGCTATGTTTCCAACTTATATTTCTGAACCTGTATAGGTATATATAGTCCGGAATTTGGTAAATGCAAATCCTACAGATAGTACCCTCTCTTGGGCGGTCGCTCCCTTGGGCGGACGCGGACACCTATTTTTCGTATACTAGGTTTCGAAACTCTCCCTTGAGCTGACTACCGAAACAAAGGCAACGTAAATATTTCATAATACTTCACTGCCTACTGTTGCATTTGGTCTAGTTCAGTATAGTCAGAAAGCAGTAATGTCTGCAAAACGTCGAGTACTGACTCTCAAAGAGAAAATTAAAGTGATGAATATAAAGACGAGCCACCCCGTGTATTTCCTATTCCATGGTTATTGGAAAAATTTCCCGAAACACATAGAATTGGTTTGTTTTGGGGACATCTTTTGACGCATTTTTGAGTCTTGAACGAGCAACTTCCTAAGAGGGGGGCGCTTCAACCCCTCTGAATTGAATAGTGGAGAGAGGTTGAGTGATGTTTCATTTGGAAGGTATTGGAAGCCGGTATATGAAAAACGTAATTTTGATGAGCTGTTTTCACCAAAAACCCTTTGGACTTCTTCTTGTGGGGACATCTTAAGTCCAAGAATTGTTAATAAGTATCGTCAAAAAACTCCAATTATGCTGTGCCATGTTAGAGACGGTTTTCAATCGAGATTGTCAATGGAGGACAATTTGAGCATTCGATATAAAATCGCGGATTTTATTTTTTGATTGTGAGCATGATTTCCATACTGGAGTATTTCAAGATGTGTAAAAAGGTATTTATGTTCGACTGCTTCATAAACACTTGATTCATGAATTCGTTTAGCGTCCAGAATTGACTACTTTATTGGACACCACTTTATTGGACACCACTTTATTGGACTCAACTGTCACAGTCTTCTATCGATTTTGCAATTTTCTTCGTTTCACACCACTTGTTATAGGCCGCATACAAATTTTCATAAGCACTTTTAGTGGGTAGGAGAGATTCTTTGGCACTTGCGGCTAAATTATTCACGCTTTCCTCTTCCGAACTATCCATTTTTGGGATTATTATGACGTTTGTCACAGAATTAACGAAGTAAACAACTTTGTTCAGTGAGGTTGCTAAGGTCGCTGACGGTTACTAAGGTAAGATAAGCAAAAGCACACTCAAAGTATTTCTTGAAATAAAGCGACGAATATATTAATTGCCATTTCAGAAAATAAAATGTCTGCATTGCAGTCAAACATAAAGCTTTGTATGCAAACTCGTACATAATTAGGCTTATGGACTTGCCCAAATTATTGGCCTCGCTCGCTTTGCTCGCTCTGCCATAAATTTTGGACTCGTCCATAAAGACCTAATTTATGTACTTGTTACATAAATAGCTATTAAATGACTTCTGTGGGCTTATTTCTTGAGAATCTTGAAAAGTGGGGTATTCCACTGTTTGTTTCTAAGTTTTTTGTCGAGTTATTCGAGTAGAAACTTCTATTCTTTTTCGAATGAACTAGGTATCACAAAATAACAGACTATTCGTTACATTATTTTTCAGTAAAATTTCAACACTCGATTCTTGATTTCCGTAAAAGATAATAGCATAACTGAATCTTTCAACCATGTTTATATATGTGAAATATTTCCAGTATTAACAGAGAAAAAAGTTTCTTCAACATTCGCCAGGTGTTTGGAATAATTGAATTCACATAATATTTCCTCAATCATTTTTCCAAAGTAAATAAAATTTGATAAATACTTAATTACTACGATCTCTATGCAGAAACGACAACTTTGCGTATGTAGGTGACAGGAACATGACTATATATCCTGACATTTTCAAAATTATATGAACAGGAACATGACTATAATCTGATATTTTCAAAATTTACACGGAGAAATGTGTCAGAATCTCGTGGCCAACCGGGATACTTTATAAAAGTGAATATAGTATAGATGTGGATTAGTGTATTTATATGGGGTCGCCAGGAAACTCCCAATCATAATTGGGGTCGAGAATGAAAAAAGTTCAAGAAGCCCTGCTCTACAAGTTCTTTCACGAGGAACCTCACCCATATTTATACGGGAAACTACTGAACGTATTTTCATGAAATTCAGCACTTATAAGTATTTCACGATGCTGATGAAATCTAAAATATTTTTAAGGCATGAGCACCTCCGGTTTTTCCGGAAATGACGTCAACTTCCGTTTTTCAAATTAGAACACCATTTTTTATTGCAGAAATAGATTCCTTAGAAAATTTCAAGTTATTTTGATGTAACATTTTTCAGTTTTGGTTGGAAAATTCTCTCTGAGCGGGAAAATTCGAAAAAAAAATCGAAAATAGAGCTCCGCTGAAACAAGAATAACTTCGAGGTTTTTGGATGGAAAATTTTCATTTTTGGGATTTTTCAAGATGTAAGATTGATGTATCCACTTTAAAAATCGAAATCGCGATTCATGATACAGGGAATGAAAAAATCGCTTTCAAAGTTAGGGATGACAAAATCGTGAAAAATCAATTTTTTCAAATTAGAACCCCATTTTTTATGGCAGATATTGAATCCACGTTAAAAAATAATGTGAGTGTATGCATCACACCCTTGCCCTAAAGTGGATATTTTCTGAGTTATTCACAAAAAACTGTTTTTCGTCTTGAATTTTCAGCTATTTCTTTTCCCTTCACGCCAAAAAGATGAAATTTTCAGGAACTGTTACTTAAACCATGTTTTAGATTTTACTACCCTAATATGCAAGAGAAAAAAGTTACAGGTTGTTCCTAAATAGATGGCGAATTTGGATTCGAATTTGTATCGGAAACCTCTTTATTTCAACTAATCGGCCATCGGTTTTCTCTCCAGTGATAAATAAATAATTCCTTATGAACCATTTGCAAAAACTTACCATGTTTTACATTCTTTTTTTTTTAATGATAGATATCATTAAGTACATCTGCCAAATTCCTCTTTATTCAGTAGCATGTAATTAATGATATCTATCATTAAAAAAAAAGAATGTAAATCATGGTAAGTTTTTGCATATGGTTCATAAGGAATAATTTATTTATCACTGGAGAGAAAACCGATGGCCGATTAGTTGAAATAAAGAGGTTTCCGATACAAATTCGAATCCAAATTCGCCATCTATTTAGGAACAACCTGTAACTTTTTTCTCTTGCATATTAGGGTAGTAAAATCTAAAACATGGTTTAAGTAACAGTTCCTGAAAATTTCATCTTTTTGGCGTGAAGGGAAAAGAAATAGCTGAAAATTCAAGACGAAAAACAGTTTTTTGTGAATAACTCAGAAAATATCCATTTTAGGGCAAGGGTGTGATGCATACACTCACATTATTTTTTAACGTGGATTCAATATCTGCCATAAAAAAATGGGGTTCTAATTTGAAAAAATTGATTTTTCACGATTTTGTCATCCCTAACTTTGAAAGCGATTTTTTCACCCCCTGTCTCATGAATCGCGATTTCGATTTTCAAAGTGGATACATCAATCTTACATCTTAAAAAATCCCAAACATGAAAATTTTCCATCCAAAAACCTCGAAGTTATTCTTGTTTCAGCGGAGCTCTATTTTCGATTTTTTTTTCGAATTTTCCCGCTCAGAGAGAATTTTCCAACCAAAACTGAAAAATGTTACATCAAAATAACTTGAAATTTTCTAAGGAATCTATTTCTGCAATAAAAAAATGGTGTTCTAATTTGAAAAACGGAAGTTGACGTCATTTCCGGAAAAACCGGAGGTGCTCAGGCCTTGAAAATATTTTAGATTTCATCAGCATCGTGAAATACTTATAAGTGCTGAATTTCATGGAAATACGTTCAGTAGTTTCCCGTATAAATATGGGTGAGGTTCCTCGTGAAAGACCCTGTATACTGAACTTTATTTTTTCAGTTTTTGAGTTTGTAGGTCTTTCAAATATACCTGAAATAAATTCAAATGAATCAAAGAGTCATTGATCTTAATCATATTTATTCAAAATAGCCTTATAAATTAAATAAATTATATATATATACACAAACTTTATCGCTAGCAGTTCAATTAAACACTACAAAAATGAGTGGTAAATCAGTTATTTCCATTATTCCATATCTTCAAAATCTTTCTTTGAATTGAGTCTTCTGGAGAATATCCATTCCTTTCTCATCGTTATAAGCTGTTGTTATTTTTGGGATGTAGATATCAACAAATCCTTCATTTCTCACACCTTTCTTTTCAGTCTTCTTCGATTCTTCTTTTTCATCTATAAGAATGATATTCTGATTATAGCAGAAAAAAGGTTAGGCATAAATTGTTCCGCTCAAAATATGATTTCAATATTCATGGCCAAATTGATACCCATTCATTAATCATGAAACAATGAAACAATGTTCACGTCCAAATATGAGAACCTAATCAACATTTAAAATTTTATCGAATATTTTCTTATGAAAGTTGCATAATTTTTGATTGAAGAATTTACCTAAATCGGATTGGTCCACTTATTCGGACACACTGGCTTTAGCACCAATTAAAACTTATAGTTTTCCTGCAGAAACAGTATCCTAATAAAATGATATTCACTCACCTGAGGATTGAGGAGTACCTCTAAGAATAATTTTCTCTATTTGTATGATTGGAGATTCAAACACCAGACTAAGACAGAACCCAGCCACGTAGGAGAGAACGATATCAGAAGCAGTGAAGTTGAACTGAAAAAAAAGGTGAATGAAATTACAGGAGGGATTGATGAAATTACAATATACTTTCGGCTTCAATACAAACAGTAAGATTCGATTTTTCCAAAATGAAATCATCTACTCACCATGTTGAACATTCCTGTATACACTGGTGATCTGTTGATCCCTGCTGTATATAAAAGGACAGCACCTTGACTGAGATACGCTGTATAGGTTATACGACCTAATAGAGCCCAGGGTCTCCAGTTCAGGAAGGGTGCAAACCATGCTGAGGAATAATTAATATATTTTACAATTGCGTAAAGGGATCCATATTGGTTTTAGTCGTCCAAAAAAAGTATTCTTCAATAATCAACAGGAACACCCAAATGTTAAACGACTTCAACAGGTTAATACACCATGAATTAATGTCAAGTTGATATGTCCAGTACTCACCACCGTAGCCCTCAGACACCAGAATGATGAGCATAGCCATGGAACAGCTCCACAGTAAATGATGCAGTGAACCATAAAGGCCGGACAACACATAGTCCTTGTGTTCAGTGGGTATGTAAAACAAGAATCCAGTGAAAATAATAGAGAAAGCAACTATGAAACCAACCACCCAAGTGGGATAAACAATCCGATTAGGGATTGTTGCTCCCGATTTCCTTAGCCTGAATTTCATATAGCCTCCTAGTGCTCCAATGAAATATGGACTCATCCTCATATGGCTGGGAGTGTATATGGACTGGAAGGTGCCATTGGCAACTGGGTCTCGAAGCAACCTGAAAATTAGTTTTTCATTCATTAAAAATTACCGAGTACAATAACAAATTCAGAATTGAAGATACTGGATAGCTGGATAGCCTATGGTAGGAATATCACTTGAAAGTTTTATTGTCAGCCAATGAACTGGTCAAACTTCCCTGCCTCTACTCTGGAGAAAGTAAAACTGGAATATTTGAGAGACTATTGGGGTAGTTGCCTCAGTTTCGACAATTTCACAGGACACCAAAAGAACCAATACTTGGATCAGCAATGCAGATTTGTACCCACTCAGAGCTGAGAGCACAGAAAACTCAGAGGACACCTAGCTAGATTTACTTCTCCACAAAAGTTAGGGAAGTTCAGAAATTTTTGTGACCACTCCAAAAGTTGCTTATACTCCATTCACTTTTAATTAATCACATAGGAGGTCATGGTTTCGTTTTCAGGAGTTGGTGCCCCTGATGAAAAGCACAGAACATATGATGAAAAGTCAGTGCGCGCACAGAAAATATCGTTAATGACAAAACGACGTTGCCAGTTTCTTTGTTTACATCAAAGTAAAAGTATCAAAGATATTCCACATTTTGTTAGGTTTACAAATTGTTCGCAGATTTTTGGTATTTAATCGATATTTGCAGGTGAGTTTTTCGACGAATATCCAAGATTAACGTATGTTTATTGTTTTTAGCACCAGTTTGGAGCGTGAGAACGATTTTCAAGACCAGGACGTCCAGGACGAATGTTTACATTTCGACGTTAAAGGGATACACGGGAATTTCGTTGAAAAAGCTGTTATTTGGACAGATATCGCAGTAGATGGATCGGATGGAGCCTCGAGAGGTCGATTAGGATGATATTTTTTAGATTTTCCAAGAAATTTGGCGATATCTGATCAGATTTGCAAAAGTTAGGTACCTCACTAATGAGGTGGAACTTAGACCTAATTCTCCTATAAGAGACGTCTTTCAAAGGTCGAGATGGTGAAAAATGTCTTCTTTAGATGTTGTTTGAACAAACTCAGCCGAGTTTTATACCCCAACATTGATTTTAAGAAAGTTATCAACAAAAGAAAATTGACATTGTTCTTGATTCTTGTAATTACCCATTAATTCATCTTATATCTTTGGGTTGATTTTTTTAGTGAATTCTTGATTAGAATCAACAATTGATGTCGTCAAGTCTTGAACTTTCAGTTCGAGAGGATAATAAACATCTTCACAAACATGCATATGAAAATTATGTGAAAGCAATGCAATTTTCTTCCATGGCGAAAAATAATATATTTCAACAGTGATCTCTTGTACTTTTCATGCAAATAACTAGAAAAGGAATCCTTTCTATCTATCAATTCATATAAACGTTAATTATTTTCGTCTATCACATCTTTTCCAATTCATTCATTTTCCGAATGAATTCACATTCTGAGAAATACGCTACGAATGTAGAAAGGGCAACATAGTGTTGACTTGGAACATAAAAATATTTTGAAAAACGTCATAACTTCGATACAGAGTGGAATGTGTCAAATTTCCAAGGCCAGAGTTGTGATTTTATAATTGTGAATGGAGTATATATCTGAATGGTTTTTTGCTTCTCCAGTTCTTGTCGTTTGCTCTACTAAGAATGTTGGATTAATTATTGTTTTACGTTCTTGAAATCAACATTTCAGTGCAGGCCATTGTGGTGTTGAAGGAAATGGATAAGCCGATGAGCTTGCGAAAAGTGCATCGAGGTTAACACCTACAGGACCTTAGCGTTTCTGTGGGATTGGAAAATACCAATATGAGGCAGCGGTCCGACAATAGAAGTTGAACAACAGAATAACCCTCTGGAGAAACACTCCTGGACTTACTCATTCCACGAAATTCGTGATGATTTCACCGACCTTTACCAGTAGGCTTCTAAAGCTATCACAAGCTGAGCTTCGGGTGATGGTAGGTCTGCTGACAGGGCACTGTCATCATTTGTACCGTATGGGAAAGTCAGCAGATGAGATTTGTAGGCTCTGTGGATCAGAAGCAGAAACAGCTGAACACATGGTATGTGCTGACTGGCCTAAAGCCTGCTCCACACTCATGGCAAGAACCTCGGCCAATACCGCGAACGTGAGTGTGTATAACTTTCTTGTGTCACGTTCGCGCTTCGCGTCCTTCCCCGTTAGTTTGCGGTCTCCTGTCCCGCGACAAAGGCTTCGCGCTTGGGCACTAGTCCATCCACACTCACGGGCGTTCGCGGTACCTGCGCAGTAATGATTTAATGCTCGTTCATTGACTTGTTCGCTCTTGAAATGAATGGTTCATGTAGCAATGAAGTGAAATTAGAATAGATTAAGATCTAGATAAGTGGAATGAGAATTTCTTGATTATTACCAGATAAACCTTTTTTATAGCTGGCTAAACAGGCGAAAAGTCTTCGTAGACAGCGAGGATGCCGCGAACCAAAGTGCGAATATTTGTGTGAGTGTGGATGACTTATTTGGTCGCGAATTTTTGGCCAGGTTCACGGCAAGAATTCTTGGCGCGATTCGCGCCATGGGTGTAGAGCGAGCGGGCTTTATGAACCATTAAAATGGGGAAACTGATCCTGGATACCCACGAGGTAACGGCCGAGGCTCCTAAGGATGTTGTCGGTCTTGTCAACACCATCGACGACCTCTTTGGGTTTCAATGAATGAGTAGGGCAGAGAACAAAATATATACATGGTCGCAGTTCTCGGAAGGCTAACCAAGCCATAACGATCCCGGTTCAAAATAATTATAATGATACAATTAACTTTGATTCAAAATCTAGACGTAAATTCAGTAGAGCTATTGGTACAATCGAGGCGGGGCGTAATGAGAGATGTTGCGGATTTCTTTCGAGTTTGTGAAAGCGTAGTTTCCCAGCTCGTCTATCGATGTCGAGAAACTGGAAACGTGACCGAGACACCGAAAAGTGCAGGCACAAGATCTACCACTTCTGCACAAGATCGGTTTCTGGCTGTCTACCTGCATAGAGTCTTTGAGTACTTGTCGTATCATGCAACAGCGACTTTTGAACGCTTTTGGTGTTTTGATTTCTATTGAAACAGTTCGTCGATGAGAAGGATTCCACTAACTCAAAATCATATGCGACTTCGATTGGAATTGGCCAATGAGCAAGTGAATTGGAACGTAGTGGAAGTCGCTTTGGTTGGACCTTTTGTTATACACAATGCAACTTATACATTCACTACAAAAAGGTCTGGTTCATTCCTTGAACCATTCATTGTTTGCAAAATCAAGGTTGGAAAACCGAAATATTCATAAATAATTCTAGACGGAAACATAATCGAAATAAAATAACCAAAAGGTGATTCTGGAAATGTACAACTTGTAGCTCACAGCCCAATAAACCCACGCAATTCAAATTATTAAATCCATGATAATATATGCACCTAAACGAACTGGTTGTGCAAGACTGCAAGAATCATGGTCAAGTTCATTGTCCAAGAAGGAGAAGCAGAAAAGCAGGCACATGGAATTCCGTTGAAAATTAAATTTTCAAATCGTGAAAGGTCAGACACAAGAAAGGTTAGTTAGACCAGAACCAGCTCGTTTCATTTTACATTCTGTAGATTACTAAATTATACCAGAATTCGGGATGTCGTTCTTGGATTGAGCCGGATTTCATACACCTCTACAAAATGCCAAATAAAAAATTTCTTTTGTCTGACAGAGTTCGATGCTTAGATGACGGAAGCAATATGTCAACTTCTGAGAGAATGATGGAAATGAATCTTCGAATTTATGGCACTGAATGTTGAATATAATGAAAACAAATTCTGAATATAAATCTATATATTATTATGAATTGCTCAAATGGAAATTTCTGAGGAATTCTGAAAACGAGATATTGTTGTTGATAGAATTTTGTTCGTGAATACGTTTTCGAATTTTTAAAAATGTTTGAACATTTATAAGAGATGTTTAAATTTAAAATTTTTTGTTTGTTTGGGGGATGAATGATCCCCCAGTTGTCAGATGGCCGGGAATTGTCTGGATTCTCCCGACATTTTCAGTGATCTCCCGACTCCCGACAAATCTCAAAATCTCCAGATGAAAATTTATTTACATGGAAAGAGTTATCCGCAATGCCCGAAATATTAATGTTTCCCTAAGATAACCAAACGCGTAGGTACACAGATTATTACTGCTTGCGAGAAATATTTGAACAAGATGAAGATACGTCCAATGACAAAATTTGGGCATACTTTTTGAATAAATGCAACCAAAATTACTTGAAAAACTTGAAAAGAATTATATCTTTTGATTTATCCATTCCTGTGAGCAATGCTTGTTGTGAAAGGGTGGTCACGTGGTCAGTTTACTGAATAATGTATATGTCGCAGTCGGATACTAAAATCCGTCAGTTTGCGAAATGACTAGGCAGTTTGTAATCTGACGAACGTTTTCTAAAACGCTCTTGAAATGAAGATCGTTTTACAATCGGTCTGAAATTTTTAGTCAGTTTGTAAACATGCGAACAACGCATCCGACGGATTGTCAAATCATTTGAAGCATCTTCTGAAAACGTTTCGTGTCTTGTTGCAAATTGAATAACTGTTATATTCATATAATCAGCTGTACTTCATTATTCTGGATACGGAAAGATTAATTATTCACACTTATTCTTTTAATATTTCATTATCGAAGGATCACAAAAAATAAAACTATTATTACTTATTGCAGCAGAGGCAGCTCATATGGCACCTGCTGTTGCATTTTTGATATGCTTTGAAACAAAATCACCTCCTTGCCTTACACTGATTTTTGTTCGGAAGGCAAGCGCATTTTTTGAGACTGCTTCCCTTATTATGTTATTGTTTTTTCAATTGGAACATTGAATTGTACAGAATTGAGTGACCTGTTCGGTATCAGCTACTACCATTTTCTGTACCTATTTTTTGATAAACGCCATTTTTTCTATCGATAATTGTAGCTTATATATTTTTCGGATCAAGCAGTTTCAGGTGGAACGTTTAAAAGGATGTAGGATATGACAATCCGTCTGATACGTTATACGCAGTTTACAAACCGACTGAAAATTTCAGGCCGATTGTTAAACGATCTGTATCTCGAAAGCGTTTTAGAAAACGTTCGTCAGTTTACAAAATGACTAGTCATTTTGCAAACTGACGGATTTTAGAATCCGACTGCGACATATACAGGGTGTCCTGAAAACAATGGATAAGCCTGCAACTATAGACAGACACTGTCGTGGTCTAACTTATTCCAAATTCTGACCTTAATGAAAATTCCACGGTTTCGGAGATATTCATGGTTTTCGTATTTTTAGAAAATTTCCAAGTGCGATTAGTTTTTGTAGTGTCATTTCTACAAATGGAGAGGTATTTCGATATGGTTTTTTTTAATTTCACATGAGATAGTTCAGCTATCGGAAACAAAGACTTAAATTCATCAAACTAGTGTAAAAAGTTAGAAACTCGTGAATTACACAGAAAAATTGAAAACTAAATGAAATTTCCTTCAAGTTTGATGAGCTACAGTGTAAAAAAAATGTAGGACGTCCCTGGTAGACATCATCTTAAAAACTTGCTCAGTTATTGCAGATTCCAAAAGGGTATCATAAGCCTAGGCATTCTGTAGTTTTTCATTCTCGTAACTACTTGATTACCAAATAGTCGAAAAATTTCGAAAAACTGTTTTTGTTGTAATCGTTATTCTGAGCTCATGTGTTAAAGTCAGGAGGCCATTTTTGTTGGAATCTGGTGGGAAATTACGAATATTATTTTTATTTTGAAAAAAGCAGTAGCGTATCGTTTCTCTGGTTGAATAGAAATATGGCATTATTTGCATTCAACACCCTGTATCTCGAAAACCTAACTGGACCTAATTGTATTTGACAAAATTTCTCATTTTCTTACATACTGTACAGTGTTAAAAGGAAAGTATCAACTTAAAAAATACCCTGTGTTGCTACAATAGAGGTATGTGGAATATTCATTACAATTTTTTAATAAAATTTTATGGAGTGACGAGTCCTCATGCCGAAAAGATGGCTATTTAAATATCCACAATTTGCATAGCTGGGGAACTGAAAACCAGCATATCATGAGCGAAAATCGATCTCAGAATCAATTTAAATCCAACTTGTGGACTGGAATTATTGATGGCCGGGTGATCGGGCCTTATGAACTTCCCGCCACACTAAATAGTGAGATTTATCTCGATTTTTTAGAAAATCAATTAAGCGACCTATTAGAAGATGTTCCCTTGGCTATAAGGCGGAATAGTGGCTCCAAAATGATGGGTGCCCAGCTCATTACGCAGTAAGAGTGAGAAATCACCTGAATGCAAAATACCCTCAAAGGTGGATAGGCCGGCTTGGCCCTATTTCATGGCCCCCGAGATCACCGGACTTAAATCCCCTGGATTTTTTTTATTGGGGGTGCCTAAAAGATCTAGTCTACTCCAAGCCAATATCTTCGATTGAGGAGTTACGGGCTCGTATCCAAAATGCAGCGGCTCAAATTAATACGTCGCATTACGCGCGTCGCATTAAAAGTGCGTTCATTAAAAGGTGTGGAGCGTGTATAAGGGCGCAAGGACGTCAATTTGAACATTTATTATGAATAAATGTTCGATATGAAAAATGAACTTATTGTTTTATTCTGCATTCTTCATTCATTTCCAATGAATAGTAATTTGGTAATAGTATTGAAGTTCTTTGAAAGATTCATACTTTTGCTATTGAAAAATAACCATAAGGTTAAACAAATCAGAAAAGCTATGTATGATCATACATTTACATTAACACATGAGCTCAGAATAACGATTACAACAAAAACAGTTTTTCGAAATTTTTCGACTATTTGGTAATCAAGTAGTTACGAGAATGAAAAACTACAGAATGCCTAGGCTTATGATACCTTTTTGGAATCTGCAATAACTGAGCAAGTTTTTAAGATGATGTCTACCAGGGGCGTCCTACATTTTTTTTACACTGTAGCTCATCAAACTTGAAGGAAATTTCATTTAGTTTTCAATTTTTCTTTGTAATTCACGAGTTTCTAACTTTTTACACTAGTTTGATTAATTTAAGTCTTTGTTTCCGATAGCTGAACTATCTCATGTGAAATTAAAAAAAACCATATCGAAATACCTCTCCATTTGTAGAAATGGCACTAGAAAAACTAATCGCACTTAGAAATTTTCTAAAAATACGAAAACCATGAATATCTCCGAAACCGTGGAATTTTCATTAAGGTCAAAATTTGGAATAAGTTAAACCACGACAGTGTCTATCTATAGTTGCAGGCTTATCCATTGTTTTCGGGACACCCTGTATTTACTGCAAATAGAGGAATTTAATGGCCATGGACTTAATAAAAGCCGAATTACTCGTGAAATTGTGCTTTGAACATTATTGTTCGAATTTCAAATCATTTTTGGGGAGCAATGAGGAAAAAAAGTAGAATCGGTGAAAAAAAATGTGAAATAGTGAAATAGTCTTTCAAATAAAAGCCGTATTTTTTATGATTGCGTTGAATCTGTTTAGATTCGATGAATTTGATTCTACGTTCAACATTAATCCAGAAAAGCTCAAATAACTCGAGAATTACTGAATTTAGGAGCAAGAGAATTTGAGACTGCTTTCATTATTTTTCTTCGCAGAATCCAACGCAATCATGAAAAAATAGGGTTCTAATTTGAAAAACAGAAGTTATTGCCAATTTTCGACACAAAATATGAAACACCCTGTGATATTTATGAAATCAAAAGATGCATGACCTTTCCACATTCTTGTACTTTGACGTTATGGGAACGGTTTACACTCGGGTTGTTCAGAATAGGAACAAGCCTAATTCTTAAAAAAACATTTTTAAAGACAAGCTTTTATAATAACTCATCCGCCGTTTTGAAGCAGCCATCTTGAATTCCTCAACTTTGAAGAATCGTAGTCAAAATTTCCGACCCAGTAAAACCCCAAATACCAATTGGGAATTGAATAGAATCGGATCATAAATTACGAAACTCGTCCGCCATATTGTATCCGCCATCTTGAATTTTCCAATTCTGACAAAAGAATCATTATTGTCTAATCCAAAAACCCCCAGATACTAATTTTGAATGGAATCGGATCATTATTACAAAACTCATCCGCCATTTTGAAGCCGCCATCTTGTTTTTTTCTATAACAAATATTTCATGGTGCATAGTCACCAGAATTATGTACACCTGATGCCAAATTTCAAATCATTCGGACGATCAGAAGTGTGTCATATTTAGGTAAGTATAGCAAGATTTGATTACAGACAGACAGTCAGACACCGGGACAGGTGAAACTAAATAAAAGCTTATAAGAATGACTTTTTTTCAGGTTTTTTTCGATATTTTGAAAACAATTGGAATTAATACAATGCTTCTAACAGAAATATATTCAGCATTGAATACCCAATCATATCAGAAACGAAAAATTGAAAAAAAAAATTTTCTATGGCAAATGGCGTTCCGTCAAATGTTCTAAAATTTTGGTATAATGTAGTAGGTACTCGACCAACTAATCAAAAGTGTCCATGGCCCCAACTCAATCCTATGACTAGTTTTTGAGATACAGGGGGGCGTTGAAGTTGAGAATTACCCACTTTTACTACGCCCGTATCTCGTAACAGAATCGTATGAACTTCAATTTTTCTCAAGAAACATTTCATGGCATCCCCAGGGAGCAACCATATAGAGGAATATGACCGATAATCGTCACGAATACAGGGTTATCCATAATTGAATGCATGCCCGATTTTGAAAGTAGGTATGTATAAAATATGTCAGTTTCAGAGCGAGAATGTTCACAAAATGACCTATTACACTAGATATGTTGTTGTTACATCGAAAAAGTCTGAAATACCCAGAATTTATACTGGGTGATCCATTATTATAGAAACTATTCTCAAGGAAGGTTAAGTGGACACTGTATTTATGGGTTGATGCAAGGTGTTTGTTTAATTTTTTTTGAACATATCATAATAGACTTCAAAGAATACAGGGTGATTCACTCATGAAATGAACTTTGAATCTCACGAAAATACCCAAGAACCACCTTTTTTTTTTCATCACCCTCAATTTCAAGATTAACTCCGATGAGATGGGAATTTTCTTTCATCATTGTACTTGAAATAAAAACATCAAAACGGCAGGTAGTTTTCATCCACTACATATGACCAGATTTTTTTTTATGCTGGAATAAGAATTGAATAACATAAATAAATAATTTTCATATGACATAAAAAAAATCTGTTCATAGGAAGTGGATAAAAACTCTCAGCCGTATTGATGTTTCATATCAAGTACAATGGTGAAAGAAAACTCCCACCTCATCGGAGTTAATCTTGAAATAGAGGGCGATGAAAAAAAAGGTGGTTTTTGGGTATTTTCGTGAGGTTCAAAGTTCATTTCATGACTGAATCACCCTGTATTCTTTGAAGTCCATGATAATATGTTCAAAAAAAATTAAACAAACACCTTGAATCAACCCATAAATACAGGGGGTTGGGAATAGTTTCTATAATAATGCATCACCCAGTATAAATTCTGGGTATTACAGACTTTTTCGATGTAACAACAACATATCTAGTGTAATAGTTCATTTTGTGAACGTTCTCGCTCTGAAACTGACATATTTTATACTTTCAAAATCGAGCATGCATTCAATTATGGATAATCCTGTATTCGTAACGATTTTCGGTCATATTCCTCGATATGGTTGCTCCCTGGGGATGTCATGAAATGCTTTTTTGAGAAAAATTTAAGCTCATTCGATTCCGTTTCGAGATACGGGCGTAGTAAAAGTGGGTAATTCTCAACTTCAACGCCTTGTATCTCAAAAACTAGTGATAGGATTGAGTTGGGGCCATGGACACTTTTGATCAGTAGGTCGAGTACTACATTATACCAAAATTTTAGAACATTTGACGGAACGCCATTTGCCATAGAAAAAGTGCGGGGTCCTTTATTTTCATTTCTTGTATATCTGGAAGGGCTCATGATCCAAAAATATTTTTGGTCTGTAGAGAATTTCAAACAATATCATAATCCCAATTTTCAGAATTCATTGTTTATTTTTCATGTCTAGTTCGCCAGAAACGTATTGTAGGCACTCGAACTTGGGATTCCCTGTATGTGGCATTCAAAAGTCCACAATTTCTCAGTAAATTTTTTTTTTCAATGTGCATTTCTCTCGACAATAGCCCCTGAATCCCGACATTTTCTTATTTTCTCCAGATATTTCGATCTTTCGATCTGGCAACCCTAGATCATGGGTAGAAGGCTTGGAAATTTAACTCAGACCCCCCCCGGACTTTGGAGGCTGCTAGACATGAAGTACAGGAAGCTTGGAGTCGTCTACCTACCTCATGAATAAATAGACCAAATCATTGATATGCCAAGACGTGTTGGAGAGTGTATATAGATAATCGCGGTGGACAAACACATTATTAACAAACTTATTGAAAAAAATTGTGAACCCTTGGTTTTTTTCTCCAAATTGTAATCATTTACTCCTTTATATACTATCTTTGTTTTACCATTTTAGAATTTAAACAGCTCCTTCTGGGTGTTGCAGTTTCATTGTCATTTAGTATATCTATGCTCAACTAATAAATTAAATTTGAGTGTCTGATAATTTCCAAACTACTAGACCAAGAGCATTTGATTTAATTTTGTTTCAATTATTATCCTCATTAGTCTGCAGTAAATAAATTCAGCTACTCTCGAAGCAACAGTGAGTTATTCCTTGTTTTTATAGATTTTTACACTAAACTAAACCCAGTATGTACGTATTCGAAATCTCAAGTTTTACTGCAAAGATATACAGGAGGTCCCATATAAATAAAAAAAAGCTGAGGGTATTTCCGGTTTGACCGGAAGTATATCATCAAAAGAAAAATTTACATCAGATGCATTATTTTGCGCCATTGCACTAACATACAAAATTTCATGAATATTGTCCTTTTTGTTCAAAAGATATTTACTTGGTCCCATACTTAATCGCAATAGTATATACTTTATGTATCTATATACAGGTGTCCCAAAAGTCGCGCACCCCTTTGAGGAGATCGAAAGTGGAAAATATTCTAATCCCAAATATCCATGTTTGAAATTTTTTGATAACGTAGTTAATCAGTTATTAATTAATGCAAGTGACCAATCAGGAGCGCGCTACAGAAGAATGAGTATGCAGTTAGGGACGCGAGAGTGAGACGCCAGAGCTGCTGCCGGCTTTTCACGCAGTAAACCGAGACTGGCGTCTGACTCTCGCGTCCCCACTGCCTACTTATTCTTTGTAGGGTGCGTCTGATTGGTCACTTTCATTAATTAATAACTAATTAACTACGTTATCAGAAAATTTCAAACATGGATTTCTGGGCTTAGAATATTTTTCACTTTCGATCCCCTCAATGGGGTGCGCGACTTCTGGGACAGCCTGTATATGTAAAATTGTGTTTATTCCCAGATGATGACCTGTGGGGGCCTCATTTTGATGAAACTGAGGATTCAGATGATTCTTCATTCATTGAAAATGTCAACCAAGATGACGACGATGAGGAAACAAATTTTGAGGATGCGTAGGAAGAGCATATTTTTTTGAATAGTTTATTACTACATAAATTGTTGTAATGTTAAAAATAAACACCTTCAGTTCCTTTAATTTATTCCTTTAATTGACAATAATACATGCCCAATATGCGCACTCGGTCTGACTTGCAAAAAATATGAATAAGCTTATTTCTCTCGCACTTGCGCGGCAACATTTCTTGTTCTGGCAGATGGTTCGTGATGTAAAAAATTTCTGTCATGATTATAATTCGCTTTCTAGACACATTTTCTTTATTTCCTGTAAATTTCAAGCGTACTGAGATACCATAAGTACAGCGTACAGCTGTTCTGAATGAATTTTCAAAGACTTCTGCCAACACTTAGGACGGACGAAGGAGTTCTGTCATTATTTTTTATAGATTCAATATATTATCAATAACAATTCCTGAAAGTTTTGTGTATGATACTATGACATAGTTGAACCTAATCTTCTGGCCTCTTTGAGCGCTTATGGTAGTCTACACCGGCCATTATGGGCTGGCAGAAATGGTTTTTATTTTCGAGCAGATATTGAATATTAAATTTTGGTGAGTTATGAAATGACATATGAAAATTGGTCACTGGCTCTTCCTCTATATGAATTAGATTGATATGAAGTTTACTTTCGTGCAAAATTCGAACAAGATCGAGTTACTAGATCAAAATAAAGTTCTAGCGAAGAAAAACAAGGATTATGGACGATTTCTTTGACAGTTGCTATCGAACTTTTATCTTGACATCTGTGAATTTCTTGAATGAGAATCTACCTACAAGGGGGATTTGAAGAACAAATGTTCTGTATTTTTTTTGTATTTTATGTTTTTGTATATTTTTTCATTTTACAAGACTGAGTATTGTTTAAAAAAAGATAACAATTTGAATGTAGGCTCTGATTCCAGTTTTTTTTCAGTTTAAGGGACAGGAATAAATAAATAATAATGAATAAGATGATAGTATACTCACTTCATGTATAGGAGCAGAAAAGGTTCCTCCTTTTTTTGGTATATGATCACAAAAGGTACTACCACTGCAACCAGGATTATGAGTGAACAGAAGAGCACACCAATCTTTGGTTTTTTCCATAGCAAGTACGCAACGAATGGTACCAGCAAAAAGTAATGGGTATCGCATGTTAAGTACCAAGACTGGAACATACACTGAAAAAAAAATTTAATTTGAACCAAGTGTTCACGAAGTATATTTCGTAACCTTCCACATACCATTTGATCATTCTTGATATAGTTGTTAACGTAAATCAAATTGGCCCACCAGGTATTTAGGCAACGCTCTTGCTCCACCCCTATCCTTTCCTGCCAGAAAGGACCATCGCCCATTTGTATGAAAATGGTACAGTAGAATCCAAGAACCACAGCGTACGCTGGTGTCAACCTGCAAGTACAGAAACATGGATTGGTCAACAAATATTCAGTCAGTTGATTGAATCCCACCGAAGAGAAATCAACACCGACAAAAAGAAAGGAGCTAAAGTATTAAAGAACTCCGAGGATTCTATGACGAGTGTAAGTTACTAGGTGTAACTTCAAAGATGAAAATCTTCAATTGTTCATATTTTGATTACAAATGTTGATTACACAATGAATAAGAATTGATAAATTTCAACATCTCAGAACTGAGGAATCGTTCAGGAAATCACTGGTTTCATGTGGGCCACCCTGTATATAAATTAGCTGTGTGGAAAACTTTGTGAAGTTATGATACTATTCTATCTTCGAAACATACCTGATGAAACGATGTAAATAAATCATGAGAACGTTGATCATTTTCTTCCTCTTCTCAATTTCGAGGAGAATCAAGTAGCATGCCAGGAATCCGGAAATAGTGAAGAAAGTATCAACAACGATTGGTCCATTGAGGAGGGCCGAAAATTCAGCTTTTCTGTATATCTGAAGAAAACAAACATCAGTAAAGTTAGTTCATATAAACTCCATTCATTTTTATAGGGTATTCCAGTTGGCCATGATTTAGGTTTATCAAGTTCGATTACTTAAAACTGACGTAGGTTGGCACTCGTGAAAGTAAAATAATTCTGAGAGATGTTACCAATGCAATTATTTACTATTCACTGTTTTTTAACCTTGCAAATGGAGTTAGTTCTTTGGATGTTTAGTAGTACCACAACATTCTCATACCGGAGTATTTCAAGTTGTGCAAAAAGGTGTTTCTATGTCTTTTGTAGGCTTATTTCTCGAGAATTTTGAAAAGTGGTCAATTCAACTGTTCGTTTATAAGTTTTTCTGTCGGGTTATTCGAGTATTTTTATTCTTTTTTCGAATAAACTATCACAAAGTAACGGACTATTCTATCCATTATTTTTCAGTAAAATTTCAACACTCGATTAATGATTTCCGTACAAGAAAATAGCATAACTTAATCTTCCAACCATGTTCATATATGTGAAATATTTCCAGTATTAACAGAGAAAAAGTTCCTTCAACATTCGCCTTTGGAGTTATCGAATTCACATAATATTTTCTCAAATTCATTATTTTCCCAAAGAAAATAACCATTTTGAGAAATACGTAAATAGTACGATCCCTATGTAGAATCGACAACGTTGCGCACGTATATGACAGGAACATGACTATAACCTAACATTTTCCTTTAGAGATAGAAATAGGGATTGATATTTTCACGCGCATCCTATTCGATATGCAAAACTGTGTGTCATGGCCTTAAACATCGTGTCACTGCTTGTCGCTGCGTTGCGGCCATTGCGAAAGGCTGTTCTTGAAAGTAGAAGGCAAATGTAAAGAATATGAAGTTCCACTGATGAAGCCTCGAATTGCAAAAAGACAAACAAAACGGTGTAATGTAGAATGCGAAAATGCAGAGACTTACTTTCGAATTTCAATATTTATCCCATTTCTTGACAATTTTATAGCACAAATTCACAATCGATTCTTAAAACACAAAGATGTTTTGTCGTCATTTATGTGCAGCTTATTGCCAACGATCACTATTGATGACTCTTACACTGATGATCTAAAAAAATGTTTCTTATTTTACGAACAGGACCTTTCTTCCGAAAACGATGCGTTTTTGAATGACTATTTCACTCTTTCCGTTTTTAGTGAGGAAGTTTCCGTAGCAACGATCGTTTCATCTTGATAAAAGTTTCAAGCCGGCAAAACCAACAAGTTGGTTTTCCAGCGATAAAAATTTTGACGTTTCTCCAATTCATAGATAGCTTCGGAAATGAATATCATAGAGAAAACAAACAACGTTTAGTTAATCTATGAATTGTAATTTGCCAAATAGCGCAATCCGTGTCAAATGTGACCATATTACTTATAATGTTAGACATTTTCTCGTGGAATAGTCATGCCGAATACCACTCGAGATGAAATTTAAGCAGGTAAAATTTCTCTCTTGTAATATTCAAGTTTGCTGCTTTTCGGAAATTTCGCTCATGACATTTTTTATTTATGTTGAATGAATAATCAAGTTCTAGGCGCCTCTTCTTACCCCCTTCACTTGGTATTTGTGAAAACAATAAAATATGCATTTTTTAAAGAAAGCTTTTTTATAATTCCCAAAATAACGAATGCGATATATCCATTACTTAAGAAGGTTTTCGCTTGCGGCGCATGTTTTAAATTATATAACTTACAAAAACCTGATTACTCTTTAGCAGACACCCCCCCCGAATAAAATTTCTGGGTGCGCCACTGGTAATGTTTGTACAGGTAGCTAAAGCAACATTTAGACCAAAATGGTATTATTCGACCAACAAATTAATAAACAATTGTCAACTACTCACACTTTCTACAAATATAGGGTTTCCAACAGGCGAACTAACTGAAAACATTATACGGTGTCCCATAATTATCAAAAACATGGAAATGGTCTTCATTCCATGCATACATTCCATGCCGTCATTAGAGCTTGACTCAGAGGCCATCTTTTTTATGGTGTGGGAGTATGAAAACGCTTGAAGAATGTCGTGAGCTTTTCCTAAAATACCACAGAAAAGTAAGAAACCAATTCCTTTTCAAACATTTCATGATTTACCTGACAGTCTGTAACCATTCATGCCTTCCAACTTCGTGATCAAATGGTACAAGGTAGCAATGACTCCGAATGTTATGAATCCTCCAACAATTCCCCTATAAACAAGATAAGTATAAATTTTCCATCATGATGTTCCATTTCTTTTAAATTTCTCAAGAAATATAAATGCGCTGGTGAAATGCCACTGACTTATCGAAAACAAGTGTAAAAGCTTTTCGCACAAGTCCTCACAGGTTTGGAACTAAGACCATAGGAAGAGAGACACACCTTTCAATAATAAATAGTGAAGCCAAATCATCAGAACTGAATTGGGAGATTATACTACCACGGAATCAAAATGTAGTAAAAATTTTTGCAACATTGTATCTGCTGTCACGTTATAGCACTGAAAGCACGCAAGATCTATATTCCGCAAAGGACCCCGCACTTTTTATATAGCAAATGGCTTTCCGTCAAATTTTCTAAAATTTTGGTATAATGTAGTACTCGACCTACTGATCAAAAGTGTCCATGGCCCCAACTCAATCCTATGACTAGTTTTCGAGATACAGGGCGTTGAAGTTGAGAATTACCCACTTTTACTACGCCCGTATCTCGGAACAGAATCGAATGAACTCCAATTTTTCTCAAGAAACATTTCATTACATCCCCAAGTGGCAACCATATAGAGGAATATGACCGAAAATCGTTACGAATACAGGGTCATCCATAATTGAATGCATGCCCGATTTTGAAAGTATAAAATATGTCAGTTTCAGAGCGAGACCGTTCACAAAATGAACTATTACACTAGATATGTTGTTGTTACATCGAAAAAGTCTGAGATACCCAGAATTCATACTGGGTGATCCATTATTATAGAAACTATTCTCAAGGAGGGTTAAATGGACACCCTGTATTTATGGGTTGATTCAAGGTGTTTGTTTAATTTTTTTAGAACATATCATCATGGACTTCAAAGAATACAGGGTGATTCAGTCATGAAATGAACTTTGAACCTCACGAAAATACCCAAAAACCACCTTTTTTTTCATCACCCTGTATTTCAAGATTAACTCCGACGAGGTGGGAGTTTTCTTTCACCACTGTACTTGATATAAAAACATCAATACGGCTGAGAGTTTTTATCCACTTCCTATGACCAGATTTTTAGTTATGCTGGAATAAGAATAGAATAACATAAATAAATAATTTTCATCTTACATAAAAAAAAAATCTGTTCATAGGAAGTGGATAAAAACTCTCAGCCGTATTGATGTTTTTATATCAAGTACAATGGTGAAAGAAAATTCCCACCTCATCGGAGTTGATCTTGAAATACAGGGTGATGAAAAAAAAGGTGGTTTTTGGGTATTTTCGTGAGGTTCAAAGTTCATTTCATGACTGAATCACCCTGTATTCTTTGAAGTCCATGATGATATGTTCTAAAAAAAATAAACAAACAACTTGAATCAATCCATAAACACAGGGTGTCCATTTAACCCTCCTTGAGAATAGTTTCTATAATAATGGATCACGCAGTATAAATTCTGGGTATTTCAGACGTTTTCGATGTGACAACAATATATCTTGTGTAATAGATCATTTTGTGAACGTTCTCGCTCTGAAACTGACATATTTTATACTTTCAAAATCGGGCATGCATTCAATTATGGATGACCCTGTATTCGTAACGATTTTCGGTCATATTCCTCTATATGGTTGCTCCCTGGGGATGTGATAAAATGTTTCTTGAGAAAAATTGAAGTTCATTCGATTCTGTTCCGAGATACGGGCGTAGTAAAAGTGGCTAATTCTCAACTTCAACGCCCTGTATCTCGAAAACTAGTCATAGGATTGAGTTGGGGCCATGGACACTTTTGATCAGTAAGTCGAGTACTACATTATACCAAAATTTTAGAAAATTTGACGGAACGCCATTTGCCATAGAAAAAGTGCGGGGTCCTTTACATTTTCTGAACGCACGTGATATTACGTCTGATATTAATGAGAAATGTCATTCTGACATACATTTGAAACCGATCTGGGTGCTCATTCGATAATTCTTGAATTAATTGATGGAATTCCCCCACTTCCTCTGTTCGTTGATTCATTTGGTAAATCGAATCCCTTCTATGAGAATCACCAGCAACTGTAAAAGCAGCTATATTCTCCATATCTTCTTCCCATTTCCTCGCGTGAGCTTACGTGACGTGTCAACAGTTTGTATGCACCTTAAATGGTCGACTTTCATTCTGTGACAAATTTCATTAGGTACCATCAGTGGCGCACCCAAGGGGGGGCTTTGGGGCTGCAGCCCCTCCCAAAAGACCCAAAGATACCAACATTTCCAATTTTTCTCAGTTCATTTCCAAATGTCAAACATCATCAAACAGTCTTCTTTCGGTTGATTTTACACTCTGTCATTTTTGAAGTAGGTATTCCATATTCACTTCCCCAATACATAATACACAAAAGACGGTTGTCTGAGTCTGGCCATTACACTGAAATGGGGTGGAGCTCCATCTTGTTGAAAATGCATTCTTGTAATGTCCGTACCTTCGAATAATACAGGAGGAAATCTAAGTAAAGATCAGTAATCACCTGTAAGCTGTCTTGGCAGGACGTGTGGTCCAATCACTCGATTTTTATTAACGCCACACCATACGTACGGAAATTGCAGGAATGCATTCTTAGCATGATGGAGCTCCACCCTTATTCAGAGTAATGATCAGGCAATTTTTAGATCAAAACTTTCGAAATATATGGATTGGCAGAGGTGGACCGCATGCCTGACCCGCTGGATCACCAGATTTCAATCCTGTTGATTATTCATGGGCGCCTGCAGGGGGAGGCCAGGGGGGCTGTGGTCCCCCCTGAGATTTTGATGGCCCCAACGTTTTTCAGCACGGCACCTCAATATTACCTTCTAATTTCTATTTTGGCCCCGCCTGAGAAAAATTTCTACGGGTATCTGCGGGCGCCCATGTGATTATTTCATTTGAAGTTATTTGAAATGTTCAGTGTATCCATCTGAAATAGAAAGTGAGGAGATCCTCAAGCAACGTATCGAAATCGCTTGCAATGAAATACGTCATAATCCAGACATGATAAAAAAGTATCAGACATATTTATTTGAAGAGGGTAAGAATGTGTATTGAGCAAAATGGTGGTACTTTCGAGCACCTTCTGTAATTCACGTTAAGTTTTTATGTTTCTTCATTTATTTATTCATCTTTGTTGGCTACAAATAATTTTTTCTCAATCAATAATGGGTTTTCGAAAATAACTTGATTCCTCAGCATACTATGAAATTCGAATGTGTGATTAGTGGGACAAAAAAAAATTCAATTTGATCAAAATGTACGATTCTTCTGAGAATTTAGTGGAATGCCAATTTTCATTTGGAACTTTCCCTGAAGCTTTCTTTGTGCAAAATGACGTGCGGGACAATGAAAATCTACTGAACCTCATTGACAATGTTTTGCTTTCTTCAAATATCTCAATCAAATCCCAAAATTTTAATATACAGGGTGTTGAATCTCAGCTTGGAAGAAGTTCCATATTTTTCAAATACAGACAAAAATTCCTTCAAAACTGCATAAAAATTTGGTAAAAGTGAAACAAAAATTGACCTGTTTCAGGATTTTGTTGCCAAATATTTTTCTTCTGAGAAAATGAATTTGTTCCAAAATTTTGACGCGCACTGTATTTAAAACTCACATGAAAAGGTAATCTGCAGTATCAAAATTAAACTCCCTTTCCACTTGGCAGTTCATGGGATTCACGTCTACATGAAGATTAAACGGCAGTACATCTTTAACGATATTTATTTTGGCCCTCAAAGAATCCTCCAAGTCCTTGTATGTACAGGAAGATGGTAGGCAAAATGTATAATACACCTCGTCTCTAGATTGTTTAGAACCATCTTGGGCATATTTCTGAAAAGGAATAGAAACTAAGCTTCCTAACAATTTCCAAGAATATGCCTAAAAGCTGATACTTACAGTTATTTTGTACCAAGTGGTTATGTTGAATATATTTTCATACAAATCGTAATCCAGAACATGTCCCTCTTTAACTGCAACTGGACTTAGAGGCTTTATTTTGAAATGGGCCATACAGTGCTGTCCAGAAAAACCGATCTCTTTTGGAAGATGAACTTTGATACATTCGTCGAAGTTACCAGTGTCGAAAATGGATCCGAAGAAAATTCCACTGGGAAATTTAGTCGAAGCGTCAAACACTGCAGGAAAAATAACGAAATGAATAAAAAAATACCTTCATACCAGATTCAATAAAATAGTAACTACAATCGAACCTTCAGAAACAGAATTTGTTTCTGTGTGAAATTTTTTTATTATTTCGGATAGTTCTACAAAATATTCGAATTGAGCATCAAAATTATTAAGATGTTACCAGAAAGCGATATTTTAGATCCCGAACGAAATATTTCTTCCGATCTGGCCTACACGACTTTACAGACTGTTTCTGAATTCATGCGAAAAATTCAGGATGTTATTGCTCGTATGAAATTAAGAAGGGTCTCTCCTATAACAGAAATTCCTCAGCCCACCCCTTTCCGAGATATCACCCTCAAAAAGTGGTGACTAATTTTTTTTTTTCTAAAATTTCAATAAACCTAGAATCTTGAAATTCTTTGATTCTCGTGCACTCGCAAGGGAGTAATCACGGGTATTTTTTCAATATTCCTCCTACATTATATATAGAGTTTAAATTAGCAACCCTTATTTTATTTCATATCAAACTCTTTTTTTTCTAGTTGGAGTTTCATAAAATAAAATTGTAACTTGCAATCCTTTATTCGAAACACCTCCTGAATTTTCTGGCAGGAATTTAGAAGTGTCTATTAAACGTTTCCGGAGAAATGGGCCTATTTGAAATCAGAGAATTTGGATTGTTCAGTTGAAATATCTTTGGAGCTTCAGAACGGGAAATTGAAATCAATTTCCTGAAAAAAAAATGCATGCTTTCTCCTCCACATCAAGCAGTCAAGCACTTTCAAACATTTTGGTACTGTGATAATTTTATCTTTCAGATAAATAATTTTCCGTATCTCTGATATGGTTGCAAATTGTAACAACCTAATTAAACCTAAAAAATTAATTTTTTTTTAGGATGAATAATTGAAAATTTGATGGCAAACAAGTTTGCAAACTTAAGAATGCAACACAATAGACCACTTGGATATTTTCAACCCAAATAAAGACTATAATTTATCGAAAAGCCCATGTCAAAAATATCAAGTTATCTCTCATGGATTATACAGAAAAGTCTTCGAAATAGTTCACAAGAAAATCCTGTATTTCCAGTTCTCATCAAATATTTTATATATCCATCGCAAAATTGCTATCAGTGTCTTTTTGGATTCATCCAATGAATTAATTGACAAAGCAGCATCTTTATTCTTTCTATACTATACCAAAATGGTAACTTCGTGAACCGACCCGAGGGAATCTGTCGAAAAAGTGGGTCCAGAAGAATATTAAAATCGCAGCGAAGCTGCGATACAGAAAGGAATGTTTTATACTGTCGAAAAGAGGAATAATCGATTCAAACGGGGTTGAAATTTCGATTCTCTAGGCGATGTGAAATTATTTTTGAAAAATTCTGGAAAAAGGCAATTTTGAAGTCGACAAAACTTTTTCACGGCCGTGGTGTGAATAATCGGATCTAAAGAGGAAAGGTCTATGGAAACTAGCTTGGTATTCATAATTTCCAGAATTTTCCCATTTCGTCAGGAAAATTGATCAAACTTTGACATTTCGCCTCTAAAACCACCCGATGTGCGGAGATCTACAAACAAGGATAACTACTTTATAGGTAGATAAAGGGGCTCTACTACTATCGGGCTGAAGTTACTTTGGGAAATAATAGATTTTCGTGTAATTGCCATTTTCCTTCAAGATTGTCCCCTATCAGGGGAGCTTAATTTAAGATTGCTATCAATTTCAGTAAAAAATATGAGTGAGCATAAAACAGAGTTTTCAATTTCAGGTTCATCAGCCGAAATGAAATTGAAGTTGGAATTTTCCTCAACTATTTCCCATATAATTCGCAGATGTACATCTTAGAGAAAATTGAACACTTCTAATGTACAAGTAAACATCTTTCTCTGGTGCAGTCAAAATGAATGAAAACAATAAGAATGACTTTCAAGCAATTAGGTATATTTTGTTCAACGTTTATCTATTACTCCTTTTCCATTTTTCATAAACGATTTAATGATATTAATCGAATTGGGAATTATTTAATTCGAATGTCATAACTCCACTGAATTGCAATATTGAATATTATTGGTCTCGAATTATGAAGATAACACGCAGATATATTTCTTCCACTCCATTACAAAACAATAGTGAAAATGTATCTATTAATCTGCGGCTTATGTTGCAATTGTTACCTGAATATTTAAAGCATATTATTGAATTGTATTTCGCTCTATTTTCACTATCAGTTACATAAAACTTGCTATAATGATGAATGATGTACATGATTGATCTTATTCAATTCCTACATTCTGAGTGAGAAATTCATTATAAGAAATCCCACAACAGACTTTTGATCTTCTTATTTAAACTATTTAAAGCGATGTTGATGAACAGAAAAATTTATAACAATGCTTGCAACAAGTTTCTCCGAATTACATAGTATCACCATGCACATTGTATTCCTAAAATAGTATATAATATTATCAATTTTTTTCCTGAATTGATTAATCCTTTTGATAATTATATCTTGGCGGCAGATAGTTTTGCGAAATTTGTTCCAACAAGTTTCCCAAAAAATTACAATATGCGGAAAATAAAAAGGCGCAGAGGTTTCAAATTTTGAGAAAAAAAATCTCGTGAACACATAGATAAGAAAACATATGATTCTTGCATCAAATAAGAGCATGAAAATGCACCTAAACCTACTTTCATTCCATACATACAGTCCATTTTGAAGATTAACTACCGATCACAAAGTGTTAATAATATTCCATCTACGCAAATTCCAGATAGCGTTGAATCTTGTTGTTTCCTCCATAAATTTCCATAAGAATAAACAAGAAATAGAATATAGAAATGCCAAATCGAAATGGAACCTTGTACATTGAATCCTCAGACAGGAAGAGCAGAAACTTTTAATTTTTCCTGCTGTGACTATCTGTTTGAAAACCAGATTTATGGCAACGCACATTTTGGAATAATTTTGAATTAATTCAATCATTTAAATGATTCCGCAATAAACCTTGTCCAAAAGTAGCCAGCTCGTGTTTTGTTTTATTAGAAGTCAATGGTTCATCATTTTGTTCAATCAATGGGTATTTAGCTCGCAAAAATTGTACTTGGATTACCATATTAATATTCATTCTCCTTTAGATGTAATTTTCAGCTGCTACCTGCTGATTGATTTTTTTGTAAATTTTTGTTTATAATTACGAATCGTGGGCTCAAACATATCCTCAAAAACTTCTACTACTTGATTCATTATACAGGGTGTCCCGGAAAATGTGGGAAATCTCTCGGATTCAGATAAAACATAAATAAAATAAGATGACAAGTTCCCATAATTTTTTTTTCCAGCGGCCCTCCCTACGGAGATACTGCCTCCTGAATGACGTCACTGGAAATCCATTTTACTGTGCCAAAACTGCATAGTTAAGAAGCTTTGTAATTTTGGTTTTCGAAAACGGTTCATTTTATCGACAATAAACAAGAGTACTTTTTTGTAGCCTAATGTTCAAGCTATCCAAATTTGTTTTTTCTACTCCTTATCATACAGGGTGTTGAAAATGTAAGCATTAAAATGTACAACCTAGTCCAGAGGCCGTATCTCCGTAGGGAGGGCCGCTAGGAACTTGTCATCTTATTTTTTTATGTTTTAACTGAATACGAGAGATTTCCACATTTTCCGGGACACCCACACATATTCATCTTTTTCACACTAATTGCATATTGAAAATTCTTCAATGAAAATATTTAATTGTGGGAAATTTGAAGTAGATAATGATTCCACTGGCAATCAATTTGTCGTTTATGAAAAGTACCACTTTCACCAAATATTTATCATTCAACACCTTTAATGGATTTTCAGATCATTCTTATAGATCTAGGTCATTATTTTTAGCTTTGGGCAAAATTTTCCAGAATGTAATAGCATTTGATTCCACAAGCGGATATAAAATTTTTGTTGATCCATCAAGCGATACAAATAATCCAAGATATTTCAAGTCAATAAGAGTTCTAAATAACCTTGTGGCTTTATTCGCATTTTCAAATTACAAAAACCATTCGAAAAAGATTTGATGGCTGTCGAAAAACAGCAACTGTAAAACTGATCCTGGATCTATTGTTACTTTTTTCGATTAATACTTTGACTTTTATATGATTCTGCAGCGCGATCTAAACAAAAATTTCACTTGTAGCTTCAATACGTAACAGTCACTGAACCCCTAGTCGTATTTTGCTCATTTACGAACTCATCCGCATTCGAGTGCTCAAAAAATATTTGTACAATAATTTTTCGATATTTTTTCAGCATGCTCTGAATGAAAAAATTTCAAATTTTGGTCATTTTTGAAATCTTATGTTTATCTTTTTCATTGATGAAAAAATTTCGGCCCAACCGTAAACAGGATAATAAGAGGCGTAGAATCTTAAAAAATACTCAGTGGTATCATACAAATTATCGCTATGTATATTTTTAATAAGTTAGGATGTATAATTATGTTTTATTATTTTATTAAGGGGGTTGATTTGGATACCTACTTCATATACATAATGAGTAGTTATCCATAAGTGAATAAAGGCTGTATAGGGAAACGATTCTTGAATTAAGTATATAATTTTGAAAACGATTTCTTAATTTTTCACTCATTATTCGAAATAAAATATTGAGCAATGAAAAAAATTGCTACTAATTTGAAAAATTGATATATCGGGTGTTTTTTGTAGAGTGATAAAACTTTAAATTGAAATAAAAACACATTTAAATTAAGATTGAAGCCATTTTTTGATTTGAAAGGTAATTTCAGGACATTTATCTTAAAAAAATAATTTCCGGCATACGTCCACCACGACTAGCTCCGGAGCTGATGTTACAGTGAACGGTGCTCGTTAAAGATCGATGATCAATGATTATTCGTTTCAAAATTTGAATGGTATCGACCCAGAAGTGTTTTGGTTCCAACAAGATGGTGCATAACCTCATGCTGCTACCGTAACAATTGATTTATTGAAAGAAAGATTTGGAGATAACATTTTTTCGAGAAACGGTCCAATTAATTGGCCTCCAAGATCATGCAACTAACTACCATGGATTATTTCCTTTGGGATCATGTCATTGGTTTATGCTGATAAACCAGAAACGATAGACGCTTTGGAAGCCAAAATTCCTCGAGTTATTGCTGAAATAAGGCCTGAATTACTCGAAAAAGTGGTCTAAAATTGGTCTGGTCGAATGCGGTTCCTCAGAGCTAGTCGTGGTGGACATATGCCGGAAATTATTTTTCTCTATGTCAGTATCGTAATGTGTTCATTACAGTACTAAAAACAGTGCTGTAATGAATTCATTACAGCATCGTTTTCAGTAACATTTTTCGTTTTGTGGTTGTCAGCAATGACTTCCGATCCCTCTAAATTTCAGCAGACGTCAATTTGGAAATGTCAATTTTCGTACTTCCTAACATTCACACCAACTGCCAAGATGCAATATGAAAGTCACTAGGACCTATAATTTGAATTTTTTCTTTGAATTTCACAAAATTTGAGTGAAATAGAGAAAATATCGTCTAATACTCGTTGCAGAATGCAATTCCAATACTCATGCGTTCGAAAACTCGCTCCTTCGTCGCTCGTTTTCGAATTTCGCATTCGTATTGGAATAGGAGCCCATTCTGCAACTAGTTTTAGAATATACTATTAAAACATGAATGTCATAAAATCATCTTTCATATATGATATATGAATTAGTGTTAAGTTTACTGTGTCCAAATTGCCATACGATAAATATATAAATCTTTCAAATAAAAAAATAGCTTCAATCTCAATTTAAATGTGTTTTAGTTCAATTTGAAGTTTTATCACTTTGAAAAAACACCGGATAGAAATTTTCCCACAAAATAGGGATGGAAAGTCCTAAAAATGTATTTCGGAAAATGAAGTATGAAAATATTACGTAGCTTCGTCATAATTTTCATTGGCAGAAACTGAATTTTTAATTTTAATTTCTTGTAATTGAAAAAATTCTTGTAATCTCGTTAGCTATGGTCGCTAAAAATAATGAAAAATATCTTTGCAATTTAAACTTAAAAACCCAGTTGTCAAATTTTGTTGAAATTAATAAACTTGTTAATTATCACTTCTCATTTTTCTAATTACAAGAAATTTAAAATGCGTGAGCAATTGATTTTGATCATAATATGCCAGTTTTCTCGAAATAAACGGTAAAATACATTGGCGCATCAGAATTTGCAGTGCAAATCGGGGGGTGAAACCTTCGTGTAAATTCAATGAAACCGAGTAAAAGCAAGAAAAAAGCTATTATTAGTGATAATGTGTGTACAAAAACTCAATTCTGTAAGCCAAACGGTTCCTGAGATATAAGCAAAAAACTGAAAAAGCATATATTTTTGACAACCTCACACTTATTCAGGAAATAGAGATATCCCGAGAAAAATTCATCTCATGTTTTAGGAAAATTAAAATATTGGAATGGAACGAAAAAACAACCGTGATAAAAAATTTTCATCATAAACTTAGCTAAACATAAAATCGGAAAAAGTTTAAAATTCCAAAATGAAAAATTGTAAAGTCAAAAATTAAAGTAAATCTTCACATACTATCTGTGGCCCAAACGGTGAACTTGGAGAGCTCCTGCACGTACAAAAGGCTGTGTTCCCTGCACTTTTCATTTTCCGAATCGACAGTAGGTATCAGAAAGTCCAAAGGGTTGACCGTCTCATTGTTCAACAGCAACTGCAAATCTAGAGCTAAGGCGTTTCCGAAAAACAACCCCAAAATGAGCAGCCCCAAGATCGCGCTCTTCATGTTGACCCGATTCACCGCAACACTAAATGGATCAAAGAACCTGAGCGCTTCTATATACTCAAGTCACCAGTCTGTCCGGACCTCTGTTTCCGCGAAATTTAACATTAATTCCTTGCTTATGTTTTTGACGACGCACTCTGCCACAAATTGTCACTTTTCATGAATATTCCTAGTTCTTCCGCGACAAGAAATTATACAGCTGTTAATGACCGCTATGATACTTATACGATTATCATACTCGTATAAATGCGCTCAGGAGCTATTTGCTTACTAAGTACTTTTGAATGCGAAGATACCTTACCTGTATATTTGCACCTCGAGTGTCTAAATTGCATTTGTTGTGGTCGCATCTTGTGTAAATCCAAAACTAATCTTATTCTCTGCTTGCCGTTGTTACCCAAGACTGGAACTTTACTTATGCAATTTTTGCATTACTTCACTAGGTTTGTACAGGGTGTCCCAAATTCGATTATCACTGAGAGCATCTCGAGAACCATAAGGGTAAGAGAAAAAATGTTCAAGGACTCCCGATCTCTTTTTTCAAAATAATCAAAATCAATTGCCAGTAAACAGATACGAGATATCTGAATTGGTTCTCGAGTTACAGGGCGATATCACGAAAATTCCAAGAAGTTTTCTTTTGTAATTTCCATTGCCTATACGCTGCTTCTATCTGATCCGAAAAATTATTCGCCGTTCAAGTGCTAGAGAGAAAGGTTTGTAATTTTCAAATAGGACACCCTATATTTTTCATCATTGCTTCTTAGCCGCAGATTCACAGAGTATCATCATGTAACCGGTTTTTCGAATATCTGACCCGTTTCAGAGATATTGTTTTTCGTCTTCAAGTTTGGGACAGCCTGTATTTAAAAATTTTTCTTTTATTTGGAGATATTTTATTTTTATTTTTTGTCTAGTTTGTTTTTTTGAATAAACTGATCTTCTTGGATGAAAGAGATATAGAAGATTTCAATATTTCCTGAAAATTTCGATTCTATAAAATGGAAAACTCCATTTGTAAATATGTAGATATACTCCATTTGCTTAAAAATCTAATTTGTGTGTAGAGAATAATTTTAACCAAATGATAATCTTGAAAAGAAGAAATCATCAGATACAATTCGATAACATTTTTGTAGTGTTTTTTTTTCAGAATTCATTTGCATTAAAGTTTTTATTCGATTAATGTTAGTTTTTCATAGAATCGAAAATAAAATATCTCCAAATAAAAGAAGAATCTTTATATACTGGCTGTCCCAATTCAATTGGAGACGAAGAACTCAATATCTTTGAAACGGATCAGATTTTCGAAAACTGGTTACTGGGTGATACTCGGTGAATCTGCGGCTGAGAAGCAATGATAAAAAATATAGGGTGTCCCATTTAAAAATTACAAACCTTTCTCTCTAGCACTTGAACGGCGAATAATTTTTCGGATCAGATAGAAGCAGCATATAGGCAATGAAAATTGCAAAAGAAAACTTTTTGAAATTTTCGTGATATTTCCAACAGAAAACGAGATATAGCGAAATATTTGAAACAGCAATTTTTCGGAAACGCCATGTAACTCGAGAACCAATTCAAATATCTCGGATCTGTTTGCTGGCAATTGATCATTTTGAAAAAAGGAATCGAGAGTCCTTGAACATTTTTTCTCTAACCCTCATGGTTCTCGAGATGCTCTCAGTGATCATCGAATTTGGGACACCCTGTACTGCAACAAAGACGACTTATTAAGCAAAGGACGTATTAATTTCTGGTAATCTGGATTGAATTCTTACGAGTATTTTGGCACATTTTCATTCGAAGGATATAAAAAAATCAGAATAGATTTTAGTGTTGCTCATCTCTTCTTTTCATGCAAGAAAAAAATCAATGAAAGCAATAATATCTTCCGCCATCTTTGAATCGCGATATCTCCCTAACGTTTGACTTTTGACCCAGCATTTATATATAACAAACCACCCTTTATTTTGAACAAGGAATCATCAGAATCAATTCAGAAACACCCCGTATGTATATTTTTTTGCAAGAGAGCACGAGTCTTTTTTTCTATTAAAAAGAAATATTGTAAATGAATGCGACAAGAAAGAAATTTGAAGCCTTAGGATTTCCTCAAAAGTTTTCCTCTAAAGGCCTCTTGCAACGACAGAGAATTCTCGCGAGAATTCTCTGTCAAATTCACTGACCGAAAATTCTCTGCCGTTGCATACTACTTTCGGTAGAATTCTCTGTGAAATTCCATTGTTCCATCGTATGCCACGGCAGAGAATTCTCGGTCAGTGAATTTGACAGAGAATTCTCGCGAGAATTCTCTGTCGTTGCAAGAGGCCTTAATATGTAGGTGGACCCCGGCCTACTTTCAAGTATTTTTTTCAAAATCTTAGGTTCAGTTATTTCGGAGGTTGGGAATACCCAAGAACAAATCATGTATATGGAGAATGATCGTAATATTTATTATGTTCTTTCCAAGGTAACTATAACTATCCGACAAAATTTCATCGTTGAAAATCCATTATATTGAATTTATCGAGGTGACAGCTTTGGGATTTTTTCAATGTAATATGTAACATTCAAGATTTGCCTTGTTCGAATAGATTGCTTTTAATTGAAGAGTACCTATGCTCAAAAGGGCAACACAAATGTCTACATGAACTCAATAGTATAGGTACCTATATACACTCTGAAATAGGGTCAAATTTTAACACCCTGTTAATATTTAACAGTGTCATGTTCTATAACTTCTCGCTTTATCTTCTAAATTCACAGATTTTGGCATAACATAACTCATACAATAGATATTTTGATATAATATACAGGGTACTACTAAATTGGAGGTACAACAGAAGATGAGGGATTTCTTGCATAATTTTTGGAAAAAATGTCCCATAAGCATGGAACCGCAAACCTTCCGTTTTCGAGATACAGAGTGTACTAGGCAGTACTTGAACGAAAATTATAGAAACAGGTGGATTCAAATTTGTTTTCTCGAAATGCGACAAAACTACAAGATTCCATAAAGTTTAGTAAAATAACAAAGCTTGGTTTTCAAACTAATAGTAGCTCTCCAAAAAAGTTCTGGGGGATATAACAGGGAAAAGTGTTTCAGAAGAAATATCAAGTACCCTCTAGATTCACAATCGAAATTCTGTGAAATCCTTTGTACCTCCAATTGAGGAACACCCTGTATTCGTGATGGAATCTTTCATACTCTATTCCATGCTCAATAATTATCTTAAGAGTGACCTTGTCTTGCGGACCAGAAAGTTCTCTTTCGCCCCTATAACGAAGGTCGGTAGTATTCCATTCGTACTAGAGGTCATTATTCTCAATCTTCATCTTTTTGTGGAGAACAGATCATATACCTGAAATTCTGCTTGATGGTTCAAGGTTCAATAAACTCAGTCATCGCAAAAATCATAAGGGTGAAAGTAATTTATAAGCAGAGATAGTGGAGGATCTGTAATTGTTAAGGCCTAGACGTTTATAAATAAGTTGTAACTTTTTTTCATATTTAGAGCTTTATTTATACGTATAGCGATTTTATTCAATAATTAGATCATTCTACTCATCATTCGAGAAACGAGAAATGTTCTCTTATTACAGGCAGTTGCTTAGATCGCATCATTCACATACCAATTTTTTAAAGTTTCACTTTTTTAACCCATGCGATTGTATGGGGAAATATTGTGAAAAATTTTGAAAAATTTTTAATTTCTGTTATTATCAGTATTATGTCAAAGATACAGTGAACTGCGAAACAGATGTTAAAAAAATTGAAAACAAAAAGAGGATGTATGCATGCGTGTATTAATACAAGGTCAGGTGAAATTAATGAATAATCCAACACAAGACTGATCAGGAAATTTAAAAATTTACACATGGTTATACAAATCAGGATAATTAACCATTCTGTTTTTTTCAATATTAATCTCATTTGGGTGTTCTATTGAAGCAATATTTCACAAAATAAAACAATTACCACCCCAAGAAAAAAAATGATCGACGCTCCTGATCCAACCTAATGATTTAAGACCATTCTGCACCATTATCAGACATTTGGGCACAATGATAACGCTCTTATCCATGAAAATAAGTGCGCAAAAATGAGAGTCTGTATTGTCCCAAGAATATTTTATAGTGTCATGAATTAAAATATGCGGCAATGACCAGGTTATCACAATAAAGAGGCAGAATTCGACATAAGAAACTTTATTTAATCATTTGGCATGTTACAAATTCAGTAGAAATATTTTCTCAAGTCTTGAGCTTCTTCAATCATTTCTGAAAGATCACGATCTTTCACAGTGCTATGTTCCTTATCATGGGATGCTAATTTTCCATAAATATCATCATTCCTCTTGAAATCATTGGCAATTCTAGGAAGGATATGTATGTGGACATGCTGAAAAAGAATTCAATTAATGCAATAACAGTGTTCTGCTAAATATAAAAAACTCACAGAAACACTTTGTCCAGCCTCTTTCCCATCTTGGCAGCAAATTGTTGAGGACGTTGCTGAATAATGTTTCTCCAGTTGCTTCTGAATCATCACAACAGTTTGGAATAAATCAGAAATTTCATCTTGTTCACAATCTGCTAGTCTTCTTACAACTCTCCTGGTAGTAACAAGAACATCTAATGGATTTTAAGAAAAATTATGAAAACTTCCACATAAATAGTGCACCCAACTAAACAATATTATCAATGTAAGAAAGAAATTAATTCTTTTAGAGAAGAATTGATTGAGGCAACAATTTGAGAGAGTTTTTAAAGGATACGTCCAGGAACAACACAGCGTAAATTTGTGAACCCATAACATAGCTTAGATTTGAAAAATACTGTTGATTCAGGAATATCAATATGAGAAAAGTTGAATTTATCAGTTTTTAGAATAGGTAGACAATTTCCACATTTGGCTTTCAGCTCATATATGTCTTTTCTTCTATGAGAAAATACTGGCATTTCTCTACGAATATCATCGATTTTCAATGGATCAATTTTCGCTATAGCTATGCTTTCATTCTTTTCTACACCTTCTTTGTAAGACGGACACTCTGCTATTATTTTGCCCCAAGGATCTACTATCTGTGAAGGAATATTGTAACAATTGAGCTATTAGTTACTCAACTTCAAGGAAATTTCAAAATTGTATTTAAATATTCAATATATTGAAAATTACCAAAGAATTCCCATAGGATATTCTCTTCTCATTGTGTTTGCCATATTGTGCTGCTGCAACAACATAGCACTGATTTTCAATAGCTCTTGCTCTAAGTAACACCTCCCAGTGAGCCCTTCCTGTCAAATTAGTAAATGCAGAAGGATAACTAAGAATTGTTGCCCCATATTCCCTTTGAATGAGACTCAGTTCAGGAAATCTCAAGTCATAACACTGATAATACGATTAAGGAAAATAACTTCAAAGTTTGAAGCAGCCCATCTATTCAAACATGCTTCCTTTTGCAAAAGGATACACTGAATAACCCAAGTGCTCCTGCGGGTGTTTCAACGGGAGGAACAATTTTTTCACCCTTATTTGTGTATTTTGACTCTGTAAGTTTTAGATTCTTCTCAGGAATGTGGACGTCAAATAAATGCAGTTTTCTGTAAACTGATACTATCTCTCCTTCATCACTGATGATAACATGGGAGTTACTTATTTTACTCTGAAAATTACTTTCTTTGCTATGAAATGTAAAGCAGACTTTTTTCTACATACTTCACCAGCAAGACTCAGTTCATGGATTCCCCCAATCGATAACCATATCTTTGAAGTCAAAGCGAGACTCTTATAATGATTTACAGTTGGACCATCTAACGGTTCAGCTAATTGATGGATTTCTTCTGTATTATTCTCAGCTATATAATCACATCCTTCTGGCAAGAATACCACCTATTAAAGAGTTCTATAACATTTTGAATATTTTATGAAAGCCTTCAGGGGAGGAACCATTGGAATACCGTTGTAGTCCCATTTAGGATTTCAAAAAATATCATTATTCTAAGGCAGTGCCCAAGAATATCAAGTTTGATTGGTATTATTCATTGAAGCGGTCCCTATGGGACTTTCATTGCACCCCAATGGAATTTATTTCTTCGGGGCAAAAACAGTTTTCAAGAATACCTTAGCACCCTTTTCAGAAGCTTCTGTTACAAGTCTGGTTAGTATCTTCAAGTTGTCTTGTTTATTATTTGTTGCAGTGAACTGGCACACCGCGACTTCACACATGTTAGTTGTGGGTATTTTTACAATATTATAAATCCTACGCAACAAATAGTTTTTTTGGATTTTCTGCAAAAGTAGCACAGGCTGCTGTATAACTGCAAGACAGGAGAGGTGAGTACCACTTTATCAACGATAATGTAGGCTGTAACCTCAAAATGAAACAGCAAAATTTGAAATGATTTATTTTTACTGGAAATTATATACCACCAATATACCTTTCATCATTTTGTTGACTTATATCACATATTCTATCAAAAAAGATAATCTTAACCCGGATATTACATATTTGTTCCCCCTTTTTTACAATTTCATTCACATGATTCAGAAATATTCTAATGGTAAAAAATTAACGCCCCCGGGTGGGCTCGAACCACCAACCTTTCGGTTAACAGCCGAACGCGCTAGCCAATTGCGCCACGGAGGCGATGAGAATATACAGAAATACACTGACATTAGTACGGTTAGCTTCCATCTGGAATGAATAAATAGACTATATTTTAATTTTACCATCATGGGAACTTGATTCGGAATTGCACTGTGATTCTTTTTGAAACATTATTTTTTTCAAATCAAAGAGACCCTCAGTAGTGTTCAATAAAGAAATGCCTTGTCTGTCAAGAATCTTGACTCAAGATCAACGATGCTGTGCATTTTGTCTTATAAATTCATATCAGATGAAATAAACAGAAAAAACTGTGAAAAACTAAATTTTATTGATATAAAAATATAATATGAATGTTTTATCACATATATAACTCCATTAATTACCTTTTGACTGGAAAAACTGAAAAATAAAACAATTATTTCTCACTGAATGTTTTTTATGATTCTCCTGATACCTTCTGAATTAATTTGAATGCGCCATCTGAATTACTGACTTGCAAACTCCTCTTAATCCATCCAGGTAAAGCATTTTTTGTCGAAGTTCTACTGTATCTTTCATCAACTAACAACACCACCGCATAATCATTTTTATGCCTAACTGCCCTTCCTATACATTGATTAACTGCTTTCATGCACAGATTCTCGTAGAACTCATTTCCAGCTCCAGAACCCTATTCGGTGAATAAAGGTATTCAATAAATGCAGAAATTATTTATGGGTTATGTTATGCCTACCTCTTTCTGATTCAAATAGTTCATTTTTTCGTTCAAATCTGCCGCTTTGATATTGGCGTATGGCATACCAACAACTATTACACATCTTCCAAGATCATCAGAAAAATTCAGCCCTTCACTCAGCTTGCCTCCTGTGAATTTTTTTAATTCGAAAACATAACGTAAACCACACATATTCTACATTTTATGTTTACCTACTACACTGAACAACATAGCTCCCGTTTTTTTAGATTTCTTGATTGTCGCAGCATATTTTTCTAATACAGCTTCAACGGAAGCTGCATTCTTAGGTTCTCGGAAGACAGGTCTACCGAAAGGGACATCTTTCAGCTGTTCCCAAATCCAATTTTCATAATGGTATGATGGAAAAAATACAACAATACCTCCACAAACATTTTTACACGCTTCCTGCAGTAGATGTTTAATGTTTGGTCCCTTAATAGAATTAATCATTAGATAACACAGTCTCACGAATTGAAAGATACAGTTTCATCAGGAAATAATACCTGAGTTCTCAAGCTGATAATGGAACTTGCAAATATCAAACAATCCATTGAAATATGCGCTGTAATTTTATCTTGATTCCTCCACAAAAGATTTGCAAAGAAAAAATTGGAGTTTCCGTTGTTACAACTTTATGTGAATTGAAATTTTTGAACTCACCAGTTTCATCCTGTTTTCAAAATTGAAATAAAGGCTTTGTTCTTGTAAACCTTTATTAACAATGATAGGTAAAATATTTTCTGGAGCAATGATATGATCACATGAAAATTCAACGATTTTATCAGGTTTAACGCCTGATGTTATAAAAAGTCTATTTTTGAATTCACCAACAGGTTTCATGGTTCCTCCTGCTACAATCACCTATAATTTAAATAAATTAAAAATAAGAAATTATACGAAAAACACAAACTCACTGATCTTGCTTCTTTTACAATATCTGTGAATTGCGAAGATGGATTAAGTAATAGGAATTGAAATTTGCTCAGCTTAGAATCAGGATTCTGAACAACCAAGATTCTCCCATCTTCGTAAGAATATGTGAGAGACTCTAAGAATGACGTAACTGCTAATAATGGATTAATTGGAACTTGTTCTTGAGGTTTTTTTTCAGATGATTCAAACTGATTACTATTGGCAGTTTCTGTTTGTTTGCTACTGTTACCCAAACTGCTTAAGAAGCTCTTTACTCCTTTTGCTGGTTTGTCGGGAATGTTTTGATCATCTGGGTACTTTAATGCATAATGATGTATCTGTTGAACATAAACATCAGGAATTACCAAAATTGAAGCAGAAGATTCCAATGGGCATAATGGCACAACAAGTTCAGATTATCGTTATAATTGCTAAAGTTATATTTTACCAAAAAAAAATAGGGACACTCAGCACTCTGAGTGTTTCTATGAGCTTTTGAAATAAAAATAATAATTATATATCAATAAAAATGTGTTTACCTTCTGAGATATTTTCGATTCTTTAACATATTTTATCAGTTTGAACAAATTAAAATTATCAATTTCTGCCATCAAAACAAAATTACCAAGTGTGAAAATCTCAGTTTTTACTTCTTTAGTGCATTCCTTATTTCTATCTGGAAAATCATTGTTTATAATTTTTCATGAAAATTGAAAATACAGTGTAACCTCTTTAATCCGAACACACGTTAATCCGAACACTCCGTAATCCGAACGCAAATTCCTTGAAGTGATAATCCGAACGCTCCCTCGATAATCCGAACGGTACGAGAACGATGTGCGTTTAGACAGGCATGAACGTGTCGGGAGCTCTCATACGCGATGTAGGATTCGAGACTTCGGAGCTAGTTGTGCTTTTACATTCACACGAGTAAGATACGGTGGTTCATTGAATGATACAAGAGTCCTCAAACATGTCAAAAAGATTTTCTTTTTAGACCCAGATTAAAATAGAATGAAATTTTGGTTATGTTATTTTTTTTTCTGAATAAAGTTGGTACAAATTGCAAATGAAATGGTTATTTTTGCTATTTGATATGCACATGTTGATGGTTCCGATAATCCAAACGATTCGTTAATCCGAACAACGCCTTGCAATACGGTGTTCGGATTAAAGAGGTTCTACTGTATTGTTTACCCAATGCATTCTTCAGTTTCTTGATTATAAAAATAAGCTGGTTGATCATTAAAAGATTCACTGATGAGAACCTGGTAGCAAATTTCATCTTATAACCCGACAATTGTCTAAAAGCATAGTCTATTTGTAGCGAGTTCACCTCGCTATTATACATCTGTGCCAAAGATTCAAGTAGATTGTGAGCCTCATCAATTATCACAACATTGTTTTTCAGTTTTATGCCTAAAAAATTTTAATTTGAAACCGTTATTCAAAGCGATAGTATAATAATTGTCAAGAAAACTGTTAACCATCAAAATTAACAAGAAAGAGTTTGTTTTAATATAAAAATAATAGTCATTACCATTAGCTTCTCGAGTAGCTTTATGTAGTAGTGTATTATACGGAATTAGAACTATCTCAGCATCGTGAGCAGCTTTTCTGCTAGCATAATACGGACACGCTTTCAGTTCATTACCAGCCAGTACTAAATCTTCAACATCTAATACATCAGACAAAGCAATGCTCCTCAAATCTTCTATATTTTGAGTTTTATAATATGGACACTGTTGCAATGAAGAAGTGCGTTGTTTCTTCAAAACCTTACCATTTTCTTCTTTTTTAGTGCTTGCTGTCTTTTTTTGCATATCAAGACACCTTCATCATAAAATTAAAGGCACCATCAAAATCGTATCATTGTGGATTGAATAAATTTTACCTTTCATTTATCAAAGCCATACTCTTCAGTCTTTTGACTTCTGGATTTATACAATATACTTGCCTTGATGCTAGAGAAACTGACCTTACATCCTTTCCAAAAGGTGACTTGACTATTTCTCCAACAAACTGAGCTAGTTGAGAGTGAGTTCTACTACAAATGAAAATCTACAATTGTAAATGGTAATAAATTTGTTTAAGCATGACAAATATAAAATCACTTTAACTGGTTCATATTTTTCATCTTCATCCTCATCTTCGTCTTCTTCTCCATACATTTTTTCTTCTATTTCATTAACCACCAACATCTCATCATCAATATATTCAGTTATTTCTGATTCAGTCTCATTCGTTTTGCTTCTGATTTTCATGTTCTTAATTTGAAATTCCCTACGCTCTTCAAATTTATTTCTTGAAGACTGAATAATTTTCTTCAGATACTCATCATAGCCTTCTATTTTATCTAGTTGTGATTTTATAGAATTCAATTTTCTGTTTATCTCTATTTCCTTTGATTGCAAGACTAACCACTCGGTCTTTTCTTCACTTAACTTGCCCTTTTCAATCTGATAATTCTGAAGAATTTCTGACAAATTTTTCCTTTGAGCTTCATTATGATCTTTCAACCAACGAATGGCTCCACAGATGATACTGAGTGATTTTCCCTTGAAATAAAAAACATTCTACCTTATATTCTCCTGTAAACTTCAATTTCTTACTGTTCCAGTAGGACTTTCAAAAATACCAAATTTTTTACTATCAATAGTTTGATATAAGGCCCGCATAAAATCATTTTGAATATCATATGGGGGGAAAGGAAAATCGAATTTTTCAGGACATAGTAGGGGTTCCTCTTCAAATATTTCCATTTCTGTTTAAAGGAAAATCAGGTTTACGCAAAGTGTTTATTTATTTACTTCCATCCAGTGCCCTGGCACTCGATCTTTTCTCTTTCCAAGGCTGATGTCCTCGGATATAAAAAGAGATGGGTAATCTGGAGGCTCTGACTAAACAGAGACGGACATATGCCCACCAAAGTTGGTGGGCAAGAAGCAATTGGAAGGCATCAGTGTTGCCGTTACAACAGGATTATCGTTAAATTTGCCGAATCTATGTTTAAAATAAGTTCAGACATGTCAGAAACACTAAAAACATATCTGTACATAATACACCAAATTTTTCTGAATTATAATTTGGAAAATATAGACTTTCACCTTCAATAGAATTTGAAAAATCAAAAACTGATGGTATAGCTCCTTTTTTTAATTTTTTTCTTTCATAGTCCTCTGGTTTGAAATGCTTGCTACAAATTCTTGAAGCTGCATGGGGATTGCAGTTTGCTCTCCTTAAGGCGTCAATCCATTTTGTTCTCAACATTTCACCATTTGGAAAACTGTGATCACATTTTTTTATAATATAAAAATGTAGAATATAAATCGATTTAATATACCTATTAAATTCAAACAGAAATTACTTACCGATGGAATTTGATATTCGCTCCTTTTGTAGCTCTACTTTTGCAGTCCTTGGCTACGCAAGTGTTAACCATGCTGAAAATTATTAATTATATGCAAAGAAAAAGGTTGAATAAAAAATGTTAAAAGATCCTGGAAGGAGAAAATATATAGATTAATAGTGCGTCAACTGAAAAAAAATAAAATAAGTATTATAAAATAATATCCTTAGCTCTCAAAAGAACTTGTTATATATTCTGCTATTAGCTCCAGCCAAAGCACAGCAATATCAATTGGAAAATAGTATAATGTATAATCCTCTTGAAGAAAGTTGTGTCGTCTCAGAACTCTGAATATGGAATATATTCAGAAAATAACCCGTCTCGGAAAGTTGGGTTCGATTCATCAGAAAAAGCGGCAACATGGTTGACAAGGATGACGATACCAGCAGTCCATCTCTTGTTATATGCGAGGACATAGCCGTTTTCCGAAGGGCTTGTCCATTTAGTTTATAAGTCTTTGCTTCCATCACAGACCTGCTTTCATGTTTTGTTATTTGTACAGTTCTCTGTTCCCGCCAGATTAATTTTCAAAATATTTATGAAAATCTTCCTAATTTGAACTACCTGCTCATCCGACCACAGACCAACTGGTCTGTGCTCCGACTTTGGCACACATTTACGGATTTTTTTTAATCAAAAAGCACTCAATTCAAATAATTTTCACTGGTCTTTTATTCCTAATAGTGAGATTGACTAGAAATATCAAAAAAATATCCACATAAAAAAAATTTTTCAAGCAAACACAGACTGGTATCACAGGTCCGTGCTGCCACAGACCAACTGTGGTCTGTGGTGCTGCTATGTGGTTCAAACCACAGAACATATATCAAACACAGACCACAGACTGTGGTTCAAATGTTAAATTCCACCAGCACTAACCTCAAAAATTTTTTGACAGGTCGTTGTATTCATAACAAAAAACTAAATAAGTAATTTCCGAATTTGACTATTTGAGTCAAAATGCCGATCTGCTATGTACCTCACTGCTCGTCTGGCTACATGACCCGAATCAGATATCTAAAGGAAAATAATTTACCCTTACCACGATTTTTTTCACCTAGAACCGAGGTAACCTACATAGGTATTTTTTTAATTAACACAAATATTTGTCAAGACATTATCAATAATTACTGGCATCAGATTATTATGATTGATTCGATTCATGGGTCATTATCATTCAATGACGAATAATAATATTCATTCTTCGTCATTGTTCTTAAAAAAAGGGTTTGCTGGCTAAAAGACCCATGAACTATAGTGTCTATACTGTACTGTGCTATAAGTTGCAGGTTTAAATATATAAAAAAAAACTACTTTATGGCATCATAAATAAGACGAGCTTCATGTCAACTATTCAAAGTGCCAAACAAGTAATGACTTCCTTTTTTTAAACTAAAGCCCTTAATAGATATAATAATAATAATAAAGGCCTTTATTCAATTTCATGGAATATGAAAACATTTAAATTTGGTACAAATTGAGGCAAACTGAAAGGGCGAGATCCAGCATACTGTTCAATCTAACCCACTGATTCATTACTTCAAATTGAAAGAAAAAAAAATTGCAATGTTAAGCTCATAGTAATTGTAAAAAAATTATACAAGTAGTGAAACCAACCATACATAAAAAAAGAAACAGAAAAATAATCTAAAGTGAAACAATATTTGCATACATCATTCGGACAAGACATTGTTCTGCTGATTTAAAAGCCTGCTGAATACTAAAGCTCGTAGGCGACTCATATTACCAACCGCTCCGACCTCCACAGATAAATCATCATCATATCTGACTATACTAGCCACCCTACTTTTATTTTGTTGATTACATACCTGAGCAGCTATGCAGTGAGCTCTCTCGCCATACAATGATATAAATATAAATACATTAATTAATAAACAAGTATACATTTCATTTTTGTCAATCAACAATCAAACATAATTTTCACATAAAAATTATGGGGATTAATATATGTACAAAATATATGCATATTTTTAGGAGAGAAGAAAAATATGGGAGCAGAGTATAAAAAGAGTTGATAGATCATTGAAAATGTCTGACAAAGTTTGCTCAGATCATTTCTTGCCAGAGGATGTAGAACTTGAATTCCGACACAATATTCAAGGAGCAATCCACAAGCTAAGTAGACAACGAGCCATGCTTAAACCTACAGCTGTCCCTCAAATTTTTCCAAATATTCCAGTTCATCAACAGTCGAAAATAAGAAAAAAGAAATACTCTCTACTTTATACAAAAAGAATAAAAATCGAACCAGATACTGATTTAGAAAATGAATATTCCCAAAAAGTAAACACCACAGATGAAAGTCAGGAACCAAAGCTAGAAATTACAGAATATCACTCTGAGCAAGAATTTCATCCTACTCCAGCATCAGTTGAACAGAAGTGGTCTCCAGCTGATGAAATAGGAAAAAGGATAGAAATCAAACCAGATACTGATTTAGAAAATGAAAATCCCCAAAATGTATACACCACAAATACTAGTCAGCAACCAAAGCTAGAAATTACAGAATATCACTCTGAGCAAGAATTTCATCCTACTCCAGCAGCAGTTGAACAGGAGTGGTCTCCAGCTGATGAAATAGGAAAAAGGATAGAAATCAAACCAGATACTGATTTAGAAAATGAAAATCCCCAAAATGTATACACCACAAATACTAGTCAGCAACCAAAGCTAGAAATTACAGAATATCACTCTGAGCAAGAATTTAATCCTATTTTAGCAGCAGTTGAACAGAAGTGGTCTCCAGCTGATGTAATTAAATTGCAGCTGCCAGTGGGTTGGGTGATCTGCAATACTGTTAGAAATGATAAAAAAGTACTTGTTCACATCAATGATCAAATTGTGATAGACAAGAGTATTTGTTTTGAGCATGAATGCCCACCGTCTGTAGTTTTCAGAGGACACATTTGTATAGATATAGATGAAAATTTTCCAAAGAATCTTGAAAGTGTTACTGAAGCTCAACAAGTATTAAATGAAGTGCATAATCTTAAAATCTGTCAAGGAACTGGCCAACCTGAGATACCCTATAGCGTTTCCTGCATTGGAGCAGTCAGACAGAGACGCAAAAGGTGTTCTTTCTGTATGGCTGAGAGGGAGAAAGTACAAAAAAAAATTCAATCTTTATGCAAGGCATGGAATAAAAAAACTGAGAATATAAGAAAAAAACAAAGGGGATTTCAAACAAAAATATGAAGTTATATTCTGTAAAAAAAAGAGGGTAATTATTTAGACTCTACACTCTGTATCTTAGAAACTAAGCTTTTTCAGATAAAAATTTATAGGTACTGTTTGATTTGAAAAAACCTATCCATTCCATTGAAAATCTGTTTTCACTTCTTTTGTGCATTCTTCATTTCTATCTGAAAAATCATTGTTTTTATTTTTTCATGAAAATGGAAAATATGCATTTTTCAGTTTCTTGATTATATAAATAAGCTGGTTCATCATTAAAAGAATATGATAAAAAATTCATTTTCGAATACATTTTTATTTTCTATATCAACAATTAAATACTATTGCGTGATTAATAACATCGAGAATTTCAACAATCTTCTACTTCTTTTCTTGGAAATAGGGAACTTTAGTAGAAGGTTGATCACAACGGTATTTTAACATTTCAACCTCTGCTTCGAAGTAACTATTTTTATTATAACAGAAGTATTCTGGATTTTTGTAATTTGTATTCTTAGCGGCTCCCGGACCAACTGGGCTATCTGGGACTTGGAGACATTCAGAACTCAATCCTGGAACATCTACAATTTGACTTCCTGACGGGTTAGAAGATTTGTTGAAAATAATTTTGCCTGCTGTGAATTTCCTTTTGGAGCTGGAGAATGGTCTTATTTTGTGTATTGTTCGGAATATACTCAAGGACATTTTATTTGAACTAGTTAGTTCAGAAATGAGAAAATTTTTGTTATCTAAGCTCAGGTTCTTAAATCAAAACAAGTTGATGTGACATAAGCATTGAGGTTATGTAAAATTTTTCTATGGTTAATTTTATAGTTTTCAACCATGATATTTTCCATGTTCTGTGCATGATCCATGGTTAAAAAATAAATAATTTATTTGAATAAATTCATTAATTAAAATGGAAGGTTTTTTGCAAAATCTACCGTCGTATTTTTGTTGAACAAGTCCATTTTTTTAAGATAAAAGAACTGACGTGACAGACAGGGTAACTGACAGGTCTGTCAATTGTTGGAGGAGGAGAAAAATTTATATTTACAAGTTTATTGAATGGGCCTGATTAACTTATCTATTTTAGACGAACAGATTTGTTTATTTATTTTTATCATTATTGTTGCTGAAAGAAGGCTTTAATAATCGATGTGAATAAGTAATAAGATCAATATGGGTTGTTGTTACAGTTACTTTTGCAATGATGACCGTTCATCGCACGTTAGTATTGCTTTGCTGGGGTATATGATTTGCGATTATTCTTCATTATTGTTTTCAGGGAGGTGATATAAATGAACGAACACACTTATTAGTTGACCCAGTATCAAGTAATTGTAATGTGCAGAGGGCAAACAGGTCAGATCTTATTTGTATGTTTCGTATTAGTTTTTTAATCATATCAATATCATTTGTAGTGAGGATATTCTTTCTAGAAATTCAAATAATCTCCAAAAAAAGACTGACGAGCAATCAGCACTGAATAAGATACTTCAAGAATTTGCAGTGTAAGTATTTTATCCAATGACGAAGAATAATATCATTGATTTTATCTGAACTTACATAGTCTATTTCAACAATTCTTTTTTCTTCAGGAATGTCATTGATGTAGGTGCTTTAGATTCCCATAATCTCCAACAAAATGAATACATTGAGAGAATGAGACATTATGATACCAAAGTGCAACATTGTAATAAATCTAGATTGATGACTAGGAAAAAGTTTATATTGCAAGATATTCCCACAACAGACAAAATTCTATCTGTTGATCCACTTTCTAAGGAAGATATTCAAATGGTAAGGAAGAGAAACTTACTCCTTTGTTCAACTCTATATAGATATATTTTCCTTTTAGATAAATACCATAATGAGCAATGGAGCTGATGCAGTAAAAGTGATTAAAGTGGAACATAAAGAAGATCTTGTTGTGGAATTGTGTTAACATTATATAGAATTTCTTTATTTTAATCATAGTATTCGTATTTAGTTTATTTTAATTAATTTTTCAGTGATGTTATATTTTAAATTGTATAAAATATGTAAATACTTTATATCTCTCTGTGATTGGAAAAAATGGATAAATATTTGTCTAAAAATATACATTTAAGCTGACAAATATAATTTTTCAATGGATGATTATTAAACTGGGAAATTAATATTCCTCAATCTTCATATTTATCATCTCAGTAGCACACTTCAGAATAATTCCAATAGGGCGAGTTATGTTATGAAATAAAGGAAAGGATCCTCTCAAATGAATAACAACCTGACAAACCTATGGATATTAAGTATATTACATTCAACACAATACATTTTCAATGAATTTTTATACTTCTAGTAACACTTTCATCCTATGACAAACACATCAATTTTTCTTCATGACTTAATTATTTTAGAAACTTGAGTTGTTTCCAGAACTTTAGCAACAACTTGAGTAACCTTTTCTGTAATATTTTCTGCCACGACTTTATTTTCGTGCGCTTGAAAAAAGTATAGCATAAATCCAGCAGCTAACAATAAGTGACATGAAATTACACTAAGTATCAAAAATAACTTATGTTTAGAGGCCCTTAGGGACGGCATCAAAGTTAACATTAATACTGATCCTGACAGGGCAGCAGAAGATAGAGCTAATATCCACTGAAGATACAGTATTTGTATAGACCATAATATTGATACTGGAATGTATATAAACAGTGAATACCCATAAATACAAATCAGTTCTAATAAACCAGGAGTCTTAGATGGTTCTCCATCATTGAACGGGCTTTCAATAGACCACTTGAGGAAACCCCACAAAGTTATCGGGACTAACATTACATATATCCAGATTACAGTTGCAGCATAAGAAACAAGTTTGAAATCGTATCTCCAGTGACGCTTCTCATCATGCTGCAGATAACTGGAAATATTTCCACTTATAGCTATCGTAAAAATCAAAGTCATGGATATCCAAAAGGGTCCATAAAGATCTGGTTTTTCTAGCATATGATGCCTTAGTGAATAATTTGGTAAAGGTGTGATTGAAGCTATAAGCCTTTCAGTGACATCCTTTGTATCCACGTTAAAAAATCTTTGGTAATATTCTATTGACCAAATGGAATATAACTTATTTTGGGAATCTAAAAAGGAATTGTTTTATTCGATAATACTAGAAAAGGTAGCTGTTACCTTCTGTGTTTCTTTCCAAGGGATCGTCAACGTCTAAGCTATTTATTTGAAAATCATCATTATTGATTGTAACGTTTATTTGAGCTTGATCAGAATCATTTCCGACGTTCGCATTTTGATGTACCACAGGGTAATCATGAAATGATAAGAGTTCCTCCGTGGGAACTTCTTGCAGATTCGTCATTATTGAATAATGTAATGATTAAAAAGGTTGATTGGATGTCATCTTATTTGAGAAACATTCTTCAGAAACTCTGGGGTTGTTTTGGATTTTGACGTGTCTATATTATTTTTGATTTCGTTGGTTATATCATAGAATTTCATTCGCAAATTGCATTCTTATTCTCTGATTGATTTCTTCAAGATCAAGGGCGTAGATAATTTTTTTTCGTGGGGGTCATAGTTTAATCATTGTTTAAAGGGAACTTCTCTTTAAACAATGGTTCAATTAATAAAAGAAACATGTTGAATAATGGCGAATGAGACGAGACATCAGGTATATTGCACTCAAAAATTTTCTTGAAGCGATTTGTAACTCAAAACAAATAAAGATGTTTGAAAACATTCAAAATACAGTTTTTTTTTGGGAAAATATAAATTTGTTATCGAGATTATAATCGAAAACGTAAAACGGATTGATTCGGAATTCTTCCTTTCCCTGAAAAAATGAAATCCAATTTCATTTATAAACCTTTATTTCCCACACTTATTATTGATACTCTTTTGAAAAAGCAATCTGAAGCAATGGTATCACAGCAATTGATGAAAGATCGGCCAAAACAGCTTCCAAATTTTGTAACGTAGTAACTTTATAAAGATTTTCTTTTCGAAAAATCAGGATGACAACGGCCAACATTGGAATGATTTCCATCGAATCGTAAGCCAAAATGATGTCCCACAATGTTAGGAGCTGTTCAGGGTTTAAATGTCCACTAAATGCCCTCATGATCCACTTGATAACGATACGCAAACTGAAGACAGAAAATCAGAAAAAATTCCACATCAGATGAATAATAAAGTTCTTGTGAAGACAAATAATTTTTCAAAGGAGATACAATCGAAAAGGAGAGATATTTTGCATAATTTGGAAATGGGAAGAAGATATATCAGAATTTGGGGTTTTCTCATAAAAATCCAGTTAGTATAAAATGAAATCTAAACTATTTAAGTCTGGAAATCTGGAGGTTCCATGAAAGATGTCCACACCTGTTTTCAATTTTCATTCAAATACTCCCTAGTAGTACACCCTATACCTCGAAACAGGGCCGGATCTACGATTTTTTCTGACCGGGGCAAATATTCATGATAGCGCCCCCCCACCCCCCCCCCCCCCGATTCGTGTAATATATGAATTTATAAAAAATAAGAAAAAAAAAATACATAGAGACTCATTGAGGAACGCAAATGAATTGTTATTATTTTCAATTTGCTGAAACTGTGTTCACATCTTGCAGACTGCAAACGTGGTAGGTAATGTGAAGTATATTCTCAAAGCTATACAGACATTAGGAAAGCTTCTTGCAGATCTTGTGAAGAATTTGCATGCAATTGTAGCAGGTCTAATGAAGTCGATCTTTCATTAATTTTAGGAACCATCAGTTCTTTGAAAACCGCTAGTTCCTAACAAAAATCAACTGCATTCGAGTCTCTTCAATATTTTTGCGCTAAAAGGGTCCCATTTTTCTGCAGATCCTCTTTTTGTATGTTTAAAAGGGCATGACCGTTGAAGAATGCGAAATTCGTATGCAGACTCTGTGTGCGCTTTCTAAGCTTTTTCTGATTTCTGACAATAATCTGTCGAAAACAAACCTTAATTTCCTTCGAGAATGAACCAACTAGATCTAGCGTTCTTGACTCATCCTCGCACATTGCGTAGACCTGCTTTTTTTTCTTGGAAATACGTTTATTTCTGAGAATTGGCTTCACATCCAATTTTTCTGAAGGAAGTGTAGCTACCGAGATCCTGTTTTCAATAGGTTTTTCTCTCATTCCTTGAGAGATCTTCACAAGACCTTGCATCAACGATAATGAACGTGGAATCATTATATCCCCTTTCTGAATTTTCACGTTGACCCTATTGATCTCTCGCAGAATATTAAACCAAATTGTTAGGTTCAGGATGAATCTAAAATCCATCACAGCATGAAGCAAATGACCAGCTTCATACTTGGATTCTGCGACTAGTGAGGATTCTTTGATTTCCTCCACAGCCTTCACAACTCCCCGTAAAATATTGAGCTTGATGTTTAGCCCATCTTGTTTGGCTACTTCCTTTCGAATTTGTTTTCATGCACTTCTTCATAATTGTCCATCGTGTGGTTGAACTAACAAAAAAAAATACAGTTTTTGTACAACACCAAATAAATTTACTTCTTCTGAACATGATGAAGCCGAATGGACACCCACTAGATTCAGAGAATGTGCTAGGCATGGCATGGAACTGATACCTACTGCCTGCAGCTAGTTCGTTCATCTGTAAAACTCTGGAATCTGGATTGGACTCCTTTATATATGCCAGCCATATTAGATCCGTTGTCGTAGCACGAAATTTTTCGACTACTCAATCATCAGTTTGCAGTTTATCTAGAATTCGCTATATTATTCTCCACTTTTTCCGTCAACTTCTAAGAAGTTAATAAGACTTTCCTTCATCTCATATCTAGGCTCCGTTCTCTTCAAATATCGTATAAGCTGGTTCATTTGTTCTGTGTGAGATACATCTGGGGTGCAGTCGAACATAATAGTGAAATATAGTTGGCCTCCTTAAGGTCGGCGTTTAAAGCGAATAGGAAATCTCCTCCGATAGAGGCGCCACCGTGCATTTTATGAAAGATCTCCATAGAACTTACATTATCACTATAAGTTCTATGAATATCTATCTAATCATGAATGAAATGTACAATGGCGCTCTCTATCCGAAAATCGCCGAACTATGAAATATGTCAATTTGTGGGTAAAGCAGGAATTTTTTCCCGCCAAAATTTGAATTTGGCCCTTTTCTGCCAATTCCGTATTTCAAGTTGATCTTCTGAACGAAATTATCAGTAGATTCACTTTTAATTGGAAGTTGAACTATTTTCATGGGTCTTTCTGTTGAAATAAAACAGAAGCATGGGTTGGCTCATTTTCTTCTATTTTTGAAAGAAAAAAAATTAACTGTCGAAATGAAATCGATTAAAATTATTTCAACAAGAACCCCAATCTTTTCTGAGTTCACCCACAAAATTTCAGTTCTCAAAGTGAAACCGTTTTCGAAATCAACTTGAAATAAAAACACACTACATTGAACGCCCACCTTAATCTAATAATGTTATTCCGAACTTTGGTGGCCATTAAATCGATAATTTCATTTTGTATAGTTTTGGACAGATAGGATGTTTATCCTTTTTTTGAGTGGTCAAGATGGCACTTCAGAGTCGGGTCATATTTAATAATAATACTTTTTTCCGAGAAAATCAAAAATAAAAAAAATTAACTTCTGGTTGTTTTTGGCGCCCCCTTGAGCTGGCGCCCAGGGCAAGCGCCCCGCTTGCCCCACCCTAGATCCGGGCCTGTCTCGTAAACGAAACCTCTTTGTGGAACTTTTTTGCCTAAAATTATCTCCCTTCTTCGTTTTGTACCTCCAATTTAAGAACCCTCGCTGTATAAACTCTTGGAAAATTCTACGTACGGATGAATATGGCATTTCTTGAAGTGATGCCACAAATTGGGTTCATAGCTCTGCAGCATCCTCTCAAACTGCAGACACAAAGAAACTATTCCTTGGGGGTGTCCACAAACCCTGTGCAAACGGTGCCAAAATCTCAAATAAAAGGCGCGAAATGTGAAGTAGAGTTGTACGGGGTCTTCATAGAGGTAACAGAATGGAGCAGCTGGGAGGACATAAAAAAAAATTAGCGTCCCTGTTTCAACATATCCAACACAAACTTCATTCACTTCTATAAAGTATCCCGGTTGGCCAAAATATTTAGATTAATCAAGTTTTTTTACTTAAAGCTGACGCAGGTTGGCACTCCTGAAATATCGGCAATGTCAAAATAATTCTCAGAGACGTTGCCAATGCCAATTTCTACTCTCAATGGTCTCAATCTCAATATAATATAAGCATCACGCTTGGAAACTAAAAATTCCGAAGGTAGTTTTCAAGGAGCAGAGACAAAGTATCAGGAAGTGCTATATATACAGAGTGTAACAGCCAAATGGAATAAATTCGATAACGAATAAATGAGGGCGTGTTGGAAAAAACGCTCGGACACGTCGATTTGTAATTTTAAATGCGCATATTTTTCTAGAAAATAATATTATATAGGGTGTTCCATGTGACCGTGGCCAATACCAACTTTCTTATTCAAATGCAACCCCCTGTATATTATTTATAAGACACAATTCGAATTCATGCACAATGTCCAATACCTATCTTCAACTATTTCGGAAGTACTGAGTGTTTTCAGATTTATTGCCAAAATCAACGTTTTAAATAAAAATGATTTTATTTCACAAATTCGGTACATTACACTTAAAACCTAATAAGTACCTAATACTGATTATTTCTTAATTATTGAAAAAAAAACAAAAAAAACATTAATGTCAATGTAGGAAATGTTCAAAATGCTCGCCGCGAACGTCTTGGCAACATGCTAATCTAGTGTAGAATTGTCTTCTAACGTTAATTAACATTTCAGGGGTGACTGATCTAATCGCAAGCGTGATTCGGTTTTTTAGGTCGTCTAAGTTTAAGGGTTTCGTTTCGTATACAATACTTTTGACATATCCCCACAAAAAGAAGTCTAATGGTGTCAGATCAGGAGATCGTGCTGGCCATTCTATCGATCCGCGCCTCCCTATCCACCGATTTGGAAAAATTTGGTTCACGTACTGCCGGACATTGATTTGATAATGGGGCGGTGCTCCATTATATTGGCAGGAACTTGTGGATTTGCTGGATCAGAATATAAGTTTATCAAAGTTGGTACGACATTATTTTGGTGTAGTTCTAAATATTTTTCTCCATTCAAGTTGCCGTCAATGAAAAGGCGACCTACGATATGATTTCCAACAATTCCTGCCCAAACATTAATATTCTCAGGGTATTGCGTATGTCTTTCTCTCATCTAGTGAGGATTCAGGATTCTGATCAGACCAATAGTGGCAATTTTGACGATTAACATGACCGTGTAGTGTAAATGTAGGTACTCTCATCAGAAAACAAAACATTTTCTGATTGGATCAAATTGTTATCTAACATTGCCATCATTTGCTCACAAAAATGCGTTCTCATATCGAAATCGTCTTCTATGAGCTCCTGAGTTGCCATCATTCTATAGGGACGCATCTTACTTTCCTTTAATATTCGAAATATTGACGTGTGGCTGACGGTGAACAGCGCTACTTTTCGAACAGAATTGTGTGGGCTTTCTTGAAACTCAAGCATAATATCCCATTTCGTATCATCACTTACTGCATTGGCAGCAATTTTTTTTATTTGTCTTACATGACCAAGCTCGCGAAACTGCTTTTCTATTTTGCTAATTGTTCCTTGGGATATAGGCGGCAAATTTGGAAATTTTTCGTGAAATAAGCGAGAAACTTCCATTTGTGTCCGTGTGTAATCTCCATAACCAATCATTTGAACAATGGTTATTTTGTGCATTTCTGTTAAATGAACCATTTTTCTAATATTATTACGTACAGTTATCGAAATTCAAAAGACAATAGCACTTACACTGATCACTTATTGTCATGCAAACAGACAACGTGTTACTAAGGCTATGAGAATAAACAAATCTGTTTTTGTTTTTTTAATTTCTTCTCAGTAATGGGTTTTGCTTACTTTCTTCATATCAAGAGGTAAATGGGAAATAAGTATTGAGTGTAATGTATCGAATTTGTGAAATAAAATAATTTTCATTTAAAATGTTAATTTTTGTAAAAAATCTGAAAACACTTAATATTTCCGAGAAAGTTGAAGATAGGTATAGGACATTGTACATGAATTATGCCTAGAATTTTCTGAAAAACCCAAAAAATAAATAATATATAGGGAATATTCTGTCCATTATTTTTCAGTAAAATTTCAACACTCGATTCTTGATTTCCGTACAAGAAAAACGCATAGCTGAATCTTCCATGTTTATAATACGTGAAATATTTCCAGTATCAACCGAGAAAAAAGTTTCTCCTACATCCGCTTGGTCTTTGGAATTATCTAGTCTCGGTAAGGGCCACCATTTCACTGTTGGGTCGAGAATTAACAGTGCTTTCCCTAGGGTGACGTAAGGGCACAGTTACAAAGTCTACACAGAACAGAACTGCTTCTCTGAACTCGTACAAGTTACAAGCTTCGAAGCTTGTAGTTGTAGGAGTAATCAGTATAAACAATATCAATAAACAGAGAAAAAAGTTCCTTCAACATATTTCCTCAAATTCATTATTAATATACCCAAAGTTAATAAACATTTTGAGAAATACGTAATAACTATACGACCTCTATGTAGAGTTGCGTAGTTATCTGACAGGAAAAATGACTATAACCCAACATTTTCAAAATATACACAGTGAAATGTGTCATGGCCAACCGGGATATTTTATAAAAGTGAACGGAGTATACATACCGTACATGGTGAAACCATGAAACGGAATTACCCCACTTGGGGGGAAAATTAAAGTGTTCTCGGCAGTGTTTTGTCTACCCTTTATCACAACTTGCATGAATCCAGGTTGTGTAGGAAGGTCTTTTAAGATTTCACCATCTCGTGAGAAGCAGAGCATCACCTTAAAGTATTTCACTTTTAAAATGGGCATGGGAAAGATTTATCAAGGATTTCTAAACCATTTTTCGATACCTGATAAAGCACATCCTCGAAAACAAAATATTGATCGTCGTTTGATGCAGTTAGATTTATATCCTTGATGATGAGTTTATCGATCATTAGGTCGTATTCAAGCACGTGATTTCTCAATTTTTGAAAGTATTCTTTTTGCTGGAACATAAGAAATATGAAAAAAAGTGATTTCGGCTCCATTTAAAAGCGCAAATATTCTTGATAACCTTGTTCAATTCTTACCGGCTGTTTCACATCTGAACCCAAGATCAGAGCCCAAATTTTAGCCCTCAGACATCTTGGACATCCCTTTTTCAGATATTCCTGAGCGACGGGTGCGTAGTTCTTCTCCAGGACCTTCTCTCCCATCACAATTCTTTCCATTTCGAAGGATGCATAGTTACTTATCGAGTTAAGTGGGAAATTTACACCTAAAATTTGATCCCCTCTAGCCAATTCTAAGAAAACGTTCCTCTGTAACGAGGAAAAATCAATGAGAAATTCCGACTTTGAACAGGAGTAGGACTGTAGCCAGAGACAGGGCAAATGAAAGTTATACCAATTTGGAGTTTCAATGAAACAGGAAGGTTTTTTATTAATTTGGCACTCAGGTGAAAATTTTTTCTACTCCACGGTTGAACTTGGGAAAATATGATAAAAACATAAAATTTGTGCTAGATCTTTATTTGAAAAAACACCCTGCATGCACCTCAAAAATCATAATCCGATTCGATATCGCCACAATTCAGGAATACTATCCGAAAAACATATAGAAAAAATTCCTTCAATTGGAGTCTTGTCACCAAAAACAGTGGCAGAGGAATTTAATTGAATTTTCAGAAATTAATGTCGAACATCTCGAAATAAACCAAAGGACTTTTACTAAAAGTATAACATATTTTTCAAAATCAATACTCCCGCGAAATGTGGTATCAGTCCAGAAGTTCGTAAAATCACATTTTAACACTCTAAAATCAGGCCCGGATCTAGCGGGGCGCTTGCCCTGGGCGCCAGCTTAAGGGGGCGCCAAAATCAACCAGAGGTTAAAAACTTTTTATTTTTGATTTTCTCGAGAAAAATTATTATTATTAAATGTGATCCGACTCTGAAGTGCCATCTTGACCACTCAAAGAAAGGACAAACATCCTTTATGTCCAAAACTATACAAAATGAAATTATCGATTTAATGGCCACCAAAATTCGGAATAACATTATTATTGACTATTTCACTATTATGTTCGAGTTCGACTGCACCCCAGATTTATCTCACACAGAACAAATGAACCAGGTTATACGATATTTGAAGAGAACGGAGTCTGGATATGAGATGATGGAAAGTCTTAATGACTTCTTAGAAGTTGACGGGAGAGTGGAGAAAAATATCATAGTGAATTCTAGATAAACTGCAAGCTGATGATTTAGTTGTCAAAAATGACGTGCTACGTCAACGGATCTAATTGACCATATTCACCGTCGCCATATTGTTGTGCGACAATACCAACTACCCAGTGTTTCCAACGGAGAAATATTGAGTTTATCAAAAATACTATCAGATTTTGAGTATCGTATGTGGTATGAGAGGTTATATAAAATTGGTGGTAAACTTTGGTTAAGTATTTTGTGATAAAATCCAGGAAATATGGTTAGATATCAGTATAGGGGAGGCCATGGTTGTTGTGTCAGTAATTAATCGGCAATAAGACATCTTATTCGGCAAGAAATAGATCTAAAAATAAAAAACTGACATCAAAATATTTCCATTTAAACTTTCGCGGTCCTAAGAAATTAGTGACTTTCGTTATTCGATGTTAGAACCCTAGGTAGTTGGTATTGTCGCACAACAGTATGGCGACGGTGAATATGGTCAATATGGGTGGCATATAAAAGGAGTCCAATCCAGAATTCTACAGATGAACGAGCTGGCTGCAGTATAAGTTCCATGCCTAGCTTTTTGAATCTAGTGGGAGTCCATACGGCTTCATCATGTTCAGAAGCAGTTAATTTATTTGGTGTTGTACAAAAACTATATTCTTTTTTGTTAGTTCAACTACGCGATGGACAATTATGAAGAAGTGCACGAAAACAAATGTGAAAGAAAGTGGCCAAACAAGATGGGCTAAACATCAAGCTGTTAATGCCCTGCTCAATAATTTACCGGGAGTTGTGAAGGCTGTGGAAGAAATCCAAGAACCCTCACTAGTCGCAGAATCCAAGTATGAAGCTGATCATTTGCTTCATGCTGTGATGGATTTTAGATTCATCCTGAACCTAACAATTTGGGATAATATTCTGCGGGAGATCAATAGGGTCAACGTGAAAATTCAGAAAGGGGATATAATTATTCCACGTTCATTATCGTTGATGCAAGGTCTTGTGAAGATCTTGCAAGGAATGAGAGAAAAACCTATTGAAAACAGGATCTCGGAAGCTACACTTCTTCCAGAAGAATTGGATGTGGAGCCAATTCCCAGAAATAAACGTATTTCCAAGAAGAAAAAGCAGGTCTACGAAATGTGCGAGGATGAGTCAAGAACGCTAGATCTATAGTTGGTTTATTCTCGAAGGAAATTAAGCTTGTTTTAGACAGATTATTGTCAGAAATCAGAAAAAGCTTATAAAGCGCACAGAGTCTGCATACGAATTCCCGATTCTTCAACGGTCATGCCCTTCTAAACATTCAAAAAGAGGATCTGCAGAAAAATGGGTCGAATGGGACCTTTTTAGCGCGAAAATATTGAAGAGACTTGAATGTAGTTGCTTTTTGTTAGGAGCTAGCGGTTTTCAAAGAGCTGGTTCCTGAAATTAGTGAAAGATCGACTTCATTAGACCTGCTACAAATTCTGCACAGGCAAGATCTGCAAGAAGACCCTAATGTCGGTATAGCTTTAAGAATATACTGCACAATGCACATAACCTACCCCGTCTGCAAGATGTGAACGCAGTTTCAGCAAATTGAAAATAAAAAATTATTTGCGTTCCTCAATGAGTCATGAACGTCTCTATGGTCTCTCGATCTTAGCTATAGAAAACTAAACTGCTTCCGAAATAGATTTCGAGGAGCTGATAGATACGTTCGCGGAAAGAAAATCGCGCCGCGTGAAGCTGTGAAGAAAAAAATCTAATTTCGTTCTTTGTGATTTTTTCCTTATTATAAGTATTTATTTTTATTATTCATTTGTATTATTTATTTTTTTCGTTTTTTATGAATTCATATATCACACAAATGGGGGGGGGGGGCGCCATCATGAATATTTGCCCCGGTCAGAAAAAATCGTAGATCCGGGCCTGTCTAAAATAGTAAATTCAGTTTATTGGAATTCTTCACCCAAAATCTTGTAGGTTGTACTGTGGCCCGATTCTCCATCTCTCTTTCTTCATGCAATACCAGAGATGTTTGAGTAGAGATTATGATTTTTTTAACGCGAACACTGCACTGGCCAAAATGGAGAGAACAGAAAATGACTGAATACGTTCCTGTGCTCTAGGCCTATCTTATATTCCTTGACCGGCCAATGCGTATAAAATAAATAGGATATCAAGGATCTGTCCCTTGATCAAACAGTTCGAATTATCCTTCAAATAGTCGGCGTTTAAAGCGAGTGGGAAAGCTCAGCCGATAGAGGCGCCACCGTCCATTTTATGGATATCTCCATAGAACATGCACTATCACTATCAAGTTCTATGAATATCTCTCTATTCATGAATGAAATTTACAATGGCGCTCTCTATCCGAAAATCGCCGAACTATGAAATACGTGAATTTGTGGGTAAAGCAGGAACTTTTTCCCGCCAAAATTTGAATTTGGCCATTCTCTGCCAATTCCGTATTTCAAGTTAATCTTCTGAACGAAATTATCAGTAGATTCCCTTTTAATCGGAAGTTGAACTATTTTCATGGGTCTTTCTGTTGAAATGAAACAGAAGCATGGGTTGGCTCATTTTCTTCTATTTTTGAAAGAAAAAAAATTGACTGTCGGAATGAAATCGATTAAAATTATTTCAACAAGAACCCTAATCCTTTCTGAGTTCACCCACAAAATTTCAGTTCTCAAAGTGAAACCGTTTTTGAAATCAACTTGAAATAAAAACACACTACATTGAACGCCCACCTCAAATCTTTTAAATTGCCTACACCATGTAGAATTCAAATTCCCATTTATTTGATGAGAATCATAGTTGTATCATGCGCAATTTTTGAAATTTCAAAATTTGTTTAAGAAACCAGAGATTCGACCAGTCAGAGTCAAAAACTTCCAGAAATGGCAAGATAAGTCACAGCAGGGCAAAAAGTTCCAGGTAGAGGATTGCCCTGTTTTAGGCCCTGCGCTGGCTACGGCCCTGAACTTAAGGGGAAGTATCACCTTTTGAATCGTGGTAAATCTCCATTCAAAAAGTGGTCTCTTTATTTCACGAGTAACTACCCTAATTTACGACGTAGAGACTTGATTTTTTTTTAAATTGAAGTTGAAGAACGTCCCGAGGGCAAATAGTTTTCTTTTTTTTCGATTTAATTAGTTTTTCATTTGAAAAAAAACAGGTTGAACTACAGCGTTTTGGAAACTACACTTAATGATTTTTTTTCGACGGTTATTCATCATTTTTTGGAAAAAGTCGCAAATATTTGCCCTCGGAAATTTAATCTTCTATAAACTACAAAAATTTTCATGATGATTAGTTCAAAAATATAGCTTGTACCCATGAAAAACGAAAAACATATTCAATAACCCAAATATTGCAGAGATCTAACGATTACCCTGTTTTTTTTTAATGAAACACTATTTGCCCTCGGAACGTTCTTCAACTTCAACTTCAATTTAAAAAAAAATCAAGTCTCTACGTCGTAAATTAGGGTAGTTACTCGTGAAATAAAGAGACCACTTTTGAATGGAGATTTACCACGATTCAAAAGGTGATACTTCCCCTTAAGATCCTCAGATCATTAACAAATTAATATAATATTATTATCCATCTGAGGGTGGTTCCCCTTCACTTACTAATTCCTCCAAGTTTTTCACTCTCAGTGGAATTTGTGCAAATTCCCAATATTCGTCTAGGCTGAAATAGGAAAGAAAAGAATCATGTCAAAATTAATGAATAAACAGCAGTCAATGAACCTACAACTCACGTTTCGAATGTATTTGAAATAGGACCTTTCAAATTCAGTAAAACTTCTAGAAAATCCTTCGGTGCATAGACAGGTCTGTATTTAGAAATATTCACCTGGAAATACGAATTCAATAAACTGTACCACCATTTTCGTCGGCCTGACTTTAGACCTAACCTAACGAGTATTTTATTTTCGAAAGACATTAATTTGATCTTTCACTAAATTACGAATGTAACAAGACGAAAGAAGAGGGTTTGAACTTTGAAGTAGAAAATCTCAAATACTTCCTCAAATAAGAATTCGAATTTATGCAGCATAGACATGGAGCCTCTATGTCTGTGTTATGAAGGATAATCAAGAAAAATTAAGCAACAAACCTCGTAGTTACTCAGCTCATTCCACTTGTGTAACAGCTCCTCCATATCAGTTTGCGTCCTCAGCTTGACTAGACTGATACCCAGCTCGTTACTCATAGAGTTTAGAGATTTGTGAATTCTTCTGTCCCAATGAATTTGAGCTTTTCTGAAGAATGCGTCATAGGGAGAAAGAACTTCTCTCTTCTTGTATTTGAGCCAGTGATAAATGTTGTTTTTGATCTCCGATTCTAAACCGTTCATTTTCATCGACTTCAAGAGGGTCTCTTTGAAATTGTCGTATTTAACAGTAGGTGAAGCCACCAATTTCTGGAAAAAGGGGTAGGAACTCGATTTATAAATTTTGACGTGAAAAATTCATAGAACTAGCAATAGACGTATCGGTTTGCTCTGGACAAGGAAAAATAAGAATTCTTGATCACATTGTTCCACTTCCAAATCAACATCCAAAGTTTCTTTTCGACTATTTATAATGGACCAAAGGAAATTAAGTTTCATTACGTGCTTGCTTGGTATAGATACCTGAAGATTATTGTAAAACTCTGGATAGAAGGGAGCGGTCTTCATTTCCTCACAGATTTTGAGTGTCATATGATGAATGCTATTCTCCTTTGATTCTTCCATTTTTGATGTCTACATGAACACTTTCTTGGTGGCAATGGGAAAGTTGGTAGTTTGCTTAGCAACCAGTTCTTATAGATCAAACAGAGAGAATCAAACCAACAGGCGCAGGAGGTTCCTAGCCCAATTGAAGTGCCCATATTCATGAGTGCTTTTCTCGATTTATTTATCTTCTTCATATACAGGGTTGGGATAAAGTTTGGCACCAAATTAAATAAATCGTTGTTATTTGTATCAATAGTGAGAAATAAAACGAAATACTTCGTAGTAGATAACTTTCTGCTTTTCATGACGTATTTTTTATGAAAATCTATAAAGAGAAGAAATACAGGGCTTTAACTAGTAGAAAAAATTTATTGAAAATAATTAAAAAAAAAATCATTTTACATGGAACCTGGTATGGACAGATCCGAAACAAAGTGCTCTTTCAGAATCTGCAGAAATATACAGGGTGTCCCATCTAAATAAATTTTTTTTTGTCATTTCCGGTTAAACCGGAAGTATCTCATTAATGAAAATATGCTCATCAGATGCATTGTGGTCCATTACACTCAGCTGCCAAATTTCAAAAATATCGCCCGTTTCGTTTTAAAGATATTAATTAGGTGCCAAACTTTATCCCAACCCTGTATATGCATAAGCTTCAACATTATAGTTATTTTCCTCTGGCGCACCCAGGATTTAGTTTTGGGGGGGTTGAACTGAACTGAAGAATTTTCCTTGCTATATTCAGGGAATTTCATTCGTAAATGAACATACGGTAACCTGAGCTAGAGCTACCCGAGACGAGTCCAAAAAACCGATGTATGATAGGTCTAATCAAATCCATAACCGAGATAGAGGATGGTTTATGTATTCACCAAAAATTTAAATTTCTGATAACTTTTGAACCAACCAGTATAGTCGGCGGTTGATATTTGGAACGTATGATCCACTTTCACATATCGATCGATTTATTTTTGATTTTCCCAAATATTCCAGATCCGTATTTGAAAAATATGGGACTTCTTCCTAGCTGAGATTCAACACCCTGTATAACATTTTGGGATTGGATTGAGATATTTGAAGAGAGCAGACAATTTTCAAAGAGGTTCAGTAGTTTTCATTGTCCCGCACGTCATTCTGCTCAAAGAAAGCTTTAGGGAAAGATCCAATTGAATATTGGAATTCCACTAATTCTCAGAAGAATCGTACATTGTGATCAAATATTGAATTTTTTTTTGTCCCACTAATTGCACATTCTAATTTCATAGTAATAAATTTATTTAACCACACCAATCGGTGTATTCTGAGGAATAATTTCAAGTTTTTTCTGGAAAAACATTATTGATTGAGAAAAATTTATTTAAAGTCAACAGAGATGAATAAATAAATAAAGAAACATAAAAACTTAACGTGAATTACAGAAAGTGTTCGAAAGTACCACTATTTTGCGCTATACACATTCTTGCCCTCTTCAAAATATGTCTGATCCTTTTTTTTATCATGTCTGGATTATTACGTATTTTATTACAAGCGACTTCGATACGTTGCTTGAGGATCTCCTCACTTTCTATTTCAGATGAATATACTGAACATTTCAAATAACCCCGAATGAAATAATCAACAGGATTGAAATCTGGTGATGCAGCTGCCAGGCATGCGGTTCACCTCTGCCAATCTCTGGTGGAGCTCCATCATGCTGAGAATGCATTCCTGCAATGTCCCTAAGTATGGTGTGGCGTTTATAAAAATCGATTGATTGGACCACAGGTCCTGCCAAGACGGCTTAGATTTTAACGGCTATAGATTTCCTCCAAAATCATGTTCCTGTATATTACTCGAAGGTACGGACATTGCAAGAATGCATTTTCAGCAAAATGGAGCTCTACCCCATTTCAGAGTAATGGCCAGACTCAGACAACCGTCTTTTGTGTATTATGTATTGGGGAAGTGAATATGGAATACTTCAAAAATGACAGAGTTTAAATTGTTCAAAATCAACCAAAAGACGGCTGTTTGGTAATGTTTGACGTTTGAAAATGAACAGAGCCAAATTGAAAATGTTGGTATCTTTGGGTCTTGGGGGGGGGGGGGGGGCTGCAGCCCCAGAGCCCCCCCCCCCTTGGGTGCGCCACTGGTGGTTTTGGGAAACAACTTTAATTCCATATTCATGTCATCCCTATAACTCGCAAAATGCAAATTTGCAGCTGAAAACCTCATCATCTCAAGCCTTGGACTTTTTGTTCGTAAGCTACTCTCCGTCTTATACCCTAAACCCAATCTTTTCCTTTTTTTGACAAACACACCAGCGGTCTGGAGAATTAGTTTATTCTGCTCCAAATTTGCATCTTGCGAGAAATTAGCGTGGACAGGAATCACCCTGTATAATCCAGCCTCCAGAGAACAAAGATCCAATTCAATTATTATTGCTACCTACTTGACTTAAGTCATGTAGGTAGTCTGGAGTATTATTTTAAGTCATAGTCATCGAAAGTCTTCAGCTGGGTGATGGGTTTCGGGCAGGAGGGAGACAAGGTTCCATTTTAAGATCGTGAACCCAGATCAACGAGGAAAATGAAGATTTAGGTGAACTTATACATAATTCCCGAATTCCCCAATCTTAAATCAGCTGAAGCTGCAGATTCATCGGAAGCGGTATACCATGGCTTCTGGATCAAGATATCCCGCCTGTTATAAATTTTTTTCTGAAATCTTCACTCATATTGCAAACATGGATACCTAATTCTCTTCAGACCCAATTGTGGGAGCCTCAAAGTGAGCTTTGGAGCGACATTAAATGCCAATAAGAGGTTTCAATAACTTATGTTGCATTACATGGTTAGCAATGATTCTCTTATAAGTAATGTGGAGCCGATGCTGGCTATGGGATACTTTGCTGTGTTGTTTTTATTGTTTGTTATCATTGAATCTTTTCATTATGGCGACAAAAACACTAAAAAAGTATCGACTCAAGGCAGAGGCACTTTATAGTGTTGCTTCAGTTGCTTGAATCAACAAGGTATTTGCTGGAAAAGGACCAGTATTTCCAGCAGCACTCAGCAGGTTCTTGAATGCTTTAGCTGCTGTTTCCAATTCAAATCACCAAAGAAGGTTTCGCCGAAAATACACCTCAAAGTCAACTCCAATAAATGTTGTCAGCGATATGTTTTTTTGTAATTTCTTTGCATTCTACAATGAAAAGCTCATAAGGAAACAGAATTCTGAAGGCTGTTTGCCTTTCCTCTGCTGAATCAGATTGACGGAAACCACTGGGAGTAATTTCCAATTTCCGGTCTAGCAGCTCCAAAAGAGCAATGATTCCAGGAGGTCTCAGCACGGCATCAACCGTTGGTTGGCCTGTTGAATTCGACGATTTCGTACTTGGAAGCATAGCTTGAAACATCATTCTCGACGCTAGCAACAGAATCTAGGCTCACGCTCTACCCCCACCACTAATATCGGGTCGATGTTCGCGTCTCTCCAGCCGACGACACCAACACCAACTCTCAGAATTGTAAAACTGACTACGAACTGCGCATAGGCAGCCCTCAATAGTCGTTGACTTGACAGTCCTAGTGGACGCCATTACCGCATGCTCATTATTACTTAAAGTATAGGTAATTTGAAAATTACAAAATTAATAAGTTTGTTACATTTCTTTTTGTATTCTTTTACCGTTCACGTCGGTGAAACGAAAGGACTCACTAGGCCGGGTTCTCGAGCTTTACGTTCAAGTACATCGGGAAATGTTGGCGGGAGTGTAATCAGGACCGGATTCAGTGAAATTTGACGACTGGTTGTGGTGTGTCTGATTCTGATGACAATGGTGAAGTGTTCGATAAAGTACTGTATGCGAAACGCAAGTACAGACATCGGTATAAGCTTTTTTCGGTTTCCTGCCGAGCCCGCAAGGTGAGGAATATATGTTTTCGAACAATTTCTTCGAATATAAATTAGTTTTTTTATAGTAATCTTTTCGACTTCTTATCTATAATGAACCATATGATGAGTGGTAGACATTCATTCAATACAAAGATAAGAATGGAATTCGATCATTAAATAATATCAACAGCTTCCTGAAGAATAAACCGCCAATATTCAGAACTTTTAAATATTTCTATATAGGGTGGCCAAGAGATTGACGTCAAAAAAGAAAAAACATGGGCTATTCGAATCACCCCCATGTATGTTATGCTATTTTTCACGGTTTTCGAGTTATGATTTTTTTATGAACTTTGAGAATTTTCGACTTGACCATCTTAAAAAATATATTAAAAAAAAAGTACAAGACTTCTCTGTGAAATTCTTTTTGTAACTTAATTTCCATGAATTGTACTTTTATACATAAAATAACCAGATTCGTAACTTTCATAAAAATTATGGAAATGTTGGTCTCAAGTGAAAAAGATACGTAAATTGGATTATGATCTGAATTTTCGAATCAAAATTAAAAATGTAAAAAGGCTAATTCACGGTTTCTTAGTATGCTTAAAAACTGCGCTCAACAGTCAGCTTTTAGAATCATTGATAAAAAATGGTACTTAACACTCTACTTTTGCTAGAATTAGCCTTCAAAGTCATCGAGGTGGAAAAAATCAAAGAAACTAGACATTTACTACAAAATTATTTTTTGCCATTTTAAGATATTTCTGATCAAGTTATGATAGAAAATGCTGAAAATTAATGAAAATTAGCTTTAGATGTTGGTCAAGAAAAGTTCTAGATAAAAAAAAGAAAAAGGTATGGCAATAAATCACACATCATAATGTAAATAAAATGAAACTTATTTATAAAATTTACAGTAGGTTTTCAAAGTGGCCACCTCCAGCCTCAATACACATTCTACACCTTCTTAGAAAATCTTCTTTTAATCGCATAAAACCTGCCCTGTTCTCTCTTAGGACACGTTCGGCTTCTCTTATCTTCAGTTGCAGCTCGTCTTCACTCGAACATTCTCGGGCGTAAACAATTTTTTTGAAATAACCCCAAACCAAAAAATCGATAGGATTAAGGTCAGGTGAACGTGGGGGCCCCTTGATTGGTCGACTGCGTCCCATCCATCTGTTCGGGTATCGTTCATTCAAATGATTACGGACTTGAGCGTAGTGACACGGGGCGCCGTCGTTTTGGAATATCATAGTTTGACGAAGCTGAAGACTCACATCTTCCAGGAGCAAAGGGGGTGATTCGAATAGCCCATGACACGAGGGACCTGTTTTTTTCTTGTTGACGTCAATCTCTTGGCCACCCTGTATAATATGTCAATTAGAGAAAACAGGAGACTATTTCTTTCAGTTTACTATTTGAAAATAAATTGAGTAGAACGAGTTCTCAAGAATGGGTCATTGAAAGCACTGAGAAGGTTTTGGTAGCACGTGCGTCCACCTTGTAGGTAGATTCACATTTGACACTCAACTGGATTTTTTTTGTCAAAGAAATAGCCTAAGATCCCAACTCTATTTTACTGTTTTTTCTTGATAATTCTCTAGAGATTTATATTTCGCCTATAAAATCACCCGATTTGCCGAGATCTACCGATAGTTTTAACTACTAAATAGGTAGATCTAGGAGCGCTACTAGGTAGTTCTTCATCTAAATGCTGATTTTTTTCGAAACTTAGGTTGGCAAATAGTAGCAAGTCTATATAGTTGCTGATTTTTTACAGATGCGATGAATGGATGATAGCTTTAGGACGACCTGATCTTCAAGGACTAAACACAGATAAACTCCACCAATCTAAATACAGGGTGTGCGGCGTACACTTTCACAACAGCAGTTTTTCGTCCATGCTGCTGAATAGGCTCAAAAAGGATGCAGTCCCGATAAATTTTCCGTTTCGTGAGTTATCTCAAAATTTGAATCTATCGCATAAAAAACTTCGGCTTTGTTCCAGAGGCTAGGCCAGGACCGTATTTCGAATTCGATGCTAACGAATTGGAGAAACTGAAGTCTTCATCGTCAGGTTGGTTCGAAAATATTTCATTATCAATAAGTGCTTCGTTTTGAATCGTACAAATTTGCTTCTCGACATCCAGAGGAATTCATTCAATATTTTTCCCATCTGATGGAGATGCAATATTTAGAATTCCGCAAAAAGCAATCATCTCTACTGAGTCTAAGTCTCTAAAGTAACCGAGTTCATCTTTGTATATATAGGGTGTTTCTGATGAATTGATGCGAAAGATTTCAATGGGTGATTCCTTGTTCAAAATAAAGGGTAGTTTGTTACATAAATGTTAGGTCTAAAGTCAAACGTTATGGTTATACGGTTCAAAGATGGTGGAAAAATGAAATTTGAAGAAAAACTTACGCAATGACTTGGATAGAATTAAATTCGGAAAGCCTGGTCAGGTTAGAAGCTTTTTCTTCTCTTGTATTTTTTTCGTAATATGTACCGTTTTGAAATGACTATTCCACACTTTTAATTTTTAGTGAGGAAGTTTCCGTAGCAACGATCGTTTCATCCCCAAAAAAATTTCAAGCCGGCAAAACCAACATGTTGGTTTTTCAGCTACAACATTTTTGACGTTTCTCGAATTCATAGATAACTTCGGAAATAAATATCATAGAGAGAACAAACAACGTTCAGTGGTTTAGTTAATCTATGATGAATTCTAATTTGCCAAATAGCGCAATACGCTTCAAATGTGAACATATTACCCTATTTTGTCGTGGAATAGTCATGCCGAATTCCACTCGAGATGAAATTTAAGCAGGTAATATTCAAGTTTTTCCAAAATTTTGATACAAATGTCATTCGCGAAATTTTGCCGGACAAATTCCATCTCTAGTGATATTACATAGATGCATTTATGTTATTACGTATGAAAAAATAAAATGTAAATCATGACGTGACAGGGGCAATTTATTTTAGAACTGATTTACATTTTCTTTTCTTTATTTCAAAACGGTACATTTTACGAGAAAAATACAAGAGATGTAAAGTGTATTTTCATAATAGTAATACATACTTTCATAAAATATCATCATTCTATTGCTTTTCGTTTCTAAGATTCTAAGAAAAATTAAATATCTGGGAATAACCCTAGAAAGTAAACTTATGGAATAAGCACAAGAAGAAGACCACAAGTAGTAAAGCAACAAAAGCTCTGATGGCGTGCAGAAATAGAGCTGGCACGCCAACGCAAGTCAGAAGAGCCAGAGAAAAACCTTCGACACCCTAAACTTCCGAAAGAAATACCACAGATAATTCAAAAACCACAACAGGAACAGACGCACGAGTATTTTTGGCCTTTCTGTCTCCCAGAAAGAAATACTTGCTATTCAAAGATGAGTAGAAGATAATTGTAAAGAACATAGGAGATGTGACAAAGCGTTCCATGTTCCATTTTAGGTTAAGGTAATGTCGAAGCAGATGTCATCAGTTCGCACATGAGATGATAGTGCGGAGGAAAACTCAATGAATTAGGCAAGAACTTAGACCATAGTCTAAGGGCAAGAGTAACAACGTCGTTTTAGTCAATCTGGAATAGAACGAAATGAGGGAACCAAAATTCTTGCCAGGTAATGGTGATAATATTAAAAAACTCAAGAAACCTTTACGTGCATACCGATATTTGGAGCAATGCAAAAAAACTCTAATGCTTTGAAAATGGTGTCATCTATGTTAGCTACTATAGTACTTCCGCAAACTTGAATAAGACCTACGAACTTTGGATTCTTGTGCAGACGTTAGCGGTGCCAGGTACTACAATCGCTATTTTTGTGTGCTTTTTGCCGGGGGTTAACTCTGTTTTGAGCATTTTGGAAGCCGAGCTGGACGACCGACTTTTAAGGCGTCCACATGGGCTTCCAAGTACCTACCGAGAACGCCGACTCTTTCCGAGCATTCGTGCCATGCTGGCTGCCCTAAAGTACCGTAAAAAGTCCTCGTGAGTGGCTTATATTAGATCCGTTGAAACCGGATTTTCTTGTCCGTACAGCATAAACAATAAACATAAAAATACTTCATGAACACCTAAACATAAAACCTATTGGGTCCACAGGCGGACAGGGGGGCAATTGAATTGGTGCAGCTCTTCTGGTATCTACTCACGAGGCTACCGAGACGGGCGTTTTATGATAGTTTATAAGGCCACGTGCGAAAAGAGTCTCCGTGATTGGTCAAGGGCTCATAAAGTGTCATAAAAAGCCATAAAACGCCGGTCTCTATAGCCTCGTGAGTGGGCCCCTTTCCGCTTTTACAGCGGTTATAAAAAACCATATGTAATTAAAGTACCATCTGAATCCACATACCATTGACCAGTCCAACAAAACAGCTGATCATCTTTTTTCAAGATGGCTGCTGGGACAAACAAATAACAAACATTTCTGCTATAGGGACTATACTGTATTATAACTACCATTTTACATGGCATAATTGAAGTTGAAAATTGAGAAACCAACAGAAAAACTACCCTGAAACACGTAACTCGTAACTGAAGTAACCGCGGTTTGTTATTTGTTTGTTCCAGCAGCCATTTTAAAAGCTGACCGTGACAGATCGTTGGACTGGTCTATAAATCCGTAAAGTCTACCCTACCCCCATTTAAAATTGCAGATTATCTACGAGGACTTGGGGGTGGTAGAGTTTTTTATATGGAAGCACAAAATATATAAAAAAAACCAATTCATTAAGTTTAACCACTTCATTCTTATAATAAAAAAAAAGGTATGATTTCTCGGACTAGAGCTGGTCTGGTCCTGTTCCAGTAGGATTTTAGGCAAGGGATGATATGGGTTCAATAGGGTAGAAACGTTTTGCAGACCCTCCCACACGTTCGTTCGATACTGCCGGATGCCGGTCTAGATTCCAGAATTCTCCACGGCATGTTCTGAAGCAAGATATTCCCCTCTCCTTAGTAGGTACCTAAGTGTAAGATCAAAAAACCGAACATCGAGATCATATAAATTATTTTCTCTATTTCAGTATCGTAATGAGTTAATTATAGTACTAAAAACAGTGCTGTAATGAATTCATTACAGCATCGTTTTCAGTTACATTTTTCGTTTCGTGGTTGTCAGCCAGGGCCCCCGCTACCATGTGTGCAAAGTGTGCAATGCACACGGGCGCCATCCTTTTAGGGGCGCCAAAATCCTGGGTCAAAAATCGCAAAAATATTCGGATATAATAATAATAAGGATATAGACTACAATGATTTGTTTAATGAAATTAACACTTTAAAGTTGTTCTCATTACCTGCACTGGCGGATCCAGACAGCTTTTCAGGGGGGGCCATGAATTCTTTCAGGGGGGGGGGAGCATCAATAGATAATTTTTTTCTACCAACGATATAGGACTACTAATAAAGGGATTATTGGCAATTTCGTGGTCCCAGGGGGGGGGGGGGGGGGGGGCATGACCCCATGCCCCCCCTGTATCCGCCAGTGATTACCTGATGATACTGACCCATTAAGTATTTCACAATATATATTTGAAAGCAATTTAATCTCGACCCTTCCAAACCTAAGCATTTCACTTAGAATTCTTCTGACATTGCCTGTATCTGTAGCTTATGGCGAGCGATCTTTCTCAAAGTTAAATATCGTTAAAAATTATTTAAGATCCACAATGCTTCAAGAAAGATTCTCTGGACTGGCAATATTAGCAATTGAACAAGAAATTCTTGATGGTATCAGTTTTAGCGATGTATTTGATGAATTTGCAACAGCCAAGTCTAGGAAAATATCGCTACTATAATAGCTATTTTTTATTTTTCTACTGTACCTAGCTTTCATTTTTGATTTTATGAGGAAGTAAACATGGTATTTTTTAAAGAGAAGTACCTGCATATTTTTTGAAATACCTAAGTATAAGTAGAAAGTGTTACTTTTATACCTATGAATATACAGGGTGTCCCGGAAAATGTGGGAAATCTCTCGGATTCAGATAAAACAAAAAAAAATAAGATGACAAGTTCCAATAATTTTTTTTCCTAGCGGCCCTCCCTACGGAGATTCGGCCTCCTGAATGACGTCACTGGAAATCCATTTTACTGGAATAAATCTCAAACACCTTAATATAATTAAAAAAATTTGATATGATGAACAGTAGTAAGGACCTCTTAAAATACTGTCCTCAAATTTAAATTAGCTCTTTCAGGTTACAAGGGGCAGACTATAGGTTGTACATTTTAATGCTTACATTTTCAAACCCCTTTATGATGAGGAGCAGAAAAAAACAAATTTGGATAGCTTGAAGATTAAGCTAAAAAAAAGGTACTCTTGTTTATTGTCGATAAAATGAACCGTTTTCGAAAAACAAAATTACAAAGATTCTATGCAGTTTTGGCACAGAAAGAAAGACATGGTAAAAAAAATTATTTTTCAGAAATTTACTCTTATGAAGTTTTTAATAGATTATTTATAACTAGCGTATTTATATTCAATCGTTGCAAGCTTTAGTGAGAGTACATTTCTGAAGAATAATTTTTGTTAACGTGCCTTTCTATGCCAAAACTGCATGGTTGAGGATCTTTGTAATTTTGTTTTTTGAAAACGGTTCATTTTATCGACATAAAACAAGAGCACCTTTTTTTAGCCTAATGTTCAAGCTATCCAAATTTGTTTTTTTTACTCCTTATCATACAGGGTGTTGAAAATGTAAGCATTAAAATGTACAACTTAGTGTCTGTTCCCCTGCTAGTCAAGGAAATACTTCAAAGTGGTTGTGAACAAGAATTATTTTGAGTTATTTATTTCGTTATGATTTTATTCTGTTTGTTTGTTCTGTTGTGTTTTGTTTGTTTTATATTTTAGTCTACAAAGAAATATCTAGTTTTTGACTTCTTAAGTTCAGTTTTTCGGTTTATTTCAAGCACTTAGCTACCTACCCACCTAACAAATAAAAAAAATCCAAAATGCCTTAAGGGGCGCCCAAATTCTTTTTTGCACACAGGCGCCAGTAGCCCTTACGGGGGCCCTGTTGTCAGCAATGACTTCCGATCCTTTTGAATTTCAGAAGACGTCAATTTGGAAATGTAAATTTTCGTATTTCCTAACATTCACACCAACTGCCAAGATACAATATGAAAGTCACTAGGACCCATAAATTTGAATTTTTTTTATTGAATTTCACAAAATTTGAGTGAAATAGAGAAAATATCGTCTAATACTCGTTGCAGAATGCAATTCCAATACTCATGCGTTCGAAAACTCGCTCCTTCGTCGCTCGTTTTCGAATTTCGCATTCGTATTGGAATAGGAGTCCCATTCTGCAACTAGTTTTAGAATATACTAGTTCAATATACATAGAAATTGTGTCCGAACTTATTGGGAGATGTTTTTATACCTTATGATAACTCTATTCAATATGATATCATGCAGTCCTTAGATCTTAACGCTCTTCTCTTCATTCAGTATTTTGACCATATTATTTAATCGAAGTTCGAACGCATTCATTAACGAACTTGGCGACAACCTTATTTCGAGAAATGGTCCAATTAATTGGCCTCCAAGATCATGCGACATAACTCCAATGGATTATTTTCTTTGGGATTATGTCAAGTCATTTATTTATGCTGATAGACCAGAAACAATTGCTGAAATAAGGTCTGAATTACTCGAAGAAGTGGTCCATAAATGTCGTAAAATTATATTTCCAATAAAAAAAATTGGCTTCAATTTCAATTTAAATGTGTTTTATTTCAATTTAAAGTTCTATCACTCTAAAAAAAAACCGATATATCTCCATCAGCAGCATCTTCAGGCATCGAAAAAAGTTGAACTCTCAATTTATTTTTGATCTTTGTTTCGCAATCGAGTATTTTCTACTTTGATATCTTTTTGTATCTAATTATGTGCCGAAGTTTACATATCCATGCGCACCATAACTTTTTCGAAAAGAATATTCGTGTAGTAAGCGCAAATAGAAATTCTCATGAATGGACCATCGAGTATCATCCATACCCCAGCGCCATCTAACGGATGAGAGTTGTTTTAGAAATTTCAAGGTCATTCTAAAACTATCTACTCAAATATGTTGAAAAACTATTCCTTCAAATATTAATGGGCATAGCAAAAAGTGAAAAGAAATAATGGCAATTATCAGTTTTGGAGTAAGATGACGTTTCCGCAAACGTCAATTATTCATGTTGGGTTTAGTCCCAAGCATCAAGAGCGTGCAAAACAGAATTACAGTCTGCGCATGTGTCGTTTTTTGCGGTTTATGGACTACGTGCCAGGACTGCCAGGATTATCAGCAATCGAGAATGCAGTTGCTATGCTACAAACATACGAACAGACGGATGGTGACCTTGGAAACAGCGCTGCGCAATACAAAAGAAAGAGACAGACAGAGCTGTTCATCGCAACTCCGCCGCCGAACCTCCCGTTGCTGGGAATTAATGCTGACTCGAAACTTATTTCCGTCACTTGGCAACAGATAACAGAACAAGTCTAGTTACTGAACGTTCGTCGTAGTATTATCCGCACGATTACCTATTCACGCCTTGGTTTGGGGCAGGCATTGAGTTTTCATCTACATTTTAGAATACTCAATGGGGATAGCAAATAGAAATTTTGTTGAACAATCTTGTTTCCCTATTCGCTGAACAAAATTTTTTTTATGCCTAAAAAAAAATTTCCAAACACGTTTAATGAAGAAGGCCACTGGTGTATGTTGAAAAATGAAAATCCATCCAACAACCTAGCAACCTAGGTGCTTCCTATAAATTGGTAGGTGGTGCCTAGTTCCTAAAGAAATCGCCAAAACGCAGGGAAGTACTCAGGTTACCATATTTTCGAGCGCTCCTTCGTTAATGGGAAAAATTCGACAAGGGGTTCCATGAATATGGCAGTTCGAAATTTTGTTATCCTAATCATTTCAAATCTACAGATTCCATCGAGGCGAAATTTTTCATTTAGATGGAGAGAGAGACGTGTTCAAACTACATGCGAAATTTTGTCCAGATTGCGTAACCAGAACTATATTTTTAGCAGTAAATCGGGGAGATCTTAAAATTCGATATGTTCCGTTACGTATTTTGTGGAAGAACCTTTTTTTTGGAAAATTTTTGCAGCGCATGCGCATGGGAATTTTAAAGCATAGTAAGGTGTTAAACAAAAACTAGAAATAATTCGTACAACTACCATATGCACATGCGCGCATTCAGCTGAAATTTCTGACATCGATTTCAATGACCGAACGCTTGATTGTCATGACGTTATTGCGTTATTGGGACTCATCAGGTTCATGTTTTTTCCATAATTTGATTGGTACAGAACGGTATGACGTATTCATAGAGAGAGATAGAGAAAACTGATACAAGTCTCGACCTACGTCCCGCATTTCTTGTTGCACTAAACTTCTTTCTTTCTTCCTATTCTCTGCAGTGCCATGATATAAAGTGAAGTGCTGATTGTTACAAAATTTCTTCTGTTGAAGGAATAAATTAATCCATTGCAATTAAGTACTCGAGGAAAATCAGTCACATAGAATTAGACAAAACTATTAACCCATTTTTCGGTCAGAATTCCAGTATTCAAGTCTCCTATGATTGACAATCTGTCATTGAGGAGTTCAACTGTTTTCACATTGAGATTTCGGAATAGAAACAAATTGAAACTCGTAATTTGATTTATTTATCTCAAATTTGTTTGGTGTGTCATAAATTTTGAAAGGAATAGAATAAAATATACCAACGGACAGGGTTTTGGCGCTTGTCAACAGTGAAATAAGTTGTTTATTCGTTTGGCGGACTGGCGGTTAACCTTATTCTTCTACTTCTACTAGATGCTTTTATAGAATTCGAATTATATCAAATTTAGTTTATTTCTGTTCTGTGATTTTTTCAAAGCTGTGAACAAATAAGAAAATATGGAAGTTGAAAATCCTATCGAAGGTACAATTTTTGTTTGACTGTGGTTTATATGTGATACTCAAATTGGTAGTGTTTTCAGAAAATATACCGAAAGTGGTTAGCAAAGAAGATGGTGAAAACAACGAGAAATCTGATGAAGCAAATGGTGAGAATTCTTCAGTTCAGATTATTAGATAGAATGCTCCAATCTCAATAATTGGTTGAACATAGGTCTTTTTCAAAAAATTTCGAAATTACGTTCGCCGTGTTAAGTTATGTAATTTATAGGTCTCATTCCAGATGGTGAACAGCAATTGGCGTCTGAAAAGGACGAGATCAAACAATCAGAGGAGAAACCAGAAAAGGATACAGATAAACAAATTGAAGACGTGCAAGAATCCACTGAAGAAACTTCTCAGACAGAAAGCATTGTAGATAACGAAGTGAATAATGCTGAGGAAAAAAAAAATTCGGATAGCAAAGATCCTGAAAACGCTGAGAGCAAAGTATCTGAGGAAACCGAGGATTCCAAAAACACAGAAATCTCAGAAAATGAAAATTCTGTTAGTAAAGAAACCCCTGTGTCCCAAGGAGAAGAAAGCGAACAAACTGAAATAGTTCAAAATGGTATTTCTGAAGAAAGTTCAAAAGATGACGATAAACGAATGGAAACAGGTAAAGCGATCTAAAAATTAAATTTTGCACTTGTACCTTCATGATATCAATTTTCAGATGAAAATGAAGATGATGATGATGATGACGACTTCAACCCTCTTTTGCTTTGTCCCGATATCTCAATGGATGTAGATGAATCCCCTGTTTTAACTGAATCAGCAGGTAGGTCGAAAAGACTGGTGATTAATTGATTTCTAATAACCCTTTTTTTGCAGGAGACTCACAAGTTAATGATGATTCGAATGCTCTTTTTGCACCTCTGTTTTCAACTTTTGTTGATGAAATGACAGGAGCAGAAAGTGAGAACTTATTATTTATTGAAGAATCCCGTTATTATTATTTTTCTTTAATTTTCAGTTTCATTCAACTTGACAGCAGAAGAACAACAACTAAGAGAAAAACTATATGGACCCAGTGAGTTGTGTTTATAGATCTTATGATGATTGAAAATTAAAATTCACCAATTTTTTCAGATAATCCTATTCAGTTCTCCAAAATCCACTGTACCGCCTGTAACGTACATTTGGGAAGTGCATTGGCTGGCCAAACTAATCGTTTTGTTCATCCACTCCTTAAAGTGTTGATATGTAAGGAATGCTATCATTTTTATACTAGTGGGGAATTCGAGAAAGACGAAGATGGTAGTGAACTATATTGTAGATGGTGTGGACAAGGGGGACAGGTCTTGTGTTGCACAATGTGCGAATTTGTGTTTTGTAAGGTGAGAATTACTTTGATCATTAAGTGTATAACATTCACTATGCTAAAATAGTGTATTATGAAAAAATATGTGGGTATATGCTTCTTTCAGAAATGTATTAGGATCAATTTTGGACGTAAAAAGTTGACACAGGTTAGGGACAGCGATGACTGGAAATGTTTCAGATGTGATATATCACAGCTCAAAACCCTGAGGGCCATGTGTGTAGAGTTTTTCGAATATGTTCGCAAAGAAACGGCGTGAGTGCTTCATATCCATCTTATCAAGCACACAAATATATTCTGCATCTTTTCAGTCGAGCTTCAACTTACACCGACTCGGATATTGTCAACAAAGATCTCACGAATTGTTGCCAGCCAATGAACAGAAAGCGCCAGATGGATGGTGAGAAGGAATCTGAAAAAGAAGTGGTGAAGAGGCCCAAGAGAAGAAAAAATGAGGAAGATCCTGATTATAACCCATATGTACAAGAAAAGGAAGATCGGTCTAATTCACCAATTCCGAGCACTTCTGGTGTAAAAGTTGCTACAAATGCAATTAAAGCTAGTCCTATAGTGGCTCCAACCAAAGCGGCAACTATGTCTGAAGTGAGTAAATTGTGAACTAATTTGTTTAAGATCTTTAACTGACTAATATTCAACTCAAAACCTTCTGTATCATGTCATTTCCTTCAGGTAAACAATTGTCCTACCACTGTACGAATTGGAAATCAAATTCTCAATGTGAAGAATGTAGGAGGCACTCAACAGTTGGTCGGTGCTTCAAGTCCTTCAGTGGTTCGAAATGCCCCAGCTCGAGCACCGGTACCAATAAGGCCTAAAACGTGTTTTGCACCTAGAACTGCAATCCCTCCTGCAAGTGAGTATCAGATGTTGAGTACATTCTCATCATGGTGAATTTCACGATTTTTATTCAAATACAAATTTGTTATGTTATATGAATAACATCGATTTACTTTGCAGATGTTAGATCTACAGTAGTACCAGCTGTAGGGTCCATGGCTCAGATTAGGGCAAGCTCTGGCAGGCCTCAAGGCTTGTCACAGCCTGTAATGAAACATGAATGGTTTGAAAAAACTGTACGTGCTGCGGCGAGAGTCAATTCTAACCTGTCTTACACTCTAACTCAGCTGAACAAAGCGCAATCAAGTGCCAGTAGTGTTGAACAACTAGCTGTAGTCCACAACAAGCTCCAAGAAATTTTGAGCAGCTCTATCAATTCTCTCATACAAATCAGGAAAAATTTGAGGACCGAGTTCATAGCTGGCATTAAAACGATAAGGTTTCCTCCGAAAAAGCCAATAGTCGATCCAAATGATGATGATGTGATTATTATTAACTCAGAACCTACAACTACTCCAACCATGAAAAAACCTGCCACACCGGTCATTAAAAGTAATAATTCGGCAACTACCTCACACACACCGCCAAGTAAAGGTTATTTGAAAGTGAGAAGTTTTTCGCAGCTTCAAAATGTTTCATCTGAATGCATAACAATCCCCGATGACGATCCTCCTCCATTGACCATTATAAAACCTGTCGTGGAAACAAATGAAAAAAAAGAGGATCCTGTAGATACTTCGAAAATAATCAAGGAAAAGGAAATTACTACCACAACTAAGGATGAAGACAAAAATGAGAAAGTGGTAGAAGAAAAAATTGAGGTGGAAATTCTGGAAAGTGTAGAAAGTGAAAATGAAGCAGACAAGGAACATAAAAAGGAGGAAAGCGCAACAAATACCGAGTCGGAGAAAAAGGAAAGCACTGACAATAATAAAAATGACACACAAACACAAAATGGAGACAGAAATGGTGACTGCAATAAAGATGAAAATAAAAAAATGGATCCTGAAGTTGACAAATCTGTCAAGGAAATGAATGGTAATGGAACGGATTCCAGTGATTCCACAAAGTGTAATGGTGATGTTACCGAAGGCCAAGTAAAGGTCAAGTCGGAACCAGAAGAAAATTCGTATAACATCAACGAACAGCCCACTCCAAAAATCAGAAGAATGCTTTCTGTGAAGGTGAATCTGAAGAAATCTACGGCTGTTGAAAATTTGGTGAAACAAGAGCCAGTCGAAAATGGCGACAAGTGAAGATATGAAAATAGAATTTTATTCCCTTATTGTTGATTTATGTTTTGATTCGGACTATTCCGAATTTTTATAGACTAATTGAATCACATTCCTTTGTGAAATGTATATATAGATATAATTTGAATTTTGAATGCTGTATGAATATGGCTTTTATTATAGGTGTTCATATGATTTAATGCTTTAGTTTGGAGTGTAAAAAGATTCTAATAAATTTTGTTTAATGTTTCCATATAAACAACGAAATACTCATTTTTGACATTTGACAGCGCTTATTCCATGGTGAGTTAAAATAGTAATTTTCCTAACTAGTGCCCAAAGTGTCGCTACTCCGCATGCAAATGACAAAGTCCAATTAAACTAGAATGAAAGGTTTAAGGAATATACAACAAAAACCTACATAACATTAAAAATATAATAGACTTTGAATAGGTATTCAGTTAAGGTTCGGATCTAGAATTCCGCGTTCAAATTTATATTGAAAACTATCTGTTCTCATTAAACGAGATCAAAACCGTTGATGTATGGGGCCTATTAGGAAGATTTTTCATCCAGTGTAGATCCTTGAATTTTTCAAATAATAAATGAAACAATGTTTGCAGTACTGGTAAAAAAATCATTGACATAACCTCAAATATTGTCATAGAAAATAAAATCTTGGTTATTTACCATAGACAAAATATTTGGTTGATTATTAACAAACATGTGAATTGTTTGATTAATGTTATTGGCATTTTTAGTTCATATTTAAATGTTCAAATCTGGAAAGCACCGAAATATCTTCAGAGGTATTGTTGGCCTTGCACTTATCACCCATATAGGTGTTTATTTCTCAAAACCCTACTTGAAACCTTCTGAAGAAGCACCTAAACAAGAAAGTAGACGATTGTAGAACATTACATAATCAGAAAAGGAAAAAAGTTATTATGAGAATCAGAAGACCTTTTGGTCTCAGTGGATTTGAAATAGGACTGGTTACTGTATTGGGGGTAGTTGGTGGAATATACATTTGGAAACCATCCCTTGAACAGCTCAAACAAGGCAGGGAAGGGGAAAACAAGAAAATTTCTGGTGAAAAGTAATACTTCGCTATGTCAAGCTTCAGACAGAGAGCTGCTGGAAATCCTCTACTTTTAATTTCATCTATCCTGTTGTTTTCATCAGGATTTTATTTAGTGTATAAAAATTTCTACAAACCTTATGCCACAAGGATGCATTATTTGAGACAGGAAGCATTAATGAGACCATTATTGCAGAGTAGAAATTTGGATTCTGGCAATACTAATAAGAAGAATGATTAATTGTAATTTTTTTGATTAAAGTGTGATATAACAATTATTTATTTCACATTGAAAATAACATGCCTCCCGTTTTATAAGTGATGAAGATTCATGAAAATCCTTCTGACCAGAATTTTGAAAATTCCAAACATTTTTATGTCATTTGGATTGCTCCAGGGTGACCACAGATTTTGCTAGTGGAATATGCTGCAAGAGTTTAACATCCCTTTGTTGGGATTTTTTCAAAACATTCTATATACTTTCCTGCTAATTTCAAATAATCTTCTGTATTCTCAATACAATTACTGAAGATATTGAGTGTTTTTCTGGGCAGCCAGTTCAACAAAGATAAATAACATTGATTTTGGGAAATATATCAATGGGAACTCGGGAGCCGAACAGCATTAAGAGTTTTTTTTGGAGCTCCTTAAATAAATATCCTGGTTGGCCATGACATTTCACCGTGTATGTTTCGAAAATGTTAGGTTTATAGCACAGAACATATAATAGAAGAAGTGCAACCTGCCCACTAATCTTTGGCAACGGCAGTGACGTTTCTGCAGCGGTCATAGACTACATAAATAAGTGGCAAATGGCGGCTACAAATATTCTATGACAGTTTGACAGATGTCGACGATTCCATTCCTTGAAGGGGAGGTCGCTGAATGATTTCTTATTCTTCAATATTGTTTTAATAGACGCCACAATAATTTTATAACCTTCCCCTGAAGAAAAAATTACCATATTCTTATTAATTTTCAAATACTTGAAATTAGGTACTTTGTACCATATTATTAATTTTCTTTTGATTAATTTTATTTCCACTTAAATTAATATAATTATGAAAAAATTCAATATGGAAAATATAAATATCTTTATTTCGAATAAGAACAGGTGTATTACAAATTATTCATTCTACAATCTAGGCAACTTCATTAAGCAATTTCAGTCGGCATTGACAAATTAATGTTTCACTTCTCTATATGAATATTTAATGTACGTATTTGTTCATTAGTGTTTAACCAAGACATGTTGATTAATTCAATAAAATGATGATAAAAATGAATATTCCTCTAATGATATTCGAAACACTTGCAGAATAAAACTTTCAAAGAGGCATCAACTTTTAAATTTGTTTATATGCAGTTCTCACCTATATCTTCATTACCCTGCAAAATGATCATATCGAAAGGTCTTCTTATGTCCTTTGAATCCTATAAAAATAAATTCCATTATGGATTTTCAATGTACTTGATTATATAATAATAATTACCAGAAATGAATTCGAATAGGCTTTAATATCATGCTCTCATTACTGATTTATTATTGTCATCCTCCCAAAATTTGTATGTTGTTCATCAGTTCCTGCAAAAATCAATATCGTTATAGACGTTCGACATTATTGGTAACATGACATATTACCTTAAGAATAATACAACAGTAATTTTGTATTAAGATTCACTTTAATTCTTCATCATTAACTTAAATTTGTCTCATCTCTGAAACTTCTTCGACATCACCACTTTAATCAATTTACAAATGGAAATGGCCGACCGCTGACAAGTCACTTGTCAAGTGGCATTTGTCAGTACCAACTCATCAAAGACATACGATTCTGAATTAGAGTGCGAGGGAGATATGTTTTCTCTCAACATTTGCTTTAAGTGGCACCGTATGTCTTAGTATATCCGTGTTGCCTGACTTTGAACTGGCGCTTCACCCCCCTGGTTTATAGTCATTTACCTGTCAGATAACTACGCCCATAGATGCATAGAATACCTGGTGTAACGACTCCTTTCTAAAAATCGTGACCAAAATGGCATTCTAGATTTCAGATTTTGGTCTAGTTCCGGAATAAATCCGCAATTTTTATCGGTCGAGGCGCTACTGCGGCAACGACAAATATCGCGATCCCTTTCGGGAGAAATGAAAAGCAGCACAAAATGTCACATTTTCGATCGACAAGAAAGTCTTAAACAAAATCTAATCAGTGCCAACACCAGGTATTCTATGCATCTATCTACGCCCGATAGAAAAATGACAGTAGAAATTGAGAATTATTTTGACATTGCCGATATTTCACGAGTGCCAACCTGCGTCAGTTTTAAGTAAAAAAAACTTGATAAACCTAAATCTTGGCCAACCGGGATACTTTATAAAAGTGATGATTGAGGATATTTTGGGGAAAAAAAAAAAATAAGATTTACACATTTATTCCATAAATGAGATTAATAAAAAAATTTATCCATCAACTGTATAATGAGTTATATTCCATTTGTCTCCTATAGCTATTACATTTTCCTGCTTTCTAACCTATTTTATTTTAACCAAAAATTTAATTCCTTAGTGTCATTCAATCCTTCTTTTCTTCAGCCATGTTTTCATCATGTGCATCTGGAAAATCGCGAAATTATTGTTAGTAGCATATAGTTCATACTTCAATTCTTAGTTCCATCATTTCTTACACTTTCTGTTCATACCTTTACTGTCTTCCGATGCATTATCCTCAGCTGGTCTATGGTCTCCCTCTGGCTGCGAAGAGGGATGTACTCCGTACATATGGTGACCACTTGGTGGATGATTTTCCGGACCACCAGCTGCCACTGGTTGCTGACCTTCCACTGGTGGTATTCCAGCGTGTGGTGGAAAATGATGAGGACGGTTCATATGAGGTGGATACTGATGATAAGACTGAGGATAATAGGAATGGGCTGGAAATTGGCCGGGATATGGTTGAGGCGGACCCTGGTGATAAGACTGTTGCTGCTGCGGAGGATAAGCAGGATATGCCGGATGAGGAGGTCGGGGAGGAAGAGGTATAGATTGTGAAGTATTCTGAGGAGGATACTGCTGATAGGGGGGCACTTGAGAGGGAGGCATCATTGAGTTCTGAGGAGGATGAGGTGGTACCGCATGAGATGGGGGATGAGGGGGCACTGCATGAGATGGTGGATGCGGAGGTACTGCATGAGATGGTGGATGCGGGGGTACTGCATGAGATGGGGGATGGGGGGCAGAATGAGGAGGGATGTTGTGTGGAGGAGCAATACTAGGATTTTGAGGGGGAACATGGGGTTTATGAGGAGCAGGAGGCATGCCCGGATGATTCTGTGGAATACCCGGATGATGAGGTATCGGAGAATGCCCAGGCGGTATTTGTTGAGGGGGTTGAGGATGGATAGATGGTGGTGCCATTGAAGATGAAGGCGGAACACTTGGAGGTTGGGGAGGATTTTCCGCCTGCTGATGAGTCTGTTGCAAAGGAACAGATTGTTCCGGACCTACAGGATTATAAGATAGATGTGGGTGAAATGGGGGTTTTTCCAAAGGTTTAGGAGGCTCAGCACGATTGGCTGTTCCATTAACAGGTCGCTGATTTGCAAAACCAGTAGCCAGAACAGGAGACTCCGAATTTGAATGCTCATCTTTGTCTTGATCCATAGGCTTTTGATTTGAAAAAAAAAAAGAACCATACAGTGAAATAATATTACCAAATTTTTTCAACATAAAAAAGTTAATCAAAGAATACTGATATCCAGATAAGGTATAAAATTGGTGGTTAAAATATTAAATACATTCATCATTTTACTACATCACATACAGGATGATTCACCGTGGATGGCACATTAGACGTTTCTGGAGGACCAGACTTCAGATCGGTTTGAAAATTTAATGGAATGCATTATCGGACCTGTTCTATCCAACTAAAATATTTTCGTTAATGCGGTGTTGCCATTTCTATTAGAAAGTAGTAGCAACTTTGCTTTTTCAAATGGAACACCTGGTATATTATATTATTTTTGGAATCTCCAACAACTTCTCGACAACTTTTATTGACATTTCCCTATACCTATCTGTTGCCGTTTTCGAAATATAAATTAATTTCAATTTTTTTCACCGGAAAACATGACCTCTAAAAATGCTGATAACTTCGGGTTGAGAAACACTATGGCATTGAAATTTGGTTTGAAGTTAGGTGATACATAAATGTTTCCAACACTCCAGCCTGATTTACGTTACTTCAATACAGGGTGATAAAAAAATACAGTCTTTTCGGTTGCTTGAAAAAGTGACTGAAAGTTGTTTATTTCAAATGGAATGCCCTGTATATTATTTGAAATTCGGAAAACTGATGAAATTCGCTTTCATTCTATGTAAATCATGCCTATACCTAACTAGTCAAATTTCGGACTTATGAGCATTTATTTGTCAAAATGTCCCTTTAGAATGGTATTTCCATTCGGTATTTGGTAGGCAGGCCATGATTACTGTTTGACAGTACTTTGTGACATTCTCATAATAATAAAGGCACCAAGAAGCTTGAATTTCGACATTTTCTTCATTTCAGAAGTTCCAAATACCCTCGAAACGATGGAAGAAAACTAATCAAACAAAGTGCTCATGAATTCGTTCATTATTATTAACCGAGGGGTAAACCGCTGGGGATGTCCAGTGTACAAGCTCGGGGATGTCCAGGGGATGTCCGGGGATGTCCAGGGGATATCCAGGGGATTTTCCAGGGATGTCCGTAGATTTACCGGGGATGTCCGGTGTACAGATTTTGGTCAGCGGTTTACCCCTCGTTATTAACTGGAGAGACTTTTAGAAGATCGGTGGATAAGGTGCTTGGGACCATGGAATTGGCCAGCAAGAATACCCGATCTTAGTCCGTTAGATTTTTATCTGTGGGGAATGTTGAAAGAAAAAGTTTACAAAACACCCGTGCATTCGAGAGATGAATTGTTGGAAAGGATTGCCCAAGCATTTGAAGATTTGGATTTTAAAGAAATACGATCTGCCACGACGAAAGCAGTCAACACCCGCATTTTGAAGTGTTCGGAAGTGAACTGACAGCGATTCGAACATACTTCGAAGTATTCGACATGATTGTTCTACTTTTTAATAATAATTCATATAAATAGTTTGACTCTCAAGTTTCTTGTTGCCTTTATTATTAGGAGAATGTCACAAGGTACTATCAAATAGTAATCATGGCCTGCCTACCAAATACCGAATGGAAATACCATTCTGAAGGGACATTTTGACAAATAAATGCCCATAAGTCCGAAATTAGACTAGTTGGGTATAGGCATGATATACATAGAATGAAAGCGAATTTCATCAGTTTTCCGAATTTCAAATAATATACAGGGCCTTCCATTTGAAATAAACAACTTTCAGTCACTTTTTCAAACAACCGAAAAGACAGTAATTTTTTTATCACCCTGTATTGAAGTAACGTAAATCAGGCTGAAGTGTTGGAAGCATTTATGTATCACCTAACTCCAAACCAAATTTCAATGCCATAGTGTTTCTCAAGCCGAAGTTATCAGCATTTTTAGAGGTCATATTTTCCGGTGAAAAAAATTGAAATTAATTTATATTTCGAAAACGCCAACAGATAGGTATAGGGAAATGTCAATAAAAGTTGTCGAGAAGTTGTTGGAGATTCCAAAAATAATATAATATACCGGGTGTTCCATTTGAAAAAGCAAAGTTGCTACTACTGTCTAATAGAAGTGGCAACACCGCATTGACGAAAATAGTTGGGTAGAACAGGTCCGATAATAACATCAAGAGTTTATCAGATACATCGCGTTCATTGATATAAATATCAACAACCGCCATGGATCCGACACGAACTTGTTGTTACAGTATTCCTTTTGGAGATAACATTTCTTTCTATGATTAGGTCCGATAATGCATTCCATTAAATTTTCAGACCGATCCGAAGTCTGGTTCTCCAGAAACGTCTAATGTGCCATCCACCGTGAATCACCCTGTATAAGTTTCACCCTGAATGTTCAACTGGAAAATAATAAGTACCCGATTAGAGTGTTTTGAAATATCTGATTACCTCTTGGTCAGATTGACTGTTTTCTTGGGCTGGCTGCGAATGCTGTGATTCTGGAGATGAAACAGTTTCTTGATTCACTTTTCCATTTTCCTCAATCTTTGGTTTTTGTTGTTCCTCAAACCTTTGCGCCCTTTCTCTCTTTAATAATTCATATTGTTTTTCAACCATTTTTTGAAATGTTTCCTCATCAACAGCTGGTTTGCAATGCTGAAATGTCAGTAGAATAATAATGAAAAAAGCAATAAAAACCATTTCTTTCTCACTTTTTTTAATTCTTCTTGAAATGACTCGCTGCTTTCGATAAATTTCATTTTTTTAGCTTCAAATTTCTCTTCAATTTGCTGAAGTTCAGCCTCCAATTTTTTCTGATGCATAGTTAAAGATTGAACTTGTCTTTTGAGAACTTGCAATCTGCCAGTAGTTATAACAGACCTTACATCGGGGACCACTGTCTCAGAGAAAATCTCATTTATTAAACGATGATTTCTCAGGTACCTAGCATAGGCAACATGCTTCACAGAATAGCCATCATCTTGATCTGAAACAATACTTGAAATTAATCTCTTCCAGAAAAAATAGTAATATATCATCAATTTGAAGAAGAAAAATGAGTAATATAAACCTTCTTCATCTTCTGCAGGTTGTATTTCGATTCTTCTATCTCTGTCAGCTGCTTGCTTAGAAGATTCTCTCCTCTCATGAGTTTCTCCATCATTCGCTTGTCCTGAAATCAGAAGCAATCAGTTAATATTCATTAGAAAATTTTTAAAATTAAAAATTATTACCTGATTTCTTATTTTTTGCTGCAATGAAAGCTAAGTATGCTGGAGAGTTGTGATAATTTTTCAAACTCTTTTCATATTCCACTTTCTCAACCTCATATTCTTCAACAAATTCTTGTTTCTGGTCCTCAGGTAGATCTCTCCACATCTGACCAATAATCCTTCCTATTTCCCATAACTTCAAGTCCTGATTTTGAGCTTTAACCTGGTCCCATACCTTTCTACTATACCTCATATAAGGCATAGTGGGCTTTTCAGGCGCCTTTGGGGGCTTGAGGTTTTTTGGATCATTCTAAATAACAAAAATGTAATGAGTAAACCAGCATGATTGTGAAACTTGAGTACTTACTGAAGCATTTTTTCCAATTTTCTGTGGGACAAAACCTGGATGTCCATTTGGTGTTGAAACAAAAGGATTTGTTTCTTTCTGAAATGGAGGTAATGAAGCCTCGATTTAAAAGATATTCAGATTACTTACAGCTGAAGATGATCCGGAACCTCCAGAAGCTCTCAAGCGCTCTGTAATTGAGATGATAACACAATAATGAGATTTTCCACAAGATTCAAGAGGTTTGGAAAAACCAAAACTATGTTTTAAAAGATTTGAAACCTAAGGTAAAACAACAATGAGCAAAATAAATTCATTCAATGAAAACAATTTCACTGTCATGCAATTTTGGACTTCTCATGGATAAAACTTTCACAAAAATAATCATTAAATTTCCAAACCTAACATTTGCATTTGTTAGTCCATGAAATATAAAAACTTTGAAGCGGAAAATTTTTGAATTATTTTCAGTTAACTTTGAATATTGAATAGAATACAGCTGAGTTATGAAGAAATAAGCTCTAGGCACTATGCATTCTACAGTAATTTATCGCTCAGTTCAAGATTGAGGCTTCTTATTCAATACATGTCTACATACTCTTCATGAAACTAAAAAAAGCGTATGCATATAATTTTCACTGCAACATATTCATAGTTGTTTAACAATGTCCAAATTCTAATAATGCTAATTACACCAAATCCGATGAGAACATTTTTCATATAACCAGTTTTATATATGTAAATAACATTATATTTTATAAAGATTCTTGGTAGGAAATAAGCCCTATTCTTATTCGTAGAATTTAAATTAAAAATCTTGAAGTTACCTTTCAATATGTTGAAAGTCATGGGAGAGCCAGCGGCCAGTAAATCTGAACAAACACAAACAAAGCTTATATAACCATGAACACTAATCTACTAGTGGTCATAACTTTGCATCCGTATTAATTGTATCAATAAAATAATTTAAAATGCATACATGTACAGACTGTTTTACAACAAATATAAACCTAATTCTGTATATTCAGAGATGATCAAACATATATACAGATACAAATTATGCCAAATTCTCTGACTGCCCAATTTCAAGTGTAGGTTTGCAAGCCCTTTCCAGAACAGAAACTACATCAAAATGCTCCTACTAATCATGCAATCAATCTAAGCGAAATAATTTATGAAATCATTTTATTCTTATGGTTGTTTTTCAATTCTTACGATTTGGAGTTTGGGGACTAGGCATTTGCATGGCCACTTGTTTATAATTTGATGGCAAAGCCATGTTAGAAGTTCGATTTTCAATTTAACCTGAAAAAAAAATCAATTTTGTTTTGTGCTGAATAACATATACAATATTCTTCTATTCATAATACGATAACGTTAAGGAAAAATAGTCTTTTATAAAAAATCAATGCAGCAATTTCAAGTATTTTGGCACTTGGCAACCATTAACCAAACATTGCTGTCATTTACTTGTCAGATGAGTTCTGTCTGCTGTCATGATCATTACCACAGTCTGTGATCAGTGCTTAGAATCATATTTTATATTCTATGGATCAGTGTGATCATTACAAAAGATCCTTTGTCTATGATCAAAATTATGATTCTGATTGTTCTGTCAAAGAGGAGTTGTCTTTGGTTCTATGATTCTGATTGATATTTCAATTTTCAAACAGTTGTCCGTTACATTTTTATGTTAGATTTTTTATGTTGTATTTTGTTTTTCAGGCATAAATAATTATGAGTCGAGAACATTTTTCTAGTTTAGGTAATTGGGATTTTCAAAATGATTTTTCATTCCTTTAAATGAAATGATTCACATAGCAATAAAATCGTAGTTTTTAAACTATTGAGAAGGGTATAAAACCTTTGTCACCGAATAAAGGGCAAATTCAATTTGAGCTATGAAATTATTAAAATTCTATTCTGTAATCTGTATAATATGCATTGCTTGTTTTTGTAACTGAAACCCACTTTTTTTGCTTAGATGATTCTGACGAAGAAAGTCCTATAATTAAGACAAAAAGGGGTAATGTAATTATGGATAGTACTGATGAAGAACATGATTCAGCTGATGAAAAATTGATCATTGCAGATAGTTCAACTAAAAATGATAAAGATGAGAGTAGTAGGTTAATTACAAGTACTCCAGGTGAGAAGCAAGTTAAACAAGTTAAAAGCTATTTTCCAGCTTCTATACTTGAGAAACAGTCAGAATCTGATATTATATCTGAAACTGACGAAGAAGGATCTGACAAACTGAATGACGGAAATGTTTCAAAGATTGTAAAAGATACTAGAATGTTTTCTCTGACTCCTCAGTCAAAAAGAGAGAGTATGGATAATGATCAAGTGATTATATCATCAGATAGTGAAGATGCCATGAAGCCATTCACTAAAGAGAGTAGGCGTTCCTTCATAACACCCCAACATAAAAAAACAGAAATTAGCTACTCAGATGATGATTCTGATGATGACTCATTGGCAGCTGTTGATTCTGATGTTATCGATACTAGCCAAATTCTTGATGACTCTTTTGATGCAGTAACCCCTAAATCAACTGGTAAAAAGATATTTTCCAAAAAACCAACTGAAAATTTAGAAATATCTAGTGATTCTGACGAGGATGATGTGATACCAAAAAAAGGAGAGAAAATTAAAAAGCAGGCCAATTTAGATGACATGTTTGCAAAATTAGAAACTACAAGGATTCAGAGCAGTGATGATAAGATAAAATGCAAAAGAACCGAATATAATGATCAGTTGCGCCAAATTAGATCTAATGAACTGGCAATGATTCAAGCTCAGGTAAAAAAATAGTGTGATTTTTATCTTATAACAATATTTCTTTACCAGAGTTATCTGTTTTTCTCCTAGAAAACTATGTCTACAGTTAATATAGCCAATCTTCCTGATAAAGGGAAACTCCTTAGAGATCGATTTGAGGCATATAAAGCAAAATTTTTGGAAGGACAGAATCAACTCAAAAATATGATAGTAACTGAAGGTAATGTATTCGATGATATTGAGGATTTTCAATAATGAAATAATTAGAATAGGATTTCTAAATGCTGGTACATCCGTTTCTGTGTAACAGCTTCAAATATCACAAAGTCAATATCCAGTAAATTTTTTGGTTTAAAAATTAGTTGAACTACAGCAATTGGATCACTGAAAAAATTCAAAAATCTTGGGAAAATCACCTCAGTGGATTAGGAACTGTAATTTTGTCAGGCGCGGATCCAAGGGGGGGGAACTGGGGGAACGTTCCCCCCACAAATGGCCTGTGACCACCTAAAATTTGCTGGCGACTCCAAGAATATATACTCCGGCTAAAACAAGATGGGCAAAAATTTAATTTGACTCAATTTCTGAAACAAAGATGTTGAAAGTGTAAGTACGGATAAGGAAGGAATTGCAATGAGGTCAGAAATGATAAATATGGACCAATTTCTATGTTCAAATGTGCCGCATTCAAGTCGTAAATATTTTTGTCGGTCGCCGGCATGTTCAAAGGTGACCGTAATTAGGTCGTGAATATAGACCAGTCCAACGATCTGTCACGATCAGCTGTTTAAAAATGGCTGCTGGGTCAAACAAATAACAAACCGAGGTTTTTCAGTTACGAGGTACGAGGTACTGTTGCCCGTCGGCGTGTGATTCCCTGCTTACCCCTATTTTCAAGAGTTTTTTTGCGCTTCTTCGAGCTCGTCGGTATCTGTCCGACAAACGTTATCTATTTTAATGTGACATGCGGCTTCTTTGATCGGTTTTTTAGATTTCAGGCGTTAGCCCTGATATTTCAGCAATTGTTTTCATTTTCAATTCGCCCATCAGAATTATGGAATATGGACCCCAAGTCCAATATGAGGGAAAAATATATAAATACAGTTGACTCTTGATAACTCAAAGTTTTCAATTGAACCCAATTGATCCTTAGAATTATCAAGAGTCAACTGTATTTGTGTTTACCTTGGTTTGGATATTTTTTCCTTTGAATAATCGAGTGTACCTTATTGGAATTGAATGTTTTGCTAAATCAAAAACTCACCGTCTATGCATCTAATATCATACTAGTGCAAATGGGTTGCAATTTTTGAATCTCATTCTTTTATTGCATTTCTTTGATTCACATATACTTACTTTTCTGTTGACCTATTTTTGTTTCATATTTCATAGAGACTCACAATTTGTTTTTGATGTACAAAGTAATTTTGAGAATTTCCCTGTTTCGAAATTAAAACTTTTCAAACTTTCAAAATGTGAAATAATATATTCGTTTTAATCTTTCTTGTGATATTTACTTAGGATAAAACTAAAACATAATTGATAATTCGAGTTACTTTAAGACTTTTCCTTCATTAAAATTCTCCATCTTTTGTAGCCCACATTTTTTAAATCAGAAGTCAAACTAAATCAGTGTAAGCTTATGTTCAATGTTTAAAAATACAGTTTTCATGGGAGCCCCCAGAAATTTTTCTCATTTTTCCTTGCCCTTTGTATTGAGAAAGAAATATTGAGGACGTTGTGCTGAAAAACGTCATCAAAATCTAGGGGGGGGGCAATGACCCCCTCGCCCCCCTTGTTCGCGCCCATGTTTATCGTAAAGTGTTCTTTTGTGAATGGAATTACATATATAACTTTTATTCATCTCCACAGATCAGTTTGGATTTCATGACAGTCCAAAATTTTGGATTTTTTGATGGTCATTACTCATTTTTTATAAAAAATATCTGATTGCATATTCTTAATCAACGTCCTCGAATTAATGAATCCAGCAACATTTCCAACATGGAAATTTTGCAAAAATATCATTTTCTCAGATAGCTACCAAAGTAACTGTACTTATTCACTAATTCGAGGTCGTACATTACGAATCTGTAATCAGTTCCTTCGTAAGTTTGATACTCCAGGAAATTTTCAATTTTTTGTGGAAAATTTCCGAACATTTTTGGATGTTTTGATGGTCATTACTCGAAAACTATTATTTATGACAAAAATCTGATTGCATATTCATAATCTACCCCCTCGAATTAGTGAATCTAGCAACTTTGATGGTGATCCGAGAAATTTTTTTTCTCAAAATGCGCGAAATTTTCCAACATATGGAAATTTTGCCGAAATATAATTTTCTCAGATAGCCACTAAAGTTACTGTATTCACCAATTTGAGGTCGTAGATTACTAATAAGCTATCAGATAATCAGATATTTTTTATAAAATATAGTTTTCGAGTAGGTAATGACGATCAAAAAATTTTTCCTTGCCCTTTGTGTAAAGAAAGTAATATTGAGGGTGTTGTGCTGAAAATGCCATCAAAATCTCAGGGGGGGGGGGGGGGGGCATGGCCACCCCTGCCCCCCCCTTGCGGGCACCCATGGCAGTTTTTGAATATTTTTGCAATTGGTGTTGATTAACCATTGCCTAAAATACCAGTACTTTTGGCATTTTAATATCTAAAAGTTCCCCCCCAAAATTCGGGCCTGGATCCGCGCCTGAATTTTGTTACTATTTATGAAAATAGGATGGATTGTTAATTCTTTTGACATGCATAGTCAAATGAAACAAAACTACTTTTCTTATAGAGGATGTGCCTGAAGAAACCAAAGCTGGGAATAAGAATTCCCTTTTTAAGTGGGACGATCTAGAAGCGGGTATTGCTACTGTACAACCAAAAACGTTTGGCAAGAAAGGATTAGAAAATTATCAAAACCAAAAAGCCTTGACTGTTGAAAGTTTGGAGCAACTTCATGGATCTTTGAAAAATTGCCCCAAAGATGATGACTTAGCTGAGGAGCCTAAAGGTCTTAAGGTAACTCTAATGGAACACCAGAAGAGGGCATTGGCTTGGCTTGTTTATAGAGAAACACAAAAGCCATCTGGTGGAATTTTAGGTACGTTTTTTGTCATTTATTGAGTGTATTTGATAATTCTGGGCTTCTTGATTTTTCTTTATACCTCCTTGACCAGTGAAACAAAGTCCACTTTTAAGTTGAAACAATTGGAAATGGCAATGTGAATTTCTTATTGAAAAACACTGTTGAAAACATTATTACTTTCACAGTCCTTATACAGGGTCTTTCACGAGGAACCTCACCCATATTTATACGGGAAACTACTGAACGTATTTTCATGAAATTCAGCACTTATAAGTATTTCACGATGCTGATGAAATCTAAAATATTTTCAAGGCATGAGCACCTCCGGTTTTTCCGGAAATGACGTCAACTTCCGTTTTTCAAATTAGAACACCTTTTTTTTATTGCAGAAATTGATTCCTTAGAAAATTTCAAGTTATTTTGATGTAACATTTTTCAGTTTTGGTTGGAAAATTCTCTCTGAGCGGGAAAATTCGAAAAAAAAATCGAAAATAGAGCTCCGCTGAAACAAGAATAACTTCGAGGTTTTTGGATGGAAAATTTTCATTTTTGGGATTTTTCAAGATGTAAGATTGATGTATCCACTTTAAAAATCGAAATCGCGATTCATGATACAGGGGGTGAAAAAATCGCTTTCAAAGTTAGGGATGACAAAATCGTGAAAAATCAATTTTTTCAAATTAGAACCCCATTTTTTTATGGCAGATATTGAATCTACGTTAAAAAATAATGTGAGTGTATGCATCACACCCTCGCCCTAAAATGGATATTTTCTGAGTTATTCACAAAAAACTGTTTTTCGTCTTGAATTTTCAGCTATTTCTTTTCCCTTCACGCCAAAAAGATGAAATTTTCAGGAACTGTTATTTGAACCATGCTGTAGATTTTTCACCCCTTCTTGAAACCGACTTCAAGTTACTATTAGGAGAACCATGGCAAACTCTCGCAGTTATAACTAGAGAAGATGCTCTAAGTTTTTACCGTTAATTTCTAGACATTTATTTATACGTCTCAGGAATGCTTCGTGCGTTGCTCTTCTTATTTCATCGGGAGGAAGGGATCTGCAAAAGTGTTTAAAAACCAAATTGAGTTTCAAAACTATGAATCTAAAAATCTAAACAAACCTGAACGCATTTCTGACTCGTTCTATGCAGTCCTCTTTATCAGGGGAGTTGAGTAGACAATATTTTTTATCCTACCCCAAACATAATAGTCTAAAGGAGTTAAATCGGGAGAACGTGGTGGCCAAAGATGTGGACCATTGTTCGCCAACCATCGATCTTCAAATAGCCTGTAGAGGATATTTGACACATTGAGTGAATTGTGTGGAGGCGCGCCATCTTGTTGATACCATAAGTCATTATGGTTCTTTACTAGGGGCTCAATTATTTGGGTCAATATGTCAGAATATCTATCTCCTAAGGGAGAACATTCTTTAAATAATGCAAACATGTGTAGTGTTCTATCTTACCAGTTAAAGTCCCATCATAAATGTGAACATCGAGAATTGCATTATTTTTGATGGCGCAAAAAACATTGAAACTCCATGTCTCTTGAAAGTTCCATTGTCTGAAGTGGTTGTTGTTCTCTTCATCCCAATAATGACTGTTATGCCTATTGAAAGAACCATTCTTTGTGAATTTAGATTCATCTGTCCAAATTATACAGTCCAAAAAGTTTTCATTCTCTTGAAATCGAATCATCATAGCTTCGCAAAACTCTGTTCTCCTGACGAAATCAGTTTCCTTCAAATGCTGTACCCTATTGAATTTATATGGGTGCATTTTATGTTTTTTTAATATTCTCCAAACACTCGATTGAGATAATCCCAGATCAATCTCGGCATCTTTGAGAGAATTTTGAGGATTCACACGAAAATATGCAAGAACTGTAATTTCGTTGTTCTCATCTTCTACTACCCTTTTTTCTCTGTGAATAGTTTTCTTAACGAAAGATCCGACATTTCTCAAGTTTGTCATGGTTCTGTTAATGGTATCTCTCGTTGGTCTGGGTCGGTCAGGAAACCTCTCAATGAACAGTCGAATCTTTCTATCTACAACTTTATTACATTCTCCATGAAGTAGAATGAGATTTGAATAATCTTCATTGGTAAAATTAGGCATAGTGATCGATTTTATAACTTAATACGAATTATCACCAAATTAATAGTAAACACAAAATGCCACTGAATAAAGAGGAATTTGGCAGATGTAATTAATGATATCTATCATTAAAAAAAAAGAATGTAAAACATGGTAAGTTTATGCATATGGTTCATAAGGAATTATTTATTTATCACTGGAGAGAAAACCGATTAGTTGAAATAAAGAGGTTTCCGATACAAATTCGAATCTAAATTCGCCATCTATTTAGGAACAACCTGTAACTTTTTTCTCTTGCATATTAGGGTAGTAAAATCTAAAACATGGTTTGAGAACAGTTCCTGAAAATTTCATCTTTTTGGCGTGAAGGGAAAAGAAACAGCTGAAAATTCAAGACGAAAAACAGTTTTTTGTGAATAACTCAGAAAATATCCACTTTAGGGCAAGGGTGTGATGCATACACTCACATTATTTTTTAACGTGATCGATTTTATAACTTAATACGAATTATCACCAAATTAATAGTAAACACAAAATGCCACTGAATAAAGAGGAATTTGGCAGATGTAATTAATGATATCTATCATTAAAAAAAAAGAATGTAAAACATGGTAAGTTTATGCATATGGTTCATAAGGAATTATTTATTTATCACTGGAGAGAAAACCGATTAGTTGAAATAGAGAGGTTTCCGATACAAATTCGAATCTAAATTCGCCATCTATTTAGGAACAACCTGTAACTTTTTTCTCTTGCATATTAGGGTAGTAAAATCTAAAACATGGTTTGAGAACAGTTCCTGAAAATTTCATCTTTTTGGCGTGAAGGGAAAAGAAACAGCTGAAAATTCAAGACGAAAAACAGTTTTTTGTGAATAACTCAGAAAATATCCACTTTAGGGCAAGGGTGTGATGCATACACTCACATTATTTTTTAACGTAGATTCAATATCTGCCATAAAAAAATGGGGTTCTAATTTGAAAAAATTGATTTTTCACGATTTTGTCATCCCTAACTTTGAAAGCGATTTTTTCACCACCTGTATCATGAATCGCGATTTCGATTTTTAAAGTGGATACATCAATCTTACATCTTGAAAAATCCCAAAAATGAAAATTTTCCATCCAAAAACCTCGAAGTTATTTTTGTTTCAGCGGAGCTCTATTTTCGATTTTTTTTTCGAATTTTCCCGCTCAGAGAGAATTTTCCAACCAAAACTGAAAAATGTTACATCAAAATAACTTGAAATTTTCTAAGGAATCTATTTCTGCAATAAAAAAAATGGTGTTCTAATTTGAAAAACGGAAGTTGACGTCATTTCCGGAAAAACCGGAGGTGCTCATGTCTTGAAAATATTTTAGATTTCATCAGCATCGAGAAATACTTATAAGTGCTGAATTTCATGAAAATACGTTCAGTAGTTTCCCGTATAAATATGGGTGAGGTTCCTCGTGAAAGACCCTGTATAATTACTTAAAACTCTAGAAGATTAGTAGGCATGAAATATTAATATGATTAATTTAGCACATCTTCAAGATAATCTCTTTTCAAATCGATTTCATTTTATCAGCTGATGATATGGGTCTGGGAAAGACACTGACCATGATATCTCTGATATTAAAAACGAAAGAAAACGATATTGATCATGATGAGGAACAGGATGATGACAGTGAATCAGTCTCAAAAAGGCACAGGAAATATAATGGCGGCACTTTAGTAGTTTGCCCAGCGAGTCTTCTAAATCAGTGGGCGCAAGAAATTGACACCAAATTGAAGAGGGGTATACTATCGTATAATGTTTATCACGGCCCTAAAAGAGAGGAAAAACCTAAAAGGTATGTCACAGAGACAAAAGACTTACTTTTCTTCTCAACAGAGTTATTCCTAGGTGTAACTTCGAAATCTCGTTAATTTAATGAATTATTTCAAGATAACCTTGGGAATTGGTTCTAGGCTTGCAGAACATGATGTTGTAATAACAACTTACGCTATAGTAATGAATGAGATGGACAGAGAAGGAACAATATTCCGAGTAAGGTGGGGAAGAATAATTCTCGATGAAGCACATCAAATCAGAAACCACAAAGCTCAAACTTCAAAAGCTTGCTGCAAGTTAGCTGGTAAATTCAGATGGGCTCTTACCGGTACCCCAGTGCACAATAAGGAACTAGATATGTATGCCTTATTGAAATTTTTGAGGTGTTCTCCTTTCGACGATTTAGTTGTAAGTACAATTTGTTCACTTGTTAGGCTCGTTCGCTCCTCAGCTGGTCTGAATTGCTCATTTTCCTCCAAGAATGATAACAATGTCATTTTGAAAGATTTATAAAGACGTTTTTGGAGAAATGGTTCATTTTGACATGTTCTGCCTTCTGTTTGAATATCTAAACTTAAAAGCATCCTGTGTCCATCTGCAATTTCGAATTTCGGAAAAATGTTTAGTTTTGCTGGTGTAATTGGAAGCACGTTGGGTCGGAAATTCAAAGGTGCGTGGTTCGACTCCCGCCCGAAGTGAAAACTTTTTCGGAATTAAAAATCCGTCTGGAAACCGATTAAAAATGATTTCTGATATCTGCAATCCTCCTGGGCAAGATGTCACTCTTTATTCATGGGTGGATTTCAGGTTTGGAAGCGATGGGTAGGTGATAGAGGAAGTGGTGGTGGGGAAAGACTAAACACCGTGATATCTTCATTGATGTTGCGACGTACCAAAGCCGAACTTATGGCGCTAGGAAAACTGAACAATTTGCCCTCACGTAAATGGGACTTGATCCCAGTTGCACTGGATGAAAGCGAAATGAGCTTGTATCAAAAAATTTTGCTATTTTCACAAACTCTATTCGCGCAATATCTGCACCAAAGAGCAGAGAAAAATCAGGATATCATTAATATCAGAAGTACAAATGGTGAGAAAGTTGTTCATAATTAAAATTTTCACACTATCTCTACAATTCTGGATAAAAACTACATCATTATTTTAGCCGATCCAAACAGTGAGTATTTCAAAATGAGGAAAAAACTATTGGCATTGAACCAAATGAGGGAAGTGAACCAACATGAGATCTTGGTGTTGTTACTACGACTAAGACAAATTTGTTGTCATCCATCATTGGTTACGAATGTAAGTAACATTGAATGTTGGGTGTTCTCAATTTAAATGGTGGTAATTTTATTTCCACTGAATTTTATAAAAGAATGAATATTTCAATGGATATTAAAATGCTAATTATGACTTTGAGTTTTTGAAAATAGTTTTTTCTTCAGATGTTGCAAGGGGATGAAGATTTAGGTGACGATGTTGAAGAAAGAGAAGAAGTAAACCTTTTGGACCAGTTGAATAATTTGAAATTGGACGATAATGAGCCTGGAGCTAGTGTAATGGGTGAAGTGGTTGGATTCAAAGAGGCTGCTAAGGGTATTTTAAATCCATCACATCCATTGTTTGCAAAAGATCGTATCAGCAGTAAGGTAAGGGTAAAATGAGCTAGCTCCAAAAACTGAATAGAATCGATTCAAATTTTTATATTATTCATTTACAATAAATTATTGGTGGTAACAAGTTTGAGAAATGTTAACTTTCAGGTGAAGGTTGCCATGACCTTGATTCCAAACATATTATCCAGTGGAGATAAAATTATAATCGTATCTCAGTGGACCAGTTTTTTGGATCTCTTCGGGTTGCATCTCAAAGAAGCAAATATAAATTTCACTAAATTGGACGGGAAAGTTCCTACAGCAAAAAGAACCGATATGGTAACCAACTTCAACGACCCTAACAGTAAAGTCAAGGTAATTTTTTTAATTTGATCAACCGAGGATTTTGTCATACTATTCAAAATTTTACAGGTTTTATTACTGTCTCTAACTGCCGGTGGAGTAGGCCTAAATTTAGTTGGAGCCAATCATCTCTTCTTGTTAGATTTGCATTGGAATCCTCAACTGGAAAATCAGGCGCAAGACAGAATTTACAGAATGGGCCAGACAAAAAATGTCAACATTTATAAGTATGCATACGTTTGACGATTCCCTCCGTACAAGTTATAAAATATTGGCATTTTTTTGTAGGTTCATGGCCAAGGAAACTATTGAAGAGAGAATTAAGAAATTACAAGAAAATAAGATTGAGATATCTGAAAGTATGATCACAGGTTCCAAACATGCAATTGGTAATAAGCTGAGTTTGCAAGATTTGAAAATGTTGTTCAGTATGTAAAACCAATCCAATTTTATGTGATATGTAGTTATAAGTGGAAATTTATTTGTTTATATGTTTGATAAATAACGTTTTTTATAAAATATAGATTATAATTATCAGTTTCTTCTATCAAGTCTCGGAAACTACTCCTGTATCAGATTTTTTCTCTCAGTAAAAAGTATTTTATTCAAAAGCGACATTGCGATTCTGCAGAAATCAATTTCCTTTTAGATTCATATCAACTATCAAGAGGTAATCCTGTTTAATCATGTAGAATTTGAAGGCCGATTTGCGCATGCGCGAACTGTGTCAAAACCTGATTTTGTTGCCAGATTGTGCAAATCCATTTCTTCAGAGTGAATTGTAATTTCATAGAAAAGGAATTAGAAGGGTTATTTTCAGGAATTGGATGGGTAATTTTTATTGGCCTCTCAATGGCAGGCATCACCACTAGAAAATATCTTCCGCATTTTTCGATAATTTGTTTTAATTCCATTTAAAACAAAATTATTAGTGTTAATAAATATTGGCTAAGTTGAATTAATCAACTACTGATCAGAGGGAGCGTAAATTTTGAAATTAGTAATTTTAAATTTTTTTGCACTTCCTAGACAACATTTTATGCATTTGTCCTGAAATTTATCTTAGTGGCATGAAATAAAATGCAAGGGAAAATAAATCCAGTTCAATTTCACTTAATTCTTTTTTAATCTCGTCTATCGTCACGACTCACGTTATAAAGATATTAGAAAATTCTAATTTGATAAATAACTAAATTCTAATTTAATAAATTAGAATTTCATTCTAATTTAATGAATTAGAATTGTTCTTGGATTGAACACTATATTGAAAGAAACTATATGATTTCTAATAATTTATTCAGGGTTGCTTAGTTCGAAGTGCTAATGAAGGAAAGAACTAAGCAAAGAAAACCTTCAAGAAAAAAAAGTTCATGACCTTTTCTTCAAATACGAGAATAATCGCCCGATCTGGCAACGTTGCGGCGAATTTGACGGACCCCCACCACTTCCAAAATTCTACTTGATTAAACAACAGGATTACCTATCAAGAAAAAATTAGGTATCTATCCGCAGTATTCACTGTCGCTGTAATTTCAGTTCGAGAAACCACCAACCACCTAAAAAACTGTTGACACCTGCAAAAAAAAATTGACAGCAGCTGTCGAAAAAATGGTTTCAGATCTGTTGCTCAAATATTGGGATTTATTTCGATGATTCACTGAAATTTTATTTGTCTGGTTACGTGAAAGGAACAATATTTTGCATACAGCTGGAATTCGTCATTCTCCATCTAAATGCGAAATTTTATCTCGATCGATGGCATAATTTCGAAATTCTGAGGAAAACTAAATTTCGAACGGCCATCTGCGGTATTCTAGATCATAGCCTACTCTGAACCCCGTTTGAAAGTTCTCGTTTTTGCGGAGAGACAGAATTGTTGCCATTTTTTCGAATCTTATTGTTGCCGTTTCAGAATTCGAAAAATACAAGCATCCTGACAAAATGATGTATCCTTTTAGTTCTTTTAAGCAGAACGAGCGCTCAAAAAATGAAATGTCATATTGACGTGTATGAAATGTCATCATAATTTCTGTCATAAAAAGAAAATACTTGGATATTCCGTAACCTCCGCTAAGACGGTTGTGGATATTCGTAGGATATTCTATATTTATTGATGTTCTGTGATGTCTGTAAATATGTCAAATTTCCACAACAGAAACACAACATTTAAAAATTAATATTCCAAAAACTATAATTTTCTGGAAGTTGAGACTAGTGCCAATCAGTTTCTTATGAAGAACGGTATCTATAAAAAATTGTTGAAAGAATATGTTACAGGATGAAAAGTAAACTTTTATCCTCTTAAAAATAAGTAAATAGTTTTTCGGCTTTTTGAGATTCAATCCTGATAAAAATGAGTTCAACAGTTGCTGAAAGTAGTAGTAGTTGTTTTGATAATGCTCTCACCTTAGAGCTTGGACCTATGGAAATTGTACATCGATGGAAACGTATGCCTGAATGTGATGAATTTGTAGGAGCTAGGTTTGTCCGTACACTATACTTAATAATTACCCACTAAATATGAGATCGTGTTGACTTAGATTTCCAACTTTCTAGGAGAAGCAAACACACAGTTGTGGCTTTTAAGGAAGCTATATATGTATTTGGCGGGGATAATGGTAAAAGCATGCTGAATGATTTACTCAGGTTTGATGTTAAAGAAAAATCTTGGGGTAGAGCGTTCGCAACTGGTACACCACCTGCACCAAGATACCATCACTCGGCTGTTGTACATAATTCTTCAATGTATGTTTTTGGAGGCTATACTGGGGATATACATTCAAATTCAAATCTAACTAACAAAAATGATCTTTTTGAATATAAGTTTCTGTCAGGACAGTGGATTGAATGGAAATTTATTGGAACAACTCCAGTACCCCGTTCAGCTCATGGGGCTGCTGTATATGATAACAAGCTGTGGATTTTTGCCGGGTATGATGGCAATGCCAGATTGAACGATATGTGGACAATTTCACTCATTGTAAGTAATCATATTTTAGGAAATACTCAAATAGGAGTTTTTTGCATGAATTAATAATGAAATTTCGATTGCGTCAACCATTTCAACAGAAGATAGTTGACAGTACCGTTTTAATAGGGTGAAGCACGTTTCTGGGAAGAAATTGAGCAAAAAGGAGAGTGTCCACCTACTTGTTGTAATTTCCCAGTTGCTGTAGCTAGAGAGTGTATGTTTGTGTTCAGTGGACAAAGCGGAGCAAAAATAACAAATTCATTGTTCCAGTTCAGCTTTCAAGAGAAAGTGTAAGTTCCCTAGAATGTTTGCCTTATGTGATAATGATTGGAAACTCTCAAATTATTTCTTCCTAATGATTACGATTGATATTCTTTGGGGATAATAGTGATATAATTTTAGTGAATTGTACGGATCTACTGGTCAAGACTTAATGTGTTTACTGCTATTTTCGGCTCAAAACTTGAAAGATACAATCATCGTGACGATATTGAATAGGTCTTGTTAAAGTAGAGCATATCAAAGGCCATATTCCTCTTTGTACATATATTTGACAAAAAAAATTTGTAAGAGATATTTTTAAATAGTCATCAAAATAAAAACTTTATTGAATTTCTAAACATCAAGATCATGTACATGCAAAGTAAAATAAGGATAGCTTAAATCAGTAGAAGAACATAAATAATTAAATGTATATAGCAATTATATTCTTCTTATTAACTGCTTTGCGACAAGTGGGACACTTCTTTACAGTTGTTGCAATTTTATCAATACAAACTTTGCAGAAAAGATGGCCACATTTGGTGGTCATAACTTGCTTTTCAGAAAAATTTTCATAACATATGGGGCATTCTCCTAATCCTTTCTCTTGAGGCTGTTTTTCTTTGTTAGTTGAACTTTCAGTTACTGTAGGAGTTGGTTGTTCAGGTTCTTCCTGACTTTTAGTTCCTGCAAATTTGTCAAGTAGAGCATTTGCATTTCGTAGTATGTCCTCAGTTTCCTTGCAATAATTTTTGATATCTTCTATCGTGCTTATTTCATTTTTCTCATCATCCGAGACTATCACTTTATTAGTAGAACATATTTCATTGAATGACGAAGAAGGTGCACTACCATCAACGTTTTGGTGATTGCTGTGGTTCCCGCAGCTGTTATTGGTGATGGTTTTGGAACTTTGAATTCTTGGTAAAGATATATCATCTTCATCATCGGATAATAAGCCACTGGATTTGAAGAAATTGTCTACCTTGTTTGATGCATTTTCATTGAGAATTCGAGATCTTGACATTACTGTTGACAGACATTCATCATCTGAATCGTCTAAAACAATAATGGAAGAGTTGTCGGTAGAAGCATTATTTGTATTCTTGGGATTTTTAGGATTTGATTTCCTCGTATTCGTCCTCTTTCGTGCTGGTTGACCAAACAGTCCCAATACTCCCAATTCCCTATCAAAAATATCGAAAGGTAGCCTAGTTCTTCTATTCCTCGAAGCTCTTGGCATGTTTTTTATGAATCTCCGTCACACAAATTGCCCTTGAAAATTTCTTTTTTTCTGTCAATATATAATGCTGCTAGATGTCACAAGAACACGTTTCTGTTCGACATCAACAACTGACAATGTTTCAATTCACGGAACGAACAACTAATTACAGATTACAAGATGAAAGCAAAATACCTTTGATTCAAATTTGACGGTTAGATTTTAGATTAGATCAAGAATGTCATATGATCTGTCATCCGTCTTTGTCATATATGAAACCAAAGAACAATTGTCCTTATTCTTTTTTATCTGTTTGCATCGAGAAATGGCTCTGGGTATGCAGAGGCGTATCTACGACGGGGCAAGTACAGTGGGGGGCGCCAATTAAAATGAAACCATGTAATGCATATCAAGAATTACCATTCGCATTTTCAATAAAATTGCAATAACGGCATCGCTAACGGTTTTTTTAACTACTCCTTTGATTTCTTTTGTGAATGGGGTTGTAACTTGTTTGTTATAGATGGACACGTATATCAACAGAGCATATTTTGAGAGGGGCTCCACCGCCTCCAGCTAGAAGATACGGACATTCCATGGTGGCTTTCGATAGGCATTTATATGTTTTCGGAGGCGCTGCTGATAGCACGTTATCCAATGATTTACACTGTTTTGATTTGGATTCTCAAACATGGTCTGTGGTACATCCAGTGCCGGACTCGTTTGTACCTTCTGGTGAGTACTCGTAAGTACTAGATGTGTCGATTGGACTGATTCGGATAATCTAGATGTCTTTTATTCAATTCGCGTCGTCTTCGATAAAATTTGACTGGGTTTTATTTTGGGAACTTTTCTGGTACTAGACTAAGCATCATATTGGCAGTTTTTGATTGATCAGGGAAAGATTCCGAGTAGCTACAGTGATCTTGTGAGCCTGATGGTGGACTGGTTTTTTCAGGGCGACTGTTTCATGCAGCTGCAGTTGTTGGTGACGCTATGTTTATATTTGGAGGCACAGTCGATAATAACGTGAGAAGCGGCGAGATGTACCGCTTCCAATTTTCCAGCTATCCAAAATGCACACTCCACGACGATTTCGGTAAAATCTTAGAAACGCGTCAGTTTTGCGACCTGCAATTTCTAATTGGTCCTGATGAGACGAGGATACTAGGACATGTTGCTTTGGTAGCCTCAAGGTCCGCGTATCTGAGAACCAAAATAAGACAAGCGAAAGAGAATAGGGATAAACATTTGGAGAAATTGTTTGGAACGACTAAAGTACCATTTAACGATACTCCTCTTATACAAGTCAAATTGCCCGATGCTGATCCGGAAGCGTTCGAAATGGTCTTGAATTACATTTATATGGACTGCATAGATCCCACGAAAAAGGCTAAAAAAGATGAGGACCCTTGCAGCAACAGGATCGTCTTGAGGATGATGGACGTTTATAGGTAAAAAGTGACATAAAATCTTTCTCATCATGGGTAATTCCAAAGATATCTGAGAGATTCTCTATCTCTGAATTTTTCCAAAGCGTAAAAATACTGTATCTGTAGGAGGTTCTGCAAAGACAAATCTAACTTGTTGAGTTTTGCTGCTAAACAAGGTAGGTCATTGTCATTTTAAATTCGGCTTGGATTCTCATACTAAAAATTCCCCCTTTGGTCTTCGGGAGGGAGTTAATAAAAAATCCATAATTTGTTTTGATCAGTGTGTATTTTTATAGATTGGCCGTTCAGTTCAACATGGTGAGGCTAGAAAATCTTTGCATTCAATACCTAAACGCAACCATTTGCTTGAAAAACGTACTAGTCGCCCTCCACAATGCCGACACACTGCAACTGAAATTCATCAAAGAACACTGCCTCCGTTTCATCGTTAAAGAATCAAACTACAACCAGATAGTAATGAGCGATGAGTTCGAGGATCTTGATCGAGGACTTATGGTGGAAATAATCAGAAGAAAACAAAAACCTCAGAACAGATGTAGTAACCCAACAGATCAACAGCAGCCTAATGCAAATGGTTCCTCTTTGGAACAAGATATGGCTATGTTTTTAATAGCAACAGGAAAGGAGTTTTGCGACATTGACTTAATTTTGGATAGTCATGTCATACCAGCGCATAAGTCCATTTTAGCGGCCAGATGTGGATATTTTGAGGCTATGTTCAGGTCATTTATGCCTTCAGATAATACTGTGAGGGTGAGTATTTGATTTCGTTGCAGTTCATAATCAAGGACAAAACTAAGAACTACTGATTAGGATATATGATGTTACAATGTGACTGGGTAGTTTAAAGAATACAGAAATTTTTCCAGATACAAATAGGAGAAATGATTCCTTCCAAAGAATCATTTGACTCTCTCCTCCGTTACATTTACTATGGGGATGTGAATATGCCACCCGAAGATTCCTTGTATTTGTTTTCGGCTCCATTTTTCTACAGTTTCACGAACAACAGGTTACAAGCCTTTTGTAAACAAAATTTGGAAATGAATGTTACCTTTGAGAATGTTATCCAAATTCTAGAGGCAGCTGATAAAATGCAAGCAAGTGATATGAAAAAATATGCTTTAGATCTGATTGTACATCATTTCACAAAAGTAGCAAAATTACCAAAACTGAAGAATTTGAGTAAAGACCTCATACTTGATATTTTGATGGCTTTGGCTAATGACATGAGTGAAGCAAAAATGTGCCAAGATGTTTCTTCTGGAAGTTTGAATAGTGACTATTTATATTGATATATGTATTGTCTTTATTCATTTTAAAGAGAAATTTATTTATTCTGTTGTGTTCTTAGGAAACTCAAGATATTTTCCGCATATAAGAACAATCTCTTCGAAAGCTTTAGAATGTTGCTGTGATATGTTGATGAAGAGAGAGTATAGAATTATATTCCTTCTGGTTATTAGAATAGAGTAGCGGTAGCAGATTTAAATTATACTAAATGTTGATATATCTCATATATTTTAATTTTCTTGAAATTGAATTATCAATATTGTAAAAATTGACAATTGTCTGATATTTCCGCGGCAGATTTTATAAGAAAGTTCATAATAATTGTATCAACAGGATTTCTCAATGAACTTTCTAGAAACTCAACATAAACTTATTATAGGATCAAATTAGATATGAAAGAATTCATATATTTATTAATAATAAAGTCTCTCAAGTGTTTAATTTGTTTAAATTCATTCTCCAATAGTCCTGATAACTTTTATTGGTTTTCATGGGTATTTGATGATTCATTTGAAAAAATGCACTTCTCACCAATTTTTTTGTGAAATCATAACCCGAATATTCCTTGGAGATATTTTTGAGATAAATAGAAATATTGAATCATTTTCGATATTGCTCAACCAACAATATTTTCATGATAATATTGTGTACTGGCTTGGCTCATAGGATCATGAAATGAGTTCTACCATTTTTGAAAGATATGATTCTGAAAACAATGGTTCTACATATCAAAAGTTCATGGTAAAAAAACGATAAAATTCACTCAATTGTTTAATATGCACATGGGTTCATTGGTCCTTAAAATCCCTTCACTTGAATCCAATATTTTAAAGCGTTCACATAATCACCTACTATTGTTATAGTGGCAGTAAACTCATTTATATGCAGTCTAATTGGTTTTTTACTCATGGGTTTCAAAAATTTCTCCAGCTCTTTACCTAATAGCCATATATCCCCTTCAATCTTTTTGAGAATAGTCAACTTTTTTGCACCTCGTTGCTGTACTTTAAGGTACGCCGGTATCATATGATTCTTTGTTCTACAAATGAAATAAGGGTGTTTCTTCGAATCGTCAGATGGTGGTTTGAAGTCAGAATGATACTCTTCTTTGGGTGATAGTTGTGGAACAGTTATAGGCGGTAATATTCGCTCAACAAACTTCCATTCCTCTGGAGACTTACTAATTTCATATTTGGTTTTGATCTCAACATTTTGAATTAAAGGTGAACTGAAATAACTGTTCAAACGAATCTGTTTGCACTGAAATTTAAAATTTCGATATTTCCATTATAAATTTAAGCATAAACTTCACAACTGAGTTACCTTATTTGATGCTATGTTCCTATTGCAAACACGCAAAAAAGTATGAGTACCTTTCAATATCAATTCCATTCTTGAGTATTTTTGAGCCCCTCAAAATATTTGGCTTCTGTGCTGTGCCACAAATATGTAATATTATGATCAACACGAGAGTAAAAAGCACAATTCAATTTATGGATTAGGAAAATTAACTATTTTGACAGCAACCTGATATTTATTTGATGACGTTATCCTGCCTGAATTTTACTTCGTCAGATAGATGCCGGCACAAATATTATTAATGTGTTTAAATTTCTTTAGATGGCGCTAATGCCGATTATGTTGAAGTGATCTGTAAAATATTGAGGTAAAACAGGAATCTAGGGAAGACTAGAAGTTTCCTATACTAAAGCAGATTCCCTCTATTCCATTTGGTTGGTAACTTCCCAAGTTATCTGCATATAAATTACAGTGGTCTATAAAATACTAGAGAAAACAGGGATCTAGGAAACACCAGAAGTTTCCTATACAAAAGCAGATTTCTAGAATATTAGAGAAGAAAGAAATCTATAAATACCAGAAGTTTCCTACTTTTTACTGCATTAGTGTAGGAACTTCTGGTGTCTTCTAGATTCCTGTCTTCTCTTAATATTTCGAAGATAACTGTATTTTTATACAGAAAACTATTCCGGGTCGTTTCCTGCTCTATCTCTAAATAAATTAGTGAAAAAACACGAGAGCTTTGTGAAAATTCCGCGCCGGCTTGAGTATGCGCGGCTGCCAGGCTGTCAAGTCTACTGTCAGATAACACAACATGGTAGTGCATATTATGCCCTGTTATCATCATGTGATATGAAAAGTTACTGAAAATTGTGAAAAATCAAGTGCGTTCTTTCTGTGTTCGTGTAAAAATTTTAAGTGAGTTTGTTTATCGTGAACAGTAACAATGTCCGCAAAGGCGGATTTGACTTCACCCCCTCTTAGTGAGATAAAACACCCTGAAGAAGTTATCAGGATGCCCCTTCAGGATAACATTAAATTTGGTGTTTTGATAGGCTTGATCGAGGTGGGACAGGTGTCTAACAAGGAGGTTGTAAACACGGTTTTGCAATTGGTGAGTTGGGAAAATAATACATGGCAAAGGCAATTTATTAACCTATAAGAATATTGACAACACAGTACGTTTCGTGAACTTGTTTTCCACCAGGAAAATATTTTCATGTATGGGGAGCTTTATTTTTTATTTTAAAATATTTCAAGAATATTTTCTATGCACTGATGTGCGTATGGGGACATTATATTTCTCCCAGTTAAAAAATTAACGAAAGTGTCCGTAAAAGCGTGAGGTTTCCATTGGTTTTTCTTATTCATAGGATGCGAGGCGTCCATCCAGTTGTAGGTATATTTTATTTTTCGAAAGTTTTCCCAATACATGGAATTTAGTGCATTCGACAGTGTTTACATCGTTTTTTCAATATAACTGATATTAATGCTAGATCATGAATCTTCAATATTTTAATGAAAAACGATTCATGAGTCTTTTTAAATCATCAAAATGATTAATTATGTACATTGTGCTTGATTCTGAATTAGTGATTTTTAAAATAAAGATTCCAAAAGCTCAGGTATTTTATTATTCGCTCGTAGGTATTCCCTAGAATTCTAGGTGAATTTTTAAATGATTCCAATTATTCTCCGAACTCATTTCAAGAATATCAGTCATGTACCTATTAGGTATAAAATTGTAACCGGTCCGAACGGGACAACAATTAGGTACCTTTATCATTGTGCTTTATTGTTGAATCAAATTATTATCCATTTCATTATCCTTAATTAAGTTGTATCAAATTGATCGACTTAATTTCATGTCAAGTTTCGGTTATATATTTCATTTCATATGATTGTATTAATTCTAATATCTTTTTGTGATAGTGGAAAAAATGTAAACTACTCAGAAACTTATAGAACAGTTTCACTTTATGTATCTTTGCTAAGAAAGACAAACTCAATCCAAGAAAAAAAAGATGAACTCAAAAAGGCAAGTTTTTAACGCTCAATAATATTGAAGATGCGATGAGGCACAAGAAGACAATACTTTATTATAATTTTATTTTGTGTAGGAATTTGCATTGTTTTTGAATAGTTTAGTATAAATTCATGTGAAAATGAAGCTCGAATGATCTAAATCTTTTCGACTCCAATTGTACGGTAATTGTGGACGTATTCCCAATTGTATTTGTTGTACAAATAATGTTCGCTATTTACTCGGATTATCTTATTTGATTACTACGTTCTATTTAAACTTGTCGAATGATGGTAGGCTGGTTTGCAGGTAATAATGCAGTCATTTCATCTCATCCGATCCTTTGTGCAGGATTCATGATTGGTAATACAGAGTGTCCCAACGGAAGGAATGTATTTACAGGCAAAAGGAAAGAGTCACGGAAAAATGAAAACATTTCAGTTTGAATATGGACAGTTTTAATAACTCTTCAAAAGGATTCCCTACGAAGGAAGGGAAGGGAAGATTGGGCATGTTTATTTCATTTGAAAGGTTTTGCACGAAAATATCAACCTATTTATCACGGAAAAAAATTGAATCATCTCTTCCTACAATTAGAAAGAGAAATAGGTATGTCAATTTTTGTTTGGAGGGACATCTTTCGATTGCCAATTAGTGAGTGTAAAATCATCCCCTAAGTGGGGCTGCAAATTTCCCCAAAGAATCTTGTTCAACTTTTGCTTTTTGGCATTAATTGAATTCTTCTTCAATGTTCTTATCAAGCCCTTTATATCGGTGGTCTCCATGGATTATGGTACACTGGTTTCCGCAAGCTATGGCCGTTCACTTCTGATTTCGACGAATCATTCATTCGAATCCAGTGGCGGCTCGTGACAGTTTAAGGTGGTGAGGCATATCGGAGAAAAAAGATTCCCTGCCGTGGCGTTGCCGTGAAAAAGGCTGTTGCAAAACTGATGATTAGAATAATTCTTTATCGCTAGCATACTCAAGGTCATCTTTTTCGAGAAACATTTTGTTTCGTAAAATATTTACTTCTAGCGATGAAGAATTATCTTACTCGAAAACTAAACATTTTAAAGGGTGTGTATAAAAAGTAACTTGAAGCCAGTTGAAGAAAATGAGCATACTTATTGAAATTCTTCAATTTTGGACCTTTCTAAGAACATCCTCTACAAGCAAGTTGCTTTCCATCAAATCATCAGATTTGAAAGACTCATTAACCAGAACATTGAGAATATTGAAGTTTATGTCACTCTGATAATGAAGTGAAATCTTCCACTTTCCCATAATTTTTTCGTTGTACCTATGTCAGCCACGCCGGATAAATTAAGAAAAATGTTGATGCCAATGAATCGAAATACTAATTTGGCACTAAGAGATGAAATAATATGAAGTGGTTACCATTAGAACAAACCGAACTAACTCTAATACCAGTAATACCGCTTCAAACGAACACCCTGTGGCCGGTACTATTATTTTAGGCTGATATATCAGTGCAAGAGCAACCATTTTTGCAGTAAAATTATTCCGTAACTGACGTAAGTAATGAGATTATCTACTTCATTTAACTAATAGGACACTCTGTATATGTACATATACCTATAAGCTATAAATGACTAATTCTAGCGAACTCTCTTCTTCGTCAGTTGCGTAATATTCTCAAGAAATTCACTCAAATCTGGGATAGATCGCTTTACTTCTTGAACTATATATGATTTATCCCCATAAGAATTACGCCAAAAAATTTGCTGATTAGCTGAAAAATAAAAAAAATCACAAGTCTTTCGAGCGTTTACATCTAACTGGGGAATTCGTGACGTCCCATCGGTCCCGTTAAATACATTTCGCCTTCGGGTCTCCGATGGTAATCGAATTCAGTAATAAGATTGAAAGACATCATATGAACACTGAGACAAACCTAAATCTACACGAAAAACAGATAAAACTATTTTGACAAATCGAACCCAATTTGAAAACTGACCCGAGTTCATAGATTAAAGAACTAGTTCCCGAATAGTGCAGAATAATTACAGTTTGCCCTTCGCGAGAGAATATCAAGACTAGAGGAGAGGCTAGCCTCAGACTCAACGTAATATTTGGCGTTTAGGGGTGCGGTTTTCTCGCCTGCTGTCCGTTCCCTATGATGTAAAATGACGCGTAAAGAAAGGCAGTGTGAGGCCTGCCTCTGCCGTTTACTGGGAGTTGGATACCCAGAAATCGTGAGATACGGAAACTTAGACCCAACCGGAGACGCATTTTATTGCTATAGAATGAAGGGAAATTTCGATATAAATGCGTATGGAAGAAGATAATGAAAACAATTTTAATTGATTGGATAAATAATTAATAAATATATGATATTTATACGTGTAATTTTCGACGTTTATTGGTGAGGCACTGCCTCACCTGCCTCATAGGACAAGCCGCCACTGTTCGAATCTCCCATTACAATTCAGGGGGCGACATTAAATTTATGCATGAGATCGTTCAAAGTACAAATGCAGCGGACTGCAGTAAATTGGGTAACGGCCCCCTCGGTTGCCTTTTCGCCGTTTAAACGCGCCATTTTCTCCTCCATGCTCCAAACGTCAGAAAAACTATCCAGCCGTAGAGACCCCCAGCAACCGTAATTATTCATGCCGATTTCACCTGGAACAATGAATATCTTGTTTCCATTTTCCGGCGCTTGATGGAGCGCTCTCCCGAGGGACTCTGCGTTATTTCCCGACGGGATAACCGGAAGTGGAATTAACGTTGTTTCGGATAAAATCAAGTTCTGGACTGGCTGCGATGGCAAATTTAGTCTCGTTCGATGATAAGCTCATTAATTCGCTCATTAGACCGTCCTAACTGGAAATTCTATCGAGCAACGGTAAACAAGGTCGATAAGGCTCAGAATTTTAGAGTTAAGTTCGTTATTTGTGGAGTATCGGGGATGAAATTGAACGCGTGCGAAAGTTTCGGACGCGGGCAGAGAGCACCGAGAAACATTTAGCGACAACAGGCCCAGATAATGAGAGATTACCAGGGTTTGAGCTGCGTCTCAAGGTATTATGACGATTAGGTTTCGGCTCTACAGATCTAAATCGGATCCGAAATCGGATTCTTTTGCCTTACAGGCTGATCCCTTCATCATACAATCTGCACGGAAAGAAAAAATTCGTTGAATAACACTGAAAAATTCAAATATGTACCAACTACATATTCGATTCAATTTTGACGTCCTTATTCTCTTACAGTTATTGATTAGGTTTAGCAGGAACTTGGCCCTCATTTTGACAGTAAGAACTCTTTATTACTTGGCTAACTTTTCGGACCAGGTTTGGCCTTCCATCAAGGCTCGGAACATATTTCCTCAGTGGCGCACCCAGGATTTAGTAATGGGGGGGGGGGGGGGGGGCTGAACTGTACTAAAGAATTGTTCTTGCTAGATACAGGGAGTTTAATTGGTAAATGAACATACGGTAACCTGAGCTAGAGCTACCCTAGACAAGCCCAAAAAACCGATATATGATAGGTCCAATCAAATCCATAACCGAGATAGAGGATGGTTTATATATGTTTTCACCAAAAATTCAAATTTCTCATAACTTTTGAACCAACCAGTATAGTTGGGCATATTTGTAACGTATGATCCACTTCCACATATCGATCGATTTACTTTTGAATTTCCCAAAAATTCCAGATCCGTATTTGAAAAATATGGGACTTCTTCCAAGCTGAGATTCAACACCCTGTATATCAAAATTTTGGGATTTGATTGAGATATTTGAAGAGAGCAGAAAATTTTCAATGAGATTCAGTCGATTTCATTGTCCCGCACGTCATTTTGCTCAAAGAAAGCTTCAGGAAAAGATCCAATTGAATATTGAAATTTCGCTAATTCTCAGAAGGATCGTGATCAAATTGATTTTTTTCCCACTAATTGCACATTCTAATTTCATAGTATTCTGAGGAATCATTTCAAGTTATTTCCGGAAAAACATTATTGATTGACAAAAATTTATTTGAAGTCAACAAAGATGAATAAATAAACATAAAAACTTAACATGAATTACAGAAGGTGCTCGAAAGTACCACCATTTTGCTCAATACACATTCTTGCCCTCTTCAAAATATGTCTGATACTTTTTTTTATCATGTCGGGATTATTACGTAATTTATTGCAAGCGACTTCGATACGTTGCTTGAGGATCTCCTCACTTTCTATTTCAGATGAATATACTGAACATTTTAAATAACCCCAAATGAAATGATCAACAGGATTGAAATCTGGTGATCCAGAGGGCCAGGCATGCGGTATACCTCTGCCAATCCACATATTTCGAAAGTTCTGATCTAAAAATTGCCTGATCATTACTCTGAAATGGGGTGGAGCTCCATCATGCTGAGAATGCATTCCTGCAATGTCCGTACGTATGGTGTGGCGTTGTTCATAAAAATCAATTGATTGGACCACACGTCCTGCCAAGACGTCTTACGGGTGATCACTGATCTTTACTCAGATTTCCTCCAATATCATCTTCCTGTATTACTCGAAGGTACGGACATGCAAGAATGCATTTTCGGCAAGATGGAGCTCCACTCCATTTCAGAGTAATGGCCAGACTCAGACAACCGTCTTTTGTGTATTATGTATTGGGAAAGTGAATATGGAATACTCCAAAAATGACAGAGTTTAAAATCAACCAAAAGAAGACTGTTTGATAATGTTTGGCGTTTGAAAATGAACTGAGAAAAATTGAAAATGTTGGTATCTTTGGGTCTTTGGGGGGGGGGGGTGCAGCCCCAAAGCCCCCCTTGGGTGCGCCACTGTACCTACTTCCTAATTCACTTTTATTGGATTCTCTATCAAATTTATTCGGGTTCAACCAGGTCTGTTATTCCTATTATTTATCCAAAAAGTTTTCTTCGAAAGATATCTGTATGTATAAGAGATATAGGATCATTCTTTCTTACCCCTAATGAAAATTATATGGAAAACCTTTCAAAGATATCGCAATGAAATTAATTTTCAGTGTTTTAAAATGAGTTTCATGAAAATATCTTGAGAAGTTCAATTCAATTGTCTACAGGGTTTTTTCCACCAAATAAAAGTGCTTTCAACTATAAGACCCCACGTTGGGCGCCAATAAAATTATGGATTTAGAAAATATACATTTGGGAATTATGTATGAAACAAAATATCTTATAAATGGCCGCTACGGCTTTGCTGGCATATTATGCGTACCCTTTTGACTAAATTTTCAATAACGTTATTGAATACATGTGGTGGTATTTCATTGAAACAACGTCTAATTTCGGCTAATTTTGGCATAAAGTAGCATATGATCTGAAGGCGTTACATCGCAAGAGCGTGCAGGTCAATTCTGGTCATCAAATCGGGAAATGCCACGACCAGGAGCAGATCCTTGTGAGATAGTCAATGTTTCACGGGAGGTATGACATGTGGCACCGTCCTGCTGAAAGCACATGTCGTCAAGATCATAAGCTTCCAAATGAGGCACAAGAAACTGTGATATCATAGGATAGGACGATAACGTTTTTGACAATCAGGATGCGTTGTTCTACTGTCTAATGCTTCATCTTTACTAACTCCCATCTGCTTGTTCAAAAAGTCATCCATATGGTTCACTGATGGATCAAAATCAGAGAGAAGCACTGGCATTGGGATATGCAGACCTAATAATAATAATATTGATATTCATTGCATAAAAAAAACAATTTATACAAATGATAGGAGTTTGACTCAGAGCCGTTGTTCCACTCCATCAAACACTAAAGCCTTGGGAAGTGAGCCCTCTATTTTACAGACCGAGATACTGGCTTTTTACGTATGCGCCCAGGAGGGCCTTAAAATGAACCTCAAAGGGGCTTGGACAACACAACCTAGATCTCTTTCACTGGTTTCACAGGTTTATCAAGTAGTCTCTCTTTGTAGAGTATAATTCAAGGTATAATTGTTCTATTCACAATAAGAATGAGATTGAGGTCGCCGTTCAGAGCGAGTAGGAAAACTGATCCGATAGAGGCGCCACTGTGCATTATAAGTTCCCTGGATATCTCTATCCTAATGAATGAACTGTACAATGGCGCTCTCTATCCGAAAATCGCTGAACTATGAAATTAGTGAATATGTGGGTAAAGCAGGAACTTTTTTCCGTCATATATTTGAATTTGGCCGTTCTCTGCCAATTCCGTATTTCAAGTTGTTTTTCTGAACGAAATTATCTGTAGATTCACTTTTAATCGGAATTCGAACTATTTTCATGGGTCTTTCGTTTGAAATAAAACAGAAGCATGAACTTTCGAAATGAAATCGATTTCAATTATGTATTTCATTAAGGGGAAGTACTTATCACCTTTGAAACGTGGTAAATCTCCATTCAAACAGTGGTCTCTTTATTTCACGAGTAACTACCCTAATTTACGACGTAGAGACTTGATTTTTTTTTAAATTGAAGTTGAAGAACGTCCCAATGGCAAATAGTTTTCTTTTTTCGATTTAATTAGTTTTTCAATTAAAAAAACCAGGGTAATCGTTAGATCTCTGCGCAATATTTGGGTTATTGAATATGTTTTTCGTTTTTCATGAGTACAAGCTATATTATTATTATACAGGGTGACTGGTGACGTAAGGGACAACGGCTAAGTGGAGATAGAGGACCTCAAACTGAATGAGAATTTGGGTTTCAAATGTCCCATAAGGGTATTCGTTTCGGAGATATAGGGTGATTTATGAAAAAATGCTAAATCTATGAACTCCCATATCTTCGTTAATATGATATGTTTTTCGCTGATATTTTACATATTTGTTCATACAGGCATTCTCTGTCAGCATAAGAAAAAAAAATTGAAAAAATTTCTGGCCCGTACTCAAAAATTTCAATTTACCTGTCAAGTGAGAAATATCACACGGTATATGAGATAAAATAAAATCAAATAGGAATTTGGAAAGAGGGAAAAAAACTGATGAAATATCTGTTTTTTGTTTGAATGGCACAAATTTTCTTTCGTTTCTATGATATGTTGAAGTAAGAAAATTACAATATTTTTATATTCAAATCATGAAAATTAGTACTACTGATAGAAAAAACCTTGAATTCGAGGCGCTAGAATGAACCTGGCATCAAAATATTCCTTCAAATCTGTTTATTTGGATTTTTTGCAGAATGTTTTGCCTCGTCTTTTAGAAAATATTAATCAGAGAGGTATGATTTTTCAACATGATGGTGCACCTCCTCATTTTGCACATGAAGTGAAGCATTTTCTGGATAGGGAGTTTCCTGACAGGTGGATTGGTCGGGGAGGTTCTAGGAATTGGCCTGCTAGATCACCCGATCTAACTCCTCTGGATTATTTTCTATGGGGTCATCTTAAGGATACGGTGTATAAAGAAACAATAACTAGCCGTGAACATTTGAAGAGCAGAATAACTGAAGCATGCGAATAAATTAAAACAAATATTCCTCTGATTAGAAAATCTGTGCTTCATTTGTTCAAGAGAGCCAATAAATGTATGGAGGTGAACGGCTCTCATTTCGAACATTTGCTTACTTGATTTTTTTATGAATTATATTTGCGACTTTTTCTATTTTTGTGTTTGAGTATCCAACTCTTTCATCACCCCATCTTCAACAAATTTTATTTTGAAATTTTATATGGCATCGAAATATTAATTGATAAAAAAATTCAAGATTTGAAGGAATATTTTGATGCCAGGCTCCTTCTAGCACCTCGAATTCAAGGTTTTTTCTATCAGTAGTACTAATTTTCATGATTTGAATATAAAAATATTGTAATATTCTCACTTCAACATATCATAGAAACGAAAGAAAATTTGTGCCATTCAAACAAAAAACAGATATTTCATCAGTTTTTTTCCCTCTTTCCAAATTCCTATTTGATTTTATTTTATCTCATATACCGTGTGATATTTCTCACTTGACATGTAAATTGAAATTTTTGAGTACGGGCCAGCAATTTTTTGAACTTTTTTTTCTTATGCTGACAGAGAATGCCTGTATGAACAAACATGTAAAATATCAGCGAAAAACATATCATATTAACGAAGATATGGGAGTTCATAGATTTAGCATTTTTTCATAAATCACCCTATATCTCCGAAACGAATACCCTTATGGGACATTTGAAACCCAAATTCTCATTCAGTTTGAGGTCCTCTATCTCCACTTAGCCGTTGTCCCTTACGTCACCAGTCACCCTGTATATTCATCATGAAAATTTTTGTAGTTTATAGAAGATTAAATTGCCGAGGGCAAATAGTTGCGATTTTTTCCAAAAATGATGAATAACCGTCGAAAAAAATCATTAAGTGTAGTTTCCAAAACGCTGAAGTTTAACCTGTTTTTTTAATTGAAAAACCAATTAAATCGAAAAAAAACTATTTGCTCTCGAGACGTTCTTCAACTTCAATTTAAAAAAAAAATCAAGTCTCTACGTCGTAAATTAGGGCAGTTACTCGTGAAATAAAGAGACCACTTTTTGAATGGAGATTTACCACGATTCAAAAGGTGTTACTTCCCCTTAAGAACTCCAATCCTTTCTGAGTTTACCCACAAAATGCATTTTCAAATGCAACTTGAAATAAAAACACACTAGACTGAATAATCTTCATTCGTGAAATCAGGCATTTTATCGAAACTCTACTTAACACTGAGTAGAAATGAGGCTGAATGAAAATGAATTTCGCAGATTCGAGTATAGTTCCACATCTCTGGTGGAACATCCCAATTTTCCGCTCAAACTCGTCCCTACGAGACGAACAACAAAAGGGCTTTCTTCGAGAAAAACGACGACACCCTTCATCCCTTCCAGTCCCTAATCCGGTTAGTTGTAAGTGAAGAAAACAAAGTCCGGATTGAATCCGAAAAAATCGTACCGAAAAAACGAACTCTATCTTTTTCATCATTGAACGGGCCTAAACATAGGGGGGGCTTCTCCATCCAGGTTCGGAATTTTTGTTGAGAAACGTGGTGAAGCGTCATTTCAAGATGCAAGATTCGTAAGCGAGTTTTTGTGGATGATGTAATTTATTTTGGTAGAATTCGGTATGATGTGAAAATCCCGCTTTCCTTCTTGCGAATTGTCGAGGCCGATCCAGCACCGGGAACAGGGACTGGGAAAGGATTACTTCTACCTGTGGTATTGGTCGGCCTTTCAGTTCTTCTTTGACGCCTTTGTCGGTCTCTACCCGGCCTACTAGGATACGAACGGCGCTTATATGAATGATTCAGTGGAAAGTCAGGTGAAAGTTTGGGTTTTAGTATGGAGATAGGCAGGAATCGCCTTTGTGCTACGGATATGAAAATCCGTTGAGTTGACTTGGGATTCTCGGGGAAAGTTACTATTTCCTCGTCCGATGCTGGGTTTTTTGAATGACCATAAAGAAACACTATAGTCAATGTCAATGTTGCTCACTCGAAGTTGTTATTTCATGGCATATACATATACTCCATTCACAATTATAAAATCACAACTCTGGCCTTGGAAATTTGACATATTCCACTCTGTATCGAAGTTAAGACGTTTTTCAAAATACGTTCCCAGTCAACACTATGTTGCCCTTTCTACATTCTTAGCGTATTTCTTAGAATGTGAATTTATTCGGAAAATGAATGAATTGGAAAAGATGAAATATATTATTTTTCGCCATGGAAGAAAATTGCATTGCTTTCACATAATTTTCATATGCATGTTTGTGAAGATTTAATGTTTATTATCCTCTTGAACTGAAAGTTCGAGACTTGACGACATCAATTGTTGATTCTAATCAAGAATTCATTAAAAAAAATCAACCCAAAGATATAAGATGAATTGATGGGTAATTACAAGAATCAAGAACAATGTCAATTTTATTTTGTTGATAATTTTCTTAACATCAATGTTGGGATATAAAACTCGGCTGCTTTTGTTCAAACAACATCTAAATGATACATTTTTCACCATCTCGACCTTTGAAAGGCGTTTTTTATAGGAGAATTAGGTCTAAGTTCCACCTCATTAGTGAGGTACCTAACTTTTGCAAATCTGCTCAGATATCGCCAAATTTCTTGGAAAACCTGAAAAATATCATCCTAATCGACCTCTCGAGGCTCCATCCGATCCATCTACTGCGATATCTGTCCAAATAACAGCTTTTTCAACGAAATTCCCGTGTACCCCTTCAACCTCGAAATGTAAACATTCGTGCTGGTCTTGAAAATCGTCCTCACGCTCCAAACTGGTGCTAAAAACAATAAACATACGTTTATCTGGGATATTCCACGAAAAACTCACCTGCAAATATCGATTAAATACCAAAAATCTGCGAACAATTTGTAAACCTAACAAAATGTGGAATATCTTTGATACTTTCACTTTGATGTAAATAAAGAAACTGGTAACGTCGTTTTGTCATTAACGATATTTTCTTTGCGCGCACTGACTTTTCATCATATGTTCTGTGCTTTTCATCAGGGGCGCCAACTCCTGAAAACGAAACCATGACGATGACCTCCTATGTGATTAAATAAAAGTGAATGGAGTATACATATACTCCATTCACTTTTATAAAGTATCCCGGTTGGCCATGATTTAGGTTTATCAAGTTCTTTTACTTAAAACTGACGTAGGTTGGCACTCGTGAAAGTAAAATAATTCTGAGAGATGTTGCTGATGCAATTATTTACTATTTACTCTTTTTTAACTTTGTGAATCGAGTTTTAGTTCTTTTACGGTTTAACTGTGGCACAGCTTCAGTAGTACCACTACATTCTCATCCTGCAGTATTTCAAGTTGTGCAAGGAGGCGTATTCCTTGAGAATTTCGAAAAGTGGGTAATTCAACTGTTCGTTTACAAGTTTTTCTGTCGGGTTATTCGAGTACTTTCATTCTTTTTTGGAATAAACTATCACAAAGTAACGGAATATTCTGTCCATTATTTTTCAGTAAAATTTCAACACTCGATTCTTGATTTCCGTACAAGAAAATAGCATAACTGAATCTTCCAGCCATGTTTATACAGGGTGAGTCTTTGACTTGTAAATATATTTAACTGTAGATTCCTCTCATCAAACGAAACACTTTTTTCCCATACCATTTTTCAAAATTCGGTTTCGTTTGAAAGATACATGGTGTCAAAAATCCATGAATTTAACACTATTCTTTCCATATATTCGGAACCGATATTTCGAATGAAATGAATTTTGGTTGATTCTCTACTCTATTCATGGTGCATATTCCTCAATTAAAACTTATTCAATATTTCTCCTGGTATAAAAGTAAGAGCATAGTTGACTCATGAATTCACGCAAAAATACTATAAAACCACTTGAAAAAGATGAACGGTTCATATTTTCGGAAGAATCGACCATTTTAGAAAATACAAGTATTCCTATATGTTTTCAATAAAACGCGTTGTTTTCGAGTTATTCCTAATTGTATACGAACAAATCTGAGGAAAAAATCATGAATTTCATAAAAAATCTGAATGCTTCCCTGAATTAAATATCATCGAATATTTTTTCTTCTCTGGTCTCTTGACAAATTAACATTGTTGTCAGGATGTTTATCAACTTCGTCAAGACTAAAATCTCTATGATGGAAAAACGTTCGATGTAAAAAAAATCCCACAAATGTGGGAGAAAACATTGAATTTCGAGAAGCATGAAATTACACAGTTTCTATTGGAAATTCATTGTTACCGGTCCTTCAGGAAAATGTCTATCTGAACAAAATCCTCTTGGAATTCTTAATCGACACTACACTTCACATCACAATCATCACCTGTTTGCTTCATTCTCTGTAAGTAAATAAATAAATAAATCGAAGTCCATGAAGAAGGTTATCGTGTAAGCACAGACTTGAGACTGGCCTGTGATGGGACTCGTTAGTCGTTGCGTTGGCGATGGAGACACAGAACAACGGCTTGTCTTGCGTGGCGGCTACATCGCGGCAATCTGGCATCGTCTTCACTAGAGTTCTGTGGGTGAAATATCACAGAGGAATGGTAAGGTTAGGTCATCGACCTCGAATCATATGACTTTGGTTAATGGAGTTAGGATAGGTTAGTGAGAAACTCATTTTTATGAGATCCTTTTGGAATATCGAGGAAAATATGAACAAATTATTAGTGTTTACAAACTGATCTTCAGGAAAATCGAAGAAGGAACTTATTTTGGTGGGAGAAATATGGCTTTTCAATTGCAGAAATAATCGGACAGAACTGAGTGTTTTTGTTAGGAAATAACGTGTTTGTTACATACTTATTCAAATAAGGTTAGTGCTTGAGTATTTTCTAATTGTACAGGGTGGGGCAGAAAAACCTATCCGATTTCAAAACGTTATAAAATTAAAACCACTCAGCTTGTCAAAAAATTTTTGTTATTAACATATCGCAAATTTTATGCCATTTTTAAATTTAAGTTTTGAAAAGCACATCACTCAAATGTCGTCCTTGGGAGCGGATACACTTATTTAGGCGCTCGCGGTAGCTTTCCATGACTTTCACCGTCATTTCCACAGGAATTTCTTCAATTGCCCGAGCAATTTCCCTTCGTAAAGCAAGAAGGGTCCTTGGTCGATGCTGGTAAACCTTCGATTTGAGGTAACCCCTGATGGATTTCCCGAGGATTTTCGTCACTCCAATATCGAAAATTCTGCCTGTTTACGGCGCCACAAAGGTGAAAATGGGCTTCGTCCGTGAAGAGCACAACATCGTCGTTTGGCAGTTCTCGGAGATCGCGACACAGGTTCGTACGGGTTTCAAAATCCCTTTCACTTAATTTCTGTGCAACAACCATTTTGTAGGGATGCATTTTGAGGTCCCGGTGCAAAATTCGCCGAATACTGCGGTTGGAAATCCCCAAAGCGAGCGAATGTTTTCGCGCCGAACGACGCGGGGAACGTTCAATCGCGGCTCTCACATTGGCCACGTTTTCAGGTCCTGTTGCTGTCCTGGGACGTCCAGGCGACTTCTTTTTCAATGCTGAACTCGTCTGTCTAAAATTTGACACCCACACTTTAATCGTAGCGTGATGTGGAACAGGATCATGACGCCCGAGTCCGAAATGAATTCGAAAAGCACGTTGTGTAGCAATTATCGAACCGCCGCATTCGATAAACCGCTCAATAACAAAAGCACGATGTTCACCAGACCAAGGCATGTTGACTACTGACAAATGGCATAAAACCAGCTTTCTAACGGTTTTTACCCCACTACTCTACCTGCTCTCTCTTCTGAGAAAAAGGGATTTGAAATCGGATAGGTTCTTCTGCCCCACCCTGTATCACCCACAACATCTAATCACCTCAATTTCAATCGGAAAATATGAACTTTGAAGTGTTTGTAGAGAATTTTTTCAGGCACGTATTTAGCTCGATTTTTTTTCAAATGGCTATATCTCTTTAACAGAGCCAAATTCGGAAAAATGGAAAATGAAAAAAAGATTTCCTTTGGCCTCAAGAATCTCCAGTAAAAATATATGTACAAGTCAAAGTCTCACCCTGTATACGTGAAATATTTCCAGTATTAACAGAGAAAAAGTTTCTCCAACATTCGCCAGGTCTTTGGAATTATTGAATTCACATTCAAATCCGTTATTTTCCGAAAGTAAATAAACATTTTGATAAATACGTAATTACTACGACTGTATACACGTTGTATTTTATGGTGTGGCTTTTCTTTGGACAGGTGATAGAACTTATCAAAATAAGTAATTTTACCGAAAATTTCATATATATGAAATGTTCAATTTAGAAAAATTATAAAAAATTTTGGGCATCAATACCTTAATACTACTTTGGCCTGCATCTCTCTGTTCATCATATCTCTACATCTCTGCACCAGGTTTATGAACATCCGCGTTGGGTGATTTCTTAGCGGAAATCTTGTTCTGTACAACGCTGAACTGGCATTTTGTTTTGATTCACCATAGGTACATTAAAAGCATATCAACAAGTTCATTATTTGAATAAACGTGCGGCATTATCGAAACATAAAACACTCGTACCTTCGCCGTAACACGTTCGAAGATTACTGATCACAATCGATATACTGAGTCATGTATGATAAGAAGACAAAAACATGTTGATATCTACGGAGAAGCAGGCGAGATAGCAGGTTTGAACTGAGGAATTTTCAGATTCACCTAGAAACTAGAAAATATTCTAGTTTCATTTTCTCAATACAGGGGCATAATTTATATAAAAAAATTTTGGTAAAATGACTCTACTCGTGAGTTCTACCATTTGTCAAAAGAAAAGCCTCACCTTTAAATACACCCTGTATTTCCCCGATAGGAATATACAGTGGAGGAACTTCAGTAGTCAATTTGAGATTTGAAATTCTCTTCCAATTCAGTATGGAGTTCTCTATTTTGTTGTAGTGTAAATTCAGGTGAATGAAGATTCATTGGAAACTGACCTAATGAAATATACATTGTTTCCCCTGGGGTTTTATAAGAGGTGAAAACCACTCCGTAGTAGATTCCGGAAGTGCCCTAATAAAGTCAACACTTGAGTTGGCCCCGAATAGAAACAAAAGGCGGTAGGGTCATTGCGGATCGATTACCGAATTGCGGTGAAATGTCTTTATTTTGACACAAATGGACCAGAAAGGACGAGGGTGAATGCCTGAAATCCTGCTTGTGGCACTCTTCGAGATATACGGCTCGAACAGCATCTCACCAAGCGTTCTAGCAATCTTCAGTCACTGTGATAAAATCTATGTAAGGATTTTTTGATTTTTTTACTTTGTAAGAATCATTACGTGAGCTTATTCTTGATTACCTTATTTCATGGCACGAATCTTTTAGGCATGCAACCATTTCGATTCCAAAAATACTTACTCAATTAATTATATGATAGCTTTTTTATTTTACGATTGGTTCTGGTTATAAATGCAAACATCAAAAACTATACTGCGATTTATAATTTGCCACCGTTAAAGTGTTCGCTCCTACATTCTTTTCCATTCGGATAATGTTCATGTCTAGTATTGATTTTAAATCAATCATCGTTGTTTACTTTAAGTGAAACGTCACAAAATGTAGTATGAATATACAGTCACATTTTGGTGGGGACAGTTGTAGGTAATTATGTGATGTCGACTAAATTGAGTAACATTCAACCATATGTCATTATGAACTCACGAAAGGATATTTTTAATTTTATTTATTTCACAAAAATGAATGAGATTCTTTGTAACAGTTACAATCATTAAAACAGATAAATATAACTCCTGCGATTTCAATGAACAAATTCATGACATTCTCTTGAGAATATGGAAGGATTTCAATGGACCTTCACCTGATACCAGTATTCTCAGGTTCCACGTCAACAACACATGATATGAAGCTGTTAAACAGACGTATCTGCATTACAGTCATAAATTGCTCCTACTTACATTATAACCCTGCCATTACCCCTCTTCGCCTACACCACGGGCTTCTATTGGGGTTGTGCCTACGCACACTTGATTAAAAACATTCGAAACCTCTCAACTACGTCTCGTACACTGGGTGGCGAATTCTACTTAATGCAAATTTGAAACTTTTTTCTCTGTGGGGTTTTGTGAGACTACTTAAAAAGATGGAAAGTTCTAGTTGGGATTCCCTGTATACAGAGTGATTCTTTCACTTGTACATATATCAACTGTAGATTCTTGATTGATTTCTTTTTTTTCGAATTCGGTTCTGTTGAAAATATATAGCCATTTGCAAAAAAATGGGCCAAATACGTTCCTGATATGATTCTCTGGAAAGTTCATATTTCTCGATTGAAATTGAGTTAATACATTGTGGGAATAGGTACTGCAATACTAACCTAAATCTCAGTCTTCATCTAATTCGACACAACCAAACAAATGCAGATATTGAATTTAAAAATAATTTTCAGAAAAGTTGAGCCTTGATAAAGGAGTGAATAACTCCGAAACGTGGGCGAAATTTTGTAGGAAATTTCACACTAATAAAGAGTGTTTAGTCCAAATTCCTGTCATCATTTTCTTTGAATATACTGACCTAAAGGTTTCTCAATAAAAACACTTGATTTTGCCCGATTATATCTACAACTAAAACGACACATTTCTCCCACCAAAATAGGTTCCATCGACGTTTTTCCTGAATATTAGTTTGATAATAACATATTTTCCTTGATATCCCAAAAATATCTCCTAAAGAATTATTTTTTTACTCAATTCATGATTAATCAACCTAACCTACCCCAAATTCTATGAACATTTCACAGAGCTTTTGAGAACGATGACAGATTGTTGATTTTATCTTTGATCAATAATAACGGTGTGTCTTGCCAAGTCCGCCAAGTCGTGGACGCGCAAAACAAACTGTAAGATCTATGAATCGTTCTGTGTCTGTGAACGGCGCATGCGTAAAGCGACAACCGGCGCTATCCGTAAATGGCGTAAACAAAGTGGGGGAAGTGATTATTGTAGGTGTTTTTCTTCGATCTCATGATGATTATGTGAAGACTTTCAGTGAATTATTGTAATCAACCGTGTAATGTCGAGTTTATAAAAATTCCAAGAGGGTATTGTTCAGATAGTAAGATCGCCACAGATTATTTAGTGCTAAGAATCATTTTATTTTTCGTCAATTTCAATTCAATGCGGGGTTTGTATCGACATTCTTCATTCATAAATTTGAATTTTGTATTTCATTGACATTTATTTTTCATATGGACCGGTAACAATAAATTTTTAAAAGAAACTGTGCGTTAAAAATGTATAATTTCATGATCCAGTTCAATTATATGTCCCACATTTGTGGGATTTTATTATTACATATCTCTACATCAAACGTTTTTCCATCATTATGATTTTAGTCTGGACAATGTAATTAAACATTCTGACAACATTGTTGACTTGTTTGGCGACCAGTGAAGTAATAATATTCAATGATATTCAATCTAGGGAATCATCCAGATTATTCTTGAAATTCATGAATATTTCGTAAAATTTTATCGTATACAGTTAGGAATAACTCGCAACCGACGCGTTTTATGAAAAAAACATAAGAATACTTTCATTTTCTGAACTGATTGATACCGTTTATCTTTTTCAAATGGTTTTATGGTATTTTTTCGGCTACGCTGTACCTTTCATGCCAGGTGAAATATTGAATAAGTTTTGATGGAGGAATATGCAACATGATCATGAATATAGTAAACAATTAAACAATTTGAATAGACGCTTCTGAAAATGTGGAAAGAAAAATATTTTTTTAATGAATTTTCGACACCTTGTGTGGGTTTCAAACGAACAACGAAACCGAATTTTGCTAAATGGCATAAAAAAATGGCATAAAAAATTGTTTCGTTTGATGAGAGGAATCTACAGTTAAAATATATGTACAAGTCAAAGACTGACCCTGTATAATTTTTCGTGTGTTAAATTCTTCTTACATAGATGTTACTATAGTTATTCCCTTCTATATGCCTTATTATTCTAAAAAGCATGTTGAAATTTTCATCGAGAAATGCAAGCCAGAGAGTTCATTTGACTAAGTACTACATTTGCCTCATTCAGTGTACAGCAATTTATGGAGTGTCAAAGTAACCTCTCCCGGAATTCCTCCCGTTCAACCTGTCCCGGAAAATCCGCAGATTGAACGAAAGCGATGACTTACCTTCAGACGTCTCACGGGGTTAGTTAAGATTTATGGACCCACAGATGACGCTTCAGAAGTGTCCTAATAAATTACATATCTCGTTGAAAGGGGAGCAGATCGCGATGATGGTAAATCGATAATCCGGTGGAGAAAAGGCACAGGGGGTGATGAGATTGGAACGCATTCCGGTCAATGTTTTCATTGTTGGTTTACAATGTTAAATCCGCAGAAGAATGCTCTTCTCGTCGCCAAATCTGTTGGGTGACGCGAATTGAAGCAATCGATTTGATGATGGTATTTGTGCTATTTAGAGTATTGACGGTGGATTCGATCAGCGAAGCAGATTTATTGAAATGTGGTCAATAGAGTGTGGTTGAACAGATCAGAATCAGAGCACAAGGCGAATAGAGCAGAATCAGAGGCCAAATATTGGTAGAATACAAGTGATCTCTTGACAAAGGAAGAAATGACGCAGAAACTACTGTCCCCCAACAAAGCCCATAGTGGATTCATTGCCATTCCTCTTCAAGCTGGAGAATACCTCATCTAAGCTTGTTCTACCACGCTTCATTTAGAAGCCAAGCATGGTATTGTTGGAAAGACTAAACCAATAAGCTAAACTGTACAACAGGCAGATTAGGAAAGCAAAAAGGCTACATTTCCTGTCAACTTGATAACTCAAGCAGCAAGACTTCAAAAGGTCATGGGAATGGTTGTAATAAAGCTAACTATGATACTGATACCAATGCTAATCAGTAAATAATATCATCCTCATAAGGACGACTGGGATATTGATAGAGATGTCTTCACTAAACAAATGCCAAATTGAATGCGATATATTCCTGATTTTTACATCGAGGACTGGATGAAATACTTCCCCAACTTCTCAGGATAAAAGAAAGAATCTTAGTTCTGGGTCACATACTAGGAAGCCGACAAAGGACGAATGGCAGCTTAATACCAAAAATGGCGAAGGGAGAAGGAAGTGAATCCAAATCTTCCTGCCTATCTGCTTCACATCTTTTATAGACTTATGAGGTAAATTAAATCGCGTGTGATATTTAATAAGACTATTTTACGAACAAAATGAATGGTCAGAAACTTCCTATTCGAGAGAAGGAATGAAAAACATGTTATAATAATGTTGACGTCTACAATTAATATTTATCAGTTGTCAAACCGTTCGTATCCATCAGTGGCGTATATAGGGGGGGCCCAGGGGGCCCGGGCCCCCCCGAAATGGATAAAGAAAACTGAACTACTATAATAAATTAAACAGGCTCGAGAAGCATGGCATCTAACCTAATCTAACCATTGGATCATTTGATGGTGTAAGCATCTCGGGCCCCCCCCCGAAAATATTTTCTATATACGCCACTGGTATCCATAGTCCAATCACAAAGTGAATAGAAAGTATTTTTTTCATGAGATATATTTGGGATAACGAGGAAAATATGACCAAGTTATTAGTGTTTACTAATCTCAAGGAAAATCGAGAAAGGAACTTATTTTGACGGGAGAAATATGTCGTTTTAGTTGCAGATATACGAGGATGTATTGATATATAGTTAGCCTAGAACAGTTCCATGCATAAACAAAATATTGCGGTACCATATCAACGAACGATAGCTTATTAGAAGTGTCAGTGTAGAATTCGACGTCAGAAAAGTAAACCAGAGTTACGCAATAAATTAAACAAAAAAGATGTCCACCGAAATTGTAAAAATCGAAAAATTGGGGTGTCGAGCCGTCATCAAGTACCTGTATTTAAAAGGGTTAAGAGGGAAGCATATTTACGAAGATATGCTTAATATCCTTGGTGATCAATATCCTTCGTATGCGACCGTGAAAAATTGGACTGCAAGCTTCAAACGAGGTGAATTTTCCATTAAAGATGATCATCGATTGGGAAGGCCAGTTTCTGTGTCAGTCCCAGAAAATATCGATGCAGTTCACGGCATGATTTTATCAGACCGTCGAATTGGGCTGAAACGGATATCTGAAGCACTGAAGATTTCATACGGACGCGTTCATCATATAGTTCACGTCAATTTGGACATGAGAAAAATTTCTGCAAAAGGGATCCCCAAATGTTTGAATGTTGACCAGAAGCGTGCAAGGGTAGAAGCATCTCGTTCGATCTGTGCTCGATTTGAAAACGATGTAGACTTCTTAGACCGAATTGTTACATTTCTACGATCCAGAAACAAAGCAACAATCGATGGAATGGCGACAATCTGGTTTTCCAAGACCTTAGAAGTTTTGTTTCCAAAAATCTGCTGGAAATGTTCTTGCTTCAGTTTTTTGGGATTGCCATGGAGTAATCATGATTGATTTTTTGGATAAGGGTAGAACAATAACTGGAGATTACTATTCGACATTACTGACCACTCTACGGGAAAAAATTGAAGAGAAAAGACGCGGAAAGCTATCCAAATAAGGTATTTTGTTTTTACAGGACAACGCCTCAGTACACAACTATCATCTCTTTCCTCAACTGAAAAAAAGTTTAAAAGGTAAATTTTCTTTCAACGAGGAGGTAATAATAGCTGTGGAGGACTGATTTGCAGAGCAAGAAGAAACATTTTTTTTGAGAGGCCTAGAGACGTTGCAGGTTCGCTGTAATAAATGTATTCAATTAAGAGGAGAATTTGTCGAGTTATAAAATATTTTGACATTGAAATTTTGTTTGGTTCTATAGTAGGCTAAGAATTTTTCAATATATCCTCGTAATGGGACAAAACTAAGTGTTTTTGTTGAAAAATATCGTGTTTGTAACATTTTTAATTAAATAAATTTAGTACTTGAGTATCTCTTAAATGTATTTACTCAATTCCAATCGAGAAATATGAACTTTGAGTTGTTTGCATAGAGAATCGTATCAGGCACGTATTTGGCTCATTTTTTTTTTAATGGCTATATCTTTTTAACGGAGCCCAATTCGGAAAAATGTTTGAAAATTTAATATTGGCCTCAAGAATCTACAGTTAAAGTATATGTACATGTTAAAAACTCACCCTGTGTAATATGGATTCAATTACAAGATAGATCTACTTACAAGAGGAATGAACGAGCGGTCAAATACTGATAACTTCTCGTCAGTAACTTAGGTGGCCCATTTTTTAAAATTCTAGCCTGCTTTGATATTTCAATTAAACGAGGCGACTAAATGAAGCAATTGCTACAGGAGCCGGAAATCCACATGACAAACGATCTCCAAACTCCGGCAGTACACAAACTCGGTAATCCGCTCCAATCCAGACAATCGGATAAATCCCCGGTCTTCATCCCCGTCATTTTTCTCTCCCGAATAAAAAAAATGCCGTCATTTGCAACAGTCCCCCCGGTTTCTTCGTACTCCCAGCAGCCGCCTTTTCGTCCGAATTTATTACGACCCGGTGGTTTACGTTCCGTTTCTGGGCTCCCGACGTTCCCCATTTATATACGGATCCTGTCGTTTTTCTCGGGCTCATTCCAGCCGGCGGATGGACTGAATGCGCTTACGATTCCTGGCCGATTAATCATTCGGCGAAGGCCTGAATATGCGGGAAGAGTGGAAAAGTTCCCGATGATCTTTATTGTGGGAAACTTTTCATTAGATTGTGTTCAATGAGGTTTCCCCCGAATGCTGAACGTGCTTTATGTCTTTCGCGTTTATTAACTCGATTCCCGAGTATTTTTGGGGGATATCGGCATGGCGGAATCCCCGAATTTATTTTAGATCCGGATAGCACCGAACGGGGTATTAGATCGTACTGAAATACGGTTTGCCGCATAGACTAATCCCAATTGATTGGAGATTGAAAAAGTTCATTATTTAACGAGCATATCGTGTTTTCACAGCGTCGCATCGTTTGGTGAACCATCCAAGTGAATAACAATAATATGCGATTAGAATACTTGACTTTGTCCATGACTCGTAACGGGGGAACACCTCTTTTACTTCCAAATTATTGAAAAAATAAAAGAAAGGACGTGATGCGAGTACATGAACTATTTATTAAATATCAAGTAAAGGGCTTTCGTTAATATCGGGTGCTTTTTTTTCAAATTAAGATTGAAGCCAAATTCTGGTGTAGACGTTGCCAGCTACAGCCACAATTGAGCAAGTGGATTATTCGGTGGATATGTATACAAAAACTAGCTGGCCCGGCGAACTTTGTTTCGCCCAAATGATACTCACGGTGAATTTCACAAATCGTAATCACCGGTGATCGGAGATCAAGTGCTTGGTTCTCTGTTTTTTGAACTGTCAAATCGTTGATGCTAGAACAGGCTCCGATCACCGATGATTACGCTTTGTGAAACCTACCGTTAAAGTTGTATAAACTAATCATTGCTATTTGTTCAAGCGGGAGATAAATTAGGCAAAATATTCAAAACTTTAGTACCATTGTTTCGCACGGAAAAATTCTCTTTGTTTAAGCGGTATCTAATTGTTGAACATATAACATTTTGTTTCTCTCATTTCAGTACCTATCTCGAATAATATGGATGAGAAATAGTTCCCATGATGAATTGCCTCTGATCACTCGATCACCACCACTTTAGTTCTGCCAATACGCTGAAAATTCGAGTTGAAATACATACTTTGTCAATGGTACTTTAACTTCACTTCACAGAATACAAATACTCTTAGAGGCTAAGAGGTTTTTCTTATTTTTCTTCTTGACTGAGACATTTTTGTTTTGGTCCACAGCACAGAGTTGCAGGCAACTCAATTTACTATAGAATTTACATTATAATGGAATTATATGAGCCTTGCTTAAGATGTCTGAAGACACGGTGCACAGAACATCTAATATGGTGTATGCACTTGTCATTTTTTTAATGCACTGACATCGACCAAATCGAAAATATTACACAATGTCATATACGTGTCATTTCATAATTCCAATATGGGAAATGACCCAAAATTGAAGCTGAATTCAAAAATATTCAAAAGATTGAGAGAAAAGATGAGAATGGACAATTCACGATTGAAACTGATCGCCAAAATCCGATTTACTTGAAATTCCGATAAAAATTCACTGTGATTGTATATACATCGCCATCTAATGGTGATAATATCAAGTAAAGTACCTTCACGATTACGTTATTTTGAATAAATAAACCTGTAAAAATAACTAATAATAATCAGTCATAATGTGTGAATAGCGCCGCCTGAAGTGGTAAGAACGAAACTTCTTCCATCAGCGAAATCTAATCATCATAGAGATCTGTACTCCTACGCTGAGACATTTTGGTTTTGGTCAACAGCGCAGAGTTGGAGGCAACCCAAATTACACACTATATGTTTACATCGACATTTAACGGGAAGAATACCAAATAAGTTCCCTACGAGTAAGCTGTAGCGTAACTGTAACTGCAACCACACCTAGTGGCCTTACTCAAAGGAAGGAAAAGCATTTCCTGTATAAGTAAAGTTTTACTGTATTTTATAATAACCAGACCGTAGACGAATCCATATATGAAGTTTCATAACAAACAGTCCATCCGATCTCGAGTTATAAATGGTGTAACCAACATCTTTCTTTTATATATATATATATAGATATATATATATAGATACTAGCTGGCCCGGCGAACTTTGTACCGCCTGAATTATACTTAAAAGTTGCATAAACTTACCATTGCTTTTTTTCAAGCAGGAAAAAAATTAGGCAAAATTAAAGTTCAAAATATACAAAATTTTAATAATTTTGTAATTCACATTGAAAGAATTCTCTTTATTTCAGCAGTAACTGATTGTTGAACTTGAACATATAACTTTTTGTTTTTAATTGTTGTACAGTCCTCTTTTTGCAGTACCTCATGTGACTGTGAATAGCAGGAGTATAATCCATATTATAGGTACCTTTCCTCTTATATGAATCTAAATGTCAAGAATATGAACAAAAATTATTCCTTTAATGAACTATCGACTATCAACACAGCCCATCGACCAGAATTGAAAAATCAGTCATTTGTTAATAGCCCAACCTGAAGTGGCAAAAACAAAACTTTTCTTATATTATCAAAATCTAATCAGTGGTCACACCATTATTTTAGACATCTTAGCTATGCTGCTAAGCTCAAAATAATGGGTAAACATCTCAGTTGGTAGAGGAGCGCGATTCTCATTATTCCATGGATATGAGCTGTCAATCTCTCTTCAATTTGTTCAATTTAGTTGACGATATCAAGCTCGTTAGAAGACAAATCGAGATGTTAAAATGTCGATAGTACGATCGACACGGCAAAATTATCAACACTGTGAATTATGTTGAACTCATATTCAAATTTATTGATGGTCATTCGACCAGATCATATTAGGCAACCCATGAAACATTATTGTACATCATAAGTGAAAGCCCGATGAGCAAACGTTTCAATATTATTGACGCTTACAATACTGTCTCTGTGCGAACAGAAACACGAATATAATATGTCAATTACTAATTATGGGCAATTTTGGATTCAGTTATTTCCGCAAATATATCTATTACCCAAACACAAATTCGAAAGCATTTCAAAAATAAAGAAAAAAGATGAAGATCGCCAACTCACGTTTTTGAAACTGATCGTCAAAATCAGATACTTGATCTTTCGGTAAAAATTCACTGTTCCACCAACTTGAGATAAGTTTACCCGCTTTTTGATCTGGCAATAGACTTCCATGATATCATGAGTTCTATGCGAATCACATATATATATCGCCATCTAACAGCGGTAATATCAACCTACGACTACGTATAGTGATTTGTCTATTCACTGTACGACTACGCATCAACGGTAGCGACACCTAGTGGCCTTATTCAAAAGAAGGAAAAGCATTTCCTGCATAAGTAAAACTTTCATCAATTTTTTCGAAGTTTTATTGTATTTTATAATAACCAGACCGAAGACGATTCCATAAATGAAGTTTCATAACAAACAGTCCATCCGATCTCGAGTTATAAATGGTGTAACCAACATCTTTCTTTTATATATATATATAGATATAGATATATAGATAGATATTACATGGTGGCTCTCTTCATGGTGAATCTCATATTTTCTTCCCTATTTTATTCCTGCTGTGGAAAATATGTGTGAAATATGTATGATCAACAGAAAGTCAGCGTGCGAGTGAATGAAAAACTCCAGGGACACAAAGAAGGACTTGATATCGAAATGTTTTCATCCAGAAGACTGCGCAATTTCAATTCATCATCTTGGATGTATGAAAACTCCAGTGGCGTGATCATATTCGAGGTTATTGCCTCTGGAAAAGTGGCACGCCCTTATACAGCGGATCCGTGCTACGTTTTATATGTGTGTGTTCAGAAGGGTGTCAGGTGGGAGCGGCTGCGAAAGGGGGTTAGTTAGAGCTTGTTACCAACATTGAATCATAACAGCTTATCAGGGAGGGGTATGCAATTCAGGGATGAGAACTGTGGAAAACAATTCCGGGAAGCGACAACTTCGTCCAAAATTGAAATCGGATATTTATGATGGACTAATAGATGATGTGTTGGAATTTTGTCACAGAAATATCGGGTGTTTTTTTTTAGAGATTGAAATTTTCGATAGGAATAGGTATGTTGTTTGACATTTCTGTTCACTAAGCATTGACAAATTATCATGGAGAGACTCACGCCGCAACAACGTTTACAAATAGTTGAAATTCATTTTCAAAATCAGTGTTCTATTCGAAATACTCATCAGGCACTTCGTGAAATTTTTGGTTTACATAATCGTCCATCAGACATTTCGAAGGTTTTCTCTACTCGATGCTACAACAACAAGACAAAGAATTGTACGAAGAGAAGAAAACATCGCTACTGTAAGTGATAGTGTTAATGAAGATTCAGATTTGTCTATTCGTCGACATTCACAATAAGTTGGACTCTGTGCATCCTCTAGATTGAAAATTTTGCGAAAAGATCTTAGTGTACACCCATACCAGATCCAACTGATATAAGAGCCAAAGCCACTTTACCATAATAAGCGTCGTTTGTTTGTTGATTGGGCCCTAGAACTGCTTGAATTTGATCCGCTTTTTTATCGAAAAATTGTGTTTAGTGATGAAGCTCATTTCTGGTTGAACGGCTGCGTAAACAACCAAAATTGCTGTATATGGAGTGGAAACAATTCTCAAGTAGTTCCGCATTGCATCCTGAAAAATGCACTGTATGGTATGCTTTACACGGTGGAGGCATCATCGGTCCATATTTCTTTGAAAACGATGCTAGTACTAATGTTACAGTGAATGGTGCTCGTTACAGTTCGATGATCAATGATTATTTGTTACAAAATTTGAATGGTATCGATCCAGAAGTGTTTTGGTTCCAACAAGATAGTGCCACACCTTATGATGCTACCGTAAAAATTGATTTTGATTGAAAGAAAGATTTGGCGATAACATAATTTCGAGAAATGGTCCAATTAATTGGCCTCCAAGATCATGCGACGTAACTCCAATGGATTATTTTCTTTGGGGTAATGTCAAGAAGTCATTGATTTATGCTGATAAACCAAAAACAAAAGAGGCTTTGGAAGCCAACATAACTTGTGTTATTGCTGAAATAAAGCCTGAATTACTCGAAAAAGTGGTCCAAAATAGGTCTGGTTGAATGCGGTTCTTCGGAGCTAGTCGCAGTGGACATATGCACCTTTTAGATTTAGAGCCATACAACTTGAAAGAATATTATGCTTGCACTTCTAGATAAGCTGTAATTACTGTGACGTGTTCTCTTCTCACTGTATGTAATGTATATGTTGAATATGAGAATAAAGGAGATTATTATATATTATATTATAATAACTTTTAATAAAACATAAATGTCATAAAATTATCTTTCAAATAAAAAAGAAAGGTTGCAATCTTAATTCGAATGTGTTTTATCTAAATTCAAAGTTCTATTACTTTAAAAAAATCACCCGATATTTGACCCAATTTTTATTTTCAAATGAGTGTTTAATTTATATGTTTCACCTGTTTTACCTCTGAATTAAACCCATTCGCGAACCTCTGCTCCACCAGCCTGAGTCGCACGAGAATATTCAGCAGGATATTGTGCCCCGGCACTTGTGAACTTATGAATATAGGAATTCGCATTCAATAAAGTTCACTGCCCTAACCTCTCTAGAGATTCCCTGTTGAATTCTGTATTTTGGGCGAATTCCAATCCCTATTACTTTACTCCCCTCCTATTTCGCAGTCCAGGTGAACTTTCCAGAATCCCGAAACATATACAATTCTCTTTTCTTACATACTAGTCTTCCTTGACCTCTGGTGATGTCCCTTGGACTCTAAAACCTTTGGAGTTTCTGCCAACTGGGCTCATTGTAATCAATTTTTCAATTCACGCTTTCTCATAGAAGACTTATGACAGCCCTTTGCCGAAACTGAGCATAAAATTCCTCAAGCAACCCGTTTTGAGTTTCAACCCATGCTCTTGATTCTCGCGAGGAAGCAATTGTCTCTGGTGACTGGAACTCTATCTGGGCATCTGTTTGACAAACATTCAAAAAGAATGGGTCAAACTGAGTGTTCTCTTTGCCGTTGGTGCAAGAACGCGGATGAAACGGCGGAACATATACTGTACACGTGCGGCAACTTATCTACACTGAGATTAACACACCTAGGGAACCCTACACCTTCCATCTCTATGGTGAGAGGGACTCCTCCTTGTCGGCTCGCGGAATTCTTGTCAGCGTGCCTTCGGGTCTGAGTCCCTCTAGTATTATACAAATGCGGTATGAACAATCAGCCATAAGGCCTACGTTCGGCCGACCAAAGGCGACGCACAGGAAGAAGAAGAAGTTTCAACCCAAACACACTTCTGTAAATTTCTCTTTCCAGTTATGAAGCGGAACTCTTGCATGAGGACCTGGAATTTCGAATATCTTTCGAAGTTGAATCGTTGAAATGCCTCGCAGAGAACAAAAGTGGCGTTTGTCATCGCGTGAGGTATCAATGTGATAGCATTTAGTTAGTGTTCAAGGAGTACGCCAAGTTTCTTGATAATTCACACCAATTACTCAGGGTGAAATAGGCCAACTACACGGCATTAAGTGATTAACAGCCCGAGAATGGTCGATAGCATTGTTGGCTGAGCACCTTATCGATTCGCGTTAATTGAATTGGGTTTGAATTGGATAGTTTTCAGTCTGAACATCTTGATCTTTTCGATTGAACATGATGTCTTCTGATGATTTCTTCATCCCGATTCAAGAGACCAAAAAAGTGACAAAAATTATACATTTATTTATTGTATTGTGATACATATTAATAAACGTTTCAAAAGCAACAAACTATCAATTCAAATTAAATGAAGAGGGCCCTTATCTTCCACAGAGCGCAACTTTCTGCGAACATCTAGCATCAGGTTTTGGACGGTATCTAGATCGATTTCTCGGATCTTCCTGTATATTCGGCGTTGAAGTTTCTCTTCATTTTGGGCTTCCATCATCCATCGTAAAGTTTTCGCGATAAGAGAGCCGAAAAATCTTCTATGGGTCGAGCCTGTGGGAAGTTAAGGGTATTGCTGTTTCGCGGAACAAATGGTACGTTTTGGTCGGCTAGCCAATCTTGAGTTTCTCTTGCATAGTGCCTGGACGCAAGGTCTTGCCAGAACATAATATCGTCTCCAGCGTGTTCTGATTCAATAAAATTAACTATCTATATAGTTAGATATCCTATTTATTAAGGTCCTTGCTTGGGCAGAAATTGTACATGCTAAGAGAAACCATATTCAGATACGTTCAAAACGTTTCCACTTGTTATTTAAAATTAAATATACACTTTGTACCTTATTGTGTCAATTCCACCTGTTATTTCGAAGAAAAGTATGCACAGAGAGATCGTGTAGAAAAAGGATATAGATTGAGGACATTACAGATACCATTGATTATCACATATCTTTCGGAATTCTACAGAGACATCTGTGGCTAGTGGGTCGATGAGAACCTCTTTCTAGAACAAAAATTGAACAGCAGATAAACTGAAAACACAACAGAAATAAGAATATTAATAACAATAAATTTCAACCTCATATTTCCACATTTCACAATCGTTTGAGTTATCCTGGTCACGGCACCACTGTAACATTCCAGTTTTGTAAATCCTAGGAACATTTTGGAAAGAGAAAAGGGGCAACCCTGCTCTGAAGAGCTGAGGGTAGATTTACGTTAAAGGGGGTTTTATACTTATATTTTTGGCTTGTGATGTGATCGTCTAGATTGGTAGAACTCTATGTTATGTCGTAGTAATTCAGATTCGTAATAACTCAGATTAGTGAAATATAGGGTGGGAAATAATGAGGTAAAATAGGTAAATAATACACTAGATTGGACATAAAGATGGAACGAGAGCCTTTATTCGTCCAGCACCATAGTTCGAGGAACCATAGCTATATGAAGGAAAAAAACGAACCAAAACCAATTCCTCATTGGATTTGAAAGCAAAAACATTTTAAGCATTACAGATGATATGTACAATATGGAGCTTCCTATACTCCGGTAAGGTTATTACTGGCACAATTGTGATAAAAAGCAGAATCCAATACATCCAAAGTTATCCAAAGGTTATAGTCATATAGAGTGTGTCACCTGATTATTAATGAAATTCCTAAGCAGTATCCTTGTAGTTCCTAGTGTGAGAATCCTTCCTTCCAAGTGTTATATGTGAGATCCTAGCAGTCGCGTTGGTTTGGAAGTGACGATAAACTCCTTATATTTCCTGTTAACTGATGAACGGTGGAACCAATCCTTCACTTGCCTGGCTCGCCATGGCCCGAAGACGAGGCTATGTTTACTGAGGACGTTCGTTAGAGAACTCTCAGAGGAAGTCTCACTGCCACTGTTGTGGGGGATGTTTTCCTTGGCACAGACGATATAAACAGTTTATCCTAGGCCTCCAAACCAGTGATTATTGTACGTAAAATATTATACTGAAAGCAACAACTCCAAATGCCTACACCATAGCGTCGAGTGAATAGTTAAATGTGCAGTAGGCCTTACGAACAGTATAAGAATATTTCAAATGGGTTGGTAGCAGAACAGAGTTCCACAATATTGAATAGAAATGCAATAATAAAATAGAACAAGCTTACATGAGATTAAATCCTGTGAAATGAAACAGAGTTATTTAAATGGGGACCGTGTACATACCAGATAACAAAGAAGCGTCTTTAAAATATACTAAAATGGCGGATTCCTAGAAGAGGAACTCCATTTCAAAGGAACACTATTGTGAACCAGAATGAAAAAGTGAGAACGAATAGCAGCCGTCGAGTGAAAGTGAAGTAAAAGAGACCCTTCCCTTCGTTGTCGTTTTGGAGGTTAGTTTTTCTTCCACAGAATCGTATTTCTTCGATGGTCACAGAAGAACGAGTTTACTTCATGGTGGATCTTCGATATGATTAAAATCTCCTATTTATAAAGATGCGAATTGCCTAAAGTATTGATTGAAGTCGTACTGATATTCATCATTCATGGAATTATAAAATAATATCAAATAAGTTCATTCAACGTAGTTCCACGTTTCGACAATAGACGTTGCAAAGTTGGAAGCCATGGAGTAGTCTGGCAACGGTGCATTTTATTTTATTGCAGGGTAGGAAATTCAGATATGTTACAGTCTTCCACTTTTTGCAAGGTTCATACAAGGAATACCTTGCTCACATTCAGCGATGGTCCGATAAATAGTTCTACAGGGCTTGTCCAACTAAATTATAAATATTCTTCCGAATTTCTTTTTTGTAAGCCATATCGACCACTTTCACAACTGAAATGTTAAAGTGAAGTCAAGTTTACAAACAACCTTTTATGTCAATAGCAACCTATTGTCTTCTTCTTATCACCACTATATTGGTCTATGAAATTTGTGCCAGAACTTATGGGACATACGTTATGACTGGAATCATAACGCTCAAACTTGAGCACCTTCTGGAGTATTTTGGCAGTAATTCGACTATATTAGTTGACAATTCCGCGGATAACTGGAGATATGCACAGGGGCAATCACTGAGTTGTGAATGTTATCACCAAAAACCTGGGTGAGGGCTCCTTGATGAGCTCTCTCTGTTTGTTTCTGTTTACCGGAATGTCTTCTATCTGATTTTGGCAATATGTCGAATTCAGGTTGAAGGGAGAACCATCGAAAAGCTTCGAAATCACAGAATGATTTCGTTCATCTTCATTTGAGGACGGTGATATTCATCGGACCCAATTCATATGTAAACCAACTTTTCCGATATATGACCCAGGCGTTTCTTTCCATTATCTCGTTGTAAATCAATAAGTCGGAAGAAATGAACTTCGAAATAGACTGTGAGACCGGAAAAACGTAATTTATGAAGGTTTCAGCATTCTAGTGAACTGAAGCCGAGAACGGAATACTAAAGCACTTTTCTTCTGGGATTATCTGTCGACTCGAAGGTCAGATCATTCCTGCTGGAAATTCTTCGATTAATTCCTGCAACGCCTACGAAATTGTTTCCAAGTATTCGGTATCTCTCTTCAGGAAATTGACGTGAAATTTGGTTTCGATTAGATCCAGGTCTGGAATTTACTCGGAATGTTTGAGTTCGATTTTGGTTTATGCCTGTAGGAATATTCTCATTTAGATCGGTTGATATTGCAATCTTCATAATCCTCCTCATTTCTGACCTCCATCTTGAAAGGGGTGATTTTTGAGCATATCATACGATCCATAGATTATACCATTGTATCAAAAAATATCGGAGATTGAAAAGGAAATTAAAAGAAAACAAAAGAGAGATTTTTTCAAATTGACATGGAATTCACTTTATTTATAATTTCAATTCTGGTCACCAGGAGAAACCTCGTGCTAGATCGTCAATGTTTCACGGGCACTATGACATGTGGCACCGTCCTGCTGAAACCAAATGTCGTCAAGATAAATAGCTTCCAAGTGGGGCACAAGAAACTGTGTTACCATAGCACGATAACGTTCGCCATTCTCTTTTTTTTTTTTCGTGTAATGCTCAATGTTTACTAACTCCCATCTGTCAACTTCCGATCTGTCATGTCATAATCATGTGATGTTTGACAGTCCTAATGTCATGTCATAATTATGTGACATTAGGACTGTCAAACATGGCGAGCAATTCAAATCTTGCGCTCTTATTGAAACATCCTTTATATTGAGAATAAAAAGAAGACACAAATAAATTGTGACAACATTTTTATTGCTTTTTAAATTATTCGTCTTCAGTATCTATGCAATTTTGCATGCTATTTCTACGCCTTGCAATCATAGAGGAACACCAACAGAAACTTTTTTGAGAGCCTTTTTGCTCGCATTATATGTCTGATTTTATTCTTGCCATGTTTTTGGTTTTTAAGAAAATACAAAAAGTCCGATACCAGAAAATAACTACCAGGATATATTGAAAAATTCTTAGCCTACTATAGAACCAAACAAAATTTCAATGTCAAAATATTTAATTACTCAACATATTCTCCTCTTGCGTTTATTACAGCGAACCTGCAACGTCTCTAGAACTTGAAAAAAAAAATGTTTCTTCTTGCTCTGCAAGCTTTTATTACCTCCTCGTTGGAAGAAAATTTACGACCTTTTAAACTTTTTTTCAGTTGAGGAATGAGATGATAGTCGGACGGGGTCAAATCTGGTTAATAAGGGGGTTGTTCTAGTATTTCTAACCCTAAATCAGAAATTTTTTGCATGGCAACATGAGATTTGTGTACTGGGGCGTTGTCCTGTAAAAACAAAATACCTTGGGATAGCTTTCCGCGTCTTTTCTCTTTAATTTTTTTCCCGTAGAGTGGTCAGTAATGTCGAATTGTAATCTCCTGTTATTGTTCTAACCTTATCCAAAAAATCAATCATAATTACTCCATGGCAATCCCAAAAAACTGACGCGAGAACTTTTCCAGCAGATTTTTGGACACCAAACTTCTTAGGTCTTGGAGAACCAAAGTGTCGCCATTCCATCGATTGTTGATTAGTTTCTGGATCGTAGAAATGTACCCAAGTCTCATCCATAGTAACAATTCGGTTTAAGAAGTCTACATCGTTTTCAAATCGAGCACAGATCGAACTCGATGCTTCTCCCCTTGCATGTTTTCGGTCAACATTCAAACATGTGGGGATCCATTTTGCAGAAATTTTCTCATATCCAAATTGAGGTGAACCATATGATGAACGCGTTCGTATGAAATCTTCAGTGCTTCAGATATCCATTTCAGCTAAATTCGACGGTCTGATAAAAATCATGTCATCAACTGCATCGGGGACTGACACAGAAACTGGCCTTCCCGATCGGTCAATGGAAAATTTACCTCTTTTGAAGCTTGCAGTCCAATTTTTCAGGGTCGCATACGAAGGACATTGATCACCAAGGGTATCAAGCATATCTTTGTAAATCTGCTTACCTCTGAACCCTTTTAAATACAGGTACTTGATGATGGCTCGATACTCCAATTTTTCCATTTTTTACAATTTCGGTGGACATCTTTTTTAAATTCATTGCGTAACTCTGGTTTACTTTTTTGACGTCGAACTCTACACTGACTTCTTATAGATTATTGTTCGTTGATATGGTATCGCAATATTTTGTTTATGCATGGAACTGGTCTAGACTCTAGGCCAGCTAGATATCAATACATCCTCGGATGATATTGCAGACAATCCATCAATAAAGAGGAATGAGAGATTCTCAATGCATCCATTATCATGAAGATTATTCCGCGAGCAAAGCATAAACCCGAATGCGAATATAAAACGAAAGCACAAACCTTCATTCAGTCACCGCCCCGACATCATTTGCGACATTTTCACCGCATTTCCATTTTTCCACCGATTCGTTATTTTATTATGACAATCCGCCCTAAATCCCAATTTCCGCCGCCTCTTCCCTCCGGAAAAAAAACCGTCCCCGGACAGCCACCGGTCGCGACACTTTGCGACCCTCCACAGGTCCGTATATTTTCGGGAGTGGAACGTGACTCGCGAAATCATCCCCTGGAAGCGAGGTCCGTTCCGGCAATGGGATGGGACCGTCAAGAATTCCCGCTGGGATTGATTTATGTCAGATTCAGTGAAGGGATAATAAAATGACGCGTCTCTGGTGGTGTAAATCTAATGCTGCTTACAACCAAGGGTCTCGGAGCGGATTCGATAGGGTTGGTTGTCGGAAGCGCCATCTATCGGTGTACCATGGCGGCTCACAGGACAGCCCAGTCGGATATCTGCTTCTGAATCTGCAGATTGTGAATCCACAGATGTGGGTGGATGTGGGCTTCTGTTATCAGATGATATCAATGAAAGCTTAATTGGGGCTGTTATTGCTTCCAAACAGAGACTGAATGAATTGCTTGGACTATGAGATATACTAGCCCGGGAGCCAGTGATAGTTTTCGGTGACCAATTTTAACCCTGGCCATAACTTGTATATAGCTTAATTTGCATTTGTCTTATAGCATAGTGACCGTCAGCTGGCGCACCAGTGGTGGGTTTGCCAACGGGAGCAACGAAAACACGTAAAAAAATATTGAGTTTCAGTCATTTTAACCCTGCTGAAATTTACAGAGATGGCTGTATTTTGGTGGAAAACAAGTTTTCATGTCCAGCGGACGGGTTTTCCACCAACGTACAGCCAGTGGACGATTTTTTTTATTCGAATAATTATATAAACTACCATCTCTGTAAATTTCAGCAGGGTTAAAATGACTGAAACTCAATATTTTTTTTATGTGCTTTCATGTCCAGCGGACGGATTTTCCACCAACGTACAGCAAGCGGACGATTTTTTTTATTCGAGTAATTATATAAACAACCATCTCTGTAAATTTCAGCAGGGTTAAAATGACTGAAACTCAAAATTTTTTTTACAAGTTTTCATGTCCAGCGGACGGGTTTTCCACCAACGTACAGCCAGCGGACGATTTTTATTCGAATAATTATATAAACTACCATCTCTGTAAATTTCGACAGGGTTAAAATGACTGAAACTCAAATTTTTTTTTACAAGTTTCCATGTCCAGCGGACGGGTTTTCCACCAACGTACAGCCAGCGGACGATTTTTATTCGAATAATTATACAAACTACCATCTCTGTGAATTTAAGCAGGGTTAAAATGGCTGAAATACAATATTTTTTTACATGTTTTCGTTGCTCCTGTTGGCGAACCCACCACTGTTGAGCCAGCTGACGGTCACTTTGGCTAAAAAAACAACCAAATCAAGCTATATACAAATTATGGCCAGGGTTAAAATGACTGACTAAAAAGTATCACTGGCTCCCGGGCTATACAGAGTGTTCATAAACTGGGGTAGAGTACAAACAAAGAGGGAAGATTCCTAGCATAATTTTAAGAAAAAATATCCCACAAACACGGGACCGCAAACGTTTCGTTTTCGAAATGCAGGGTGTACTAGGGGATGTTTGAAAGTTATGAAAACAGGTTGATTGGACGGTGTGGGCATCATGTCACGTCAGATCCCAGACCAAAATAGTTCAGATTTCTTTTTTTTCATACTAGACTAGCTGGCCCGGCGAACTTTCGCCTAATTATACTATAGTTACCGTGGATTTCACAAATCGTAATCACCGGTGATCGGAGATCAACGGCTTGGTTCTCTGATTTTTAAACTGTCAAATCGAGTTGTTCAAGCTTCGATCACCGGTGACAACGCTTTGTGAAACCCACCGTTAAAGTTGTATAAACTTACCATAGCTATTTGTTCAAGCAGCAGATAAATAAGGCAAAATTAAAGTTCAAAATATACAAAATTTTGAGAATATTGTAGTTTACATGAAGAGAATTCTCTTTATTTAAGCGGTACCTAATTGTTGAACATATAACTATTTGTTTTTAATGTTTTACAGTTATCTCTTTGCAGTACCTTGTGATGAACGACACCACGATTGAAAATTTGAATCACGATCGAATTATATGGATGAGGAATAGTTCCATTGATGAATTACCTCTGATCACTGGATAAACCACTTCAGTTCTGTAAAAACAACGCTGAAATTCGAATTGAAATACTTTGCCTATGGTACTTTCACATCACTCACCAGAATACAAGTCGTTTTCTTATTCTTCCTCTCGACTAAGACATTTTGGTTTTGGTCCACAGCACAGAGTTGGAGGCAACTCAATTTCCCATAAAATATACATGATTATGAAATTATATTAGCCTTGCTTAAGATCTCTAAAAACATGGTATAGGTATGCACTTGTCAATTTTTGAATGCATTGACATTGACCAAATCGAGAATATTAGAAGACGGAAGCCCGCTTACAATACTGTCTCTGTGCACACAGAAACACAAAAATATTATGTCGATTACTAATTATAGGCAATTTTAGATATTTATTACCCAAACAGAAATTCAAAAATAAAGAAAAAAGATGAAGATGGGCAACTCACGTTTGAAACTGATCGTCAAAATCCGATTTATTTGATATTTCGGTAAAATTCACTGTTCCACCAACTTGAGGTGTTTACCCACTTTTTTATTTGGTAATAGAATTCCAAGTTACCATGAGTTCTATGCGAATCACACATCGCCATCTGACAGCGGTAATATCATGTAAATTACCTACGACTAGGCATCAACGGTAGCGACACCTAGTGGCCTTATTCAAAAGAGGAAGAAGAAGCATTTCCTTTATAATTAAAATTTTCATCGATTTTTTCAGAGGGTTATTGTATTTTATAATAACCGGACCGTAGACGAATCCAAAAATGAAGTTTCATAACAAACAGTCCATCCTATCTCGAGTTATAAATGGTGTAATCAACATCTTTCTTTTATATATATAGATTTTTATGACTATTTACTCATTCCATTTTCAGTGAGGAAGCTTCTATAGCAACTCTCGTTTCACATCGCCAAAACATGTAAGCTGGCAAGACTAACAAGTTGGTTTTCCAGCGATAAAATTTTTATGTTTCTCAAATTCATAGATAGCTTCGGAAATGAATACCATAGAGAAAACAAACAACGTTTAGTTTATCCATGATGAATTCTAATTTGTCAAATATCGCAATACGTGTCAGATGTAACCATATCACTGTTTCATTTCTATTGGTATTATACAGGGTGAGTCTTTGACTTGTACATATATTTTAACTGCAGATTATTGAAGCCGAAAGAAACCTTTTTGCATTTTCCATGTCTCCGAAACTGATTAAAAGATACAACCATTTGAAATTTGGGCCGAATACGTGCCTTATACGATTCTCTGCAAACATCTCTAAGTTCATATTTCTCGAAATTGAGTCGATATTTTGAATCCAGGGAAGCATCCAGATTATTCTCGAGATTTATAATTTTCTCGTCAAATTTTATGGGATAAAATTAGGTATAACTTGAGAACGACGTGTTTTATTGAAAAAACTTAGGAATACTTATGTTTTCTAAACCGGTTGGGCCTCTCGAAAATAGGAACCGTTCATCTTTTTCAAGTGGTTTTATGATATTTTTGCGTGGATTTATTAGTCAGCTACACTGTAACTTTTATAACGAGGGGAATATTGAATAAGTTTTGATTTGGAAATATGTATGCATCATGAAGGGAGTGAATACTTCAACAAAATTCAGTTCATTTGAAATAACGGTTTGTAGATATGGACAGAAAAGTGTTCATTTTTCGTGGATTTTCGACACCCTGTGTCTCCCAAACGAAACCGAATTTTGAAAAATTGTATGGGAAAAAAGTGTTCCATTTGATGAGAGGAATCTACTGTTGAAATATATGTACAAGTCAAAGTCTCACCTTGTAAATGACAATTTCGATTTTTCTGAGGATTTCGAAAGAATCGTTCAAATTTTTTCTCGAAATCGGTGACAGTTACGACAAAACAAGAAGAGACCATAAAGGTTAGCATAACAAAGCTTTTTTTCACAATTTTTCAAACTAACAGTGGCTTACCAAAAAAAAATTTGGAGGGTAACAGGGGACAGTGTTCCAGAAAAATATATCCCTTTAAACTTGCAGTCTAAATTGGTATGTGAACTCTAAATTGTAGTATCTATGCCAAATTTCAGTTGAATCTCTTGTGAAATGCAGATAATTTCAGAAAAAAAATCGAAAAAATTGCACATCTTCAGAAATTGGTCTTCAAGACAAATCAACAATTGCCCTATTGATCTCCCGTCGCATTCACCATTTTGTAGTCATGGCTCATATTCAAAGAGTGTTGAATGTAACATGGTTTTCGGTAGCAAAGTATTGAAATAATTATTGATTTAGAAAATACACATTTGGTAATTTTGTATGAAACAAAATATCTTGTAAATTGCCGCCAAGTATTTGCTGGCTTATGCGTACCCCTTTGACGAAATTTTCAATAGCGTTATTGAATATATCTGGTGGTATTTCATTGATACATCATCTAATTTAGGCTTTCAATGCTTCGATAATTGCAGAGTTATTGGCATACATCTCTGACCCTTTGTCAACACAAAGCCAGAAGTCTTAAGGGGAAGTATCACCTTTTGAATACTGGTAAATCTCCATTCAAAAAGTGGTCTCTTTATTTCACGAGTAACTACCCTAATTCACGACGTAGAGACTTGATTTTTTTAATGGAAGTTGAAGAACGTCCCGAGGGCAAATAGTTTTCTTGTTTTCGATTTAATTAGTTTTTCAATTAAAAAAAACAGGTTGATCTTAAGCGTTTTGGAAACTACACTTAATGATTTTTTTCGACAGTTATTCATAATTTTTCGCAAAAAATCGCAACTATTTGCCCTTGGCAATTTAATCTTCCATAAACTACAAAAATTTTCATGATTAGTTCGAAAATAAAGCTTGAAATCATGAAAAACAAATCGGGAAATGACACGACCATGAACAAACTCATGCAGGATCGTCAATTATCTGTCATCTGCGGTATGACAGGTGGCATCGTCCTACTGAAACCATATGTCGTCAAGATCAATAGCTTTCAAATGAGGCACAAGAAGCTGTTTTATCCTAGGACGATAACGTTCTCCATTCATCGTTACTACATCACCCTGTTCGTTTTCGAAGAAAAACGGTCCTATTATTCCTCTGGACCATAATGCTCACCATACAGTGACCCGTTTTGGATGCATTGCTTCTTGATGAATCATTCGTGGATTTTCTAAGCGATTAACGAAGTAATCGTGGTGAAATACAGGGTCTTTCACGAGGAACCTCACCCATATTTATACGGGAAACTACTGAACGTATTTTCATGAAATTCAGCACTTATAAGTATTTCACGATGCTGATGAAATCTAAAATATTTTCAAGGCATGAGCACCTCCGGTTTTTCCGGAAATGACGTCAACTTCCGTTTTTCAAATTAGAACACCATTTTTTTATTGCAGAAATAGATTCCTTAGAAAATTTCAAGTTATTTTGATGTAACATTTTTCAGTTTTGGTTGGAAAATTCTCTCTGAGCGGGAAAATTCGAAAAAAAAAATCGAAAATAGAGCTCCGCTGAAACAAGAATCACTTCGAGGTTTTTGGATGGAAAATTTTCATTTTTGGGATTTTTCAAGATGTAAGATTGATGTATCCACTTTAGAAATCGAAATCGCGATTCATGATACAGGGGGTGAAAAAATCGCTTTCAAAGTTAGGGATGACAAAATCGTGAAAAATCAATTTTTTCAAATTAGAACCCCATTTTTTATGGCAGATATTGAATCTACGTTAAAAAATAATATGAGTGTATGCATCACACCCTTGCCCTAAAATGGATATTTTCTGAGTTATTCACAAAAAACTGTTTTTCGTCTTGAATTTTCAGCTATTTCTTTTCCCTTCACGCCAAAAAGATGAAATTTTCAGGAACTGTTATTTGAACCATGCTGTAGATTTTTCACCCCTTCTTGAAACCGACTTCAAGTTACTATTAGGAGAACCATGGCAAACTCTCGCAGTTATGACTAGAGAAGATGCTCAAAGTTTTGACCGTTAATTTCTAGACATTTATTTATACGTCTCAGGAATGCTTCGTGCGTTGCTCTTCTTATTTCATCGGGAGGAAGAGATCTGCAAAAGTGTTTGAAAACCAAATTGAGTTTCAAAACTATGAATCTAAAAATCTGAACAAACCTGAACGCATTTCTGACTCGTTCTATGCAGTCCTCTTTATCAGTCAGGGGAGTTGAGTAGACAATATTTTTTATCCTACCCCAAACATAATAGTCTAAAGGAGTTAAATCGGGAGAACGTGGTGGCCAAAGATGTGGACCATTGTTCGCCAACCATCGATCTTCAAATAGCCTGTAGAGGATATTTGACATATTGAGTGAATTGTGTGGAGGCGCGCCATCTTGTTGATACCATAAGTCATTATGGTTCTGTACTAGCGGCTCAATTATTTGAGTCAATATGTCAGAATATCTATCTCCTAAGGGAGAACATTCTTTAAATAATGCAAACATGTGTAGTGTTCTATCTTACCAGTTAAAGTCCCATCATAAATGTGAACATCGAGAATTGCATTATTTTTGATGGCGCAAAAAACATTGAAACTCCAGGTCTCTTGAAAGTTCCATTGTCTGAAGTGGTGGTTGTTCTCTTCATCCCAATAATGACTGTTATGCCTATTGAAAGAACCATTCTTTGTGAATTTAGATTCATCTGTCCAAATTATAGAGTACAAAAAGTTTTCATTCTCTTGAAATCGAATCATCATAGCTTCGCAAAACTCTGTTCTCCTGACGAAATCAGTTTCCTTCAAATGTACCCTATTGAATTTATATGGGATAATCCCAGATCAATCTCGGCATCTTTGAGAGAATTTTGAGGATTCACACGAAAATATGCAAGAACTGTAATTTCGTTGTTCTCATCTTCTACTACACTTTTTTCTCTGTGTATAGTTTTCTTAACGAAAGATCCGACATTTCTCAAGTTTGTCATGGTTCTGATAATGGTATCTCTCGTTGGTCTGGGTCGGTCAGGAAACCTCTCAATGAACAGTCGAATCGTTCTATCTACAACTTTATAACATTCTCCATGAAGTAGAATGAGATTTAAATAATCTTCATTGGTAAAATTAGGCATAGTGATCGATTTTATAACTTAATACGAATTATCACCAAATTAATAGTAAACACAAAATGCTACTGAATAAAGAGGAATTTGGCAGATGTAATTAATGATATCTATCATTAAAAAAAAAGAATGTAAAACATGGTAAGTTTTTGCATATGGTTCATAAGGAATTATTTATTTATCACTGGAGAGAAAACCGATGGCCGATTAGTTGAAATAAAGAGGTTTCCGATACAAATTCGAATCCAAATTCGCCATCTATTTAGGAACAACCTGTAACTTTTTTCTCTTGCATATTAGGGTAGTAAAATCTTAAACATGGTTTAAGTAACAGTTCCTGAAAATTTCATCTTTTTGGCGTGAAGGGAAAAGAAATAGCTGAAAATTCAAGACGAAAAACAGCTTTTTTGTGAATAACTCAGAAAATATCCACTTTATGGCAAGGGTGTGATGCATACACTCACATCATTTTTTAACGTAGATTCAATATCTGCCATAAAAAAATGGGGTTCTAATTTGAAAAAATTGATTTTTCACGATTTTGTCATCCCTAACTTTGAAAGCGATTTTTTCACCCCCTGTATCATGAATCGCGATTTCGATTCTTAAAGTGGATACATCAATCTTACATCTTGAAAAATCCCAAAAATGAAAATTTTCCATCCAAAAACCTCGAAGTTATTCTTGTTTCAGCGGAGCTCTATTTTCGATTTTTTTTTTCGAATTTTCCCGCTCAGAGAGAATTTTCCAACCAAAACTGAAAAATGTTACATCAAAATAACTTGAAATTTTCTAAGGAATCTATTTCTGCAATAAAAAAATGGTGTTCTAATTTGAAAAACGGAAGTTGACGTCATTTCCGGAAAACCGGAGGTGCTCATTCCTTGAAAATATTTTAGATTTCATCAGCATCGTGAAATACTCATAAGTGCTGAATTTCATGAAAATACGTTCAGTAGTTTCCCGTATAAATATGGGTGAAGTTCCTCGTGAAAGACCCTGTATAGGGTGATTTAAATGTGAGCCTTTTATTTCGACAGAACTCATCTAAATAAGTCATTTTACCAAAATTTTTTTATATGAATTATGCCCCTGTTTCGAGAAAATGATTTCATCCAACTTCGCGGATGTTCATAAACCTGGAACAGAAATATGCCCAGCGATGCTTCAATACATGATTACTAGATATCGATAGATATGAATTTTTTGGTTCAAAAGACCTTTAATTTGGCGACAGAATACTATGTGAGTAATAAAATTATTTGGCGATTTACTGAAAATTTTCTTTCTACCAGTCTAGAGCGAAGAAGATATCGAAAACATGGTGCGTTCACTGAAATGCTTCCCCTTTTTTCAAACCAAACCCGACAACTGAATGTGAACAGTACAGTACAGTAAACCCCCCACTGAATTTCCCACAAACCATCAATTTTGACCTTTTTCCCCCGAGTCGTCTCGGGAAAAGTTTTCGACTGGATGGAAGAAGTGTAAGCCTTCGTAAACACAGAATATCTGTGGCCGGAATACGAGATCGCAGACTGAATACATTGATGAAATGCAACTTTTATTCGGCACCTTAGGGGCGAGTAAATTGATGAATCAACTCAATTTGAAACGAAAATCAACCCTTGCTCAACCCCGAGATCGATTGGAGAAGCCGTGGAGACGAAAGGAGCGAATTTAGGAAAATTGATAATTGATGAGATCGAGACCGATTTCGAATTGATTTCAGCAGTTTGGGAAGTCCGTTTCTTTTCATTTAGCACTCTGCATTCGGTTTTATGCGTCCATGGGTTGATGAAAGGAACCGAGTTGGGAACTAAAAGAGTCCTTCTATTCATATTGTGACCTATTTTCGCTCTCTGCTTTTCTGTGTAGCCATATTTGACGATGTGAAATGTAGAACGAACCGTTTAAACACCGTTTGTTGAAGTTATCCTTGATGTTAAATTACTACGTACGTGACATGGCACTCTCAGAAGCATATTCCTCATAGAAGGTATTTTTTTGGACGTTTGGTTTTTTTTTTAAATTGGCATCACCAATAGCTGAAGAGAAAAAAATACAAACTCAATTTTAGTCCCTACCTTTTGGGTGATATCTCTGAATATCATCTGAGGAAGTTTTGTTATAGGAAAGACCCATCTTAATTTCATGGGAGCAATCACATCCTAAATTTTTTCTCCTGAATTTATAAACACAAGGTATTTCAAGAGAGCCAAGTTCCTTTTCAAGACATTACTGGGAAACTCCTACATCTGTTCAGCGGAAGAAAGCAGATTTCAGCAATCTCGACTTTCCCCCAAAGGTAGATGTTTTCAGGATCTCGCATCGGATAAAATGGAAACTGGAGTATAACATTACAAAGAGATTCGTTCTTTTCGGATTATCAACTGATTAATTTCTCGGAGGTTGCTGTAGATTGTAAGAAAACACGTTTGTCTATTCACAGATAGAACCATCTCATTCCTGATTGAAGAAAAAACTCAGAGAAATTAAGCCTTCTTGAGTTGTTCAGTTGAAGTTTGTGTTGATCTTGACGAGAACTGTTTCTAGGTATATCTTCTGCTTTCTGGTTGTAGATTGAAAACTTTGTTCCTATCGAGCGTTCAGGAAAAACGAGGTTATTGTTGACCTTTTCAATTTGTATAAAATACACTGCGCAAAAAAATTAACGCACATTCTGAAAATCTCAATTTTAATGGAAGTTAACTCTACATTGACTTTATAACTTATTTTTTATGTTCTCTCGGGAAGGTTTTGAACGAAACAAGACACATTAAATGGAAGAAAAATTCAGGATTTCACCGAATCTTATGTGAAAGAAGAGAAATGAACAATTTTCAAAATACTGAAATGCTGATAAGTGATTTAATACTTGGTATTTCTACCCCTTGCGTTAATTACAGCTCGGCAACGACGGTTTATACTCAAAATGAGTGATCCTAAAATGTTCTGATCTAATCCTTCCCAGATTTCTCCGAGTTGGATTCCTAAGTCATTAAGAGTAGCTGGATGATTTTCTGAACTTCTCAGCCTTCTATTGAGGTTGTCCCAAACCTGCTCAATCGGATTGAGATCTGGACTTCTTGCTGGCCATTCCATTCGAGAGACTTCAACCTCTTCAAGGTACTCCTGAACGATGCGCGCACGATGGGGTCTGGCATTATCGTCCATAAAAATGAAATTTTCACCAATGTATGGGGCAAATGGCACTCTACGTGCTCTCAAGGATGTTCACTATATACTTATCAGCATTCATAGCTCCATTATCAACGACCACTAGGTCTGTGCGAGCAGTCAAAGATATTTCACCCCTTACCATAATCGATCCTCCCCCGAAATCAGTAGTATTGAGGAAATTGCACTGAGCATATCTTTCATGTGGACGTCTGTATACAAGGGAACGTCGATCACAATGGTAGAGGCAGAATCTAGACTCATCTGTGAAGAGAACTCGTTCCCAATCGACCTCTTCCCAATGGATATGCTCTCTCGCAAAATCCAAACGCGCCCTTCGATGGGCTGGGGTAAGAGCTGGGCCTCTTGCCGCGACACGAGGCCTTAAATCATATCCTCTGAGGCGACTCCTTATTGTCTGAGTGCTAATTTGCACCTCATGAGTTTGCTCAAGCTGATTTTGAAGGAGGCGAGCGGTTGCAAACCGTTGTCTACCCTGTCCTGGTCTTCGGACATTCATACCTGACTCCCTGAATCGCTGCAACATTCTGGACACACTTGTATGGGAAACTCCAAACCTTTCTGCAATTCTTGTGTATGTCCACCCTTCTTCTCGCAAAACTACCGCTTGGGCACATTCCTCTTGGGTCAAATTGCGTGTTTCGCGTTGCATAGCGATCGAGTGTAGAAAATCAAACGAAAGAAAAACTATTGATCACTAGAATTGATCGAGAACAACTGATTTTAGAATGGAGCCAATACATTCAAAATCTGATAATATCATCCTTTTTTATTCCTGCTGGGAGAAAACATCTGTATTGAAGAAAAACGTTGAAAGTGGATAACATATGCATGCATAATTCTGATAAAAATAATTATCATTGAGAACACCTTCAGTTGTAGAATAAATTTGAGATTTCCATAATGCGCGTTATTTTTTTTTGCGCAGTGTATTTCCAGTACCTATTAACAGAGAAAAAAGCTTCTTCAACATTTGCCAGGTATTTGGAATTATTGAATTCACATAATATTTTTTCAAATTCATTTTTTCCCAAGGTAAATGAACATTTTGATAAATACGTAATTACTACGACCTCTATGTAGAAAGGACAACGTTGCATATTTATCTGATAGAAAAATGACTAACCTAACATTTTGAAAATATACACGGTGAAATGTGTCAGAATGTCCTGACCAACTGGGATACATTATAAAAGTGAATGGAGTAGTATATATATCACCTTGCATCTTTTGGATTCCTTCCTACCCAGACTTCTGACAAAAAGCAGAAATTAAAACCGCAGTGAACTTTCGACAGCAGAAGTTTCCAACAAACAATATTGGCTAGGTAGATTCTGGATGCTTGCAGAAGGATAAGGAATATGGATGCAGAAAGTTGACCCGGGTGCCAGACTGCCAGAGCTCAATACAGGCATGGCTTGGCAAACATTCCTACGGTTTCCTTCATAAATGGATATTCCATTTTACTTCTCGAGTTATTGGATTCGTCTCTTTGTTTACATTGGGATACTTCGGGAGTTGTTGACGCACTCGGATGGAAGTGACAAGAAATGAATTACGGTATTTCAGTTTTGAGCTCGGTGAACTTGAAAAGGGTAGTTATTTTGAGCTATGTTTGGATGAATCAACTCATGCTGCTACCGTAAACACATTTACAATGCCTCCTATGTGACGACGATTGCTCGTCGCTACCAGTTAGGAATTGCAGTGCAGCAATGTACACTCCAATCCCTCATCGGGCAGGACGAAAAAGTTTTCGAAATGCCCGCGCGGAGGCGAAACGTATTAGTCTGGGTGCTGGTGGGACAAATTGCAAATTATTAATTAAGTTTCCTTACTTTCTGTATAATATAACTTTATTAGGCGGAGTCTATCACATTTCTCCTCTGTGAAAATTTTTGTAGTCGTGGCTTTTTTTCAGCGAACCTTTAAATTCTTTTAATCCATACAAATTCTTTTTTTGTAAAATGCAATCATAAAAACAATCTTGGTGAAATGAGAAAACATGATTGTCCAACAAAAATTGTATGACTCTGAGCGTGTCTACCAACATGAAGAAGATGACTGAAAATCGCATTTTTTAAAATTATTAATACCCTCCTGATTATTTGGGAATTAGTTGATACAACCATATAAGTTTGAAAATGCAATTGTCGCCGTCAAAAAAATGTGGCGTTTTTCTTGTCCGACAAATGGAAAACGACGATTTTTTGGGATAAAAAAAATTATGAATAAGGTTTTGTTTCTCATCTCATTCTCTCTTCCCTCGAAAATACAATGTTGTGCGCCAGTTGTCCGACCAAAAAATATGGCGTTCATTCATAGATTAAAAAATTTAATGATCTAATGTGGGTATGAATAGTCTAGATGCATTCATCGGATATAACTTTGCTTATGTTATAAATAAACATTTGATTTTTTGAGGATCATTTAAGAATGATGTGCTGAAAACTATCATTCAACTGTCCGACGAAAAAAGTTCGGCAATTTCTCAGTACACTGAATGAAAGTTATTGGTCTCTTGATACTCCGTTTTCATAACTAACATTTTCAATCATCATATTCATTTAACATTGAAATTTCGATGAAAGTTTCATTTTTTCATACTTTTGGTTGCTTTCGTGAAGCTTATTCAATTTGCTTGCCCCAAAGAATCACTAGAATCCGTTGGATAAGGAAATTCTAATCTAGAAGTGAAATGTTGCACGAACTGCACGAAGTGGTGGAAGGTACCTGGGACACCTTTTCTGTAACACCTTTGAGGTTATGAAAACAATGTTTTCAATTATTTATACTTGTAGCTATTCACTTTAAAGGCTAAAGCTGTAATAATGAGTATAAAAAATGGACTATCAAAATAAAAATGCACAAACTGAATTTTTTCTGCCCCAGTTGAATATGGAATCTTCACCCCAGGTCGAAGTCGCGAATTCTTCGAAAAGAAAGTGGTAGTTTCATGGAATTCCGTTTGAATAATACCAAGGGTTGTGAAAGTAGTTTGGTAATTTTCCCTATGAATATGAGTGCTGTTTCGGTTTCGCACCGCAGTCCTCTGCAGTCTCAAACTGTGTAGACGAATTTTAGTGTGCTGCCGAATTTTCTCTTCTTGAGATAATTCTTGTTCTATTCTATTTGATAGTTTTTCAGTTGTTGCCGATATAATATTCTTAGTAGTGATGGAGTGCTTTTTGTTTAAATATTTGAAACATAACTCTGACCACAAAACGCAAAGGAAGGAAGTGAAAAAATCTATAGCTGACATTCTTAGACAGTGTAAAATATTCTTGGCATCAAGAAAACATCATAATCACAAATATAAAGATGTCATTCTACCTGACGATTGGTGTGATACTGGATACCATTCGTCTTGTTACAAATAATTCAATGTGAGAAAGGAGTATTTCCATTTTTTTTAATCAGATTTGAATAAAAATGTCAGTAAACAATTTGAATTATACACTTTCAATTAAAATCAATAGTTTCATTTCAATAATAATCGAAGAAAGATTCTGAAACAAAACCATACTTTTCAAGTAGTTTTTTTGTCCGACTAAGAATTTGCCGCATTTTATATGGTGTACAGTTGTTTTTTCATACGTAATACCACTAGAGATGGAATTTTGCCGGCAAAATTTCTCGATTGTGATATGAGAGTTTGTTGCTCGGAAATTTCGCGAATGACATTTGTATCAAAATCACGAGCCGTCAGGCGAGTGATTTTGGAAAAAATGTCATGAGCGAAATTTCCGAAAAGCAACAAACTTGAATATTACAAGAGAGAAATTTTACCTGCTTAAATTTCATCTCGAGTGGAATTCGGCTTGAGTATTCCACGAGAAAATAGGGTAATATGTTCACATTTGACGTGTATTGCGCTATTTGGCAAATTAGAATTCATCATAGATTAACTAAACCACTAAACGTTGTTTGTTCTCTCTATGATATTCATTTCCGAAGCTATCTATGAATTCGAGAAACGTCAAAAATTTTGTCGTTGAAAAACCAACATGTTGGTTTTCCCGACTTGAAAATTTTTTCGGGATGAAACGATCGTTGCTACGGAAACTTCCTCACTAAAAATGAAAAGAGTGGAATAATCTATAAAATATGAATTCATTCTTGTCCGACAAATATTAATGAATTCCAAAACCCGAAAAAATCGTCGATTTTCATTTGTCGGAAAAGAAAAACGCCACATTTTTTCTGTCAGACAATTGCATATTCATATTTCATATGGTAATATCACCCGATTCTCAAATAATCAGGAGGGTATTAATAATTTAAAAAAATGCGATTTTCAGTCATCTTCATGTTGGTAGACACGCTCAGAGCCACACAATTTTTGTCGGACAATCATGTTTTCTCATTTCTCCAAGATTGTTTTTATGATTACATTTCACAAAAAAAGAGTTTGTATGGATAAAAAAAAAATTGAAAGGTTTGCTGAAAAAAAGCCGGGACTACAAAAATTTTCACAGAAGAAGAATGTGATAGACTCCGCCTAATAAAGAAAGAAAACTTTATTAATAATTTGCAATTTGTCCCACCGGCACCCAGACTAATACGTTTCGCCTTCGCGCGGGCATTTCGGAACCTTTTTCGTCCAGCCCGATGAGGGATTGGAGTGCACATTGCTGCACTGCAATTCCTAACTGGTAGCGACGAGCAATCGTCGTCACATAGGAGGCATTGTAAATGTGCCTACCGTAACAATTCATTTATTGAAAGAAAGATTTGGCGATAACAGAGAGAGAGAGAACTAAACTTTATTGATCATAATCTGATTACAATCAAACGGCTATCGACCTAAGTCTTCCTGCCAGTAAAAAACATTTTCATCTACAAGAATATCTGTAATATTTTCAAGGTGTTATAGTGATTTTAAATATTCAAAGATTGGGAGTGCCGGTAGTTTTGCTTTTGCTGGTGTTGTTCTTTGGTAGCTGTGAATCAGTGGATCCATAATATTTATGTTATTCTGGTTGGTGATGAATTTTTTGCTTAAATTTTCAAGTCTTCCTAGTATTGGTTCCACTTCTGTAGTCTCATAAAGTAGTTGATTAGACGGGTTGTGGAGTGGATTGTTTGGGTGTCTCAGTTTTGTGATCTTTCTTAGGCAAGTTCTTTCGGCGACTTCTATGTTTTTCATTGTTGTCTTCGGGGAGTTCAAAAATACTGTGTGTCCATACTCCAACAAGGGCCTGCATATCATCTTGTAAATTTTGCTCGCTGTTTTGGTGCTGATTCCTTGATTTTTATATGTGAGCGATCTAAAATGTCCGGCTCGGGTAATAGCTGTTCTCTTTTGTGTTATTGTGTGGGTTTTAAAATTGAGCTTGTGATCTACTTTGATGCCGAGATATTTACACATATTTGTGGGTATAATTGTGCAATTTCCAAACAGAATCCCCTTGGAGTTGGGTTAAATTTTGTGGTGGAAAATCAAAAGTCTAGATTTCGTAGGGTTTGCTTGAACTCTCCAGCGTCTCATCCATGCCACAGTGACGTCTATCAGTTTTTGTAGTTTTTCCATACAGTTGTTAATCGTGGTACCATGTGTAATGAGGGTTGTATCGTCAGCAAATTGCAGCATATATGCTTTGGCGATAACATAATTCGAGAAATGGTCCAATTAATTGACCTCCAAGATCATGCGACATAACTCAAATGGATTATTTTCTTTAAGGTTATGTCAAGTCACGGGTTTATGCCGATAAACTAGAAACAACAGGCGCTTTGGAAGCCAACAAAACTCGTGTTATTGCTGAAATAAGGCCTGAATTACTCGGAAAAGTAGTCCAAAATTGGTCTGGTCGAATGCGGTTCCTCAGAGTTAGTCGTTGTGAGAAATTTATTTTGAAAAATATCTTTTGACCAATATTTGAAGTTCACTCTAAAAAAAAGCACAATCTGAGCAGAGGAGTCACACAAGATTGGTCGCAAGAAGAATCTCCTTCATTGCCCCATGTTAGTTGGCAACTTGGAGAAAATGGAAAGGCTTTGTGAAAACCAATCGATGTTATAAAGTTCGGTGATTTAACATACCAACAGAGAGTGCCATATGAACAAATTCATAAGCAACAGATGCACCGAATGAGAAAACATTCCCTCGCATTCTGCAGAATATGAAAACCGCCGTTTTCCCGAAAAGCAGTTTCCATCTAGTCTGAAATTCTCATCGGGATTTCTGCATCGGAACGGCAGCACGTAAACGTTGAACGTGGTTTCTTTCGTCAGCTAAAAATCTGCAAGGGATGTAGAATCCGCTTTGCCGAAAGGGTTATTCGTTTTTACACAGTTTGAAGTACTTGAGGACCTTGCGCTTTGTGGTTTAGGTAGATTAACTTTTTCGAGCTCGGTCGGAATTGAGTGCCAGCTTTGTTCATTTAGGATTTGAACATAAAGGGAACGGAGGGTAACTTTTGATTCGAGTGTTGATCCAGAGCTCTCTTGTTGATTGTTCTTGGATGGATGGGAAAGTGGGAGGTAATGCATTCTTCATTAGGTACATGCGTATGGAACGTTAAAAACGAGGGTGATAGCATGAACCTATCGCGTTTTATGCCACTTTCATAGGTTGTTAACTTTCGATTTACTTACTGAGGAGGACCGTGTTCTGAACCTTTTGGTGGGCGCCGTGGACGGGTTGATGAATAATCTACATTTGGAATTTAGTTTCATTCCAAGTCGCCCCGTATGCACTGTTTACGGGATATGGAAGATTTATACAAGGTGGCCATTTGAAAACGAAACAGACGAGATTACAGACGAAATAAATTTTTTCGATAGAAATACTCGGACAGGTCGATTTCTGTTTCGAGGGGGACAACTTAAGATGTAGGTTACGGACGCATAGCGCTTCAACCCTTGCTACTACAACCCTCACCCCCAATTTTTGAATAGGGAAGATGGGGTGAGTGATACCTCATTTGAAAGGTATTTTTATACTGATTTCAGCACAGTAATTGTTTTTTCATTTTATGCATTAGTTCTCGAAATATTCATGCGTTAGTTAATTTTATCACTTAAATTAATTTTTTGCGAATAATTGACATTTCGTGCTTCCGAAACACCAAAATTTCCGTACTTGTATTTGAAATTGCAAAACATCTACCACTGGGCAAATGAAGTCATACCGTACGTGTTAATGCTACTATAGGGTCAGATGTTTGACTAGCTGTTTTATTCACTGAAATCATTCTCCAACTGTACGGTATCAGAACGATTTGAAGTATTGATCTAAGAAATGAGACTTTTCAAAGTAAAGTAAATAATTTATCAAAAACTCACAGTCATGGTTGTTTTGAAGCTCAAAATGTCGATTTTTCACAAAAAAACACTACAAGTGCCATGAAAACACCACTTTATTTTCAAATACTTAGTTAAGAATATTTCGAGAACTAATGCATAAAATGAAAAAACCATTACTGTGCTGAAATCAGTATAAAAATACCTTTCAAATGAGGTATCACTCACCCCATCTTCCCTATTCAAAAATTGGGGGTGAGGGTTGTAGTAGCAAGGGTTGAAGCGCTATGCGTCCGTAACCTACATCTTAAGTTGTCCCCCTCGAAACAGAAATCGACCTGTCCGAGCATTTCTATAGAAAAAATTTATTTCGTCTGTAATCTCGTCTGTTTCGTTTTCATATGGCCACCCTGTATACACCTTATTCAAAGCTGTAATTTTGATGACTTGTTTCACTAAGCACCCGATTCATCCCTATGTATACTCCATTCGCTTTTATAATGTATCCCTGTTGGCCATGATTCAGGTTTGTTAAGTTTTTTTTTATTTAAAACTGACGCAGGTTGGTACCCGTGAAATGACAAATAATTTTCAGAGACGTTACCAGTGCTATTTTCTATTTACTCTTTTTCAACTTTGTAAATGTAGTTAGTTCTTTGAGGTTTCACTGTGGCGCAGGTTTTGTAGTGCTAATACATTAAATTCTATACTGGAGTGTATCAAGTTGTGCAAAAAGGTATTTGAATGTCTTTTGTAGGTTTATTTCTTGAGAATTTTGAAAAGTGGGGAATTACACTGTTCGTTTATGAGTTTTTCTATCGGGTTATTCGAGTACTTTTATTCTTCTTTCGAATGAACTATCACAAAGTAACGGACTATTCCGTCCATTATTTTTCAATAAAATTAAACTCGATTCTTGATATACGTACAAGAATAACTGAATCTTCCAACCATGTTATATACGTGAAATATTTCCATTATTAACAAAGAAAAAAGTTTCTTCAACATTCGCCAGGAATTATCTAATTCACATAATATTTTCTCAAATTCATTATTTTCCCAAAGTGGATAAACATTTTGATAAAAACGTAATAACTACGACCTCTATGTAGAAAGGGCAACGTTGCGTTTGTCTCTGACAGGAAAATGAGTATACCAAACATTTTCAAAATATACACGGTGAAATGTGTCAGAATTTCAGGACCAACCGGGGGACTTTATAAAAGTGATTGGAGTATATGTTATTGAATTCGTAGTAGATTGAAAGATATAATTATTCTTATAATTTTTTCAGTAGTGTGCGGCCAACATCAATTTTAGTTTTTTCTATTACTATGATCTTTTGTGGAGATTCATTTTTAGCCATTATGATTCCTCTAAATAATAAGTACAGCTGAAAAATTTCAGTTAACCTAGGTCATACGGAGCAATTAAAAATTGTTGTTTTGGGCTTTTTATTTCCATGATATTTCAGTTCGTATGCGGCGTAGACCAACAATTTTTTTTTAAAATTAAAGCTTAATCATTTCTCTAGAATGTGTATTACTCGCTTTTCCGTTTCTCTTCGTATATTGGGAAAAAACCTGGTGATCTGTAATTTCATCAAGATCCGGACAAACGATTTTATTTCCATGATATCTCGCATCAATTTTCGGGATAAATGTATGAAATTTTCAGTATACATGCGGAATAATATTTTGCAGAATGTGTATTAATAAGTTTTTCTGTTTATTGCCCCCCGAATTTTTAAATAATTTATAAAGTAGGAACTTTATTGATCATATTTTCAACCAGGTTTTTTTGCTAATATACGAAGAAAAACGGAAAAGCGAGTAAAACACATTCAAGAGAAATGATTAAGTTTTGATTAAAAAAAAATTATTGGTCTACGCCGCATACGAACTGAGATATCATAGAAATAACAAGCCCAATTTTGGAAGGGAGCTCACATAGGGCCGGTTTTATAGAACAAATTCAAACCTCGGTTACGCCCGAATCCGGGGTTGACTGTCGATTTCCGTATTATAAACATTCAACCTCGGGTTCAACCCGAGATTGGCTCAACCGCTGAAAATAGCTCGGTTTGAGCTTTGAATCGAGGATTGAAACGTTTGACGTTTCTAGATGGCTGATAACTAACCTCACTTTACGTGGCAAAACAAAACAAAACATTTCGTTTTGGCACATTGATGTTGCTTGGATTGGAAGGGATATATCATATTAGGTTTAGGATGCCTGATATAAATCAGTCTTTTTGTAGGTTGGCTATGTATTAATAATTCATCTTTGGTATTTGGAAAGATATTCCTGAATTTTTGTGCCTTATCCTCAAGGGATAGGAGTGCCAGGTTTCTGTGTGAATATAAGATCGGAAATTACTCTGGTTGAAATAATAATGAAATAACTGCAAGGCATTCAAAAGATAGTAACGATAGTGAATAAGAAAGTTACCAATCGAATGATTTCACATTTCCTTTCGACCACTTCAAAGATGGCACGAAGAAGAGAATTCGATCAAATAAAAACTCTTTTATCGAGTGGATGAAATTACTCTGAATTAGCTGGATCATTCCAGATTTGTTAACATATTCGAAGATTTTTGTGGTATTCATAAATCAACGTCAGAAAGTTGTGAAATGTCCAGAACACACTCACCGTTCTAGTAGTATTTCTTGATTTTTACTACATAGTACAAGTGCATGTTTATTTTAATGGGTTGTGAAAATGCTGAATGCTTCAGATGTGAAAAGGATTACTTTTCTTCAAATTTCCAAGTTGCTAAGCTTAGAAATTTTGTAATTCTAGTTTTGAATATACTCTAAAGACATTATTGAGGACACCGATCCCATCTCGCAGATCAATGTATGGTAAATTTTTCGATAAAGCTCGTGTATGAACCATGAATTGAATTTAAGGAATTTCTGGCATGTAAAAGAACATTTCCCATTCTTTTATTCGGGATTTGACTATATTTGAAAACAACTACATATTATTTTTATGGCTTGAGAAGTCCTATACAGGGTCTTTCACGAGGAACCTCACCCATATTTATATGGGAAACAACTGAACGTATTTTCATGAAATTCAGCACTTATAAGTATTTCACGATGCTGATGAAATCTAAAATATTTTCAAGGCATGAGCACCTCCGGTTTTTCCGGAAATGACGTCAACTTCCGTTTTTCAAATTAGAACACCATTATTTTATTGCAGAAATAGATTCCTTAGAAAATTTCAAGTTATTTTGATGTAACATTTTTCAGTTTTGGTTGGAAAATTCTCTCTGAGCGGGAAAATTCGAAAAAAAAATCGAAAATAGAGCTCCGCTGAAACAAGAATTACTTCGAGGTTTTTGGATGGAAAATTTTCGTTTTTGGGATTTTTCAAGATGTGAGATTGATGTATCCACTTTAAAAATCGAAATCGCGATTCATGATACAGGGGGTGAAAAAATCGCTTCCAAAGTTAGGGATGATAAAATCGTGAAAAATCAATTTTCTCAAATTAGAACCCCATTTTTTTTATGGCAGATATTGAATCTACGTTAAAAAATAATGTGAGTGTATGCATCACACCCTTGCCCTAAAGTGGATATTTTCTGAGTTATTCACAAAAAACTGTTTTTCGTCTTGAATTTTCAGCTATTTCTTTTCCCTTCACGCCAAAAAGATGAAATTTTCAGGAACTGTTACTTAAACCATGTTTTAGATTTTACTACCCTAATATGCAAGAGAAAAAAGTTACAGGTTGTTCCTAAATACCTCTTTATTTCAACTAATCGGCCATCGATTTTCTCTCCAGTGATAAATAAATAATTCCTTATGAACCGTATGCAAAAACTTACCATGTTTTACATTCTTTTTTTTTAATGATAGATATCATTAATTACATCTGCCAAATTCCTCTTTATTCAGTAGATGTAATTAATGATATCTATCATTAAAAAGAAAAGAATGTAAAACATGGTGAGTTTTTGCATATGGTTCATAAGGAATTATTTATTTATCACTGGAGAGAAAACCGATGGCCGATTAGTTGAAATAAAGAGGTTTCCGATACAAATTCGAATCCAAATTCGCCATCTATTTAGGAACAACCTGTAACTTTTTTCTCTTGCATATTAGGGTAGTAAAATCTAAAACATGGTTTAAGTAAGAGTTCCTGAAAATTTCATCTTTTTGGCGTGAAGGGAAAAGAAAAAGCTGAAAATTCAAGACGACAAACAGTTTTTTGTGAATAACTCAGAAAATATCCACTTTAGGGCAAGGGTGTGATGCATACACTCACATTATTTTTCAACGTAGATTCAATATCTGCCATAAAAAAATGGGGTTCTAATTTGAAAAAATTGATTTTTCACGATTTTGTCATCCCTAACTTTGAAAGCGATTTTTTCACCCCCTGTATCATGAATCGCGATTTCGATTTTTAAAAGTGGATACATCAATCTTACATCTTGAAAAATCCCAAAAACGAAAATTTTCCATCCAAAAATCTCGAAGTTATTCTTGTTTCAGCGGAGCTCTATTTTCGATTTTTTTTCGAATTTCTCCGCTCAGAGAGAATTTTCCAACCAAAACAGAAAAATGTTACATCAAAATAACTTGAAATTTTCTAAGGAATCTGTTTCTGCAATAAAAAAATGGTGTACTAATTTTAAAAACGGAAGTTGACGTCATTTCCGGAAAAACCGGAGGTGCTCATGCCTTGAAAATATTTTAGATTTCATCAGCATCGTGAAATACTTATAAGTGCTGAATTTCATGAAAATACGTTCAGTAGTTTCCCGTATAAATATGGGTGAGGTTCCTCGTGAAAGACCCTGTATAATATCACTATAGAAATGAAGTGAAGTGATACTATTCATGACTCTGAACCTGAATTAAGAGGAAGTTAATCAAGAAATAAATGTGATCTTTCAATTTAATGTGTACTTCATGTACTCAATCGAACAAGAAGGAGAATGATTTGTACTTATCCTAAATATAATAACATTCTTGTACGAATGAATGTTTATGCAATTTCATTGGATGTTTTGTATTGACCTTGCTTTTATTTGGTTATTTGGCATAAGGGTTTGAGATAAGAGTGATAAGACTTTCCAGAATATCAAAATATAGGTAGTACAAACTTAGATCATTATAGTCAAATAAGTTGACAAAAGTGATAATGACTACAGCGTATTTTCCAATAGCTTCGAGTGGAAAAATATTAAAAAATTCCTACGAAGTCCGTCATTTCAAAATATTTTTATTGATTTCTTTTGATGTAGGAAACCAAATTCAAATTCTCCGCCGTAATGGTGACAAAACACGAGAATTTTTTCGAATTAGCTTCTTGTTTCTTCATTGGACTGCGATTTTTGAATTTATCCTAACATGGTATAAAAAAAACGTGTTAAAATACTTCAAGAAATAAGATTCAGGTTAGCCAACCCAAAAAAAGCGATCTCAATCCGAGGTTTTTCAACCGAGGCTGCAAAGACGTTTATAATACCGAATTTTTTTCAACCGAGAGTTGAAATCCAATCCTCGTTTGAGTAACCTCGGATTGAACGTGCCCTTTATAAAACCGGCCCTTAAGGAATCAAAAGTATTCTTGAAAACGGCCAATTCGGCAGGTGGGCCATCCCCCCCCCCCTTTGACCTCGAAATTGACAATAATCCATTGATAGTATAGTTCAATCGATCCCTAGTATTTTCAATAAAAGAATGCCATTTTAAGTCTTCAACTACTATTATGTTGGTGGAAAATTTCTATCAATTCATGGCCTCCCTAAAAAACTGTCCGGATCCGCCAGTGCTCTGACGAGCTGCCACTGCTGACAATGAGCCCTCCAATATGAATTGATTAAATTCGGTTTATTGATTAAACCCTGTTGAGAATCTTACGCCAACATTAAAGATTCAATGTAACATGTACATACAGTATGGTGCAAATGAAAGGAATAAATTCGTTATTTCGTAAACCGGCGGCTCTAAGGAAAAATTCTGAAACCCGTCGATTTTTATTTTAAATCGGGCTATTCATAAGGATACCTCCTTATTTTTGACGTCATCTATGTGAGCGTGATGACGTCATCGCTAAAATTTTTAAATGGAAATGTGGGTGTTGTAATACATTATTTGAAAGGTCTTTCAGATACCTATTCAGTCATATCAATAATATACAGTAATTGATTTTTGTATTCGTTTGAAAAATTAATGAAATTGAATTATTACAATGATTATTTCATTCACACATGGCTCCGCCAATGAAAAGTCACGAATTCAGTCACACGATATGCAATATTATCGACTATTTAGGTAAACAAAGAAATATCAGCGGCTATTTTGAAGTGTCAAAATTTGGCATAACATTCATTCAGAATTGAAAATGTACGGAGGGTCCCGAGTTCAAAACTTGGTTGGGATAGCAATTTTTTTGCAAAATAATTATAAATAAGTCCGACACCCGACCGCTCGGTCTAAAATACAAAAGACCGCGGATTCGAGCGTTCGGAGCGTGTTCATGAAATAATCTTCCTGAATATCACTCGACTTTGACAAAAAGCGACTATTATTTTCTTTAATTCATCTCGAGCAACTTGTATTTCGACAATTCAATTCGACCAAATGAACATTAATAATCAAAGAATAACTCCCTTGAGCTAAAGCTCTCGGGAGTTATTCAGATTATTAATGTTCATATGGTCTTATCAAATTGTCGAAATACAAAACGCTCTCGATAGAATTAGGTCGAAAATAATAGTCGGCTATTTGTCATAGTCTTGGGATATTACCTCCGAATATTCAATATGTATTACTCATTAAATATAACGAAACCTAAATTAAGTGCTTAAATTGTTTACCTTCAGCTAAAATACAATGACGGCCTTTACAAAATTTATTTTTGTGTGTCAATTAATACATCATATCAATACTTAATACATTTTATTGAGAAACCTGTTGAAATTTTATCAATAATATATGTGACAATAATCAAATCAATTACTGTACATATTGGTATGACTGAATAGGTATTCGAAAGACCTTTCGAATAATGTATCACAACACCCACATATCCATTTAAAAATTTTTGCGATGACGTCATCACGCTCATATAGATGACGTTAAAAATAAAAAGGTTTCCTTACGAGTTGCCCGTTTTGAGATAAAAATCGACGTGTTTCAGGATTTTTCCTTAAATTCGTCGGTTTACAAAATAACGAATTTATTCCTTTCATTTGCACCATACTGTATACATCGAATAGGAAGAACATTGTTTTCTTGACAGAATGGTGTGTTGGACATAATATTCAAGGTCCCGTGTTGCTATTTTTAGAAATATCAATAGTGAAGAAGTCCCGATTATTCAGTAGATCTATTCTGCCTGCTGTTCTTTTATTTACTGAACTCTGATTTTTGTTTCAGGTGAGTTGCCCAGACACTAAACGACGAATGTGGAAGATCTCAGGTATGATTATACCGTAATTGGGCATTCCAGTGGAATACGTGGAGATTAAACCATGCCAATAACCAGAAAAACAGTCGAGTAACATCTTGATTACTCAATCTGATTCTTTGATTTTGTTACCTGTTGGAAAATTTGTTTTGGCTAATTATTATTTCTATAAATATCAATTTTTTTTTTAAATTTTTTTGTAATATAAAGTTGTATCACACTACAAATTATAGAAGCTTTCGATGCTGTTCTCGATTTATCTTGGAAGTTGTTTCAATTCTGGACAGTTTAATGAATCAGGTGATAAAAGTGAATCATGTTCTTTTGAACAAATGCGTGCATTGTTTCGTTTTTTTTCTCGGAAAATGTGAACTCTGTTTTTTGTTAGCAGATTTTCATTAGTATCATTTTCTTTTGCGGTTTTATTTTCTTTGAAATTCTCGTTCGGTGGAAAAAGCGATTCAACATCAATGAAATAATTTAAAAATTTTTCATCACAAACAATAAACGCATTGGAAAAATTACAAGCAAGGATTGAAGGTAAGAATAATAAAATGGTTATCAATGCAAAAGAAAAAACAAGTCTTCTTGGAAAGAGAAGTCGATCTCGAAACACCTTGTTTCATTTAATCATCGTTATTGCTTCGAAAATATTCTCTACCCAAGCTTTAACGTGAGTGATCCTGTCGTATCAACGGAACTTATGACATAAAAATGCAGATGTTCCCCCCACACTTACATAATTTCTCCCTTGGCTTTAAGAATTCCATGCATAAATTATGATCTTACGTTTTTCAGGATACCTCGCATGTATTCTCAAACGTTCCCTCGGAAATATCCTTCCTGAATAAATGTTGAAGGGCACAATAAAGTAGGTTTCTTTTTTATAGGGAAGTCTTGCAGTAAAGACGGTGAAATATAGTAGACTTGAAGATATACACCTGTTAGGTATTTCTCGTTAAAAATGAAGAGGTTAACATTATATGTCTTTGAGATCGCGTGGGATGTAAAGATATTTCACTTTTAGGTAACGTGATGTTAACGTTTTCTTGAAATGTTCGAAGCTGAGTTGATGATCCATATGACGGCATTAGACTCTCGGTAAGACTGGGTGAATTCCCGAGAATACAGGAGTCTAATAGGGGTGAATAGTTGCGTGGGGAAAGAGAAAAGAATACACATGATCCACCAACTATTTCATGAGTTGGATTCCTGAGATACTTGATAGGATCTAAGTAGTATGGTATCATCGATTAATGTTACGAAATGGCGAATGCGCGAAGAGAATTGATCTTAAAAAATATACAGTACCGAAATTTTTAGGTATTTTACTCTTAAGGCTGCTGGATCCTTTTCCAGACAGCTCGAATTTCGATGCCACTACATGAAAATATGCTGCTATACATATTCGAAACGCCCAAAATTTTAATAGCCTTTTCTTGCCAAATGAATCGAAACAAAATCTTAAGCCGGCCATAGACATCGTTATTTTTCATCCGTTCATACCGCTGCGATACGAACCGTCTCGGCAAAAGCGCCAAAAACCGATGTGTGTGGCGAAGAACCGTCGGTACTTACGCCTCGTCGGTAGAAATATCTGCCGATGCTTGATTTTTGTCACGACGGTTCATCGGTTGTCGTGCCATACCGACTGTGTGTGGGGATTTCGTCGAGAATCGGCGGTTATTTTCCATTAGCGTAGTACAAGTCTCATATTAACCGTTTCTTTATTTCTTTTTTATTCAGCACCGAAACCGCGACCGCCACTGCTAAGAAATGTTTCCTCTTCATGACGAGCTTATTCGCGAACGACAGCCAAATAACTGGTAGAATTTACCGAAATGTGAGGGCAAAACAGTTCTCGGTTCGAACCGAGGCGAGGAAAACGGATGAAAAATAACGATGTCTATGGCCGGCTTTAGACGGAACTGAATCTGGTACTGGTACAATTTATGGCCCCTTATTGAGCGGTAGAACGGGAGGTTCTTGACCTATTGGCAGTCTCAGTTTAGTACCATATACGACTATGTCTGTTCTGTCGGCAGATTTTGATCAATCGGTGTACTGAATAGATGATTATTGTCTATTCTATTTACGTAGTTCACTAAACTCTTCATGTCAAGTATGACCGTGGCGAACGTTTGTGTTCTAACCCGAACAAAACGTAGATTTCTTGTTTTCATAGGAATGATCATCAAAAATATCGTAAAATAACGTTGGGTTTCACAAAGCGTAGGCACCGGTGATCAGAGGTTGATCTAGAATCAATTCGTTTTGACAGTTAAAAATCAGAGAATGAAGCCGTTGATGTCCGATCACCGGTGATTATAAGCTTTGTGGAACCCGCCGTTAGTGATAGAACATTAAATTGAAATTAAACACATTCAAATTGAGTTTGAAGCCAAATTTTTTTTGTTCGAAAGATAATTTTATGACATTTATATTTTGAAAATAATTTTGACATAACCCCAAATAAAATAATCTATTGGAGTTATGTTGCATGATCTTGGAGGCCAATCAATAGAACCATTTCTGGAAATAATGTTATTGCCAAATCTCCCCCTTCCAATAAATTGTTACGGAAGCAGCATGAGGTGTAGCACCATCTTGTTGAAACCAAAACACTTCTGGTAGGTACCATTTAAATTTTGAAACAAATAAACATTGATCATCGATCTGTAACGAGCACCATTCACTGTAACATTAGCTCCAGAATCGTTTTTGAAGAAATATGGACAGATGATGCTTCCAGCGTATGAAGCATACCATACAGTGCATTTTTCAGGATGCAATGGAACCTGCAGAACTTCTTGAAGATTGTTTCCACTCCATATATGGCTTGTTTACGTAGCCGTTCAACCAGAAATGAGGTTCATCACTGAACAGGATTTTTGGATAGAAAAGTGTATTCTAGGGCCCAATCAGCTAACAAACGACGCTTATTATGGTCAAGTGGCTTCAGTTCTTGAACCCATTAGATCTTGTTTGGGTGTAGACAAAGATCTTCACGCAAAATTTTCTATGTGGTGGATGCACAGCGTCCAACTTGTTGTGAACGTCGATGTATAGGAAAATCTGGATCCTCATTAACACTATCACTTACAGTAGCGATATTTTCTTCTGTAAGTGCTGTTCTTTGCCTTGTAGTTGTTGTATCGAGTAGAGAAAATGTTGTCCGAAATCTATCGATAGTTCGACGAATAAGCTTGTAATGGATTGAACTTTAGGCTTTACAAGCTGCTCTGATGGACGATTATAAAAAATAAATTTCGCGAAGTGCTCTATGAGTTTGGCGAATAGAACACTGATTTTGAAAATAAATTTCAACAATTTTTAAACGTTGTTGCGACGTGAGTCTCGCCATGATAATTTGTCAAGCTCACTGAACAGAATTGTCGAATCAACGATAAGCTTCTACCTTCTGTCAAATCACAGTTATACCTATCGAAAATTTTATCACTCTAGAAAAACACCCGATATCATTCAGTAGTTCTTTTTTTGAAACATAATTTCAATCTGAAATATCCAGGAGCTACTAGATTCCTCTTCAAATTGTATAGCCCATTTGGCTGATTTGCGTAAGAAATTGAAAACTAGGAATAATATTCTACAGAAACTAGCTGGTATTTCATGCGGTGCCGATGCAAAACATTGCATACAGTAGTCATATCCTTGGTTTTTTCTGATGCTGTTTATTTTTGCCTCATTTGGCTCGAATGCACAAAAATTATGCACAGTTTCATTATGAGGATTATTACTCGGAATATTTGATCTTCCCCTATAAATTGGATACCTGCCCTCTCAAACATTGTCCCCCCTACATTCGGAGACAAACGGCAGCTTTGATTGCTTCGAATGAATTTCAATCTTCTACGAATTCATCCTTATTTTTTTTCAAAAATTCAATCGAGTCACACAAAAAAACGGCTCGCTGAATTGAGTTGGCTCTTCGTGAGGTTTTTATCAACATATGTATTGAACTGTGAAAGTCACACTTAACATTATTGGTTTCCTCAACATTTTCGATCCAGCGGTAGATTTTCCAAGAAACCACCAAAAGCACTTTTTTTGTTAAATTTTCATATTGATGCGACATTAAGAAAAAAAAATTTCTATGAATAAGCAATGGTTGTTCAATAATGGGAGTTCATTTAAGGTCTTGAAACCCCCCTTCAATTTTCTGTGCGATCATTGGTTGCTGAGAAATCGATAATCAAAGACAAATGGATCCTTTTCCATTTGAAGACCGATATCTCGGCGAGAAGTGGACGTATTGGGGTCAATAAAAAAATAAATTAAAGCTGAATTAACAAAGTATCCCATCATTATAACGATTATGCAAAAATAAAATCACCACGCTCGTAGACAAGAAAAAAAAAGTGGTAAAATTTTGAGAATTTTTTTGTTGCTGATTTTTCTATCATTACTCGAAAACCACTGCAACTTGAAATTTTTGAAGTTCTAATCCAAAAACTAGACACTTGGAGCTACCATTCCCTTTTTTTGAATTCCTTGTACGACCATTCCTCTCAAAGTTACGGCATGTTGAATATTCCCGAAAAATCTGGAATTTTTTTTTGATCCTTTAATTTTTTCCAGTAGTGTATATCGCTTCAACCCTTTGTGTTAAAACACCAACCCCCAAATTTTGAATAGGAAAGATAGGGTGAGTGATACCCCATTTGAAAGGCCTTTTTATCATTAATTCAGCGTAATAATTTTTTTCTCATTTAACGCATTCGTTTTCGAGATATTCAATTTTGAATTTTCTACAGTACCATTCCTTCCGCTAACCATGCTATGTGAATTCAACAATTATGTATGGCAGTTATGGAGTTTCATCAAATCTACAGAATGAAGGAATAATAAATTCGATTGATTCAGACAGCTTGCTTGACGACAATACCATCTTTGTTTCAACTTCAATTGTCAATATCTCAAGAATCAATGAATCAAATGAATAAAAAATCAATATCCTGAATTAAGGATAAAAGGACCTTTCAAATGAGGTATCACTCATCCTATCTTTCCTTTTCAAAATTTAGGGGTTGGTGTTCTAATACTAAGGGTTGAAGCGATATAGTTGTGAATTTGACCTTAAAAGTTGTCCCCCTCGAAACAAAAATCGACGTGTCCGAGCATTTTTTCGAAATAAATTTATTCCGCCCGTTATCTTGTCTGTTTCGTTTTAAAAAGACCACTTTGTATAACATATAAGCCTTCCTTATTTAAAGAGCTTCTTCTGGGTGTTGCAGCTTTTTTGTCAGTTAGTATATTTTTGATGGTTATATTCACACTAAAGATATTTTTGTTTATTCACATTCCAATGTTAGTGTACTGAAGAACCATTCAATCTTGTACATTTCTGCCAACAAAATTTGTCATTCAAACCGATGTAAAACATTGACAGACGTCTCCCCCAATTTCATATCAAGTCGAAATCAATTCTGATCCGGAGAAAAACCGTGAAAGTTGAGATGATTTCCGTTAATCCCTCGAGCTGGCTTCGCGCGAAGTAGCTGCGAGAGAGCATATCCAATATCTAGATTGCCCCCATTCCTCGCTGCTCAGCGACGCAGCTTTACGCCAGGCGTCGTACTTTCCATGCATTAAGTTCTTCAATATGAGAGTGTTTGAGCGGGGCAAGATTGCTCCATTTCTATCAAAACTCTTCTACTTTCCGCGCTCGAGGCACACAAGAACGCCTTTCCAGGCCCCAGAACGAGGCCGTTTTTTCATTATCTCGCCACCGAAGGCCCTTCGTTTGGACGCTCGAAATTACGTTCTTTTCTTTTTGGCCCTCGCCCTCGCAACCATCCCCTTTGTTGTGTATCAACACGGCTAACAAAAAACCGCGGACAATAGAGAGGTTCTGTGCCATTGAAAAATTTATTCGCGCCCCGGCAATTTGGAAGCTTGCCCCGATGGTTTCCGGGGTATAATTCGAAATTGATGTCCTGCGTGTACACCCCTCGCGAGGTCTCGATAATGATTTTCTCTGATTGTAATGGGGGGTTCTTTGGATTTCGGAGAGCAAGGAGGTAGCCATCATAATTTTCTAGGGTTTCCCGAAAATGATTGCTTTCCTGTGGACGTCTTTATTTAGCGAGCATTCATTGATGAAAGCCGTGGGATCACTTTGAAAGGAGGAAATTTTTTCTTATTCGTCAAGTCAGAAATCAATACGAGTCTGCAGAGTGTCGAGAATCCGTGAAAACCCCCGTTTTTCTGTCCATGTTTTTAGAACTGTGATTTCAACTGAACTGAAGTTTGATGAAGTGATTTCTCACTTACTTAATATTCTTTCTCTATCTACGTCTACAGTCTGACATACTCTAAATTCCCGGGAGACAGAATATGGGATCCCTTCTGACAAATTAGTGTATTCTTAAATTTGTTCAAAAAACTTTCTCTTATTTATTTTTTCCTGATTTATCGAAAAAATTCAGATTCAGTTATCCTATTGTTTTGTAGGGAAATCAAGAATCGAGTGTGAAAAATAATTTCTCTATTTCAGTATCGTAATGAGTTCATTACAGTACTAAAAACAGTGCTGTAATGAATTCATTACAGCATCGTTTTCAGTAACATTTTTCGTTTTGTGGTTGTCAGCAATGACTTCCGATCCTTTTAAATTTCAGCAGACGTCAATTTGGAAATGTCAATTTTAGTATGTATTTCCTATTTCACACCAACTGCCAAGATACAATATGAAAGTCACTAGGACCTATAATTTGAATTTTTTCATTGAATTTCACAAAATTTGAGTGGAATAGAGAAAATATCGTCTAATACTCGTTGCAGAATGCAATTCCAATACTCATGCGTTCGAAAACTCGCTCCTTCGTCGCTCGTTTTCGAATTTCGCATTCGTATTGGAATAGGAGCCCATTCTGCAACTAGTTTTAGAATATACTATTATTTATTTATTCTTAAACCAACACAATTACCTGTGATTATAGGAAAGAGACTTAGAAAAAAATATACACATTATGTTTAACAAGAACACAAAACCTAATAGAGAATTAGATCTCTGATGGTAGTCCAATTTCCTCACTGATAGAAAATAGTTCACTGCTGTAAGAGAAAGTGAGTTTCTTTAATTTTTTGGCATTACTGCGCATTACATCGTAAGAATAAATTACTCTGCTCCACCATTTTTCTAAATGGAGCGCAGTCAGCATTATCAATGTAAAATATCTCATTGTCTTGCAATCGCAAGTTTATTCTATAATGGACAGAACAGTCCTTACTTTGTGATAGTTCATTCGAAAAAAGAATAAAAGTACTCGAATAACGCAACAAAAAAACTTCGGAACGGAAAGACGGACCTATGGAATTCTCCACTCAAAATTCTCAAGAAATAAGCCTGCAGACGACATTCAGATACCTTTTTAACGAAGAAAATGATGATATGGGATCATCAGCTGAGAAGGCAGCTACCTATATTTGTGTCTTATTTCTTCCAAATACCTTTTTGCCCAATTTGAAATACTCCAGTATGAAAATGTAGTACTACGAAACCTGTGCCACAGTTATATCTCAAAAGAACTAACTCCATTTAGGGCCGGTTTTATAAAGGGCACGTTCAATCCGAGGTTACTCAAACGAGGATTGGATTTCAACTCTCGGTTGAAAAAAGTTCGGTATTATAAACGTCTTTGCAGCCTCGGTTGAACAACCTCGGATTGAGATCGCTTTTTTTTTGGGTTGGCTAACCTGAATCTTATTTATTGAAGTATTTTAACACGTTTTTTTTATACCATGTTAGGATAAATTCAATAATCGCAGTCTAATGAAAAAACAAGAAGCTAATTCGAAAATATTCTCGTGTTTTGTCACCATCACGCCGGAGAATCTGAATCTGGTTTCCTACATCAAAAGAAATCAATAAAAATATTTTGAAATGACGGACTTCGTAGGAATTTTTTAATATTTTTCCACTCGAAGCTATTGGAAAATGCGCTGTAGTCATTATCACTTTTTTCAACTTATTTGACAATAATGATCTAAGTTTGTACTACCTATATTTTGATATTCTGGAAAGTCTTATCACTCATATCTCAAACCCTTATGCCAAGTAACCAAATAAAAGCAAGGTCAATACAAAACATCCAATGAAATTGCATAAACATTTATTCGTACAAGAATGTAATTATATTTAGGATAAGTACAAATCATTCTTCATCTTGTTCGATTGAGTACATAAAGTACACATTAAATTGTTAAGATCACATTTATTTCTTGATTAACTTCCTCTTTATTCAGGTTCAGAGTCATGAATAGTAACACTTCACTTCATTTCTATAGTTATATTATACAGGACTTCTAAAGCCATAAAAATAATAGTTGTTCTCAAATATAGTCAAATAAAAATAAAAGAATGGGAAATGTTGTTTTATATGCCAGAAAGTCATTCAATTCATGGATCATACACGAGCTTTATTGAAAAATTTACCATACATTGATCTGCGGGATGGGATCGGTGTCCTCAATAATGTCTTTAGAGTATATTCAAAACTAGAATTACAAAATTTTTAAGCTTAGCAACTTGAAGAAAAGTAACCTTTTTCACATCTGGGGCATTCAGCATTTTCACAACCCATTAAAATAAATATGCACTTGTACTTTGTAGTAAAAATCAAGAAATCCTACTAGAACGGTGAGTGTGTTCTGGACATTTCACAACTTTCTGATTTATGAATACCACAAGAATCTTCGAATATGTTCACAACTCTGGAATGATCCAGCTAATTCAGAGTAATTTCATCCACTCGATAAAAGAGTTTATTTCCAAACGTACGGTAACAACGTCAGTTCTCGACTGACATGATCATCGAAAAGTTCTATTTCTCCGCCTAGGCGGAGAAATATTTACTTTTCCCTCCGGCGGCAGGAAAAGTGGTTGCTACGAAAAAGATGACTTGGTTACCATGAACATAGATGCATAGAATACAAAAACTTCCAATTCAAACGTCCTTTTTATTTGATAAAGTTGCATTAAATGTACAATTTTCATGAATTTGAAAACGTTTGGAAATAAAATAGCATATTTCATTCGGAGAAGAAGTGACTTTTCGTGGCTCGCTTTCAATTATCCGCCTCACTCCGTTCGGCGGATAAACTCAAGCTCGCCACGAAAAGTGACACTTCTCCTCCTAATGAAATAATATACTATTTTATTTGATCAAATTCTCTTCTTCGTGCCATCTTTGAAGTGGTCGAAAGGAAATGTGAAATCATTCGATTGGTAACTTTCTTATTCACTATCGTTACTATCTTTTGAATGCCTTGCAGTTATTTCATTATTATTTCAACCAGAGTCATTTCCGATCTCATATTCACACATAAACCTGGCACTCCTATCCCTCGAGGATAAGGCACAAAAATTTAGGAATATCTTTCCAAATACCAAAGATGAATTATTAATACATAGCCAAAAGACTGATTTATATCAGGCATCCTAAACCTTATATGATATATTCCTTCCAATCCAAGCAACATCAATGTGCCAAAACGAAATGTTTTGTTTTGTTTTGCCACGTAAAGTGAGGTTAGTTATCAGCCATCTAGAAACGTCAAACGTTTCAATCCTCGATTCAAAGCTCAAATCGAGCTATTTTCAGCGGTTGAACCCGAGGTTGAATGTTTATAATACGGAAATCGACAGTCAACCCCGGATTCGGGCGTAACCGAAGTTTGAATTTGTTTTATAAAACCGGCCCTTACAAAGTTGAAAAAGAGTAGCTGAAATTAGCACTGGCAATGTCTCTTCAGAATTTTGTCAGATTTGTTTTGGAACTTGAGTCAATTAATGTACAGGGTCAATCTTTCTTAACCTAACCCAAGGTCCACCCAAAATATTTTCATGAAATTCATTTTCAGTATGTTATAGTGCATGCCGAGAAAAACAAACTTTCGATTATTTAGGAAGTAGCTATCAACTTCGTTTATTCAAATGGCATGATCAATAAATCATCACATTTTTGGATAAATAATCGCCACAAATGAGTCGCCACAAAGTCCTCTACACTCAGGTACCATATTATCCATTCATTACGCCACAGCCTGTATGTGGTAAGCAATTGGAAAACACTCTGAGTTGAGGTCTCTAAGCGTTTTCTCAGAAATTATTTGGATACTCTAACTATGTCCCATTAGTTTTGGCACAAATTTCGGGGACCATAAAAGTGACAAAAATATACATTTGTTTATTGTATTGTGATGCACAGTAATGAACATTTTAGAAGCAACAAAACAATCACTTCAAATTAAATGAAGAGGACCATTATCTTCCACAGAGCGCAAATTTCTGCGAACACCTAGCATCAGGTTTCAGGTGGTATCTAGATCGATTTCTCGGATCTTCTTGTATATTCGGTGTCGTTCCTCTTCATTTTGGGCTTCCCATCCTCCATCGTGAACTTCTCGCGATAAGAGAGTCGAAAAATCTTATATGGGTCGAGCCTGTGGAACGTTAGGGGGATTGCCGTTTCGCGGAACAAATGGTACGTTTTGGTCGGCTAGCCAATCTTGAGTTTCTCTTGCATAGTGCCTGGACGCAAGGTCTGGCCAGAACATAATATCGTCTCCAGCTTCAATAAAATTAACTAGCGATATAGTTAGATGTATTGACGTGCTAGTTTTCTTAGCGAAGTACCAACATTGTTTTCCGCTCTTCTTACCAGTCTTACGATGGCCCATTGTTCATACCGCATTTGTGTGATATTGGAGAGACTCAGACCCGAAGGCACGCTGACAAGAATGCCGCGAGCCGACAAGGAGGAGTCCCTCTCACCATAGAGATGGAAGGTGTAGGGTTCCCTAGTGTGTTAACCTCAGTACAGATAGATTGTCGCACGTGAACAGTATATGTTCCGCCGTTTCATCCGAGTTCCTGCACCAACGGCACAGGGAACACTCAGTTAGACCCATTCTTTTCAAATGTTTGTTAAACAGATGGCCAGTTAGAGCACCAGTCACCAGAGACAATTGCTTCCTCTCGAGAATCAAGAGCTTTTTAACCTCCCGCTTCGAAGAAGGCGCCTTGATAAGGAGTCTCGACTGCCTGAGATCCGTTCTCGTGTTCCACTCAGAGGAGAATTTCTTATCAATCCATCTCTTGAAGAGATTTTTGATATATGTGTGACAGATAGGAAGCGCGGGTTCCGGTCCAGTAAACGTCGAGCGAACCCCTTCTTTAACTATGTTATCTGCTTTTGTGTTACCAGAGATAGACGCATGCGCCGGGCCCAAGACAACATTGAGAGTGTTATCTGAGCCAAGCGTGCGCAGGGCCTTTCTGCACTCGTACACCAAGTTCGAGGTTACTTTTATATCAGAAAGGGGTTGCAGTGTGCCCTGACTGTCGCAACAAATGTATATGTGTTTCCCTGAGTATCCTCTGTGGATACTCTCCACCGCACATACGGAGACAGCATATAGCTCTGCCTGTGCTATTGAGCACTCTTTTCCTAGAGGAATGGACCACTTTGTTCTTGGTTCAACAATCCCAGCACCGGCACCGGTGTTGCATACCGAGCCGTCGGTGTACCAGGTGGGACCTTCAGGTTTTAGTAGCCTGTCACCACTGATCTCTGTCAGGGACAACTACTTGACAGAGATCAGTGGTGTAAGCCAGACAGGCTATTAAAACCTGAAGGTCCCACCTGGTACAAGTCAAGGTTTCAAACAAACTTTTATTTCAATAGCAACCTATTGTCTTCTTCTTATCACCACTAGTTATATTGGTCTATGAAAGGACCCCGCACTTTTTCTATGGCAAATGGCGTTCCGTCAAATGTTCTAAAATTTTGGTATAATGTAGTACTCGACCTACTGATCAAAAGTGTCCATGACCCCAACCCAATCCTATGACTAGTTTTTGAGATACAGGGCGTTGAAGTTGAGAATTACCCACTTTTACTACGCCCGTATCTCGTAACAGAATCGAATGAACTTCAATTTTTCTCAAGAAACATTTCCTTCCATCCTCAGGGAGCAACCGTATAGAGGAATATGACCGAATATCGTTACGAATACAGGGTTATCCATAATTGAATGCATGCCCGATTTTGAAAGTATAAAATATGTCAGTTTCAGAGCGAGAACGTTCGCATAATGAAATATTTCACTAGATATGTTGTTGTTACATCGAAAAAACCAGAAATACCCAGAATTCATACTGGGTGATCCATTATTATAGAAACTATTCACAATGAAGGTTAAGTGGACACCTTGTATTTATGGGTTGATTCAAGGTGTTTGTTTAATTTTTTCAGAACATATCATCATGGACTTCAAAGAATACAGGGTGATTCAGTCATGAAATAATATGTGAACCTCACGAAAATACTCAAAAACCACCTGTTTTTTTCATCTCCCTCTAATTCAAGATTAACTCCGTTGAGGTAGGAGTTCTCTCTCACCACTGTACTCATGGGCGCCCGCAGAGGGGGGCCAGGGGGGGACATGGCCCCCCCTGAGAATTTGATGGCCCTAACGTTTTTCAGCACGACACCTCAATATTACCTTCTAATCTATATTTTGCCCCCCCCTGAGAAAAATTTCTACGGGTTTCTGCGGGCGCCCATGACTGTACTTGATATAAAAACATCAATACGGCTGAGAGTTTTTATCCAATTCCACCATATTTTTTTTATGTACATAATATGAAGATTATTTATTTATGTTATTCTATTCTTATATCAGCATAGAAAAAAATCTGGTCATAGGAAGTGGATGAAAACTCTCAGCCGTATTGATGTTTTTATTTCAAGTACAATGGTGGAAGAAAACTCCCACCTCATCGGAGTTAATCTTGAAATAGAGGGTGATGAAAAAAAAGGTGGTTTTTGGGTATTTTCGTGAGGTTCAAAGTTCATTTCATGACTGAATCACCCTGTATTCTTTGAAGTCCATGATGATATGTTCTAAAAAAATTAAACAAACACCTTGAATCAACCCATAAATACAGGGTGTCCACTTAACCTTCCTTGAGAATAGTTTCTATAATAATGGATCACCCAGTATAAATTCTGGGTATTACAGACTTTTTAGATGTAACAACAACATATCTAGTGTTATAGTTTATTTTGTGAACGTTCTCGCTCTAAAACTGACATATTTTATACTTTCAAAATCGGGCAAGCATTCAATTATGGATAATCCTGTATTCGTAACGATATTCGGTCATATTCCTCTATACGGTTGCTGCCTGAGGATGGAAGGAAATGTTTCTCGAGAAAAATTGAAGTTCATTCCATTCTGTTCCGAGATACGGGCGTAGTAAAAGTGGGTAATTCTCAACTTCAACGACCTGTATCTCAAAAACTAGTGATAGGATTGAGTTGGGGCCATAGACACTTTTGATCAGTAGGTCGAGTACTACATTATATCAAAATTTTAGAACATTTGACGGAACCCCATTTGCCATAGAAAAAGTGCGGGGTCCTTTGTGCCGAAACTTACGGGACATACGCTACTTGAATTTGAGGATGAACGATTCTGAAAATATTTAATTCAACGATGCAGTTGACGTTTGCCACGTCGGAAAGCGATTTGTTTCAGTTTGTTTTCCGAGAACAACCCAACAATATACATTATTAACCCGTAAAAGTGACTCCACCCCCCAAACCAACCTATTTTCGCCGAACCGAGCGGTCGGATCGCATACTCATTTCGACTCCGACGTGTCAATTTCGGCTGCCTGTTTAAATTAAACAACGCGACACATTGAACGTGGTTATCGTACCCACGTGAGCTGTTTGTCAGAACCCTCGAAGCCCCCGCCCGCCGCTCCTGCATGCCCCAGTCTGTTGTTTGCGCCGTTCCAATTAATTACATCCCTTGTACTATGCATTTTTCGAGAAGGCGACAGCAAATTTGCTCCACTGATCTTTTCTATTCTCGTTAAAGTGTCAAAGCCAATTTTGAATTCATATTTTCTCGTTATGTATGCTATCGATTTGCTTTGTTACTACGCAACTTCTTTCCATGTTTGCTTTATTGATGCATTGGCAGGCGATTGAAGCGAAGTTCCCAGTATTCGAACGGTTTCAATTTTCAAGGAATAATTTCTTTTGCCGGAGGAATCCGGGCGCTGCAAAATGGCGAATACGCCAGTTAGAAAACCTGAACGATTTATGTGAAGACGTTTTACAACGAAATTTCTGAGAATAGACGAAAATATTCTGAGTCTGTCGTTCGATGACATTTGGTACAGTTTATATTGTACAAGGTATACGATACCAGAAAGTACGGATTGAATCTAGAGAGAAAGAGCACCTCAAGGTGGGGTAATATCTGGTGTTTTTGATGATAGAATTTTCGATAGGGATAAATGTGATTTGAAAAAGGTTTTAGCCATGCCGTTTTGACATTTATTTTCTGTTCAGTGGGAATTGACAAATTATCATTGAAAGACTCACGCCGCAACAACGTTCACAAATTGTTGAAATTTATTTTCAAAATCAGTGCCAAACTTATGAAGCACTTCGTGAAATTTATGTTTAATATAATCGTCCATGAGAGCAGCTTATTTGTCGAACTATCGATAGATTTCTCTACTCTATGCAACAACAACAAGACAAAGAACTGTACGTACAGAAGAAAATTACGCTGCTTAAAGTGATAGTATTAAGGAAGATCCAGATTTGTCTATTTGTTGACGTTTACAACAAGTTGGACTCTGTGCATCCACCACATGGAAAATTTTGCTTAAAGATCTTTGTCTTCACCCAAACAAGACCAACTGTTTCAAGAACTAAAGCCACTTGACCATAATAAGCGTCGTTTGTTTGCTGATTAGGCCCTAGAACTGCTTGAAGTTGATCCACTTTTATCAAAAAATTGTGTTCAGTGATGAAGCTCATTTCTGGTTGAACAGCTGAGTAAAGAAGCAAAATTGCCGTATATGGAGTGAAAACAATCCTCACAAGTTCTGCAGGTTTCATTGCATCCTTAAAAATGCACTGTAAGGTGTGCTTTACACGCTGGAGGCATCATCGGTCCATATTTCTTCAAAAACGATGCTGAAGTTATGTTACAGTGAATGGTGCTCGTTACAGATCGGTGATCAATGATTATTTGTTTCAAAATTTGAATGATATCGACCAGGAAGTGCTTTAGTTCCAACAAAATGGTGCTACACCTCATGATGCTACCGTAACAATTGATTTATTGAAAGAAAGATTTGGCGATCAAATTATTTCGAGAATTGGTCTAATTAATTGGGCTCCAAGATCATGCGACATGACTCTTATGGATTACTTTCCTCGGGGTTATGTCAAGTCATTGGTTTTATGCTGATGAACCAGAAGCAATATACGCTTTGGAAGCAAATATAACTCGTGTTGTTGTTGGAATGAAGCCTGAATCACTAGAAAAAGTGGTCCAAAATTAGTCTGGTCGAAAGCGGTTCCTCAAAACTGCTACATAGGCTAACAGAGCTCGGTTTCAAATGCGTAGGCTTTGCTGATGACGTAGTCCTAATAGTTCGAGGCAAACCCGAGAACACTCTTTGCGACTGATTGCAAAAAGACCTTCGAATAATTGGGCAGTGGTACTTGTCAGTGGGACTGAATATCAACCCAATCAAGACCTGGGTAATTTTGTTCACTCGGAAAAAATCTTCCCACCTGGGAATACCCCTGGATAACAAGCTTCTGTGGAATGAGCACCCTACTACTGCTACTGGCAGAGCCACAAGAGCTCTAATGGCTTGCAGGTGCCTATGCGGCAGGAATTGGGGTAGTAACTCATAAGTAGATCTCTGGAACTGCATTGGATCTCTGGAACTAGATTGGATCTTTGGAACTGGAAGGCGAGCTGTAAAGAGGCTAGTGAGAACAGCTCTGTTAGGGGGAAGGGAAAAACTCTGGCGGAATCTCTCAGGAATGGATCAATTCAAAAAGTTCCTTCAGAACTTTGAAACTGCAAGATCCAAAAGATATCTGTAAGAACCAGCTAAACCGGTTTCCTTTCAGGACATTGTCGCCTCAGGAAGCATCTGGTGAGAATGGGTTTATCGGACACTGAAGAGCGTAGATTTTATGAAGAGGAGGAAGTAACTCCTATGCACAGAGTCAAGGAATGTCTTGCAATTGCAATCCAAAGGAAAGAATCCTTTAGGAGATAATGGATCTCTGGAACTGGAAGTGAACTGTATATAAGAGCATCGTAACAATAATTTGGATCGATTCTAATGGCTGGTTTTTGAACTTCAATCTTAATGAAAATTGGTAAGGGGTCGCGTATCGGTTGAATCTTGTTTTTTCAGTATAAGGACAAAGGACCCCGCACTTTTTGTATGTAAAGTGGTGACCGGTCAAATTTTCTGAAAGTTTGGTATGTTGTTGTACCCGACTCACTGAACAAAAGTGTCAATGGGCTCAACCCAATCCTATGGCTAGTTTTCTAAATACAGGGTGTTTAAGTTGAAAATTGCCCAGATTTTCGGATTTATTTTTTGATTATTAAGAGTTAGATTGGATTTCTGTTGCATACACACGTTTACTACATGTTCTAGTTATGAACTTAGTGGATTCGTATGATCAAAAATATTCATATTTACAGGGTGATTCACGAATATCTGACGGTAGTTTTTTGCCAAAATTCACTTTTTCTACTGTGACGTCAGGAAGGCATATTTTTGAAATGTTCTTTTCGATTAAGTATAATGACGACAAAATATTGCACAGTGCATATTTTTCATACAGGATGTTTCACAGAGAGAACCACTAGACATAATCATTTTTTTTAAGGATTAATTCGAAACCCTGTATTTTTGAATTGATTTTTGCGAAAAGTAATACCACAAACATATATATGTGTGTCTCTAATCTCCAAAATATTCATGGTGGTTTATTCATAGGAAGGTATTCTATTTTGGGAAAAGGACAAAAAACATGAAAATCCTGTATTCGAAAATTTCCTCGGTCAAATGCAACTATTTTCTCAGTATATATTGATTCCCACAATATCTCCAAAGGTATGAATTATGAATCCGATACTATGACCATTTTTCGTGGTAAAGGGCGTTAAAGTGGAGGATAACTTATTTCACCAGTTTTTTTCAAATTGAGAAGCCGGATTGATTTTATGTTGCGCCCATGAGTTCAGTATTAGTACAGACCAGATTCGCATGGAAAGGTTCAGCTAAAATATTTAGTGTTACAGGGTGATTCACGAATAAATCACAATAGCTTTTGCAAACACTCGATAAGTCTACAGTTTCATCACAAAGAAATTATTCCATGAAGTTAATACCTAGTCGTCCACAATTTTCAGTCTGAAATATGTACTTCATTATGATTACTTTTCATAGAAGGTGAGCCATACAACCAAACATTCCAAAAATACTTTTGCTTTGAATTGATTGAAATGAGAACTTTTTAGTGAATTTTGAGTATCTTTATAAGCGCGCTCGTTAACTGCGCTATTACCCCCAAAAAGATTACAATTAACCATCTTCTTGTAAAGGTATAATACGAACCTATTTTTATAGGTAGGTACTCCACAGACCACAATATTCGTGTAGAACGAGTTATAACTAGGTACCTATATTGAAAAGTTTAAATCTTATTATAGTCATAACCTCGGTTATTACTTTATAAATACATTTTTTTCAGCAAAGAAATATTTATTTAGGATGATCTACGCATGCAAGAAATGTATATTTTTGGTATGTGATTATTTCTGAAACACCTTGTATATTTATATATTAAAAAATTCATACGGTTATGCTTAGGTACTTGATGTAATGTTAGACAAATATACAAAATTCACCAGAAAAATTCTCCTTTCAATTATTTCAAAGCATATTATTTTAGCTCACCCTGTATGAAAAGTAATCATAATGAAGTATTTCAGACTGAAAATCGTGAACGACTAGGTATCAACTCCATGAAATAATTTCTCTGTGACGAAACTGTAGAATTATTGAGTGTACAAAAGCAATTGTGATTTATTCGTGAATCACCCTGTAACACTCAATATTTTAGCTGAACCTTTCCATGCGCATCTTGTCTATACTCATACTGAATTCATGGGTGCAACATAAAATCAATCCGGTTTTTCAATTTGAAAAAAAAAACTGGTGAAATAAGTTATTCTCCACTTTAACGCCCTGTATCTCGAAAACTGGTCATAGTATCGGATTCAGAATGAATTCATACCTCCGGAGATGTGGTGGGAATCAATATTTGGTGTGAAAATAGTTGCATTTGACCGAGGAAATTTTCGAATACAGGGTGTTCATGGTTTTTGTACTTTTGGAGATTAGATACACACATATGTTTGTGGTATTACTTTTCCCAAAAATCAATTCAAAAATACAGGGTTTCGAATTAATCCTAAAAAAAAAAATGATTATGTCTAGTGGTTCTCTCTATGAAACACCCTGTATGAAAAATATGCACTGTGCAATATTTTTTCGTCATTATACTAAATCGAAAAGAACATTTCAAAAATATGCTTTCCTGACGTCACAGTAGAAAAAGTGAATTTTGTCAAAAAACTACCGTCATATATTCGTGAATCACCCTGTAAATATTTTTCATCATACGTATCCACTAATTTCATTACTAGAACATGTAGTAAACGTGTGTATGCAACAGAAATCCAATCTAACTCTTAATAATTAAAAGATAAATCCGAAAATCTGGGCAGTTTTCAACTTAAACACCCCGTATTTAGAAAACTAGCCATAGGATTGGGTTCAGTCCGTTGACACTTTTGGTCAGTGAGTCGGGTACAACATACCAAACTTTCAGAAAATTTGACCGGTCGCCACTTCACAAATAAAAAGTGTGGGGTCCTTTCCACATGCTAGTGGGAACAGAATATTATAATATTTTGTATCAGAATGTGCTCTCCTCGAATTTCATATACAAATTTCCTGATAACGAAGAACAGGGGACGCTGAACATGATGAATGCTTGTTCAGGGATTATGTTCATTAGAGAAGTAGCTCATTGCTGATTAAATTATGGCAGGGGTTGACTTTGAAACAGCGTTAACAATGTCTGACGAATATTCAGAAATGAGATAATTTTGAGTTTCTGAGAACAATGAACAAAGGGAAATGAACACATAGTTAAATTCTTACTTATTGGGAAAAAAACAAAGTTCAAATGAAGCAACATTTGTTTCACCAAATACCGTAGTGTTGCAATCTGGCAACTAACAGCTCTATCGTAAAGTTTTACATTTTTGAGGTCAGTTTTGACATGCGAGCGTTATTTGTGTTGTGTACACTAACTTAAAAGATTCATCTGGATCAAAAAATGGAATCGAATCGTGAACATTTTCGTGCGATTATTTTTTACAACTTTCGACGTGGATTAATTCAGTAACAGTGCATCGATGAACTAAATTCAAATTTTGGAGATGAAGCTCCATCAAGGAGCAGTGTTTATCGATGGTATGGTGAATTCAATCGAGGTCGTAGTTTGCTCCAAGACGAAGTTCGTCTATAATCAGTTTTTGTTTCGGACACCATTGATGGTGTGCGCGAACTGATATTGAAGGATCGTCATGTGACCTATCGTGAGATTGAAGCAACCTTAGGCATCAGTGGGACCAACTTACATTCAATATTGCATGAACATTATTTGTCCTCACACGTTGGATCCCACACAATTTGTCAATAGTTCAATAAAGACTCGTGTTGATTGGTCAAAAGAAATGCTCAAAAAATCTGATAACGGTGCTTCGAAACACTTCTATGACATCGTGACAGGTGACGAATCGTGGATTAAAGGTGCATACAAACTGTTGTCACGTCACGTGAGCTCACGCGAGGAAATGGGAAGAAGATATGGAGAATATAGCTGCTTTTACAGTTGCTGGTGATTCACATGGAAGGGATTCGATTTACCAAATGAATCAACGAATAGAAGAAGTGGGGGAATTCCATCAATTAATTCAAGAATTATTGAATGAGCACCCTGATCGGTTTCAAATGTATGTCAGAATGACATTTCACATAATATAAGACGTAAAATCACGTGCATACAGAAAATGTAAATTTGCGGATTATAGATCTTGCGTGCTTTCAGTGCTATAACGTGACAGCAGATACAATGTTGCAAAAATGTTTACTACATTTTGATTCCGTAGTAGTATAATCACCCAGTTAAGTTCTGATGATTTGGCTTCACTATTTATTATTGAAAGGTGTGTCTCTCTTCCTATGGTCTAAGTTCCATGCATTATCGTGGTTGTACATTTTGGGAAGATGACGTGATGTGACGTGACGTGATAACAATGTGTCTGCACCTTAACGCGTATGAGCCCGAAAGTAAACAGCCGTCGACTGTGTGGGTGTTTCAAAATGAGCCAAACCCAACAAAAGTTGTTCGCGCACCAAACACTTCCAAGCAAATGGTTGCCTGATTTTCGGAAGAACTGGACATGTCGCAACGATACCTCTACAAAAACGCCGAACAGTCAATTCTGAGTGGTACACAACCATTTATTCGCCAGATGTCTTCCAAGATATGAGGAAACTCTTCACCACGACAATGCTAGCTCTCACACATCGGCTCAAACTATTGCATTTTTGGGCACTCAAAACATCGTTTGATGAGTCATCCGCCGTATAGTCCTGACTTAACACCGAATTACTTCTTTTTATTCCCGTACAAGTTTTGAAGATAATTCAATAGACGAGTCCCTTCATGCTGGCCAACTGTTTAAAAATGCCTGAAAATCACTTCCCTTTTTTTCGCAATGATTCAACTCTTACCTGAAAGCTTTAATCCTAATGAGTGTATCCTGAAAATATAAGATGTCACGAAGGTCTTCATCACAAGCTATAAATTTTTGTTTTCTTAGGGTTTCATCAATGGAAAATAAATATCCCCACCAAAATGTTTGAATGGAGAATTTGAATTTTTCGAATCAAATGAGGATTTCGCTTGAGTTTGTTTTTTATAATAACTTTTCTGATGAATGAGATGTTTCTATTAACAATGTAAAAATGATTCAAGATACTGCAGAAATATCAAATCCAAATTTCATTAATTTCCGAAGAAGGAGCACTCGTATAAAGACCTGTTGCGAGATGTAAAACTGATTATTATAGGTGTTTTCTTTGGATTCGTAGAGATCATAGGAAGACTTTCAGTGAATGAATGTATTATTAACCCTGTATTATGGAGTTTATTAAATATAGGTGCATAATTGGGTTTTCGCTTCTAATTGGATAGAAATTCTACGAGGAATTCAAAGGAAATTAGGGAAATAAATGATTGTTTTTAATGTTATTTATTTGCATAGAAACTTACTACAGAATAACAACCCAAAAGTATTTACAACTGCCATAGACTATGATCTGGATGTGAATAAGTTCTGATGCCGCATGAGAAATCAGGATCATTGTACTGGAAAATCATTATAATGAAGTATCACTTTGAAATCATAGTATATTCTTAAAATGTAAAGTGGTAAATTCATCAATTCAACATCAGAACTTGGCCAGTGAATACCACATCTCAAAATATCAGCTAAATACACACAATATATTTACTAAAAATATTGTTCGCAGTTGATTGAGAAACTCCCTTAAAAATGGCTACTTCACAAACAGTTCCAGTTTTATTAATACTAAAACTAATCTCTCTGGAGCAATTTATTTATGGATTTTTCAATCTGGATATAAATCTGAAATTAACTTGACATAATCGTCCACGTGAAGGGAACATACACATATATTCTTTGCAGCAAGGTTCCCATCCATAGTTTGTCTATCCATGCCTTTCTCCAGTCCAATTTATGCAATATGCCAAAGGCATTAGTGATATTCGGTGTTGAGGCATATTTCTCAGGAAATTTATCAAAACGAACAGTTGTGTTTTTACTTTTCCTTGAAGAGCAATTGAAAACAGTTTTTCCAGTACTAGTACTTTGCTTACATTGTTATATAATCATCTACTGGCCTAAAATTAAAATATATCATAAGGATTGAAACATAAAAATCTTTTCGTGCAGATACTTCACCTTTTCTAATTTCCATCTTACAGAAAGATGAAGTCACAGCTCAGTACCTCGAATTACGAGGATCATATCCCTCAAGAATACCTGAAACAGCCATTGATTTAGAATAGATATTCTAATTTCTAAGTCAATGAAAACAGCTTAGGAGCAAGTAAAAATATAAACAAGTGGTTTTCTAGGTTGGAAAGTCATAGATTTCCATTAATGAAAACATAAGAAAACAAAAATTTATAGCTTTTGATGAAGACCTTCGTGACATCTAATATTTTCAGGATACATTCACTGGGATTAAAGCTTTCAGGTAAGAGTTGAATCATTGCGAAAAAAAGGGAAGTGATTTTCAGGTATTTTTTAACAGTTGGCCAGCATGAAGGGACTCGTCTATTAGAGTGGCAAAAGTGCTTCGAAACTTGGTTTAAAAGCATGCAGAAGTTTGTAGATCTTCATGGGGACTATTTTGAAAAACAATAAAACGATTTCCGATTATATTTGTCTTTGTTCTTTAATCCCGAAATATAAAAGGCAACCCTCGTACTATGATATTGTTGTAACATGTTCTGAAATGTTCCTTCAGGATTTTCGTCTATTGTAACTACAGACATAAGGAAGGAAAATGATATGTTAGTGTGTATTCTCTGGAATATTCTTTTCTTTTCAAGCATCCAATAAGACGTTCAGAACTATGAAAGGACTCAAAGCACCCAAGATATTAAAGGAATGAAAGAAAATGGCCTTCATGTGAAGGTATGGAATAGCTGCATTCAACATACGCTTTATATTCTACTTTATCTCGGTGGAATGCACACGTATGGAAGAGAGGCATCATGCAAATATTCAGTCAGTTTCACGGCTATGAAAACTGCTTAATCGGAGAGGAAATAAATTCTCCTTCTATTCTCGCATCATAACGGAAAAACTCATTTAATTAACCTCCCCTTTTTAATTCTCTTTTTGTCCCACTTTTTCACTTCCGTTTAGATTAACTCTTGATGATATTCCGCTGTTTCGGAGATACCAAATAATTTTCTTTGAAGGGTTGTTGTCTCATTTTCGACTTTTATAAATTCCCGTCTCAACTCATCCCTTTTACAATCATATCTTATTCCGCACCTTTGTTTTTATTTAGCTCAATGAGGACTTCCAGCTTTGGAGTCACCATTGTGTTTTTTTCTATAACATGATGCACTGTCACCAGAATTATGTACAACTTCCAAATTTCAAATCAATCGGACGATTAAGGGGAGGTGCTACACGCCCGAGCTCGCGAGCTCCCTTTCAAAAATTGGGCTTTTTATTTCGTGGACCAACAATTTTATTTTAAATTAAAGCTTAATCATTTCTCTAGAATGTGTATTACTCGCTTTTCCGTTTTTCTTCGAGTATCAGGAAAAAATCTGGTGAGATGTAATTTAATAAAAATCTGGACAAACGATTTTATTTCCATGATATCTCCGTCAATTTTCGGGATAAATGTATGAAATTTTCAGTATACATGCGGTATAATATTTTGCAGATTGTGTATTGATCAGTTTTTCTGTTAATTGCCCCATGAAATTTTAAATCAATTATAAAGTTGGAACTCTATTGGTCATATTTTCAACCAGGTTTTTCCTAATATACGAAGACAAACGGAAAAGCGAGTGATACACATTCTAGAGAAATTATTAAGCTTTAATTTGAAAACAAAAATTGTTGGTCTACGCCGCATACGAACTGAAATATCATGGAAATAAAAAGCCCCATATTTGAAGGGAGCCCGGACGTGTAACACCTCCCCTTAAGTGTGTCAATATTTAACCAGCAAGATTTGATTACGGACAAACAGACAGACACCGGGATAGGTGAAAAAGTAAAAGCTAGTAAAAAGGGATAGAGAGGGGGAGCATCCTTGGTGGGGTACTGGGTGCTTTAGACCACAGAGTCGGATAGAGTGGGGTAAACCACGGAGCTCTGGGTCTTCTTTGCTACCGACGGAGTCCATTCGCAGAAGGAACTTGGTGGTATCTATATCTATACTTATACTAGCTGGCCCGGCGAACTTTGTTCCGCCCTAATGATACTTACGGTGGATTTCACAAATCCACTCTGATTTTTGAACTGTCAAGTGTTTCCATGGATATGAGCTATCACACAGAACAGATACACAAAAATAATATGTCATAATATGTCAATCACTAATAATGGCAATTTTGGATTAAGTTATTTTCGCAAATATATTCATTACCCAAACAAAAATTCAAAAATGTTTCAAAAATTATGAGGAAAGATGAGAACGGACAATTCACGATTGAAACTGATCACCAAAATCCGATTTACTTGAAATTTCGATGAAAATTCACTGTGATATTCAACCGCTTTTTGATCTGTTGATAGCCTTTCATGGTACTATAAGCCCTATGTAAATTACACGGTAATTGATGCCATATGTTCTTTTTTCTACCATTTCAAACCACGACGACCGAAATGCTCCAAAAAAGAACAGATGACATCAATCGATGGCCGCGAAAGCCTCAACAAATTCATCGTCATTCAATTGTGATAATGTCAAATATAGTACCTTCACGATTACGTTATTTGGAATAAATAAAACTATAAAAACAACTAATAATCATCGGTCATAATGTCTGAATAGCGCCATCTGAACGAAACTTTTCTCATATCTCAACGAAATCTAATCATTTTAGACATCTGTACTCCTACGCTAAGACATTTTGGTTTTGCCCAACAGCGCAGAGTTGTAGGCAACTCAAATTACACACTATTACAGTGACTATAGATCACTATTTGTTTATATCGCCATCTAACGCGGAGAATATCAAATGAAGTATCAACGAATAAGCGGTAGCGTAACTGTAACTGTAGCGACATCTAGTGGCCTTACTCAAAATGAGGAAAAGCATTTCCTGTATAAGTAAAATTTTCATCGACTTTTTCGAAGTTTTATTGTATTTTCTCTATTTCAGTATCGTAATGAGTTAATTACAGTACTAAAAACAGTGCTGTAATGAATTCATTACAGCATCGTTTTCAGTTACATTTTTCGTTTTGTGGTTGTCAGCAATGACTTTCCGATGCTTCTAAATTTCAGCAGACGTCAATTTGGAAATGTCAATTTTCGTATTTCCTAACAATCACACCAACTGCCAAGATACAATATGAAAGTCACTAGGATCTATAATTTGAATTTTTTCATTGAATTTCACAAAATTTGAATGAAATAGAGAAAATATCGTCTAATACTCGTTGCAGAATGCAATTCCAATACTCATGCGTTCGAAAACTCGCTCCTGCGTCGCTCGTTTTCGAATTTCGCATTCGTATTGGAATAGGAGCCCATTCTGCAACTAATAACCAGACCATAGACGAATCCATATATGAAGTTTCATAACAAACAGTCCATCCGATCTCGAGTTATAAATGGTGTAACCAACATCTTTCTTTTATATATATATAGATTGTAAAGAGGAAAGATTTGTATTTTTTGTGTGTTTGATATGAACTACTGGACCGATTTCAGAAATTTTTTTCACCCTTAGAAAGCTTTATTATCCCCGAGTGACATAGGCTATACTTTTCACCCGAAAATTAAGGATATCTATTATAACTTCAATGATTACAAAAAAAAAATCAGCCATAATCAGCTATGTACTTTCACGTACGCTGCAAAAACCGAGATTTACGTGGATACAATGTATTGCAGAAATGTACCTCTTGAATAGTTCTTCAAAAAAGTCCGCGATAGCATATACATATCTATCTCTCAAGATTGACTTGCTATTACCTGTTTATGGTTATCAGATGTTTTCCAAAATTATGTACTATTTGGGAGTGTGTTTTTATGAATAGGGTCTTGATCCTCATCCAACTTGATACGTCATTTATCCCCTTAATTAAATTTAAAACGAAATTGCCCTTTACATCGTACAATTACAAGGAGTACATCAAAAGATATGGCAGGTTGAAGTGTTGAAGATGAAACCGTACGACCGCACCAAAGTGCGTCTCCGTGGTAGGTAGGCGGGTAGGAGAGGGCACCGAAGTGTGAGAGGGGGACATGCATATCTATAAAAGAGTAGCCGCGTGAAACAAATTTCTACCCGGGCGAAGCTTGTCAGAAATAAATAAAAATATGAATTTTTAATAGATGAGCACAATCGAAAGAGGATGCAGGTGCAAATACTCGCAGTTCAAAGTCCACAAAACCGGCGCACTCACGGAGGAAATGAATTTCCCGTCTACCTTCCGTCGTCTAATTAGCCACCCCGTTGTAGTTTTCTTTGTGCCACGCTTTCCACAACCTACATACGAGCCGAAATCTCGTCTCGCGTTTTCCCCCGTTCCTCGCTTCCGTTCGAAATTCACTTTTAATAATCTCCCGCTGTTTTGGAGGAAGCATATTAATGCACCAAATTGGGGGTGAATATCACCTAAGCCTCGTATTAGGTGTACGCGAGTCGCGCGGGATAAAAGGGTGCAATCTCGAATGGATCCGCGCTCGGATTATTCGGGACAATCGGATTCGGTGGAGGTGACGCTTAATCACTACTCCGAATGTTTTATGGAACCGGAAATTGCATTGTTTGTTGTGGACGGATTCGAGTATTTTGGGGAGGTGTGGAGTGGAGGGCCCTGTCGCGTTCACGTCGATACTTTTGTTCGTTTCTGAGGGGGGGTAGCCATGAATATTCGATGCGAATTTATCTGGAGCCTTATTAAATAAAATACAAGAGCTCCCTTGGAGAGAAAAATGGACTGCTGTAAAAATTCGTATCACCACGAGAAATAAAGAACGAAATGAATGTATGAAGAAAATAGAAATAAATACCACAAAGTAAACACTGTGAGAATGATACTTACGGTTGTTCTGGCTAAAAGAGATGTATCTACTGGCTGTATGGTTTCGTGCAATGTTGTATCGGGTGAAGTCCTGGCGAATTCCTTTTAAGGTGCCGACGATGGTATAGTGTGACAAGAAAAACCTCGGACAAACTATTTCTCATTTAACTTTATTAAACAGAAGAAATTGAATGAAAAAACAACAAATAATAATAGCTTGAACATTTGTTGATAATATATTTAAGCCGTTTCGAAGTGGCTTCCTTTGGCGGCGATACAAAGCTTCAGACGCTTCTTGAAATTTTCGGCAATGGGCCGCAGTTCCTCGGGCGTTAATCGGTTCCATTCCCGGCGCAGAGATTGCTTCAGCGACTCCAAATTTTTTGTTTTTCAGCACAAGCCCTGTGCTCCAAAATCGAACACACGCTGTAGTCTATTGGGTTGAGATCCGGTGAGTAGGGCGGCCATTCTGCAGATGAGATGAAACAAGGAAAATGGGTCTCACACCATTCTTGCGTCATTTTCGCTCTGTGAGCCGGAGCGGACTCCTGTTGAAAGGTCCAATGCGTATCGCCGAAGTGCTGCTTGGCCCACGGAAGTACTACGGCCTCGAGGATGTCGCAGCGGTAGACTTTTTGATTGATTTTGACCCCTTCATCCACGAAAACTAAGGGAGTTTTACCACTGCCGCAAATTCCGCCCCAGACCATGACGGATTGCGGATTTTGACGGTGTTCGACGATGGCCGATGTACCGGGAGCCTCTACGGACCAGACTCTGTCGTTTTGGTGGTTGTGGGATTGTTCTACGGTGAAAAGCTTCTCGTCTGTGAAGAGAATTCGCTCCCATTGCTGACCGGCGGCGAGACGAAGGAGTTGGCGGTACCTTTGGAGTCGTACGCGCTTGTTTTCCTCCGTGAGGAGTTGAACTTTTTGGAGCTTGTATGGCTTGAGGTTGAACTCCTTTTTTGCAATTTGACGGACTGATTCGCGGTTGATACCGGTCTCACAGGCTATTTTCCTCATGGAACCCCTCGGATTTCGATTGACTCGCTTCTTGACGATGTTGCGATTGCTAGGTGTATTGACAGTGCGTTTTCTTCCACTTCCTGGACGACGACCATCATGGCCAAGCTCCTTGGAACGACGAATTGCATCGGACACGGTTTGTTGTTGAGCAAACGAACAATTTCGCATTGAAGCCTACCTTGACGAAACAGCTCCAAAATCGCACTACGTTTGTTTGACATTCTAGAACTCTGTGAAATGAAATTAAATCAAACTGAAAATTCACATATTAGTACAGGAAAGTAGAGAAAGTAGAGAAACCAAGAGAATTAAAATTATTTGGCTGCGCTGAAATACTTTTGTTCCAGATCACAGCAAAATTTGTCCGAAGTTTTTCTTGTCACCCTGTATGTATCTGTCAAGGGCTGCAAGCTAAGCCGTGTATAAACGTTGCGACTGGTGGCAGAGGTATTGTCGAACTGGGCAGGTAGAAAAATGTTTTTGGAACCACAGAAAAGGTTGGTGAAGTCATAGACCTGTTCTTTTTGGTGAGGGCACAATTCGCAGTAGAAAACTTTGTGGTATAATAAAATGAAAAGTATGAATTTTGAACACTTTCCATGATTTCCATACGACGCTGTGATAATTCGCCACTGTGATATTTCGCCAGTCTGAAATAATCATTTCATTCCAGATAAGTGCGCAATTTAATGGTGAAATAAATACAGGTGAATTAGAAAAAGGTTGAGAAATGTTTTTAGTTATAAATTGAATTGTTTTTGTTTTGTTTGGATTTTTTGTTTGTATCTTTTGTTTTTAGTACCATTTGTCAGTTTCATTTTTCCAATGTCGATTTGGTTTCAAGAACAATCATGGTGAGGTAATACTGTCTCCTAGTTTTGATATCAATTTATGAAAAAGACGAACAAGGCAGCTTTGTTTTTCACCATTTGGAAATTTGGGCATAAGATATTCACGAATATTTCCATTCCATGGCAATATTATGTTCTATATCTACCGTTCGAGAATGCAATTTCAAAATGACGCCCCTTGTTGAGCGCTCATCCGCATCTAAAAATATGGGTTGAAATTTACTCCATGCATCGTATAAAGTCCTAATCAGCTTCGTATCAACTTTCGTCCTGAGCTTTCCAGGATGCCAGACATAACGAACCCTACGCTTCGTTTATCATTTCAATCACGTAGCTTGTTTTCGTTCTTCCATTTATCCGCACTGTCATCGATCTCCTAATGCTATTTTCTTAAGCGCATTACATCCCTGTAGAGTTCTTCAGACGCGATTGCATTTTACTACGGTAAGCCTACTCTGAAAAACCTGAACGGTTCCTTTCAATGCGTCTCAAAAGATTCTTGCTTTGCATCGTCTTCCTCTGAAGCCTAATTACAAATCGATTGAAAGCCATGGTGAACTTCTCAACTTTCTCTGTGGAATCCTTACAGGATATTCGTGGAATAATGCGTCTTATGATTCCATTTGCCATTCACTTCACGTGTAAGTCGAATGGATCTTGGTAGGCTGGTTGAAGTTTCTGAAAGAGGAGTGATCAACGAGAATGAGTTAAAAAAGATTTTTCCTACATATTAACCTTTTGCGTGATGGATACTGTTACGAAAAACTGGATGGTGTCGATATGGGTCCTGCCATTGCCAATTTCTTTATGGAAAATTACGAGAAAAACGCCATTGTTTGAAACAGTCATGGTGAAGCTGAATAGTAGAACCTTGATAGTAGGCACCCAAAAATGTTTTGGTTACTAGGAAGCCTAATGACGTTTTGAATATTGTTATCATCTGAATATCTTGTAGGAAAAATAAAATTTGGATTTATTCCTGAATATTTTCAGCGAAATACATTGAAAAATGGTTAGTATATGTCTTGTTTATGGTAAATTGAAGTATTTGAATCCTGATTTGAGTTTACACAGGTATGTTCTACTCTTATCATTTCTGAGTAACAATGGCGTAGACTCTTCGATTTTTTAATCTTCACTTTTTAGATTCCCTTTCGATATTGAGAGGAGGAAAATCAATTCTGAATTTAGCCGACTCTGTTCACCTAACTCAGAATCTGTTTCAATGTTCGGAAAATTGTATGAGTTCGTCAAAAAGAGTAAATTCACTTGTAATTTTATTTCCATTCCTCAATACCGTTAACACCACGCTACTGGACCTTTCAAAGTTGGATTCCGCAATGTTGCCATGGCCGTATCTAATGTTAGTGCTATCCTTTATGCTACCTTCGTTTTGCTCATTGAATACTGACTAAATCTTGGCTTCACCAATTGCTGTGTCTCCTCTTTCTATGGTCTAAGGACTCTGAGGTAACAGTCCTCAGCCTTCGGGCGGTTGCCAAAAGGAACGAGCTTTCGATTGTCATAAAATTATCCCGTCTATCATTACTGCCTCAGGGATATGACTACTTATTATTCTCTAGAATTGTATAAGATTCTCCCAACGGAATGTCTTTATGGACTCAAAATTTCTCCATCGAATCCATAGTTTTGAAATTATTAGAACAAGATTTGGAGGCCTTAATAGCAGATCCACTAGACTTCTTTCAATCGGGAAACTTAATATTAATTTACAAAGATTCATGAACTTTCAAGTTGTGTGATAATTTCGTTCAGGTGTTTACGTTCCACATTTCAATGAATTCATTGTGTAGTTGTAAAAATTCACCATACAAATTCACCAGACAAACGAACGGACCAACAAAACAGACAATCCAGTGATGGTATAAGGGTTTCGTTTGTTCGTCGGATGTTTGGAACTCTAAAAACAAAGAGAGAAAAAAGACACAACAAAATAAAACAAAAACGGGATGGTGGAAACCAGCATTCCATTCTTCTCATGAAATCACTGAATTTTCCCCCGTAGTTAAAACGTAGTTATCATTCATCCGCTATGCCGTACTTCTTTGTGAAAGCTCATGCGATACCATCATATTTCATTGTATTTTATCCCGAACAGCTAGATACACTTCTAGTTCCACGAAACCTTCACGAACAGCATTAAGGGAATGAGCCTGAGGAGTCTTAACACCTTAGGCGAAACCCGACGTGACAAATTCACTCAATTTATATCACCCGAAAAACTCAGCTACCCAAAAGTTTGACTGCCTCTAGGAAAGTTGTCTTCTGATGAATGCCTTTGTCTTGTAGCATCTAAAGTTCCAGGTCCGAAGATAATGAATTATTTTAATCATTGCAAGCTGATATAATTCCCTTTACGGCGAATTTATTGCGAAACAGCAGCTGTTTTATGAGTTTCACGGTCGTAATTCGCCACTTAAAACGATAGGGACGTTACTCAGGTTGGTGAAGTTTGGCCGATCCGTGTCGTAATTTAAAGTTTTTGTTTCACTTGTTCGATAATGAAATTTCAGTATCGGAAATTAAATTTTCACCACCCGAATTTCACAATATTGCTATGATTCAATTTTCTGACGACGGAGACTGCTGTTTTTCTAACTGCCTGTTTCATTATCATCATTTTTTCAACCTATATTGCTCGAAGTGGAATCCTTTAATTATCTGGTACTGCTTCGAATTTTTTCATTCTGATTCTTTCTTTTTCTGTATTTCTCACCGTCTTTATCCCCTGAAAAATCAGGTTCAATTCAAGAACTATTTTCATTTAATTTGTACTCAACTCTGTATTTGTTATAATAATAATTTTTCTTCCTCGGATTAATTTAAATTGGGAATTGGATTCTCAAAAATGATGAGCCTATATATAACGGGTGATTTTTAACTTTATTTTTTGGTAACACTGATTTTGACAGCTTACGCACGTTTCGTGTCACTGTCAAACATCTTCAGTTGGGTCTAATTCAACCATGAGTCGTCTAACAAACGAACAACGCTTGCACATCGTTGAATTTTGTAATCAAAATGTTAAGGGGAAGTATCACCTTTTGAATCGTGGTAAATCTCCGTTCAAAAAGTGGTCTCTTTATTTCACGAGTAACTACCCTAATTTACGACGTAGAGACTTGATTTTTTTTTAATTGAAGTTGAAGAACGTCCCGAAGGCAAATAGTTTTCTTTTTTCCGATTTAATAAGTTTTCCAATTAAAAAAAACAGGGTAATCGTAAGATCTCTTCAATATTTGGGTTATTGAATATGTTTTTCGTTTTTCATGAGTACAAGTTTATATTTTTGAACAAATCATCATGAAAATTTTTGAAGTTTATAGCAGATTAAATTGCCGAGGACAAATAGTTGCGATTTTTTCCAAAAAATGATGAATAACCATCGAAAAAAATTCATTAAGTAAATGACCATTATAAATTTGAACAGAGATCTTTTACGAGTCTTGTCAATTGAAAACTTCGATATTTATGCAAATCGTATAATATATAATCAATGGCTTTCACCCATTAGGAAGACCCAAATCTGGTGTTTCCCGGAATTACTTTGTCGGAATCTTGCAAGATTCCGACCCAAATCTCTAAAACTCTGGTGTTTCCTGGAATTACCTTGCCGCAATCTCGAGCATCCGAAAAAGAAATTATTTAGTTGATAATAATGTGAAAACAAAACAAAATTGAAAAAATAGGGTACGTCGGATATAAAATGTTTATGACAGATGCAAATTTTGCACTAGAGTTTCTGAGGAAAAAAGTTCCAATGTGGGAATTGCTGACTCAAATTATTGAATCATTTCTATCCAGTACCATACACAGTCCGTTCCGAGTACGATCCTGGCAGTCTCTTAGGGCGTTAAAAGGGAGCGTTGTTATGACCGTTTGACCAATAGGAGCTTTATGATTCTGTTTGTTTACAAAGCTCCTTCTTATATTTGAACGGACTATAGTGTTCGCCCGAATCATATTCCGAGAGGTTCTTCATTTGCAGGGGTGGAATTCAGACTGAAAATAAATAAACACAATGAAATTTGGTAAGAACGTTGCTATTGTTTTGTAGAATAAAATTCCCATTGGAGCATAATTATTCGAAAAATTTACATTTTTCGAATAAATATCATTTCGGATTACATGGTATGCATTTTTGCAACCTTTTGATCTCCCGTCCGCAACAATGACTACGAAATAACGAGAATAAACCAAAAATATACGGACTATCATATTTTGATTGCCAACGAAGCGTTCAGGAGGTGATTCCAGTCAGCGGTGAATATTTCCAAGGTGATTCTATTTCAACATTTCAAAGGAACATGATTGAGCTCAATGGGGAATAACTAGATTAATTGGCAACCTGCACCCACAGCTCTATTGAATTTGTTCATTATTGGTTCATAAAAATGGTCTCCTGCATTGGACGTCACAGATAATGGAATAATTAGATTCATATCCCGTATTTTTTCGAAATGGAACGAAATCGAAAATCCCCAAAAGGCCGAAAATGGGAAATTCGTCAGATGGAAAATTGTCCATTGTCGCTTTTAATTCGAGAATGTCCTCACGGCACTGGATTTCTGATCCTAAGCAGCTGAGGCCAAAGAAGACCTACTATATTGTCATCTTGGAAGGACTAAGGCTTCTGGCAGGTGCTTAACCTAAGTTGCAATAAAATCGATTCCCAACAAAGCTGATATGATGTCCAGATATTGAACATATGAGCTCATATAAGCACCGGAATTTGATTTTTGTGTGGAACCCGTTCCAGGTCTAAGCACCTAATAAATCTCGCACCTCGCTGGTTGAGAGTAGTCTGAAGGACCATTAAGGACCTTTTATTGTAATTAACGTGTTTTCCTCCAACGAAATTGCTTCCGATTGCGATGTAAATACCAACTGTTATTTTCCCTCAAGGGATGCTATAATTCTTCTCGATGTTGCGAAATATGTTTCAATTTCGGGGTTATGAAGGATATCGATATTATCTCAGATTGATCCTTCTTTTTCATCGAATCTGGGCTTCGATTGATGAGGGAATCGAGGAGTTTTTCCAAGCGTGTGAAAGGACTCGAACGAACGATTCTGTGCAGGAAATTAGGGACTTGGCCCGTTTTCACACCTCATTTCTTTTATGGCTTCAACTGATTCAAAGATCACGATACTCACGTTTGAATGAACATCACGTTTCAATCGCTGAATTTTGACCGTTGAAGTAACTCAATCCGTGCTGGATCTAGAATGAAGGGTGGTCAACTGTAAGCGAAAAAAAAAACACTTTAGAAAAACGCCGAGATCTATCGATTTTTTAATGAAAACGGACACTTTTTGATATTTTGACACTTTTACCCCTCAGTAAGGGTAAGACAAAGATTTCCTTTAAAACCCAGAAGAATCTTAGAAAGGAGAGGTAAATGCAAAATTACCAAGCTGTTTTACATTTACCTCTCATATTTTCCATAATTTTTCCATTTCTTCAGGAAAATTGATCAAACTTCGCCTATAAAATCACCTGATTTGCAGGGATCTACCGATAATGATAATTACTCTATTGGCTGATCAAGGGGCTCTACTAGTGATCTCTAATTTTCAGTATAATATTAACGGTGTGTTTCACAAAGAGTAATCTCAAGTGATCGGTGATCAACGGTTTGATTCTCTGTCAGATCGAGTTGATTCTAGATCAACCTTCGATCACCAGTGATTACGCTTTGTGTAACCCACCGTATAAATATTTAATCATATGTAAGAGCTTTGAATTTATTCGACAAAGAAAAAGATACAGCAACTCTCCAAAAATGCACATTTGCGAAAAACACTCTATAACTCGTACATAGTTATCATCCTTGTGTTGCTATCTATCGGATCTTTTCTTATAGAGTGATAGAATTTTTTATAGGGATAACTGTGATTTGATAGAAGGTAGAAGCCATGTTGTTTTGACATTTCTGTTCAGTAAGCATTGACAAATTATCATGGAAAGACTCATGCCGCAACAACGTTTACAAAATGTTGAAATTTGTTTTCAAAATGAGTGTTCTATTCGCCAAACTTATAGAACACTTCGCGAAATTCATGGTTTACATAATCGTCCATCAGAGCAGTTTATTCGTCGAACTATCGATAGACTTCGGACATTTTTCCACTCGGTGCAACAACAACGAGTCACAGAACTGTACGTACAGAAGAAAATATCGCTGCTGTAAGTGATAGTGTGGAAGAAGATTCAGATTTGTCTATTCGTCGACGCATCCACTACATGGAAGGTTTTGCGTGAAGATCTTGGTCTACACCCATACAAGATCCTACTGGTTCAAGAACTAAAGCCACTTGACCATAATCAGCGTCGTTTGTTTGCTGACTGTGCCGTAGAACAGCTTGAAGTTGATCCACTTTTTTATCCAAAAATTGTGTTCAGTGATGAAGCTCATTTCTGTTTGAACGGCTACGTAAACAAGCCAAATTGCCGTATATGGAGTGAAAACATTCTTCAAGAAGTTCTGCAGGTTCCATTGCAATCTGAAAAATGCGCTGTATGGTGTTCTTTACACGCTAAGGCATTATTGGTCCATATTTCTTTAAAAACCATGCTGGAGCTAATGTAACAGTGAATGGTGCTCGTTACAAATCGATGATCAATGATTATTTGTTTCAAAATTTGAATGATATCGACCCAGAAGTGTTTTGATTCCAACTAGATGGTGGTACACCTCATGCTGCTATCGTAACAATTGATTTGTCGAAAGTAAAATTTAGCAATAACATTATTTCGAGAAATGGTCCAACTAATTGGCCTCCAAAATCATGCGACATAACTTCAATGGATTATTTTCTTTGGGGTTATGTCAAGTCATTGGTTGATGCTGATGAACCAGAAACAATAGACATTGCTGAAATGAGACCTGAAAGTGGTCCAAAATTGGTCTGGTCGAATGCGGTTCCTCAGAGCTCGTGGTGAACATTTATGCCGGAAATTATTTTCAAAACCTAAATGTCAGGATATTATCTTCCGAATAAAAAATGGTTCAATCATAATTTTTCGGCAACCGTCCGGGAAGTACCCAGTTCCCGGACGCCTTTTCTTTGAGAAAGTAACATTTCCCGGCCTAGTCCGGAAAGTACGTACTTTCCGGACTAGGCCGGAAAAACTCACGTCGTTGTTGTCATTGTGATGATCATCACAATAGCAACGAAATAACGGATGACAGTTCTGTTCTGTTCAATTCGAATAATATTCAAAATGTATAATGAAGAAATGTGTCGTCTCATTGATTTGTAATTCTTCACCTTTGCCGAAAAAATATTGTACGCAACACGCCCGAAAATAGTTTTTTTGGACTCACAGACTTCTTGGTCTCACCTCCGGCTCGTCCTAGAATTTTGTCTGTTCGTCCAAAAAAAACCCTATTTTCCGGACTTGTTACGTAAATTACTATTAAATGTTTCTCATTTCAATTTAAAGTTTGAAGAGTTTTTTATTCCAACACGAATTTCAAACATCAACTTTCAGACCCCTGTCGACATTTAAGATTCTCGGGGTGAGAAAAGCACTCAAAATTCCAGGGCCTTCCTGATTTCGGATTTCTCTGAAGGTTTATTCCTCATCTATCTTTATCGAAAGGCGTTGCCCTTCAAACCTCCCCGGTGACCGGCTAATGAATGGTGTTTCTGAGCCATTGTTTGATTCAAAAATCCGTCGGATTCCACGAAGCTACTCTTTATTGAAGGAACCCAATCGGTAAACATCAGTCCTTCCAATATTGACTCTTCATCAATGATGTCACGTAATCTGAGCAGAGAGAATCGGCGAAATAACGTGCTTCCCTATCAAAGATGGAAAGAAGGATGGAAAATCGATGTTGTGAAAGGCAATAGGGAGTTTGGAGTAGCTTTCGAATTATGTCAATGAAAAGGGACAACAAATCTGAGGACCCTTGATGATTCTGACCTCCATTGATCTCTCTCCCCGGTAAATTTTGGATTTCATGTAATTGGGAGATAGCTTTAATTGGGGATTCCTTTCCTTCTTTAGGATCTGAAAATGTCGAGGATTATGAGTACGTCCTTTTGATCTTTGTGGATATTTCCATGTGTGGTCGAATTCTCATGAAATTGAACTCGAGAAATCCGAGTAGGACTAAATTCCAATTGCTATTAGTCCAGGAGGCAGCGTTGCAAATGATCTGGTTATTTCATCTCGACTGATTCCTGCAGGAAAATATTCCTTTCAAGGTTGATGATCCTAGCGTCAGCTGCCTTGTTAGTGGTTGGACTGATCGAGGAAAGATGATGTCATTTCGAATTCATCGAAACTTATACAGTGGCCCTTCAGCATATTCTTAAAACAAATATAGGTAATATAACAGATTTTGCCGTACTGTGTGTAAAATATGGTCAGCTGAGTGCAGAATTTAGAAAAAACATGCCTGTTCATATTTCCAGCAGTCGAAACGAAATACACTGCGCAAAAAAATTAACGCACATTATGGAAATCTCAAATTTATCCTACAACTGAAGGTGTTCTCAATTATAATTATTTTTATCAGAATTATGCATGCATATGTTATCCACTTTCAACGTTTTTCTTCAATACACATGTTTTCTCCCAGCAGGAATAAAAAAGATAATATTATCAGATTTTGAATGTATTGGCTCCATTCTAAAATCAGTTGTTCTCGATCAATTCTAGTGATCAATAGTTTTTCTTTCGTTTGATTTTCTACACTCGATCGCTATGCAACGCGAAACACGCAATTTGACCCAAGAGGAATGTGCCCAAGCGGTAGTTTTGCGAGAAGAAGGGTGGACATACACAAGAATTGCAGAAAGGTTTGGAGTTTACCATACAAGTGTGTCCAAAATGTTGCAGCGATTCAGGGAGACAGGTATGAATGTCCGAAGACCAGGACAGGGTAGACCACGGGTAACAACTGCCATTCAAGAACGTTACTTGAGAGTTTCTTCGTTGAGACAACGGTTTGCAACCGCTCGTCTTCTTCAAAATCAGCTTGAGCAAACTCATGAGTTGCAAATTAGCACTCAGAATATATGAAATCGCCTCAGAGAATATGATTTAAGGCCTCGTGTCGCGGCAAGAGGCCCAGCTCTTATTTTGCGAGAGACCATATCCATTGGGAAGAGGCCGATTGGGAAACAGTTCTCTTCACAGATGAGTCTAGATTCTGCCTCTACCATTGTGATCGACGTTCTCTTGTATACAGACGTCCACATGAAAGATATGCTCAGTGCAATTTCCTGAATACTACTGGTTTCGGGGGAGGATCGATTATGGTATGGGGTGGAATATCTTTGACTGCTCGCACAGACCTAGTGGTCGTTGATAATGGAGCTATGAATGCTGATAAGTATATAAGGAACATTCTCGAAGAGCATGTAGTGCCATTTGCCCCATACATTGGTGAATATTTCATTTTTATGGACGATAATGCCAGACCCCATCGTGCGCGCATCGTTCAGGAGTACCTTGAAGAGGTTGAAGTCTCTCGAATGGAATGGCCAGCAAGAAGTCCAGATCTCAATCCGATTGAGCAGGTTTGGGACAACCTCAATAGAAGGCTGAGAAGTTCAGAAAATCATCCAGCTACTCTTAATGACTTAGGAATCCAACTCGGAGAAATCTGGGAAGGATTAGATCAGAACATTTTAAGATCACTCATTTTGAGTATGAACCGTCGTTGCCGAGCTGTAATTAACGCAAGGGGTGGAAATACCAAGTACATATTAAATCACTCATCAGCATTTCAGTATTTTGAAAATTGTTCATTTCTCTTCTTTCACATAAGATTCGGGAAATCCTGAATTTGTCTTCCATTTAATGTGTCTTGTTTAGTTCAAAATCTTCCCGAGAGAGCATAAAAAATAAGTTATAAAGTCAATGCATTAAACTTTCATTAAAATTGATTTTCAGAATGTGCGTTAATTTTTTTGCGCAGTGTATATTCCAGCTACAATGAGTTTTTCAATTTTCACGAGAAATACCGTGTTAGAACAACAATCTTTCACTTCCAGTGGTTTTGATTTCACTATAAAATGCTCAGGGGAATTATCCGCACATTTTTTCCCCAAGCTTGACGTCTTGACCTCTTATTGCAACCAGTTGTAGGATTTTTTACCATTGTCACCTAATAAGTACTTAAAATTCACCATATGGTACACGCTAGGCCTTACTTCCAATCACGAAAAAAAAAACTTACATCTCCACAGTATTCCAGAACGATTTCGCTTCCTCCATAATCTGCATTGCTGTTTAATCATTCATTCACAAAATCGTTGAGAATACTCGATTTTTCATGCATGGTATTCGACCTTCATGATATAATCTTATCGATATGAAAACGTTGAAGCGTATCAATGAATTCGAAGTTACGAATGGAACATGTAGCGCCCTCTATGCATCAACATGCGATACAGCAGTTTCCGAGACCGTTGAAGATTTCTTTTTCGACATACGGTCTTTATCGATTTACAGAACTTTTCTGTACTGAATGGTAACGCACTGCAGATGTAGATGGCGGGAGTTACCCAAATGTGAGAGAATGCGTTCATCTGTTGATACTGGAGTGCTTCGGATTTCAAGATGAAGTTTTATAGGTGCAACACATTTCGATTGAATGAGTATTTTATAGGTTTAGGAGGAATTCTCTTATTTTCGAAACGTAAAATACAGATCTCATCAATGTCGTTACAGGGAACTGCGAAAAAATTGTGGATTACTATGGTAGCAAGCTGAGATAGAATTCTATCTCTATGCTGGAAACTAACTCGAAAGCAAACCTAACTTTATCGTTTCTTGAAGTATTCAAATGCAATGACTAGATCATTGAGTATGAACCCTGCATATAAAAGTGAGGCGTAAACGCCTTAGTTCCTCGCCTAATTGTAGATGTCGCCACTAGTTTCGTCATTCGATATCGGACAGAACTGTCTGCGGAATAGTGGCGCCCTCTATGAACTCACAAGTTTCTAGGAGTTCATTTTCCTCAACGGGGTTGTTTCACTTGTTTCCCCATAGCTCGATTGATATTGCAGTTCCTTATAATATAAGGGCGTCGATAAGGGTTATGGGGGAAACTTTTTATTTTGGGTTTTCGTTCGATGCTTTCTCACACACACTTGTTCTATTTATTTTGGAGAGGAAATCCCTTAGAGAAAAATATTTACACATAGGTCACTCATATCCAATGAAAACTGACAAAGAATAAAAATTATACGAATAAACAGGGTTGTTCAGCATACTCTGTTCACCTCTATGAAGAAAAAATCCATCATTCCATCGCTCACACGAAGTGGAGGGATAGCATGAGAAATGAAGATCAGCAAATAAAACTTTCCCTCATCACATTGGTGAAAGCGATAAATCCTTATTTATGGAGTGCGTTTATTGTTTTCCCAACCAGAAATTTATGGATACGTGAGGACTTTTCTATCTGTATAGGCCTCTTCTCTGAAATTTACCGCTTCCTACAACGATATTTCATTAAAATATACATACGGATGAAAGGCACGGAATTTATCGTGAAAGGGTGGTTTTTTCGATGGGGTTGTGGAATCAGTCCTTTATTGCGAGTTTTATTCGAGATGTTTTCCATATGCTGATTGATGTTATTCGAAGTCCTTCTTTCGTTTTTGTTAAATTCAGGTTCTCGAAACAAAATAAGGAAACAGTTTTAGCCATGAATACACCTGAATTTTATGATATGCGGAATCTCATAGTGGTTCTTCTTCTTCTTCTTCCTGTGCGGTGCCTTTCGTAGGCCGAACGTAGGCCCATTGTTCATACCGCATTTGTGTAATACTGGAGAGACTCAGACCCGAAGGCACGCCGACAAGAATGCCGCGAGCCGACAAGCAGCAGTCCCTCTCACCATAGAGATGGAAGGTGTAGGGTTCCCTAGGTGTGTTAACCTCAGTACAGATAGATTGTCGCACGTGAACAGTATATGTTCCGCCGTTGATGAGGTGTAGGGTTCCCTAGGTGTGTTAACCTATGTCAATGTCAATTACGTGAAACGTCATATCAATGTTTTGTTTACATATTTCGATAATAAAAATTCTCGAATGGAGGATTTTTTTGTTGAGAATCCATGCAATTATCTTTGATTCTTTATTTTTGTCTCGTCCTCGGTCTTATAGAGCTTTTCAGGGATTGTCAAGGAATACTTTCGGTTTGGAAAGTTTTGATTGCAGAACCGACCATATTTTGAATGCAAGATAAGTATTTCCACACATTATTCTTGACATTTGCGAACATATAGTAAAAACCACCGTTGAACTGAATATTTGAAATATCTCCTCATTCACCTGGAATGATTTAAGGTCAGCTGTTTCGAAAATTTAGTTCGAGTTAGAACCCATATCAGAATTAAAGGTTTTAATTAACATAAACTCCTAGATCATTAAATCCATTTTCATTATTCATTCGAGCACAATAATATTCAAATCCATCTGATTGCCAGTTATCAATACTTCTAAAATAAGTTAATTCGAATAATCAGAAACAAGAATCGTTTCCCAATGACAGTTAGGGGTTATGTTATTTCGATTTGAATTTCGCGCTTCCTATGATTCTCTCCCACCAAGATTTTCATCACCCCACAATTTCTCAAGGGTAAGTCAACCGATTGTCTTGTTGGTCTGTGATCATATAGTGCGTTCCACTTGGCGCTCACAACGCTCACGACCGCTGTTTTTCCCATTCCTCCTGCAGGCGATCGTTGCAATCAAATATACAAGTGGAACGGGCTAGATTGTGGTCCCCAGTGGGGACCACAATGTTGTATGTTTCACTTGTATGTTTGATTGCAACGATCGCCTGCAGGAGGAATGGGAAAAACAGCGGTCGTGAGCGTGAGCGTTGTGAGCGCCAAGTGGAACGCACTAATAGTGGTATCTTTTCGGCGATAAAACTTCTTTAGACCAAATGTCTTCGGAAACACCAAACATTAACCATTTGAATTGCAGTAAAATTTTGAAACCGTCAAGCCGGCCATAGACATCGTTATTTTTCATCCGTTTTCCTCGCCACGATTCGAACCGCCGAGTCATATCGCAGAACTGTTTTGCCCACACACTTCGGAAAAGTCTACCAGTTATTTTGCTGTCGATCGCGAATTAGCACGTCATGAAGAGGAAACATCTCTTAGCAGTGGCGGCCGCGGTTTCGGTGCTGAATAAAAAAGAAATAAAGAAACGGTCAATATGGGATTTGTACTACGCTAATGGAAAATAACCGCCGATTCTCGACGAAATCCCCCACACACAGTCGGTATGGCACGACAACCGATGAACCGTCGTGACAAAAATCAAGCATCGGCAGATATTTCTACCGACGATGCGTACCGACGGTTCTTCGCCACACACATCGGTTTTTGGCGCTTTTGCCGAGACGGTTAGTATCGCGGCGTTATAAACGGATGAAAAATAACGATGTCTATGGCCGGCTTTACAAAGCCAATTCAAATGCAAGACTTTCTGTCTCTTTCAATTTCTTTGAAACGCAATGTTTTGGAAAAAATTATGATTGAATATAGGAGATACTCATCCCATTTGTAATGAATCGAAATATTTTTCGATGATAGCTTTAATTATGAACAAGCAGGCCGTCCCAGCTTCGCCCGAGTAGAATTTTGTTTCACGCGGCGGTTTCATTTTCAAAACTTCAACCTGCCATATCTTTTGATGTACTCGTTGTAATTGTATGATGTGAAGGGCAATTTTGTTCTAAATTAAATACTGGGGATAAATAACGTATTAGGTTGGATAAGGTTCAATACCCAATTCATAAAAACACACTCCCAAATAGTGCATAATTTTGGAAAACATCTGATTACCATAAACAGGTAATAGCAAGTCAATCTTGGGAGATAGATACATGCTATCGCGGACTTTTTTGTAGAACTATTCAAGAGGTACATTTCCGTCATACATTGTATCCACGTAAGTCTCACGGTTTTTGCAGCGCACGTGAAAATAGCTGATTTTGGCTGATTTTTTGTAATTATTGAAGTTTTAGTAGGTATCCTTAATTTTTTCGGGTGAAAAGTATAGCCTATGTCACTCAGGGATAATGTAGCTTTCTAAGGGTGAAAGAATTTTTGAAATCGGTCCAGTAGTTTTTGAGCCTATTCGTATCAAACAAACAAAAATACAAATCTTTCCTCTTTATAATATTAGTATAGATTATAAATCTTCCGAATTTCTTTGTTGAGAATGGCGATGAACAAGAATGTTGAAGTTCGTATATATACCAGTCTTTTGATATTTTGAAATAACTTGATGTTTGAAATGCAATATCCACTCATTTAGTGATAAATTGAAAATCGAGAAGAATCTACCTATAATTCTAAAAAACAAGGTGTTTTAAAACCTGAAAGAAAACACAGGGCGTCCCATTTAAATCAAATAAGTTCTACGTCATTGCAGGTGTCTGCAAAAGTTACATTTCAGAAATATCTTCCTTTGAAACTGAACTATACCATTCCTCATCAACTCAGAACGAAATGCATTGCCTTGTCGCGTCATATAAACAAAACGTACCTATAGGTATTCCATACTTCCTGTGAACGAAACGTAGAAAATGTCTCGACGAATACAATATTGTTTCAATTTCACTGTTTTATTTTCAGGTAAGTGAACTAGAGCAAACATCTGACGATTCTTCGGGACATACTTCACAAGATATCTTCGATATCAGTCCTGCAGGCTATGGCCATGTCGTCTTTTGTTGAACGAACCTCGGAGCTCCACGAAATCAGTTCATGAGAGGAGAATGTGAGTTTTATTGAAGTCTTGGAGGGAATTCGGTGAAACAAGCTTTTATTAGTGTTTCGTATCAAGAACCTCCTTTCAATTTTAATTTTGTGTCTGGGAGCGAGCAATTTTCCTACCTTCAAGTATTGGTAAACTCTCGATAACGGGAGATTGAAAGTTTCGTTTCAATTCGAAAAAGATACAAAGTTTGAAGGGCTTCGTTTCGAGGGTTCTCAAATGATTCTGTTGATGCAATATAAATGAAACAGCTTACTATTGATAAGCGTTGAATGCAAACGTATTTTGCTAAAGATTTATTTCGGTTTCTGTTATACTCAATGATTTTTCAATATTCGCAACTCTTTGCTCTAAATCTGTTTGATCCATTTGCTCTAAAGTCTAAAAACTTACGAAACAGGGCCCTACTGAAAAAAATGTTTTTTTCGATTGGAGTCTGCTGAACACCTTGTACATAATCTCTTGAACAAGCTATTATGTCTGATGCGGTAATAAATGACATTAACTTCTAGGAATTTGCGAAGTTGTCATATGGCGCTTCTATCATATCGTGTGTTTTTGAATATTGTGATTTTGTTTAACATAACTAATAGTTATTTTCCTAACAAGTGCGGAAAGTGATATTTTCCCGCACGAAACTGCCGTTACCCGAACGACGCGAAGCGGAGTTCGGGTAAGCAGTTGAGTGCGGGAAAAACACTTTCCGCACGAGTTAGGAACAATATTTTTTCTACAAGCGCTTATACGAGATCGATTTCAACACACAGATCAAATGTGAATTGATCATTCTAAATACACATGAATGACAAAAGTCTCTGACAAGTCGTTACCATTGTACTCTCATCGTTGACCTTCGGTCCATAGAGACTACAAGCCTATGAAATAAATTTAAACTGTAATAATATTCATAAATTCTTTATTAATTGAAAAGAAAACTAGACTAACAGCACATAAAAATGAATTTTGATAAGGAATCTATGTACATTCTGTTTCTTCCCATTATTATCAATATATTCATTAGAAATATTCAGTTATTAGTTATATTTATTGTAAACGTGCAGTTGGTCGCGTTATGCAAATTTATAGCAGAAGCCATCATATTGGTCGAAGTCAGCTGCTCCTTGGAAGATAATGATTCTGTATTACAGTTTGAAGAGGAAGAAGCAAAACGTTGAATATTTGCCATCATATTGTTCGAAGGCTCTTTGGAAGGTAATGATTCTGTATTACAGTTTGAAGAGGAAGAACCATTCAAATTAAGAATTTTAGTGGACATTTTTTTTTCTGGTTAATAGATTCTTTCAAGTATCCCTCAGCAACAGCAGTTGACTTCCATCCTCCTAAACGTTTAATATTTGTGATACCTTCTCCACAATTGGCTAGGAAAGTAGCCGAGGAGCGCCTAAAACTGTGTCCTGTGTATAATTCCGGATTTTGTAGGCGTAAGTAAGCTGCAATTTCGGACGGTATTTTTCCTATTGTATTGATTCCGACAGGTTGAATCTTACATTTTCCCCGATTATACTTTATGAAAATTCGGCGATGAGGTATTTCCTTTGGACGTAAATTCATATATTTTCTGTATATGTTCAGAAAATATCCATTATTGGTGTCTTGGGATATAACAAACGATCTTGGTGAATGATTTTTGGAGTCCTTAATATTGACGATGATCAAGTCTCCTTTATCATCTATATCGTCGATGGTGAGTTTTGTAAGTTCCTCTCGTCTGCAGGCACCAGCTAATCCAAAAATTGTTACCAACTTCATCATCAAGTAAATTTCATCAGATGCCTCACTCATGAATTTTGTTATTTCCTCTTCATTAAAAGTTTTGGCCTTTTTGGACGAAATCCTATATTCTGTCGTTTAATGAAGGCAGTTAATTTATGGAATTTTCCAATATCCATATCCTGTTTCAGTTTACAAACACATTGAATATCGGGACCATAATGTGTTTGGTCTCCAAATTTTGGACATTTCCAAAAAATACGCCGAAAACACTTCCTCCTTCCTCGGTTGAACCTTTTTGGAATTACACCAATCAATGAATTCTGAATATTGCTTCTCATATTTTATCTTCGACTTGGCCGGTAACAAATTTAAACTCGCTTCATAAGAAGCTGCTAATATTTCTTCGGGCAGGCCATCATCAGATCCCGAAGTATCCATTTTACCGGAGCGTACTGATTGAATTCGAGTTGATATTATTTATATTTAAACACAATTTCATAATATAATGACAATGTATTAATTCTTATTCACATGCCGTTTCCATAGTAACGTCGTCGGTGGCATAGAGATATATCATTATTCAGTTTATTCTTTAGAAAAAGCGTGCGAGAAAAGCCCTTGCTAATCCATTACCACACGCATTTGCGTGCGGTAATGGAATAGCAGGGGTTTTTCCCACACTGTTTGGCAATGTGACTCTTTACGAATTGAAATACGTGCGGGAAAGTGAATGAAAGTGCACGCTTGTAGAAAAAACCATTTTATATTGTAATTCAGCAAGGAAAATCGTGAATTTCGGCTCATTATCTAAAAAAAATATGGAGGAAACGTGTTGAGCTCATCAGGTGTTTTTTGAAAAGAGTAAACCCTCATTGGGTTTAAAAGTTGTAGTATTATCGAACTTGCCCACCATGTACAGGGTAGGCGTTGTCTTCTGAAGGAATCTTGAGAACTATATCAGCTAAAAGAAAACTGATAAAGCATTCTCGAGCCCTTTTTCCTGACTGATCTGAATCTGAAAAAAGATGAACTATAGTCAAAAATTGTCCTGTCTTGCTACAAAATTTTTGCTGATTTCAAAAATGTATTATATACTACATTCACTTTCATAAAGTATCCCGGCTGGCCATGAAATTCTGACACATTTCACCGCGTAAATTTTGAAAATGTTAGGTTATAGTCATTCTCCTGTCACTGGAATGAGCAAAGTTGCACTCTTCATATCGTAGTAATATTTTTCAACATGTTTATTAACTTTCGAAAAATAATGAATTTGAGAAAATATTATGTGAATTCAATAATTCCGAAGACCTGACTAATGTTGAAGAAATTTTTTCTCTGTTAATACTCGAAATATTTCACTTATATAAACATGATTGGAAGATTCAGTTATGCTATTTTCTTGTACGGAAATAAAGAATCCAGTGTTAAAATTTTACTCAAAAATATGGGACAGAATAGTCCGTTACTTTGTGATAGTTTATTCGAAAAAAGAATAAAAGTTCTCGAATAATCCGACAGAAAAACTGATAAACGAACAGTTGAATTCCCCACTTTTCAAAATTCTCAAGAAATAAGCCTACAGAAGACATGTATATACCTTTTTCCACAACTTGAAATACTTCAGTATGAGAATGTAGTGGTAATACTAAACCTGTGTCACAGTTGAACCTTAAAACAAATAACTTCATCAACAAAGTTGAAAAAGAGTAAATAATAAATAATTGCATTGGCAACATCTCTTAGAATTATTTTACTTTCACGCTTGCCAACCTATACGTTAGTTTTAAGTAAATGAACTTGATAAACCTGAATTATGGCCAACCGGGATACTTTATAAGAGTGAATGGATTATAGGTCGCTATTCACATGAATATAACTTGATAAAAAAAGTTTGATACTTTTTGCTTTTCGATTCACTGTTGAATTATAAGTAGACTGGCGTTACTCTTACTTTTGTGAAAATGCTAATAGTTAACTATCGTATATTTTTCAATAATACTGACTTTTTAAATGACTTTCATGAATAGAAAAGAGGAAATTGAATATATTTCTTTTTTTAATAATGTTTGACAGTCTTAAACTCTACTAAAGGATATCGATACATAAAAGAAATAATTATTCGGGAGTCGATGATCCCTGTCACAGAATTATGTAAAGTTCACGAAATATAGTGCATATTCAACCATCGCCATGGTACCGCCGCCTACTTATAATTCAACAGTGAATCGAAAAGCAAGACTGAAAGTATTAAATTTAAATTTTCTCATTTAATATTCATGTCATATGATACATTTTTGAAATCAGCAAAAAAGAGCTAGATAATGTATTTTCTTCTAGCTGCTATAGTTCTCCAGATCCCTTCAGTAGACAACGACTTTTGCTCACCCTGTACAGACATTGGACCTGTTACTGTTTTATCTGTATATCCAGATATACTGCTCCACAAGAGTTAGGGATATCGTATTCAATCGTTTTTAAAAGTATGTAATCTTCGGTTTGGTTCTTTGCATATGCTTCATGAATGTTCTTATTTCGAAATGAAGTCAGTTCATCAACGGCTTCGATTTGAAACGAGTTTTCTGAAAATGCCAAGACGTTAATTAACAAAGGCTGAGGCTAATAGGGCTGTCGGAATGCTACAGGGTGGTCTAACTCAGGTTGTTGTAGCGGAAAGGCTACAAGTCAGCCAAAGTGTGATATCTCGACTTTGGAATAGGTTCAGGGAGACAGATTCCGTGTTGGAAAGACCAAGGCTTGGTGGGCGACGAAAAACAACACCTGCTCAGGATCGTTTCATCACCGTACGGGTAGAATGCTACGGAATACTTCAAAATGCTTATGGGGTCCAAGTTTCCATCGAAACCATCAGACGACGTTTGAGAGAGGTGAATCCAGGTTCTAGACGTCCATTAAGAGGAGTTCTATGTACACGTGACCATAAGCGTCAAAGACTGGAATGGACAAGGCAACATATCAATTGGAACGATCAATGGCGTAGTGTCCGTTTCACTGATGAATCCAGATATGGACGATTTTCAGATTCTCGAAGAATAAGGGTATGGACAATCCCACGCATACCCCGTAATCGTCGCTATGTCCAAGAAGTCCATCCATTCCGAGGGGGTAGTGTTATGATATGGGCCGGGATATGTTTCAACGTGCGCACAGATCTACACATTTGTCCTGGGAATAAACGCCTCACACTATAGGGAGCATGTCTCTGACAATGTTGTGCCAAATTTTCACGCTGCTATTGGTGAAACTTTTCAATTTCTAGACGATAACGCTAGACCGCACCGTGCAGCCATAGTTGAGAATGCGCGCGAGGAGCTTGGTATACCACATTTACCAATACCTCCGCACTCACCAGATTTGAATTGCATAGAACATCCATGGGATATGCTCCAAAGAAGATTTGATAATCATAACCTACCCCAGAATCCTTAGATGATCTGAGAGAGCTTCTGCCCTGTTTATGGAACCAAATTCGTCAAGAAATGTTCAACAACCCCGTGTGTAGTATGCAGAGAAGATGTCAAGCTGTTATTGATGCCCGTGGAGGACATACATTGTATTGATAGTCTTAAAATGTTTAAATTCTCTGGGAATAAAATTTCGTTATTTTACTCGATTTTTCTTAACCATCCTGTATACGCTGCAGACCTAAAGGCTAAAATTAATTTGCAACTTGAAATCATATGAATTTTCAACTCAAAAATCTTATTTTAATTAGATTTTTTTGCAATTTAAGTCAATATTCCTAACTCATGTGGAGCAGTTTATATCTACTTCCTTGAATTGCCTGGCTAAGACCTCAGAATACGTTTCCCATGGCTGAGAAGCATTTCCCTCTCAGAAATCTAGGAAATAAGGATTTCTTTGAGGAAGAAAATGAACCCATCTGAGGAACGAGACATACAAATCCCAGTTTCCCGAAACGGCCCGCTAGATGCATCTGAGGGAATGCGGTTTTTCCTTTCAGAGAGTAGTTGTAGCCCAAAAAGACGCAAAAGGCGCCTTTTCTCGAGAGCGGCATAGCCGCAGAAATTTCCGTCCGACTTTTATTACCTTTGTGTTTCGGGGGCAGAAGAGTTGAAAAGTTGATTCTACAGTCGCCTTTCGGCCGGGTCCAAAGAGGAAAAGGCTTAAAACACTGTTCGTTACGGTCGGCGGACTCGGTCTGGAATTTATGCGCCTCCGAGCGAGCAAATGGAGTTGTGATGAAATTGTCCATGTCTTTTGCTAATTTCGAAAATGACGAAATCTCTGACGGAGATTTGCGGAGATTTCCGTATCTGCACCGCCCTTGATTCCACAGGGGGCAGCGTTGTTTTATAATCCCGGATTTGCAAATGGAAAATCCTGATTAAATCTGACTTGAGGGAATATTTTCAATCTGGCGAACAGAGTGAAAATGTGGAATATAGTCGTCATATTTTCATGCGGCTTAATGAAGAAGTCGACGAAATAATATTCTAGGATTTTTTCATTGTGAAGTATTATGGGACAGATGAATAACAATGGGAGTTCATTTTGAGACAATTCGTTTGTTCGGATTTCATCAAACTCAGAAGCACTAGACTTTGCTCAACCGTCAGTCCAAAAGACCTTATCCAACTGTAAACCATTCGGACAGTTACAGGATGCCCTTGTTCTCCTAACCACTCATCAGCCAAAGATCAAGTTGTCGCAAATCGGTCTCTATAATGGCCATAAGTCTAAGACGTCGATCTTATACTTCATTTGTTCGACGTCCGGTGCCTACTCTTCTTCCATTTTGGGCATTATCAAACCACGCTTCACAACATCTCATAACAGTAGTTGGACTTCTGTTCGTACGGTTGGTGATTTCTTGAAATGACAACCCTGCCTCTCGTAAACCAATAATTCGCCCCTTTTTTCAAATTCACTTAGCTGGCGATAAATTCCGCGTACACGAGCATTTAAACAACGAAATATGGACTTTGTATCTCCTCGAGCAGCTGCTTTGTTGTGAAATTAAAAAAAAATGCAAAAAACGACTACAATATTTAAGTAACAAAAAATGTTTACATAAAAAAACCTTCACGATTTTTTCTCCAAATTTACTGCTTGCTTTAACGAAAAGAAATTAAAATTTGAACAGTTGTTGTGTTCTCGAGATTTCCATGGAAAAAAGAACAACCTGAGTTGACAAGTTGCAGAAATAGAATTCTGCTGTCAACAGAAAGCCACGCAACTCTTCATCTCTAGTGGTAACTTCTGTTTAACCATTGATCGTTGGATATTTATTTTTGTCATACATTGTTTGTTGGAATTTCATAATGAATGTACGTCATCAATGTTCTATAGATATCCGCTGATTTTCATGAGATTATCCATTGATTTGTTGGAAATTGAATCGATGTGCAGAGCTTTATGGAATTATTACTTGGAAATGTATTCTGGTTTTGAGATTATTGAACGATGGATTTCATAAATGGATAAACAGAATGACAATCAATATTCCATAATTCTCTGCTAGTATATTATCCTGAAAGTATCTATAATTTGTTTGAAATTGAATAGATCACGTGGAAGTGTAATCTGTCTTTGAGAACTAATGGGTTCGATAAATTAATAAAGGGATGAAATAATTGGTGGAAATATTGATTCAGTCTAGAATCGCTATGCGAGAGATTTTCAACTCGGAGCATTCAAAGGGGTCAAGTGTTTCGCCATTAGAGTGACAAATTTTTTCCTCGAATATACCTATACGCCTAAATGATACTTACCTACGGTGAATTTCACAAATCGTAATTACCGGTGATCGGAGATCAACGGCTTGGTTCTCTGATTTTTGAACTGTCAATTCGAGTTGATGCTAGATCAGGCTCCGATCACCGGTGATTACGCTTTGTGAAACCCACCGTTAAAGTTGTATGTATTGCTATTTTTTCAAGCAGGAGATAAATTAGGCAAAATATACAAAATTTCAGTACCATTGTTATCTGCACGAAAATAATTCTCTTTATTTAAGCGTTATCTAATTGTCGAACATATAACTCTTCGTTTTGAATGCTTTACAGTTCTCTCATTGCAGTACTTATCTTGTAATGAACGTTACCACGATTGCATATATAAATCATGATCGAATAATATGGATGAGAAATAGTTCCCATGATGAATTGCCACTACCACTTTAGTTCTGCCAATACGCTGAAAATTCGAATTGAAATATATACTTTGTCTATGGTACTTCACAGAATACAAATATTCTAAGAGGTTTTCTAATATTTCTTCTTGACTAAGATATTTTTGTTTTGGTCCACAGCACAGAGTTGCAGGCAACTCAATACTATAGAATTTACACTATAATGGAATTATATGAGCCTTGCTTAAGATGTCTAAAGACATGGTGTATGACTGTATGCACTTCAATTTGTTGTCAATTTTTGAATGCATTGACATCGACCAAATCGAAAATATTAGAACTGTTTCGCGTGTCAATGTCATACGTGTCATTTCATAATTCCAATATGGACAATGAACCAATGAAAATTGAAGCTGAATTCAAAAACATTTCAAAAATCAAGTGAAAAGATGAGAATGGACAATTCACGATTGAAACTGATCGCCAAAATCCGATTTACTTGAAATTCCGATAAAAATTCACTGTGATATACACAGTAATTGTATATACATCGCCATCTAATGGTGATAATATCAAATATAGTACCTTCACGATTACGTTATTTTGAATAAATAAATCTGTGAAAATAACTAATAATAATCAGTCATAATGTGTGAATAGCGACGCCTGAAGTGTTAAGAACGAAACTTCTTCCATATCCCAGCGAAATCTAATCATCATAGAGATCTGTACTCCTACGCTAAGACATTTTGGTTTTGGTCAACGGCGCAGAGTTGGAGGCAACCCAAATTACACACTATATGTTTACATCGACATTTAACGGGGAGAATACCAAATAAGTTCCTACGAATAAGCTGTAGTGCAACTGTAACTGTAGCGACACCTAGTGGCCTTACTCAAAGGAAGCAAAAGCATTTCCTGTATAAGAAAAATTCTCACTGTAACTGTAGCGACACCTAGTGGCCTTACTCAAAGGAAGGAAAAGCATTTCCTGTATAAGAATATAAGAAAAATTCTCATCGATGTTTTCAAAGTTTCACTGTATTTTATAATAACCAGACCATAGACGAATCCATATATGAAGTTTCATAACAAACAGTCTATCCGATCTCGAGTTATAAATGGTGTAACTAACATCTTTCTTTTATATATATAACTAGCTGGCCCGGCGAACTTTGTTCCGCCTAAATGATACTTACGGTGGATTTCACAAATCGTTTCACCGGTGATCGGAGATCAACGGCTTGGTTCTCTGATTTTTGAACTGTCAAATGTTTCCATGGATATAAGCTGTCACACAGAACAGATACACAAAAATAATATGTCAATTACCAATTATGGCAATTTTGGATTAAGGTATTTCCGCAAATATATTTATTACCCAAACAGAAATTCAGAAACATTTTAAAAATTATGAGAAAAGATGAGAATGGACATATCACGATTGAAACTGATCGCCAAAATAGGATATACTTGACATTTCGACAAAAATTCACTGTGATATTCACGCGCTCGGTCACGCGCTTCTGGATCTGTTAATATAGCCCTTCATGGTGCTATAAGTCCTATACAAATTACACAGTTATTGATGTCATATGTTCTTTTTTCGGCCATTTCAAACCACGACGACCGAATTTCCCGAAAAAAACTAGATTACATGAATCGATGGTCGCGAAAGCCTCAACAAATTCATCGCCATCTAATGGTGCTAATGTCAAATATAGTACCTTCACGATAATATGTCTAGAATAATGGTGTAGGCACCCGTCAATTTTTGAATGGAATGACGTTCGACCAAATCGAAAATATAAGCAATGTTTCGTGGCGGCGCCGCAATTTCATTTCAGTGTATTTTCCCATGGGGCCATGGAGTATTTTCCGTTGTCAATTTGATTGATGTATCAACAGCTGATTTGCCAAAGTCAATTAGGACATGAAAGCAGAATGGCATCTTTTTATAATGAAAGTTTTCTACTTTTCGTAAGAACTAATATACATCAGACTGTCAGGAATATAAACACACATTATTGCTTGACAAAATTATCTACCATTTACACGCCACGTTCGCCAGAATAAATTCGAATATTTGAAATAAATAATAAAACATATAATTTGTGAATAGCGCCACCTGAAGTGGAAAGAACGAAACATTGCTAATATTCTGAATTTGGTCACAACAAAATCTAATCAGTGCCTATGCCATTATTCTAGACATCCTAGTTCACGATTACGTTATTTTGAATAAATAAAACTATACAAATAACCAATAATCAGTCATAATGTGCGAATAGCGCCATCTGAAGTGGTACGAAATATAATCATTTTAGACATCTGTACTACATTTTGGTTTCGGCCAACAGCGCAGAGTTGTAGGCAACTCAAATTACACACTATTACAGTGACTATAGTGGTAAAATTGTTTAAACAATGGTGGTCATATAATCACTGTACATACTATTTGTTTACATCGCCATCTAACGGAGAGAATATAAAAGAAGTGCCTACGAATAAGCGGTAGCGTAACTGTAACTGTAGCGACACCTAGTGGCCTCGCTCAAAAGAAGGAAAAGCATTTCCTGTATAAGTAAAATTTTCATCGATTTTTTCAAAGTTTTATTGTATTTTATAATAACCAGACCGTAGACGAATCCATATATGGAAGTTTCATAACAAACAGTCCATCCGATCTCGAGTTATAAATGGTGTAACCAACAACTTTCTTTTATATATATAGATATAGATTTCAATCTCACAAATGTGAAATGTAAGTGGAGATAATATAAGTTGAAAAAAATTCTGAAATGCAAAAAATAATTTTAAAAAGGTTAAGACTACTTTTTCAGGGGTGGTTTTTTGTGGCCTCATTCAAGAAGGTGGATTTGACAGAAAAAAACAATCACTTCCCTATGACTATACAAGGTGATCCTCATTGTACCAACAGGAATTCAACAGTCGATGAAAAATTTGTTTCCAAAAGAATATTTCACAACAGGGTAGCATGAGGTTCAAAGAAACCTTTGGAGATAGATGCATAGAAATACGGGTGTAACGACTCATAAATAAAGCTATTATTTATTAATTACATGGTTACGTGGTTCTGAGCTTTAAAATAAGCTCTTGGTCCTCAGAATGATTCTTTGTCATTTATACGCGGAATTTTCAAACTAATTTCGATCTAACTGTAGTATTTTATTCTCGATTTTTAGGGCCCCCAATTATGTTAATGTTCATTTACTTACTATACTTGGAGCTCTCTTGGAGAGAAGAATGGACTGATATACCAGTTCTTATCGAAATAGAAATTAAAGAAATAAATATATGTATGTATGAGATTGAATATTGAACAATAAACACTGAATGAATGGTACTCATGCACGGTCAATGCTGATTTGGGAGATATCTGCTGTGACTCCCCTAGCTTCAAATTAAATTTTACCCGAACGTCTTCAATTTCGCGAATAATGAGATCAGAATCAATTGACCTAATATGAAAATTTCTCTTTTATCCGAGCACCGTTCCGGAAAACGAGGTTAAATCGTCGAAAATTCGATTTTCTTCGAGCTTAAAATATGAGATAACGAACTAGCGCGATCGTCGTACGTTACAGTGCGGCTCATAATTTTCGTAATTTAATTCCCCGCTCGACCAGTGCCGCCCTCCCTCCATTGAGGACGGGGAAAGATTTGAGGATCCGCACAATTTCCATACTGATAAATTCAATTAGAACGATCTGGATTTAAGAGCAGTGCAAACTCCCGAATTAGGGATCAAGCCGGATTTATTGGAGGAAACAACAGTTGCGGCAATTAATACGCATGGGAATGGGGGTTCCGTCCCTTATGAAATATGTTTCGGGTTATGTATGTATAAGCAGATTTGGGACGATAAAAACGAATTCAGTTAGGCCATGCCCAATTTACTGTTATGGGTGGGCTATGAACACCGGTCGTTTAAAATCGCACCGCAGTAAAAATATACGCGAGACAAGTTATGCGAAAATATTGTCAGTTATGTGAATTTGTTACAGTTATGCCTATTACCAGGATCATTCTGTACCAAAAACCAATAGAAATAAAGATAACTGCCATAGAAATTGAAACCAAAAATTCTTCATAGTTTTATTGATTATCTTCTGGTACAAAACCTTTCAACATCATCTACAAAGAGCTTTAGATTCTCATCAACCAATTCCGCATATACTACAAGAACTAGGATGGCCTTTACCGCAACTCTGAAGAGAAATTGATTCAACAGTCTGATCGAGAGTATGCTAAGGCGTTGTCAGGTTGTTGGTTGATTGGTTGATATTCCAGTAGGCCATAGTCTTAACCCAACTTTATTTTTTCAATTTTTTGAGTGAACTGAATCTGCGCCACACATATTGAAAATAAATAGCCATCTCAAACTGTGAAATTTATGAAGGATTCCTGATTCTTTTCATGCAGTTCTATTACCTCGAACTCATCATGTTCATTTCAAACGAATGCTTCGAGAAATCCTATTTCTTTTTTCACAAGTCAATCTCGTACTTAAATATCACGATCGCATATCTCAGCAGGAATTCAATCTCGTCATTGTGAACGAGATGAAAATGTGCGAAGAATGTCAGCGATTTTCCCAACGAGGAAATGCCTCCCTGCGTCCGTTACAAGCATTTCGGCCATTCCTATATCTGCTCTCTTGGAATTTCTTGCGATTGAAATGTTTTCAGAATTCATAGTGAAAGTTAGCCTTTGATCGGATCCTAAAGAATGCTCGTATCATGGGAAGAATTAATACATAACGATTCTCTAGAGTCTAGATATACTAACTGACAAAGAAACTGCAACACCCAGAAGGAGCTGTTTAAATTTTGATTTTTTTTTAGGTAGAACATAGATAGTATAGCAAGGAGTAAATCATTAAATTTGGAGAAACAAATCGTGAAGGTTTTTTGATGTAAACATTTCTTGTTACTTGAATATTGTAGTCATTTTTTACGGAGTTTTTTATATTCCACAACAAACTAGGTGTTCGAGGAGATCCAAAGTCGATGTTTAGTTGTTGTCAAAATACCTAGAGCACATGTCTACTCCATTCACAATTATAAAATCACAACTCTGGCCTTGGAAATTTGACACATTCCACTCTGTATCGAAGTTATGACGTTTTTCAAAATATTTTTATGTTCCAAGTCAACACTATGTTGCCCTTTCTACATTCTTAGCGTATTTCTCAGAATGTGAATTTATTCGGAAAATGAATGAATTGGAAAAGATGTGACGGACGAAAATAATTAACGTTTATATGAATTGATAGAAAGGATTCCTTTTCTAGTTATTTGCATGAAAAATACAAGAGATCACTGTTGAAATACTCGTATATTATTTTTCGCCATGGAAGAAAATTGCATTGCTTTCACATGATTTTCATATGCATGCCTGTGAAGATTTAATGTTTATTATCCTCTTGAACTGAAAGTTCAAGACTTGACATCAATTGTTGAATCAAGAATAATGGAACATTATATCCCTCTGCTGGAATCCAAATAGTTGAAGGGAGTTCTGATGCAACAGGAACTTTTTCTTGGAACATAACCTTAATAGCTAACTCAATAAAAATAAGAGTAGAAGATATACATTTCATTTATTTGATCTTATGAACAAGGAGTAAAATATTCTGACTGTATAGTAATTTATTAGTTTAAAAAATATTCATACATTACAATCACAGTAGGTTTGTACAAATAATATGGAACAGGTCAAACATATGCTTCACATTTATCATTCACCTGTTCTAAAATAAGACACAAACTCCTCCACATTATAGGGCGCCTACAGCATTAAAAGCTTGTGTCTCTTTTGAAAGAAGTAGCACTAGATATAATATATTCTTTCGATTAAGAGCAAATACCTACCGTTGAATGTTACATACACAAATTTCTTCAAAATGGGCTTATACGAAGTGGTTCTTTTTCTGAAACGTGAAAACGATCAACAATAATCATTTAGAGACCGATGATGGCCATCCAAAACCCGTTTACTTACGAAAATCGTGCAATTTCATTCTGCAAGTTCTTTCCTTATAATTCCTCGAAAATCCTACCTGAACCATATTTTCCGTTCGCTTTCGTGAAAAGATCGTATAAGGAAGCCTTTTTTGTCCATTTACACAAAACAGGAAAGTTTCTACGACTTGTTCACGAAGGAAATGAATGAAAATATCGAAATTCAAAAGCTGTTATCCAACTAATCTTCTATTCAAAATGGACAGTTATACAGATGGGCCAGGTCCAAATACGAGCCAAGTTATGGAAGTTATGGGTTCCTGAGCAGTTTTAAACTAGCGATAATTCCCAGTGTTGCACGATGGTGAAATGAAACTATTATGTCCTACGATATTTCATGCGGATGCCACGACGACAGTATGGCGGTATGCGGTTGGTAGCTGTTGAACTACCTGAATAATTGAGAAGACACCTTCGGTGAAATATGGCCACTCCGTACTGAGTTATAGAAATAAATGGCTCGATGAATTATGGAATCATGTCCTGTGTTAATATAATGGATGTGCAGGTATATCCTGCAACAATGATCGATCTACCAGGAAACCTATACATAATTTCAATTTGCTAGCTCTACCGCTGAAGATGAATTTTATTGAAATAAATTGATCAAACGGTCCCATGTGGATGAAAATAGAATATCATAATAGACCTTAGAATATTGAATAATAATATACAGGGTGAGTCTTTGACTTGTACATATATTTTAACTGAAGATTCTTGAGGTCAAAAGAAACCTTTTTTTCATTCTCCATTTTTCCGAATTCGGCTCTGTTAAAAAGATATAGCCATTTGAAAAAAAAATGCGCTAATTACGTCCCCGAAATGATACTGTGGAATTGATCCAAAGTTCATATTTCTCGATAGAAATTGAGTTTATACATTTAGGGAATACTCAAGTACTAACCTTATTGGAATAAAAATGTTGCAAACAAGATAATTTCAACAAAAACAGTTAAATTCATCGGATTATATCTGCAACTAAAAAGCCTCATTTATTCCACCAAAATAAGTTCTTTCTTCGATTTTTCTGCAGATTAGTTTGTAAACACTAATAACTTGTTCATATTTTCCTCGAAATTCCCAAACAATATCATGAAGAAAGACCTTTCATTCAGATTTATTATTAAACAACCTAACCTAATCTAATTTGTATCGATTCTGTGAATTTTTGCACAGAAATTTCAAGAAGATATGTTGTCAGCTTGCTGATATTTTCATTGAGGTTAAGGATTTTTCACGAAACATAGTATAAATCACGATACATTTGTGTACCATAGTATAAATATCTATGAATTCTGCCGTTTCCATCATAAATCGACTTTGCCGCCAAATTTAACCACGCATGCGTAGAGCGAAAACCGAAATATTGGTTATCTGGAGAACAAACATAAACAATAACAAACCAGAGTCTCTGAAGAAACAGTAAACATTATGTGAAGTTCTGAATACATTCAGTTAATTATTATTCTAATGTGATTATTATGTGAAGTGAGTTAATATAATTTCAACCGTGTCGAGTTTATAAAATTCCAAGAGGATTTTGTTTAGATATAAACAGAAACATCGCCACAGATTATCAGGTATCGTATTATTTTTCATTAATTTCAATTTAATAAGTAGTTTGTATCGAGATTCATCATTCATATCCGAATTTTGTATTTCATCGACATTTAACTTCAATATGGACCGGTGACCGGTAGCTATGAATTTTCAATAGAAACTGTGCGTATTAAATCCTCCTTGGTGTTCAATTTTATCTCCCACATTTGTGGGATTTTATTATTACAATATCTCGACAAAGTTGATAAATATTGTGACAACATTGTAAACTCGTTTAAAGACCAGAGAAGGAATAATATTCGATGATATTTAATCAGAGACGCATTCAGATTATTCTTGAAATTAATGATTTTTTCGTCAAATTTCTCCGGGTAAAATTGCAAATAATTCGAAAACGACGCGTTTTATTGAAAAAAAAATAAGAATTCTTTTAGTTTCTTAAATGATTGATTCTTTCGAAAATATAAACCGTTTATCTTTTTAAAGTGGTTTTATGGTGTTTTAGCGTGTATTGATGAGTCGACTACCCTGTAACATTTATACTAGTAAAGATATTGAATAGGTTTCGATTGAGGAATATGCACCATGAATAGAGTAAAAACTCAACCAAAATTCAGTTCATTCGAAATAACGGTTCCGAAGATATAAACAAAAAAGTGTTTTTTTCATGGATTTTCGACACCCTGTATCTCCCAAACCAAACCGAATTTTGAAAAATGGTATAGTAAAAAAGTGTTTCGTGTGATGAGAGGAATCTACAGTTAAAATATATGTGCAAGTCAAAGACTCACCCTGTATAGTGGATCCAATTTTAGAAATCATCAGAACTAAACTGGGTAACTGTACTTATTATGAGATGCGTAACTAAGTTGACGCAATTTGTTTTATAAAAGTGCAACTTTACTGTAATAAAAGGCTACGAATGAATCATTCAAAGTACGAATTAAGACATTTTTTGACGTCTTCATATGAGTGGAACTGCCGATGAGCCAGAACATGAGCCATCGACCGGGCAAATGACGAACGATAGGTCGACAGCTTCGAGAAGTGCTACAAAATGTTGTAAGAAACACTGAATGAGACACAAAATGTAGGACAAGTTCTCAGGAGTGCCAAAGACCAAACTGATCCACTGTCTCAAGCTGGTTTTCACAGAATATCTTGCCACTGCGAAAAAGGTTGCATCGGGACTTCTGAAAGGAGCATTCATACTCGGATCAAATAACATGAACAGAGAAGTCTGCAGTTACAGAACATGTTTCAGTGATTGGAACCAACATCATTCGTGAGTTTAAACTCACTGTCTTCATCCTGAAACCTCGCTGCGACTCGAAAGTAATGAGGAAAAAATTACCCGATCGGGCGAAAAAAAGGAAACAGCGGCAAACTTCCTGGGGGATTCGAGATTAAACAGATTTCCTGAATCGTATGGCGCGAGTACCGAAAAACAAACAGTGAACTCTCATCTATAAAACTCCTCAACTTTTCCGCTCTAGGCTACGAAGTTTTCGCCGGAGTGTTTAGACCCGAAAAGTCGAGGCAACCCGAAAATACACAGTGGTAACTTATTTATGGGTTCTTATTGAAATTCAAATGAGTTGGAGCATTCGCAGCATACAAATCCAATGAAAAAATCCCTCTTTGTAGGATACAATACTTAAAGCAAATCGTTACAGTATAGAAGTTGGGTGAAATGTTTCTTGCCGGTTCTTTCGTTATCAATGGCCCTCCTGCTATTTTATTTTCTCGCAGTGAGTATCTTGGTTATGTGAAGATTAAAACGATAGTAGAGACAGACTGAGTGTTTCATTTCCGAGTAGTTGAAAACGGAAAAAATAGTATATAACATCACTAGCAAGGTATATAAGAGGGTTTTTACTGGTGAATGGAGGATATAACTGATGAGCCGCAGGCGAGTCAGTTACCTCCTTGAACCAGTAAAACCCGTTACCTTGCGTGTATTGTTTTATATTTTATTTGTTTCTCATTTGTAAAAAGGTTAGATAAATTCCAAAAAAATCTCAACAATTTGTCGCAAATGTCGTAAGCTATGGAAGCGTTGCCATGAACATGTCTGTTTATTTTTCTTTACATTTGTTTTGGCGAAAGCGGAAATGAATGTACCAAAAGAAATCATTGAGGCCGCCAGCAGTGTAGCTTCAAGTTTATTACATGCAAAATGAGATTCAAGGTACGAGCGAGAATACGACGACTTCAAAAAGTGGCAAAACAAAAATAGTGTGATTGGGGTAACTGAAGATTGTTTGTTGGTCTACTTGAATCAACTATCAGCTAGATTCAGCCCTAATACTTTATGGGCAAAATGGTCTATGCTGAAAAGCTGCTTGGAAATGAAAGAAAATGCCCATGTTCGCAGGTTTGTTTACCTTAAAAAATTTATTGAAAAATATGACGTTTAGTTGTCATTTGCAGATTTCAAAAGGTAATAGCGTTTCTGAAACGAAAAAATGAGCGTTATACGCCAAAAAAAGGCCAAGGTATTAAGTAAAGAAGATGCTGAACAATTTCTTTTACATGTTCCTGATGACCAGTGGTTGCTTGCGAAAATTGTAACAATATTTGGTATTTTTGGATGTTGTCGATGTGACGAAATTCTCTCCTTAAACATGAATGATGTAGAAGATATGGGAAAATACGTTATTGTGACATTGCGGCAAACAAAAAATTTAACAACAAGAAGATTCACCATAACCGATGATGGCTGCAGCTTCAAGCCCTGCATGTTATACAGAAAATATGTAAATCTTCGACCTCCTGGAACAGAAAGCCTAAGATTTTTTTTGACATACCGACATGGAAAGTGCATTGCCCTTAATGCTGTCCAGCACACTATTGGTGGTGTCCCAAAGCAAATAGCGAAATATTCAGGTTAAAAAGACCCAGAGTTATACACCGGCCACTCTTTTCGCAGAACTGGAGCCACTATGGTTGCGAATTCGGGTGGAGATATTTCAGCACTAAAGCGTGCAGGAGGGTGGAAGAGCACCGAAATTGCGATGAGTTATGTCGATGATTCCGTCAACAAAAAAATCGGAATGTCTAGCAAATTATTTGGTAGTAAGGAGAGTACAAATGTTCTGCAGTCCTCGAGTTCAGCAGTTTCTGAGTCAACAGATGGTTCATCATCATCAGTATCAACTCTTTCATCATCAAAAATCTGTGTTACTGGAAATAACAATTGTACCATGATTTTCAACATATATAACGATAAAACAAAATTTTCTAATGTGAATAATACTACTAACTTCTGAAAATTTTGCAAGTTAACTGTCCGTTTTACAATTTAGTGACTTGATGAAATAAACTTTCTTGATTAATATTGTGTTTTCGGAAACTGACGTTTACAAATGAGAAACAAATAAAGACATTATCATAAATTGAAGATACACCAACATGATGTGTGTAAATGAGAAAAACAAAAAAAAATAGTTTGAAAGTCTTCGACCAACTGTTCCTATTGGAACCAAAACACCAGGAGCGTGCAAAAGTTGTTGCATTATTCGACAAGTACAAAAGTTACCTGATTCATTTTTAAAGAGGTTGCGTGAACAGAGAGATCCGAATGAAGAAAACGTGGTTTGTGATGAAGTGATATTGTGGACAAGTTTAAGACATTATTATTCAGAGAACCAGACAGAAGTAGGTTTGATTTATGACCTGGGAATTATATCCAAATGATTCATAAATTAATTATACTCCTTTTCTCTGCCATTGATGTCAGATGAGAAATCTTCATTCAGAAGTAATACGCGCAGATACTGTTTTGACAGAGGAAATTAATTTGTTTTGCCTAGAACTCAATTAGATGAAATGAGACAAATCTGACGTCATAGAGTACATTCCCCTTTGGATGTTCTTCATTTCAGATATTCCCTCAACATGTGTGAGAATTTCGCAGTTCTCTAATTAATGAATGAATGAGTTTCGAATACTTTTCGAGCGCTCGTCCAACTTCAGCGATGTCTGTATTTTTTCAATTTCTAGTCTGGAACAACACGATGACAGAAAATATTGTAACGACATTATTCGCCATTTTGCAAAAAAAAAGATCTCTTCAATGGGACTCGTTGGAAGTCAAACGAAAAATTTCAGAAATTTATCTGAGCTCTATCGATCTTAACATAAGTTCTATTACTCAGATGAAGGAGAAATGTATAATTCTATGTGTTGGGTAGAGTTTCAGATAACGAACTGAAGTGTGTTTTAATTTCATTTAACGAAAAATTTCCCAAGTTTCGGAATAGAACAAGAATAGGGCTAATGGACTGTATGTGTATATAAATTGTTATTGAAACCCAACACAAATGAAAGGACAAATGTACCCAAAATAACAGTTGAAATATAGTCTCACCTATTTCAGCAAAACGTTCAGCCAGATCTTGTCGGTGACTCCTATTTCCATAAACAGAGTGATCGAGCACGACAAACGAACTTGGAATGAAGCTGACGTGAAAATCCGTTGCTAAAAATGTCAAATTGTGCACACTTATCCTTGTGGTAATATAAAATAACCACGTCACTGGTAATAGTATTTTGTTCGAAATAATTCAAACGAATGAAAGTTTTGAAATTATTATAATTCAATTAAATTCAAATCACTAAAACTGCGGATCACAGGGAAAACTGAAATTTTCCAAACTCACGAAAGGAAATAAGAAATAAGCGGTAGCAGATATATTCACGATCGTTATAATCAATGAACTGAATGAAAATTATAATGAAACAAATATGCGACATATGATGCGCTCCACAGCTGACGAGGTTTTTTCGCACCTACACATATGACAACTCCATATGGGAATTCCCCAGTACGGAGAAAGGACCCCGCACTTTCCTTATGGGAAATGGCGTTCCGTCAAATGTTCTAAAATGGTATAATGTAGTACTCGACCCACTGATCAAAAGTGTGCATGGCCCCAATTCAATCCTATGACTAGTTTTCAAGATACAGAGCGTTGAAGTTAAGAATTACCCACTTTTACTACGCTCATATCACGGAACAGAATCGAATGAACTTAAATTTTTCTCAAGAAACATTTCATTTCATCCCCAGGGAGCAACCATATAGAGAAATATGACCGAAAATCGTTACGAATACAGGGTTATCAATAATTGAATGCATGCCCGATTTTGAAAGTATAAAATATGTCAGTTCCAGAGCGAGAACGTTCGCAAAATGAACTATTTCACTAGATATGTTGTTGTCACATCGAGAAAACCTAAAATAACCAGAATTCATACTGGATGATCCATTATTATAGAAACTATTCACAATGAGGGTTTAGTGGACACCCTGTATTTTTGGGTTGATTTAAGATGTTTGTTTGATTCTTTCAGAACAAATCACCATGGACTTCGAAGAATACAGGGTATTTCAGTCATGAAATGAACTGTGAACCTCACGAAAATACCCAAAAACCACTTTTTTTTCATCACCCTCCATTCCAAGATTAACTCCGTTGAGGTGGGAATTTTATTTCGCCACTGTACTCGATATAAAAACATCCATACGGGTGAGAGTTTTCATCCACTTCCTATGACCTGATGTTTTTTATGTAATATGAAAATTATTCATTTATGTAATTATTTTCTTATTCCAGCATAAAAAAAATCAGTTCATAGGAAGTGGATAAAAACTCTCAGCCGTATTGATGTATTTATATAAAGTACGTAAAAGAAAATTCCCACCTCAACGGAGTTAATCTTGGAATAGAGGGCGATGAAAAAAGAGGTGGTTTTTGGGTATTTTCGTGAGGTTCACAGTTTATTTCGAGACTGAATCACCCTGTATTCTTTGAAGTCCATGGTGATATGTTCTTAAAAAATCAAACAAACATCCTGAATCAACCCAAAAATACAGGGTGTCCACATAACCTTCATTGTGAATAGTTTAATTAATAATGGATCACCCAGTATGAATTCTGGTTATTTTAGGTTTTTTCGATGTAACAACAACATATCTAGTGAAATAGTTCATTTTGCGAACGTGCTCGCTCTGGAACTGACATATTTTATACTTTCAAAATCAAGCATGTATTCAATTATGAATAACCCTGTATTCCTAACGATTTTCGGTCATATTCCTCTGTATGGTTTCTGCCTGGTGATGGAATAAAATGTTTCTTGAGAAAAATTGAAGTTCATTCGATTCTGTTCCGAGATACGACCGTAGTAAAAGAGGGTAATTCTCAACTTCAACGCCCTGTATCTCAAAAACCAGTTATAGGATTGAGTTGGGGCCATGGACACTTTTGAACAGTAGGTCGAGTACTACATTATACCTAAATTTCCCATTTCCCATAAGGAAAGGAAATGAGAATTCTGAAAATTCGAAAAAATTTATCTGAACCGTCCACTTGGCGTGAACAATATGTATAAATACCATAAAGGTTTGGTCATTCGGATGAATAGGTTTGATTGCATCGATAAAACAATCAATGAAACGATTGTAACGAGATCCTTCGCCATTTTGCACTAAACTGATTTCTTCATTGAGACCCGTCGGGAGTTGAACGAAACTTTTTAGAAATTTGCCAATGAATACATCTGAGCTCTATCGATCTTGTCATAAGTTGTTTGATTCAAATAAAGGAGAAATTTGTAAGGTTTAATTACCATAAAGATTCATTCATTCAGATAAATCTGTTGAGTTGCATTGAAAACACAATGACAATATTGTCACCAGATCCTTCGCCATTTTGGACCAAACTAGATTTCTTCCTAGGGACTCGTTGGTAGTCGAACGAAACTTTGCAGAAATTTACCAATCTATACATCTAAGCTGACATAAATCAATCTTGTTCTACTCAGACGAAGGAGAAAGATCGAAAGTCGAAAATAATCACCGGATGAAGTGAGCATCCGTAAGTTTTATCTCCCGACTTTGCGAGTGGTTCGCTTCGCGACGACATCTGAATGGCCTGTATATATTCAATAGGAAGGTCCTTTGTATCTGTTCCGCACACCCTCGCCCACTCTTCCTCATTTAAATGAGTATCTGCCTCCACGTTGTCATATATACGAAAAACTGCCGACGTGCGACAAACACTTCGGAAATTATCGGATCCTTTCGCACAGGCTCCGCCGCCTGCTCTGATCCTGGACCAGCGTGCTCCTGCAGTTTCCTCGCAGTCTCGAAGCATCCCGTTTCGCTCGGCTGGTTTGAGTGCTGTTTGGGAAGTGAGGACGTAGTCGTGCGACTGGATTGTCGCGTCGGCGATCGGGCGACTTGTCGTTCAACTTTTTATGTGTGAAATTTGAGCAGTGATCGAATGACGTGAGGGTGACGGAAGTTCGTTCTCTGGATTTCGTGTTAATTTCGATAGTATTCATTCGAGTATGATCCGAGTCTTATGAAAAGTTATTCAGGTGTTGTAGGGGATTGTAAATTTTCTGATGAAGGTTGAGAAATTGTTGAGAAAGAAGATGAAAATCATAAAGGTAAATTCGCTCATATTCGACTCATTGAACTTGTTTTTTCCATTTGTATTTGCCTTGTTTTTTTGGGTTAAATAGTCAAATACTCATCAGAAGATTGGAATATGGAACTGAAAAATGAATGCATTATCTTTGAATTCATTTGTGTATATTTTGAAGGAATTATCACTTCAATAAGTTATGTATGGAAACCTTGTGGAGATATTTGGGAGAATGTAGAAACTAATAATAACTCTTTTCGGCTCCTGGATTGCTATATTTTCCAATTGAAATGAAAAATTCTCGGAATGATTCAACAATCCCTATCACATATTACGCATTTGTTTATCCAAATTGGAGTAGAATGTGATTCCCATAATTCTATTGAATACCAGCTTGTTTTTATAGAAAGAAGTTAGCTTTCCAGGGCAACAACTTTTACCTAAGTGCTAATACTTGTTCAACATTTTATAAATGAGATATTTGTTCATTACGGAAAAGAAATCTAAACATACCTAGTTTACTGAATATTTTTTGTGAACGATAACAATCGAAAAGAATTTATTTTCTCACGGAAAAGAAGGATATTATATTCGATAAGGAAACTAAGCGAACTAACGGTTTCACTGTAAACTTTATACAGAGCTAGATTATTTGTATTATTTTTTGTGCCACCATATCTGGCTGATGCCAGGTGTAAAGTTCCTTTGGAAGACTATTAATTATTTGAGAAAACATTGGATTCTATAGATTCAGAAGATCCGGAGAAAAATGGGTGATATGGAGAAACCTCCAATGATTGAACTCATTTATAATTATTCATCGAAGTGAGCTGGGCACATTGGCATTTGATAAATAAGTATTTTGTATAGAAGGAACGTTGTCCTTCATCAGACAATTTGCAATTCCTTGACAGCTTGAATAAGGAATAGACGATGTGATACGTACAGGGTGGCCCACAGAAATCATGTCGATTTTCATTTGGACCTTGAACATACTCAGAGAAATATCCGTATTGAATGATATGCGCGCCACCCTGTACACTCCAATGTGAAGCACTTTCGTGTTCGAATTGAAAATGTATATTTACATGGAAGTATGACAAAAACTTTTATTGAAAAATGTCATGATTGCCAACCATGTATTTCGAAATTCTACAAAGATCTAAGTGGTTCATATTTGAATATTCGAGATTCAAATGTATTGGCTCATTTTGAAGAAATGCACTTCCCTTTTGAATGCCTCGTATTCTTATATTGGTATTCTATACGCCTCGCTTTGAAGCAAGCTCAAGGAATCACGGAACAATTTGTTTCAGCTTTGACTATCAAAATAAACCTACGTCAAAAGTTGCATCTCCATGGCAGCCAATACCTTCTGTATAAAAAGTACCCGGAATTGTAAAAAAAAAACATAAATTTAAATTTAATCATCAATATTTATTTTGTCTCCTTCAAAATAGTCCCCTTTGCTTACAATACAACTATGATATCGGCGAACCCACTTTTCCATGCACCGCTCATACGCCGCCAAAGGTATGGCCTTCAGTTCTCGTTGCGAATTTGTTTTGATGGCTTCAATGGACTCAAAACGCGTTCCACGTAGGGGCAATTTGAGTCTTGGGAATAGAAAAAAGTCGCACGGAGCTAAGTCAGGTGAATACGGCGGTTGTTCGATGGTATTTATTGAGTTTTTGGTCTTGTATTCCTTAATAATTATGGCTCGGTGCGACGGCGCGTTATCATCATGCAAAATCCACGAATTGTCTTTCCATAAATCTGGCCGTTTACGACGAACATTCTCACGCAAACGCCTCAATACACCCAAGTAATACTCCTTATTCACTGTCTGTCCTTCAGGAAGAAATTCTGAGTGCACAACACCACGATAATCGAAGAAAACAGTGAGCAAAGCCGTCCAGAACGGGGCAAATCTTCGACCACCTCACGACCGTCTTTGAATGATTTGTACCAATCGTATGCTTGTGTTTTTGACATACAAATATCACCAAAGGCTTTTTTTAACATTTTCAATGAATCGGCACAAGAAAATTCGTTTGCAAGACAAAATTTGAGGCAAACTCTTTGATCTCTTTGATTTTTTCCATTGTAAAATTCGCAGAGCACTTTTGAGGTCGACTGATACTGACAGCTGTTGTAAACACACTAGTTGACAGATCGCGCTCAAATTTGGCTTGGTAATAAAGGAAGGTCCTACCAACTTTAAGAAAAAAAAAATTACCGATTCCTTTTTGGCGGTTCATTTAAATAACATTTTCCGGGTACTTTTTATACAGAGAGTAAAATTGAATTCCTGAAATTTTATTTGTGAAAAATATTTCATGAGAAATATCTAGAGCAATTGGAGAAGTGGGCGTTTTCGATTGGGAAACGGAATTTAAGGGGAAGTATCACCTTTTGAATCGTGGTAAATCTCCATTCAAAAAGTGGTCTCTTTATTTCACTAGTAACTATCCTAATTTACGACGTAAAGACTTGATTTTTTTTTAAATTGAAGTTGAAGAACGTTCCGAGGGCAAATAATTTTCTTTTTTTCGATTTAATTAGTTTTTCAATTATGTGATATTCATTGTGATATGTTCTGAAAAAATCAGACAAACATCTAAAATCAACCCAAAAATACAGGGTGTCCACTTAACCCTCATGTTGAATAGTTTCTATAATAATGGATCACCCAGTATGAATTCTGGTTATTTCAGGTTCTTTCGATGCAACAACAACATATCTAGTGAAATAGTTCATTTTGCGAACGTTCTCGCTCTGGAACTGACATATTTTATACTTTCAATATCAAGCATGGATCAATTATGGATAACCCTGATTCCTAACGATTTTCGGTCATATTCCTCTGTATGGTTTCTGCCGGGGGATGGAATGAAATGTTTCTTGAGAAAAATTGAAGTTAATTTGATTCTGTTTCGACAGGGCCGTATCTAGGGTGTGGCCAAGTGGCCCCCGCCACAGGCGCAAGGTCCGCAGGGGCGCCAAAAAATGTCGAATGAAAAAAAAATTTGAGCGCCCAAAAAATTCAAAGAATAAAATATAGAAGCGCCAACAAAATATTCGAGATAACATGTCACGGTTTTCATGTATACGCCAAAAATATTTTTTTGCGTAAGGTTGGAGGATGTCGCGACTCCGCCAGGGCCTCTATTCTTGAAAACCAGGGAGTAGAACGATCGAGAGAACGGTGACGTGGCCCTACTAATCAGTAGGGCTACGTCGCCGATCTCTCGATCGTTCTACTCCCTGGTTTTCAAGAATAGAGGCCCAGGTAGGACGTGAAAACCGACCGCGTGTACATAGATGTGTCCGCTGACAAGCCGAAAAGGGCTCGTCTAGATTCCCTACCGTCTACCGTATTGGACCGATTCAATCGGGCCGTGTGCACCGTGCATCATGAGGCCATTCCAGTTAAAAGCAGGGAAAAGAAGAGTTAGTTACTGTAGATTAGATCATGTAGTTGTGTTGCCTGTACGAATAGATTTTTGTGAACAAGTGCAATAATATTAGGAAAATCGTCGAAAAACATAATTATAGTCAATATTGAGGTGAGATTTTGAATAAAGTAAATACTAAAGGTAGCTATTATATTTGTTATTTCGATAAATGTATCACGGTGTGGAATAGAGAAACGTAGAATTTTAGTCACCAGGTAAAGGATTAAACAGATGTTCTTGTTTTAACCCGCTCCATAATCATTTATGCCCGTATTCTGCTTTTCATCTATAAGTTACAATATCGTAGCGTACGATCGATCTGTAAGTAGCCGAACTAACAGATGTAAACAATGCAATTCTGGAATTCCTCCTGTAACACTTCAAGTGGCAAATGAGATATTTACAGGAAGAATTCCAGAATCGCATTATTTACGAATTTGTAGCTTATTGTGGCTGAAGGTTGCGGGTTCGATTCCTGTAGAGGTCTGGGTGTTTGTGTGTGTCTGGTAGTTTTTGATAAATAATATATAATATTATATACATTGATTTACTTAAAGATTGAATCTGGGTACATTGTCAATAAGAGCAGAACCCAAATAGAGAGAAGGGAAAAAAATCCTGACTAATAGATCTTGTAAATAAACTCGGTGGGTGCTACTGTTCCTACAAAGGAAAGAGGAAGGTAGAGCGAGGACTTGACGCACCGTTGATTGGAACAGTGGATGGGCGCACTTCGGGGGCGCCTCTGAGGTGCTCCGATCGGTGACTGGAAACGGTGAATAAAATAACAAAGAATAGGGTGAAGAACTGCAGAGTTCGGCAGAGTTAAACGAAATCGAAGCATTTATCAAAATTTATTTATTACTGTATTGAAGTATTAAGTTTAGGTTTCTGCGGAAGTGAGGAGGAGTGATAGCATAGTCGAAAATTCAAAATTTTTTCGGAAAAATTGATTTCAGTTTTTTGTTTAATGAGTCTTTCTGAGGAGTAGTTAGAAATGAGAAAACAATTTATTTAAAACAAAAAGTTGATATCAAGAGTTGGTTGTTGATTGAGTATTAAATTATTTATGCATTCAGAAATTGTAGTTTTACTAACAAATTTCTCAAAAAAAAAACAATTTCACTAGATATCATCTCTCCAATGTTTGCAGAATCCTAGGCTTACCTTTGAAGCATTGTGGTCTCCGACAGAAACCATGAATTTTTTTAAATTCTTCGCGCAGGTTGGTTTCATAATGAAGATAAAGAATAGAAAATGCTTCAATTTTAGAATTCATATTATTTGTATATTTAAATATTTTATTTGAGATGAGTATTTTAATGTTTTCAATAAAAATAGGTGAATATCCATATTATTGTGTAGTATTTCGAATTTGTGACGAAAATATCTGTATAATTTTATGAAAAAATATTATAATATATATATGTATATACAGGGTGGCCATTTGAAAACGAAACAGACGAGTTTACAGACGAAATAAATTTTTTCGATAGAAATGCTCGGACAGGTCGATTTCTGTTTCGAGGGGGACAACTTAAGATGTAGGTTACGGACGCATAGCGCTTCCACCCTTGCTACTACAACCCTCACCCCCAATTTTTGTAGGGAATATGGGGTGAGTGATACCTCATTTGAAAGGTATTTTTATACTGATTTCAGCACAGTAATTGTTTTTTCATTTTATGCATTAGTTCTCGAAATATTCTTAACTAAGTATTTGAAAATGAAGTGGTGTTTTCATGGCACTTGTAGTGTTTTTATGTAAAAAATCGACATTTTGAGCTTCAAAACAACCATGACTGTGGCTTCTTTCCTTCAATCCACTGACATAGACATCTTTGATCAAGATGTCGATTTTTCACAAAAAAACACTACAAGTGCCATGAAAACACCACTTCATTTTCAAATACTTAGTTAAGAATATTTCGAGAACTAATGCATAAAATGAAAAAACAATTACTGTGCTGAAATCAGTATAAAAATACCTTTGAACTGAGTTATCACTCACCCCATCTTCCCTATTCAAAAATTGGGGGGGGGGGGTTGTAGCAGCAAGGGTTGAAGCGCTATGCTATGTCCGTAACCTACATCTTAAGTTGTCCCCCTCGAAACAGAAATCGACCTGTCCGAGCATTTCTATCGAAAAAATTTATTTCGTCTGTAATCTAGTATTTTTCCGTTTTCAAATGGCCACCCTGTATACAGGGTGTCCGGTAAACCTTGTACAATATTGAAACTGGTGATAGACCAGGTCATGACTGTTCAGAATATCAGAATTTCACCTCAATAAAATATCACCATTTTCGAGATAATGGGCATTTTCTAAATATCTAGAAAATCACTACCTCACCTCCGTTTTTTGAGTGCTAATTCAAATATCTTTGTTGCTGAAGATTAATGATGAGTGATGCTTTCAGACGTACAAAACAGTTTTTCAGAACTTGAAACATTTTTCAAGAAATAGAGGTAAAATGCCAGATTGGAATCCCACCAATTTCTATTAACAAAAGTTTGAAATTATTGTCTGGACCACGTGGAGGTGAACATTCATAACAAAAGAATGCCCATTTTGTCCAGACTCTAAAATGGTATGAAAGTTGGTATAATTATTTTCGGAAGGAGTGTTATTTCGATTATAAGTGATTTTCTAGATATTTAGAAAATGCCCATTATCTCGAAAATGGTGATATTTTTACTGAGGTGAAATTCTGATATTCTGAACAGTCATGACCTGGTCTATCACCAGTTTCAATATTGTACAAGGTTTACCAGACACCCTGTATATTTAGTTTATTCAAAACTAAAAAAAAAATTTGAAACATGATGAAAAAAATCTACCCCAATTTGGGGGCGCTGAAGAAAATCTTGCCACAGGCGCAGTAGTACCTAGATACGGCCCTGTGTTTCGAGATAGGCGCGTAGAAAAAGTGGGTAATTCTCAACTTCAACGCCCTGTATCTAAAAAAATAGTCATAGGATCGAGTTGGGGCCATGGACAGTTTCGATCAGTAGGTCGAGTATAACATTAGGTATACCAAATTATTGGAACATTTGACGGAACGCCATTTGCCCTAAGGAAAGTGCGGGGTCCTTTCAGTTCAATATAAATAAAAATAGATACTTACTATGCGAAAACGTGAAAAAATTCAAACTTTATCACCCTGTATCTCGAAAACAAAACGTTTGCGGTTCCATGTCCTTAAAATTATGGAATTTCCTCTAATCGTTTGTACCTCCAATTTAGGAACATCCTGTACAGTATTGCCATTCGTACGTCAAGGAGAGGGATAGGCATAGAACCCAGTACCGTTTTCAATTATTTTACATTCGCTCCAGTTTAGCTTTTGCATCATCTGTTGTAACATGTTCCTTCATCTATATTTCTTATGAAGTAACATAATTTTCCGCAAATTACTGGGAAATTTCGACATTCCAGTCAATATTTATCATAGAAAAAATCAAGATTTCTCAACTATTAGGAAAGATGATATTTCCTTACAGTTGTTAGCGATATACAAAAGCATATTCAAACTTTTCTCTTTATTTCTTTGGCAGTATTTCTAATAGATCAGTATTTACTGCCTCAACCAGCTCTGAGGGAGTCACAGAAATGGAATATTCATCATCACTCATTATTTTACACTGTTTTATTTTCGGAAGCACTAGCAATTAAATTTATATGCGTCAAGTTGGACAATACGTTTCCATAGTAACGTAACCAATTTCATTACTAATTTCGAAGCACCATTTTTAAGTTTTGAATAATATAATTCGCGATTTCTTCGAAATCAATTAATACCTGTCGAATTTTGAACGATTTGCTCAAAAATAGCATGTTTACCTCGTAGGAAAAGCCACATTCCTGGACTCTGTATTGCTGAGTCGAGGGTTGAGCCTCAATGTACTATTTTTAAACAGTACAATGTACTATTTTTAAACTGAGCCGTAGTGGACAAAAATATTCAAAATACCGACAGCAAATTTTCCATTAGAAAAACAATTGGCTTGAACATCCGACGACATACAGTGCAAATCGGACTTTGGTGTAAAGGCCAAACACGAAAGTGCTTCACATTCAAACGTGATGAAATTTCGGCTGTAATCGTTACCGTACATCCGTACATTTCATGCGGGTCTTCAAAGGGGTTTCTAGAGTGATGAAAAAACGCAATTGAGCCGCCCCCCATTCCGCGGGAATTAGCATGGAAACATTCATCGTGCTCGGGGTGTGTATATTGTGCTACGAACTCTGCGAGTTTCTGTATCAGTGCACTACCGGCTCGGATAGCCCGACCGATCCCGCGGCAGCGGTCGACAATACGGTCGACGTGACCGCGGCGCTGGCCGACAAAAACCCCGAAGTCGCGACCTTTCCTGTTTCCGGCGAGTCCGAAATCCGGCACGACGGAGTGATTTACACCATCGAGGACCGCGTCAGGGGATCGCAATAGGAATCTTTGACATTTCGGGGTGTAAATAAAAAGATATATTGTGGTCGGCGTCAGGGTTGCGGGTAGGTAGGGCATTAGTGAGGCATTCGTGCGGTGGCGTGGTCAGAGAGACGTACGAATTAATTCTTGACAAGGGTGGTAATCCTTGTTGGATGCAAAAAATATTTAAGGGGAGGCGCTACACGTCCGAGCTCGCGAGCTCCCTTCAAAAATTAGGCTTTTTATTTCCATTATATCTCGGTTCGTATGCGGCGTAGACCAACAACTTTTTTTCAACTTAAAGCCATTTCTCTAGAATGTGTTTTAACATTCCACGTTTGTTGAACCCTAGAACATTATGAAAAAGGGGCAACTCTCTGAAGAGCTGAGGGTAGATTTACGTTAAAGGGGGCTTTATACTTATACTTTTGGCTTGTGATGTGATCGTCTAGATTGGTAGAACTCTATGTTATGTCGTAGTAATTCAGATTCGTAATAACTCAGATGAGTGAAATATAGGATGGGAAATAATGAGATAAAATAGTTAAATAATACACCAGATTGGACATAAAGATGGAACAAGATCCTTTATTCGACCAGCACCATAGTTTTGGGAACCATAGCCTATGAAGGGAAAAACGGACGAGAATCAATTGAAACTCAAAGCAAAAAACCCTTTCAGCATTACAGATGATATGTTTACAATCCATAGAACAATTACTAATAAGACGAGCACTGGTGATATGTACAATATGGAGCTTCCTATACTTCGGTGAGGTTATTACTGGCACAATTGTGATAAAAAGCAGAATCCAATACATCCAAAGTTATCCAAAGGTTATAGGCATATAGAGTGTGTCACCTGATTATTAATGAAATTCATAAGCAGTATCCTTGTAGTTCCTAGTGTGAGAATCCTTCCTTCCAAGTGTTATATGCATGAGATCCTAGCAGTCGCGTTGGTTTGGAATTGACGATAAACTCTTTATATTTCCTGTTAACCTATTAACGATGGCACCTTCAAGGCACTCCTTGCTTATCGGGTACGCCAAGGGCCCGAAGACGAGGCTTGGTTTACTGAGGACGTTCGTCTATAGAACTCTCAGAGGAAGTCTCACTGGCCACTGTTGTGGGGGATGTTTTCCTTGACACAGACGATATAAACAGTTTATGCTAAGACTCCAAACCAATGATATTTGTACGTAAAATATTATCCTAAAAGCAACAACTCCAAATGCCTGAACCATAATGTCGAGTGAATAGTTAAATGTGCAGTAGGCCTTACGAACAGTATAAGAATATTCCAAATGGGTTGGTAGCAGAACAAAGTTCCACAATATTCAATAGAAATGCAATAATCAGATAGAATAAGCTTACATGAGATTAAATCCTGTGAAATGAAACAGAGTTATTTAAATGGGGACAGTGTACATACTAGATAACAAAGAAGTGTCTTTAAAATATACTAAAATGGCGGATTCCTAGAAGAGGAACTCCATTTCAAAGAAATACTATTGTAAACCAGAATCAAAGTGAAACAGCCAGCAGCAGTCGAGTGAAAGTGAAGAAAAAGGCCCTTCCATTCGTTGTCGTTTCGAAGGTTAGTTTTTCTTCCACAGAATCGTATTTCTTCGATGGTCACAGAAGAACAAGTTTACCTCATGGTGGATCTTCGATATGATCAAAATCTCCTATTTATAAAGATGTGAATTGCCTAAAGTATTGATTGAAGTCGTACTAATATTCATCATTCATAGAATTTTAAAATAATATCAAATGAGTTCATTCAACGTAGTTCCACATTTCGACAATAGACGTTGCAAAGTTGGAAGCCATGGAGTAGTCTGGCAACGGTGCATTTTATTTTATTGTAGGGTAGGAAATTCAGATATGTTACAGTGTATTACTCGCTTTTCCGTTTTTCTTCGTATATTAGGAAAAAAACCTGGTGAGCTGTAAATTCATAAAAATCTGGACAAACGATCTTATTTCCATGATATCTCCGTCAGTTTTTGAGATAAATGTATGAAATTTTCAGTATACATGCGGAATAATAGTTTGCAGAATGAGTATTGATCAGTTTTTCTGTTCATTGCCCCCTGAATTTTTAAATGACTTATAACGTAGGAACTTTATTGGTCATATTTTCAACCAGGGTTTTTCTCCAATATACGCAGAAAAATGGAAAAGCGAGTAATACACATTCTGCAAAATATTATTCCGCATGTATACTGAAAATTTCATACATTTATCCCGAAAATTGACGGAGATATCATGGAAATGAAATCGTTTGTCCAGATTTTTATGAAATTACTACAGCTCACCAGGTTTTTTCCTAATATACGAAGAAAAACTGAAAAGCGAATAATACACATTCTGGAAAAATGAGTAGGCATTTATATTCTACAACACCTTGTTTTTCTGAAACGAAGACCCTGAGGAAAAAGTGGAAGAGAAAAATAATGTTATCTCTTTGTGAGAAATCTGTATATAAAGGTTGCTGGTCTTTTTGATTTTAGACAGAATTTCCTCATTCAGTTGGATGAAATACCTTCATATATTGATTTTATGTCCGAAACAGATAAAGAAACGAAGAAGAATCGGTAAAAATCAACTGCACGCTCTGAAAAAAACCCCTCAAGTTTTAACTTTGCTCTTGATCAGGAGAATTTTTCGATCGAGTCCCATGTTTTAAGCGTTCATTCTCCTGTTCTCTTGAGCTTCGGGGAACGCTTCAGGCTTTCTATTTCCGAGGATAGATAAACTTCCATAGTTTTGAAGTGGAAATTTGTATTGAAAAATGAATTAAAATGCAGGGTCCAATTCATAAAACTTCTAACACTTCATTGCCCCACAATTTTTGGTAAAGCATATAAAGTTGTTCATAATGAATAATTAAGAATTTTGAATTATAGTGGATTGACAAAATTTTAATGTGTGTTTTTTCACCTCGTTTTTTACTGTTTGTTATTATGGTTCAATTAAACTTCCACAAAATAAACGAAGACTCAATGCTTTTTTTCAATATTGTTTGAAGGTCATTTTTTTGTGGAGGAATATAATTCTGTCTTGATGCTTTTTTTGACTGCCACTATTGCAGAAGAAAACACAAGTTATGTTGTGCCGCTCTGGCGAAGGTCATGACTAGGCCGAAATCATGGTCATCGTCTACTCTTGGACAAGAACGAAACTTCTGTTAGTTCTCTCCAACTATGAGTAATATGAATAAAGTGCTTACGGAGCCTGGGTGCAACGTCGATTTTCTCTGCCTATATGTCCATTAATATTGGCGTGAAAACTCGCAAAAACACTCACGTGCCCCATCATATCCCATACGCAGCAATTTAACGGCAGGCCGGCAATAAATTATCGGCATAATTTCGTTAAACTAAATTGCATCGGAAATCGGCGCTAGTGCCGGAATATGACCTGGAAAGCGGAATAGAGTGGCGTATGAAAAATGCGTCATTTAACCGCGGAATAATGAAAACTGTCTGATTCATATCAACATATTATATCTGATAAATGTGCGCGGGCGTAAATTTTAATACGTTGATAGAGCGGGTCTCCCGAGTGCTTGCCGCCACGGTCTTCCATCTCAATCTCGGCCTCATTATGGGAGTTCTGCCGTTATTTATTGCCGGCAGGAGAATTAACTGTTGCCAACCCCAGGTGAGGAAAAGTCCCTGGTTTCATTAGGATCATATCCGTAATTGATGATTATCGTTATTCACGTTTGAAACGAGCTTAATCGCATATTTGGGGGATATATACCTCAAGGAAATTAGGCATAATGATTTCATTCGTGAATTCAGCCTTTGATAATCGTAAAAGTGAATTGAATCATAAATAAGTAATTCCTTCAATCGCTACAATGTATCTTTCCATTGGCTTTCCAACTGGGCGGAAATTATTCTCGAGGAGAAAGCATTAAGTCCCATGTGTTCAAAATTCATACTCTTTATATTATTATACCACAAAGTGCCGTAACAAAGAAAAACAGGTCTATGACTTCACCAACCTCTTCTGTGGTTCATCTAGAATCCCAAAAACACACACCTGTGCTAACAGTAGGCAACGGTCTTACGCTAAGCTCTCAACCCTAACACAGACTTATACCATCGTCGGCACCTGTAAGTGAATTCGCCAGGACTTTACCGTGTACAACATTGCACGAAACCAGACAGCCAGCAGATACATCACGTGAAGCCAAACCAGCCGTAAGTACCATTCCTACAGTGTTTACTTTGTGGTGTTCATTTCATTTTCATGCATCAATTTCTTTCTTTAATTCTCGTGGTGATAATAATTGGTACAGCAGTCCATTCTTCTCTCCTAGAGGGCTCTTGTATTTTATTCACCATGTATATCTGTTAATTATACGAAGACCTCTGTGAGAGGGAAGAATGGACTGATATACCAATTTTTATCAGAACCAGAATTGAAGAAATGAATGTATTTATGGGATGGATAAATATAGCAAAAAGTAAACACTGAAATAATGGTGGGCACTGCACAGTTAATCCGTTCTCTTCTCATTCGTTTTTGTGCTTAGATGTTATATTCAATATTTTTTTGTTTAATCATTTGTTACTATTTGTTTTTACCTCAGATCGTTGATTTATTTTGAGTATTTTTTTTGCATCGAGTTTTCAATTTTTGTTTCCTACCATATTTTCAGTTTTTGATTTCATTTAATTCTGTTGTTGTTCCCATTATGTAAACAATATTATTTCCTTGTTTATATCATTCATTAAGTTTTAATCTAGTTATTTCATACTTCTTTGTTTTTATCAACATAAACATATCAATTTCCGAATAAGGCGAACTAAAGTTTTGTTTAGAATAACTTTGAGTTTCATGAGTGTGCAGAAGAAGAATTGATCTTTATATAAGTTTATCTTATCATTTTCGAGCGAAGAATCGAAACCAATCCCATATTCTGGTATGGTGGTTGTTTCCCCACAACACAACGGACGATATTGCATACCGTGTGATCCGAAAAATTGATTATATTATCGTAACTTTGATCTATTTATTTAGTGAGAGAAATAACTTTTTCCATTTTCCCTCACGTCGTCGGCGTGAATCAACGTCCGGAATTTATTATTATGCGCGGACTTCAGCGCCACCTATATGATTATTTCATGTCACATCTGCGGTGACAGAATTGGCCCGGACGAATCCGTGGGGAAATCTAACTCCGGGAAAGATTACTCGTGATGCGGTGTTACACTTCTTTGAGTAAACAGGACACATAGATTATTACTCTTTCGAGTTTTATGAGATTTTTGAGGAATACAGAATGCCCTAGTTTCGAAGAGGAAGCATGCGTTCGCCATCTTGAAATATCCTCGTTTTGTATAATCCATTGAAGTCACCTTATTCAGTCCAGTTCTGGTCGAACGTGTCATTTCTTAACTTCGACCAAAATTATACGGAGCACTTCTGGGTGTTCGAAAATTGATGCAACAAAATACACAATAGACCTGGAGGTTGCAGTGCAGTGAACCCCATGACCAAACTATAAACTACATACAGGGTGGGCCATCCATAACTTTCCATCCCCGAATTTTGAGCTTTGGGATGGATTAACAAAAAAACGCTCGGATAGATAAAATTTTGTTGAAAGGGGGACAAATAAGGGTGTTCAAATTAGTTTGATATCACTTCTAGCTGCAACCCCTAACAGCTCTCATTTTTTAAAAGGGAAAAGGGGTCGAACAGCACCTTGTTGGAAAGTCAATTCAATTTCCTCCATGAGTATATTTTTTTCATCGCTGTATTATTATACAGAGTGACTCAGTATTCCATCAATAACTTTCACACGCCGAACTTGGATCTTTGAGATAGAAAAAACGCTCGGACGGGTCAAAAAATGAATTCTATATCACTTCCCCTCTAGCCGCTACCCTAACAGCAATTATTTCAACTTGAACGAAAGCTCACGATTCACTTTGTAAATATTATTGTTTTCACGTTTTCAGTTCTTGTCTCGATTTCAGCATTTTCAACATTTGTTTGGCATACGCGTAGTGAAAAAAAATACACTCATGCAGGAAATTGAATTGCCTTTCCAACACGGTGCTGCTCGACCCCTTTTCCCTATTCAAAAATGAGAGCTGTTAGGGGTTGCAGCTAGAGGGGTAGTGAGTGATATCAAACTCATTTGAACACCCTTGTTAATCCCCTTTCCAACAAAATTTGACCTGTCCGAGCGTTTTTTCCGTTATTCCATCCCAAAGCTCAAAATTCGGGGTGGACAGTTATGGATGGCCCACCCGGTATATAGTGGGACAGAATTTCCGATGACGATGACTGTGATTTGACAGAAGGTACAAGCCATGTTGTTTTGACATTTCTGTTCATTAAGCATTGACAAATTATCATGGGAAGAAGACTCACGCCGCAACAACATTTACAAATTGTTGACATTGATTTTCAAAATCAGTGTTCTATTCGCCAAACTCATATATCACTTAAATTGGTTTACATAATCGTCCGTCAGAGCAGTTTATTCGTCAAACTATCGATAGATTTCGGACAACATTTTATCGATGCAACAACAACAACAAGACAAAGAAATGATAGTGTTACTGAAGATCCTGATTTGTCTATTCGTCAACGTTCACAACAAGTTGGGCTCTGTGCATCCACTACAATTTTGCGTAAAGATCTTGGTCTACACCCATACAAGATCCAACTGGATCAAGAACTAAAGCCACTTGACCATAATAAGCGTCATTTGTTTGGTGATTGTGCCCTAGAACACCTCGAAGTTGATTAATTTCTTATCGAAAAATTGTGTTTAGTGATGAAGCCCATTTCTGGATGAACGTAAACACGTAAACAAGCAAAATTGCCATATATGGGTAGAAACAATCCTCAAAAAGTTCCGCAGGTTCCATTGCATCATGAAACATGCACTCAATGGTGTTTTACACACACATCGGTCCATATTTCTTTGAAAACGATGCTGGAGCTAATGTTATAGTGAATGGTGCTCGTAACAGATCGATGATCAATAATTATTTATTTCAAAATTTGTATGGTATCGACCTAGAAGTGTTTTGGTTCCAACGAGATTGTGCTTCACCTCATGCTGCGACCGTAACAATAGAAAGATTTCGAGAAATGGTCCAATTAATTGGTCTCCAAGATCATGCGACATAACTCCAATGGATTATTTTCTTTGGGGGTTATGTCAAGTGATTGGTTTATGCTGATGAACCAGAAACAAAAGACGCCTCTGGAAGCCAACTTAACTCGTGTTATTACTGAAATAAGGCCAGAATTACTCGAAGAAGTGGTCCGAAATAAGTCTGTTCGAACTATATTTCAAATAAAAAAAATTGGCCTCAATCTTAATTTACATGTGTTTTATTTCAAGTTCTATCACTCTAAAAAAAACAATCGATACTTCATGAACCAATCGGAGAAGAACTCAATATATCAAGTACACTCCGTAGTGTATTCGGGAAAGTTAATTTTGTTGGGTAATTCGTAAATTTGACCCATTTCGACCATATTGAAAATGCGATGAGTGAAAACGAAGCACCTAATGGTTTTCTCGAATCGCACCTATTTCAATCCCGAAAGTCCCATTGTGCCCACAAAAAACGAACCCCATTTCTTTGTCAATCCAGCCCATTCGAATGATCGATCACGAATTAGGATTCCCTTTGTCATAGTTCTGAACGAACGAAAGAGTGATGTAACCTTTCCTGTTTGAAACAGGAAAATCCAAGATAAATAAGGGAGATGAAGGACGCATTTTTCCTTTGAACGTAATCATTACAGATTTCTGCGGAAAAGGCCCTACCGTCTGATGTTTGCGTGGAACAAAGGCTTCGGTAACATTATCCTCTCAAACGAAATAATGCGAATTTGAAAGGCAAATATTCCTTTTATCGCGCATTGGGGGAATTTTGAAATATTCGGGGCAATCAGGCCAGAACTCTTTTTGATTGTTCAGGAATGTATGGGCGAATCTCCTATACCGCAATTGAATTCTTTTTTTGTATTCGTTAATTCCCCACGAAAAGAAATTCTCTTCGTTCGAATTCTTTCTGATAGAAAATTCTATTTTGTTTCCATCCCGAAAAAATCGTTCAAACAATAAAAGGCAAAATTTGCCCTCAATAAATATTCATCTGTTCCACAGTAAATCTTCCGCATTATATGGCAAATAGTTCCACATTATTTGACAATAATCCAAACATCTACTTATCCAAAATTTATGGTAAAAAATATCAACAAAATTGCTGTGATAAAAATTCATTTGTACCTAACAACTTGAATGAGCAACTCAACTATGATTGTAGATAACTCAATTTCGTAAAGGAACTAATTCACCATAATACCTTAGGGCGTTAGGTTCTGCAAAATGGCGAAGGCGCCAGTTTTCCAATACGAATTGGCGAATGAGCCGGTTTGATACAGATGATCTTTAGCTACATTCACTGAATGTACGTGGTTTTGTGTATGTTTTTCATGCAGCTTGCAGGAAGTAGGTTCAGGAAGCTCTGTAAATTCTGAGAAGAAATTAGAATTTGGGGCATCGAAGATTATCGTTTGAATATAACAACCGAAGGTTTGCTTTCTCGGGTTGCTATCATCTGAGGCCCGCACAACACCGGATCTGAATCCCACATGAACCTTCGCACCAAATTTCCACTCGGATACTCCCAGCGACTCTTTCATCCGTTTATTGCCGCGTTACGAGCGTCACAAACGACTACTGCCATTTCCTCCACGATTCGATTGTTTCCAAGTGTTGTGTAACGCGCTTAATTCGTCGACCCCTTCTCGAAGCCTTTCTCCGGATTATTATCCGCCCAAGATGATGATTTCCGAAAATTGCATCAATTTTCCGATCGTTGGTGAGATCTGACGAAATTATGCGGAAGCTTAGTTTCGCCAAATCGCGCAACGCTTTAATGAAACGATTCCTTAATTGGGAACCTGAAACGGAATCGTTTATTGCGAATGGAATTTGTTCTGAATGCTCAGTCGATTCGAAATGAGAAAGGTTTCGTTCTTTTGATAACTTCATCGAGAATTGCTCGATTAAGATTATCAGAAACTCTCTGTGATGGGGTAAGAATGAAGTTAGTTTCCAGGATTCTTTCAAGCACACATTTTCCAATTATCATAGAGTAATTCGGTGTATGTGTGCTACAGTTTTTTATTGCATTAATTGTCGAGAATTTGTCGTGAAAGCAATAGTAATTTACGTACCAAGTCCGGAAAATAGGGTTTTTTTGGACGAATAGACAAAATTCTAGGACGAGCCGGAGGCGAGTCCTGGAAGTCTGTGAGTCCAAAAAAACTATTTTCGGGCGTGTTGCGTACAATATTTTTTCCGCAACCGTGAAGAATTACAAATCAATGAGACAACATATCTCTCTATTATACATTTTGATTCTTATTTGAATGAAACAGAACAGAACTGCCATCCGTTATTTCGTTGCTATTGTGATGATCCTAACAATGACAACTACGTGTTTTTCCGGCCTAGGCCGGAAAGTACGTACTTTCCGGACTAGGCCGGGATATGCTACTTTCTCGAAGAAAAAGTGGAAGTGCGTACTTCCCGGACGGTTGCCGAAAAAAAATTTGTCGCGTCCTTAGTTTTCTTTCTACGGGGTGGCTTTGCTAACTTAACGTTAAGTTAGCAGAACCACTTTCTCAATATCTACCAAATATCATGAAAATGGTAATAAATAATTTTCGAGTAATTGTCGAAGTCCATATGAAGTAAAAAAACACAAAAAATCCATTCCTTCTTGTTTATTTTATGTCTTTCCCGCGAGTTTGCGATATTTCTGGAATTATCGCATTTTTGGCAACAGCGCATTCGTAATTGACTCTTTTTCTATGGCATTAATTGTCGAATACCTGCCTCGAATTTGTCGTGAAAGAAAAAAAATTGTCGCGACCTTCGTTTTTTTCTACTAGGTGGCTTTGCTTACTTTATATTAATTTAGCAAATAGTGGTCGAATATCATCACGATGATCATGAAAGATTGTCGAGTAATTGTCGATGTTCAAATAGAGTAAAAAAAATACAACAAATTAAATCTTTCTAGCAATTTCCACTCCATTTTCTCGCAATTTCCCTATATGTGAATTGTGTATTGATTGTCGAATACCTGTCCCGAATTTGTCGTGAAAGAAAAAAAATTGTCGCGTCCTTGATTTTTTTTCTACGGAGTGGCTAACTTAACGTTAAGTTAGCAGAACCACTTTCTCAATATCGACCAAATATCATAAAAATGGTTATAACTAATTGTCGAATAATTATCGAAGTAAAAAAAAACACAAAAAATCCATTCCTTTTAGTTTATTTTACGTCTTTTTTCCGCGAGTTCGAGATATTTCTGGAATTATCCTATTTTTGGCAACACCGCATTCGTAATTGACTTTCTTTCTATTGCATTAATTGTCGAATACCTGTCCCGAATTTGTCGTGAAAGAAAAAAAATTGGTCGCGACCTTCGATTTTTTTCTACTAGATGGCTTTGCTAACTTTATATTAATTTAGCAAATAGTGGTCGAATATCATCACGATGATCATAAATGATTGTCGATTAATTGTTGATATTCAAATAAAGTGAAAAACACAGAAAAATTTAATCTTTCTAGCAATTTCCACTACATTTTCTCGCGATTTCCCTATATTAATTTTTCTTATTCACGACAAATTCGGGACAGGTATTCGACAATTAATGCAATAGAAAAAAGTCAAAAACGAATGCTAACTTAACGTTTAGTTAGCAAAGCCACCCCGTAGAAAAAAAACTACGGAAGCGACAATTTTTTTTTCCTTCACGACAAATTCTCGACAATTATTCGACAATTAATGCAATAGATTTCATTGATTTTCTCGCAAGTGGCACTGCTAACTTTATAGACATCTTGACATGAGAGGATTTTGGCATAAATATTTGAGGTCGAAAATAATTCCAGTCTTCACAAGCTATCCAAACTCAAGTTTTTGATTGTAAAATATGAGTATGGAAAAAAGTTTCTTGAAAAACTAGGTTTAGGGGTGCCTTTTTCCACCCCTTTTACCAAAATTACCTTCTCGCTCGCATAAAATGTCTGTTTAATATTGTTCTCATCAGTTTTTTGATTTCCAGGAAAAAAAATTGGAACTTTTTTGACAAGAAATTACTCCCTTCATTGTTCCGCAACTATTAATATACATATTTCAGGAAAAAGATTCCTGTTACTTTTGGTCGAGTATATACGACAAACTTTTTTCACTAACACCTAATAGCACATAGAACTTCAGTGTGATCATTTTTTTATTTTAAAATTGAGTGCAAAAACAGAACATTCATCAGCTTTTATGATTGAAGTTGTTTGAGCGGCGAACGTTTGGCTTGAATCCGGATATGAAGGTTGTTTGACTGAGGATTAATGATTCTACACGAATGAACAACAAACATGTTCTCATCAAGCCTTCATATAGAACGCGCAGCCCATTTTATCGACGCGTCGAGAGAAAAAGGAAAAAGAGTTGACTGGACTCCACGATTATAACAGTGTATTCGATTCAACATCAAAAGGACTCTTTTGTGCTTTCATGATATCGTTTGAAACACCCAGCGTTCAGTGTTTTTAATATTTTCGACTAAATTTTTTTTTCGTTATGAAGGACAACCCCGAAATACATATGACTACAACTATGGAATCAAAATGAAGTAGAAATTTTTGCAACGTTTTGAAGTTCTTTGAATTTCATAATGAACAAACTCCCAATCAAAATGAAAAGTTTATCAGATTGAAATTCATTTACTCATTTGTGCGTGAATGTCAGAAATGAGTATTTGTTTCTTGAAATAATATGTGAATTCCTCACATTACATATACTGAAGTATTGGAATGTCCGCGAAACGGCTTTGCCGTTTTTGTCTCAGTTAATGAATGGGCACGTTATGGCGGCACTGTTTTCTGAATCTATGGCCAGTTCATTCAATAATTTTGTTCCGCTATTTCAATTTTGTGTTACTAATGACGTTTTGAACAGTGTTGTCATCTCGATATCGCGTAGGAAAAGTGAAATTTGGGTTTATTTCTAAATATTTTTTGTAAAATATGTTGAAAAAATGGTTTTGTTTGTCTTGTTTGTGGTAAATTGGACGGTTTGAATCCTAATTTGAGTTTACACAAGTATGTTTTACGTTTATCTATAACTAACATGGCGCAGATTCTTCGATTTTTTGAATTTCACTTTTCAGATTTCCTTCTGAAATAGAGAGGAGTAACATCAATTCTGAATTTTGCTGACTCTGTTCACCTAACTAAGAATCTGTTTCAATGTTCGGAACATTGTATGAATTCGTCAAGAAGAGTTAATTCACTTGTTGTTTTATTTCCATGCTTCAACACAACGAACACAACGAACACAACGCCCCTGGAACTTTTAAAGATAAATTCCGCAATGTTGCCAAGGCAGTTTATAATGATATTGCTATCCTTTATATTATCTTCGATCCACTCATTGAATACTAAGGACTGAACGAGAATAAATTCGCTATCACAAAAACGCTTATATCTTTTGAACCACTGAACCGATTTCGAAAATCAAACTTATTTTCGAATCATCTTCTAATTCTAATGAAAACTGTTTTTACAATAAAAAACCAAAACTATTTTTTACAAAATTCATGGATTTTATTTGGAATTCTTCCCATCATGCTTCTTATAGTGTTCTCAGTCACTTTCTGGCATGCTGTCTTCCACTTTTGCTTGAATTCCGCTAATGTTTTCGTTGATTTCTTAGTCTTCTTCAATTCAAAACCACCTCATTAGCTTCGTACCATTCCTTGCTGGCCTTGCTGTAGAGGCATAAAGCTCAATCTGGCCAAAAGATTATTGACACATCGTGCTCACGTAAAATGGTAAAGGTCGCTTCTTCAAGCATTCCTCGATGTATATCTTCGAGTCAACAGAGCCTTGGCCAACGAAAAATTTGCTCCTTTTCCCACAAGTGCAAATTGCTTGCCAAACCAGGAATTTTTTAGGAAACTTTGCTTGTTTCTTCACGCGAAATTGTTCGTCAACATTTCCACGGGAATCTGCAGTATAAAATTCCTGACCAGGAAGTTGCGAGAAATTAGCCAAGACATAGGTTTCGTCGTCCATCACGCAACAGAAAAATGTTTTCAAGAAATTTCTTTGCTCTTGATTTCGCTTCTTGTTTCTTCACAGCGTTCCTCATGTTTCTGACGTTCATAACAAAGCTAACTATGATCAAATTTTGATTTTTTCTCAATTGGTTCAAAAGATATATGCGTTTTTGTGATAGCGAATTTATTCTTGTTCAGTCCTTAAATTTTGGCTTCAGTAATTCTCGAATTTATGAATGAGATGCTGTGTCTCCTCTTTATATGGTCTAAGTTTCTTATTTCTTTCGGTGGGCTCTCGCACCTATCATTACTAACCGATTCTGACGTAAATATTGCTCGCATCCTTCAGGTATTGAATGAAGGCCCCATTTCCTCCATATCCTCTCCTACGCGCTTTTTCCCACTGGAAAATAAATCCTTGAGATCCTCATTATTCACCATTACATTATGCGACGTCGAACGCAGAAAAGCAGGTTTATTTATCGGCGCACAGTGAAAAGTACCCTTCCTGTCTATTTCTCGACTTTTGAAGTTTGTCAGGAAAATTTCCCCATTCGTCTTGTGAATTTTAAGCGTGACTTTGAACTTATGCGGGGCGATACGCAATATGAATTGGGAGTCTTTGATTTGTACACATTTTCCACTCACCAAGCGAAACACTTCTTGCTGTACTTAGTTCAAAAGAAACAGGGTACTGAAAACCTGTGGAAAAAGATGAACTTTTATCCATTTCTTCGGAAAGGTTGATTTGAAGCAATTGAATTTTTGTTAAAACTTTTTCACAAGTCTGCAGTGGAAAAATTTCACCTGAAATTGTTGAAAGTTTTCAAGTTTACCTGAATATGAATACTGTGAATATGAACAGTGGGCACAAAATGGTGAATGCGACGGGTGCTCAATCGTGCAATGAATGATTTGTGGCCAATGTTGGAGCCGAATTTCTGAAGATGTGGCTAGCTTTTTCAAAGAGTTTCGAAAGCAGAATTCCTTTCCGAATTGTTAACAACCAAGGTGATTCAATTAGGAACATTGAAGACAAAACAAAAAAATATAATAAACTGGAGTTCACAGTTATGTCTTTAACTTGAGGTAATTGCCATGTAGTAACTGGAGAATCTTCAACAAGAAATTCATGAGAAAACGCCCTTTATAATTCCCAGTTAATTCAATTTGAAACCAAGTAACATACAGGGTGTTTCATTGGTAAATGAACATACGGTCCCCTCTGAGCTAGAGCTTCCCTAGGAGAGTCCAAAAAACCGATATATGATAGGTCTAATCAATTCCAAAACCTAGATACAGGGTGGTTTATGAATTTACAAAAAATTTCAATTCCTCATTACTTTTGAACCAACCGGTGTAGTCGGTTGATATTTGGAAAGTCTGATTCACTTCTACCGGTCGATCGATTTACTTTTGAATTTCCAAAAAATTCCAGGTCTTTTTGAAAAATGTGGGACTTCTTTCAAGCTGGGATTGAACACCCTGTATATTTAAATTTTGGGATTTGATTGAGATATTCGAAAAGAGCATGAAATTTTCAATGGGGTTCAGTAGATTTCATTGTCCGCACGTTGTTTTGCTCAAAGAGAGTTTCAGGGAATGATCCAATTTTATTGAATATTGGAATTCCACAAAATTCTCAGAAAAATCGTACATTGTGATCAAATTGAATTTTTTTTTGTCCTACTAATTGCACATTCGAATTTCATAATATTTTGAGGAATCATTTGGAGTTATTTCCGGAAAAACATCAATCATCGAGAAAAATTCATTTGAAGTCAACAAAGATGAATAAATGACTGAAGAAACATAAAAACTCAACGTGAATTACAGAAGGTGCTCGAAAGTACCACTATTTTGTTCAATACACATTCTTGCCTTCTTCAAAATATGTCTGCTACTTTTTTTGATCATGTCTGGATTATTACGTATTTCATTGCAGGCGACTTCGATATGTTGCGAGAGGATCTCCTCACTTTATATTTCAGATTAATATACTGAACATTTCAACCCCTAATGAAATAATCAACAGGATTGAAATCTGGTGATCTAGCGGGCCAGGTATGCGGTCCACCTCTGATAATCCACATATTTCGAATGTTCTGATCTAAAAGATGCCTGACCATTACTCTGAAATGAGGTGGAGCTCCAGCATGCGGAAATACATTCCCGCAATGTCCGCACGTATGGTGTGGCGTTTATAAAAATCGATTGATTGAAGCACACGTCCTACCAAGACGGCTTACGGGTGATCTTTACTTAGATTTCCTCCAACATCATCTTCCTGTATTTACTCGAAGGAACAGACATTGCAGGAATGCATTTTCAGCATGATGAAGCTTCACTCCATTCTAGAGTAATGGTAAGACAATTTTTAGATCAGAACTTTCCAAATATGCGGATAGGCAGAGGTGGACCGCATGCCTGGCCCGCTAAATCACCAGATTACAATCCTGTTGATTATTTCATTTGGGGTTATTTGAAATGTTCAGTATATTAATCTGAAATATGAAGTGTGGATATCCTCATGCAACGTATCGAGGCGCTTGCAATGAAATACGCAATAATCCAGACATGATCAAAAAAAGTATCAGACATATTTTGAAGAGGGCAAGAATGTGTATTGATCAAAATGGTGGTACTTTCGAGCATCCCCTGTTATTCACGTTAAGTTTCTACGTTTCTTCAGTTATTATTCATCTTTGTTGACTTCAAATAAATTTTTCTCGATGAATAATGTTTCTCCGTAAATAACTCCAAATGATTTCTCAGAATATTATGAAATTCAAATGTGCAATTAGTGGAAGAAAAAAGTTCAATTTGATCATAATGTACGATTATTCTGAGAATTTTGTGGAATTTCAATATTCAATTGGATCTTTTCCTGAAGCTCTCTTTGAGCAAAACACCGTGCGGGACAATGAAATCTACTGAACCTCATTGAAAATTTTATGCTCTTTTCAAATATCTCAATCAAATCCCAACATTTAAATATACAGGGTGTTGAATCTCAGCTTGAAAGGAGTCCCATATACTGTTGTATGTGATTGTGATTGTTTTATGGGAAGGAAAATACACTAATAGATAGAACTTTGAATTGAACTGAAACACATTTAAAGTGAGATTGAGACCAAATTTTCATCTTCTTTGAAAGATAATTTTATGTCATTTGTTAACCACGACTAGCTCTGAAGAACCGCATTCTATCGGACCAATTTTGGACCATTTTTTCAAGTAATTCAGGCCTCACTTCATAAATAACACGAGTTATGTTGTCTCCCAAAGCGTCTATTGTTTCTGGTTCTTCAGCATAAACCAATGACTTGACATAACTCAAAAGAAAATAACGCATTGGGGCTACGTCGCATGATCTTGAAGACAAATTAATTGGACCATTTCTCGAAATAATGTTATCGCCAGATTTTCTTTTCAATAAATCAATTGTAAAAGCATAAGGTGTAGCACCATCTTGTTGGAACCAAAACACTTCTGGGGCGATACCATTGGAATTTTGAAACAAATAATCATTGATCATCGATCTGTGACATTAGCTGTGGCTACGTTTTTAAAGAAATATGGACCGATAATGCCTCCAGCATGTAAAGCCCACCATACAGTGCATTTTTCAGGATGCATTGGAACTTGCAGAACTTCTTAAATATTGTTTTCCATACATATACGGCAATTTTGCTTGTTCATGTGGCCGCTCAACCAGCAATGAGCTTCGTTACTAAAAAATAATTTTTCGATAAAAAAGTGGATCAACTTCATGCTGTTCTAGGGCCCAATAAGCTAACAAACGACGCTTATTATGGTCGAGTGGCGCAAGTCCTTGAACCAGTTGGATCTTGTATGAGTGTAGACTAAGATCTCTAGACAAATCTGGATCTTCATTAACACTATCACTTACAGCAGTTATATTTTCTTCTGTACGTAGAGTTCTTCGTCTTGTTGTTGCATCGAGTAGAGAAAATGTCCGAAATCTATCTATAGTTCGAAGAATAAGCTGCTCTGATGGATGATTATGTAAACCATAAATTTCACGAAGTGCTCTATAAGTTTGGCGAATAGACCACTGATTTAGTAAATCTTATAAACAATTTGTAAACGTTGTTGTGGCGTGAGTCCTTCCATGATAATTTGTCGATGCTTATTGAACAGAAATGGCAAAACAATTTGTCTTCTACCTTCTATCAAATCACAGTTATCCTCCTTAAATTGTATGATTAAAAAAACACCCAAAATATCTTCATACAGAAAACCATGTTTTATTGAACACTGAAATCTTGCTCTTTCATTGAAACACTCTTCATTACCCGAAAATAGCTTTCAATAGTAGCTGTACCATTACTCAAAAGTCCTTTTTACTGGACTCCTACCAAAATTTGGTGGCCCTTTTCGCATGGAAAATCTGGCTACAATGTTCCAAACCGGATGCATTGAATGCTCTAGATTGTCGAAAGGAAGTAGTCATGTAGCCGGATTCCAGAAACTCATTAAAGCGTGGTATTCCTACCCCGGAAAAATTGTAATCCTCTTTCTTCCGTACGTTGGAGCGATATAGCGGAGTCATTTGGCGAGTATGCACGCTTCCTGAATAGAAATGGGGGATGAATTGGGTCCTGTCATTCCGTACATTTCGAATCGTCTCTCTCTCTCTCTCTAATCCGACATTATTCCGATACGTTGCAGCTGGACTCAATATACACTCTTGTAGGGCTGGTTTCGGTCAGCAATTTCGGATTCGATGGATTTCGTCATTTCGTAATACAGGGTGTCTCATTTAAGAGTGTCCACCCCCACTAACTCAACAGGGAATCAGGAGGATATGAGCTTGGATACTTGGCTTGTTCCTACCAGAAACCCCCCTGGAGAATGTTGCAACCCCATCAGGAATTTGAATTGAAAAAACAAAACGAACAATGAGGTGATTAAAAGTGTTAAATCCTGTTTTATCTTCATGCTTATCAGAATCTGCACCGTCAGGCCATAAGCAAGAAGATTATTGCTTTAAGAAAATTTCGTTTCAGTATTCTGTATTGCAGAATTTACAGAGGTGCGTTCTATCATCTGAATGAAAATTACAAAATGGTTCATACATAGGAGAGAAGTAAATGTTGAAAATTCATTTCCAAAACAATGATTGTGCTAGATCTAATGCGAGGATTTTAAATGAACGATATCCTGTTTATCATTCATTTATCATTCAGTTGGTACATAAATTCGTTGTTGAGTTATTGAGGGTGGACACTTTCAAATGAGACACCCTGTATACAGTGCAGAAAATCTAAATGGAATGCATTCATCATCTTGGTTTTAGCATTAAACGGAAATATTTTGGAGTGGGGGTCTGAAGTCAAGTACCTAGGAATAACCCTAGATAGCAAACTTATGTGGCAGAGCTACAAGAGCTCTGATGGCGTGCAGGCGCCTATGCGGCAGGAATTGGGGCTGTTACCCAAAAATACTGCGATGGATGTACGTCATGATTGTAAGACCTATAGTCACATATGGGGCAATAGCCTGGTTTGGTAAGGCAAGTCAGGCAAGTACGAGGAAAATGCTCGACAAAGTACAAAGTCTTGCCTGTGTGTGCATCACGGGAGCTATGAGTACGTGCCCAACCAGGGCGCTTGAGATCATCACAGACCTCACACCTCTACATCTAGTGATTGATAGGGTAGCCCATGAGGCCATCCTCAGAGAAGGAGCAGGCAATGAGAGAGTCAGGTTTCAGAGAGTTTGGTCCTCTCTAAATGACTACACCTCATCTGCAAACAATCCTAGTGATGTAATGATCAAGAAAGTAAGTACTGAGAAAAACTTCAGTACAATGCTAAGCAAAAGAGAGGATTTGGAAAGGGAATACAACAACTATAATCTCAAAGAAAATACAATAAAATGGTATACAGATGGTTCTAAAACCGCTACAGGAGCTGGCGCTGGCATCTACGGGACAAATACCAAGTGTGCACTATCGTTGGGCTCCTGTACAAGCGTTCTTCAAACGGAAATACTTGCCATCGGAAGATGTCTAGATATAAATCTAGAAAGAAACTATCAGAAGTGCGATATAGCTATTCATACAGATAGTCAAGCTGCCATTAGAGCACTGAGCTCCTACGTCATCGACTCAAAGCTGATTTGGGAGTGCCGAAACAAACTCAATGAGGTAGGCAAGAAGAATAAGGTCTTTTTAATCTGGGTTCCCGGTCATTCGGGAATCGTAGGATACGAAGGGGCCAATACTCTGGCCAGAAAGGGCGCACAAACGTCACTCACTGACCCAGAACCCTTCCGTGGTATAGGAAAATGCACCTATAAGAAGGAGTTTATGCTGAAGGAGGAAACCGAAAGAGAAAAACTCTGGTGGAATCTCCCAGGGATGGATCACTCCAAAAAGTTCCTCCGGAACTTTGAAACTGCTAGATCCAAAAAATATCTGGATCTCAGTAAAAACCAACTTCACTTACTCACTGGCTTTCTCACAGGACATTGTCGCCTAAAGAAGCATCTGTTGAGAATTGGTTTATCGGACACTCATGAGTGTAGATTCAGTGGGGAGGAGGAAGAAACTCCTATTCACCTGGTTACGGAATGCTATGCCATTGCAAGCCAAAGGAAAGTTATCATCTGTATGTGGAGATGATTGTTATCAGATCTCTGTAGAGGCAAGATCTTAACTCAGAAGACCTAACTCTACATCCAGAATTTTGAGAACCCTACCATTACAAAATGATCTCGTAAGGCATGTTTCAAAGGCTCCTCGTATTAACAGCAGCAGTTAGTCGAAACATTGCGAAGCTCAAAAAATGGTTGAAGACCTAAGTATCAAAACGCAAAAAAATTAAATCTGCTGAAAATACTTTCCACGTGAAATCGCATAGCAGACTTTCATTTCTGTAATGAGAATGAGCACAGAATGGGCTTTCTGCTTTCATTTTTCTGGATCTACGTCACCAGACAGATTTTAATGGGATGGTATTAAAATTAATGAGCAGGAATATTGAAACAAACGAATCGTGTCCTCGTTGAGCTCGAGGCCACTTCAGGATAACAATGAAGTTTCCAATGCCGACTGGAGCCCTTGTAGATAATAAGGAAAAGCTCCAACAAATCCATGTAGTCGTCCTTCAAAGACGAGTATGATGGGGCTTTTGGAGCTCTTTAGCTCAAATATTTTCGTTTGTTTTGCCTTGTTGAGGATGTGGTGAGTGGTTCAGACGATGAGTGAAATCTCAAAATTTCCGGACAGTTTTTGTTCCAGTGCGTTTGTGTTCATCTTAACTGAAAAGCAGGAAATAATGGAAAATGAGGCAGCATCGATTGACTATGATGTATTTTGGATTTGTCTATTCTTTGAACTCAATGAAATGATATGTCCAGAAGTATACTCTCATTTCTGCATACAGAGTGTAGCTATAAACGAATCAGAGCCATTTTATGAAAACTATACGATCTTTTATTGCGTAAATAAAGTGATCTGAGTTCATTCTAAATCGAGGATAGATGGAGGAAGGGAACACAACTAGACAAGTGATAATGCCTCGACCATCACTGAAATGATCTCGTCAAATTAGAGGTAACCGCTTTGCTGGTTAAAATTGCAGCATCATCGCTATCGCTCGAACCGGATACATCACCGGAACTTTCGGAATAACCGGAAACTGAGGCGTAGTGAACGAAATCAATTTAGATAATGATACCGTGTCTATCTGGTGATGGACTAGGTTGTTAGAATCCTCTCTGCGGACAGCACGATTTTTCAGTTGAGGACCAATAGATTTGGAGAGATCTGCTATGGAGGAAAGATGGATTTTGAGAGCTTATTGTCCAGTTTTTCCTCCAGCGAATTCATGGAAAAATAACTCAATATCCCTACGCATATACCGAGATGCAGAGTTTTTGCGGAGGTTTAAACAGTACTCTCCTATCATACGTAAATCGTTTATGTCACTTTTGAAGCTGTCATTTTTTGATATTTGACAAGTAGAAACTACGCCATTATTGAAAACGGAACGATATAGGTTTCAACAACGCATTGAAATTAATAAAATTCTCTAAAAAAATGGTGAAAACTTGAACATTTTAGGGTCGTCGTGAAGCACCTTGTCGAACCACAATATAGAAATTGGTGGAAAAATTTGAGCTGTTCGGACAAGTTAGTGATGTGAAGAATAAAACCCGTGCACGTCGCTCAATAACAGCCGAGAATATTGCTGCTGTAGCCGAAAGTGTTGAAGCAAACCCAGGATTGTCCTTTCCTCCTCGTTTTTCCGAATTAGGCATTACACAAACGTCATTAAAACGTATTTTGCATAGATATTTGGGTCTTAAAGCTAACAAAGTGCAGTTAACACAAGAACTCAAGCCGACCGATCATCAACAACGTAGTGTCTTTGCTGATTGGGTCCTTGAAATGCATGAAAATGATCCGAAATTCCATCGAAAAGTCATCTATCTGTTCATAGAATTATTAAAATTCTCTTCCTGGTCGGCTCGATTTTTCAGTTGATGGCCTATATGGAGAGAAAGATCGATTTTCAACGCTTATTGTACAGTTTTTCCCTAGCGAATTCGTGGAAAGAAGTTTGATTGGAGCGTGAACTTTTTATGACTTCTCGGTTTCTTAACTGGAAAAGCATGACGTTGTACCTACAGGGTTTTCTCTTTCTGCATTTCAGGTTGTCGCTTTCTCAATTAGTATCGATGTCTTGGATTCAAGTTATAAACAATGTCAGATGTTCTGTTTGTGCCTTTCAGAATAATTTATTTTTTGATTAAAGCTGAAAATGAAATTGTAAGTGTACTCTTGGTCCTTTGTTTGGGTTAATTCCTCCCTCAATTCTAAACCAACAAATATATATTATATCAAGAAGAATCAATTGTTGAAGTGAAAATCATAACAAACTATGCTACACTTCATTCACTTTCATAATGTATTCCGATTGGTCATGACATTCTGATACATTTCACCGTGTATATTTTGAAGATGTTAGGTTATAGTCATTTTCCTGTCATTAAGCAACGTTGTCCTCTCTACATAGATGTCGTAGTAATTACGTATTTATCAAAATGTTTAGCTACTCTGGGAAAATAATGAATTTGAGAAAATATGTGAACTCAATAATTCCAAAGACCTGGCGAATGTTGATCAAACTTTTTTCTCTGTTGGTACTGGAAATATTTCACGTATACAGGGTGTCTAGTTTTAAAACGGCAAAACTTCAAGAGGAGATTATTCAAGTGATTTGCAACAAAAAATGTCATATCACACATGGTCGAAATCTTGACGGATATTCTTCAATTTAACATTTCTCGTTTTCACGAAATATTTCAATTTTTTCCATGAAATCTTTAATATATCAGTTATGCTTGTAGTTTCATCGAATTCGATCACATATTTGGAAATGGTATTAAATTTTCTACAAGAAAAGAATTTCAGTGTGCCAAAAATATTTCTATTGCGGGTTTGGTGAGGAGATGAATATCACGATACTGAAGTGAACAAAATCAGTCATATTATTCCAATGGGTTTTTCGTTGAAAAATTATTTATTATGGACATGTTTTCTTTTCAGCAAAAAATACCTCATTTAGTGTACTTTCGAATGACATATCAACTTTTTTGCTAACTGCTTGTTTTCTGTCTTGATATCATGGCTAACATGAAAAAAATTAAAAAGTCGAAAAATTTCAAACCTAAATCTGCTCCATTTTGAAACTCATTATGATTGAATATCGAGGTAATTCTCATGGAAATCTGACAGTTTCTGTCACTTAACTTTTGTTAAGAGCTATTTAATGACGGCTGTGACGTCATCACATTTCTATGGCCAGCCTACCCTCTCTGGGGTCAACGCCTATCTCTTCTTCTTCTTCTCTGTAGTAATAGGTATAAATAGAGTTACACTGTTAGGTTGGCAGTTCACAGTTAGTTATAATACGGAAGTTATTCACTAGTAAGTAAGTGTCAGTAAGAGTGATTCTTCGACAGTAGAAGAATCACGCAGTCAGGCAGTTACGTTTGAAAGAAATTTACAACTTTTCTGGCCACCAAGGAGCCCAGACCTGACGCCTTTGGATTTTTATGTCTGGAGCACCTTAAAAGAAAATGTGTACCGAATTCGCGTTCAGACTCGCGAGGCTCTGATCGAAAGGAATAAATTGTGTTGTGCAGAAATGCGTCAGAAACATTGCGAACTTCGCAGGGTTGTTGATTCAGTTCGAAAAAGATGTGTTGAATGTATTGAACAAGGACGTGGACATTTCGAACAACTGTTATAACAATAATTATAAATAGTAATAGTCTGGTTTCTACATTTTTTCATAAGATCTGTATCATTAAAAATTATTTCATTCTTCTGAATTATTCTTTTTTCATTGATAAATTCATGATTTCCATAAGAATTACTTCGATATTCAATCATAATGAGTTTTAAAATGAGCAAATTTAGGTTTGAAATTTTTCGACTTTTTCGTTTTTATCTTGTTAGCCATGATATTATGTCAGAAAACAAGCAGTTAGCAAAAAGTTGATATGTCATTCGAAAGTAAACTAAATGAGGTATTTTTGCTGAAAAGAAAACATGTACATAATGAATAATTTTTCAACGAAAAACCCATTGGAAAAATATAACTGAATTTGTTCACTTCAGTATCGTGATATTCATCTCCTCACCAAACCTGCAATAGAAATTTTTTCGGCACACTGACATTCTTTTCCTGTAGAAAATTTAATACCATTTCCAAATATGTGATCGAATTCGATGATGCTACAAGCATAACTGATATATTAAAGATTTCATGGAAACAATTGAAATATTTCGTGAAAACGAGAAATGTTAAATTGAAGAACATCCGTCAAGATTTCGACCATGTGTTATATGACATTTTTTGTTGAAAATCACTTGAATATTCTCCCCTTGAAGTTTTGCCGTTTTAAAACTAGACACCCCGTATAAACATGGTTGGAAGATTCAGTAATGCTATTTTGTTGAACAGAAATCGAGAATCGTTACTCTGTGATAGTTTTCGAAAAAATAATGAAAGTTTGACTCAACAGAAGAGCTAATTTTAAAAATTCTTAAGGAATGAGTCTATAGAAGACATTCAAATAGCTTTTCGCACTACTTGAAATACTCCAGTATGAAAATGTAGTAGTACTACGAAACCTGTGTCACAGTTGAACCTTAAAAGAACTAACTCTATTTACAAAGTTAAAAAAGAATAAATAGAAACTAGCATAGGCGCCGTCTCTGAGAATTATTTGACATTACAATAGTACCAACCTGCATGTTAAGCAAAAAAACTTGATGAACGTGAATCAATGCAGTTCTCAGTTAATTCATCTTTGATTTGTGGGAGTAATTTCGAGTTATTATTGTTATATAACCCGTTTCAATGAAGTTGATTCACAATTTCCATCTCCACACATTTCAAGACCACTCTTATACCATTCGGGTGCTCTAGTTTTCGACAGAGCAGATGCCCCAAAGACTTTCTGCAACAGTTCAAGTTGAACACAATACCACAATGAATACTTCACAGCTGCCAAACCAATACTTGGTTCTGGTATTAGATTCAGTATAATGATTGATACATTTGGGAAAAATTGATGGACGTATCTCTCTGCGTCACCGCCATAACCTCACAATCAATGCATACAAGGTGGTCCAAACAGAACTTGCCATTCTTTGTAACAACCCACACAATTCATTTTTCCAAAAACTTTTCGATTGTGCGACAAGTTATGAAGGTTTGCATGTTTTTTTGGACTCCCTTTATATCTATACGAAGTGTGATTATCGAATGAACTTGTAGATACATCGCATAAGACAATATTATAGACCTCGTCTTCAGGTATTCTCTGTTTCACCAATAATTATCACGTTTCTCGTTGCACCCTGATTACATATTATAGTGTTGAAGTATAATAAAAAGTTCGGTCTGTGTATGATTCGGAACCTCTGCGTGAGTAGCTCTAGCCAGTGGAGTGTGGAAGAAAAAGACCTTTACAAAACGCTAAGTGAATCCGTTGAAATAGGTGACCGAAAGTGTAAATCTCTAACATGGACAACGCGTTCTCCTGACATGGACTCGCTAGAGCGGCTCATCAGCGCCGCCAAGCCGATGCCTAGGGTGTTGGCGGCAACTGGAACTTCTTTGCCCAGAAGAGCGCTGGTGCACGCTAGCTTGGCCACATCCGCTGCTGTAGGCAGGAGAGGAAGGCATTTAACCGGTACTTTCTGCTTGACTGGGGATACTATGGAGGGTATAATACAATGTTTGGTCTTCTTGAAGGCGTTTTCGGTGAGTTTTGATAGATGTCAATTGTTGTCTTGTTATTTCCGTGTTCCAAAGATAGACCCTTGAATTTTTACAACTCCTGATATCTGTCATGTGGTTTCGCAGATTCATTACACATTTTTCAGAAAAATTTCTCATTCGATATGGAAGCCCATAACTTTGCAAAATTGGAACTCTGAAAATTTATCTATTCTGGCAACGGAAATAGAATCATAATTCAGTTTCGAAAAGATCGTTCACCATCAATGTTGTGGTACTGATTGAGCAAGAAATTTCTGTTTTCCCTCTGAACATTTACTTCGGTTTGCTGGAAATTTGACTTCCAAACTTAGTCAAAGGATTCCATGGTGAATTCTGAGTCAGTTATTTCAGACAACCGAAGTGGACAATTTCTTTCTGATTCCTTCTAAAACATTGAGGTTTGTTGGCAATTTAGACTTGTACAAGCCAAATTGTATTTCACGAAAGGGAAAAGTGGGCCAGGCTATATATTCCCCTCTTGCACTCAAAGAGAACGCGAAAACAAAGTTTATCAGATTGAAGATTCTGTCTTGATATCGTTTTCCGACAACTTAATTCATTTTGAACGAATGGATGGCGAAAGTTAAATGCGTTATACGACTCAAACAGATTTTTGCAAATGAAAGTTTTTGTTGGAATATGATGAGAATGAAGAATAAATTCAAACATTTCTTACTTTTATACTAACACTAGCTGTCCCGGCGAACTTTGTTTCGCCTAAATGGTACTTACGGTGAATTTCACAAATCGTAATCACCGGTGATCGGATATCAACGCCTTGGTTCTCTGATTTTTGAACTGTCAAATCTATTTGGTGCTAGATGAAGCTCTGATCACCGGTGATTACGCTTTGTGAAACCTACCGTTGTATAAACTAATCATTGCTATTTTTTCAAGCAGGCGATGAATTAGGCAAAATATACAAAATTTTAGTACTATTGTTATTCGCACGAAAAAAATTCTCCTCATTAAGTGGTATCCAATTGTTGAACATATAACATTTTGTTTTAAATGCTTCACAGTTCTGTCATTGCAGTACCTATCTTGTAATGAATGACACGAATGCAAATATAAATCCTGATCGAATTGTATGGATGAGAAATAGTTCCAATGATGAATTACCTCTGATCACGCGATCACTGTATAAACCACTTTAGTTCGGCCAATACAACGCTGAAAATTTGAATTGAAGTACTTTGCCTGTAGTACTTTAACTTCACTTCACAAGACATTTTCTTATTTTCCTTCTTGATTTCTTGACGTTCACCAGAATGAATTCAAATATTTGAACCAACTAATAAAATTAGAACTTATTTTGTGAATAGCGCTTCCTGAAGTGGAAAAAACGAAACTTTTCTAATATTCTCAATGTTGGCTAATCAAAATCTAATTAGTGCCCACACCATTATTTTAAACATCTTAGCCTTTTAGTGCTCAGCTTAAAATCTCAGTTGGTGGAGCAGCGAGATTTCCATGTTCCCATGGATATGGGCTGTCACACAGAACAGAAACAAAAATGTAATTACTAATTATGGCAAACATATTAATTCCCAAACAGAAATTCGAAAACATTTCAAAAATTATGAGAGTAGATGAGAATAGACAATTCACGATTGAAACCGATCGCCAAAATCCGATTCACTTGACATTTCGAATATTTCGATTGATATTCACTGTGATATTCATTCGCTTCTTGATCTGGTAATAGCTTTTCATGGTAACTGTAACTGTAGCGACACCTAGTGACCTTACTCAAAAGAAGGAAGAGCATTTCCTGTATGAGTGAAATTTTCATCGATCTTTTCAAAGTTTTATTGTATTTTATAATAACCAGACCGTAGACGAATCCATATATGACAAACAGTCCATCCGATCTCGAGTTATAAATGGTGTAACCAACATCTTTCTTTTATATATATAGATTTTCTCATGGAAACAATCGTTGTTTCATGACGAAATTTGCTTGATACAAAATGACACAACGAATTATTTTCAAAATGGTGTTTCGTTTCGATAACCACTGGGTGGAGAACGATGATTAGGTCAACCAAAAAATATAGGGGGTTGATTCGAGGCATTTCTGGACTTTATAGCCTTAAATTCGTTCTCAATTTTAGTTCTTTGTGATGTCTCGTTAGCATCATGTAAAATCTACGAGTTTATCCTTAAATTCCTGTTCGAAATCTTTCAGGCGAAAGTTGTTAATTACTTTGTTTTTTCTGCATATGCTGCGGACTTTGCTTTGGTGTTGTATGTGCCAAGTGATCAAGAATTGAATGGAAAATGTAGTCGAACCATAAGTTCTGGCACAAATTTCAGAAACCAAAAGTGACAAAAATTATACATTTGTTTATTGTATTGTGATACACATTGATAAACGTTTCAGAAGCAACAAAACAATCAATTCAAATTGAATGAAGAGGGCCATTATCTTACACAGAGCGCAACTTTTTGTGAACACCTAGCATCAGGTTTTGGATGGTATCTAGATCGATTTATCGGATCTTCCCGTATGTTCGGCGTCAAAGTTCCTCATCATTTTGGGCTTCCCATTCTCCATCGTGAACTTTTCGCGATAAGAGTGCCGAATGTTCTATGGGTCGAGTCTGTGGAAGGTTAGGGGATTGTTTTCAGCTCTTCTTACCAGTCTTACGGATCTTGATTGGCCAAAAATTCTAGGTCTTCCACCTCTTGCAAGGTCCTACAAGAAGCGCGTTCGGCAATAGCATCCGAGAGCGGACGGATTTTTTAGTCACGTGATAACAGATTGTACAGATTTGTCAGATTTTTCTGTAATAAACGAACGCTACGGAGCATTTAGATCGATTTTTCTGTTTGACGTATGTAACGCCTTACCCGAGCCAGATATTAAATTAGAGCTTGAAGGTCTATTCGTCCGTAGAGGTAGTCTGGGTACTATTTTAATTCTTTTGTTATAGTTCTCAACATTTCTACCCCTTGGTTAAAGGCCTCTTGCAACGACAGAGAATTCTCGCGAGAATTTTCTGTCAAATTCACTGACCGAGAATTCTCGGCCGTGGCATACGATGGAACAATGGAATTCCACAGAGAATTCTACCGAAAGTAGTATGCAACGGCAGAGAATTTTCGGTCAGTGAATTTGACAGAAAATTCTCGCGAGAATTCTCTGTCGTTGCAAGAGGCCTTAAGATGATTCAATATTTTAAATCATTATTTTTTATCAAACAACATTTTTTTATTTATTACTACACAACAAATAACATAAGACACGAAAATTCAACAGACTGTTCAAGAATATTCGAAGCGGGATAAGAAATCCATTCACAAAGGCCGAAAAGTAATTTCTGTTTCTGTTCTGTGGAAAAAAATCAGTTTCCTCCGTCGAAATACACCGAGCAAAAAGATCTACATCCGATTGATCAGATTTTCTTGCCGAACGGTTCAGATGTGTACTCCCCTCAATCTGGATGTAATAAACGAACGGTTCAGATCAATCCGACCAGTCAGATGTCATTGCCGAACGCGCTTAAGGAATACCTCACATTCAGTGATTGCCTGATAAATAGTTCTACAGGATATTCTGATTTTCAAAAATGCTTATTATCACAGCTTGATCGACTCGCTCAACTAAATCACAGTGTGACAAGAAAAACCTCGGACAATCTCTTTTCCATTTAACTTTATTAAACAGAAGAAATTGAACAAAACAACAACAAATAATAATAGCTTGAACATTTGTTAATAATATATTTAAGCCGTTTCGAAGTGGCCTCCTTTGGCGGCGATACACAGCTTCAGACGCTTCTTGAAATTTTCGGCAATGGGCCGCAGCTCCTCGGGCGTTAATCGGTTCCATTCCCGGCGCAGAGATTGCTTCAGCGACTCCAAATTTTCGTGTTTTTTAGCACAAGACCTGTGCTCCAAAATCGACCACACGCTGTAGTCCATTGGGTTGAGATCAATTTCGCTCTGTGAGCCGTAGCGGAGTCCTGTTGAAAGGTCCAATGCGTATCGCCGAAGTGCTGCTTGGCCCACGGAAGTACTACGGCCTCGAGGATGTCGCAGCGGTAGACTTCTTTATTGATTTTGACCCCTTGATCCACGAAAACTAAGGGAGTTTTACCAATGTCGCAAATTCCGCCCCAGACCATGACGGATTGCGGATTTTGACGGTGTTCGACGATGGCCGATGTACCGGGAGCCTCTACGGACCAGACTCTGTCGTTTTGGCGGTTGTGGGATTGTTCTACGGTGAAAAGATTCTCGTCTGTGAAGAGAATTCGCCCCCATTGCTGACCGGCGGCGAGACGAAGGAGTTGGCGGCACCTTTGGAGTCGTACGCGCTTGTTTTCCTCCGGTTGAGCTCCTTTTTGGTAATTTGACGGACTGATTCGTGGTTGATACCGATCTCACAGGCTATTTTCCTCATGGAAACCCTCGGATTTCGATTGGCTCGCTTCTTGACGATGTTGCGATTGCTAGGTGTATTGACAGTGCGTTTTCTACCACTTCCTGGACGACGAACATTATGGCCAAGCTCCTTGAAACGACGAATTGCATCGGACACGGTTTGTCGAGGCACATTGAGCAAACGAACAATTTCGCATTGACGCCTACCCTGACGAAACAGCTCCAAACTCGCATTACGTTTGTTTGACATTATGAAACTCTGTGAAATGAAATTAAATCAAACTGAAAATTCACATATTAGTACAGGAAAGTGTAGAGAAACCAAGAGAATAAAACTATTTGGCTGCGCTGAAATACTTTTGTTCCAGATCACAGCAAAATTTGTCCGAAGTTTTTCTTGTCACCCTGTATAAATAACTGGAGTGTTAAGCTAAGCGTCCAACAGCCCGTCCACAGACCCGCACCGGACGCATCGGAGCATCGGCATTTCTACAATGGAGATCCGTAAATCCGATCCGTCCGATGCGTACGGTGCGGACATGTGGACGCTTAGCTTTAAAGTGAAGTCAAAAGGCTTTTATTTCAATAGCAACCTATTGTCTTCTTCTCATCACCACTATATTGGTCTATGAGATTTGTGCCAAATTTCATTGGACATAGTTTGTTTTGACTTATTCATAAATTTTAGTAAGATAAATGTTGTGCGATTCCATAGCAGACTGAACATTGTTGCAGTCGTGGTCATAGATGCCAAAGATAAAGTTGTTGCTGAATAATAGTATTAGGGATGTGAAGTTGCTTATGCATTTTCTGGAAAAAAAAGTTTTCGAATTTTGATGAGATTTTTTTACTCTATAGATGGACGACCTCAACCAACTGCTGTTGATACCAGACCTCTTGAGCCGGAAGGCAGGAAAATATCTGTATGTGTTACACAATTCAGAGGATACGTGGAAACTAGAATAGTGTTCCTAAAAAAAGTGTTCTGCCATTTTCGAAGAAATTTAGTGCTCTGCTCCTAACGCGTCACGTCCGTTCCGAAAATGAACGCAACTCTTGAGCGATAGGTCGAAATTACCCACCCCTGGCGCGTAAGGGGCATCCCTACGTGGGGTTATTCGTCTTCATCAGTAGGACATTGTCCCGTCGCTGTTTTCCACCGGGAAAAACTAGTCACGTCCTGGTGCGACAGATGCATTCGAAATGTAAACGTGTTGGGCGGTCGAAGAATGCGCTGTAATGAGGTTTTTCTTCCGGCACCCGTCAGTTTATGGCGAGAGAAATGGGACGCACCCCGAGGGAGATGGCCATGTCATCGATTTGAATTGGGCGGTATGTGATGGTTGTTTGTGGAAGGCGATTGAAATGAAGCTATCTGAATGTTTCATTTTTTTGGAAAAGGCACCATGCTTGTATTTTATGAGGTCAATATTCGTTCAACCGTTTGAAGCTTTCGGGTGGAAGGTGCCAGTGGCGCAGCCAGAATTTTCGTTCGGGGGGGGGGGGACCCGATGCAAATATTCAGGGAGAAAAAAACATGGCATTTCAATGATTCATTTGAAATAAATGACTTTTACATAATAAAATACTCATACTTAAAATAAAAACCGTTATAAGAAGATTTTAAAATGAAATTCTCTGTTTTTTTTTCGCCATCATTTGGTCCAAAATTTCCTCAACAGTTATATTTATATCTTGATTGGTATAAAGAACCGCTAAACTATTCAGTCTCTCCTCCATGGTGTTACGAAGATTATTCTTCAAATCCTCTTTATATTTGGAAATATATTAGCATCACATTCAGAATACCTTTGAAGAAGATCTCTCGAATTCTTGTTGGCATTAATTTTATACCACATCTGAAGTTCTGCTTTTAATGATATGTGGCTGCAAAACTCTCCTCGATAAACACATCTTTATAGAGGCTGTGGAGTTCCAAAAAAGACTTCAACTGGCTATCGAAGTCTTGATCGTTATCAGGAAAACCGATTCTGGAGATTGGTTATGATGCCATCCAAAAACGGAATCAAAATCGTTATTCTGTAATACTCTGAAGCAGAATCTGTTTTTATTACCAATCTTTGCGTTTGTCTTGGTGGTAGTCTAGGCAATTTGATTTCAATATTGCGTGTTCCTTTTTGGGAGTATTGAAGAACACGTAAGCTCTCTCAATGATTCCTAAACAATTACGGATTTCTGTGACCTCGGACGCCAAAGATAAACATAAATTCAAATTGTGTGAAGCCCAGTGTACATATATAGCTGCGGGAAATTTGTCTGAAATTAAAGTCTGAACACCTTTAGAGTTTCCTGACATAGCATTGGCTCCGTGATATCCCTGTCCACATACCGGCAGTTGATCTTCAGTTTTTCTAAAGTTCTAAATATTTGCAGCTATAGAAGCCCCAGCAGTAGAAGTGATTTCACTGGCTGCGCCTCTGGAAGGTGCAGAAGTGAAACAGATTTATGGTTAAAATTACACAAATACTATTTCCATGTGAGATAGAACTCGAAGTTTCTCTCAGATGGTTGAAAATTTTCAGAAGTGATATCCCCAGGACTCTACAATGGTGTAAAAGCACCCCCTTTGAGATTCGACGGAAGAGCGGCTTTCCACCAATCAAGGGGTGTTATTGATTGAAGAAAAGAAAGGATGTTATTAAAATCCTATGACTAGTTTTTGAGATACAGGGCGTTGAAGTTCAGAAATACCCACTTTTACTACGCTCGTATCTCGGAACAGAATCGAATCAACTTCAAATTTTCACGACAAACATCTCATTCCATCCCCAGGGAGCAACCATATAGAGGAATATGACCGAAAATCGTTACTAATACAGGGTTATCCATAATTGAATGTATGTCTGATTTTGAAAGTATAAAATATGTCAGTTCCAGAGCGAGAACGTTCGCAAAATGAACTATTTCACTAGATATGTTGTTGTTACATCGAAAAAACCTGAAATACCCAGATTTCATACTGGGTGGTCCATTATTATAGAAACTATTCACAATGAGGGTTAAGTGGACACCCTGTATCTTTGTGTTGATTTAAGATGATTTGTTCAGAACATATCACCATGGACTTCAAAGAATACAGGGTGATTCAGTCATGAAATAAACTGTGAACCTCACGAAAATACCCAAAAACCACCTTTTTTTTTCATCACCCACTATTCCAAGATTAACTGCGTTGAGGTGGAATTTTTCTTTCACCACTGTACTGATATAAAACATCAATACGGCTGAGAGTTTCTATCCACTTCCTATGACCAGACTTTTTTTTATGTAATTTGAAATATTTTTATTTATGTTATTCTATTCTTATTCCAGCATAAAAAAAATCTGGCCACAGGAAGTGGATAGAAACTCTCAGCCGTATTGATGTTTTTATATCAAGTACAATGGTAAAAGAAAATTCCCACCTCAATGGAGTTAATCTTGGAATAGAGGGTGATAAAAAAAGTGTTTTTTGGGTATTTTCGTGAGGTTTGCAGTTTATTTCATGACTGAATCACCCTGTATTCTTTGAAGTTCATACAAATACAGGGTGTCCACTTAACCCTCATTGTGAATAGTTTCTATAATAATGGATCACCCAGTATGAATTCTGGGTATTTCAGGTTTTTTCGATGTAACAACAACATATCTCTAGTGAAATAGTTCATTTTGCGAACTTTCTCGCTCTGGAACTGACATATTTTATACTTTCAAAATCAGACATGCATTCAATTACGGATAACCCTGTATCCGTAACGATTTTCGGTCATATTTCTCTATATGATTGCTCCCTGGGGGTGGAATGAAATGTTTCTTGAGATAATTTGAAGTTGATTCGATTCTGTTCCGAGATACGAGCGTAGTAAAAGTGGGTAATTCTCAACTTCAACGCTCTGTATCTCAAAAACTAGTCATAGGATTGAGTTGCGGCCAGGGACACCTTTGATCAGTAGGTCGAGTACTACATTATATCAAAATTTTAGAACATTTGACGGAACGCCATTTTCCATAGGGAAAGTGCGGGGTCCTTTACCAAATCGATTTTCTATTATCAAAACAAACACCAAATTCCACAGCAAAGTTGAATTGAGAAACTTCCCGTTTAAGGCTTCTCCAGCTACTCTTAACTCCCGATTCCAAACTTAACCAAACACAAGTCAACTGAGAACCTTCCCGTTTAAGGCTTCTCCGGCTTCTGCGTTTTTCGTCTCTCCAAAGCAAATTGAAGATTTCCCTTTGTCCACCTCCCGTGGTAGGATTCCGAAAAGGGTGATTCATATAAAATTTTCGAGTACCTGCCACGTTGTAAGTCCCACGATCTCAGCCTCGAATTTTCTGTTCTCGTTTGCACTAAGGACTACTCTTTTCGTGCAACGATTTGCTGATATCGTTCTGAGTTTCCGGAGGCAACTCGATCCGAAAATCAATAATTTCGATCGTTATCGTCTAGCCTGCATCCTGTACCGTACTGATAAATAATTTTTGAACCCATGAATATCAATTTCAGAAGTCTATACTAGTCAAACTGAAATATTTCGATCTATTACAATGGGAGCCAGAGCATTGTGGTGTTGAAGAAAATCAAAAAGCTGATGAGCTTGCGAAAAGAGCATCAAGGTTAACACCTACTGGGCCTGAGCCTTTCTGTGGGCTTGGAAAAGAACAATATGAGGCCGTGGTCCAACAATTGGATTTGGAGAACCGAATAACCCTATGGAGAAACACTCCAGGACATGAGAGATTAACGTGACCCACCTACCCGAAGGCTGTATGGCTACGGCCACCATTAGGCCCGGGATTTGGATACGCCAAATCAGCGCGATCCGCCTAACGACGTCTCTCCCAGTCCGGCTTTGGCTCCCAAGACCTAGACCCTCACTGGTAAGAGCGAGGCACTATCCAACCTCTGGTTACTCTGCAGGCCACCACCCGAGTTGATACACGCAACTCACACGGCGAGAAGACGAACTTCTCTAGCCCAGCATGCGGGCTTTCAACCACTGCCACTACGAAACCAAACCCAATAGGGCGGACAGGATTGCTCCTGCGGGCACGCCTTCCCGTAGTACCATCATAGCGTCATGGTTTGACATGCTGCGGGAACGCATTCCCTAGCAATTAAGGATCTTGGGAATCCATGCCTTGCTGAGGCAAGTTCGGGATCCTGTGCGGGGTAACTACTCCCCGTCGATCCCCAGTGGAATCAAAACATCCTGAAGCGCCAGAGCAGCGCTCCGACTCACCCCCCTTAGCACTCCATGGGTGAATCTTTCTACCAGTGGTGATCGCCCTGCATCACATTCCCCACAGAGGGGATAAACCAATCACCTTCTACTACGATTTCCAGGGAACGGATCCCTCAATGAGTCTAAAGCTTGAAGGGCCGCTTTCCGCATAGGAAAGACAACCCTTGCAAAATCCTCCATACGCCTGTACCTTCCCTCATCGGCAATGAAGTGAGCCAATCCGCCGTCCTCATGCATACCTCTCGCCATCCCTTCGAGAATGACCATTCTTTTGACCTGATATTCCGAGCAATGAAGTAGCACATGCGACCAAGATTCGATCTCGCCACATATGCACCTATCGCTCGCACTGAGACACCTCTTATGCAGAAATTCATTCAGGCTCCCATGACCCGTAATGATGTAGCCAAAATACAATCCAGGGGAGAACCACTCATTCTCACCGGCAAAGTCCACACAAGGGACAAACTTATGTGTTACTCGTCCTTTATCGCTCTCATTCAATCTTTGTTGCCACACCTGCCTCAGTGTATCTTTCATTCCTCTTATACACGCAGTGGGACCTTCACTTTCATCAACATACTTCCTGTCAAATTCATCTAGAGGCAGGCCCCTCTTTAGCCTGCCTCGAACACTCATTCCCACAGCCACCAGATCCCACGGTAGCTTACCAAGCAGTACATTCATGGCTTCGGTGGACACCGTTCTACATACCCTCAAGCATGCACTTAGTACCACCCTCTGACACCTATTCAGTTCATCTCTTGCATACCCGTACGTCATGGCTTTATACCATACTTCCACACCATACATGGTGTTGGTTGCACTGGTTTGAATAATTTAAAGTGGACTGTATCTAATAAACTTTTATTTCGTGTAGTACATCGAGTCGAACATTAATACGAGAGTTACATGTTACATCACTTCTTCGCTTCTCTTCTCGTACTGCTCTCCCAGTCTCCCGTTCTGTCCTACGCCTGCGGCAGGTGCCCTCTTGCGGAGAATGCGCATCACGCCGTACTCGCGTGATATTTAGAGCAGTAGCGTAACTGTACTGGAGGGGTATAAGGTCAGGGGCGTAACAGAGTCTTAACACTTAACATGCCGCCTCCCTTGAAAGTATCTACTTTCTAAACAATAAATAATGAACATCTACTAACAGTAGCAACTGTAAACATGAAAAAATAAAATAAAATAAATTCTTCACTGCAGTAGACGGTAATTAAGAGTCTTCGTCTGGTAAGGGCAATAAGCACAACCTTGCCACGGATCGCTTTACGACACTACCACTGCTTACTCGAACCGACACAACTCTCACTACGTTGTCTGCTCCTCGATGCAATTGCGTCACTCGTGCCATGGGCCAACGCAGAGGGGGTTGATTGTCTTCAACGAGGATTACTAGGCTGCCGATCTTCAATTGGGAATTGACATCCAGGTGCCATTTGTTTCGACGCTGCATCCGTGATAAATATTCTCTGGACCAGCGTGACCAGAATTGCTGGTATAAACGTTGAACCAGCTGGTATCGGGTCAAACGATTCAACTTGATGTTTCGTACATCTTCTTGTGGGGGTGAAGCTAATGAATCGCCAATTAGGAAATGGGAAGGTGTAAGAGGTATGAGGTCATCAGGATCATTAGATAAAGGCGTCAAAGGACGAGAATTGAGACAAGCCTCGACCTGTATCAAAACCGTATTCATCTCTTCATAGGTGAGTGAAGTCGTACCAATATTTCTCTTCAAATGAAATTTTGTTGACTTGACAGCAGCCTCCCATAAACCTCCCATATGTGGGGATTTTGCGGGGATAAAATTCCATTTTATTTTATCCTTACTTAAAAATGTTGAAACAGTATTATTATGACTTTCATCATTTATTAATTTATATAGCTCTAAAAAATGGTTATTAGCACCGACAAAATTTGTGCCATTATCAGAATTGATTGAGGAAGGTTTACCTCTTCTAGATACGAATCTTTTTAGTGCGTTCAAAAAACTGTCGGTACTCAAATCATTGACCAATTCGATGTGACAAGCACGTGTAGCAAAGCACACGAATATACAAATGTAAGTTTTTATCAATTTTGTGTTACGTGAAACCCTTTCTTTTATTAGAATCGGACCAGCATAATCTATACCGCAATTAGTAAACGGTCTGCTGGGTATAACACGAGTGCTGGGAAGATTACCCATAAGAAATTCTACCGGTTTGGGATTATTTTTCGAACATGTTATGCATGATTTGACAACTGACTTTACTTGATTGGTCCCGTCTATAGGCCAATAATTGAGTCTTATAATTGATAGTAGGTTTTGAGTTCCTGAATGCAAATGGGATTTATGTTCATTTTCTATAATTAGCCTAGTTAGCCTGCAATTTTTGGGTAAAATAATTGGATGTTTTTGAGAGAAATCTATATTGGAATGCTTCAATCTACCACCTACGCGTAGTAATTCTTCATTGTCAATAAAAGGATTCAACTTTAAAATTTTACTTCGAGACCCTATTTTATTTTTGCCATTCAGGGCATCAATTTCCGATTTGAATTCACGATATTGAGCCAATCTCAACAGTACATATGAAAAAGGATAATGGGAAGTAGGACAGCCAATAAAACAACCTCTTACTTCAGCAACGTTTCGTCCATATATTTGGACTTCTTCACAGCTTTAGTTAATCGTTGTGGGCCAACGGTGTGGAATACAAAACATTGAACACACAGTGTATAAATAAAATAGGGTCAGATATTTACAATTAAAATAATAAGTTAGAACGGACATCACATAAATACAATAAATATGATATGATATGATATCATATCATATCATATTTATTGTATTTATGTGATGTCCGTTCTAACTTATTATTTTAATTGTAAATATCTGACCCTATTTTATTTATACACTGTGTGTTCAATGTTTTGTATTCCACACCGTTGGCCCACAACGATTAACTAAAGCTGTGAAGAAGTCCAAATATATGGACGAAACGTTGCTGAAGTAAGAGGTTGTTTTATTGGCTGTCCTACTTCCCATTATCCTTTTTCATATGTACATTGCGAAGGACGTGAAATGGTTGATATTAATCTCAACAGTATTTTCAAGGAAACTTCCATTTCATTGATAGTCAAAACCTTAGAATGGAATCTTTCTTGTTTTAGAGTACATCTTTTGAAACGTATGCAATACGATACAACTCTCTGCAATTTTGTCTTTGCCGAGCCATCGAAGACTACTCTACATTTTGTGGTTGTACTGCTCTGCTTTATTACCGCGTGATGAGGCAGTATATAAAAAGGCTGTGATATTGAATTAGATGTAAAAGTTCCTTGCGATGTCATATGATTTAAAGTTGCATATTCGGACATAAATTCCGTATATGCTTGTTTCAAGTTATTATCCCTTGAGAATTTATATTCTAGCGATTCAAATCTCTTTTGAGCTATTGTGTATGAATCTCCGTAATTGTTCAGTTCTTGTAGAAAAGGTAACCTAACCACAAATTTGCCATTTTCATCACGTTTAGTCGTCTGAACAAAATAGTCTTCCGCTAATTTCTGCTCTTCCAATAGATAATTTAGTTTGGGTAACTCCTCTATTTCCCAAAATTTCTTCAGATTATTATTCAATTCTTCATTGGTTATGCCCGTTAGAATATTGCAGCTAGCGCGATTTGTAGGGCATCCTAAAGCTATACTACCAGCAAGTATCCAACCCAACAGACTTTCTTGAAGTAATAAACTATCAGTCAACCTTATTTGATTAGGACAAAGCAAATCATAAAATATATTCGCTCCTAGCAGTAGATCTACATTTTCTGATACATTGAAATCTGGATCTGCCAATTTGATATGTGGTGGATATTTAACAGATTTGTTTTCAAATGTAATTGAAGGTACTTTTTCTGTTATCGTTGGTAAAACAAGAAAAGACAAATCAACCGTGTAATTACTATAAAATGATTTTATAGTCGCCTTTACTTTATGTGTGATATTTGTGACTTGTTGATTTACTCCTACTAATGGCAACGAGAATTTTTCCAACTTCAAATTCAATTTCTTTGCTAAATTTCTAGATATAATGTTGCTTTGGCTTCCGGAATCTAACAATGCCTTGCATGAATGACCTTTTCCTTGTTCGTCAAAAATTATTATCTTTGCGGTTGACAGCAAAACAAGAGGATTTGCGTCTATTTTTTGTGAATCCGTCGTGTGCGCTGTTGTCGTGTTTATAGGCGATTCTTTCGATCCTAATACATCTGATACCGATGCTTGTTCCCTTGAATTATTTTCAGCTGTTTGTGACTTTTTACCAAATGAGTTATTATGTAATAACGTACTATGTTGCAAATTGCATATTTTACAATTGGATGATCGACAATTAACTTTATTGTGACCTGGACGCAAACAGTTTACGCATAGCTTTCGAGTTTTGACTTCTGTGTATCTTTCTGGCGCCGACAATTTAAGAAACTCTGTGCAATTGAATATGAAATGACCTTGTTGACAATAATAACATTTTCCGTTGTTTTTATTACCTGCATATAAGGAATATTCTTGGTTTGGTTTGTTTTGACGTACATACGATACCGCTTGAGTGATTGACTTAGCTTTTCTGTTACCCGATTCTAGAGCAAAACATTTTTTGTTGACAAATTTCATAATTTCCTCTAAAGTGGGAAGTGTATCTTCATCGTCTAAGGATCTTTCCCATTCGCGATTCGTAACATTATCTAATTTTGATGTAATTAAATTTACCAGCAGTGCATCCCATTCACTGACAGGTAGTTTCATTTTTTGCAAAATATTAACATGGCGATAAACACCATCAGCAATCTCTCTCAACATAACCGCAGATTCCTTTGTAGCCACGGGTAAATCAAATAATGCATTTATATGGCTGTTTACGATCTGTCTTTTACGCTGAAATCTTTGAATCAAAAGATTCCATACAATGAGGTAATTGTCATTTGACATTTCATATGATTGGATTAACTTTAATGGTTCATCTTTCAATGATGATCTCAAATAGTGGAATTTTTGCATATTCGTGAGCGTTGCATTGTTATGAATCAAATTAACAAATTCATCATGAAAAGTGAGCCAATTTTCGAATTTTCCTGAAAACACTGGTAGATTCAATCTAGGCAGATTAACATTCCTCAATGGTCCTAAATTTGCATTAATATTCGTGCCGAGTAAATCGGCATTCATCGATTCAACCATTTTATTAACTGGATTATTTAAATCTTTAATCAAATTTTTGGCTTGAGATATTATACAATAAAAACTATTTTCAATATCCTCTCTGACTGTTTCTTCGGAATCATCCAAACATTCCAACTTCGATTGGATAACTTCAAATTCATCAAAATGTTTATTGATTTTACTCAGCCTACAATCGATTTGTTCTATATCTTCGTGATTTTCCGAATCTTCCAAAAATTTCTTGAATCGCGTAATCTGAGATTTGATTATTCCCCGTCGCTGCTTTAATTCTTTTATTTCTTCCTGATTTGGCTGCATGATTGATTTTCACAATTAAGAAATGGAATAATTGACACGACTCAAACAATAAATCAGAAATAATACGGCTTCAAAACAATAGAGACTTGTTAAATATATTGTTTTTAAGAAAGGAAATGGAAAAATTAGGAAAATGAAGGACCTACTTGGCTTTTCTTGAATCCCCTATGTACGTTACGAGTGGAGCCTTCTTTCCTGCTTGGACGAGTATGGAACTGCTTGCTTTTCTTGAATCCGCAATGGACGTAACGAGTTGAGCTTCTTTCCTGCTTGGACGAGTATGGAACTGCTTGCTTTTCTTGAATCCGCAATGGACGTAACGAGTTGAGCTTCTTTCCTGCTTGGACGAGTATGGAACTGCTTGCTTCTTGGAGATTTCTCCTTGTTTCTTCCGTGTGAATCCGGTTCGTTTGGACCAAAATGTTGGTTGCACTGGTTTGAATAATTTAAAGTGGACTGTATCTAATAAACTTTTATTTCGTGTAGTACATCGAGTCGAACATTAATACGAGAGTTACATGTTACATCACTTCTTCGCTTCTCTTCTCGTACTGCTCTCCCAGTCTCCCGTTCTGTCCTACGCCTGCGGCAGGTGCCCTCTTGCGGAGAATGCGCATCACGCCGTACTCGCGTGATATTTAGAGCAGTAGCGTAACTGTACTGGAGGGGTATAAGGTCAGGGGCGTAACAGAGTCTTAACACTTAACACATGGCACATGCTTGAAACATGCCACATGCTTGAAACATGCCACCATATATCACTTCCATAGCCTTCCTTTGCAAACTCCAATCTTTCTTCAAGACACGCGCCAAGCATCCTGTCAGCTTAGCCAACTTCGACCTTACATCCGAGAAGTGTCCAGAGAATCTGAACCCCTCTTCTACCCTTACACCTAAGTACTTAGTACTTCTTACATACCTCACAGCCTTCTCGTTCAGACGTACGTTAGGTGGCCTATTTGCGGCCAACTTCCCTTTCATCAACATGCACACTGTCTCTTTTCAGAGACAGTGACACCGGCCTGGATAGCCCACTCGCTCAGTATATTCATACAACAATTCGCCCTCAACTCTAATTGAAGCCGACTGCTCCCGTTCACAATGAAGAGCACGTCATCGTCATATGCTAGGACCTCACAACCTTCCACATCAAACGACTCAAGCATGTCGTCGAGGCAGATATTCCACACTTTTGGGCCCGCTATGGACCCTTGTGGACACCCCCTCGTCACCATTCTCACTATGCTCTCATGCTGACCAATCACTCTTACTTCTCTTTGTGAGAAGTAACTTTCCCATAATGCCATTTCCTCGCATTCGACCTCATTCAGTCGGTTCAGAATGTACTTCCATTCTAGGGGGTCAAAAGCCCCCTTAAAATCGACAAATATGCCAAGGACATACTTGTCGGGTGACTCCCTAACCACCTTTTCAAACATAAGCCATGCATCGACAGTTGATCTTCCTTTGGTGAAGCCATACTGCCGTGCACTTGTTCCGCCAGTCTTTCTTTCCAGTCTATCTACCATCAGTCTCTCCAGGATCTTACCAAGAACGGGAAGGAGGCAAATCGGCCTATATGATCCCACCTCGTCCCTGGGTTTATCCAGGGACTTCAGCAAGACCACGACCGACGCCACCCTCCACCTCCCAGGAAATCTCCCCTCATTCAGAATTGTGCTGTACATTGACAGCACGAATTCAGGCACGCTCTTCCACACAGCCTTAACCATTTCGGGATATATCCCATCCATACCTGGGGATTTCCCATTTTTCTGTCTTTTGACAGCTTCATCTACTTCTTGCACACTGAGCTCCTGTATCTCATATGCTCTCACATCTCTAACACCAATTCGCCAATCATTCGTGCTGGGGAAAAACCCATTCAGCAAGGCATTCATAGTCTCATTCCAGGTCTTCGTCACGAGTGTGCCTTCTTTCACTCCGCATATCTGAGGCCTTTGCCTCCTACCCATGCATACTTTATACACCTCTCCCCAAGGATTGGTGTTTCCCTCATATTCAACAAACTTCTCCCAATCTCTCTTCTTGCACTCGAGTATTTCTCTCTTATACAAGCGTCTGAGACTGAGATAGTTCGTCTTAGCCCTCACATCAGGTCTTTCTTTCTTCCGCTCTTTCTGATATGCCACTCTCGCCTTTCGCACTTGTGTTTTCCTTTTACTCAGAGCAGCCGCCACCAAACCACTTTGCTTATGGTACGGACTGGTCTCTTCAACATTCTCTCGTTAACACTCGTGATCCAACCTTCCATCTTACATACCTTCTCATCAGCTGTTAGGCGTTCATATTGGCATAAGCCAAAATTTTCTGCCTCGAGTCTGATGAGACCCATATATCTTTCCCAATCAACTCCCCTTAATCGCCACTTGTTCTCGTTCAACTTATGCTCAGTCATGCCATCATGCCCTTCCAAAGTAATCAGTATACCGTTGTGGTCACTGATACTACAGTCTGGCTTGACACTCCAAGTGAGTGTATATCTCGCATCCAGTCTTTCATTCATGAGAGTCAAATCTATGACACTCCAGGACAGTCTAATTAATTCGTGATGATTTCATTTGTATGGGGAAAGTCAGCAGATGAGATTTGTAGACTCTGTGGATCAGAGGCAGAAACAGCTGAAAACATGGTATGCAATTGATGAAATTGTTGAGGCTTTCGCGGCCATCGTTTGATGATATCGCCGGCCGAAATGCTCGAATCAAGACCAGATATCATGGTATGCAATTGTACAGAGCTGGCAGGTCTAAGAACCATTCATATGGGGAAACCGGTCCATGATACCCACGAGGTAACGGCTAAGGTTCCTAAAGATGTTGTCGGTCTTATCCACACCATCGACACTGTTGGAAACCAAATATTTACTACTTGTAGAGACTTCAGAACCGCTTGGGCTCGTTTTTCTTCTATATGTTGATCATAGTTTTAGCTGAAAACTCTGCTCGAAAAAATTTGCAAAATTATGATAATTCTGATTTTAAAACCTGCATGAAGCTTAACCCAAAAATATTATCATTTTATTCACAGCAGCGATCCATCGAATGAAAAATACATCACAGAGAATATGGGATTATATGAACATTATTTCGATAACACATTTTCAGGTAGGAAATAGAAAACATGCGAAACAAATCAGCAAAGGTCAATCCTATTATCCCGTTTTCATATCACATACCTCCATTTATGTAATTCTGATGACGGGTCTATATGGAATATTTTCAAAGCAAAAATACAATGCCAAAATAAACAGCCCGAGTTTTGTTGTGAAAGCCATATTCGAACGAATTCACTAGCAACGGCGTGAATTACTATTGTCATGCATGCATAAAAATATTGAAGGTAGTAATGATTGTATGACACCATGTGTAGGTGTATATTCATATCAGGAAGTTTTCAGCTCTTATTACTTCCGCTTCTGCTTTTTGGCATTTCCAATGGAACATTAATTCTGCACCACACGTATGGTGCCTTTTTTCTCGCCAAATGATCTCAGCTGCTGTGAAATTTATTGTTTTTGATAATTACCGTTTCTGAAAATGCCGCTTCGAGAATTTATGGAAAAACGGTGAGAGGCTAATTGGGAAAATATTAAAATTCACGCATATATCTTTTTTCAGGGAGGTAGTTGATTATAAAGTTTGAACATTCTTTCATAATTTATGAAATTCTCGTTCGCGATTAATTTTAATCATCTTTTTCATTTGAAAGTTCCATCTTTTCAAAATGGTTGCTTTCACATTGTGTTTGATGATATTAATGTTATGTTTCTCTTTGTGCCTTATTCATTCAAATGGCCCCGTCTGGAAGATTATCTTCATCAAAAGTATCATCATCGACGCAGTGGTCGTCAATGTCTACGTCAGTCAATGAAGAGTCATTTTCTTCCTTTCAGCCTTTTTAAGTCCTTCCTTCACTCTTTGTTTTTTTTTGTCCTTCCCTTGCATTTTCCTTTCCGTTCAATTTCTTGACCACAATTACCCGAAATAGAATAAATTGTGAATGGAAAAAAGAATACCATATTTTGATTCAAACTGAACATTAAGATATAAAGACACTAGTCATATATAAATGCGTCGTATGGAATGACCGAGGGTGTTGTGAATTATGTGAAGTTACCACACTTCCCACGTGTCAGCAACTTCAATTTTTGCAGCTGTGGGCATGACCACCATTGCCTGCTGACCACGATTGCCCCATCTTCCCCTACTTACGGAACCACAAAATGGACAACCCTTTATCTTGAGTGCCAGTGAGAATCCAAATCTTTCCCTCTCTTTTTTCTTTAACTGCCAGATGTTTCGATTCGCCTGTTTGTTCATTTATCATTCTCAGAGTCTGGCCTTCTCATTCTGAAATATTCAGCAGTCCACATTTTTGCGGCTAGGGCTACTCGAAGCCCAATCGAGTTGAATTTCTTCCTTACGAATTACCCTGTTATTTATTCCACACATACCGTGTTTGCTTCAACCAACCCCACGTTCAGATTCGACCCCAATAACTCCCAGCCACGAAGGTGGGGTAACATATTAAAGCACTCTGGGTCGGAATCAAGGTTTCGAAATTGTTTCCTCGAAATAATTAATGAAGATACAATTCGGAATCCAGTAACGAATTTAGATTATCGTGAATTCCACCGAAGGTGAAGATTATGCGGTTTGCTTTGGGGCCTGAAAAACGTTGGAATGATAGGAACGGGAATATGTTTCTGCAAGGGTTGTCTATTTGGCACTGGTTCAGCGAGTAATGAGGGCCTAATCTATTTCGACTCGAAATTAAATTGTACGGGTATGTTGCATATTTGTTCCACCCCAGGTCTTATTCGGGAATGCAGTAGGTTTTTTAATGAATTGTCACCTATTCTACCGAAAGCTTGCTGGTACATACAGCTCCCATTCTTGTGAAAAACAAAAAAGCTGCTAGAACTAGTGGTAATTATACAAGAACTCTCTTGTATAGAAGAATGGACTGCTGTACCAATTCTTATCACCACGAGAATGAAAAAAAAAATTATGCATGGAATGAAAACAATACCACAAAGTAAAAACTGAAAGAATGCCAGGGAAAAAGAGGGTAATGGCGGTCATTTAAGCTCTTTTTGGAATAAAACTCAAATTATAAATCACAGCTCTATTAGGAACATAACATCACAATTCTGCACTAAAGGACTATTAATTGAGGTCAGAGTAATAAGCTTTGGAGTTACGATTTATTGGTAATAATAGTTTGGAAAAAGACAGTTTTTGACCACTATTGCACTCAGGTGAGGGCAATGGTGGTCATGATGTTAATTCGTCCAAACTCCTCGCATATAAAACCATTATTTTCTGAGTTATCTTCAGTCAATGAAGAGTCATTTTCAGCTTTTTTAAGTAATTTCTTCAACTCTTTGGTTTTTTGTCCTTCCCCTTGCATTTTCTTTCCCGTTCAATTTCCTGACCACAAATACCCGCAATAGAGTTAATAGAGTAAATTCTGAATAGAAACGAGAATACTATATTTTGATTTGAATGGAACATTATTTTAAATTTATGATGAACAGTTTCAACCAACTCTCAATGATTCACGTAAAAACGAAAAATTTCATAACTTACATTGATTACTTAGAACTACGTTAAATAAGATCGATTAAGAGCGAAAACGAAAGACACTCGTTATATACAGGGTTGGGATAAAGTTTGGCACCAAATTAATATCTTTAAAACGAAACGGGCGATATTTTTGAAATTTGGCAGCTGAGTGTAATGGACCACAATGCATTTGATTAGCATATTTTCATTAATGAGATACTTCCTGTTTAACCGGAAATGACAAAAAAATTTTTATTTAAATGGGACACCCTGTATATTTCTGCAGATTCTGAAAGTGCACCTTGTTTCGGATCTGTCCATATCGGGTTCCATGTAAAAATTCTCTGTAAAAAGAAGAAATTCAGTCTACTTCAGTCAGTTTAAATAAAAAAAATAATGGTAATTTCCGGTTAAACCGGAAGTATCTCATTAATGAAAATATGCTCATCAAATGCATTGTGGTCTATTACACTCAGCTGCCAAATTTCAAAATTATCGTCCGTTCCGTTTTAAATATATTAATTTGGTGCCAAACTTTATCCCAACCCTGTATATATGCGTCGTGTGGAATGACCGAGGGTGTTCCGGGACTTGCGGGATGTGAAGAATTTGAATTTACCACACTTCGTACGCATAGGCAACAACTTTTCATCTGTGGGCATGACCACCATTGCCTGCTGACCACGATTGCCCCATCTTTCCCTAGTTACGGTTAGTCTGACTTGAAGAGATCTTTCTGCTGGTTTTCTGGCCTGATTGTATTGAATAATCTTCTCTTCTCTCAGAAGCAATTCAACATGCCACAATTCATTCAAAAATTTGCTTACAATGAATCATGCCCGTGGCAACCAAACAAACAACCTACTCTAACCAAACTGTAAAAAGTCACTGTCAAGTCATTCTGACATTTACAGGGTACTGAGACGCAAGTAGCGATGGTTTGAACACTAAGCGCATTAAGTATTATCTCAAAAAAAGAGTTATTTCACTTGTTGGTTAAAACATTTTATGCCACTCTCGTGTTATGTTTCCATGTCACTTCAGAATTTATACCACTCGTAGTATAAATCTTCTCGCGTGACTTATTTTTAACATAACACACTATTACCTTAAATAAATATTCTCTTCATTTTATTCTGCATAGTTTGACATTGTTTGCTGTGTTTCTCAAGCATTTTTCATGCACGTTTGAACGCATATTTCAGGATTGCATGATTCAATGATAGTTTTATAGCTTTCCTTGATGATAATGTTTTCTAACTGAATTGGGGAATAGTATATTATTTCATTAGGAGGAGAAGTGTCACTTTTCGTGGCGAGCTTGAGTTTATCCGCCGAACGGAGTGAGGCGGATAATTGAAAGCGAGCCACGAAAAGTCACTTCTTCTCCGAATTAAATATGCTATTTTATTTCCAAACGTTTCCAAATTCATGAAAATTGTACATTTAATGTAACTTTATCAAATAAAAATGACGTTTGAATTGGAAGTTTTTGTATTCTATGCATCTATGTTCATGGTAACCAAGTAATCTTTTTCGTAGCAACACTTTTCCTGCCGCCGGAGGGAAAAGTAAATATTTCTCCGCCTAGGCGGAGAAATAGAACTTTTCGATGATCCTGTCAGGCGAGAACTGACGTTGTTATCGTACGTTTGGAAATAAAAATTATTTATTTAAATTATCCGTAATACAATTATTGTTTCACAAAATCTTTGAAATTCTTTTATATTTGAAGTGTTTTTCTGGTTTGAGTATCATATCTCTGAGGTGTGAGGTTTTCAGATGAAAATATGGTGGTTCGGATAGTTCTTCCTATTGACTTGGGTTTTGCAGTTTTTCATGCTCTTCCTGGAACAAAGGAATTTAAATTAATGTCTAAAACATCAATATCTTTCACAATCCTACTCTTTCCTTTATGAATTCCGACTATTTGAACTCATATCAACAGAAAGAAGACTAAAATTCAAAACTTAATTGGAACGTCATATTTTGCTACAGAATAAACCGAAATATTAACATGAAAAATTCTTTTATCAGAAGTATGGGTACTACACTTGTGCAGTCCTACCCTGATCCGAAGGATTTTACCGAAAGGGTACCAGTGTAAATATCAACATCAATTATCCAGATCCAAACAAAGAAAAATGAATATTCATCAACTCACCAGATTCAACGAGAATTGGTTATATCATAAACCCCTAGACCCCAGACCAGTGCTGCCATCATCATAAAGAATATAACAAACATTCCTGCAAAAACAGACATTGTTGATTCTGATATGTGCGATGTATTTCAAAGTAATAATCAGACTGTTATTTCGAACGTTACTGCGGTAGGAAAAAACTGATTCGCTATGTCGGCGCTGGAAGTTATACCCACAAAGTAGTTATCCACTTGATAAGGAACCGCTTGTTTTCCCGTTGAATAAACAATAAGCCAATTATTCCTTCTCGTGCAAACATCGATGCTGTCACGGACAGGAAAATGAACCTGGTGGAAGAGATGGAATAATTGATTGAATGTAGAATGTTTCAGAATACCCCAATCGAAGAGACAAATTTTCAGGTATTCAGTTGTAAACTGGATTGTTTGGAAAGAGTAATGATGTTTCATATCTCTTTTCTTCCTTTGCGATTGATGCGTCGGGTTTATAAACTTTGAAATCAATTAAAAATATTTGAATGCTGAAATAAAATGCGGAATCGATTGAATCGATATTCAGAGAAACTATATAAAACTCCCCGTTTCATGTTTGAACACAATCGGTTACGAGGATATATTGAAAAATTGTTAGCCTACTATTTATAGAACCAAACAAAATTTCAATCTCAAAATATTTCATTACTCAACATATTCTCCTCTTAATTGAATACATTTATTACAGCGAACCTGCAACGTCTCTAGACCTTTCAAAAAAAATGTTTCTTCTTGCTCTGCAAACCAGTCCTCCCAGTTTTTATAACCTCCTCGTTGGAAGAAAATTTACGACCTTTTAAACTTTTTTTCAGTTGAGGAAAGAGATGATAGTCGGACGGAGCCAAATCTGGTGAATAAGGGGGGTGTTCTAGTAATTCTAACCCTAAAACACGAATTTTTTGCATGGCAACATGAGATTTGTGTACTGGGGCCTTGTCCTGTGAAAACAAAATACATTTGGATAGCTTTTAGCCTCCTTTCTCTTTATTTTTTCCTGTTGAGTGGTTAGTCATGTTGAATAGTACCTAATCCCAGTTATTGTTCGACCCTTATCCAAAAAATCAATCATTACTCCATGGCAATCCCAAAAAATGAAGCAAGAACTTTTCCAGCAGTTTTTTTGGACACGAAACTCCTTAGGTCTTGGAGAATCAGAGTGTAGCCATTACATCGATTGATGCTTTGTTTCTGGATCGTCGAGATGTACCCAAGTCTCATCCATAGTAACAATTCGGTTTAAGAAGTCTACATCGTTTTCAAATCGCGCACAGATCGAACGCGATGCTTCTGGTCAACATTCAAACATTTGGGGATCCATTTTGCAGAACTTTTTCTCATGCCGAAATTGACGTGAAAAATATGATGAACGCGTTCGTATGAAATCTTCAGTGCTTCAGATATCCGTTTTAGCTCAATTCGACGGTCTGATAAAATCATGTCATGAACTGTATCGATATTGTCGGGGACTGACACAGAAACTGGCCTTCCAGATCGGTCATCATGTTCAATGGAAAATTTACTTCTTTTGAAGCTTGCAGTCCAATTCTTCACGGTCGCATACGAAGGACATTGATCACCAAGGGTATTAAGCATATCTTCGTAAATCGGCTCACATCTTAACCCTTTTAAATTCAGGTACTTGATGATGGCTCGATACTCCAATTTTTCGATTTTTACAATTTCGGTAGACATCTTTTTTTTTAATTTATTGCGTAACTCTGGTTTACTTTTTTGACGTCGAACTCTACACTGACATTCTAATAAGTTATTGTTCGTTGGTATGGTATCGCAATATTTTGTTTATGCATGGAACTGGTCTAGGCTAACTAGATATCAATACATCCACCTATTCCAATCCAATTGACAAATTTTCAGATATTCAGTTGTAAATTGGAATTTTTGGAAAGATTATTGTTGGCTTTATGTCGCTTTTCTTTTTCCGATACCGATATTTCGGGTTTATAAACTCTGTAATCAATTAAAAATATTTATATGCTGGAATAGAATTGGGAATCTATTGAATCCAAATTCAGATAAACTATATGAAATTCTCCGTTGCATGTTTGAACACAATCAGTTATATTGTTCCTTAATATGCACATTGCCAATATAGGTAAACAAATATTGTGTTACAGTATTCCAGGAAAAACTGCCATTACTGCTATATAATCGTCAATATTTACTTGCTGTTAAAACACGTATCACATGTGCATGAATATTGTTTAGTCACATATTCAATCCGTGCCTCGAAAATTATGTTCATTATTATTCCGTTCTATACCTCAAATCGGAAATCGTTAAATTTTAATGGCATAATCGTATTTGCTGTAAATTATTCTTTGGCACACATGAAAATTGGTGAGTTGCTCTGAACCAAATACTGCCCAAAAAAAAAAGAGACTTTTTCAAATGTGTCCATTTTTTCACCATTTTTTTCAAATATGCGAAATCTAAATGCTCAATTATCCAACTCATTATTTTTCCTACTTTATAAGTTTCACAGTTTTTTCAGTATTTGGTGTGAAAGATATACGACATTATGGTCGCCGTTCAGAGTGAGTAGGAAAACTAATCGGATAGAGGCGCCACCCTGCATTTTATGGAATATCTCCATAGAACTTACATTATCACTTTGACTTCTATGAATATCTCTCTATTTATAAATGGTACAATGGCGCTCTCTATTCGAAAATCGCTGAACTATGAAATTAGTGAATATGTGGGTAAAATAGGACCTATTTCCTGTCATATATTTGAATTCGGCCATTCTCTGCCAATCCCGTATTTCAAGTTGTTTTTCTGAACGAAATTATCTGTAGATTCACTTTTAATCGGAAGTTGCACAGTTTTCATGGGTTATTCGTTCGAAATAGAACAGAATAATGAATTGGCTTATCATCTTTGAAAGAAAAGAATGAACCTTCGAAAAGAAATCGATTTCAATTATTTCATTGAGAACTCCAATCCTCTTTGAGTTTACCCACAAAATTTTAGTTCTCAAAGTGAAACCATTTTCAAATGCCACTTGAAATGAAAACACACTACATTGAACGCCCACCTTAAACATATTTCTTCTAAATGAACATTTGGTGGATAAGAATCGGCCACCTTTGAAAGGGTCACAAATTTCTGGACTGCCTTTTAACTATGTGGAGCAGTATATTCGATATTTACATTAATAAGGTAGAGTCTGCGGAAGTAAATTTCGCAAATATTGATTATAGTTTGGGCAAAGTAGTTGGTGGTCGAATCATCGATATTGGTGTCTTTGAAGTTCTGGAAGTTCATTCGATATCAAAAGTTTAATTTCCAAATGTGACCGTTCAAATGATACGGGATACATTCCTGTTGATATGCTGGTTTTGGAATTACAAATGATTAAATGTTTAAAACTTTCTCATTAGCTCACCTTTTTCCCAGCCTTCATAGATAAAGTAAAAGTAATGTCTGCGTATATTCTAAGGAGGACGAGATGACATTTTCGTGTACTGTGCGTCTGAATCCTGTAAAATGAGGCATTTCTCTTCCTGTTTAATGCAATGTCATCCTGGGAAAACCTTGAGACGTCAAGAATAATGAGCTGAACATACCTACTCCGGAGAACTCCAGGAGGTTCTTCCGGGAAATATCGTTAATGGCGGTTTCACATCGCCAGGCCCTCTGTATTAACGTCACGTTTTTCATTATTTTTTGATGATCTTCCACAGTCAGCGTAAAAAGAGACAAGGAAGACCGAACCCTGCTCAGCTGACATGACTGAAGAAGAGATATTATTTTCACAAGACTGGGCATAATGATTTAATCTGGATCCAATTTATATCTCCCATGTTTATTGCATTATGGCATGGACATCTAAGGCGCTTTTGTTTTATTTGATGTAGAAGTCTCGGTATCTATAGGAAATTGAGAGTGTCTCGCGAATTTTCACTGCATACAGATGACTTTTACCAGCAAAGATAGATTCTTGAGATTAGGAAACTTTTTTAATTTTCTGTTGGAATGAAAACATTTTATTTCTAACTATAAATCAGTTGGACCTAATGGAACACTTTTATTCGATCAGGCCAGCAATGAGATGCTTCATTTCTTTTTTCGAAATATACAGTGTGACAGTAAAACCTCGGACAAACTCTTTTTCATTTAACTTTATTGAACAGAAGAAATTTAACAAAACAACAACAAATGATAATGGCTTGAACATTTGTTAATGATATGTTTAAGCAGTTAAGTGGCTTTCTTCGGCGGTGATACACAGCTTCCTACGCTTCTTGAAATTTTCGGCAATGGGCCGCAGCTCCTCGGGCGTAAATCGGTTCCATTCCCGGCGCAGAGATTGCTTCAGCGACTCGAAATTTTTGGGGTTTTTAGAACAAGCCCGGTGCTCCAAAATCGCCAAACGCTGTAGTCCCTTGGGTTGAGATCCGGTGAGTAGGGCGACCATTCTGCAGATGAGATGAAACAAGGAAAATGGGTCTTACACTATTCTTGCGTCATTTTCGCTCTGTGAGCCGGAGCGGAGTCCTGTTGAAAGGTCCAATGCGTATCGCCGAAGTGCTGCTTGGCCCACGGAAGTACTACAGCCTCGAAGATGTCGCAGCGGTAGACTTCTTGATTGATTTTGACCCCTTGATCCACGAAAACTGAGGGAGTTTTACCACTGTCGCAAATTCCGCCCCAGACCATGACGGATTGCGGATTTTGACGGTGTTCGACGATGGCCGATGTACCGGGAGCCTCTACGGACCAGACTCTGTCGTTTTGGTGGTTGTGGGATTGTTCTAAGGTGAAAAGCTTCTCGTCTGTGAAGAGAATTCGCTCCCATTGCTGACCGGCGGCGAGACGAAGGAGTTGGCGGCACCTTTGGAGTCGTACGCGCTTGTTTTCCTCCGTGAGGAGTTGAACTTTTTGGAGCTTGTATAGCTTGAGGTTGAGCTCCTTTTTTGCAATTTGACGGACTGATTCGCGGTTGATAACGGTCTCACAGGCTATTGTCCTCATGGAAACCCTCGGATTTCGATTAACTCGCTTCTTGACGATGTTGCGATTGCTAGGTGTATTGACAGTGCGTTTTCTACCACTTCCTGGATGTTCAAAATCGAGGTGTTAGGATTTTGGCTAATTACTTGTTGTGGACTGTTACCAGATAATTGAGTTAGAGATGGAAGTGTAAAATATTTATTTACATTATATACAAACATCGTGAATAATACACTCGCATGAAGTCAATAATACAATAAATTCTACTATAAATATTAACAGCATCTAAATCTGAGATATATTATTCACAAACAAATGAGATGAGAGAGTGTTGAAAGATCATTATAAAATGAGAGTTCGTTATGAGATGGTGCAAGTTCTTTTATGAATTAAATATGAGTGATGAGTGTTCTAAAAATATACATTCTAAATGAAAATGATTCATAAGTAAATATTATTCAAATATTTAAGAGTGCAAAATGATTCAGAGTGTTCAAATGAGAAAAGCGATGAATCAGGAAATGGACTTAGCTTATCGTTCAACACAACGTTTACAGTGATTAACTTTGTAATAGAATTATTAAAAGTGAGTGTTTCGATTTAACCAGAAAAACAGAAGGTTTATATGATAAACTATAACGAGAAGTCGAGAGTTGTAATAAAATATAGAATTCAGAGTGTAATCGTAATGTATGAATGAAGTGTACATGTCTATCAATCAAGTTAACATTTACAGTGACAGAGTGCTCAGGAAAATAAGCAAGAGCAGTTCTATTCTATCAGAAAAATAGGAAACGTGATTGATAAACTTAGAGATGTACCGAGTATACTTGTATAAAAGAGATCTGAGTTGAACGGTGAGTGAAATGCCATACATGTTCTCGAGCGAGTGAGTGAAAATAAATGAACGAGTGAATGAGAATACATGATTGAATGATTGAATATAAGAGATTACAAGTAATAATTGAAATCTTATACCAAACGAAGAGATGGCCTGTCAGGATCGAACCCATGGAGCGAGGCAGCTGGCCAGACGTGGCAACTGAATTGAAAACTGGAAATCCTCCAACGAGTAGTCTGAAAATCCTACCACCTGGTCCAGTTGGCCCACTCCAGGGTCCTCCCTGAAGTTACGAGGGCATAAATGTATCTGAAACTCGAGAACAGTATTAGCACATGGTCTTATTGAGGTTAACATTATAAAGTGGGCTAAAATTCATATAAATCAAAGAAGAATATGAAATGAACTAGAGATGTAACAAATTAACAATCAAATTATCAATTCAGAGTACAGAGCAGGCTAAAATGAGTTCAATTCTGGTGCAAAGAGATGTTCCATATGTAAATATACAAAGATCGAGAAATACTACTGAATTGCCAAAAATATTAGAAAATATATATTGTGGAGTGTGCAAATAAACGAGGTGAATCGAGATGGCAATATTAAAATTTGAGATGACCGATTATTGCAATTCAGTAAATAGATTTCATATCTAAAAATGAGAACACATGAATATGGGCATGACTGGTCGAGAAAACAACGATATAATTTATTCAATAAGATTTAAATTACATTACCTTAGAATAAACACTGAATTTGCACCAGAATTAAACGAGTTGCACTAAATTGAGATGTTCGAAGTGAATCTAGAATTACATTTCATGAAATTGAGATGGTCAGAATAATAACATTGTGTTATCGAGTATAGAGATGATCTTCAATTGATTTATTGGAAAATGAATCCGGAAAATGCAGCTCGCGCAGCTATAGGGGGGATGAAATCAGCGAGATGCGCTCTGATGAACCGGTCGTAAACGGACATCGAACGCGCTTGAGTGACGTACCTGATGTCTTTTCAGTACCCATATTTTCCGTATACTGAGTGTCCTATTTTCACTAGATGAAAGTTGAATTAAGGGCCTTCAATTTTCAACATTCCGCCCGCCATAGCAAACAGAGTTGGCTATTAAGATGAGTTGACTTTGAGATGTTCTTGTGTCGATTCGCTTGCAGAGTTGACGTTGAGATGTTCTTGAGTTGATTCGCTTGCAGAGTTGACTGGTAGGATGGCTAGCTTCGAGATAGGTCTTTTGAAGATGGACGTGTACGTTTTGACGGTGACGACCCTGAATAATCCGTCTGCACCTGGATGTACAGCCATTACTCGCCCTAATGGCCATTTGCATGGAGGAAGTCGTTCGTCCGTGAGTAGTACTAAAGATCCAACTTTGACTTCGTTGGATGGATGATGCCACTTTGAGATGGAGAGATGTCGTTGTAGAAATTGAGTGGACCAATTTGACCAAAATTGTTGAGTTCGTTCTTGAATGAATTGCCATCTTGACAATCGAGATGTGGAGATGCCTTGCAGAGATGGTTCTGGTATCATATTGAGAGGGCTGCCTATCAAGAAGTGGCCAGGAGTGAGTGCGGTGCAGTCTTAGGGATCATCGCTGAGTGGTTCGAGTGGTCTTGAATTGAGAATCGCTTCAATCTGAGCGAGAAGCGTCATTAATTCTTCCATTGTGAAGATGTGGTCTTTTGTAGATCTTGCGAGATGGTACTTGAAGGACTTGACGGCTGCTTCCCATTTTCCACCCATATGAGGCGCTGCTGGAGGATTGAAGCACCAATTTGTACCTTCGTTCATGAGTAGGTCTGCGATGATCCAATTTTCTGATGTGGCCTGAGTGAAGAGATTCTTGAGATGCACATCTGCACCGATGAAGTTGGTACCGCAGTCTGAGTAGATCGTGTGACATATTCCTCGACGAGATGAGAATCGCCTGTAGGCAGCGATGAAAGATTCAGTGGAATAGTCACTTACTGCTTCGAGGTGGACTGCTGAGGTGGCGAAGCATACAAACACACAGACCCAACCTTTGTGTGTTTTGGCTCCTCTTCCTTTCCAGGTTTTGATTGTGAGTGGGCCAGCGTAGTCGATACCAGTATGGAAAAATGGTCGAGATGGCTTGAGTCGTGGCTCTGGGAGTTGGCCCATGAGTTGTTGAGCTCGTATACCACGTTGTCTTGCACATATCACACACTTCAGTATGTGGGACTTCACTGGGGCTCTTCCTCCAATGATCCAATACTGCTGACGAATGGTGGATAGTGTAAGCTGGGTACCTCCATGCAGAGTGCGGAGGTGAGCTGCCTTGATGACGAGTGAGGTGAACTGAGATGTATGAGGGAGTATTGCAGGATGAGTACTATCTGGGTCTAAATGAGCGTTGGTGATTCGTCCGCCTACACGAATAACACCATCGTGGTCGAGAAATGCTGTGAGTCTACTGAACGCATGAGATGACGATAGAGGTGTGCTAGATTGAAGAGCCTTGAGTTCTTGAGGAAAATATACCTCCTGAGTGCTCTTGAGCCAGAGGAGACGTGCTTTCTCCAAGTCAGTTGAAGAGAGAGGAGTAGACATGGTTAGGTCAGAGTGGTATCTAAGTCGGGCGAGGACTCTTAAACAGATAGAAGTGATTCTGAGTAGTCTAGAAAGAGACGAATACCTGTATATGAGGTCCCATGGGTAATCTCGAGTTGTGGCCACGAGAAGATTCTGATTGGGCTTTGCTTCAGATTCGGGGTCGACTGTCGAAGCCGGCTGACGTGTTGGCCAGGAATCTGCTGACTTGGAGAGCCATGGTGGTCCCGTCCACCACAGCGAGTTGTTCAGTAGTTGAGTTGGGAGTAACCCGCGAATTGCACAATCTGCTGGATTTTCTTTTCCGGGGACAAACCTCCATTTTGCATTTGGAGTCAGTTGTTGAATGAGCTCTACCCTGTTTCGGACAAAGTCTTTCCAGCGAGCGGGGTGAGAGTTGATCCACGAGAGTGATACTGTTGAATCCGTCCACAAAGTCGTTGAGTGCACGTGCATATCTAGAATATTGAGTGTATAATGAGCGAGTTTGGCCAATATGACAGAAGCAGTAAGTTCTAGTCTCGGGATTGTGAGTGGTTTCAGAGGCGTTACTTTGGTCTTGGAAGACAATAGGGTGACTTTGGATCCTGTGGACGGTGAGTGGGCAACGAGGTACACCACAGCAGACATTGCCAGCTGAGATGCATCAGAGAAGCCATGAAGTTCTACGATTGAGTGTTCTAGAGTTCCAACCCAGCGTGGTACTCTAACATTGGCCAATGCTTTGAGATCTTCTCTGATGTCACACCATTTCTGTGAGAGATGAAATGGCAGCGGTTCGTCCCATGACAGTTTCTGGAGCCAAAGTTCCTGCAACAACATTTTGGCCCTGATCGTGACAGGGGAAACAAAACCAAGTGGATCGAAGAGTTGTGCAATATTAGAGAGAATTGTACGTTTTGATTACCGACCCAGTAGATTCAGAGTTGATCTTGAAGGAGAAGTAGTCATCTTGAGGGTGCCAGAGTAGGCCCAAGATTTTGGTTGAAGTAGGACAGTCGTCGAAGTTGAGTGGAGATGGTATCATTTCTTCCTCAGTAACCATCTTGAGTGCACCTGGAGTGTTGGATTGCCATTTTGCTAATGGGAGGCCGCCCGCCATGCAGAGATGTTTCAAGTCCTGTGCGATTTTTGTGAGTTCTTCTTGAGTGTCAGATCCGCCGTATATGTCGTCAACATAACGGCCTTTGGTGAGTGGTCGAATGGCGAGTGGATACTTGTGGCCTTCATCTTCAATGAGTTGGAGTAGAACACGAATTGCTAGAAATGGAGCTGACTTGGTTCCGTAGGTGACTGTTGTGAGGTGGTACGTCGAGATCTTGTCTTTAGAATCCAACCAGAGGATACTTTGGAGATCCCAATCATCAGGATGGACCTGGATTTGCCTATACATCTTCGTGATGTCTGTGGAAAACACAAATTTAAATCGACGTACCCAATGTAAAACGTCAGTGACGTCCAACTGTAATTTGGCACCAGTGTGCATGATGTCGTTCAGTGAGTGGCCTGATGAAGTTGGACTGGAACCGTTGAAAACTACTCTCAATTTAGTAGTTGAGCTGTCTGGTTTTAGGACCCCATGATGTGGCAGAAAATACCTTGATTGTACATTTTGAGATGAGGCTTTCTTCATATGGTTGAGGTGTTCGTATTCACTCAGGAATTGAGTGTAGAGATGGCCGTACTCCTGGTCTTTGTCGAATTTTCGAAGTAGACTTTGGAGACAACGAAAAGCACGCTGTCTGGAGGATCCCAACAGGCTGGAATCAGACTTTAAAGGGAGTCTTACCATGTACTTTCCGGAAGAAAGCCGAGTGTGAGTGGACTTGAAGTGATCTTCACATTCTTGTTCATCAGGGGTGAGTGACGTGGACGAACTGGGCTGGACTTCTTCTTGTTCCCAGAACTTTGCGAGAAGGCGATGAAGGTCAGAGTCTTGAGTTGCATGGCAAACTGGACGCTGAGTTGAGGAGACTTGTTGAAGTGGACTTACAGGACCTAGGATCAACCATCCAAATATTGACAGTAGTGCCGTTGGAGTTGTATCTTGAGATCCTCTTCGTTGTTGAGGAAGGATGACAGAGCCGTAGACATCAGCACCTAATATCATGTCGATTGGTCGAGGTGTGAGGAAATCTGGATCAGCGAGTTTAAGTTTTTCGAGATGTGGCCAATATTGACCATCACAACAGGTGAAAGATGGTAGAATATTGAATGGAGTGGACAAGATGTGGGAAGTTATACTTATTGTCCTGTTGTAGTGAAGAGACTTCAGTGTGACGATCACTGTTCCTTTCGTTCGTGAGATGCTTCCACCAATTCCAAGGACGTCCACACCGGATTGGCTTCGTGGAAGGTTGAGTTGTCTTGCGAGGTCTTCTGTGATGAAGCTGAGTTCTGATCCAGAGTCGATGAGTAGTCTTACTGGGTGCGAGATGAGTGGTGTGATGATGTTGGCTACGGCTTTCGCCAATAGTGTGCTGGAAGCTTCCCTAGAGCTTGCAACTTTCTTTGAGGTGGCCGGCGAGAGAGAGGTCTTTCGTTCTGACATGATCAAGGTCATGAGAGGGCAGTAGGGAGCTCCCCCTGGAGTTGATCTCTTTGACGACTATCGTGAGCTTGAGATAGGCAGATTTCGAGCTCGATATGGTCATGTGAAATGACATGATGTGTATATAATGCTGAAATTCCAACTCAATTATCCGGCCCGAAGGACCAAATGTTCAAAATCGAGGTGTTAGGATTTTGGCTAATTACTTGTTGTGGACTGTTACCAGATAATTGAGTTAGAGATGGAAGTGTAAAATATTTATTTACATTATATACAAACATCGTGAATAATACACTCGCATGAAGTCAATAATACAATAAATTCTACTATAAATATTAACAGCATCTAAATCTGAGATATATTATTCACAAACAAATGAGATGAGAGAGTGTTGAAAGATCATTATAAAATGAGAGTTCGTTATGAGATGGTGCAAGTTCTTTTATGAATTAAATATGAGTGATGAGTGTTCTAAAAATATACATTCTAAATGAAAATGATTCATAAGTAAATATTATTCAAATATTTAAGAGTGCAAAATGATTCAGAGTGTTCAAATGAGAAAAGCGATGAATCAGGAAATGGACTTAGCTTATCGTTCAACACAACGTTTACAGTGATTAACTTTGTAATAGAATTATTAAAAGTGAGTGTTTCGATTTAACCAGAAAAACAGAAGGTTTATATGATAAACTATAACGAGAAGTCGAGAGTTGTAATAAAATATAGAATTCAGAGTGTAATCGTAATGTATGAATGAAGTGTACATGTCTATCAATCAAGTTAACATTTACAGTGACAGAGTGCTTAGGAAAATAAGCAAGAGCAGTTCTATTCTGTGAATTTGCACCAGAATTAAACGAGTTGCACTAAATTGAGATGTTCGAAGTGAATCTAGAATTACATTTCATGAAATTGAGATGGTCAGAATAATAACATTGTGTTATCGAGTATAGAGATGATCTTCAATTGATTTATTGGAAAATGAATCCGGAAAATGCAGCTCGCGCAGCTATAGGGGGGATGAAATCAGCGAGATGCGCTCTGATGAACCGGTCGTAAACGGACATCGAACGCGCTTGAGTGACGTACCTGATGTCTTTTCAGTACCCATATTTTCCGTATACTGAGTGTCCTATTTTCACTAGATGAAAGTTGAATTAAGGGCCTTCAATTTTCAACACTGGACGACAACCATCATGGCCAAGCTCCTTGAAACGACGAATTGCATCGGACACGGTTTGTCGAGGCACATTGAGCAAACGAACAATTTCGCATTGACGCCTACCTTGACGAAACAGCTCCAAAATCGCACTACGTTTGTTTGACATTCTAAAACTCTGTGAAATGAAATGAAATCAAATCAAACTCAAAATTCACATATCAGTACAGGAAAGTGTAGAGAAACCAAGGTCATAAAAATTATTTGGCTGCGCTGAAATAATTTTGTTCCAGACCACAGCAAAATTTGTCCGAAGTTTTTTTGTCACCTTGTATATTTTTAGATAAATAATGGAATTCTAAAGTTCTAATAATTTCATTTTTGTTACAGGTGAGTGCCCCTAACCATCTCTCAGAGTTCGAGGTGAGTTTTCGAACATCTTCTGATGATCTCCAGGTGCTGTATGAATACTCATCGTCGTCGTATTAATTGGTAATTAGGAAACTTGGTTAAATTTGTTGAAGTGTGCCATTTATAGCACAATATACACGGAAATTAAGTAGGAGCAAAGCGTCCTGCGACTTGCATATTTCAAAGACGATGAAAGCGTCAAAGGTCAACTTGAGCTTATGACTAACTTTTGAGATAATGAGGGTTTGAGTTCACCCGGTTGAAGTTGTGAGTCGCATTATAAGTGGAGGGTTCTCCTTCATTATTTTTTAATAATATGCCTGGAATCTCAGGAATATTTTGTGTCTGGTCGATTCTGAGATCACCACGGGGTTAACAAAATAGATTTCTACGGCACTTCAGAAGTACTATTTGACGACGCGTTGGTATTTTTTTATTGGGACTCCTCGCCCACTGAAACCCAATACGTTACTTGATACTACCTGCCTTAAATTTGCCATCAAAATTTACGAAATTAACCAAAAACTAAAAGAACACATACACCGCTTTCTCTTACTTTATGAAGCTGATCCTTATTCAACTATCTCCACCCTAGGGACGGCTGGCCGGTCAAGCGCGTATTGTACAACGTTTGAATTTACTAGAAATTTTATATATTTTAGCGGTCAGAAAATCACTATACTCATATTGAGCGGTACGGAAATGTTTTTTTCTGAAATAGAGATAATATTTTATGATTATCTATTAACTATTAATTTAATTAACCTTTTCTGTTCTGAGTGGAAATATAAGATTTCGAGGGCAATAATCGTGATTTGAATTTTGAAATTGATAATTCAGGATGAGGTTCAATGAATAAAATGTTCAGAATTCTTATCTATTTCTCGATTATCTTTGGGTCGGGAATTCGCACGTTATAAAATCTTGATGTAACCTGAACAACGAACGAATCGGGATAAATCTAACCTTCAAAACATCGTGATTCAGAACAGCCTGACAAAAAAAACACCCGATAATTTCACAGGAAACCTAATACGTCTCAGAACATAGCGCTGCCATCAGGAACCCATTGTTTTTGATGGCTTGAATCAAGACGTTTTTTCTGCTGCGATTGGGGATTTTATAATGCTCTGGGGAGTTGGGGGGACAAATTGAAAGATTTTTAATTAAATGGGGTTGGAGATCGGACTGGAGGGCCCGAGTTCCCTCCACTTTGTTTCTCGAGAGTGAATTTGCAGAGGAAGCCATGAAACAGGGAATCCTATTGAATTTTTACTCCGCGAAGAGGTGATTAAAGTTTAAATCTTCGTTTGTGTTATGGTTGGTGCAGTTGAAATGAACCCTGGCCATTGGCGGACCTGATTAATTTTTTACGAGCGACCGGGTTCGGTGCAATTATGCCAGGGTCGTCCGAGGGGGAATATTGGTCTGAGGAATATACCTACAGTGTGTTTCGGTATGACTCAGCGATAATTTTAGGGCATCAAATATACCTAATTTTATCGAGAAAAACATCCACATTGGGGAGTTTACTAGGGCTGGGACTTTTTTGCCTTTTTGTATTCGAATATTCATTCTTCAATTTATTCGATTATTCGAATAATTCTTTCAAACAATAGGCGCTTCCAGTACATTAAAAAATCCATTTTTTTTACATAATTATATCAAGAGTAGTCCAAAACATAATCCAAACCAATTTTTCACTTTCAATTTTGCGCATTTCTTCTATTATTATCATTAATAAAATATTGAAATTCGAATTAGCGCCATGATGACGTAGCTATCCTCGGAATCTCATTGGACACTGCAGTGATGACGTACACATCCATGATCAATCAAATTTGTGATGAAAGCTATCAAGCTAACTCTATTTTGTCGTCTGAAATAGGAGAAATAAAACCACAGAAACTTATGAAGCATACCCATTTTGGAATAAGATATTAGAATACAAATTTAACACACACCTATCAATGCACTTATGTCAATGTCAGCCGCTTAAGTGAACTGTGATCACAGAATTAGATCCATGATAAGAACGAATCTTCCGTGATTGAGAAGAACGGATAGTTAGGAGGATGGCGACGTGGCAACGATGTACTGTTCCCACCAATCAAATTATGATTGCCGCCATTTATACTTGTTTGAATTTGACGTTCGTTTTGGTATTTTCAATAATTTTTTTCTCGAAAAATAGACAACAGAAAAAAAAAAGAAGAATTGATACGAGATTCTGAGGGTCAAATATTACCGAGATGATTTTTTCTGAAAATCACTGGAAATGCCCATTATTCATGGTTTATTATTCATGACTATATAGTCATGAATATTCAACTATTCATGAGTATTCATGAATATTCAACTATTCATGAGTATTCATGAATATTCAACTATTCATGATTAATCATGAATATTCAACTATTCATGAGTATTCATGAATATTCAACTATTCATGATTAATCATGAATATTCAACTATTCATGAGTATTCATGAATATTCAACTATTCATGATTAATCATGAATATTCAACTATTCATGAGTATTCATGAATATTCAACTATTCATGATTAATCATGAATATTCAACTATTCATGAGTATTCATGAATATTCAACTATTCACGAATAGTCATGAATAGTTAGTTTTTCAGTGATTATTTGATAAGTATTCAGTGAATATGTATTCGAATATTCAAGACAAAAAACCTGAATGATATAAATGGCTATTCTGAATATAAATTGGAAAAGTAACACGCCCAAGAATACTGCGATTTTTAATGATTTTTTAAATAATGCTGGCGGCGAAGTTTATTCAATGGCCAAGGATGTTGTATTTGGGATTGCTGGAGCTTGTTCAATTTGAATCAGCCAGGTACCTAATAGATGATATTGTCTACTTTCACTTAAGTAGATATACATATTATTCCGGGAAGAGAGTAATTTTATAGAAAGTGATATTTTGTGACCGGTCAACATAGATAAAATGTCAATCGTTTTTCCCGTCATAGAAAAAATAAAATTGATTTCCACAAATTTTTATATTTTCTTATATTCGCCAAAAAAGTAGCTTCATCAAGTAAATTCTACATTTCAACTGAAACCAGTCAGAGCCTGTAGAGTGTGGACAAAATAATGTATATACAAAAATTTGAAGGTTGACAGTAATTTCATGAAGACTGAAAGGAACCTGATAAAATCTATTTACATTAAACTTTTGCCGCCTAGGATTCCCAAAATATTCAACAATGGGGATGAGTTTGCTTTTTATTGTTCATTCAAAAGAACATTTTGGGAATTATACCTATTCAAATATTCATACTTGCACAGTTTACGAGTATACTGTTATCCGTTACATGCACAAAGTTGAAAACTATTTCGGTTGGGAGTACTCTACTACCAAAGAAATTGTGATATTCTAACAATGAGATTAGTTTCTTATACCAACAATAAATAAATGTAGTGGCACTCAACATGGAATGGACCCATTCGTCATATTTAGGCTCTATGAAGTCTACAATATTTGTTCGGAATTTTGAAGCAGTCGTTGTGTCGAATCCATAATTACAATCTCGAAGAAATGTAATGTATGGCAATATTTTCTGAAAAATGATGATGGTCTAGTTCAGTATGAATTGTGCCTTTACAATACAAAATTTAAAGATCCTACAAGCAATCTATGGACCCATTTCAAGAAGGACAGATGTGAACATAATGTGAATATCAAAGAATTTGTTCGTAGTAAATCACAAAAACTTATTTTAATTATTCCTGAATAGACATGTGAATGATCATTCAAACTATTATTCGTAACATCACGAATGATTACTCAGCTCAGTCCTGAATAAATAAATTCATAAAAATTCATTCGTGGAGTATTCTGTGATTAGCTGATTATTCATTGAATAGTCGAGTATTCACTGAATATTTGACTATTCACTGAATACTCAACTATTCAATGAATATTCAAGTATTCACTGAATATTCAACTATTCAATGAGTATTCAAGTATTCACTGAATATTCAATTATTCACTGAATATTCATGAATATTCGAATAATGCGAAACTAAATTATTCGAATAAATATTCAATGAATATTCGAATATTCGAATATTCAAATCATTCATTCATGATTCCTAGAGTTTACCCTCCTATTTCTGGAATCGCTGCCATTTTAAATTAATTTTTTTATTTTAGTTGACTCTTTCAAATGATATCGATTTCTCTGGACATAAGGGTCCTACAGATGTGAAAAAAATGTTTTTTGAAAGATAATACTACCACCTTTTATTGAAGTAGAACAATATGAAAACATTCAACTCAAAAATGTCATAAAAAATTCTTAAAAAAAATTTAGTTGAAAAATTTACTGAATTTATTGGTAAATCCTCAATAGTACAAAAACTAGAACATTGAAGTATAATTTTTTTTCATTGAACTAACACGCAAGGATATCACCCACATAATTTCTGTATGTTCAATAGTACAAAAACTAGAACATTGAAGTATAATTTTTTTTCATTGAACTAACACGCAAGGATATCACCCACATAATTTCTGTATGTTACATAATTTGAGAGTTATTGCTGTTTGAACATGACCCTTATGAAAATTGATGAAATAAAATAAAAACTCAGTACTGTACTTTTGATCATTTCTATTGGTCAAACTAACAAATTTATCATAAAAATTGCTCAAAATGGCCGCCTCTGCTTTGTAGACAGGCAGTGGCCCTTATGACGACTTGTCTTGTGGCCGTGGAAATCAATGCAGAATGGCTCAGGAATTTTAGAATTTCGTACAGTAATAGAAGAACTACCAATTATCCATCGAAGGCGTATGTGACTTCAGTTAGATGGGGTAGTTTTTTCAGGGGTGGTAATAAGAAACAGAATTTTAACGATGGATTCTGGTGGAGTTTTTGATGCCATTTGAAAAACTTTTTGTTTGAATTTTCTACCTTGTCTGAGGGCCGAGATATTGGCTGTTTGGATCATCTTGGGACACCCTGTATAACTGTATACTTCAGGGGTATTACTGTGAATAAACTGTTTATAAACATAATTTTATTGGTTTGGAGGGAACTCCCAAAAGATGAAAATTCTTCTTGAATTCGTCACTTTTGTTATTGACAACCTGAAATAGTTGCTGTATAAGTTAAATTAATGAAAACAGTGTTTACAAACTCAGCTTGATGAAGGTGAAAGAAGATATGCATTCTGGGGAAATAAGAGAAACTGATTTTCAGTTTAAGACATGATAAAACAAAATTTAGTCTTATTGTTACGAAGAATCGGGTTTCCAAAATTTAGTTCCAATAAGGTGAGTATTAAAGTATTTTTCGAGAGTATTTGGTTAGTTCAAATCTTTGAGCTTTTAACATCCATACTGAAAACCAATATAGTAAATAAATTTCGTCCTGAGATACTTCGTCTCCAAGTGCTCAATATAAACCCCCTAAAAATACGTATTGGGTATTCAATCTTCCGTAGACATTGAATAACACAAAGTAACTAAATAACATCAAACGGGCGCTAAAAAAACCGACAAAGTTCCCTTCGAGTCCTAATGATGTTCCAAATAATGTTATTTAATCAAGGCGACTGAGTTTCAGCGGCCTTCTTTCTTTATTCTCTTCCCTCTGCAACTTCTGTCCGACGTTTGTCAACTAAATGCGCTTTTTCATTGTCTTTAAAGCCTCTTCAGAACCCTCTATCAAGTTTATTCTTTTTGTCCCTTCGGAAGGCTATTTGGGAAATTAGATTTCTTGGAGTCCCTCTGTAGTATGGATAAAAGTTGGGAACTCCTAGAAGGCATTCACAATTTCGCATTGGCAGTCATCAATTATGTATATGAAGGATAAAAGTTCGATCTCCAGGGCTCGGGGACGGCGCCGTAGAAATTATTCAGAATCACATGCTTTCAAGGATTATCTGGAGTCTATCTAGACTATAACGTCTTAAGAATCGAATACTTAAACGAATGATCGAATTCCAAAAAAATTATATGGCCATGGGTTTTGTGTAAAAAAATTGCCCCTGTACATATGGATAAGCAAGAACAGCACCTCATAAACCTTTCGGTCTCTCGGGAAAAGCAACAAATCCAATCTCTACCCATTTTTCTCCACAGCCACACCTTCAGAACCAAAAACATGAAAGTTTCAACGATAAAAATTGCTGACGACTCCGTACTTCATGTTTGCGTTAACATGCAAGCCATAAACATTTCAGTGTGGAATTTATCGAGTTTCCAGAGTTTCGTCCATTTAAAGGAAACCCCTGCGAGTTTATATTTCAATTAGGGGAGCCGGGTCGTAAAACAGAGGCGTTATTTTAGTTCGCGGTGCCGCCTAATTGCACAAAAATAACGGAATGATCTTAAAGGATGAGTTTTACATTCGTACCCACAGCGGAATTGCTTTCAAGATTCGTTTTCATCTTTAATGCTGTTTCTGTTTCACCGACTGTCGGTTTAATTAAATTTTTTTCTGTATGGATCCTGAGCTGCTGGCAGAAAAGTCGTAGGATCTATTTTTTTGTTGAGTAAACATCAAATAACCTCGTTTGCCGATGACACCTCGATCCGATGAACAATTTAGATATTACTTAACTGTACAGCTCTCAGGCTTCAATACGAGAAATGAAGAAACACTTCATGCACCTAAACATTAACCTCATTATAAGTATAAAATGTCTGTGGATAAGAGCTTTCATTCAGTTGATGTTCTTAGTTAGGGCTTTAATACTACAGAACTATTAATATACTCCATCCAAGTATTATTGACATCAGAGCAAGCCTTGGAAGTACAGTCGCCGCTTTATTTCTAGTTACAAAAAAGTCACTTGAAGTTTTCTGTGCTTTTATCATAGCAATAAATATATTAATATAACCTTAAAATTGAATGGTATTTTTTCAACATTGAAGACACATTAAATGGAAGAAAAATTCAGGATTTCACCGAATCTTATGTTAAAGAAGAGAAATGAACAATTTTCAAAATACTGAAATGCTGATAAGTGATTTAATACTTGGTATTTCCACCCCTCGCGTTAATTACAGCTCGGCAACGACGGTTCATACTCAAAATGAGTGATCTTAAAATGTTCTGATCTTATCCTTCCCAGATTTCTCCGAGTTGGATTCCTAAGTCATTAAGAGTAGCTGGATGATTTTCTGAACTTCTCAGCCTTCTATTGAGGTTGTCCCAAACCTGCTCAATCGGATTGAGATCTGGACTTTTTGCTGGCCATTCCATTCGAGAGACTTCAACCTCTTCAAGGTACCCCTGAACGATGCGCGCACGATGGGGTCTGGCATTATCGTCCATAAAAATGAAATTTTCACCAATATATGGGGCTAATGGCACTACATGCTCTTCAAGAATGTTCCTTATATACTTATCAGCATTCATAGCTCCATTATCAACGACCACTAGGTCTGTGCGAGCAGTCAAAGATATTTCACCCCATACCATAATCGATCCTCCCCCGAAACCAGTAGTATTCAGGAAATTGCACTGAGCATATCTTTCATGTGGACGTCGATCACAATGGTAGAGGCAGAATCTAGACTCATCTGTGAAGATAACTCTTTTCCAATCGGCCTCTTCCCAATGGATATGCTCTCTCGCAAAATCCAAACGCGCCCTTCGATGGACTGGGGTAAGAGCTGGGCCTCTTGCCGCGACACGAGGCCTTAAATCATATTCTCTGAGGCGATTTCTTATTGTCTGAGTGCTAATTTGCACCTCATGAGTTTGCTCAAGCTGATTTTGAAGGAGGCGAGCGATTGCAAACCGTTGTCTCAACGAAGAAACTCTCAAGTAACGTTCTTGAATGGAAGTTATTACCCGTGGTCTACCCTGTCCTGGTCTTCGGACATTCATACCTGTCTCCCTGAATCGCTGCAACATTCTGGACACACTTGTAATGGAAACTCAAAACCTTTCTGCAATTCTTGTGTATGTCCACCCTTCTTCTCGCAAAACTACCGCTTGGGCACATTCCTCTTGGGTCAAATTACGTGTTTCGCGTTGCATAGCGATCGAGTGTGGAAAATCAAACGAAAGAAAAACTATTGATCACTAAAATTGATCGAGAACAACTGATTTTAGAATGGAGCCAATACATTCAAAATCTGATATCACCTTTTTTTTATCACTGAGACCTTCCGTTGTAGAATAAATTTGAGATTTCCATAATGTGCGTTAATTTTTTTGCGCAGTGTATTTAATTTATGAGGTGTTTTGTCATGACATTGTAACTTTCAATATTAATGAACAATGATGGAGTAAAATATGTAATATTAAAAATGTTAATATTCCTATTATTCTGCGTCAACAACCACTGTTATTATTTTTATTGGGCAGAACTCGTCATGTTCTTAATTAAAGGCTTTATGTCAGCAATATCAAAACATCCCATATATTTCGACTAATCTTCCCTAATTTCTGTTTCTACGTGCTCTGTGCAGACTTTCCATCTATTAGCAGTACATTCTTCAAGAGCCTCATTCCAAAGATCACTTGCACAATTATTTGCCAACTTTTTTCGAATATTAATGACAGAACAAAACGTCAGTGTTATTTCCAACATCAACCTGATTTCTGCAACTCAGAATATTACTGAATGGGCTGTTGCCTGTTATCAACATCATTTCGATTCTCGAAAGCCACCCAAGATGTCAATAATTCTTGGATGAACTGTATATTGTAATCGATTATTTTTCTGATATTCTTGATGGAAGCAAATGTGAAATGTTGTGACCTGTTCTATACATTTAGGTCTTGAAAGGTGAATAAAATTCAATTATTATTAATCAGTATTATTATTGAATTCATACGTTTCCTCACACATACTCCTCACAATACTGTTCCACGAATATTTGTTGGGGTTTATCTTTCACAACTTTTCGTTATAAATTTGGCTGTATTTCAAGTACAAATTGTTCTCAGAATCATCACTATGTTAATACCTATCAGCAAAATTATCCAATTAAATATATGTTTCTCATTATGAATATGCATATGCCGCATAGTGAGCAAGAAATTGTAGTTTCAGTTCATAAATTTGAAAACAAATTCTCAAACATTGGTAGTCTGATGACGTGCTTCGCTGTTTTATTTCCTGTTTCCGCAGAATCCCTCAAAGTAGGCGGTCTCAACGAATAGGATCTGAAATCGAATCAACTCCTTTTCAACTCGCCTAGTCAATTTCATTGTTGGATATTCTGAATCCGTATTTTGTGAAGCAAGTCCAATGAATTCTATCTAGATCCTTTCAGTATAGCACTCTATCAAGGCATACCATGTGAATACTCTCGAATTGAGAATGAATGCTGCTACCGAATTTCGTGAATGTTTTTTGAACTCAAGTTTCTTCATTTGATTATTTTTTTCGTGCATTACGGTCAGCAAAATCGCCATCTGAGCGTACAATTGGTGAGACAGTGGAAAAATTAGAAAGTTACTGATTTCTTGAGGCCCACACATCATCAAAATGCACGCTGGACCGAAAACATTGCTACTGTAAGTGAAAGTGTTGGAGACGATCAAATTCATCTATTCCTTGGCATTAGTAGATGACCATAACAATATACTCGAGTATCTTACAAGAAGACTTTAATGTCCTCTGATCTACATTTTACTTGAAACCATCAGTTAAAAAAATGGATTAAAAAAAGACTGAATTCCCTTTGTCAGCCCCTAAAGAACGTTCCAATTTTATGTTCCAACAATATGCGTTAACGTAGGGAGCCACATTCTCAACATCCCCGCTGTATTCAAAATTATATCCCAAATGACCGCCTCCGGGTGATTCGGTTGTAAAATTCCGAAAGCCTTCCGAGAGTGGAAAATGTTATTTATCACCGATATGAGAACTGCTTAAAATTTGAGGGGGGCTGCGTTTATGGCGAACGGGAACCTCGGCATAGAGTTTCCGATCGTCCCGGAATTTTAAGTGCCACGGTTCACGGAAATGAGCCGGGCTCTGATCTCCGGGCGTATTCTTCAAAACGGGGACGATATTGCGTCGATATCGTCCGAATATGATGCATGAATACCCGTCGGAGCATAAAATTGAAGGGGAAATCTTCAGATTTTACGAGTCGTTTGATTTTGTGTGAAGCGTCAGTGAGAAGGAGTTTGTATTCTTCCGAAAGCGTGTAATATACAGGGCGTGGCTTGATGAATGGATAAAATGGTACCTGCGGTTCAGAAAAATATGCTTCATGTTCAGTGAAAGTCTTTCAGTTTTCGAAATATTCGAAAATTCCCAAAATGACACCGTTTGCCACTCTTTTTGGTGGTAAGACTCCAAATGAAAGAATTTTCTCAATCTGTTTTTTGGACGGTATTTATGGATAGATGCGCTATCGAATGTTAACAATAATTTTTGGAGCGTAGGCATAGTTTTTCTTCAAACAAAGATCTAGCCCAAATATGTTTCGCTTTTTTTTCCCTAAATCCAATCTAACCAGATGAGACAGAAAATGTAGTCACCTGAGTGCCAAATAAAAAAAATGCCTTTTCCATTGAGATTCTGAAATGGTACAACTAACGGTATTTTCAGCATTAAATTCAAAATAAATTATGTGTCGAAATCAATGAAAATCTGGAAAAATATCTTTTTACTGCATGCATATCAAGAAAACAATACATGGTTTAAATGGCGCATTCACCATTTTTATCTAACTATTTCACTCATTCCATCTCCCTTGACATTTTTTCCAAAATCACTCGCCTGATGGCTCGTGATTTTGATACGAATATCATTCGCAATATTTCCGAGCAACAAACTTTCATATTACAATCGAGGAATTTTGCCGCCAAAGTTCCATCTCTAGTGATATTACATATGAAGATACAGAAACATCTTGTGATTGGAAGAAGGGAAAGTCGTCCATTTCCTTATTTTCCTCTTTATCATTGAAACTTCAGAAATTATGATTAGGACACAAGTTTCTTCAAATCCAACCGAAAAGCTAGAAATACCAATATTTCTTTGAATATAGCGTGTTTTCATACTCTCATCAGCATTCCATCCTCATTCCTTATCAGCTGTTGAAAGAATACGAAAAAAGATGTTGAAAAAATTCTTTTTTATTTTGAGAGCCTATATAGTCAAGCTTTTTTTCATTCATGTCTTGAAAATAAGATCATCCAAATGACGGCCTCGGCGAGAGACAAGTTTTCTCAAGTCTTCATATCGAATTTCATAAAGCAACTAGCCTGATTTAATTCGAACCATTGGTCCTCAGGGAATGCAAAATGGCGAAGGCTCTAGTATGCATTCCAATAATTTGAAAGCCTACATAGGCTATAAGAATAAAAAAGGATTTCTCCAATATCTTTTTCGTATTTCTCTGAGAGCTCCTTCGAATGTGGGGGAACTAGTTGCCGCACCCTGTATATGATTGAGATTTCCATTTTCTAGGGGTGAAATTTGAAATATCCTGACGAATTCATCTGTTTCTTCTGATCCCTTATCGATTTAAATTCAAGGTGACAAGAAAAACTTCGGACAAAGTTTGCTGTGGTCTGGAACAAAAGTATTTCCTCGCAGCCAAATAATTTTTATTCTCTTGGTTTCTCTACACTTTTCTGTACTAATATTTGAATTTTCAGTTTGATATAATTCCATTTCACAGAGTTTTAGAATGTCAAACAAACGTAGTGCTCAATGTGCCTCGAGAAACCGTGTCCGATGCAATTTGTCGTTTCAAGGAGCTTGGCCATGATGGTCGTCGTCCAGGAAGTGGTAGAAAACGCACTGTCAATACACCTAGCAATCGCAACATCGTCAAGAAGCGAGTCAATCGAAATCCGAGGGGTTTCCATGAGGAAAATAGCCTGTGAGACCGGTATCAACCTCGTATCAGTCCGTCGAATCGCCAAAAAGGAGCTCAACCTCAAGCCATACAAGCTCCAAAAAGTTCAACTCCTCACGGAGGATAACAAGCGCGTATGACTCCAAAGGTGCCGCACTCCTTCGTCTCGCCGCCGGTCAGCAATAGGAGCGAATTCTCTTCACAGACGAGAAGCTTTTCACCGTAGAACAATCCCACAACCACCAAAACGACAGAGTCTGGTCCGTAGAGGCTCCCGCTACATCGGCCATCGTCGAACACCGTCAAAATCCGCAATCCGTTATGGTCTGGGGCGGAATTTGCGGCAGTGGTAAAACTCCCTCAGTTTTCGTGGATCAAGGGGTCAAAATCAATCAAGAAGTCTACCGCTGCGACATCCTCGAGGCCGTAGTACTTCCGTGGGCCAAGCAGTACTTCGGCGATACGCATTGGACCTTTCAACAGGACTCCGCTCCGGCTCACAGAGCGAAAATGACGCAAAAATGGTCTAAGACCCATTTTCCTTGTTTCATCTCATATCTGCAGAATGGCCGCCCTTCTCACCGGATCTCAACCCAATGGACTACAGCGTGTTATCGATTTTGGAGCACAGGGCTTGTGCTAAAAAAAAACAAAAATTTGGAGTCGCTGAAGCAATCTCTGCGCTGGGAATGGAACCGATTAATGCCCGAGGAGCTGCGGCCCATTGCCGAAAATTTCAAGAAGCGTCTGAAGCTGTGTATCGCCGCCAAAGGAAGCCACTTCGAAACGGCTTAAATATATTATTGACAAATGTTCAAACTATTATTATTTGTTGTTGTTTTGTTCAATTTCTTCTGTTTAATAAAGTTAAATGAAAAGAGTTTGTCCGAGGTTTTTCTTGTCACACTGTAGAATTTTGGGAGTGACAATAAATTTCGGGCTCGTGAGACACATTTTATATAAGTCATTTTTCTGCAACTAGCAACTCCATTGTATTCATCGTTATTCTTCGAATAACCTGATGATTAATGAGAACCTATCAAAGTGGTTGCCTCCAGCTTTTTGACACTTTCCTTTAAGCACCCTCTGCAGGAAATGATCAGTGTCATGACGCTGCAAGTCTTTTGAATCGACTCGTTTCAGTTACAATTCGTGGAAAGATATTTTCGCTTTATCAGAGAGCAGTAACGATTTATAAGCTTTAAAATTTCGATCTCAAGAACAATTCATTTCGATCTTTATAGCAACTTCATGAGGAATATCAAATAAGTTCATCTAGTTCCAAATATAACATGAAACTGTGAACTGATATCCAACAGCCAATCAATTTTTAGTGCGCCTTAAACAAGTTCTATCCTGATCAAGTTCTGTCAAAATCCCGCATTATTTGATTTCCTGAGTTTCATTTCAAGGCATTATCCGAAAAAAAAACGAAAAGATCTCGCTCGACAAAATAATCCCTAATTTCCCGAGAGATCAGATTGTGCACCAACTCCAGAATCCGCAAGTTCAATCTCGTTCATCTGAACGTTATATGAATCTGATACTCATTCCTGGTAAAAGATTAAGTACCCGTCTAAAAATAAAACTCTTTCAGGTTCATCCAGTTAACCATTGTTTTCCCAGTCGCTCCGTTGGTAAATAACGTCCTGTATGAAAGGCTCCAGTAACTCCACTATTTTTTTCTGGAACCGAACAGCGGAACGGATTAAAGGGAGAACAGAGAGTGTCCGGGTTTTTACTGGCCGCTATGAAAGGATCACATTTCTGTTTGCCCCGGCTTTCTGGCGTCTGATAGATTGTTGTCTCTGCTCTTGTAACTGTTTCCCGAAAACAAAAGGATCCCTTTCCAATGACGACGACGAACCAGACCGATGGAATTCGATTTTTACGAAGAAATTTGTCCTATATTCAGCTTCCGAAAGAAGACCAATCAGATGCGATGAGTTTCTACTAACACATCATACATCGTGTATTCAAAGGATGTTTTAACAAGAGCGCAAGTTTTCAGTTTTCAAAAACTCATGGTTTTCTGTTGTGAAGTATTGATAAATACTAACTGACAAAGAAACTGCAACACCCAGAAGTAGCTGTTAAAATTTTAAATTTTTTTCGGTAAAACATAGATAGTATAGCAAGGAGTATATGTATGATTAGAATTTGGAGAAAAAAAACGAGGATTAACATTTTTTTTAATGAATAGGCCCCGCACTTTCCTTATGGCAAATGGCGTTTAGTCAAATTTTTTAAAATTTTGATATAATATTGTACTCGAACTACTGATCAAAAGTGTCCATGGCCCCAATTCAATCCTTTGACTAGTTTTCAAGATGCAGGGCGTTGAAGTTGAGAATTACTCACTTTTACTACGCTTGTATCTCGGAACAGAATCGAATGAACTTGAATTTTTCTCAAGAAACATTTCATTCCATCTCCAGGGAGCAACCATATTGAGGAATATGACTGAAAATCTTAACGAATACAGGGTTATCCATAATTGAGTGCATGCCCGATTTAGAAAGTATAAAATATGTCAGTTCCAGAGCGAGAACGTTCGCAAAATGAACTATTTTACTGAATATGTTGTTGTTACATCGAAAAAACCTGAAATACCCAGAATTCATACTGGGTGATCTATGATAGAAGAAACTATTCACAATGAAGATTAAGTGGAAATCCTGTATCTTTGGGTTGATTTGAGATGTTTGTTCGGTTTTCTTCAGAACATATCACCATGGACTTCAAAGAATATTAAGAATTCAGGGTGATTTGGTCATTAAATAAACAGTGAACCTCACGAAAATACCCAAAAACCACCTTTTTTTTTTCATCACACTCTATTTCAAGATTAACTCCGTTGTGGTGGGAGATTTCTTTCACCACTGAACTTGATATAAAAACATCAATACGGCTGAGAGTTTTTATCCACTTCCTATTACCAGATTTTTTGTTATGCTGGAATAAAAATGGAATAACATAAATAAATCTGGTCACAGGAAGTGGACGAAAACTCTCAGCCGCATGGATGTTTTTATTTTAAGTACAGTGTTGACAAATTCCCACCTCAACGGAGTTAATCTTGAAATAGAGGGCGATGAAAAAAAAGGGGTTTTTGGGTATTGTCGTGAAGTTCACAGTTTATTTCACGACTGAATCACCCTGTATTCTTTGAAGTCCATGGTGATATGTTCTGAAAAAATCAAACAAATATCTTGAATCAACCCAAAAATACGTCCACTTAACCCTCATTGTGAATAGTTTCAATAATAATGGATCACCCAGTATGAATTCTGGGTATTTCAGATTTTTCCGATGTAACAACAACATATCTGTGGAAATAGTTCATTTTGCGAACGTCTTCGATCTGGAACTGACATATTTTATACTTTCAAAATCGGGCATGCATTAAGTTATGGATAACCCTGTATTCGTAACGATTTTCGGTTCTATTTGGTTGCTCTTTGGGAATGGAATGAAATGGTTCTCGAGAAAAATTGAAGTTCATTCGATTCTGTTCCGAGATACGATCGTAGTAAAAGTTGGTAATTCTCAATTTCAACGCCCTGTATCTCAAAAACTAGTAATAGGATTGAGTTGGGGCCATGGACACTTTTGATCAGTAGGTCGAGTACTACATTATATTAAAATTTTAGAAAATTTGACGGAACGCCATTTGGTATAAGGAAAGTGCGGGGTCCTTTGTTGATAATGGGTTTGTCCTCCGCTATTATCTAGACACTCCCCAATACGTTTTGGTATTGATGCAATAAGATGGTCTATTTCTTCTTGATGGATACTATCCCAACTACCTGTACTTCATGTCTCAGAACATCCAAAGCCTGTGGGGGCTGGGGTAAATTTCCAAGCCTTCTACCCATGATGTCCAAACATGCTCTATTGACGAAAGATCGAGGGATCTGGGCGGCCATGTCAAAAGATTCACATGGGTTAGTTTAAACTAACCCTGGCAACATGAGGTCGAGCATTAACTTGCTGAAATATTGGATTCTCGAGCCGGTTAAGGTAAGGGAGAACATATGCCCCCACTGATTCTTGAAGGTAACGCAGCGTTGTCATGTTATCTCGAATAAAGATTAAAGGTGACCTACTTGCATGTGAAATGGCACCCCATACCATAACGCCTAATGTCCGGTGTACATGACGCTCAACATCAATCTTTTTCCCCGATGTCGTCTAACTAACCCTTCTTCGGCCATCATGTGCACCCAAGGAGAATCGGGATCAATCAGAAAAGACAACCTGATTCCATTCCACATTCCAATGTTGACGTTCTCTGCCCGCAATTCAATTCTCGGGCTCTTATTGAAACACCCGTTGTTATTGAAGCCCAGTTTAATGAAATAGCACAAGCGAAACAGGTGTGACTCTATCTGGTTTCATTTCAAATAGTGGAAATCATGTGGAAAGCAAAATTATTTTACATATCGGTTGTCAGAGTGCGAATCGCAATTTTCAGTTGGTTCATATTCCAGTCGATATATCTCTGGTAACATCTGCGACAGAGAATCCGACAAAGCGAAATTATCCTCCAGCAAATCTCCCCATCTTCGATTTCGCATTCGCTCATCTGACGGCGTCTGCTCCATTGCTACAACACGGAAAAATATAAAATGAACCCCGACTTTGGGGAGAAACAGGATACCAGCTTGTGCGAATATAATCTACATCCTTGCATGAGGGACATCCTTTCGCATATCGCGGCTGTGTACATTCACTCACGTATTCCCAACGATGGGATCAAAAAGGAAGCCCTAGTTCATACCGTCAAATCCCCCAGTATTTCATATAAATCGTCCGTTTCTATTCAGTGTATGTGGAACTCCAAAATCCGGGCGAACATTCCATTGAATAAATCCTCGTCCACATTGAATATGAAACATATCGTTCTGTTTTATGTTACGACTAGATAATTGAGCCTCCATCCACACTCATAATGCACGCCAGGGTTTTGGAATTATGCAACGATTATTCACGCGAATAAACTATCCCACAAAGTTCAGAATATTCATCAGATTCTAAATCCTTACTTTTTCAAACTATGGTTATGTTCACCAAATTCCATACAATACAGTGTGACAAGAAAAACCTCGGACAAACTCTTTTTCATTTTACTTTATTAAACAGAAGAAATTGAACGAAACAACAACAAATGATAATAGCTTGAACATTTGTCAATAATATATTCAAGCCGTTTCGAAGTGGCATCCTTTGGCGGCGATACACAGCTTCAGACGCTTCTTGAAATTTTCGGCAATGGGCCGCAGCTCCTCGGACGTTAATCGGTTCCATTCCCGCCGCAGAGATTGCTTCAGCGACTCCAAATTTGTGTTATTTAGCACAATCCCTGTGCTCCAAAATCGACCACACGCTGTAGTCCATTGGGTTGATATCCGGTGAGTAGGGCGGCCATTATGCAGATCAGATGAAACAAGGAAAATGGGTCTTACACCATTCTTGCGTCATTTTTACTCTGTGAGCCGGAGCGGAGTCCTGTTGAAAGGTCCAATGCGTATCGCCGAAGTGCTGTTTGGCCCACGGAAGAACTACGGCCTCGAGGATGTCGCAGCGGTAGACTTCTTGATTGATTTTGACCCCTTGATCCACGAAAACTAAGGGAGTTTTACCACTGCCGCAAATTCCGGACCAAACCATGACGGATTGCGGATTTTGACGGTGTTCGACGATGACCGATGTACCGGGAGCCTCTACGGACCAGACTCTGTCGTTTTGGTAGCTGTGGGATTGTTCTACGGTGAAAAGCTTCTCGTCTGTGGAGAGAATTCGCTCCCATTGCTGACCGACGGCGAGACGAAGGAGTTGGAGGCACCTTTGGAGTCGTACGTGCTTGTTTTCCTCCGTGAGGAGTTGAACTTTTCGGAGCTTGTATGGCTTGAGGTTGAGCTCCTTTTTGGCAATTTGACGGACTGATTCGCGGTTGATACCGGTCTCACAGGCTATTTTCCTTATGGAAACCCTCGGATTTCGATTGACTCGCTTCTTGACGATGTTTCGATTGCTAGGTGTATTGGCAGTGCGTTTTCTACCACTTCCTGGACGACGACCATCATGGCCAATCTCCTCGAAACGACGAATTGCATCGGACACGGTTTGTCGAGGCACATTGAGCAAACGAACAATTTCGCATTGACGCCTAGCTTGACGAAACAGCTCCAAAATCGCACTACGTTTGTTTGACATACTAAAATTCTGTGAAATGAAATTATATCAAACTGAAAATTCACATTTATAAGTACAGGAAAGTGTAGAGAACCCAAGAGAATAAAAATTATTTGGCTGCGCTGAAATACTTTTGTTCCAGACCACAGCAAAATTTGTCCGAAGTTTTTCTTGTCACCTTGTATAATGGTTACCAAAGTAAACTTAAACAAAACGGACTTTCATTCAGATATTAAAGCCGGGTTTCACAAAAGTTGATCGTGTGATTAAATGCTTATTCGAGCGATTCTGTGATAAAAAATCCGTAAATTCGAAATTCTATTGGTCGATTTGACAAAAACGTCAAGGTATTCTGTGAATCACTCAATCAACGATCTTTGTGAAACCCACCATTAGAATATCAGTTGAAGTTTCATTTCAATATTATGCTTGGACCTTGCCCTTGTGTGTTGAATACTACACACATCGTCAAAATCTTGCCCCCTCCTCAGATTTTTCTTGAAATGAACAATCTATGTTCTGGAAGTTAGATAAACATTTTTAACTATCAACTGCAATATAGTAGGTAGGTAGGAAATCTTTGTTTGGTACTCTTTGCTTTATGCTCCACAAAATAAGGAAAATGTGGTAAAAGCCAGTCTTGGTGGTGTTCTGCCCATTTCCGACTGGAAACTCTATGCCCAGGTGATAGCCGAGGTACTCTTAAAGGTCTTCATGCCTTTAAATTTGAGAAATGCAAACGACTCCTTATATTACTAGTTGAGACTACCCGTATATGGGCCTCAAAAAATGACTTCGAAGGGCTGTTACATGATACGGTTCGATTCCTTCGAATGAAATTTGCAATTTAATGGTCTTCCTGTGCAGATGTTACTCTGGGTCTAACAGGCACCGGTCTTTTGAGTGATTGTTTAGCATTAGTGCTGAAAACCTGTTTTTATTTCATTCTTAAAACACTTGAGTATGTTTGAAAAATCTCAATTGTCAATCATTAATTATTGTCGTTTTCTTTTCAGGTGAGTGTCAATCCAATCTTTAAAAATATCGTTGAAGGTAAGTTTATACGAAGCCAAAACATGTATGGGAAATCCGCACGAAAAGGTAATTCTCACAATACAACCAAAAACATTGTATGGCAACCATTCATCAGTGCGTTTAAAATCAGGTTCAGACTCAGTCCACTCAGTATATTGTTCTCTCAAACTTCAATCGTGTTCGGATCCTTCAACGCTTATTGGGCTTATTTCGTAGGCACTTCAACAGACCACTTTCTGTTCCTCAGACATTATGCATACAAACAAAGCCATTACACTAGTGCTTTCAAGAGCAAATTGAAGACGGAGGTATAATTCCCGACTAGTCTTATTGTTCTAATTTTGTTTCTTGGTCACTGCTGCAAGCAGCGCGGAAATCTAATGGAGAAAATTGAATCTTCTCTGTGCTGCGGTTAGAGCGAGGGTGAATTTGAGTCTATTCCTGACTAATTTTGTTGGTACGGAGTTTTAATTAGGCGCGATTTTATTATACCGAAGATATATTGCGTTGTAATGAAGCGAATATCTCATTTCAACCGAATCGTTTTTAACATGATTCAATCCATTTGATCACCAAAATATCAGTGTCAAAGGTGGTCGGCAAAAATAAAAAAGTCACAACTTATGCATGAAAGTTATAGAGCGTGTAGTGGGAAAGTTGAACTGTAGAAGCACAAAGTATATGAGGAAAAAAATGGAAAAATGTGGACACATCAAAATTTTGCGAAAAGAACTTCAAACATGATTTATTCCCTATGAGAGTTGCAAAATGGTGGAGGTGTCGGTATTTGGTCGAGAATACAATTCAGAATTGTTTGAGTGACTCATTTTCATGAAGTCACTGACGCGTCATATATTTTAAGAAGAAAACGTCCTGTGAACATGGGATCGCAAACGTTTCGTTTTCGAGATACAGGGTGTTGAAGTTCGAATTTTATTCAAGTTTTTTTCTTATAGTAGCTGCATTTCACAAGATATTCTGCTGAAATTTGGCATATCTATATATATAAAAGAAAGATGTTGGTTACACCATTTATAACTAGAGATCAGATGGACTGTTTGTTATGAAACTTCATTTATGGAATCGTCTTCGGTCTGGTTATTATAAAATACAATAAAACTTAGAAAAAATGGATGAAAGTTTTACTTATGCAGGAAATGCTTTTCCTTCTTTTGAATAAGGCCACTAGGTGTCGCTACCGTTGATGCGTAGTCGTACAGTGAATAGACAAGTCACTGTACGTAGTAGTAGGTTGATATTACCGCTGTTAGATGGCGATATGTGATTCGCATAGAACTCATGGTAACATGGAAGTCTATTGCCAGATCAAAAAGCGGGTAAACTTATCTCAAGTTGGTGGAACAGTGAATTTGTACCGAAAGATCAAGTATCTGATTTTGACGATCAGTTTCAAACGTGAGTTGGTCATCTTCATCTTTTTTCTTTATTTTTGAAATGCTTTCGAATTTCTGTTTGGGTAATAGATATATTTGCGGAAATAACTGAATCCATAATTGCCCATAATTAGTAATTGACATATTATATTCGTGTTTCTGTTCGCACAGAGACAGTATTGTAAGCGTCAATAATTTTGAAACGTTTGCTCATCGGGCTTTCACTTACGATATACAATAATGTTTCATGGGTTGCCTTATCTGATCTGGTCGAATTACCATCAATGAATTTGAATATGAGTTCAACATAATTCACAGTGTTGATAATTTTGCCGTGTCGATCGTACTATCGACATTTTAACATCTCGATTTGTCTTCTAACGAGCTTGATATCGTCAACTAAATTGAACAAATTGAAGAGAGATTGACAGCTCATATCCATGGAATAATAAGAATCGCGCTGCTCCACCAACTGAGATGTTTACCCATAATTTTGAGCTTAGCAGCATAGCTAAGATGTCTAAAATAATGGTGTGACCACTGATTAGATTTCGAGAATATAAGAAAAGTTTTGTTTTTGCCACTTCAGGTTTGGCTATTAACAAATGACTGATTTTTTAATTCTGGTCGACGGGCTGTGTTAATAGTCGATAGTTCATTAAAGGAATGATTTTTGTTCATATTCTTGACATTTTGATTCATATAAGAGGAAAGGTATAATATGGATTATACTCCTGCTATTCACAGTCACATGAGGTACTGCAAAAAGAGAACTGTACAACAATTAAAAACAAAAAGTTAAATGTTCAAGTTCAACAATTAGTTACCGTTTAAATAAAGAGAATTCTTTCCATTTGAATTACAAAATCATTAAAATTTTGTATATTTTGAACTTTAATTTTGCCTAATTTTTTTCCTGCTTGAAAAAAAGCAATGGTAAGTTCATACAACTTTTAAGTATAATTCAGGCGGTACAAAGTTCGCCGGCCCAGCTAGTATATTATAATTTAGAGTTTACATCAATTGACACGCCAATTTCGAAGCGTGAGGGTAAAGTTAATCTATTGTTTCACGAATAATGTGACATTTACACTCATTCAAACAGCAATAATTGAAATAAACTTTCGTTCGATAGTTTTCTATCTCAGGGTGGAAAGTTTGTATGAAATTGAAAAGTTCGCACTGAAATACGATACAATCTAATTCATCAAGTGCATCTGTTGTAGACGTAACTGTATTCCAAAGAGCACTCCGCTGCTCTCAAGGACAAAAAGTCAAACACCTGACGTTGAAGATAGATCGAGGGAAATGTGATCATAATTCATCCAAAAAGACTCTACTCAAGTAGTTTCAGTATCGTTTTTCCCCGTTCTAGAACGTTACAACGATGAAAAGAGTGCTGCTTATGATGGTTCATATCCTCCTGAAAGTGGATTCTTTATGTTTCAGTTTTGTCGACATTCTGAATTTATATGATACGTTCAAGATGTCGAGAGTTTAGTTCTTATCATGTATAGTAATTGAGAATATCTTCAGTACAATGCTAAGCAAAAGAGAGCACTGGGAACAGGAATACATGCACTACAATCTTCAAGAAATTACCGTTAAATGAAAGAGTATACGGGGAGAACCAAGTTTGTACTATCGGTGCTGGAAACACATGCCAGACATCGAATGCCCAAGTCCAAGGATGCTCTCGTTGGTCTGTAGACACAAAAAATGGGTAGTTTTTCCCACTTCAATCCAAAATGACAAATGATAACACTTTTGTGGCTTAGCAAGACATTTTTCGATATTGACACCCGACTAAGTGGTAATCTTTTACCTCCCATTTTTTTTCAGCTTGTCTTCAGAACCCTATGGTACAGAAACAAGCTGTGTGTTGTTATTCAGTCAGTAGTCGGTCAGTTGTACGTTGCTAGTCAGTTGTAAGTTAGTCGCTAATCTACAAAACAATATAACTACATGACACTACAATTCACTAAAAGTCATTTACATAATCATCACGTGTTTGCTTTATTCTCTGTAAATAAAGAAATTGCGCAGGTTACCGCGTGAGCGTCGTTTATGGGATCACTGACTAACGTTGGAGATACAGAACAACGGTTTGTCTTGCGCGGCGGCTACATCCACGGCCTTCTGAAGGGTAGAGTAGGCCGTGCTACATCGCATCAGCACACCGTTAAAGGCGACTGAAATTATGATCGTAGCGATATATAGGCGAGAATCAGAACTAATCGTTTGGCGTTTCCGAAGAGCAACGTCTAGACGCCTTTAGCAAAGTGAACAAAACTAATGCCCTTGCGATAGTTCATCCGTTAACAATAGGGGACGTACTGCTTCCTTGGTTTCGCCTATACCATAGTTGAAGAGAAAATCGGCAATCTGGCATCGTCTTCTCTAAAGTTCAGTGTATTATCACAGAAGATGGGTTAGGTTTGGTCATTGACCTCGAATCCTATCACCTAGGTTAATGGAGTTAGGATAGGTTAGTGAGAAACCAATTTTTTAAGAGATCGTTTTATGATATCGAGGAAAATATGGACAAATCTGGGGAACTTATTTTGGTATGAGAAATGTGGCTTTTCAATTGCAGAAATGATCGAACATATCTAAGTGTTTCTGCTAGGAAATATCGTGTTTGTAACATTCTTATTCAAATAAGGTTAGTGCTTGGGTATTTGCTGAATGTTTTACATAGAACATTTAATAATCACCTCAATTTCAAGCGAAAAATATAAACTTTGAGGTGTTTGCAGAGAATGTTATCAGTCACGTATCCAGCCCAATTTTTTTCAAATGGCTATATGTCTTCAACAGAGCCGAATTCGGAAAAATGGAAAATGTATACTTTCATATAGTTAAATTTTTTAATTGTATTTTTTTGTATTATCATTTCATGCTTGTTATCTAAGTTGAGGTAACAAAAAAACAGGTTTGTTGAGAGTGCGTTCAAATTTCACCACTTCCTCATACTCTTCGCAGCTGTTATCTAGTTACAGATAACAACTTATCTCCGTGTTCATCAAGGGTGCTTACAGTTAAGTATCGGTTGTGCAGTCACAATGGCCTTAATGCTCGAGACTAACGAGAATCACCAGCATCCCACAAAATAAAAGCAGTTCAAGAAGACCATTATCTTGGTAAAACAATGAGGTTACAGAAATAAAACCAGAAAACCTTGGCGAACTAATCAAGGTACAAAACGATGTCGTTGTATTTTCCTTTATAGTGCTTGTATCTAGATCACTATCAAGAAAGCTACGACGAATTCCAAGAAATCACGTTGTACCCCGCCTGTACCTCTCAAGGACCAAACCTGAACGACCCAACACGGAATAAGACTGAGCGAACACTATTTACCCAACCCTTCTCGCCGAATTCAAACAGTCGGCGAGTAGTCATCGAACCGGAACGTTATAAATAGGTAAGGGGCCTTTGGTAAACATGGCAGGATATCGGGGTTCAGCGAACTCAGCGACCGAAGAATAACACCCAAGGAAATGGGGGTCCTGCAGTTTCTCCTTGATGCGATACGGCAAAGAGATATTGCCGTTAGGCGCTTCCGCCCTAACTCGACACTACTACTACGCTAGGATTAGCCTCATCCAAGACGGGAGATCGGAAAGCTTAGGCGAGATAACCGAGGGGGTCGACTTCATAAGGGCGGAAAATTTTCTGGGGTGACCGGGATTTGTTTCGACTTCGCAGAGAGTTCAAGGAGAGGAAAGCGGGCTTTATGAAGCCTGTTACGATTAGATACAGGATTCCATATTGTAAACTTAGTTTTAATGGTGGAAGGAGAATGACATGGCAGACACAGATATGTCAATAGTTATAACTTGTGTTCACTATAGTTTTACACTTCTTCTATGTTTTTCCATAAATAGTTCTCTCTTTGTTGCCCCTGAGATAATGATGTCCAGCTATCCCGCCACCTCTTAGGTGGTCTCCGGACGGGCCTCTTCTTCTCAGCTATCCTTGCCAACCGCTCCAACCAAGCACGTCGTATTTGACGAGACCATCTTACCACGTCTTGTACATTGCACAAGTTTCGTATTGCCTTATTCGGTATGCTAGAGGGTATGGCCTGCAACCTGGCAATCTCTGTTGTTCTCAGGTTGTACATTTCGTCATGGTGAAATACACCCTAACATCCTGAAATAAAGGCTTGCCTATGTGTGCATCACGGGAGCTATAAGAACGTGCCCAACTAGGGCGCTTGAGATCATCACAGACCTCACACCTCTACATCTAGTGATTGATAGGGTAGCCCATGAGGCCATCCTCAGAATATCCAAAGAAAGATCAGGCAATGAGAGAATCAGGAGCAATAAAGAGCCCTCTGATGGCTGGGTTCATAGATCTTCGGACTGCGATACGGACAGACCTGGGTTCAAATCCGTGTGGGATTAAAGTAATTTTTTGTGCACGAAATTTGATGCGCTCACGAAATAGCTAGTCGAATACAAGATGCTCCAGCGAGATTTCACTCCGCATATTAATTACGCGGATATTTAATAACGCCGTCCCCTTGACACGAGCACTGCAGCTGATCGCCATCGAAACAAATGAGGCCGCTCCTTCGGATACGGCCGAGAGCTCACTCGAAATAACAATATCTCTGTCGCCCGTCCAACGATCGCGTTCGCGCCTTGTTAACGATCCCGCTTGTAATTGCAAATGAATATGAAATTTATACAGTGTAAGTAATCAACATTATACGCCAGAATTAACCCGGTGGTGGCCATGACAACATCCTAACCGCCAGTAAATTCGTGATTGCACCCGGCCTGCTAGACTTCCGCACCGATTTCAGCGCCGAGCCAAATCAGGAGTCATTGAAATGTACTCATTAGTATGTGCGTACATGGCTCGCGGTCCCGCTCCTCTATTACCGCCATTGTAGTCATAACCAGTATTTTGATTGGGTCTACGCTCCTGATGTAATTTATTCTGTGCATTCTGGATTGGAGCATTTCAGCGACATACGGTTTCGATTTGAAAACAGGTGGATTTTGAATATCCTCATATATGGCGTGCCCCATTTCAATTAGCGACTGTTGATAACGGAATAACGCCCTCTATGAAAGAGCGCCCCATTTCTCCAGAGAGAGCGCCCTCTATAACAGAGAGTTCCCACTTCCCAGTGCCAGAGAGTCCTCATTGCCACAGAGACAGAGTCCTCAGCGCTAGAGAGTCCTCAGCGCCAGAGAGTCCTCAGTGCCACCAAAATTATGTTAGTTCCGGATATTTCCGCCCACGTTATAAAAGCGATGTTTATTGTGCCGTTCGAGTTAGCAAAAAGTAATTCTTGCTCTTAAGTCAAAAGAACCTTTTTTTGATCGTTGTATGTTTTCATCGCCTCGAATTTTAATTATTTGACAAATTTTTTGAATATAGTAGTTCGTATGTGATTAATTGGTAATATCTGTGTAGTTAAAAATTTTGATGATTTTCCTTGTAGCGCCGGACTCCCACTACTCGTGTATTTGGCAAATATTTGCCACTTGCCTATATTTGGCAAGTAGTGGGAGTGGTTCACTCGACAATACTTGTACAATTATTTGCCACTGGTGAAGTCCCGCCGGTTGTCGTTAAAAATGCAACGAGTCAAAGGGATTGCAATTATTTGCGTATTTGACAAGTATATACTTGTCGATGCTCTCCCATTACTTGCCGCAATTAATTTGGCAGTTCTGTTGTCAGCTTCCGTCGAGTGTTTGTGGTGCTTGCGTTTATATAAAGTTTTTACGAAATGCAGTGGACTCAAGAAGTCGTTTTCCAATTTCTGGATTTGGTCGAAACAAAATAAAAACTCGATCGAGACTCGGGAGAAGAGAAAAAAGGGGGAGAGACGACGAAACTGCTGTACTTGCCAAGTACACAACTATTGGCATATTTGTCAAATTCAAGTTTGAAACTTGGTCTACTTGCCAAGTACGCAAATAATTGCGTACTTGCCAAATATACGAGTAGTGGGAGTCCGCCTTTAGACCTTAGAATGGAACTGTAGTCAAATTCCGAAACTAGTCGTCAACTGTATTTCGTGTTCAATAAAGATTGTGGGATAAAGGACCTTTTCTCCTTTTCTGCAATTTTGAATTGTCCGCACTTTTGTCAATCTTCCAATTCATTTAATTCTTACTATATGTTTTCAGTAGATGTTTCCTCTGTGATTTCGGATGAGGAAAATAGACATCCAAGATCACTGCTGATTCCTAGCGCTCTTTCATTTTCCTTTTTGTCGAACCCTCGTCGGTTCTTCTTCTTTCTTTCTTGGTCGACCGAACTTAGGCCTTGTGGCACATTGTTCATACCGCATTAAAATAATACTAGATTGACTCGGACCCGAAGGCACGCTGACAAGAATGCCGACAAGGAGGAGGCCATCTTATCATTGAGATGGAAGGTGTAGGGTTACCTAGGTGTAATAACCTCAGTACACATACGAGGATATATTGAAAAATTCTTAGCCTACTATAGAACCAAACAAAATTTTAATGTCAGAATATTTCATTACTCAACATATTCTCCTCTTAATTGAATACATTTATTACAGCGAACCTGCAACGTCTCTAGACCTTCAAAAAAAATGTTTCTTATTGCTCTTCAAAACAGTCCTCCACAGCTTTTATCACCTCCTCGCTGGAAGAAAACCTTTTAAACTTTTGGCAACATGTGATTTGTGTACTGAGGCGTTGTCCTGTAAAAACAAAATACCTTTGGATAGCTTTCCGCGTCTTTTCTCTTTAATTTTCTTCCGTAGAGAGGTCAGCAATGTCGAATAGTAAACTCCAGTTATTGTTCTACCCCTATCCAAAAAATCAATCATGATTACTCCATGGCAATACCAAAAACTGAAGCAAGAACTTTCCCAGCAGATTTTTGGACACCAAACTTCTTAAGTTTTGGAGAACCAGAGTGTCGCCATTCCATCGATTGTTGCTCTGTTTCTGGATCGTAGAAACGTGCCCAAGTCTCATCCATAGAAACAATTCGGTTTAGGAAGTCTACATCGTTTTCAAATCGAGCACAGATCGAACGCGATGCTTCTATCCTCCGCTCTTGGTCAACATTCAAACATTTGGGGATCCATTTTGCAGAAATTTTTCCTCATGTCCAAATTGACGCTAACTATTATATGATGAACGCGTTCGTATGAAATCTTCAGTGCTTCAGATATCCGTTTTAGCCCAATTCGACGGTCTGATAAAATTATGTCATGAACTGCATCGATATTTTCGAGGAATGACACAGAAACTGGCCTTTCCAATCGGTTATCATCTTCAATGGAAAATTTACCTCTTTTGAAGCTTGCAGTCCAATTTTTCACGGTCGCATACGAAGGACATTGGTCACAAGGGTATTAAGCATATCTTCGTAAATCTGCTCACCTCTTACCCCTTTTAAATGCAGGTACTTGATGATGGCTCGATACTCCAATTTTTCGATTTTTACAATTTCGATGGACATTTTTTTTTTCAATTTATTGCATAACTCTGGTTTACTTTTTTGACGTCGAACTCTACACTGACACTTCTTATAAGTTATTGTTCGTTGATATGGTATCGCAATATTTTGTTTATGCATGGAACTGGTCTAGGCTTACTAGATATCAATTCATCCTCGTAGATTGCCGCACGTGAACAGTATCTATATGTCCCGCCGTTTCATCAGCGATCCTGTACCAACAGCACAGGGAACACTCAGTTAGATCCATTATTTGAGAATGTTTGTTGAACAGATGGCCAGTTAAAGCACCAGTCACCAGAAATAATTGCCCCCTCTCCAGAATCAAGTGATTTTTGGATCAACGTTGACTAAGAATATTGGAGTTACCTATTCTTGTTAGGCCTATTTGGATCTGTTTGAAATGTGACTTTTTCCAAATTATTTTTTTCTTCGATGCTACAAACATGTTTCCTCGAAAGTAAACCTCAAGTGCAACATAATGAACCCTTCGCCTCGATTTGGAGATAGACTATCCGAATTGTGCATCTCTAAATAGCAATTCCGAGCCCGGGAAAACAATTTTGGGACGAATAACCCCTGTCGCCGAAATTCCGTCCTCAATAATTCATTCTGTTTTGAAAGGTTCCTCGTATTTTCAAACATTCCCGATGAATTCGCTTGAGCTGATAAGTTGACTTGGTTGAAAGCTTTTCATTAATTTTACATGATCTCATGAAGGAATTCACGAGCTGAATTTCGTATTAAGTCCTTCTAGCTCCGAGTAATAACTTTGTTATCTGTTCTGGTCGTCGACAGCGGCGTTTATATTCAAATTTAGGCGGTAAATAAATTCCGAAAAGTCCTCTTCCTTGCGCTGCCATAAAAGAAAACTTCATCGCTATTAGGGAAAGATTGATGGGAATACTATAGAGATATTCTGGGGATGTTGTCTAAGAGATTGGTATTTTGATAGGACTCTATTGAATTGAGAAAGTTCAGTCCAGGACTGAACATTTTTCGTTCCTTTATACAGGGTGTTTCCGAATACGTAGTGAGCTGTCGAGGTGATATTAGTATCACTTATTTGACTTCGTTTGAGCCATATGTATTGATATCCGAAAATCAGCAGTTTCCGAAATATTTCAGCTCTTGTGTTCTTGACAAAAAAATTTTACCTGACTTACGTTGACCAAGTTTGATTATAATTTTAGGATTATTTTAGCAGAAGAGGATATAATTTTCATGAAAAAAGGAAAACCATGCTGTAACAGATGTTGAAAAATAATTAGTATGATTTAAAAGTTGGTTTATGGAGAGAAGAATCAATTTCTAATATCAATCTGTCTGCAACATTGGAATTCCACAGTTTATGTATCACTATTTCACTCTTTCTATTTTTAGTGAGGAAGTTTCCGTAGCAACGATCGTTTCATCTCGATAAAACTTTCAAGCCGGCAAAACCGACAAGTTGGTTTTCCAGCGATGAAATTTTTGACTTTTCTTCAATTCATAGATATCTTCGGAAATGAATGTCATAGAAAAAACAAACAACGTTTAGTTAATCTATGAATTCTAATTTGCCAAATAGCGCAATCCGTGTCAAATTTGACCAAATTAATTAATGTTAGACATTTTTTCGAGAAATAGTCATGCCGAATACCACTCGAGATGAAATTTAAGCAGGTAAAATTTCTCTCTTGTAAAATTCGAGTTTGTTGCTTTTTGGCACATCTAGACATAATTCATGTACAATGTCCCATACCAATCTTCAACTTTTTCGGAAATATTAAGTGTTTTCAGATTTTTTACAAAAATTAACATTTTAAATGAAAATTATTTTATTTCACAAATTCGATACATTACACTCATTCCTTTTTCCCATTCACCTCTTGATATGAAGAAAGTAAGCAAAAACCATTACTGAGAAGAAATTAAAAAAAAACAAAAACAGATTTGTTTATTCTCATAGCCTTAGTAACACGTTGTCTGTTTGCATGACAATAAATGATTAGTGTAAGTGCTATTGCCTTTTGAATTTCGATAACTGTACGTAATAATATTAGAAAAATGTTTCATTTAACAGAAATGCACAAAATAACCATTCTTCAAATGATTGGTTATGAAGATTACACACGGACACAAATGGAAGTTTCTTGCTTATTTCACGAAAAATTTGCCGCCTATATCCCAAGGAACAATTAGCAAAATAGAAATGCAGTTTCGAGAGCTTGGTCATGTAAGACAAATAAACAAAATTGCTGCCAATGCAGTAAGTGATGATACGAAATTGGATAGCTTGAGTTTCAAGAAAGCCCACATAATTGTGTTCGAAAAGTAGCCCCGCTGTTCACCGTCAGCCACACGTCAATATTTCGAATATTAAAGGAATGTAAGATGCATCCCTATAGAATAATGGCAACTCAGGAGCTCATAGAAGACGATTTCGATAGGAGAACGCATTTTTGTGAGCAAATGATGGCAATGTTAGATAACAATGTGATCCAATCAGAAAATGTTTTGTTTTCTGATGAGAGTACATTTACACTACACGGTCATGTTAATCGTCAAAATTGCCGCTATTTCTGATGAGAATCCTTACTGGATGAGAGAAGAACATACGCAATATCCTGAAAATGTTAATGTTTGGGCAGGAATTGTTGGAAGGTCTCTTTTTCATTGACGGCAACTTGAATGGAGAAAAATATTTAGAACTGCTCCAAAATAATGTCGTACCAACTTTGATAAACTTATATCCTGATCCAGCAAATCCACAAGTTCCTGCCAATATAATATGGTTTCAGCAAGATGGAGCACCGCCCCATTACCGAATCAATGTCCGGCAGTACTCGAACCAAATTTTTCCGAATCGGTTGATAGGGAGACGCGGATCGATAGAATGGCCAGCACGATCTCCTGATCTAACACCATTAGACTTCTTTTTGTGGGGATATGTCAAAAGTATTGTATACGAAACGAAACCCTTAAACGTAGACGACCCAAAAAACCGAATCACGCTTGCGATTAGATCAGTCACGCCTGAAATGTTGAGTAACGTTAGAAGACAATTCTACACCAGATTAGCATGTTGCCAAGACGTTCGCGGCGAGCATTTTGAACATTTCCTTCATTGACATTAGTGTTTTTTGTTTTTTTTTAAATTAAGAAATAATCAGTATTACTTATTAGGTATTAAGTGTTATGTACCGAGTTTGTCAAAAAAAATAATTTTTATTTTCAAACGTACGATAACAACGTCAATTCTCGCCTGACAGGATCATCGAAAAGTTCTATTTCTCCGCCTAGGCGGAGAAATATTCACTTTTCCCTCCGGCGCGGCGGCAGGAAAAGTGTCGCTACGAAAAAGACTGCTTGGTTACCATGAACATAGATGCATAGAATACAAAAACTTCCAATTCAAACGTCATTTTTATTTGATAAAGTTATCCTTAAATGTGCAATTTTCATGAATTTGAAAACGTTTGGAAATAAAATAGCATATTTCATTCGGAGAAGAAGTGACTTTTCGTGGCTCGCTTTCAATTATCCGCCTCACTCCGTTCGGCGGATAAACTCAAGCTCGCCACGAAAAGTGACACTTCTCCTCCTAATGAAATAATATACTATTATTTAAAACGTTGATTTTTGCAATAAATCTGAAAACACTTAATACTTCCGAAATGGTTAAAGAAAGGTATAGGACATTGTGCATGAATTGTGTCTAGAATTCTCTGAAGAATCCAAAAAATAAATAATATACAGGGGGTTGCATTTGAAATAAGAAAGTTGGTATTGGCCACGGTCACATGGAACACCCTATATAATATTATTTTCTTGAAAAATATGTGCATTTAAAATTACAAATCGACGTGTCCGAGCGTTTTTCCCAACACGCATTTATTTGTTATCGAATTTATTCCATTTGGCTGTTACACTCTGTATGGTACAATTCAGAAAGAACATGTAGTACCTATTCATATACTTTTTTTAAATTCTTCGTCTTTTGGGTAGTTTCAAATAACCTTGGAAGGATAGGGGGCTTCTTAAGACAACATAAATAACGTCGTGGGATCAAATCAGTTAGTGATGAATAGAACTTATGGAACGCTGAGGGCTCCGAAGGTATGATCAAATGAATTCCGACTGTACCAGCGCCATTCGCTGAGACCCGATAGTACACAAAAAGACGGCAAAGTTTTGTCTGATTTCCAAACGCGATTCGATTCAATCTGTATTGGATCCCCATAGCAAATACGCGCTCACGTTTCCGGCTAATTGAAAATCGGAATTACAAGCACATTTCTGCAGGCTCCAAAAAGCATTCCGGTCGTATACAAGTAACCGGAATTGTTTTTCAATTGAATCGGTAGACTTTCCTCGAATTGGATCCAATTTTAAACGAATGGAATATTCACCGAAGCCGATGTAGCATGGGAATGAAGGTGTATTCGTTAGGAATTCCAGGAATGTTCCATCACAGAATGCCCGAGGGTATTGTTTTTGGTGAAAACAGAAAATGGAATCTTTAATGACAAAAGGTGAATGAAAATTTCGCTTTAGCGATACTGATTCGTCGAAAATCGAAAAAACCATCTATCCATTCGGAGCAGTGACAAAATTTTCCATGTGGTGGATTCACATAGTCTAACTTGTTGTGAACGTCAAGGAATAGACAAATATGGATCTTCATTAATACTATCACTTAAAGCAGCGATATTTTCTTCTGAACCTGCAGTCCTTTGTCTTGTTGTTGTTTTTGCATTGGGTAGAGAACATGTTGTCCGAAATCTATCGATAGTTCGACGTATAAGCTGCTCTGATGGACGATTAGGTAAACCATACATTTCACGAAGTGCTATATAAGTTTGGCGAATAGAACACTGAGGTTGAAAATAAAATTCAATAATTTGTAAACGTTGTTGCGGCGTAAGTATTTCTATGATAATTTGTCAATGCTTATTGAACAGAGATGTCAAACAACATGGCTTCTACCTTCTATCGAATCACATTTATCGCTATCGAAAATTCTATCACTCTAAAAAAAAACGCGCGATACTTTAATTCATTTAATTGCAAGAAAAATAGTTGGTTATATGTTTTTCTGCACGCTGGGAAGATTAAATTAGAAAAATCCTCGAAAATGAAATCTCAGAGGAGTTTATATTGAAAAATAAATATATTCCACCCTTTAAATTTATGTTGTTTTATTTTCCTTCCTAGAACCTTCCGAGTATTCTGATCTAAACCGCGAATCGATAAATCAACTGAGTGAACTAACAGGAAGATCATGCACATACAATGCCGAAGGCATCCACAGCACAAGCACAACGAAAGCTTTGGGAACTTCAGTGCACAAAAGCCAGAAATTGATTACAATCAAGACGGTACGAGGTGCATAAAACAAAGTGAACCGCCTGCTTTTAGATGAAACATAGCGGAGTGTCAGATCCAGCTTATCGTAGATACATTTACTACGACGAAAATAGAACAAAGAACTTCGGTTCGATGTTCATGAGTTGCAATTCACAATTCCTAGCCTAAGATAATGAAGATATGTGGTTGATCTTAATATCATGTTCATTTGTATTCAGAAGTTCGAGGCAGCTAGTAACATCATCGTATATTTTTTTTAAATTGAATGTCTTAGAATACTGTTATAATCTTTATATTAGGAATCTAGAAGAGCTTCTGGAAAAAAAATACCGATCAAAATTTCCAACACTTAATTGTTCTCAACTGCTGTAGCTTATGAATAATTCTCTCAATGCACTGGATCATGGGTAAATGTCGTTTACGAACCATTTCAGATTATTAATTACATAGTTGATACCACTTCAAGGAACGAAGTGAACACTTCATATTATAATACTTTCGTACCGAATTTATATAAAATTTGGCAAGGCTCATTCTGGGGTTCCCAAATGGAATGTGCAAACGAAAACAGCTTGCGTAATTTCAAAATATAAAAACTTCCATAAACATGGCATCGCAAATATTTCATTTCCGAAATTGGTAGCAGATACGACAAAACAACAAGGGACCATTGATTTGAGCACATTTCATTCTATACTATACTATAATGGACTGAACCTAGAGAATCTGTCTAGAAGAATCTTGAAATCGCAGCGAAGCAAGCGAATTTTTTTTATGGTCGAAAAGTGGATTAATCGATTCTTACGCGGTTCAAATTTCGATTCATTAGGCGATGGTGAAGTATTTTTGAAAAATTCGTGAGAATCGCGAAAAAACCGGCAAATTCATATTGGAAGTAATTGTTCACACTTAACCATCAATTATTGTTCCAATAAATGAAAATGTTTATTGTAGTAACAATTGATAGTGAAGTTCGAACAATTACATCTAAAACATTTATTCCTGAAGATTTGCCATAGTGTTTCTGATGAAAAACGTTTAATATAACTTGAAGAGTTGATTCGAGAATTATTAGACTCTGTAAGAAATAAATCTTTCAAAAAGTAATATTTCATGTTTATTGTGTGAATTATTCTTCTTCTTTTTTCACCGTTAAAAAAATACGTTTTTCCACGGTGGAAAAAAGTAATCATTCACACATCCGTAGTGATGAAGAAAGGCCAAGTTTTTTTGACAAAAAGTTTGTTTTGTCAACTAAAAAAAAAATTTAATTCAAATATGTATTAAAATTGGGAACCCTGTATTATCGTCAGCTTGGATACAGTTAAGACCAATTTGATGGGCAACAAGATCCCATTAACAATTAAAGTATAAAGTTGAGTTTTCTTCATTGAATTTTGCATCATAAATGAGAATTATTATAGAGTGCAAAATGGTGCATTCGCCGGTATCAAAATTATAGAATAATTCGGAGATCTATAGGAAGATCGATTGATTATGATATTATCTTCAGTCATTATCAACAGAATACTGTATATTGACCTCTTTGTGGCTCTGCAGGAAAATTCACTTCTAAATACTAAAAAAAAACTTAATAGTTTTTTAATAACAAGTTTGTATTTTTCAATTATGAGTGACTTGTTTGATGACTCAAAAAACTAAAAAGGAATGTGACTGGGTGATTCGAGTAATCGTTTATATGAAACTCAACATGGCATTCAAATCAAAAAAATTCCCAAAATATTACATACTTTGAATTTTGAAACATAAAAATCATGATGTTTATCTGATGTTGAATATTTGAACATTAAGACAGATTTAGGCGATGATGGTTTAATGAAATGCTTGATATGTGAATAATATGAATATAGCTTGGTGATTGAAATAAGGTCGAAATACAGATATCTCCGTTTCTGCTATATAGCGTGATAAAGAAATTGACATAGGTACATACGAGGATGTAGGTATTGATATCTAGTTAGCCTAGACCAGTTCCATGCCTAAACAAAATATTGCGATACCATATCAACGGACAATAACTTATTAGAAGTGTCAGTGTAGGGTTCGACGTCAAAAAAGTAAACCAGAGTTACGCAATAGATTAAAAAAAAAAGATGTCCGCCGAAAATGTAAAAATCGAAAAATTGGAGTATCGAGCCATCAAAATATTACCTGTATTTAAGAGGGTTAAGAGGTAAGCAGATTTACGAAGATATGCTCAATACCCTTGGTGATCAATGTCCTTCGTATCGACCGTGAAAAATTGGACTGCAAGCTTCAAAAGAGGTAAATTTTCCATTGAAGATGATGACGGATCGGGAAGGCTAGTTTCTGTGCCAGTCCCCGAAAATATCAATGCAGTTCATGACATGATTTTATCAGAACGTCGAATTGGGCTAAAACGGATAACTGAAGCACTGAAGATTTCATACGAACGCGTTGATCATATAGTTTTATGATTTTTGCAAAATGGATCCCCAAATGTTTGAATGTTGACCAAAAGCGTGTAAGGCTGGAAGCATCGCGTTCGATCTGTGCTCGATTTGAAACGATGTAGACTTCTTAAACCGAATTGTTACTATGATGAGACTTTGGTACATTTCTACGATCCAGAAATAAAGCAACAATCGATGGAATGGCGACACTCTGGTTCTCCAAGACCTAAGAAGTTTCGTGTCCAAAAATCTGCTGGAAAAGTTCTTGTATCAGTTTTTTGGGATTGCAATGGAGTAATCATGATTAATTTCTTGGATAAGGGTAGAACAATAACTGGAGATCACTATTCGACATTACTGACCACTCTATGGAAAAAAATTCAAGAGGAAAGACGCGGAAAGCGTATTTTAATTTTACAAGACAACGCCCCAGTACACAAATATCATGTTGCCATGCAAAAAATTCGTGATTTAGAGTTGGAATTACTAAAACACCCCACTTATTCACCAGATTTGGCTCCGTCCGACTATCATCTCTTTCCTCAACTGAAAAAAAATTTTTAAGGTCCTAAATTTTCTTCCAACGAGGAGGTAATAAAAGCTGTGGAGGACTGGTTTGCAGAGCAAGAAGAAAATTTTTATTTTGAAGGAGAGACGTTGCAGGTTCGCTGTAATAAATGTATTCAATTAGGAGGAGAATATGTTGAGTAATAAAATATTTTGACATTGAAATTTTGTTTGGTTCTATAGTAGTCTAAGAATTTTTCAATATATCCTCGTAAACTAAAATAAATTTTCCTCTCTGGTACAGTCGTTTAAAAAGAGCCAGGCCTGGCTTCCACTACTCAAACAAAGAAGAGCAACGACACAGTAAATGACTTCAGCAAAATCAAATTACGTTGCATTCTCTGATGGAGTTACTTGTTGAAAACAGGGCCAGATGGTGTAATGCTAAATTGTCGTCATCAGAAGAGACGTTTCTCGATATTTCCAATCGACTGTTCAGCTGCAGTTTGTTTTGGATTCAATTACAGCTGACATATCGAAACAAATAACAATTCCAGGTGGAACGACCCGCTTTTCCCGGAATGAAAATCGGATTAAGGGACTGCCGCCGTATTTCATACGCATTTAGAGCCGCTCGTAAATTTCGCCGACATGTGGGAGCAACGGAAGAGCGACTACGGGAGAGAAGCCGTGACGCCAACAAAGGAGCCGACGCGGCGCCTCCTGTGTTAGATGCGTCGTCGAATGGCTTTCGAAAGTCAATATTTCAAATTTCTGCAGCCTCTAGCGACCGGGACCCGATCATTTGCTCATATCGGAGACCGGATTGGGTATATCGTTCCGGGAGGCACGTTCCGAATCGGCGTGTCATTAATACGAATGACGCGTGGACGTAGACTCGCTACGAACGAAGTTTACACTTTCAGGTTTGACTTGCACGTAAAAATATTGATTCTGATGGTGACGTGGACTTTTATTAACTCGTACTTTCTCATAATTCTATACTATACTGAAATGGTAACTCTCTGGACCGAACCGAGGGAATCTGTCGAAAAAGTGGATCTAGAAGAATGTTGGAATCGCAGCGAAGCTGCGAAACAGTTGGGAACTTTTTATAAGGTCGAAAAGAGGAATTATCGATTCATATGTGGGTAAAATTTCGATTTTCTAGGCGATGTAGAAGTATTTTTAAAAAAATGGCGAAAAAGTCCAGCAAAAAGCGCAATTTTCAACTCGATGAAACTTTTTTCACAGATATCCTGGCCGTGATGTAGATATATGGATTGAAAGAGGAATGGTGACTGGAAAATAGCTTGGTATCCATATTTCCCATAATTTTCCAATTTTTTCAGTAAAATTAATCAAAAAATTTGACATTTCGTCTATAAAATCACCCGATATGCAAAGATCTACCGATAAGGATAACTACTTAATAGGTAGATCTAGGGTCTCTACTTGTATCCTTTGCTATGTTCAATGAATGGTTTCTCATTCTCAGTCAACACCATAGATTTTAGTTCGAGAAAAAATTCCTATTATCTCAGAAGAGAAATTTTTGGTTCGGGAAATATTCGACCTTGAGTGGAAAATTGGCGACAAATTGGTCGACTTTGGAGTGACGTAACTTTTAAAAGAATTGGAATTGGGATGAGCTGATTTTTTGGTTATAGTTTGGTTCTTTAAGAATAAAATGGTGAATTTTTTTTATATATCTGAGACGGAGGGTTTGGATTTTCTGATTTTTTTCGCGAAGTTCCAAAATTTGGAAATTTCAATCCATCATAACTTGAAAAATAATCTTTTTATTAACATTCTAATTACATATTCGAGATCTGCGACCTCGAATTAGTTAATCTTTCAAATTTCGAGGCGATAGGATGAGATCTAATTTCAGGCAGAAATCTAATAAAAATTGAATTTTTCGAAAAAAATTTTTTTGTTCGGATTGAAATGAAATTTATTCTCTTTACCATTTTGGCGGCGTAGTTTACGAATATTACGAGTATGTAGATAGATATTTTTCAAAAGAATTATTTGTCAAGTTATGATGGATTGAAACTTCCAAATTCTGGACCATCGCGGAAAAAATCATGAAATCCAAACTGTTTGGGATAGGTGAGAATTAATTGTGGTTTTCTATCACTAAAGGATTAATTTATATTTAAAAAAATCAGCGTATGGCTACAGTCATTATTCTGGTTGGAGTAACTGTCTAAAGTTGACCAATTTTTCTTTAATTTTTCGTCTAAAACTGATTTATATCCTCAAATACTGATCGAGGTGGAAAACTGATCACATATTCGTTATCTACGCCCTCGAATTAGGTAATAAACTGACCCGGGTCGCAAAAAAAAAAAAATGTTTCGGAAAATTTTGAGAAAAAAAAAATTCAAGCTATATCGACCCGGTTCAGATTTTATATCAATTCAAGGTCGTAGATTGCGGATATGTAATCAGATTTTCCTCACGATCAGTGTTCTAGGAAATAAATGGCTTTTTGTGAAAATTTTGTAAAAATTCCTGTCAAATTTTGGGAAATCTCGTATTCTGCAAGAACCTTTCGTCCTCATAGTTTTTTACAGGGGTCGAAAGTTGGTCGCCACAGATTAATGATGCGTTTTGATATAATGGCTACGATATACATAAGTATCGAAAATATTGTTTAGGAGCCGTTTTTTGCGCACCTATTCTATTAATCGATAGGGAATTTCCTTGCCGATCTTGTGGTGTGCTAGAACATACGGAATTCTCACAAAACAGAGTAACCTATAATTACTTACTAAAAAGTAGCCGGCTTTTTGTTCATATTTTAAAAACTAATCTTTTTACCAACATTCTAATTGCATATTCGTGATCTACGACTTCGAATTAGTTAATAAAGTGACTTTGATCGATATAACTGACCCGGTACGATTTAGTTCGGGATGAAAATTTCTTCGATCGGAGTCGTACAGAAATAAGAAAAAAAATTTTTTTTCGAGTCATATAGACCCGGGTCAGATTCTATATTAATTTAAGGTCGTAGATTGCCGATAAGAATCAGATTTCTCCTAGGATCAGTATTTTAGGAAATAAATGGCTTTTTGTGAAAATTTTTATGAAAATTCCTCTCAAATTTTGGGAAATCTCTTATTTTTCGAGAACCTATCGTTCTAGCTCGATAATTCGCTCACCATTGGATCGGCGAGGAAATTTCCTATCGATTAATAGAATAATCGAGGGAAAACCGCCTCACATCGGTTAGTTATAGCGGTCGAAAGTTGGTCGCCACAGATTAATGATTGGCCGGCTACTCGCATTTTTGTTCATATTTTAAAAACTAATTTTTTCATCAACATTCTAATTGCATATTCGTGATCTGCGACCTCGAATTAGTTAATAAAGTGAATTTGGTCGATATAAACTGACCCGGTACGATTTAGTTCGGGATGAAAATTTCTTCGATCGGAGTCGTACAGAAATTAAAAAAAAAAAATTTTTTTCGACTCATATAAACCCGGGTCAGATTCTATATTAATTCAAGGTCGTAGATTGCCGATAAGTAATCAGATTTCTCCTAGGATCAGTATTTTAGGAAATAAATGGCTTTTTGTGAAAATTTTTATGAAAATTCCTTTCAAATTTTGGGAAATCTCTTATTTTTCGAGAACCTATCGTCCTAGCTCGATAATTCGCTCACCATTGGATCGGCGAGGAAATTTCCTATCGATTAATAGAATAGTCGCGGGAAAACCGCCTCACATCGGTTTGTTATAGCGGTCGAAAGTTGGTCGCCACAGATTAATGATGGGCCGGCTACTCGCATTTTTGTTCATATTTCAAAAACTAAAATCTTCTTATAAACATTCAATTAGAATGTTATGTACATATTCGAGATCTACGACCTCGAATGAGTTAATGTCTCAAATTTCGAGGCGATAAGATGAAATATAATTTTTGGCAAAAATCTAATGCCAAAATTGAATATATAATATATATTTCACTTAACGATCAATCTATATTTAAAATCACCTTATCACTCATCACACCGATCCTTTAATAAAAATCAAAAACTGTCTCGATTCTTTCAATCAACTCCACAGCAGATCTCGTTATGCTTTTGCTGGTTGAAATTTAAAATCTCTTCGCGAAAGCTTGATGCGCATCGAACTCAATGAGCTTTGTAGCCCCGTTTCAAAGCGAGGTGAGAGCTATGTCTATAAATTTTGCTGATTAATTTCGTCGACGCGTCATGAGGGCGCATATAATTCAGCACGAGATAATTCCTAGAAGCCTGGGAGCAAATCCCTGGATGATTGAGGCGGATGTAGGGAACAGGATAGATTCGGTCCTTAGCTAAGTTAAAACGAGGTATTCAGGTAATAATACCACGTTATTTGTATGGGATCCTAAATTGCATCTGATAGGCAGTAATGAGGGGAGATATAGAGTTTCAGGTGGTATAGCGTAGCAAGTTTTTGTCAAAGGAACCCGCACTTTCCTCATGGAAAATGGCGTTCCGTCAAATGTTCTAATATTTTGGTATGATGATTAAAAGTGCCCATGGACCCAACTCGATCCTATGACTAGTTTTTGAGATACAGGGCGTTGAAGTTGAAAATTACCCACTTTTACTACGCGCCTATCTCGAAACAGAATAGAATGAACTTCAATTTTTCTCAAGAAACATTTCATTCCATCCCCAGGGAGCAACCATATAAAGGAATATAATCGAAAATCGTAACGAATACAGTGTTATCCATAATTGAATGCATGCCCGATTTTGAAAGTATCGAATGTTTGTTTGATTTTGTCAGAACATATCATCATGGACTTCAAAGAATACATGTTGATTCAGTCATGAAATAAACTGTGAATCTCACGAAAATACCCAAAAATCACCTTTTTTCTCACCGTCCTCTATTTCAAGATTAACTCCGTTGAGGTGGGAGTTTTCTTTTACCACTGTACTTCATATAAAAACATCAATACGGTTGCGAGTTTTTTTTAATGCTTGAATAAGAATAGAATAACATAAATAAATATTTTTCATATAACATAAAACAGAATTTGGTCATCGGAAGTGGATGAAAACTCTCAGACGTATTGATGTTTTTATATCAAGTACAGTGGTGAAAGAAAACTCCGACCTCAACGTTGTTAATCTTGAAATAGAGGGTGATGAAAAAAAGGTGGTTTTTTGGTATTTTCGTGAGGTTCACAGTTTATTTAATGACTGAATCACCCTGTATTCTTTGAAGTCCATGATGATATGTTCTGAAAAAATCAAACAAACACCTTGAATCAACCAAAAAATACAGGGTGTCCACTTAACCTTCGTTGTGAATAGTTTCTATAATAATGGATCACCCAGTATGAATTCTGGGTAATTCAGGTTTTTTCGATGTAACAACAACATATCTAGTGAAATAGTTCATTTTGCGAACGTTCTCGCTCTGGAACTGACATATTTTATACTTTCAAAATCGGGCATGCATTCAATTATGGATAACCCTGTATTCGTAACGATTTTCGGTTATATCTTTGGTTGCTCCCTGGGGGCGGAATGAAATGTTTCTTGAGAAAAATTGAAGTTCATTCTATTCTGTTTCGAGATACGCGCGTAGTAAAAGTGGGTAATTTTCTACTTCAACGTCCTGTATCTCAAAAACTAATCATAGGATCGAGTTGGGGCCATGGACACTTTTTATCCATAGGCCGAGTACTACATTTTATCAAAACATTAGAACATTTGACGGAACGCCATTTGCCATAACGCCCATAACGAAAGTGCGGTATCCTTAAATAATTTTTTAGTTGGGAAATTAACGTATGCGTAAGAGAAAATCATTGGCGCGATTCAGACGTATTTTTCGAATTCCTGAAATAGTTTTCATTCAGGCGGCAGTCGAATTCGCGTCCTCGAATTATTGTTATAATGCCGGGTTTCCACCAAGAGGACTGGACAAAAACAAAACACGAACTCGGTCCGTTTTTGACAGTCCGCGAACTGTTTGCGAACTGTTCTAGAACTTGTGGATTGTTTTCCGGACTCGGAAGTCCGCGGATTGCGTTTTTACGGACACAAACAGAGTCCCATCCAATGTCGGTAAACTTCAAAGGATTTACTTCGAGGACTGTTTGTCTGCTTGGTGTAAACGCCCAGTTTGTTTTTATTGACGTTGTTGCGATCTAGTGGTAGTTTGATTCGGTGCGTGAAGGGAAGAAGTCGTAATGTTTATTAAAACTTGATCGAAGTTCACCTCCTATACTCATATCATCTCCTCTGAGATCTTGTAACAGTTTAGACGTCACATTTCCCCTTATTTGCCTTAAGGATGGCCTAATCCAAAACCGGCGTTCAGTTTTGTTCTTTTCAATAATGTAAAATGTAACTGCCAGCAAAAATAAATCCTCGTCGTCTTGTTCTCTCAAGTTTGCAGCGCGCCACATTCTCACAACTACACGTCCGGTCTCTCTATGTAAACTGAATGAAACTTAAACAAAACACGAACAGTTTTCATTCATTTCTATCTGCGACTGGTGTAAACAGAAAGTCCGTTAGAAACCCCAACAGTCTTCGAACATTTTCCGAACAAAACTGTTCGAAATTTCTGTTCGAACGGACAGTTCGTGTTTTGTTTTGACCTGTCCCCTTGGTGGAAACCCGGCATAAGATGCTGACCAATGAGTTTCCCCCCACCCATTTACTTTCTCTCACCACGCGGCACGCAGACATCTTGCTCTGTGTGGCATCATGAATATCGAATTGTGGAAAAATGAGTAACTTCGGTGGTGTAGTTGGTCAGCATCTTGGACCGGGTATTCGACGACGCCTGAGGTGAAAACTTTTTCTGGAATTCGAAAAATGCATGTGAATACCGCTAATGATTCTCTCTTAATCATTTTTTGTCCATATGCGTCAGGAATACGAAACAACAATAGACCTACGAGGATATATTGAAAAATTCTTAGACTACTAAAGAAGCAAACAAAATTTCAATGTCAAATTATTTTATTACTCAACATATTCTGCTATTAATTGAATACATTTATTACAGCGAACCTCCAACGTATCTAGACCTTAAAAAAAATGTTCTTTCTTGCTCTGCAAACCAATCCTCCACAGCTTCCATTACTTTCTCGTTGGAAGAAAATTTACGACCTTTCAAACTTTTTTTCAGTTGAGCAAAGAAATGATAGTCGGATGGAGCCAAATCTGGTGAACAAGGGGGGTGTTCCAGTGATTCTAACCCTAAATCACGAATTTTTTGCATGGCAACATGAGATTTGTGTACTGGGGCGTTGTCCTGTAAAAACATAATACCTTTGGATAGCTTTCCGCGTCTTTTCTCTTTATTTTTTTCCCGTAGAGTGGTCAGTAATATCGAATAGTAATCTCCAGTTATTGTCTTACCCTTATCCAAAAAATCAATCGTGATTACTCCATGGCAATCCCGAAAACTGAAGCAAGAACTTTTCCAGCAGATTTTTGGACACGAAACTTCTTAGGTCTTTGAGAACCAGAGTGTCGCCATTCCATCGATTGTTGCATTTGGAGATCATTTTCGCAGAAATTTTTCTCATGTCCAAATTGACGTGAACTAGATGATGAACGCGTTCGTATGAAATCTTCAGTACTTCAGATATCCGTTTTAGCCTAATTCGACGGTCTGATAAAATCGTGTCATGAACTGCATCGATATTTTCGGGGACTGACACAGAAACTGGCCTTCCTGATTGGTCATCATCTTCAATGCAAAATTTACATCCTTTGAAGCTTGCAGTCCAATTTTTCACGGTCGCATACGAAGGACATTGATCACCAAGGGTATTAACCATATCTTCGTAAATCTGTTTACCTCCTAACCCTTTTAAATACAGGTAGGTACTTGATGATGGCTCGATACTCCAATTTTTCGATTTTTACAATTTCGGTGGACATCTTTTTTTTCAATCCATTGCGTAACTCTGGTTTACTTTTTTGACGTCGAACTCTACACTGACACCTCTAATAAGTTATTGTTTGTGATATGGTATCGCAATATTTTGTTTATGCATTGAACTGGTCTAGGCTAACTAGATATCAATAAATCCTCGTGAAAACTAGGGTGCAGGCTCAAGATTATTAGATTCTTTCTTCCGTACATTCCCAAATCTTCCCCTTCGAAGTCGTATCTTCTGCATTCCCTGCTGTATTTTCAGATTTCCCCTCGGTCCTCATTAACGTCATTAACGATCGGACCTGATTGAAATTGATTCCAGATCCAATCAGGAGAAGATAAACAAGCATCTAGTAATCGTAAGCCGAGATGCGTGTGCTGCAAATTTCCGACACAGCAAATTCCCATAATCGAATATTCTGTTTCAGTGATTGATTACGGATAAGCCAATTCCGCCATTAATCACCGCTAGGTGGCGTAGTTCCGTCGGAACGCCGTTAATCCGGGAAGGGCTACGGGCAGTTTAGAGGAGCCAGGATATAAATCGTCCCATTTAAGTTTTTTGGGAAGTGCTGAAATTGATACTCTCGATTAGATGCGCTTATGCAGTTCTGAGCTGTTGGGAAGGGTAATGAAGGAGAGTTCCAAGGTTCGCACTCAATCGCCCGATAATTGCCAAGTGGCCTAGTTATGCAAAACTTATCGACTTAACCAATGAAAAGAGTCAAGAGATTTTATCTTTGACTTGGACATATATTTTTTCTGTAGATTCTTGAGGCCAAAAGAAACCGTTTTTCAATTTTCCATTTTTCCGAATACGGCTCTGTTAAAGAGATATAGCCATTTGAAGAAAAATTGGGCCAAATACGTGCCTGATACGATTCTCTGCAAACACCTCAAAGTTCATATTTTTCGATTGAAATTGAGTTTATACTTTTACGGAATCCTTGAGTACTTACCTTATTTGAATAAGAATGTTAAAAACACGATATTTCTCAAAAAAAATACTTAGTTTTGTCCTATTATATCTGCCATTAAAAAGCCATATTTCTCCTATCAAAATAAGTCCCTTCTTCGATTTTTCTGAAGATAAGTTTGTAAACACGAAAAAATTATCTATATTATCCTCAATATCCCAAAAATATCTCCTGAAGAATGTATTTCAATCAATTTATCAGAATTTATTTTCAATCAACTTAACCTAACCGATTTTTTATCTATTCTGTGAATATTTCACAGAAATTTGTATGTGGAAATTGCCAGCTCAACCAATATTCTAACTACGTAAGTTCTATGAATCGTCCACAGCCTTCTATAGAGAGGATTGTGAATCGATTCATCCGTAGCCTGCGTAATCAATATTGAAGAGATAATTTTTGTAAGTAGGTAATATAAAGTCTGTGAACGACGCATGCGCGAAATCCAAACAGGCATGGCGGAATTCTTCTTCAAAGCTATGTTATTATAAAAGGGGAAAGTGATTATGTTGAGTGTTTTTCTTCGTTCTCGTGATGATTATGTGAAGACTTTCAGTGATTGAATGCAATATGAACCGTGTAATGTCGAGTTGATAAAATTGCAAGAGAATATTGTTTACATAGAAACATCGCCACATATTATTAAGTGCTGAGTATCATTTTATTCTTCGTTAATTTCAACTTCATACATACGTGGATTTTATCGTGATTCAGCTCATCTATCTGGATTTTGTATTTCGTTAACATTTATTTCGAATCTGAACCGGTAACCATAAATTTTTAATAGAAACTGTACGTATTAAATGTATACTTTCATGATCGTTGGTAATATTGTCGCCTCGTTTTGATATCAGTTCATGAAAATGACCTACAGGGCAGCTTTGTCTTTCACTATTGAAAACCAGTCATTTACTACTTCTACAGCTTTCAGAACCACCTTGGCACATTTGAATGAATACCGGATTGTATTCAATACGATTTGTTGGAGAGTCATCGTTATTTTTCTCGATTTGAAGAAACCCACCACACAAGTAATTGCCTCTCCTTCTCGCCACGCTAATTCTACTGCAGCAATATAGTAAAATTTACGCAAAAGACCTCCAGCCTGCAGGAGAATTTTAATCCCAGAGCAATATTATTTTTTTTAACGCCAGACAAATTTAACCAAACTGTGTTATAAATCGAAATATTGCGGTTTATCAATATAGACTTCTGAATTCATATTAATGGCTTCGAATAATACTATGTTGCAGACGGGTTTCAATACGTGAGTAACATAAAACGCAATCAAGAACCGAAAATAAATTGTATATCGAGACGGTGTCAGGGGGACTTTTGTCTCATGACCTGGGTGGCGGGGGGCTGAGGCAGCGTAAAATTCAAGATCGCTGGAGCTGCAACTAACCGAAAACCTGAGACGGGTACGACATCCCGCACACGGGAGGTGGGAAAAGAATATCTTTGATGGCTATTGAAAACAAAAATACGAGAGTAGCTGGATAGTTCTCGAACGGGAAGGTTCTCAGTTTGCTTGGTTTCTGTGGTAGGAAGATTAAGGAAGTTAGAAATTTAGGTATCAACGCGAAAACGGATAAATCTATTCAGGAAATAGCGGTGTAAAGTGGATTTACTATTACATGGATCTACTTGTAGTTTCTTCCCGATTTCATCGCAGGCATCTCGGGCTGGTTCAAATACTATATTGTTGAACGAGTTAACCATAATATTCTCATGTCAGTGTTTGCATGAAACGTTTCACATTGTCAATGGGAAGTTTGATAGGTTTGAAGGTCTCGAACAAGAAAACCACTTGTGTACTAAGCCGACGTTTGGTTTAATATATAAACTTCTTCAGGGCACTGAAAGAGAACATTGTGGATAAAACGAAATCATCAAACAAAATACATAATTAAAGAGAAGTAATTTTTTTTTGTAGATATAAAAAATATATGTTACAATTTTTCTTTTTTCACGAAAAACAAACAAGAATTCACAACAAACAATTGTCAGTAGGAAGGTACCTTTAATCAATATCTCTACTTAATGGATCCATTAATTTTGGTATCAATGCCAATTCTTATATGGTTCTATGTTCATTCAATTCATATTCTCTTTCGCAGCAAGGTTCCATGAATATTCCTCAAATATATTTGTTACTGTAGGTTGTATTTCTGAGAATTTCTTTCTTGATTAGCGCATTTATACATTTACATTGTCAAAAAGCTTAACTCTGAAATTTATTCGAAACGATGTTGTCAAAATGATCGATGAATGTACTGTGAACTCAATTACCAGTGTGATGTTGCCATGATTGGGTTTAATTGTTTCATATGTCGACAAAGTTCGAAATTTTCAATTAACTGATATGATAAATGATGAAACATAATTTTTGGACTCCACATTGCCCTGAAGCCAACAGATAAATGATAATATCTCATTGCTTTTCCATATTCATAAGGCAAATTTCATCTTTGTCCCCTTGACATGACGACGAAATTGGTAGCGTATTGTTACAACGAGCAGGCAATAACTTTGTTATTTCGAATCCACTGTTGATCTAGGGTCGGCTGTCCCATTGTGAATGAGTGATCTCGTTAAACTTGTTAAATGGAAATCAATTATGATCGACGTGCAGACCTACGAATTTTGAATAATAATCCGTGTGGACAGGTCCTAATGAATTTCAATCCATCGCTGTCGGTTCTGCTGAATAGAAAATATTGGTATTCAGGGCTTCATTTTCGATTCGGTCAAATTTAAATTTCCCAATAAATCAACGAAATTTTTATGACACTCCCCATAATGGTCAACTTTGAATAATGCATGACATACGTACATTTTGAAGCAGAAGTTCTGTTTATAAAATGAAAATTCAGCAGCTTCATTACGTCCAACTAACCCTAAACTAAATATATTGAAGTTACTTATATAAATAGGTATATGTTTTTTTTATTTCTCGAAATTAACATTCCAGAAATATAACATATTATAGTCCAATAACAACCCAGTATATTTGCTCCTCATAAATTGAAAAATACTCATTTCTCATCTTTTATTCAACGCAGTTTATGAAGTTGCATCAATTTTAGAACAGGTCATCAATAATTCAGTGTTGCTTCTAGACAGACTGCTGTAATTCTCCATTGAAATGTTTTAGTGGTAAGCAAACAGAATTATGCGAGCAATATGCTAGTAACTGCACCTCGTGCTCATGCATGTCGGATGAGTTCGATGAAGAGGATACGTTTTATTACCTTCGGTATTTTCATCGCTCCAACATTTAGAATCTAAATGAAGTGTTGCAAATTTTGCGCAAAGGTTTATTCTTCGGATTTGACGAGAGATGCTGAATATATTAAGAACTTTGTGCCACAAATGAGAACAAATTAAACTTTTGTAGAGCCTACCAGACAGTTTTCTCTTGAAGTAAATAAGGGCTTTGTGTAATTCACTTTCGGTTGAGCCTGAAAAATAATTCGGAAAAATGAAGTCTGGCGGCTTATAATGGAAATTCGAATGGTTTGAAGGATAAGATACTTGAAACATCCCGTTCATGCAGGGAATTCCACGTTATCCCAATATTTTACGCTTTGAAATGGACCGGGATTATGTCCGGGTTGCAATTTGGCGAAGGCGACAGTCCATTCGAAAACATGATAGTTTGGGAATGGTAGCTCCCATCTTTATTATTATGATGAACAGTTTTCAGTCTTAAGGAACAGTTCATTTACAATCTTTTCACACAGCTTGTTTCGAGAAAAATTCTTCTCTTCTTCTGGCTTAAATTCGAACAATGGTATGAACAATAATAAAGATCTACATTAGGACAATTAAGTAACTAAAACTCAAGAAACAGCAGAGTAACAAAACAATGAAAATCGCAATTTACCAACTGCAACAGTGAAATCGCAGATGAACAACCGTTCAAAAGAGAATTTCAACAACTCATCTCAAAATTCACACCCGTTAAATAATTCAAAACAACTGATTCATCCCGATGTCTCAAATTATCGCGACGTACAGGTAGGTATTTGAGATTTTTTTTCTTTATATACTCAAGCTTCGTGATTTATTTTTTCACTATTTCAGAAGAATCTACAGTGATTGAGTAACATTATGTTTCACAATATTTAATTTAAAAAAGAATTCTACCTACAAGAGATGAGTTTAACGCTTTGATTTCTGCTAATAATGACATCTATAATAATACATTCACAATAGAGTTTTTCAATATTCGAAAACTCAGAAAACAATGTTGCGATTCTTCACGTAGTTTTAACCATTTTTTCATTTGGAATGGTATTTACAGATGAAAATTGGAAAAAATTATACATAGAACATTATAAGTATTATAACATTTTCTGATATCTCCTTTCGATTTTGAATTTCATTGTTGATTCATTGCATGGAGCTAGTTGGAAAGCCGAACTGACCATAAATATTCTGGTGCATTAAATACTCAAATATTTTTACTACTGCACGAAATGCAGGAATGAAAATACCCGGTTATATTCATGGTGTATTGATTATTCGTGATATTCGTCAGTTGCTGCGTGATTTTTATAATATGCTCTAATATACACTGCGCAAAAAAAATTAACGCACATTCTGAAAATCTCAATTTTAATGAAAGTTAACTCTACATTGACTTCATAACTTATTTTTTATGTTCTCTCGGGCAGGTTTTGAACGAAACAAGACACATTAAATGGAAGAAAAATTCAGGATTTCACCGAATCTTATGTGAAAGGAGAGAAATGAACAATTTTGAAAATACTGAAATGATGATAAATTATTTAATACTTGGTATTTCCACCCCTTGCGTTAATTACAGCTCGGCAACGACGGTTCATACTCGAAATGAGTGATCTTAAAATGTTCTGATCTAACCCTTCCCAGATTTCTCCGAGTTGGATTCCTAAGTCATTAAGAGTAGCTGGATGATTTTCTGAACTTCTCAGCCTTCTATTGAGGTTGTCCCAAACCTGCTCAATCGGATTGAGATTGGACTTCTTGCTGGCCATTCCATTCGAGAGACATCAACCTCTTCAAGGTACTCCTGAACGATGCGCGCACGATGGAGTCTGGCATTATCGTAAATAAAAATGAAATTTTCACCAATGTATGGGACAAATGGCACTACATGCTCTTCAAGAATGTTCCTTATATACTTGTCAGCATTCAGAGCTCCATTATCAACGACCACTAGGTCTGTGCGAGCAGTCAAAGATATTCCACCCCATACCATAATCGATCCTCCCCCGAAACCAGTAGTATTCAGGAAATTGCACTGAGCATATCTTTCATGTGGACGTCTGTATACAAGGGAACGTCGATCACAATGATAGTGGCAGAAGCTAGACTCATCTGTGAAGAGAACTCTTTCCCAATCGGCCTCTTCCCAATGGATATGCTCTCTCGCAAAATCCAAACGCGCCCTTTGATGGGCTGGGGTAAGAGCTGGGCCTCTTGCCGCGACACGAGGCCTTAGATGTATTCTCTGAGGCGATTTCTTATTGTCTGAGTGCTAATTTGCACCTCATGAGTTTACTCAAGCTGATTTTGAAGGAGGCGAGCGGTTGCAAACCGTTGTCGCAACGAAGAAATTCTCAAGTACCGTTCTTGAATGGCAGTTGTTACCCGTGGTTTACCCTGTCCTGGTCTTCGGACATTCATACCTGTCTCCCTGAATCGCTGCAACATTCTGGACACACTTGTATGGGAAACTCCAAACCTTTCTGCAATTCTTGTGTATGTCCACCCTTCTTCTCGCAAAACTACCGCTTCGCACATTCCTCTTGGGTCAAATTGCGTGTTTCGCGTTGCATAGCGATCGAGTGTAGACAATCAAACGAAAGAAAAACTATTGATCACTAGAATTGATCGAGAACAACTGATTTTAGAATGGAGCCAATACATTCAAAATCTCATAATATCATCTTTTTTTATTCCTGCTGGGAGAAAACATCTGTAGGTATTGAAGAAAAACGTAGAAAGTGGATAACATATGCATGAATAATTCTGATAAAAATAATTATCATTGAGAACACCTTCAGTTGTAGAATAAATTTGAGATTTCCATAATGTGCGTTAATTTTTTTGCGCAGTGTATTTGGCTGAAATATTCTGAAGCGAATAGTTTGTATATAATCAATTTGATTTTGTTCAGCTTTCTAGTTACTGATGCGAGGATATATTGAAAATTTCTTAGACGACTATAGAACCAAACAAAATTTCAATTTCAAAATACTTTATTACTCAACATATTCTCCTCTTAATTGAATACATTTATTGCAGCGAACCTGCAACGTCTCTAGAAATTTCAAAAAAAATGTTTCTTCTTGCTCTGCAAACCAGTCCTCCACAGCTTTCATTACCTCCTGGTTGGAAGAAAATTTACGACCTTTTAACCTTTTATCTGTTGAGGAAAGAGATGATAGTCGGGCAGAGCCAAATCTGGTGAATAAGGGGGATGTTCTAGTAATTCTAACCCTAAATCAGGAATTTTTTGCATGGCAACCTGAGATTTGTGTACTGGGGCATTGTCCTGTAAAAACAAAATAGCTTTGGATAGCTTTCCGCGTCTTTTCTCTTTAATTTTTTCCTGTAGAGTGGTCGATGATGTCGAATAGTAATCTCCAGTTATTGTTCTACCCTTATCCAAAAAAATCAATCATGATTACTCCATGGCCATCCCAAAAAACTGAAGCAAGAACTTTTCCAGCAGATTTTTGGACACGAAACTTCTTAGGTCTTGGAGAACCAGAGTGTCGCCATTCCATCGATTGTTGCTTTGTTTCTGGATCGTAAAAATGTACCCAAGTCTTATACATATACATTTGGTTATCCATTCTGCAGGAATTCTTCTCATGTCCAAATTGACTATATGATGAACGCGTTCGTATGGAATCTTCAGTGCTTCAAATATCCGTTTTAGCCCAATTCGAAGGTCTGATAAAATCATGTCATGAACTGCATCGATATTTTCGGGGACTGACACAGAAACTGGCCTTCCCGATCGGTCATCATCTTAAATGGAAAATTTACCTCTTTTGAAGCTTGCAGTCCAATTTTTCACGGTCGCATACGAAGGATATTGATCACCAATGGTATTAAGCATATCTTCGTAAATCTGCTTACCTCTTAACCCTTTTAAATACAGGTACTCGATGATGGCTCGATATACCTATTTTTCGATTTTTACAATTTCGGTGGACATCTTTTTTTTTAATTCATTGCGTAACTCTGGTTTACTTTTTTGACGTCGAAATCTACATTGACACTTCTAATGAGTTATTGTTTGTTAATATGGTAACGCAATTTTTTGTTTATGCATGGAACTGGTCTAGGCTAACTAGATATCAATACATCCCCGTTGTAACAAACATTTCAAAATGAAATCAATACGGTTCTTGGTCCACTGAGGACAAAGTATCGAAACTATGTCTACAGATCGTTTAACAACCCATTTATCTTCATGTCGTTATATGTTAGAGATTAATAGAGTTCCTTGAAAATGTGCAGTATCGAAACACACATATTAATCACGATGAAAATCATTCCAGTTCTGTTCGGAAACTCCAGCCGTAAAAATGTTCCAAAAAAGGTTAATTACAGTTGTTCCGAAAGTTGGGTGTTCAAGAGCATATTTTAAACCCCAACTTTGGCAATTATCGGACAGACCACGTCCCTGGAATGGGGGCCATTTCTTACAACACCGAAGCGGGTTTAAATTTTAAATTGAGCCTTATTCGTAAAAGGTGAACGCATTTTCTCGGATATATGTATTTAGGTCTCCAGTTGGAACAACTATTCGTAAAGTAATTTGCGACTCGCCCCAGAAAAAAATTTTCCACCTGAAAGATAGATGAGCTCGATCGTCTGATTCCAATGGAAGAATTATGTGTCGAACATTGACTTGTGAGCAGTTGAAACAAAACCAACAGTTTTCGTGATTTTTTTTATGAGTGGTAGCAAAAAATATGAGATCTCAAAGGGACGTCGATCGGTATGCCCTCTGTGAAAAAGGGGCAATTGCTCTGTGAAATCAAGCGGGTAAAATCTGGGACAGAGAAAAACGGTCTCTGAATGGCTTCTCACCTGGAAACGCAAGATACGCAGAGCATTGGATCTGTACACACAAAGGGAATACAAACCCGTATATTCATTGGAATTGGAATGGAAACCTCTATTGCGCGGGTAGAAACGAAAAACGTGAAATTGAAAATTGCGATTTTCCTGTCGATTAAACCCTAGGGAGTTGTTATTCGATCCAGTAAAATGTACGCAGAATGCAGTAGCTGATTAGTTTTTTTTTTCATTCGGAAAAGCCTGACATGTTTTAAGAGATTTTTTGTATTTCAGGTGAGTCTATCTCTAGATACAGGACATTGAAAATGGGAATTTTCAGCTCGACATCTTATTGGAAACATAAGAAATTAATAGATGTCACAAATAACAAATTGTACTCAATGACCAAACAATTCCCCATATTCTTTGTTCACAGATAAGGTTATTTGAAGATTGTTTGAACATTGCATAATCCAGTATTCCACTGATACTGATCTGAAGAAGTAACGGTATTAGGTGAATTTGTTGTGAAAAAAAAAGCGGCAATGTAAAATTGTTTTATTCATAATTACAAAATATATTTCCGGCCAAGTGCATAATGAAACAATTCCAGAGATTTTTTCGAATAATTCAGGAGTCTTTGGTTAGTTAAGACCAGAATTTTTTCAAGTGCCTCCTATTTTCATCAGAATATCTTGTAAAATGTAGAAATTAGGAGAAAAAAAAGTTGAAAAATTTAACACCCTGTATCTCGAAAACGAAACTTCCGCGGAACCATGTTAATTCATTTTTTCCTTCAATTTAAGAACAACTCGTTTATGATAATGGCATTATCACCAGCTTGAATACAGCATCAACTTAAGTATATAAATAATATTCTTCTGTTCAAAATTAAAGATGAACTAAGTTAAGGCTCCTTCAATAGGTACATTTCTGAATTCGATAGCGTCCGAACACCAGCGAATGCACCATTTTGCACAATACTATTTCCATGTTTGATGCTAAATGGTGCATTCGCTGGTATCAAAATTTTAGTCAAATGTAGAATGCTTTTAATTGCGTTTTCTTGAATTATCAATGGAATACTATCGCGAAAAACTTATATGATAGATGTAGTTGTAAGGTTGACAAAAATCTACAAAATGAAATAGCTTTACATATACGAGGTGCGTCAAAAAAAGTTATGGAAAAATATGTAATTTTTAAATGGAATACCCTGTATTTCATGGCATAATTTTTTCGAGGACAACAAGAGCTTTAAACTTATACCTCATTTTTCAAAATTCATCACGGCGTTGCCACATAATTCGTATTTTTAGGATATTTTTAGTGTTTCAAGGGGTTCATCAGAATTCTTATGACAACCGCTGTTTTCAATCTAGATAAACGAATTTTTTACAGTATTCATCTTGAGATATTAGCTCCATCATTTGGTGATAGTCCGAAGTTTTTTTACACAAAGTGTCTATACAGGGTGAGTCTTTGACTTGTACATATATTTTAACTGAAGATTCTTGAGGTCAAAACTCAAAAGAGACCTTTTTTTTCATTTTCCATTTTTCCGAATTCGGCTCTGTTAAAAAGATAAAGCCATTTTAAAAAAAAATGTGCTAATAACGTCCCTGGAATGATACTGTGGAATTGATTCAAAGTTCATATTTCTCGATAGAAATTGAGTTTATACATTTAGGGAATACTCAAGTACTAACCTTATTGGAATAAAATTGTTGCAAACACGATAATTTCAACAAAAACAGTTTCATCGGATTATATCTGCAACTAAAAATCCACATTTATTCCTCCAAAATAAGTTCCTTCTTCGATTTTTCTGCAGATTAGTTTGTAAACACTAATAACTTGTTCATATTTTCCTCGAAATTCCCAAACAATACCATGAAGAAAGACTTTTCATTCAGATTTATTATTGAACAACCTTACCTAATCTAATTTGTATAGATTCTGTGAATTTTTGCACAGAAATTTCAAGAAGATGTTGTCAGCTTGCTGATATTTTCATTGAGGTTAAAGATTTTTTACGAAACCTCAGAACTCTTTATCCTTAGTACGAAACATAGTATAAATCACGATACATTTGTGTACCGTGGTAATATGAATTCTGCCGTTGCCATTATGAATCGACTTTGCCGCCAAATTTTACCACGCATGCGTAAAGCGAAAACCGAAATATTGGTTATCTGGAGGCCAACTATAAACAATAACAAACCAGAGTCTCTGAACAAACTGTAAACATTATGTGAAGTTCTGAATACATTCAGTGAATTATTGTTCTAATGTGATTATTATGTGAAGTGAATTAATATAATTTCAACCGTGTCGAGTTTATAAAATTCCAAGAGGATGTTGTTTAGATAGAAACATCGCCACAGATTATCAGTTATCGTTTCATTAATTTCAATTTAAAAAGTAGTTTGTGTCGAGTTCATCATTCATATCCGAATTTTGTATTTCATCGACATTTAACTTCAATATGGACCGGTAACTATGAATTTTCAATAGAAACTGTGCGTGTTCAATTTTATTTCCCACATTTGGGGGATTTTATTATTGAAATATCTCGACAAAGTTGATAAATATTATGACCACATTGTAAACTCGTTTAAAGACCAGAGAAGGAATAATATTCGATGATATTTAATTCAGAGACGCATTCAGATTATTCTTGAAATTAATGATTTTTTCGTCAAATTTCTCCGGGTAAAATTGGAAATAACTCGAAAACGACGCGTTTTATTGAAAAAACATAAGAATACTTTTAGTTTCTTAAATGATTGATTCTTTCGGAAATATGAACCGTTTATCTTTTTGAAGTGGTTTTATGTTGTTTTAGTGTGTATTGATGAGTCGACTACCCTGTAACTTTTATACTAGTGAAGATATTGAATCGGTTTCGATTAAGGAATATGCACCATGAATAGAGTAAAAACTCAACCAAAATTCAGTTCATTCGAAATAACGGGTCCGAAGATATAAACAGAAAAGTGTTTTTTCATGGATTTTCGACACCCTGTATCTTCCAAACCAAACCGAATTTTGAAAAATGGTATGATAAAAAAGTGTTTCGTTTGATGAGAGGAATCTACAGTTAAAATATATGTACAAGTTAAAGACTCATCCTGTATACATATGGAAATGAGTGTAAATGCTTGGAGTTGTATGGAAATTAATGTAATTGTGTGGAAATGTTTGGAATTATGTGGAGGAATGCTTGAATATTCTCCAATATTTGAAAATGTTGTACACATTTTTTTTTATCGTGTTCACCCCCTCGGAAAAAAACCTTGATGAAAAATATTTTTTTTCTTTGATAAATGAAGCAATCTCTTCTTGTCGTTTGAACCTTGTTTTTACTCCCACATCAAGATTGACATTTCCTTTTTGAAACTGTACGAAGCACTAAACATTGAATAGATATTCGAAGGATCTGTAATATATCGACCTCATTCAAAACCAATTCATTCCGAGTCAACCCAGGAATTCATTTTCGCCAATCCCGATCCTAATCCGGGTTGGTGACCATCATCATAGTTGCCATTTCAAATAAGTCTAATCGCAGACGTCCGACGCTTTCATCTCGGTGGCGAAATTGGAATTTGGCTCCGAAATCGCTTTAATTGGACTCTCTTCAAACGGAATCCGATATGGAAATACTTTCTGGAAGTTGGCGAAAACGAATGACTGCATCTCGAGCACCTTTCGACGTCGGATAGTCCTGAAGCCGTGATTTCGTTCGTCACCAGCCGAATTGGGGTCATAATTTCGCTATTTTCGTCGCCGGAGGGAAATTCAGGGAATTGGGTGATTGCGGAATATTCGGTGAGGATCCAAATTGGACTCCCTTATTCCTTTTGTATTGGGAAATTGTTGGAGCTTGGGTGGGGATGCTTTTGTTCGAGATTGCTTCATTGGTCAAATTGTCAAAACCCTCATAATTTTCTGGTACATTCTAATTTATGAAAACTCCTACTACATATGGATGGACATATGTCATGCCAGCGTCTCATGATTTGTTGGAGTTTAGTCTTAGACTATGGAAAGAGGAGACGCACCTTTCAATATTGAATAGTGAAGCTAATTTTCAAAATCATCAGAACTAAACGAGATAACTGACTGTACTACTACGGAATTAAAATGTAGTAGACATTTTTGCAACATTATGACAGTCGTTGAATTTTCCCTAGTAATACCACTAGAGGTCGCATTATTTCCGATATGATAATGTGAATTTTCTAATAAATAAACTCTCAATCGAAATTAAAGGTACGTACTCAAGATTCAAATTTATATTATACTCATTTCTCTACAAACGTCATAAAAAGACAAGATTCGCGTATAGACAACAATATGCGAAGTGACCATAGAACTTATAGTACATGGAATGCTATTAGCCTTGCTGCTCAGCTTAAAATAATGGATAAACATCTCAAGTTGGAGGAATACCGAAATTTCCATGTTCCCATGGATACGACTTGTCATACACAACAGAAATACAGAAATACTATGAATGTAATCGTCAAGATCCGATTCACTTGGCATTTCGGCAAACATTTCTGTGTTTCTGATCGGTGTGATAGGCGGGAACATAGAAATTTCGGTATTCCTCCAACTTGAGATGTTTAACCACTTTTTGATCTGGTAATAGCATTCCATGTATTATAAGTTCTATGGAAGTGACCCTTTTTTTCATTTTCCTTCGTTACCATGACACCGTGAGCGAAGTCGTGTGCGAAATAATTACTTCGCACACTGCATTGAAACTACCTATAGCAAAAATCCAAGAAATCATTTATTTATTAATGTATAACAATAATTAAGGCTTTCAAATTGTGAGAAAATTTAACACTACCTAATTTTATTTATTATTTATGTTAACATTTATGGTGCAGCCAGTGCACGAACGTTTGTAGAAAAAAACATGCGCGAAATACTTTGGTGATCTCGACTATTTTTCTCAACTCGGCTGCGCCTCGTTAAAAAAAATCAGTTCTCAATCACCAAAGTAGATACAAACTAGATACAAAAATAACTATTGTGCGTGAATGTCAGAAATGATTATTTGTTTTTTCAAATATCGTGTATACCTCACATTGAATAAATTGCTCCACATGAGTTAGGGATATTCACTTGCTAATAAATATAGTTAAAATAAGATTTTTGTGATGAAAATTCATATCAATATGATTTCAAGTTGCAAATTATTTAGCCTGTAGGTCTGCAGCGTATAAAGTGTGGTTGATTAAAATCGAGTAAAATAACGAAATTTTTGACATGCTCCCTATAGTGTAAGGCGGTCATATTACCAGGACAAATGTGTAGATCTGTGCGCCCGTTGAAACATATCCCGGCATATACCATAACACTACCCCCTCGGAATGGAGTGACTTGGACATAGCGACGATTACGGGGTATGCGTGGGATTGTCCATACCCTTATTCTTCGAGAATCTGAAAATCATCCATATCTGGATTCATCAGTGAAAAGGACACTACGCCATTGATCGTTCCAATTGATATGTTGCCTTGCCCATTCCAGTCTTTGACGCTTATGGTCACGTGTTAAAGGAACTCCTCTTAATAGACGTCTAGAACCTAGATTCACCTCTCTCAAACGTCGTCTGATGGTTTCGATGGAAACTTGGACCCCATCTGCATTTTGAAGAGTATTCCGTAGCATTCCACACGTAGATTTAGGGTTTCTTCCCGCCGAAACGGTGATGAAACGATCCTGAGCAGGTGTTGTTTTTCGTCGCCCACCAAGCCTTGGTCTTTCCAACTCGGAATCTGTCTCCGCTACAACAACCTGAGTTGTTGCAGCATCCATAGTAACAATTCGGTTTGAGAAGGCTACATCGTTTTCAAATCGAGCACAGATCGAACGCGATGCTTCTACCCTTGCACGCTTTTAGTCAACATTCAAACATTTGGGGAGCCATTTCGCAGAAACTTTTCTCATGTCCAAATTGACGTGAACTATATGATGAACGCGTTCGTATGAAATCTTCAGTGCTTCAGTATCCGTTTTAGCCCAATTCGACGGTCTGATAAAATCATGTCATGAACTGCATCGATATATTCGGGGACTGACACAGAAACTGGCCTTCCCGATCGGTCATCATCTTCAATGGAAAATTTACCTCTTCTGAAGCTTGCAGTCCAATTTTTCCCGGTCGCATACGAAGGACATTGATCACCAAGGGTATTAAGCATATCTTCGTAAATCTCCTTACCTCTTAACTCTTTCAATTACAGGTACTTGATGATGGCTCGATACTCCAATTTTTCGATTTTTACAATTTCGATGGACATCTTTTTTTTAATTCATTGCGTAACTCTGGTTTACTTTTTTGACGTCGAACTCTACACTGACACTTCTAATAAGTTATTGTTCGTTGATATGGTATCGCAATATTTTGTTTATGCCTGGAACTGGTCTAGGCTAATTAGATATCAATACGTCCTCGTAGTTGTAACGTTGTATGTCATTAACATATGGACCAAATATATTTTCGTTCATCTAAATTTATCTAAGAATATTTTATATCTATGTCATTTTGTACGTTCTTTCCTTACCTGTTCCCACAAAGCGAAAATTGAGCTATGGACTCTCAATTTTCAACACCGATGTAGTGGTAACCAATACTTCTGAAGCAACTTTTTCCTGGCTTCACTTATAAGTCATCCCCCACTTCCAATAATTGAATTTGACATCGGATACGCTATCCCAGCAAAAGACGGGCAGGAGAGGCTAAGGGCTCATCACGTCTTGCTACTAATCAAGTTATAGAGACCGCCTTGAGTCTTCTTCCTTTTACGCTATCTCATCTGGGAAGATGGGTGCATGGATGGCGATATTCAAGAACCGAAAAAAGTGCGTGAACGAAAGGAATACTGTGACGAGGGATTCGAGAAATCGAATTATGCTCTTCCGTTGGAGAATAGGGAGCCGATCGATATGGTTTTTTTAATCTCGTTGCTTCTAGACGGGATATCTTTTTCTCGCACGTGGAGATGGGACCAGACATCCGTGTCTATTGCTCCCAAAATTGACTCTTGACATTTTATCGATATAGAATACGAATTTCGCTTAAATTTATACGGAGAGAAAGCTATTCTGCATCTACCTATATAACGTATGTCCCATAAGTTTTGGCACAAATTTCAGAGACCAAAAAAGTGACAGAAATCATACATTTGTTGCCTGTGGAATTGCTGTTTCGCGCAACAAATGGTACGTTATGGTCGGCTAGCCAATCTTGAGTTTCTCTTGCATAGTTCCTGGACGCAAGGTCTGATTTTCAAAAATGCGTACCTATTATCTCGGCTTTATCGACTCTCCCAACTAAATTATAAATATTTTTCCGAGTTTCTTTTTTGTAAGCCATATCGACTTCTTCTTATCACCACTATATTGGTCTATGAAATTTGTGCCGAAACTTATGGGGCATACGTTAGATCAGCAAATAGCTCCAACACAGTCTCAGATAGCTCAGCTGATCGATCAAGTACAGCTTCAGAAAACAGGATCATAATAGTATATTCTAAAACTAGTTGCAGAATGGGCTCATATTTCAATACGAATGCGAATACGAGCGACGAAGGAGCGAGTTTTCGAACGCATGAGTATTGGAATTGCATTCTGGAACGAGTGTTGGACGGTATTTTCTCTATTTCAATGAAATTTTGCGACATTCAATGAAAAATTCAAATTATAGGTCCTAGTGACTTTCATATTGTATCTTGACAGTTGGTGTGAATGTTAGGAAATACGAAACTTTACATTTCCAAATTGACGTCTGCTGGAATTTGATAGGATCGGTAGTCATTGTTGACAACCACAAAACGAAAAAAGTAACTGAAAACGATGCTGTTATGAATTCATTACAGCACTTTTTTAGTACTGTAATGAACTCATTACGATACTGAAATAGAGAAAATGATTATATGGAATATGAATAATCAGATTTATTGAAAACAGCAATACTTCAGACAGCCTCAGCACAGTTTCAGACAGCTCCAACAGGCTCTGCTGTCCAAAAAAGAATAGACCATTAACAGTATATTGTAATTGTCTCACTGTACTGTCAGTACCTGCACTTCTTGTGTGAATACCCCAAAATTCCTCCCGAAAGACACTAGATTTTAATTTACTCAAGTCTTATAGCCCTCTTCTGATAATGGTGTTCAGTGTGATGGCAGAAATCTACAAGTCAAATAATCCTCCTGTAGTGAAGATGTTACGTTAACGTTCGTTCATAAAATCAAATATGCTAACCCTCCTAGGAATATCTACACCAGCGACATTTATACCCATGGTAACTAATGATTTACGGTTGTTGGAGGACGAATAGTTGGGGCGTCGAGGGAATTGATAATGATTTAGGTCAACTAAACTCTCTGCCTATCTTCTCTGGTGTGCTATTTGTTTTTGGCCAGTCGTATGGACTGTGGATAAATGACCAGACATTTACTTAATTCCGCTAGATTAATCGAATATTTCGTGGAATATTACGTTTGGATATTTTGGTCGGTTGAAAAATGAGGAAAGCCTAAAGTCCTGAGCAGCTTGATGCGTTTTCCTTACAAAATCCCTTTATTAAGTGATCTGCTTTGTCTCAATAATGTTCGGCTTTATGCTCAATAAGAGTTTCTTCTGTTAATGCAATAACTCTCCTTAAGAAACGTTCACTCACCATATTGCTTGTTTCTCTTTGAAGTTTCATCTCAAAATGTTGTTAGTATCTGTACAAAAGTATAAATATTGAGTCAGAATCGAATATAAGGCACTCCAGGTTTCACCCTCACAGGATTTTCTCCGAACTTCAAATTGTCAACCGAGTTTCTGAAGTACTATTTTCAAAGGGGATAAGAGATAATTGCAGATCATCTCGAAATAAACTACAAAGCGTATTCTCTGGAGTTTTATTCCCCTGCTTGTTATGTTCTATTTGCTGCAGAGAAAGTATTGCTGGCACAGATATTTTCAGGAGGATAAATTTGATGGATTCCGAATTATTGGGCTTATCGGCAAATATATCTGTTCTGCAGTCGGGTATATTGCAGTTTTCACGGATGATAGGAATATAAGGAAGCCTTGTGGAAATGCTCATGCTTATTATAAAGCGCCAAGAATGATCTGGGAATATTATTTGTTCATTATGACCAATGTTGAACCTTTTTCTGGCATTATCATAATTTTTTATTACACATTCTGGCGTAGAAACTTTTCTTACGAGTTCGAAAAATAGTTAGGTTTCAGTGAGCTATCGACCTTCAGTGAGTACAGTGAGTACATAAAACATGAATTTTTTTGAACGTTTGGAACTTCACGATTAAAGTGAATGATCTTCTAGACTAGAGCATAAGCTTTCTTCAGATTTCTACGAAAAGGAGTTTGAGCTTAGATATTCCAAACAATTATTCGAAACCTTATGGCATTTGGTATGTTACTTATTTTATTTCTAATCAATTGGAGAGAACAAAACTAGTATCGGGTGTTTTTTTTTTTTTTCGAGTTATAGAACTCTAAATTGAAATAAAAAACATTTAAATTGAGATTGAAGCCGATTTTTTTTATTTGAAAGATTATTTCATGACATTATTCATGTTTTCTAAATAATTTATGGGATATGTACACCACGACTAGCTCTGAGGAACCGCATTCGACCGAGACCAATTTTGGACCACCTTTTCGAGTAAATCAGGCCTTATTTCAGCAATAACACGAGTTATGTTGGCTTCCAAAGCGTCTATTGTTTCTGGTTTAATAGTATAAACACTATAAACCAATGACTTGACATAAACGCAAAGAAAATGATTCATTGGAGTTATGTCGCATGATCTTGGAGGCCAATTAATTAGACCATTTATCGAAATATTGTTATTTCCAAATATTTCCTTCAATAAATCAATTGGTACGGTAGCAGCATGAGGTGTAGCATCATCTTGTTGGAACCAAAACACTTCTGGGTCGATTTTGAAACAAACAATCATTGATCATCGATCTGTAACGAGCACCATTCATTGTAACATCAGCTCCAGCATCGTTTTCAAAGAAATATGGACCGATGATGCCTACAGCGTGTAAAGCACACCATAGAGTGCATTTTTCAGGATACATTGTAACCTGCAGAACTTCTTGGGGATTGTTTTCACTCCATATACGGCAATTTTTCTTGTTTACGTAGCCGTTCAACCAGAAATGAGCTTAATCACTGACACCATATTTTTGGATAAAAAGTGGATCAAGCTGTTTTAGGGCCCAATCAGCAAACAAACGACGCTCATTTTGCTAAAGTTGCTTTCGTTTTTGAACCAGTTGCATCTTTTATAGGCGTAGACCAAGATCTTTACACAAAATTCCTCCATGTGATTGATGCACATGCATGGAGTCAAACTTGTTGTGAACGTCGACGAATAGACAAGTATGGATCTTCATTATCACTATCACTTACAGCACCGATATTTTTTTCTGTACGTACAGTTCTTTGTCTTGTTGTTGTTGCATCGAGTAGAAAAACTGTTGTCCGAAATCTATCGATAGTTCGACGAATGAGCTGCTCTGATGGACGATTATGTAAACCATGATAATTTGTCAATGCCTACTGAACAGACATGTCAAAACAACACGGCTTCTACCTTCTGTCAAATCACTTCTATCCCTATCGAAAATTCTCGATAGATCGTTAGTATTCGATTCAACGCATCTGCCAATTTGTGACATACTGGACAACTATTACAGAGTCTGTTATGGCAACAACTTCTTCGTCTGAGACTTCATGGACGTCTTGATTTCTTTATTTTCTTAGCCTTGGGTTTCTGATGGTATAACACCAAAAATTTACCAGATCTATCCATCTATAAGCCTAGATACCCTTTTTTGGATTAATGACCTTCCAAAAGCCAGGATTTCTGTGATAACATTGACACTTAACTAAAGACCCCAATGCATTGTTTAAGTTATCCGCGGGACATAAAAGTCACGGTCCTTTAACTGTCGTGTTAGGTTCAGCGCCTATTGATAGGTTCAATAGAAACAGTTCAATGTAACCCCCCAAATCCTTTCGATTTTCACGAAATATCAAGGAAATGCCCTCCTTACTACAGGGTGAGTCTTTGACTTGTACATATATTTTAACTGTAGATTCCTCTCATCAAACGAAACACTTTTTGTCTATACCATTTTTCAAAATTCGGTTTGGTTTGGGAGATACAGGGTGTCGAAAATCCATGAAAAAAACACTTTTCTGTTTATATCTTCGGAACTGTTATTTCGAATGAACTGAATTTTGGTTGAGTTTTTACTCTATTCATGGTGCATATTCCTCAATCGAAACCTATTCAATATCTTTACAAGTATGAAAGTCACAGGGTAGTCGACTCATCAATACACGCTAAAACACCATAAAACCACTTTAAAAAGATAAACGGTTCATATTTTCGAAAGAATCAATCATTTAAGAAACTAAAAGTATTCCTATTTTTTTCAATAAAACGCGTCGTTTTCGAGTTATTTCCAATTTTACCCGGAGAAATTTGACGAAAAAATCATTAATTTCAAGAATAATCTGAATGCGTCTCTGAATTAAATATCATCGAATATCATTACTTCTCTGGTCTTTAAATGAGTTTACAATGTTGTCACAATATTTCTAAACTTTGTCGAGATATTTTAATAATAAAATCCCACATATGTGGGAGATAAAATTGAACACCAAGGAGGATTCAATACGCAGTTTCTATTGAAAATTCATAGTTTCCGGTCCATATTGAAGTTAATATTGTCGATGAAATACAAAATTCGGATATGAATGATGAATCTCGATACAAACTACTTTTCAAATTGAAATTAATGAAAAATAATACGATACCTGATAATCTGTGGCGATGTTTCTATCTAAACAACATCCTCTTGGAACTTTATAACTCGACACGGTTGAAATTATATCAATTCATTTCACATAATAATCACATTAGAACAATAAGTCACTGAATGTATTCAGATTATTCACATAATGTTTACAGTTTGTTTCAGACAGTTCAGAGACTCTGGTTTGTTATTGTTTAACGTTGGCCTCCAGATAACCATACTTCGGTTTTCGCTCTACGCATGCATGGTAAAATTTGGCGGCAAAGTCGATTTATGATGGAAACGGCAGAATTCATAGATATTTATACCACGGTACACAAATGTATCGTGATTTATACTATGTTTCGTAAAAAATCCTTAACCTCAATGAAAATATCAGGAAGCTGACAACATCTTCTTGAAATTTCTGTGCAAAAATTCACAGAATCGATACAAATTAGATTAGGTTAGGTTGTTTAATAATAAATCTGAATGAAAAGTATTTCTTCATGATATTGTTTGGGAATTTCGAGGAAAATATGAACAAGTTATTAGCGTTTACAAACTAATCTGCAGAAAAATCGAAGAAGGAACTTATTTTGGTGGAATAAATGTGGCTTTTTAGTGGCATATATAATCCGATGAAACTAACTGTTTTCGTTGAAATTATCGTGTTTGCAACATTTTTATTCCAATAAGGTCAGTACTTGAATATGAGTATTCCCTAAATTGGGCCTAAATGTATAAACTCAATTTCTATCGAGAAATATGAACTTTGAATTAATTCCACAGTATCATTTCAGGGACGTAATCAGCACAACTTTTTTTTCAAATGGCTATATCTTTTTAACAGAGCCGAATTCGAAAAAATGGAGAATGTAAAAAAGGTTTCTTTTGGCCTCAAGAATCTTCAGTTAAAATATATGTACAAGTCAAAGACTCACCCTGTATATGCCTTGCAAAATGGAATATCGAATTTTCGTAAACTAATTGTTATTATAAGTTTCGAATGCAAACATTCCACTATGGCTTCAACAAATTAGTCCCTGTAGACTTCGAAATTAAGATAATTGTAATTTCATTTCGAACATCTGGTAGTCAAACAACGTCCGGATACATATCCTAATAGGGCTGAATTCACTGCCGGAATATACCGTCTGTTTTATTAGTCTACCTAACTTGATCTGGACCACAGGTTCCATGGTAATACTGGTAATTCAAATTTGGTCGAATAGTTTTAGGGATACGGCATTGTTACATATTACATTAGCGTTATATTGGGTTCAAATAATTCCAAACTTTCTGGTACAACTGGGACAAACTCTCTCTTTAGTAACTACGTGATTATAAGTTATGCTTTACGTATTCAAGTAGTTCTACTCATTCCGAAATATCATTCCATTAAACTTGAAGCCAGAAACCGTGGATGTTGAAATATTGACAGGTAACCCCAATAACTCGATATGATGCTAATAAACAATGCGAAACAGAAATGTTTACAATCCAATCAATTTTACTCGATATTCTCGTGTGGTTTCACCTATCTCTGGATCCGACGTTCAAATATTATCGAGCTCCCTCCATCACTGCTGGTTCTTTTTTCATATCTCGTTGTGACACGTCCACTCAATTCAACCTCTTATGGAAGATCATCGTTCATCGATGTCAACGGCAGATGGTCACGCAATAAAAGCTATTGGAGGGACAACAGCCAACGACATAGAAACTTCATCGACGTCTATGGATGTAATTTTGATTCCACAAGGCACATATCGCAAATCCTATCGTTGTCAACCGAAAGAAAAATTGTTCTGCAGATCATTCATTATAATTGGTCTCCGAGGCACCACTACAATTTTTCTGTATCGTTTTGTACCTTGATTAGTTTACCAAGGTGTTAAAGTTTTTATGATTGTATTACCAGGATAAGGGTACTGACAACTCACTGCTTGTCTCAATAACAAAGGGTTTTAAAGACAAGCTGGAAAAATATGGGATGTTCATTTCCTCTGAGTAAAAGAGGGCCAGATCAACACTTGATCGGGTGTCAGAATCGAAAAACGCCTTGCTATGTCACAAAAGTGATGTCATTGGTCATGTTTGATTAAACTAGGAAAAACAACCTATTTCTTGTATCTACAGACCAATGAGAGCGTCCTTGGACCTGGGCATTTGATATCTGGCATTGGTTTCCCAATTTGAACTTGTCCTGCAATAAATGTGTCACCGTATATTTAATTTTACGAGCCTATTCTGAGAAACTGAGAAGGTCCATAGGACAGGGTTATGGTCTCGAAAATCCAGATGGACTTCCCAAACTTGAGCTGACTATCTTGGGTTGAGAACACTTTCAATAAATAACCCATAAAACAGTGTGAGGGTGTTTAAACAAGGAACGAATATTGTGAACCACGGTATATGAAACAAATATTGTAGGACAAGCGATCGATCCTATGTTGTTGAAACCGATTTATCTATACAGTGTGACAAGAAAAACCTCGGACAAACTCTTTTTCATTCAACTTTATTAAACAGAAGAAATTGAACAAAGCAACAACAAATAATAATAGCTTGAACATTTGTTAATAATATATTCAAGCCGTTTCGAAGTGGCTTCCTTGGGCGGCGATACACAGCTTCAGACGCTTCTTGAAATTTTCGGCAATGGGCCGCAGCTCCTCGGCCGTTAAACGGTTCCATTCCCGGCGCAGAGATTGCTTCAGCGACTCCAAATTTTTGTGTTTTTTAGCACAAGCCCTGTGCTCCAAAATCGACCACACGCTGTAGTCCATTGGGATGAGATCCGGTGAGTAGGGCACTAGGGCGGCCATTCTGCAGATGAGATGAAACAAGGAAAATGGGTCTTACACCGTTGTTGCGTCATTTTCGCTCTGTGAGCCGGAGCGGAGTCCTGTTGAAAGGTCCAATGCGTATCGCCGAAGAGCTGCTTGGCCCACGGACTTCTTGATTGATTTTGACCCCTTGATCCACGAAAACTAAGGGAGTTTTACCACTGCCGCAAATTCCGCCACAGACCATGACGGATTGCGGATTTTGACGGTGTTCGACGATGGCCGATGTACCGGGAGCCTCTACGGACCAGACTCTGTCGTTTTGATGGTTGTGGGATTGTTCTAAGGTGCAAAGCTTCTCGTCTGGGAAGAGAATTCGCTCCCATTGCTGACCGGCGGCGAGACGAAGGAGTTGACGGCACCTTTGGAGTCGTACGCGCTTGTTTTCCTCCGTGAGGGGTTGAACTTTTTGGAGCTTGTATGGCTTGAGGTTGAGCTCCTTTTTGGCAATCTGACGGACTGATTCGCGGTTATTTTGCTGCGCTGAAATACTTTTGTTCCAGACCACAGCAAAGTCTGTCCCAAGTTTATCTTATCACCCTGTACAACCTATTTTAACCAAGACAGCTCAATTTCTATGGCCAAAGGAATTTTATTTTGTTTCGATGCTGTTGTAGTGAGACACTACATCTATATCACCTGTTACGGCTGTTTCTCTTGGTATCACCAAGAAATAAATTGAAGGCAACATCAACATTGTATAGGGTGATTTTTCAAGAGTTATAGGATATTGATAATAAAATTCAATGATTTGCAAGTGTTGTTCGTTCGTAAGACGATCCATGGTTGAATTTTAGACCAAACTGAAGATGTTTGACAGTGAAAGAAAACGCGAAACATGTGTAGTCTGTCAAAATAGTGAAAACATTTAGGGTTATATTATCAGATTCAGTTGTCATTTTACTTGAATATTGAAAGCGACAACTTTCAAATTTGAGAACATGTAGTTCGATGACAGTTTACAACTGAATTAAAAGATCACTTATTTTAAAATGAGGAACCATCATCGTTTTGAAGACAAAGACTACACGTATATTGGTATACAAATATGGAATGTTGAAAGTCACCGAATAGATGAAAGCATGAATCTCCTATAGGAAATTTGGAGAGTTTTAATTTCTGTATATGACGCCTCATATCACAGAAATGGTATACCAACCCTTCTGACATGCACATCAATGGAACACATTAAACATTCAGCTTCCATTTGTTGAATTTCGAAGAGTACTCCCGTCTCCCATTGAAATCGAGCTGTCAAGCCACCGCCATCACTTCCAAATTGCCAAATCGAAAACACAATATTCAACATGGCTCAGTTGACTGATAGTCAAATTGTAATCACGCAATATATCCGATCCCTGTCCCAATCATCGATGTGTAACGTTATTTATGAAATCCGATCGACGTGCTTCCCTGTATTGGAGTCAGAGGTATACGTTACTCCAAATCCCCGGTATTGGTTTCATTAAACCGAGTAAGGTGATCTGAGGTTTATGCTATACCAATCATCGAAAGTTGAGTGTGATTTCCACGAGCAACCTCAGATGCTTGAAATTAATACTCTTTACGAGTTTGCGAGATCGATATACCATTTCGTGACATGAGGCTGTGTATCCATCTCAGTGCACAGGTTTGATCCTTTGCCGTTAACTCCATCAGATGATGAATTTTCGATTTTCACCAATTGGATTCCCATGAACTAAGAATCGAATCAATCAATTGCATAACATTCATAATTTTATAGGAATGTGACGTGATGATATCATACAACTGTATAATTCAGGCTTTCTTCACAATGCTTAGGCAATGTATGAAATGCCTTCTAGGCAATCTTGGAAATAGTATGAACATTAATAATTGCCTATTTCATACTTTACCTAGGTAATGTATACAATTCCTAGGAAATATGTAGAGTACCTGCTGATTCATAGGCAATGTGAGAAATAAATGTATTTCGTTTGTTTTTATCGATGCTATCTAAGTATTTTATGTGTAATTGATGATTCTTCATTTCTAAGTAAAGATTATCCGAGAAATCATACAATTGGTGATTTGGCAAATTGATTTATTCATAAATTATTTAAATCGCGACAGTTTCGAGATTGGATTTATCTCTTCTTCAGGCTGAAAAAAGTAACAAGACATTGAAAAAATGGACATTTTAGTTAAAGATGAAAAGACTTTTAGATTGTTAAAAAGTGATCCAACACAAAATAAGGCTAACAAATTGATTCTAAGGTTGTTTAGTTCAAAGGATATAACTGAGGAGAAGAAAAATTGTCTCACAAGATATAACAGCGTGCCACCTAGACTTTACGGATTATGTAAAATTCATAAAAATGGACAACCCCTCCGTCCAATCACTTCTAGCATTGATTCACCTGGATACAACATTTCTAAATTAGTAAGTGATATTTTGAGTAATCTCATACCTTCTTTCAAATACAACGTAAAAAATTCCATAGAAGATATTGAGAAATTAAAAAATGTGGAGATTCCTGATGATAATATTTTAGTTTCCTTTGACGTGGAGAGTTTATACACAAATATAGCTCACACACTTATTAGATCTTTAATTATTGACAGTTGGCCTGCTTTGGCAGGTTTTTGTACTTTTGACCTCGACACTTTTTTGGAGTTAGTTGATTTTTGCTTTAAGAGTAGCTACGTTCAATATTCGAACAAATTTTACGAACAAGTTTTTGGATGTCCTATGGGGGCTCCATGTTCGCCAATTTTTGCAGGTTTAGTTATGAACTACATAGTAAATGAAGTCATTGACAGATCTAATATATTGTTCCCGTTCATATTCATCTATGTAGATGATATCTGTATGTCTATTCCGAGAAACTCGCTTGAGGACACTTAAAGTATTTTTAATAGTATAGAACCTAACCTTAAGTTCACATACGAATTGGAGAATGATGTAAATCTCTCATTGCCTTTTCTGGAGATCATGTTAATTAGAGATCCTAGGGGAAAAAGCATTAGAACGAATTTATATAAAAAACCCACTAGTACATGTAGGACAATTAATTATTGGTCCCTACATCCATTACATCAAAAAATGAACATCATCAGACAAGGATACTTGAAGGTTCTTCGAATGTGTAGCCCAGAGTTTGTGTCATCAAACTTAGACATTCTAAAAAAGGATTTGATTAAAAATGGTTATCCAGTAAGGTTAATTAATAAAGTTGTGAATGTCAACCCTAACAATGTTCCGATCTACAATATGAGTCGAAATACCGTAGACGATAATAGTAGTTTTAAGTTTGTTAAACTCCCTCTAATTCCAAATTTGACTCACAATCTGAAGAGAGTTTTGAGGAAAGACAACATGAAATTTATAACCTGGAGTAAAAACACTTTTGACAGATTGTTCTTCACTAAACTAAAGGACAAAATTCCTAAGAAATGGGAATCGTATCTAATATACAAGATTAATTGTCTACATTGCCAACAATGCTATATAGGAACAACTAGACAGCATATCTGTAAGAGAATATCCGATCACAAATACTCTGTTAAGCATCCTTCCGACAACAAAACGGCCCTAGTCTATCACCATCTTAGTACAGGACACATGTTCGATTTTGATCTCGACAACGTTGAAATTCTGCACAGGGAGAAAAATTACAAAAAAAGATTCTTTGCCGAGATGTTTTATATTAAAAAGCATAATTCTGTAAATTATAGGACGGACATGGAAGATTTGAGTAAGATTTATTGTAATTTGATTTCTAAGTGTTGAATGATTTGTTTTTCCGAGTTGAATTGCTGGTTTGTATGTTGTTTATAGTAGGCCAATGTGGTGTATAAGTAATGCGAACACGGAAGATAGGATTATGACAGCTGACCTCATTGTTGAGGGATGTAAATATGGTTAATTGTTTTTCTTTTTATTTTATGAATTATTCTAGAAAGTTCCATTTAGGTGACAATCTTAGGTCTGATCTGTTTTCCAATGTCTGTTGATGTCGAAACATTTTGATAGTCCATATTTTTGTAACTGTGTTTATTTCGGTAAGCTTTATTGTGTGTGTAGTTTGTCATATTTGTTTTTTACAATGTCTTGTTACTTTTTTCAGCCTGAAGAAGAGATAAATCCAATCTCGAAACTGTCGCGATTTAAATAATTTATGAATAAATCAATTTGCCAAATCACCAATTGTATGATTTCTCTGACTATTGTTCCTGGCAATCTGAGCGTTGTAACATAGTAAAGATTATCTGATTGAATGAAATATTTAAACAAGATATCATATGAATGAAGTGTTCATCTTAAAAGGTGCCGAATATCTGCCAGGGATCCTCGGATCTTTATCTTGAAAGGCCCTGGGGTCTCAGATCTCCTAGATTAACTTAATTTCCGTCTGGTTTATGGTGTTAGCTTGTCGATGCTTCCAGATTGTGCACAGGTTTGATCCTTTGCCGTTAACTGCAGCAGATTATGAATTGTCGGTTTTCACGAATTAGATTCTCATGAACTCAAAATCGAATAAATCAATTGCATAACATTCATAATTTCATAGGAATGTGACGTGATGATATCATACAACTGTTTAATTCAGGCTTTCTTCACAATTCTTAGGCAATGTATAAAATGCCTTATAGGCAATCTTGTAAATAGTATGAATAATAATAATTGCCTATTTCATACTTTACCTAGGTAATGTATACATTTCCTAGGAAATATGTAGAGTACCTGCTGATTCATAGGCAATGAGAAATAAATGTATTTCGGCTGTTTTTATCGATGCTATCTAAGTATTTTAAGTGTTTTATGTGTAATTGATGATTTTTCATTCCTAATTAAAGATTATCTGATTGAATGAAATATTTAAACAAGAGATCATATGAATGAAGTGTTCATCTTAAAAGGTGCTGAATATCTGCCAGGGATCCTCGGATCATTATCTTGAAAGGCCCCGGGGTCTCAGATCTCCTAGACTAACTTAATTTCCGTCTGGTTTATGGTGTTAGCTTGTCGATGCTTCCAGATTGTGCACAGGTTTGATCCTTTGCCGTTAACTGCATCAGATCATGAATTGTCGATTTTCACGAATTGATTCTTCATAATTCTATAGGAATGTGACGTGATGATATCATACAACTGTATAATTCAGGCTTTCTTCACAATGCTTAGGCAATGTATGAAATGCCTTCTAGGCAATCTTGGGAGTAGTATAAATAATAATAATTGCTTATTTCATACATTCACCTAAGGTAATGTATACAATTCCTAGGAAATATGTAGAGTACCTGCTGATTTATATAGGCAATGTGAGAAATTAATGAATTTCGGCTGTTTTTATCGATGCTGTCTGAGTATTTCAAGTGTTTTATGTGTAATTAATTGATAATTTTTCATTTCTAATTAAAGATTATCTGATTGAATGGAATAATCAAACAAGAGTTCATTTGAATGTAGTGTTCATCAAAAGGTGCCGAATATCTGCCAGGGATCCCCGGATTACTATCCAGAAAGGCCCCGGGTCTCAGATCTCCTAGACTAACTTAATTTCCGTCTGGTTTATGGTGTTAGCTTGTCGATGCTTCCAGATTGTTAGGTGTGCGACAGCATCCCTGGACCACCTCTCCGTTTATCGAAAGGCGACAGCCGATAAGTTCAGAGAGGATGGATGAGATGCCATCAGCGTCCCAAATTGACTCTCGATACGGTCTAGGTGATGAATTTCCGTCATATTGCACATCCACTTCATATTATTGATTAGGGTTAACCTGACAATGAGGTACTATAGACTATAGAAGGATAGATTGCACAGGATCTCTCTATCTAGATCATATCAGGAAGTTGACGAATATGGTATCCTCGAGAATTGAAGCCTATTTTATGAAACATCACATTTTAACTGTTTCCTGTTGATTGAAATAAATGGTTAAGGTTTTAAATTTCGTTTGCCGATCATTGGCACCTCTAGGGCCATATGTTTGCTTTATCGAGCACTCTAGTTCATTTTCACTGCAGGCGATCTTGGTGCCAAATAAGAATCTTCGCTGGTACTGCATCTGGTATCTTAGTTGCAGGCTTGTCGTGATGATATCGACTTGCTAACCTCACGTTCAGAGTTGCTTGGTTCGACGGAGTTTCTAAAGTGTGTTGAGAGAATTTTGTTTGTGTTGTTTCTTAGTTTACAAGCCTTTATTTTTTAACTTTTGTCTAAGAAAAATGTGCATTATCTTGTGGAAAGATTGAGTTCCTGTATTATCGTTATATGATTCGGAAAGATGCCATTTCAATGTTCCAATATGTAGTGGTGAAAGACTTTTCTATTTGCTGGGGATGAAAGGACTTCATTCCAGAGGATTTGACAGCTTAGCTGTATTTCAGCAAATTTGATGTTGGTGAAATCCTCTCAATGAAGCCCTTTCTTCAAGGAATCGTAATTTTGTGTGGAAAAAATTGTTTTGGCACAGTTTGCATGTGATCATTTTAAATGGTATTTTTATCCACTCATGACGAATTATTTGTAAGGTCATTCCTACGACTAAAAAGCTTTTATTCGCGAACTGCTGCCGATAATTGTGAGACCGAAAGATTAATGAAAAAAACGAACACTAACATCGAAAATTAAAATTAATTTTGCATTAAATCTAAATCAGAACAGAATTCATTCTCAAATAGTAGTTGTCCATCACAAAATCATGGAAATAATCAAGTACATTCAACTTACCTGTCAGTAGTGTGAATACCCCTTATTTGTGAGAACATTAATAATGAGGAAAATATGAATCCTGCTACAGCTTAGACCTCGCGCACACCATAACGTCTACAATATCTGACTTTCTCGTTCCCTAATTCAGCGAGTCCCTTAGGGATTGTCCGACGCCTTTATCTATAACGTAGCCTGTTATCTCTTTATATTTCGTGACAGTTCCTTATTTTCCAGCTTATGTCGCAGTTTATATAACTGTGAAGGTATTTCTAGCTCAAAACTGTCGTATACAATTCCATTTTTTCGAACTCACGGGAATATGAATTTACGGAATGCATTCGCCATTTTGTAGCAAGATTTTTCATGAATAACAGAAATTGGTTTCGAAAAGTTTTCAGAAAAATTTCTGAAAATTATAAATGAATACTTCAATATATTCAAGAGCACTCAATGAGTAGTAAAATTAATAATTCTTCAGTTTCAGAAATGTAGTCAAATAACAATTTCCTTGTAAAATGAAATTGATAATGATTACATTATTCATTACTCGTTGATGCTTTCAACGGCAAGCAGCGAGTCGAAACTCAAATTTAATACTGCAATTGGATCAATTGGACATAAAAAGGTCTCCATGGAAATTGAATTAACTGCAACGAATTTAAAATAAAAAAATTGCAGAATTTCAGGAAAGTTGATGGAAATGTTAATCGCATTAACTACTATTCCAGCTCAGCGCAGTTTACTGTATAACGGTGGAATCATTCAATCTAGTCAGTTAATATTTGGAAGCACACGTTTATCAGCATTTCAATGAGGCAATGAGCACTTCAAAATTATATTAAATCGCCGGTAATTGGAGTTTATCGATTTATTTCAGAACGTAAATTCGCAATTCTAATGTGAAGTCTTCTCATATTTGTGGAGGATTTCATTTCCTATTGTTAATTAGTCAAAAAGCTCTCTTCGAGAGACGAATGGGCTTACTTACCAATTCTTATCAAAACGTAAATCAAATAAATAAATGTATACAGGGTGGCCAAGAGATTGACGTCAAAATGGAAAAAACAGGTCCCTCGTGTCATGGGCTATTCGAATCACCCCCATGTATGTTATGCTATTTTTCACGGTTTTCAAGTTATAAATTTTTTTATGAACTTTGAGAATTTTCGACTTGACCATCTTAAAAAAGATATTAAAAAAAAGTACAAGACTTCTGTGTGAAATTCTTTTTGTAGCTTAATCTCCATGAATTATAATTTTATACATAAAATAACCAGATTCGTAACTTTGATAAAAATTATAGAAATGTTGGTCTCAAGTGAAAAAGTTACGTAAATTGGATTATGATCTGAATTTTCGAATCGAAATTAAAAATGTAAAAAGGCTAATTCACGGTTTCCTAGTATGCTTAAAAACTGCGCTCAACAGTCAGCTTTTAGAATCATTGATAAAAATGGTACTTAACACTCTACTTTTGCTAGAATTAGCCTTCAAAGTCATCCAGGTGGAAAAAATCAAAGAACTAGACATTCACTACAAAATTATTGTTTGCCATTTTAAGATATTTCTGATCAAGTTATGATAGAAAATGCTGAAAATTAATGACAATCAGCTTTAGATGTTGGTCAAGAAAAGTTCTGGATAAAAAAACGAAAAAGGTATGGCAATAAATCACACATCATAATGTAAATAAAGAGAAATTTATTTATAAAATTTACAGTAGGTGTTCAAAATGGCCACCTCCAAACTAACTCGGAAACTAAAAATTTACTCGGAAAACTAAAAATTTAATTCAAAAGAAAAACTGAGTAAATTGAGGTGAAAGTTAGAAAACTGGAAAATCCATGTTCAAACACTTCTTGACACTAGATCGGCGGAATCAGAATTAACTGATGGTCAGGGAAAAATCTGGTTTTATTTTTCCGGAGGGGAGGTGAAAAGGAATGCTCATATGTTCAGACGAAGTTGCGTCGATGAAAACGTCTTGATTCCGGCTTATCGGCCCTTCATTACCAAAAACGCGGTTATCTGCAAAGTCGCGAATATTTATAACACATTTCATCGTTTTCAAACATAAAAAAGCAAAAATCGATCGGGATTATTCAAATTTTCAAGAACAATTTTTCATCAACCACTGGAATGAACGAACAGATGGATCGGACGCAGTCGACCAATCAAGTGGCCCCCACGTTCACCTGACCTTAATCCCATCGATTTTTTCGTTTGGTGTTATTTCAAAGAAATTGTTTACGCCCGAGAATGTTCGAGTGAAGACGAGCTGCGACTGAACATAAGAGAAGCCGAACGTGTCCTAAGAGAGAACAGGGCAGGTTTTATGCGATTAAAAGAAGATTTTCTAAGAAGGTGTAGAATGTGTATTGAGGCTGGAGGGGGCCACTTTGAAAACCTACTGTAAATTTTATAAATAAGTTTCTTTTTATTTACATTATGATTTGTGATTTATTGCCATACCTTTTTTTTTTAAATAGAACTTTTCTTGACCAACATCTATAGCTAATTTTCATTAATTTTCAGCATTTTCTATCATAACTTGATCAGAAAAATCTTAAAATGGCAAAAAATAATTTCGTAGTGAATGTCTAGTTTTTTGATTTTTTCCACCTCGATGACTTTGAAGGCTAATTCTAGCAAAAGTAGAGTGTTAAGTACCATTTTTTATCAATGATTCTAAAAGCTGACTGTTGAGCGCATAGTAAGAAACCGTGAATCAGCCTTTTCACATTTTTAATTTTGATTCGAAAATTCAGATCATAATCCAATTTACGTAACTTTTTCACTTGAGACCAACATTTCCATAATTTTTATCAAAGTTACGAATCTGCTTATTTTACATATGTATAAAAGTGCAATTCATGGAGATTAAGTTACAAAAAGAATTTCACAGAGAAGTCTTGTACTTTTTTTTAAATATCTTTTTTAAGATGGTCAAGTCGAAAATTCTCAAAGTTCATAAAAAAATTCATAACTCGAAAACCGTGAAAAATAGCATAACATACATGGGGGTGATTCGAATAGCCCATGACACGAGGGACCTGTTTTTTCCTTTTTGACATCAATCTCTTCGCACCCTGTATAGTTCATCAACAAGAACCCCCCAAATGTGAGGTGAAATTGAATAAAATTATTTTATCTAGAACTTTTCTCGACCAACATCTAAAGCTAATTTTCATTAATTTTCAGAAATTTCTATCATAACTTGATCAGAAATATCTTAAAATGGCAAAAAATAATTTTGTAGTGAATGTCTAGTTCTTTGATTTTTTCCACCTCGATGACTTTGAAGGCTGATTCTAGCAAAAGTAGAGTGTTAAGTACCATTTTTTATCAATGATTCTAAAAGCTGCCTGTTGAGCGCAGTTTTTGAGCATACTGAGAAACCGTGAATTAGCCTTTTTACATTTTTAATTTTGATTCGAAAATTCAGATCATAATCCAATTTAAGTAACTTTTTCACTCGAGACCAACATTTCTATAATTTTTATGAAAGTTACGAATCTGGTTATTTTATGTATAAAAGTGCAATTCATGGAGATAAAGCTATAAAAAGAATTTCACACAGAAGTCTTGTACTTTTTTTGTAATATCTTTTTTAAGATGGTCAAGTCGAAAATTCCCAAAGTTCATAAAAAAATTCATAACTCGAAAACCGTGAAAAATAGCATAACATACATGGGGATGATTCGAATAGCCCATGACACGAGGGACCTGTTTGTTCCTTTTTGACGTCAATCTCTTGGCCACCCTGTATATCAGATTGAATAATATACCATAAAGTGAGCACTGAAATAATGGTACTAACAGTTGGTGCTGGCTTGAGGGATATATCTGCTTGTTTATAGTTATCCCACAACTGAATCCAAATTCAATAGTCCGTTTTACCACCCCCTTTTTCAATCAACTGTCCAATTCAGCTAGGCATCCCACGGATCAAGTCATTGATGAAATTTTCAGGCATATCGTTCCATTCTTCATGAAGGGATTTAACTCAATTCGAGGTGATAGCCGAGGTACTCCTGAAGGTTCACTCCTCCTTGTGGTTGGGACTATCTATGGGTCCTCAAAAAATTACGATATTTATTACTACATTTTTCAATAATTCTTGAGAAACTAAAAATTGATTGGAAGCTGAAATTAAAAATTGCCAGCATCCAGAATTTAAAAAAAATTAAGACGTTAGCGTTAAAACTGCATCATTTTCTGAATTCAGCTCTTCAATGCGGCAGGTGAAGCAAAAAAGCTATCTCCCTTGCAGATACTCGATACCATGATGAAAGGAATAAATTTGAATGTGAAGGTGTCAGAATAAATGGAATTTCGAGACTAGGGTGTTGAGATTAATCAAGAATTTTCAGGAAACGATGAAATTTAAGTGAAAAATTATTTCAACTCCAGACGAAATCGGCATTCAAATTCGCCAGATTCATCTGGAGTGCTTATTGCAAGCAGTTTTTAATTAAAGTCGTATTCTTCCCATCCTTTCTCGTCGGGAACCCGTCGAGTTGATAATGGGGTCCACGCTGAACCAAACTGGGCTTCTCGAAAATCGAGTTGATCCATTTAAAATGAGGAGAGGAGATTACCGAGCCAAATCCGAATTGAAGGCGTGGTGGTAATTCGGACAGAGACTAAGTGAAGGTAAACACTGGTTTTAGGACGTATAAGGATATGACTGAGGATTCCACCGGACTAAGGTCACCTCAGACTCGGGTTTTAAACACAAATAATTCATGGAAACATCCCAAACAGCTCTGTCGTAGAGTCTCTCTCTCTGTTGGTTCCTTTTTCGTTTTTCCTCTTTGGGAAAATGTCTTCGAAACTATCACTTCTACATGAAAAAACAGGAAAAAATATATCCCATTCACTTTTATTTAATCACATAGGAGGTCATGGTTTCGTTTTCAGGAGTTGGTGCCCCTGATGAAAAGCACAGAAATTACTTTAATGACAAAAGACGTTGCCAGTTTATTTCTTCACATCAAAGTTAAAGTATCAAAGAAATTCCACATTTTGTTAGGTTTACAAATTGTTTTTTGGATTTAATCGATATTTGCAGGTGACTTTTTCGTCGAATATCCAAGATTAACGTATGTTTATTATTTTTAGCACCAGTTTGGAGCGTGAGGACGATTTTCAAGACCAGGACGAATGTTTACATTTCGAGGTTGAAGGGGTATACGGGAATTTCGTTGAAAAAGCTGTTATTTGGACAGACATCGCAGTAGATGGATCGGATGGAGCCTCTATAGGTCGATTAGGATGATATTTTTCGGGTTTTCCAAGAAATTTGGCGATATCTGAGCCGATTTGCAAAAGTTAGGTACCTCACTAATGAGGTGGAACTTAGACCTAATTCTCCTATAAGAAACGCCTTTCAAAGGTAGAGATGGTGAAAAATGTCTTCTTTAGATGTTGTTTGAACAAACGCAGCCGAGTTTTATACCCCAACATTTATTTTAAGAAAGTTATCAACAAAATAAAATTGACATTCTGACATTGCTCGGTTGAAGGAATAAAGAATGTTTTTTGAGGTCAGTATAATATACAAATTTTTCAATGGAAGCCATTGTTCTCAGGTACCTGCCCATCATGATATACCATGGGTTGGCAACCTTTTGAGTCAGAAGAGCTAAAAGTAATATTTCATGAAACACTGCATTTTTTTGAAGATCCCGCAGAATGTCAATTTCACCTGTTTTTTGGAACCACTTTTTTTGCTGATGAAACTGAAGAGCCACTATTGCATTGAAATTATTAGTTTCTCTGTAAACAAATTCGTTAATTTAGTTTTTATGTATATTTTCTTCGTGATGATAAAATTGTCATTCATTTGAAATATATATATATATTCTTTTGAAATAAAGAAATATTAGAAATAGAAATGTTATGCACCCTCACATTATATCACATACAATATCATGATGAAAACAAAGCACATCGATAAATCTTTACAATCTAAAATCCAAAAACTCCTTTATATGTAGAATATTGTTCACAATTTTCTGTTGTGTTCTCCAAAATGAAATATAATGAAGAATAGGTATCTTGTTGACAAAGTTGTGAGAACTAGAGTTGTTAGCCCAATTCTCTGAGATACCTGTTCTTCATTGTTTCACAATTTTTGTCAGCTGATAGACTCTTCAAATATACAAGTGCCTCCATCCTCTTTGGCAGGGATTCAAATAGTCTTATTGCCATATACCTAGAACATAATATTTCGGCTTCGGGTAAGTATGTAATCAATAGAAATACTTGAATATTTCGACTGGTTTCATTTTCTACACCCTTCAAAGTAGTGATTACAGTCAGTGAAGAAAAATTAGGATTTGGTAAACAAGATCAAAACATGTTGGTATATGTAGAGAATAATATGCTTCTCTTCAAAACCTCAACATCATAACTATTCGTACCTCCACCAAAGCATATTGCTCTCATGGCAAAAGCTTTTGAACCAAGAATACTAATTCAGTAGACTTACTTTACCCCAATGGGAGATACCATAATTAATTCTACTGTAAAAACTTGATACTATATTACATAATTCTTCGCAGTGGTTTCTCCATCTAAGTTGGTGGTGCATCATAACTCCCAGCACTAGGTGTAGTATATTCATTAAAACAGAAATTTGTTAGGAATTATGACCTTGTCTTCCCTCAAGAATTATTCTTTGGGTTTGACGTTTTTTGAGTGAGGGGCCATTCTTTTAGCACTATTTATTCATTATCCCTGTGGCCTCAGTCAGTATAGAAATCAGATTAAGAACCTTCATCTTTTGTAGACACTAAAACATAGTTATCATCAGCATATTATATGGGGACCCATAGATCAGCAAGAACTACACGTTTATACACACGTTTCAAAGTACCTAACTTACCTGCGGTGGTCCAACCTTAACTAGAAAAGGAATCCTTTCTATCAATTCATATAAACGTCAATTGTTTTCGTCCATCACATCTTTTCCAATTCATTCATTTTCCGAATAAATTCACATTCTGAGAAATACGCTAAGAATGTAGAAAGGGCAACATAGTGTTGACTTGGAACATAAACATATTTTGAAAAACATCATTACTTCGATACAGAGTGGAATGTGTCAAATTTCCAAGGCCAGAGTTGTGATTTTATAATTGTGAATGGAGTATACTTCTCTGCACATTCAAGTGTTCTCTTCAGTAATTGCCTTCTGATTCATCAATTTGTTTTTTGCGAATGTCGTTAATTTTTTCTTCTCATCTCCTCCATTGGCTCGTTTGAAATAATGAAAGATGAAATTAAATGGAAGCCTAACCTACGAAATGTTGAATATTGAAGACCTCTGCCAGTTTCCTCGTTCACGATTCGTTAAGCTGAAAACTGAATTCGACTCACGATCCTGCGGAACTTCCAAGAAACAGGGTTACCCCAGCCAAATTAGAATTTCCGAATGTCTTAGAAAGGCTATTGCGAAATGGGGCAAACAAACATGGAAGAAACGTCGGCTACGAATGATAAGAGAGTAATTTGTGGCATTTCATCATCTCGTGGGGGAGGAAATTATGGTTGTATTTCTTATGGAAGGGAAAATAATAGTGGAATGAGATAGAGAATAAAAAAAGAAGTGAAACGAATACATGAAGGTCAAGGAACTCATCTGGAGATGATTACATTCTGTATCTCTTATACTAATTGGTTTCTGATTTTCTATTAATTTTCATAGCTGTAGGTATTTTTGTAATTTTCTTTCAGTTTTTGCTGGAAACTTTGCAATTGTACAACAGTTGTTGTATAAATATGAACATCTTTGTAGTGTTGAATATGAAGATAAACCAAAGGATAAGGCTGTGTGAAAATCAATTCAATCGCCGCAATTCTGTATGGTACATGTGTGATATTTTAAAAAAATGTTAAATCGATACCTGCGCATTCACCATTTGGTATCGTGAAGTTTCATTATTGGTAGAACTCGTTCTACTTGAACGAGAGCTGAACATTTCTTAACGATAGGTATTAGTATTTTTGAAATTTTCAGACAGGAATGAGGAATAAGTTCGTCCGTCCACTCGATAACCTTGGAACAGATGAACCTTGAGACTTGAAATTTTAAGGGTAGGTTTGGATCTCGAATGCTGCAATTGAATTCATTAAGAGGCGGTATCACCTTTTGAATCGTGGTGAATCTCCATTCAAAAGTGGTCTCTTTATTTTACGAGTAAGAACCCTAATTTACGACGTAGAGACTTGATTTTTTTTTAAATTGGAGTTGAAGAACGTCCCGAGGGCAAATAGTTTTTTTTTCGATTTGATTAGTTTTTCAATTAAAAAAACCAGGGTAATCGTTAGATCTGGGATTATTGGATATGTTTTTCGTTTTTCATGAGTACAAGCTATATTTTTGAAATAATAAGCATGAAAATTTTTCAGTTTATAGAAGATTAAATTACCGAGGGCAAATAGTTGCGTTTTTTTCGATTTAATTAGTTTTTCAATTGAAAAAACAGGTTGAACTTCAGCGTTTTGAAAACTAAAATTAACGATTTTTTTCCGACGGTTATTCATCATTTTTTGGAAAAAATCGCAACTATTTGCCCTTGGCAATTTAATCTTCTATAAACGACGAAAATGTTCATGATTATTATTTCAAAAATATAGCTTGTACTCATGAAAAACGGAAAACATATTCAATAACCCAAGATCCAACGATTACCCTGTTATTTTTAATTGAAAACTAATTAAATCGAAAAAAAGAAAACTATTTGCCCTCGAGAAGCTCTTCAACTTCAATTAAAAAAAAATCAAGTCTCTAAGTCGTAAATTAGGGTACTTACTCGTGAAATAAAGAGACCACTTTTGAATGGAGATTTACCACGATTCAAAAGGTGATACTGCCCCGTAATGAGCAAAATTCCCCTATGGATTCCGTGAATATTTCGGTTAGAAATAGAGTTTTCTGATAATTTCTAAACTACGGATTCTTTTGGAATGAAATTTCGCATTTAGGTGGAGAGTGACTTATTCAAGCTACATACCAAATATTGTTGAGATTTCGTAACTCCAACCATATAAAATTCTATCGATTTATTGAAATGAATTCCCAATATTTCTGTAATAACATATCCAGGATTATGGACGAGCAATCTATTCTGTGAATTGAAAACTGAATTTGAGCTACTCCAAAATTGAAAGGTTTCCATGGGGAATAAATCAATCACAACGAATTCCGAATGAAAATTAGAAGTGCAGAATTTAATCAGAGGAATGTTGATAGAAATGTAAATCGGATTCAACTATTCGGGTACAACGCTGTAATCGTACCGTTGAAATCTTTCAACCGAGTCATTCAATAATTGGTAGTGAACGCTGAACAGCATTTTCCTGGGCTTTCCAGAACTGTATAAAGTCGTTATTTAACGAGGGTTTTTTATTTTATTTGACTTTTTCGGTCCTATTCAAATAAAAATAATGTTATGTTATTGCTTCATACGACCGTCTCTCAGGTATCTCACCTAAACTAAGGATGTCTAAAGTATGGGAAGTGGGAACTCTATTTTACTGGGTGATTACGTAAGCGCTCAGGAGTGTTTCAAAATAAACCTCAAAGAGACGCATATCTTCATCACAACAGACAGCCAGGCTACGCTCAGGTCCCTGGAATCTTCTTGCCAGGGATCTCTGCTGACCTAGGAGTTCTGTAACACCATAAAGCAACTGGCCAGAGGCAACAAAGTGACTCTATTATCGGTGCTAGGGCATTGTGGTGTTGGAGGAAATGAGAAAGCCGATAAGTTTGCGAAAAATGCATTAAGGTTAACACCTGCTGGACTTGAGCCTTACAGTGGTCTTGGAAAATTCCAATATAAGGCAGCGGTCCAACAGAATAACCTTCTGGAAAAAGACCCCTGGACTTGCTCAGTCTAAGAAATTCGTGATGATTTCACTGACCTATTCCAGTAGGCTCCTGAAGCTGTCACGAGCTGAGCTTCGGGCGATGGTGGCATTGCTGACAGGGCACTGTCGGTAGAGACATCATTTCTACCGTATGGGGAAGTCAGCAGATGAGATTTGTAGGCTCTGTGAATCAGAAGCAGAAACAGCCGAACACATGGTATGCAAGTGTCCAGAGCCGGGTGTCCTAAGAACTATAATAGCGAACCCGGTCCTGCATACCCACGAGGTAACGTCCAAGGCTCCTAAGGATGTTGTCGGTATTATCAACACCATGGACGACCTCCTTGGGTATCAATGAATGAATAGGGTAGAGAACGAAAGATCTATGTGGTCGCAGTTCCCAGAAGGCTGACAAAGCCATAACCGACACCTGTTCAAATAGATAATGTAACGTTCTCGGGGTTTAAACAAATCGTCTGCTGAATTAAATTGTCTAATTTATTTACAATACCACTAACTGATCACACTAATTTATGTACAATAACTAATACTGATTTATTCACACACTGGCTAATAATGCTGATTTACAGGGTGTTTGGTAATTCGACGTGAACCTTGAAAGGGAAATACTAGACTTCATTTGCAGTGAATTGCGTCGAGTGAAGCATGGTCCGAAAATCTATGGTTACGAAGATATCGCGATTTTTCAACTTTTTTGAAATTTTCTGCTTCGTTATCGAAAATAATTAATTTTGTGAAAACTACTCGACTCTAAATATTCGATGAATATTTTTTTCAAAGCTGAGGAGATGGTCCTCATTTCTTGCTCGAAAAAAGTATTATGAACTTGGTGTACAAATGTAAGGAAAAACTTCCCTGTTTCATCAGCTTTCCAAAAAGGTACATATGTCAATAATTTCTTCATGCAATCTAAAAATATGGCCGGAAAACCAAGCAGACAACAGACTTTTTTCGAGTCATTCAGATATCCTTTATTTCACTCGGCTTGATTCGTAAGCCGTAAGCGGGCCATGGTTCGATCACTAAATGACTCGAAAAAGTCTGTTATCTGCTTGGTTTTCCGGCCATATTTTTAGATTGCATGAAGGAATAATTGACATATGTACCTTTTTGGAAAGCTGATGAAACAGGGAAGTTTTTCCTTACATTTGTACACCAAGTTCATAATACTTTTTTCGAGTAATTCTCAATTGTTTTATCAAGATTTTATGAGGAAAACAGGTGCAGCCATTTATGACCCTGCATATCTCGGGTTATCTGAATTTTTAGTGAATACTTTCTCGCAAGAAATGAGGACCATCTCCTCAGCTTTGAAAAAAATATTCATTGAATATTTAGAGTCGAGTAGTTTTCACAAAATTAATTATTTTCGATAACGAAGCAGAAAATTTCAAAAAAGTTGGAAAATCGCGTTATCTTCGTAACCATAGATTTTCGGACCATGCTTCACTCGACGCAATTCACTGCAAATGACGTCTAGTATATCCCTTTCTAAGGTTCACGTCGAGTTACCAAACACCCTGTATATTCACTACTTGGAATTCGCGATTCACAATTCGATACGGTTCTATTCAGATAGTAACTGACCCGTCCCACTCGTGCGCGTCTTTATATACCCATACGGACCTGTCGAGAACTATCGGATAGTTTCTGGAGGGTTCTAGAATAATTCCTGTACGCGGAATCAGAGAGTCCAGAGACGTATTCAGGAGGATTTCGTCCGCTACACTGCCCCCTCCTTAAGACGTTCGGTCCCCGAACACCCTGGATGGTGTGGCTGAATCTACAGGCGTCTCTTTTTCTGCAGCACCCCTGTCGTCCGAAATAGCATTCCACTGTCTTCTTCTTCGGCGTGTATCCGCTCGGGTTGAAACTGCAAACCAGTATCTTCATTCCGGTCTTATGGAAAATGACCTCAAGCATACTTCGAACGATTCTCCAGTTGAGCTGATCTAGACCACAACCCCACACCTGACACCAATGTAACGTTCTCGGGGTTTAAACAAATCGTCTGCTGAATTAAATTGTCTAATTTATTTACAATACCACTAACTGATCACACTAATTTATGTACAATAACTAATACTGATTTATTTACACACTGGCTAATAATGCTGATTTATATTCACTACTTGGAATTCGCGATTCACGATTCGACACGGCTCTATTCAGATAGTAACTGACCCGTCCCACTCGTGCGCGTCTTTATATATCCATACGGACCTGTCGAGAACTATCGGATAGTTTCTGGAGGGTTCTAGAATAATTCCTGTACGCGGAATCAGAGAGTCCAGAGACGTATTCAGGAGGATTTCGTCCGCTACAATAATAATAATAAAGTGTCACAAAAATTTAGTTTCATGAGTGGCCCCAGTTAGTCCATACTATTTATTCGAAATTCAGGACCTTAGAAACCTCAAATGGACCAAATAGGGCAATAGATTACGATGATTCTAGACAGATGTTTTCATAAGCTGAAGTTATTTCAACTCAGGTGTTATAAATACTGAAATTTTGATTTTTTCAAGCTCAATAAAAAGTTGCTTAGTGTTAAAATCAAATCAATTCTACCATTTTCCAGTGAGCCTTCAATTAGTTTGAGGCCTATTTTCGTTCAATTCAAATTTGGAGTTGTTCTTAATGCACGTTGCTCTAATGATGGCCAGGATAAGGTCGAAACTATGGTCAGGATCATCCATTTTCAACAAGAACGGATTCTTGTATCGACTTTTTTCTGATGCCGCTTATCTTAGAAATTCGAACAAAACTGGTCTTATCTTTGAAACAAACTGTTAAGGGGAGTTGGTACACGTACGAGCTCGCGAGCTCCCTTAAAAAATTGGGCTTTTTATTTCCATAATATCTCAGTTCGTATGCGGCGTAGACAAACAATTTTTTTTTTAATTGAAGCTTAATCATTTCTCTAGAATGTGTATTACTCGCTTTTCCGTTTTTCTTCGTATATCAGGAAAAAAACCTGGTGAGCTGTTATTTCATGAAAATCTGGACAAACGATTTTATTTCCATGATTTCTCCGTCAATTTTTGGGGATAAATGTATGAAATTTTCAGTATACATGCGAAATAATATTTTAAAGAATGTGTTGATCAGTTTTTTTGTTTATTGCCCCCTGAATTTTTGAATAAATCATGAAGTAGGAACTCATATTTTCAACCAGGTTTTTTCCTAGTATACGAAGAAAAACGGAAAAGCCAGTAATACTCATTCTGCAAAATATTAGTACGCATGTATACTGAAAATTTCATACATTTATCCCGAAAATTGAAGGAGAAATCATGGAAATAAAATCGTTTGTCCAGATTTTCATGAAATTACAGCTCACCAGGTTATTTCCTAATACAGGGTGGCCATTTGAAAACGAAACAGACGAGATCACGGACGAAATAAATTTTTTCGATAGAAATGCTCGGACAGGTCGATTTCTGTTTCGAGGGGGACAACTTAAGGTGTAGGTTACAGACGCATAGCGCTTCAACCCTTGCTACTACAACCCACACCCCCAATTTTTGAATAGGGAAGATGGGGTGAGTGATACCTCATTCGAAAGGTATTTTTATACTGATTTCAACACAGTAATTGTTTTTTCATTTTATGCATTAGTTCTCGAAATATTCTCAACTAAGTATTTGAAAATGAAGTGGTGTTTACATGGCACTTGTAGTGTTTTTTTGTGAAAAATCGACATTTTGAGCTTGAAAACAACCATGACTGTGGCTTCCTTCCTCCAATCCACTGACATAGAAATCTTTAATCAAGATGTCGATTTTTCACAAAAAAACACTACAAGTGCCATGAAAACACCACTTCATTTTCAAATACTTAGTTAAGAATATTTCGAGAACTAATGCATAAAATTAAAAAAAAAAATTACTGTGCTGAAATCAGTATAAAAATACCTTTCAAATGAGGTATCATTCACCCCATCTTCCCTATTCAAAAATTGGGGGTGAGGGTTGTAGTAGCAAGGGTTGAAGCGCTATGCGTCCGTAACCTACATCTTAAGTTGTCCCCCTCGAAACAGAAATCGACCTGTCCGAGCATTTCTATCGAAAAAATTTATTTCGTCTGTAATCTCGTCTGTTTCGTTTTCAAATGGCCACCCTGTATACGAAGAAAAACAGAGAAGCGAGTAGTAAACATTCTAGAGAAATAATTAAGCTTTAATTTGAAAAAAATTGTTGGTCTTCGCTGAATACGAACTGAGATATCATGGAAATAAAAAGTCCAATTTTTGGAGGGAGCTCGCGAGCTCGGACGTGTACCACCTCCCCTTAAGGGGAAGTATCACCTTTGGAATCGTGGTAAATTTCCATTCAAATAGTGGTCTCTTTATTTCACGAGTAACTACCCTAATTTACGACGTAGAGTCTTTAATTGGGTTTTCAAAAAAAAAACAGGTTGAAGCGTTTGGGAAACTACACTTAATGATTTTTTTCGACGGTTGTTCATCATTTTTTGGAAAAAATCGTAACTATTTGCCCTCGGCATTTTAATCTCCTATAAACTACAAACATTTTGATGATGATTAGTTCGAAAATATAGCTTGTACTCATGAAAACCGAAAAACATATTCAATAACGCAAATATTGCAAAGATCTAACTACTACCCTGGTTTTTTTAATTGAAAAACTAATCAAATCGACAAAAAGAAAACTATTTGCCCTCGGGACGTTCTTCAACTTCAATTTAAAAAAAATCAAGTCTCTACGTCGTGAATTAGGGTAGTTACTCGTGAAATAAAGAGACCACTTTTTGAATGGAGATTTACCACGATTCAAAAGGTGATACTTCCCCTTAACGTTCTGCAAACTTCAAACGGTCATTGCTTGATCAGCTGTGGGCTGATCTATTTTTGGCTTTTATTTGTTTTTCTTATGTGTGAATATCATCTGTTTGGCAATTTTAAACTCCTTATCTTTGACATATAGAAAGTTTAGTGACTGAAAAAAAAAACAATTTTTGATTGAAATTTTCATTACAGCTCGTCGGAGGTGAATTCGACATGGAGTTGAACTTCGTGATACAAGACGCACAGAATATCAGGCATATGCTGGAACTCTTGGATCATTGTCCTCCCAATTTGCAGGTGAGTGTTTTCTTTAATTTTGTCAATTATTTCATGAAACACACTGAAATATTATGATAGTTAATGATTAAAATTTTTAATATTTATCGAAATGAAAACACAAATGGTTCCCTGCAAATTTTCGAGAATGGCTATTGCTCAAAAGCCATGGAAGATTGGTTGATATGAATTTTCGAATATTGAATGGCTTCCATTCATGGAATGTTTTCGTTTCATTGTGAGGAATTACGAATATGCTGGATATTCGAAAATTCATTAAGAGTAATTCTGATTGAAATTTGCATTGCATCATTCCACCACTGCCGATAACGGCCCGACATTGTTCAACAATATTTAAAATTGCAATTTCGTGTTAACCGTCACACAAAATTCACGTTGGAATGGTCCATTCGGAATAAATTGAGAGTGAAATTATTTTTCCAGCTGCATCCTAGTTGACAATTGTTCAACCGTGATAATTTACTTCCACCTGCCTAATTAACAACTGATGCATATTTATCGAATTTAACACCGTTCATTTCATCATATTGCAAGTTTCCCGAAAAAGAAACTAACCCTTCAACCTTTCTGAATTATGCGGTTTTATGGGATCCGCAAGTCAAAAGTTTTGGCCCATAAATACTGAGCACGGCTTAAAATTTCTAGCGGTTTTCTCATTCCGCCGTGTTATCCGCAGACAGTGCCATCTTTTCTTCTTCTTATTTATATCACGTAATTCTTTTTTCGCGTTATCGGCGCTAATAAATTCCGTATATCCAGATACGCCGCTACCGGGGACGCAGTTTCCCTGATTCATGGCATTTTTATGGATAAAGACCTCTCTCTGGGCTTTCAAAACAGCAACAGCCCATGGTTGACATGTTGCTCAGCGTAAAAGCTGTATAGTGTAGATGAGCATCGAAAGTAAAGGTGGTGTTATATATTCGATTTCAGTGGAAAGGGTTATTGGGGTATCAGCCGGTTTTCCTTCATGAAATTTTTATTTTTCAACGTGAATCATTGAAAGTTGGTTGAAACTGTTTATGAAAAATTTTTAAAAATGTTCAATTTGAATCAAAATATGGTACCCTTTTTTTCTATTCACAATTTACTGTATTAACTCTAAGGACTGAACGAGAATAAATTCGCTATCACAAAAACGCCCATATCTCTTGAACCAATTGGGAAAAAATCAAAATATGTTCAAAGTTAGCTTTGTTATGAACGTCAGAAACATGTGGAACATTAACTTCACAGATATTCCAATTCTCTGTCGCAAAATGTCAAGCGAAGTTAAAACACTAAAATTTATAGTGAGACTTTTTCAAAATAATCAAAAATAGAGCTTCAAAAGAATCGCAAAAGAGGCTCGCGTTCGTCCGGAAACGGTATCAAGAGTTGTTAAGCGCTTCAACGAAGATCTTACAATTAACCGCAAGGAAGGAACCGGGAGGAAAAAGGGGTTTCATAGCCCAAAAAAAATGAAGAAAGCCATCAGCCTTTTTCAGAAGAATCCTTACCTTTCAGGACGGAAAGTGGCCCAAATAGTGGGTTGCTCGTAGTCAACCGTTCAGAAAATCAAGTCGAGTTGTGAGTTTAGAACATACAAAGTGCAGAAAGTGTCATACAGGAACGCTGTGAAGAATCAAGAAGCGAAATCAAGAGCAAAGAAATTAAAAAAAGATTTCTTGAAAAAATTTTCCTGTTGCGTGATGGACGACGAAAACTATGTCTTGGCTGATTACTCGCAACTTCCTGGTCAGGAATTTTATACTGCAGATTCTCGTGAAAATGTTGACGAACAATTTCGCGTGAAGAAACAAGCAAAGTTCCCTAAAAAATTCCTGGTTTGGCAAGCAATTTGCACTTTTGGGAAAAGGAGCAAATTTTTCGTTGGCCAACGCTCTGTTGACTCGAAGATATACATCGAGGAATGCTCGAAGAAGCGACTTTTTCCATTTTTACGTGAGCACGATGTGTCAACAATCTTTTGGCCAGTTTTAGCTTCATGCCACTGCAGTAAGGCCACCAAGGAATGGTACGAAGCTAATGAGGTGGTTTTTGTTCCCAAAGAGGCCAATCCACCAAATTGCCCAGAACTAAGGCCAATCGAAAGATATTGGGCCCTGGTAAAAAGAGAATTGAAGAAGACTAAGAAATCAACGAAAACATCAGCGGAATTCGAGCAAAAGTGGAAGACAGCATCCCAGAAAGTGACCGAGAACACTATAGGAAGCATGATGGGAAGAATTCCAGAAAAAAATCCATGAATTTTGTGAAAAATAGTTTTTTTTTATTGTAAAAACATGATTCGAAAATGAGTTTGATTTTCGAAATCGGTCCAGTGGTTCAAAAGATATAAGCGTTTTCGTGAAAACGAATTTATTGCTGTTCAGTCCTTATTACGGGTAATTGTGGTCAAGAAATTGAACGGAAAAGAAAATACAAGGGGAAGGACAATAAAACCAAAGAGTTGAAGGAAAGACGATTGACGAAGACATTGACGACCACTGCGTCGATGATGATACTTTTTATGAAGATAACTCAGAAAATGATCTATACTAATATTATATGAGGAAAGATTTATATTTTTGTTTGTTTGATACGAATAGGCTCAAAAACTACCGGACCGATTTCAAAAATTCTTTCACCCTTAGAAAGCTACATTATCCCTGAGTGACATAGGCTATACTTTTCACCCGAAAAAATTAAGGATACCTTCTATAACTTCAATAATTACAAAAAAATCAGCCAAAATCAGCTATTTTCACGTGCGCTGCAAAAACCGTAAGACTTACGTGGATACAATGTATGACGGGAATGTACCACTTGAATATTTCTACAAAAAAGTCGGCGACAGCATGTATCTATCTCTCAAGATTGACTCGCTATTACCTGTTTATGGTAATCAGATGTTTTCCAAAATTATGCACTATTTGGGAGTGTGTTTTTATGAATTGGGTATTGATCCTAATCCAACCTAATACGTTATTTATCCCCAGTATTTAATTTAGAACAAAATTGCCCTTCACATCATACAATTACAACGAGTACATCAAAAGATATGGCAGGTTGAAGTTTTGAAGATGAAACCGCCGCGTGAAACAAATTTCTACTCGGGCGAAGCTGGGACGGCCTGCTTGTCTACTATCTATACTAATATTATAAAGAGGAAAGATTTGTATTTTTGTTTGTTTGATACGAATAGGCTCAAAAACTACTGGACCGATTTCAAAAATTCTTTCACCCTTTGAAAGCTACATTATCCCTGAGTGACATGGGCTATACTTTTCACCCAAAAAAATCAAGGATACCTACTATAACTTCAATAATTACAAAAAAATCAGCCAAAATCAGCTATTTTCACGTGGGCTGCAAAAACCGTGAGACTTACGTCGATACAATGTATGACGGAAATGTACCTCTTGAATAGTTCTACAAAAAAGTCCGCGATAGCATGTATCTATCTCTCAAGATTGACTTGCTATTACCTGTTTATGGTAATCAGATGTTTTCCAAAATTATGCACTATTTGGGAGTGTGTTTTTATGAATTGGGTATTGATCCTAATCCAACCTAATACGTTATTTATCCCCAGTATTTAATTTAGAACAAAATTGCCCTTCATATCATACAATTACAACGAGTACATCAAAAGATATGGCAGGTTGAAGTTTTGAAGATGAGACCGCCGCGTGAAACAAATTTCTACTCGGGCGAAGCTGGGACGGCCTGCTTGTGTCTTATATGCGGAGAATTTGGCCGAAACAACGAAGTATGGTACGGATGCACTTCCTGTGGGCTTTGGACTAACTCTGCTGTCACTGTCTTGGATTGCGCATGTTCGAAGTATTTGATCATCATTGTCAACATCATGATAAGCTGACGAACAAGAGACCGGGTTAGCGCTTGGCCTCCCTGTGACACTGCGACCAACTTGGGTCTATTGTATCACTCTTTCGTCAGTGGTTCCTCACGAGAATAGGTTTGTGTCCTTTATCAGGTTCAGTAGCCTGTTTATGAGGGTTTTTCCGAGGGGTAAACCTGTTGGCAATATGGTGTACAACATTGGGCATTGCCAATGGCATTGGTTGGCATTGGCATTGCTGGCATTTGCAGAAATTTTTTGGCATTTGCAGGCATTGTTAGGCATTTGCAGGCATTGTTTGGCATTTGCAGGCATTGTTTGGCATTTGCAGGCATTGTTTGGCATTTGCTGGCATTTTTTGGCATTTGTTGGCATTGTTTGGCATTCGCCTACATTGTATGATGTTATGTTTCGAATTTACAACACCAAATATTTCGTTCAGTTGTCGTTGAATGAACATGGCGTCTCTTTGTAGAATACCGCTTTAATTTCAATGAATGTTTGGTGTTATTTCAGTATTGAAGTGTTATTTTCACTCGTATTTCATTGATTTAACGGTCATAGCCGTTTTGCATGGGACTGATGATCAGTCCTGATGGTCGTTCTAACTGATCATCAGTCCTCAGTCGGTTGTGTTTGTTTTCACATGGATGCGTAGCGTCAGTCGCCGCTATATAGATTTGAAGAGGAAGGAGCCTGACACTGTGGTCGTCGAATTCCCGACGAAGTGAAAACTTTTTCCGTATTTCAAAATTATTATATTGGCATTATTATCTGGTGAATTCTTTGTTTGGAAAGTTATATAAAAAATCTGCTCGCTGATTGGTTTCAGGACCTCAGACGAAAAGTTGAGTGGGAAAAATATTATTGACCATCAATTCATGAATATGCGGACTCACTTGCTTTTGGCTGTTACATTGAAAAAGATTCTTGAAATATTCCTGCAATAAATAGATCTGAACCACATCCTCCCAATATTCAATTTTCAAATCTTTATTTTTATAATTTTCTGAGGATGTATCCCAGATTTCCGCTTTTCTTTCAATGGCACTAATCAGCATTTCTGTTTCAAAATTAAATTTTTCCTTCCCATCAATTATTATTCACTATTGATATTGTTTGTACTGATTACTCCTAGATCTCCAGAGGAGACCCCTCTGAAACTACAGGCTTCGAAGCTTTCAACCTCGCTTTCAACTTTGGTAAACAAATAAAATCCTTTCGTCAATAATTCTCAGAATATTCAACAACATGCGCAATCGAAATGTGAACACCTCCTTTGTTATGTCTCTTTTGCCCCGAGATGTGCCGACAAAACGCATACGCAGCGGGTCGAACCAACGCTCGTGCTTGTTTCATCGGTCGACTGATGAAACCCATGCATGCATGTGGAAGGTGAAAGGATTGTAAAATCCAATTCAAACGCCGGCCCCGACTGACCATCAGAACTGATCATCAGTCGCATGCGAAACGGCTTTTAGTGTTTCCCGTTTATTGTTTTGTTCTGCTCGCACATTTATAATAGAACTGAAATCTGCTTTTTTCCAACCTTCTGGACTTGAATGAAAAAATGTAAAAAGCATCGGAAAACGCAACCTTCGCCGACATTTTTTTTGGGAGCAGAAAACGAACTTTAAGTCCCCACTGAAATAAAATATTTCTTATAATTCAGAATTGATTTCCAATATTTCCGGAGGAAATATTAAGAATTTAGAAACTTTTGCACTACTACATCGACTGCTACTGTGAAAAAGGCTTTGGAACAAATGATGATATATTGTTTATCCTGATTACTCCTGTGAAAAATGTGAAAAAAAAAGAAGGAATGATTCAGAAGGCCCTTCAAGTAAAAAGAGCTTTAACATGGAATATTCGGGAGTTACTGTGATTGCACTATTTTCGATCTCAATACATATATAACATGTTTGTATTAGCTTTACTTATCTTCTCAGTCCTACTTTTTCCTTATAGTCAAATTTAGTAATGATTAACAATGTTAAATGTAGGCGGAAGACGCTTGTCTTTGGATGACATTGCCAGGCATTTGCTGGCATTGGTAGGCATTTGCTGGCATTAGCAGGCATTTACTGGCATTGGCAGGCATTTGCTGGCATTGGGAGGCATTTGCTGGCATTTACTGGCATTGCCGGCATTGTTTGTATTGTCTGCCATAAGCTCAATGTAAATGTGGCATTGTTTGGCATTGTGGTGTACAAAATATTGCAACCGGTTTACCCCTCGGGTTTTTCGGATTCATTCCCGTTTCCGGATTGATTTCTCCGAAGATTCTGTGGCGCCTTCTTCCCAGGGCGTCGCATTCAAAGATGATGTGATAGGCTGTTTCTTCCTCTTCACCACAGAGTCTGACCATTGTCCTCACGTGAGTGCAATAGGGGTCAAAAACTGTAGTTTTTCAAACTATTATTTATTGATGAATAGGAACTTCAATGCTCATTACTCTGACCTCAATTAATAGTCCTTTAATACTTGTGATGTTATATGTTTCTAATAGAGCTGTGATTAATAATTTGAGTTTAATTCCAAGAAGAACTCAACTGATCGCCATTACCTCCTTTTCCCCTTGTCTTTAATAATCACTTTGAAAGTTCAATCAATTTTTTCATTCTAATTAAGTCCTTCAGATTAAAGTTGTGTGAGGGTTTATTGCGCAGTAAAAGAATATTCGGGAATAAGATTTTATAGAAGGAAAAATTTGATTGAACTTTTAATGTGTTCAGAATGATCACAGTCGTAAGTTCCCGGTTTGAATGGGGGCAAATCAAGGCGATGGAAAGACATAGAGCAGTTCGTCTATGGCCAAGAAAGACTAATTTATTAATCAGAAAATAATGTAGGTATGTATTTACTTTCGTGAAGGGAAAATAATAGAGTTGAGATTAAAATCGATATTAATTGATTCAGCAAAAAACTCATGCATTCTGACAACGGCAATCTACATAATGAAGTCGCAAATTCTTTTGGCCGATGGTGGTTCGTATTCCAAATTCGTCATTTTTCCTGAGGGAAGGATGGGCGGAATGTTGTGCGGAATAATTTTGTACCGAAAGCGTCGGAAAATATTAGCATTGGAAATTAAGCAGCGCATTCGTTGAAATGATTTTTACATAAAGTATGGATAATTCTTGTGTCCTTGTAGTTAATCGACTCCGGAGTATGCTAATTTTCACTTCTATCCCCAGTTGTTTTCCACTCCGTTAACGAGTTTCAGACCTCCTCGGTGCGTCCAGTTTTTTTTTCAATTAGGAGAGGACACCCAGCCCAGAAGATGCTTCAATCACTTAGGTTAACGGAGTTCTTCTTTAGATCATCTACTCTCCATTTTTTTTTATTGAATAGTGTTTAGTTCAGAGGAAAAAATTTTTATCTAATGAATACATACAGATTGAATAAAATCACTTTTTCATGGTACATAGTGAGTCTTCGACTTGCAGATATATTTCAACTATAGATTCTTGAGGTGAAAAGAAACCTTTTTTTTAATTTCCATTTCTCCGAGGTCGGCTCTATTGAAATGATATAGCTATTTGAAAATTGGGCCAGATACGTGCCTGATACGATTCTCTGCAAACACCTAAAAGTTCATATTTCTCGATTGAAATTGAGAAAACATTTAGGGAATACTCAAGTATTTTGATTTTTTTTAAACAGGAGCGGCGAACTTTTTGTCTTCGCGGATAAATCAAAGATGAAAAGCTAAATCTTCCTTCCAAATTTCAACGATATTGCTTCCTCAGTTTTCGATAAAAATGCATAAATTATGTTCCGTCGGCTGCTGATCGATCAATCAGATTTTGTAATTTTTCTTCGAAACCTTGAATGAAACCATTGAGTTTGAATATACATAGAGACACAGCCCAGTTCATTGATTTGATGCACAAATTTTTGGCAGTTTACTTGCCAATTTGCCAACTTGAGTGGCGGCACATAGTAGCTACTAAAGGAACTATATTCGTCCGATCCATTTTGTCACTACTCATTTATCGAAATCTGTAGGAGATTTATTTTCCTCTAGTTCTATGAATCGTAGGCAGGGTAGGATTCGTCCAAATTCGTTACGAACAGTATGATCCAATAATGATGAACTCTTAGCCATGAATTTCTCCAAAGGAGTGTTCTCAGGTAGGAAATGAGGGGTGAAAATGTTTCTTGGAGGGACTTAATCGATGAAAAGAATTTGTCTTTCTCGTACTCTCTTGAAGATAACTGAAAACCACATAAATCCAAACGTCTTCCAGAAAATGAAGGTTAAATTGGCCACGCAGATTTTCATCAGAACTTTATATTCGGCTATGAGAACAGTCATTGCTACTGGTGAGCTGAGGTCGAGAAGTGCCAATTCAACTGCTCAGTTCATTCTGAAAATGAATGATCTTTTCGACTGCCTCAATTCGAATGGAAAATTTGAGGGAAATTATCAGCCATCAGCAATACAAACTCTGACGGAATCAATTGAATTCATTAAGTCTTGGACAGTTGGGAAAAATATTCCCTATTGTTTCAACGGTTTGATACAAACCATCAGTAGCATCCTTCAATTGTTGGAGGAGACGAAGGAAACATTTCCATATTTGATAAAAGGTCGGCTCAACCAGGACCCAATCGAGAATTAATTCTCCAAAATAAGACAGCGTAGGGGTTATGATCCAAACCTCTCAGCTCGATGCTTCAGATTTGGGTTGCAGTCGGTCATGACTGGTTGTCTTGAAAAATGTTCCGATAATTCTAACTGCCAAGACGACAATGATTTCGACCTGTGTACAATGGGAGAATCTGAAAGTAGGCCCATTGATGTGGTTGATTGGACAGATTCAACCATTTCTTCTGCGGATTCGGGCAACGGTGAGCCTTGTGAGGGTATATAAGGGATAAAGAGTTAATTGAACCCCTAAATACCCTAGAATCCAACTAAATTTCAAGTTCCTCGGGATATTCGATGAGGAACATCGCCAAAAAAAAAACAAATGCGATAAGTGCGAAAAAGCACCCCTCATTTATGATTTGAATAAGCTTGGTAATGATTGGATATATATTGCAAATCGAAATCGAATACATTTGAGAATTCCCTCAACCGATTTCAAACATTTGATGAGGAAAGCGCTGTTGGTCATAAAGAAAATTATGGTCACAAAATTAGAAAAGATATGACTTCAAAGGTATATTTTCGGAAAATAAAAAAAATTAATTTATAGAAGATTGGAACTCTCCGTTAACTCCAGAATTTGAAAAGCACAGGATTCATTTGTTGAGACAACTGATTAGAGAGAAGCTGTACAGGGGACAGAAAAAAAAACAAAGGAATGTCGACACAGAAGCATCCCGCTGCTTATAAAAAATTAAATATTTTTAAATATTCATAGAAAATCTATTCATAAATACTTGTGAATGAAGAAAAAAATTGCATGCATTTATTTTTTCATACATCAGTATTTTATATTCATGAAAGATCGAAAATAATTGTCGTTTTATTGCATCGAAAAAATCAGGTGATGAAATACTGAACATCCCACATTTCCATATGCCGGTCCTGATCGTCATCGCATTCGGCTTCGGAAATAGTGCCTTATAGTTCAGCTACTTACCGCCAGATGCGGCAGTAAAAATTTTCGCTTCTCTGAAACACACTTATCCATCTATGAACCGGTGAAGGAACTACACAAAATTTAGCTTCAAATCGTTGAACTGGGCTGTGTCTCTTTGTATATTTAAACTCAATGATGATACAAATTTTGTTTCTCAACTGATAATTTACCGATAAATCACTTAAAAAAGATCTACTTTGTTTTGTGCTGAAACCATTTTTCGAAAAGTTGTTTCGCCAACTTGATATTAAGTTAGCAAAATTTATTTTTTACGGCAAAACGGCAAAATTTTGAGCTATTCCGAGTTTGATTCGCGAAAGTTATTTTGCTAACTTTATGTACATGGTCTTCAGTCTGAGCTTTCCCAACGAGAATAAGCCGTTCGCATGTTCCTCCTCTAAATAAACTGGATACCGTCCATGTCTCCACATTCCAAATACTGGATAGACATCCCCATCGCATTCTTTCCACGGAGCGAGTTCGAATGCTCCACTCTTCCAAATCTTCAGAATTACATTTCTACTCCTTAATTGCCGACAGAAAGATCAAAGAGGCGTCAGTAAAATTAGTTTATAAAGTGAACGCGATGCCCTGAGACCGTCTTGTTAGGAATTAGTGGGATTCCTTTCATCGTGCCTGTGATGGCGTGACGAGGTCGAGTGGGTGGCGAAATGATATCTGTAGTCGGGTCACAGAAAAAACACTACTTTTATTCAACTTCTATTTCTGTGGTTAGACGCGGGGCGTGAGAATCTTTTCACCTTTGACGACTTTTCTCACTGTTTTCGCTTCTGGAGTAGAGAATATTTTATTTCATCATGTCCAGAACAATAAATTAAGTAATTCGATCTGTGCACATGATTTTATCCAAATAACAACGAGTGCTTGGGCATGAAATGACAACATATTCTGTCTGAAGCCATCCCAGCATCTGTAGACCATTATAACTTACGAGGATGTATTGATATCTAGTTAGCCTAGACCAGTTCCATGCATAAACAAAATATTGCGATACCATATCAACGAACAATAACTTATTAGAAGTGTCAGTGTAGAGTTCGAGGTCATCCAAAAATTGGAGTATCGAGCCATCATCAAGTACCTGTATTTAAAAGGGTTAAAAGGTGAGCATATTAACGAAGATATGCTTAATATCCTTGGTGATCAATGTCTTTCGTATGCGATCGTGAAAAATTGGACTGCAATCTTCAAAAGAGGTAAATTTTCCATTGAAGGTGATGACCGATCGGGAAGGCCAATTTCTGTGTCAGTCCCCGAAAATATCGTTGCAGTTCATGACACGTTTTTATCAGACCGTCGAATTGGGCTGAAAGGCTAAAGCGGATATCAGATGCACTGGAGATTTCATACGAACGCGTTCATCATAAAGTTCACGTCAATTTGGACATGAGGAAAATTTCTGCGAAATGGATCCCCAAATTTCTGAATGTGCTTGATTTGAAAACGATGTAGGCTTCTTACCGAATTGTTACTATGGATGAGACTTGGGTACATTTCTACGATCCAGAAACAGAGCAACAATCGATGGAATGGCGACACTCTGGTTCTCCAAGACCTAAGAAGTTTCGTGCCCAAAAATCTGCTGGAAAAGTTCTTGCTTCAGTTTTTTGGGATTGCCATGTAGTTATTATGATTGATTTTTTGGATAAGGGTAGAACAATAACTGGAGATTACTATTCGACATTAGTGACTACCCTACGGGAAAAATTAAAGAGAAAAGACGCGGAAAGCTATCCAAAGGTAGTTTGTTTTTACAGGACAACTACCCAGTACACAAATCTCATGTTGCCATGCAAATAATTCGCGATTTAGGGTAAGAATTATTAGAACACCCCCCTTATTCTCCAGATTTGGCTTTGTCCGACTATCATCTCTTTCATCAACTGAAAAAATTTTAAAAGGTCGTAAATTTCCTTCCAACGAGGAGGTAATAAAAAGCTGTGGGGGACTGGTTTGCAGAGCGAGAAGAAACATTTTTTTGAAAGATCTAGAGACGTTGCAGGTTCGCTGTAATAAATGTATTCATTTAAAGGAGAATATGTTGAGTAATAAAATATTTTGACATTGAAATTTTGTTCGTTTCTACAGTAGGCTAAGAATTTTTCGATATATCCTCGTAGCATATATTGCAATATAATAATAAAAACGGAATTAACTCAAGCATGCAGTTGGAGTTTCACGTTACCTCGTTTTTTCCATGTTCACAACTAGAAGTTGTTGCTGTACAGACCTGAGAGTGTTTTTACACTTACTTTTTCATCCACCAAAAAGAAAATACAGATTCTTCAAAGAGTTTCTTAAAGAAAGATAGTTAATTCAGGATGACTTAACCTTCTTCTCGCAGGCAGAGACCATATTATATAGATATGGCCATAGATGTCTGTATACGACTGTAGAAAATACCGTAAATTTTGCTACATTTATCAAGTTAGGCAACCACAAATACAGTGAATGACATAATGTTTATTTCATGCAGGTCCTCCACATTCAACAGAAGCTCCTTGAAATTTCTGCCATGTTGTATGTACGACATAACGTTTCAAAAAATATAGCACCCTTGTTTTGAAATCCTCTTTTCGTCTACTCATTTTGAAAGGTTTGCTTTCCAGGGGGCTGACACCTAATACATCATCCAGTCTGAAGAGACAATAATTATGATGAAATGTTCAAGGGCCCATATAAACTGCAATTTATGGCAATATTCTGTAACCTGGACTAACCACAAACGAATGGGTCATGTTTCAAACTTTGGAGTGGTGTAGAAACGTCTGGATGAAATGGTTGCGGTCTCATATGTGAGAGACATGAAACTCGAACTGAGGGCGCTAACTATATCTGAAGTACAGCTAATAAATTGAACGTCGTGTTCGAGGGACTCCACCAGGATAGTGCCGGCGATTTGGTTTCGCCCGAATTGATTCGACCCTTCAGGTTGGAACTTTAGTCTAACTCGAGTTTCGAGTTGATCGATATATGCATTCATGGGGCCTGGAAACGTATCAGTAACATTCTATGGAGATACAGGGTGTTTCTGAATTGATGGGAAAGATTTCAAATGATGACCCCCTTTCGAAATAAAGGGTAGTTTGTCAACTGAGAACCTTCCCGTTTAAGACTTCTCCAGCTACTCCAAACTTCCGATTCGACACTTAACTCCGCTATTTCCCGAATAGCACTTGTTCCGTCTCCGCTTTGAGACCGTACTTCCAAACACTAAAGTACTTCCTGGATCTTCCTAAAACCGAACCCGAGTCAACTGAGAACCTCTCCATGTAAGGCATCTCCAGATAATGCTACTTCTTCGTTTTCAATAACAATTCCCTATTTCCTTCTTCCCGCCTCCGGGATACTTGACGGTGACGTAATTCGTATGAAATTTTCGGTTATTTTCAATGTTGCAAGTCCCACGATCTAGCGCTGAGTTTACTCTGACTTCGCATCCCGACCACCCAGGTCGTGAGATGATTTTCTGACATCGTCTAAGTTTCATGAGGAAACTCGAAAATCAATAGCTTCATCGTTATCGTCTCGCCTACATACTGTGATTTTCTTCGTGCCGAAAGTATCAATATCCATTTGCAACAAAGTATACTCGAAGCCATGGACATATACGAGGATATATTAAAAAATTCTTAGCCTACTATAGAACCGAACAAAATGTCAAAATGTTTTAGTACCGACTCATGATATTCTCCTCTTAATTGAATACATTTATTACAGCGTACCTGGAACGTCTCTAGACCTTTCAAAAAAATGTTTCTTCTTGCTCTGCAAACCAGTCATCCACAGCTTTCATTACCTCCTCGTTGGAAGAAAATTTACGACTTTTCAAACTTTTTGTCAGTTGAGGAATAAGGTGAATTTGGTGAACAAGGGGGGTGTTCTAGTAATTCTTACTCTAAATTACGAATTTTTTGCATGGCAACATGAGATTTATGTACTGGGTAGTTGTCCTGTTGAAACAAAATACCTTTGGATAGCTTTCCGCTTCTTTTCTCTTTAATTTCTTTCCGTAGAGTGGTCACTTATGTCGAATAGTAATCTCCAGTTATTGTTCTACCCTTATCCAAAAAATCAATCATAATAACTACATGACAATCACAAAAAACTGAAGCAAGAACTTTTCCAGCAGATTTTTGGACACGAAACTTCTTAGGTCTTGGAGAACCAGAGTGTCGCCATTCCATCGATTGTTGCTCTGTTTCTGGATCGTAGAAATGTATCCAAGTCCAAGTTTGAGAAGTCTACATCGTTTTCAAATCGAGTACAGATGGAACGCGATGCTTCTACCCCTGCACGCTTTTGGTCAACATTCAAACATTTGGGGATCCATTTCGCAGAAATTTTTCTCATGTCCAAATTGGCGTGAACTAGGTATACGATGAACGCGTTTGTATGAAATCTTCAGTGCTTTAGATATCCGTTTCAGCCCAATTCGACGGTCTGATAAAATCATGTCATGAACTGCATCGATATTTTCGGGGACTGACACAGAAACTGGCCTTCCTGATCGGTCATCATCTTCAATGGAAAATTTACCTCTTTTGAAAAGAGCTTGCAGTCCAATTTTTCACGGTCGCATACGAAGGACATTGATCACCAAGGGTATAAAGCATATATTCGTAAATCTGCTTACCTCTTAACCCTTTTAAATACAGGTACTGGATGATGGCTCGATAATCCAATTTTTTGATTTTTACTTTTTCGGTGGACATCTTTTTTTTTATTCAGTGCGTAACTCTGGTTTACTTTTTTGACGTCGAACTCTACACTGACACTTCCAATAAGTTATTGTTCGTTGATATGGTATCGCAATATTTTGTTTAGGCATGGACCTGGTCTAGGCTAACTAGATATCAATACATTCTCATATTTCAGAAATCTATATGGTTTAACCGCAATATTTCGTTTTATCACAGCTGAAACATTCTCAAAGCCATCATAACAAAGGGATTAATATTATGGACTTTCTCGATCTTTTCAAATGTAACGCCCTTCTCATTTGACACCATAATGCAGAGAATTGAATGCTTCACATTTTTCTTGAATCAACCTTGGGGTTATTTACACGAAATGCCTACGAAATTTCCAAGATCTCTGGTTCGTCAGCTATGTAAGATGAACGCACTATTCTGTAGATCAGAATTGCCCATAGATAAATTGGGTAGATTGTCCAAAACGAAGATTCTCATTTCTATTCCGATTGATCGCACAGCCGCAAGAATTTTCTTGAAGTTTACAATTTCATTCTATCTGTAATGAGATATACGTCGTAGATCATCCCACCGCAGCTACACTTCCATCACATCTGCTAGACTCGAAACTGAAAACTTATCCAATTATCTGAAAGTTACGTAAAATTTCATTTCGCCCCGAACATCTTTGCCGTAAGCGTTTTTATCGTACGATAAACGCTACATGCTCCTTTTCGTGGAACACACGCAGTGACCCGAATACTCGCTATCCCGAGTATTATAGGAGTAGCTGTTTCCTCTTTCCTCCAAGGTCTAAGACATCCGTATCGCAATTCAGATGCGAGGATTTAAAGTCGAATTGAATTCCGGGGTGTTGGTGTGAAATTGCATTTTTGGTCTGCGGCAATCACATTTCTCTTTTCCTCCTCTACATCGCTGATAACGGAAGATTATTTTTTTTCCATCTCCGCGTTGAGACCGTACTTCCAAACACTGAAGTAGGTACTTCCTTGATCTCCCTAAAACCGAATCCTGAGAACCTTCCCATTTAAGACTTTCTCAGATACTCTCGATGCAACACGTCACCCCGCTATTCCCCGAATATCACTTTTCCGTCTCCGCTTTTAGACCTTCCAAAAACCGAACTCGAGTCAATTGAAATCCCACCAAAAACATTCTGTAAAAAACTAGCCAAGTCTCGATGGAGCTGCTTGTTTATCTCTAAAAAATAATGAAATCTAGAAAAAGTCGAGCCAAGTTTAAGGCTCCTTACTACGATTTCTTTATTATTATAGTTAATGTTGTGTGACTTGGCCGTTGAACATTCTTTATACGTTAGTGGGTACAAGTCAATTTTGTTTACACGTAATGCTATATCTGTTGTAATTACCTATGTTTGTTAAGCGAGATAATAGCCCATGCTGGTATTGGTAATTGGACTCTAGTGTCTCATTTAAGGCTGTTGTTGATTGTGCAACACATGCATTCAGCATTGACAATGCTGACTTCTGCTCTCTTCTTTTTGGAGCGTCAAATCGACCACCGATCTAAAATAAAATGGACGTACAGAAGGTCTTCTATCAATGATTGAAAGTCCGTCTGTACTGGAAATAATTTTTTAAACTGTTTGTTTCAGGCTCGTATTATTGAATACGCAGCTTTATCAAGCCTACAATTGACTGGTTATTGAATGAACGTTTTCCAAGTGGCAATTTTTCATCGTCAATGGGTTGCGTTTCTGGCGACAGATTGGTGCAATGCCAACGGCCAAGTCACACAACATTAACTATAATAATAAAGAAATCGCAGTAAGGAGCCTTAAACTTGGCTCGACTTTTTCTAGATTTCATTTCTTTTTAGAGATAAACAAGCAGCTCCATCGAGACTTGGCTAGTTTTTTACAGAATGTTTTTGGTATGATTTCACTTCTTTTTGTAGAAACGTGGCCATATTGATCTATTTATCAGATTTTCTTATTTGACACAGTTTTTTTAGGAGTAGTTTTTTCATTACAAATCTCTATTTTTTTCCGGTTCTGAACTATGGAAGATAGAACCTCCGATTATTTTTTATTGAATTCAGCGTCTCCGAAAACCTATAGTTTGATACCAAACTTGTCCATATAGCCCATCTCTTAACCGATTCCTTTTCGGATTCAATTTTTTCTCTCCCAATCTATAACCACCGCAGACCCATCTGATGATGTTTTTTCTGAAGAGCAATATACGTTCTATATTGCACCAACATTTCATAGCATTTTTTTATTCAGTGATACAGCGAAACAGAGTTTCTTATTCATCAAGCTCTTCGGAATAGAAAGAAGATATAGGGAACTTAACTGCCTTTACAGTTGCTGTTGATTCTCATAGAAGAGATTTGATTCACCAAATAAATCAACGGAAAGAGGAAGTGGGAGAATTTCCTCAAATAGTTCAAGAATTATTGAATGAGCACCCAGCACCCAAGCTTGTTGTCGTACATTCTGATTCCTGTACTCTGATGAAGAATGATCATAGATCACTTCATGAAGCCTGACAAGTTCGATCAAATTTTATCCATTTTCACACCAATCACTTCACAAAATATCTGACATGATATCACTTACGGTTAAAAAATGTAAATTTGCGGGTAGTTCTGGTGTGCTATCAAGTGGCAGCAGATGCTAACTTCGCGAATGCGTGAAATGATAACAATTGAAAAAAGGACAATAATCGAGTGATCAGTCTTATACACAGTGATAATTTTTACTGTCTCATTTATTGTTCCGGCTTAGCTTTCGAAAACCTATCGTTTCCTCGAACAATAAATGAGACAGTAAAAATATCACTTATAAGACTGATCACCCGATTATTATTCTTTTTTCAATTCATATTCACATATGTATGAGATGATATATGATAGCAATGTGTTTCCAAGCGCATAAACTTCCATACATTATTGTGGTGGCACATTTTGCGAAGATGACGTGATAGCACGTGAGCTCACGTGACGTGCCAACAATGGTACTTCAGAGTTGCGATTATCCTAGTTTTTATAGTTTTCCCTTCATGTGGCCATTGAACCCTAACTCTGTACCAAATTTCAGCTCTCTGAGTTCATGGGAAGTACTACATAGTTCTATTTTGATGATCATGAGTGAGTGAGTGAGGGTCGAAAATGCGAAACTTTGCTTTCGCTTAACTTCGGAACTAAATGACCTACACACTTGAAATTTTAGATTTTAAGTACGTGATTATAGCTTACTGGATGACGGCGTTCTGGTCTTATCCGGAGGTTCTCAAATAGGAGCCTGAAAATGCGCACTGCCGTGCCCCCAAAACCTTCCTGTTTCAGACTTCTCCAGCCACTCCTAACTTTCGATTCAACAATTTACCCCGTTATTTCACGAATAGCATTTTTTCCGTCTCCGCTTCGAGACCGTACTTCCAAACACTGACGTACATCCTAGATCTCCCTTAAACTGAACCCGAGTCAACTGAGAACCTTCCCGTTCAATACTTTTCCAGCTCCTCCTATCTTCTGATTCAACATTTTACCCCGCTATTCCCCGAATAGCACTTTTCGTCTCCGCTTTGAGACCGTACTACCAAAAACCGAACCTTTCCGTCTAAGACTTCTCCAGCTACTCTTAACTTTCCATTCATCACTTTACCCCGCTATTCCCCGAATAGCACTTTCACCGTTTCCGCTTCGAGACCGTACTTCCAAACACTGACGTACTTCCTGGATCTCCCTAAAACCGAACCCGAGTCAACTGAGAACTTTCCCGCTTAAGGCTTCTCCAGCTACTGCAACTTCTTTGTTTTCGATAGCAATTCCCGATTATCTTTTTCCCGCCTCGGTATATTTGAAATTCTGCCAATTTATCTCTGAATATTCACTATGCTGAGTATCAAAATACGCATCCCTAACAATCTCATATAGGAGTCGTCTCTCCAAGAAGACATCCCATTTCATATCGCGAAAATTTCCATATTTCCGTAGATAAATATATGGCTTACTGCGGGATGTCTCGTCATTGGAATAATTTCCCTTCGGCTCTTTCCACGGCATCAGTGCTCACTTCCCTGCAATATGTGGAGTGGTTTCGTTTGTCAAGATCTCAGTTCTCGCCTCTCTGTCATTTGTTACATTTTTCGATATTAAATCACATATCGCTCGTTAAAGCGAGAACATATGTATGTAGGATGTTCTGATATTTCTTCGAATTGCAACCCTTATGTCCATTCTACGAACTCACTACGGTTCCAAGGAAGACCCAGCGAACAGACTCATGGTTGAATATGAATCTGATAACATGAGAGAGAAGGAAAAGTAATTACTCTTTGAATAATAATGTATATTTTGAAATAGATAAGTAATAAAAACTGTCAATATACAGGGAATAAGAGACAATTTTTGATATACATCCCAGACCATACATCGTAGTATCGGGTTTTTTCAAGTGATAGTACTCTTAATAAAAATTAAATACATTTTAATCAAGATTGAAGCCAAATTTTTTATTGAAAGATAATTTTACACATTTATGTTTCAATAGTATATTGTTCAGTGAGCGGTAATGTTAGTCACACACGCAGATGAATTTTGCACCACGACCCGTTAGGCGAGTGGTGTGATTCATCAAGTGTGTTATGACCATTACCGCGAATTGAACTCTGTACTTTATCTTCGACTTCTTCAGTAAAATTCGAATAAATCTGCATTCTCAAAATTGACAACAGTTGTCAAAAGCGATCTCTGTGGTCGAAAATCGAATCGCGTTGAAAACGTCAAAAATTTCCATTTTACAAGGGCAATTTTTGGATATTCAGACCAAAGGAAATATGGAAATGGATGGCTAGAACGTTACCTTGATGTCTGAAATAGAGTTTCCGATTGATCCGACTTCTTTATTCATTTCGTAAGCTTAATTTCTCCTATTTGTATTAGAGTGAGTTATAGGCGTGAGTTATTATTATAACTCACGTTGTTGGTTTATAGAGATACTATTACAGCTATATTTCCTTGGTTCTGAATATCCAAAAATTGCATTTGGAAAATGAGAATTTTTGGCGTTTTTTACGGGATTTGATCTCGATTCGATTCTCGACCACAGACATGGCTTCTACCTTCTATCAAATCACAGTTATCCCTATCGAAAATTCTATCACTCTGAAACAAAAGCACCCGATGGCCCATACCATTATTTCAGTATTTTACTTTAAGGGGTATTCAACTTCAAACTTTTTCTTTGAATACGCAGTGAGGAGATTGATATAACCAGTCCATTTTTCTCTACAAGATATTTTCTGGCACACAATAAGTTCAATATTTCAAAATCATTACAATGTTACGTTGTCAGTTTTTTTCGCCAAAATTTCTAGAGATAGCTCTAAATCACCGTATTCTTGGACCCATTTGAAAACGTCTTGCGTAAATGATACCTTGTACCAGTTCTTCTAAATTGTCCTACAAATCTTCGCCAGAATTTTTATGATTCATGGCTCCTCGTTACCTTTGCCGCCAAACCGCTTTCGACTCTGTCTCCTCCTCTAAGGTCATTCGTTCCCCACCTAATAATGCTGTTTCACATTTTTACGAACGTGAAGCAGAGAAGAAAATGATATTGCCACAATAAATATCACATACAGGTTGTAGAAAAATCCTCTGAACGGCCTAAATGATGAAAGGATCTCATTTCTAGATTTCCAAGGAAACCTGCTCCCACATTGTTCTGCTCGAATTGGATTGTCTACCTCTAATTCTTTTTGTGATGTCTTTGATTCCTTATAAAAAAACACGTTTCTCCTTAATGGTATCTCATGGAGATGGAATTGAAAAAAATTTGAAGACTTATATCATCATTTTTAAATGGAGAAGAAATTATTTTATTAACGGCTGAGTTCCTATAGAAAACGAAGTCAGTGATCAACATCCTTTTCGGACTTTATAGTGAGATTTCCTCATGAAACGTCTTGTTATAAATAAATCCAAAAATAATTCATTTTTTTCAGAATAATCCTTGGTTTTAATTCAGCTGAAATATTGGATTAACGATTCACAATCACAATATGAAAAACAGTGACACGAAAACACCTGTAGATGCAGCGTTAGATTCATTAATCAGAAAAAAAGGATAGGTTATGTTACCAATCAGCTTCAATAGGGTATATCAGAGAGAGGTAGCGTGGAAAGGGGGCATTAGATCTACTTTATAGATCTTCAGAGTAAATATAACCTCAGCATATCAATTCAATTAAAAGGTGACACAAATTTCCGATTACTTACAACAATGTTCATTCTATTATTTCCGACGACTAACGAATGAAGTGCAACACTTTACCACTTAATTTGTTTACATATTCTCAAGGATTAAGTTCATAACTATGTTCATATTGGAGGTTCATCATGCTTCCTTGTTTTCATACAGCTATAAAACAATACTGAAACCTCGTTCGGTAGACCTAACCAATATACCGTTCCGGAAAACATCCTCTGGGACCTCGAGATGTTATTACTCCTTGCCACTGTTATCTCAGACTATTTGCTCAGACTCCACCGTATTACGTAGAGGTACAGCAAAATACAATATTGTTCCTATGCAAATTTTCATTCCACGTGCATACAAGTTCGTTATTGGATTTTTCTTCGTTTTTCTATTCTTCTCAGTTTGTTAGAAACTCGATGTGGTTGAGTAGTGTCATATTGAACGATAATGTATTTTTAGTTAAAAAGGGGTTACAGTTCAATGCGACCTTAAGGTATATGGTGCCCCCTAACAGAGCTGTTCTCACCAGAAGCTTGCTGAGGTGACAATCATGATATACTACCGAGTATATCATTTATATTTCGAAAATTTCGAAAAACACTTTTCGTTCAACAAAATCCAAGCAAGCTTTGATTCACTTCTTTCAAAATGGGGCGGTCATAGAATTTCATGTCTTATTTATTTTCACTTGTCAAATTCAATTAAGTTTCTTCATCATTGTATCGTCTAGCGCTTCTAAAGTTCTCATAAGGTCATAGAATTCGATACATCACAAATTATTGTAAGCTGCCAAATTGATTAGGAAATATCAGCTTTATTATTACTCAAGCCAATAAATATAGGGTTTCGTAAAACTTGTTGATTCTAGTATGATTTCTCTGCTTAATTCAAAATCAGAAGCATTTAAAAACTTAGATGATTTAATGATCACAATAACACAAAGTTTTATGTAACCCGTTGTTAACAGTAATTAATGCTTCCATGAGGGACAAAAAAAGCTCCTACAAGAAAAAATATTGGTTAACTTGAAGAAATAATATTCACAACAAATGTCCAAATCGTTCTCCATTCGAGGAAATACTTATATTGCATCTTTTAATGATGTGATGAAAATAAAGACTTCAGAAGCGCGAGATGATACAACAATGATTGAACTGAATTGAATTTGACAAGTGACAATAAATAAGACCTGAAATTCTATGACCGCCCTAGTTTTGAAGGAAGTGAATCAAAGCCTGCTTGGATTTTGTTTAACGAAAAGTGTTTTTTCGAAATTGTCGATATACAGGGTGATTCTTTGACTTGTACCTACATATATTTTAAATGTAGATTCCTCTCATCAAACGAAACTCTTTTTTTCCATACCATTTTTAAAAATTCGGTTTCGTTTGAAAAATACAGGATGTCAAAAGTCCATGAAATTAACACTATTTTTTCCATATATTCGGAACCGATATTTCGAATGAACTGAATTTTGGTTGATTGTTTACTCTATTCATGGTGCATATTCCTCAATAGAAACTTATTCCATATTCCTCCTGGTATAAAAGTTACAGCGTAGTCGAGTCATAAATTCATGCAAAAACACCATCAAATCCCTTGAAAAAGATAAACGGTTCATATTTTCGAGAGAATCAACCATTTCAGAAAATAAAAGCATTATTATATTTTTTCAATAAAACGCGTCGTTTCCGAGTTATTCCTAAATATATACGAAGAAAGTTGAGGATAAAATCATGAATTTCATAAAAAATCTGAATGCTTCCCTGAATTAAATATCATCGAATATTATTTATTCTCTGCCCTCTTAACAAATTAACTATGTTGTGTATGTTTATCAACTTTGTCAAGACTAAAATCTCTATGATGGAAAAACGTTCGATGTAATAATTGAATTCCGGGAACCATGAAATTACACAGTTTATAAGCACAGTTTCTATTGAAAATTTATTGTTACCGGTCCTTCAGGAAAATATCTATTTGAACAATATCCTCTTGGAATTTTTAATCGACTCTACACGTGGTCTTCACATCACAATCATCACCTGTTTGCTTTATTCTCTGCAAGTGAATAAATAAGTGAATCTAAGTCCATGTAGAAAGGTTATCGCGTCTGAGCGTCGTTCATTGTATCACAGACTGGACAGTGGCCTGTGATGGGACTCTGGAGACACAGAACAACGGCTTGTCTTGCGTAGTGGCTACATCGCGACTGAAATTTAGATCGTAGCGCTATATAGGCGAGAATCAGAACTCGTTTGGCATTTCCAAAGAGCAATGCCTAGAAGCCTTCAGCGAAAAGTAAACAAAACTAGTACCTCTGCGATGGTTCTTCCGTTAACGATAGGGGACGTACTGTTTTCTTGAGTTCGCCTATACCATTGTTGAAGAGAAAATCGGCAATCTGGCATCGTCTTCTCTAGAGTTCTGTGACATATATCACAGAGAAGAGGGATTAGGTTAGGTCATTGACCTCGAATCATATGACTGATTAATGGAGTTAGGATAGGTTAGTGAGAAACCAATTTCCATGAGATCTTTTCAGGATATCGAGGAAAATATGAACAAATTATTAGTGTTTAAAACTAATCTTCAGGAAAATCGAAGAAGGAACTTATATTGGTGGGAGAAATATGGTTTTTCGATTGCAGAAATAATCGGACAAATGTTTCCGTTAGGACATATCGTGTTTGTTACATTCATATTCAAATAAGGTTAGTGCTTGAGTATTTTCTAATTGTATCAACCAGAACATCTAATAATCACCTCAATTTCAATCGAAAAATTTGAACTTTGAGGTGTTTGCAGGTAATTGTTTCAGGCACGTATTAAGCCCAACTTTGTTTTTCAAATGGCTATATCTCTTTAACAGAGTCGAATTCGGAAAAATGGAAAATGAAAAAAAGGTTTCCTTTGGCCTCAAGAATCTACAGTTAAAGTATATATACAGGTCGAAGACTCACCCTGTATAGTGCACTCGGAAGTATATCATGATATATATTTTTGAAATTGTTGAAGGAAGACCAATTTGGAAATATAATTTCTCACTATGATTTCGATTTGAAAAAAAAATTTTTGTTTCCTATATCTCCGAAATTTGAGCAGATACAGAAAATCCAATAGCACCGCTGAAAAGCAGTAAAAAAAGTTCCCCAAAGATGTGTTCATTTCGAGAGCGTAGATCCTATAAAATGAAAGTTATAGTCAATTATAGAAATGGACCAAATACCAAAATCGCCCTGTTGCTCGGAAACTAGACTCTATCTCTTATAGTTTGAGAGATGTAGTACTAAACCATCGAAATCTGGCCACCCTGTACAAAACAGTTTCCTTCTTTATGTTTCATACAGATTGGGTATCTCTCGGACAAATTTTTCGGTAACTCTTATAAGAGCTCAGCTCCGCTTGCCAACTCTGAGGACTTGTAGAATTAGGGGTGATGTGTTGCTTGCTGTTCGATAGAATTTTCATGGGGATGTTGTCAACAACAGAAGCTTCGCTCACGTGGGCTCATCAGATTGGTCATTGCGAGCCTGTCAATGACGTTCGTCTGCTGTCCGTTCGGCCGTAAAGAGGATGACTTTCGAACGAAATCAATAAGAATTTCTCCAGAATTTCATCATTCCAGTTTGAGATTCTCCATTCCTTGTTTAAGGCAAAATTATTGAAAAATCCAAGAATTTCAGACATTCATCCTATGGGATATAGAAAAGTATGAAGAATTTCCATCTTCATGATTTCATAACCAGCATTCAGCGAATCTCTCCCGGTTATGCCGAAAATCTAATGCATCCTGTTTCGCAGGTTCGCCCATGCGAATATTAAGCTGTTGACTCGCTGAGGCGGAATTTCATTTTGAAATTTTTCGAGTCTCATAACGTCCAATTAATGTAGTGTACACGGAACATGAAATTCTCATGCTCCAGCCACCGAGCCTGTCAGATAAATACGCCATTTCGAACGGGATACAGAAAGCGTGAAGCATTAGTTCGTCGGACAAAATCGTTACGACATTGTTCATTGTAGCGCGCTGTGCACACATTTTCGTACATTCATTCCGACGCTGCCCAATAAAAAGCCGTATGAAATTAATACGAGGCGGAATTCGGTTTCGCCTTTCGAGGCATACACCATTTTCTATTCATGCAGTGTCGCAGTGCCGATGGGGAGAATGGAGTGCATAATGCAACTTGGACCCATTCCATATACCAGTTATTATCTCATCGTCGTTTTTCATTTTCCGGATTCTCGATTATATTTTATTCTTTGATGAGTGTGTAGGTCATTTCAGTTTTTCGTTCAGTTGGAAAATATGGCGTCTTTTTTTTTTCAGTAGAATATACAGGGTGACTGGTGACGTAAGGGACAACGGCTAAGTGGAGATAGAGGACCTCAAACTGAATGAGAATTTGGGTTTCAAATGTCCCATAAGGGTATTCGTTTCGGAGATATAGGGTGATTTATGAAAAAATGCTAAATCTATGAACACCCATATCTTCGTTAATATGATATGTTTTTCGCTGATATTTTACATGTTTGTTCATACAGGCATTCTCTGTCAGCATAAGAAAAAAAAATTGAAAAAATTGCTGGACCGTACTCAAAAATTTCTATTTACATGTCAAGTGAGAAATATCACACGGTATATGAGATAAAATAAAATCAAATAGAAATTAGGGAAGAGGAAAAAAAACTGATGAAATATCTGTTTTTTGTTTGAATGGCACAAATTTTCTTCCGTTTCTATGATATGTTGAAGAAAGAATATTACAATATTTTTTTATTCAGGCGCTAGAATGAGCCTGGCATCAAAATATTCCTTCAAATCTTGAAAATTATTTTTATCAATTAATATTTCGATGCCATATAAAATTTCAAAATATAATTTGTTGTAGATGGGGGGATGAAAGAGTTGGATACTCAAACACAAAACTAGAAAAAGTCGCAAATATAATTCATAAAAAAATCAAGTAAGCAAATGTTCGAAATGAGAGCCGTTCACCTCCATACATTTAATGGCTCTCTTGAACAAATGAAGCACAGCTTTTCTAATCAGAGGAATATTTGTTTAAATTTCTTCGCATGCTTCAGTTATTCTGCTCTTCAAATGTTCACGGCTTGTTATTGTTTCTTTATACACCGTATCCTTAAGATGACCCCATAGGAAATAATCCAGAGGAGTTAGATCGGGTGATCTAGCAGGCCAATTCCTAGAACCTCCCCGACCAATCCACCTGTCAGGAAACTCCCTATTCAGAAAATTCTTCACTTCATTTGCAAAATGAGGAGGTGCACCATCATGTTGAAAAATCATACCTCGAATTCAAGGTTTTTTCTATCAGTAGTACTAATTTTCATGATTTGAATATAAGAATATTGTAATATTCTTACTTCAACATATCATAGAAACGAAAGAAAATTTGTGCCATTCAAACAAAAAACAGATATTTCATCAGTTCTTTTCCCTCTTTCCAAATTTCTATTTGATTTTATTTTATCTCATATACCGTGTGATATTTCTCACTTGACATGTAAATTGAAATTTTTGAGTACGGGCCAGCAATTTTTTCAATTTTTTTTTCTTACGCTGACAGAGAATGCCTGTATGAACAAACATGTAAAATATCAGCGAAAAACATATCATATTAACGAAGATATGGGAGTTCATAGATTTAGCATTTTTTCATAAATCACCCTATATCTCCGAAACGAATACCCTTATGGGACATTTGAAACCCAAATTCTCATTCAGTTTGAGGTCGTCTATCTCTACTTAGCCGTTGTCCCTTACGTCACCAGTCACCCTGTAGATGATTTTCATCATCGGCGAGATGAATACAATACAGATCGGAAAAAACATTTTTCAGAATGTTTCTTCTTTTTTAACTCGTTATCTTTGACATTTATCGTTTATGGCCTGATATGATATGAATCTCAAAATAAGTTTTCCTGTACATAATGATAAATAATAAAATACAGTGTGACAAGAAGAACCTCGGACAAACTCTTTTTCATTTAACTTTATTAAACAGAAGAAATTGAACAAAACAACAACAAATAATAATAGCTTGAACATTTGTTAATAACATATTCAAGCCGTTTCGAAGTGGCTTCCTTTGGCGGCGATACACAGCTTCAGACGCTTCTTGAAATTTTCGGCAATGTGCCGCAGCTCCTCGGCGTTAATCGGTTCCATTCCCGGCGCAGTGATTGCTTCAGCGACTCCAAATTTTTCTGTTTTTTAGCACCAAAATCGACCACACGCTGTAGTCCATTGGGTTGAGATCCGGTGAGTAGGGCGGCCATTCTGCAGATGAGACGAAACAAGGAAAATGGGTCTTGCACCATTCTTGCGTCATTTTCGCTTTGTGAGCCGAAGCGGAGTCCTGTTGAAAGGTCCAATGCGTATCGCCGAAGTGCTGCTCGGCCCGAGGAAGTACTACGGCCTCGAGGATGTCTTGATTGATTTTGACCCCTTGATCCACGAAAACTAAGGGAGTTTTACCACTGCCGCAAATTCCGCCCCAGACCATGACGGATTGCGGATTTTGACGGTGTTCGACGATGGCCGATGTACCGGGAGCCTCTACGGACCAGATCTACGGACCAGACTCTGTCGTTTCGGTGGTTGTGGGATTGTTCTACGGTGAAAAGTTTCTCGTCTGTGAAGAGAATTCGCTCCCATTGCTGACCGGCGGCGAGACGAAGGAGTTGGCGGCACCTTTGGAGTCGTACGCGCTTGTTTTCCTCCGTGAGGAGTTGAACTTTTTGAAGCTTTTATGGCTTGAGGTTGAGCTCCTTTTTGGCAATTTGACGGACTGATTCGCGGCTGAAACCGGTCTCACAGGCTATTTTTCTCATGGAAACCCTCGGATTTCGGTTGACTCGCTTCTTGACGATGTTGCGATTGCTAGGTGTATTGACAGTGCGTTTTCTACCACTTCCTGGACGACGACCATCATGGCCAAGCTCCTTGAAACGACGAATTGCATCGGACACGGTTGGTCGAGACACATTGAGCAAACGAACAATTCCGCATTGACGCCTACCTTGACGAAACAGCTCCAAAATCGCACTACGTTTGTTTGACATTCTAGAACTCTGTGAAATGAAAATATATCAAACTGAAAATTCACATATTAGTACAGGAAAATGTAGAGAAACCAAGAGAATAAAAATTATTTCGCTGCGCTGAAATACTTTTGTTCCAGACCACAGCAAAATTGGTCCGAAGTTTTTCTTGTCACCCTGTAATAATGAGCAATGCACTGGGTCAATTACTTAATTGTGAATGTCACCACTGAAAATCTCGTGTTGCTTGGGATAATGGATAGGAAAAAGATCGACGTGATAATTCTCAACAGAATCTTGACCTGGGACAGGGACCAATTTCCTGCAAGAGATTGTCGTGGAATTTACTTGATAAAATCCTCGTTTATTGAAGGTGTCGAGGAGAACTAAGCCATGTCATCGGCTGCGCGAATAAATAACATGACGAAATTCACTACTCGGCATCGCCACGAATCGGGCGTACAGGCGATTAATTCCAGAACAACGAACTTCCCTTCCTTCCGGATCAGTGATCAAATCGACCGTCGACGATAGTACCCGAAAGCAACGGGATAATTCCGGACGCTCCCCCGGGATGCACCTTTTCATTAACTCCCCAAAACATTCGCAATCTGTATTGACTTATACGTGTGTTGACTGTCCGGCAGTGATTTAGGCATCCCTCTGTCTTGGACGACCGATCGTGACCGCAGATGTATTGGATGGTGGCTGTTAGTTACTGAGTTTAGGTGGAAATGCTGACGCGGACTTATTTCGTCCCTGGAAGTGGGTTTCCGAGGAAAAATCACCTAGAATCCTCCTTCAATTTGACCGTAACCAAGTCATTTTCTGGATTATAATTCGAATGAATAATGATTTGTTGATGAAGATAAAGCATTTTGCAATTCCTATAGGTACTCCATTCACTTCCATAAAGTATCCAGGTTTGCCAAGATTTAGATTTATAAAGTTTTTTTACTTAAAACAGGTTGGCAATGTCAAAATAATTCTCAGAGACGTTGCCAATGCTAATTTCTACTCTCAGTCTCAATTCAATCATCACGCTTGGAAACTAAAAACGCCGAAGGTAGTTTTGAAGAATCGGATAAAGTAAAAGGAAGTGTAGGAAATGTGCTTATTCTCATAGTAACCCTGTTAATTTGGAATCGATATTTTTTCACCAGCTATCCAACATTTTGAAAAGTGGAGAATTCCATAGGTCCGTCTGTTCTTTTTCAAGTTTTTCTCCCGGGTTATTCGAGTAGACTTTGATTCTTTTTTAAAATCAACTTTCACAAAGTAACGGACTATTCTGTCCATTTTAGCTTACGATAATTCTATTATCATATAGAGAGTGTTCCTGAATTGGAGGTACAGGGTGCAACAACTAGTTATCCCACATTTGAAGGAGCTGTTGAAAAAAAACGAACATATTGGAAAAATTCTTTTTTCTACAAGCGTGCACTTTCATTCTCTTTCCCGCACGTATTTCAATTCGTAAAGACTCACATTGCCAAACAGTGTGGGAAAAACCCCTGCTATTCCATTACCGCACGCAAATGCGTGTGGTAATGGATTAGCAAGGGCTTTTCTCGCACGCTTTTTCTAAAGAATAAACTGAATAATGATATATCTCTATGCCACCGACGACGTTACTATGGAAACGGCATGTGAATAAGAATTAATACATTGTCATTATATTATGAAATTGTGTTTAAAGCCCGCAACGGACGGCGAGCGATGATATAATATATATTATAGCTTTGCATTGACATATGTCATTTTAGTATGGAAAAATATCGTAATATCGGAATATATATTATAGCGTCGTCCGCGGGGCTTGGTGCATTTTCATAAGGAGCGATATTGGTGTAATATATGAGATATAATATATCGCTCGCCGTCCGTTGCGGGCTTAAATATAAATAATATCAACTCGAATTCAATCAGTACGCTCCGGTAAAATGGATACTTCGGGATCTGATGATGGCCTGCCCGAAGAAATATTAGCAGCTTCTTATGAAGCGAGTTTAAATTTGTTACCGGCCAAGTCGAAGATAAAATATGAGAAGCAATATTCAGAATTCATTGATTGGTGTAATTCCAAAAAGGTTCAACCGAGGAAGGAGGAAGTGTTTTCGGCGTATTTCTTGGAAATGTCCAAAATTTGGAGACCAAACACATTATGGTCCCGATATTCAATGATAAGGAGTGTTTGTAAACTGAAACAGGATTTGGATATTGGAAAATTCCATAAATTAACTGCCTTCATTAAACGACAGAATATAGGATTTCGTCCAAAAAAGGCCAAAACTTTTAATGAAGAGGAAATAACAAAATTCATGAGTGAGGCATGTGATGAAATTTACTTGATGATGAAGTTGGTAACAATTTTTGGATTAGCTGGTGCCTGCAGACGAGAGGAACTTACAAAACTCACCATCGACGCTATACGAGTAGATGATAAAGGAGACTTGATCATCGTCAATATTAAGGACTCCAAAAATCATTCACCAAGATCGTTTGTTATATCCCAAGACACCAATAATGGATATTTTCTGAACATATACAGAAAATATATGAATTTACGTCCAAAGGAAATACCTCATCGCCGAATTTTCATAAAGTATAATCGGGGAAAATGTAAGATTCAACCTGTCGGAATCAATAAAATAGGAAAAATACCGTCCGAAATTGCAGCTTACTTACGCCTACAAAATCCGGAATTATACACAGGACACAGTTTTAGGCGCTCCTTGGCTACTTTCCTAGCCAATTGTGGAGAAGGTATCACAAATATTAAACGTTTAGGAGGATGGAAGTCAACTGCTGTTGCTGAGGGATACTTGGAAGAATCTATTAACCAGAAAAAAAAAATGTCCACTAAAATTCTTAATTTGAATGGTTCTTCCTCTTCAAACTGTAATACAGAATCATTACCTTCCAAAGAGCCTTCGAACAATATGATGGCAAATATTCAACGTTTTGCTTCTTCCTCTTCAAACTGTAATACAGAATCATTATCTTCCAAGGAGCAGCTGACTTCGACCAATATGATGGCTTCTGCAATAAATTTGCATAACGCGACCAACTGCACGTTTACAATAAATATAACTAATAACTGAATTTTTCTAATGAATATATTGATAATAATGGGAAGAAACAGAATGTACATAGATTCCTTATCAAAATTCATTTTTATATGCTGTTAGTCTAGTTTTCTTTTCAATTAATAAAGAATTTATGAATATTATTACAGTTTAAATTTATTTCATAGGCTTGTAGTCTCTATGGACCGAAGGTCAACGATGAGAGTACAATGGTAACGACTGGTCAGAGACTTTTGTCATTCATGTGTATTTAGAATGATCAATTCACATTTGATCTGTGTGTTGAAATCGATCTCGTATAAGCGCTTGTAGAAAAAATATTGTTCGTAACTCGTGCGGAAAGTGTTTTTCCCGCACTCAACTGCTTACCCGGCAGTTTCGTGCGGGAAATATCACTTTCCGCACTTGTTAGGAAAATAACTATTTTATGTTTGAAACCTATATAGTCAAACTTGAAAATAATATCATTCAAATGACGGCCTCGGCGAGCGGAAGTTTTCCATTGCTTCCTTCAGCATGGCGGTTTCAATTTGAATGATTTACTCCTTGATTGCCTTTTTCAAGAAATCCATAAGGTACAGAAATCAGAAAATGGACAAGAAACAATAAATCACTTTTCCAATTTCATCAGAGGCTTTATGGCGCGACGAAAATTTGAAGGGAATGCTACACGTCATAAACATCTCGGAAAGTGTCAATATACAGAGCCACATAATGCGATAAAGTCGCATTTCGGGGGTTAAGGAAACGCGAAAATCGCATCGCAGGTGAGCGCTCTTCCGTGATAGGAGATGATGGTCCGCACCAAAATATTCCGATCGGTTTTCCATTTCGCCGAACGATCCCAGGCGGCGCGACAAAATGCCCCCATTTTCGGTGGCTTTTCCGCTTCCGAAAATCACACCGCAGTTATCGGTAAGGATGAGAATTTTTTTATCGGTTTGAGAAAAAAGATTCAGAGCAGAAGTTCTCAACCTCTTGAAAGTTGAAGTTGGTTTGAACCACGTTGAAAGTGTCTCATGAAGGCCATTTTTTGAAGAAAATAAATGTTCTTTCTGAAAAAGAATACAGTTGGAGCAATTTTGGTAAAGGAAGAGAATCCTATTGTTTATACCTACTCAAAAAATGAGGATATTCGAATAACCAGCGAATGCACCATTTTGCATTATGTACGAGGATATAGGTATTGAAAAATTCTCAGCCTAACATAAAACCAAACGAAATTTCAATGTCAAAATATTTTATTACTCAACAAATTCTCCTCTTAATTGAATACAATTACAGCAAACCTGCAACGTCTCTAGACCTTTCAAAAAAAAATTTTGTTCTTGCTCTGCAAACCAGTCCTCCACAGCTTTCATTAACTTCTCGTTGGAGGAAAATTTACGACCTTTTAAACTTTTTTTCAGTTGAGGAAAGAGATGATAGTCGGACGGAGCCAAATCTGGTTAATAAGGGGGGTTCAAGTAATTCTAACCCTAAATCACGAATTGTTTGCATGGCAACATAAGATTTTTGTGTACTGGGGCGTTGTCCTGTAAGAACAAAATACTTTTGGATAGCTTTCCGCGTCATTTCTCTTCAATTTTTTCCCGTAGAGTGGTCAGTAATGTCGAATAGTAATCTCCAGTTATTGTCCTACCCTTATCTAGAAAATGAATCATGAATACTCCATGGCAATCGCAAAAAACTGAAGCAAGAACTTTTCCAGCAGATTTTTGGATACGAAACTTCTTAGGTCTTGGAAAACCAGAGTGTCGCCATCCCATCGATTGTTGCTTTGTTTCTGGATCGTGGAAATGTACCCAAATCTCATCCATAGTAACAATTTGGTTTAAGAAGTCCACATCATTTTCAAATCGAGCACAGATCGAACGCGATGCTTCTACCCTTGCACGCTTTTGGTCAACATTCAAACATTTGGGGATCCATTTTGCAAAAATTTTTCCAATGTCCGAATTGACGAGAACTATATGATGAACGCGTTCGTATGAAATCTTCAGTGCTTCAGATATCTGTTTTAGCTCAATTCGAAGGTCTGATAAAATCATGTCATGAACTGAATCGATATTTTCGAGGAATGACACAGAAACTGGCCTTCCCAATGGGTCATCATCTTCAATGGAAAATTTACCTCTTTTGAAGCTTGCAGTCCAATTTTTCACGGTCGCATACGAAGGACATTGATCGCCAAGGGTTTTAAGCATATCTTCGTAAATCTGCTTGCCTCTTAACCCTTTTAAATACAGGTACTTGATGGTGGCCTGATACTCCAATTTTTCGATTTTCATAATTTCGGTAGACATCTTTTTTTTTAATTTATTGCTTAAGGTCGGCGTTTAAAGCAAGTAGGAAAGCTCAGCCGATAGAGGCGCCACCGTCCATTTTAAGGAATATCTCCATAGAACTAACATTATCACAATAAGTTCTATGAGTATCTCTCCAATCATGAATGAAATGTACAATGGCGCTCTCTATCCGAAAATCGCCGAACTATGAAATATGTCAATTTGTGGGTAAAGCAGGAACTTTTTCCCGCCAAAATTTGAATTTGGCCATTCTCTGCCAATTCTGTATTTCAAGTTGATCTTCTGAATGAAATTATCAGTAGATTCACTTTTAATCGGAAGTTGAACTATTTTCATGGGTCTTTCTGTTGAAATAAAACAGAAGCATGGGTTGGCTCATTTTCTTCTATTTTTGAAAGAAAAAAAATTAACTGTGGGAATGAAATCGATTAAAATTATTTCAACAAGATCCCTAATCCTTTCTGAGTTCACCCACAAAATTTCAGTTCTCAAAGTGAAACCGTTTTCGAAATCAACTTGAAATAAAAACACTACATTGAACGCCCACCTTAACTCTGGTTTACTTTTTTGACGTCGAACTCTACACTGACACTTTTAATAAGTTACTAGCTGGCCCGGCGAACTTTGTTCCGCCTAAAATCTAAATGATACTTACGGTGGATTTCACAAATCGTAATCACCGGTGATCGGAGATCAACGGCTTGGTTCTCTGATTTTCGAACTGTCAAATGTTTCCATGTATATGAGCTATCACACAGAACAGATACACAAAAATAATATGTCATAATATGTCAATCACAAATAATGGCAATTTTGGATTAAGTTATTTCCTCAGATATATTTATTACCCAAACAGAAATTCAAAAACATTTTAAAAATTATGAGAAAAAGATGAGAACGGACATCTCACGATTGGAATTCATCGCCAAAATCCGATTCACTTGACATTTCGATAAAAATTCACTGTGATATTCACCCGCTTCTGGATCTGTAAATAGCCTTTCATGGTACTATAAGCCCTATGTGAATTACACAGTAATTGATGTCATATGTTCTTTTTTCGACCATTTCAAACCACGACGACCGAAATGCTCGAAAAAAGAACAGATGACATCAATCGATGGCCGCGAAAGCCTCAACAAATTCATCGCCATTTAATTGTGATAATGTCAAATGTAGTACCTTCACGATTACGTTATTTGGAATAAATAAAACTATAAAAATAACCAATAATCATCAGTCATAATGTGTGAATAGCGCCATCTGAAGTGGTAAGAACGAAACTTTTCTCATATCTCAACGAAATCTAATCATTTTAGACATCTGTACTCCTACGCTAAGACATTTTGGTTTTGCCCAACAGCGCAGAGTTGTAGGCAACTCAAATTACGCACTATTACAGTGACTATAGAGGGAATATAGTGACTGTACACCCTATTTGTTTATATCGCCATCTAACGCGGAGAATATCAAATGAAGTACAAACGAATAAGCGGTAGCGTAACTGTAACTGTAGCGACATCTAGTGGCCTTACTCAAAAGAAGGAAAAGCATTTCCTGTATAAGTAAAATTTTCATCGATTTTTTCAAATTTTTATTGTATTTTATAATAACCAGACCGTAGACGAATCCATATATGAAGTTTCATAACAATCAGTCCATCCGATCTCGAGTTATAAATGGTGTAACCAACATCTTTCTTTTATATATATAGATTGTTCGTTGATATGGTATCGCAATATTTTGTTCATGCATGGAACTGGTCTAGGCTAACCAGATATCAATACATTCTCGTAGCAGAATTGTGTGGTGCAAAGTGGTGCATTCGCTGGTATCAAGATTTCAGTCAATTTCGGATATATTTAAGAGAACCTTTTAATTATGGGCTGCCCTTGTGTTTTAAACGATAGCATACTGTATATTGATATCTCTCTTTCTCTCTCTCTCTCTCTCTCTCTCTCTCTCTGGTTTTTCCTTTGGGTTCTTAAATGCAAATCTTCCTAAAAGGTGGAACTACAACTCACTAAGTAGATCTTTCTTTAATGACATCATAAACTGTAAAGAACAATAGAATGCAATCATATTTTTTCCGAAAGCAAATAAAAATCCGAATCTCCCTTTTATGATAGATTTTCTCGGGCAAAAAGTCCGGCTGACAGGATCCGCATGATCTACGGGCGCCCCCCTTCCGGGCGTAGCCGGAGCCTTCCGTCGGACCCGGGATCCGATTAAAAGGGCGCCACGATAAATCATTCGGACGTGGAAAATTAAACGTTTTCGCTAAATGTTAAATCGGCCAAGAGGCTCGGACGGTTGATTGCCTTGGAGTGACGATAAATCAATTAAGAACTTGGAACAACAAAAACAAAGGGGTTAATGCATGTATCCGACCGCCATTATTAAAAGTAACGGCTTCGTTGGAGAGAAGGAAATCTCAATTACGGAGTAATCAAGCTGAGGAAGAGCGTTCGTATTTTTGCAGCAATTGAGCTTCGAAAATTTCATCGATACTTTTGGCCAACCGATTATTTCAGTCTATGTTATGAACCGAGTATTGAAATAAATGTTCAAAATTCATACAGTTCATCCAAGAATCATTGTCATCAGAGCAAGCCTTGGAAGTCCAGTCGCAGCTTTATTTCTAGTTACAAGAAAAGTCACTTAAAGTTTTTTGTGCTGCCATCATAGCAATAAAAAATATAGAAATAACCTGAAAATTAAATGGCATTTTTTCAAAGTACGGCAATCTGAACATGAAAATGTTTCCGAATATCACATACGATTACCTGTAAACTGAATGGATTGGGAAAATTGTAATAGATATCAAGACAGAAACAAAACTTAACGAATTGGATTCATTTAATATATGTAGAATATTGTCATGACACTGTAACTTTCAATATTTGTGAACATTGGAGGTGTAAAATATGAAATGTTAAATATTCCTACTGTTGTTTCAACAACCACAACTGTTATTTCCTCATCTGGGCAGACCTCCATAATGAAAGATTTTATGTCAGCAACATACCATATATTTCGACTAATCTTCTCTTATTTCTTTTTATATGTGCTATGGAGAGCCTTTCCAGTTATTAGCTGTACAATCTTCAAAAGTCTCATTCTAAAGATATTCATTTCACTCACAAATTTATTCAAAACATTAATGACGTAACAATATGTTAGTGTTACTTCCAACACCAACCTGAATTTTTCAAAATTATTATTATTATTGCCAACCTAATTTCGATTTTTCCAAAGCCACCCGAGATGTCAATAATTTGACTATACCTTCCATTTGATTATACCACTGCGAATAATGGTGCTGTAACGAAAATGAACAGGTCTGTGACTTGATCAGTGTTTTCTGTGGTTCACCGAGAACCCCAAACTTTCTTTATAACTGCTCAGTTCTAGGACACCTCTGCCACTAGTCGCTACGTTTAAACACGGCAGCCCTTGACTAATGATTACCTTTTCGTCGGCCCTGAGAGTGAATTCGTTTTGTGAAGATAAGAACTTTACACGGTACAACATTGAACATTACACGAAACCAGACAGCCAGCAGATACATCTCTTTTAATCAGACCAGCCGTAACTACCATTTCCAACAGTGTTTACTTTGTGGTATTCATTTCTATTTTCGAAAATTCATTTTGTTCTTTAACTCTCTTGGTGATAAGAATTGGTACAGCAGTCCATTTCTTCTCTCCAAGGGAGGCCCTTGTATCGTTAATTAGCATTATTTTTAATGTCTGGCCATTTAGAATAACCACAAGGTTCATTGGGTAATGTCATGAATTAATATTAAATCTCGAAAACCCATAGTGCAAGTTCATAGGAAGAAAGAAAAATCTTATACACTATGTATTCTGAACTCCCAAATTTATTTCATACAGGCTAACATTACAAATCTTGAGATTATCGAAATTGTCAACACTAGTCTTAGGCCGGGTTTCACCAACGATTTTAATCTCGTTTAAGGCAGTAAACGATAATTTTCTGTGGTTTTCCAGTCAAAAATCAATCGGTAATCTCAGTTATCTCCTTAAACCAGATTAAAATGTTTGGTGAAACCGGCCCTTAGAGGTAAGTCTTCATAATAGTGTCTATTTCTTAGACGATAGAAAGAGGAGACACACCATCTGATTCATAAAGTCGAGAATTTGTGAAACCATAATTTAGTCAGTATTCAATGAGTAGAACGAAGATAGCATAAAGGATAGTTATAGTGAAAAGGGGTTACAGTCCACTGCGACCTTAAGGTCTATTGTGCCCCTGACAGAGCTGTTATCATCGCGCCTCCTACAGCTCGCCCTCCAGTTCCAGAGATTTGATGAAATCCAGTATCTGGGACGGCTTCAAGGAGGATAACTCCCCACTTCTACAAGTTTCTTGTTGAAAGCACTCTTTCCTTTGGCTTGCAATGGCATAGCATTCCGTAATTAGGCGAATAGGAGTTTCTTCCTCCTCCCCACAGAATCTACACTCATCAGTGTCCGATAAACTCATTCTCAACAGATGCTTCTTCAGGCGACAATGTCCTGTGAGAAAGCCAGTGAGTGGGTGAAGTTGGTTTTTACTGAGATCCAGATATTTTTTGGATCTAGCAGTTTCGAAGTTCCGGAGGAACTTTTTAGTTCCGGAGGAACTTTTTGGAGTGATCCATCCCTGGGAGATTCCGCCAGAGTTTTTCTCTTTCGGTTTTCTCCTTCAGCATAAACTACTTCTTATAGGTGCATTTTCCTATACGACAGAAGGGTTCTGGGCCAGTGAGTGGCGTTTGTGCGCCCTTTCTGGCCAGTGTTTCGGCCTCTTCGTTTCCTACGATTCCCGAATGACCGGGAACCCAGATTAGCCTACCTCATTGAGTTTGTTTCGACACCCCCAAATCAGCTTTGAGTCAGTGATTTAGGAGCTCAGTGCTTTAATAGCAGCTTGACTATTGTATGAATAGCTATATCGCACTTCTGATAGTTTCTTTCTAGATTTATAACTACACATCTTCCGATTGCGGAGTCTAACTTTGAAAGGTCCAGTGGCGCGGTGAGGAATAAAAATAAGATTACAAGTGAATTAATTCTTTTTGACGAATTCATACAGTCTTCCGAACATCGAAACAGGTTCTGTGTTAGGTGAACAGAGTCGATTGTGATCAGTTATCTTTGATCGTGTTACTTCGAGGATACGGTTTAGATTGTACTAGTAAGCCAGTAGATCTACCTTTGAAGAGAATTCGCATATGAGATATCAGAAAAATCAAAAGATCGCATGCAAGATAGATCGCAGAAATGGGCACATTGATATCATTATTTGATGAGGTATTAGTTATATTCAGAGAAAAAATCGAAACTCATGAGCAAATAAAGGAAAATGAAAATGAGGGAAACAATTTCCTGTTTTTTCTGAAAAAAAAAATCATCAAGAAGTAGACTAAATATACGAAAATGTAAACATGAATTGTTAAATTATTTTCCCACAAACAATTCAAAATGTGTTATAAAACATAGTCATGAGTAATTTTTCAGATATTTTTATTATTATTATTGAACATAATTACAGAGTTGAGCATTGCCAATTGTAGAAAACATTATTTGGATCGATTTCAAACCAACATTTATTCATCACATTTTCCATTCGATTATTAGTAATAAATTAAAATTTTTGTATAAAATTAACACTATAATGATCAACACATAATACTATTTGATTGTAGGCTGAACAGGATGATGAGAAGAGGAAATATTTTGATGAAAATGTATATACAGGGTGTTTCCTAATTGAATGTCAATATCCGTGGGGGTGATTTTTGGGCACATTTCAAGAAAAAAACTTCATTTGAACATATGTCCTAAACGTCTTTCCTTTTGATATACAATAGGGTGGTAAAGTATTCAAAAATAAATCATTCATTATTGATATCTAAATATTAATATTCAAAGACATGAAGTGATCACAACCAAATATCAATTCTTGGCCACAGCCTACTAAGATAAGAACCAATTCTTCCTTACTTACAAAAATAGTGTAATTTATTTCAATGCAGAGAAAGTTTTCATTTTTTAAGCGAAAGCATCGGATTGAGAAATTCAAGTGATGAATTATGGTGAGAAATGTTTGTAAATTTCAAAAATGAATTTAATTTTAGGAAAAATCTGTGGCGTACCATCAATGTCTGCCAAAATAGGTAGGTCAAGTTACGTACGAACGCCACTGGTAGGAATAAAAAAAAAGTGATACAATGCCTCTTGATTCATAGTCCATGTATGATAAATTTCGTCAAAATATCAGAAGTGGTATTGTAGTTATTAATAATAAATGATTTATTTTTGAAAACTTTACCAAACTGTATCTCAAAAGGTGAGACATTTAGGACATATGTCCATAAGAAGTTTTTTTTTAATGGGCCCAAGAATCACCCCCACAAACATTGACATTCAATCAGGAAACTCCCTGTATAATTATATAAATATGCACAGAAACTTTTCTTAACATGTCAGGAGTTGACCTTGAATGAGGCATAAAAGCTCGTTTTGTATATATAATTATGATTTTTCCTCTCAAAATCACTTTTTTAAAAAAAACAATTTATTTCTGAATACAAGTTTATTTGAAGCAGGTCTGAATAATAATGAATCGTAAAACTATTCCTTTAACAACGGAAAGTGAAAACTGCTGACACAAACTACGTGACGATTCCTCGACGACACTCGAGGATGTTCACCTTATTCTAAGGAATGCTTAAGCCTATACTACATAACACGTCCCCCTTTTTTTTTAAGAAATAACTTCAGCATCAATGGTTGAATTATTTTTATGAGTTTTAACAATATTTGTGAATTTATCAATAAAAATCTTATACAGGCAATATGCTATCATCATGATAATAATTAGGTTGAAAATGAAATAAATAGAAGATACATGGTTAGGGTGGATTTTCCAATTAAAAATAGTTTCCTGGAAAGTCGAATTGTCAAATAATAAATCTGGTATAGTAAGATTTTCAATTGTTTCTGTTTTCATATTAATGAGGGGCACATTATGAAAAATGTTGGAAATTTCTTCCTTATAAAAGAACTTAAAATTATTCGTTATATTACATGCGGTTTCTATCAAATAAATTCCACTAAGTTTATAATATTCTGTATGGTCTTTACAAACTTCGCCGATTTGCACATTACCGGTCGATAGAAACTTTCTCGGTGATAACTTCACTAAATCGTCTCTGCACTGAACACGATGTCTTTCACAATTTTCTTTCTTCTGGAAAATTAAGTCTTTCATACATCTGGGCACTGGTCGTAGTAAATTCTGTGGGCATATCCACCAATTTTCCACCTTGGGGCATTCTTCATTGACAGACCATAAGATTTGTTCTCCCTTGGCCAATAAGTATTTGGGCTGTTCGATGAGGGTAACATTTCGGTATGGGACATATTGAAGATGATAGGTATCCAAAGAATTTGGAGAAGTTAATGGTACTTCGATTATAAAGATTACATGATTATTTCTTAACTGTACCGAAGTATAGCAAACAGAGTAAAAATCTTTTAAATAGTACAGATGTTTCATGAAATCTGTTGAATTTACAAAATCATGGAATGAATCTAAAGGCAAAATACTTTCATGTAGGAGATGAAGTCTCGCAAAGCTGATGGCTGTGTTGATTTCGGTCAGAATTCTATTTATAGTTAATTCTTCGAATTGTGTAATAATGAGTCGATTAATATCGTTCTGAACCAATCGATAATGATTATAATTTCGTATGATTTGACTGGTAATATTGGAATATTTTGCTGTCATAGATCTCACAACACTTATAATTTGATTTTGTTCTGTTTTCAATGACTGAATTTTATTTTCAAAAGAGTGAAAATAATTCAAGTATAAGGATTCATCATCACTGTCAAGTGTACCGAATAATATTTTGGCTATATGTCCACCGACATTTACTAAACCTCGTTTATGTTTAGAAGAATACAAATTTTTGAGTAGGATCTCATTTTGCTTTAATTGGGTTTTAATCGATTCCACATAGTTTGAAACCATCATAGTGGAACTGACTGAGTCTAACTGATCTACTAAGATATAATGATCATTTAATATTTTGGTAATATCACTTAAATTATAATGGTACATCAATATGTGTTTTGACTCACTGATATACGTTTTGTCTACGAAAAAGGGAATAACATTGTGCTTTATTTCTTGAAATTTCAACGATTTATAAGTCGGGAAGAATAGAAGAGTGAAGAGAAGAGAAATGGTTCTCATTTTTTTTTTGCTCTGAAAGAGAGAAAAACAATTATTACTTTCTCTGTTTGATTTTGTTCTTGTGATATATTTTCTGAGAATCAGGATTCTTGATAAGAATATCATCTAGAATCTTTATATTAGTTCTTTTGAATTTTGGATCTAATTTTGCCTTTTTCGGTATGACTAAATAAGCTGGTTTCGTCTCATCTAGCTCTTTCACCTGTTGCCTGTTCTGATTGGTTTGGTCTAGTTTCGTTTTTTGTTTTTCTTTACGAGAGTTTAAATGATCTGCAATTTCTTTCATGTTTTCACGATATTGATGGATGTATTCTGAAATTTTTTCATGAGTAGATTTTTCCACTGGTGTGTTATAGTTCAAATCTGATTTAATGATTTGTAGGGGTGTGTAACATGTCGCAGAGTGTATTGAATTATTGTAACTTAAAAGCGCTCTATTCATTTTTTCTGTTAACGAAATATTTTTTTCGTCTAATACTCTAATCTGTTCAATCAGAGTGGAATGAAACCGTTCAACTATGGCGTTGGAGGTAGGATTATAATTTGTTATAAAATGAAGTGATATTTTATGAGTTTCTGCTAGATCTTGTATGATTTGGTTTTTAAATTCTGTTCCATTATCTAAGGTTATCTTTTCTGGGATACCGTGATTGGAAAAATAACTAGTAAGTTGATTGGCAATTTCAGTCGCAGTCTTGCTATTTAAAATATAGCATTGACCATGTCGCGAAAATGAATCTATTATAGTCAAACATGGGGTTCTATTCATAACGATGGTATCCATGTATAAATGAGAGAATGGTTTTTCTCCAACCGGATTACTTTTAAAAATCAGTTTGGTCGGTTGTCGCTCGTATTTTTGACTTTGACAAATTTCGCAAGAGTTAATATACGATCTGATATCTTTGTCCATTTTGGGCCAATAAAAACGTCTCTTAATGCTCTCTAAATTTTCTTGAAACCCTCTATGTTTGGTTTTGGTTTCATGAAATAATTTGATTTTCTCTTGTTGTTCTTCTTCCGTTTCTATGTCTTCTAAAAGTAAATTAGAAATTTTAAAAGAAAAAGCATTAGCTTTGAATATATTTTGTGTCATTGTCAAAAATTCTTTTTCTAATTCTTTCGATCTGAAATATATACCATACTGTTTATTCGGACTGACATATTCTTTTAAGAATTTGGTGAAATCGTCTGATGACTGTATTGATACAATGAGTCTAATCCGAGTGTTCTTATGCAATTTTAATTTTTCGATTTTGAAAACGTTAGTCTTCTGAAATATTATTTGATTCATTGATGAATTTAGGGAACGTTCGGTATATGGTATTTCTAATATGGGGTTTTCTGCATTACTATGAATTGTTTGAGCGGAAGATTGTTCATCTTGGACATCTTCTGAACATGTTTTCGTAATAATTTCGTCTAATTCTTTCTGGGACAATTCTAGGTCTTCATGTGTTATCTGAGGAATAATTGATTCTGCGTCTAGATCATCATCCGAGAGATCGTTTATGTTTAATTCGTTAATTTTTATGCGAGAGATTGCATCTGCATTATTGTTGACTCCTTTTCGATATTTGATCTCGAAGTTGAACTCTTCTAATTTTATTCTCCACCTCATTAATCGTGAAGATGCATCTTTGAGGGAAAATAACCATGTCAAGGGTCTATGATCTGTGTAGATAGTAAATTTCCGACCGAATAAATAGGATCTAAAATATTTTGTTGCCCATACTACCGCTAAAAGTTCTTTTTCTATTGTCGAATATTTGATTTCCGCTTCATTAAGAGTTCTACTTGCATACGCGATAGGAAGATCATTTGGGGGTGTTCCCTGTGATAAGATAGCTCCTATAGCATATTGGGATGCGTCAGTTGTAAGCACAAAAGGTTTGCTAAAATCTGGGTGTTGCAGAATTGGATAATTCATGAGGAGATTTCGACTTGAATAAAATGCATCGATATATTCCTGATCATGAATATCAAGTTTATTATCCTTTTTCAGATATTTTGTCATAGGTTTAGTTAATTTAGAGAAATTTGGAATGAATTTCCGATAGTAACCTATCATTCCAAGGTAGGACTTTATTTCTTTAACTGATTTTGGCATGGGAAAATTTTTGATAATTTCAATTTTTTCGGGATTTGGCTCTACACCTTCTTCTGAAATTTTGTATCCTAAAAATATAATTTCTCTCTGAAAGAAATAAGATTTATCTAGTTGAATTTTGAGATTCTCTTTCTCTAAAAGTTGTAGAACTGTTTGAATGTCGGCTAGATGTTTTTCTGGAGTTTCTGAGAAAATTAGTATATCATCAATGTATACTACACATATTTTATTGATTACTGGTTTCAAGATTTTATTCATGGCACGTTGAAAAGTTGACGGTGCATTTTTGAGGCCAAAGGGCATTCTCAGAAATTCGTAATGCCCTTCATCTGTAGCAAATGCTGTTTTCTCGATCGATTCTTTGTCTAATTCTATTTGATGAAAGCCACTAGCTAAATCTAGGGCGCTGAAATATTTGGCATTTTTGAGTTGGTCTAATAATTCCTCAATGTTTGGGATAGGAAATTTGTCGTCGATCGTTTTTTCATTTAATTTTCTGTAGTCTATTGCCATTCGCCATTTTCGATTACCTGATTGGTCAGTTTTCTTGGGAACAATTACGATAGGGAACGACCACGGGGAGATGCTTGGTCTAATGATATTTTTAGTTAACAAATCTTGAATTTGATTTTTTACTTCTTGTTTATGTACCTCCGGGTATTTATACCTTCTTACGTACACTGGATTTTCATCAATAGTCCTAATATGGTGTTTAACACTATTTGTGAAATTTAATGGCTGGTTTGGTAATTGAAAAGCTTGCTTGTGACTTTGTAATATTTTTGTTAATTGATTTCGGATATTATTATCTAAATGGTCTAATTTAATGGGAAGAGTTTCATTTGGGCTAGTTTGTTGGAGATAAAATTTTTGAGTTTTTAAATCATTTCCTAATTCATGGTTCTTCCAATCAAATTTCAATTTTAAATCTTTCAATAGATTAGCACCTATAACACCATCATATTGAGTATGGAATTTATAAATTACGAATGGATATGTGTTATCTAGGCCAAATGAATTAAGAGGAAAAGCAACTTTGTATTTACTATGGTCTTTACCCACGGCTGTTCTAAAATATGAGTGTTCTTCATAGATATTTTCAGGGAATAAACTGTAAGCTACAGCTGGATCAATTATACACATAGAACTACCACTATCAATCAATAGTTTACAGGCTGGGTTTTCTAATTTAATGAATGGTAAAGTTGCCAAATGTTCTTTCGTAAAATTCAGGTCATGTGATGCTTGTAGGCTAATGTTTGAAAATTTTGATCTTCTTGTTCGATATTTTCCACTTCGTTCTGATCATCTATGTCGTCATTACAATCAATTTCTGGCTCTACTTCAAATTCTTCGATTTCGAAATTTTCTGTATTAGTAAGCTCTTCCGATATGAAATCAGATGGTCCGGTTTTTCTGAAAAAGTGCCTGTTATTCGGGGGCTCTTGGCGAATTTGACTGCTAGCTGGCCTTTTAATAGGATAATTTCTTGTTCTGATTGACATAGGTTCTGGTTTTGGTAGATTTAATTGTTGATTTGGGTTTGGTTTGAACACATCTCGCGGTTTTCCGAAAACTTGACTATTAGTTGCAAACTTAGGCTCCGGTATTCTATTAAATTTTAATGATATTGGTTGGGACGGCCATTCTCTACTAGTCGAAGGACGTTGATTATAAATTTGACTACTATTCTGCCGTTCGCTTGATAAAGCATTTGGATGAAAAATTGTGGTTTTTGGAATCGTTGTTAAATAAAGTTGTTGCCTTTTGATTTCTCTATTCTCTAATAAATTACATGTATCATCGAAAGGCTTTGGTTGCAGGTCTAAAAGGTTTCTGGAATTTTCATCTACGTTATTGTATAAAACAGTATTTCCAATTTTATCTGATAGGTTTCGGTAAACATTAATTTCTGTGGGAGATAATCCTTGTAATTGAATTTGATAGTCATATTGTAGTTTTATGGCTTTCACTCTTTCAATAAAATCTGCTAAAGATTCTTTCGGCTTTCTTTTCATGTATTGGTATTCACTTTGAAGTACATCGAAATTGATCTTAAAACCGAATTTACTATTTAATGTGTGCTTTAATTCTGCCCATGTATTACATGATGGTCCGGAATATACTATAGTTTTAGCTTGATCAATTAATTTTGATTTGATCGTTGCAAAACAATATCTGTTGATCAATTCATTATTTGTGGTTCCGAATTGACTCATGAAATTTTGTGCTTCTATAAGGAACGTTTGTAACTCATTAGGGTTTCCGTTGAATCTAGGTAATAATTCACCAAAATGTTTGACAGTGTTAAGATCTATTACAACACGATTTTCGTTTGGAGTAGTCATTTTCGATTGTTTCTTACTATTGACTTTAAGTGAATTGAATTGTTCGATTAACGAATCAATGATTATAGATTATTTTTTTGATAGTCTACTCTTGAAATGTAATGATGCAAGAAAGTAAGACAATTCAATGATGTAGGAGAAATTGATTTTATGAAATCAAAAAAATGTTAAAAATAAATAATATGTTACCTTATCTTTTGGTCCAGGGATAGGAAAAAACTGGGATTATTATGACAGCCCAACTTACTTGTTGTTTGACCTTTTGTTTTTTAACCTGGTGCTTGGGGTGCTACTTCCAAACTCCACAGGGTGATTCTTGAGGGGGGTGCTCGTGTCGCTCCAGTCGGGGTTGGTCCTCTACCTCTCCGGTCCGGGATTCAGCAACTCTTCTTGGCTGGTCGATCACTCGTCTGAATCTGGTGCTCGGTGTTTCCTTTGTTTTCACGTCGTACCTTGATTCTCTTCTTCGGTTATTGTTGCTTAAAGGAATGAATTCCACGTGTGCCTTGTATCTGAATCGGTGTTTTTCTCCTTGAGAATTTAACGTCTTCTGATATTGCCTAACACACTAGCAACATCCCATCCTCGTCGCCAATTATGATTTTTCCTCTCAAAATCACTTTTTTAAAAAAAACAATTTATTTCTGAATACAAGTTTATTTGAAGCAGGTCTGAATAATAATGAATCGTAAAACTATTCCTTTAACAACGGAAAGTGAAAACTGCTGACACAAACTACGTGACGATTCCTCGACGACACTCGAGGATGTTCACCTTATTCTAAGGAATGCTTAAGCCTATACTACATAACAATATGCCTATTTGCTTCCGAAAAAAACATGAGTATTTTTGGTGTGCTTTTTATAACATGACTTTGACCCACACTCCACAAAAAATATTTGGGAATATAACTGGATTTCTCGTTGTAAATCGGCCAGTTACATTGTGATGACATAATGGTTTCGAGTATAAAATGGTTTTCGCAAAAAGAAACACAAATTGTACCGTAGTAGGTAAATTCAACAAAAAGTTGTGAATAAGTGCATGTTTTGCTCATAAGAGTGTGAATTTAATCAAAAAATATATATCATTTGTAGAATTCCGCACATTAGATAGAAAAAAAGGCAGTCACAGTCAACTGGACAGAATTTATTGAAATTTGGAACATACAATGACCTTTATATTCCTAAAAAGAACGTATTCAGATCAAATATTCAGTTTTGAGACATTTGTAGGACAGGGCCGAATCAGAGTAGTCAAACAGGGAAATGAATAAGCTGAACATTTTTCCACAGAACCGATATCAATAAGAGCCGTTTTCAGTATCATATCAGGTCTTACAAGGATTGCGAATTATTCTTGTTGCAAATTATTATTATTTTAAACGTTAGGTCTCGTTAAAGTGCAGTCAATCAGCCATTACAAAAAGCAGCGAGGTTTTTGAAAGTGCTCTTCTTTCGGTTTCACCTGTTGTTTTTTAAATGTGTTATACTCGGTAGGGAGGCGCAAAAATGGCAACTCGCACGGTCGACATTATAAACTCTGATGTAGCTAAAACGCGATATGTTTCAAGTCAGAATAAACCGAAATCAATATATTATATGTACTTTATTCTATAAATGTACTATGATTACTTGTTGCATACATTTGACCTACTGATTGATGTATTGAATTGAGGCATCAATTAGAATTTCTCGAGAAACTATATGATTTTGAAAATAAGATACAAACCTTGGAGGTTTGTAAAATATTTATCAGTTTTCAGAGTGTTTACGCAAGTTTGTAATCTTCAGCTGCTATAATATCTAACACACATTCCAACTATATTAGCATCAATAATATGAGAGAAAAAAATCTCAGAAATATCTTTTAAAGTCTTCAGAGGCTATTGCACAAACCTAGATATCACCGATGATATATACATGATCATATCCAAAATCAATCATCAAGAAGTCAAGTTAATCAAAATAAATAGATCGTGGTCAACATATTCAACATTCAACATGAACTCTGCATTTGAAACATTCAGTAGCATAAAATAGGAATGCAGTATGTCCCAATAGCAAAATGAAGAATTTCCCAGAAATACGAATTTTACAGGAGAAATGCTACGTGAAGTTTCGACAATATAGAAACTTCAGAATGTGTGATATGCAGTAATGAAATAATATGGAATACATAAATTCGAAAGAAGACATATATATTGACTCAAGAAAAATAATTAATGGCCCTTGTGTTTCAAGGCCTCTTGCAACGACAGAGAATTCTCGCGAGAATTTTCTGTCAAATTCACTGACCGAAAATTCTCTGCCATTTTATACGATGGAACAATGGAATTTCACAGAGAATTCTACCGAAAGTAGTGTGCAACGACAGAGAATTTTCGGTCAGTGAATTTGGCAGAAAATTCTCGCGAGAATTCTCTGTCGTTGCAAGAGGCCTTTACATTCATTTAATAATGAGAATTGACGTATAAGAAAAAAGTTACTTTGAAAATTATGCCTTTGTGTTTCTTCAAAATCAGATATTCACCAAGAAAATTTGTTATGTAAACAATTTAAAAATCTCAGAAATATAAGGATGCATACATACATATAGTATAGTAAATGAAAATTTGCTTAGTATTTGGTTGAAGGGTTAATCCATAGGTATACAGCAGAAAGCAATCATCAGGAGTGCAGGGTTCATCGAAATATAAGTGGCCTAACCTGGGGTGACAAATGTCCCACCATTCAAGTGACGATGCATTATGATTAATTCAATAACATCTTCCTGCAAGAGTAATTTAACATTATTGTCACCAGTAGTCAGGATTATTAATTTTTTATGTGAAAAGTATTTAATTCTGCATGTGAATGTTGAAAATGAAACCTGGTGAATATGATTTTTTTCCAATAATAATATGATAAAAGAAAAATACTTCAATCTAATATTAAATAAAGCATATACATATAAGAAAAGAAGAGATGTGGTAATAGCAAAATTTGCCATTACTTAATCGTATCTTCATAAGAAAAAGTAATACGTATTATTAGTACTGGAAAAAATTCTTTATACACCCAGGTTGGAAAGGCCATTATAAACCTTGGACACTATATCCTTAGGCGATACAAACCTCCTGATATGATAGTACTCCGTTGACATAAATACATGATCTTCTTATGTTATTGGTGGTGGAATATCACCGTTACCCCTTTTTCACTGAATCATAATGATTTCCGATCAATTTTCAACTTTTCAGAAACAAAATATGCATTGATATCGAAAAGCCATCATCCTTGTGTTCATCTGAAAACTAACAAAAATTTGGAATTTAAGAAATCACCTCTTTTGTCTTGATACTTACATAAGTAATAAGTTTTCCATGTAAAACTGTTTAGACGATGACTAAAACGATTGTTCTCCATTTCGAATAATATCTGGAAAGATTCATAGATTAAGATGTGGCATATAAATTATAAGGAATTTGTCATCAGAATGAATAAATGGAAGCGATGATTCAAAACAAAAATAATGTGAAAACATAATTGTCGTCTCTCATCAAATATGACCGTTCTATTGCATAATTCAGAAATGAGGTTTGTTCTTTGAGAATGCATGAAAAAACTTCAGATATAATATGGGGAGTGAAGCAGTTGAAATCTATGAGACATGGAACGCCCTATTTAGCCCCATAATACTGACCTGTTTGCACGTTTGCAGATAGATTATCAGCAATTTTCCACCAGACCAAATAATAATAATAAAGAACGCTATGACACAATCCTCTTTCATCCAACGTAGTGAGCAGGGTCGTAGAAAGCTTTCTGTTTGCCTGGTGATGAAAACAGTACGAAAACATTGAAAATACCAAAATCTGGAAGAAAAAATAGTTAAAACCTTTGATAACCAAATATATACATATGTATACTTACCTCCAATACTTCTAATATACTGAACATTTTGACCATTATCTGATTTAGAAACAAATAAAAGTTAGTTGGTCGATTTGAGATTGAGGTTAAGGTGGAATTCGACCAGATGAACGTCAAAACTCACATCATCGGTTAAAGTTGAATTTAAATAGATACGTATGTAAAATAAGGTCCAATCATTCATTTTCTACCAAATTCATGGCTTATTTATATTAGTTACGCGAAATACATTCCCATTCAGAACATGTCAACAAACCCGGGCTACGTCAAATTTGACAGCGACAGCTACAATGTCAAATCGTTCTCTGTGATCACTGCAGATCGGGTGATTTTACAGGAGAAATGTCAAACTTTGATCGATTTTCCTGAAGAAATGGGGAAATTATGGAAAATATCAATACCAAGCTATTAAGCATTAACATTTCCTCTTTCGATCCGTGTATTTACATCACGGCCAGGATATCTGTGGAAAAAGTTTTATCGAGTATAAAATTGCCCATTTTGCCGGAATTTTTCGCGATTTTCGCGAATTTTTTAAAAATACTTCTAGATTGCCTAGAGAATCGAAACTTCGCCCAGGTATAAATGGATTATTCCTCTTTCCGACCGTACAAAAATCTCCTCGATGTATCGCAGCTTCGCTGCGATATTAAGATTCTTCTGGACCAACTTTTTTGACAGATTCCCTCGGGCCGGTCCACAGAGTTACCAGTTTAGTATAGTATAGAACGAGTGTTTATTGTTTGGAAAATGCCTCACGTTTATTCAAAAAATGAACTTGTTGATATGCTTTTAATTTATGGTGAATCAAAACAAAATGCCAGTTCAGCGTATAAGTTGTACAGAACTAGATTTCTGCTAAGAAATCACCCAACCCGGATGTTCATAAACCTGGTTCAGAGATGTAGACATATGATGAACAGAGAGATGCAAACCAGAGAAGTATTAAGGTATTGATGCCCAAAATTTTCTACAAATATTTCAAACTAGCTAGCCCGGCGAACTTTGTTCCGCCTAAATGATACTTACGGTGGATTTCACAAATCGTAATCATCGGTGATCGGAGATCAACGACTTGGTTCTCTGATTTTTGAACTATCAAATGTTTCCATGGTTATGAGTTGTCTGTCACACAAAACAGATACACAAAAATATTGTGTCAATTACTAATTATGGCAATTTTGGATTCAGTTATTTCCGCAAATATATTTATTACCCAAACAGAAATTCAAAAACATTTTAAAAATTATGAGAGGAGATGAGAATGGACATATCACGATTGAAACTGATCGCCAAAATCCGATATACTTGACATTTCGATGAAAATTCACTGTGATATTCACGCGCTTCTGGATCTGTTAATAGTCTTTCATAGTTTCATGGTACTATAAGTCCTATGCAAATTACACAGTAATTGATGTCATATGTTCTTTTTTCGACCAATTCAAACCACGACGACCGAAATGCTCGAAAAAAAAAAACAGATGACATCAATCGATGGCCGCGAAAGCCCCAACAAATTCATCGCCATCTGATGGTGCTAATGTCAAATGTAGTACCTTCACGATTGCGATATTTTGAATAAATAAAACTATAAAAATAACTGATAATCAGTCATAATGTGCGAATAGCGCCATCTGAAGTGGTACGAAATCTAATCATTTTAGACATCTGTACTACTCTACACCTACACTAAGACATTTTGGAATAAAGACACTGTACGCACCATTCCTCAAACAATGGTACACACTATTTGTTCACATTGCCATCTAACGGAGAGAATATCAAATAAAGTACCTACGAATAAGCGGTAACGTAACTGTACATGTAGCGACACCTAGTGGCCTTACTCAAAAGGAGGAAAAGCATTTCCTGTAAAAGTAAAATTTTCATCGATTTTTCGAAAGTTTTATTGTATTTTATAATAACCAGACCGTAGACGAAGCCATATATGAAGTTTCATAACAAACACTTCATCCGATCTCGAGTTATAAATGGTGTAACCAACATCTTCCTTTTATATACAGGGTGACTGGTGACGTAAGGGACAACGGCTAAGTGGAGATAGAGGACCTCAAACTGAATGAGAATTTAGGTTTCAAATGTCCCATAAGGGTATTCGTTTCGGAGATATAGGGTGATTTATGAAAAAATGCTAAATCTATGAACTCCCATATCTTCGTTAATATGATATGTTTTTCGCTGATATTTTACATGTTTGTTCATACAGGCATTCTCTGTCAGCATGAGAAAAAAAAATTGAAAAAATTGCTGGCCCGTACTCAAAAATTTCAATTTACACGTCAAGTGAGAAATATCACACGGTATATGAGATAAAATAAAATCAAATAGAAATTTGGAAAGAGGGAAAAAAACTGATGAAATATCTGTTTTTTGTTTGAATGGCACAAATTTTCTTTCATTTCTATGATATGTTGAAGTAAGAATATTACAATATTTTTATATTCAAATCATGAAAATTTGTACTACTAATAGAAAAAACATTGAATTCGAGGCGCTAGAATGAGCCTGGCATCAAAATATTCCTTCAAATCTTGAAATCCATTTTTATCAATTAATATTTCGATGCAATATAAAATTTCGAAATAAAATTTGTTGTAGATGGGGTGATGAAAGAGTTGGATACTCAAACACAAAAATAGAAAAAGTCGCAAATATAATTCATAAAAAAATCAAGTAAGCAAATGTTCGAAATGAGAGCCGTTCACCTCCATACATTTATTGGCTCTCTTGAAGAAATGAAGCACAGCTTTTCTAATCAGAGGAATATTTGTTTCAATTTCTTCGCATGCTTCAGTTATTCTGCTCTTCAAATGTTCACGGCTTGTTATTGTTTCTTTATACTCCGTATCCTTAAGATGATCCCATAGGAAATAATCCAGAGGAGTTAGATCGGGTGATCTAGCAGGCCAATTCCTAGAACCTCCCCGACCAATCCACCTGTCAGGAAACTCCCTATTCAGAAAATTCTTTACTTCATTTGCGAAATGAGGAGGTGCACCATCATGTTGAAAAATCATTTTGATGCCATACTCATTCTAGCACCTCGAATTAAAGGTTTTTTCTATCAGTTGTACTAATTTTCATGATTTGAATATAAAAATATTGTAATATTCTTACTTCAACATTTCATAGAAACGAAAGAAAATTTGTGCCATTCAAACAAAAAACAGATATTTCATCAGTTTTTTTCCCTCTTTCCAAATTTCTATTTGATTTTATTTTATCTCATATACCGTGTGATATTTCTCACTTGACATGTAAATTGGAATTTTTGAGTACGGGCCAGCAATTTTTTCATTTTTTTTTCTTATGCTGACAGAGAATGCCTGTATGAACAAACATGTAAAATATCAGCGAAAAACATATCATATTAACGAAGATATGGGAGTTCATAGATTTAGCATTTTTTCATAAATCACCCTATATATCCGAAACGAATACCCTTCTTATGTGACATTTGAAACCCAAATTCTCATTCAGTTTGAGGTCCTCTATCTCCACTTAGCCGTTGTCCCTTACGTCACCAGTCACCCTGTATATAGATTGAACATTTCATAAAAGGAATTCTCGGTAAAATGACTAATTTTGAGGATTTCTATCAGCTGTCAAAAGAAAAGCCTCACCTTAGAATACACCCTGTATGCCCATCAAAACTCACAAAGATGTAATGAGGGATTTTACCTGTAGGTTGCTATAACTTTCATCCAATCCCCCCTAAAATTCAGTTATTCATTCATACAGTTCAACCTGGAAGCCTCGTATAAATTACGTTGCCCATAAAACCCGAATCTGAAATGAAGGGAATGAACTCGCGCGTTTTACGAAAGGGAAATTTTCGAAACATTCCATAAACCGCCCGTTCGTCGTAAAAACATGAAGCCGTGATGTGAAAAATAAGGAAATCCTCCCTGCTATGCGGGAGAGTTTTGCGCAAATTGTACGCAGGGATTTGAACGTAGGCACGAATACAAATTTCTCATTGGTTGCAAATGTGAAATATGGTCTGCGGTTGGTAAATCAAGATTTGGTTCGTACGAGTTTCGGGCTACGATTACGATCCACGAAATGAACTCTAGTAAATCAACGTTACATGAAGATATGACGTAGAGCCAGTGGATCAGCATTACATAAATCAGGCATGGATTATCCAGCGATATCATATAATAAACCCACTACATTATGAATTTCGGGAAAGATTCTGCAGGAAAGAGGAATATTTTACAGTTGTCTAGTTGAATACTAAATATCCGTTATATAGAAAGTGTAGTTTGAGACCTTCGTTCTTAGATTTGAGGTTGATTAAAAGGGAAAAGGTCAGTTTTATGCAACGAAATCACTTCTTAAAACATGGCCGACTAGTTCCGATTTTAATCTAAAATCATCTTCAGGGCTCTACAATGAAAAATACGTAACTTTTACAATATAGCACACACAACAATTAATATAAGAGGAACATAAACGAAAACAATTATAATGAACAGAATAAAGATTGTAGGTGGTGAGGATATCACAGTCATGATTCATTTAGTGAAAGTGAAGAAAATGGTTAGTTTTTTTATCAAATAAATATTTTTTTTCCTTCGTTGGTGAAAAATAATCTTGATCACAACTGAATGAGGGTATGAAAGAATTATGGGAATTCACTTGAAGTTTTATGGTGGTCTGAGGCATGAAACAAAAAGATTATTTTTTACCAACGAAGGAAAAAAATAATTTCTTTGAGAAAAAACCGGAAAAAACCTAACTATAATATTTCCTTCACTTCCTCTAGATGAATCATGACTGTGATATCTTCACCACCTACAATCTTTATTCTGTTTATTATAATTATGATTATGTTCACATGTTTCCCTTTTTGCTTCTTTAAGATCAATTGTGTGTGCTATATTGTAAAAGTTTTGTATTTTTCAGTGTAGAACCCTGAAGAGAAACTAGTCGGCCATGTTTTAAGAAGTGGTTTCGTTGCATAAACCTGACCTTTTTCCTGTTAATCAACCTTAAATCCGATAAATATTCTGGATTCACTTCATTTGCGAGCTGCTTTTCTCGAGTCTCCATTAAAATACCCACTTACAAACACAATATCTGCATACTGCTTAGTTGTAAAAGAATGCATTGTCTATTCAGAACGTATGTCAAGTGTAATATGAACAATCAAAGATAACTTGCCATATTAATCGTTTTTTATTGTCAGTCTACTTTTCATCTAAACCTGAAAATTAATTTTTTCAAATACAGGTTATCATTTTACAGAATAGTTTTGTCATGGAAATGTAACTCGTGTTCCTCATTTTGTCACAGACATGTCCCAAGAAGAGCATAACTGCAGAGCTGTTATGTAACAGAGATGCTTCTATGTCCTACTCAAACAACAAGGAACATTGTTCCCTTCTAAAAAGTAAAACGGTGCTTTAATTATGAATCAAACAAGTGAACTGCTCCACATGAGTTAGGGATATTGACTTAAATTGCAAAAAAATATAGTTGAAATAAGATTTTTGTGATGAAAATTCATATCGATATGATTTCAAGTTGCAAATTAATTTTAGTCTGTAGGTCTGCAGCGTATACAGGGTGGTTGAGAAAAATCGAGTATTTTATTTTTATTCCCAGAGAATTCAAGCATTTTAAGACTATCAATACAATGTATGGCCTCCACGGGCATCAATAACAGCTTGACATCTTCTTTACATACTACACACGAGGTTGTTGAACATTTCTGGAGGAATTTGGTTCCATAAACGGGGCAGAAGCTCTCTCAGATCATTTAAGGATTCTGGAGTAGGTTGATAATCATCTAATCTTCTATGGAGCATATCCCATGCATGTTCTATGCAATTCAAATCTGGTGAGTGCGGAGGTATTGGTGGACGTGGAATACCAAGCTCCTCGCGCGCATTCTCAAATATGGCTGCACGGTGCGGTCTAGCGTTATCGACTAGAAATTGAAAAGTTTCACCGATAGCAGCGTGAAATTTTGGCACAACATTGTCAATGACATGCTCCCTATAGTGTAAGGCGGTCATATCCCCAGGACAAATGTGTAGATCTGTGCGCCCGTTGAAACATATCCCGGCCCATACCAGAACACTACCTCCTCGGAATGGATGGACTTCTTGGACATAGCGACGATTACGGGGTATGCGTGGGATTGTCCATACCCTTATTCTTCGAGAATCTGAAAATCGTCCATATCTGGATGCATCAGTGAAACAGACACTACGCCATTGATCGTTCCAATTGATATGTTGCCTTATCCATTCCAGTCTTTGACGCTTATGGTCACTTGTTAATGGAACTCCTCTCAATGGACAAAGTCGAGATATCACACTTTGGTTGACTTGGAGCCTTTCCGCTACAACAACCTGAGTTAGGCCACCCTGTAGCATTCCGATAGCCCTATTAGCCTCAGCGTTTGTTAATTTACGTCTTGGCATTTTCAGAAAACTCGTTTCAAATCGAAACTGACTTCATTTCAAAATAAGAACATTCATGACGCATATGCAAAGAACCAAACTTCAGAAAAAAGGCGACCAGATTGACAAAATGTCTCATACTGATTTTTATTGGATCGATTCAAGTTGTTTTTGAGTTTTTTGAATGATTTTCTCTATTTCAGTATCGTAATGAGTTCATTACAGCACTAAAAACAGTGCTGTTATGAATTCATTACAGCATCGTTTTCAGTTACATTTTTCGTTTCGTGGCTGTCAACACTGACTTCCGATCCTATCAAATTCCAGCAGACGTCAATTCGGAAATGTCAATTTTCGTATTTCCTAACATTCACACCAACTGTCAACATACAATATGAAAGTCACTGGGACCTATAATTGGATTTTTCATTGAATTTCACAAAATTTTACTGAAATAGAGAAAATATCGTCTAATACTCGTTGCAGAATGCAATTCCAATACTCATGCGTTCGAAAACTCGCTCCTTCGTCGCTCGTTTTCGAATTTCGCATTCGTATTGGAATAGGAGCCCATTCTGCAACTAGTTTTAGAATATACTATTACAGGGATTTTCTCGAAGATTACACACTTTTAAAAACGATTGAATACGATATCCCTAACTCTTGTGGAGCAGTATATTTTCAGAATTTAGCTGACTCTGTTCACCTAACTCAGAATCTCTTTGAATGTTCGTAACATTGTATGAATTCCTCAAGAAGAGTTAATGCACTTGTTATTATATTTCTATTCCTCAATACCGTTAACACCACGCCACTGGACATTTCAAAGTTAGATTCCAATCATTGAATACTGACTGCATTTTGGCCTCACCAATTCTCGAAATTATGAATGAGATGCTGCGTCTCCTTTTCCTATGGATCTCTGGTATCTTTCGGTGTTATCAAATCGGGAACTTCATAATAACAACCCTACCAAGCCTTCCTCCCCAAAACTTATATCCCTCACAGCGTCATGTAGTAGGCTCACAAACTTCAACGTGTTGTCGTCCCCATGTTGAGTTGCCATTTGCATATTCATGATTGCTAATTTAATTCCACTACACAATAACATCGAAAACAAGATGCCTCTTATCTCCTTGCGTCGCACCTGACTCCATCTCACTTTATGTTCCACGAATATGATGGGAGGATTATTGGGGATAATGATATTAGGGCTTCGGAGTTGGTTCATATTCAGCAGGGTTCGAATTCTCTGGAATCAGATACAGATGCGTGGGTTTAGATATTGTTTTTATAATTTTGATAATTGCTTCCAAACGGCTTTATCAGAATCGAACTCTAGCCTTGCCCTTTCAGTTTGAATTTTCAATCACACTATTCCTCACAATAGAACCAACTGGACTATCAGAGGGCTGATTAATTTCCATTCAATCGCAATAATTAATTTCAAATCGACTACCAGGATATCATTAATGAATTCGATCTAATGCGCATATATCATAGAAACCACATACGAATGGTTCTATTCTGTTCGGATAATATTAGTCGAAGTTGCATAGGTACGCTGTATACGGCTTTGACATCGTAACATGTTGATATTCACCATATTCTGGTGGAATGGCTAATCAAAGACAATGGTCCGATACAACTAGGATACATGACGTGTCACATAAATCATCGAAATCTATTCGTGGTAATCATACCAAGTGAACAATTCTGAACTCTGTTGAGCTTCGTTTGGAGTGGAATTCCCATGCAACACCGAGAGATCTCAAAGACAGCCCTGCGACTACTTTTTAGGAAGTTGTGACTCCTTTTTTTACTTCTTTGAGAGGTTGCTGAGAGCTCTATATCTCCTCCAAATGTCCGTCACCAGATTATTCACAGCGAAGTCTTAGCGATATCGCATTATGTATTTGGAACTCTTGAATTCCTCATAATATTAGTTTATGAGCTGATTTTGAATTCTTGGTAATTGGAAAGGATGCGATATATAAAGAATTTTTTATTGTCCACTTTTGAATCTTCTGATAATTGTTGCAGCTCCATTTTATCTGCAGCCTCTTCTGTAATATCATTTTGTTCAAATGATCGTTTTTTGAAAAATGTGGAATATCTCGAGAACAAAGCGAGTTAGGTATTATTCGTAAGAAATTTAGACATTTGAAAAACAATTTCATGAAATAAAAAATACTGAGTGTTCCATTTGAAAAAATCGAGTTATTGCATATTTAATTTGAGTAAAGTGGTAAGATTATATGAAACACTCTGTATAAAAAAAAACTTCGGACGTTTACCGAAAGATGAATTCAATACCTTAAGCTAAATACTGTAAAAATTTCGTTTATCTAGATTGAAAACATCGGTTGCTATAAGAATTCTGATGAACCCCTTAAAACGTTAAAAATATCCTAAAAATATGAATTATGTGGCAACGTCGTGATGAATTTTGGAAAATGAGGTATAAGTGTAAAGCTCTTGTTGTCCCTTAAAGAATTATGCCATAAAATACAGCGTGTTCTATTTGAAAACTACATATTTTTCCGCAACTTTTTTTTGACGTACCTTGTATATGTAAAACAACACTGCGCAAAAAAAATTAACGCACATTATGGAATTCTAAAATTTATGCTACAACTGAAGGTGTTCTCAATGATAATTATTTTTATCAGAATTATGCATGCATATGTTATCCACTTTCAACGTTTTTCTTCGAAACAGATGTTTTCTCCCAGTAGGAATAAAAAAGATGATATTATCAGATTTTGAATGTATTGGCTCCATTCTAAAATCAGTTGTTCTCGATCAGTTCTAGTGATCAATAGTTTCTCTTTCGTTTGATTTTCTACACTCGATCGCTATGCAACGCGAAACACTCAATTTGACCCAAGAGGAATGTGCCCAGCGGTAGTTTTGCGAGAAGAAGGGTGGACATACACAAGAATTGCAGAAAGGTTTGGAGTTTCCCATACAAGTGTGTCCAGAATGTTGCAGCGATTCAGGGAGACAGGTATGAATGTCCGAAGACCAGGACAGGGTAGACCACGGGTAACAACTGCCATTCAAGAACGTTACTTGAGAGTTTCTTCGTTGAGACAACGGTTTGCAGCCGCTCGCCTCCTTCAAAATCAGCTTGAGCAAACTCATGAGGTGCAAATTAGCACTCAGACAATAAGAAATCGCCTCAGAGAATATGATTTTAGGCCTCGTGTCGCGGCAATAGGCCCAACTCTTCCCCAGCCCATCGAAGGACGCGTTTGGATTTTGCGAGAGAGCATATCCATTGGGAAGAGGCCGATTGGGAAAGAGTTCTCTTCACAGATGAGTCTAAATTCTGCCTCTACCATTGTGATCGACGTTCCCTTGTATACAGACGTCCACATGAAAGATATGCTCAGTGCAATTTCCTGAATACTACTGGTTTCGGGGGAGGATCGATTATGGTATGGGGTGAAATATCTTTGAGTGCTCGCATAGACCTAGTGGTCGTTGATAATGGACATATGAATGCTGATAAGTATATAAGGAACATTCTTGAAGAGCATGTAGTGCCATTTGCCCCATACATTGGTGAAAATTTCATTTTTATGGACGATAATGCCAGATCCCATCGTGCGCGCATCGTTCAGGAGTACCTTGAAGAGGTTGAAGTCTCTCGAATGGAACGGCCAGCAAGAAGTCCAGATCTCAATCCGATTGAGCAGGTTTGGGACAACCTCAATAGAAGGCTGAGAAGTTCAGAAAATCATCCAGCTACTCTTAATGACTTAGGAATCCAACTCGGAGAAATCTGGGAAGGATTAGATCAGAACATTTTAAGATCACTCATTTTGAGTATGAACCGTCGTTGCCGAGCTGTAATTAACGCAAGGGGTGGAAATACCAAGTATTAAATCACTTATCAGCATTTCAGTATTTTGAAAATTGTTCATTTCTCTTCTTTCACATAAGATTCGGTGAAATCCTGAATTTTTCTTCCATTTAATGTGTCTTGTTTCGTTTAAAACCTTCCCGAGAGAACATAAAAAATAAGTTATAGAGTCAATGTAGAGTTAACTTTCATTAAAATTGAGATTTTCAGAATGTGCGATAATTTTTTTGCGCAGTGTATTTTTAGTTTTTAGATTTTTGTCATCATTAGAACCATGTCATAAAAGTTTACTTTCGACACGGTATAGTTCAGACGCTATTTCAGCCGTACGCCTTGCTGACGCACCCTGTACACATAAATAAACAGGATAACATTATCAATATTCATCATGTGAATATTCTAACCTAACTTTCAGTTCGTCATTTCCAAAACATCTCTGAACATTTACACAATTCGCACTCGTTTCCAAACCTTTCTACACATTTCCAAACAAGTGTACGATAATTTCCACTTGTAAAATCTGAATGAAATACTAAAATCATACATTATTCTGTTCTGTGAAATTGGTATTTGGAAACAAATGAAAAAACTCGTTTGAACTTTATTCAGGATTAAATTCAATATAATGTCCTTTACTGAAATTATTTCATTCCCTATTCATGTCCCTGATGCTGATCACAACCCAAAATGGACGATGTTTCTACCTAGTATAACCCTGATAAAATAATTTGTGAATTCTTCATTCTGGTTGCATTTGGATATCTCTGGGAGTTAGCGACAGACACAGTTAGGAAATTGGCAAATAATATCATCTTTTTAACTGAACATCTGCTGCTTATGGCCAGAGTAAACGATCCTTTTATTCTGCCGTCTCTTACATCACAACCAGCCCAGGCTTACACCGGCTCATTTTCCCGACAACTGCATTGTTAATCGAAACCTGAATTGGGACAAGACTCGGAACAATGCTCTCTTCACCAACACTCAGTCCCCAGGAATCTGTCTACAACGTCAACCGAACTTCGCATCGAATATAATTCGGCATGTATCTCAGGTTTCGGTCTCCATCCCCTGTATAATAACAAAACTTTCGGCACGCTCCAATTCTAATTCGAAAGTTTCTGTTCGCACTAAAAGTTTCCACATTAATTTCGATGATGTACTGTACCGCCCCAGCAGTGACATTCCGCCTGGATAATGAAGCGTAATCCCTTAAAGTAAAATGTACACTTTGGCGAAGATGTGTCGCGCATCACCAACTTATGCTGAAAACCTTAATTTGAGTGACGAGAATTATACGAGAAGTTGGCGAGAAGATCCACTTTGGTTGCCGGATTCGCACTATCTAGCTTTAAGGTGATCGATAACAGGGCGAGTGACACTCATCTCTCATAACTAAGGACTGAACGAGAATAAATTCGCTATCACAAAAACGCTTACGTATATCTTTTGAACCACTGGACCGTTTTCGAAAATCAAACTCATTTTCGAATCATCTTCTAATTCTAATGAAAACTGTTTTCACAATAAAAAAACCAAAACTATTTTTTACAAAATTCATGGAGTTTTTCTGGAATTCTTCTTATAGTGTTCTCAGTCTCTTTTTGGGATGCTGTCTTCCACTTCTGCTTGAATTCCGCCAATGTTTTCGTTGATTTCTTAGTCTTCCTCAATCCTCTTTTTACCAGGACCCAATATCTTTCGATTGGCCTAAGTTCTGGGCAATTTGGTGGATTGGCCTCTTTGGGGACAAAAACCACCTCATTAGCTTCGTACCATTTTTTGGTGGCCTTGCTGTAGTGGCATGAAGCTAAATCTGGCCAAAAGATTGTTGACACGTCGTGCTCACAAAAAAATGGTATAAGTCGCTTCTTCAAGCATTCCTCGATGTATATCTTCGAGTCAACAAAGCATTGGCCAACGAAAAATTTGCTCCTTTTTCCACAAGTACAAATTGCTTGCCAAACCAGGAATTTTTTAGGAAACTTGGCTTGTTTCTTCACGCGAAATTGTTGGTCAACATTTCCACGAGAATCTGCAGTATAAAATTCCTGACCAGGAAGTTACGAGAAATCAGCCAAGACATAGGTTTCGTCGTCCATCACGCAACAGGAAAAAATTTTCACGAAATCTTTTTTTTATTTATTTGCTCTTGATTTCGCTTCAACAGAGCCTTGGCCAACAAAAAATTTGCTCCTTTGTCCACAAGTGCAAATTGCTTGCCAGGAATTTTTCAGGAAACTTTGCTTGTTTCTTCACGCGAAATTTTTCGTCAACATTTCCACGAGAATCTGCATTATGAAATTCCTGACCAGGAAGTTGCGAGAAATCAGCCAAGACATAGGTTTCGTCGGCCATCACGCAACACGAAAAATTTTTCATGAAATCTTTTTTTAATTTCTTTGCTCTTGACTTCGCTTCTTGATTCTTAATAGCGTTTCTGTCTGGCACTTTCTGCACTTTGTATGTTCTAAGCCCACAACTCGACTTGATTTTCTGAACAGTTGACTGCGAACAACCCACTATTTGGGCCACTTTCCGTCCTGAAAGCTTAGGATTCTTCTGAAAAAGACTGATGGCTTTCTTCACTTTTTTGGGCTATGAAACCCCTGTTTCTTCCCGGTTCCTTCCTTGCGGTTATTTGTAAGATCTTCGTTGAGGCGCTCAACAACTCTTGATATTGTTTCCGGACAAACGCGAGCTCCATTTTTGATTATTTTGAAAAAGTTTCACTATAAATTCTCGTGTTTTCACTTCGCTTGACATTTTGCGACAGAGAATTGGAATATCTATGAAGTAAATGTTCCATATGTTTCTGGCGTTGATAACAAAGCGAACTATGATCAAATTTTGATTTTTTCTCGATTGGTTCAAGAGATATAGCCGTTTTTGTGATAGAGAATTTATTCTCGTTGAGTCCTTACTACACAGTATTCGATTTTAGGTTCTCGAGATCAGAGGAAACCTTCAATTAATCTTCTCTCATTCTTCGGAATTCAGCTTAGAAGGATATAGCTATTTGAACAGGGCTAGTGCGTGGCTTGCATGATTTATTGGTATGGATGTAAACACCGCAAAATTGGCATCTTGATCTCCAGCTAAATTTGTTAACATTTATAATTCATTCATATTTTTCTCGATAACCCCTTAATCTTTCCTCAGCAAACCATTTTCATTCATTCATCTCGAAAAATCCATAATTCAGAACAATAACAATTTATTTTGGAATATTTGTCTAATTTCTCTGGAAACCCTATAGATATTGAGAAATAAACTTCGCCGGTTATTCAGTTTTATCTTCTAACACCATGGCCGCTACCAGTGACAAAATACAGCAAAAATTCAGGGTAAGTATATCCGAATTATTCCGCATTCGGAAAATATTTCAGTTCTGCGACATGTACGTCGAGAATTTCGTTGAATATCTTTCTGAAGAAACTCTATTTGTCGGAACAAAGAAGTCGAAAATTTCTTAAGCAAAAAAGGGCAGGTCTAAAAACGGAATTCAATCTCCACAAAGGCATTTGGACTGTCCGAATGAATATTCCCGGAAGACGAAACAGCGTTCCAAAAGGACGAACTCAAGGGATCTGGGTGCCCTAAGGCAATTTCACGTCGTGGATTTATTCAATGGCAACCGAAAAAGAGAAGTTACTTTCATAATGTGATGCATCGAAGAGTTGCTCTGGAGTGACAGTATAAAGTTCAGATTGAATTCCACAACATGACAATAACTTAGACGAAATATAAGAAAGAATTTAACAAAAAAAGAAAATTTGATCGAGATAATCACCAAGTCAAAAAACCGATATCACCGATTGGAATGGAAACCACATAAAATAATGCAAATTTATTCTGATTGTAAATGTTCAATGCTAGCGAAATTATTTATTTGCTAACAGCCGTAGGAATATGAATAATGATGACTACTGAAAATTTTTATGGGGTGATTTCGATATTACCCAATATTAAGTATACAAATATACACCTTTGGGCGTCAACTGACGAACAACTCTGTATGAGAAACGTACGATTCAATAAACAAAAACAAGTCAGTTAAATTTTGTTCGAAAATTGGATTGCAAAAAGATGTGACAACTAGGATTATTAAACAATTAGTATGTAATATTTTAAAATTTTCTTCAATTTTGAAATCATGTAAGGCTTCATATGAATGATTTGAAAAATGTGAATCTTTTTCATCCTTTCTCAGTGATATTCCTCTTTTGTCATCAATTCACGTTAGGTGAGTATCGATTTGTAAGTCACTAGTAGAAAATATATATCGCGTGTTTTTTTTGGGTGGTAGAACTTAAAATTGAAATAAAACACATTCAAATTAAGATTGAAGCCAATTTCTTTTATTCGAAGATAATTTTAGGAAATTCGTGTTCTGAAAATAATTTTCTGCATATATTATGTCCATCATGACTAATTCTCAGAAACCGCATTCGACCAGACCAATTCTGGATCACTTCTTCGGGTAATTCAAACCTTATTTCAGCAATAGCATGAGTTATGTTGGATTCCAAAGCGTCTTTTGTTTCTGGTTTATCAGCGTCAATGACTTGACATAACCCCAAAGAAAATGATCCATTGCAGTTATGTTGCATGATCTAGGAGGCCAATTTATTCTCTAAATGATGTTCTAGGGCCCAACAAACGACGCATATTATGGTCAAAGGGCTTTAGTTCTTGAACCAGTTGGATCTTGTACGGGTGTTGACCAAGATCTTTGCGCCAAATTTTCTATGTGGTGGATGGACGGTCCAACTTTCTGTGAACGTCGACGAATAGACAAATCTGGATTTTCATTATCACTATCACAGCAGCGATATTTTCCTCTGTACATACAGTTCTTTGTCTTGTTGTTGTTGTTGCATCGAGTAGAAAACATTCTGTCCGAAATCTATCGATAGTTCGATGAATAAGCTGCTCTGATGGACTCTTACGTAAACCATGAATTTCACTAAGTATTCTTTGAGTTTGCCAAATATACTGCTCCACAAAACTTAGGGATATCGTATTCAATCGTTTTCAAAAAAGTATGTAATCTTCGAGAAAATCGCTGTAAAATCATTTGAAACTCAATTACAACTTGAATCGATCCAATAAAAATCAGTATGAGTATGAGACATTTCGTCAATCTGGTCACCTTTTTTCTGAAGTTAGGTTCTTTGCATATGCTTCATTAATGTTCTTTTTTTGGAATGAAGTCAGTTTATCAACGGCTTCGATTTGAAATGAGTTTTCTGAAAATGTCAACAAACGCTGAGGCTAATAGGGCTATGGAAATGCAACAGGGTGGCCCAACTCAGGTTGTTGTAGCGGAAAGGCTCCAAGTCAACCAAAGTGTGATATCTCGACTTTGTCCATTAAGAGGAGTTTCATTAACAAATGACCATAAGCGTCAAAGACTGGAATGGGCAAGGTAACATCGATTGGAACGATCAATGGCGTAGTGTCCGTTTCACTGATGAATCCAGATATGGATTTTCAGATTCTCGAAGAAAAAGGGTATGGACAATCCCACGAATACCCTGTAATCGTCGCTATGCCCAAGAAGTCCATCTATTCCGAGGGGGAAGTGGTATGGTATGATATTTTTCAACGGGCGCACAGATCTACACATAGGTCCTGGGAATATGACCGCCTCGCCTTATAGGCACTATAGGGAGCATGTCATTGACAATGTTGTGCCAAATTTTCACGCTGCTACTGGTGAAACTTTTCAATTTCTAGACGATAACGCTGGACCGCACCGTGCAGCCATTGTTGAGAATGCGCGCGAGGAGCTTCTTAACCCACATTGACCAATACCTCCGCACTCACCAGATTTGAATTGTATTGATCATGCATGGGATATGCTCCAAAGACGATTAGATAATCATCAACCTTCCCCAGAATCCTTAAATGATCTGAGAGAGCTTCTGCCCTGTTTATGGAACCAAATTCCTCAATAAACGTTCAACAACCTCGTGTGTAGTATGCAAAGAAGATGTCAAGCTGTTATTGATGCTCGTGGAGGCCATACATTGTATTGATAGTCCTAAAATGCTTGAATTCTCTGGGAATAAAATTTCGTTATTTTACTCGATTTCTCTTAACCACCCTGTATACGCTGCAGAACTACAGGCTAAAATTAATTTGCAACTTGAAATCGTATTAATATGAATTTTCATCACAAAAATCTTACTTTAACTATATTTTTTTGGAATTTAAGTCAATATCCCTAACTCATGTGGAGCAGTTTAGAACACTGATTTTGAAACTTAATTTCAACAATTTGTAAACTTTGCAGCGCGAGTCTCTCCGTGATAATTTGTTAATGCTTACCGAAGAGAAATTTCGAAACAACATGGCTTCTACCTTCTGTCAAATCACAGTGTTATCCCTATCGAAAATTCTATTACTTTGAATTAGTGTGAATTTTCCCGCAGAGTCAAAGAGAGATCGATAAATAGCGTCGTATTGTGAAAAACTCAAGAAAAAAACATTATCAAAAGTCCTGCCTATACGTTTCTGAATTTGAAGGACCAGCGAATTCACCATTTTGCAGCGTATAATTATTCTACGTCCTACGAGATGCGAAATGGTGCATTCGCCGGTTATCAGATTCACATCAAAGAAATTCATTGAAGCCTTCTTAGCTCAGTTTTTCCGACAAATCGAAATCGATGGATCACTAACGAGCTGAAACTCGAATGAGTTCAGTTTCCCAACAAAACATGAAAGAAATATCGTCTGGTCGAAACCTCAACTCGTCAATTCTTGTTTTATTCCAATTTCCCATTATTTCCGGGATCAAAAGAATTCAATCGGACCCGGAGTCGACAGTTCTGCAAACTCTAATGTCTGCGATATAATCCGGTCGGCGTATTTCCCGCGGAAAAGCTGCATGGAAATGGAAATCAATCACGAAAATTTCTCGTCCCAACGACCCGATAGGGATAAGGTCTCTCGTATTAATGGTGCCGCTTCGGCACATCGAATTTTCTTTGACGATTTCCATCCGGGGTGTCCTTTAGGGTGGGGAAATCTGGATAGTTGCGATCCGTCTCGGAGCGAGAACCCGTTTTCCATTCGACGTTTTCTGATTTGTGGAAACTTTGTTTATCGCGACGCTTTTCTCGTATTTGGGACGTTTCCCGGACGATGAACTTATAGATCTTTTCTTCGATGCCTCGAGTTCATTTCCTAAATATAACTTGAAGGATTCTTCCAGTGGGAAATTGCATAGTTCTTTGAAACTCTTCAAGAAATTTGTAGATAAAGTAAATCACATTTTCGCAAATTTCAGAAATGGATGAGAATGAACTTGCTCCCTCATAGTGTCCCCATATATAAGCGGTTTTACGAAAATAATTTAGAAATAAGATGAGAACAACGATTGAATAGGAAAGATGAACAAGCCTATTCCAATTTGAAGTGTGTACACGTAAAATGAGATGAAATGAAGAATGAGAATAAGCACCGAAGATAGCCAACTCTTCTTTTATTAGGAAATTAAAAAAACGCATATCCGAAATCATCGTCAAATCACAGACAACGTCAACGTCAAATCACAGACAAACAGTTGGTCTGTGGTCGAATTAACAGAAGAACTTGCTGCACATAACATCTAAAATCTTACAGAATGCGCCAACACAGACGTATACTCCATTCACTTTTATAAAGTATCCCGGTTGGACGATATTCAGGTTTATCAAGGTTTTTCACTTAAAACTGATGCAGGTTGGCACTCGTGAAATGTCAAATATTCCATGAGACGTTGCCAATTCTGATTTCTATTTACTCTGTTTTGAATTAGTGAATGCAGCCAGTTCTTTTAAGGTATTACATTTTCATACTGGAGTATTTCCAAGTTGTACAAGAAGGTATTTAAATGTCTTCTGGTAGGATTATTTCTTGAGAATTTTGAAAAGTGGGGAATTCCATAGGTCAGTCTGTTCGATTGGAAGTTTTTCTGTTGGGTTATTCGAGTACTTTTATTCTTTTTTCGAATGAACTATCACAAAGTAACAGACCATTCTGTCCATTATTTTTCGGTGAATTTCAGCACTCAATTCTCGATTTCCGTACAAGCAAATAGCATAACTGAATCTTTCAACCATGTTTATATCCATGCAATATTTTCAGTATTAACAGAGTTTCTTCGACATTCGCCAGGTCTTTGGAATCATTGAATTCACATAATATTTTCTCTATTTCAGTATCGTAATGAGTTTCATTACAGTACCAAAAACAGTGCTGTAATGAATTCATTACAGCATCGTTTTCAGTAACATTTTTCGTTTTGTGGTTGTCAGCAATGACTTCCGATCCTTTTAAATTTGGAAATGTCAATTTTCGTATTTCCTAACATTCACACCAACTGCCAAGATACAATATGAAGGTCACTAGGACCTATAATTTGAAATTTTTCATTGAATTTCACAAAATTTGAGTGAAATAGAGAAAATATCGTCTCAATACTCATGCGTTCGTATTGGAATAGGAGCCCATTCTGCAACTAGTTTTAGAATATACTATTCTAATTCATTATTTTCTGAGGAAATAAACATTTTTATAAGTACGTAATTACTACGACCTCTATGTAGAAAGTACAACGTTGCTTAGTTTATCTGACAGGAAAATGACTAAAACATAACATTTTCAAAATTTACACCGTGAAATGTGTCAGAATGTCATGGCCTACCAGTATACTTTATAAAAGTGAATGGAGTATATATTTCTTATAGAATATACAGGTTGTCCCAGAAGTCGCGCACTCATTGAGGGGATCGAAAGTGAGAAATATTCCAAACCCAAAAATCCATGTCTGAAATTTTTTGATAACGTAGTTAATTAGTAATTAATTAATGAAAGTGACCAATCAGGAGCGCCCTACAAAAGAATAAGTAGGCAGTGGGGACGCGAGAGTGAGACGCCAGATCTGCTGCTGGCTTTTCACGCAGTAAACCGGGACTGGTCTCTCACTCCTGCGTCCTTACTGCCTACTTATTCTTCTGTAGGGCGCTCGTGTTTGTTCACTTTCATTAATTAATTACTAATTAACTACGTTATCAAAAAATTTCAAGCATGGATTTTTGGGCTTAGAATATTTTTCACTTTCGATTCCCTCAATGGGCTGCGTGACTTCTGGGACATCCTGTATATAGTTACCCGTATAAACCAATGAATTTTGCTCTCATTCATATTTCGTTCTTTTTTATATCTTATTCTTGTCTATATCTGATTTGCTGTATAAATCCACCTCTCATGTTCACTCCGTTGCTGAATTTTGGAGAGAAAAATGGACCGTTGTACCAATTCTTATCACCACGAGAATAACAGGAAAAATGTATGTACGAGAGGGAAAAAAACACAAATTCAACACCGAAAGAATGGTACTCACGGTTGGTCTAAATTGGAGAGATGTATCTGCTGGTATTTTCGCCTGGTGTATTGAATAGTCTTTTCTTCTCACGGACGAATTCAATTTTCCCATACTTCGGTTTTTATTGTTATTAAATGTTTGTGCAGACATTTGCCAAATCGCGTTCATGCGAATCACTTCTTCGAGCGTGTGAGAAAGCAAGATATTGGCGAACTGATGGCGTTGTAAGACCGTTGCTAGACATGTAGCAGAAGTGAAAAACAGGTAGAATTTTTGTGGGGTTCTAGGAGAGTCCCCTGAGAACTTCAGACCACAGAGAAACTGGATGCTTCTGACGAATTCCATTCGCAGTATGAACTTTGTGGTATTTAAATTTGAAAATCTAGTTCGAGAAAACGATTTTTATGAGTAAGCTCCAAGATGCAAAAATAATGCATTTCTTAGGAACAAAATGAAGTAGTTTCAACACGAATCGAAGTTATTAAGGTCGGCGTTTAAAGCGAGTAGGAAAGCTCATCCGATAGAGGCGCCACCGTCCTTTTTATGGAATATCTCTATAGAACATGCATTATCACTATCAAGTTCTATGAATATCTCTCTGATTATGAATGAAATGTACAATGGCGCTCTCTATCCGAAAATCCGAAAAATAATTGAATTTGTGGGTAAAGCAGGAACTATTTCCCGCCAAAATTTGAATTTGTTTTTCTGAACGGAATTGTCAGTAGATTCACTTTTAATCGGATGTTGAACTATTTTCATGGGTCTTTCTGTTGAAATGAAACAGAAGCAAGAGTTGGCTCATTTTCTTCTATTTTTGAAAAAAAATTACTTTCATCAATAACTCCAAAATTTCAGTTTTCAAAGTGAAACCATTTTTAAATGCAACTCGAAATGAAAACACACTACATTGAACGCCCACCTTAAGAAACATAATAACGATGTACACTCGAAAAGGAATGAAATCCCTCATATTGTTCAAATTTCAAGTTATATAAGTTTAAATTGTCGAAATGGAATAGAAATTATTCTTAAGATGGCAGACTGCCAAGTGAATATAAAATTGTCCAGCAGTAATCCTCGAAGAAACCCGAACTAGATTGCACACCACATGCTTCACAACCAATCACTGGGACTCTTTCGGAATCCAATCTTTTATTCATGATTACGGGACATGGAATCATTTTCGCAGTACACATTTTATTTGGCAAATACCTCGAGCAAACAAACGTTTCGCGAGGGCAAACAGAAGAACGTTTCACTTTGCGCCATACTTTCAGCGAGGCATTATGCTCTGCCAAGTGTTATTGTTAACGTATTTATGTTGAGCAAAAATTTCCACGGTTCTGTTTATTCCCACCGGAATTCGTTTTGGGGTAGTTTGTTCAGCCGCAACTCACGATGATTGTAGAGATTTTTTTGACGGGATAAAATGCGGCGGTATTCTCAATTTACACTGTTGAGTGGCAATCCTTGAAGTTTGAAGGAGTTGAGAAGTGTAGCTCTTTGACGAAGTTGGTAGATAAGCTGCGGCGTGGTGTGAAATTGAAGAATATGAGAGATTTTTAGTCACTCAATCCCAGTGCTTCTTGCACTGATCACTTCTCATTCAGGCTGCAATATTTTCAATTTCAAAGAGTAGTTTTTAGATGCATGCAACTGAAGTATATTGATCATGTGAAATTAATTGATTATGCATTTTTGTGTAGTGTTTATTTTTATATGATGGAGTCGATTGGCTATGAAAGAACCTTTCAGAACTGCTACCAGAAGCGGATGCTTGCTCTATTGACACTGCAAGCTGTGCTATATACAGCTAACCCTCTAGATCCATAGCTCCAATAGCCTTCAGTACCTGAGAGAGCTTTAATGAGACTAAATCATCGTTTCATCATCGTTTCTCCTTCAATTATCTTGACGTTCTACGTTATTATAAGCGAAGTAGTTTCTCTGATTTTTGACAAGCTTTAATTGAGTGATTTTGTGAAATTTTTGGTAACATCTATGAAGGACTCACTTACCATAACATGTATGTAGGGCACAAACAGATTTTTTTAAGGAATTACGACAATGGATAGAATTTTAGGTCCTCTTTCTCGTGACACGAGAAGTTCAGTTATGCGGTGATAATTTTGTGGTATTCTGAACTGTTTCGACTCCTTGTTCGCGAGAATTCATCGAATTCTTGATACACTCTAACGCCGAAACAGCTAAACATTCAGGATGATCCTATTCGGGCAGAAGTCAGTGTAAAAATCCTCAGTCCAATTTCTCTGGTACAATATAATCCAGGGGATTTGACATTCTCCTGATGAGACGTCATAAAAAAACCTCTTTGTGAAATATGAGAGAGTAAAAAGCTACAGCAAGATCCACGTCGTTCTCTCGTAGGACCGTAAACCAACCGTGAAATGTTGATGAATGTCGTGAATAAATGAGAACGGGACGCGTCACTGAAATTTCCAACTGGATGAAAATATATGCAAACCCTCGTCTGGTACATCAGCGGAAGGAACGGAGTGTATCATTGTCTTATTTAAAATACTGCTCGAATAAACAGAAATAAACCTTCCGTCTGTAATGCAGTTCGTCTGTATTTTATAAAGGAGACAATAAGAAAGCAAGGGTACTGCAGATTCCGAAAAAGTTTAAGACCTTCAGGAGTAGGTATTATGCATGAAGTCGATCAGAATTTTGCGGAAACTCCCATTGGTATTTAATCTTGATGAAGTCCTGCATTTGAAATTGTGTTTCCACATCCCACACAATTCGGAACAATCAAAACCAACAAAACACTCACGTGCGCAAATATCGCAATGCAATCATCTATATCCTGATAAATATTTGATACGATCGAATACAATGATTCCCTAATGAAGATATATGATTCGAATATTGCACGTCAATGGTACCTCAATGCCCAAATGAATGCCATTATTCGATATCCAATCGAATTCGTTGCAATGCTCCATTATTATTCATATGGCTGCAGTAAGCCCGAAAGATGAACACGGTGCTATGATGTTTCCAGTTTCAATGTCCGGATCGATTTTATATTAAATTCGGTGTAGTATTCAGACTTTTGCGGGATGAAAATGAGTTCAGATACCAGAAGAATCAACGAATTTCACTGTAGGTATATTTGATCTGATTACTTCTATCAAATGGGCATCGACCTAAATTCTTCAGCCAAAACATGAATCAACAAATATATGTCAATAAAGAAAATCAATTCAAGTGGAGTGGCAAAAAATTAATTCACACCGGAAATATCATCAGACCTCGCATCCACCTTGACCTAAAGATCTATTGTGCATCCTCGCACTGTTTACCAGACAGGCAACAGTGTTCTATGACCTTTATCACCTTTCTGGGGACTACATCCATAACTTGTTTCGCCTTTAAAAACCAGGAGCCAAGGTGTTGTAGCCTTTTCCAATGAACAGCTTCACTATCGAAAAGTTAGTGCTTGTTCTTTAGATGATACCTAACAGGACAGTGTTCCGTGAGTGCGCTTGTCAGTTTCCTCAGTTCCAGTTACGAGTCTTCAGCCTTCGAAATAGGAAACGCATACCGCCAGATGGCGGTGCAGTCCATTGATTTTTATTTATTGGATTATTTAGCTTAATAGAACAAATATTGGGTGCTCAGTGAATATTAACAAGGAATCCTACCCTGAACTAGATCTCACACTGACTGTATAATACACTAATTTTCCTTCACCAGTCATCTGGGAGTAGATACCTGCGGGGCGTGTCATCTAAAAGAAATTCAATTCCATGTCAAAATCCATAATTGTAGAAACAATAAATTTTCACTAATCGACGGCTAATAAAATCCTTAATAAAATGTCCTCGGTAAAAATGGATATTTATCATTTCGAATAGAAAAATTCAAGGAAATATTTTCCGCGAAAACAACACATTGTTGTAATATTATTTACGAAAAAACGGTAAATTCTGAAAAAAAAGGAGATAGACATTTGATTGACTAAATGATAGACTTCAATGCTGAAATGAAAATACACAAAAATATTTGTTCGTTTCGATGGTGGAAATGTTACAAAATAACCAAAAATGATGGTGAATATCCTTTTCATTCATTCAATACTTATAAAATATATTTTTATTATTTTATCTTTATACAATATACATCCCTTCATCAATCAGAAAAAAATAAATCGTTTCTGACACTCTTTTTTTCAGGGACGTAAACCCTTAAATGTTAACCTTTTAAGTTCGTCGAGTTGGGGAGAAATGACTTGGCCTCTCTTTGACCATTGATCGTTCGCCAAAACGCAAGCTTACTCTTTTCAATTTTATGAGAATTTCAGTTCTTTGACAACTCCACATTCTCATATTTTGCTAGTGGCCTGAAAGATAAAACTAGGATATTTTTTAATGCTCGTTAGTAGACTTCTTTCAACATATTTCCATGTCATAACTTTTCGAAGTCTATTGATGTCCATACACCGACAAAGTCAATAAAATAGGTAGAGCGAATTCGACCTCATTCGCCATATTCCCTTCGAAACTACTCGTGCGTCATATAATATCTCTCGTTCGACAACAACAAAGTTACTGAGGCAGCAACATTAAACGCGTTCGTTACTGGAATGAAAGGAAATCGACCCAGTTCCCTTCCAATGCTGCGGATGATAAATTGAAAGGTGCGAGTTTTAGAACCCCGTATGAAATACTACACCGCCAGGCCAATCAATTGCGCTTATTTCACTGCGAAAAACACGCATTACAACCAACTAGGGCATTTACAGCAGCAGATAAACTTAGCCTTCGGATTCTTTGGAATTGGTTCGGTAAAAAGGGCAACGTATCTATGTTTGGGTATCAACTCAATACTCAACGAATGTACCGGTAATCTCAACTTGAGAGCGATAAAGACCGTTTTATGATTTAAACTGTTCACGGACGGTTTTCTCGAAAGTATCCAGATTGAAACTCCTGCTCTACAACGTTGATACCTGCTGCATGGTTCATTTTGAACGCCTGAAATAATGCAGGTCTATTAAATTCGAAGTATGATTCAATAATTAATAATTCCTCTTCTTTCAATGGTCCACAGCAACTAAGGCCATTAAAACAAGCTCAAGAAGTGAGAGTCTACTACTAAGCAGGTGCGACCTCGAGGTCTATTTTGCCCACCATCAAAGTTGCTGTATCTACAGATCGCTTTCTAGTTGCAGAGCTCCAATGACCTCCAGTATATGTGCAGGCTTGCAATGGCTAGAAATTCTGTAACCAGGAGGTAACTGTCTATTCTCCTCATATGCTCTCTAAGGTGACAATGTCCTGTGAGCAGGCATATCTCATTCTTGTTGAGATTCAAATAATTCTCGGTTCTTACATGTAGTTCCGAAGAAACTTTTTGGAATGATTCAGTCCAGGAAGATTTGCCCAGAGTGTTTCTCTTTCAATTTCTCCCTTCTCCAAAAACTCCCCCTTATAGGTGAATTTGCCTATACCTCAAAAAGGTTCTGGGCCAGTGAGTGGCGTTTGTGCTCCTTTCTGGATAGTGTGTATTCCTAAGTGACCAGGACCCCATACTGAGGAAACCTTGTTGTTCTCGCCTACTTCAAAAGTTTTCTTTGGCACTCCCATATCAGCTTTGAGTCACACCCTTGATAGTTTCTTTCCAGGTTCTTGTCTACGCATTTTTCGATTGCAACACTTCATTGTTTCGTTACTCAATCGGGTACTTGATGACGTTGTATATTAGTTTTGGTGTTTTGTCAAAATGTGATGAAAGTCGAGCTCAATTTTGAATGCAATTCTAGCGGTTAAATAGATCAAAAAATTGAAAATTTGACATCAGAAAATATCACAAAAACACATTTTTATGATAAATCGAATTGAAGAGAGTACAGTGAAAACCATCTGAACTATTTCTGCAAAACTGTTCGAGAAAAAGTTTCATGAAGAGTTCAACAGAGAAATAAATCTATATAATTTTTCAAAATGTAAGAAGAGACTCGAGAAAGAAATTACAAGCAATTCTGGTCAGAAAAAAGAATTGTCCAAAATTGTTTCAAGTTTCGATGAAAATACACCAGAATGGTTTATAAAAAAATATCCCAATGTTGTGCTGGGGAATTGAGGGGGTGTGGAAATTCGGCAGCCTTTTGGTTAATAGACTATTTTGAGGAGGATTTCGACAATAACGGTCAAATACGGAACGTATTGAGTACAATCCCATCTTTTCAAGAACACCACATGTGGAGCTAACCTACAAAAAGTTAGTAGTATCACCTTTTGAATCGTGGTAAATCTCCATTCCAAAATGGTCTCTTTATTTCACGAGTTTGTACCCTAATTTACGACGTAGAGACTTGATTTTTTTTTAAATTGAAGTTGAAGAACGTCCCGAGGGCAAATAGTTTTCTTTATTTCGATTTAATTAGTTTTTCAATTAAAAAAACCAGGGTAATCGTTAGATCTGGGGTTATTGAATATGTTTTTCTTTTCTCATGAGTACAAGCTATATTTTTAAAATAATAATCATAAAAATTTTTGTAGTTTAGAAGATTAAATTGAAGAGGGCAAATAGTTACGATTTTTCCCAAAAAATGATGAATAACCGTTGGAAAAGAATCATTAAGGGTAGTTTCCAAAACGCTGAAGTTCAACCTGTTTTTTTTTATTGAAAAACGAGTTAAATCGAAAAAATCGCAACTATTTGCCCTCGGCAATTTAATCTTCTATAAACTAAAAAATTTTCATGATTATTATTTCAAAAATATAGCTTGTACTCATGAAAAACGAAAATTGTACCTGCTTAAATTTCATCTCGAGTGGTATTCGGCATGTCTATTTGCCGAGAAAATGTCTAACATTAAGTAATATGGTCACATTTGACACGGATTGCGCTATTCGGTGAATTAGAATTCATAGATTAACTAAACGTTGTTGGTTTTCTCTATGATATTCATTTCCGAAGCTATCTATGAATTCGAAACGTCAAAAATTGTATCGCTGGAAAACAAACTTGTTGGTTTTGCCGGTTTGAAAGTTTTATCGGAATGAAACGATCGTTGCTATGGAAACTTCCCCACTAAAAATGGAAAGAGTGGAATAGTCTTTCAAAAATAGAAAAAAATAAGCCAACTCATGCTTCTGCTTTTTTCCAAACGAAAACCCCATGAAAATAGTACAACTTCCGATTAAAAGTGAATCTACAAATAATTTCATTCAGAAAAACAACTTCAAATACAGAATTGGCAGAGAATGACCAAATTCACATATATGGCGGGAAAAAATTCCTGCTTTACCCACATATTCACTAATTTCATAGAATTTCCGGATAGAGAGCGCCATTGTACATTTTATTCATAAGGATAGAGATATTCATAGAACTTATGGTAATATTGTAAGTTCGATGGAGATTTTCCAGAAAATGCACGGTGGCGCCTCTATCGGATTAGTTTTCCTACTCGCTCTGAACGGCGACCTTAAATGAGGCACTTTAACTCATCATCTGAATCTCTCTGATGATTCAATTGTATTCGTAAGCAATCTGTGCTTCTAGAGGGCTGGTATTTTCTACCTGCGATATTGTTTAAATATCCGTCTGTGCGTTCGCAGATTCATTACCAGAATGTGTTATCGTTGCGAATTTGAACATTTCCGCAGAACCTCCTAACTTGAAGTTGTTGCTTTATTCTTTTTCCAGATTCATGGAGGTAAGAGTAAAATCGAATTTGAATTTCTCGAAAGTCGCGAACAAAATTATTTCCCCTTCGGAAATTCCAGATACCAGCTAACAGAAAACTCACGTATCGACTTCCCACCCGCATTTTTCATCAATCCCGAACATCTGGCCCCATTCCCGAGCCCCCTTCGCCGACGCGAATTCTTCGTCGAAACTTCGAAACAAAGCGATTACAGACTGAATCCAGACCAGATCTAAATTATGCCAAAATCAGCGACCTGGGAAGTTATTCCATTGTCGGATCATCGATCTGTTCAGCCAGCGAGAACCCGTCTGCGGGTTAAATCGAATCAGATTAAAGGAACGCTTTGTGGATGAGACGAACGGGGAAAGTTTTGTGGTAGCCCCACTGAATGTACAAAATGGGAAGGCTAACTAGATATTCCGAAGACCGTCCCAGCTCGTATGGCACATGACGCTCGTGTTGTTGGGTAGTTAGAGAACAAAGCGCAATCAAAGGTTCGTGTCGGCAATAGGACGAAGGCTTGGTGCGAAAAATGAGAGACAATTCGGGATTAATTCGATGTATTACTCACATACGAGGATATATTGAAAACTTCTTAGCCTACTATAGAACCAAAAAAAATTTCAATGTCAAAACATTTTATTACTCCACATATTCTCCTCTTAATTGAATACATTTATTACAGCGAACCTGCAACGTCTCTAGACCATAAAAAAATATATCGCACTTCTGATAGTTTCTTTCTAGGTTTATGTCTAGACATCTTTCAAATGTCAGTAATTCAATCTGAAAAACACTCGAGTGGGAGTCTAACGCTGGTTCAAACATGGTTCTTTTCCCGTATACCCCAGCTCCGACCCCCATCGTGGTTTTAGAACCATCTATATACCATTCCACGGTACTTTCTTTAAGATTGTGGTGGGTGTATTTTCGTTCCCAGTCCTCTCTTTTGCTTAGCATTACACTGAAGTTTTCTTAGTGCTTATTTTCTTGATCATTAGATCACTCTACATCATCTTCCATAAATACTGCAAGACCATTTTGTCTCTGAATAGAATTCGCAACCAAGTAACACTCAAACCAAGAAGAAACAAAACAAAAACACGAATAACCAGCAAAAATTGAACAAACCTATCGAATAACTTGTAATTTCAGAAAACTGTATGAAATAGTTTCGAATTATTGAATATACATGGAGCTCTCTTGGAGAGAAGAATGGACTGATATACCAATTTTTATCAGAACGAAAATTAAAGAGAAAAATCAACTGAGAGTATATGTACCACAAAGTGAACACTGAAAGTATTGTATTCTCGGCTGATGCTGGCTTGAGAAATACTTATCTGCTGGTCTCATGAATGTATTGTAAGAATTAGAGTATTTCTCTCAAGAATCGAATTTACTCAATGAAAAGTGAAAACACAACACAACTTATGCGTACTTGCGAATTGACGGATTACAGCTGGCGAATTGAATGGTAGTTTCTGGCTTTGCTGGATTCTTGAGAACTGTAGATCACAGAGTCGAAAAGAGTGGGTTAAGGTCGCCGTTCAGAGCGAGTAGGAAAACTAATCCGATAGAGGCGCCACCGTGCTTTTTATGATAGATGCATAGAAAACCTGGTGTAACGACTCCTTTCTAAAAATCGTGACCAACATTTGTAGATCAAAACGGCATTCTAGATTTCCGATTTTGGTCTAGTTCGGGAATAAATCCGCAATTTTTATCGGTCGAGGCGCTACTGCGGCAACGACAGATAGCGCGACCCCTTTCGGGAGAAATGAAAAGCAGCACAAAATGTCACATTTTCGATCGACAAGAAAGTCTTAAACAAAATCTAATCAGTGCCAACACCAGGTATTCTATGCATCTATTTTTTATGGAATATCTCCATAGAGCTTACATTATCACTATGAGTTCTATGAATATATCTATCCTTATGAATGAAATGTTTCAATGGCGCTCTCTATCCGAAAATCGCTGAACTATGAAATTAGTGAATATGTGGGTAAAGCAGCAACTTCTTCCCGCCATATATGTTAATTTGGCCATTCTCTGCCAAGTCCGTATTTCAAGTGGTTTTTCTGAACGAAATTATCTGTAGATTCAGTTTTAATCAGAAGTTGAACTATTCTTTCGTTTGAAATAAAACAGAAGCATGAGTTGGATTATTTTCGTCTATTTTTGAAAGAAATGAAATCGATTCAAATTATTTCATTGAGAACTCCAATCCATTTTGAGTTTACCCACAAAATTTCAGTTCTCAAAGTGAAACACACTACATTGAACGCCCACCTTAACCACTGAGGTCTGGATCGTCTTTTTTACTGGCGAAGTCCATTCGCAGTAGTATCAACTTTGTGGTACCAGGTATGAATACAAATAAAATACGAATTATGAACAGTCATTGTCCCGTATTCGTTCTATACATCCATGTTGAAATATTACATTCGTAATGTTTTGTGCTTGTCTTAGAGCTCTATAAAGTACTAAAATTGCGAAACGTTCATTCCAGAAACGAATCCCTATTTCATCCTCGCCAGTTTCCATTTTCGCGAATTAACTTTCAATCCTCCAGAAATCTCGACGACATAAAATGATATCCAGAACCGTCGATTTTCATGGGATTGTCACAGCATAAGAGCATCGTAAGAGTACGTCGATGCTGTAAAGCTGATTTTCAACGGGAAATCCGGAAATTCCACATCCTCGAGAACGGCGTTCATGAATGTTTAAAATGTGGGTTGTGGAAACTCGACGAGTTAATGCTGCGGATTTTGGGTGCCAGTTTTCATTACATCTATCACGTCCACTCTCGTCGCCAACTCACGTCATTCTAGCCTTGTAATTTTCTGATGGTTTTTGCGATAAGATTCAGATCACCAAGCCGATAAACAAGATCATCAGATAATTTTGAATGTGCTGTAAGAAGTTTTGGATTTTCTGTATTAGGTCGTTTTGATTTGGTCGTCAGACTTGTTTTATGCGTCTTCTATAATATGAAAAACTTCGCTACTTTTTCAAATGCAAGACTGTATAGAGAGTTATCGATAAAATGTTCGAATTGATAACAAACAATCAAGAAATATGAGAAAAGGGGGTAATGCCGGTCAGTTGAGATCTTTCTGGAATAAAACTCAAAGCTCTATTAAGAATATACAGGGTGTTTGGAGGGTGAGTAGCCATAAGTAAATGGTGGATAGGTGATGCTGTTGGCTACTTGTTGCGCCTAATAAAATAACATTTTGCCCAAAGTTCAAAGTGTTATAATTTTTTTGCCATTTTTCTAGAAATTTACCATTTTTCTCATTGAAATCTTGAATTTTTTTAATTAAATGCTCGAGGTGCCTATAAAATGATTTATTTTCTTAGTCTAGTCTTGTCTTATTCATATTATTAAATCATAATTTCATACAAGCGTCTTCAAAAAACCTGACAGCGTCGTATCAAACATCAAAATGAAAAAAAAATGATGTTGTGTCCACTTGACAAAGTGAAATAAAAAAAAATCACATATTGTTGGGTTTTAAAATGGTTTTAAAAACTTCTCTAGTTAATACTCTTTGCAATGGTATGTAACATTTACCATTAATAATCAGATAACTCAACAAAAAGCTATGTTAGATTAATTTTACCTGCTCAATGGAATAGTTTTGTCGTCACCCTTTTAAGGCATGCTTGAAGACATAACGGTTTTTTGTTGAGTTATCTGATTATTAATGGTACATGTTACATACCATTGCAAAGAGTATTAACTAGAGAAGTTTTTGAAACCCAACACTATGTAAATTTTTTTTATTCCACTTTGTAAAGTGGACACAACATTATTTTTTTTTTTTATTTTGGTGTTTCATACGACCCTGTCAGGTTTTTTGAAGACGTTTGTATGAAATTATGATTCAATCTGAATAAGACAAGACTAGACTGAGAAAATAAATCATTAAATAGGCACCTCGAGCATTAAATTTAAAAAAATTCAAGATTTTAATGAGAAAAATGGGAAATATCTAGAAAAATGGCAAAAAATTATAACACTTTGAACTTTGGGCAAAATGTTATTTTATTAGGCGCAAAAAGTAGCCAAGAGCATCACCTATCCACCATTTACCTATGGCTACTCACCCTCCAAACATCCTGTATATATTTTAATATCACAATTCTGCATTGAAGGACTATTAATTGAGGTCAGAGTAATGAGCTTTGGAGTAACGATTTATTGATAATAATAGTTTGAAAAAAATAGCTTTTGTCCACTATTTCACTCACGTGAGAGCAATGGTAGTCATGATGTGGACAATGATGATTAAATACTTCTAAATTCCTCTCATTTAAGACACTTATTTCATGAGTTATCTCCTTCAAACGTATCATCATCGACGCAGTGGTCGTCAATGTCTACGCCAGTCAATGAAGAGTCATTTTCTTCTTTTCAGCCTTAATAAGACTTTCCTTCAATTCTTTGGTTTTTTGTCCTTCCCCTTTCATTTTCCTTTCCGTTCAATTTCTTGACCACAATTACCCGTGATAGAGTTAATAGAGTAAATTCAGAATAGAAAAAAGAATGCCAACTTGAACATTATTATAAATTCATGATGAACAGTTTCACCAACTTTCAATGATTCACGTAAAAAAAATTTCATAACTTACCTTGATTACTTAGAACTACGTTAAATAAGATCGATTAAGAGCAAAAACGAAAGTCACTCGTCAGATATGAATGCGTCGTGTGGAATGACCGAGGGTGTTCTGGGACTCGCGGGTTGTGAAGAATGTGAGGTTACCACACTTCGCACGCATAGGCATCTTCAATTTTTTTAGCTTTGGGCATGACCACCATTGCCTGCTGACCACGATTGCCCCATCTTCCCCTACAACCGAAAGAGAAGATTAAACAAAATTTTTCTTTTGAACCTTCCATTCCATTTTCAAGGATCAAAGATGTAATTTATTTTTTATCCCCAAAAATGTCGAATATCCCAAAAATTGGATGACTTCTTTCAAACATAAAACATATTTTTCCGAACCGCCACAAAGTCCTCTACCCACAGGTACTACCATATTATCCATTCATTTGTCCCCACTCTGTATGTCATGTTCACGAAATGGAGGCATATAAATTTAAGGGTACATTAAAATATGGAGATTGATGAACGGATTCAGTCTACGCAATTGGCAATTAGAGAACGCATCATTCAAGCTCGTTGATTTCGAAACGTAAAATCTAATAATCCTCTTTATTATGTACTTGAGAACTGCGGTGTCATTAGTCTTCAGACGCACTAACGTCAGCTTAACTGCTTTCGTAATTACTGTCCTCATAATCGTTACTTCCATCCTTTTCAACATAACCCTCAGATTTGATTTCATAGTCTTCTGATGGAGGTTTTCCCCCTTATTATCATTGGGGTTATTTGATCTTTAACTGTCTGAAAATTTCATGCTAATTTTGGATTTAATGAATTTCTGGAATCGAAATTTTACCACGCACCATTGCCAGAATGATGATATGGTCTGTTATACTTCACTTTATCAACATTATGTGTCTTGGCCTTTTCTTGGTAGAACGTATTTTCGAAGTAATTCTTTGTCGACTTTCACCTCATTATTATTATTGAACCGGGGTCGTTATGGCTCCTGGGAACTGCGACCATGCAGATCTTTTCTTCTCTACCCTACCCATTCATTGAAACCTTAGGAGGTCGTCGATGGTGTGGATAAAACCTTCAACTTCGCCTTAAGGGGCAGTATCACCTTTTGAATCGTGGTGAGTCTCCATTCAAAAGTGGTCGCTTTATTTCACGAGTAAGTACCCTAATTAACGACGTAGAGACGTGATTTTTTTTTAAATTGAAGTTGAAGAACGGGCAAATAATTTTCTTTTTTTCGATTTAAATAGTTTTTCAATTAAAAAAACCAGGGTATTCGTTAGATGTGGGGTTATTGAATATGTTTTTCGTTTTTCATGAGTACAAGCTATATTTTTGAAATAATAATCATGAAAATTTTTGTAGTTTATAGACGATTAAATTGCCGAGGACGAATAGTTGCGATTTTTTCAAAAAATGATGAATAACCGTCGGAAAAAAATCATTAAGTGTGGTTTCCAAAACGCTGAAGTTCAACCTGTTTTTTTAATTGAAAAACTAATGAAATCGAAAAAATCGCAACAATTTGCCCTCGGCAATTTAATCTTCTATAAACTTCAAATTATTTTTTCAAAAATATAGCTTGTACTCATGAAAAACGAAAAACATATTTAATAACCCCAGATCTAACGATTACTCTGGTTTTTTTAATTGAAAAACTGACCACTTTTGGATGGAGATTTACCACGATTCAAAAGGTGATACTGCCCCTTTACTTAAGCCTCTTGTTATCTTCTATATATATAAAAGAAAGATGTTGGTTACACCATTTATAACTCGAGATCCGATGGACTGTTTGTTATGAAACTTCATTTATAGATTCGTCTACGGTCTGGTTATTATAAAATACAATGAAACTTTGAAAAAATCGATGAAAATTTTACTTATACAGAAAATGCTTTTCCTCCTTTTGAGTAAGGCCACTAGATCTCGCTACAGTTACAGTTACGCTACCGCTTATTCGTTTGTACTTCATTTGATATTCTCCGCGTTAGATGGCGATATAAACAAATAGTGTGTACAGTGACTATATTCCCTCTATAGTCACTGTAATAGTGTGTAATTTGAGTTGCCTACAACGCTGCACTGTTGGGCAAAACCAAAATGTCTTAGCGTAGGAGTACAGATGTCTAAAATGATTAGATTTCGTTAAGATATGAGAAAAGTTTCTTTCTTACCACTTCAGATGGCGCTATTCAGACATTATGACTGATGATTATTAGTTATTTGTATAGTTTTATTTATTCCAATTAACGTTATCGTGAGGTTTCCATATTTGACATTATCACAATTAAATGGCGATGAATTTGTTGAGGCTTTTGCGGTCATCCATTGATGTCATCTGTTCTTTTTTCGAGCATTTCGGTCGTCGTGGTTTGAAATGGTCGAAAAAAGAACATATGACATCAATTACTGTGTAATTTACATAGGGCTTATAGTACCATGAAAGGCTATTAACAGGTCCAGAAGCGGGTGAATATCACAGTGAATTTTTATCGAAATGTCAAGTAAATCGGATTTTGGCGATGAGTTCCAATCGTGAGATGTCCATTCTCATCTTTTCTCATAATTTTTAAAATGTTTTTGAATTTCTGTTTGGGTAATAAATATATTTGTAAAAATAATTGAATCCAAAATTGCCACTATTAGTGATTGACATATTATGACATATTATTTTTGTGTATCTGTTCTGTGTGATAGCTCACATACATGGAAACATTTGACAGTTCAAAAATCAGAGAACCAAGCCGTTGATCACCGATCACCGGTGATTACGATTTGTGAAATCCGCCGCAAGTATCATTTAGGCGGAATAAAGTTCGCCGGGCCAGCTAGTACCAAGATAAACTAGAAGAACGCCATTTTAACTCACTGTTTCTTTTTCAGGCCGAGATATGGAGCGTCTTCATCGCCATCTTGAGGAAGAGCGTCCGCAACTTACAAGCTTGCACGGACGTCGGCCTGATTGAACATGTTCTCAAAAGGCTCAGGAACGCGGACGTTGTCGTAGCCGGTAAGTGTATTAGCGCCTTAATAGCTTCACAAATTCCTGAAGTTCCAGGACCCAACATTGTTGTTCGGTCTTAAAGCTCATTCGCATAAGCGGAGTCTGAAAGCTGTTTTTGTTCGAAGTATGTTGCATGCTGATCGAATTTCGAGCCCAGATTCCGTAGGGTGGTTCAAAGCCGAAAATAGTCCACTCCACCTTTAGGAAATCATCTGAGAAGTTGTATGAGATCGTTTTCTGAGAAGGCAACTTTGTGTAAGATCTACCAGAACGATATGCCCCAAGGAAACTGAGGTTATGTTTCTTCTTGCTCTGCAAACCAGTCCTCCGCAGCTTTTATTACCTCCTCGTTGGAAATAAATTTGAGACCTTTTAAACTTTTTTCAGACGGAGCCAAATCTGGGGAATAAGGGGGTGTTCTAGTAATTCTAACCCGAAATCACGAATTTTTGCATGGCAACATGCGATTTGTGTACTGGGGCGTTGTCCTGTAAAAATAAAATATCTTTGGATAGCTCTCCGCGTCTTTTCTCTTCAATTTATTTTCCGTAGAGTGGTCAGTAATGTCGAATAGTAATCTCCAGTTATTGTGTTACCCTTATCCAAAAAATCAATCATGATTACTCCATGGCAATCCAAAAAAACTGAAGCAAGAACTTTTCCAGCAGATGTTTGGACACGAAACTTCTTAGGTCTTGGAGAACCAGAGTGTCGCCATTCCATCGATTGTTGCTTCGTTTCTGGATCGTAGAAATGTACCCAAGTTTCATCCATAGTAACAATCCGGTTTAAGAAGTCTACATCGTTTTCAAATCGAGCACAAATCGAACGCGATGCTTCTACCCTTACACGCTTTTGGTCAACATTCAAACATTCGGGGATCCATTTTGCAGAAATTTTTCTCATGTCCAAATTGACGTGAACTATATGATGAACGCGTTCGTATGAAATCTTTCAGTGCTTCAGGTATCCGTTTTAGCCCAATTCGACGGTCTGATAAAATCATGTCATGAACTGCATCGATATTTTCGGGGACTGACACAGAAACTGGCCTTCCCGATCGGTCATCATCTCCAATGAAAAATTAAGCTCTTTTGAAGCTTGCAGTCCAATTTTTCACGGTCGCATACGAAGGACATTGATCACCAAGGGTATTAAGCATATCTTCCTAAATCTGCTTACCTCTTAACCCTTTTAAATACAGGTACTTGATGATGGCTCGATACTCCAATTTTTCGATTTTTTCGATTTTTACAATTTCGGTGGACATCTTTTTTTAATTTATTGCTCAACTCTGGTTTACTTTTTCGACTTCGAACTCTACACTGACACTTCTAATAAGTTATTGTTGATATGGTATCGCAATATTTTGTTTATGCATGGAACTGGTCTAGGCTAACTAGACATCAAGACATCCTCGTATTTCATATTACGTCTCCAAAAATACGTTCATTGGTCCAAAGTTCATAAAGGGCCATTGAGAATAGAAAATCTGAAATCTGATGATACAGAAATTTCTGTCTTCGATAAGACAATGATAGTTGTAGCCATACTTGGAAAGGTATTACAGTTCACTGCGACCGTAAGGTCTATTATGCCCTCTAACAGAGAGGTTCTCACCACGCACTTCCAAGAGATCTAACGAAATCCAATATATATATATATAAATTGTAGGTTGAGTTTTCTTGGGTTTAGAGCACAGTAAAACTTTAGATATTCACGTTTAATTGCTTTCAATCGACATATGTTTCGGCGTATAATAAGCCTTTTTCAAGATTATGAAATAGCTGGGACATTTACATCTAAAATATATTAAAAAGTTCGTTTGATTTTTTTTCCTTCTTCATATGCATGCTTACCTATTAGTCTAATCGAAACATATGTCGATTGAAAGCAATTAAACGTGAATATCTAAAGTTTTACTGTGCTCTAAACCCAAGAAAACTCAACCTACAATTTATAAAATATAGCACAAGAAATCTATCATTCCTATATATATATATATAGGTTCTGTGCGAGACTTTGGTCTTGTCACAGTTCACTTATTGTTCTCCTGTGTTTGGTTTTTGTCTCGATCAAGAAACGTTGGGACGGATCCAACGTGTGCAGAACTCCTGTATCAGGTTTATTTATGGAATAAGGAAGTATGATCATGTCTCGCATAAGTTGAGGGAATTGAGTTGGCTTTCGATGGGGATTTGTTTTGAGTTTTACTCTCTCTGTATATTTCATAAAATCATTTTAAAGAGAAGCCCACCAAATCTCTTCAATAGATTGGTTTACAGAACTGACGTTCATAATATCAACATACGCCGTAGGAATATGTTGTCATGTCCCCGTCACAGAACATCTACTTTTGAAAGAAGTTTCAGCTACAATATTTGCAGATTATACAACGGTATTCCTGATAATTTTAAGCTGTTGAATCCGAATAGTTTTCAGAAAAAGATTAAGGCCTATCTCCTCGGTTCCTTGTTTATGTGATTTCTTGGCAGTTTATGGGATTTGTTTGTTGATATGCTCATTTTTTTTTCTTTGTTTTTTTTTATATTTTCTCTTTTTGTTCAATTTTGTATACATATTTTCATTTTTGTATAAGTTATGTTCAAATGTAATTGTTCTGTACTACAAGGGTTAAGTGGTAGAGCACCTTTGGGTGAACTTCCCCTTGGGATTTCAAGTGAAATAAAGACGTTATTATTATTATTATTATTATATGGGAAGGTTTCGACGATGCTAGCTCCCCACTCCTGGAAGTATCTTGCCCAAAGAATTCTCTCCTTCTGATTTGCAGTGGCAAGGCATTCCATGACTAGGAGTTTCTCCCTCCTCTCCACAGAATCTACACTCTTCAGTATCAGACAAACACGTTCTCACCAGATGCTGAGGCAACAATGTCCTGTGAGAAAGCTCGAGAGGAGGTGTTGCTGGTTCTCACTGAGATCCAGATACCTTTTGGATCTTGCAGTTTCAAAATTACGAAGGAGCTTTTTGGAGCGATACGTTCCTGGGAGATTCTGCCAAAGTGGTTCCCTCTCAGTTTTCTCCTTCTTTAGAAACTCTTTTTTCTAATTTCCACTGAAGGGTTCTGGGCCAGTGAATGGCATTCGTACGCACTCTCTGGCAAGCATATTGTCATCCTCTTCTCTTTGATTCCAGAATGACCTGGAATCCAGATTAGCTCATTGAGTTTTCTCTGGCACTCCCAAATCAACTTTGAGTCAATGATATAGGAGCTTAGTGCTTCAAAAGCGTCTTGACTATCCGAGTGATTGGCCATATTGCACTTCTGATGGTTTCTTTCTAGGTCCAGACATCTTTCAATTGCCAGTAATTCTGCCCGAAAAACACTGGGGTGGGAGTATACTCCAGCGGTGGTCCTCATCGTGGTCTCAAAACCATCTATATACCATTTTACGGTATTTTCTTTGAGATTGTAGTGGGTGTATTCACGTCCCCAGTTCTCTCTTTTGCTAAGCATTGCATCATGAAGGCAATGATTCACAATTTCCTCCCAATTATACAATTTCCTAGAAAACGAAGTACCAACCTGTTCATCAACATAAACTCAGCTTATATGCTTTCTGGAACTGATCATTCATATTCCCCAAAAGTTATTATCGAGTTATAAATCACTAAGTCTCTTCTTGGAACTAGAAAGTTTCCTAGTGTTCCATTGATTAATTCTCCCGAATTTCCTGAACGGAATTGTAGCTGTAAATATTGGAGCGCTGGCAGCTCCTCCACAAAGTTCAGACGGACATTCTCCTCTAGAGTTTACCACCCCAAAATCGCTCGGGAATTGACCCAATTTCAGTTCCTCAACAGGGATTAGGGTAATTTCTTGATAAGGCTGCTGTGGCGTCTTAATTGTACCGTCTAGGGGGTACAAGAACTTGGGAGATACTCTAATTTTATTTATTCGTATTCACACAAACGCTATCCACTGTTCTCTCAGACTGTATTCCGTAGTCATGTGGATCTCTTACATCAATTATAGCAAATAAAGAGACTTGTGTTGTTTTCTTGAAGGATTGGTACCCAGGTCAGTGAAGTAGTTCGAAATTCATTCTCATGAAGCAATCACAAAAAATACGGGCTCAGTTGCAAATTGGCGAAGGATCCAGTCAAAACAGGGTGTTCCTAAATAAGTGTATGAACTGTAGATTCCTCATGAAAAAATAACATTTTTTGTTCTCTTCCATTTTTTCTTCTGGGCCTTCGTTTCCGAGATACAGGGTGTCAAATTCAAACTTTTTTCAGTTTTTGCTAATATCTAAGGAACCGTTCGAACTACGAAATTGAGTTTCTGTTAACACATTGCCACTAATAAAAGCTGTTTTCTTGCATTTTACTCGGTTCCATCAAATGTGCCAGAGGCGGAGATATTGAATTTGCACAAAGGTTCTACCTCCCAACTTTTACACCACTAGAAAAATTTGCATTTGCACAGCAAATTCTGATGTGCCAATGTGTTTTGCATGAAAAATGTACCCTTAATTCATTACTCTAAAGTGAACCGTTTTCGAGAAAATTGGAATTTTATGATCAAAAACAATCATCGCTTTTTAAATTTCATTCATTCAGTCATTCGAAAAATCAGTGGTGATAAATAACAAGTTTATTAATTTCAACAAGAGTCGACAACTAGGTTTTTAAGTTTGAATTGCAAACTTATTTTTCCTTATTTTTAGCGACCATAGTTAACAAGATTACAAGAATGTTTCCAATTACAAGAAATTTACAATGCGTTAGAAAATTGTTCTTTATCATAAAATGCCAGTTTTCTCGAAAACGGTTCACCTCAGATCAATGAACCAGAAGTACTTTTTTCATTTAAACACGTTGGTGCATCAGAATTTGCTGTAAAAATGCAAATTTGTCCAGTGATGTGAAATTTGGGGTTGAAACCTTTGTGCAAATTCAATATCTCCGGCACTGGCGCGTCTAATGAAACCAAGTCAAGCGCAAGAAAGTAGCTATTACTAGTGACAATGTGTGTAGAGAAACTCAATTCTGTAATTCGAATGGTTTCTGAGATATTAGCAAAAAACTGAAAAAAATATAAATTGTTGTCACCCTGTAGCTCTTAACCGGAGGCCTGGAGGAAAACATGGGGGAGAAAAAAATCTTATTTTCTATGAGAAAACTACAGTTGACCGATTATATACTTATTTACCCTGTATACAGGGTGATTCACGGTGGATGGCACATTAGACGTTTCTGGAGAACCAGACTTCGGATCGGTCTGAAAATTTAATGGAATGCATTATCGGACCTGTTCTACCCAACTAAAATATTTTCGTCAGTGCGGTGTTGCCACTTCTATTAGAAAAAAGTAGCAACTTTGCTTTTTCAAATGGAACACCCGGTATATTATATTATTTTTGGAATCTCCAACAACTTCTCGACAACTTTTATTGACATTTCTCTATACCTATCTGTTGCCGTTTTCGAAATATAAATCAATTTCAATTTTTTTCACCAGAAAACATGACATCTAAAAATGCTGATAACTTCGGGTTGAGGAACACTATGGCATTGAAATTTGGTTCGGAGTTAGGTGATACATAAATGCTTCCAACACTTCAGCCTGATTCACGTTATTTCAATACAGGGTGATAAAAAAATACAGTCTTTTCGGTTGCTTGAAAAAGTGACTGAAAGTTGTTTATTTCAAATGGAATGCCCTGTATATTAATGGAAATTCGGAAAACTGATGAAATTCGCTTTCATTCTATGTATATCATGCCTATACCTAACTAGTCAAATTTCGGACTTATGAGCATTTATTTGTCAAAATGTCCCTTCAGAATGGTATTTCCATTCAGTATTTGGTAGGCAGGCCATGATTACTACTTGATAGTACCTTGTGACATTCTCCTAACAATAAAGGCACCAAGAAACTTGAAAGTGAAACTATTTATATGTATTATTATTAAAAAGTAGAACAATCATGTCGAATACTTCAAAGTATGTTCGAATCGCTGGCCGTTCACTTCCAAGCATTTCAAAATGCGGGTGTTGACTGCTTTCGTCGTGGCAGATCGTATTTCTTTGAAATCCAAATCTTCAAATGCTTGGGCAATCCTTTCCAACAATTTGTCTCTCGAATGCACGGGTGTTTTGTAAACTTTTTCTTTCAACTTTCCACTCAGATAAAAATCTAACGGACTAAGATCGGGTATTCTTGCTGGCCAATTCCATGGTTCCAAGCGCCTTATCCACCGATCTTCGAAAAGTCTCTCCAGTTAATAATAATGAACAAATTCATGAGCACTTCGTTTGAATAGTTTTCTTCCATCGTTTCGAGGGTATTTGCAATTTCTGGAATGAAGAAAATGTCGAAATTCAAGCTTCTTGGTGCCTTTATTATTAGGAGAATGTCAAATAGTAATCATGGCCTGCCTACCAAATACCGAATGGAAATACCATTCTGAAGGGACATTTTGACAAATAAATGCTCATAAGTCCGAAATTTGACCAGTTAGGCATAGGCATGGTGTACATAGAATGAAAGCGAATTTTATCAGTTTTCCAAATTTCCAATAATATACAGGGTGTTCCATTTGAAATAAACAACTTTCAGTCACTTTTTCAAGCAACCGAAAATACTGTATTTTTTTATCACCCTGTATTGAAGTAACGTGAATCAGGCTGGAGTGTTGGGAGCATTTATGTATCATCTAACTCCAAACCAAATTTCAATGCCATAGTATTTCTCAACCCGAAGTTATCAGCATTTTCAGAAGTCATGTTTTCCGGTGAAAAAAAATTAAATTAATTTATATTTAGAAAACGGCAACAGATAGGTATAGGGAAATGTCAATAAAAGTTGTCGAGAAGTTGTTGGAGATTCCAAAAATAATATAATATACCGGGTGTTCCATTGGAAAAAGCAAAGTTGCTACTACTTTCTAATGGAAGTGGCAACACCGCATTGACGAAAATATTTTAGTTGGGTAGAACAGGTCCGATAATGCATTCCATTAAATTTTCAAACCGATCTGAAGTCTGGTTCTCCAGAAACGTCTAATGTGCCATCCACCGTGAATCACCCTGTATATTCATGACTGGCGCATTCGCCATTCTGTAACAAAATTCAGCACATCGGCATTCTTTCGTCTCTGGACGTTTTTGCTACCAATATTCCAAGAACATCATAGAATGGAGCAATTTTCATGAATTGTCACGATACCTACTGTACATACAGGGTGTTTCACCATAAATTTCCGATTTCCAAACTCTCACTGAAGAAGGAGAAGAATTTCTGAATCAGAAAGTTATCTCGAAAGCCTTGCCCTCATCACTTATGTAGCAAAACTAAATACGAAATGAAAATTCACCCTCATAACCCCACTATTCATAAACATAACTTAATTTTCGTGATTAGAGAACTTGGATTCCGCTCGAGTCCACAGATTTCCGCAGGGTGAGTTGAATTTATAAAGAGGAATGAAAAATAAACGTACTCAATTTCCATGTTCACTAAATGCAACCCTGTTTGAAAAGTAAATTCGTCCATTTCACCACACAAACTTGTTTAAAGTTCAAATTGAATTTTCTCCGCTGAACCACCGCAAACGCTTTCATGAGCTGCGGATGCTGTGCTATCACGTTTTACCTCTTTTCCTATCATTTTTTAACTCGTTAATGTTATATTCGCCGGCCAATGGGAGCTGTTTGAACTGGGGGAGTCTTTTCGGTTGTATTAAAATATGGAAAGCTTCCGCAAAAAAATTAACGTTTTTTATGGCCATACGCTTCGGTTTCGGTAACGAGTCTCTGGTTTTTAACAAATCTGTATGATTGCTTTCGCACAAAGGTAAATCAAGGCTAATTTAATTAGACACCTCGTTTATTTTACTTTATTAATTAGTACGTCTTCGGTTGCTCCTATTCTCCAATTCATATATGTTAATTAACTGAATGTGGGAATAAATGTTGATTTTTATAGTTGTGACGTTTGTGAATGAATGAACACTTTTGTGGTTAATGATGTTAGTCCATGAACATATTTTCCATTTCAAGATCTCTTTCGACAACCTCATACACCACGTTAGAGCCATCTTTAAGACGGCTGTGGCCAGGGTGTAAGAGGGTTTAATTGAATAGCTGACAACGTTATCGATTTATAACTTAATCTATGGTGTACCTTGAATCTGTAATGTGAAGAAATTGATAATGCATTGTTATTGTTCTGAATTATACAGAGGAATTTCAATATTCGTGTATCCGAGCATAAAAGAATCAAGATCAATCACACATTTTCTGTTATTATTTCAATTCAGAGTTAGATTGCATGAATACTGCAAACTATGGAAAGGAAATAATCCAAACAATCAACATTACGTCGTTAATATCAATGAGCATTCCCCCTTCTCAATAATAATAAGAAAAAAACTATAAAAATAAGAAAAAACAGAGTTGTGTTTATTCCTAATGCGTATTCCTTACCTTGAATATCGTCAAGATCAACTTCATTTCATGACACTTCAATAGTTCAATACTCAAATCTGCGAAATTCGCTGAGAAGGCTTCGAACAGCTTGTGTTCAGCAGAGGGTAATGAAGCAGTCCCCAGAAGGTCCTTTCATAGATTATTACTCGACTTCGTTTACCCACTTTCCTCTTTAGTCCACTTACTGATGACCCATTTATATCTGAAGCACACTAGTTTTGGCACTTCACTACCATTTCCTTTCATTCCCTTCATGAGTTCAATATAGGGTCCCCCTTTGAGAGTGTTCCAAATATGAGTGGTGATTATAGGCACATAGGCGTAGAAATATAAAAAGAGTATTTGAGTTCATGAGGAAATATCACATACATCAATGTGAGAGAGTGTCTGGGATAGATCATTTAAAGAGCCCACTCAGAGATTTTTGAAATTCTTTTCATCGCTATGTTGGGAGTATAAGAGACGTAAATAAATTTCTATAAGAATAGTTTCGAACACAAGAAAGCACACGTTAAGTTGTATAAAAAATATAATAACAATCTTTCATATTGATGTTCTTTCCGATACATGCTTATTGAATAACTTCAGCAGGAATTTCATTCCGCCCACAGATACTCCACTAAGCATAAATATGGAAAAGCTGATATTGAAAATTCCTTCGAAGAAAATTGGATTATAACTCTTTCTACTGAACAGATGTAGTAGTTCACTGCTATCGATTTCTATCCCAAGAAATGAACTGAAGACCAAATTGAATTCTAGGAAATTTCATCCGTTTAGATAAATAAGGAAGCGGGTGAAATCCTGCTCATGAAATTCGAGGAAATGAAATGGAGAATACAGAATGGCATAATTCTGCAGTAACTTGCCCGATATTGAACTTTTTCATTTATTCCTCAAGCAATATCATGAAAAATCTGGAATCTAGGATCATTGAGAATTTTGAAATGTAAGGGGTTTCCCAATAAGAAGTGTTATTTTGACATTCGAAGAAAAATGCCATTTCATTAGATAAATGATAGGATGTTTATTGCATTATAAAAAGGAAGGTATGTCCTTGATGATGGGAAACAACATCAGCCAAATGACCAATACTACAGGACCCTATCCTCTTCATGAAATTTTCCATAACCAAATCGTAAAGTGACTGCCTTATGTCGATTGCCTCACGAATTCCATTTTTGAGGTCATGAATAGACGCTGGGCTCTTGGCGTAGAACTTCTCTTTCACATGTCCCCAAAGGAAGAAGTCGCAAGGTGTTAAATCACAACATTTCGGTGGCCAATTGTGATCACCTCTTCGAGAGACAACACTGTCCGGAAACTTTTCCCGTACAATATCAATGGTTTCGTTGCTTGTGTGGCACGTAGCGTCGTCTTGTTGAAAGTATAGGTTGTCCAGATCGATATCATTCAATTCCAGCCATAAAAATTCATCATTTATCTCTCCATTCACCGTAACTGTTGTTCCAGCCCCATTCTCTAAAAAGTAAGGTCCAATGTCTCCACGGGACCATAAACCGCACCAAAAAGTCACACTTTGAGGATAGAGAGGCTATTCAATAATAACTCTTGGGTTTTCCGAGCCCCAAATGCGACAATTTTGCTTGTTGACGAAGCCACCGAGGTGGAAATGGGCCTCATCACTCAAGATGATTTTTAGATGGAATTCAAAATCATTTCTATGCATTTCAAGGACTCTGCAAAGACACGACGTTGTTTATGATCGTCCGGCTTGAGTTCATGTGTTAAGGGGCAGTATCACCTTTTTAATCGTGGTAAATCTCCATTCAAAAGTGGACTCTTTATTTCACGAGTAAGTACCCTAATTTACGACGTAGAGACTTGATTTTTTTTTTTTGAAGTTGAAGAACGTCCCGAAGGCAAATAATTTTCTTTTTTTCGATTCAATTAGTTTTTCAATCAATAAAACCAGGGTAATCGTTAGATCTGGGGTTATTGAATATGTTTTTCGTTTTTCATGAGTACCAGCTAAATTATTGAAATAATCCTCATGAAAATTTTTGAAGTTTATAGAAGATTAAATTGCCGAGGCCAAATAGTTGCGATTTTTTCGATTTAATTAGTTTTTCAATTAAAAAATACAGGTTGAACTTCAGCTTTTTGAAAACTACACTTAATGATTTTTTTCCGACGGTTATTAATCATTTTTTGGAAAAAATCGCAACTATTTGCCCTCGGCAATTTAGTCTTCTATGAACTACAAAAATTTTCATGATGATTATTTCAAAAATATAGCTTGTACTCATGAAAAACGAAAAACATATTCAATAATATCATATCATATCATATCATATCATATCATATCATATCATAACCCCAGATCTAACGATTACCCTGGTTTTTTAATTGAAAAATTAATTAAATCGAAAAAAAGAAAACTATTTGCCCCCGGGACGTTCTTCAACTTCAATTTAAAAAAAATCAAGTTTCTACGTCTTACTCGTGAAATAAAGAGACCACTTTTGAATGGAGATTTATCACGATTCAAAAGGTGGTACTCCCCTTAACTGAACTTTATAAGTCTCAAGACCCGAATCTTAATGCAAAATACGTTTGTATAATGCCTAATTTCGAAGAACGTCGAGGAATGGACAAACCTGGGTTTTCTTCAACAGTTTCGGCTACATCAGCAATATTCTCGTCTGTTCTTGGGCTAGATTGTCCCAACAGCTCAAATTGTTTCACCAATTTCTGTATTTCGGTTAGACAAGGTGCTTCACGACGACCCAAAAATGTTCGAGTTTTACGAACCGTCTCTGCTCATTTTCACCATTTTATAGTGAATTTTAATAATTTCAATGCGTTCTTGAAGCGTGTATCGTTCCATTTTTATTGATAGCGTAGTTTCTACTCGTTAAATGTCAAAAAATGACAGCTTCAAAATTGACATCTACCGAAATAGAGGGCTATTTGAAACAACACCCCTTATTGGGAAACCATCTAGTCTCCATTTCTGTGAACTATTCAATGTGATGATTGTTATGACACCTACACAACGCCGTTTTTTCTTCATGGAAATGCAACTTCATTTGGATAAAATGGTGACAAATCAATAAGTCGAAGATTTTAAAGGATAACCCATTGTTTGCTAAAAAAATTTTATCTTTCTGGTGGAGCTAGAATACCTTTACGGTAAAAGTGTTCATCTTTTGAGGCAAGCCAAGAATCAAGCCATTTTTTTATGTTTTCATATAAATGGAACTGCTGATGAACCAGATCATCTGCCATCGACCGGAACAAGTAAAAATCTGGGGGATACGGCGGGTGGGGTATGACATAAAAAAATGAAGTGTCCTGCATACCAACGGAATACACAAAATACAGTTGTTCATCCATTAAAAGATTCTGAAAATTAATACTTATACAGGGTGGCCAAGAGATTGACGTCAAAAAGGAAAAAACAGGTTCCTCGTATCATGGGCTATTCGAATCACCCCCATGTATGTTATGCTATTTTTCACGGTTTTCGAGTTATGAATTTTTTTATGAACTTTGAGAATTTTCGACTTGAACACCTTAAAAAAGATATATAAAAAGTACAAGACTTCTCTGTGAAATTCTTTTTGTAACTTAATCTCCATGAATTGTACTTTCATACATAAAGTAACCAGATTCGTAGCTTTGATAAAAACTATGGACATGTTCTCAAGTGAAAAAGTTACGTAAATTGGATTATGATCTGAATTTTCGAATCAGAATTAAAAATGTGAAAAGGCTAATCCCCGTTTTCTTAGTAGGCTGAAAAACTGCGCTTTTAGAATCATTGATAAAAAATGGTACTTAACCCCCTACTTTTGCTAGAATTAGCCTTCAAAGTCATCGAGGTGAAAAAAATATCAAAGAACTGGACATTTCCTACAAAATTATTTTCTGCCATTGTAAGATATTTCTGATCAAGTTATGATAGAAAATGCTGAAAATTAATGAAAATTAGCTTCAGATGTTGGTCAAGAAAAGTTCTAGATAAAAAAAAGAAAAAGGTATGGCAATAAATCACACATCATAATGTAAATAAAAAGAAATTTATTTATAAAATGTACAGTAGGTTTTCAAAGTGGCCACCTCTAGCCTCAATACACATTCTACACCTTCTTAAAAAATATTCTTTCAATCGCATAAAACCTGCCCTGTTCTCTCTTAGGACATGTTCGGCTTCTCTTAACTTCAGTCGTAGCTCTTCTTCACTCGAACATTCTCGGGCGTAAACAATTTCTTTGAAATAACCCCAAACGAGAAAATCAATGGGATTGAGGTCAGGTGATAGTGGGGGCCACTTGATTGGTCCACTGTGCAGAAATGCAAAACCGATCGGGATTATTTAAATTTTCGAGAACAATTTTTGATTAAACACTTGAATGAATGATACCCGAACAGATGGTTCGGACGCAGTCGACCAATCAAGGGCCCCCACGTTCACCTGACCTTAATCCCATCGATTTTTTCGTTTGGGGTTATTTCAAAGAAATTGTTTACAACCGAGAATGTTCGAGTGAAGACGAGCTGCGACTTGTCGTCAGCGAACACGTGTCTTCAGAGAGAACAGGGCAGGTTTTATGCGATTGAAAGAAAATTTAAGAAGGTGTATTGAGGCTGGAGGTGGCCACTTTGAACACCTACTGTAAATTTTTTTAATTAAATTTCTTTTCATTTACATTATGATGTGTGATTTATTGCCATACCTTTTTCTTTTTTTTATCTAGAACTTTTCTTGACCAACATCTAAAGCTAATTCTCATTAATTCTCAGCATTTTCTATCATAACTTGATCAGAAATATCTTAAAATAGCAAAAAATAATTTTGTAGGAAATGTCTAGTTCTTTGATTTTTTCCACCTCGATGACTTGGAAGGCTAATTCTAGCAAAAGTAGTAGGGTTAAGTACCATTTTTTATCAATGATTCTAAAAGCTGACTGTTGATCGCAGTTATTAAGCATACTAAGAAACCGTGAATTAGCCTTTTCACATTTTTAATATTCTGATGCGAAAATTCAGATTATAATCCAATTTACGTTACTTTTTCACTTAAGACCAACATTTCCATAATTTTCATCAAAGTTACGAATCTGGTTATTTCAGGTATAAAAGTACAATTCATGGAGATTAAGTTACAAAAAGAATTTCACAGAGAAGTCTTGTACTTTTTTTTAATATCTTTTTTAAGATGGTCAAGTCGAAAATTCTCAAAGTTCATAAAAAAATTCATAACTCGAAAACCGTGAAAAATAGCATGACATACATGGGGGTGATTCGAATAGCCCATGACACGAGGGACCTGTTTTTCCCTTTTTGACGTCAATCTCCTTAATCTGAATGTAAACGGTTAAACGGTCCAATATTTCGATGTGAAATTTTGTGCTTTTATCAGAATTTTCCTAAGAACGAATGGCCGGATCGAAATGTTGAATTAGCCAAATCCTTCCAACGTGGGAAAAGGCTCCGATAACCAAATAAATTCCATCATTAACCCAATCTCCTGTCTGAGTTCCCAGTTTCCCTTCTTACCCACCTTCGGTACTGATCAAACTCAAAAAGCTATTATAATTTGCGCACCGTTATAACAGATCGTGGTCCTCCATAATTCTCATAGCTTAGGATCTCGGAGATAAGGATTGTCGTTAGGTTCTGTTGGTAGTTAATGTATTCCATTTATTTACGGGATCTCAGGATATAAGGCAAGAATGGGGAGATGAGATTATGGGCCAGAAAATTAGATCAGATGAGTGGAATGAGCATTCGCTCGCTCATCCTCCATTTCACTTCACCCTAAAGGTGAATAAACCTTCGGCACTTTCGGAAAAACCTGATTTTTCATGTTTGAGTAATTTTATAATTGGTTATTATGTTTTGTTTCAGATTTACTTATAGAGATGTTGGGAGTTCTGGCGAGCTACAGCATCACTGTAAAAGAACTGAAATTGCTTTTTGGAGCCATGAAAGCTGTGAATGCAAAATGGGTAGGTACAAAATTGAGTTATTAGATCATTTAGACAATACTTATTTATTGAGCTCTCATAATTTTAAATGTTCTTTGGGCTACTAATGTCCGTAAAAGTAATTATTTCTTGTCTTCAAACCACCCTTCTGTTTCGTCATTTTCAATGGAAATAGGCGTGATTTGATCAGGATTTAACTTTGCCCACTTCATGCTTTCTTAGTTTCGGCCCTCATTCCATGATTTCGTTTTCATTACATCGTTCGAGAAAAAAAGAAATTTTGTATTATCTCATACCTGTTCATGTGTATTTCTTCAACTCTCCAAAATTTTTCGATACAAATTCATGAGAATTTGCTGTTATAGAATCAAGAATACAGCATAAAGAATAACATACGAGGATATATTGAAAAATTATTAGCCTACCATAGAACGAAACAAAATTTCAATGTCAAAATATTTTAGTACTCAACATATTCTCCTCTCAATTGAATACATTTATACAGCGAACCTGCAACGTCTCTAGACCTTTAAAAAAAAAAAGTTTCTTCTTGCTCTGCAAGCCAGTCCTTCACAGCTTTTATTACCTCATCGTTGGAAGAAAATTTACGACCATTTAAACTTTTTTTCAGTTGGGGAAAGAGATGATAGTCGGACGGAGCCAAATCTGGTGAATAAGGGGGGTGTAATTTTAACCCCAAATCACGAATTTTTCGCATGGCAACATGAGATTTGTGTACTGGGGCGTTGTCCTGTAAAAACAAAATACCTTTCCATAGCTTTCCGCGTCTTTTCTCTTTGATTTTTTCCCGTAAAGTGGTCAGTAATGTCGAATAGTAATCTCCAGTTATTGTTCTACCCTTATCCAAAAAATCAATCACGATATTCCATGGCAATCCCAAAAAACTGAAGCAAGAACTTTTCCAGCAGATTTTTGGGCACGAAACTTCTTAGGTCTTGGAGAACCAGAGTGTCGCCATTCCATCGATTGCTGCTTTGTTTCCGGATCGTAGAAATTTACCCAAGTCTCATCCATAGTAACAATTCGGTTTGAGAAGTCTACATCCTTTTCAAATCGAGCACAAGTCGAACGCGATGCTTCTATCCTTGTACGCTTTCGGTCAACATTCAAAAATTTTGGGATCCATTCTGCAGAAATGTTTCTCATGTCCAAATTGACGTGAACTATATGATGAACGCGTTCGTATGAAATCTTCAGTGCTTCAGATATCCGTTTTAGCCCAATTCGACGGTCTGAAAAAATCATGTCATGAACTGCATCGATATTTTCGGGGACTGACACAGACACTTGCCTTCCCGATCGGTCATCATCTTCAATGGAAAATTTACCTCTATTGAAGCTTGCAGTCCAATTTTTCACGGTCGCAAACGAAGGACATTGATCACCAAGGGTATTAAGCATCTCTTCGTGAATCTGCTTACCTCTTAACCTTTTTAAATACAGGTCCTTGATGATGACTCGATACTCCAATTTTTCGATTTTTACAATTCCGGTGGACTTTTTTTTAATTTATTGCGTAACTCTGGTTTACTTTTTTGACGTAGAACTCTACACTCACGCTTCTTATAAGTTATTGTTCGTTGATATGGTATCGCAATAGTTTGTTTATGCATGGAACTGGTCTAGGCTAACTTGATATCAATACATCCTCGTAACCATTCACTCCAATAGTCAAGACGCTGTCAATGCACTGAGCCACTATGTCATTGACTACAAGTTGATTTGTGAGTACCGGAGAAAACTCAATGAGGTATAGGCAAGAAAACTAAGGTCTCTTCAATCTGGGTTACCGGTCATTCGGGAATCAAAGGAAATGAAGAGTGAAGATTCTATGGAGAGAAGAAAGAAACTCCTATTCACCTAGTCACGAAATGTCTTGCCATTGCAAGCCAAAGGAAAGAATCCTTTGGGCAAGAAACTTACGTGATGAACCCGTTGAAACCTTCCCAGATATAGGATTTTATTAGATCTCTGGAACTGGTAGGCGAGCTCTGACGTGCGTGGTGAGAAGAGCTCTGTAAGGAGGCACGATAGACCTTGAGGTCGCAGTGAACTGCAACCCCTTTCAAAATATAACTAACTCTATAAGGTGGAGGACTTAGGACCGAATCCTTCGCCATTTTGCGCCTACAATCATTCAATATAATAAAGACCTCTCATCAGTTGGCACGATAGTTTCAAGGATCTATAGAAACATATCACTGACAAGGAAGTTCCAGGGTTGGCATGTTTTAAAACATTTGTTTTAAAACAGTGTTTCAAAACATGTTTTAAACACAAGCCTCTGTTTGTGCTTAAAACATTTTTTGCAAATTCGTTTTTTTATACTCTTTAGAGTGAATTGTAATGTCGTAGAAAAGGAATAAGAATTATCAACTTCGTTCAGGAATAGGGAGAGTAATTTTTATTGGCGATTCATTAGAAGGTAGCGCTATCTAGAAATATCTTCTTGATGAAATTTGTCTTAATGAACGAACTGCAGTTGAGAAAAAATTATGAGTATCAATAAATATTGGCCCAGTTGTCGAAATGTTGGCTTTTTTTTGTGTAAATGAATCTAAAATTGTGTCTTAATTTTGAAATTAGTAGTTTTAAATTTTTTTCACTTCTTAGACAAGAGAACCTATTTTTTGCCATTTGTTCTTTGAAATTCACCTCGGCGTGAAATAAAATGCAAAGGAAAAATATATTCAATTCAATTGCACTTTATTGTTTCTCATCACATATATTGTCACGTAATAAAGATATTATTAATTCTAATTTAATCAATTATAATTGTTGTGGAAGAGTTTTTTCATAGCAATGTTGCCAAAACTTTTGTTTTAAACATGTTTTAAATGTTTTAAATCATGTTTTTTGAATGTTAAAAAAAACATGATTTAAATCAAATAAAACAGTTTCAAATAAAAAAAACACAATGTTTTGTTTTTTTTTGAAAAAAACATGTTTTTTGCCAACCCTGCAAGGAACAATAAGAAATCAGACTACTCTTCCTTCGAATGAAACATTGACCAATACTTGAGACCAACTTGGAATGAATATCCGGAAAATGTATCGGGGTTGCATTTCTACACCCGTCGAAATCAGAGAACACAGTGGCGTGCTCCGCCTCCGCTCCTGTGCCTCCCTTCTTATGGGGGAAGCCGAAACTTACGGAGCGTCATTTATTTCCAACTTCGTACAGTTAGAACAGGGTCTTTATTGCTTTCTACGAATTATTATCTACCTCTAGCAATTTTTTTGTCCGTTCTCGTCCCCTTGACTTATTGGACTCCACCTACACTAACTGCTTTTCCTCTGTTTTCAGCCCCGTCACTCCGCCAAACTACTGAACGTGCTCCGTCAAATGCCCCAGAGGAGCGGACCAGATGTTTTTTTCAGTTTCCCAGGACGCAAGGGATCGGTAAGTGATTTCTAACGACTTTAACGTTGTTGAGAAAACTCCTTCGTGTTACTTTAATCCATTCAAAATTCATGAATAGGGAGGAAGTCGGCTAAAGAGAAAAAGGACGTTTCTTCTGAAATGCATATAGTGCTTTTGGATAGTCCAGATAACTCTTGTACCACAAGGACATTACATTGTTATGATCCTTAAAGAATTATCCATTTTTTGATTTATTACTGAAATCTATTATACGGTTATTCAGTTCCCAGAGCACAAACTATATCCTTGGTAATCCTGTAAGATTTTATTCAATATGAACGTTTTATACCTGGTATTTCAGTGACTATTCCTCTCTTTTCATTTTTAGTGAGGAAGTTTCCGTAGCAACGATCGTTTCATCCCGAAAAAAATTTCAAGTCGGCAAAACCAACATGTTGGTTTTTCAGCGACAAAATTTTTGACGTTTCTCGAATTCATAGATAGCTTCGGAAATAAATATCATAGAGAGAACAAACAACGTTTAGTTAATTATGATGAATTCTAATTTGCCAAATAGCGCAATACGCGTCAAATGTGAATACAGGGTGAGTCTTTGACTTGTACATATATTTTAACTATAGATTCTTGAGGCCAAAGGAAACCTTTTTTTCATTTTCCATTTTTCCGAATTCGGCTCTGTTAAAAAGATATAGCCATTTGAAAAAAAAAATTGTGCTGAGTCCGTGCCTGGATACATTCTCTGGAAACACTTCGAAGTTCATATTTTTCGATTGAAATTGAGGTGATTAGATGTTCTGGGTGATACAATTAGAAAATACTCAAGCACTAACCTTATTCGAATAAGAATGTAACAAAAACGATATTTCCTAACAAAAACACTGTCCGATTATTTCTGCAATTGAAAAGCCATATTTCTCCCACCAAAATAAGTTCCTTCTTCGATTTTCCTGAAGATTAGTTTATAAACACTAATAATTGGTTAATATTTTCCTCGATATTTTGGAACGATCTCATGAAAATTGGTTTCTCACCAACCTATTCTAACTCCATCAACCTAAGTCAGATGATTCGAGGTCAATGACCTAACCTAACTCATCTTCTGTGATATGATATTCCACAGAACACGGCCATCTAAAGACTAAAGTCTTTAGAAGGCCGTGCACAGAACCTGTCTAAGCACAGAACTCTAGAGAAGACGATGCCAGATTGCCGATTTTCTCTTCAAACAATGCGAACTCAAGAAAGCAGTACGTCCCCTATCGTTAGCGGATGAACTATCACAATCGCTAACGGCTAAAGGCGTCTAGGCGTGGCTCTTTGGAGATTCCAAACGAGTTCTGATTCTTGCCGATATAGCGCTACGATATAGCCGGCACGCAAGGCAGACAGGCGGGACAGGCCGTTGTGTTGTGGTTGTTCTGTTTCTGTGTCTCGAACCGCAGGCCAGTCTATGATAATGAAAGACGCTTAAACGGGATAACCTTAATTATCTATCTAAATTTACTTGCAGATAATAAAGCAAACAGGTGATGATTGTGATGTGCAGACCGTGTAGTGTCGATTGAAATCTCCAAGAGGATAATATTGTTGAGATAGATATTTTCCTGAAAGACCGGTAACAATAAATTTTCAATAGAAACTGTGCTTATAGACTGTGTAATTTCATTTCATGCTTCTCAGAATTCAATTATTACATCGAACGTTTTTCAATCATGTAGATTTTAGTCTTGACGAAGTTGATAAACATTGACAACGTTGTTAATTTGTTAAGATCAGAGAATACATAATATTCGATGATATTTAATTCAGGGTTGCATTCAGTTTTTTTATGAAATTCATGATTTTTTCCTCGAATTTGTTCGTATACAATTAGGAATAACTCGAAAACGACGCGTTTTATTGAAAAAATATAAGAATACTTTTATTTTCTAAAATGGTTGATTCTTTCGAAAATATGAACCGTTTATCTTTTTCGAGTGATTTTATAGTATTTTTGCATGAATTCATGAGACGAGTAGGCTGTAACTCTTATACTAGAAGGAATATGGAATAAGTTTCAATTGAGGAATATGCACCATGAATAGAGTAAACAATCAACCAAAATTCAGTTCATTCGGATTATCGGTTCCGAATATATGGAAAGAATAGTGTTAATTTCATGGATTTTTGACACCCTGTATCTTTCAAACGAAACCGAATTTTGAAAAATGGTATAGGAAAAAAGTGTTTCGTTTGATGAGAGGAATCTACAGTTAAAATATATGTACAAGTCAAAGACTCACCCTGTATATTACCCTATTTTCTCGTGGAATAGTCATGCCGAATTCCACTCGAGATGAAATTTAAGCAGGTAAAATTTCTCTCTTGTAATATTCAAGTTTGTTGCTTTTCGGAAATTTCGCATTTTCGACATTTTTTCCAAAATCGCGAAATTTCCGAGCAACAAACTTTCATATCACAATCGAGAAATTTTGCCGGCAAAATTCCATCTCTAGTGGTATAACATATGATAAAATTTCCCATAGGGATAACTGTGTTTTGACAGAAGGAAGAAGCCATGTTGTTTCAACATTTCTGTTCAGTAAGTATTGTAAAATTATCGTGGAATGACTCACGCCGCAACAACGTTTACAAATTGTTAAAATTTATTTTCAAAATCAGTTTTCTTTTCGCCAAACTTATAGATCACTTCGTGAAATTTATAGTTTACATAATCGTCCATCAGAGCAGCTTATTCGTGGAACTATCGATATATTTTGAACAACATTTTCTATACTCGATGCAGCAACAGACGAAGAACTATACGTACAGAAGAAAATGTCGCTCTTGTAAGTGATACTGTTAATGAAGATCCAGATTTGTCTATTCGTCGACGTTCATAACAAGTTGGACTCTGTGCATCCACCACATGGAAAAATTTGCATAGAGATCTTGGTCTACACCCGTACAAGATCCAACTGGTTCAAGAACTGAAGCCACTTGACCATAAAAAGCGTCGTTTGTTTGCCGATTAGGCCCTAGAACAGCTTGATACACTTTTTCATGGAAAAATTATGTTTAATGATGAAGTTCATTTTTGGTGGAACGGCTACCTTAACAAGCAAAAATGCCGTATATAGAGAGAAAACAATCCTCAAGAAGTTCTGCAGGTTCCATTGTACTGTATGGTGTACTCTACACTCTGGACGCATCATCGGTCCATATTTCTTTAAAAACGATGCTGGAGCTAATGTTCCAGTGAATGGTTCTCGTTACAGATCGATGATCACTGGTTATTTGTTTCAAAATGTGAATGGTATCGACTCAGAAGCGTTTCGGATCCAACAAGATGATGCTATACCTCATTCTGCTACCGTAACAATTGATTTATTAAAATTAAGATTTGGCGATAACATCAATTGGCCCCCATGATCATGCGACGCTTTGGGAGCCAATATTGGCGTAGAAATTTGCTTTGTGACCATGAAAAATAGATTAAGATTCTATATACATTTCGAGATATTCCTCCTCAAGGCGTGAATATTCCTTATCAATCATCGAAAAAACTACACAGCAGATGAAATTTTTGAAGAAGAAAAAAGCGTCCAAACTTTTCAGAGCCGCAACAGGATTTTCTGAATTCTGAATATGTTTGGTAGGTATACATGTTCAGTTCCTATAGCTACGAATTTTTAAGAAATCCATAACATATTTCTCAGAAATAAATGTGGAATCTCATAACAAACTATTTCAAACATGTAAACAACGCAATCTGAGCAACTACATTTATTTTCGAAGTTCACCAAACTGGAGTTAAAATTATGAGTCTAATTTATTATTGCTTGCATCATTTTTGCCATTCCAAAGTTCCAGCTGGGCTTAATGGCCCGACTTCCGCTCCCTTATACAACAGGCATTCTATTCAGTGGAGAATTGCTTACAGGGTGCATAAACGCTGTTGTTGCATCGCATCTCCTACTTAGAAACCTTCAAAGGAAGATATTGTCAATTATGACATTGCAATCTCGCATACTGCTCGTACTCTCTTCCCGCTATATTTAGAACGATTTTCATCTGCAGTCCAATCTGCGAAAATAAGAAGAAAACGAAATGGAAACTCCTAGCCTTTTCTTAAATATCAGAGGGAATTCTACGATTTCTTCGTCCTCAAAACCTTCATTCTTCGGGGATGAAAATAGGTTCTGTCCTCCAGAATACAACTTTCGTTATTATCTTTAACAACTGGGCAAATCCCCTCTCGTTTCTGAAATCTCAGAAATGACGTCTTCATTTCCTAAGTCTGAGCTCCCGGAGTAGTAATCAACTAGATTGAAGTTCTTGTAAGGAAGACTCATTCGAAAAGAGAATCGCTGGCGTCCCATTCAAGGAGATAACGCCATGTTTGTTTTACGATACAGCTGTTTGTATAGCTGCCTGCATTGTTTGAACTGCTCTGAAACTACCCAGAGGAAATATTATAAGTAGGCAGTAAGCGGCCCGGAAGATGTCTGGAAACTTGGGGCTAGTCTTGGATGTTGGAGCTGCGTTGGAGATGAGTAACTATTGCTGTATTTGGGTGAAAGATACACGAAACATGACCAAGGCTTATCGGTTTGTTTATATAAGGCAGCTGCATTATCTGCCTTGATTCTTGTACGAACTTCGTTACTCACTATCAAACATTCTTTCAAAAAATTCATATTCTTAAGAAAAACATTAATTTACGAATCGATTATTTTTTTGAGAAAATGATAACCAAAGGTTCGGCCATTGAGTTTGAATATACATGGAGATACAACCCAGTTCATTGATTTGATGCACAAATTTTTGGCAGTTTACTTGCCAATTTGCCAACTTAAGTGGCGGCACGTAGTAGCTACTAAAGGAACTATATTCGTTCGATCCATTTTGTCACTACTCATTTATAGAAATCTGTAGGAGATTTATTTTCCTCTAGTTCTATGAATCGTAGGCAGGGTCGGATTCGTCCAAATTCGTTACTAACGGTGTGATTCAATAATGATGAAGGATTAACTATTAGCCATGAATTTCTCCAAAGGAGTGTTCTCAGGTAGGAAATGAGGGGTGAAAATGTTTCTTGAAGGGACATGAAAAGAATTTGTCTTTCTCGTACTCTCTTGAAGATAACTGAAAACCACATAAATCCAAACGCCTTCCAGAAAATGAAGGTCAAATTGGCCACGCAGATTTTCATCAGAATTTTATATTCGGCTATGAGAACAGTCATTGCAACTGGTGAGTTGAGGTCGAGAAGTGCCAATTCAACTGCTCAGTTCATTCTGGAAATGAATGATCTTTTCGACTGCCCCAATTCGAATGGAAAATTTGAGGGAAATTATCAGCCATCAGCAATACAAACTCCGACGGAATCAATTGAATTCATTAAGTCTTGGACAGTTGGGAAAAATATTCCCTATTGTTTCAACGGTTTGATACAAACCATCAGTAGCATCCTTCAATTGTTGGAGAAGACGAAGGAAACATTTCCATATTTGATAAAAAGTCGGCTCAACCAGGACTCAATCGAGAATTCATTCTCCAAAATAAGACAGCGTAGGGGTTATGACCCAAATCCCTCCGCTCGATGCTTCAGATTTGGTTTGCAGTCTGTCATGACTGGTTGTCTTGAAAAATGTTCCGATAATTCTGACTGCCAAGACGACAATGATTTCGACCTGTGTACAATGGGAAAATCTGAAAGTAGGCCCATTGATGTGGTTGATTGGACAGATTCGACCATTTCTTCTGCGGATTCGGGCAACGGTGAGCCTAGTGAGTGTATATAAGGGATAAAGAGAACAAAATCAGAAAATATATTACTTCAAAGGTATATTTTAGGAAAATTAAAAAAAAAAGAAATTTATAGAAGATTGGAACTCTCCGTTAACTCCAGAATTTGAAAAGCACAGGATTCATTTGTTGAGACAACTGATGAGTGAAGCTGTACACAGGACAAAAAAAAAACCAAAGGAATCTCGACACAGAAGCATCCCGCTGTTTATAAAAAATTAAATATTTTTAAAAATTCATAGAAAATCTATTTATAAATACTTGTGAATGAAGAAAAAATTGCATGCATTTATTTTTTCATACATCAGTATTTCATATTCATGAAAGATCAAAAATAATGGTCGTTTTATTGCATCAAAAAATCAGGTGATGAAATACTGAACATCCCACATTTCCATATGCCGGTCCTGATCGTCATCGCATTCGGCTTCGGAAATAGTGCCTTATAGTTCAGCTACTTACCGCCAGATGCGGGAGTAAAATATTTCGCTTCTCTGAAACACACTTATCCATCTATGAACCGGTGAAGGAACTACACAAAATTTAGCTGCAAATCGTTGAACTGGACTGTGTCTCTATGTATATTTAAACTCAATGGTTCGGCTAAAAATGAGTATTCCCTGCTCTAGCCTAGAAATGCTGCTGAAGGATATTGAGACATTCTTCCTGAGCGCTTGGACAAAGTCCTGTGAGCATTTTCTATTGGTTCAATTTCTGGACAGACACGAACTTTTGAGTTCTTCAAGAAGAGCCAAAATTCCTGCATGGTCAATCTCACTTATCACTCAACTTTGCTTTGGAAATAATCGCACTAAAAATGTGTGGAAAAAACATGTTATCATTTAGAAAAATTGTTAAACAAACCCACAAAATTGTAGGCATCGAAAAATGTCATGCATATGAGAATAAGGCGATGCAATACTCTTGAATCTGTGTGTATTAAAAATCAAATGATAGTAAGGATTACCATTTCTAGGATTATGAAAGATTATCCGCAATTACTTCAAGATGTTTCATTTAAAACTTTTTTGTTCTTTCAGGCAGTTGTGTTACCTCCACTTGCAAAATGGCCTTATGAAAATGGTTTCACCTTCACTACCTGGTTTCGTTTAGATCCAATCAATTCTGTTAATATAGAGAGGGAAAAGCCTTATTTGTATTGGTAAGTTTTCTCTAAAGAAGTATTTTATTGTGAATACAAGCTTCGATTAAATATAACCCAGAAATTATTATTTTGATGAACCTCTGTTAAGGGTTTCTTATTTTAATGGTGGACCCTCAACTGAGGTTTAAGTTGAATTTAAACGAGATTTTTATAAGAACTGAATTGTGTTCTATATTAACTAAATTGTATTCCTACTTTTACATAACATTGTGTTTATTTTTTATCATCATTATTCGAAGATTTTATAAGGAAAAAGGGTTAAGTGGTAAAGTATATTCTTGCTAAACTTCCCCTTGAGGTTTCAATTCTTATTGAATTAATAATAATAACAGTACTTCATTGACCACAGTCAAAGGCCATCGACCTGAGTCCTTCAGCCCTCATTGAATTATTATTATAAATTCAATCTCTCGATAACTTATATGGTGATTCATTTTTTTTTTCTTTTTTTTTCAGTTTCAAAACTAGTAAAGGAGTGGGATACACAGCTCATTTTGTAGGCAATTGTTTAGTTCTAACCTCGATGAAAATCAAAGGCAAGGGTTTTCAGCACTGTGTCAAATACGAATTTCAACCAAGAAAGGTAATTGCTTCATGATATTCGAGTTTATCAAATCTCATTTCGATTTCTGTTCTAGTGGTACATGCTTGCTATTGTGTATATATATAATAGATGGACAAAGAGTGAGATAAAATGTTTAGTCAATGGTCAATTAGCTTCGAGCACCGATATGGCTTGGTTTGTTTCGACGAATGATGTGAGTAAAGATTTTTGTTTTCGTATCAACCCTTCATTTTCGATATTTTCAGCCTTTTGATAAGTGTTATATTGGTGCCACTCCTGAACTGGACGAAGAAAGAGTTTTCTGCGGTCAAATGTCTGCCATATATTTATTTAGTGAAGCGCTTACAACGCAACAAATATGCGCTATGCATAGGTTAGGTCCAGGATATAAGGTGGGTGTACAGTATTAGTTCAAAAGAAATTTTGAATCTTTAAAATTTTTTGGTCTAACAAAATATTGAATCAGAATGAAGGACATTGAGTGTATTTTCAATAATATATTTCAAATTTGGTCTTTCTAATACAATGTCTCTTATTTTTGCAGAGTCAGTTCCGTTTCGATAATGAGTGTAATATTAATTTACCTGACAATCACAAAAGGGTGAGTGATAATGACCAGTCATCTAGCATGCCATTGACTGCAGTGGATGCACGTACCGTAAGCATTCTTTTTTATTTTTATAATTTGAGTTGTCCCTTTGAATATGCATTTCTAGTAGAATTCTCAGGTAATATATGATGTTTATCGTTATTGATATAAAGGTTTATCGACATCTCATTAGTAGTCAAGTTGAAGAAAATAGCTCCTGTGAAAATGTCATGGAAATTGAGAATACGTTGCAAAGCAGCAAAATACAGAAGCCATATGTTATTATTGATTATGTTAACGAAACGCAGGATAATGTATTATGTGCCTAAACGTAAATATTAGGGATTGGTAGATTATCATGATTGCCTATTTTGATTTGGCTACCGTGAGTTTAGATTTCCATTAGTATAGTCACGAGGTTGTTCATGATATCTGTATGCCCTTAGAGCCTTGTTCTGTTGATGAGGACATATCTCAATGCATTGTTGACGACTATTGATGTAGTCATGGCCTGGTAGAACATAATTGACAGGGTTAGAACAATACGGTTTATTCATTATCATCAACGTTAATGGATTCCATTGAACTAGGAATTCACTTGTGCTCGTAGCGTACTTTCATTAGAAAAATATTGTAATAGGGAAATGTCGAGCATAAATATTGAAATTTCAAAACCTCGCCTTTGGCACGTAAACATGGGTCTGTTTATTTTTGAGCATTATCGAGCGTACAATATTCATGTTTTAACGTGTCCATTTTTTTGAGTAATATCATTCAGGCTGTTGGTTCTAGTTATTCCTCTCGAACACAAATGAAGTTATATTCTACCGTTAAACAATATTACAGACCATTTTTATGTTAATTGAGATAAACCTGCTATAAGCTCTTGGGTACATTGGGTGGTTCAAACTTGATTCGAGTAAAATGAGACTCCCAATTATTTCATAAACTTTTGATTTTTTACTTATTGAAGTGAGGTTTGAACATTTTGAGTTCGAAAAATAAGAAGTTTAGATGACAGGAAAATCCAGGTACATAATTAGGTAAGGTTGGTATGATAAAATGCTGCGAATGCTTGAGTAGTGCAGTAGAATATAAATCCAAGTTTAGCTAGCTTCACATGATAAATTGCTGATGGACTGCATGTTCAGTCTGAAACTATTACCCTATCTATTTGCTTCTCGTTGTTATCAATGGTTCAGAACCGGTAGTTTTCCATGGTTATATGGAATGAAACCTAATGAATTTATGAATGTGTTATTTCATTATGTTTTTTAGTTATATTCTTTTTTATCTATTCAATCTAACTTATTATTTTTTTTAGGTTTTATACGACGGTAAACTTTCCAGTGCTATAGTTTTTATGTACAATCCAGTTGCAACAGATAGTCAGTTATGTTTACAATCGGCACCCAAAGGCAATTTGTCTTATTTTGTTCACACGCCTCATGCTCTCATGTTACAAGTAAGTATCACACCAACCACAAGAAAATTTCCCAATTTTTCATTATAAGATCCCTTCAATTCATTTGCGAACCTCCCTGCCTGATTGAATTCACATTGATGAAGTGAATAAGAGTTTTTGACTCAGACATAGCTACACAGTACACATCAGTAGGAAATTCATTTTCTACGTGAACCTTTCCTGAGAGTTCGGTAAACCGCAGTTTTCAAGAACTATGCCACTCATTACTATTTGAACGGCTCTATACATAGACAAAATATGTAACAGATTCCTGAGATGCCTTTGCATCAAGAAGAGTTACTGTTTGGTGTGGTTAATTGGGGCATCCAAACAAAAAAATACTGAACACATTCTCTTCTCATTTATTTAAGGATACCTAGCTCAAGATTATTCGATTCCTAATCGAAAGGACTGCGGAAGAGAAAATTTTCCCAAAGAGTATTTGACATCATCCGCTGCTTGAAAATTACTAATGCTGTCTCCAAGAAGACTGTTACAGAACCTTATTAGGAAATGCTTAACTTGTACAGCTCTACCTTTGTCTTCTAAGGACTGAACGAGAATAAATTCGCTATCACAAGAACGCTTATATCTTTTGAACCACTGGATCGATTTCGCAAATCAAACTCATTTTCGAATCATCTTCTAATTCTGATGAAAACTGTTTTTACAATAAAAAAAACCAAAACTATTTTTTACAAAATTCATGGATTTTTTCTGGAATTCTTCCCATCATGCTTCGTATAGTGTTCTCAGTCACTTTCTGGGATGCTGTCTTCCACTTTTGCCTGAATTCCGCTAATGTTTTCGTTGATTTTCTTAGTCTTCTTCAATTCTCCTTTTACCAGAGCCCAATATCTTTCGATTGGCCGGAGTTCTGGGCAATTTGGTGGATTGGCCTCTTTGGGGACAAAAACCACCTCATTAGCTTCGTACCATTCTTTGGTGGCCTTGCTGTAGTGGCATGAAGCTAAATCTGTCCAAAAGATTGTTGTAATAATGGTAAAAGTCGCTTCTTCAAGCATTCCTCGATGTTTATCTTCGAGTCAACAGAGCCTTGGCCAACGAAAAATTTGCTCCTTTTTCGACAAGTGCAAATTGCTTGCCAAACCAGGAATTTTTTAGGAAACTTTGCTTGTTTCTTCACGCGAAATTGTTCGTCAACATTTCCACGAGAATCTGCAGTACAAAATTCCTGACCAGGAGGTTGCGAGAAATCAGCCAAGACATAGGTTTCGTCGTCCATCACGCAACAGGAAAAATTTTTCATGAAACCTGTTTTTAATTTCTTTGCTCTTGATTTCGCTTCTTGATTCTTCACAGCGTTGCTGTCTGGCACTTTCTGTACTTTGTATGTTCTTAGCCCACAACTCGACTTGATTTTCTGAACGGTTGACTGCGAACCATCCACTATTTGAGCCACTTTCCGTCCTGAAAAGTTAGGATTCTTCTGAAAAAGGCTGATGGCTTTCTTCACTTTTATTGGGCTATGAAACCCCTTTATCCTCCCGGTTCATTTCTTGCGGTTAATTGTAAGATCTTCGTTGAAGCGCTCAACAACTCTTGATACCGTTTCTGAACGCGAGCCTCTTTTGCGATTTTTTTGAAGCTCCATTTTTTATTATTTTGAAAAAGGTTCATACTATAAATTCTCGTGTTTTCACTTCGCTTGACATTTTGCGACAGAGAATTGGAATATCTATGAAGTAAATGTTGCACATGTTTCTGACGTTCATAACAAAGCTAACTATGATCAAATTTTAATTTTTTCTCAATTGTTTCAAGAGATATAGGCGTTTTTGTGATAGCGAATTTATTCTCGTTCAGTCCTTAAGAGGAATTTCACAGGACCCAGGGTTATTATCAATATCAAAAATTTGGAGATTCAGAGCCATAATAGTTGACGCAGATGCTGCTCATTGATCTCATCTAAAAATACTTTCCTCCACCGAATTTCCTGGCAAAAATGCAAATCCGGTTCCTAATTCCTGTCGAGCAATCTCCTCCTTCGCTGTACCAAAACCGCGAACGAAATAGTTGAGGAAGATTCGAATTTGCGTTAAATGCCTCGCATCCTAAGCGACGCTCTCTATCCACTCCGCTTCCTGCAAACACGGGACAAATGAGAGTAGCGAACTCTAGTGTTCCACGTCGAAAATTGCATTTGGGGACCACTTTGACAACTTCTCTCGCCTCAATTAAACTAAACTCGCACGCAAAACTCATTAGATACATCACGAAGTATCTCCCCTATGCCGCGCCACCTACCGCAACCCTACCAAGCCGTACTGCAGGCTGCATCTTCGGTCCGTTGCCTTCCTAATGCCCCTAATTACGTTTTGCAGGACGTGAAAGCGGTGATAACGCATTCCATCCACAGCACTCTTAATTCCATAGGAGGTATCCAAGTACTGTTCCCGCTATTTTCTCAATTGGACTTGCCTTACGAGTTGAATTCTGCCTCGGACTTCAAAAGGGATCCGACCCTATGGTGAGTATTTTTCTTCAGATGAAGAGTTTTCCTAGCCTCCGTAGTCCCTTCCACCTTGCCTTCAAGTGTATTCATCATAGATAAGCAAAAAAAAACAAAAAAAACATAGTAAATTGAATGGAGACGAATTGCCAATAGACCATTTAATTTATTGTAAAATCATAAATTCTGGCAACTGACTAGTTCTTCTACTAGTTCTTTTACTATAGTTTAAGAGTGATAGATATTTCTCATGTGATTTATTTCAGCTCAAAGTTACTGGGGTTTATCTGCGAACTCGTGGAGACATCGCAGACAGTTCAGCAACACATGATTCAGAACAGAGGATTCCTAGTCATAAGTTTCATGCTGCAGAGGTCTTCTAGAGACCATCTCACTGTTGACGTACTCGGGTCGTTCCTCAGCTTAACTAAGTATCTTGTTACATGCCTCAGTGCCAATAGCGAGCTTTTGCTCAAACAGGTTTGTACTGTCACGTAGATTTATATCATTGTTGAGAGTGAATCGTTTATTGACACGAAACGCACTAGAATCGCCCAATTTTCTCAGTGATAGTGTTACACCCAGAAGGAATGATTTCCTTTACTTGATTTAATGCAGGATTATTGGAAGCTTGAAAAGTAAAGCCAGTCACAGTTGTCACTGATAGCATCTTTCCAGTAGACATGGTCTCAGTATATTATAATATAAATTCAGAGGGGGAAAAGATTCAAATTGCTTACTTACATTCAAATTTTCTAGGATTCCTAATAGTCCGTATGTCTTAGGCGACGTATTTTGTTGCAGAATACACCTATCTTGTTATACGCAAAATTATATTCTGGCATATAAATCAATATTCCTTCAGTTATTGTTATTATTATATATCCGGTGATTTATGGGTCCCAAGAATAACAAAATATTGAAATAAAGGCATGACCATAACTAGAAGCAATGTGGTAACATATAGGGTGTCCCAATAAAAAAGAGCGACACCCGATGTTCCTCATGTTCACAGTTTCCTGTTACCTATTCAAATTCTTGTGATTGTTGTTTAACTTCGAAAAAATCCAAAAAAACATTGAAGAACCTGAGAAATATAGCCTTTTCATTGGAACAAACTATATGTGTCCTGTTCGACATCCTTATGAAAAGATAGTTGCTACTATGTATGGCACCTATTTCAATAACGATAAACAAATCCACCAACTTCTCTTATGAACTGACCCAAGTCCTCTGAAAATATGTAGATGCATTGTTCAAACCCCAAACTTCAGGTCCTCCAAACTTCTCAGTTTTGAAAGTTTGATTACTTCCACCTATACTGTATCTAAAAATATTGCCATATTGAACTTCCCAGCTTAAATGATGCTTGAACCCTTAATTACAGAAGCGTAAGCTTATTCGTTTTTTTGCATATCCAATTAGTTTATGAACAACTTGAAGTGCCCCAGAAAGCTTTGCATGTTTCTGGTTTAATGAAAATTTTAATAATTAACCTCTTCATCAACCTCGAACTCACAATATCTGATTAATTGTTCAGGTAGGATATTGTGGGGAATTCAGATGGAATTTCTATATTGAAAATTATACAATGCTGCAGTTGGTACAATACAAATAGTATTTGAGTATTAATTATAATTACACATATTCAACGTGAAGTATAACTGCAGTTTTCGTATGGTTACGTACTTTCCAGGCACAGTGGCATACTGAATTATTTGGTCGCCACAAAAAATTTAATTACCCATTTGGTACAAAGCGACAAAAAATGCATTATTGACCTGGCTGTTCTTGTCTTCTTGTCTATATGTATATAAATAAGTGTATAAAACTATATGAAGAAGTAGCGAGAAATTGTAAATAATATAGAACAGTGTTAACCGTTTGTCAAATCCATTTAATTATCCCAACGCCTGAATCAATTTTGTATATGACTGTAGGATGGCCTTTAGTTTCCCCGTCGCATTTTGTTTTATGGCTTCTATTGATTCAAATTTCACAGGGACAAAGTCTCAAAAGGTATACTAAAATCCAGATTAATGACTAGATAATACTCAGCTCGAGCTCTGAAGAAAAAATAATACGTTCCGCTTTTGTCGATTATTCCCTTTTCAAGAACTGTATAATTTGCGCTTCTTAATTTTTTTTCACCAACCCGTACTTATCCAAGCATGTGTACAAATGTCAATATTATTTTCACCCCCTTTCTATGCTTCAAGTTAACGCTGTACCTCCTTCATTCTCTCAAGTGTATGTTAAAACATGTCAATGGGTAAGTACGCGGGACAGATAGATCAATTTTGATGCAGTTGTTTTGCTTTTCATTTCTGACCTGGCAGCTGCTGGATCATGTGCTGTTCAATCCAGCCCTCTGGATTTATACACCAGCTCCTGTGCAGACGAAGCTGTACTCCTATTTGGCGACGGAGTTTCTTTCAGACACCCAGATCTACTCGAACGTGAGGAGGGTGTCGACAGTCTTGCAGACAGTGCACACCCTCAAGTACTACTATTGGGTAGCGAATCCACGAAATAAGAGCGGGATTATCCCAAAAGGTTTAGGTGAGTGCTTTTCCACTTTGAACTAATTTAAAACGATCGGATCATCTTTTTTTCCATTCTCAAACATATTATGTCTTAGTTATCACTGAAGAGAAGTGCGAGCAACAAGAAATTATTGTCAATCTCCCTAAAATCACTGTCATTCTTCTGTTCACAAAACAATTAATCTCAATCCTAGAGTGCCATTATTAAATGTCAAACTCTGAATTTTCCCAGGCAGAGAAAATATCTGAGTCTGACACTGGGGGAAGCACATTGATCAAATTCTTTCCGAAGCAATAGCTGCTATGTGGGCTTTCAAAAGGCTCTTGGGTTGAGACCAGATTTGGGGCTCTGTGGGGATAGTGTGCCTAATTGTCTCGCTTGATGACATACCCTATCAAACAGTAGAAATTTCAATAACAAGGGTTTATTCTATAGCTTTATCAAGCCCACTGGTAATCAGAAATTTTCTGATAATTTTCAAAATCAGAATAAAGCTATGAACGAATCAATCACAATTCACAGGATGCAGCAGCCTCATTCATATAGATATATGTTGTGGAATGTACAACATGAGAACGACAGTTATTGAAATGAATCAAAGAACCTCATTTCAAACTATCGGAAGCTATTCTTTGCTATTTCCGCTCCCCTTTGTCGAGAAACTGAAGGCAAACTAGGCAACCCTCATTTGCTACTATTGTTGACATGTGAAGGACGAGTATATTAATCCGGAAATTATATATGCACCTACATGAAATCTCTATTAATAATATCACTGCTTTGATGCTTTGTATTCAATATACCTAGCAAATTGTTTCTGATCGGTTGAGAACTATAGAGACGTATTTTGGATTTATCATCCATACTCAGCTTTGTGACTTAATGAAATGGGGTATCAGACCTCAGTAATACCAATTTAACAATATCTCATTCGTCCACTTGATCCAAATCGAGAAAATGTGCATATAACACTGAATATTCTTCATTGCTACAGATGGACCTAGACCCGCTCAGAAAGATATACTTGCCATTCGCGCATATATCCTACTTTTCCTAAAACAACTCATAATGGTTGGAAATGGCGTGAAGGATGACGAATTACAAAGTATCCTGAACTATTTAACTACAATACACGAGGTAAGCAAAAATATTCCTTTGTATCACCTGCATCTGTTCGAGAGATTTTAAGATTCAAAATTATTTAATCTTTCTCGTAGGATGAAAATCTACACGATGTACTTCAGATGTTGATATCCTTGATGTCAGAGCACCCGTCGTCGATGGTCCCAGCATTCGACATCAAATGTGGCGTACGCTGCATCTTCAAACTCCTAGCTTCCGAAAGTCAATTAATACGATTACAAGCTCTGAAACTTCTGGGCTTCTTCCTGAGCAGAAGTACCCACAAAAGGAAATACGACGTCATGAGTCCTCACAATCTTTACACCTTACTCGCGGAGAGGCTATTACTCAACGAAGACAGTCTATCCTTGCCAACGTACAACGTTCTGTACGAAATTATGACTGAACACATCAGCCAGCAGATTCTGTACACGAGGCATCCAGAACCAGAATCGCATTTCAGGCTAGAGAATCCCAGTAAGTAGAAGTTTACAACTCTTGTCTCCATCATAAGGCCCTCTTTTAAATCAAAAGGTATCTTTGCCTAATCGTGAGTTTCCTTTTCCAGTGATTCTCAAAGTTGTTGCCACATTGATTCGTCAGTCCAAGCAAGACGAGCAGCTGATAGAGGTGAAGAAATTGTTTCTGTCCGATATGACCCTTCTTTGTAACAACAACAGAGAGAACAGGAGAACCGTCCTACAGATGTCGGTTTGGCAAGAGTGGCTCATCGCGATGGCTTACATCCATCCTAAGAATACTGAGGAACAGAAACTTTCCGATATGGTTTATTCTCTATTTCGTATGCTGTTACACCATGCGATCAAGTATGAATATGGAGGATGGAGGGTATGGGTTGATACACTTGCCATAGTGCATTCTAAGGTATGTACAAAACATAGGTCTGAAATTACTAGGTGAAATCTGTATAAGTAATGCAATATCTATTAAGTTGCAAATATTCGATAGTGTATCCCTCATTGAAGGTTTCTGTACATTCGTCCAAGTATGTTTATTCCAAAAAATCCTCAACCGATCGTTTCAACTGTATATATATATCCTTCGAATCCCTTAGGTCTCCTATGAGGAATTCAAGCTCCAGTTCGCCCAAATGTACGAGCACTATGAACGTCACCGTGCCGACAACATAACCGACCCTCTGGTGAGGCAGCAGCATCCAATCAGCACTATTTCCGGATGGGAACACCAGACACAGGCTGTAGCTAATGGTTGTGGAGACGATCCAGACGAAAGGTGGACCAACAGAACCAACTTGCGCGAGATAACTCACGGTAACGACAAATCCGATCACCTTTGCAACTGCGACTACAACATGTCGGAAGGAAGTCCCATGTCTTACACTGCCAAGCACGAAGATAGTGAAGGTGTCAGCTTAGATTCGAGGACTAGTGATCTTTATAGTGACGTTAAAGTGGGTAAAGATTCACCGTATTCGATGGACTCGCCATTGAAATCGCAGATAGCTGAGAGTACTCCCGAACCTTGTGAATATCAAATGGTAGTTTGTAACGGTCTTCACACCGAGAGTAGCTCTAGTTTAGGTTCACCTTCTAAGAATGTCGAAGAAATAGAGTCCACAGAAATAATAGCAGAAATTGTGGAAGAAATAATTCAAAAATCTGAGGAGATTCTGGAAAAGTGTGCAGAAGACCTTAGAAATGAGGAGGTTCCTTCCCCAATCGTGGTGGTTGATCAAGAAATAGTTCAGGCAGTGAATGAAATCGTGAGCTCTGTTCTGGAAGCTGTAAAGGAAGACGAAGAGGCTACTTTAGATGCCACACTCCTACAAGATCAAGAAGAAGAAGAGAGGAACGACAAATCGATCGTGTCGCAGCAAAGTATTCAGAGCATTGAAGATACAGGATCACCAACAAGTCCAGAGAGAGATATTCTCGATAGTGATCTTTCTGAAAGATATCAAACTCCTACTGAATATGACGAAGTCGTTGAAATCGCTACTAGTGAATCGCCTGTGAAGCAGAATTCCGTTGAGAATGAAAAAGCAGATGAGATTCCGAAGGCTGATACTGGTAAGTGTGGTCAATGATGCCTCTTCCGTTCATGAACCGTATTATGTTGATTATTTGTATTGGAATTTAATTTAAATTTGGAAGGATTAGGCAATGTCGTATAATTTTTCATGTATTAATAAGTTATTTGCCACAGTCAGTGTCTCAAATTTGAGTGTATACATTTCATTTTTTCTCGAATATGAGGGGCTCACCAAGAAGTGTTCAGCTGACGATTTTTCGAACATTTTTAGCCTTTTTAGCAAATCAAATACCAGTATTGGTATTATTGAAATTATTCCACATCAATTTATAATTTACGTTCCCAATTTATAGAAGAAAAAGAGGACATCGACGAAGTATTTTCCACTGCTGATGCAGATACTGAGGCAAATTCTGTGGTTGCTGAGGAGAAAGCATCTGAAGATAATACTGAACAATTTCACGAAGCGAAATCGGAATCGCTTGCTATTGAGTCTGGGCCAGAAATCCAGGAAGAAACGGAGAAAGTCAATCCAACGGAAGGTGTTGAAGGTGACGTGCGGATTGGTGATGGTGGTGCCGATAATACCGCATTTAGTGAACAAGAAACTGAAACTGAAAAACCCGAAGCTGTGCCAATTTTTGAAAAAACTGCTGTGTCTGTAGAATTAGAGCCGTCCAATATTAATTCTAGTCTAAATAATGTTATAACTGAAGACATTCCTATTAAACCAAGTGAACTTATCGCAATAGACAACAATCCCGTCGCAAGTTCAGAAGAAGAATCAAAGAAAGGTATCGAACATGAAGACAGTGAAGTGCCTTCGGTCGAAAGCATTCCAACGATTTCGAAAATCTGTGATCCTAGTTACGACCTCGAAAATAATGTCTCTCCTAGTTTTCCTAATCAGAATGATAGTGAAAAGGTATCAGACGTTGATGCACCAGCCCTAAATGATAGTGAGTATTGAAATTCATTCAATTTTGAAGAGCTCATTGTAAAATAAACTTTGAGGATCGAAATTAAAGTTAAATATACGAATCTTGATATTCTTTCCATTAAATTTAGAAATTTGCAAACCCTGGTATTAAACATGTGGAGCAGACTGAAAAATGCATGCAAGAAAATCATTTTATATTGAACCTTATTCAATCGAATAGGAAATACGGAAACTAACTTCTACTAATCTAAACTTACACAAATTTGTTCATTTAATCAGTTGAACACGAGTAGAGCGAGTTCTTGTTTTTTGTCTCATTCAATAAAGGGTGTTATTTTCTGTAACATTGAATTCTCTGGCTAATTGCCTAGATGCTCAATAGGAAAAGAAAAAGATATGCATTGGGGTCATAATTTTGCAGCTACAGTGCCTCTAGATGAACCCAAACGGAGAGTAAGCTTACCTAGTAATCACTTAGAAAATCAAAACATTGATTCCACCAACGAATGTTCTGAAGACAGGCGCCCAAGAAGCGCTTCTACTTCAACGCAAGTGGACCCGAATCATTTCGGAGGTAACTAACAGCATCTAACAATTTTTTCATCTTCACCTTCATTCATGAAGTTTTTGTTGAAGAATAAGGACAAAGAATCAGAATACGAACATTTATGTATGTAGAAAGGGTCTTACACAACGAGCTGAGACCATATGTAGGTACATTCTATGAGAAAATATCGGGTTTTAATCAATTAAAAATCCTGATCAAGAGCTGGAGAGATATCCTGATAATTTCCCAAGTTCAAGGACGAGTGTCAAAAATATATGAAGCTTCTGAATCAGAGATATATTTCAGGAGCTTCTCTGACAGACACATATTATGTTGGTCTGTCAAAGTCCCTGGATATGTTAATAAAAGAGCACATTGGGATTTCTCCATTAATCTGGATGACTTCTGTCAGCTGTTACAGAGCAGTCTCCGTTGATCAGGGGGCCTACTCTGAAAGCTATTCAAGAAATTTAGATGAATAATAATACACATTCCAGTTAACATAATTTAGATATAGGTGCATGGAACAGCTTCCACTATGGTATTGTTCATTTGAACAAATCTCATCTCGTCATGAAATACCCTGCATGTTACAAATAACTTACAAATAACTACTAACATGATCATCTAACGCTTCTCATTATGTTGTAAAATCTTTTACCACTATTCAAAATCTTGCTTTCCACTAACACGATCTTTCTCTATTTAATTTAGGCAATAAATACGCCAAATCCAGCTCCACCTCGTCAAGACCGATGTTCAGCCCTGGACCAACTCGGCCTCCTTTCAGGATACCGGAATTCAAGTGGTCCTACATACACCAAAGACTCCTTTCCGATGTTCTCTTCTCCCTAGAGACCGATATCCAAGTCTGGAGGAGCCATTCTACCAAGTCAGTGCTCGACTTTGTGAACAGCAGTGATAATGCCATATTTGTTGTGAACACTGTTCATCTGATATCGCAATTGGCGGACAACTTGATTATAGCTTGCGGTGGATTGCTACCCTTATTAGCTTCAGCTACGTCTCCGAATGTAAGTCTGAGTCATGAAATTATCAACTTGCATTCCTATTTATTTCATTCGAATATTTTATCTTGATGATTATTCCAATTGCAGAGTGAACTGGATGTGATAGAACCCACTCAAGGCATGCCAATTGAAGTAGCAGTCTCCTTTCTTCAGAGACTTGTTAATATGGCCGATGTACTTATCTTCGCGAGTTCTTTGAACTTTGGAGAGCTGGAATCTGAGAAAAATATGTCGAGTGGCGGCATTCTGAGGCAATGCTTAAGACTGGTACGTTTCTGTAGATTCATTTCGTCATATTCCTCAGAAGTTATTTTCGAAATTTTATTGAATTCCGCAAATGGATATCTTAATTGGGACACAATATAAAAGCTCTCATTGTCTATATAATATATTATTGTTGATGTTCAATCCTTTTATCGAAGAGATATGTTGAATGTGAAAGCACAATTTTAGAAGAACTTTAGCACAATGCTATGTAAAAGGGAAGGATGGGAGAACAAATAGAGTAACCAAAATTCAAAGTAAATACCATTAAATGGTATGCAAATGGTTGTGAAACCACGATAGGACCATCGTTGTAGTATACGAGGCAAGAACCAAGTGCACAATATCGTTAGGCTCCCACTCGGGAGTTCTTGCAATCGAAAGATGCGTAGACATTAACCTGAAAATAAACTATCAAGGAAGAGATATAGTTGTCCATTCTGATAGTCAAGCTGCTATCGAGGCACTGAACTCCTATGTAGGCAAGAACAACAAGGTCCCTTAAGTCTGGATTCCTGGTCACTCAGAAATCAAAGGAGACTAGGAAGCCAAAACATTATCCAAAAAGTTAGGATAAACGCCACTTACTGGCCCAGAACCTTTCTGTGGTATAGGAAAATGCACCTTTCGGATTTTGGAAAAGGAAGAAACTGAAAGAGCACTCTTGAGGAATTTTCTAGGAATGCATCATTCCAAAAAGTTCCTTCGGTATTTCGGAACTGGAAGAACTAAGAATTATTAGGATTTCACTAAGAATAAGATACTTCCCTCTCTGAGCCTCTTTGAAGCCCTCTCAGTAGCTGTAGTCCATTGTAGGTCTGGAGCTGAAGACGAGCTGTAGATAGCGCAGTTGCGGAAACAGCTCTGATGGAGACCAAAATAGACCTTGAGTTCGCAGTGGATTGTAGCCCCCTTACCAAACTATGAAAACTATGAGCACAATTTTAAAAAATGATAAATCTTTCACTTTTGTGTTATGCATGTGATTTCTTTTTGACAAATGTCTGTGTGCTTGTATTAGGTTTGCACTTGTGCCGTGCGAAATTGTTTGGAGTGCAAAGAACGAAGCCGTCCGCACCTATCACTTGCACCTGCCTCCGTTAATGCAAGTCATAAAGCTGCACATCTCCAGTCTTTCATTAGAGGTGTACAGAATTCGCCAAAGGTAAGTTTAAATGCACCAGAAACAGTTTTTTTTTCGTTGAGAATATCGAAAATCATTCGCATTTTATCAATTTTTTACAATATTCAATGATAAAATGGCTATTTTCAGAATGTCGCAGAAAATCTCTCGAATAATTCAACACCTGTGAAGGATCCGGAGAAGCTACTTCAAGATATGGATGTGAACAGACTGAGGGCAGTCATCTACAGGGATGTGGTAAGAAAATTTCGTGCGTTTCTACATCGTTCCTGATCAATACCGAAATTTCATCATTGCAGGAGGAAACTAAGCAAGCTCAATTCTTATCGCTAGCTATAGTCTATTTCATATCTGTACTGATGGTATCCAAGTACAGAGATATTCTCGAACCTCCTGTGTCAGTCAGAGCGGCAACTCCACCTGTACCCGCAAAGAGTAATGGAACTTCTCATCACTCGAATAGTCCGCAAGGTATGTCTCATTAAGGTCAAGGAAATCAATGTCGAGTGTCCAATTTTTCAAATACATACACCTGTGTAAATACTTTCGAAATAAAGACTTCATTGCTACACATCACTGAACACAAACACGCTTATGCATTCTGCACAAGGCTTTTGATATATATTCGTCGGAATTCCTCGTCAAGAAAATATATTTGTGATGATCAAGGAAGGTTGGCATCTGTAAAGGTCTTGTATATGACCATCGCATACAATACGGGCCTTGGATAAGTCTTAAATAAATTTCTGAGAAACACTTACAATCAAATTTGATGAATTCCTCATATAAAATAAATATTTCTATGAATTTTAATGAATTTGATTTTCGTGAATTGGTGATATTTTGTGAATATCATTAAAGCGATAGTAGACAGCGTACAAAAGCTTAAACGCAAACAGAAGCAAATAGAAATGGAAATTCTAGAAAAGACGCATTTAATAATCGATAAAATTAGTGTAAATATCCTTATACCACTTATTTTTCCTATTTAATCCACTTACCTCATGCACTTGTCAAAATAATCTGAGATTTATGTGTGGAAACTAAAACATTCTTATCCTTCTCGACGCTTCAATGGAAAATCGGTGAACTTGCTTGAATTTTGCAAAACTCGCGATGCAGATCAAATGTCTTCACCGCTCTAAATTCAACAGTTTAGGTAAAATAGTGTGAACGCTTCTACAACCTTTAATGTTCGAAACAAATATGTTCACAATGGTTATATGGCAATATATACAAAATTCGAGCAAATTCACCGAAAGCCAATTATCCATTGATTCGGTGCGTGGTTTTCTCATAACTCATACAAATTTGTACAAAAACATCTCTCATACATATTTTTCATAAACATGATTTTTCTCCTGTTACTAAAATTGTTCTTCTTCTTCTTACTTGCTCGCGTAGGAGGGAGCGCCAGGCCCCTATTCCCTCAATGGTCGCACCACGTCTATCCCCAATTCCTCCCAGGTAGTCACCCCAACTCCATTCCCCACCACACCTATATCCGCCATCGTCATTCCTATATGAAACATCAACATTACCAACATAACCTCAATAACAATCACCATTCCCATCATCATAACCACAAAATCGACCACCGCTACCACCGAAACTCAATAGCTAACCATCCAGGTAAATGGTATTTGTGGAAAAACTATGGGGTTCACGAACAGATAGGGGGCGATAATTGGTTCATTTCTTTCTTATCGTGTTAACCAGCCAGCACAGTCTGATATTTATCATATTCCTTCACTTTATACTGTTCTTGAACTCCAATAAACAATGCCTACTGATTGTACTGCACTGTAGATTTTCACCTTGCACCCGTAGTATACAACATAGGTAGTAGTTAAAGATATACAAGGTGTTCGGAGAATGGATAACCTGGAAGGTACTTGGAGGGCAAGACACAACTTATCAGAAAGAAAACAAGAGCCTTTTCCAAAACAGTATGCTGATTGAATAGCTTGGGTTGTTCTCTTGCAAATTCTTTATGAAAATATTTTCTTAAAGTTTTCTCTAATTAGCTCATACAAGTACCAGCTGAGTTGCCCATGATTTACCTTGCAACAAGTATGATATTAAATTATCTTGCCTCCAACGAATTATATTGGCAAGATATTCAGACACTTAATAACTATTATTTCATTGTAGTTTTCATTCAGCGAATTTTGAATGTAATGAAGAAATTCGCCTATATTATAAAAATTCAATGATTTATTAATTTCATGTTTTTTTTTCTTCACCCCTTCCTTCATTATATAATTTTATATTTGTGTGTTCTCATTCTCATCAATTAATTTCATCGAGATTTATAAGAATCGAAATAAGTATAATAGTCTTTCATTGTAATTCCTCAGCAACAAGATCTATACACAATCAGACTCAGGACGATACTGACTACGACGTTATCACTGCCTATGTTATGGATGATAACCATTCCATGAGTCAAGAAAATGAATTAAACTCTGGTCCAGCTTCGATAAAGGTTAGTAAACTGTTAAACCATTCCAGTTACTCATATTGCACGACTTTTGATGAACGTTGTTAATAATACGATTACTGTTAACAGGATGAGACTGATCTTCGGGAATTTTTATATAATTAACACATAACATAATAACTCAGCTTGGAACAAGCAACAGGAGAAAAAAATGTTATAATATAAATTCTTCAGTAGTATGAATAAAATTCTCCTCACCTCTTGTTGTTTGTTTTTAGATTATCAGTTTTTTCCTTTCATTCATTTCAATCAATTCAAATGTGTTTAAAAAGGAAGAATGCATAATGAAAATTTCAGGGCACTGTATATTTATGTACAGAATAAATAATGTAGATTACAATTGTATTTTCAAAAAGGCACTGTTATTGGTGCTGTATCATATGAAATGTGTTACACATCAAGTATGATACTTCACTACATAACTTTCTTTCAGCACAAGTTAGAGTCGTGTGTTTTGATAGTGTGTGGAATGAATGTAGGGTGTAATTTAACTGAAAAATGTATGAGTTTGGTACTATGATAGAAGATTATATTGAATATTAAAGTATCTTAAAAAATGCTAATTGTTCTTATAGATCTTATGTCGTTAGATTATTCGAACTCATATTTCATTGGTTTTGAAGGCAAATGGGATATCAAATTTATACATTTTTCCGAAATAATCTTTTACTAACTGGCTTCTCTATGGCGTTTTTGCCAATGGCAGACCACCGCCACAGTCAGGCCATCTTCTACGGGATATGGGTTTACTGTAGATTACTCTTTGGATGGAATAAGGCATGCTCGGTCTCGTGGTCATGCTAGTTTTAATACTAAGGTAATGCTAGTTTGTCGATTAGCTTTTGCTTTTCCATCATGTGTGTGATTTTTGATGTTTTTTTTTTCTGATCAATAGATATTGTTTGTTTTTGAAACTATTGTCTGCATGCTCCTAGTTAGTTTGTGTTTAGTGATTGACCATTGATTCGTGAAATTTTTGTCATCAATTGACTGCAACAAATGTCGAGAATGGGAAAATGATAGCTTAAGTTCAACAGAGCTTCCACAACTTCTTTCACAAAAGCGCTTTCCACCAGTCATTACATTTTTATTCGATGATGCATATCACGAACCTTCTTTTTTTGTTATCGTAAATAAAGCCTTCAACCCATAACCTCATATTTTCCTAATAATAGCTTATCAAATTTTCCCCTGTATATGGAATTTTTGACTTCATTTCCTGCTAGTCAATGTGATCTTTATTTAATACTTACACTCCAAAGGCACTTATTACACAGTTCTAGGGTGATTCGTTCACCTCCACATCACTTACATTATTAGAAATCCACTTTTATCGTTATTTTTGATTTGAGATTTGATAAGAAGATGGATCTGCTTCTACTTTCCATTCAAAATTTCAATTGTAACTGCCTCAATTATTGAATAAATCTAGAATCTTCGAACAAATAGAAGCAGCATCTTCTGATCGATTTCAGTCGAAGATATAAAATTGCTGTAAACCATTATATGGAGACAACATTGTCCAAACTTCCGCTTCAGGCCTTGTCCGCGCACTTTCCCAAAATCATTGATTCCTTAAACTATTTTAGAGCACTGACTCCGTAGAAGAGATCAACTCGGAAAACTCAGCAGATCTCAACAACATGGGATCTCATAATGAGATTACGATTCCCGATAATAAGACTATGTCCAATGATGAGAATTGGACGGACATCAATCTGAACGAAGATAGCGAATCCAAGGACGATTCTCGCAATCTGCAAAATATGACCCATTCACACGCAGGGCTCGTGGACATGGAGGGGAACATTCAAGGTATTAACCACAGTTGATATTTCTTGACATATTCTAGGTTCATTGCCTTCTACAGGCTGATAAATTCAACGTCATGTCTTGAAGACAGAATTTGCAATATTTTGTTGATGCTTCGAAGAAGTTATTTTCTTTTTAGGCTTAGTTCCTGGCGACAAGCACCACACCGATATCTCAGTGGTACAGATTCCTCATGACGTCATCCAGAACACCAGCCAAATACGAGCGGACGATCTTCCCATGAACAGTATCGTCGAACACATTTCCCTCCCTACGCCATCCAGAGAGGCATCACTCACTCAAAAATTAGAGATGGCCCTAGGGTCAGTATGTCCATTGCTCAGAGAGATAATGGTGGACTTCGCTCCGTTCCTTTCGAAAACCTTGGTAGGTTCGCACGGTCAAGAGCTGCTGATGGAAGGAAAAGGTCTTACCACTTTCAAGAACAGCAACTCTGTGGTTGAACTAGTCATGCTGTTGTGTTCCCAGGAGTGGCAAAACTCTCTGCAGAAGCACGCTGGTTTGGCTTTCATCGAACTCATCAATGAAGGAAGGCTTCTTTCTCATGCCATGAAAGATCACATTGTACGGGTGGCAAACGAGGCGGAATTTATTCTGAATAGGATGCGAGCTGACGATGTCTTGAAGCATGCCGATTTCGAGGTGAGTAGACTTTTTGGCAAAATATTCAGAGGTTTGATAATAGAAGATCGAATAGTCCTAAACATAATTCATTGTCGAATAAACATATTTTTACACCCTTGGACATTGAGTTTCCATTCGAATTTTTCCATATTTCCAGAGTCAATGCGCCCAGTCATTGTTAGACCGAAAAGAAGAAGAAAGAATGTGTGATCATCTCATAACAGCTGCTAGACGAAGAGATAATGTTATAGCTAGTCGTCTTCTGGAAAAAGTCAGAAACATCATGTCCAACAAACATGGTGCATGGGGTTATGTAGATCCATCTTTACCTAGGTAAATAGTCACTCTAAAATCTGTAAATGTAAGTTGAAGGTTCGATGGAAATTTCAGAATAACTGAATTTTGGAAACTTGATGCCTGGGAGGACGATGCTAGGAGAAGAAAGCGTTTCGTTCACAACCCCCTTGGTACATCTCATCCAGAAGCCAGTTTGAAGGCAGCAATCGAGCATGGAGCTCCTGAAGATGCCATATTACAAGCTAGAGAAGAGTTCCACGCTCACTTAGCAGCTACCAGAAACCATCAGAATGTGCAAAATACCGACCTGATGGACGATAGTGAATTGCTGTTGGATGACAGAGAGCTGGACACGGATCTAACAGGTAATTTTCCCTTTTGACTGCATTGCTTTATTTATTTTCCAAAACTGGCCATCAATCAGTGATATTAAATTGTTTTTCAACTTTCAGGACCTGTGAATATAAGTACCAAGGCTAAACTCATTGCTCCTGGAGTAGTGGCACCTGGGATAGTATCCATAACTTCAACAGAACTATACTTCGAAGTGGACGAAGAGGACGAAACGTTCAAGAAGGTCGATTCAGAGGTAAGTGCTTATTTCTCTCAAGGAATGGGGATTTTTTCACAATTAGCTAATGCCTAGGTCATAGCCGCGATATAAGTGGTCGGGATCGTTTGCTAGTTTTCCAACGATTCTGAAACAAGAAGTGGCGACTTAAATTTTGGCGATTTCATGCTGAAGAATATTCAGACATAGGTAATGTCAAGGATCGTATTCCTCTGAATAAGCTGGTTGTTTGGATTGCGATGGAAACGGCAGTGGCTGAGTCCTACTGCTGTTCTTTAAAAATATGCTTCACTAGAAAGAACCAAAATAACTCCATTGTGAAAGGGTTATATAATGTTATATAAATCTTTATGCATCTACATAATCCATCAGCAGGTGGTTTTAAGCGATGTTTGAGATATTTTAAAGTTTTCTCATAGCAAGTGCATCAAATGGTATAGATCGCATTAGTGCGAGTATTAAAGGAAGTATTGAAGTAGGATTCAGCTTACATCATGCCCGCTAGAGACTTATACCTCTTCCTTTAGTTCATTTGATACAAGCTAAGCAGTAGTCGATATTATAACGAGCGTTCGAAAGAAAACGAAGGCAATAAGGTCGATACATATGCTTCGATTTCGTGATACCTCCATCTTGTGTTAGGAGCTGAATCAATCATTGATTTTTTTCGTTAATACCTGAGGTATTGGCTAGAGGGCGCCAATAGTAGCATATATCGCAAACGATCGTTACGACAAGTTCAGAAATCTTTCCAGATGGCACTAGCTGTTGTTTGTCAGTTTCAAGAGTATCGATTTGAACGACACGGTCCTCGAAATTGGATTTTTGAATTGAACTTTTCACATATTGTTGTGCCCATTGTTTTTACAGACACCCTTGGTTATCAATTTCTCTTAGTTTAGGTACTACTGAGTTCATCACTACTGTTTTGAAAATTGAAGAGGTATTTTCCTGGAAATCAATTCATTTCTTCCCATAAGTGAACTTATAAAGAATTGGAAACTAAATTTTTTGATGATTTTGATTGATTTTCGACTCAAGCCTTGATGTTCAACTGCAAGGAAAAGTTTGTTACGGCTACGTGCAATTATCTTCTAAACATATAATTAAACTAAAAGTGCGTTAAGAATAAGATGTTCGCTAACTATAATTATATATTGTGCTTGTCTACCATTTGTTTCACTTCGACCTTTTGATATGGTGAATAGAATAGAATAGAATAGAATAGAACTTTATTAATCCTTCAAGACATATAAACATGTATAGGACAAGTCAATTATGAAAAAAAAGAAACAGAAAATATACTATCCCCCGCAAAATGCATCATCACCCAAGAATTCTCCTACAGTATAATATCCTTTTCGTAAAAGATTACTTTTTAAAACTTTCTTGAATAGCCTAATATCTAACAGTCTAATACTAATTGGGAGATGATTATACAATAGAATTGCCTGATATACAGGACTTGTTTCATACTTCGAAGTATTATGAAGAGGAACGCTAAGTGTAGTATTATTCCTTGTAGCGTAACTGTGAAAGCTGGAAAGCTTCACCACCAAATATTCATTTTCCTTTATGTAGATTAAACTTCTTAGTATGAAAAGAGAAGGTAGAGTGAGTATCTCATTCTCCTTGAAAATATCTCTGCAGGTATCCCTAGGTTTCAAGTTAAATATTAAACGTAAAATTCTTTTTTGCATTACAAACACCCTTTGAGAATCAATAGAATTACCCCACAATATAACATTGTAATTCAGGAAACTATAAACTAAACTATAATAAATATTCATTATTGACTGGTTTGGCAGTGTATCCTTTATCCTACTTATAGCATAAAAAGAGCTGGCTAATCTCCTACAAACAGATTCACAATGATTGCTCCATCTCAGTGAGCTATCCAAGTATACCCCTAAAAATTTCACATTATCCTTCGATACAATCTGATGGTTCATGCATTTGACAATTACAGGTTCACAATCGCTCATTCTATTACTGAAGCGAATGCATTCAGTTTTATCTAGGTTCAGAATTAAAGCATTCGATTTGCACCAGTCCAAGAACTTCAATATTAGTTTATTACATATTTCAGATAAATCACGCAGGTTTCTGGCTGAGACCGCTACAGAAGTATCATCGACAAAAATAATCAAAATTTCAGGATCTATGTAATTAGGTAGATCATTTATAAAAAGCATTGGATTAGAAAGTCTATAATTTTCTTATTTACACCGAGGGGGACATGATTGCACATTCGGGGGGTTTTCATCATCCACCTAAGCGAAGTGGCTATCGTTGAATGAAAAACCACGGTGGCTATGAATTTATCAAAGGCACAAAAGCTCTCTATCCCAGGTTATTGCTCCTATAATTTTTCTCAAATATTTAATAGCATTTATTGTCAACAAATAGGTACATTGATAATAAAATCATGTTCAATCACTATTCAAACATTGCTTGGATACTTTCTAGATAAAACACTTATTTATCGAATGGATATAACTCTCAATTTCAGTACACTAAGAACCAGAAATTCACTGAAATTTTTCCATGGAGTAAGTTCGTTTTTCATCGACACGAAATAATGACATAATGTGGGGTTTCACATCAAATATCATAAATCATACTTAATACCGAAGAACCTCATAATACGTAACGAAAATTGTTTTAGAATGTAATGTTGGGATCACTCTTCGATTTTGAATTATTGAAGCGATCGAATCATTAGCTAAGAGATATGAGACAGGTTAAGTGGATGCTGGGTCCAGGGACGGAGCAGATGATTTAAAAACAATATTTTCAATAATCGATTCGTATTGAAGAGCATCTCCAATTTTACTTCATAGGTCCCACTTGTGTGAGCGAAAGAAAGGTATTGATAGAAATATTTTTCAAAATTGAGCTTACAGGGATTCCCAAGTCTCATTCTCTTTGTCGGTAGTTTATATTCACTGTTTCGAATCTCTTCGAGAATGCAAGCACGTAGAGCGCGGTATCATAAAATCAGGCAACAAAGGAACATGTTCTGAATTTGATGGAGCTTAGACCTCTCAACCACGCTCAGCAGAGTTAGATTCCGCTAACGAATTCCATTTTTGCCGCAGGATCATCAGGTTTTTAACGCTATTATGGAAACGGGAGGGCCTGGTGAAGCTGAAATCACACCCTCATATTTGGTAGTATTTAAATCTGCATCAAGTATATCATACGATTTTTGGTAGTTATAAGATTGGTTACTTTGGCGGTTTTGTCAGAAGTCTTTCACTTGGATTCATATACTCTTACGATGGTCGCTTATGGAGCTTCAATTTTAGCCACTAGGGTTTTGCTGAATGTCAAATTTCCCAAATGAAATTGCAGTTCAGCTTTTATGGTACTTATGGTCATTAAACATCATATAACCCCTACCCCTTCTGAGTGTTTCTGGAAACTTCTTGAATTCATAATTTCAAGAAATCTTCCAAGCATGCCCAAAACCTTTTCTAAGGGACTCAGGTCGGGGCTACGAGCTGGACGTCGTTCATTCTGTTGCTCCATGGAGTTATTCGATTTGGAATTGACTCGCTTTGGTTATGCCAAAACTTTATAGTCCGGCACTGTCGCCTAGCAGCAATTTCTCACTCTACTCGTCCCATCCTTCCATAAGTGCTAGTTTTTCTTATAGGGAAAGCTTTGGATAAACAAGCCTAATTTGCACGTGTTGAAATTCTAGTTACGGGGCAGACTTAAAATACGGCTTTTACGGGCAAAACCTCCATATTTTACATGGGGCACGATCGCATGTAAACTGCCACTTATTATTCAATAATTCCAGGGACCCCTTATAAATTATGCATAATCTTGCATCGTAGCAGAGTCAAAAATTATGGACGTCGTTTCGACGCAATTGGAAAGAGATCGGTTGGTACCTCTGCTTTATGCGACGTCGTTACCATTTTAGGTCCCTATCAATTTGTGTATATTTTCATTCGAATAGTTCAGAGCCACTGGTCGTAGGGATGAGTTTATGGCGAAGGCAATGTTCAATGACAATGACATTTCGCTAGTTAATAATCATATAATCTACGTCCGTAATTTTTCAATAGATTCAACACCAGATGTTTCTTTAACATCAATGTCCATCAAGAATGTCCATAAGATAATGTATCATATTTTATTTTCATTAAAAATATAAGTATACTAACTGACAAAGAAATTACCACACCCAGAAGGAGCTGTTAGATTTTAATTTTTTTGGTGGAAAATAGATAGTATAACAAGAAGTAAATGATTTAAATTTGGAGAGAAAAAACGAAGGGTTTACAATTTCCAATAATTAAATTGGTTATAATTTGTTTGTCCACCGCGATTTTCTATGCACTCCCCAACACGTCTTGGCATTGATGCAATAAGATGGTTTATTTCTTCTTAAGGAACACTATGCCAAGCTACATGTACTTCATGTCCGTGGGGGCTGGGGTAAATTAACAATCCTCTACCCATAATGTCCCAAACATGCTCTATGAGCGAAAGATCAGGGGATGTGGGCTGACATGGCAAAAAAAATTAACATTGGTCGCTTCAAAAAAGTTCAAACTAACTCTGCCAACATAAGGTCGAGTAGTAGCTTGCTGAAATATTGGATTCTCGAGCCGGTTAGAGCAAGAGAGAAAATTAAAAGCAAAAAAAACTTTTTGAAAAAAGCTTTTATTTGAATGCTATAAAAAAAGAAAATAAAATTCTCCTTTAAAATTTCAATTATCAACTCATAACACAATTTATATGAACATCAAACTGAGGTTCACGTCTTTCTCCCCAACGTCATCTAAGCCTTCGTCGGCCATCATGTGCACCCAAAGAGAATCAAGATTCTTCAGAAAAGACGACCTGATGCCAATCCTGATTCCAATGTTGACGTTTTCTGCACCACTGTAATCGTTGCCGGCGATGCTCAACCGTCTGAGGTAACACAAGATGGGGTCAATAACGCTGCAGTCCAAAAGACCTTATCCGGCAGTTAACCATTCGGACAGTTACAGGATGGCCTTGTTCTCCTAACCACTCATCAACCAAAGATCGAGTTGTCGCAAATCGGTCTCTAATGCCCATAAGTCTTAGACGTCGATCTTGAACTTTATTTGTGTTCCTTCGACGTCCGGTGCCTACTTTAGGCATTATCGAACCACGCTTGACAACATCTCATAACAGGAGTTGGATTTCTGTTCGTACGGTTAGCGAGTTCTCGAAATGACATCCCTGCCTGTATTCGACTTCTTTCAAATTCACTTAGCTGGCGATGAATTCCGCGCATTTCAACAACAACTAAACATCGACTTTGGATCTCCCCGAACAACTGGTAGGTTATAAAATTGCAAAAAACGACTACAATTTTCAAGCAACAAAAAATTTTCACATGAAAAAACCTTCACGATTTTTTTCTTCGAATTCAATCATATACTCCCTTGCTATAATGTCTATATTTAACCTAAAAAAATTAAAATTAACAATGGAGCTAGCTCAGATCTTGATCATCCATATACTGAAGATGATTCTGCAAGCTGCAGCCATCTCTGTTAGAGAACAGGATTGTCTTGAATCATCAATCCTCGGCTAAAACTATACGTAGGACTATCCTTTCCGGTTATGCTATAGATAAAGAGAACGTGCATATCTCAGAACTTCACATAACACATTCAGAAAATGACAATACAAGACTGTTGAACAATCGTAGATTATGCGGGAAGCATAAATATGGAAACATTTCAATACCTTCTCGGCAAGTTATTCATAGGTCGGTACTCGGTTCATTGGACATGATTTAGAAGTAGTTAACTTTCTTTGTTTTTTAGATAATCCATTAATCTTGTCTCTCGGTTTATTGAAATTAGTTGCGCGCATTGCATATTCATCAGTGGAACAATAAATCATCGTATTAATAGTCGTTCTGACCGCCTGTCCTGCTTGAGCAAACATAGAGGCAGGACCGGAGGCCGAGGATATTTTGTGTCTCATTTTTTGTTCCATCAACCTATCGAGAAATTAACTTCTATCCATATATCTAATAATTCCACTATGTGTAATGAGTCAATGAAAATTGAAGCCGGGCTTTGGTAAGAATCCCGATCTGCGCATGAGCAGTAATATCAAGAATAAAAATAACCCACTAATTCTGTCTCTCTTTGACACATTGTATCTTGTCGGGAAAAGTATGTCATCTGTAACTTATGTGAATACTTTCGATCATTCCATCGCTATGGTCCTTTTTCTTCAAGCTCTGTATAAAGTTGTTAGCTCCTATTCATATTTCAGAGTTGAACTGAAAATATTTAAGGGGCATATTTGAAATGAAACACATTTGAATTAAGCTTGAAGAATTTTTTTTTGAATGATAATATTATGACATCTATATATATAAAAGAAAGATGTTGGTTACACCATTTATAACTCGAGATCGGATGGACTGTTTGTTATGAAACTTCATATATGGATTCGTCTAAGATCTGGTTATTATAAAATACAATAAAACTTTGAAAAAATCGATGAAAATTTTACTTATACAGGAAATGCTTTTCCTTCTTTTGAGTAGGGCCACTAGATGTCGCTACAGTTACAGTTACGCTACCGCTTATTCGTAGGTACTTCATTTGATATTCTCCGCGTTATATGGCGATATAAACAAATAGTTTGTACAGTGACTATACTCCCTCTATAGTCACTGTAATAGTGTGTAATTTGAGTTGCCTACAATTCTGTGCTGTTGGGCAAAACCAAAAATGTCTTAGCGTAGGAGTACAGATGTCTAAAACGATTAGATTTCGTTGAGATATGAGAAATGTTTCGTTCTTACCACTTCAGATGGCGCTATTCACACATTATGACTGATTATTAGTTATTTTTATAGTTTTATTCATTCAAAATAACGTAATCGTGAAGGTACCATACTTGACATTATCACCATTAAATGGCGATGAATTTGTTGAGGCTTTCGCGGCCATCGATTGATGTCATCTGTTCTCTTTTCGAGCATTTCGGTCGTCTTGGTTTGAAATGGTCGAAAAAAGAACAGCTGACATCACATACTGTGTAATTTACATAGGACTTATGAAACCATGAAAGGCTATCAACAGATCCAGAAGCGGGTGAATATCACAGTGAATTTTTATCGGAATGTCAAGTATATACGATTTTGGCGATCAGTTTCGATCGTGATATGTCCATTCTCATCTTTTCTCATAATTTTTAAAATGTTTTTGAATTTCTGTTTGGTTAATAAATATATTTGCGGAAATCACTAAATCCAAAATTGCTATAATTGGTAATTGACATATTATTTTTATGTATCTGTTCTGTGTGACAGCTCATATTCATTGAAACATTTGACAGTTCAAAAATCAGAGAACCAAGCCGTTGATCTCCGATCACCGGTGATTACGATTTGTGAAATCCACCGTAAATATCATTTAGGCGGAACAGAGTTCGCCGGGCCAGCTAGTTTATGTTATAAAAATAATTTCCGGCATATGCCCACCACGACTAGCTCTGAGAAACCGCATTCGACCAGACCAATTTTGGACCACTTTTTCGAGTAATTCAGGCCTTATTTCAGCAATAACACGGGTTATGTTGGCTTCCAAACCGTCTATTGTTTCTGATTTATCAGCATAAACCAATGACTTGACATAACCCCAAAGGAAATAATCCATTAGAGCCATGTTGCATCATCTTGGAGGCCAATTAATTGAACCTTTTCTCGGAATAATGTTATCTCCAAATTTTTATTTCAATAAAGTTGTCACGGTAGCAGCACGAGGTGTAACACCATCTTGTTGAAACCAAAACACTTCTGGGTCGATGCCATTCAAATTTTGAAACAAATAATCATTGATCATCGATCTGTAACGAGCACCATTCACTGTAACATCAGCTCCTTCATCGTTTTTAAAGAAATATGGATGGATAATACCTCCAGCGTGTAAAGCACACCACACAGTGCATTTTTCAGGATGCAATGGAACCTAAAGAACTTCTTGAGGATTGGTTTCACTCCATATACGACAGTTTTGCTTGTTTACGTAGCCGTTCAACCAGAAATGAGCTTTATCACTAAACACAATATTTCGATAAAAAAGTGGATCAACTTCAAGCTGTTCTAGGGCCCAATCAGCAAACAAACGACGCTTATTATGGTCAAGTGGCTTTAGTTCTTGAACCAGTTGGATCTTGTATGGGTGTAGACCAAGATCTTCACGCAGAATGTTCCATGTGGTAGTGGATGCACAGAGTCCAACTTGTTGTGAACGTCGCCGAATAGACAAATCTGGATCTTTATCAACACTTTCACTTACAGCAGCGATATTTTCTTCTATACGTATAGTTCTTTGTCTTGTTGTGGTTGTTGTTGTTGTATCGACTACAGAAAAAATTGTCCAAAATCTATCGATAGTTCGACGAATAAGCTAGTCTAATGGACGATTATGTAAATCATAAATTTCACGAAGTGCTCTATAAGTTTGGCGGAAAGAACACTGATTTTGAAAATGAAATTCAACAATTTGTAAACGTTGTTGCGGCGTGAGTCTCTTCATGATAACTTGTCAATGCATACTGAACTGAAATGTCAAAACAACATTCACAGTTATCCCTATCGAAAATTATATCACTCACAAAGCGTAATCACCAATGATCCGAGATCCACTGCTTGATTCTCTGATTTTTGAACTGTCAAATCGAGTTGATTCTTGATCAAGCTCAAATCAACGGTGATTACGCTTTGTGAAACCCACCATAAAAGTTTTAGCTCCAAACTAACTGAAATAAATCTGAAGCCGTCCCTGGTTGAGTAAACAACAGTCCCTTACCTTCAATAAGATGCTTTTTTAATCAGCAGTACCTCCTTCGAGTCAGTTTTGTGCGTCCACCTTTAGATTGATCGTCCGGGCAGGACTACCGGTCCAAATTATGAGCAATTAAAACCTTCTCAATCATGGTCGAAGATCGCATTTTTCACTTATCAAATTAGTACATGTGTATGCTTGATTAGATACCGGGAGGCATTTGGCCAAATTTCGACATCGGTTATTTTTCATACGGGAACTGTAGGCAGATCGATCGTAATTTTAGGTTTTCATTTGGGTCTGCCTCGGTAATCGGCAGTGGCGACCTAGTGTTTTAAAGTTAAAGAGTTATGGTGCAAAGAAAGTTAATTATCTTTTTGACCGGGTGGTCGACCTCCTGTCGTCTTGTGCTACTCGTCTATGAAGCCTTCAGCAAATTGACAACAACTGATGGATATTCACGGTATAGGTAAAGCTCTAGAGGCTTTTCCTCGTTTGAAGAACGAATAATAATAATATGCAGACCCAAATACCCCATGTATACAAATGTTGCGTTTTGGTCGGCTAGCCAATCTTGAGTTTCTCTTGCATAGTGTCTGGACGCAAGGTCTGGCCAGAACATATTATAGTCTCCAGCGTGTTCTGCTTCAATAAAATTAACTAGCCATATACACTGCGCAAAAAATTAACGCACATTCTGAAAATCTCAATTTTAATGAAAGTTACCTCTACAGTGACTTTATAACTTATTTTTCATGTTCTCTCTACAATTCTTGTGTATGTCCACCCTTCTTCTCGCAAAACTACGCTTAGGTCAAATTGCGTGTTTCTCGTTGCATAGCGATCGAGTGTAGAAAATCAAACGAAAGAAAAACTATTGATCACTAGAATTGATCGAGAACAACTGATTTTAGAATGGAGCCAATACATTCAAAATCTGATAATATCATCTTTTTTTATTCCTGCTGGGAGAAAACATCTGTATTGAAGAAAAACGTTGAAAGTGGATAGCATATGCTTGCATAATTCTGATAAAAATAATTATCATTGAGAACACCTTCAGTTGTAGAATAAATATGAGATTTCCATAATGTGCGTTAATTTTTTTGCGCTGTGTAGTTAGATATCATATATTGCCATGCTAGTTTTCTTAGCGAAGTACCAACCTTGTCTTACGGTCCTTGCTTGGTCAAAAACTCTAGGTCTACCACTTCTTGCAGTTCTTGCAAGGTTCATAAAAGGGATACCTTGCTCACATTCAGCGATTTTCCGATGAATAGTTTTACAGGATATAATCTGTTCTTCAAAAATGCGTATTATCTCGGCTTTATCGACTCGCCCAACTAAATTATAAATACTTTTCCGAATTTCAACAACTGAAGTGTTTAAGTGAAGTCAAGGTTACAAACAAACTTTTATTTCAATAGCAACCTATTGTCTTCTTCTTATCACCACTATATTGGTATCTGACATACCTTCTGTATAAAAAGTACCCGGAATTGTAAAAAAAAACACATAAATTTAAATTTAATCATCAATATTTATTTTGTCTCCTTCAAAATAGTCCCCATTGCTTACAATACAACTATGATATCGGCGAACCCACTTTTCCATGCACCGCTCATACGCCGCCAAAGGTATGGCCTTCAGTTCTTGTTGCGAATTTGTTTTGATGGCTTCAATGGACTCAAAACGCGTTCCACGTAGGGGCAATTTGAGTCTTGGGAATAGAAAAAAGTCGCACGGAGCTAAGTCAGGTGAATACGGTGGTTGTTCGATGGTATTTATTGAGTTTTTGGTCTTGTATTCCTTAATAATTATGGCTCGGTGCGACGGCGCGTTATCATCATGCAAAATCCACGAATTGTCTTTCCATAAATCTGGCCGTTTACGACGAACATTCTCACGCAAACGCCTCAATACACCCAAGTAATACTCCTTATTCACTGTCTGTCCTTCAGGAAGAAATTCTGAGTGCACAACACCACGATAATCGAAGAAAACAGTGAGCAAAACTTTAATTTTCGAGCGACTTTGACGTGGTTTTTCCGGATTTTTTCGGAATAATTTGTACCAATCGTATGCTTGTGTTTTTGACATACAATTATCACCAAAGGCTTTTTTTAACATTTTCAATGAATCGGCACAAGAAAATTCGTTTGCAAGACAAAATTTGAGGCAAACTCTTTGATCAACTATTTTTTCCATTGTAAAATTCGCAGAGCACTTTTGAGGTCGACTGATACTGACAGCGGTTGTAAACACACTAGTTGACAGATCGCGCTCAAATTTGGCTTGGTAATAAAGGAAGGTCCTACCAACTTTAAGAAAAAAAAAATTACCGATTCCTTTTTGGCGGTTCATTTAAATAACATTTTCCGGGTACTTTTTATACAGAGAGTAAGTTACCTGAACAAATTGAGAAATTGCAAGGAGTTCGCGTGCATTATAGATGCCCAAAAATCTGTTCAAATGACTGGGCGCTCTTTATTAGCATCCGAATTTTTAATCACGCAAGTTCGATGTTGGGCATGTAAAACTGGTTGTAAGTCGATTAATTACGTGGAAAATTGTCAAACAGCGGGATGTAAAAGCGATTGAGAAAACTTATATCCCGCTCTGTTATTTACGAACCTGATTCGAACTGTTGACTTGAGAGGTGGTCCAAAAAGATACCTCGCCGAAAATTATGTATTTCTCATCGCATATTATTTTATTCTACGTACCGAAATATGCAACAAAACTAAATGTTGAAATTTAATCTTCGAAATTGAATAATATTTATACCGTTCGTCGTATTATCAACTTTCTGCATTGATTTCTAGTTTTTATGTTCAGACGTTTTGATTTCGAATTTCTGAAGATTTGTATCAATTCAGAAAAAGGGTACAAATTTTTCTAACAACTTTATCAAAGCTTCGAATACTTTCTCCTCAAAGAAGATCGTTTCTTAACAAAGGGCCATGAGTTTAATTCACTTAATTACGAAAGTAGGTTCCAGCCACTAAGTACTATGTCCAAAAAGCTCTCTAGCCCAAAAACTGTAAGATTCATTTCTTTTAGATATTAAAAGCTTTTATTTAACTTGCAATGTATGAATGTACCTATGTATGTATGGGTGGAATCTTGCTACTCAATTTTGAAACAGATATCTTCAACCGATTGAGCTGAAATTTTGTATACACGTTTGATTTGGATGACAATACAAGATAAACTTTATGACGTCAGTCTATATCCAATATGGCGGACCATACAAGATGGCGGAATAGTTATTTTTTATGCACTTCTACAATATGGGTATCAAATGAAAGGGCTTGTTAAGAGTAACTCGAAAAATTATGTTGGCGTCATTCAAAAGCCAATATGGCGTATTATCCAAGAGGGCGGAATAGTTATTTTTTATGCACTTCTGCAATATGGGTATCAAATGAAAGGGCTTGTAAAGAGTATCTCAAAAAATAAGGTTGACGTCATTCTAAATCCAATATGGCGGAACATCCAAGATGGCGAAATAGTTATTTTTTTCGCACTTCTACAATATGGGTATCAAATGAAAGGGCTTGTTGAGAGTAACTCGAAAAATAATTTTGACGTGATTCTAAATCCAATATGGCGGAGCATCCAAGACGGCGGAATAGTTATTTTTTATGCACTTCTGCAATATTTAGAAATAACTAAAAAGTAAAAAATAAATTAAAAGCAAAAAAACTTTTCGAAAAAAGCTTTCATTTGAATGCTCTAAAAGAAAGAAAATGAAATTTTTCTTAAAAATTTCAACTACCCACTCATAACCTCATTATACACAATTTATATGATCATAAAAGCTTGTCGCGCGATTTACTTGTGTAAATGAACTAGTACCTAGTCAATTGAGTATCTTAGTCTGCTGAATGCAATTTTTTTATATATCAGTTTAATTAAATACTTATAGGCACTTACTCGCGACAAGCTTTCATGGCCATATAAATTGTGCATGATGAGGTTATGAGTTGATAGTTGAAATTTAAAAGGAAAATTTTATTTTATTTTTTTAGAGCATTTAAATGAAAGCTTTTTTCAAGAAGTTTTTTTGCTTTTAATTATATGTCAAATTTGTGTGCGCTTGTAGGATGTAGGCCATCATACTTGGAAATTACATTTCTTGATACTCAACAATACAAAATTTCAATATCTCAGCCATTTTCAATTTGATTCATTGGCGGATACAGGGAGAGGGCCCCCCTTCCTTTTGACCTCGAAGTTGACAATAATCCCTGTATTCGTAGTCCTATAACGTTTGGTAAAAATTTCTATCTATTGAAAATTAATGAAAATGAAGACTCGACAAGGTATTTGCGAAATTATTTCGAAGATGTGCATTCCTCATTGATTTCATATTCCTGGTAAAGGAAAGGAGATAATTGACAATCAAATTGGACGTCATCCTAATTAAAAATGTTTCTAGAATACCTTCTTGATTTTTCGATGAATCATTCTAATGTATTTCAGTGAGCCAATCAGCAAAGATACGACGTTGTTGATGATCAGCCGGCCTGAGTTCTTGTGTTAACTAATTTTTGTCTTAGTCTTTAGACCCAAATCTTTATTCAAAATAAGTTGTAATGATGTTTGGGGAATGCCTGATTCCATATAACGACGAAGAATGGACAAGCATGGTCTTTCAGCTACCCTTTCGGCTACAGCAGCAATATTCCCGGCTGTTATCCTTCACATCACTAACTTGTCCCAACAGCTCAAATTTTCCCACCAATTTCTATATTTCTGTTCGACAAGGTGCTTCACGACGACCTTAAAATGTTCGAGTTTTCGAACCGTCTCTGCCAAATGTTCACCATTTTTATAGCGAATTTTAATAATTTCAATGCATTGTTGAAGCGTTTATCGTTACATTTTCATCAATGGCGTAGTTTCTACTTGTCAAATGTCAAAAATGACAGCTTCTGAAGTGACATCTACCGAAATAGCGCGCTATTCAAAATAACCTTTTTTGGAGAACCCTTTATACAGAGTGTAACAGCCAAATGGAATAAATTCAATAACGAATAAATGAGGGGGTGTTAGGAAAAACGCTCGGACACGTCGATTTGTTATTTTAAATGCGCATATTTTTCAAGAAAATAAAATTATATGGGGTGTTCCATGCGACCGTGGCCAATACCAACTTTCTTATTTCAAATGCAACCCCTTATATATTATTTATTTTTTGGATTCTTCAGAAAATTCTAGACATAATTCATGTACAATGTCCTATACCTATCTTCAACTTTTTCGGAAATATTAAGTGTTTTCAGATTTTTTACAAAAATTAACATTTTGAAGGAAAATTATTTTATTTCACAAATCCGATACATTACACTCTATACTTACCTCTTGATATGAAGAAAGTAAGCAAAACCATTACTGAGAAGAAATTAAAAAAAAAACAAAAACAGATTTGTTTATTCTGTAGCATGTTGCCAAGACGTTCGCGGCGAGCATTTTGAACAATTCCTACATTGACATTGATGTTTTTTTTGTTTTTTTTTAATAATTAAGAAATGATCAGTATTACTTATTGGGTTTTAAGTGTAATGTACCGAATTTGTGAAATAAAATAATTTTTATTTAAAACGTTGATTTTTGCAATGAATCTGAAAACACTCAATACTTCCGAAATAGTTAAAGACAGGTATAGACTATAGGACATTGTGCATGAATTGTGTCTAGAATTCTCTGAAGAATCCAAAAAATAAATAATATACAGGGGGTTGCATTTGAAATAAGAAAGTAGGTATTGGCCACGGCCACATGGAACACCCTATATAATATTATTTTCTTGCAAAATATGTTCATTTAAAATTACAAATCGACGTGTCCGAGCGTTTTTCCCAACACCCCCTCATTTATTCGTTATCGAATTTATTCCATTTGGCTGTTACACTCTGTATAGGCGAACATACCTGGAATACCGTAAACGTAACAGTAAGGAGGGTTCGAGCCAGTACCTATTTGAATGTGCTGGAAGCTCTCATAAAGCTCACGAACTAATTTACAAATTCCTCATATTCAATAAAAAATCTCAGGAATTTTTACGATCCGCCAAGCAACTTCCAATAATTCAAATGGATTGAAGACCTAATTCAATTAATTATTCCCCAAAATATCCCATCATTACATTAGTATTCGAGTATAATGATGAACACATTCCAAATGGTAATCGAGGAGCCAGACCTCAAACAGAGTGGCTCCAAAAAAGGGCCGTAGGAGGTCCTTGATATAACGACGGGGTGGCATTGTATGTCCGTCAAAACGCCACAGAAAAAGATGCTACCCGAAAAATATTCATTATGTTATTACTACACCTCGTCATTATTTAGGAATGTTTGTCAAGCAAACTCTCGAACACGAAACGGTCCTATAATGAATTTCTATCGTGAAAATATAAAAAAAAAACGAAGGTGGTGATTAAGAGACTAAATTAAAAATGTTTACAAACTGATTGTTTCACGTTGAAAATATTTAGGCATTTTAGAAAGGTGTGTAAGGTGATTTGATGAATCTTCAAGTTTTCTCGAACTTATGGTTTAGGGTTGGACGGTAAGTAATGCTGAGACCATCACGCCCTCTATGTTTTCAATCCTGAACTTTTCGTCCTTGCCCCGATACCGAATGAACAGAGTTGTATACGTCATTCACTTTTATGAAGTATCCGGGTTGGCCAAGATTCAGGTTTATCAAGTTTTTTTTTACTTGAAACTGACGCAGGTTGGTACTCATGAAATGTCAAATAATTCTCAGAGACGTCGCCAATGCTAATTTTTATTTACTCTCTTTAAACTTTGTAAATGGAGTTAGTTTTAGTAGTTCGGCTACATTTTCATATTGGAGCATTTCAAGTTGTACAAAATGGTATTTAAGTGTCTTCTGTTGGCTTATTTCTTGGGAATTTTGAAAAGTGGGGAATTCTATAGGTCCGTCTGTTCGTTTATAAGTTTTTTCGTGGGGTTATTCGAGTACTTTTATTCTTCTTTCGAATGAACTATCATAAAGAAACGAACTTTTCGGTCCATTATTTTTCAGTAAAATTTCAACACGCGATTCCTGATTTCCGTACAAGAAAATAGCATAATTGAATCGTCCAACCATGTTTATATACGTGAAATATTTCCAGTATTAACGGAGAAAAAGTTTCTTCAACATTCGCCAGGTCTTTGGAATTATTGAATTCACATAAAATTTTCTCAAATTAATTATTTTCCCAAAGTAAATAAACATTTTGATAAATACGTAAAAACCACGACCCCTATGTAGAAAGGACAACGTGGCTTGGTTATCTGATAGGAAAATGACTATAACCAAACATTTTCAAAATATACACGGTGAAATGTGTCAGAATGTCATGGCCAACCGGGATACATTATGAAAGCGAATGGAATATGTATATGTGTTATTATTGCGTAAATCAATTTTCCCCAGAAAAATCGATACAGATCGAAGAAAACCCCGAATCCGCTAGAGGCGTCTTAGCCAAGAGACGCGAGATTCCCGTTCCGGAGACCATCGAATCTCGCATCGAATTATGCATCGTTATTTATAACATAATCATAGAGTAGCGTTGTGACAGGGTGTTGCCCGTGGAGTGCGTGGGACCACGGTAGTCGGGCCATAGACCGAGACCACCGAGTCGAAGCCGCTAATTTCAGTGATTATCTCGGCGCTCGATTACAATAGGACGGGCTGGACGTGTCGAAGTACGGCCTGATGGATGAACGTAAGAGCATTATGGGTTATTTATGGGTTTATGTGGGTACCGGTGCCATGGGTTAGGTGGAACAAGTGCAAGCGGTAAGAACGGGATTTGTTTCTGTGATATGCCGTATTTCATCAAAATCATGAAAATTATATGGGAAAAGTTCATATCCCCAAAGCAAAAACCCTTGACATACACACATCGTCAAAAGTCTTGACCCCACAATCAACTCTTATATTAGACGCCAGTACATCAATAAAAACAGGGGCTGATGATTGTATGTCACATCAACATTGCTCTGATTCGGATAAAGTAAACACTTCAATTTCAGTAGGAGGTTCATAAAGTACAGATCAAGCTTGATTCAGGGACATTAAACATTCATAATAAATATGCGTAATATGTTCATCCAGCGCGGCAAAACTTATAGTCCATCCAAGAATTATTGACATCAAAGCAGGCCATGAAAGCCCCATCGCAGCTTGATTTCTAGTTACAAAAAAGCAACTATATATTTTCTGTGCTTTCATCATAGCAGAAAATATACAGAGTGAGTCTTCGACTTGTACTTATATTTTAACTGTAGATTCTTGATGCTTAAGGAAACCTTTTTTTCATTTTCCATTTTTCCGAATTCGGCTCTGTTAAAGAGATATAGCCATTCGAAAAAAAAATAGTGCTGAATACGTGCCTGATATTATTCTTCACAAACACCTCGAAGTTCATATTTTTCGATTGAAATTGATGTGATTATTAGATATTCTGGGTGATACATTTAAAAAATACTCAAGCACTAACCTTATTTGAATAAGAATGTTACAAACACGATATTTCCTAACAAAACACTTAGTTGACCTAACCTTACCCATCCTCTGTGATATTCGCCCACAGAACTCTAGAGAAGACGATGCCAGATTGCCGATTTTCTCTTCAAACAATGCGAACTCAAGAAAGCAGTACGTCCCCTATCGTTAGCGGATGAACTATCAAAATCGCTAAAGGCGTCTAGGCGTTGCTCTTTGAAAATGCCAAACGAGTAGTTCTGATTTTCGCCAATATAGCGCTACGTTCTTAATTTCAGTCGCCACGGCCTACTCTTCTCTTCAGAAGGCCGTGGATTCGTGGATGTAGCCGCCACGCAAGACAAACCGTTGTTCTGTGTCTCCAACCAGCTTACCAGTCCAACCTAAAACGTTAGTCAGTGACCCCATACACGGCATAAACGAGGTTCACGCTTTATTTATTCATAGAGCAAACAGGTGATGAATATGTAAATGACTTTCAGTGAATTGATGTAATAGTAGTGTCGTTCTGGTGTCGAGTTATATTGTTTGGATAGATATTTTGCTGAAGGACCGGTAACAATGGATTTTAAATAGAAACTGCCTATAAAACGTATAATTTCATGCTTCTTAGAATTCAATTTTATGTCCCACGAATGTGGAATTTTATTATTACATATATCTACATCAAACGTTTTTTCATCATAGAGATTTAAGTCTTGACAAAGTTGATAAACATTCTGACAACGTTGGTAACTTGTTGAGAGACCATGCGGAGAAGAAATAATATTCGATGAGATTTAACTCAGAACAGCATTCAGATTATTCTTGAAATTCATGATTTTTTCTTCTAATTCAATCTTATACAATTAGGAATAACTTGAGAACGACGCGTTTTATTGAAAAAATATAAGAACACTTTTGTTTTCTAAAATAATTGATTCTTTCGAAAACGTGAACCGTTTATCTTCTTCAAGTTTTATAGTATTTTTGCGTGAATTTATAAGTCGACTATACTGTAACTTTTTCACCAGGAGAAATATGAAATAAGTTTCAATTGAGGAATATGCACCATGAATAGAGTAAACAATCAACCAAAATTCAGTTCATTCGAAATATCGGTTCCGAATATATGGAAAGAATAGTGTTAATTTAATGGATTTTTGACACCCTGTATCTTCCAAACGAAACCGAATTTTGAAAAATGATATGGAAAAAAGTGTTTCTTTTGATGGGAGGAATCTACAGTTAAAATATATGTACAAGTCAAAGACTTACCCTGTATAAATATATGTAATCTTAAAATCAAATGGTATTTTTTGAAAGTTTGAAGTTTGAACATGAAAATGTCCTCAATTATCACATACGATGACCAGCGTGTGAATCTGTATACCAGCAGTATATTATTTTTATCTTGTACATATTGATATACCTACTCGTATTTTCGAACGATCAATTATAGCATACAGCCTGGAAATTCTCTTCCGATAACGAAAAATATCGTGAATGATTTAAAAGCTTGTTCCTTTCCAAAGTTCAATATGAATATTCGCTAGAGCAGAAAAATCTAGTTGATAATTTGAAGGGTGTTGCTGCAAAGTGAATGGATTGGAAAAATTGTAATAGATATCAAGACAGAAACAAAACTTAACGAATGGATCTATTTAATATATGAAGAATTTTGTCTTGACATTGTAACTTTCAATATTTGTGAACAATGAAGGAGTAAAATATGTAATACTAAAAATGTAAATATTCCTATTATTCTGCTTCAATAACCACTGATTTTATTTCCTCATCTGGGCAGAACTCGTCATGTTCATAATTGAAGGCTTCATGTCAGCAATATCATAACAGTCCATATATTTTGACTGATCTCTTATTTATGTTTCTGCGGGCTCTGTGCAGGCTTTTTATTTATTAGCTGATGTACATTCTTCAAGAGCTTCATTCCAAAGATTTTTCACTTGCGCAATTATTTGCCAAATTTGTTTGAATTTGAATATAACCGACAAAACAAAACGTTAGTGTTATTTCCAACACTAACCTGAATTCTGCAACTCAAAATATTACTGAATGGGTTATTAACAACATAATTTCGATTGTCCAAAGCCCCCCGAGATGTCAATAATTCTTGGACACCCAACCGCAGTTAACTGGTGATAATCTTTGTGTGAAATTTAAATGTCATTGAAACGTTGGATCATTTCAACATGATGGACCCAGCTTCAGAGATTTCTCATGATTTCATCTTCAGTTGCAATACCTTCTAGCCAGTGCAGGTGAACTATTCGCAGCAAGGACATCTAGTCGAAAGATACGCCATTATCTAATCTAATATTTACCTGAAAAATGGCTCGGTCTCATTCAAACGGCCAGTAAATCTGAATAAATTGACATCGGCCGCATTGATTATAAATCAAGCGAGGTCTAAGTTGTTTCGACAGATGACCGTCGTGGTCCACCTCTTATGCTAACTAGACCCCGAGTCTCTCGACTTTCTATCAGATACGTCCGAGGTAGAAACCCGCGGGTGGCCGATGCGCCAGCCACGTCTGTCAGTGCCCCTTTATCCAGTTTAGGTAAATATTTGTCGGGTTTTATGAATAATGATGGGCTTCTGTTTTTAATTTACCGGTCGTTTAATGGTCCAGCCCCCCGAAATCGACCGATCCGCTTCTGACCGAAAACCTTCACCGGGACGGCCAATTATGGAAATGATTGATTGCGATGGATGCCTCGTCTTCTTGACCCCCTCACTGAGGACATCTCTATAAAATTCCCCGCACGTTATCATAACTCATTCCGGTTGCGCATTTTTTCCTTCGCGCCAACAGGTGACAAAGTGTTGATAACGTATGAGTCTGAAACCACTGGTTTATTGGAGAGATCACTAATTTTTGCAATCATTGATTGACTGAAGCAGGCTACTCACGCGCCCTCAACATGGCAATCTAGGGCATTAAAGTTGGGAATTTCTAAGGTTGACACTAAGCTAAAGCGCCAACGTGAGAAACAGTACAGAATTATTGCTGATACCGCCTTAACATTACGATGACTCCACACACAGTCACGGTACTCAGGTTCTCAGAATAGGCGCCTGCAACTGCTGCAAGCATCACACTGAACCTCATCTAAAGTTTATATACACTGAATTTATCATTCATCTCATATCTTGGTTCTGAGCACTGAACACAACTCAATGAAAAGTAAGACAAAATTTCTTCTATGAATAGCATAATCAAAAGCTCGACACTCATGTGGCGAATGACGCCAAGAATTCTCGCCTTGAATTTGATCAACACATCTCGTGAAAATTATCCTTCGCATACTCACACATGGAGGTTATTTCAATAAGAGGGCAAGATTTGAATTGCGCTCCATATTTGACAGCCATAATGTCACATGATTATGAAGTGACAGATCGATACATGCCTCGAATCCTTTCTAGATGATGGTCATTTTCCTGCCAGATAAATGAGCAACGTTGTCCTTTCAACATAAAGCTTGTATTAATTACGTATTTATCAAAATGTTTATTTACTTTGGGAAAATAATGAATTTGAGAAAATATTATGTAAATTCAATAATTCCAAAGACCTGGCGAATGTTGATGAAACTTTTTTCTCTGTTGATACTGGAAATATTCCACGTACGTAAACGTGGTTGGAAGATTCAGTTATGCTATTTTCTTGTACGGAAATCAAGAATCGAGTTGTGATAGTTCATTCAAAAAAAGAAAAACTTCAAAACGAACAGACGGACCTATAGCATTCCCCACTTTTCAAAATTCTCAAGAAGTACCTACAGAAGACATTTAAATACCTCTTTGCACAACTTGAAATACTCCAGTATGAAAATGTAGTCGTACTACGATACCTATGTCACAGTTAAACCTTGAAGAACTAACTCCATTTACAAAGTTCTTGGGAATCTATGTGAATGATATACTGAATTGGGAATCACATATTTCTAAACTGGGATGCAGCTTAGCTTCAGTCTGTTATCTTTGGGTGTTTAGAACAGATATCTGTATGCATCCATGCAAATTATCTATCTTGCAGTATTCGAGTCAAAAGCATTGACAACGTCTCTGAGAATTATTTTGACATTCCCGATACTTCACGAGTGCCAACCTGCGTCAATTCTAAGTCCTAAATAAAAAAACTTGATAAACCTAAATCTTGGCCAACCGAGATACTTATAACGAGGATGTATTGATATCTAGTTAGCTTAGACCAGTTCAATGCATAAAGAAAATATTGCGATACCATATCAACGAACAATAACTTATTAGAGTTCGACGTCAAAAAAGTAAAGCAGAGTTACGCAATAAATTGAAAAAAAAGATGTCCACTGACATTGTAAAAATCGAAAAATTGGAGTATCGAGCCATCATCAAGTACCTACATTTAAAATGGTTAAGAGGTGAGCAGATTTACGGAAATATGCTTAATACCCTTGGTGATCAATGTCCTTCGTATGCGACTGTGAAAAATTGGACTGCAAGTTTCGAAAGAGGTAAATTTTCCATTGAAGATGATGACCTATCGGGAAGGCCAGTTTCTGTGTCAGTCCCCGAAAATATCGATGCAGTTCATGACATGATTTTATCAGACCTTCGAATTGGGCTAAAACGAATATCTGAAGGACTGAAGATTTCATACGAACGCGTTCATCATATAGTTCACTTCAATTTGGACATGAGAAAAATTTCTGCAAAATGGATCCCCAAATGTTTGAATGTTGACCAAAAGCGTGCAAGGGTAGAAGCATCGCGTTCGATCTGTACTCGATTTGAAAACGATGTAGACTTCTTAACCGAATTGGTACTATGGATGAGACTCGGGTCCATTTCTACGATCCAGAAACAAAGCAACAATCGGAGGAATGGCGACACTCTGGTTCTCCAAAATCTCCAAAAATCTGCTGGAAAAGTTTTTACTTCAAATTTTTGGGATTGCCATGTAGTAATCATGATTGATTTTTTGGGTAGGGGTAGAACAATAACTGGAGATTACTATTCGACATTACTGACCACTTTATACTGAAAAAAATTAAAGGTATTTTGTTTTCACAGGACCACGCCCCAGTACACAAATCTCATGTTGCCATGCAAAAAATTCGCGATTTAGGGTTAGAATTACTAGTACACCCTCCTTATTCACCAGATTTGGCACCGTCCGACTATCATCTCTCTCCTCAACTGGAAAAATGGTTGTAAATTTTCTTCGAACGAGGAGGTAATGAAAGCTGTGGAGGACTGGTTTGCAGAGCAAGAAGAACCTTTTTTTTTTAAGATCTAGAGACGTTGCAGGTTCGCTGTAATAAATGTTTTCAATTAAGAGGAGAATATGTTGAGTTATAAAATATTTTGACATTGAAATTTTGTTTGGTTCTATAGTAGGCTAAGAATTTTTCAATATATCCCCGTAAAAGTAAATGGAGTATATGGGCCAGTTGTTCGGAATCCTCAGAGTGTTGAGACCGGTGACTTAGCAAGTAGGACATTTTCATGAATTATTTGTGTCTAGCGCATTGAATCTCGTACCTTCATTACACGATTTTTCGATCCTCCCATTCTCTCATCCTCGATGAATAACTGCGTCCAAGATTTATAGAGTGATAATGATCACCTTGGACTAAAGTAAAGAACGTTGAAAAACCGACAGAACATACTCGAAAAAAAAAGCGCAAGTTTTCGCTTGTGGCACAGGACGGGCTGTCCGACCCGAGGTACAAAAACAAACAGACGGTTGTTGTCTCCGGATTTGCATAATTCGAAAGAGCGCGGGCATATTTTTAATTTCGCGCGGCCATTATCGTTCTATAAAACGGCTATCGAGGTATTTAAAATCAATTTCGAGGCGCTCGCCCAGGTTCACGTGGGTGGCAGCGGGCCCGTCGACCGTTCCAGCGGTAAAGCAATGTCCGCTGACATTCCGTAGAAACGACGAAAGCTGTGGGAAGATTTTCAAAGTGAGGAAATACGAGGATCTATTGAAAAATTCTTAGCCTACTATAGAACCAAACAAAATTTCAATGTTAAAATATTTTATTACTCAACATATTTTCCTCTTAATTGAATACATTTATCACAGCGAACATGCAACGTCTCTAGACCTTAAAAAAATGTTTCTTCTTGCTCTGCAAACCATTCCTCCACAGCTTTTATCACCTCCTCTTTGGAAGAAAATTTACGAATAGTAATCTCCAGTTATTGTTCTACCCTCATTCAAAAAATCAATCATGATTACTCCATGGCAATACCAAAAAACTGAAGCGAGAACTTTTCCAGCAGATTTTTGGACACGAAACTTCTTAGGTCTTGGAGAACCAGAGTTTCGCCATTCCATCGATTGTTGCTTTGTTTCTGGATCGTAGAAATGTACCCAAGTCTCATCCATAGTATCAATTCGGTTTAAGAAGTCTACATCGTTTTCAAATCGAGAACAGATCGAACGCGATGCTTCTACCCTTGCATGCTTTTGGTCAATATTCAAACATTTGGGGATCCATTTTGCAGACATTTTTCTCATGTCCAAATTGACGTGAACTATATGATGAACGCTTTCGTATGAAATCTTCAGAGCTTCAGATATCCGTTTTAGCCCAATTCGGCGGTCTGATAAAATCATGTCATGAACTGCATCGATATTTTCGGGGACTGACACAGAAACTGGCCTTCCATCTCCAATGAAAAATATACCTCTTTTGAAGCTTGCAGTCCAATTTTTCCCGGTCGCATACGAAGGAAATTGATCACCAAGGGTATTAAGCATATCTTCGTAAATCTGCTCACCTCTTAACCCTTCTAAATACAGGTACTTGATGATGGCTCGATACTCCAATTTTTCGATTTTACAAATTCGGTGGACATCTTTTTTTTTAATTTATTGCGTAACTCTGGTTTCCCTTCTTGACGTCGAACTCTACACTGACACTTCTAATAAGTTATTGTTCGTTGATATGGTATCGCAATATTTCGATTATGCATGGAACTGGTCTAGGCTAACTAGATATCAGTACATCCTCGTATGTAGCTTTTTCAGGGTTTCGACGTTGTGGTATGTGGATTTTATTTAATCAATAAGAGATCGCTAACTTGAGCCTAGTCGAGAGAATTTACGGTAATTCTATGAATAACTGTAGATTCTTGAGGGCAAACGTAATCTTTTTTTCATTTTCCATTTTTCCTAATTCGGCTCTGTTAAAAAGATATAGCCATTTGAAAAAAAAATGGGCCAAATACGTGCATGATACGATCCTCTGCAGAGATCTCAAAGTTCATATTTCTCGATTGAAATTGAGTTAATACATTTAGGGAATACTCAAGTACCAACCTTATTGAAAAAAGAATGTGAAAGCACGATATTTCTTAACAGAAACTCAGTTTTGTCCGATTATATCTGTCATCAAAAAGCCATATTTCTCGTATCAAAATAAGTTCCTTCTTCGATTTTCCTGAAGATTAATTTGTAAGCACTAATAACTTGTCCATATTTTCCTCGATATCCCAAAAATATCTCATAAATAATATTTTCCAATCATTTTATGATTAATCAACCTAACCTTATCCATTTTGTATCCAAAACAATAATCTTCTGTGAATATTTCACAGAAATGGGTACGTTGCCAGCTTCACCAATATTCCTGAAACTACGCAAGACACACCGTAGGATCTATGAATCGACCCATCCGTAGTCTATGTAATCTAACGTCTGTGAAATATGCATGCGTAGAGCGACAACCGGCGCGATCTCTAAACAAACATGAAGGAAATCTTTTCTATGTAGTTAAAAAAGGGGAAAGTAATTTTTTTGAATGTGTTTCTTCGATTTCCCGATGATTATGTGAAGACTTTCAGTGAATTGATGTAATATTAACGCTGTAGTGTCCAGTTTATGAAATTCCAAGAGGATATTGTTCGGGTAGAAACATAGCTACAGAATATTTAGTGCTAAGTATAATTTTATATTTCATTAATTTCAATTTAAGACGTGGTTTGTGTCGACATCATCATTCATATATCTGAATTATGTACCTACCTATTTTCCTTCACATTTCTTTTCAATATGGACCGGTAATAATAAATTTCCAATAGAAACTGTGCGTATTGAATATGTATAATGCCATGCTCAGTGGTGTTCTGTTTTATCTCCCACATTTGTGGGATTTGATTGTTACATACCTATCTACATCAAACAACAAAGTTGATAAACATTCTGACAACATTGTTAACTTGTAGTGCGATTAATTTTTCTGTGATTCGGTGCTATTTGAAATTCAGGGAAGTATCTAGAGTATTCTTGAAATTCATGATTTTTCCATCGCATGAAATAAGGAATTACTCGAAAACGACGCGTTTTATTGAAAAACATAAGAATAATTTTATTTTCTGAAATGATTGATTTTTTCGAAAATATTAACCGTTTATCTTTTTCGATTTGTTTTATGGTATTTTTGCTATTTTTGCGTTAATTTATGAGTAGGCTACGCTGTAACTTTCATGCCAGGAGAAGTATTGAATAAATTTTGATTGAGGAATATGCATGCACCATGAATAGAGTTATTACTTCACCAAAATTCAGTTCATTTGAAATTATTGTTCCGAAGATATGAAAAGAAACGTGTTTTTCCAGTGAGTTTTCGACGCCCTGCATCGAAATCGAATTTTGAAAAATGGTATAGGAAAAAAGTGTTTCGTTTGATGAGAGGAATCCACAGTTAAAATATACAGTGCGCGTCGAAAGTATGGAATAAATTCATTCTCTCAGAAGAAAAATATTTGGCAACAATATCCTGAAACAGGTCAATTTTTGTTTCACTTTTACCGAATTTTTATGCATTTTTGAAGGATTTTTGTTGCACCCTGTGCCATCCCCATCAACCCTTTAAATTTTTTGAATCGGGAAAGTGGGTCATGTGGTACTTTTTTGGCAAGGTCTTTATATCTCCTTTATAGGCGTGAAGAAATTTTCAAGAATTTTTTTTTTTAATTAGTAAGTTCAAAGAGATTTTCAGTATGTGCACTTTGTCATGGCTCATTTACTTTGAGACGATGGTACCTGATGAAATTTGTCACCGAATGAAAGTTTTGTTCATGCACAACTTTCAACTAAAACGTGAAAAATTAGAATGTGTGAAACACTGCGCTTCAGTTATGATCTTAAGTAGGTATCTTATCAGTACAATTCTACTGAAGTTTAAACTTTTCGATAACATGTTTCGATTCAAAGAAAGACACATGATCAAGTGCATATACTGAAAACCTCTTTGAACTAACTAATTTTCTCTTGAAAATTTCTGCACGCCTGTAGAGAAGATACAAAGACCTTGCCAAAAAAGTACCACATGACCCACTTTCCCTATTAAAATTTAAATTTAGAGAGTTGATATAGATGGCACATGGTGCAACAAAAATCCTTCAAAAATGCATAAAACTTTGGTGAAAGTGAAACAAAAATTGACCTGTTTCAGAATTTTGTTGCCGAATATTTTTCTTCTGAGAAAATGAATTTGTTCCATAATTTTGACGCGCACTGTATGTATATGTCGCAGTCGGATTCTAAAATCTGTCAGTTTGCAAAATGACTAGTCATTTTGTAAACTGACGAACGTTTCCTAAAACGCTTTCAAGATACAGATCGTTTTACAATCGGCCTGAAATTTTCAGTCGGTTTGTAAACCGCGTATAACGTATCAGACGGATTGTCATGTCCTACATCCTTTTAAACGTTCCACCTGAAACTACTTGATCGGAAAAATATATATGCTACAATTATCCATGGAAAAGATGACGCTTATCAAATAGGTACTGAAAATGGCGTTTTGAACCGGTGGTTTTCGAGGGAGTAGCTGATACCGAACAGGTCACTCAATTCTGTAGAATTCAATGTTCCAATGGAAAATATGTACAATAACATTAAGGGAAGCAGTAGCGAATTCCTCAAAGTTCGGCGGCCAAGGTTTCAAAAAATGTGCTTGCCGACCGAACAAAAATCAGTGTAAGATAAGGAGGTGCTTTTTTTTTCAAAAATGCAACAGCAGGTGCCATTTGAGCGGCCTCTGCTGCAATAAGTAATAATAGTTTTATTTTTTGTGGTCTTTCTTTTTTTAAGGTGGGCGTTCAATGTAGTGTGTTTTTATTTAAAGTTGCATTTGAAATTGGTTTCACTTTGAGAAATGAAATTTCGTGGGTCAACTCAGAAAAGATTGGAGTTCTTAATCAAATAATTTAAAACGATTTCATTTCGAAAGTTCATTTTTTTTCTTTCAAAAATAAACCAACTCATGATTCTGTTTTATTTCAAACGAAAGATCCATGGAAATAGTTCTACTTCCGATTAAAAGTGAATCTACAGATGATTTCGTTCAGAAAAACAACTCGAAATACGGAATTGGCAGAGAATGGCCAAATTCAAATATATATGGCGGGAAAAAGTTCCTGCTTTACCCACATATTCACTAATAAAGAGCGCCTACATTTCATTCATAATTAGAAAGATATTCATAGAACTTATAGGGATAATGTAAGTTCTATGGAGATATTCCAGAAAATGCACGGTGGCGCCTCTATCGGTTGAGTTTTCCTACTCGCTCTGAACGGCGACCTCAAAAGAATAAGTGTGAATTATTATTTCTGTATCCAGAATGATGAAGTTCAGATGATTATACAAATACAACAGTTATTCAATTTGCATCAAGACACGAAACGTTTTCAGAATACGATTCAAATGATTTGACAATCCGTCGGATGCAGTTTACAAAGTGACTAAAAATTTCAGACCGATTGTAAAACGATCTTCATTTCAAAGCTTTTTGGAAAACGTTCGTGAGTTTACAAACTGCCTAGTCATTTCGCAAAATGACGGATTTTAGTATCCGACTGCGACATATACAAATCAAAGACTCACACTGTAGATAGAATTCCAAGACGACCAGGAAGTAAATTCAATTCATACATTTATTTCTTAAATCGTATGATTCAATTGATATCATGAATTCCCTATCGCCTTCTGATTGTAGCTTCAGCAAGACTGCAAGAGGTATTTCAAACATAATTCAATTTCAAGAGCAGTAAATGCTGTAGCTTTCGCAGGAATAAACATCCGCCGACATTTCCTGATCAGGAAAATTTCCATCAATTCGAGCTTTTGTCGTTTGGTTTCGTGAATCAGTTGTTCAATCCACATATAGATGACTGATTCCTGAAGTCATCATTCAGTTTACGGAATCCGGCATCGCCAATCTACACAGCCTCCCAGACCGGCCTTCTATTCCGATCCTAAGCAACACTAACGAGCCGAACTATGAAAAATTCAGATCCAGATCTCTAAACAATAAGGCAAAAGGACTGGTCCATTCACATTAATTAAATCTCTGCGGTACCATAAACCATGCAGCGTCAACCTAAGGGTTCTCGGCGCATACCAGCCGGAGTCAGACATCGAAGATCATTATAGGATCGCAGCGGTGCGACTGCCCCGCGAGCATAGAATCGAGAAACAAACACGGGTCGCCTTAATGAATGTTGGTACGTATGGGGTTTGATACGCCGGTAATAGATGCTGACCCGTGGCGATGAAGAAGTGTGACGCCATCATTGATTAATCGATCGATCATAATTCCTAGGTTCACCATGTGCTTAACCTATAATTGCGAAGCCCGTGTGGAGACTATCGGAAAAATGACAGTAGGCAGTTTGTATTCCGATGATTAATTGTCGGCGTCTCATTCTTGTGTAATGTTACTTATGGAAGTGCGGATTTTTGTCGTTGCCTCATGATGAATATCCCATTCACATTGGCTTATTTCTTCGACATCGGCTACGGCGAACATTTGTTTCCGCCGAAGCGCCATCCATACTGTATGTTTTAAAAGCTCTATGACAAACATTCGTAGCTGGACTTATTTTATCTGATAGAACGGGCGAAACTGAATATTGTCTTGTAGCACATAAGCTCAGCAGTCTACTTTCATTAAGTATTCTCGTTGCTTAACACTTTATCAGCGCTGAGTTTTGTAAGAGTAAAGATAATCCGCATCAAATTTTATTCTAAGCTTTCTTTCAAATTTCTTAATCTTTTTATCGAGTGTTTTTTAAGTGATAGAACTTTAAATTGAAATGAAACACAAAGATTAAAGATAAAGAACTCCGCACCTTCCTTATGACAAATGGCGTTCCGTCAAATGTTCTAATATTTTGGTATAATGTAGTAATCGCCCTACTGATGTCCATGGCCCCAACTCAATCCTATGACTAGTTTCTGAGATACAGGACGTTGAAGTTGAGAATTACCCACTTTTACTACGATCGTATCTATCTCGGAACAGAATCGAATGAATTTTTCTCAAGAAACATTTCATTCCATCCCCTGGGAGCAACCATATAGAGGAATATGACCGAAAATCGTTACGAATACAGTTGATCTTCGAATAGAGGGTGATGAGAAAAAAGTGGGCTTTTGGGAATTTTCGTTAGGTTCACAGTTTATTTCATGATTGAATCACCCTGTACTCTTTGAAGTCCATGGTGATGTGCTGAAAAAATCAAACAAACATCTTAAATCAACCCAAAAATGCAGGGTGTCTACTTAACCCTTATTGTGAATAGTTTCTATAATAAAGGATCACCCAGTAGGAATTCTGGGTATTTCAGGTTTTTTCGATGTAACAACATATCTAGTGAAATAGTTCATTTTGCGAACGTTCTCGCTCTGGAACTGACATATTTTATACCTTCAAAATCGGGCATGCATTCAATCATGGATACTGTATTTGTAACGATTTTCATATTTCTCTATATGGTGGCTCCATGGGGATGGAATGAAATGTTTCTTGAGAAAAATTGAAGTTCATTCGATTCTGTTTCGAGATACGAGCGTAATAAAAGTGGGTAATTCTCAACTTCAACGCCCTGTATCTCAAAAAATAGTCATAGGATTGAGCTGGGGCCATGGACACTTTTGATCAGTAGGTCGAGTACTACATTATGTATACTAAAATACACTGCGCAAAAAAATTAACGCACACTGAAAATATCAATTTTAATGAAACTTAACTCTACATTGACTTTATAACTTATTTTTTATGTTCTCTCGGGAAGGTTTTGAACGAAACAAGACACATTAAATGGAAGAAAAATTCAGGATTTCACCGAATCTTATGCGGAAGAAGAGAAATGAACAATTTTCAAAATACTGAAATGCTGATAAGTGATTTAATACTTGGTTTTTCCACCCCTTGCGTTAATTACAGCTCGGCAACGACGGTTCGTACTCAAAATGAGTGATCTTGAAATATTTCGATCCAATCCTTCCCAGATTTTTCCGAGTTGGATTCCTAAGTCATTAAGAGTAGCTGGATGATTTTATGAACTTCTCAGCCTTCTATTGAGGTTGTCCCAAACCTGCTCAATCGGATTGAGATCTGGACTTCTTGCTGGCCATTCCATTCGAGAGATTTCAACCTCTTCAAGGTACTCCTGAACGATGCGCGCACGATCGTCCATAAAAATGAAATTTTCACCAATGTATAGGGCAAATGGCACTACATACTCTTCAAGAATGTTCCTTATATACTTATCAGCATAGCTCCATTATCAACGACCACTAGGTCTGTACGAGCAGTCAAAGATATTCCACCCCATACCATAACCGATCCTCCCCCGAAACCAGTAGTATTCAGGAAATTGCACTGAGCATATCTTTCATGTGGACGTCTGTATACAAGGGAACGTCGATCACAATGGTAGAGGCAAAATCCAAACGCGCCCTTCGATGGGCTGGGGTAAGAGCTGGGCCTCTTGCCGCGACACCAGGCCTTAAATCATATTCTCTGAGGCGATTTCTTATTGTCTGAGTGCTAATTTGCACCTCATGAGTTTGCTCAAGCTGATTTTGAAGGAGGCGAGCGGTTGCAAACCGTTGTCTCAACGAATAAACTCTCAAGTATCGTTCTTGAATGGTAGTTGTTACCCGTGGTCTACCCTGTCCTGGCCTTCGGACATTCATACCTGTCTCCCTGAATCGCTGCAACATTCTGGACACACTTGTATGGGAAACTCCAAACCTTTCTGCAAATCTTGTGTATGTCCACCCTTCTTCTCGCAAAACTATCGCTTGGGCACATTCCTCTTGGGTCAAATTGCGTGTTTCGCGTTGCATAGCGATCAAGTGTAGAAAATCAAACGAAAGAAAAACTATTGATCACTAGAATGGATCGAGAACAACTGATTTCAGAATGGAGCCAATACATTCAAAATCTGATAATATCTTCTTTTTTTATTCCTGCTGTCAATGCTTACTGAACAGAAATGTCAAAACAACATGACTTCTTCTACCCTCTTTCGAATCACAATTATCGCAATCGAAAATTCTATTACCAAAAAAACACAGGATAGGATAATGCGCTTTTTAACAGCCATCGATATCACCCTACTACATCTTCCTTGGCATTTATATGGTCAATATAGGCTGTACAAGTCGATTTCTGCAATTTCAAGGTTGAACTTGCAGAACGTTGTTCATGAAAAATACTGTCATGGCACTTTTATCCTTTTGCACCAGGAGAATTTCAGATTTCTTTGGCGAATACTCGTTAAATTGATATGTAACTATGGAGCCCCACCTGCAATTCGAGCAATAAATCATGTAGGCAGTACCAACATGCTCAGCAAAATATGGCGTGCGCATAAAGCGCTCCTCTTTATCGCAAAGGCCGATCAGGAATTAATCATTCAGATCAGATTTTCGCTATTCGTCCACGTGTATAATCCAATTAGCCAGCCAATGGAGAAAAAGTTACGGAATGAAAAAGACGCCCGGCGAAGACCGCGGTAATAAAACTGTCATTGACGAAATCGATGCCCCGGTATTTTTTCGCGGCGTATCTGTGTTGCACCTGATCAGATTCCAATGGGGGCAAAACGGTCGACAATTAAATCAAGAGTGTCTCGGACGGCTCGGTGTTAATAACGGTTCGAGTGTCACCAGTCCGAATGTCTTTCTACGTCTCGGAGGGGTTTTTTCGGTGCAAGCTGACCAGTTTATCCATTATTTATCATGGGCGATCGCTGTGGACGAGAGGAATCTGGGTTTTTATGCGGGCGGACGAGGTACCAAGCCAGAGGCGCCCGAATAGGTGGATTCGGGCCACAAACCAAAGTTGCCTCTGCTATAGATCCGTTCACATTCATAAACGAAAGACAAACAGACTATGCTTCTTGAAATACGTCAGATGGATCGTCGATCACGAGAAATTCCAACGGCGAAGTACCTAGTTGCTCGTTTGCACGGAGATGATACAGTAACGTTTATGAAACGGTACAGTAGCGATACCATTGCTCGCTCGCCCAGACGAGCGCTTGAATCAATTCAGCAGCGACACAATTGCGCTTTGGAGCCGATACAGTAGCGATTCAAGATTCAAGCGTCCGGTCGTTTGAATAGACCGTTCGAATTAGGGCAGGGCCCGTATTCTCGGCGAGTGATCTTTCGGTGGGTATACGTTTGCCATACAAAATAACACAGAGAACGTATACGCACCGAAAGATCACTTGCCGAGAATACGGGCCCTGGGTCGATCACGGGTTTTTCGAGACCCGGGTCGATCACGACCCATATGCATCGTGATCGAGTCAAAAATATTCGATCATTTCGATCACGGGTTTTAGTTCGTCTTTATCGATCGATTATTCGATTTACCGACTACCGGGCCTGTTAAAAGAGGTTAAAATTTGAAGATTGGTTTCAGCAATGAGGAAGATAGGAATGGGTATTTCGTATTGAAGATTTATTTACATTTTCATAATTACTAAACGAAGATCGGAGTACAAAAGTGAAGAAAATGGGTTTTGTTTATTGAAGATGTGTTTATATTTTATACACAGTAACTGGGTTTTTCTAATTGACAATGTATTCACATTTCGTATATTTCAGGAATGAAGAAAAAACTGGGTTATCTGATAAGAGATATTTTCAACTTCCATTTTTCATCAATTTATGATTAACCTTCGGTTCCCTTTTTGAAGATACCTATACATTTCATACTCATTGCTAATTGAAACTTCCATAACAACGTTCCACGTGAAATATTCAATCCCCAAAAATTATTACGCAAGACAGGGGCGTTTCTCGCCAATTATCAAAGGGGGTGTATTCCAAAAAAAAAAGAACCTAAAAAATTTTAATTTCCATAAATACCAACATAAATCAACATTAAATGAACGAAACACAAAGACCCAATAGTTCTTTGGGTTCAATCCTGACTCATTCGATCATCGATCATTAACACAAAACACAATAAATCGCAAAACAATACTATCTGTGAGGATTTTATTTACTATATTTTGTCTCAAAAGTTCCACAAACATTCGAGAAATATACTAAAATAATACTATTTTCATTATATTTTAAAGCTTATGTACCTACGAAAGATATTCTACAATATTGTAGAATATCTTTGGTACCTACATTCGTGTCCAGAGAGCGGAGCGAGTCGCATATGACCCGAATGATCGAAATGATCGGGTCTTTTCGAGATCCGTGACCCGATCACGTCTGCATGGGTTGTGATCGAGTCAAAATCATTCGATCAATCGTGATCGACACAGCCCTATTTCGAAAGCGAAGGAGTTGCCCTTTTGCGAGGGGTGATACAGTACCTTAGGCCTTAGGCTATAGAAAGTGGAGACACATCTTTCAATATTAAATAGTGAAGCCAATTTTCAAAATCAACAGAACTAAACTTGGTAACTGTACTACTACGGAATCAAAATGTAGTAGAAATTTTTGGAACGTTCGTTGAATTTTCTGATAAATAAACTCTCAATCAAAATGAAAAGTACTTCAGATTGGAATTCATTCACTCATTAGTGCGTAAATGTCAGGAATGAGTATTTGTTTCTTCAAATGTTGTGCATTCTCCAAAGTACAAATACTGAAGTATCGTAACGTTCGGGAAACGGCTCGGCCGTTTTTGCTTCAGATACTAAATGGGTACCTTATGGCAGCACCGTTTTCTGAATCTGTGACCAGTTTATTCATTAATTTCGTGCGGTATTTTAATTTTGTGTAACTAATAACGGGGTTGTCATCGGGATATCCCGTAGGAGAAGTGAAATTTGGATTTATTTCTGAATATTATTAGCGAAATACGTTGAAAAATGGTTCGTATATGTCTTGTTTGTGGTAGATTGGGCTATTTGAATCCTGATTTGAGGTAGCACAGGTATGTTCTACTCTTATAATTTCTTAGTAACATTGGCGTAGATTCTTCGATTTTTTGAATTTCACTTCTCAGATTTCCTTCTGATATTGAGAGGAGGAAAATCAATTCTAAATTCAGCTGACTGTTCACCTAACTCAGAATCTGTTTCAATGTTCGAAACATTGTATGAATTCGTCGAAAAGAGTTAATTCACTTGTGATTTAATTTCTATTTCTCAATACCGTTAACACCACGCCTCTGGACCTTTCAAAGTTACATTCCGCGATATTGCCACGACCGGATCTATAATGATATCGCTACCTCTGATTTCTGATGATGCAGTAGGGATTTCGTCAAACGCGCGTTTGAACCGTTGCAGTAAAGATCCATTGGCCTGTTTTCTCGTTTGAATCAATGCCGAAGATGTTCAGATGAGAGGTATTAGCATCGAAGCATTAGCGACACAGTCGAGAATTCGAATCGATTCAACAGCGACACAATTGCACTATGGAACCGATACAGTAGCGGTGTTTGAATAGACGGTTCGCGTTTGAACCGTTGCAGTAAAGATCCATTGGCCTGTTTTCTCGTTTGAATCAATGCCGAAGATGTACAGATGACAGGTATTAGCATCGATGCATTAGCGACACAGTCGAGAATTTGAATCGATTCAACAGCGACACAATTGCGCTATGGAACCGATGCAGTAGCGATTTAAGAGGGGGGTGTTTGAATAGACCGTTCGGAGGTGATACAGTACCGTTTAAACATGAAACGCTACAGTAGCGATACCTTAGCTCGCTACCTCTGATTTCTGATCGATGCAGTAGGGATTTCGTCAAACGCGCGTTTGAACTGTTGCAGTAAAGATTCATTGGCCTGTTTTCTCGTTTGAATCAATGCCGAAGATGTACAGATGACAGGTATTAGCATCGATGCATTAGCGACACAGTCGAGAATTTGAATCGATTCAACAGCGACACAATTGCGCTATGGAAACAATACAGTAGCGATTCAAGCGGGCGGTGTTTGAATAGATGGTTCGGAGGTGACACAGTACCGTTTAAACATGAAACGCTACAGTAGCGATACCATAGCTCGCTACCTCTGATTTCTGATCGATGCTGTAGGGATTTCGTCAAACGCGCGTTTGAACTGTTGCAGTAAAGATGTTTTCTCGTTTGAATCAATGCCGAAGATGTTCAGATGAGGGGTATTAGCATCGATGCATTAGCGATACAGTCGAGAATTTGAATCGATTCAACAGCGACACAATTGCGCTATGGAACCGATGCAGTAGTAATTCAAGCGGGCGGTGTTTGAATAGACGGTTCGGAGGTGATACAGTACCGTTTAAACATGAAACGCTACAGTAGCGATACCATAGCTCGCTAACTCTGGTTTCTGATAGATGCAGTAGGGATTTCGTCAAACGCGCGTTTGAACCGTTGCAGTAAAGATCCATTGGCCTGTTTTCTCGTTTGAATCAATGCCGAAGATGTACAGATGACAGGTATTGGCATATATGCATTAGCGACACAGTCGAGTATTTGAATCGATTCAACAGCGAGACAATTGCGCTATGGAACCGATACAGTAGCGATTGAAGCAGGCGGTGTTTGAATAGACGGTTGGGAGGTGATACAGTACCGTTTAAACATGAAGCGCTACAGTAGCGATACCATAGCTCGCTACCTCTGATTTCTGATCGATGCAGTAGGGATTTCGTCAAACGCGCGTTTGAACCGTTGCAGTAAAGATCTATTGGCCTGTTTTCTCGTTTGAATCAATGCCGAAGATGTTCAGATGACAGGTATTAGCATCGATGCATTAGCGACACAGTCGAGAATTTGAATCGATTCAACAGCGACACTATTGCGCTATGGAACCGATACAGTAACGATTGAAGCAGGCGGTGTTTGAATAGACGGTTTGGAGGTGATACAGTATACTGTTTATGAAACGGTAAAGCAGCGATACCATTGCTCGCTCGCTCTGATTTCTGATCGATACAGTAGTTCTTTCGTCTGTCGAGCGTTTGAACCGATGGAGAAAAGATTCAGTGGCCTGTTTTCCCGTTTGAATGAATGCCGAAGGAATATAGTAGCGATTCAAGCGGGCAATCGTTTGAATAGACTAGGTGCCAAAGAAATTATTAGAATCAGACCGATTTAAGTCAACGAAACTATTGGATCATTCTTTAATTTTTAATCTCCGTGATCATGATCATTCAAAGGATTTCACACATGGTTTTGTGATTAATTGTAACTTGAAGTTTCAGAGTTAGGATCTCGAATATACAAGTTCTTGAGACTCATTTCAAACAGAACATGTCCCGTTTCATCTCCGTGACGCCAATGGATTGTCCTTCTAAGTTTCATCCTCCCATTGTTTCTGTTTTCCACACAGTCCGGTCGAATTTATTCTTTATTTCGCCAAAATAAAACAGGCCATTGTTTTCTTCATAAGAAATAACTTACGTGTCGTTGAGGCGATCGTCAGCTGCCTCGCGCCAAAGAACTCCATTTGGTTACCGGTTTCGGTTTCGATGGTGACCACGACAGTGCGACTGAAATGGGTATCTTTTGTTTTTAACTATGGTCCTTCGATTCCCATTCTGGTCGTTTGTTTTCGAGTATTCTTTGAGTTTAAGAAACGCAGAAATAATGGATTTTGGTAGTAGAAGGATGGGTGCTTCATTTTATGTGCACAGGGTGTTTCTAAATTCATGCGAAAAAATGGTGCCTAAATTTTTTCTAATATTTCAGTCACTCGCAAAGGACTATTCACTGGTATTTTCTTCAATATTCCTGCTACATTATAAAGGGTTGAAATTAGCAACCCTAACGTTATTTTATATCAAAACCGCTTTTTTGAGATGAAGTTTCTTGAAATAAAATTATAACCTGAAATCCTTGTTTTATTTGAAACAATTTTTTATCCCTAATTTTTTTCCCAAAACCCATAGTCGAGGAGAAAAAAAATAAAAACTCAATTTTAGTCACCACCTTTCAAGGATGATATCTCGGAAAGTGGTGGACTGAGGAAGTTTTGTTATAGGAAACACCCATCTTAATTTCATACGAGCAATCATTTCCTGAATTTTTTCGAATGAATTTAGGAACAACCAGTTTTCGTCTTTCTACATGGTCAAGAACTATGTTAACTTAATAAAAAGTGGAAATCATGAAATTTACATTCTGCCTATGAAATATGTGTATTCAAATCGAGGTGTTAGATGCTTTAATAAACCCCTAATTCGTTCAATTTGGTTGAAATCACATTGAACCTGAAGCGATCCTGCCGAAACCATTTATTCTCCTCAATTACAATTACCGGACAATTCATAAAGCAATGAGCTGATGCTTAGTATTCAAAGCAGGTAACGCCATATAATTATAGTAATTATTGTGATGACATCGAAATTGTCAAGTCTGCTCTGAGAAGATCATCGTTTTCCATCATGGGTCGGCCCGAGCCATCAGTCTTGACAGCTAGTCTTAGGTTAACACGATAATAATACCATAATTAGGAGTGTTTTGATGAGTTGATGTTTGCTCAAAACGCTCGCCCTGGTTAAGCTTTAATATCGCGAAAGACGTTGTGAAGGTTCACTGATTTGTTGGATTAAAATCTCAGGCGTGGAATTCTTGCTGAGATTAAGGTTCTTCACCTCAGATCATCAGAATGTGCCAAGCGTTGAAGTTTTCGGAATTTAATATCCATTTTTAGATCTGGTGCTTCAAAGTTCGAATACTGTTCATTCTCTTCGATTTCCTACGAGCTCTATAACAAATATAATAATATAATGAATTTTTTACATTTTTGATTTTCTCGGAAAAAATATTATTAAATATGACCCGACTCTGAAGGTCCATCTTGACCACTCAAAAAAAGGACAAACTATACAAAATGAAATTATTGATTTAATGGCCACCAAAGATCGGAATAACATTATTAATGAGATCAAGAAGGCCAACTTTTTCACGATTATGTTCGACTGCACCCCAGATGTATCTCACACAGATAATAAACCAGGTTATATGATATTTAAAGAGAACGGAGTCTGGATATGAGATAATGGAAAGTTTTATTGACTTCTTAGAAGTTGACGGAAAAACTGGAGAATGAGATCATAGCGAATTCTAGATAAACTGCAAGCTGATGATTTAGATGTCAAAAAATGTCGTGGGAAATCCTACGACAACGGTTCTAATATGGCTGGCATATATCATAAAGGAGTCCAGTTCAGAATTCTACAGATGAAAGAGCTGGCTGTATTGGTTCCATGCCTAGCACACTCTTTGAATCTTGTGGGTGTCCATTCGGCTTCATTATGTTCAGAAGCAGTAAATTTATATGGTGTTGTACAAAAACTGTATTCGATGGACAATTATGAAAAAGTGCACGAAAACAAATTTGAAAGGGAGTAGCCTATCAAGATGGGCTAAACATCAAGCTGTTAAGGCCTTGCTTTATAATTCACCGGGAGTTGTGAAGGCTATGGAAGAAATCAAAGCATGCTGTGATGGATTTCAGATTCATCCTGAACCTTACAATTTGGAATAATATTCTTCGAGAGATCAATAGGGTCAACGTGGAAATTCAGTAAGGGGGTATAATTATATTACGGTCATTATCGTTGATGCAAGGTGTTGTGAGGATCTTGCAAGGAATGAGAGAAAATCCTATCTAACTGGATCTAGGAAGCTATACTTCTTTCAGAAGGATTAGATGTGGAGCCAATTCTTATAGAAATGAACGTTTTTCCAAGAAGAAAAAGCAGGTCGACGAAATGTGTGAGGATGAGTCAAGAACGTTAGATTTAGTTGGTTTATTCTCGAAGGAAATCAAGGTTGTTTTCGACAGATTATTGTCAGAAATCAGAAAAAGATTAGAAAGCACAGAGAGTCTGCATACGAATTTCGCATTCCTCAATGGCCATGCCCTTCAAACATGCAAAAAGAGGATCTGCAGAAATATGGGACTCTTTTAGCGCAAAAATATTGAAGAGACTTGAATGCAGTTAGAAACTAGCGGTTTTCAAAGAGCTGGTTCCTGAAATTAGTGAAAGATCGACTTCATTAGACCTGCTACAAATTCTTCACAGGCAAGATCTGCGAGAAGCTTTCCCTGATGTCAGCTGTTAGCTTTAAGAATATACTGCACATAGCCTACCACGTCTGCAAGATGTGCACGCAGTTTCAGCAAATCGAAAATAATAAAAAATTATTTGCATTCCTCAAAGAGTCAGGAACGTCTCTCTGGTCTCTCGATATTAGCTATAGAAAACAAAACTGCTTCCGAAACAGATTTCGAGGAGCTGATAGATGCGTTCGCGGTAAGAAAATCACGCCTTGTGAAGCTGTGAAGAAAAAAATTTAATTTCTCTCCTTGTGATATTTTCCTCATCATCAGTTTTTATCGGTCAGAAAAAAAACCGTGCCTGCTGCCATCGAAGAAGAGTAGTGACACTGAATACTTACGCCTGCATGTTGATTGAAAGACCTACCAAACAATCGGCAGACGGTTCATCAAAAGTCTGCAGTGTGAAAGTTTTTCAGAATGCAATATCGCGACTGCAAATATCCCACAGCTCGGCTCGAACTGCCGAGACAGACAACCTGTGTTATCTCTTCGTCGGGCCATAAGTCACCCGGATATAATCGGAGTACGATGATGTTACGATGTGAAAACGTTGAAACAAGCAAAGGTTCGACGAAAATTCACGGAATCTCATAATATTCGACAATAATTCACGAAAAACGTCGCAAAAAGTCGTCGGAGCTTGCGGGGTACCGCCGTACCATTACCATTATGGTACCTCGAGGAAGGTTCCGTGGCCGACCTGATATTTATCTATCGGTAGTTGGATGTCAACTTGATTTAGCGGGGTTCGGGTCGTAAACGTTCGCATTTTATTGAAATGTAGACAAGTGGCTGGTGTTACCGTCGTGAAAATGTAAGATATGCTGGGCAACAGTGCCAGATCGACTCGGATAATCTGCATTTTAGGATGTCTATAAAGTTAGCAGTGCCACTTGCGAGAAAATCAATAAAACCTATTGCATTAATTGTCGAATAATTTTCGAGAATTTGTCGTGAAAGAAAAAAAAATTGTCGCGTCCTTAGTTTTTTTTCTACGGGGTGGCTTTACTAACTTAACGTTAAGTTAGCAGAACAACTTTCTCAATATCTACCAAATATCATGAAAATGGTTATAAATAATTGTCGAGTTATTGTCGAAGTCTATATGAAGTAAAAAAAAATCTATTCCTTCTTGTTTATTTTACGTCTTTTTCCCGCGAATTCGAGATATTTCTAGAATTATCGCATTTTTGGCAACAGCGCATTCGTAATTGACTTTTTTTCGATTGCATTAAATGTCGAATACCTGCCTCGAATTTGTCATGAAAAAAAAATTGTCGCGACCTTCGTTTTTTTTCTACTAGGAGGCTTTGCTTACTTTATATTAATTTAGCAAATAGTGGTCGGAATCGCGAGAAAATGAAGTGAAAATTGCTAGGAAGATTAAATTTTTGTGTGTTTCTTACTTTATTTGAACAATTACTCGACAATCATACATGATCATCGTGATGATATTCGACCACTATTTGCTTAATTAATATAAAGTTAGCAAAGCCACCTAATAGAAAAAAAAACGAAGGTCGCAAAAAATTTTTTTCTTTCACGACAAATTCAAGGTAGGTATTCGACAATTAATGCAATGGAAAAAGAGTCAATTACGAATGCGCTGTTGCCAAAAATGCGATATTTCTAGAAATATCTCGAACTCGCGGGAAAAAGACGTGAAATAAACAAGAAGGAATGGATTTTTTGTGTTTTTTATACGTTATATATGGACTTCGACAATTACTCGACAATTATTTATAACCATTTTCATGATATTTGGTAGATATTCTGAAAGTGGTTCTGCTAACTTAACGTTAAGTTAGCAAAGCCACCCCGTAGAAAAAAAATTAAGGACGCGACAAATTTTTTTCTTTCACGAAAAATTCGGGACAGGTATTCGACATTTAATGCATAATTCATATGGACTTCGGCAATTACTCGACAATTATTTGTAACCATTTTCATGATATTTGGTCGATATTGAGGAAGTGGTTCTGCTAACTTAACGTTAAGTTAGCAAAGCCACCCCGTAGAAGAAAACTAAGGACGCGACAAACTTTTTTCTTTCACGACAAATTCGAATCCGGTATTTGACAATTAATGCAATAGAAAAAGATTCAATTACGAATACGCTGTTGCCAAAAATGCGATAATTCCAGAAATATCTCAAACTCGCGGGAGAAAAAGACGTTAAATAAGCAAAAAGTAATGGATTTTTGTGTTTTTTTACTTCATATAGACTTCGACAATTACTCGAAAATTATTTATAACCAGTTTCATGATATTTGGTCGATATTGAAAAAGTGGTTCTGCTAACTTAGCGTTAAGTTAGCAAAGCCACCCCGTAGAAAAAAAAACTAAGGGCGCGACAAATTTTTTTCTTTCACGACAAATTCTCGACAATTATTCGACAATAAATTAATGCAATAGGTTTTATTGATTTTCCGCAAGTGGCACTGCTAACTTTATATACATCATTTTAGGGGACCAGGGAAAAATGACAAATTAGAGTGGGTTCGTAGACCGTACGTTAAAACATCTCATTGGCAATGAATTATAGTCTAAAGGATTTTCAAAGATACATAGAATACCCGGTATTGGCACTGATTAGATTTTGTTCAAGACTTTCTTGTCGATAAAAAATCTGAGTATTCGTCCTGCTTTCCATTTCTCCCGAAAGGGGTCGCGCTATTTGTCATTGTCGCAACAGCGCCACGACCGATAAATATTGCGGATTATACCAGAAGTAGCACCAGTGCTGAAATCTAGATTGCCCCTTTTGATCTACAAATTCTGGTCACGATTTTTAGTAAGGAGTCGTTACACCAGGTATTCTATGCATCTATGGATTTTCCAATGAGATGTATCATTTTGGCATGCCTTTTTTAAGATAGATGATAGGATGTTTATTTCATTATTGATCATGGAAAATAAAATCAGCCAGGACCACGAAGGAATAAGGTCCAATGACCTCGCCGTGCCATAAACCGCACCAAAAAGTCACAAGTTTAGGATAGAGAGGCTTTTCAACAATATCTCTTGAGTTTTACGAGCGCCAGATGCGATAATTTTGCTTGTTGTCGAAGCCACCGAGGTGTAAATGGGCCTCATCAATCAAGATGATTTTTCGATGGAATTCAGGATCATTTTCATGCATTTCAAGGACCCAATCAGCCAAGACACGACTTTGTTGATGTTCTTGTGTCCACTGAACTTAAAAAGCCTTAAGACCCAAATCTCTATGCAAAATATGGTGTAATGACGTTTGTGGAAAGAACGACGGCAAACCTGGGTTTTCTAAAAAACTCGGCTGCAGCAGCAATATTCTCGGCTGTTCTCGAGGGACGTGCACTGGTTATATTCTTCACATCACTAACTTGTCCCAACAGATCAAATTTTTCTAGCAATTTTTGTATTGCGGTTCGACAAGGTGCTTCACGACGACCCAAAAATGTTCGAGTTTCACGAACCGTCTCTGCCAAATTTTTACCATTTTCATAGTGAATTCTAATAATTTCAATGCATTTTTGAAGCGTGTATAGTTGCATTTTTGACAATGGCGTGGTTTTTACTTGTCAAATGTCAACAAATGGCAGCTTCAAAAGTAACATCTACCGAAATAGCGGGCTTTTTAAAATATCACCTCTTATTGGAAAACCCTTTATACTTCTCTTAGAAGCAGTTGCGGATTGATTACTAGCAATCATGCTAACAAAGAATGTATCTGTTTTCCAATAAATATTGCTCACTTATTTTTTTTAATCATACTATATTCATAAATTCGGTAAAGATATTAATTTCGAACCTTGAAAAAGACTTCGAAGGATGTCGATATTTGCAAATGTTAGCAGTACGTGCAAACAAAATCGGTCCTATTTCGAGAAGAATCATCTAGTATTTGGGTACATAACTAAAGGTACAACCCACTCCAATATAATAAAGGCAAAAAGGCTTAGTTTCATCGATAGCGAAGTCACAAAGAGTCAAGATTTCTTCTTCATTTCATAAATTTAATGATATACCTTGAGATACACACTGGTTTGCAATAAAAGGGGTGCGATATAGCTTTGCGCCTGTTGAAAAAATCTGATAGACATGGCAACATAGCGCTGTTTTGCCTATGGTATTTCTTGTCCGGTAACAACAACGGTAAAACAATAAAAGACGACGGGCGATCTTGGGACCACGAACTGGGTGTGCGTGTACCCTAGCGGGAGGTTGCTGGCGCCAGTAAGAAGCTGCATACAGTGACGTGAGATCCAAGATCGAATTTTGACCGTAGGACCAACTGGCCAAAGCAAACGATACTGGCAGTCTTGGGGAAATTATCACATAGAAAGTTTTGATTTGGTCCACTCAAAAGAAAGTATGTTATGAAAAAGATGATAGTCTTTGTAATAATCCTTCATTCCATATCACTTAACTAAAATATTGATGCTTCAAGTAGTTTTATGATAAAATCTCAGTATATCTCCTTTCAAGCCTTCTATAGTGAAGGAAAGAATTTAACTTTTCTTGGGTAGTGAAATTTACAATATTGTATTGTTTTATAATAATTTTGTATTGTTTTACTTGGGGGATTATTTATGTATGAAAAATTCCACCTGATATAACGGTACCACAATAATAGCCAAAACCGCCTTACAAAAGTTTCTCCTTGAGCAGAATGTTCATGTAATTCAAAATAATTCATTGCCAAAACTTAGTCCATCACACATAAAACTGTATTCAATATTGTAACGTGAAAGTGGGTCTAAACTTTGGGTGTCCGATCCAAATAAACTATTTTTTTTTAACCTTAGAACAAGTAGAGTACAGGGTGACCAGATTTCGATGGTTTAGTACTACAACTCCTAAACTATAACAGATAGAGAAAAAGTATGATAAATGTCATGTTCTCTTTTCTCGAGAAATAGAAATTGCTGAAAACCCCAAGTTGCTACGGCGTCTAGTTTCCGAGCTACAGGAGGGCGATTTTGTTATTTGGTCCATAATCGGTTATGACTTCCGTATTATAGGATCTAAGTTTTCGAAAATAACTCATATTTAGGGCAATTTTTTACTGCTTTCCATCGGTGTTATTGAATTTTTTGTATCTGCTCAAATTTTGGAGCCATAACATTTTTTTTTCGAATGGAAACCATAGTGGGAAATGATATTTTAAAATTGATCTTTCTTCAATGATTTCAAGAATATATCATGATATACTTCCGAGTTCACTATATATCGAAAATTTCGAAAAAACACTTTTCGTTCAATGAAATCCAAGCAGGCTTTGATTCTCTTCCTTCAAAACTGAGGCAGTCATAGAATTCCATGTCTCATTTATGTTCACTGGTCAAATTCAATTCAGTTTCATCATTGTTGTATCGTCTGGCGCGTCTAAAGTTCTTATAAGGTCATAGAATTCGATTTATTGTAAGCCAAATTGATTAAGGAAATATTAGCTTTATTATCACTCAGACCAAACTTGTTGATTCTAGTATGATTTATCTGCTAAATTGAAAAATGAAAAACATGTAAATACTTAGATAAAACAAAAGCCATCAGATTATTCTTTAGCATTGTGAATATTCTTTTCTGCGGCTGAGTTCTTTCAGGATATCTATCAAAATATATTTGAGATGCATTTTCAGCGTCAAAATTTGCTTGTATGAAACAATAGTTCTCGTAAGGCATGATGTGATATAAATAAGAATTTAAGTAGCGCCAGACATGATGAAATTGAATTGAATTTGACAAGTGAAAATAAATGAGACATATGGAATTTTATGACTGCCTCAGTTTTGAAGGAAGAGAATCGAAGCCTGCTTGGATTTTATTGAACGAATAGTGTTTTTTCGAAATTTTCGATATCTAGTGAACTCGGAAGTATATCTTGGTATAGGAATATTTTTGAAATCGTTGAAAAAAGGTCAATTTGTAAATATCATTTTCCACTATGGTTTCCATTTGAAAAAAAAATTTTTTTGTTATAGCTCCGAAATTTGAGCAGATACAAAAAATCCAATAGCACCGATGAAAAGCAGTTAAAAAAGTGCCCCTAAGATGTGCTTATTTCGAGAGCGTAGATCCTATAATACTGAAGTTATAGTCAATTATAATAATGGACCAAATAACAAAATTGCCCTGTATCTCGAAAACTAGACGCCGTAGCAACTTGGGGTTTTCAGCAATTTATGTTTCTCGAAAAAAGAGAACATGACATGTATCTTACTTTTTCTCTATCTGTGATAGTTTAGGAGTTGTAGTACTAAACCATCGAATTCTGGCCACCCTGTACATTCATGAGACTTTGAGCTCAATTTCCAGTAACTGATTATATCTTATAGATATAGATAGATGCATAGAATCACTGGTGTAGCTCCTACTACCTTAAAAATTTTGGATCTGTACATTAATTTTTATCATTGGTCCAGATATTGTTAACTTTTTTTAGGAATTACATATTTTTGTTAAATTGGACTAACATATGTTAAGTGTTTATTCATTTAGGTTTCTAATGAAACCAACCTTCTAAGGTGCTATCATTACTATACAGTATGCGCGTCAAAATTATGGAACAAATTAATTTTCTCAGAAGAAAAATATTTGGCAACAAAATCCTGAAACAGGTCCATTTTTGTTTCTTTTACCAAATTTTGATGCACTTTTGGAGGATTTTTGTTGCACCCTGTGCCATTCCCATCAACCCTTTAAATTGTTTGAAAAGGGAAAGTGGGTCATGTGGTACTTTTTTGGCAAGGTCTTTGTATCTTCTTTACAGGCGTGAAAAAATTTTCAAGGAAAATTTTGTTTTTGAAAAATTAGTTAGTTCAAAGAGGTTTTCAGTATGTGCACTTTGTCATGGCTCTTTCTTTGAATTGAAACATTTTATCGAAAAGTTTCAACTTCAGTAGAAACGTACTAATAACATACCTTCTTAAGATCATAACTGAAGCGCTGTGTTTCACGCATTCTCATTATGTACGTGAGGGGGTTGAAAGGGGTTGAAAGTTGTGCATGAACAAAACTGTAATGGTCGACTTTCATTCGGTGACAAATTTCATCAGGTACCTACCATCGTCTCTAAGTAAATGAGCCATGACAAAGTGCACATACCAAAAACTTTTTTTTTTCTTGAAAATTTCTGCACGCCTGGAAGAAGATACAAAGACCTTGCCAAAAAAGTACCACATGACCCACTTTCCCTATTCAAAAAATTCAGAGGGTTGATGGGGATGCAACAAAAATCTTTCAAAAATTGACCTGTTTCAGGATTTTGTTGCCAAATATTTTTCTTCTGAGGAAATGAATTTGTTCCATAATTTTGACGCGCACTGTTTACTCGAAAAGAAACTCTCAATATCAAACAAAATATATAATTTATAAAATATTATACTAAAATAATATACACGCTACACTGCGGAAGGGGGATTACCTACTCACCTTTTCAGATTCGATTTCTAATAAAATTTTAAATAATGTCTCTCTTTTTTTCAGGTGAGTCAACTGAATAATTTTGATGGCTAGGTTTTGATCGGGTAAGAAAGTACATATTCATTTTTATTTTATTGGATTGCCGAAAAAATTTGAACACTTTGAATATCTCTTTCGGCCTTCATTTGGGTCTCTATATTTTTGTCGAAATCGAAGATAAGAGACAGATCGCTGAATTTACGCATATTTCCCTCTTTATTATATTTCATTTGTTCAATTATCTCATCAAAATTTTGTAGCACAGATAGATATTATCGAGCATTCGATTAAAAAACTTCTTATATTCGATGAGTTTGTTGATATATATATTACACACAAAGTGATAAAACATTAATAAAAAGAAAACGGACATCAAAAATAAGAAAAAACAAGTATTAAATTATTTCCTAGAAGATGAACATTTTCTTGAAACATATTGGGATTATTGAATGAACTTCAGTTCATAGGTGGAACCCAATAAAGGAAATATTTTCCTACATAAACGAAGTTTTCAACACCAACAGTGGCGTGTGTAGGGTATTTTCTTTACGGTACAGTTTTGAATCATAGCTATAGGACAAACTATCATTATTTATGTTGATCCACCCCTTTCAGTTCGGACATATCACTAAGGGCACTAAATTAGGCATATGTTTTGTAGACAATTGCATTATAACAACTTGTTTACGAGAAATTTACAGAAAACCGAAATTTGATCAGTGAGGTCCACTCATATATACATATGATTTTCTGAACAATTCACTATTCATAGTTCTGTTGAATCCTTCGCTATCATCATCGATGAATAATCTGAAAAACACTGAGTCTTACGGGCAAGTACATGTTATTTCGTTTAGTGGTCGTGGAAAGAGTGATTTATCGATGATCACTAAATAATAGTCTGGTATTATATTGTGCTCGTTGGCTTGTCGGCCCCTTAGGCTCAAACATTGCATCTGCCTCATTAACAGGATCGTATGGTGCCCCATGGAAGTTCGCAAGTTGCGCTCTGAGAATTGAAACACTGCAAATTCAACTCATAGATTCATTATTCTCGAATTAATATACTGCAAACTACATCCCACGTAGTCGAAAGAATGGGAAAGCCTGTTAATGCTGGTCGCTCGATATAATCTCAAGTAATTCAGAATGAGATAAGAGAGGATGTATTTTGAGAGGACACATTTAAAATGTAAAAACTAGGAGAGAAACAATATCATTCTCAGTAGGTAGCATTCTGAGTCAGAATGTACCCAGCTTCATTTCAAACTTCATTTTGCCAAAGACTCACTTCCTTCCTACTGATGCCAGAAGTATTTACCGAAAACAATTTCAACACTTTTCAAACAAAACCAACTGCGTCCACAATAACTTTCCCAGCCTAGAAGTCATCAGGATATTTGTGTCAGCATCTTGCAGGTTTAGCCATGATATTCCTCATGAGCTAAAAATGGTCCTCCATGTTTGTATTTCTTTGTCTCAGGGATCTCTCACTAGGTAAAAATAATTTTACTGATGCACATCCCATACATTAACCCATGTCCGTACGTGTGTTGAACACAATGCAGAATGTAATATGTCATAATAAAATATGTGAAAAACACAAGATACGATCAACAAGTTTCGTATTATTTATACTGCTGTACGACGTACTTAAGTGCACCTGTAAGAGACCAGTGAAAAATTATTTAAAATGTGGTCATAAATTAAATTTTTATGGTTGTTGTATGATAAAACTTTACTTAGGTGGGTGGAAGATATTTCACAGATCAATAAACATAAAGCAAATGATTAGATAAAACAATATGAAAATTTTAATTCCATTAGCTCTTCAGGTTTGAAGACTCAAAATGAGTAGGTTGATATGAAATTAACTATTCATGTACAGTGATAATAGATAATGAGGTTGATAATGAAAACTCTACAAAAAAAATTTATTCAATAACAGTGACCCACCCATTCACATCTGTTGGCTCATTCAACAGAAGGTTCTAGGAATTTCTGTTCATTTCAAGACATTTTACAGTGTTAATCTTGAATTTTTGTTCCCTTGGTGGAAAAGTATGAAGTTGAAATGTTGAATGAAATGGTTACTTCACTGATGCTCATGGATCCTCTTCTTGCATTATCGTTCAGTCGGTCCAATATAATTTAGAGCAATCACCGCGAGTTAACCTATGTAACCTGCATACAGGGTGTGACGTAATAATATTTCATTCATTTTTTGAAGATTATTTCGGCCCCTGCTGAGCCCAGAAGGATCTATTCATAACCTTCAATTTTCTTCCACATGGACGAGATTATAACGAAAATCTAAGGACTGAACGAGAATAAATTCGCTATCACAAAAACGCCTATATCTCTTGAACCAATTGAGAAAAAATCAGAATTTTATCATAGTGAGCTTTGTTATGAACTTCAGAAACATGTGGAACATTCACTTCATAGATATTCCAATTTTCTTTCGCAAAATGTAAAGCGAAGTGAAAACACGAGAATTTATAGTAAAACTTTTTCAAAATAATCAAAAATGGAGCACCAAAAGAATCGCAAAAGAGGCTCGCGTTCGTCCAGAAACGGTATCAGGAGTTGTTAATTTCTTCAACGAAGATCTTACAATTAACCCGAGGAAGGAACCGGGAGGCAAAAGGGGTTTCATAGCCCAAAAAAGTGAAGAAAGCCATCGGCCTTTTTCAGAAGAATCCTAACCTTTCAGGACGGCAAGTGGCCCAAATAGTGGGTTGTTCGCAGTCAACCGTTCAGAAAATCAAGTCGAGTTGTGGGCTTAGAACATACAAAGTGCAGAAAGTGCCAGACAGGAACGCTGTGAAGAATCAAGAAGCGAAATCAAGAGCAAAGAAATTAAGGAAAGATTTCTTGAAAAATTTCTCCTGTTGCGTGATGGACGACGAAACCTATGTCTTTGCTGATTTCTCGCAACTTCCTGGTCAGGAATTTTATACTGCAGATTCTCGTGGAAATGTTGACGAACAATTTCGCGTGAAGAAACAAGCAAAGTTTTCTAAAAAATTCCTGGTTTGGCAAGCAATTTGCACTTGTGGGAAAAGGAGCAAATTTTTCGTTGACCAAGGCTTTGTTGACTCGAATATATACATCGAGGAATGCTTGAAGAAGCGACTTTCACCATTTTTACGTGAGCACGATGTGTCAAGAATCTTTTGGCCAGATTTAGCTTCATGCCGCTACAGCAAGGCCACCAAGGAATGTTACGAAGCTAATGAGGTGGTTTTTGTCCCCAAAGAGGCCAATCCACCAAACTGTCCAGAACTCAGGCCAATCGGAAGATATTGGGCCCTGGTAAAAAGAGATGTGAAGAAGACTAAGAAATCAACGAAAACATTAGCGGAATTCAAGCAAAAGTGGAAGACAGCATCCCAGAAAGTGACTAAGAACACTATAAGAAGCATGATAGGAAGAATTCCAGAAAAAATCCATGAATTTTGTGAAAAATAGGTTTGGTTTTTTAATTGTAAAAACAGTTTTCATTAGAATTAGAAGATGATTAGAAAATGAGTTTGATTTTCGAAAACGGTCCAGTGGTTCAAAAGATATAAGCGTTTTTGTGATAGCGAATTCATTCAAGTTCAGTCCTCAGTCAGTTACAAGAGCATCTTTCATCTCCTATTCTTCGATCGAAGCTGGCCATTTTTTTTAATTTTTATTGAGTCAGAAATCATGTCTCGTCATTGAACAAAATCGGATCTTCATGGATTTTTTTTAGAGCCCAGAAATCTTGCTTCATAGACTCCTGATTTTGGTAACACAATTTGGAGTTGCTAAGAACATTTAATTTAAGACTCAGATACTTTCCCGAATAATCCTCACCGTCTTGCCAAAATAATCAAATCTACCCGAACAGTTCTGGGTTTTCGCTGCAATATTTTTGAAAACCTATTGCTAGATGTGTTTAAGAAACATTTTAAAATACTTCGATGAATTTTTTCCATTGTAATTTTCATATCTCAATTAAATCAAATGTGGCAGTAATAACAAATCGTCCTTTATGATGTTTTCTCCTTTTCCATCGCCCTAAACAGGTGGCATCGGACTGAAGTCATTTCACACTTGACTAGACAGCCGAGCGTCAAGTAGATGAAGTCACAGCATCCCCCTGATACTGTGCATTTATTAGAAAACAAATCACCGAAGTCCCGTACGGAGTCGTGTGTCCCATTAGAGTCCATCACCACGCTTGGGTGATCCCTGATTACAACGGGATTTACTTGTGGCAGGGTAATCCCGGAATAACGAATGGGGAGTATGGCCAACGGCTGGAAAAAGTATTACTGTATTTTTTCTAGATTATGAATCACTTTTATGGGGCTTTGGGATAGCAGGGGACTCGTGTAGTTTTTGGAGGAAGGTGGGTGTTTCCTATTGCAATGCTGTCATACTTGATGAAAATTTCGAGCAAATTTTTCACACCTACGGAAAACCTCTTTGCACTTCCAAATAAAAAAAAAATTTCCAAGAAATTTTTGCACGCCTGTTAAGAAGAACAAAGACCTTGCCACATGATCCACTTTACCTATTCAAAAAAATTACAGGTTGATGGGGATGGCCAGGGTGCAACAGAAATAAAAATTTGATAAAAGTGAAACAAAAATTGACCTGTTTCAGGATTTTGTTGCCAAATATTTTTCTCCTGAGGAAATGAATTTGGTCCATAATTTTGAACCGCACTGTATATTTCTTCAACTTGTAGTTAATTGAAGAGCTGAGGTTAAAACCTCATTTGCGCATGCAAATGATTTTAATAGTCCTAATAACACGATTTTGAGAAGCGGATGACAGAAAATTATATTTTAAAAGAAATTTTCTTCTTTTAAGAACAAGCTCATGACTTGAACGACCAATTATTCAATGAAATATCACTAATATTGACAACAAACATCAGGCATCGCAGATTGTAATTGATTTGAGTTATACCTACTACAGGAAATCAGAAAGTCTTTTTTCTCTCAAAAACGTTGAGGACAGATCAGAAGATAATGATTTTTCAAAGAATAATTTTATATAATGATAATATATAATAATAATAAGCTTTATTCATCCCTTAAGACATTCAATGCATGAGACAAGTCAAAATCAAGTATACACCATGAAATATATCAGAAAAAAATAACAGCATAGAAAACAAAATCATTATAACAGAGGATCATCAAAGTACTCTCTAAGACTATAATAGCCCTTACCACTCAACATAGACTTTGTTGTCCTCTTAAAACAGGCAAAATTAAGTCCTTTAAAACACTCTGGTAACTTATTGTATATTTTAATACCCTGGTAAGTAGGCGAATGTTCAAATCTCGTTGTTCGATGCTTAGGCAGCAACAGAATTTCCGTATTTCGCGTACTATATGAGTGATGGCCAGATAGTTTCTCCAGTGACCCTAAACTTTGCCTGATTAGGAGCAGTGACTTATAAATATAAATACATGGAACAGTTAGGATGTTATTTGCAACAAAAAGAGGCCTGCAGGAGGATCTCATGTCTATACCGAAGATCAAGCGAAGGACCCTCTTCTGAGCAACAAAAATTCTATTTACGTCTGTAGAAGTACCCCACAGTAAAATATTGTACGATATATGACTATAAACCAAACAGTAGTATAAATTAAGTAGATATTCAGTAGAAAAACAGTTTTTAACCCGGGATATCGCATAATAAGAAGAGTTTAATTTTTTACTCAATACATCAATATGGTAATTCCACCTAAGATATTCGTCAATATATATACCCAAAAACCTGATACACTCCTCAGATTTTAATGATGACTTCGAACAGGTGATAGTCAGAGGTTCACTACCGATGTTTTTGTTCCGGAAATGAATACATTTGGTTTTGTCAACATTCAACAACAGCGCATTTTTCTGACACCAGTCATTAAAATTTTCAATAAGGCTTTTGCAGCCATTAAGAAGTTCAGGGACATTCGAGGCAGTGATGGCAACAGAAAAATAATCCGCGAAAATAAGCACCAGCACTGATTTCAGGTACTCAGGTAAATCGTTGATGAAGAGAATGAATAATAGTGGACCCAAGACAGAACCTTGGCCATATAACATGGCCATTTAATAATGTCACTCATATTGCCTTGATTAATTGATTCATGTAGTGACGGATTATTGGTTCATTAGATGTTTGGCTTATGAGACTTGAAATGCGAAACTTTAATTTCCCGTTTTCAAACTGACAACATTCTCGTTATTAATGTTTCTCCCACTCTCTATATACATGCATACAGAGTGTAACAGCCAAATGAAATAAATTCGATAACGAATAAATGAGGGGGTGTTAGGAAAAACGCTCGGACACGTCGATTTGTAATTTTCAATGCGCATATTTTTCAAGAAAATAAAATGATATAGGGTGTTCCATGCGACCGTGGCCAATACCATCTTTCTTATTTCAAATGCAACCCCCTGTATATTATTTAATTTTTGAATTTTTCAGAAAGTTTTAGACATAATTCATGTACAATGTCCTATACCTATCTTCAACTTTTTCGGAAATATTAAGTGTTTTCAGATTTTTTACAAAAATTAACATTTTGAATGAAAATTATTTTATTTCACAAATTCGATACATTACACTCAATAATTATTTCCCATTTACCTCTTAATATGACGAAAGTAAGCAAAAACCATTACTGAGAAGAAATTAAAAAAAACAAAATCAGGTTTTTTTTATTCTCATAGCCTTAGTAACACGTTGTCTGTAGCATGTTGCCAAGACGTTCGCGGCGAGCATTTTGAACACATTTTCCTACATTGACATCAATGTTTTTTTTGTTTTTTTTTAATAATTAAGAAATAATCAGTATTACTTATTAGGTTTTAAGTGTAATGTACCGAATTTGTGAAATAAAATAATTTTTATTCAAAACGTTGATTTTTGCAATAAATCTGAAAACACTTAATACTTCCGAAATAGTTAAAGATAGGTATAGGACATTGTGCATGAATTTTGTCTGGAATTCTCTGAAGAATCCAAAAAATAAATAATATACAGGGTTTTGCATTTGAAATAAGAAAGTTGGTATTGGCCACGGTCATATGGAACACCCTTTATAATATTATTTTCTTGAAAAATATGCGCATTTAAAATTACAAATCGACGTGTCCGAGCGTTTTTCCCAACACGCCCTCATTTATTCGTTATCGAATTCATTCCATTTGGCTGTTACACTCTGTAGTCTGTATATAGATCAATAATATATGGATAGTCATTAATGATCCATGTATATTATTCCTTCACTCTTTGAACTTGTGAACCTGTTGGCACTAACTTCTTCCGAACTATTACACACCTCAACGTTTATTTTGATCATAACGAATTGTTTAACAGTCGAAGATATTTCTAAAATCCAATAACCATTACCTAATGACGCTGTAAAAATTACTCGAAGCGGCACTACAGAAAGGAGCATATGTCCAACAACTCATGACAGTTGTTCCTCATTTTTTCAAAAGCAACAGGATATTTTGATTGCCTCGAGAGGATACATAAAATAGAAGAGGGAGGATGGTGAGTTCGTTTACGCACAACTTGTTGGCAGCGGATATGTCCTATGATTATACTGCGAAGAAAGTATAGTCCATCCAAGAATTACCTATTGACATCAAAGCAGGCCTTGGAAGTAAGGCACTTTGAACATAAAAATGTTCGCAATTATCACATACGATTACCATCGTGTGAATCTGTATACTAGCAGTATATTATTTTCATCTTGTATCGATACTTTTTCGAACGATCAATTATAGGAGCATACAGTCTGGAAATTCTGGTCCGATAACGATTAAAAAGCATGTTCCTTTCCGAAGTTCAATATGAATATTCGCTAAACCAAAAAAATTTGGTTGATAATTTGAAGCGTGTTTTATTTATTTTTATTTATTTAGATAAAAATAAATAAAATGGTTGATAATTTGAAGCGTGTTGCAGCAAGGTGAATGGATTGGAAAAATTGTAATAGATATCAAGACAAAAACAATCTATTTAATATATGAAGAATGAAGGAGTAAAATATGTAATATTCATAATGTAAATATGTTTCAACAACCACTGTTATTATTTCCTCATCTGGGCAGAACTCGTCATGTTCATTGAAGGCTTTATGTCAGCAATATCATAATATCTCAAATATTTTGAATTATCTTCTCTTATTTATTTTTCTACGTGCTCTGTGCAAGCTTTCCATTTATTAGCTGTACATTCTTCAAGAGCCTCAATTCAATGATTTTTCACTTACGCAATTATTCGCCAAATTTGTTCGAATTTTAAGAACAAAACATCAGTGTTATTTCCAACACCAACCTGATTTCTGCTACTCAAAATATTACTGAATGGGCTATTACCAACATCATTTGGATTCTCCAAAGCCCCCGAGATGTCAATAATTCTTGGATGAACTTGTTCTACACCTGAAAAAAACACCTTTCATCCCTTTTCGACGATTTTCTGCTGATTCTCAGGTAATTTCGACAAAATTTCGTGAATTTTTAGAAAACCATTTGGGTCTGACATTGACAGAATGTGAGGTGGAATTTTGAATTGATTCTACCACATTGGATCGATTCGAATCTGAACAGTGTAACATTCCACGTTTGTAAATCCTAGGAACATTATGAAAAGAGAAAAAGGGGCAACCCTACTCTAAAGAGCTGAGGGTAGAATTACGTTAAAGGGGGTTTTATACTTATAATTTTTGGCATGTGATGTGATCGTCTAGATTGGTAGAACTCTATGTTATGTCATAGTAATTCAGATTCGTAATAACTCAGATTAGTGAAATATAGGATGGCAAATAATGAGGTAAAATAGATCAATAATACACTAGATTGGACATAAAGATGGAACAAGAGCCTTTATTCGTCCAGCACCATAGTTCGAGGAACCATAGCCATATGAAGGGATGAAAACGAACCAAATCCAATTCCTCATTGGATTTGAAAGCAAAAACCCTTTTAGCATTACAGATGATATGTTTACAATCCATAGAACAATTATTAATAAGACAAGCACTGGTGATATGTACAATATGGAGCTTCCAATACTCCGGTAAGGTTATTACTGGCACAATTGTGATAAAAAGCAGAATCCAATACATCCAAAGATATCCAAAGGTTATAGGCATATAGAGTGTGTCACCTGATTATTAATGAAATTCATAAGCAGTATCCTTGTAGTTCCTAGTGTGAGAATCCTTCCTTCCAAGTGTTATGTGTGAGATCCTAGCAGTCGCGTTGGTTTGGAAGTGACGATACACTCCTTATATTTCCTGTTACCTGATGAACGATGGCACCTTCAAAGCACTCCTTGCTTATGGGGTACGCCAAGGGCCCAAAGACGAGGCTTGGTTTACTGTGGACTTTCGTCTATAGAACTCTCAGAGGAATTCTCACTGGCTACTGTTGTGGGGGATGTTTTCCTTGGCACAGACGATATAAACAGTTTATCCTAGGCCTCCAAACCAGTGATATTTGTACGTAAAATATTATCCTAAAAGCAACAACTCCAAATGCCTAAACCATAATGTCGAGTGAATAGTTAAATGTGCAGTAGGCGTTACGAACAGTATAAGAATATTCCAAATGGGTTGGTAGCAGAACAGAGTTCCACAATATTCAATAGAAATGCAATACTCAGATAGAATAAGCTTACATGAGATTAAATGCTGTGAAATGAAACAGCGTTATCTATGGGGACAGTGTACATACCAGATAACAAAGAAGCGTCTTTAAAATATACTAAAATGTCGGATTCCTGGAAGAGGAACCCCATTTCAAAGGAACACTTTTGTGAACCAGAATGAAAGTGAAAACCGACAGCAGCAGTCGAATGAAAGTGAAGTAAAAGAGAGCCTTCCATACGTTGTCGTTTCTGAGGTTAGTTTTTCTTCCACAGAATCGTATTTCTTCGATGGTCACAGAAGAACGAGTTTACTTCATGGTGGATCTTCGATATGATTAAAATCTCCTATTTATAAAGATGCGAATTGCCTAAAGTATTGATTGAAGTCGTACTAATATTCATCATTCATAGAATTATAAAATAATATTCATCGTAGTTCCACGTTTCGACAATAGACGTTGCAAAGTTGGAAGCCATGAAGTAGTCTGCATTTTATTTTATTGCAGGGTAGGAAATTCAGATATGTTACAAGAGGTCCACGGGATTTGCAATCGGCACAGGTCACGAGACGTTACAGGGCCTACTAGGTATTTCGAAAACTGAATTTCCAATCGCGTTAAAATAGGACAGATAAAAACCCCAGCAAAATATCTGTGTCCTCGTGTGGTTATATTGAATTTTTGAGGTGAAAAGCAGAAACTAGTGCGCACAAACTTAGCTACCGGCGTCCATCCGTCCTAGTAGTTTATAGAGAGCACTTAGCGGTAATGTAATGTTTTGTCTGCTGTAGTGTCCCTCGGGATACCAAACACCGTAAGTAAAGGAGGAGGGTGAACCAGCAACCGGCGCTTCTTCTGACAGCTACAATAAATCTCTCCGTCGGAACTGCGGGGCATCCCCCGCTTCCCCACCGTTGATCGCAACCCCCAAAACATCAATCCGGCGGTAATCAAATTTGGATTAATTTTCGCCTTGCAGGTTCCGAGGGGTGGTCACCCCAGCTTTCTAGTTAATTCGTCGGGAATGCTTACGCACGCACGAGTTCGAATGAGAATGTTCTTTTTATTGTATGACATGAAAATTTGAATTATTCCACATTCAGATATAGGATCGAAAAGGCCGAGGGACAGATAAAATAAGAGGTTCTTTCCACATTGAAATAAACTCACAAATAGCGTATATCCGGTGTTTTTCAGAGTGAAAGAATTTTCGATCGGTATAACATTTCTGTTCAGTAAGGACTGAACGAAAATAAATTCGCTATCACAAAAACGCTTATATCTTTTGAACCACTGGATCGATTTCGAAAATCAAACTCATTTTCGAATCATCTTCTAATTCTAATGAAAACTGTTTCTACCATAAAAAAACAAAACTATTTTTTACAAAATTCATGGATTTTTTCTGGAATTCTTTCCATCATGCTTCTTATAGTGTTCTCAGTCACTTTCTGGGATGCTGTCTTCCACTTTTTCTTGAATTCCGCTAATGTTTTCGTTGATTTCTTAGTTAATTCTCTTTACCAGGGCCCAATATCTTTCGATTGGCCTGAGTTCTGGACAATTTGGTGGATTGGCCTCATTGGGGACAAAAACCACCTCATTAGCTTCGTACCATTCCTTGGTGGCCTTGCTGTAGTGGCATGAAGCTAAATCTGGCCAAAAGATTGTTGACACATCGTGCTCACGTAAAAATGGTAAAAGTCGCTTCTTCAAGCATTCCTCGATGTATATCTTCGAGTCAACAGAGCCTTGGCCAACGAAAAATTTGCTCTTTTTCCCACAAGTGCAAATTGCTTGCCAAGCCAGGAACTTTTTAGTAAACTTTGCTTGTTTCTTCACGCGAAATTGTTCCGCAACATTTCCACGAGAATCTGCAGTATAAAATTCCTGACCAGGAAGTTGCGAGAAATCAGCCAAGACATAGGCTTCGTCATCCATCACGCAACAGGAAAAATTTTTCAAGAAATATTTTTTTTATTTCTTTGCCCTTGATTTCGCTTCTTGATTCTTCACAGCGTTCCTGTCTGGCACTTTCTGCACTTTGTATGTTCTAAGCCCACAACTCGACTTGATTTTCTGAACGGTTGACTGCGAACAACCCACTATTCGGGCCACTTTCCGCCCTGAAAGGTTATAGGATTCTTCTGAAAAAAGCTGATGGCTTTCTTCACTTTTTTTGGGCTATGAAACCATTTTTTCCTTCCGATCCTTCCTTGCGGTTAATTGTAAGATTATCTTCGTTGAAGCGCTTAACAACCTTGATACCGTTTCCGTACGAACGCGAGTCTCTTTTGCGATTCTTTTGAAGCTCCATTTTTGATTATTTTGAAAAGGTTTCACTATAAATTCTCGTGTTTTCACTTCGCTTGACATTTGGCGACAGAGAATTGGAATATCTATGAAGTAAATGTTCCACATGTTCCTGACGTTCATAACAAAGCGAACTATGATCAAATTTTGATTTGTTCTCAATTGGTTCAAGAGATATAGGCGTTTTTGTGATACCGAATTTATTCTCGTTCAGTCCTTAAGCATTGACAAATTTTATAGGAAGACTAATATGGCTGGCATATAACAGAGTCCAATCCAGAATTCTACAGGTGAACGAGCTTGCAGTATTAATTCCATGCCTAGCAAATCTTTGAAACCTGCGGGTGTCCATTCGGCTTCATCATGTTCAGAAGCAGTAAATTTATTTGGTGTTGTACAAATACTGTATTCATTTCTTTTGGTTCAACCACACGATGGACAATTATGAAAAAGTGCACGAAAACAAATTTGAAAGGAAGTAGCCAAACAAGATGGTCGGCTAGACAACAAGCTGTTAATGCCCTGCTGGAAGAAATCAAAGAATCTCACAACTCCCAAGTCGCAGAATCCATGAAGCTGGTCATTTGCTTCACGCTGTGATGGATTTTAGATTCATCCTGAACCTAACAATTTGGGATAATATTCTGCGAGAGAACAATAGGGTCAATGTGGAATTTCAGAAAGGAGATAAAATTATTTCACGTTTATTATCGTTGTTGCTAGATCTTGTGAAGATCTTGCGAGGAATGAGAGAAAAACCTATTGATAACTGGATCTCGGAAGAGAGCACATCTTTCAGAAGAATTGGATGTGGAGCCAGTTTGTGACGTGTCGACTTGAGTAAGCCTGGTCACTTGGCAAATCAGGCTCGCGGCTAAACTCAGTGAAGATGGGAGTGAGTTAAAAAAATTGAAGTTTATGAATGGGCGCCAGGTAGAGAATTTGCCTGTCTTACAATTCACAAAATTGCATACTCCCCTACCAGAATAGCAATAATACAACTGATACTCAATGTCAACCCCTTCATTTAAAATTAAACTAATTGAACAATATTAATGAAAAAGTTAAATTAGATTTGCAGTAGTCGATAGGTATATTCAGTGAAACAAAACTCCACAAAATTGCTGAACTCGATTAAATCTCAATAAATCAAGTTATAAATTGGAAAAGGGAGTTCAAGTACCGTGGTTGTAATAACTGGCCAGTTAGTATCCACCTCAGTTCACAAATGTTTACACTTACGCCTATAGTAATTATGAACAGTATCGAAAAATCGCAATACAGTATCAAATGAAACTGGTACAAAGGTAAAAATGTAAATTGGGCAATCTGCCACTATAATAAACTCAATTATGAGTCTGATAAAAGTTAGACATAAATGAAGGGAGCCAGCGGTGATTGAAAGGTCTCCCCTGCTATCAGTTATTCACTTTGTACAATAATATATTATAAACCTAAAGCCAGTGCAAAGCACCGGTTACCTCAACCACTGAATGGCCTGAAGTAGAGACGTCGATAGTACTCATAACGTGGATGCTAAGCACTCATATGCCAGGCACTTGGATGCCTGATACTTGGATGGGTGGTACGTGGATGCCAGATACTATTATATCCGATACTAGGATGCCAGATACTTGTATATCCGATACTAGGATGCCTGGATGCCCGACACTTGGAGGCTTGGATACCCGACACTTGGACCCTAATAAAACACCATAAGGCATTGTTCACAAAATTCAAAGAAAGTTCATACCTCTTAGGATGTTGGTCGAGGGACAAAACGATCTCCTTTCCAAATTCTATATCTCCAACAATTTTCCAACAACAAATATTCGTATACAACTCCTAATAAAAAGACTGATAGACAATGGTCTCATATATAAGCTCACATCATACCTCTATAAAGATTCCGGGTCTCATGGAAGAATATAATAATCCGTTATAACAAACGTACCCTTGGATTAAAACCAATATTCTCTATATTATCCAGGGAATTAACCAAATTGAAATTATAATCGCCTACAACGAGGATGATTCCAGATAAAACTTCCAGACAAATAATTTACATTCAATTCAGCTTTAAATCTTCCACAATTTCCAAAATTCTCCAAAAAGAGGTTAACTCGCTTTCACAGAGCAGCCAATTGTCAAACAATCCCTTCCTACTTCTATGACCGCACACAACACCACAGCCGTCTCCACCACAAGCCGGAATCAACCGGCAACGCCGCAAAGGGTGTTAACTATCCAACAGCGAAAATGCTGAATTTAATTCAGGGAGCAAAATAATCACGTTACAAGTTCTTAGAAATTAACGTGTTTCCAAGAAGAAAAAGCAGGACGACGAAATGTGCGGGGATGAGTCCAGATCCTAGTGATCTAGTTATTTTATTCTCTGAGGAAATTAATATTGTTTTCGACAGATTATTGTCAGAAATCAGAAGAAGATTAGAAATCGCAGAGAATCTGCATACGAATTTCGCATTCCTCAATGGCCATGCTGTTTTGAACATGAAAAAAAAAGGATCTGAAGAAATATGGGACCTTTCAGCGCCAAAATATTCAAGAGACTTGAATGCAGTTGATTTTTGTCAGGAACTAGCGGTTTTCAAAGACCTGGTTCCTGAAATTAGTGAAAGATCGACTTCATTAGACCTGTTATGAATTCTTCGCAGGCAAGATCTGCAAGAAGCTTTCCCTAATGTCAGTATAGCTTCAAGAATATACTGCACATTACCTACCACGACTGCAAGTTGCGAACGCAGTTTCAGCAAATTGACAATAATAAAAAATTATTTGCGTTCCTCAATGAGTCAGAAAAGGCTCTATGGCCTCTCGATCTTAGCTGTAGAAAACAAAACTGCTTCCGAAACAGATTTCGAGAAGCTGATAGATGCGTTCGCGGAAAGAAAATCAAGCCGCGTGAAGCTGTGAAGAAAAAAATCTAATTACTTTCCTTGTGAAAAATCGTATATCCGGGCCTGCTTTGGGGTTATGTCCAGTCATTGGTATATGCTGATAAACTAGTACCAATTGACGCTTTGGAAACTAACATAACTCATGTTATTGCTGAAATAAGGCCTGAATAACTCGAAAAAGTGGTGCAAAATTGGTTTGGTCGAATGCGGTTCCTCGGATATGTCGTGGTGGGCATATGCCAGAAATTATCCTTGAAACATAAATGTCATAAAAGTATCTGTCAAATAAAAAAAATTGGCTTCAATATTGATTTAAATGTGTTTTCTTTCAATTTAAAGTTTAATCACTCTAAAAGAACACCCGATACTAATAATACTATCTTGTGACACATAGTTCGTAGAATGTCCCTGTAGCCTTATTTCTGTTCATGGCATTCAAAACGCCACTAGACAATTTCAATGATTTCCACTCACAAACGATCGTGTGGGAATCGCCATTTTTGGTAGCCTGAAAGAAAATATGTATCATTCGAACAACAGTTATAGAAACCTCTTCGTTTGGAATGCTTCAGTTTCCTGGGAACAAGCTGAATATTAACTCTAGGAAGAATGATTAATTCAACAATTTATTATTTCAATCCTTTAATACGAACTATCGACATATCGAATAGCTCCAACGATTCGTTGGGTTCCTAACGAACTCAAACATTTTTATCGTATGCTGTGTATCTTCTGACAGCGAAAGCAAATAATCACAGAGCTGCCTCAGGTACTAACAACTAACAATTGGAATAATTACTCTCAACCACTATGAATTATTCTAGTTATGGTAATCTGCAGGCAATGGCCATAATATGTTCTTTATAATGCTAGTTTCAAGCAGCACCAAGTCGCTGTTCTTCTATTTCCCTTCTCTATGTTTCCTCTCAATGACTCCGCAAACATATGGTATATTATCTGGTTGATTTCCTTACATAGACCAACATCATTTATGGGACAGCTTAGGCATAATGTAGACATTGAGATGTGATCATTTTACTCGATGACTTTCTGAGTATATTCAATCATTCGGTAAGAAGAACATCGGTAATATTGGCTCTGGGTATTCAAGGCCTTCAGTGTAAACTATTATATTTCCTCATTGAATATGAATACATACTTTTTCTTAACAGCACAAACCCAGTACGGAAAAAGTTTAAAATAGCAGAAACATCAGCGCTGAGAAATCTCAACGAGTAAGGGCACCCATCAAATCATTTTTATAATCCATCCAACGACCTTCTGTAGGAAACTACCAAAATTGTACCTGTACACGAGAGATTGACAATATTAGCACAGAAATCCGCGGTTATATAAGACATTTGAACAAAAAATTATTCTCAAAAGCAATCTCCAAAATTTTCCAAAGTGGCTGACTCTGTATATATCACTATGAGTTTGAAAGGGGTGGTTCTCTCCTAATTGCCGACTTATCAATTAGTGCCATGGGCGGAGATCCATCATCGGCAAGATCCAAGGCTCCACCAAAGCCATAAAACATGTATACGATTGTTAAATTTCATGTTTTGTACCGCCTTCAGTTGATTCGCTTCAGGAACAGAAATCTGTTCGCCTACCTGGCTGGGCACGCGAACTTGCTCGCTTGTTTCAACCACCTGAATGAAGATTTATATGTTTACTTCTTATTATTCATAATATCGAAAGGGGAGACATGGAATTCCCTGCATTCTGCTCCCACAAGAGTTCACTCCATAAACAATGCCCTCATAAAGAATTCGAAATCTCGATTTCATCGTTTCTCGCAGCCCATTCTCATACCCTGTCAACCATTTTCGATAGTTCGTACGATAAGTCTCGCATCTCGAATTTCAACCCGTTCGAGCAGTTGTTTGGAGCAGAAACGACAAAGGTGGATATGAAAGGGATTTTTCATGTTTATCCATTGTGTTCTTGGGCCTTTACAAATAGCTCTTATTACCCATGGACTGGAGGAGATCGTGCGATAATATTTCATTATGATCGCCGTAGGTTCCCCTCGGGATAATTTGGGCTAATTTTCGATATAATGAAATAGGTAGTGAGACTTGTGGGAGGAACGAGCTTTTCGTGCGTCGTTGTTGAATTAACGGCTTATCTCTTTCATCTTCTCACACAACTTAGGCAAAACTTGTTATTCAATATGTTGAGAATATTCCATATACTCCCAAATTTCCTCTCGCTCTCTTTCATTGTTGAATCCCACAGGAATAATGTAGACCAACTTAAACCTAATCAGGTACAAATTATCAATTAAAGATTCCGCTGGAATCATCCTAAACATCCGTCAATTAAAACGATATCGAAAAACCATCCGGCCAAACGTCCAGAATGTTATAATATTCGAGTACACATTAATCAATTCTCTCATAACGTTTCGTGTTTCTATTTTTTACGGCGACCTGGCCTCCGCTCGGACGTTTATTGATATAAAGCCTCCATAAATAGGTGTAGTATGGCCCTAATTAAAATAAAAAGGCGGTCTTACGTCTTCACCGGCCATACCGTAGATTAATTTCTGGGATATATGCGGTTTAGGTCGTGAGTTAAATTATTCCAATGATATAATAACCGCTGAAGGGTCTAATAGGCGCCTTATTATCGAAAAAACTCAGACAGATCGTAAACTAGGGGCGCCCAAAAGTTTATAGATTTAGGTAGACGGAATTTGAATCTTTTGTGAAGGGTTTAGACAATATCATGTCGAGGTATTTTCAAAATGAACGTAGGGGCATATTGTACCTTCCTTTGATTTCGTATACAGGGTGTGGCGTCATGAATGGATAATATGGTACCTGCAGGTAGAGGACTTTCTAGCGGTTCAGAAAAATATGTTTTGAGTTCGGTAGAAGACCCTCAGTTTTTTAAAAATTCGATTTTTTCAAAAAAGTACAACCTTTGCCAATATAAAAAATAAATAAATAAATGAATATCTAGTTCAAATTCCATGTTTCAAGTTTAAAAACTTCAGAGAGAATAAAAATAACAGGGTTAATCAGTGAATTTTTGGTATCTTCTCCCCAGGGCCGATCCTAGCAGGTGTGCAGCGCGTGCCCCGCACTCGGGCGGCCAAACTCATGGGGCGGCCGCAGGCCGCCATATTTTCATGTTAGTTTGTAAAAAATATGATTCTCAACAAATCTCAAAAAGATTTTTTTTTAATTATTGATTATTACTTTCCAACTCTAATCATCCAAATGTTGAATGGGACGAGAAAAAAAATTGAATAAAACTGAATTTTTCAATCTTGTCAAATCAAATATTCCTTGTTCCCCTTCACCGACAGAAAGAAACAAAAGAATGCTTGCTTCAGAAGAACGTGATACAAAGATCGAAAAAACTACCATCTGAGAGCAATTATCGCGGTATCGATAGGGTCTCGAAATAGGAATGTCTAGGATTGGTAAAAATTACCAGATGTTGGAATAGAATCAAATCAATCGCGTTGTCGTAAAAACGAAAACTGCTGGGGTGCAATTATTATGGTTTGTAATGATGCTTTCTGCAGAACTGCCATAGCTTCATAGTTCATATGTTTATTTATCGTTGCCACAGTTCTGGATTCCGGTCTCTTCCGTGTGAAAATTAATAATAATCCTCCTGTTACATACTAACGAACAAATTGTGTGGAAAGTGTTTTCTATTGTAAAAAAGTTTATATACCTAGCCCAAGTGTCAATTAAATTTTGAGATCAACTGGAAACCCAATATTTTTATACTGTTTTTCAAATTTTAGACGGTGGCGGGTCGCCGCAGTTGGAGTGTGGCGTTGTTATTCAGTTGGTTCAATAGAGATGGGCTTGAGTGAAATCTTCTACACATATATATCAAGCCATTGAACTATTAACAAATTATGTTGTTGCTAGTTGCTATATTCTTTTATTTTGATCTTTTCAAAGGATTTTCTTAGAAAATTTAATTTATTATCATGAAATATTAGAAATGATTGTTAAAAATGATTTGATTTCTTGTTTTTCCAATTTCACATTAGCCATAAGATTTTTATTAACATTGCCTGTCTCTGTTGCTTCAGGAGAAAGGAGTTTCAGTAAATTAAAAAAGATTACTTGAGAAGCAATATGTCTCAGGAGAGACTCTCAAATTTGGCCATTTTCTCTATTGAATCTTAAATATCGGAAAGAATTGATATAAGCCCAAACTATTGATTTTTTAGCTTCTCAAAAAGCTAGGAAAGTTATTTTCTCTATTTCAGTATCGTAATGAGCTCATTACAGTTCTAAAAACAGTGCTGTAATGAATTCATTACAGCATCGTTTTCAGTTACATTTTTCGTTTTGTGATTGTCAGCAATGACTTCCGATCCTTTTAAATTTCAGCAGACGTCAATTTGGAAACGTCAATTTTCGTATTTCCTAACATTCACACCAACTGCCAAGATAAAATATGAAAGTCACTAGGACCTATAATTTGAATTTTTCCATTGAATTTCACAAAATTTGAATGAAATAGAGAAAATATCGTCTAATACTAGTTGCAGAATGCAATTCCAATACTCATGCGTTCGTATTGGAATGGGAGCCCATTCTGCAACTAGTTTTAGAATATACTATTATAGGTACCTGTTTATACATACTAGTCAGTAGTCATTACGGACTGAATAAAAGACTGTTCCTCTTCGTATTTATACTTTTTGTTATTTATTAGTTTGTTTGTTTGTGTTTTTTTATTTGGGTGAAATCAATGAATAAAAAACTTTTTTTTCTGTTTGTACACATATTTCGTGAAATATCAAGTTTGTTTTTTTTTTAGTATTCAGTTTGTTTTACTTTCCTATATCACATATTTTTTTATCGAATATTTTCTATTTTGTTGAAATGGATGTATCATGTATCTAGTACATGATACATCATCTTGTACACGAATACAGTAAAACAATAAAAGGATGTCCATTGAAGATTTTTTTGAAGATATATGTCTAAAAAAGATATATTTTTTTGTCTTTGGGGCGGCACATAAGGATTCTGCACGCGGGCGGCCAACACCTTAGGATCGGCCCTGCTTCTCCCAGAAGAAGTCTAGCCAGTTTTGTGTTTCTACGTCAAATTTGGGATGAAGGAATTCTGAACGAATTGAGAGAGTCACAGAATATATCAGTGTATTCGATGATTTCATTTCAAAGTTAATAATAGTTGGAATTGTTCTGAATTAGTTATTATTAATTTTCATGATCAATTATTGAGCAATCAATTGATGAACCAACTGATTCCTGATAATTATATTGAAGTATTCTTGAATTAACTTTGGTTTCTTTTCGTGTTTCTAAGTATCATTATCGAAAACTAAGTGTAATCCATTATCTTGACTAATTCGCTGCGAACGGCCCCTTAGGTTGATCATTTTAACCCTTGCCCTCCACTGGAAGTAATTTATGTAATTTGAAAGCCATAAAATAAATTACTCAGACGTTTTAGGTCTTACGTAACCTACCGATGGCGGGCTGAGGAAGCCATATTAGGGTTCTCTGCATTGAAACAAATGATGTCTATGTCCGTAATGACCGGCTTTTACCGTTCGATCCTAGGCTTTCGCGTGATTTCCCTTGGGAGCTACTTGAAAGTTGCGAAACAGAAATGAGCAGCCGGCTTGATCTCTTCAAGTCATGGTGCCCACCTAGTCTTAGGATGGCTTAGTTTAGGTACACCAGCTTGGCGAAAACGACAAAAAAACTCATTTTCAATGATTTATATTTATATTCGAGACAATCTTTCACAATGGCATCGTAAACTGCAATATGAGTCTACTAGCTATTCCATTTGAGAAACGTGTATATTTATATTTGAAGTAGAGAGAAATGTATTCCTTTTTTGAGCACATTGTATAGATAACTCAAGATAATTTTGTACAATTCATAACAAGCTGCTGAACAAATTCTCAGCAAGTGGTGCACTCATTCCTCAAAACTAGGAAGTGCCTGTATGTTTGTAAATAGGGCATAAGGTCTCATAAAGTCCCATCTGTCAACTTTCGATCTGTCACGTCATAATCATGTGACATTATGACGTGACAGGGTTTTATGAGTCATCATTATCTGGACGAATAATTGACGCTATTTTCTGCAGTAACTGAAAGAAGTTGAGAATAAAATAAAGAATTGAGTAGTTATTCCATATAAGTACGAATTAATCAAATTAATGACTTATTCTTTGACGAAATCCACTTTTCCAGATACCTATACTATTTTCACTGTCAATTCTGGAGATATTCTCCAAACATAAATTCAGCAGAGTATTTCGTAAACAAAGTCAATGAAATTGCCGATCCTCCCTTCCTTCTATGGAATGATGTCGTGAATATAACGCAGAAATTCGACTGCTTCATTGAAATTTATGATTTTTTTCGATGTAACGAACAAATTTTGAACACTTAAGGAATGAGGATGCACTCATAAAAAAATGGGTACGGAAAATAATTGAAATAAATGAGTAAGTTCTCATCAATATTTCACAAGAAGGAAATTCAGCTTCGGGGGAAATAAAAATGAGGGAAAAGGAAAAGTGTTTGCCTTGTGTAAGATATAACAGAAATTTTTTGTATCAGGATTATGTTTGAACCATTGAGTTGGATGCTGAATGTCTTGAACGGAATGTAAAGATGCTATTCGCGTCCTCTCAGGTAGACTTGGTGTGGTCCATATTAATAATTCTCACCAACGAATTAATGTGACCGTCACATAATGCTAGGAAAAACCCTAATCAAGCATGGGCAGCACGTATTAAATTAAACAGATCTTAAATTATCGGGAAGGTTTCTTTGATATCATATCTTTATAATGGATCAAATCATCTGTCAACTTTTTCATCTGTAATTATATCGTTGATGGATTATAATCGGCTTATTTCAATGGACTTCGGGCGTACAAGGAATGAGAAACATACTGCGGGTGCAAAAAATTGGGCACAATTGATGATGATGAAGGCGTACTCGGCAAAACGTTCCAGAATTTGAGCTTTGAATTATTTTGTTTAATAATGATTAGTGGCTTGGACACTACTTTGCGGTCTTGGTATTGCTCTAAAAACATTCGAAACCAGTAAAACCTGCGATGCCATTATATTAGATAAGATTTATTTCTTAGAGAACCACATGAAGTTTGTAACATAAAATGAACTGTAATAAATTATCATTTCGAGATTTTGCACTCGAACATTATAATTATATGGGAAAGGAAACAAATTTAGACAGAAATTATATAAACTGCTAGAAATATCATGTGAAATTTTGAAGGCGACAAGTAAACTGCTCCACATGAGTTAGGAATATTGACTTAAATTGCAAAAAAATATGGTTAGAATAAGATTTTTGTGATGAAAATTCATAATAATTTGATTTCAAGTTGCAAATTAATTTCAGTAGGTCTGCAGCGTATACTGGGTGGTTAAGAAAAATCGAGTAAAATAACGAAATTTTATTCCCAGAGAATTCAAGACTATCAATACAATGTATGGCCTCCACGGGCATCAATAACAGCTTGACATCTTCTTTGCATACGAGGTTGTTGAACATTTCTTGAGGAATTTGGTTCCATAAACGGGGCAGAAGCACTCTCATATCATTAAAGGATTCTGGGGTAGGTTTATGATTATCTAATCTTCTTTGGAGCATATCCCATGCATGTTCTAAGCAATTCAAATCTGGTGAGTGCGGAGGTATTGGTGAATGTGGAATACCAAGCTCCTCGCGCGCATTCTCAACTATGGCTGCACGGTACGGTCTAGCGTTATCGTCTAGAAATTGGAAAGTTTCACAAATAACTGCGTGAAAATTTGGCACAACATTGTCAATGACATGCCTCCTATAGTGTAAGGCGGTGATATTTCCATGTGTAGATTTGTGCGCCCGTTGAAACATATCCCGGCCCATACCATAACACTACCCTCTCAGAATGGATGGACTTCTTGGACACATTCTTCGAGAATCTGAAAATCGTCCATATCTGGATTCATCAGTGGACACTACGCCATTGATCGTTCCAATTGATATGTTGCCTTTCCCATTCCAGTCTTTGACGCTTATGGTCACGAGTTAATGGAACTCCTCTTAATGGACGTCTAGAACTTAGATTCACCTCTCTCAAACGTCGTCTGATGGTTTCGATGGAAACTTGGACCCCATCTGTATTTTGAAGAGTATTGCGTAGCATTATACACGTAGATGTAGGGTTTCTTCTCGTCGAAACGGTGATGAAACGATCCTGAGCAGGTGCATGTTGTTTTTCGTCGCCCACCAAGCCTTGATCTTTCTAAAACGGGACCTGTCTCCCTGAACCTATTACAAAGTCGAGATATCACACTTTGGCTGACTTGGAGTCTTTCCGCTACAACAACCTGAGTTAGGCCACCCTGTAGCATTCCGATAGCCCTATTAATTAGCCTCAGCGTTTGTTAATTTACGTCTTGGCATTTTCAGAAAACTCGTTTCAAATCGAAGCCGTTGATAAACTGACTTCATTTCAAAACAAGAACATTCATATATGCAAAGAACCAAACTTCAGAAAAAAGGCGACCAGATTGACGAAATATCTCATACTGATTTTTATTGGATCGATTCAAGTTGCTATTGAGTTTTAAATGATTTTACAGCGATTTTCTCGAAGATTACATACTATTAAAAACGATTGAATACGATATCCCTAACTCTCGTGGAGCAGTATAAATACCTACACACATCGTCAAATTCTTGGCCCCCCTATCAACGCTCAACTTGCTGAATACAACATGACAATTTTTTTTGTGTGGAATCTTCACTACTTATCACTTAAATGGAAACAATAAACCAGCAACAAATGTTTTTTGCTCGGATGAATATATCAGGTATACAGTTGTAATATTGAGAATATTCCGTGGAAAATGTCAAGACATCCTATTTCTCAGTTTGACAGGGCAAGGATAGTAGCCCTACATCAAGAAGCTTCGTCGAACCAGCAGATTCCGCATCGTTTGAATATTCTACGGACTTCAGTAAGGCGCAAAGTAGCTCTTTTCCTGGAAACCGGCAGCGTTACCCGCAGACCGGTGCCTGGTCTTCCCAAATTATGCCGTTTCAAGGCGGATTAATAATGTGCTGGGGGGAAGTATAATGATCGGGTCGCTGTATCCGTCTTATCATTGTTAAACGAACAATGACTGGCGCCATCAACGTAGAAAACATCATTGAGCCAATCATTGTTTCTCTGCGCAACGAATTTGGGGATAATTTCATTCATCAGGATGATATCGCCCCATCACACCGCACACGAAGGGTTCAAAACATTCTTCAAGATAACAATATCTATAGAATAAACTGGCCAGCAAACTCCCCGGGCGTGAATCCAATTGAGCACGTATAGAATTAGTTAGAGAGAGCAATGTTCAAACGCCAAAACCCACCTTCAACTTTTCAGGAATTGAGTTTAGCCCTTCAGGAAGAATGGAACCTTATGCCTGAAAATTTCATCAATGACTTGGTTCGTGGGATGCCTAGGCGTATTGAGCAGTTGATTGAAAACAAGCCTAATTCTCAAAAAACATTTTTGAAGACAAGCTTTTATAACAACACTCATCCGCCATTTTGAAGCCGCCATCTTGAATTCCTCAATTATGAAGAATCGTAATTTCCGACCCAGAAAACCTCCATATACCAATTTTGAATAGAATAGGATCATAATTACAAAACTCGTCCGCCATATTGTGGCCGCCATCTTGAATTTCCCAATTTGGACAAAAGTATCATCATTTTCGAACCCAAATACCCCCAGATACTAATTTTGAATGGAATCGGATCATAATTACAAAACTCATGCGCCATTTTGGAGCCGCCATTTTGTTTTTTTCTATAAAAAATATTTCATAATGCATTGTCACCAGAATAAGGTATACCTGCAAAATTTCAAATCAATCGGACGATCAGAAGTGTGTCATATTTAACTTGCAAAATTTGATTACGGACAGACAGACAGACACCGGGACAGGTGAAACTAAATTAAAGCTTATAAAAAGAGGTGGTGATACGGACCATTGAATTCGTATTGAGTTGTGCAATAACTATAATTAGTAAAATATAAATTCAAATTTTCTCTCATTTTCCGATTTTTTCTTATTTTTCCTATATTGGCTCATCCTGCATAAGGCAAAGAGTGACAAACAAACATTTTCTATCAAATACACTGCGCAAAAAAATTAACGCACATATCTCAATTTTAAAGAAAGTTAACTCTAGATTGACTTTATAACTTATTTTTTATGTTCTCTCGGGAAGGTTTTGAACAAGACACATTAAATGGAAGAAAAATTCAGGATTTCACCGAATCTTATGTGAAAGAAGAGAAATGAACAATTTTCAAAATACTGAAATGCTGATAAGTGATTTAATACTTGGTATTTCCACCCATTGCGTTAATTACAGCTCGGCAACGACGGTTCATACTCAAAATGAGTGATCTTAAAATGTTCTGATCTAATCCTTCCCAGATTTCTCCGAGTTGGATTCCTAAGTCATCAAGAGTAGCTGGATGATTTTCTGAACTTCTCAGCCTTCTATTGAGGTTGTCCCAAACCTGCTCAATCGGATTGAGATCTGGACTTCTTGCTGGCCATTCCATTCGAGAGACTTCAACCTCTTCAAGGTACTCCTGAACGATGCGCGCACGATGGGGTCTGGCATTATCGTCCTTAAAAATGAAATTTTCACCAATGTATGGGGCAAATGGCACTACATGCTCTTCAAGAATGTTCCTTATATACTTATCAGCATTCATAGCTCCATTATCAACGACCACTAGGTCTGTGCGAGCAGTCAAAGATATTCCACCCCATACCATAATCGATCCTCCCCCGAAACCAGTAGTATTCAGGAACTTGCACTGAGCATATCTTTCATGTGGACGTCTGTATACAAGGAAACGTCGATCACAATGGTAGAGGCAGAATCTAGACTCATCTGTGAAGAGAACTCTTTCCCAATCGGCCTCTTCCCAATGGATATGCTCTCTCGCAAAATCCAAACGCGCCCTTCGATGGGCTGGGGTAAGAGCTGGGCCTCTTGTCGCGACACGAGGCCTGAAATCATATTCTCTGAGGCGGTTTCTTATAGTCTGAGTGCTAATTTGCACCTCATGAGTTTGCTCAAGCTGATTTTGAAGGAGGCGAGCGGTTGCAAACCATTATCTCAACGAAGAAACTCTCAAGTAACGTTCTTGAATGGCAGTTGTTACCCGTGGTCTACCCTGTTCTGGTCTTCGGACTTTCATACCTGTCTCCCTGAATCGCTGCAACATTCTGGACACACTTGTATGGGAAACTCCAAACCTTTCTGAAATTCTTGTGTATGTCCACCCTTCTTCTCGCAAAACTACCGCTTGGGCACATCCCTCTTGGGTCAAATTGCGTGTTTCGCGTTGAATAGCGATCGAGTGTAGAAAATCAAACGAAAGAAAAACTCTTGATCACTAGAATTAATCGAGAACAACTGATTTTAAAATGGAGCCAATACATTCAAAATCTGATGATATCATCTTTTTTTATTCCTGCTGGGAGAAGACCTCTGTATTGAAGAAAAACGTTGAAAGTGGATAACATATGCATGCATAATTCTGATAAAAATAATTATCATTGAGAACACCTTCAGTTGAAGAATAAATTCGAGATTTCCATAATGTGCGTTAATTTTTTTGCGCAGTGTATATTTCAGTTGAGCTAGAGGAAAATATTCATCTCATTTCGAGAACATAGACCGTTTATTTCATGAGAAACCTAGGGGGACCAAGACTTTTGACGACGTGTGTATGTTGTAGGTACCTGAAAATTAGAAAAATATACTTGTACCATTTTTGCACCCTCAGCGAAATTTACAACGCCAGAAACCAGAATGTTTCGATATGATTACCAACCTGAAACATGTGAACAAAAAATAACTAATAATTGAAAAAAATAGTCTTGGTAAATATTGAATATCAATCATTTTCGGGGTATAAGCTCCAAAACCTGAAATCGTCCCCCAGCAAAAGCTTAAGCATGCTGAATTCTTTCTACTCCTAAGTGCAAATGAATAAATTAACCGTCTTATAGGACAGGCTTTCAACGGCTCTCCATCTATTTTTGCCCGAGTATATCAGCGAGCGGAGAACATCAGGTGCAATCTTCTTGAGAGCTCTTATTCCTTTATCTTAAGTAGTCAATTAGGTACGCCACTATCATATTTATCCCGACTTTGCTGAACCGTTTTATATTTGATAAGCAAAAGGGGACTGGGGAGATGTAATGTTATGAAGCAGCTGCTCTCTTGCTTTCTGCTCTTGCACCAAAGATTGAAAGATGTCTCGAATAGGTTCTATGTGCCATGTTTTATTTATTATGCTCGCGTTCAGATTAATTATCGTTACTTATACTCTAATTGAAAGTAATTACTTGTTATGAGAGAGGATGAATCGTGTTGGGAACAATGCTTAGTCCACAAATGAGTATTTTCAGAGTAGACTGCACCATTCTGAACTCACCAGTAACCATAGGTCTGAAATATTGTTTGTGGCTTCATTTGATCGAGCTCTTTGGAATTATTTTGATGAATTCGAAAATGATACTTCATTTGTACATGGTGCGGCAATTGGTTCTCCCACATTTGAAGGATCTGTTAAAAAAATACGAAAAAATATATTGGAAATTTTTTTTCTATTTTGAGAGCCTACATAATCAAGTTTTTTTCATTCATGTGTGGCAGAACTCGTTGCCGTACCCTGTAGGTAGATCTAGGGGCTCTACTCGTAAACTTCCACGTAAAAACGATCACTTTCAACAGTCTTTTTCTTTTTTTTCTTGAAGTAATGAATAAAAACTTCCCGCAACATCGTATAAAAAAGTCTGCAACGAATTCTTCTGCGATCCTTCCTAAGGACGAACGAAATCTTTTATTGGGTCGCTTCGTCCAGGGTCCTGATAAATGAAATTAAATTATAGCCTCTACACGTAGCTTTGTGGTCGCAGGATCGTAAAATTTCCCGTACAATCTCGTTTCCATAATTCTTTACGGCTGATACAACATTGTATTTCAGCCGTGTGCACGTTTGCGTGTTAATGAAGACAAAAATGTCATAGCCGGTGGCATTTTCTCCATGCCTGATGCACGGGGTGGTCTTCATACATAATTTTATCCTCGAATAAGATTACAGTCCGAGAGGAGGCAATAAATCGATCGGTGAAGTGTATTCAATTAGTCGATTACCCCAAGAATGCAGTTTTCCACAAATGGAGATTGGAGAATATTTTCTTGGAATAGTTTTAATGAATCGAGGGCTATCAATGAAAGTAACAGTTTTTGATAAATATCTTCTAGAATTATGCTAGATTTTCCAAGATTCCATAAAGATTTTTCGAATCCCATTAGGTAAATTTTATTTTTAATTTAATGCAGAAACGATACAAAACAACTGTATGGGTAAAATGGAAAAATTAGTGTTTTATAGCTGCACTAATAGAGCATCGCCATATGCTGAGCCAATCATGTCACGTGTCCGTTTCATTTCTCGGGCGACTTGATGAGAAAATAAAATAATTACAAGTTACAGATTTCAGAGCTTTCAGATTGAATAACTCCCATTTCAGCGTCTGCTTTTGAATTCGGAAACGCCTATAATTAACCAGTTGGCATTCGCATGCAGATAATAATTAAGGTCGATCTTTTGAGCTTCTGATGGAGGATGGAGGAACAGGTGAAATTCAACCCTGCCACAATTACTCAATGGTTAACGAATATTTGATCTATTTGGTTTTTCCAGATTTTTCTATTGCAAACTAGTGTATTTGGTATCAAAAATGAGCTACTGGTGTTAACTATATTGTTATACATGTTCAAATCTTTCAGTTATCTCTATGAAAGTATTGAATAAATATACTGCTCCACAAGAGTAAGGGATATCGTATTTAATCGTTTTCAAAAGTATGTAATCTTCGAGAAAATCGCTGTAAAATCATTTAAAACTCAATAACAACTTGAATGGATCCAATAAAAATCAGTATGAGACATTTCGTCAATCTGGTCACCTTTTTTCTTCAGTTTGGTTCTTTGCATATGCTTCATGAATGTTCTTATTTTGAAATGAAGTCAGTTTATCAGCGGCTTCGATTTGAAACGAGTTTTCTGAAAATGCCAAGACGTAAAAACAAACGCTGAGGCTAATAGGGCTATCGGAATGCTACAGGGTGGCCTAACTCAGGTTGTTGTAGTGGAAAGGCTCCAAGTCAGCCAAAGTGAGATATCTCGACTTTGGAATAGGTTCAGGGAGACAGGTTCCGCGTTGGAAAGACCATGGCTTGGTTGGCGACGAAAAACAACACCTGCTCAGGAGCGTTTCATCACCGTTTCGGCGAGAAGAAACCCTACATCTACGTGTAGAATGCTACGGAATACTCTTCAAAATGCAGATGGGGTTCAAGTTTCCATCGAAACCATCAGACGACGTTTGAGAGAGGTGAATCTAGGTTCTAGGCGTCCATTAAGAGGAGTTTCATTAACACGTGACCATAAGCGTCAAAGACTGGAATGGGCAAGGCAACATATCAATTGGACCGATCAATGGCTTTGTGTCCTTTTCACTGATGAATCAAGATATGGACGATTTTCAGATTCTCGAAGAATAAGGGTATGGAAAATCCCAAGCATACCCTGTAATCGTCGCTATGTCCAAGAAGTCCATCCATTCCGAAGGGGTAGTGTTATGGTATGGGCCTGGATATGTTTCAAAGGGCGCACAGATCTACACATTTGTCCTGGGAATATGACCGCCTTATACTATAGGGAGCATGTCATTGACAATGTTGTGCCAAATTTTCACGCTGTTATTGGTGAAACTTTTCAATTTCTAGACGATAACGCTAGACCGCACCCTGCAGCCATAGTTGAGAATGCGTGCGAGGAGCTTGGTATTCCACATTTACCAATACCTCCACACTCACCAGATTTGAATTGCATAGAACATGCATGGGATATGCTCCAAAGAAGATTAGATAATCATCAACCTACCCCAGAATCCTTAAATGATCTGAGAGAGCTTCTGCCTCGTTTATGGAATCAAATTCCTCAAGAAATGTTCAACAACCTCGTGTGTGGTATGCAAAGAAGATGTCAAGCTGTTTTTGATGCCCGTGGAGGCCATACATTGTATTGATAGTCTTAAAATGCTTGAATTCTCTGGGAATAAAATTTCGTTATTTTACTCGATTTTTCTTAACCACCATATATACGTTGCAGACCTACAGGCTTAAATTAATTTGCAACTAGAAATTATATTAATATGAATTTTCATCACAAAAATCTTATTTGAAGTATATTGTTTTGCAATTTAAGTCAATATCCCTAAATCATGTGGAGCAGTGCAGCAGTTTATATCTCATGCGTTAGATTGCTTGCTATTTTGTGGAGAGTATTCTAAAGATCATTCCTCGTGGCGAAATAGAATGTCACAACTCAAAAAGTGCTATAAGTTTGAATGTTGTGGTTAGTGGTTTTGAAAACAGACTACTTGAGTGTCCGCAATGTTGACCAAGAAATGTATTATTATTGTTTATTGAGTTACTTTTTTTTCAAATAATAAATATGATATGAAAATTTTGTCAAACAATACGAGAAGTTACTGACAAAATTGTTATCTATTTTAAATCCAGTAAATTTTCGGAGTAAACATATATGTAGTTTGCTCTTCTACAGTTCTACACTTGGATTGATTTTCTATATTGTTGATTTAGAGAGAATCGTTTAAAAAAATTTTCTCGAAATCGGAAGCATCTACGACAAAAAGGCAAGAGACCGTGAATTTCAGTATAACAACAAACCTTCTTTTTATAATTGTTCAAACTAACAGTGACACACAAAAAACATGGAACTACTCTTCTTAAAATTATTCAAGGAATCTTCCATTTTCGTTTGAACCTAGAATTCAGGAATACCCTGTGTAATATAAAATTTTTACTTATTACTATTCCTATTATTTAAAAATCTCCGTTCATTCATTTTTCTTCTTTTTCAGGTAAGCACTTATTCTTTTTTCGTGAAGTCATCCCTTGCTATTGGTAAGTACAAAAGATAATATACCTCCAATAATAAACAATTATTTCATACAAATGTTGACCGCGGCTGCGCCTCAAATGGTCCATCCGCTTAGTCCAATTTTGACATACTCTTTCCAACATTTCGGCCCGTATCTCACGAATAAATGCTTCAATGCTATCTTACAATACGTCAGTCGAAGCGGGCTTGTCAGTATAGACATAATCCTTAACATAGCCTCCAAAAAAAGTCTAAAGGCGTTATATATATATATTCTTATGAAATGGAGCTGTACAGATTTGATTCCAAATATGGCATGTGTCTCGAAAAGGCAACAAGGAACAGATCATTCAAACAAACATATTGATCCATTCCCCGCTCCTAATCTCAGTATTAGCAGAGGAATGTCAAACGGGGCACCATACAGTTCTGCGTATGATGCAAGAGCACAGATAAAAACCTCAGCAAAAACTCTGTCTCCCCGTATAAGTGTAGGGATATTGGATTTGTGTACAAATATTCATATTGGAGGGCATCTTCTTCGAATGTAAATCCTTCTTCATTTCGTTAAATCGCACGATCTAGACGGCAAATTGGCCGGTCCCAAACGTGAAATAAACTGTTCACCGAATTTGCCTCTCAGTTAGTTCATTGTTTTGCGTGCTGTGTGGCATGTGGCACCGTCTTGTTGAAACCACATGTCATGCAAGTTCCTCATGCAAGTTTAGTGAAAGTTTCACAAATCAAAGAGACTTTGTCTAAGGAGATATCACAGAGATGAGAGACTTGATTGAATTTGGAACACATCATAAACTGAAGATGCTTGACAGTGACAGAAAACACGAAACGTACATGAGCTGTCAAAATAAGTATTGCAAAAAATAGTAAAAAAATCACCAGAATATCACCAAATTTCGCCACAACAACAAAACATTCTGAAGATATTGTTAGTTTAGTTTATGGTTTGGTTTTGGTAAGAGGTTTCTTTTTCACTGCGACCTCAAGGTGTGCCCCATGAGAGCTGTATTCGCAACTACAGCTCAATCTGTAGACACAACTGGACCTTGGAACATGAAAATATCCCCCTTCTTCCCTGTATTCACTTCCACCGTGCGCGTCCGCCATTCGTGGCTTGCTATTTCGGGGCTGATTTAAGGTACTAGTCCGGATGAATGACAAGCGCCATCTATCAAACCCTCTTCACCCCCCGTTCGGCCACCTTCGCCGAGGGGAAACAGCCGCGGCCTTTTCTCTGCTTCGCAGTGAGTTATAATTTCCTGAGCAGCAGATCCTTCCTGAAATAGTTCGCGTCCCATCGAATCGGTGGTGTTTTGACTTTCCCGCCGAGCACATGTCCGAAAATTTCAAAGTCGATTGAATTATGTGTGACTTTTCCGATTCGTTGAACCCGACATTTGTATGAAGTGGAAGGTCCTGTTTGGAAAACAAATCATAACTCCGTTTTGTTTTATAGTGGCGATTATGTACGCGAAAATTTCTCGATTCACGACTGCTTGAATAAGTGATGAGACGCAGGAATGTTATATGAAATATGATTATCGCCGAGCTATCAAAGTTGTAGATGGGAGAGTGTTTGTTATGCTACAAGGAAAAATGAAATATCGAGCGATTATTCGGAATGAAAACAGAGGATATATTATTAACAACAGGTGGATGGATGTAGTTCAGAAATAAGATTGTTAATGTTTCTATCATTGTCGAACTGGGAGTTTTATCGTGCGGGACCCAAGCCATTCCTCAATCTTCGTTGTTTCGGCCAAATTCCCCCCATATAAGACAATTATTATCTGAGTTATCTCCATCAAAAGTATCATCATCGACGCAGGGGTCGTCAACGTCTACGTCAGTCAATGAAGAGTCATTTTCTTCCTTTCAGCCTTTTTAAGGGTCTACGTCCCTGAAAAAAAGGGAGTCAGAAACGATTTATTTTTTTCTGGTTGATGAAGGGATGTATGAGTGTATAAAGATAAAAATAATAAAAAAAATATTTTATAAGTATTAAATGAATGAAAAGGATATTCCCCAACATTTTTGGTTATTTTTCAACATTTCCCCCATCAAAACGAACAAATATTTTTGTGTTTTTTCATTTCAGTATTGAAGTCTATCATTTAGTTAATCAAATATCTATCTCCTTTTTCTTTCAAAATTTACCGTTTTTTTGTGAATAATATTACAACAATATGTTGTTTTCGCGAAATTTATTTCCTTGAATTTTTCTATTCGAAATGATGAATATCCATTTTTACCAAAGACATTTTATTAGCCGTCGATTAGTGAAAATTAATTGTTTCTTACGATTGTATATTCTGACATGGAATTGAATTTCTTTTAAATGACACGCCCCGCAGGTATCTATACTCCCAGATGACTGGCGAAGTAAAATTAGTGTATTATACAGTCAGTGTGAGATCTAGTTCAGGGTAGGATTTCTTGTTAATATTCCCTGCGCCCCAACATTTGTTCTATTAAGCTGAATAATCCAATAAATGAAAATTAATGCACTGCACCGCCATCTGGCGGTATACGTTTCCTATTTTGAAGGCTGAAGACTCTTAAGTATTTCCTTCAACTCTTTGGTTTTTTGTCCTTCCGCTTGCATTTTCCTTTCCGTTCAATTTCTTGACCACAATTACCCGCAATAGAGTTAAACGAGTAAATTGTAAATAGAAAAAAGAATACCATATTTTGATTCAAATTGAACATTATTATAAACTAGCTGGCCCGGCGAGTTTTGTTCCGCCTAAATGATACGGTGGATTTCACAAATCGTAATCACCGGTGATCGGAGATCAACAGCTTGGTTCTCTGATTTTTGAACTGTCAAATGTTTCGATGGATATGAGCTGTCACACAGAACAGATACATAAAAATAATATGTCAATTACCAATTATAGCAATTTCCGCAAATATATTTATTACCCAAACAGAAATTCAAAAACATTTTAAAAATTATGATAAAAGATGAGAATGGACATATCACGATCGAAACTGATCGCCAAAATCGTATATACTTGACATTTCGATAAAAATTCACTGTGATATTCACGCGCTTCTGGATCTGTAAATAGACCTTCATGGTACTATAAGTCCTATGCAAATTACACAGTAAGTGATGTCTTATGTTCTATATTCGACCATTTCAAACAACGACGACCGAAATTCTCGAAAAAAAAAAAAAACAGCTGACATAAATTGATGGTCGCGAAAGCCTCAACAAATTCATCGCCATCTAATGGTGCTGATGTCAAATATAGTACCTTCACGATAAGATGTCTAGAATAATGGTGTAGGCACCCCTCAATTTTTGAATGGAATGACGTTCGACCAAATCGAAAATATTAGCAACGTGGCGGCGCCGCAATACCATTTCAGTGTATTTTCCGTTGTCAATTTGATGGATGTATCAACAGCTGATTTGCTAAAGTCAATTATGACATGACAGCAGAATGGCATCTTTTTATGATGACAGTTTTCTACTTTTCCTAAGAACTAATATACATCAGAATGTCAGGAATATAAACACACATTATTGCTTGACAAAATTATCTTCCATTGACACGCCACGTTCGCCAGAATAAATTCAAGTATTTGAAATAACTGATAAAAATCAGTCATAATTTGTGAATAGCGCCACCTGAAGTGGAAAGAACGAAACATTGCTAATATAATCAATTTGGTCACAACAAAATCTAATCAGTACCTACACCATTATTCTAGACATCCTACTTCACGATAACGTTATTTTAAATAAATAAAACTATAAAAATAACTAATAATCAGTCATAAGTACCTACGAATAAGCGGTAGCGTAACTGTAACTGTAGCGACACCTAGTGTCCTCGCTCAAAAGGAGGAAAAGCATTTCCTGTATAAGTGAAATTTTCATCGATTTTTTCGAAGTTCTATTGCATTTTATAATAACCAGACCGTAAACGAATCCATATATGAAGTTTCATAACAAACACTTCATCCGATCTCGAGTTATAAATGGTGTAACCAACATCTTTCTTTTATATATATAGATTTATGATGAAGTGTTTCAACCAACTTTCAATGATTCACGTAAAAAACATTTCATAACTTACCTTGATAACTTAGAACTACTTTAAATAAGATCGATTAAGAGCGAAAACGAAAGACACACGTCATATATGAATACATCCTGTGGAATGACCGAGGGTGTTCGGGGACTCAGGGGTTGTGAATTATGTGAAGTTACCACACTTCGCACGCATAGGCAACTTCAATTCATCCAGATGGGCATGACCACCATTGCCTGCTGACAACGATTGCCCCATCTTCCCCTAATACTTTCTTGAATCCATTGCAGTAATTTTCGGGGTAAACTATTAATTTAAAGAGAAAAACGAAAACTATCTAAAAAATAATGAGTAAGATAAAACATACAAAAAGCATTCACATGAAAGAGAAGGGAAATAAATAAACATATTGAGGCGGAAGGATTAGTAATGAAAAAAGATTAACTATGCAGAACTCAAGAGTTTCCACCTGAATATAGACAGAATATACATTTAAATGTGATTGTTCAGCAAGTTTCTCGATAGGTTTGAAAATTTAACCAAAACCCAAGAAAAAATGTTGCATATCAAACCAGTTCAGTCTCGAACAACTCGATCACAGCCAACTTACAGAGTGATTCGCGGAATCTGGAGCAGTTATACCCTTCTCTTCTTGATATCTCATTCATTATACCAAAGAACGAACCTAATAAATCATTTTGAGGTACAACAAGCGGCGAGAAATTTCCGAATCGGAATATTCGAAATTATTTCGCCCGACAGAAATAATAAGTCGGCTTCTCTTTCAAGCAGATATGTCTGCTGCTTCAAGATGGAATCATGTACAGTGCATTGCATACCATTTCATTTGAGGAAACAGCCAGTTACTCAAGATGCTCAATTTTTACGATTTGGGGTTTTCAAAAATTCTCAAAATTCTTTCCTGCATCTATACAATCTCGTGTCTAATAAAGTACAAGGTGAATTTTTAAGTATATACAGGGTTATCTTAATAATCCGTGCATTAGACGTTTCTCGGCTTCTATGGGGAAAATATTTCTGAAATTTGGCACACGGCCGTTTTTCAAAGGGGGAAATCATGCTAAAATATTTTCATCGAAATCGCACTTCCAGTTTTACCGGAATTGACCACCAGCTTTGGTATTTCAAATGGAACTACCTATTTTTCTAACCAGAAATGGATTCCTTCTTGGATTTTACACATTTTTCACCTGAAACATTTTTATGTTGTTGTCATGGTTACGAAGATATAAGGACTTCTATGAGAAAATGGCCTGTTTCAGAGGTCCGCGAAACGTATCATAGCATGCATGCTATCCATAATGAAGTAATGAAGAAACAAATGAAGGATCTTACGATAATTCAATAATTTTGCTTCGTATTGCATGGCTTTCGAATCATATTGTTCTATTATATATTCTATTATATATACAGGGTGGCCATTTGAAAACGACACAGACGAGATTACAGACGAAATAAATTTTTTCGATAGAAATGCTCGGACAGGTCGATATCTGTTTCGAGGGGGACAACTTAAGATGTAGGTTACGGACGCATAGCGCTTCAACCCTTGCTGCTACAACCCCCACCCCCAATTTTTGAATAGGGAAGATGGGGTGAGTGATACCTCAATTCAAAGGTATTTTTATACTGATTTCAGCACAGTTATTGTTTTTTCATTTTATGCATCAGTTCTCGAAATATTCTTAACTAAGTATTTGAAAATGAAGTGGTGTTTTCATGGCACTTGTAGTGTTTTTTGTGAAAAATCGACATCTTGATTAAAGATTTCTATGTCAGTGGATTGGAGGAAGGAAGCCACAGTCATGGTTGTTTTGAAGCTCAAAATGTCGATTTTTCACAAAAAAACACTACAAGTGCCATGAAAACACCACTTCATTTTCGAATACTTAGTTAAGAATATTTCGAGAACTAATGCATAAAATGAAAAAACAATTACTGTGCTGAAATCAGTATAAAAATACCTTTCAAATGAGGTATCACTCACCCCATCTTCCCTATTCAAAAATTGGGGGTGAGGGTTGTAGTAGCAAGGGTTGAAGCGCTATGCGTCCGTAACCTACATCTTAAGTTGTCCCCCTCGAAACAGAAATCGACCTGTCCGAGCATTTCTATCGAAAAAAATTATTTCGTCTGTAATCTCGTCTGTTTCGTTTTCAAATGGCCACCCTGTATCAGGAAATAAAAAACGCACATAAAATTCAGAAAAATGCATGTAATCTTTATTTGAATTGATAGTGCGGTCCAAATAATTTAATGTTTCAAGTTTCCAAATGAAGAATTCCAAAAAAGTTAGGCAGGCTTTTTTTTCAGTGATCCAGAGCATCGGGAACAAAAACACTGATCCTCAATCCAATTTCGATTTTTATTTTTCAGGACAACGTTTCAAGGGGTATTTCCGCCATCATCAGGTATAGAATGATAAAATTTTGGTGGTGACCTTTCACAGGAACGCTAAAAAAAGATTGCGAGATGACAACGAAAAATGTACAATTTTACAAATGTTCTGGACAGTGATTTAATCATATATCTAATAACATCAATATGGACTATACCCCTGCTTTTCACAGTCTCAAAGTGAAGCCAAATCTTTGGTAACGATTGAGTTGTACGCTTGCGTCAACTGGAAATGCAAAAATTGCGAGAAATTTAGAGGTTATGTTTATTCTGAAAGATAACAAGAAAATAGATATCGAGAATGAAGATATGTCACTTAAATACTTTCAGTTCAATTTTAGAATATGAATAGGAGTTAACAATGATATTTAGGACTTGGAGAAAACGGAATAAAGCGATTGAAACATTTCACATGAAATTGTGTGGTTGATGATCGAAACTATTCACATGAAGTTAAGAATGACATTTGTTTCACGACATAATACGATGTATCGGAGAGAGACAGAATTAAAAAATTATTTTTATTCTCAATATTGCCGCACAAGCGCATATCTGGATTGTTACCAAAGCCCTGCTTCAGTTTTGATTGGCTCATGGCCCATATAGGAATTATTAGATACTAGCTGGCCCGGCGAATTTTGTTTCGCCTAAATGATACTTACGGTGGATTTCACCAATCGTTATCACCGGTGATCGGAGATCACCTGATTTTTTAACTTTCAAATCGAGTTGATTCTAGATCAAGCTCCGATCACCGGTGATTACGCTTTGTGAAATTTTTTCAAGCCGGAGATGAATTAGGCAAGCTTAAAGTGCAAAATATATATGCTGGGAGGGGTTTACCAATAAGGGTAAATGAAAAATTCCGGAAGATGTTATTTTATTTTATATTGAAAAAATCTAAAAGGCTAAAAACATATATTTTTAAACATTCCATGATCACATACAATGCTCACTCAAAACGTTGACCAAATTAGGTGAATTCCTTATTGTCAAGCAATAAGGCAAATAACCAAAAACTTTAAGATTCAATCTTACTTCAATTTGTTCAATTCAGTTGATGATATCAAGCTTGTTAGGAGGCAAATCGAGATGTTCAAATGAAGTCTAAATGCAGGAAAAAAATTATCAACATTGCCGGTTGTGTTGAACTCACACACATTAATTCATTCGACCAGATCAGATTAGGCAACCCATGAAACATTATTGCATATCTTTAGTAAAAACCCGTTGAGCAAACGTTTCAAAATTATTGACGCTTACAATACTGTCTCTGTGCAAACAGAAACACAAAAATGAAAGAGATGTTTACCCGCTTTTTGATATGGTAATAGCCTTCCATGTTACTATGAGTTCTAAGCGAATCACACATGGCCATCTTATAGCGGTTATATCAAATAAACTACCTTCGACTACGCATCAACGGTAGCGGCACCTAGTGGCCATATTCAAGAGAAGGAAAAGCATTTCCTGTATAAGTAAAATTTCCATCGATTTTTTCGAAGTTTTATTATATTTTATAATAACCAGACCGTAGACGAATCCATATATGAAGTTTCATAACAAACAGTCCATCCGATCTCGAGTTATAAATGGTGTAACCAACATCTTTCTTTTATGTATATATAGATATGGATATAATTTATCAAAAACTCACCGTCAATAAAATATGAGCTTGTTTTTGTTTGTATCAAAGAATATCACTGTCCAGAACATTTGTAAAATTGTACATTTCTTCTTGTCATCTCGTAATCTTTGTTTTCTTTATCTTATTCTCTGCTGACCTGATGATGGCCTAGTGCCGAAATCGATTGTCTGTCTCAGAATACAATTATATGAAAACAAGTGTGTCTTCCATTTCTTTCCTGATTTATAATTTATCAGACACTTTCATGGAGCTTTTCATTCAAAAAATACCATAGACAAAGTACTTCGAATTTTTAGAGAACCAGCGTGTTTTATACACGGTGCGTTCGAGTTGACGGTCAAAATGCTCCGAGCGCACTCCACGTCTTCTTTAGAGTTTTATTTCTCAAAAATAAATTCGAATTTCTGTCACAATACAATTCTTCCGTTAGGTTAAGTTAGCAAGCTTTGACTTCACCGTGTTCGATTTAACAAAAGTGCTCGGGAGCTCCTCTTTCTACTCTGTTCACTATTTTACTCGCTCCGCCGATCGTCAACTCAAACGCACCTACAGTGATCAGAGGTAATTCATCATTGGAACTATTCCTCATCCATAAAATTCGATCGTGATTTATATTTGCATTCGCGGTGTCGTTATTCACAAGGTACTGTAATGATAGAACTGTAAAACAGTAAAAACCAAAAGTAATATGTTCAACAATTAGGTACCTCTTACATAGAGAGAATTATTTTAATGTGAACAACAATGATATTGAAATTTTGAACTTTATTTTGGCCTAATTCATCTCCTGCTTGAAAAACTAGCAATGGTAAGTTTATACAACTTTAACGGTGGGTTTCACCAAGCGTAATCACCGGTGATCGGAGCTTGATCTTGAATCAACTCGATTCGACAGTTCAAAAATCAAGCCGTTGATCTCCGATCACCTGTGACTACGATTTGTGAAATCCACCGTAAGTATCATTTAGACGGAACAAAGATCGCTGGGCCAGCTAGTTTCATTAATCAGAATTTTCAAAACCACAGAGGACATCTTCAATATGGATCTCCTGAGAACCTTACACCTTCTAGGGTTTCCTGACACTCTCGAAATAAATCGCCCCTCAATCTCTCAGGATCCATCCGAGACCATACATTCCGAGAGTCCCCATTTTAATCTGGCCCGATAGTTTCGAGCGATTTGATCTTCTTTGAGGCGTTCTCGCCGACCGTACCAGACATATTTTACCACTTAAGCTCAAATACATCATGCCCGGTCTGTCTTTTTGTACGGGCAGACTCACCTCAGCACCGACGCTCGAAATAAGTCATTATCTAATTGAAACGACCAGTTTTTCCTCGAGATACTGGCTAATTAAGCTAATTGGCCAGATATTCTCGTTTTTGGCGCTGCTCTCTCATGTAGGAAGCTTTATATTATTCACGCTGAGCGCCTTGAAGGAAATGGGCCGATTGATTATAATAGACAAGACGTGATCATATGAAAGTATCGCGCATTCTACACACTTGTTAGCATATATGGCATTCGGATTATTTTTCCAAAAAACTGATTCGATCAAAAGAAATTACGTCTTTTGTTGATAATAATGCTCTTCCACAAGGACCAGTTTTACCACCTCTTCTTTTCATTCTATATCATTGTGATATCTGTGAAAATTGGACATTTAACATTTCATTTGCCTAAGACAAATGGCTCCTCAGACGACCGAAAATAATAGAAGAGTCACTTCATGCTGGCCAACTGTTTGAAAATACCTAAAAGTAACTTCCCTTTTCTCGCAATGATTCAACTCTCACCTGAAAGCTGTAATCCTAATGAGTGTATCCTGAAAATATTAGATGTCACGAAGGTCTTCATCGGAAGCTATAAACTTTTGTTTTCTTAGGTTTTCATCAATGGATAGAAAAATGAATATCCCCACCAAAATGTTGGTATGGAGAATTTGAATTTCTCGAATCAAAACTGATTTCGCTAGAGTCTTCGTTTTGTATCATAACTCTTCTCATAAATGAGATGTTTCTATTAGTGTAAAAATTATTCAAGATATTGTAGAAACATCCAATTTAAATTTTATCCATTTTCGAAGTTTACAAACCTGTTGCAAGATGTAAAGCTGATTATTATAGGTGTTTCCTTTGAAATCGTGTTGATGATATGAAGACTTTCAGTGAATGAATGTATTATTAACAGTGTATTGTCGAGTTTATCAAATATAGGTGTATTAATTGGCTTTTCCCTTCTAATTGGATAGAAATTCTGCAAGGAATTCGAAGGAAATTAGGGAAATAAATGATTGTTTTGAATTTTCTTTATTTGCATGAAAACTTACTACAGAAAAACAACACAAAAGGATTTACATCTGCCGCATGAGAAATTATTGAGATCATTGTTCTGGAAAATCATTATAACCAAGTATCACTTTTAAATCATAGTATATTCTTGAAATGTAAAGTGGTTAATTCATCCATTCAAAATCAGAACTTGGCTAGTGAATACCATGCACATCTCAAAATATCAGCTAAATACACGATCTATTCACTAAAAATATTGTTCGCAGTTTCTTGAGAAATTCTCAAAACAATGGCTACTATAAACTTCACAAACATTTTTATTAATACTAAAATTATTGTCCCTTGAGCACTCTATTTATGGATTTTTCGATCTGGATATGAATCTGCTTGACATAATCGTACACGTGAAGGGGACAAACGCAAATATTCTTCACAGCTAGGTGAGCTAGGTTTTCCATTAATAGTTAATCTATCCATGCTTTTCTCCAATCCAATTTATTCAATATGCCAAAGGCATTAGTGAAATTTGGTGTTGAGGCATCTTACTTGGGAAATTCATGAGAATGAATAGCCCTGTTTTACTTTTCCTTCGAGAGCAATTGAAAACAGTTTTTTCATTACACCGCTCTGAAAACCCTATCAAAACATGTCGATTCAGGGCACCGAAAGTGACCCTTTTCCGTGCGGCCGCACCGAAAGTGACCCTTTTCCATGCGCTCAGACATAGATGCATCTATGCTGAGACACAAAGCAACGATTGCGTGATGACAGTAGACGTCAGTGTTTCGAATAATAATTGTTTTACAATATCGAAATGCTTTCTGTCGAAGAACAAATATCGTTGGATTGTTTTCAGAGAGGTGTAATGAAAAATATCGTTGATTACACGTCCAGAAAGGCTTTTTCCGTGCTTGCACGAATTCCCGTGTGAGCGGAACTCTTCGCGAGCGCACGGAAAAAGCTTACTTTCTGGACTAGTAATGAAATATACTATTCCAGTACTAGTACTTTGCTTACATTGATATATAATCAATCTACTGGCCTAAAATTCAAATATATCATGAAGATTGAAACATAAATCATTTCGCTCAAATACTTTTTTAAATTTCCAACTTAGAGAAAGATGAAGTCACAGCTCAGTACCTAGAATCACGAGGATCAACTTCATAATACTCTTGTTGATAATTATGGAATTAAAATCTCTCAACATTTGAAACGGCACCTGAAAATAAAAACTCAAACATGACACCTTGTAACCTAAAATATGATAAATTTGTGAATAATATTTCAAACGGAAAAACACTGGTATAAATACCTTCTGAACAATCTTTATTTCAATACTACTTCGAGGAAACTTGAAAATAAAACACAGCTTAAAAGCACGTAAAAAAATAAACAACATATTACTCGTTTTCTAGGTTGGAATTTTTGCCGAAAGTCATAGATTTATAGCATTTCCATTAATGGAAACAAAAAAAAACAAAACATTATAGCTTCCGAAGAATACCTTCGTGACATCTAATATTTGCAGGATACACTCATTAGGATTAAATCTTTCAGGTGAAGTGAAGTGATTTTCAGTTATTTTATTTTCAAACAATTGGCCAGCATGAACTCGTGTATTGAGAATCGAACATTAAGGGGCAGTATCACCTTTTGAATCGTGGTAAATCTCCATTCAAAAGTGGTCTCTTTATTTCAAGAGTAAGTACCCTAATTTACGACGTAGAGACTTGATTTTATTTTAATTGAAGTTGAAGAACGTCCCGAGGGCAAATAGTTTTCTTTTTTTTTCGATTTAATTAGTTTTTCAATTAAAAAACCAGGGTAATCGTTAGATCTCTGCGATATTTGGGTTATTGAATATGTTTTTCGTTTTTCATGAGTACAAGCTATATTTTTTAAATAATCATCATGAAAATTTTTGTAGTTTATAGAAGATTAAATTGCCGAGGGCAAATACTTGCGATTTTTTCGATTTAATTAGTTTTTCAATTAAAAAAAAAGGTTGAACTTCAGCGTTTTGGAAACTACACTTAATGTTTTTTTTCCGACGGTTATTCATCATTTTCTGGAAAAAATCCATCTATTTGCCCTCGGCAATTTAATCTTCTATAAACTACAAAAATTTTCATGATAATTATTTTAAGAATATAGCTTGTACTCATAAAAAACGAAAAACATATTCAATAACCCCAGATCTAACGATTACCCTGTTTTTTTTAATTGAAAAACTAATTAAATCGAAAAAAAGAAAACTATTTGCCATCGGGACGTTCTTCAACTTCAATCTGAACAAAAAAATCAAGTCTCTACGTCGTAAATTAGGGTACTTACTCGTGAAATAAAGAGACCACTTCTGAATGGAGATTTACCACGATTCAAAAGGTGATACTGCCCCTTAACAGCGTTACTATTCATACTCGTCACTTCCTTTTCGGAAATGAGCTTTTGAAATCGGATCCGATAACAATATTGGATGTTGGAGGTATATCACTAGCTAAACCTCGCAAATCTTTAGACTAGAACGTTGTGTCTTTGTCTTTGAAACAAGAAACAATAAATGTAGGGACAGCGGTGGTCCATTCTCCCTTCAAATTTATGCCCAATCTCAAATAATAAAACTCACAGGTATCTCTCGAAAGGTTTCATTGTAAACATAAGACACAAATTTTATATACCTCTACGGAGTGGAAGATTAATCATCCCATATGTCATCGCGACATTTAAAGCCCATTACCTGAACAGGAAATCATCAGAGGATTAAACGGGAATGATAAAACGATTATAGATGTTTTACTGGAATGATGAGCAGGCCTGTCGTCTTTCCACAACGTGAGTGGTGGCTGAGAGCACAAAGCATGACGAAAAGTATCCATCGAAAACAATAGCTTATTGGTGAAGAGGCATAAAGAAATTAGGGCAATGTGAGAAAAAACTTGAAGATAAAATTTTGCGTTAATTGACTATGAGAAATATTAAAACTTAAAAGTATCTTTGTATCGTGGACACTTTTACCACTCTAAATATGAGTCAGTAAATATTGTAAGTACACAAGTACCTCACGGAACCAACCCCCATATTTTTTCATGATTCTTTTCCCACATATTATTCACTGGAAATCTAAAGAGGATTCTTCATCAATTCCAATTGAAACTTGAGATAGTGGTATCCCCCTTGACAAGAATCACTGATTTGGTTCAGAATTGTCTCTTACAATAACATACAGTGTGATTCTACAAATTCTTTCGGAGGCACAAAAAATTTACCTGTCCCCCAAATTATTCCGAAAATTATGTTAGTCTTTCACGATGAACTCGACGAGGAGCGATGATGAAAATATGGGCATGTAGGAAAATCTGTAAGAGAGAAGACGCATTTGATGTCCTGCGGTTTGGGGTAGACCTGTGAGCGTACGCAAAGAGCCCCCCTGTAGAGAAAGGGCTGGTCTGGGACGGCGGGGGACAGGCGCCACATCACCACACGTCACCGCACAGAAGCTCTCATTTAAGGCACTAGGCCCAGGGGCGTAGGAACACCCAAAAAAACTTGTCATATTCTATCAGAGTAATGCTTCAATATATATGAATAGTTGCGAAAAATATTTTGAGGTAATTCCCTGTCAAAAGTAGGGTGGGTTTTTTTGAGCCCCCCTTCTTAGTTACAACTCTTTCTACCCCTTAGAACAACATCAATGCTAGCTCGCATAAAATATCTGCTCAATTTTCTTCTTGTCAGATTCTTGGTTCTCAAGAGAAAAATTAAAAAGTGTTTTTCGTGCGCCATATCTTCAGGGGGCTGTAACTAAGCAGAAGGGTCTCAGAAACGAAAAGTTCATATGAAAGACCCACCATATTTTTCGACAGAGAATCACTCCCCAAACTTTTTCACAACTATTAATATATCAGGCTACATGAAAATTTTGGGAAGGGAAAATGAAAAACATTATTGTTCAGTCAAAGTTCATATATTTTTTCTTCAGTATGTATAAACATATCTGGGTTTAATGCATTTTTTATAGCCACTTCAGGAGTGGTCTCATTAAAAACATATTTTATTCCAAAGGATATTTAATTTTCTTGATATGATCACAAGCTGTGCGGACAAGTGAAACTGCTCAAAAATGTCGGTGCTAGGAATAATGTATAATTATTTCAGTAGCCGTAGACTATTTTGAGTCTTTCTTGTCTTCCTAGTCAAACCTAGCTCCTACGCCCATGGCCGAAATCTATCATCTCTCTGACGGTCAAGGGACCTGTGTTCTAGACCATTTCTATTTTTCATTTTCTCTAAATCCCATCACAACCTCTCTCTCAGATGCAATAATGGATCATTGACTGGACAAACATAAAAGATGTATTTGTTGTGTTGATATTGGGGAGGATTGTTTGGTCTCATCCCTCTGTCTGAGCTTAGGCTACTGTACAATGTATCTTCTTGGTCCATGCTGAAGTGGCTTTTTGAAATCGGTACCTTTGAAATCGTTCGAAGGGATTACGTTTCTCAAATGAGGATGGCAGCTTAAGAAGAGGTAATTGAAACAATGCCGACTCTTTCTGGAGGCAAGATCTTGCCGAAATTCTTGTGGAATATTTTCGTTTCCTGCCTATTTCTGAAGGGCTATACGCATGCATGAGACACAGAACATCAATATGAGGTTTGAGATGGGTCGATTTATAGATATATCTTGTTTTTATCATTCTTTTTCAAATAAGGTTAGTATACTTGAGTATTTCCCAAATGTATTTACTCAATTTCATTCGAGAAATATATCAGGCACGTATTTGGCCCATTTTTTTTTCAAATGTCACAGAGCCGTTAATGTTTGTGTTCTTACGAAATCAAGGTTTCTTGATTCCTTTTTTATTGGACATGACTAAGTAGCAGCATATTGTCTTCAATCCTGAAAACTACTAAAGTTGTTGTGATCAGTGCATCCCTACCATATTTGTTCGAAGAATGGCCACAAAAATCTGCATGTGTTAACAGGCGCTAAATCAATTACCCCGCTTCTTTCCTCTCTTTAATTACCGCCCATTTGCATACAAAGAGGTTTTCGTATTGTCTTCATTACAGTCATGAGGGGGCGCTCCGTCCAAAGACGGACGTACTGACATGTGGACAGACAGTCGGGTGGGTATTCATGCAAATAATGAAATAACCCGTAAGAAAAACAAAAGCGAGTCGACTGACGCTGAATCACGTGACGCAGTTTTACCAAGTTAATTTGATGGACAAGGGGGTCTGTAGACGGATAAGTGAACGGTATTTGTCGACAGAATGAAATATGGCTGTTGGTTCGTCTGTTTGATTTTTTTAATAGTTAATGGAATATTATACGGGCGGGAGTTGACGAGCTGACAGCGGAAATGAATTTATCCAAGTTTTTCGAATTCGTTTCATGCAACTACATATTGATTTACTCATAAAAAACCAATAGAGAATTCTTTCACTATTTAATTGGAAATTTCAAGAAGTAAGTATTGCAATTATTGTATATGTGATTTTATATTCGTTAGTAAATTATGTGTGTGTAAATTCTTGACACCAAAAGAATCCTCTTTTTAATTGTTCCGAATTCGGCTCTGTTTAAAAGATCCCTTTGAAAAAAGTTTGGCCGAGTACGTGCCTGATACTATTCTCTGCAAAGGCCTCAAAGTTCATATTTCTCGATTGGAATCGAGTTAATACATTTAGGGAATACTCCAGGTTTAACCTTATTTGAATAAGAATGTTAAAAACGCGTTATTTCGCAACAAAAACACTTAGTTTCGTCTGATTATTCCTGCGATTGAAAAGCCATATTTCTCCCACCGAAATAAATTCCTTCTTCGATTTTCCTGAAGAATAGTTTGTGAACACTAATTACTTGTTCATATTTTCTTCGATATCCCAAAAATATCTCATAAAGAATTGTTTTCACCCTATTTATGATTGATCAACCTAACTGATAGGATTCTAGGTCAATGACCTAACCTAACCCATCTTCTATGAATATTTCACAGAGCTTTTTAGAGGACGATGCCAGATTGTTGATTTTCTCTTCATACAATGGTACAACGGTGTGTGAGGTAGTGGCGCTCTAAGCGAACCGTAAGATCCATGAATCGACCCATCCCAGATCTTATATTGTTGTTTTGTGTCTCAACCGTGATTGTCTGTCAACGACGCATGCGTATAGCGACAACTGGCGCGATACGTTAATGGCGTAAGCAAAAAACCAAATATGGAGGGAATCATTTCTAGAGCTTTGTTGTTATAAGAGGGAAAAGTGCTTATTTTAGGTGTTTTTCTTCGATCTCGTGATGATTATGTGAAGACTTTCAGTGATTGAATATTAACCGTGTAGTGTCGGATTTATAATATTCCAAGAGGATATTGTTTGGAAAGAAACATCGTCACAGTTTATTCAGTGCTAAGTATCATTTTATTTTTCATTCATTTCAATTTGATACGTGGGTTGTATAGACATTCATCATTCATATATCTGAATTTTGTATTTGATCGACATTTATTTTCAATATAGACCGGTAACAATAAATTTTTAATAGAAACTGTGCGTATTAAATGTATAATTTCATGATCCTTGTTGATCAATTTTATCTTCCACATGCATTTGTGGGATTTTGATTACATATCTCTACACCTAAAATTTTTCCATCATTTGGATTTTAGTCCCGACAAAGATGATGAACATGCTGAAAACAATTTCAACTTGTTAAGAGACCAGAGAAGTAATTATATTTGATGATATTCAATCCAGGGAAGCATACTTACTATTCTGGAAATTCATGGGTTTTCCCCAAATTTCATCTTCTACAATTAGGAATAACACGAGAACGACGAGTTTTATCAAAAAACCATAAGAATACTTTTATTCTCCAAAATGATTTATTCTTTCGAAAATATGAACCGTTTATGTTTTTCACGTGGTTTTAAGGTATTTTTGCGTGGATTTATGAGTCGGCTAGGCTGTAGCTTCTATACCAAGATAAATACTGAATAAGTTCTGATCGAGGAATATGCACCTTGAAAAGAGAAAATTATCAACAAAAATTCAGTTCATTTGAACTAACGGTTTCGAAGATATGAACAGAAAAGTGTTTTTTTTTCACACCCCTTATCTTTAGAACGAATTTGGAATAATGGTATAGGAAAAAAAGGGTTTCGTTTGATGAGAGTAATTCATAGTTAAAATATATAAACCTTGTAGATGGGTCACTTATTCAAAGGCATAATTGGAGTCAGGTGAATGATCTGTGTATTAGTGCTGAACTATTGTCGGAGTATTAAGATCTTTTTTCAATAAATATGTTATTATTATCTTTAAAAACATCTTTTTCACCATGTAAGTATGTACCTGAATATATATCATTAGCAGGTGCCCTCACCATATGAATTTCACCGGGCAATTATCGAAAAGTATTAATTCCAAAGTTAATATTCAACGTATCAACCACGCAAGCAACTTGATTAGTGACCCCCCGTATACATACGAACATATATTTTATTCCCCTATGGGTCTGTAGTTCGATAAATAAACGACTGTGTGCTATAGAATAGCCATACATCAATAAATTGGATTAAACAGGTATTTTCCTGTTTGCCCTTTCGTTGTCTGACTAAATTAGTCATAACTTATTGCTACCCTCACTGAAGAAGCAAGGCGAATATTCTTCTATGTTGGACATGAACGAATACCCACATACACATAGGTGAAATAGAAAATTTTATGAAGACGACTAAGAATACCAACAAGGTTAGAGGAATAATGAAGATGACGATGCCAATTCTTGCTGATGTAAAGTGGGTATGTCGAACCACCATAGCACATAGCAACAATATGGTTGTTGACATTTTATAATGAAAATTGAGGATAATACGAGGATGTATTGAAATCTAGTTAGCCTAGACCAGTTCCATGCATAAACAAAATATTGCATTACCATATCAACGAACAATAACTTATAAGAAGTGTCAGTGTAGAGTTCGACGTCAAAAAAGTAAGACCAGAGTTACGCGATAGATTGAAAAAAAAGATGTCCACCGAAATTGTAAAAATCGAAAAATTGGAGTATCGAGCCATCATCAAGTACCTTTATTTAAAAAGGAGGTGAGCAGATTTACGAAGATATGCTTAATACCCTTGGTGATCAATGTCCTTCGTATGGGACCGTGAAAAATTGGACTGCAAGCTTCGAAAGAGATAAATTTTCCATTGAAGAATGATGATGACCGATCGGGAAGGCCAGTTCCTGTGTCAGTCCCCGAAAATATCGATGCAGTTCATGTCATGATTTTTTCAGACCGTCGAATTGGGCTTTAACGGCACTGAAGATTTCATACGAACGCGTTCACGTCAATTTGAACATGAGAAAAATTTCTGCAAATTGGATACCCAAATGTTTGAATGTTGACCAAAAGCGTGCAAATCGCGTTCGATCTGTGCTCGATTTGAAAACGATGTGGACTTCTTAAACCGAATTGTTACTATGGATGAGACTTGGGTACATTTCTACGATCCAGAAACAAAGCAACAATCGATGGAATGGCGACACTCTCTGGTTCTCCAAGACCTAAGAAGTTTCGTGTCCAAAAATCTGCTGGAAAAGTTCTTGCTTCAGTTTTTTGGGATTGCCATGGTGTGATCAATATTGATTTTTTGGATAAGGGTAGAACAATAAATGTGGATTACTATTCGACATTACTGACCACTCTACGGGAAAAACTTAAAGAGAAAAGACGCGGAATGCGGAAAGCTATTCAAAGGTATTTTGTTTTTACAGGACAACGCTCCAGTACACAAATCTCATGTTGCCATGCAAAAAATTCGTGATTTGGGGTTAGAATTACTAGAACATACCCCTCATTCACCATATTTGGCTCCGTCCGAATATCATCTCTTTCCTCAACTGGAAAAAAGTTTAAAAGGTCGTAAATTTTCTTCCAATGAGGAGGTAATGAAAGCTGTGGAGGACTGGTTTGCAGATCAAGAAGAAACATTTTTTTTGAAAGGCGTAAAGACGTTGCAGGTTCGCTGTAATAAATGTATTCAATTAAGAGAAGAATATACTGAGTAATAAAATATTTTGACATTGAAATTCTGTTTGGTTCTATAGTAGGCTAAGAATTTTTCAATATATCCTCGTAGAAGAAGAACCAACGTCAGTTTTTTCGTTTGAAATTCCGAAAAAAGTTAAAACTCGAGCAGGAATCGAACCTACGTTCGTTGTTTGCCGGACAACTCTGACCGCGAAGCTTGTTTTCCTTATAATTTCAAAACCACGAACTCTATCGAGATGAAATTTCGGTATTAGATGGTGATTGTCATATTTAAGCTGTGTTCAAAATTCTGTCCAGATCGTTCCTCTAAATAATTTAGTAATCACTATTTCCCTGGAACATGCCAGGATACGTAGTAACAACGTACAATCAGTTTCTCTGCACTTTTTCCGGCGGGCAGAACTTACAAGGAACTCGGAGAGATCCCACAGCACATCGCGGGCCGGCCCCGCAGGAGAAAAACAAACACGAATCGCCAGAAAAATGGCCTGATCTCTTACGTCCGCACATAACTCACGCGGCACGGACGTACGATCCTCTCGCATACGCACGTCATACGTTCGAAATGTTTAATTTACAATCATGGCGGCCGTGAGCCACAAACAAAAGAGGCTCGCGGGAGGGAATAATTTAATGATGTTCAAAGGAGGAGAACAAACGTGCCGCCGCGAACTGGCCGTACACGAACGCGGGAAAATCAATCAGCAATAACTCGACGGCCGATATAGGAGGAAATGATGGATACGAGAAGATGCCTGGCGTTGCCTCGGTGAAGAGGTCGATGGGAATCCTCTGATGAAGCTTAACGATGGAAATCTTTGGTCGATACTTTAAAAGAATTGTAATGGTGCCGACGCCTTTCCTGTACATGAAGATTTGTCGAACATAAATTAATGATTTGAGTTCTGAGGTTAAAAGAAGCTTTTTTCTACAAACGTCAAAAAATGACAAGGTTCGCGCATTGACAACAATATGCGAAGTGACCTTTTTTTTTCATTTTCCTTTGTTACCATGATACCGTGAGCGAAGTAGTGTGCGAAATACTTACTTCGCACACTGCATGTAAACTATATGGGATTTTTATATTCAACCTTTATGAACCTCAATCAAGCAAAAATCCAAGAAATCATTTATTTATTAATGTATAACAATAATTATGGCTTTCCAATTGTGAGAAAATTTAACACTACCTAATTTTATTTATTATTTACAATGTTAACATTAATGGTGCAGCCAGTACACGAACGTTTGCAGAAAAAATTTTGTTTGCATCTCATGCGCGAAATACTTTGGTGATCTCGACTATTTTTCTTAACTCGGCTGCGCCTCGTTAAAAAAAATCAGTTCTCGATCACCAAAGTAGCATTTCGCGCACTAGATACAAAAATAACTATTTTCATTACGTACCTGTACATTTTTCGGTTTTTTTGAAGATACTTACAGGATTTTCACAAAAATTTTTTGGCCAAATTCGTAGAATGCAAACATCGATAATGGCAAAATGATAAAACCTAGTCCCCGTTTAAGTGAAAAGAGCGCTGAAAAAGGCTGATTTCAAAGGCCACATCCTATTTTTTGCTTTAATCGAAAAGGATTTTCCATATTTTTCTTGAAGATTTCAAAAAGAAAAGATTCTCCAGCATCAGTGACTTCTCGTATGTCATTGTTTTAAAGGTTTCATAGTGCTTCAAATATAGCCAAGTATAATTTGTTGTTTCGTTTCATTATTTTGCATTACCTAAACAAATCAACATATTATGGATTCAGAAAATATATACAAGCACCAGCATTGAGCCAATAAGATAAAGACTAAATACCTTTTCAACCAGATTTGTTGAAAAACTCAGAAAACAAGAAGATGTATTAGCCCTCTACCAAGATGATAACAATCACAGCTCCTCAATAAAGCACCCCAGACAGACCCTATACAGTATATTTGGAATTTAACATTGACAACAGTTGTCAAAAGCGATTTCTTTGGTCAAAAATTGAATCGATAACGAATCCCGTAAAAAACGTCAGAAATTCACGTTTTCCAAATGCAATTTTTGGATATTAAGACCTAAGAAAATGTAGAAATGGATGGCGAGAACGTTACCTAGATGTCCGAAATAGAGTCCCCCTTTGAACCGACTTTTTTTATTCATTTCGTAAGGTACATTTTTCCTATTTGTATTAGAGTGAGTTATTATTACCTCACACTATTACAGATCAAAATCAGTTGAATCGAACATTTTTGGATCGTCGTATAAAGCGCCTTGTCGAACCGCAATACAGAAATAAGTGGAAAAATTTCAGCTGTTCGGAGAAGTTAGTGATGTGAAGAGTAAAACATGTGCACGTCGCTCAAGAACAGCCGAGAATGTTGCTGCCGTAGCCGAAAGTGTTGAGGAAAACCCAGGTTTGTCTATTCCTCATCGTTCTTTGAAATTAGGCAGTCCGCAAACGTCATCATACACCGTATTTTGCATTAATATTTGGGTTTTAAGGCTTATCAAGTTCAGTTAACACAAGAACTCAAGCCGGTCGATCATCTACAACGTCGTGTGTTTGCTGAGTCGGTCCGTGAAATGTATTAAAATGATCGGGAATTTCATCGAAGAATCATCTTGACTGATGAGGCCCATTTTCACTTCGGTGGCTTCGTCAACAAGCAAAATTGTCGCACCAGGGGCTCGGAAAACCCAAGATTTATTGTTGAAAAGCCTCTCTATCCTCATCATGGGACTGTTTTGGACCTAACTTTTTCGAAAATGAGGTTGGAGCAACAGTTACGGTGAGTGGATTGCGATATCGAGGCATGATTAATGATTTTTTATGGCCTAAATTGGATGGTATTGATCTGGACAATGCTTACTTTCCACAAGACGGCGCTACGTGCCACACAAGCAACGAAACCATTGATATTCTACGGAAAAAGAGGTGATCACAATTGCCCACCGAGATCTTGTGATTTAACACCTTGCGACTTCTTCCTTTGGGACCATGTTAAAGAGAGGATCTACGCCATGAGCCCAGCGTCAATTCAAGACCTCGATATGGTCCTGTAGTCGTGGTCGATGTGGTCATTTGGCTGATGTTATTTTCCATTAATGATGGCATACCTTCTTCTTCATAATGAATTAAAAATTCGATCATTAATCTAATAAAATGGCAATTTTCTTTGAATGTCAAAATAACACATAACACCTCTTATTGGAAAATCCTTCACTCAGACAAGGATCCGTATGTTCAAAGCATTTCAAATTCAAGGACGTTATTCATCATAACATTAATAAAACTCATATATTTCAAAACAAAGAATCCAAGAAGTGGTCATTTCACGTTTTTCTTATATTTTTTGATGTTTACTCTCTTTGTATACTTAGTTATGTTCTTTTTCCCAAACAATAAGTAAGTAGTTAAGTTACACCTTTGGATCATTTGTTTGGTCTATAAACTCCAGTCTATGAGGTGCTAAATTGGATATATTCTTTCCCTGACAGTATTCTAAGAAAAAGAAGATCGATTCCATATGAAAAACACATGCGTACTTAAGTAAGCGATGAATGAATATCTTGAATATTTGGCACAATAAAGAAATATACTCGCGCATTCGCCATTTAGTTTCCGAGGTATAACGGAAAATTTAACCTAAATTTAATCATTTGAGCCTCTTTATGAACCATAAAATATCAAAATGATAATAATTGAAAACCTCATTCGGAAATTGTATACTGAAACATAGAAGCATTGATACCAATTACCACATAACCATTTGAATAATGATTGACTAGGTATACCTACCTACTACTTTCCCTATATAAAAACGGAACATTTGATAATTATATTATTTTGTTGAATCGTATGTCATAGGAAGTGAAATATCTATCTAGTTTGTTGAGAACTCTTCCTGCAAGTTTTCATAAAATTGAAAATAGTTTTGTTGTTCTTTCAGCTCTTAATAATAGGGACCAATTTTAATCGTTATTAGAATATCCTATTGAATTTTTCTCAAACTTTTTAGCAATAATACACATCAAAGGGAATTGGTAATAGGGAAATGCTTCGTTTGTTTGTATCAATACATAGGTACATCATATTGAATTGTGATACATAAAATTGAATATTCTCCTACAACTTTCAAATTTGCAGATGTAAACGTTTTCATGTTTCTGAATTTGTTTTTTGGCATGCAGAAAACTCAGTTTCACCTGAAGTACGGCAAAAGTTACAATGGAATTTTGGCCTCTGTAGTGAAGCATCATTGATCCGTTCAATTTGTTACTGACATCCTTAGGTGTTCCTCAAATTTAAATCCAAATATCTGATGCTTATATTTCTTGTTATTTTCACTATTTGAACCGTGCGCTTTTGGCTAAAAGCTATCATTAGAATCAGAGCTTGTGTTATGATATATCGACATAATAACAGATATATTCATAAAATTTATACCTTGCAAACACATCAAGCATCTATAAAAAGGAGTGTGGTAATGAGCAGAAATAATGAAATATAGATATGACATTAATCGCATGGTCTTAGAAACAATAGTTAACGTTCTTTCTATTATTATAAGTAGGGATTATAAGATTAACTTAACCACCGATTATCCCTTCTCGTATAGATTTCACATAATTGATTGGATTAGGTACTAGAATCGGAATGACTTTCAACCTACATCAATTCATTGTAGGTCATCATAAAATCAATCCAATCGATGTGTCGGTTCGCATTATTTAGTATATGTTTCCAATTACATTACGCTATAATCGTTATGTTATTTGTTTCAAACTCCTCGAAAATCGAGAAGTTATTATGTTTCTGTTTTTTACTTTTCATGATATGAGTATTTGGGGCATATCTATATATATCTATATATATAAAAGAAAGATGTTGGTTACACCATTTATAACTCGAGATCGGAAGGACTGTAGGTTATGAAACTTCATATATGGATTCGTCTACGGTCTGGTTCTTATAAAATACAATAAAACTTTGAAAAGATCGATGAAAATTTTACTCATACAGGAAATGCTTTTCCTTCTTTTGAGTAAGGTCACTAGGTGTCGCTACAGTTACAGTTACGCTACAGCTTAGATTGCGTTAAATTGCGATGTAAACATATAGTGTGTAATTTGGGTTGCCTCCAACTCTGCGCTGTTGACCAAAACGTCTTAGCGTAGGAGTAGGTACAGATCTCTAAAATGATTAGATTTCGTTGAGATATGAGGGAGAATTCGTTCTTACCACTTCAAGTGGCGCTATTCACACATTATGACTGATTGTTCTATACTGTACTAAACTGGTTATTAGTTTTTTTTACAGTTTTAGTTATTCAAAACAGAATAAGGTAATCGTGAAGGTACTATATTTGATATTATCACCATTAGATGGCGATATATAGAACTTATAGTACCATGAAAGGCTATTACCAGATCAAGAAGCGAATGAATATCACAGTGAATTTTAATCGAAATGTCAAGTAAATCGGATTTTGGCGATCGGATTCAATCGTGAATGGTCCATTCTCATCTTCTCTCATAATTTTTGAAATGTTTTCGAATTTCTGTTTGGGAATGAATATGTTTGCCATAATTAGTAATTGACATATTATTTTTGTTTCTGTTCTGTGCGACAGCCCATATTCATGGAAACATGGAAATCTCGCTGCTCCACCAACTGAGATGTTTACCAATTATTTCAAGCTGAGCACGAAAAGGCTAAGATGTTTAAAATAATGGTGTGAGCACTAATTAGATTTTGATTAGCCAATATTGAGAATATTAGAAAAGTTTCGTTTCTTCCACTTCAGAAAGCGCTATTCACAAAGTGAGTTCTAATTTTATTAGTTGGTTCAAATATTTGAATTCATTCTGGTGAACGTCAAGAAGTCAAGAAGGAAAATAAGAAAACGTCTTAGCGTATTTGTATTCTCTGAAGTGAAGTTAAAGTACCATAGACAAAGTACTTCAATTCAAATTTTCAGCGTTGTATTGGCAGAAATAAAGTGGTTTATACAGTGATCGAGTGATCAGAGGTAATTCATCATTGGAACTATTTCTCATCCATACAATTCTATCGAGATTTATATTTGCATTCGTGTTGTCATTCATTACAAGATAGGTACTGCAATGACAAAACTGTGAAGCATTTAAAACAAAATGTTATATGTTCAACATATACCACTTAAATGAGGAGAATTTTTTTCGTGCGAATAACAATGGTACTAAAATTCTGTATACTTTGCCTATTTTATCGCCTGCTTGAAAAAATAGCAATGATTAGTTTATACAACTTCAACGGTAGGTTTCACAAAGCGTAATCACCGGTGATCGGAGCTTGATCTAGCACCAACTAGATTTGACAGTTCAAAAATCAGAGAACCAAGGCGTTGATATCCGATCACCGGTGATTACGATTTGTGAAATTCACCGTAAAAGTATCATTTAGGCGGAACAAAGTTCGCCGGGCCAGCTAGTTATAAATAATTATTAATTCCGTATCATGAAAATAAGTCAACATATCTCCATCTATCTGGATCAGTTCGTTAGATTAACGTATAAAGGAGATAAAAATAGATATGCCTTTCGAATCTGTCTAATTGAAATGAATATCAATATAAAATAGTGCAAATTTTGTGACGTTTTGTTTATCAAATAAGGCACTGTTAATGATCGGATTTCTCTCACAGATATCAATAAATTTTGAACTCGAAAGAAAACTAAACGATTAAAGTATAAATAATGTTTATTCGTAATAATTAATAATATACAAAATATACCATACCAATAATATAACATTTCACGAAAAACCTCAGATCACAGTCTCGAATAAAAAAGGTTTACTGGCAGTTTTCTCTCGGAGAAGTCTCTTCACGCTCAAATAAATAAGATTAAACATTTTCAACAAGAATTCCACGATTTGTACTCAACTACACAATCATTCTCACGCGTTTTATATACACTATAATTTATCGAAACATCTGGAATTCGTCAGCATCTCTCTGGTCAGTCTCCAAACCTGCTTGGCGGCGTTTTCCAAGGCACTCTGCGATTTTCCCTTGAACAAGTCCACGTTCGGTACGAAATAATGGGGACACCTTCTACACTGCAAACAGGATATGAGCTGGAGGAAGATACCGTTTATTCTGTCTGCTATGCAGGCTTCGTCCCATTCGGATTCTCTAGGGTGTTTTTCGCACTCGTATAAGAGGAGGGTTTTCATGTGATAACTGGTCACTGGGTTTCCTATGAGGTCTAAGTGTCTGTCTCTTAAGGTTTTGAGGATGCTGAGGCAGCGTTTGCGGCAACCGCCTTGTAAAAGTCTGTTTTCAGCTTCGATGAACGAGAGGACCCAAGCGTCTCCTTCCATCGCGCTTTGTTTTCCTTGTAAGGATATGCATTCTTTGGATAGGAGGTCGAAGCCTTCCGTTTTTACCTCAACGACTAGGTTGGGATGGGGCCAAGGTATTTGGGGAAGAGGCCAATGAGCCGCACTTCTAGGCCAGAGTCCCGCGCACTTGAAAGCCGGCGTTATTTGAACTATATACCTTTCCCTGATTCTCAGTTTAACTTCCGTCGTATCCGCTATCATTTTAACCGAGTCTCGATACGAGCACTTATCACAAGCCTGAGCCACCAAAGTCTGAAACCTAGACCTCATCTTCCTGGCCGAAAGGTACCCGGAAGCCGTTATAAACTCAACCCACAGCGACATAGACCGTTTCCTGCCGTCGGACAACTTCAAAACCGCACAACCGGGTAGAGTCCCATCATCCACGAAGTTCAAAACTCCCATTTGGTTCAGGTAGATGACGACTTCGAATTCTATAGGCGATATGACTTCCAACCCGTCGTATCTCCCGTTGTAATCGGTCAAACTGGAAATGAACCTGGGCTCTTGCACCTCCACCTCCTTCAGGACGTCCTGGACCACCCTGCACACCTCCTGGATGGTCTTGCTGATCTGCAGCTTCCTAGTCTGCACCTTCTCGGTGTAATACTTGTTGATCTGGTACACCATCTTGCTCTGGGCGGCAAGCATGTCCGGCGGTACCAGCATCGTGGATGATACGCGGCTGTATGAGCCGCTGCTCTGACACGGTGCCACAATTGACACTTACTGAAACCGCAATTTGACTCTAATCGCTCTGGCACGCGTCTTATGGCCTACGTGGTGGGGTGAATCGCGCCCAAAAAACCCGGCGTACGTTTTATTTTGACTTTAACGGCTCGTACGCGCTGAGGAGATCGATCGTCTTGGGAGTTGGGCCGATACTGTGGGTTTCTGAGAGCGGGGAATACGCAGGTGAAACCGGGACTGAGCCACTCCTTCGGTCGCGAGGGCGTAACTACGCGCGCGGCTGTTGATACGTTGGCCAATGGCAGCGGCGTACGTAATTGGGGTTTGTGGGGACTTGTATGGATATGTCTGTGTTTGCGGGACTGGTTTTCCCGTTAATGTACGAACGTTACGTATGGGGTTTACTGTGGTGTGCTGATGTTGAGGAATTGGATCTGTCGTTTCGGAATTTTCATGGATAATTCGTTATTACTCGTGACAGGCGCTGATGATACAATATTTGTGGACAAAGTATATGAACCTGGATGTAATTAATTCGAAAATATTGGAACGACCGGATTTCAATAAAGGTTAAAGGAAAATCATTAGGCGTCTTTATCGAAATTGTCAAAAGTGTTTCAAAAATATCTTGTTTCATTATTCTACATCAAAACTACTATTGAATTTTTGTGATAATTCTTTCCAAAGGTGTCCAAACTTCTAGTTTCGAAGATACGCAATTTAGCATGCAAGACATTATTTGTGAAAAAGAAATTATCATAAGTATTAAAAATGAGTCCTTCATTTGCACAATTTTTTTATACGCAGATCCAAAAAGAAACATTGTACCTATAATAAGCGGAAAATATTTTACTTATATGTATTGGTCAAAAACTATATTGCATCAAGACAGTGCATCAAAATGAAAAAAATTGAAGAACACCTATTATTTCATACAAACGACAGTTTGCCTTACAGCTTCTTTATTTACTTCATTACTTGCATAGTTAGGAAAACCCAGAAATCGCCAAATAAAGTACGGTGACCGGAATAACCATTAAAAAAAGTACAAGTCAAACACTCGCCATGTATAGGTACATACAGGGTGAGTCTTTGACTTGTACATACAACTGAAGATTCTTGAGGCCAAAAGAAACTTTTTTTCATTTTTCCGAATTCGGCTCTGTTAAAAAGACATAGCCATTTGAAAAAAAAAAAAACATTGGGCTAAATACGTCTCTGAAATGATACTGTGGAATTGATTCAAAGTTCATATTTCTCGATTGAAATTGAGTTTATACATTTAGGCCCAATTTAGGGAATACTCAAGTAGTCAAGTACTATAACCTTATTGGAATAAAAATGTTGCAAACACGATAATTTCAACAAAAACAGTTAGTTTCATCGGATTATACCTGCAACTAAAAAGCCACATTTATTCCACCAAAATAAGTTCCTTCTTCGATTTTTCTGCAGATTAGTTTGTAAACACTAATAACTTGTTCATATTTTCCTCGAAATTCCCAAACAATATCATGAAGAGAGACTTTTAATTCAGATTTATTATTAAACAACCTAACCTAATCTAATTTGTATCGATTCTGTGAATTTTTGAACAGAAATTTCAAGAAGATGTTGTCAGCTTGCTGATATTTTCATTGAGGTTAAGGATTTTTTACGAAACATTGTATAAATCACGATACATTTGTGTACCGTGGTATAAATATCTATGAATTCTGCCGTTCACATCATAAATCGACTTTGCCGCCAAATTTTACCACGCATGCGTAGAGTGAAAACCGAAGTATGGTTATCTGGAGGCCAACGTTAAACGATAACAAACCAGAATCTCTGAACAAACTGTAAACATTATGTGAAGTTCTGAATGATCTGAATACATTCAGTGACTTATTGTTCTAATGTGATTATTATGTGAAGTGAATTAATATAATTTCAACCGTGTCGAGTTTATAAAATTCCAAGAGGATGTTGTTTAGATAGAAACATCGCCACAGATTATCAGGTATCGTATTATTTTTCATGAATTTCAATTCAATAAGTAGTTTGTATCGAGATTCATCATTCATATCCGAATTTTGTATTACATCGACATTTAACTTCAATATGGACCGGTAACTATGAATTTTCAATAGAAACTATGCGTATTAAATCCTCCTTGGTGTTCAATTTTATCTCCCACATTTGTGGGATTTTATTATTAAAATATCTCGACAAAATTGATAAATATTGTGACAACATTGTAAACTCGTTTAAAGACCAGAGAAGGAATAATATTCGATGATATTTAATTCAGAGACGCATTCAGATTATTCTTGAAATTAATGATTTTTTCGTCAAATTTCTCCGGGTAAAATTGGAAATAACTCGAAAACGACGCGTTTTATTGAAAAAAAATAGGAATACTTTTAGTTTCTTAAATGATTGATTCTTTCGAAAATATGAACCGTTTATCTTTTTAAAGTGGTTTTATGGTGTTTTAGCGTGCATTGATGAGTCGACTACCCTGTAACTTTTATACTAGTAAAGATATTGAATAGTTTTCGATTGAGGAATATGCACCATGAATAGAGTAAAAACTCAACCAAAATTCAGTTCATTCGAAATAACGGTTCCGAAGATATAAACAGAAAAGTGTTTTTTTCATGGATCTCCCAAACCAAACCGAATTTTGAAAAATGGTATGAGAAAAAAGTGTTTCGTTTGATGAGAGGAATCTACAGTCAACGTATATGTACAAGTCAAAGACTCACCCTGTACCTATATTGTAATGTTAAAAAATGTAATTACATATTTTTTGTGCAGAAACAATAATTATATTCTTGTCGATACACACAGTTGAAATAATATGCATGTTATAAAAGTTTCATGTGTTTAGTTTTTAATCACGAAAATTTGCACTGAACGGAATGCATACCTAATTATTAATTAAAAATTTTTGTCTGTGTGAAAATTTTAAAAGAAATAATTATCGGTAAACAGACAAATTTTCGAAATCCGGAAAAATTTTCACTTATTAAAATGAAATCGTGGTTGAATAGTTTTTCATCACTTTGAAATCAACCTTTTTATCGGTTCTGATTTTGACAATCAATCAATTCCACGAACATTTTTTTTTTCATATTTCTCAATATTATTTTTATGTTATAAATTTTCGGGTGGTTATTTGACATTGACGGACAATGAGAATTGATTGCGTAGCAAATTTTCCATGTGGGTTTTGAAAATTTAACAATGTTCCTATTCTGAATAATAGCTTCCGAAAAGAATTCTGATTCGTTGAATAAAACATGGCTCAATTTAGTACTTTATATGTTTTGATGACAATTATTTGGAAACAAGAAAATTTGCATGTACCTATATAGGTATTTAACATGATGATGACCTAGGTTGAGCTAGAAATAGCTTGATTTATGCTTGTTTAGATTGAAGTTCATGTTAATGTAATTTTAATCTACTAACATATATATGAGTTGGAAACATATTCGTTATTTTTTGATGGGTTAATTATGAAGCAAAGTTTCAACTTTTCCTCGATTGATATTGACATCTGCCGGTTACTGATTAGTTATCACTCCATAGGATAATCTCTATATGGAATAAAATTAAAACATGATCCATCACTTTCATACTTAAATGAATCTTTTGAATTTTACTTGCTCCAGAATATATAATTTTTGTATAAATAATTCGAAAAATACATTTTTTATCAGTCCATATGGAAAAAATATGGATCCAAAAGAAAAATGTTTCGTATAATAATTTGATTTTATTAAATGAACCCCGAAATCAGGTTCATATCAAATTTTGTAGTAAAGATATAGGACATCACACTTTTCCAAAAAAAAATCACTTTCAGTTCGGTCAAAATGTAGCACTTTCCTCAGTATGCATCCGTCTTTTTAATTGAATCCAATTACCTATATGCCCATTTTTCAATCAATAGTTGGGAATATTTTTTTGTTTATGAGTATAGGTGTCAATCTAACCTACCAAAAATTTCACATTAAAATACTATAGGTTTTCTTGAGAACGATACACGTTTAAAATTTCCAAAAGAACCATTTATTTCTGAAAATACTAGTACCTACCTACCTATGTGTTCTTTATAGTTTCGAGGTTATTATTCCCAATTTTATCCCGTAAGATTTTTCGAAAAAGGTACACAGACCACTTATTTCTCATCCGTTTTGTTAATGCATATGTTCGTGTTTATATCATAAATGTGAACTGATATTACAAGCATTATAAATAACTATTCATTATAACTTTGTATAATCAGTTTGAACTACCCGAAAATAACGCTACTCTATTAAATAGTGGGTATATCTTTGGAGTAGGCATTTATTATTCTAAACTGAATTATCCAAAATAAATAAATGGTTCGTCAGATAAAATATCAACCAATTATTGAAGTTCAACGCATAATTCGAAAAAAAAATGAAGAAATGTTTTGGCTTAAAAAATTTCAAGATAAAATTAATTGTCGCAGACTTACCCCGCATACATACCACTTTTTTTTTCTCATCCTATATACAAGTAGGCATTGAAGGATAGAAACTCAGTAAATTTTAATCTTCTTTGTCAATAGGAAATCTATAAATAAGCTATTTGGATTTATTTTCATGACGTTCGATTGAGAAGTAGATCCAAGCTCATCTAAATATAGATCTATTTTCATTATATAGAAGTAATAGACTTGAAGAAATTATGTAGATTATTCAGATTAATATTCATTCACTAAACTCATCCGAAAATACTGAGAAATAATCTTGAAATTAATAAAGAAATAAAGTTTAACACAAGAAGCAGTAATAGATAGATACCTAATTTCTTTCTTAATTTATGTAAACTGAAATCTTGATAATATGAAATACTTATTTCATTCATTGTCGAAGACTTACCCCGCATACATATCACATTTGTTTTCTCATCTTATACAAGTAGGCACTGAAGGATAGAAACTCAGTAAATTTTAGTTTTCTTTGTCAATAGGAAATCTGTTGAATAAGCTTTTTGGATTTATTTTCATGACATGTTATTAAGAAGAAGATTCAAGTTCATCTAAATAGATCTATTGTCATTATAGAAATAATTGACTTGAAAAAATTATGTAGATTGTTCAGTTTGATATTCATACACTAACTCATCCGAAAACACTGAGAAATAATGAAATTAATAAAGATATCAAGCTCAACACAAGAAGCAATATATAGAATATAGATATCTAATTTTTTTCTTAATTTATGTAAACTGAAATCTTGATAACGAAATATTTCATGTGGATAACTTCCCCTATTTTCACGGGTACGTTAACCTCTTCTGGAATCTATCAAAATAGCGGAATTTTTTTATACTATATTATATACGAATAGATATATCCAAAGATATAGATGTAAAATTAGATGAAATATTTTGAGTATGCCTTCAAGTTTTTCCATGCCGAAAGAACTAAATCACCAGATTTATAAGCCAAAATTTAATAAATAATCACAAACGAATCAAAAAGATATAAACAACAAAGATAATCACACACAGAGCACCATCATATTACAACAAAAAATATAGCAGTCTTCTACTAACAACAAATCAATCTTCGAAAACAATCAGACTTGATCAAAAACCTTTCATTCAGTCTCCAATAAATACTTAAATGCTATTTTATCACAACCATAAATTACGCGAAAGAACGCAAGTTTTTCTACATCGTGGCACAGAAAGAGTCAAGATCAAATTTACAATTTTTCCAAACACCTGGTGTTGGTCAACATTTCCCTGGTCAGTCTCCAAACTTGTTTAGCCGCATTTTCCAATGCACTCGCGGATTTTCCTTTGAACAAGTCTAGGTTGGGTAGGAAATAGTGAGGGCATCTTCTGCATTGCAAACAAGAAATTAGTTGAAGAAAAATGCCGTTTATTCTGTCTGCAATGCAAGACTCGTCCCATTCAGTCTCTCTAGGATGCTTTTCACACTCGTATAAAAGTAAAGATTTGAGGTGGTAGCTGCTGACTGGGTTCCCTGGAAGGTCGAGGTGTCTATCTCGAAGGGTTTTGAGGATGCTGAGGCATCTGCGTCGACAACCGCCTTGAAGGAGGCGATTTTCGGCTTCTAAGAATGAGAGAACCCAAGCGTCACCCTCCATGGCGCTTTGTTTCCCTTGTATGGCGATGCTTTCTTTGGAAAGCAGATCGAAACCTTCAGTTTTCACTTCAGCGACCAGGTTGGGGTGGGGCCAGGGTATGTGGGGTATCGGCCAATGGGCAGCACTCCGCGGCCAAACACCAGAACACTTGAAAGCCGGGGTAATCTGAACTATGTATCTGTCTCTTATCTTCAACTTTACCTCAGTGGTATCCGCAACCATTTTTACCGAGTCTCTATAAGCGCATTTGTCACAAGCTTGAGCCACCAACGTCTGGAATCTAGATCGGATCTTCCTAGCCGAGAGATACCCGGAAGCGGTTATAAATTCCACCCAAAGGGACATGGATCGCTTTCTTCCGTCGCTCAGTTTGAGCACCGCACAACCGGGTAGAGTCCCGTCGTCCACGAAATTAAAAACACCCATTTGGTTCAGATAGAGCACCACTTCGAACTCGGTGGGCGAGATAACCTCCAAACCTTCGTATCTGTTATTGCACTCCGTCAAACTGGAGATGAATCGCGGTTCTTGCACCTCCACCTCCTTCAAGACGTCCTGGACGACTTTACACACTTCCCTGATGGTTTTCGCGATGGTCCCCATGCGTTGTTGCACCCTCTCGCCGTAATATTTGTTTATCTGGTACAGCATCTTGCTCTGAGCCGCGAGCATATCGCTGGGTACCAGCATATCCGCAACTTCCCGCCTAACCGACGGTTAAAGGACTAATTCCTGCCGCGTAAAGAACGGTGGGAGGCGCTTTCTAGTGGGCGGAGCTTGTGCAACGTACGTACGCGTAGATAACGGAGCATGGTGTGCTGCGTAGTGTCGCGTATCGATCGACTCAGCACGCCTGTACGTTGCTAAGGACCGCCTTGTTGTCAAACTGGTCGTGATGAAGTGAGGCGGAGGATATTTATTTAATGAGCGCACGTTGCATTTCGGAAGGTAATACGGGGTAATTCGAGTCGGGTATATTTTACGCGCTTAATGCGACTAGCTTGAACTTTTGAGATGTTTGTGAACTTTTGATACTTACGGCGGAATTAAGATTAATTTTATGGGTGTTTACGATGGTTTTCGAGGATGAAAGGATACTTTTAATGGCCTATTCGACGGTTCGATGTTATTGCATCTCGTATTGCTGTAATTTGTAACTGCATCGGAGTGTTCCTCAAATAGGTCTCATTATTTTGATATATGGTTACCTACTCTGTGACAATGGGGGTTAAATCACAAAAAATTATACTATTGATTCATACCTAATTAAACCTTATTATAGTGATTTCACAAGATTTGTAGGTAATTGAATATTTTGAGGGTTTTGGTATGAATTTCAAGGAAATTACAAAAATTTAGAGAACTTTCCGACAGTGATGGCTCGTGCCCTTTAGGTGTGGGTCGGCTAGAACCAATATATATAGGGTGTTCCCAAATTGGAGGTACAAATGGAGCTGGGGTCGCAAATGTTTCGTTTTCGAAATATCATATCGTTACTTGATACTACCTCCCCTAAATTTGCCATCAAAATTCATTAAATGGACTGAAAATTAAAAAAACACATACACCGCTTTCTCATTTATGAAGCTGACCTTATTCAATTCTTAATATGCCATTCAATTATAACTCCACCCTGGGGACAGCTGGCCATCCAAGCGCGTATTGTACGACGTTTGGATTCACTAGGAATTAGAAATATTTTATATTTTTATGGTCAAAATTAGCCCTGTTAAAAACCAATAAGTTACTTGATATTATCTCCTTTAAATTTGCCATCAAAATTTACGAAATGAACTGAAAACTAAAAAAACACGTACACTGCTTTCTCTTAATTTATGAAGTGACCGAATTCAATTCCTTATTTGCCATTCAACAATCTCCACCCTAGTGACGACTGGCCAGTCTAGCGCGTATTGTACGACGTTTGAATTTACTAGGAACTAGAAATATTTTATATTTTTATGGTCAGATAACACTATACTTCTATAAAACGGTACGACACCTTTTTTTCTGAAAGAGAGATAATATTTGATAATTATTTATCAACTATTCATTCAATATTTAGAATAAACAATCAGAAACTCCGATATTTATAACCAGGGTAAGCACAGGTCGGCGGGACGACCGTGTACCTATGTATCAAGCAGCGACCGAAGATCGAGGTATTGTAGCGTTCTATTGAGGTGAACTGCGTGAACGTAGGTGTTGCATAGTTCCATATTGAAGCTCTCGAACGGCTGGCCGACCCTGTATGTTTCAAGCAGCAACCGAATATCGAGGTATTGTAACGTGCTATTTGGCTGAACTTGAGTTATTTTATTCTGAAGCTCTGTGGTGTACAGGGTGAGTCTTTGGCTTGTACATATATTTTAACTGTAGTTTCCTCTCATCAAAAGAAACACTTTTTTCTCATACCATTTTTCAAAATTCGGTTTCGTTTGAAAGATACAGGGTGTCAAAAATCCATTAAATTAACACTATACAGGGTGTCCCAAGTTCGAGTGCCTATTAGACGTTTCTGGAGAACTGGACATATTTGAAATCTGAAAATTGGAATTATGATATTGTTCGAAATTCTCTACAGAGCTAAAATATTTTCAGAGCCAGAGCACTTCCGGTTATACAGGGAGTCAAAATAAATTTGCTCAAAAAATTTTTTTTTCAATGTTTTCGTTTCTGATATGATTAAGTATTCTGTGCTGAATACATTTCTGTTGAAACCAATTTATTCATTCGAATAGTTTTCAAAATATCGAAAAAAAACCTGAAAAAAAGTAAAATATTCATAGTCAGTATTATGTTCATTTTTCTTATTCTGAACATCCTGAGTGTTAACCGTTTTCACAACGTCAAAGTAGAAGAATGTGGAAAGGTCATGCATCTTTTGAATTTCATAAATATCATCACAGGGTGTTTCAAATTTCGTGTCAAAAACTGTGATCCAAAATTGGCCATAATTTCTGATTTTCAAATTAGAACCCTATTTTTTTATTATTGCGTTGGATTCTGCGGAGAAAAATAATGATAGCACTCTCTGATGCTCTTGCTCTTAAATTCAGTAATTCCCGAGTTATTTGAGCTTTTCTGGATTCATGTTGTACGTAGAATCAAATTCATCTAATCTTTTACCTAAGAATATTCTGTGATCATAGAAGATAAGTTTTCCCATTAATAATTTCCAAGTGACAGGTCTAATTTTAGGTTTGATCTTTACTTTTCGATTTTATTCAATGGTTTCATAAAAATATTCATCGAATCTGTTGCATGAGAATATTCTGTGACCATAGAAGATAAATGATCCCATTAATAATTCACAAGTGACAGTTCTGACTATTACTTGTTACTATGGTTTCATGAGAATATTCATCGAATCTGTTTAGATTCGATGAATTTTACTATACGTACGACATGAATCCAGAAAAGCTCAAATAACTCGGGAATAACTGAATTTAGGACCAAGAGCATCTGAGAGTGCTATCATTATTTTTCTCCGTAGAATCCAAGGCAATAATAAAAAAATAGGGTTTTAATTTGAAAACCAGAAGTTATGGCCAATTTTGGATAACAGTTTTTGACACGAAATTTGAAACATCCTGTGATGATATTCATGAAATTCAAAAGATGCATGACCTTTCCACATTCTTCTACTTTGACGTTGTGAGATCGGTTTACTCTCAAGATGTTCAGAATAAGAAAAATGAACATAATACTGACTATGAATATTATACCTTTTTTCAGGTTTTTTTTCGATATTTTGAAAACTATTCGAATGAATACACTGGTTTCAACAGAAATGTATTCAGCATTGAATATTCAATCATATCAGAAACGAAAACATTGAAAAAAAAATTTTGAGCAAATTTATTTCCACTCCCTGTATAACCGGAAGTGCTCTGGCTTTGAAAATATTTTTGGTCTGTAGAGAATTTAGAACAATATCATAATCCCAAATTTCAGATTCCAAATATGTCTAGTTCTCCAGAAACGTCTAATAGGCACTCGAACTTGAGACACCCTGTATAGGTATTCTTTCCATATATTCGGAACCGATATTTCGAATGAACCGAATTTTGGTTGATTGTTTACTCTTACTCTATTCATGGTGCATATTCCTCAATTGAAACTTATTCCATATTTCTCCTGGTATAAAAGTTACAGTATAGTCGACTCATACATTCACTCAAAAATACTATCGAACCACTTGAAAAAGATGAACGGTTCACGTTTTCGAAAGAACTAATTATTTTAGAAAACAAAAGTATTCTTATATTTTTTCAATAAAACGCGTCGATCTCAAGGTATTCCTAATTGTATAAGATTAAATTTCTTAGAGGAAAAAATCACGAATTTCAAGAATAATCTGAATGCTGTCCTGAGTTAAATCTCATCGAATATTATTTCCTCTCTGGTCTCTCAACAAGTTACCAACGTTGTCAGAATGTTTATCAACTTTGTCAAGACTAAAATCTCTATGATGAAAAAACGTTTGATGTAGAGATATGTAATAATAAAATTCCACATTTGTGGGACATAAAATTGAAGTCCAAGAAGCTTGAAATTATACATTTTATGGGCCGTATCTATTAAAAATTCATTGTTACCGGTCCTTCAGCAAAATATCTATCGAAACAATATAACACGACACCAGAACCACACTACTATTACATCAATTCACTGAAAGTCATTTACATGATCATCACCTGTTTGTTTTATTCTCTGTTAATAAAAAGTCCAACGCGTAAACTTCGTTTATGCCGTGTATGAGATCACTGACTAACGTTTTAGGTTGGACTGGTTGGAGACACAGAACAACGATTTGTCTTGCGTGGCGGCTACATCCACGGCCTTCTGAGGGGAAGAGTAGGCCGTGGCGACTGAAATTAAGAACGTAGCGCTTTATCGGCGAGAATCAGAACTAATCGTTTGGCGTTTCCGAAGTGCAACGCCTAGACGCCTTTAGCGAAAAGTGAACAAAACTAGTATCCTTGTGATAGTTCATCCGCTAACAATAGGGGACGTACCTACTGCTTTCTTGAGTTCGCCTATGCCCTATGGCCTATACCATTGTTTGAAGAGAAAATCGGCAATCTGGCATCGTATTCTCTAGAATTTTGTAGGTGAATATCACATTGTCATTGACCCCGAATCAAGTGACTTTGGTTAATGGATTTTAATGAGATCGTTTTAGAATATCGAGGAAAATATGAACAAATTATTAGTATCTATAAACTAATCTTCAGGACAATCGAAGAAGGAACTTATTTTGTTGTGAGAATAATAGCTTTTCAATTGTCGAAATGATCGGACAGAACTAAGTGATTTTTTAGGAAATATCGTGTTTGTAACATTCTCATTCGAATAAGGTTAGTGCTCGAGTATTTTCCAAATGTATATAGAATATCTAATAATCACATCAATTTCAATATCAGACACGTATTTAGCCCTCTTTTTTTTTCAAATGACTATATCTCTTTAACAGAACCGAATTCGGAAAAATGGAAAATGAAAAAAAGGTTTCTACATAGTTGGTCATAGCTACTTGTCCTTTAACATTCAAAGAGTGACATATTCAGAAATTGATAGTGAAGCTATAGGCTGTATATTTTTCATTCTGATTTCGACGAAAAAATTCTACAGAGTCTTAACAAAAACATGCCAATTTCGATTCTAATTTTCATTCAAACTTCCCTATTTCATATGAGAACCCCCATTTTCCGATAGAATTATGATAATATCCCAAAAAACAACCACTAACTCAAAACATGCAAGTAACGCCAAGAGATTTGGTGGACTAAATAAGCCGAATACGTCAACCAACAGATTCCACACTTTTAGACCGTATACCGGAATATATTCATGCTTTATTAGATCTTATTGGATGATTCGAATTGAAACGTCAACAGATGTTGATAGAATCGCAAGCTACGATTATCTACTACAGACGACAGTTTGAAACTGAATTTGTTGCAATGATGAATAATGCAGAATGCTATTATGATTCGTGTTCCTACGATCAGACTACTTGAAGCCAATAAAAACGACCGAACACACTACCCAAAAAAACGCCTATCCAACTCTAGGCTCAATTATCTAGATAGAAAAGGTCAACAATTGAACTGTTACACAAACCATTCTGAGCAACAAAGGGTACTTAGCGAAAAGGAAAAAGAGCAACATCCCATCATCTCGGTCGAGAAGAGCGGCAAGTACGACAAACAATGGAACAATGGCCCCTCGCGGGGAGGGCACAAAAGGGGAACGGCGGGGCGGCTGTACGCGAAGAGAAAAAAGATTTGGAGTGTACGTAACAAGGCGGTTTACGTTGCGAGAAAGAGGAGACGCAGTGCGGCTTTGTCATTTATCCGTCACTTTGTCAGAGCCACCTTTGACAGATCGATAATCCGGGACGTCTCCATTTCTTCTTATGGGCTTTAATGGATAGTTTCAACATGTGTTATGTAACCGATGCCTTTTCGCATTTGGGCATGAGGTTCATCTCGAAGGAGAGGTTCAAACGGTATTTTTTATTCATTCGAACGATATCATTGTGAATCGCTTGATTTTGAAATTTGGGATTAAAAATATGTACATCAGATCTTTTTTCTCCGCATTGAATATTTTTCATTTTCTATTTTCGCGAATTCGACTCTTTCATAAAAATTTTGCCATTTGAAAAAAAAAATGGGCCAAATACGTACATCCATGAATTTAGGGAATACTCTAGTACTAATCTCATTGAAATAGTTTATTAAAAACACATATTTCTCATCAAAAACAGTTAGTTTTGTCCGATTATATCTGCAATTAAAAAACCGTTTTTCTCGCCAAAATGAGTTCCTTGTTCGATTTTCCTGAAGATTAGTTTGTAAACACTAATAACTTGTTCATAATTTCCTGGATATCGCAAAAATATCTAATGAACGAGGGTTTTTCATTCAATATGTGATAAATCGAGCTATATCCACCCATTGTATTCGAAACAATCAAAAAAATAATCTCCTATGAATATTTCACAGAGCTTCAACATAAGTAAGGTTGAAATGCTTGTTTTCTTTATGGTTTTATTGCACATACCTAATTCAATACCTATATTCGCGTATATAGCAACAACCGGAGCTGGATATTTGCGATTTCAACTACCAATGAGGGCGCTGAGAATTGTGAACACACATGGATGAAAACGGGTAATATTTTCTCCCTTCAGAGCGAGTAGGAAAACTAATCCGATAGAGGCGCCACCGAGCATTTTATGGAATATCTCCATTGAACATACATAATCAGTTATCACTATACAGGGTGAGTCTTTGACTTGTACATATATTTTAACTGAAGATTCTTGAGGCCAAAAGAAACCTTTTTTTTTCATTTTTCATTTTCCATTTTTCCGAATTCGGCTCTGTTAAAAAGTTATAGCCATTTGAAAAAAAAACATTGGGCTAAATACGTCCCTGAAATGATACTGTGGAATTGATTCAAAGTTCATATTTCTCGATAGAAATTGAGTTTATACATTTAGGCCCAATTTAGGGAATACTCAAGTAGTCAAGTACTAACCTTATTGGAATAAAAATGTTGCAAACACGATAATTTCAACAAAAACAGTTAGTTTCATCGGATTATATCTGCAACTAAAAAGCCACATTTATTCCACCAAAATAAGTTCCTTCTTCGATTTTTCTGCAGATTAGTTTGTAAACACTAATAACTTGTTCATATTTTCCTCGAAATTCCCAAACAATATCATGAAGAGAGACTTTTCATTCAGATTTATTAGTAAACAACCTAACCTAATCTAATGTGTATCGATTCTGTGAATTTCTGCACAGAAATTTCAAGAAGATGTTGTCAGCTTGCTGATATTTTCATTGAGGTTAAGGATTTTTTACGAAACATAGTATAAATCACGATACATTTGTGTACCGTGGTATAAATATCTATGAATTCTGCCGTTTCCATCATAAATCGACTTTGCCGCCAAATTTTACTACGCATGCGTAGAGCGAAAACCGAAGTATGGTTATCTGGAGGCCAAAGTTAAACAATAACAAACCAGAGTCTCTGAACAAACTGTTAACATTATGTGATGTTCTGAATAATCTGAATACATTCAGTGAATTATTATGTGAAGTGAATTAATATAATTTCAACCGTGTCGAGTTTATAAAATTCCAAGAGGATGTTGTTTAGATAGAAACATCGCCACAGATTATCAGGTATCGTATTCGTATTAATTTTCATTAATTTCAATTCAATAAGTAGTTTGTATCGAGATTCATCATTCATATCCGAATTTTGTATTTCATCGACATTTAACTTCAATATGGGCCGGTAACTATGAATTTTCAATAGAAACTGTGCGTATTAAATCCTCCTTGGTGTTCAATTTCATCTCCCACATTTGTGGGATTTTATTATTAAAATATCTCGACAAAGTTGATAAATATTGTGACAACATTGTAAACTCGTTTAAAGACCGGAGAAGGAATAATATTCGATGATATTTAATTCAGAGACGCATTCAGATTATTCTTGAAATAAATAATTTTTTCGTCAAATTTCCCCGGGTAAAATTGGAGATAACTCGAAAACGACGCGTTTTATTGAAAAAAAATAGGAATACTTTTAGTTTCTCAAATGATTGATTCTTTCGAAAATATGAACCGTTTATCTTTTTAAAGTGGTTTTATGGTGTTTTAGCGTGTATTGATGAGTCGACTACCCTGTAACTTTTATACTAGTAAAGATATTGAATAGGTTTCGATTGAGGAATATGCACCATGAATAGAGTAAAAACTCAACCAAAATTCAGTTCATTCGAAATAACGGTTCCGAAGATATAACAGAAAAGTGTTTTATTCATGGATTTCCGACACCCTGTATCTCCCAAACCAAACCGAATTTTGAAAAATTGTATAGGAAAAAAGTGTTTCGTTTCATGAGAGGAATCTACAGTTGAAATATATGTACAAGTCAAAGACTCCCCCTGTATATAAGTTCTATGAATATCTCTCTACTTATGAATGAAATGTACAATGGCGCTCTCTATCCGAAAATCGCTGAACTATGAAATTAGTGAATATGTCGGTAAAGCAAGAACATATTTGAATTCTGCCAATTCCGTATTTCGATTTGTTTTTTCGAACGGAATTATTTGTAGATTCACTTTTAATCGGAAGTTGAACTATTTTCATGAGTCTTTCGTATGAAATAAAACAGGAGCATGATTTGGCTCATTTTCTCCTATTTTCGAAAGAAAAAAAAACTTTCGAAATTATAAATTACGAGATAAATTATTTCATTGAGAACTCCAATCCTTTCTGAGTTTACCCACAAATTTTAGTTTTCAAAGTGAAACCATTTTCAAATGCAACTTGAAATAAAAACACACTACATTGAACGCCCACCTTAATGTATATAATGTTGACTGTGTAGTGTCGAGTTTATAAAACTCACGTGTGTAAATTGTCATATTGTCGTGGTTTGTATGAACATTTATATATCTGTATTTCGACATTTATCTAATATTTTCCTGAAGGATTTTTAATAGAAACTGCGCGTATAAAATGTATAATTTCATGCTCCTTAAAATTCAATTTTATCTCCCACATTTGTGGGATTTTATCAAACATATCTCTAAATCAAACGTTTTTCCATCAGAGATTTCAGTCTCGAAAAAGTTGATAAACATTCTCACAACACACACATTGTTAACTTGTAGTGCGATCAAAGGGTTAATAATTTTTCTGCGGTTCGGTGATATTCGAAATCCAGGGAAGCATCGCTATAATTCTTGAGATTTGTGATTTTTTCGTCTAATTTTATCGGATGAAATTGGGAATAACTCTAAAACGGCGCGTTTTTTAAAAAAAAACGTTAATTTTTTGATTCTTTCGAAAATACGAACCGTTTATTTTTTTCAAGCAGTTTTATAGTATTTTTGCGTGGATTCCTGTGTTTGGTCCTTTTGTCCCTCCTGGAGCTGATACCTTACAAATCCAGCTGGTGTCTCAATAATCTCATCTTACTACGAACCCAAATGATGAACCGAAACTGACCCACACATGGCATATTTGGCTCCATTCATAAAAATGAAATAGCCACAGCCTCAATCTACGGCGTGTTACGCAAACCCATAAACCGCACTAAAGTGGCCATCCGTCACGCCAAAAATGCGATTCGGTGTTTTGACATTCCCCAGACGGATCCCATAACTCAGATTTTCATTGAACGCATACAAGGACCCCGAATCGCATAAGTCAATTAGGCGGTCCAAGAGGTCTCTGCCGTAGGCGCCAACAGCAATTTCGGCGGTGTCCACGCCCAGGACGTCAATCGGGCATCATTTGACGAAAGCGGAAACACGATAGGGGAAATCACGAAATCGTTTTATCGGTTCCCGATGTCGACGACAATTGTCGAACATGTGAGCAGTTTCAGCACTTCGAAATGACGTCTGATTTATGGAAACAGAATGCTGGGATCATCAGCTGGGATGTTTTGGGTCGAATGCTGATTTATTCGATACATACGAGGATATATTGAAAAATTCTTAGCCTACTATAGAACCAAACAAAATTTCAATGTCGAAATATTTTATTACTCAACATATTCTCCTCTTAATTGAATACAATTATAACAGCGAACCTGCAACGTCTCTAGACCTTTCAAAAAAATGTTTCTCTGCAAACCAGTCCTCCACAGCTTTTATCACCCCCTCGTTGGAAGGAAATTAACGACCTTTTAAACTATTTTTCAGTTGAGGAAAGAGATGATAGTCGGACGGAGCCAAATCTGGTGAATGAGGGGAGGATTCTAGTAATTCTAACCCTGAATCACGAATTTTTTGCATGGCAACATGAGATTTGTGTACTATGGGGCGTTTTCCTGTGAAAACAAAATACCTTTGGATAGCTTTCCGCGTCTTTTCTCTTTAATTTTTTCCCGTAGAGTGGTCAGTAATGTCGAATAGTAAACTCCAGTTATTGTTCTACCCTTATCCAAAAAATCAATCATGATTACTCCATGGCAATCCCAAAAAACTGAAGCAAGAACTTTTCCAGCAGATTTTTGGACACGAAACTTCTTAAAGGTCTTGGAGAACCAGAGTGTCGCCATTCCATCGATTGCTGCTTTTTGGATCGTAGAAATGTACCCAAGTCTCAATTCGGTTTAAGAAGTCTACATCGTTTTCAAATCGAGCACAGATCTTCTACCCTTGCACGCTTTTGGTCAACATTCAAACATTTGGGGATCCATTTTACAGAAATTTTTCTCATGTCCAAATTGACGTGAACTATACATATGATGAATGCGTTCGTATGAAATCTTCAGTGCTTCAGATATCCGTTTTAGCCCAATTCGACAGTCTGATAAAATCATGTCATGAACTGCATCGATATTTTCGGGGACTGACTAAGAAACTGGCCTTCCCGATCGGTCATCATCTTCAGTGGAAAATATACCTCTTTTGAAGCTTGCAGTCCAATTTTTCACGGTCGCATACGAAGGACATAGATCACCAAGGGTATCTTCGTAAATCTGCTTACCTCTTAACCCTTTTAAATACAGGGAATCTACTTGATGATGGCTCGATACTCCAATTTTTCGATTTTTACAATTTTTTTTAATTTATTGCGTAACTCTGGTTTACTTTTTCGACGTCGAACTCTACACTGACACTTCTAATAAGTTATTGTTCGTTGATAATGTTGATATGGTATCGCAATATTTTGTTTATGCATGGAACTGGTCTAGGCTAACTAGATATCAATACATTCTCGTATATGTACTGTTTGACATGGTAACTTTGGGTTGTTTTCTCCATTCATGTGAGCAGAAGGTCCAGAGGTACTCTTTCTACCCTGTGACGTGGTAGTTCCTTTTATAGGTACTAATGGTAATTCTTTGGACCCACCCAAGGGAATCTGTCGAAAAGTGGTTCCAGAGAACAGAAGAATCTTAAAATCGCAGCGAAGCTGCTATACAGTAAGGAAACAGTTATTGTATGCGACGAATGTTCTTAACTAAATGTAATTCGAATGAATCGAAATCACCAAGAATTGCGAATCACAAGAAAAACTGAACTTTTTCTTAATTCACGAAAGGAAACAGAATTAGCACTTATCGGAAGCAGAAGTATTCACGATCGTTATAATCAATGAACTGAATTGAAAAATATGAAAAATGAAACAAATATGCGACATATGCGCTCCACAGCTGACGATTTTTTCTCGCGCCTACACTACATATGGGATTTCCCCAAGTACGGAGAAATTAAATTAATTTTGAAGGAAATAAAAATGAAAAATTCAGAAAAGTTTATCTGAACCGTTCACTTGGCGTGAACAGTTATATGGTCGAAAAGAGGAATATTCGATTCATACGTGGGTGGAATTTCGATTCACTATAGGCGATGTAGAAGTATTTTTGAAAAATTCGCGAAAAAATCCGGCAAAAAGGGCAATTTTGAACTCGATAGAGTTTTTTTCGCAGATATCCTGGCCGTGATGTAAATACACGGATCGGAAGTGAAAAGGTCAATGCCAAATACCTTGGGTATTCATATTTTTCATAGTTTTTCCATTTCTTCAGGAGAATTGATCAAACTTTGACATTTCGCCAAAAAATCACCCGATTTGCAGAGATCTACGGATAAGGATAAACTAGTCTCAACTATAGTGATCCCTCCTAAACCCTAAACTGAAACACATCTTCGTACTCCTGTCTCATATTCAATAGGTGCTGTGGTCCTTATGAATGAAATGGATTGGCTTTTTTATCTCAGCATTTCCGACTTTATTTATTTTCGAATTTATGGCAACGATATGATGAGGAATCGTTTGAAAATAGATATGAAGAGACCTCTTAAATTTCAAAAAGTTTAACCATTTGATAAAAAACCCATCGGGGAGTCATCTTCAGCAACAGATTCAAGATGTTGAAATTGCCATCTATCCTTTACCCCTCGTAAGGGGTACATAACAAACTCCTCAACTTGGTATGAAGCCCACTTAGGTTCGAAATGAAACCGAAACCAATTTCGCGGAAAGGAAGTCATGCGGGAATCCAACAAAATATGCAAACACTTCTCGGTGACTTCAAAAGTAAAATAATACTTCAAAGGAAAATGTATAGACACCAAAACAAATGTTCTTCCTTGAAGAGGCGTTCGAAGTCAGAGTACCTCGTAAATTGAGTGCTATCCGATTCACACTCGACTGAAAAAATGTGGTGTTTCATTCATCACATTCGAGATGGTTGTTGGCCTGAAAGGCGACACTGTTTATTGCATTATTTTTTTCAAGGATCGACGATGTATTACGAGCTGTGAAGCAGCCTACTAACGAGTTATTAATACCGTGTATGTTTTGGTAATTCGGTATACCGTTAATGAAGATGGTGTTGACATTGGATACTTATTTGCGTTTCTGCAGGCTTTTCCTTCGAAATAGAGAACAATTTTTTTAAGACTGATGGATTTTATGTTTATACACAAGCTATAAAAAATTAGTCGACCTTTTTTTCCCATATTTGATCAAATTTTGTCAGATATCAAACTATTAGCCTTGGATTCCCCAGCGAATTGTCAAAACCTTTTATTCTGCCCTATCAAAATATCACATCAATTTTTGGCAGACAATTTTTAGTTTTTGAATTAAATTAAAATAATAGTAAGGCTTACATACATACCTATGCCATGAATCACTTCCAGAATGATCTGAAGCAAAAAGAATGGCCCTTTGTTGATTTGAAATCAACCTGAATTTTTCTGTCGTAAAAAATTTAAACCCATATATTCCCACCGGGATGAAGTCCCATGTTTGAAAAAAATTATCCCCTTCTCATTACGACTACATTCTCAAAGTCTGCGCCAAAATTCCGGAACACACGCAGACAAATTTAGTTTTGCGTGTGTGGTCAATTACTAACCAATTATGCAGCATGGTAAATGATACCATGCGATCCAAGAGGAATTTCTGGCATGTCTAAGGGGCCCCAGTTCCTTCCCTACCCTAAATTGAGCCCTATCACTCTTGCTGATGTTGCCGGATTCAATATCCCGAAAATATTTAAATACAATTTCCACGAAATTTCATTTGTATTTTCTGCCTCAATTCACTCATATTATTATTATTTATTTGGCTAGAGTTTAGAAAGTTCTATAAACTCAAAGATTAAAAAAATAAAAACAAATACATATAGGTAGGCAAAAAGGGTTCAAATTACAATCGAAAATAATGAGCAAATAAAAAAACAAGAAAGAAAAAGAGAGTATTTATCAAAAAATAATGACAATCAATAGATGAATAGCAAATTCTCTTTTATTATTTCTTCTGTCCAAAAAATCGTAATGGTACAATTTGATATTAAAATAAAAAAACTTTCTTCATCTTCGCTTATAACTTATGAGAAGTATACACAGTGGATTTGCGGTGGTCCAAAGCAATTCTCCAAAAAAATTTTCGAAATGCTTGAGATTCCCTCTGCAATCTTCCAGTCATTTTCGACAGACAGGATACGGATGCAGTTAACTGTTAACCCCCTCGTAGCGCCAGGCCTCCTACTTAATTGCGACCAAATTATCCCTTAATTTAAAACAAACACGAGGAAGTCAGTTGTGAGAAGAGTCTGACACTTTCGAATTTATGTGTGCTTGTCGGGATATATGGCCTTCGGCCATAGGTAAATTAGGGGTTGAATGATGGATGGTATATTCGTTGCACTCACTACATAATAATGGTATATTCTCATCGAGTGTGCTATGACATTACCGCTAATTCAATAGTATACTTTATCATCGACTTCTTCAGTAAAATTCGAATTAATCTGCATTTTCAAAATTGACAACAGTTGTCAAAAGCTATCTATGTGGTCGAGAATCGAATCGCGATCGAATTGCTTAGAAAACTTCAAAAATTCCCATTTTCCAAATGCAATTTTATGGATATTCAGACCCAAAGAAATATAGAAATGGATGGAGAGAACGTTACTTTGTAGGGGAAAGGGGGGCAAAACCGGGTATAGGGGCATAATCGGGTACTCCCAATCTACCCTCTTTGCGTTGGTTAAATTTTGTTCTCGTAGCATACGTTGATATCTCGTATCTATGCAAGTATTTCCACAAGTTCTGCCAGTTGTGTGTGTTTATTTATCAGTGTTATGTAGAACCACGTGAATCTTTGGTATGTAATCTTATTTTACCTAAATTCATCCCTACCTACAGATTGATCTAACTTTATTCTACGATAATTGACAATACATAATGTGATATGTAGGTTGTTTGGCTGTATGAAACTCTGTAGATAAGCCTAATTTTTCTCATGTGTTTTTTATTATTCAATATTGGGGAAAACCCACTTGAGGCACAACCGGGCGGTACCCATTTATGCCACAGATGGATATTGACCAATGCATTAAATTTTTAAAAATTCGTTAGTGTTTCTTTATAACAGTTTCACAGTTATATGGTGCGCACCTATAGATACTATTACAGCTCAAAATCTGTTGAATAATGGTTATATTATTCAATGGGAGTAGATAAAGTAATAATAATAATACGTATCGATATTATATTGAGAATGTAAGTTCTTTCGCCATCTTATTGAAAATAAATGTCAACGCATTAGGTACTAATATTTGATTTATTCACATCCAAAGTGTCAATTGCTTTTTGCTCACTGCACCCAATCAAACAACACGGGTATTCCCATGTAATTTTATATCTCTGGATATCGCAAGATCGATTATTAAATAGTTAATTATGTGCAGGAAAACGCCAATTTTCATTACGAATAATGACTAGGGATGTTTCTTTCCAAAGTCTTACGACTATACGACTCAACGAAGTTATTCTCTGATGAACCGATTTGATGCCGATAAAATTGTATAAAACGTCGATCTCTGGATTATGTGCCATTAAAATCAAATCATTAGCACGAATTATCAGGAATTTATTGATTCATCAGTGAGAAATATCGATAAAATCTGATTGAAATGACAGTAGGTAATGGGTACTTAAATAAAATTGTCAATGGCTGGATTATTATGAATTAGTAATGATGAAAACAGTTTCTTTCGATGGTGACCTTCTTTGCAGATAAAAAATTCGTTTCAGATCGGGAAGTGCATGATTGACAGCGTCTTTGGAAACTTATTTCATTATACAGAGTGTAACAGCCAAATGGAATAAATTCGATAACAAATAAATAAGGGCGTGTTGGGAAAAACGCTCGGACACGTCGATTTGTAATTTTAAATGCGCATATTTTTCAAGAAAATAATATTTTATAGGGTGTTCCATGTGTCCGTGGCCAATACCAACTTTCTTATTTCAAATGCAACCCCCTGTATATTATTTATTTTTTGGATTCTTCAGAGAATTCTAAACACAATTCATGCACAATGCCCTATACCTATCTTTAACTATTTCGGAAGTGTTTTCAGATTTATTGCAAAAATCAACTTTTTAAATAGAAATTATTTTATTTCACAAATTCGGTACTTTACACTTAAACCTAATAAGTAATACTGATTATTTCTTAATAAAAAAAAAACAAAAAAAAAAACATTGATGTCAATGTAGGAAATGTTCAAAATGCTCGCCGCGAACGTCTTGGCAACATGCTAATCTGGTGTAGAATTGTCTTCTAACGTTACTCAACACTTAATATTTCCGAAAAAGTTGAAGATAGGTATAGGACACTTTACATGAATTATGTCTAGAATTTTCTGAAGAATCAAAAAAATTAATGATATACAGGGGGTTGCATTTGAAATAAGAAAGTTGGTTTTGGCCACGATCGCATGGAACACCCTATATAATTTTATTTTCTTGAAAACTATGCGCATTCAAAATTACAAATCGACGTGTCCGAGCGTTTTTCCCAACACGCCCTCATTTATTCGTTATCGAATTTATTCCATTTGGCTGTTACACTCTGTATGTATTTATTTTACAAGTTTCAGTTGGAGTACAAACTCTGAAAAGCTCAATCGATTCGATTTCTTCATATGAGATTCAAGATAAGGTGGCCAAGTTTGAGGCGGTGGGCTTGGGTGAATGATGAATTTCAATCGAAGTTTAGAGAATCATGAATATCGTCAAAATAAAATTAAACTAATAAATCGTAACTCCAAAGCTTATTACAGTGACTTCAATTAATAGTCCTTCAATGAAGAACTGTGATGTTATGTTCCTAATAGAGCTGTGAATTATAATTTGAGTTTCATTCCAAAAAGAGCTTAACTGACCGCCAATACCCCTTTTTCCCTTACACATATGTATCATTTATTTTAGTGAATTCATAATCCGATGATTATCGATGATCTCGAATGGATGTACATGAAGTGGCGTATCACAAGTTCGGTTCCGATGTGAACTTTGTTTTTGTCTGCAAAGCAAGTGGATCCAGGTAATAAATAAGCAGGTCTCCGAGAAACCTGCCAGTTTTAATTAAGCACACCTCGATGAAGAGATACGCAGAAGATATCGTATTTCCAGATATCATTTCACCAGTGCCAGCCCAATTTAATCCAAGAAATTTGATGTTAATTCTTGAGTAAAAATGCCATAACGAATAGTACAAATTGTACCAACACAATATGCTGAAAATGTGAACACCAACATATTCATAGTCACAGAAAAATTACGAATTTTGGATTGGATCGTTTTTGGGTCTGCATTTCACTCAGCATATAAACATGTTCAAATACGCCACTGATGTCCACAACGGTTTGGCGTGACCCCTCTGGATCATCGCGGACATTTTACATTCCCGGATCCGACAAGGATCGGGTAATCGATGACGTGCCAACTCGAAAAAATTCCGAGACCAACGGTGGAAAAAAGGATAGGAGGAAGACGCCTCTTTCAGGTTGACATATCTCGATGACACTTATTAATTGGATTGATTTCTGTCAGGTATATTTATCGTCAACAGTACTGCGCTCTACCAATTAATGGTGGAATGAGGTACCATTAAATTGGTCGGTGTTTATGCTTTAAACCATGTTCATTATTTGAAATTATTGAAGTAAGACATTAAACAACCTATGAGATGTGAGATCACTGGCGGATACAGGGGGGGGGAGCATTATCCCCCCTTGGTCTTCGAAATTGACAATTATTCCTTTATTAATGGTCCTATAACGTTGGTAAAATGCCCTCAAGAACTTATGAAGGTGTTTCTGAACCTAAGTTGATATTTCTCGATTGAAATTGAGTTAATACATTGAGGGATTATTCAAGTACTAACCTTATTTGAATAAGAATGTTAAAAACTCGTAATTTCCTTACAAAAACAACGATTATATCTGCAATTAAAAAGCCATATTGCTCCTAGCAGAATAACTTCTTTCTTCGATTTTCCTGAAGATTAGTTTGCAAGCACTAATAATTTGTTCATATTTTCCTCGATAAGCCAAAAATATCTTATAACTAATGGTTCTTCACTCAATTCAAGAATTTCAAACCCAACCTGACCCATTTTGCATTCAAAACAACCAAAATAATAATCTTCTATAAATATTTCACAGAAATTTCGAATTTTACGTTGCCAGCTTCACTAATATTCCTGAAACTACACAAGACGTATAGCGACAACCTGCGCGATCTGTAAACAAATATCGAGGAAATCTTCTCTAGCGCTATGTTATAGAAATGAAACGTGATTATTTAAGGTGTTTCTCTTGGTTCTCATGATGATTATGTGAAGGCTTTCAGTGAATTGATGTACCTACGTAATATTAACCGTGAGTGTCGAGTTTGTAAAATTCCAAGAGGATACTGTTTAGATAGAAACATCGCCACAGGTTATTGAGTATCATTTTATTTTTCATTAATTTCAATGCAAAAGGTGGTTTGAATCGACATTTATCGTTCATATATCTGAATTTTATGTTTCATTGTCATTTATCTTTAATATGGACCGGTAACAATAAATTTTTAATAGAAACTGTGCGTATTAAATGTATAATTTCATGCTCCTTGGTCTTCAATTTTATCTCCCACATTTGTGGGATTTCATTATGACAGATCTACATCAAACATTTTTCTATCGTTTGAATTTTATTCTCGACAAAGTTGATAAATATTCGGACGATATTGTAGTGCGATTCGATGATATTCAAGATACAGAGAAGCATCCAGATTATTCTTGAAATTCGTGATTTTTTTCTCCAATTTTTATCGAAAACAAGTAGGAATAACTCGAAAACTACGCGTTTTATTGAAAAAACATAGGAATACTTATATGATCTAAAATTATTGATTCTTTCCAAAATATGAAACGTTTATCTTTTTCAAGTGGTTTTATGGTATTCTTTCGTGGATTTATGAGTCGACTACGCTATGACTTTTATACCAAGAGAAATGTGGAATAAGTTTCGTTTGAGAAATATGCACCATGAATAGAGTACACAATATACCAAAATTCACTTCATTAGAAATTGTACTTTCGAAGATATGGAAAGAAAAGTGTTAATTTCATGAATTTTCGACACCCTTTATCTTTCAAACCAAACCGAGTTTTGAAAAATGGCATAGAAAAAAGTGTTTCATTTGATGAGAGGAATCTACAGTTAAAATATATGTAAAACCATTAATTGCAAGAAGTGCTCTTATAAGTTTGGCGAATAGAACACTGATTTTGAAAATAAATTTCAACAATTTGTACACGTTGTTGCGGCGTAAGTCGTTCCATGCTATTCGTCAATGCTTGCTAAACAGAAATGTTAAAACAACATGACTCCTACCTCTTGTCCAATCACAGTTATCCCTATCGAAAATTCTATTACTCTAAAAAAACATATCCGATATCTATGCACTAAATTCTCTACAGTTCTCATATCAGTTTAAACGATGTTGAGCAGATTGACATTGATTGATAGAAATATCACTTAATCAAAATTCTGTGTAATGCTTATTTTCGTATAGTGAAATCCAATTTTTTTCTGTATTGCACTAATCGTAGATTCGATGATGCTGATAATTAATGAGATGAAAATTAACAGGGCATAAAATCGACAAATCAACTGAGCAGAAAACTATCAATAAATTAATGAATAATTCTCAAGTACACCGAGACTTGACCGTATTTCCTGGCTCCTGAAAAACTGCTGCTACATGACAGCAGCATGCAGGCATATCAGACAAAAATGGCAAGTCGAGAATAACAGCCTCCATATATATTTCTGAATTGTAAATGTCAATTAGAATCCCGAGATTCTGAAAAGATAACGTCGAATACGAGCCAGTAACAGGATCCCGAGGTTCAAATATCCACCCAATTAAATTTAATTTCATTATGGACCTGAAGATCGTGCAATAAAAAGTTCGCGAATCCGGTTGAGATTCCCGATTTGCACAACGGACGTCGACAATTTGTCCTAAGAAATAGAAATTCTGTTCGAGTATGGCCATAAATCTTCTGCAGAGTATGATAATATACATATTATTGAATATACATGGCACATAGAAGGCTGTTAGAAAACAGGTTACAATGGTGAAGCCAGTAGTTTCAGGGGAATTTGATCATGCCCCCCCTAAAGCTTCATTATTATCCCTTAAGAACTCATGAAATAATAGCATAATATACGAAAATTACAATGTGGTGTTTCTGGCAAGAGAACTCGATCCAGAAAAGTGCATTGAGCTTGGATTCTTGGCTCTTCGACGATGTCTGGAAAGAAAGGCAGAGTACAAGCAATCCTTCGTCAGAAATTCACCAAGGCTCAGTTTTTCCATTGTAGTCCACGTGTAACAGCCAAATGGAATAAATTCGATAACGAATAAATGTGGGCGTGTTGGGAAAAACACTCGGACATGTCGATTTGTAATTTTAAATGCGCATATTTTTCAAGAAAATAATATTGTATAGGGTGTTCCATGTGACCGTGGCCAATACCAATTTTCTTATTTCAAATGCAACCCCCTGTATATTATTTATTTTTGTATTCTTCAGAGAATTCTAGGCACAATTCATGCACAATGTCCTATACCTATCTCTAACTATTTCGGAAGTATTAAGTGTTTTCAGACTTATTGCAAAAATCAACGTTTTAAATAAAAATTATTTTTTTTTCACAAATTCGGTACTTAAAAACCTAATAAGTAGTACTGATTATTTCGTAATTATAAAAAAAACAAACAAAAAACATTATGGTCAATGTAGGAAATGTTCAAAATGCTCGCTTTCTTGAAACTCAAGCATAATATCCAATTTCGTATCATCACTTACTGCATTGGCAGCAATTTTTTTTATTTGTCTTAGATGACCAAGCTCTCGAAACTGCTTTTCTATGTTGCTAATTGTTCCTTGGGATATAGGCGGCAAATTTGGAAATTTTTCGTGAAATAAGCGAGAAACTTCCATTTGTGTCCGTGTGTAATCTCCATAACCACAATCATTTGAAGAATGGTTATTTTGTGCATTTCTGTTAAATGAACCATTTTTCTAATATTATTACGTACATTTATCGAAATTCACAAGACATTAGCACTTACACTGATCACTTATTGTCATTCAAACAGACAGCGTGTTACTAAGGCTATAAGAATAAACAAATCTGTTTTTGTTTTTTTTTTCAATTTCTTCTCAGTAATGGTTTTTGCTTACTTTCTTCATATCAAGAGGTAAATAGGAAATAAGTATTGAGTGTAATGTATCGAATTCGTGAAATAAAATAATTTTCATTTAAAATGTTAATTTTTGTAAAAATCTGAAAATACTTAATATTTCCGAAAAAGTTGAAGATAGGTATAGGACATTGTACATGAATTATGTCTAGAATTTTCTGAAGAATCCAAAAAATAAATAATATACAGGGGGTTGCATTTGAAATAAGAAAGTTGGTATTGGCCACGGTCGCATGGAACACCCTATATAATTTTATTTTCTTGAAAAATATGCACATTTGAAATTACAAATCGACGTGTCCGAGCGTTTTTCCTAAAACCCTCTCATTTATTCGTTATCGAATTCATTCCATTTGGCTGTTACACGCTGTACACATACATGATATACCAAGACATCCAAGATGCATGTTTAGTCTATACGCAGACGATATGGTCATAGCAATTAGGCACAGAAACACAAGAATAATTCACAAAAGACTTCAAGAAGCTGCAGACGATATCAGTCATTGGTGTCACACATGGAAAATCAGAATCAATGGAGAACAGAGTCAGGCAATATTCCTTCAAAAGAGGAGGCTGAAGATGGAATCGAAGATATCCATAGACGATAATGAAATAGAATGGCAGAATGAAGCTAAATACCTAGGAGTAATATTAGAAAAAGGACTAACGTGGAAACAGCACATCAAGTATATGCAGTGGATAAAACGAATGTAGCGATGAAAAGGTTATACCCGACTATAGGCAGAAGAAGCCAAATGAACAGAAACACGAAGTTGAGGATCCTAATGATATCCACTCACGAGGCTACCGAGACTGGCTTTTTATGACAGTTTATAAGGCCACGTGCGAAAAGAATCTCCGTGATTGGCCAAGGGCTCAAAAAGTGTCATAAAAGGCCATTAACGCCCGTCTCGGTAGCCTCGTGGATGGTGACCATAAAAGCAGTCGCCAAACCGCAGCCAACATATGGATCAACAGCATGGGGCTATGCAGCGAGAACCCATATAAAGAGGATACAAAGTACAGAAAACAAATTTCTGAGATGGGCATTAGACGCCCCCTGGTTTGTTAGGAATCAACAAATCAGAAAAGACATAGAATTGCCCATTACTACATTCATCAAACGAAAAACTGCAAAAGCCAATGCAAGAGCTCGTGAACATCCAAATGACGACCTAAAAAGGTTTGTTGACTATGACCGCGCTGAAGATGAAAAAACAGCGAGAATTTACCGCAAAATATCCAGAGACCAATTGCGAAAATGAACATGTAGAACTCTAAACTTAAAGAGAGGTATCCAATTGAAGGATGAACACTCAGCATAAAGAATGCGAAAGAGGAAATAACAGTTAAGAAGATGTAAGGTTTATAGGGTTATGCTCGGAACCAACCGCAGGAGAGGTGTTTAGTCGGTAAGAATCCGACACTACTCAGATAGACTGGGTGTCTGATGTAAGATTCACCTCTTCTACAACAAAAAAAAAAATTGTGGTCCACATAAACTGAATCTGGTGATTAACGATCTGGATGCTCTTCATGAGATCCAAAACACCAAGGTACCACCAAAGTTATTATAAATTTCTTTCGCGAATCAGTTTTACTAAAAAACTCAAACCAAATATCTCAAAACTCTGCGAAACAAGATGGAGTGAAAAACACAAAACGATCAGAGTGTTTGAAGAATATTTCCCCTCTATAATTCAGGTTCTAGGGTCTATAAACTATAGTTATAGACTCTTTATTTGGAGATACAAACACGAAAAAATGCTTTCTAGCTCCACCCCGCTGCTTGAAAAGGTGCTTTTACTCTTTGCCTTGTCCTGATGGCAAAATACTCCGCTGTGTTAGAGCCTGTAGTCGCTCTACAATCTGTTAGCTCATCTCAAAACCTGAGTAGCAAGATTGAAAACCGCATTTTATGCAATTCTATCTCATGTGGGAGATTTCGGCGCTTCAACACACTGATCGAAGTTCCGCAGCTCCTTTGTCTATGTTTGTACACCCGGTGGTTTTCCTGACAAAACGTGTCGTATCGCATTTGTTCCAGTGCCAGTCCCGGTTCAAATCCCCTAATCGTTTTCGGCACATGCCTGCTAAGCTTCCCAAATAATTCATTATAATGTTTCTGCTTTATGTTTGATGAACACGAATGATGTGACTCACGCTGAGAGGACTGTACCAGTGAATTTATGATCATTCTTTATAGAATAATTTCAATTGTATCTACAGAGTGAGAGTTCCGAAGGATTTCACAGTTTTCCGTTCAGTTACAGGTTTATTCACAAATTTGATCTTCGAACCCAGTTTATGTAGTTTCAGATGGTTTTGTGGAAAATGAAATAAGTTTGAAGAAGACTAACACAATGTGTTTTATTTATTATTTCTCGGTACTTTTTGATCATATGTAAGATCACAAACAGAATTACAAATTTCAATATATCCACTATATATTGCACGTTTGGTTCTTATCTTTCTTCTCGATTATTATGTTTTTAATTTTCTAAAAGTTGTGGCTCGGAAGCTCTACCAGATCTCAAAGTGAAAGAAAGAGGCCAAAAACGCTGTCATCAAGCAAAGATCCAAAATAAATTCATTTGATGATAACAAGTGCTCAAATAGGAAAATTGTTATTTATGATATGAGTGAATTATTTCGTGAAAAAGTTTGTGAAATGAGCAGAGAGAATTGAACAATTTCACGAACAAAATAAAATCACTTTTAACACAAATACCATACAATGTTTTTTGTACAACTACCCTATTTTGATAATGAAATGGGCGAATTTGCAATGACAATAAACTTCAAAATGCATTTTAATATTCAAATAATCAAAAGGTTGTTGTGAATGGCAAACGTTGCCAACGTTATGATTACTAACAAATGCGCAAAGACGCTGTCATTTGAATTTCGTTCCTGTCCAATTTTCATCTTGGATTTTTAACTGCTTAATATGTTCGTCGAGAGTCCAATTATTGATAAAAGTGACGATTTGGTTGTTCCTGTGGATATTGAAGAGTCTGCAAGAAGAGCAAATCTGGAACTCTGGAAAAAATCTGTTCAGCAGTACGATATGGCATTTAACAATTTCCTGGCCTGGTGTAAATTGAAAAATGTAGAAGGGAACTTCATTGAACCTGTTTTCCTGGCAAAGTTAGAAGAAAAATAAAAAATATGGAGTTCATCAACTTTGTGGAGCAAATTTTCAATGATAAAGTCAAGCTCGCTTATTAAAAATGGTGTGTTATTTTAAGGTAATAGCATATTTAAAACGGAAAAGTGAAGGATATCGTCCCAAAAAATTCTCACTCGTGAACAAGTTGAAAAGTTTAGGTATAAATGAGGCACCAGATGAGAAATACTTGATGGTTAAGGTTGCAACTATTTTCGGATTATTTGGAGCCTGTAGGCGCGAAGAATTGTGTAATTTATCAGTGGAAGACATCGAAATAACAAATAAATCATTGGTTTTTCAACTTCCAAACACAAAAACGAAAGTCAGTCGTTCTTTCAGTAAGTATTATTGGGAAGTAGGTTGACTTTTTTCATAAGTACTTTGCACTGCGCTTTCTGTCATCAAACATCGTCGTTTTTTCCTGAAATACATGAATAATAAATGCACTGCCAATCCAGTTGGTATCAATACATTTGTGAAAATTCCATCTATTGTTGCCGAATTCCTCAAACTGCCAGAACCAAAGCAATATAGAGGACAATGTTTTCGAAGATCCCCCGCTTCATTGCTAGCAGAATCAGGAGCAAATATTACGGATATAAAAAAAACATGGTGGATGGAAGTCTACGTTTGTAGTCGAGGGCTATGTTGATCATTCCATTGCATATAGAAATGTCATTGTTGAAAAAATTCTCCCAACCTCAACAGATTTTGGATCATCATCATCCAATATTGTACTTTCGGTTTCTACAAGTACTGATGGTGCTGAGGATTCTAATAATGTGTTGCGAAGCGTCCCAACGTCACAGGGCATTAATGTTAGTAATTGTTCTAGTTTTACGATTAATATTGATGTTCATAAGTAATGATTGTTAAATATTGATAATAAAAATTTGCAATTGCTGAATCTTTTTCATCTGATTTCATCATAAGAAAATGAAGTGCTAAAAATATTTTTAACACTAATGTTAAAAATATTTTCAACACGCTTCCACGTAAACAATCAATTTTACATTGTTTGCTGTCATTTAAAGTTTCACTTTTAATGGCATTTGTACAAAAAAGATTTTTTCATAGGGTCTACTTATCAAATTAATGACAACTTTCTCAACAACGAGTAGGATGATATTCTTCTCGATGAAAATTCAATCAGTAATCTGGATTCAGGGAGCGTTCCCGCCCTACGACAAACCTAAGGGTAGTTTTCGTCGAGCCGAATTTCTAATCGATGTTAATTTCATTAAACGGCGATCTAGTTGGCATTGACGCTAGTCATTCGTTCATAGCTTCATACCCCTGTCGGAATGCTTTTATAGATTCGAAATAACTAGATTAAACCGGCAAATGGGGAATATTACCCGACAGTAATTTTGTTTATAGTCCCAGCACCCCCGTTTTCTAATTCGATTGTCGTTTCTAACCCGATTTGAAGTATAATAATCCCGATGCAACAGCGACCCCCTTGGATGACTCGGGGTATTCCTGCAATGGAAAAATTGGGAATCATTTATTTGAGTACATAATTCAAATTTACGATATTTTTTGTACAACTACCATAACAATGTTAAAATTGATTGTTCAAGTGGAAGCTTGTTGAAAATATTTTTAGCACTCCATTTTCTTATGATGAAATCAGATGAAAAAAAATTCAGCAATTGCAACTTTTTATTTTCAACATTCAACAATCATTACTTATGAACATTAATATTAATCGTAAAATAATCGTAAAACTAGAACAATTACTAACATTAATGCCCTGTGACGTTATAGGGAGCTTCTCAACACATTATTAGAATCCTCATCACCATCAGTACTTGTAGAAACCGGAAGTACAATATTGGATGATGATGATCCAAAATCTGTTGAGGTTGGGAGAATTTTTTCAGCAATGACATTTCTATATGCAATGGAATGATCAACATAGCCCTCGGCTAGCGTCGTGGACTTCCATCCACCATGTTTTTTTATATCCGTAATATTTGCTCCTGATTCTTATAGCAATGAAGCGGAGGATCTTCGAAAACAGTGCCCTGTATATTGCTTTGGTTCTGGCAGTTTGAGGAATACGGCAACAATAGATGGAATTTTCCCATATGTATTGATACCAACTGGATTGGCAGTCCATTCATTATTCATGTATTTCAGGAAAAAACGACAATGTTTGATGATTGGTAAAGTGCAAAGTACTTATGAAAATAGTCAACATATACTTCCCAATAATACTGAAAGAACGACTGGCTTTCGTTTTTGTGTTTGGAAGTTGTATAACCAATGATTTATTTGTTATTTCGATGTCTTCAACCGATAAATTACACAATTCTTCACGCCGACAGGCTCCAAATAATCCGAAAATTATTGCAACCTTAACCATCAAGTATTTCTCATCTGGTGCCTCATTTATAAACTTTTCAACTTGTTCACGAATGAGAATTTTCGATTTTTTGGGACGATATCCTTCACTTCTCCGTTTTAAATATGCTATTACCTTAAAATATTTACTAACATCCACACCATTTTTTATAAGGGAACTTGACTTTATCATTGAAAATTTGCTCCACAAAGTTGATGAACTCCATATTTTTGATTTTTCTTCTAAGTATGCCAGGAAAATAGGTTCACTGAAGTTCCCTTCTACATTTTTCAATTTACACCAGGCCAGGAAAATGGTGCAATATGCAATATCGTACTGCTGAACAGATTTTTCAGGTAGGAGTTTAAGATTTGCTCTTATTCTTGCAGACTCTTCAATATGCACAGGAACTACCAAATCGTCACTTTCATCAATAATTGGACTCTCGACAAACATATTAAGCAGTTAAAAACCCAAGACGAAAATTGGACAGGAACGAAATTCAAATGACATCAGCGTCTTTTCTCATTTGTTAGTAATCATAACGTTGGCAACGTTTGCCATTCACAACAACCTTCTCATTATCTGAATATTAAAATGCATTTTGAAGTTCATTGTCATTGCAAGTTCGCCCATTTCATTATCAAAATAGGGCAGTTGTACGAAAAACATTGTATGGTATTTGTGTTAAAAGGGATTTCATTTTGTTCGTGAAATTGTTCCATTCGCTCCGCTAATTTCACAAATTTTTTCACTCACAAAATGAAACGTCACTTTTAACAATCATATCATATATATATATTCTTTTGAAAGAGAGAATTACATACTGTTTTCTTAAATCAAACAATATATGGCATAAGGCACGAGTGAAGAAATGGCGACAAGGAACAGATTGTATAAAAGAATAAAATCTGTTTCCTGCTCCAAATCTAAGTGTTAGCAGAGGGAATGTAAACGGGGTACCATACAATTCTGCGTATGATACACGAGAACAGATAAAAACCTCTGAAAAAACTATTATGGTTTATTCTGAAGTATCGGGTGATAGAACTTTGAATTGAAATGAAACACATTTAAATTAAGATTAAAGCCAAATTTTTTGTATTTGAAAGATAATTTTATGACATTTATGTTTTAAAAATAATTTTCGGCATATGTCCATCATGACATTGTTCGTTTTTAGTACGATTTATGGTTAAATTGTAGACCTATAACTGACGATGTTTGACAATGACACAAACACGAAACGTGCGTGGCTCAGTGAGCGGTCAAAATCAGTGTTGCCAATAATAAAATTGTTACAAAATCACCTGTTACAAGTAAATATACAGATTCAACATTAATTTCGTTATCAATAGCAAGTGGAACACCACATAATTAAATATGACAGGAAAAGAAATTTATTCCCCATTGTTCTTTGATTTATTCTCAATAGAAACGAAAATTGGTTTGAAGTCTGTAGGGAAGGGAAATATTCTATGGTGGCCTATTTGAATATGTATTCCCTAATTTTGTCTTGAAATGCAACAAACAAAAAAATATTGAATACAGGATATTTTCTCGATGGACTGTATCAATGAACTTCAGTAATGCAACAGATCCTTTGATGTTGTACATTATAAGTTCTGGTAAGGTAAAGGTAAGGTAACTCAAAACTGCTATTAAAGATCCCCATCTCTGCCTCTGCGACCGTCGTCGTCCACCTCGTCTCGTCTTTCACGTGAAATAGATTCCTTCCCATGGATCTCCCGTTCTGTCCGTCTGTCCCTCCTCGTTATTTATTACAGATAGCGACTGTCACCCTGACAACTAGTTTATGCCGACCCGTCCCGATCGGAATGTCCAGATAACACTTGATATTCTGAGGTTATTGTTTTACCTTTATATTATGGTCGACTATAAACAAAGAAATAAATGGCTTTTCCCTGTAAGTTATTCCTACGGCCCCTCAGCTCGGAGAACTCCACCATTTTTATTTATAAGCGGCAGCAACGGTGACATTTTCGATGCTACGCGATGACTTATGTGACGTTTCTTCGGAACTGGGAAACTGGCTTGATTCAGGGATTCAGAACCTTCTTGATTTTGGGTCTACGAGCGTAAAAATTATGTTGAACGAAAACATCGATTCGATCCCAGATCAGTATTAGATTAAATGAAAAATGATAAGAGCAGAACTGATGGTTTCAAAATGATCTTGACATATTGTAGTCGCCTTTTTACTATTGGATCGTCTTGAAAACGAACAATGGTTGCAAATCATTGAATTTTATCATCAAAACTTGTGCTCTGCGTCGTTCGTAACAATTGGGCCTCCGTTACACAATGTGGAAATATTTGGAGAAGTATTACGGTGTGAAGACTTTCAGAAACAGCTGGTGCAAGAATTGAAGCCGAACGAACAAAAACGCAGAATTTTTGGTGAATGAGCTCTTGAAAAGTTGGCGGAGGATCCACTTTTTTATCGGAAAATTGTGTTCAGCGACGAAGCTCATTTTTGGCTCAAAGGATACGTAAATAAGCAGAATTATCTATTTTGGAGTGAAGATCAGTCACAAGCATTGCAAAATCTTCCAATGAATCTAATGACCAGTCAAATACTATTTCCGTATTTGTCGCATATATTATGTACTACAACCCCATTAACAAAGCTTCAAATTCATCACTCCTCAAATTGAACTATAAATAACTGCGGCATTCATGTTATAAGACCATATGGAGTATATTAGCAATAATTCAATTTCCACGGTCTGAAAGCACAGTATTACCAGTGAATTATTGTGAGTCCACACACCTGGTTGCACCTTCGGTTTCACAGTATCAGTCCCGAAAAATATTGTACCGCTAAAGGTTGTTACACACTAATGGATTTGTGATTCGTGCTGTAAAAAGATGTCATCAGTGTTGTACATGGTGTATACTGTATATTTTAATTGAAATGGCAAGCCCTAAGAAAGAGGAAGGGTTTTATCATCACTTGGCTTGTAGATTTAAGCCTTGCTCATGAAGTTCCGGATATGCATGCAGTGGATAAAATATCTACTGGATAAAACTGCCGGATAATATTTGGCTGTTTTGTAAGGTTTGGTAGGAGCTTATATTAAAATACTTTTCTTTAGCACGATGTTTATTCTTGGAGTCTATCTTCTGGAATGACGTCGTAGGAACATCTTACAATTATGCACATATGAAACAATGGATACATGCGTATTAACATAAAATACATACTTCTTATTTATAATAACATAAACCCTTACATCCTCTCCCTTTAGCTTAAATATAATACAATCTATACAATTCTAAAAATAAAATATACAAATTATTAGAGCTATTTATATTCTAATCTTTGAGGCCTCTGTATGAGACTTCTTCTGCGCAAATCATAATAATTTTCCACATTTTTTTTACATACATCATTCTGTGAATTTTCGGAGTTCTCTAGAAATAAATGTTGTCGACTACGTCTAAATAATTTATTATTATAATCTTTGACAAAGTATGATCTGGGTTGAGGAGCTTTACTCGTTATAATACCTTTCTTCCAATAGTTCTTATGTCTAAATCTAACAGTATCACTTTTCTTCCCTTCTTTTAAATTCTGCGTATTTTTGTTATAATAGTAGGCTTGCCTGTGTTGTCTACATTCTAGAGTTTTTTTATGTTTATATGGATCAATAACTTCAGGTTCATACAAAGATTGTAAAGAAGGCAGATTATCCTTAAGTCTTCTATTAAACATTAATTGCGCAGATTTTTCAACTACTATTATATTATTAACCCAATCAGTGGGTTTGGTCTGTTTACTAATGATATTATTTTTTTCTAATTTATTCAAAGCATCTTTCAGCCTTGGCATTAAGCTTTTAGGAACCCTCCTAGCAGAATGAACTACTGGAATACTATTTTCCTTCAGAAAGAACTTGTAAGGTTTTCCTTGAAATTTTCTTACATTTTGAAACACATTCTTATATCTATGTAATAATTTTTGTTTACTCAAATTATTTTCAGTATTGATGCTTTCAATATTATTCAATTTATGATTCGTAAGTTTTATCAAATTTAATTCCAGTGAAGTTTTGAAACCTATTATTGGCTTACATTCTCCATTTACAATGAAAAATTCAATTTTACACTTTTTATCTCTTACCAAACAAAACAATTCAATAGAACCTTCAGCCTTGATCCTCGATCCTTCGAATCCTACTAGATGTACTCTGTTTCTTTTGATTGGGACACCACAGGCAACCTTAGAGAGATATTCAATAGGTAGGATGTTACATTCAACACCAGTGTCAACCTTAAATTCAATTTCATTGGAATTAATAATCAAAGTTTCAATCAATTGCAGTGAATCAACTTTTGATGTGTCCGTTTGAATATTATGAACTTTAATACTTTCCAAATATAAATTATCATCAGAGTCACTATTTTGTAAATTGATATTATCTAGTTTTAAATTTCTTGATTGTTTAGTTCCTGATGAATATGCTCTTGAAGAATTACTTGTTTTGTTCGATTTTTTTATTAAGCAACCTGATTCGAAATGATTGAGTTTTTTGCAGTAAAAACATGTGTGACCATATGCGGGACATTTCCCTCTAGAATAAAACTGGTTACATTTCAAACAATTATATGAATTATTCAAATCTTTTTTAAATGAAATCTTTTTTTTTTAATTATTAGAAAATGAAAGTCGACTTATCTTATTTCTAGAACTGTTTCGAACATTGTCCACTTCCAATGATTGAATGTCTGATGATCCAGCCATCTCATTGTTTTGCTTCTTACTTATTTCCGATATATGACATATCTCAATGGTTCTCTTCAATGAAAGATTTTCAACTTGCAGAAGCCTTTCCCTTAAATTGTTGTCCTTAATTCCCATGATGATCTTATCACGAAGCATTTCATCCTCACCGTCATATTCACAATTTTTCAGTAATATCTTCAATTTCGTAATATAGTTGTTCAGCGATTGCCCTTCTTCTTGATTAAAACTGAGAAATTTGTACCTTTCATAGACGATGTTTTTCTTTGGGTTGCAATATTTATCCAAGGCCAGCATGACTTCACTCAACTTTGCTTTGTCCGGTTTAAGTTTGAAGGTATTGAAGATTTCCTCTCCCTCATCACCAATTAAGTTCAGAAGTGTGGCAATTTTTATTTGGTCAGACGAACCTTCTTTGTCCGATGATATCAGAAACATCTCAAACTTCTGTTTCCACGATGCCCAATTTCTTGAAGTATTACCGGTAAAATCCATTACTGGAGGTAATCTTAATACTTCCATTTTTATTAATATTAATTATCAAACTTTTTCTTGTTCGAATACACACCTGACACCATGTAAGGTTTGGTAGGAGCTTATATTAAAATACTTTTCTTTAGCACGATGTTTATTCTTGGAGTCTATCTTCTGGAATGACGTCGTAGAAACATCTTACAATTATGCACATATGAAACAATGGATACATGCGTATTAACATAAAATACATACTTCTTATTTATAATAACATAAACCCTTACAGTTTCATTTTTTTTGTTATAGAAGAGGTAAATCTTACATCAGACACCCAGTCTTTCTGGGTAGTGTCGGATTCTTACCGACTAAACACCTCTCCTGCGGTTGGTTTTGGGCATAAGCCTATAAACCCTACATCTTCTTAACTGTTATTTCCTCTTTCGCATTCTTTATCCTTCAATTGGATATCTCCCTCTAAGTGTAGAGTTCTATATCTTCATTTTCGCAAGTGGTCTCTAGGTCTTTTGCGGTAAATTCTCGCTGTTTTTTCATCTTCAGCGTATTCATAAACTAACATTCTAAGGTCGTCATTTGGATGTTAACTAGCTCTGTCATACACCTCTGCTTTTCGTTTGATGGATGTGGTAATGGATTCCCATTTTATGTCTTTTCGGATCTGTTCATTCCAAACAAACCAGGGAGCGTCTAATGCCCATCTCAGAAATTTGTCTTCTGTACTTTGTATCCTCTTTATATGGGTTGTCGCTGTAAGCCCAATGCTGTCGATCTATATGTAAGCTGCGGTGTGGCGACTGCTTTTATGATCCTCAATTTCGTGTTTCTGTTCATTTGGCTTCTTCTGCCTATAATCGGGTATAACCTTTTCATTGCTGCATTCGTTTTATCAAATGTATACTTAATGAGCTGTTTCCACGTTAGTCCTTAGTCTTATATCACTCATAGGTATTTAGATTTATTCTGCCTTTCTATTTCATTATCGTCTATGGATATCTTCGATTCCATTTTCAGCCTTCTCTTTTTAAGGTGTTTTGCTAGACTCTTTTGTTCATTGATTTTGATTTTCCATCTGTAACACCAATGACTGATATCGTCTGTAGCTTCTTGAAGTCTTTTATGAGTTATTCTTGTGTTTATCTGTCTAATTGCTTTACGTGGCTGTTTCACTGCTCGGGTCCCGGATAAAACTTCTACCAGATAACTGAGTTAACTATCTGGGGATTTAACGAAAGATTGCTTTGGCTATGTCGCTTATATATGCGTGAATAAGGATAGAGGGGAGTTAGACTTCTAGACTTGTGCCTGTCATGAAAGAAGTTGGGCTATCTACCGGATAAAAATGTATCGGCCACTAAATCCAGGCGTTAAACTATCCGTCAGCTTATCGGCTAGCGTAACCTATCCCAATATTCAGGGATATCTGTTGATAAGAAATGAATATCTTATGCGAGTCTCCTTCAAGAGCTGGTGAAACAGGCATTAACCTCAATGCCAGTAAACTCACCGATCATTCTAACGGATCCTCCCTTCTGTGACGAACTTTAGTTTCACACATGGCAGAATTCCCATCTCACAATTCTTGATCCACGCTCCATGCACATCCCGGTCCAAATCCCTTGTAATCCCTTCCACCAGCTCCTTCGCGCCGCTGAGTGCATGCTTTTTATATGTCCATTTGTCAGAGATTTAACGTAATTTGTTCCACTTCCTCCAGAAGAGGGGAGTTATTTGAAGTATATTGTTGGAAGAAAATTTTTCTGAACAAAATCTCATCTTCTGACTCATCCTACCAGAGCTTGAGGAGAATCAATCTTTCTTGAGGTTCATGCATTTTCAGCTGATTGTGTTCAATGAAGTCATGTTTACCTATATTCACTTTTATATCTATCGGGTTTTCTGAAAGGTCTAGCTTTTTTATTAATTACAAATTATGATTATTTATCGTTTATTTGTGTAATCATATACCGAATAGGTTTCAATTTTTGCAATTAAAAGAAAAATTAATTAATGTTGACTGAAAAATGTGTTTCTAGTGATGAGGATTTTTTTCTGATGTTTTTTTCAGTATGATTCTTGTTTTCTTTATTTAATGAGGACTGAAATGTGATTTATGATTATTTTCTTCGTCATTGGTGTGACTTATTAATGTTTTTCTTTATTTTATTTTCAATTCTCATATTCAAATGTTCTATTCATCTTAGTTGTGTCTTGAAGGAAGAATAAAATTATCATTATTAAAACTCATTGTTACGTTTTCAGCTTATCACTCTTTGTTTATTACCTTTCTCCTTATTACAACTCATTTTCTGTATTCGTTTTTTGGGCTGAATCTTCATAATTCAGACTCGCGATTCTGTTCTTGAAGAATTTCCAAATAGTTATGATACGTCCTGTATATTATTTTTCATGACATAGAAAGAAATTTTCTTATTGTGGTCAAGTAAACCTGTAATTCGACTCCAGAATTTTCAAGCCTGTAGAATCACCCATCAGCTCGCACCTAATATGCAATTTGATGCAATAATTGAATCCTTTTTCCTACAAGCCTTAATTGAAGGGTGCTAAAGAATGAACAAATTCGCCCTCCTCTCTCTTAATCTCCTCTGAATACCCCCGGGGGACAAAAACGCACTCCAGTCCCCCTTTTTGACAACAATGAGTCCTTGTAATGTTATACTAGTCGACGTCATCGAAAATGTTTTTATACGAGACTGGATAATAATGCACAAGTCGAGGGTATATTATCCGATCTTGACAAGCCCTCGATGTAGCAGTGGGACAATAGTCGGTGTGCTTGTCTTTGTGAAAAGTGACACCTCTATTTGCTGCTTCGACATAACTAAGGAGGGCGTGTGATATTTGTAATAATACATTTTCAAATTTATACGCAATCTTTAATTCTTTATTGGCTTTTCAATATTTGCACCCTTCGACCCAAATTTTTTATTTTTATTTTTGTATTTATGACGAGGATGCGTGATGAGGAATATTTTGGAAATAGGTTTCAAGAGACCTCTAAAATTTCAATATGTTTAAACATTTCATAAACAACCCATCAATGAACAAATCATCTTCAGCAACAATTTCTGGCACAAGAATTTAGGTTTGCCCTTCATTTCTCTTCCTAATTAGAGGCTAAATGACAAACTCTCCAATTTGATATTATTTTCACAAAGCAGAACCGATCTGATGTTGACAAAATTTTGATATTTCTACTGCTGCTGCTTGTAACAAATTCTTTGGGCTGTCTTCGTATGCATATATGAAATATTCATTTCTCTATTTCAGTATCGTAATGAGTTCATTACAGTACTAAAAACAGTGCTGTAATGAATTCATTACAGCATCGTTTTCAGTAACATTTTTCGTTTTGTGGTTGTCAGCAACGACTTCCGATCCTTTTAAATTTCAGCAGACGTCAATTTGGAAATGTCAATTTTCGTATTTCCTAACATTCACACCAATTGCCAAGATACAATATGAAAGTCACTAGGACCTATAATTTGAAATTTTTCATTGAATTTCACAAAATTTGAGTGAAATAGAGAAAATATCGTCTAATACTCGTTGCAGAATGCAATTCCAATACTCATGCGTTCGAAAACTCGCTCGTTTTCGAATTTCGCATTCGTATTGGAATAGGAGCCCATTCTGCAACTAGTTTTAGAATATACTATTACTTTGTTGAAGATCACATTAAATTGATTTTAACGGAATATACAAGGTGTTTCCAAATTAGACTTAAACCCTGAAGGAGGTGGGAGTAGGTAGACTCCATTCACTTCTATAAAGTATCCCGGTTAGCCATGACATTCTGACACATTTTACCGTGTTTATTTCGAAAATGTTAGGTTATTGTCATTTTCCTGTCAGATAACCATGAAACGTTGTCGAATATGCCGACAGAAAAATTTCTATAAACAAACAGACGGACCTACGGAATTCCCCATTTTCAAAATGCTCAAGAAATAAGCCTACAGAAGACATTTAAATACTTTTTTGCACAACTTGAATTACTCCAGTATAAAAATGTAGTAGTACTACGAAACTTGTGTCACAATTAAACCTTAAAAGAACTATGTAACTCCATTTACAAAGTTCTTGGGAATCTATTGAGAGTAAAAATTAGCTTTGGCAACGTCTATAAGAATTATTTTGACATTGCCAATCTGCGTCAGTTTTAGGTAAAAAAACTAGATAAATCTGAATCTTGGCCAACATGCACACTCTATGAAAGTGAATGGAGTAGGGGGAGATCGTTACCCTTCGTACGCGGGGGGCACATGCATACAGTCAAAATAAAACTTGAACGACCCGACGTACGGCCTTGCTTTTGTAAGTGTGCTTGAGTGGAGTTACCAACTTTACGTCAACGTACTATTGCGCCATTCGCACTGCTGAGAGCGAAGTGTCAGGCACGAACGTGTTTTCGCGCTCGCTAAGTAATTTTTTGATCAATGTTTTTGTCTATTGTTACCGTAGATAGGATAGGTTTTCGTGTAGAGAATTATATCAGTAACTAGCAAAATATACTTAAGATACGTTTTCAATAATAAATTTATGACGTTTTCCTATCAATGTTGAAAGAGGATATATTTTGCTGTTATTTAGTAAGTGGGGTACTTTCGTACAGAACTAGATGGGGCACATTTGGACGCGTAAGAATGTGCCCCAACTAGATACGATTTAGTGTGTTAGTGTTCTAATTGTTAATTTTTGCATTAACTTCTTTTTTGGAGGTTCCTTCGTTCCGCGAGAACAAACTATTAACTCACCATTGATAACTTATGATGAACTACAAAGGTTTAATTTAGATCCTTTGAATAATTCACCAATCCATCAAATAATAGTAGCTCCTTTGAAGACAGTTTTGACACTAAAGGCAATTCGACCCTATTCGACTGTTGTGAGAAGTAATAAAGCAAAGAAAGGACGACGGCCAGGAAAATCACGTATTTATACTGACTGTATGTAGGTGCCCCGTTGTTGGGGCAGGTTCGTACATATTCCAGATTTAGTTTTAAATCATAATTATGGTTGAAACATCAGATGTAATCATCTGTAATTTTTTTATATGAATCTCAGATAGTTAGACTATACATTCAAGCTGTCAGGTGATTGATTAATGAAAAAACAAAAAATAAAAAAAATAAAATGTTGAAACCGTACGAAGGGTCCCCACCTTCCCCTACATATCTCATTTGCGGTCGATTGAGCCATATTTATTGATATTCAAAAATCAACAGTTTACGAAAAATTTGAGTTCTTGTGTTTTTTAATAAATTTTTTCTAAGTTCACCAAATTTGATTATAATTTTAGATTATTTCCGTCAGGAAAGAATATGATATGTATGAAAAAACCAAAACTATCATGTAGATGTGGAAAAAGAAATCAATGCATGTGCAAAACTTGTGGAGAGAATAGGCGAAGCATCGAGAAGATTGAGAGTAAATTTCAGGCGGAACAACAGGAGAAATTTGAAAAAAAGCACGTGCTTGTATCAGGAATGGTGGAGGTCATTTCGAACATAATTCATGCATACATTTTTTACTGAAATTTTGAGTTTAATTCCAATAAGAAAATATTAAATTCGCTACTTTTCTGTCTTTGCTTCTATCCCCTTTCAAATCGAAATCAAAATAAAAGGATGGAATTTGGCAAGTTTTTAGAATAATTTTATTACACATAAATTGTGGATGTCGAAAGTTGCAGGAAAATTAGGAATTCTGTGGGCTATCGTCGTATGCGTAATAAAATAATCATTCAGAATTTCAGAATGAGGATCACAATCATTAAATTCAAATCAACGGAAAATCAACAAAGATATGTGAACATTATACAGAGTGACGAACAAAATTCATATCTTCGGTATTAGTATTTTGTCGAAAAAACTTATGGATATGTGTAGGTAATTCATTATTTCATGTTTATTCAACGTCTATAGCATAGAAGAAGCCATTCTACGAATACTTCTCTCACGTATAAGTAGGTGCTTATTTGAGATTTTCTTGCTAATGAATGCATTCTGTTAATTCTGCCTTTTTGCTAATTCTTGAATATTATCAACTCTTCGTCGAGATATCAGAATAAGGTTTATTGTTAGTAAGGCAATGAGCCCATGTGTGAAGCCCATTTTTAATGAACTACCAAAACTCTGGATATGAGAATTCGAAAAAATGATGATCAAAGTATAAAATTTATACTTTAAATAATTTATATCTCTTGAAGCGCAATCGCGACGATATTCTCCTTTGTCTGATTCGTCGCCACAGCCTTCCCGATCGATATTATCGCGGTTACATAGCTTCCGCTCCTCGTTGAGACTCCTCCCTATTGGAGTCCGGGCAAGAGGTAGCCATCTTGAATTATCAAGTTACCGTGAAGATACTTTTACATGACACAAACACCTATCAAAAATACAATCATCAAAAGAGTCTAAGATCAGATCCAATTCGGTATTTTGATGACCATAGCTTCTACTATGTTATTGCATTTTTATATAACACGTTTCAACAAAATAGGTATCCTAGGTATTCGGCACCAAAGAAAAGATCTTCATGAACCACTCAATTCGTTTAATTGGAATTTCTTTCCATATTTCTTCAACGGATTACCCCTACTTCTTCAAATAGTAATTTTTGTTGCAACTTTTCGCATCATTATGAGATGACATAGGTATGTATACTGTTATGATTCCTAATATGTCTTCATTATCTGAATATTAATAAATTTGGAATCAAACAAATTAATAAATCAATAAATTTCAAATTTTGTATGCCCAACAACTCTATCTCAATTGAGAGTCCAAATCATAATGAAAAATTTAGATTTATATCAAATTTAATTCTAATATCAACTTCTTGAAAATATTCTAATTCAAATAAAACAAACAACCTATTCTAATTCTGTAAGATAAAATTGAACTCACTTATATCTAAATAATTGTCCATTCACTATATTCCTGTTTTCTATTATCAATCTTAGTACTCGTTATATTTTTCCCAATTTCTTTCTTGACTTCCTTTATTTTCCCCTATTTATCTTCTGACTTTTCTTCCTGTTTTTTCAATTCTCTTCTTGACTTTTCTTTCTGATTTTTCCTAATTTATCTTCTTGACTTTTCTTCCTGATTTTTCAATTAATCTTCTTGGCTTTTCTTTCTGATTTCTCCTAATTTAATTTCTCGACTTTTCTTTAAGATTTCTCCATTCAATTTCTTGACTTTTCTTTCTGATTTCTCAATTTAACTTCTTGACTTTTCTTCTTGATTTTCTCCCTTCAATCCCTCTTTTTCATCTCCCTGGTTTTTATCCTTCAAACTCCTTCCACATCCTTGATTTTCCTAATCTAATTACAACTATTCACAGAATCCTAAATCTATGTACAAACTTCAAAATAAATTTATCTAAATCTTTCAATTTTAATTTGGCCTGAATAGATCGGAATGAATTTTGAATTTTGAAAATGAACATTTTGAACAATAACAGTACTTAATTAGTTGGTTGGTTTTGAGGACACCCTCAAATATAACTAGCTCAAAAACCAACGTGGGACCAATCCCCTCAAAAAGGATCAACTCCACTCACCGAAGTTGGTTGACAAGGAGTTCAATGGTTCAAAGCGAACTCTATAAACTATGCTTGAAAAAAAGATTCAACGGCATGCAGACAAATTTTTCGGAATTCCGAAAAAAGTTACACGCCGAGCAGGAATCGAACCTGCGTCTCCCTGTTAGACGGAGGAGTATCTATCTTCAAGCTACCTATTTGTTTGATACTATTTCCGGAATATCATCTTCTGGTTAACCAAAGATGTCCATTCGCAGTTTCAACTTTGTGGAATTAGGAAATTTATAATAATACGAATTCTGAACATATTCTTCCATCATACACTCACTTGAAGTTTCATTCGAATCAAAACGAACTTTATAAAATAATTCTTTACTATACTAAACTGGTTTGTACCTATTATATTCATCAATTTTTCTACTTCATGAATTAGCATATCTTTCAAATAATATAAGTAGTTTCTCATACTGTGATTTTATTTCAGGTTCTCAAGTATTGCGATCACCTACATGGCAAATGGTACTTTTCAGAAGTAAGGGCTATATTCTCTAGAAGATACCTCCTGCAAAATGTGGCGGTTGAAATTTTCCTTGCGAGTAGAAGTGAGTATTACATTCAAGTGATATCCTTTTGAAAAATTGAATATTTATAAAGAGGACAATCTGAGTTTATTGAGATATTTGAATTTCATTTAATATTCTGGTGCTGAAATGCTGAATTCACTGGCTAATTAATATTTTCATAAATCATTCAATTAGCATTCGCACTTCCCGGAGAAAATTAACATCTTTTGCAGACACTCCAGAAAAGGCATAAGAAAGATTGATCTTGTTCTCTTTATCGCCAGCAATTATGATAAACATGGAAACGTGAATGCGTAAATGACTTCTGATATGTTCATTTCTATACCGTTTTTTTTAAACTCAAGCATCCATATTTATGAAGAATAAATCTAGACTGATATTTCACGTTCTCTCGATTTTTTTTAATTAATGCAATTAATGACTCAATTCCGCCTTTTTTACAGCCTCAATTATGTTCGCCTTCCCAGACCAAGCCACCGTGAAGAAGGTCATAAAGGCGTTGCCAAGAGTTGGCGTTGGAATTAAATATGGAATACCCCAAACCAGGTTTGTCGACTTTATGAATCTGGGATTTTTTTTTGTGAGATTTCGACCTCATCACTTGGCGCATTTTCTTTTTCTTGGCTTTTATTTTATGTATATTCTTTTGCGTTCGTTGTTTGAACTTTCTTCGAATCTCTTCATTGAATAGGCATCACATTGTTGACGAAATATGTCATTACTTCAGCTCAGCCATAGGTAGGTGCCCAACAACGAATATTCAAGAAGTTATTTTAGAAAGTTTCAAGAAACATACTGAAGTTCAAGAGACAAGGCCGATGATTTAACAAAAATTGCTAAAAGGAGTAAGAAATGCTCCCTGAGAAAAGTAAAGAACCATTCACATTTTACAAATCTTGAACGCCATATCGGCTTGAAGACAATCATTGAATAATTGTCTATTTTTTGAATAGTTAAAGGTTAACAACTGTTCACTAAAATATGTGAAGAACCTGTAGCTTAATTACAGGAATTCGAAGAAACGCGAATAGTTATCTCGAGATGAAATCGTATCAATATCGGCTAATGTAGAAGAAGGATTGCAAATGAATGTTGAATTAAATACATGTCCGTTGACAACCAATTCTTTACTGACAATTTACGAACCTGTTTTATCGGTTCAGTAACTACAACTGCGATTAATCATTCATTCTACGAGTTTGACAACAGCAACCATAAGAATTCATTCGGTTCGAAATTCCGAAAATGTTGAACGTACTAATGTATCGCTATTAATATTATACGTATGCCAGACCATGAACTTTTGAGAGGAACCGACTTTCTCGTTTTTAGTCAAAGAATATACAAGGTCGTCTTTCTTCAACTTCAGACAAAATCAGACAAATACCTTTTTTTCACAGAAATTCGATTTTTTTTCAATTCCGGTTGAAGCTATCCACGAATTATTACACTTTTGGATTCCCCATAGAATTCTGATGTGACTTCGATCATATGACTTCACTGTTCTTTCTCAACTTTCCAGAGTTACATGAGCTTCGATACTAGAATTGATTGAAATCCCAAAAAACTACACTGCGCAAAAAAATTAACGCACATTCTGAAAATCTCAATTTTAATGAAAGTTAACTCTACATTGACTTTATAACTTATTTTTTATGTTCTCTCGGGAAGGTTTTGAACGAAACAAGACACATTAAATGGAAGAAAAATTCAGGATTTCACCGAATCTTATGTGAAAGAAGAGAAATGAACAATTTTCAAAATACTGAAATGCTGATAAGTGATTTAATACTTGGTATTTCCACCCCTTGCGTTAATTACAGCTCGGCAACGACGGTTCATACTCAAAATGAGTGATCTTAAAATGTTCTGATCTAATACTTCCCAGATTTCTCCGAGTTGGATTCCTAAGTCATTAAGAGTAGCTGGATGATTTTCTGAACTTCTCAGTTCTATCGAGGTTGTCCCAAACCTGCTCAATCGGATTGAGATCTGGACTTCTTGCTGGCCATTCCATTCGAGAGACTTCAACCTCTTCAAGGTACTCCTGAACGATGCGCGCACGATGGGGTCTGGCATTATCGTCCATAAAAATGAAATTTTCACCAATGTATGGGGCAAATGGCACTACATGCTCTTCAAGAATGTTCCTTATATACTTATAAGCATTCATAGCTCAATTATCAACGACCACTAGGTCTGTGCGAGCAGTCAAAAATATTCCACCCCCTACCATAATCGATCCTCCCCCGAAACCAGTAATATTCAGGAAAGTGCACTGAGCATATCTTTCATGTGGACGTCTGTATACAAGGGAACGTCGATCACAATGGTAGAGGCAGAATCTAGACTCATCTGTGAAGAGAACTCTTTCTCAATCGGCCTCTTCCCAATGGATATGCTCTCTCGCAAAATCCAAACGCGCCCTTCGATGGGCTGGGGTAAGAGCTGGGCCTCTTGTCGCGACACGAGGCCTGAAATCATATTCTCTGAGGCGATTTCTTATTGTCTGAGTACTAATTTGCACCTCATGAGTATTGTTATATACTGGCATTTCGGTATTGAATGTTTTCCGAGTTGCTAACTGCTGCGCAGATAAGAATGAAACATATGTAACATTTAACGTAGATATTAGATTCATTCAGCAGTGTTATTTCGATCTGAAATAAAGTCTGTGTAAAATACCCTTGGGTTATTTCTTATTCCAATTATATTATTGGAAACTCAAATATATAAAGTACCAGTGAGATACATCACAAGTTTGCTCAAGCTGATTTTGAAGGAGGCGAGCGGTTGCAAACCGTTGTCTCAACGAAGAAACTCTCAAGTAACGTTCTTGAATGGCAGTTGTTACCCGTGGTCTACCCTGTCCTGGTCTTCGGACATTCATACCTGTCTCCCTGAATCGCTGCAACATTCTGGACACACTTGTATGGGAAACTCCAAACCTTTCTGCAATTCTTGTGTATGTCCATCCTTCTTCTCGCAAAACTACCGCTTGGGCACATTCCTCTTGCGTCAAATTGCGTGTTTCGCGTTGCATAGCGATCGAGTGTAAAAAATCAAACGAAAGAAAAACTATTGATTACTAGAATTGATCGAGAACAACTGATTTTAGAATGGAGCCAATACATTCAAAATCTGATAATATCATCTTTTTTTATTCCTGCTGGGAGAAAACATCTGTATTGAAGAAAAACGTTGAAAGTGGATAACATATGCATGCATAATTCTGATAAAAATAATTATCATTGAGAACACCTTCAGTTGTAGAATAAATTTGAGATTTCCATAATGTGCGTTAATTTTTTTGCGCAGTGTATCATATAAAAATAGTAAAAACTTTTCTGAATTTCTAAAATGAAACGAAGTACCCAATATCTGCACGGTACTTTTTATCTCATCATATTTTTATTCTGCCAGAAATGCACTTATTCATCGAAATCAAGTTCAATCTGAAAAATAATGTGTTCTTGATGAAGTCACAGTTTCACAGAATTGATTTTGCATTCTAGCAATTGATACAATCAAAATTAGTGATCATCTATCACATACTTGTATAAGATAGCTGGAACTATTTAATTTTTGCTACTTAATCCCAATACCAACCTTAAAAGAGCTGTTTTTTCGTGAATATATGCTTCATTCCAAAAAAGATATAATTTGTCCTGAAATATTGACTTTCCTGCTTCAAAAATGCAGATTTCCAAATTATTCATCGATCTTTGAAGGAATGAGAGTTCTGATGAATAATCAGACATTGTTATTTCGCAGGAGGGCAAGTATGATGTCCCCAAGACAACTGATGAGAAACTCCAATATGACCCAGAAATGGCAGAGACGAGAAATATCAAATTTCGAATATTTGATGTTTTTGAACACTATAGCAGGTAAGCATTTTCGAATTATAGTGGCAGCTGATTCAGACAAGGGAATTTTTTCTTACTTTGCAATAAAAACAATATAATACAATAAAAAAAGTAAAATCATCAAAGACAAACAACGACACACTTAGAACCCCGTATAGATATTCAACAACACCTACCTATTCTTATGGATTGCTTCTTATAATTTTCAGGAACAACATACAGGATACAGGCATTTGTCAATAGATCATGATTAGCTATCATTTTAATTTATTATATTTTCATCATGGCAAAATTCAGGCTTTCAATAACAATATTTCAAAAAATGTACATTCTTATTTCACATTATATTTTCACAGTTCAACCAAATTATCTGGGACCATTTTCGGGTCAAAATACTACAATTATAGTCCTTTGGACAAGACGATGGTGACAGAAGTTCTGCTTTCAGTTTTATCTGGATTTTTTTATATTCAATACTATTTTAAAAATATGACTTTATTGACAAACCCCCTCTTCAAAATTCTTCTGAGATGCTTGATTGAAAAATCCATTTCCAATTACCAATCGAAGTATGAATATTTACGAAAGGCTTCTATAATAAATCTTGACTTTAAAATCCCAATATCCAAAGTGCCTGATACATTTTCATATCCCATAAAACTGAATTCCACACTAATTCAAAATGACGGCCCTGTCAGCATCGCTTTTGGGTTCATAGCGACGCTTGGCGTCTTACCGTTTCCCCCAGTATTTACAATTCGAAATTTTTTCTTTTATAACCTGAGATGTGTTTGAAAGCAAATCTTACAATAAGCCAAAACGATCCCTGAAATCAAACAGCGAGGAGTTTTCTACATACATAGAAACATGTATATAAAAAATACAATTGAATATAAAACGAGGACAGGTCAACTAACTTACAAAAAATTGGTTCACTAATTTAATATGGAAATAAGTATGGATGCCTAAGAAATTCGAATTTTTCATTCGTTGATACAATGAAGATTGTTCTACAAAAGCAGTACGAGAAACATTGGGAATAATCGAAGAGAAACCTCTCAATATTTCTGTAACAATTCCAAGACCATGACCAGCTGCTGTTAAACATTTTTCCATTGGTTTTTTCAATGCACATCTACGTTCTAGTTGAACGAGCGCTCAAAAGCTCCTTACTTGACTTCACTCAGTTTGGAAGTTCTGAATTACAAATAGTACATTATTTCATGCGCAAGGCGGGTAATTCGAAGCCATGAGAAGTCACTTCTCCTTCGAATTCGAGTATTATTATTATGTTTAAACGAGATTTCATACTTTCATAGATTATTTCGAACAATTCTCAAAGCCCTAAGGTTGAAGTATCATGACCAGTGCGTGCAAAAGATAGATATTTAAGAAAGACTTGTCAAAATTATCGAAGCTATGAACTGCCAAAGATTATCATAGGAGTTGGAGGAACAACCTATATTCGTCCACAATTCATGCCGTGTACTTGAAAACAACCCATATTTTTCCAATCTTTTCTGGCTTTACTGCATCTGTGACAAGAACAAGACTATTTACGTAACTACTCCGATTTACATTCCAGGTGTGCTGAAGATCAATCGATCCACCCTTATCTAACTCTAAAACATATCGCTTTCCATTCATCCGAAGACAGGTTCATTTATATCCCACCAATTAATAACATCTGAATATTCCGGAGATATATACGCTTCCGTTCTCTGTAACGCATGACATACCTAGGGCATCCTCCAGAAATAATCCATGATATATGTGTTTTAGATTAAGAACCGTCCCCACTGACAGATGCTAATTTTGCGTAAGACGTTTTTTCCTTAAGGGGGCGCCATGAAGCATTCTTTTCACGCCACGTCTACTTTCTGGATTATTTCCGTTGCCTCTGCATGAAAAATGAGGAGAAGATGTATCTGATTATGATGCTTGTCTTCAGTTCACGGTGTCGAGTTCATTTGTCTTGAAGATGGGGTAATTAGGGTTCGTAATTTAACTGGATCTTTTGGAGCTCTGGGGACTGGGGTATCTCAATTGATGAATTTATACAAGAAAGTTTTTTGAGTTTACATGTGAAATAATTCCGATCAGGATTGACCTTCAATGCAGACTTTGCGTCATAAAAGCCATTCCTTCGAAGGCCTATCAGGACATGTTTAATTGGCATATCATTTCAGATGGATGGTATTTTGAAGAAGATGAAATTAATTGAAACATAATCAACACAATTTCGTTGTATTTGCAGTTATCTAGTACATTTTAGTCATAATGTAAATCCATTTTTATGGAAATGTTGAGATTCTTGTTAATTATCTTTTCACCCAAAATCTTAGCCAATATCTAAGATCTTACAATACGAGGATATATTGAAAAATTCTTAGCCTACTACAGAACCAAACAAAATTTCAATGTCAAAATATTTTACTACTCAACATATTCTCCTCTTGATTGAATACATCTATTACAGCGAACCTGCATCGTCTCTAGACCTTTGAAAAAAATGTTTCTTCTTGCTCTGCAAACCAGTCCTCCACAGCTTTTTTTACTTCCTCTTTGGAAGAAAATTTACGACCTTTTAAACTTTTTTTCAGTTGAGGAAAGAGATGATAGTCGGACGGAGCCAAATCTGGTGAATAAGGGGGGTGTTCTAGTAATTATAAACCTAAATCACGAATTTTTTGCATGGCAACATGAGATTTGTGTATTGGGGCGTTGCCCTGTAAAAACAAAACACCTTTGGGTAGCTTTCCGAGTCTTTTCTCTTTAAGTTTTCCCGCATAGAGTGTTCAGTAATGTCGAATAGTAATCTCCAGTTATTGTTCTACCCTTATCCAAAAAATCAATCATAATTACTCCATGGCCATCCCAAAAAACTGAAGCAAGAACTTTTCCAGCAGATTTTTGGACACGAAACTTCTTAGGTCTTGGAGAACCAGAGTGTCGCCACTCGCCATTCCATGGATTGTTGCTTTGTTTCTGGATCGTAGAAATGTACCCAAGTCTCATCCATAGTAACAATTCGGTTTAAGAAGTCTACCTACCTACATCGTTTTCAAATCGAGCACAGATCGAACGCGATGCTTCTACCCTTGCACGCTTTTGGTCAACATTCAAACATTTTGGGATCCATTTCGCAGAAATTTTTCTCATGTCCAAATTGACGTGAACTATATGATGAACGCGTTCGTGTGAAATTTTCAGTGCTTCAGATATCCGTTTTAGCCCGATTCGACAGTCTAATAATTTCATGTCATGAACTGCATCGATATTCTCGGCGACTGATACAGAAAATTCACCTCTTTTGAAGCTTGCAGTCCAATTTTTCACGGTCGCATACGAAGGACATTGATCACCAAGGGTATTAAGCATATCTTTGCAAATCTGCTTACCTCTTAACCCTTTTAAATACAGGTACTTGATGATGGCTCGATACTCCAAACTCCAATTTTTCGATGTCTACAATTTCGGTGGACATCTTTTTTTTTAATTTATTGCGTAACTCTGGTTTACTTCTTCGACGTCGAACTCTACACTGACACTTCTCATAAGTTATTGTTCGTTGATATGGTACCGCAATATTTTGTTTATGCATGGAACTGGTCTAGGCTAACGAGATATCAATACATCCTCGTATTTAAATGACATATTTTTTTCACATATCATTTACAAAGTACCCCATTTATGAATTTCAATATTGTGAACATAATTTTTCACCGACACATAATTTGAAAAGTATAAACAAAAAAAGCTTTAAAGGCGTGTTTTGTCTGAAGTTTAACTGAGGTTATCCAATTGGGTTATAATGTGTGCAATGTCTCTTGTTGCAAAACAGTGTTCGGAAATAAATACTGAATGAACACTGAATTCAATAAAAAAATCACAAAGTGAAAATGATTGACCTTCCTCAATTCTAAACATAAAATAAATCAAACAACATATGACCGTTTAATGCTGTGATTTTAGAAATAAAAAACTCGAAGTGGATCGTCCCATCACTTCGGAATCAGCTATCTGAAGCTTTTAATTATGTTTATATTCGGTGTAGATAAATAATAGTCGCTTATAATTAGGATGAGATACACAGCTGTTCGCTGACAACGAATATGAATCTTGGGAATATTTATTTTTGGATTTCACCCGTGTTTCATGAAATTCAAGAAAGATCAATGGTTTTTCAGCAGAAATTTAAGTACTCATCATCGCATTCTCAAATATCCCGCGTTATTATCAAATTTCCCCCTTTTGATTCATTATAATCAATTTAAAACCCAAAAATTATTCGTCTCTACTTCTCTGTTCAGACTTTTCGTTAAATCAAGGAAACAATGCATACCTGAATATACAGAGCTTTTGGAGAACTGTATCCAGCAAAAAAAAAGAAAATATGTCGACTTGTTACATTAAATAATGAATTGTCCCCATTCAAATGGAAACATACTCGACATACTGTACAATAAATACCTTTTCTGTTCAATACATATACCTAATACTGTACCACCAGTTATAAGCTCTGCTTGTGAGGATTTTGTCCTATCTGTGTTTAATGCTATATTCTCTAATTTTTAATCCGATTACGTCTTTTTCCTTTCGATTTGACACCTCAACACAGTTTTTGGACATAAACCGTCACTGAATCAGTTGTATTTAGATCCCTACTCTTATCTAATCAACACCTAAACAATTTCAGGCAGAACTTACAATGACCTGAACCAGTATCCAGTCTTCCCGTGGGTTCTCACAAATTACGACTCCAAAGACTTAGACCTGAGTCAACCTAGTAACTACAGGGATCTCTCCAAACCCATTGGAGCCTTAAACCCCAACCGGAGGATCTATTTCGAGGACAGATACTCTGCATGGGAACATGACAGCATACCTCCATTCCACTACGGAACCCACTACAGCACCGCCGCTTTTGTGTTCAACTGGCTCATTCGACTGGTATGTCCACAGAAAGGAAGACTCAGATGAACTGTCTTCTATTCGATCCTTTATTTTATAGGAACCATTCACCACGATGTTCTTGGCCCTCCAAGGTGGAAAATTCGACTACCCCAACAGGTTGTTCTCTTCCATCAGCCTCTCCTGGAAAAACTGCCAACGTGATACCTCAGACGTCAAAGAACTCATACCTGAATTCTATTTTTTGCCGGAAATGTTTGTTAATTCTAACAAGTATAGATTAGGCGTTACCGAGGAGGGCAAACCCATAGGTGACGTCGATCTTCCTCCATGGGCTAAATCCCCAGAAGAATTTGTGAGGATAAACCGAATGGTGAGTATTCAAATATGCCCACGGCGCACATTTATATCATACTAGCTGGCCTGGTGAACTTTGTTCCGCCTAAATGATACTTGAGGTGGATTTCACAAATCGTAATCACCGGTGATCGGAGATCAACGGCTTGGTTCTCTGATTTTTGAACTGTCAAATGTTTCCATGGATATGAGCTATCACACAGAACAGATACACAAAAATAATATGTCATTATATGTCAATCACAAATAATTGCAATTTTGCATCCAGTTATTTCCGCAAATATACTCATTACCCAAACAGAAATTCAAAAACATTTTCAAAATTATGAGAAAAGATGAGAATGGACATCTCACGATTGGAACTCATCGCCAAAATCCGATTTACTTGACATTTCGATTAAAATTCACTGTGATATTCACCCGCTTCTGGATCTGTTAATAGCCTTTCATGGTACTATAAGCCCTATGTAAATCACACAGTAATTGATTTCATATGTTCTTTTATCGACCATTTCAAACCACGACGACCGAAATGCTCGAAAAAAGAACAGATGACATCAATCGATGGCCGCGAAAGCCTCAACAAATTCATATCCATTTAATTGTGACAATAATGTCAAATATAAAATATAAAACTATAAAAATAACTAATAATCATCAGTCATAATGTGTGAATAGCGCCATCTGAAGTGGTAAGAACGAAACTTTTCTCACATCTCAACGAAATCTAATCATTTTAGACGTCTGTACTCCTACGCTAAGACATTTTGGTTTTGCCCAACAGCGCAGAGTTGTAGGCAACTCAAATTACACACTATTACAGTGACTATAGAGGGAATATAGTCACTGCTTGTTTATATCGCCATCTAACGCGGAGAATATCAAATGAAGTACAAACGAATAAGCGATAGCGTAACTGTAACTGTAGCGACATCTAGTGGCCTTACTCAAAAGGAGGAATAGCAATTCCTGTATAAGTAAAATTTTCATCGATTTTTTCGAAGTTTTATTATATTTTATAATAACCAGACTATAGACGAATTCATAAATGAAGTTTCATAACAAACAGTCCATCCGATCTCGAGTTATAAATGGTGTAACCAACATATTTCTTTTATATATATATAGATAGATTCAGTTCGTTTTTTCATCAATAACTATATTTTTAACTTGGCATCTATTCTTCAGGCTTTGGAATCAGAATTCGTTTCTTGTCAATTACATCAGTGGATCGACCTCATCTTCGGCTACAAACAACGTGGTCCTGAAGCAATTAGAGCCACAAATGTGTTCTACTACCTCACTTACGAAGGGAGCGTGGAATTGGACGCCATCCAAGACAAAGTTATGAAGGAAGCTGTGGAAAACCAGATTAAAAATTTCGGGCAAACACCAAGTCAACTCCTCATGGAGCCTCATCCACCGAGGAGTTCAGCCATGCATTTGGTATGCTTCTCTTCAATCTCAACCGGTTGAAGTGATATAAAATCGATCCTTATCGCTGTTTTATCTTTTCAGTCACCCATGATGTTCTCAAGTATACCAGATGACGTCTGTATGACGATGAAGTTCCTATCCAACAGCCCTGTGGTCCACATCTCCGCCAATACATATCCACAGCTACCAAATCCGTCTGTAGTCACAGTCACGATGCATCAGCAGTTTGCTGTTAACAGATGGAACTCGGGGTATGCTGCTGTGGCGCAGTCTCCCAGTTTCGCAGATACTCCTCAGAACCAAAGCTCCAATCTACCTCTAACGATGGACCCAGTTCTCTGTAAGTTACAACGTTGCTTCTCTCTTCTTGATCTTAAAATGGTGTTATTGGTTTTCGTTACAAACTATGCCCTTTCTAGCCCAAACTACGACCAGTGCCAACGCCAACCAGATGCTCCGACGACATCTTGGTGACAACTTCAGCCAAAACCTAAGAATCCGCTCCAACTGCTTCGTAACAACAGTGGACTCCAAGTTCGTCATTGCTTGCGGGTTCTGGGACAACAGTTTCAGGGTCTTCGCCACGGACTCGGCGAAGATTATCCAAATCATATTCGGTCATTACGGCGTCGTTACCTGCCTTTCTCGATCGGAATGCAACATCACCTCAGACTGCTACATAGCTTCGGGATCCGCAGATTGCACGGTACTGTTGTGGCACTGGAACGCCAGGACTCAGAACATCGTGGGTGAAGGCGAAGTGCCTACTCCGAGGGCTACGCTTACCGGTCACGAGCAGCCTGTTTCCAGCGTTGTTATATCCGCGGAGCTTGGCTTGGTGGTGTCCGGATCGTTCAGTAGGTTTCATATTATTTAGTTCTGCGGTTTTTGTCGATTCGGAATATTTTTCTCTACGCCTGAGATCCATCCACTTCTATCTATCTTCTTCGTTAAGTTTTTATAAATTCTTCATCTTTTTCTTTCCAGATGGACCAGTATTAGTCCACACAACGTTTGGGGACTTACTTCGTTGTTTAGATCCACCAAATGGATTCAATTCACCGGAAAATATAACCATGTCCCGTGAGGGAGTTATAGTGGTGAACTATGAAAAAGGAAATATTGCTGCATTTACAATAAACGGAAAGAGACTTAGACATGAATCGCATAACGACAATATACAGGTAAGATTTGGTGCTTCCCTCACCAGAATATTATGGTCCAGGGTGCAGACCCAGTTGTGGAAACTGCACTGAAATAAAGACGAATTTGTGAATTCTGAAATTTTTTACACATTTAATTTCAGTGTCTTTTACTGAGCCGCGATGGAGAATACTTAATGACAGGTGGAGACAAAGGAATTGTAGAGGTGTGGCGTACATTCAACTTGGCCCTGTTATATGCCTTCCCAGCGTGTGATAGTAGTGTTAGGTCTCTTGCTTTATCACATGATCAGAAGTAAGTATCTCACTTTTTTCGAAAACTTTTTCTATTTCTGTTTCTATTTCTGTTTCAATATTTGAAAATTTTCCTTTAGGTTTTTATTGGCTGGTTTGGCTCTTGGATCGCTCGTAGTGTTCCACATTGATTTCAATAGATGGCATCATGAATTTCAGCAACGTTATTAATAGGAGTGGCACGAATACTTGAAGAATAATTGAATTATGCCGTCAGAAAAATGTACTTAACGCTTTTCTTTACTTAACTTAGTATTTTTTCAGATTTTATTCGAAGGTTATTACTGAAGTGAAAGAGAATATTGCGTTAGCTTCTTCACTAAAATATGTTACAGCTTCCAGGTGCGATTCATCGTACTTTAATCAAAGAGAAGTATGCTCAATTAGCTTCTTTTCAGTTCAGCGAAAATCTTCAAGTTATAATATAGTAGGATAGGTTCAAAGGACGTTACTTTCCGTGCAATACACACATTATTTAACAAAAAAATTAAAACTAGTAAATCGTTCACTTGTTAACTGAAAAATTTAGATATAGTTACATTAATATTTTTCAGATCACTGATTTTTTTTCATTCATTAAATCGTAGTATCTAGTTATAAAATTTCATTTTTAACCCAGTCTGTATTCTAGCCGCCTGTTTTGTGTTAATTTGTGAAATCTAATTGTATACTTCGAAATATCTGGGAGTTATATAAAGCATGAAAAAACGGAGATGGATTTGTGTCAGTTGAATCAGGGGCATAATCGATTCTAACTTCTCCAAAGTGAGAACTTTATCGGCGGCGTTTTCAGTCAATTAAGTTTATGGAATTACTATAATTAGTTGTATAACTCTCAGATAACTTTCAGAGTCATTTAAATGAAATAAGAATTGAAGAAATAAGCACAGTTCGCTTAATGCTTGCACATCCAAAAATCCTGCAAGTTACTGAGCTTTTCTGTGATAATATGAGAAACATAATTATATTCAACTTGCATAAAAACATTATTCTACAAATGTTGTTGGAAAAAACTGAGTGGATTCAACTTGAAATTGAAATTTGTTAAAAAAATATTATATGCAGAATTGCATAGAATTCGTTGCATTCTTGGAAAAAGTGTATTATGATTCTTGTAGCATTCACAGGAAAGCTAATTTTTAACACAGCGTATTCGGGTGGGCCCTTTACCGGTTCATGCTGAATTCACATGTGCTTTTTCGAAACATTCCCTCCAAGCATGTGTATTATATAATTATATATTGCAATCTGTCCATTTAAGAAATCAAACACTTGTAAATAAAAAGGAAGGTTGTTTTATTTCTCAAAGAATCACTGATGTGTATTTGAATGAAAATGAAAAACTTGTATTATTTTGTTACTTGAAAGAAGAAAGGAATGTAATTATTTGTAAGAAATTTATGTATGTTTGATGTCTAGCAATAATATTGTATCGACTACTCATTTGTATACACCGTACTAAGGATAACGAATTAAATGTGTTTTGTTCAAAGGATTAGTATTATTTCGCCCAATTAAAAAAAAATACTAATCTGAGAAATTACTATTTTCAAATCAAGCAGTGAAAGTTTATAACAGGGTATAGTTGAAAATGGGCCTATAACAATGAGGAAACGATTAATTTTATCTTGCTTGAGCCTCTATGAAAAACGTACCTATCGCTAAAACGGACCAGGATATTTTCAAAGTCCCTTCATGGGTTTTCGAACTGGTGGCGGCATCTTTGGAGGAACAAGGATCTAAGGCTTAGTTTCTTGTGAATTCATAGGTGCCGCCAATATTTCTTGATTCTAATCGACTGTATTTAAAACACTGTATATAAAGCCATTTTTTCGCGTGAAGCACGGTTCAAAACTATTTCAAAAACATTTCGAAGTAAACTTCACCAGTTCATGCATCGCTAAAATGCCACAATTTCAAAACGGTGACGTCATCATAGAAATGTCAATTCAATTTATGAATTTAAAAGTTAGAAACATGATACACGCACATAATAATAAAAATATTTATAATTTTAGGTCTGTTAATTAGTAAATAATTATTAAATCTTGTATTTTCAAATTGGACTACAATCAGTTTATGATGAATTTGAATGTTCTCGTCCTGATTAACGACTTGTTGAAAAAAATATACGCAATATTCATATTGATTGAATCAAGAGCAAGAAGCCGTAAAATCAAGATCAAAAATTTGAACATACATTATCAAAACTAAATAATATTTCAGAATTCTAAAATAAAGGTGTGCTCTACTCGAAGTGATTTATTACTTCACAGTCACAGGTTACAATGCATTCTAAAAACAAAGCTGTCATATTCAAATAATATTCAATGCAATAAAGAACAGTTATTATTATTATTCATTCAAAATAAAAACGGTGAAAACTAAATAAATCCAAAAAACATAACCTATATTCTTCAATCAGCTGATTCCAAACTTCAAACTGCAGTTCGAACTATTCCGCTACCTGCTTTCAAACCGCTTCAAATTATTTTGAACCATTTGGTGCGTGACGTCACCAATTCGACGCGAAAACACGAATATTTCAAAACGGACGAAATAGTTTTAAAATATTGTCACGCGAAAATTCGGCTTAAAACAAGCTGTTAGTTTCGCACAAGTGGCGACATCTATGAGTTATTTTCTATTTCATTATTCAGAACTGGGTTGTACCCATAGATAAATTGGTTGTATTTCTTGTTATATGATAGACCCTCAAATAAAACCTATCAAATTTGTGTAAGATTTTTGATTCATTAATTTCCTTTCACTGAAATCCACTGGGCCATTCTTGGACACCCCTCGCCAGTGTGCAGACGTTTAGTTTATGTAGTTGGCAACAATGAAATCAGAATCACATCAGAACTACTTTATGTGATTTCAGAACTACTACAATATGACGTTTGTTTATTAAATTTTCTGTTTGTTTCATTAATGATTGTCAATTTTGGAATGCAAAATAAAATAAATGCGATTCTAATCTTTGTGTGTCATCATCCTTTGTTGTGAAGATTTTGTTCAATAAACAAAGAAGATTATCCTGGACTATTAGTGTTGATAAATATTATTAATAGAAGGTCACAAGTTTCCAACCAACTATTATAATTTTAGTAGACAGTGAAAGGTTCATAATGATATGAGGCTCAATTGAAAACATTCACCTAGGCCTAGTACCCTTTTTGTATGACAATGAATAAGTCAATGCAAAATTATGGAAGTATTTCCTCCACATCCCAGGATGTTACATTCTCAGGGGATAGATCTGTCGAATTTAATGCAGCATGTGATAGTGTGGTTACTAATATTTATACTATAAACTCCAGTTTTAAGGAGTTGGACAATGCACTCAAGAATATAGGAACAAAAAAAGATAATCATGGGTTGAGAAACAAAATGTGAGTTGATTGGTTGATTCAGTTCTTTCCTTAAGATTTCGATATTCATAATATAACCATAAGATCTTTTATAATCCTACAACTCGAGACCTTTCATTGCATCATGAGTTTTTTGTAGCCATGTGACACAATTGAGCACAAATGACATAGCGGCTGTGACCAGCAAAGAAATAAGAAAATTGAAATCTTTAATGAAGAAGGGAAATAAGCAACAACAGCTACAAGTTGAAAAATTGGAGGAAAATTTTAAGGAGGCAATAGGTCGTTACTCAGTTGTACAGAAGGTAAGACGAATATTCAACATCAACGTTCCATTTTTAGGTTTTATTAATAATCAGTCATTACATTCAAGGTAAATCTTTTGTTTTAAGGGTATAGCAACCAAACAGAAAGCTCATCTTCTTGTAACAGTCAATATTGAGAATGAATCTCAAGGAGATGATGAGAGTTCAGCTCAAGAACAGAAACAGGTTTTACTTGCTCGTGAGATGGCGTTTGAACAAGAAATGCTCATGGAAAGAGAAACTAGAATACGACAAATCGAATCTGATGTACTTAATGTTAATGAAATAATGAGAGAACTAGGCACTTTGGTTTATGACCAGGGAGAAGTTATAGGTAAGTTTATCTATTCATTTGAAATCAAGGAATTTTTTACGGGTATTATTATATGAATGACAATGAGATGTAATGAATGCCTATTTTTACAGATACAATAGAGAATAGCATTGATCATGCTGTTGGCAATGTTGAGGAAGGAACTGAACAGTTATTGAAAGCAGCAGAATACCAGAAAAAGAGGCGATGGAAACTTTTTTGGCTAGTTTTGGTTTTAACAATAATTTTTGTTTTCATTCTATTAATTGTTCTGATTTCATTTAAAAAATAGTTATATCAGAAAAATAACTTCGAATTTTTATCCCAATTTGTTATGTATATATAGGACTCAGATGGAACGTCTTGATGTCCATCAAGGCTAGGTGTTGTAGAAAATTTGAAGGAGTAATTGGTTTAATTCCAAAAAACAAGGTGAGAAAAGAAATGAAAGGTTTCATTACTATGAACTTATCAGATATTGTATGAATGCTTAATGAAATATGTTTTAGTATAATTTGCTCATTTCAAAAATTTCGCCATTATGAAATTTTTTACAATCACATTGTCATATTCACAAGGAGAAATTTTTTATTTTTCCATATCTGATCACATTTTCATTGAACACAACTAATCAACTAACAAGTCCAGTTAATTTCTCAACTTTCAGTGTAGAATTGTTAGGTTTGATACTATAGAATATAAATTCAAATATTCTGATCAATAAGTCTCAATTTTTGACAAGATCTAAAACATATTTTTAGCTGAAGATGCATATAAGAATGTGTGTGTTATATTCTTGTTGTGTTGAATGAAAATTTGCATTTAAATTGTTATGAAAAATCTTCACTCACTTTGTAATCAATTCAAATTATCAGATATTATATTCAGTACGAAATACATTTATAAATTAAAGAAAACACAAACATGCATTTGAAGTCTTTAAATTTTTTCCTTTACCTTACAATTCGACTGGCACAGAAGAAGTACCATGTAATTTTCTCCTGACAATGTCAAACTGTCAGTAGTTTGCAGTGAAATTTTGAGTTATTCAACAATGATAGGACTAACAAAAAAGAGAAATTACACAAACTTGAGTTTTATTCGCGTGTCAATAATTTGAAGTGAGAGAGCATCTTACTTTTGTGATATCAGGCAAACGAAAAGAACAAAGATGGGGTCAATTGTTGCCCATCCAACGATTTAAATAATTTTGCATTTAGATATAGAATGACTCATTCAAGCCACATCCAAAATTTAACCCAAATCGCCTTGAAAGATCTTATAAAATTCAAGCGAATTATTTTAAAAACATTGCCAATATTTCTTTAGTAGAAGATCCAAAAATTCCCGTTATTCATCGCAGTCGACTGTTATTAATTATTACATGAACGTGGCGAAAGGAAGACAAATAGTACTGTCAACCTCTAAGTGTGGCGAGGCTACATTTCAATTAGAACGATATCTCCTGTGAAAGAATTTCTAGTTGATTTTATTACTTTTTGTTATTTGTCGCTTTTCATTTCGTTTATTTCCCACATAAGCGTTCCTGCTGGAATCCGATGTTAAGAATTCATGAAGGGATGATATAAACACATCGTCAAATATGTCTTGCCCCCCTAGGTTGTTCAAGAAATAAACAATCTATGTTTGGAAATGAGATGAATATTTTCCTCTATTCCAACCGCAATATATTCGATAGGAAACCTTTGTTATTCGTTCGTGATTATTTGCTTTAAGGTGGGCATTCCAATGTAGTGTGTTTTTATTTCAAGTTGCATTTGAAAATGGTTCCACTTTGAGAACTAAAATTTTGTGGGTAAACTCATAAAGGATTAGAGTTCTAAATAAAATAATTGAAATTGACTTCATTTCGAGAGTTCATTTTTTTCCTTCCAAAAATAGAAGAAAATAGGCCCACGATCATATATACTTCTGTTTTATTTTATACGAAAGAATCTACCAATCTACAGATAATTTCGTTCAGAAAATCAACGTTTGAAATACGGAATTGGCAGAGAATGGCCAAATTCAAATATATAACGAGAAATAGTTCCTGCTTTACCTACATATTCACTAATTTCATAGTTCAGCGATTTTCGGATAGAGAGCGCCATTGTACATTTCATTCATAAGGAGAGAGATATTTATAGAACTCATCGTTACACTACAAGTTCTATGGAGATATTGCATAAAATACACGGTGGCGCCTCAATCGGATTAGTTTCACTACTCGTTATGTCAATATTACAACTCTCGTTATTCCATGAAAACGGCTTTACTTCGAATACACCTGTATTTTCTAGAACCAGAAACGTTTTTTACTGGTTTATTGTTTTCCTTCAAGTGATAAGTTAGTGAAGACTCCACACACAAAAATTAGCATGTTACATTCAATAACAAGTTGAGAGTTGATAGGGAGGGCCACAAGGGCGGATTTACGATGGGGGGGGGAGGTACTGGGGGTAACTACCACCCATGAGTATCGAACAGGCCCGGATCTACGATTTTTTCTGACCGGGGCAAATATTCATGATGGCACCCCTCCATTTGTGTAATATATGAATTCATAAAAAATAAGAAAAATAAATAATAAAAATAAATACTTATAATAAGGAGAATATCACAAGGAAAGAAATTTGATTTTTTTCTTCACAGCTTCACGCGGTGTGATATTCTTTCCTCGAACGCATCTATCAGCTCCACGAAATCTATTTCGGAAGCAGTTTGGTTTTCTATAGCTAAGATCGAGAGACCATAGAGACGTTCCTGACTAATTGAGGAACGCAAATAATTTGTTATTATTTTCAATTTGCTGAAACTGCGTTCACATCTTGCAGACGTGGTCGGTAATGTGCAGTATATTCTTAAAGCTATACTGACATCAGGGAATAAAGCTTCTTGCAGATCTTTCCTGTGGAGAATTTGTAGCAGGTCTAATGAAGTCGATCTTTCACTAATTTCAGGAACTGCATTCAAGTCTCTTCAATATTTCCGCGCTAAAAGAGTCCTATTTTTCTGCAGATCCTCTTTTTGCATGTTTAAAAGGGCATGACCGTTGAAGAATGGGAATTTCGTATGCAGACTCTGTGCGCTTTCTAAGCTTTTTCTGATTTCTGACCATAATCTGTTGAAAACAACCTTAATTTCCTTCGAGAATAAGCCAACTAGATCTAGCGTTCTTGACTCATCCTCGCACATTTCGAAGACTTGCTTTTTCTTCTTGGAAATACGTTTATTTCTGAGAATTGGCTTCACATCCAATTCTTCTGAAAGAAGTGTAGCTTGCGAGATCCTGTTTTCAATAGGTTTTTCTCTCATTCCTGGCAAGATCTTCACGTGGAATAATTATATCCCCTTCCTGAATTTCCACGTTGACCCTATTGATCTCTCTTATCCCAAATTGTTAGGTTCAGGATTTATCTAAAATCCATCACAGCACGAAGCAAATAATCAGCTTCATACTTGGATTCTGCGACTAGTGAGGATTCTTTGATTTCTTCCACAGCCTTCACAACTCCCGGTAAATTATAGAGCAGGGCATTAACAGCTTGATGTTTAGCCAATCTTGTTTGGTTACTTCCTTTCAAATTCGTTTTCGTGCACGTCTTCATTATTGTCCATCGTGTGGTTGAACTAACAAAAAAAGAATACAGTTTTTGTACAACACCAAATAAATTAACTGCTTCTGAACATGATGAAGCCGAATGGACACCCACTAGAGTCAAAGAGTGTGCTAGGCATGGAATTGATACTGCAGCCAGCTCGCTGATCTGTAGAATTATGGATTGGACTCCTTTATATATGCCAGCCACATTAGATCCGTTGTCGTAGCACGACTTTTTTTGACAACTAAATCATCAGCTAGAATTCGCTATGATATTATTCTCCACTTTTCCGTCAACTTCTAAGAAGTCAATAAGACCTTCATCTCATAACCAGACTCCGTTCTCTTCAAATATCGTATAACCTGGTTCATTTGTTCATTTGTTCTGTGTGGGATACATCTGGGGTGCAGTCGAACATAATAGTGAAATAGTTGGCCTCCTTGATCTCATTAATAATGTTATTCCGAACTTTGGTGACCATTAAATTCGATAATTTCATTTTGTATAGTTTTGGACAGATAGGATGTTTGTCCCTTCTTTTTTGGGTGGTCAAGATGTCATATTCAACAAGAAATATTTTTTGTCCACGACTCCCCTATAGGTAATCCTTTCATTTCGAGTGATCTTTGAGAAACGTAATGATAGTCATCATTCACCGGTGAATAATGGCAGTGAATAATGATTGCTGACTGCTGACTGCTGAACATTCACTTCTGAAAATTTTTAATCCGTCAGGATTCGGGTTCGAATCCTGACGAGACGCCCTTTTTCCACGATGGAAAAATGACTGCCAACCACCAAGCCATCAGAGCGATGACAATTAAGAGAAAAAATAACCAATTAATGTTTTCTTCTATGATTCCCATTCAGTTTGACAAACTGATATTCGAAACGTCTGTTTTCAACGCATTGTGCCTCCCATGAATTGTAATTCTTCTCGAAGATACCTGCATAATAGAGTCATGAAGAAATGTTCTGTACGGCCAATATCTAGTTTAGGTCCCCCTCTCCGATTTTTAAAATATTTTGTCTCGTGATTATATATGGTGAAGACACCCTACAGTTTTAATTTTAGCATTGGCAAACAAGTAGTTTCGGAGAAAAAAAATAAAAAAGATTGTGAATATTTCCACCTGCGTTTAGACTTTATGTTTATTTGAATCGCGTCGGCAGTGTAAAATACCGTAAGGTGATTTTTTTCTCGAAAAGACGGTGTTGCCAAATCTCAGTTATGTCTTAAATACTAAGATAGACATAGAACTTCCACACAGGGCAGGTCGATTTTCAAGAGCTGAGCCTTTAGACATTTATCCCCTTGTCCCCCGATGACGTCGGCACTGATTTCGTTCTATTCAAACGAGGGCATGGGCTTCCGCAAGGGGGGTCCAGGGGGGGCCGTGCCCCCCCTGAGATTTTGGTAGCCTTATCGTTTTTCAGCAGTTAGGTTAAGGTTGGGTTAGGCTTTAGACATTTATCCCCTTGTTCCCCGATGACGTCGGCACTTTTTTCGTTTTATTCAAACGAGGGCATGGGCGTCCACAAGGGGGGTTCAGGGGGGCCATGGCCCCCCTGAGATTTTGGTGGCCTTATCGTTTTTCAGCAGTTAGGTTAGGTTAGGTTATGTCAGTTCGGAGTCTGATGGCTTAATTTAATATACAGGGTGTCTAAGAAGTCCCGCACTTCCTTGAGGTGATCGAAAGTGATAAATATTCTAAGCCCAGATATCCATGTTTGAAATGTTTTAATGAAGTATTTAATCAGTAATTAATTAATGAAAGTGACCAATCAGGAGCGCGCTATAGAAGAATGAGTAAGCAGTTGGGGACGCGAGAGTGAGACGCCAGAGCTGCTGCCGGCTTTTCACGCAGTAAACCGAGACTGGCGTCTCACTTTCGCGTCCCCACTGCTTACTCAATCTTCTGTAGCGCGCTCCTGATTGGTCACTTTCATTAATTAATAACTAATAAACTACGTTATCAAAAAATTTCAAACATGGATATTTGGGCTTAGAAGATTTTTCACTTTCGATCCCCTCAAGGAAGTGCGGGACTTCTAGAACACCCTGTAATCTGTATACTGCAATGATAACATATTATTTCAACTGATATTATGATGTAAACCTCGAGAAAGCAACGTTTCATCATTCGTAAAACGACGCCTGAATGAAATGTGTCCAATCTATTTTTCATATCTTGCTCCATTCCTATGAGATATCGAATATATAATATAAAAACCTTCGATTTCATTTTTTTTTGTGAGCAATAAAAATGCATTGATTGAACGTGGCAACAAGCATCGTACGCTGAATTTCAAACAAAATTTTTGCCGTCCAAATCACAAGCGTAGGATATCGTTGCTAGGTATCTCAAAAAAAAAAAATAATTCATGAGTTGAAAGTTAAAAATTCATTTGAGATATTCATTCATCTTTCCTTAGATTATAAAATAGTAATTTGTCAGAAGTTCTTCAAGTGTGTAACAATGGAAGATTTGAATGTGTGTGTTCCAAGTTGCGGTTACAGTACTTACAGAAAAGAGGAATCCGAAAATGTGATACTTCAGTCAGTATCTTTCAAGGTATGTTTTTGGAGCAATCGCATCTAGATTTAATGAAAATATGCTTCCTGATCGACATATTTTCATCAATGGATACTGTCGGAGACTTTCGAAAAAACAAATTATTTTTGAAATTTTCAGAAACTATAGCCTCGAGAAAATTTAAAATCTTCATTGATTCAGCGCCAATGAAATTGTACATTTTTTGAATTCCTTTCTTTGTCATGTCCTTAAAAGAATAGGTCAATTTCCTTGAGATTTTTGACAAATTTTGATCTGTTTAGACTATTCACGACTAATTCTTTCCGTGAATTGTAGTTTTTTCAAGAAAATTTCTAAAAATCTAACCCACCCAGCACCCCTATTCACTCCAAATCCCGTTGGAAAAACAGCAAAATTACTTGTTTGCCAGCATTGAAACTAGTAGTAAATCATACCAAATCACTTGTTTTTCATGAAAAAAAATTAAAACATCGCAAAATCGAGGGGGACTTAAACTGAAAATTTACCAATTTCTGCTACGTTTAATAATTTCATGGTATGAGAGCTGCTAATAAAATCCACTCATTTTCGGAGTCGGTACTGCCGTATTTTTAGAAAATATCAGCTACCTATTAACAAACAACCTTATGGAGCCATTATTCCATGCTTATAAGAATACTCTCAACATAAATGAGGGCAACGATATTGAAAATTATAAAAAACTGCGTTCACTTTTGGAAAGGAAATCAGAAGGAAGATAGCTGGAGTATTTTCTAGCGGAGAAATTATTCCTGAAGCAAGCGATCAAAAATATCTTTTGATGAAGGTGGAACACCAGCTTGTATACATTTGTATTTCATTTTCATCAGAGCGAAATTATGGAAATGAATTGATGTCAACTGAACTTTTTGACGTTTATCGACATTTTGCATTATTCAGTGCGAACACAGAAAATGTTATGTCAACGCTTTTGATAACAATTTTTGTTGTTGAAAATGCAGATTGAATCGAATTTACCGAGGAAGTCGTGGACAAAGTATAGTATTCTATTCGCACATAATTACTATTATTATGTGCTCATCGAATAATATACTATTGCTGGTTTAATGTTTTCCTTCAAGTGATGAGTTATTGAAGACTCCACACACACAACAATTATCATGTTACATTCAATAACAAGTTAAGTGTTGATAGGGAGGGCCAAGGCCAAGACTTTTGGCGATGTGTAGATATATTTGGATGAACATCTACCAATCTTTGTTCATCAGTAGTCAGTTCTATAGAATGTTCTCCTCCACTGAAGCACATAGGTATCAAAAAATTACATAACTGAAAAATCAATTTAATCTAAACTGAATCAATAGTGCGAAATCAAGAGGGAAGATTAATAACAAGAAATATTGATCCTTTCCAATAATCTCTCGGACATTTCGGCCGACAGGTGCTAATCCTTAAAAGAAATCCTCGGAAACGAAGAGCTCCAGAAAAATCCTTTTCGATATAATTTTCCTGAAACAAATGAAAGAAGATTAATCTTTTGACAGTCTCTCAGCTGCCTAAAATATCTTTTTCCCATAACGAGGAGCGGGTGGATCAGTGGCGGCACATGTCTGGTGCGGTAATGTCCTTGAATGGGAAAATAAAGATTTACGACCCTCATTTTATATTCCCTTTCCCTAGCAGGAGGTTTTGGTTTGAAAAAGGAAAGTTATAATAATACTAGGATCACAAATGTCTGTAATTTGGAAATATCGTGAAAGATTCCCTGAATATTTGCGGAGCCAATACTGGAATCTTAGGATTTAACGGACTGATATTCTCAGAAAATTTGACGCAAGAGCATATATTAGATGGAAAACCTATGAAAATCTATAAGCGATGCGTCATCCGAAAGTTCCCTTCGACAAGAAAGTATTGAACAGGAATTTTAATATATCTATGTCACTAACATCTTTTCATGGATTCTCTTGAGTATTGACAGGAAAACGATCCATAATGGTATCGTCCTCATATAGACTCGTCAGAATGATAGGAGTGTAAATAGATGCATGGAATCCCTGACCCTGGCACTAGGTAATAGGATTTTGCTTAGAATTTTGTGGTCGAACGAAAAGCTGAGATTTCTACCTTCTTTTCATTCCTCCAGAAAGAGGTCGCGCTGTTTTTCAACCATAATCACTCATGACATTCGAGATAAGATCACCGACAAACACAGAATGAATCAAACATCAAACTATAACATTGAATTTATAAAGAGGTGGACGTTGTGGTGGTCACAAATTGGCGAATGCGACGGTATCGATACAAGTTTCAACTGCAGGATCCTGCAACCGTTGCGGTGTGTCTTTTTTCCAAATTCTCTATTGAGGACAGGGCCGATCCTAGCAGGTGTGCAGCGCGTGCCCCGCACGCGGGCGGCCAAACTCAAGGGGCGGCCGCAGGCCGCCACATTTTTTTGTCAGTTTGTAAAAAATATGATTTTCAACAAATCTTAAAGAGATAATTGTTTTCAATTATTGATTATTACTTTCCAACTCAAATCATCCAAATTTTGAATGAGACGAGAAAAAAAATTAAATGAAACTTAATTTTTCAATCTTGTCAAATCAAATATTCCTTGTTCCCCTTCACCGACAAAAAGAAACAAAGGAATACTTGCTTCAGAAGAACGTGATACAAAGATCAAAAAAACTACCATCTGAAAGCAATTATCGGTATCGATAGGGTCTCGAAATAGGAATGTCTATGATTGGTAAAAATTACCAGATGTTGGAATAGAATCGCGTTGTCGTAAAAACAAAAACGGTTGGGGTGCAATCATTATGGTTTGTAATGATGCTTTCTGCAGTTACTGCCATAGCTTCATGTTTATTTCTCGTTGCCACAATTCTGAATTCCGGTCTCTTCCGTGTGAAAATTAATAATAATCCTTCTGTTACGTAAAGGGTTTAGCTTAGAAATAAAAAAAATATATTTAATTTCACTAAGATCTGTTGAGAATTTCAAAACATTTGTTGACTCAGCAACATGTTTAGCCAATGACTTAGAAATTGATCCAAGCTTTGCCATCTCCAAACCCAGAAAGAAAGTTCGCTTATTTAATTATGAGAGCAGCGATGAACCAATTCATAATTCCTACCAGAAATTTAAAGCTGGGTTTTATTATACAATTCTGGATCACGATACATCCTCAGTAGAGGAAAGATTCACTTAACTGTCTGAATAGTATAATAGATTTTGCTTCCTCTATGAGTTCGAAAATTTTTCTAATGATGATCTTATGAAAGCCTGCATGGACTTAGATATTAGATAACAGGTAAATGCGGAAGGAAATATTGTTAAGGATTTAGATGGCGTACAACTTTTTAACGAAATTAATTCATTTGAAGATATTTTCCCGGGTAAAGATCAACCTAGAGAAATATTAGAAATTATTGTTAAAAATGATTTAATTTTTAGTTTTTCCAATTTCACAGTAGAATTTTATTAACATTGTCTATCTGTTGCTTCAGGAGAAAGGAGTCTCAGTAAATCAAAAACAATCAAAGATTACTTGAGAAGCAATATGTCACAGGAGAGACTCTCGAATTTGACCATTATCTCTATTGAATCTGAAATATGGGAAAGAATTTATATGAGCGAAGTTATTGATTTATTTGCTTCTCAAAAAACTAGGAAAGTTATTCAATAGGTGCCTGTTTATACATATACTAATCATAACAGACTTAATAAAGGACTGTTCCTGATACTTTTTGTTATATACATGTTAGTTTGTTTGTTAGTGTTTTTTTTGTATTCATTTTATGTTTCCGATATTACATTTTTTATTGAATGTTTTTTGAATTGGTTGAAATGTCCTGTTCGTATTTATATTTTTTGTTACATATAGGTTTGAATTAAAGACTTTTGGTACCTGTTTGTACACATAGCTTTTCGTGACATATAAGTTCGTTTTTTTTAGTATCCAGTTCGTTTTTCTTTCCTTTATTACATATTTTTTTATTGAATATTTTTTATTTTGTTGAAAATGGATGTATCATATATTTAGTACATGATACATAATCTAGTACACGAATACAGTAGTATTAAAAATATATATGCGTGTATGAAAATTGCATTTTCATTATGCAAGATAACATTAAAATCTTTAGAGAAGATGTCGGAGGGCTAGGGATCATCAAATCTTTACGGGAAAAGTAACGGGGTTATCCCTACCCCTTAAATCTTATATGAACAGTTTTTTCCTAACAACGAAAGGATTTTTTTCATATAGTATATGTCAAAAAAATATATATTTTTTTTGTCTTTGGGGCGGCACATAAGGATTCTGCACGCGGGCGGCCAACACCCTAGGATTGGCCCTGATTGAGGAAACAGATAGGAATCTGTTAATTCATTATAATAATAATAACAACATCATTCATTCTCAGAGTCATCATCATACAATCACAATAATGAAATGAAAACAAGTCATAAGGAATACTAATAACTAACACAGCGAACTACGAAAAAAAAAAATATATATCTTGAAATTATCATTAAGTTCTACAAAATCCTATAAATTCTTCAATGGAATATGGCTCACAATCTAAGGTAATACACACAGATGAATTTTGCAGCCCGAGCCGTCAGGCGAGGGGTGTAATCAAGTGTGTTATGACCATTACCGCGAATTGAACACTATACTTTATCTTCGACTTCTTCAGTTAAATTCGAATAAATCTGCATTTTCAAAATTGACAACAGTTGTCAGAAGCGATTTCTGTGGTCCAAAATCGAATCGATATCGAATCCCGTAGAAAACGTCAAAAATTCACGTTTTCCAAATGCAATTTTTGAATATTCAGACCTAAGAAAATGTAGAAATGGATGGCGAGATCGTTACCTTGATGTCAGAAATAGAGTTCCCTATTCACCCGACTTTTTAATTCATTTCGTAAGCTACATTTTTCCTATTTGTATTAGAGTGAGTTATAGGCGTGAGTTATTATTACCTCACGCTATTGGTTTATAGAGACTATTACAAATCAAAATCAGTTGAATAATGGATATATTATTCCATGGGAGTAGATAAACATAAATAATGCCTCACGGAACGCATTTTAATCGGAAATACCTTATTTTCCAGCACAGCAATTTTTTTACTCGGCGATAATTTTGTTTTTCAAATGAAAACCAGTATGTTTATTACATTTTCGGTGTCGAAATGATACATTATGTTTTCTTTCTGATATTTAATTTTGAATTGAATCAAAATTGTTCATCATTTTGGGTTCATTGAATGTGCAGTTGAGAATAATACTGAACCTCTTACTCTTTTGGAATGTATAAAGGTATAGAATAATACAACGAAGAGAATATCGTCCTAAGACTAGCATAATAATATTTTGTCATGAATACGAGATTTCGAATAAAATTGAACCATTTTCGCCGAAAAGATAATCTATTGAGGGTTTTCAAGAGTCAAGACATTTTTTTATGTTTTCATATAAGTGGAACTGCTGATATGCCATCGACATAAACCAGAAATAATTTGACGTCTGGGGGATACGGCGAACGGAGTAGGACTTCCCGCTGGAAAGTTGCCAGATAGGTTTATCGGTTTTAGCAACGTGTGGCCGAGCGTTGTCATGCTGTTAAATCACTTCATTGTGACTCTCCTCGTATTGTGCCTGTTTTTCGTGCAGTGCTCGACTCAATCGCATCAAAAGAGACAAAAAGACAAAAACGTTAAGGGGCAGTATCACCTTTTGAATCGTGGTAAATCTCCATTCAAAAGTGGTCTTTTTATTTCACGAGTAAGTACCCTAATTTACGACGTAGAGACTTGATTTTTTTTTAATTGAAGTTGAAGAACGTCCTGAGGGCAAATAGTTTTCTTTTTTTCGATTTGATTAGTTTTTCAAGTAAAAAAACCAGGGTAATCGTTAGATCTGGGGTTATTGAATATGTTTTTCGTTTTTCATGAGTACAAGCTATATTTTTGAAATAATAATCATGAAAATTTTTGTAGTTTATAGAAGATTAAATTGCCGAGGGCAAATAGTTGCGATTTTTTCCAAAAAATTATGAATAACCGTCGGGAAAAAATCATTAAGTGTAGTTTCCAAAACGCTGAAGTTCAACATGCTTTTTTTGATTGAAAAACTAATTAAATCGAAAAAATCGCAACTATTTGCCCTCGGCAATTTAATCTTCTATAAACTACAAAAATTTTCAAGATTATTATTTCACAAATATAGCTTGTACTCATGAAAAACGAAAAACATATTCAATAACCCCAGATCTAACGATTACCCTGGTTTCTTTTAATTGAAAAACGGATTAAATCGAAAAAAAGAAAACTATTTGCCCTCGGGACGTTCGTCAACTTCAATTTAAAAAAAAATCAAGTCTCTTCGTCGTAAATTAGGGTACTTACTCGTGAAATAAAGAGACCACTTTTGAATGGAGATTTTCTACGATTCAAAAGGTGATACTGCCCCTTAACCAGAAAGGGTTCCACTAGGTTACAGAAGCTCATACAGTACAGCTTTTTCTTCGAATGAAAGAAGAAAATCAAACTTTCTGCAAATGACAATTGTTTCGCACAAATTCAGACATATTCACACATCACATCTAGAAGTATGTGACGCCAAAAACAATCACTCACGTGTCAAAACAGTTTGTTTACCATAAGTCTGAGCTTGGTTTATGGCGTTTTGGATATTTCAAAATCGACCAGAGCTTACTTCTAGATTTGATAATCTTTTCGAAATCCTGAAAATGTAACCTGATGTGCATTGAATGAGATCTAGATTAAATTTCTTCCTTTTCCCTCAGCGCCTCAGAATTCGATTTTCCCACCAATATTCGAATCATACCATCCGCACATAATTTCATAATGACGAACCTTTTGTTCAACGAACCAAAACTAAAACGCGACGCCACTGGCGTTCCGTAATAGAATAATGCATCCAACAGGAAACTCCAGCCCTTCCCTCGATATTCGACATTCGAGGTGTTAAATCTTAGGTATTGAACGTCACGTAGCAAACATTTTTTCGATGGTGGAGCGTTACAAGACATTTACTTCGTTTTCGGCATCACATCTGGCATTTTCGATTCTTCATGAAATTTATTATTTCGCCAAGGTTTTCCTTAATATTCCCCTCAAACGTTTTACGTCCGGTAGCCAGTTGTTGGAAATGAAAAGATGATGCGAATTTGATAGGTGGTAAATCTGCTGAACTTTTAGCGCCGTTTGACTCCCACTCAAGATACGACGATGATTAAATAGCCGAGTGTGTAATACATACTTACATTTAACATTATACCGTGCCTCTGTGAATTATCTAATTTAATACATAGCGATTTGTTTCTTGTCCACCTTCTTTGAGGTATTTCAAGATCAAGTTCAGATAGTCAAATGGTACCTAATGGTGGTTATAGTTATAGTTATAGTTAGAAAGAGGTTACAGTTCACTGCGACCTTAAGATCCCTTGTGACCGCTCACAGGGCTGTTCGCACTACCCTCTTCACTGCTCTCCTTCCAGTTCCAGAGATCTAATGAAATCCCATATCTGGCAAGGTTTCAACGAGGCTACTTAGTTCCTCACTCCTGCAAGTTTTAATATTGTGAGTTGCAGAATTCAGGTTGATGTTGGAAATAACACTGACCTTTTGTTCTGTCATTAATATTCGAACGAATTTGGCAAATAATTGCGCAAGTGAAAAATCTTCGGAAGGAGGCTCTTGAAGAATGTACAACTGATAAATGAAAAGACTGCACAGTAGAAAAAGAAATACGAGAAGATCAGTCAAAATACAGTGTGACAAGAAAAACCTCGGACAAACTCTTTTTCATTTAACTTTATTAAACAGAAGAAATTGAACAAAACAACAACAAATAATGAAGGCTTGAACATTTGTTAATAATATATTTGACCCGTTTAGAAGTGGCTTCATTTGGCGGCTTTACACAGCTTCTCGTCTGTGAACAGAATTCGTTCCATTGCTGACCGGCGGCGAGACGAAGGAGTTGGCGGCCCCTTAGGAGTTGTATATACGCGCTTGTTTTCCTCCGTGAGGAGTTGAACTTTTTGGAGCTTGTATGGCTTGAGGTTGAGCTCCTTTTTGGCAATTTGACGGAATGATTCGCGATTGATACCGATCTCACAGGGTATTTTCCTCATGGAAACCCTCGGATTTCGATTGACTCGCTTCTTGACGATGTTGCGATTGCTAGGTGTATTGACAGTGGGTTATCTACCACTTCTTGGACCAAGCTCCTTGAAACGACGAATTGCATCGAACACGGTTTGTCGAGGTAAATTGAGCAAACGAACAATTTCACATTGACGCCTACCTTGACGAAACAGCTCCAAAATCGCACTACGTTTGTTTGACATTCTAAAACTCTGTGGAATGAAATTATATCAAACTGAAAATTCACATATTAGTACAGGAATGTGTAGAGAAGCCAAGAGAATAAAAATTATTTGGCTTCGCTGAAATACTTTTGTTCCAGACCACAGCAACTTTTATCCGAAGTTTTTCTTGTCACCTTGTATATGGAATGTTATGATATTGCTGACATTAAGCCTTTAATTACGAACATAACGAGTTCTATCCAGATGAGGAAATAATAACAGTGGTCTTTGAAGCAGAATAATAGGAATATTTACAATTTTAATATTACATATCTTACTCCTTCATTGTTCACAATATTGAAAGTTAAAATGTCATGACAAAATTCTTCATATATTATATTAAATAGATCCGTTCGGTTTTGTTTCTGTCTTGATATCTATTAAAATTTTTCCAAGCCATTCACTTTGCAGCAACACGCTTCAAATTATCCACTAGATTTTTCTGGTTTAGCGAATATTTATATTGAACTTTGGAAAGGAAAATGCTTTTTAATCATCCACGATATTTTCCGTTATCGCACCAGAATTTACAGGCAGTATGGTTCTATAATTGATCGAAAATGTATCATTACAAGATGAAAATAATATACTGCTGGTATACAGATTCACACGATGGTAATCGTATGCGATAATTGAGTACATTTCAATGTTCAAAGTGCCTAACTTCGAAAAAATATCATTCAATTTCAAGGTCATATATTGCTGTGATAAAAGCACAGAAAATTTCTGGTTACTTTTTGTAGCTAGAAATAAAGCTACGACTGAACTATGAATCAAGTGATCTACATACAGTGTGGACGGACCTTAACGAAACAGTCGACAACACGAGTTTGTGAAAATAAATTCAGACATCAATCTTCTAACACTTTCCGAGATGATAACCCTGAAATCAGGCCCCCTTTCCAATAATTGTTTGAATATGAGAAACATGACCCGAATTGAACTAACTAAAACTATTCGCAGCCAACTAGAAACCTCACGCCAAATTTTTTCATGGAATAATCCGGAAGTGGCTCACGTGTAAGCCTGCTGGCCAATTCGACTGTTAATAATTTTTGGAACATGCAAGGCAACTGTCAGCCCATTCACATGTTCATGCAGTCACGATTGTATTCGGTGCAGAAATAAACATGGCCTAATAATTCTAATAGCCGGAACCCAAAAGCTCATTAGGCAGAAACACAAAGTTTTCAGCCCTGTTCACGGCACTTAAAACATGACTGCAACAAGCTTGTTATGGGTCGAATGGTGCCCTATCCCTTTTGTGCATCGAGATCCAACCAGAGTTGGTTCCAGGTGACTTTGTCAGCACGAATTCTAATTCAATTTCATCGAGATAATGGGTCCTTCATTTGGAGGGAATCTATGAGAAATACGAGGATATATTGAAAAATTCTTAGCCTATTATAGAACCAAACAAAATTTCAATGTCAAAATATTTTATTACTCAACATATTCTCCTCTTGATTGAATACATTTGTTACAACGAACCTGCATCGTCTCTAGACCTTTCAAAAAAAATGTTTCTCCTTGCTCTGCAAACCAGTCCTCCACAGCTTTTATTATCTCCTCGTTGGAAGAAAATTTAAGACCTTTTAAACTTTTTTTCAGTTGAGGAAAGAGATGATAGTCGGACGGAGCGAAATCTGGTGGAAAAGGGGGGTGTTCTAGTAATTCTTACCCTAAATCACGAATTTTTTGCATGGCACCATGAGATTTGTGTACTGGGGGTTGTCCTGTAAAAACAAAATACCTTTGGATAGCTTTCCGCGACTTTTCTTTTAAATTTTTTCCTGTATAGTGGTCAGTAATGTCGAATAGTAGGGGAGTGCAGGGTACTGGGAGCCTACTAAGGGAAAACTTTCATAAAAACCATATTAATTGACATTCCCATAATTTTTAATTGGGAACTCTTAGAATAGTAATACAGGTATGTTTTGATCAAAGTTGGAATCAATTACAGTTATGTATCAGGGTTGAATAACGATTTTGCGAAAAAAACTAAATCGCTCTCATATTCCGACATGTTGGGGTAATGGGAGCCCATTTCACGCTCACATGGGAAATGGGAGTCATCATATTGATTATTGCGCAAAAGTTGAACAAAACACACTTCAAATGTGATCTTAATTAGTCTTCACGAACTATTCATTGTAACAAGAATAAAATAATCTACTTTTCGAGAAAAACAAGAGAAATATACACAAAATTATTGAAAAAGAACATATGACCCAGATCTCATGGATCCAAACAGATGGAACAAATATAAGAAACTGGACCATAGTTCCAGAAAATCATCATGGGCCCATTTTCTGCATCAGTACCACATCTACCTGCTTTTTCATGAGTCAAAATTACCTTAGGCTCCCATTTCCCGTTGACTACCATTTTGAAAAGTAATAAAATAAATAATGTAACCCTAATTTCGATCGCAATTGAACAAATAGCTTTAGTAATTGAATGAATCTACGGATTGAATGGATATAAACATAATGAAAAAAGAATGAAATTTCATGCTTCTCTGGCGGTGAAAATCCACAGTTTTTTATAAGCGCGGGGCGAATAACAAACAATTGTCCCTCCAGACTGAACGGTGCACACTAAGGGCTCATACAGCCCGGGTGAAGTTCCTCGAAGGTTTGCGAATGCATCCTTGTGTTTGAAATCACGTGAATTTGCCTACATTCGGTTAAATCACCATAGCTCCCATTTCCCGACCGCTCCGATTACCCCGCACTCCCCTAATCTCCAGTTATTGTTCTACCTTTATCCAAAAAATCAATCATGATTACTCCATGGCAATCCCAAAAAACTGAAGCTAGAACTTTTCCAGCAGATTTTTGGACACGAAACTTCTCAGGTCTTGGAGAACCAGAGGGTCGCCATTCCATCGTTTGTTGCTTTCTGGATCGCAGAAATGTACCCAAGTCTCATCCATAGTAACAATTTGGTTCAAGAAGTCTACATCGTTTTCAAATCGAGCACAGATCGAACGCGATGCTTCTGCCCTTGCACGCTTTTGGTCAACATTCAAACATTTGGGGATGATCAATTTTGCAGGAATTTTTCTCATGTCCAAATTGACGTGAACTATACGATGAACGCGTTCGTATGAAATCTTCAGTGCTTCAGATATCCGTTTTAGCCCAATTCGACGGTCTGATAAAATCATGTCATGAACTGCATCGATATTTTCGACACAGAAACTGGCCTTCCCGATCGGTCATCATCTTCAATGGAAAATTTACCTCTTTTGAAGCTAGAAGTCCAATTTTGCACGGTCGCATACGAAGGATATTGATCACCAAGGGTATTAAGCATATCTTCGTAAATCTGCTTACCTCTTAACCCTTTTAAATACAGGTACTTGGTGATGGCTCGATACTCCAATTTTTCGATTTTTACAGTTTCGGTGGACACTAGGGATTGCAAATTTACCGAATTTGAATTTACCGGTAATTCGGTAAATTATTTGAAAAATTACCGGTTTAACGGTATTTACCGGTTTCTACCAATGTTTAATTCTTACCAAATAATAACAACAGATAAGTAAAACTCTAGGTAAATTAAAAAAAAAATAATATACCGAACTCAAAGACTAGGAATAGGCCCTAAAACAATCGAAATAGTATTTAAAATAAAAAATATCTGTCGTTTCTAACTTTTTCAACGACTCGTCCGATTCCTTTAGGCCCTGAGAAAACAAAGCTTTTAAGCTTTGTTTTCTCTGGACCTTTTTCATCAAACTAAAGGGATCGAAAGAATGTGTGAAAATGAAATAGCAATATTTTTGGAAAGAGGGATTTCAGGAGAAATATGTACTTAGAAATTGCTTTCATGACAACTGGGCTTCCTAGTGTGGAGTCCAAAAAAGCCATAACTGCGCCAGGAACAATTATAACAAAGATTAGGTCGCGGCTAAGTGATGAAAGTATTGATATATCAATACAATAAGATTAGGTGATTGAAGTATTGATATATCAAAACGATAAGATTAGGTGATTAAAGCATTGATATATATCAATACAATAAGATTAGGTCTCCAACTCTCCACACTAGTAGGCCGAGTTGTCATGAGTGCTGCGAAAGCCATTTCCAAGTATTTCCCCTGAATTCCCTCTTTCCAAAAATATTGCATTTCCTTTTCACACATTTACACACTTGAATATTTTACAATCCATCCCGTTCGCGCTGCCCGTGCATTACAGAAACAACGGATCAGCGCTGACATTTTTTTACCGAAATAACCGGTAAAAGACGTCGGTTTCTTCGTCGGTAATTTGAAGAACATTAAGGGCGGTAAATCGGTAAACCGGTAAATCGGTTAACCGGTAATGCAAACCCCATGGACACCTTTTTTTTTAATTTATTGCGTAACTCTGACGTCGAACTCTACACTGACACTACTAATAAGTTATTGTATATGGTATCGCAATATTTTGTTTATGCATGGAACTGGTCTAGGCTAACTAGATATCAATACATCCCTCGTATATCACGTAAATCAACGTGCGGCTAACTGGTTCAGCGCGCGAACTCTGTTCGGGCTTAGCGAACTGAAGTAGAGCGAACTGTTGACCACAGAGTCCCAGAGAGTGGGTAGACCAGTGATGTACGACTCTTATTCGTTGCCAACGTCCATTCTCAGTTTCAACTTTGTGGTATCAAATATGAATGAGAATAATTTATGAAATGAACAAAATGGGTTTGACAAAAAATTCCAATATCTCTGTGATATCATGAGCTATTGCTTTGAATTTTATAACTGGTTATTATTCAACCTGAATTTCTGTCTCGAGTATGGAATGAACGAATCACATGATTATTTCACTTATTCCAATAATATAGAACCCAGTCCATTTTGGTCTATCTAGTTCAATTAAAATCTAACCCAAATAAAACCGCTAGAATTTGGTTTCCATGAGTGAGTTTTTCGTCGAGCAGAATCAGAGGGTAAAAATCGGTTGTAATGTGATTTTCATATGATTAGATGGGGGATTAATCAAATCCGAATTAATCCTCGAATATTGGTTTTGCAAATTGGCAGATCCGATGCGCTACTTTCATTTCTTCACCTGTTTACCTTCGATTAAAAAACAAATTACGCGACAAATGTTCTGAGTACACTAACATAATATTTGGGTCCATCGTAAAAGAGGACTTGATAGATTTGATGACAAGATCAGTTCGTAAATTGTCCTGGGTTAGATACATAACAAAAACAATATTCATGAAAGGGTTATTCCTTCATAAACCTATTGAGTATTCCGATAATGTATCATTTTCAGAATAGCTCACCTGATTGAATACAAGGCTCTGTTGTAAATTGATAAAGAACCAGTTTTAGATGTTATTCAATTCTGAAAAAGAAACACTTGATACCAAATTACGAGCGAGTGTAGAAAAAACCCAAACGAAAAAGACACGAACAAAAAGTGAAAAGCGAAACCATAAAAGATATGAAATGAACCAACAAAAGAATAAATATACTGGCAACCGAAAAATATGTTATGGCCTTAACAATGGTGATTTCCCAGGTAAGTAATACAAAAATTCAATTCCTAGTAAAACTAGCCTATTTGAAAAGTGGAATGAAGAATTGTATACTGGGCATTCGAAATGAAAATTCCACCATTATGAATAAATTCCAACAAAGGGAATTTATTCTGAAAATATAATACCTATTTAGGAAGCTTCTCATTCAGTTATGGAATTTCTGCGTGGTTTGATTATGAAAACCCACGTAATGCCGTTTGACAATATGCATAAACCCCCCTAAAGGCTTATTTCAATTCTATTCTATTCGGAACAATAAAATAAAGAAAATATATTTTCCTCCGAGAGTCACATGCTATAAGCTTTCAGCTTGTTTCTGTGCAATTTTCTTGTCGAAATTTAAATTGTTTCGTGTTATTTTCAATAAAAGACAGCGAAAGATTGTGATATTTTATATCATGGAACTATTGTAAAAGAATTCTGAATTTATACAGGGTGTGGCAAATATTTCTCTCACATTTGAAGAAGCTGTTATTATTATTTGAACTAGGTTCGTTATGGCTCAGTGAGCCTTCCGGGAACTGCGACCACATAGATCTTTTGTTCTCTACCCTACCCATTCATTGAAACCCAAGGAGGTCGCCGATGGTGTTTATAGGACCGACAACATCCTTAGGAGCCTTTAAGCTGAAGCAGTTTATTTTGTCCTCACTGTCATTATTTCAACATGGGGAATAAGAAGTTTAAGATGATGCAAAGGACCCCGCACTTTTAGTATGTAAAGTGGCGACCGGTCAAATTTTCTGAAAGTTTGGTATGTTGTTGTACCCGACTCAGTGACCAAAAGTATCAATGGGCCCAACCTAGTTTTCTAAATACGGGGTGTTTAAGTTGAAAATTGCCCAGATTTTCGGATTTATTTTTTAATTTTTAAGAGTTAGATTGGATTTCTGTTGCATACACACGTTTACTACATGTTCTAGTAATGAAATAAGTGGATACGTATGATTAAAATTATTTATATTCACAGGGTGATTCACGGTAGTTTTTTGCCAAAATTCACTTTTTCTACTGTGACGTCAGGAAGGCATATTTTTGAAATGTTCTTTTCGATTTAGTATTATGACGACAAAATATTGCACAGTGCATATTTTTTATACAGGATGTTTCACAGAGATAACCACTAGCCATAATCATATTTTTTAGGATTGATTCGAAACCCTGAATTTTTGAATTGATTTTTGGGAAAAGTAATACCACAAACATATGTGTGTCTCTAATCTCCAAAATATTCAGTGTGGTTTATTCATAGGAAGGCATTCTATTTTGAGAAAAGTACATAAAACATGAACACCCTGTATTCGAAAATTTCCTCGGTCAAATGCAACTATTTTCTCACTATATATTGATTCCCACAATATATCCCGAGGTATGAATACTAAATCCGATAGTATGACCAGTTTTCGAGATAGGTAAAAGCGAAGAATAACTTATTTCATCATTTTTTTTTTTCAAATTGAAAAGCCGGATTGATTTTATGTTGCGCCCATGAGTTCAGTATGAGTACAGATCAGATGCACATGGAAAGGTTCAGCTAAAATATTTACTGTCACAGGGTGATTCACGAATAAATCACAATAGCTTTTGCAAACACTCGATAATTCTACAGTTTCGTCACAGAGAAATTATTCCATGAGGTTAATACCTAGTCGTTCACAATTTTCAGTCTGAAAAACTTCATAATAATTACTTTTCATACAGGGTGAGCCATAAATAATATGCTTTGAAATAATTGAAAGGAGAACTTTTCTGGTGAATTTTGAATAACTGTCTAACATTACATCAAGTGAGCATAACCGCAAGAATTTTTAAATATATAAATATACAAGGTGATTTAGAAATACTCACCTACCAAAAATACACATTTCTTGCATGCGTAGATCATCCCGAGGATCATTTTGAATAAACATTTTTTTGCTGAAAAAAGTATAAGTATTAACCGAGGTTATGAGATTTAAACTTTTCAATATACCTAGTTTTAACTCACTCAACACGAATATTGTGGACTGTGGAGTACCTACCAATAAAAAAATATTCGTATTTTACCTACATAAGAAAAAGGTTTATTGTCATCTTTTTGGGAGTGACAGCGCAGTTAGTAAGCGCGCTCATAAAGATACTAAAAATTCACTAAAAAGTTCTTATTTCAATCAATTCAAAGCATAAGTATTTTTGGTATGGTTGGCTGTATGGCTCACCCTGTATGAAGAGTAATCATAATGAAGTATTTCAGACTGAAAATTGTGAACGATAAGGTGTTAACTTCATGGAAACATTTCTCCTTGACGAAACTGTAGAATTATCGAGTGTTTGCAAAAGCTATTGTGATTTATTCGTGAATCACCCTGTAACAGTAAATATTTTAGCTGAACCTTTCCATGTGCATCTGATCTGCTCTCATACTGAACTCATGGGCGCAACATAAAATCAATTCGGCTTTTCAATTTATAAAAAAATTGATGAAATAAGTTATTCTCCGCTTTAACGCCCTGTATCTCGAAAACTGGTCATAGTATCGGATTTAGAATTAATACCTATGGAGATGTTGTGGGAATCAATATATAGTGAGAAAATAGTTGCATTTGACCGAGGAAATTTTCGAATACAGGGTGTTCATGTTTTTTGTACTTTTCCCAAAATTGAATACCTTCCTATCAATAAATCACTCTGAATATTTTGGGGATTAGAGACACACATATGTTTGTGGTATTACTTTTCCCAAAAATCAATTCAAAAATACAGGGTTTCGAATTAATCCTAAAAAAATATGATTATGTCTAGTGGTTCTCTCTGTGAAACACCCTTTATAAAAAATATGCACTGTGCAATATTTTGTCGTCATAATACTAAATCGAAAAGAACATTTCAAAAATATGCCTTCCTGACGTCACAGTAGAAAAAGTGAATTTTGGCAAAAAACTATACCGTCATATATTCGTGAATCACCCGGTAAATATAAATATTTTTAATCATACTTATTCACTAATTTCATTACTAGAACATGTAGTAAACGTGTGTATGAAACAGAAATCCAATCTTACTCTTAATGATTAGCAAATAAATCCGAAAATCTGGGCAATTTTAAACTTTAACACCCCGTATTTAGAAAACTAGCCATAGGATTGGGTTGGGCCCATTGATACTGGTCACTGAGTCGGGTACAACAACATACCAAACTTTCAGAAAATTTGAACGGTCGCCACTTCACATACTAAAAGTGCGGGGTCCTTTGCATCACTAATTCTCAAAAAACATTTTTGAAGATAAGCTTTTATAACAACACTCATTCGCCATTTTGAAGCCGCCATTTTGAAGCCGCCATCTTGAATTCCTCGATTTTGAAGAATCTTATTTCCGACCCAGAAAACCCTCATATACCAATTCTGAATAGAATATGATCATAATTACAAAACTCGTCCGCCATATTGTGGTCGCCATCTTGAATTTCCCAGTTTTGACAAGAGTATCATCATTTTCGAACCCAAATACCCCCAGATACTAATTTTGAATGGAATCGGATCATAATTACAAAACTCATCCGCCATTTTGGAGCCGCCATTTTGTTTTTTTCTATAAAAAATATTTCATGATGCATTGTCACCAGAATTAGGTACACCTGCAAAATTTCAAATCAATCGGACGATTAGAAGTGTGTCAAATTTAACTTGCAAGATTTGATTACAGACAGACACACAGACAGACAGACAGACAGACACCGGGACAGGTGAAACTAAATAAAAGCTTATAAAAAGTGAAGTTTGGCAAAAAACTACCGTCATATATTCGTGAATCACCCGATAAATATAAATATTTTCAATCATACGTATCCACTAATTTCATTACTAGAACATGCGTAGTAAACGTGTGTATACAACAGAAATCCAATCTTTCTCTTAATAATTAGCAAACAAATCCGAAAATCTGGGCAATTTTCAACTTTAACACCCCGTATTTAGAAAACTTGCCATAGGATTGGGTTGGGCCCATTGACAATTTTGGTCACTGAGTCGGGTACAACAAATCAAATTCCTCAAATCAATACAGTTTCGTTCCCATTTATAATCTGTAATAATTACCCTTCGTGAGAGGATAGACGCACCTAAGTACAAGCTTGAGTTGTGCTTTCCATCTCCCATTCGGGGTGTTCAAAGATACATAATAAGAATCAAATTTGGCAGATGAGACCAAACACAACTATTTTCTAATATCTACGCTGAACATTCAGCTTGGTGATCTTTTGAGCAGAATGCATAAAACAAAAAACAAAACACATGCAGAGAGAGAGAGAGAGAGAGAGAGAGAGAAAGAGAGAGAAACACAAAGACATGGAGAGAGAAACAAGGAATCATGCAGCCGCTTTCTTTCAACCAAATAAGTTGAGAATTTCAGTGTTAAGCCTGATAAAAGCTTTAGTTGATTTCTTGAATTTACTGAAATTAGTAATGTTTTTTATGTGAACTGGTGGCTGATTAAACAGTTTGGGGTCGTGATAGAAAACACACCTCTGTGTGTGACTCTCTTTAAAGATTGGTAGACTTAAGCATGAATTAGTCACGAATCTTGTAGGCTTTTCTTTATCCTTTTGTAGGACGGTTTTGTTTTTAAATGCCCAGACCAAACACTGAACTATATAGAGATCTCTTACCTTCAGCAGCTGCGTTTCTCTATAGAGACTTTCCGTGGGAAACAATCTCGGTTTCCTAAATAAAATCTTCAGTATTGTGTTCTGAGTCACCTGGAGGGCGTTCAGGGAATTATTGAAAGTACCACCCCAGACACCAATACAGTATCTGACTACAGACTCCGCAAGAGAATGGTATATGATGGTTAGATTTCTGCACTCCAGGATAATTAGCAGCTCGTAAAATTTCCTGATCAATTGTCTAAGTATACAACATCAACATACCAAACTTTCAGAAAATTTGATCGGTCGCCACTTTACATACTAAAAGTGCGGGGTCCTTTAAGTATGAAATGATTTCATGCTGAACAGGATACGACATAAAATATCTTTCATTCTCAACAAGTAATATCTGATAACTAAATATAGATAAAAATTCCAAGTCTATCAATATTCCCAGTGAGTTCAGACCCAGGAAAAACGATGTTTTTCAAGTCGCTCAAAATCTATAGCGGAATAGCGTCATTCTTTTGTTCTTATTTATTCCCGTTTATAACTGCATATTTATAGGGGAATTTTTTTCATCGCAGTCAGGCCAACTCGGTTCACATTCATTTTGATTGCCCCGAGTGAAAAGCTGAGCTCCATTGAACGTTAAATGTAGGTGAACTTCCGGGATGAAGTGTTCGATCTGAATATTCAGGAACGTTTTTCATATTTACCGGTTTTCCCTGACAGAACCGTATTCGATGGAGATTTTGAGAATCGCGATCTTGTTAAGGACGAAAATAAGGTTTCATTTATTTCGCGAATTGTTACCAATAGGGCCAAGAATTATTTTGAAATGTTACGAAATTTTTCAGATGCACTTTCCTTAGTGATCCTTATTCAATGAACTCAATTATTGCCAAGTTTGCTTCAATTTAAAATCGAACACCAGAAAATAACATAATGCATCATATTGAAACCGAAAAAGTAATAAAAATTTGAAAAACAAAAGTATAAGTTTACATTATGGAAAAACAGATTCCTATCTGTTCCCTTGACAGAAAATCTGGAACAAAGACACAGCGCAACAGTTACAGGATCCTGTAATATGAAACTTGTATTGATACCCACGCCTTCGCCATTTTGTAACTACCACACAACCTCCACATTAAGGTCGGCGTTTAAAGCGAGAAGGAAATCTCCTCCGATAGAGGCGCCACCGTGCATTTTATGAAAAATCTCCATAGAACTTACATTATCACTATAAGTTCTATGAATATCTCTATCGTTATGAATGAAATGTACAACGGCGCTCTCTATCCGATAATCGCCGAACTATGAAATAAGTCAATTTGTGGGTAAAGCAGGAATTTTTTCCTGCCAAAATTTGAATTTGGCCATTTTCTGCCAATTCCGTATTTCAAGTTGATCTTATAAACGAAATTATCAGTAGATCCACTTTTAATCGGAAGTTGAACTATTTTCATGGGTCTTTCTGTTGAAATAAAACTGATAGCGCCGATTCCATCAGAATCGGTTTTCCTGATTTATGTGTTTGAGTATATATTGGTTCGATAAAAAAAATAACATATGCTTGCGACCTGCAAATGTGTAAGTTAGTTAGATTTAGATCGTCGCGCAGTTCGCATAATTGTTATTGGGAAAATCGAGAATTTTATAAATTTAGTCGATTAATTCGTCGGAGTTGTCCGAAAATAATTATTTCCCGAAATTGTGGAAAACTTGGATAATTGGAAACAATAGAGTGCAGTGCCTGAATCCCGGCTTCCTAACCTTGCAAGGCAGGATTATCTTCGCCGGATCAGCGCTTCATCCCCGCAATCTATACCGATCGCAGCGTAAGTTATCCTACAGTCCATAACTTATCAATTGATAGATATATTATTGTGTCTGAGTTCTCCTAAATTTTTCTATCTAAGAAAAATAATTGAGGGCTTAAACAAAAACAGAAGCATGGGTTGGCTCATTTTCTTCTATTTTTGAAAAAAAAAAAAATTAACTGTCGGAATGAAATCGATTAAAATTATTTCAACAAGAACCCTAATCCTTTCTGAGTTCACCTACAAAATTTCAGTTCTCAAAGTGAAACCGTTTTCGAAATCAACTTGAAATAAAAACACACTACATTGAACGCCCACCTTAATATCCTCTTTAACAATATAATGGTATGGTTTGATCATTCTGTATTTGTCCGTGATGTTATTCTGAATGTCATAGGAGATTGTGGTCGGAAAACCTCTTTCTGGAGAAATGAAAAGGAATCTCAGAACTTTGTTCGACCAGAAAGTTTCAAACAAAATCCTATAATTGCCAACCATGGGCGCCCGCACTAAATTTTCCTAGAGGTGGCTATTTTTCCTTGCCCTCTGTATTAGGAAAGTTATATTGAGGGTGTTGTGCTGAGAAACGATGAGGCTATCAAAATCTCAGGGGGGACAATGGCCCCCGTGGCCCCCTTGCGGGCGCCCATGTTTATTATAGAGTGTTCCTTTGTGAATGGAATTATATTACTTTCATTCATCTCCACAGATCAGTTTGGATTTCATGATACGAGGATGTATTGATATCTATAGTTAGCCTAGACCAGTTCCATGCATAAACAAAATATTGCGATACCATATCTACGAACAATAACTTATAAGAAATGTCAGTATAGAGTTCGACGTCAAAAAAGTAAACCAAAGTAATGCAATAAATTAAAAGAAAAAGATGTCTACCGAAATTGTAAAAATCGAAAAATTGGAGCATCGAGCCAAGATTTCCTTAATACCCTTGGTGATCAATGAAATTCGTATGCGACCGTGAAAAATTGGACTGCAAGCTTCAAAAGAGGTAAATTTTCCATTGAAGATGATGACCGATCGGGAAGGCCAGTTTTTGTGTCAGTCCCCGAAAATATCAATGCAGTTCATGACATGATTTTATCAGACGTCGAGTTGGGCTAAAGCGGATACCTGAAGCACTGAAGATTTCATACGAACGCGTTCATCATATAGTTCTCGTCAATTTGGACATCAGAAAAATGTCTGCGAAATGAATCCCCAAATGTTTGAATGTTGACCAAAAGCGCGCAAGGGTAGAAGCATCGCGTTCGATCTGTGCTCGATTTGAAAACGATGTAGACTTCTTGAACCGAATTGTTACTATGGATGAGACTTGGGTACATTTCTACGATCCAGAAACAAAGCAACAATCGATGGAACGGCGACACTCTGGTTTTCCAAGACCTAAGTAGTTTTGTGTCCAAAAATCTGCTGGAAAAGTTCTTGCTTCAGTTTTTTGGGATTTCCATGGAGTAATCATGATTGATTTTGTGGATCAGCGTAGATCAATAACTGGAGATTACCTTTCGACATTACTGACCACTCTACGGAAAAAATTAAAGATAAAAGACGCGGAAAGCTATCCAAAGGTATTTTGTTTTTTTGTTTTCAAAGGACAACGCCCCAGTACACAAATCTCATGTTGCCATGCAAAAAACAGTTGGTTTAGGGTTAGAATTTCTAGAACACCCCCCTTTTTCGCCTGATTTGGCTCCGTCCGACTATCATCTCTTTCCTCAACTGGAAAAGAGTTTAAATGGTCGTGAATTTTCTTCCAACGAGGAGGTATTGAAAGCTGTAGAGAACTGGTTTGCAGAGCAAGAAGAAACATTTTTTTTAGAGGTCTAGAGACGTTGCAGGTTCGCTGTAATAAATGTATTCAATTAAGAGGAGAATATGTTGAGTAATAAAATATTTTGACATTGAAATTTTGTTTTGTTCTATAGTAGGCTGAGAATTTCTCAATATATCCTCGTATTTTTCGTGACAGTCCAAAATTTTGGATTTGTTGATGGTATATTTTATAAAAACATCTGATTGCATATTCTTAATATACACCCTCGAATTAGAGCACCCAGCAACTTTGGTGGTGATTTTAGAAATTTTTTTTTCTAAAAATAAGCAAAATTTTCTAACATATGGAAATTTTGCCGAAATATCATTTCCTCAGATAGCCACAAAAGTTGCTGTATTCACTAATTCGAGGTCGTAGATTACGAATCTGTAATTAGTTCCTTCCTAGGATTGATACTTTTGGAAATTTTCAATTTTTTGTGTCAAATTTCCTGAAATTTAGTCATATTTGTAGGGCTGCCTCTACCGGAAAAATTGCACTGGACGTATGCTGCTTTCTATTTATTATCATAGGCGCCCGCAGAAATTTTTCTCAGGAGGGGGGGGGGGGCATTTTTCCTTGCCCTTTGTATGAGGAAAGAAGGTAATATTGAGGGTTTTGTGATAAACAATGATAAGGTCATCAAATTTCAAGGGGGGGGCATAGCCCTCTGGCCCCCTTGCGGGCGCCAATGGTGCTAACGCTAGGGTTTCAATTCGTCATAATATTGACGAAGAATTGTGGTATTTCTTCGTATAAAACACAAAAATTATTCGTGTTACGGTTATTGACATCTGAGAAATAGAAAGGGAAATTGATCTTCAGGTTTCATTATTCTCCGTGTGTACAAATTTCAATTAGTCCTCAATTCTGACGAGGTTAATTCTCACGGATCCAGAAATGTTGAGGTGTAATCTTTGATTCGAAATTGACCAACAATAGAAGCATTGACTGTAAGGGTTCGTCCGACCCTGTGTAACAAATACGTGTATATTATCGAATTATTAAATTTGCATATAGCATGCTGCGACCAACACTGCCATTGTCAGCTCAATCGTGTGCGGAAAATAGGCAGTGAACAATCATACGCCTCGACAGTCTGATGCCACTATTCCGCTTAAATTTTGAAAAAACCTTATGCACCTTTAATCGAATTAAATGGTCAAGTTATGGCAGGGATCGGTATTCGGTCGAACAAATCATTAATTCAACTATAATAATATCGTGAAATGTAATTCTCTTCAAGGTTCTGGATTCCTTGAATTATGAGCATCACTACCTTCCAGAGGCAGACAAAAGGAAACAAATTAATTGGATTATGTTCTATTCTTCACCAAATAGGCTTTTCTTGATGAACTTCCCCATTTTCCTTGACGGCCATTGTCGAACGAACAGCGAGACCTTATTGAATGCGAAATGCCGCGGAATAAAACATGACACAGGATATGAAAATGAGCTCGGGAATAAGTAATTTGGATTTCTATGAAGTAAAAGTTTCGAATAAACGCGACGGCTGCAAATAATTTACATATCATCTTCTTATATTCCCTATAATATTTCTAGTGTCTAGAGCGCCATCTAACTAAACCGCGAACTGATTTGGAAGTCAAATATCGCGGAGTCGGTGTTGAGAACTTCCGAATCGGTTATCATTTGGTCGGGTATTTTGGACTTCTTTATCCTACTCCTTAAGGCTATCCATTCCATCTGGATGCTGTTTTTCTCAACTATCTGGACTCATGACAAATGACTGGAAATGAGTTGGTATTTGCATTTTCTGGTACACTGGGTGGAGCTTCGTTAATATTCCATTATTACGTATCACCTTGCTGACAGTATCAAGTAAAAATAAGGGAAAGTATTGATTTGGAAGTGAAGCCTCGGTTTCTGAGAATTTCTTCGTAGATATACTTATAAATATAGTATAGTACATCCAGCAGGCCCGGATCTACGAGTTTTTCTGACCGGGGCAAAAATTCATGATGGCGCCCCCCCATTTGTTTAATATATGAATTGATAAAAAATAACAGAAATGAATAAAAATAAATACTACTAATAAGGAAAATATCACAAGGAAAGAAATTAGATTTTTTTTTCACAGCTTCACGTGGCGTGATTTTTCTTTCCGCGAACGTATCTATCAGCTCCTCGGAATCTTTTTCGGAAGCAGTTTTGTTTTCTATAGCTAAGATCGAGAGACCATAGAGACGTTCCTGACTCGTTGAGGAACGCAAATAATTTTTTATTATTTTCAATTTGCTGAAACTGCGTTCACATCTTGCAGACGTGGTAGGTAGGTAATGTACAGTATATTCTTAGAGCTGAACCGACATAAGAAAAAGCTTCTTGCAGATCTTGCCTGTGATAAATCTGTAGTAAGGCTGATGAAGTCGACCTTTCACTAATTTCAAGAACCAGCTCTTCGAAAACCGCTGGTGGCTGGTTCCTAATAAAAATCAACTGCATTCAAGACCCTTCAATATTCTGCGCTAAATAGATCCCATTTTCTGCAGATCCTCTCTTTGCATGTTTGAAGGGCATGGCCATTGAGGAATGCAAAATTTGTATGCAGAACCTCTGTGCTTTCTAATCTTTTTCTGATTTCTGACAATAATCTGTCGAAAACAACTTCAATTTCCTTCGAGAATAAACCAACTAGATCTAGCGTCCTTGACTCATCCTCGCACATTTCGTCGACCTGCTTTTTCTTCTTGGAAACACGTTTATTTCTAAGAATTGACTCCACATCCAATTCTTCTGGATAAAGTGTAGGTTCCGAGATCCAGTTTTCAATAGGGGTTTCTCTCATTCCTTTCAACGATAATGAACGTGAAATAATTATATTCCCTTTCTGAATTTCCACGCTGACCCTATTGATCTCTCGCAGAATATTATAACAAAATTCAGGATGAATCAAAAATCCATCACAGCATGAAGCAAATGACCAGCTTCATACTTGGATTCTGCGAGAAGTGAGGATTCTTTGATTTCTTCCACAGCCTTCACAACTCCCGGTAAATTATTGTGCAAGGCATTAACAGCTTGATGTTTAGCTCATCTTGTTTGGCTTCTTCATTTCAAATTCGTTTTCGTGCACTTTTTCATAATTGTCCATCGTGTAGTTGAACTAACAAAAAAATAATATAGTTTTTGTACAACACCAAATAAATTTACTGCTTCTAAACATGATGATGCCGAATGGACATCCACAAGATTCAAAGAGTGTGCTTGGCATGGAACTAATACTGCCAGCTCGTTCATCTATAGAATTCTGGATTCAGGACTCCTTTATATGTACCTATACAGGGTCTTTCACGAGGAACCTCACCCATATTTATACGGGAAACTACTGAACGTATTTTCATGAAATTCAGCACTTATGAGTATTTCACGATGCTGATGAAATCTAAAATATTTTCAAGGCATGAGCACATCCGGTTTTTCCGGAAATGACGTCAACTTGCGTTTTTCAAATTAGAACACCATTTTTTTATTGCAGAAATAGATTCCTTAGAAAATTTCAAGTTATTTTGATGTAACATTTTTCAGTTTTGGTTGGAAAATTCTCTCTGAGCGGGAAAATTCGAAAAAACAATCGAAAATAGAGCTCCGCTGAAACAAGAATAACTTCGAGGTTTTTGGATGGAAAATTTTCATTTTTGGGATTTTTCAAGATGTGAGATTGATGTATCCACTTTAAAAATCGAAATCGCGATTCATGATACAGGGGGTGAAAAAATCGCTTTCAAAGTTAGGGATGACAAAATCGTGAAAAATCAATTTTTTCAAATTAGAACCTCATTTTTTTATGGCAGCTATTGAATCTACGTTGAAAAATAATGTGAGTGTATGCATCACACCCTTGCCCTAAAGTGGATATTTTCTGAGTAATTCACAAAAAACTGTTTTTCGTCTTGAATTTTCAGCTATTTCTTTCCCCTTCACGCCAAAAAGATGAAATTTTCAGGAACTGTTACTCAAACCATGTTTTAGATTTTACTACCCTAATATGCAAGAGCAAAAAGTTACAGGTTGTTCCTAAATAGATGGCGAATTTGGATTCGAATTTGTATCGGAAACCTCTTTATTTCAACTAATAGGCCATCGGTTTTCTCTCCAGTGATAAATAAATAATTCCTTATGAACCATATGCAAAAACTTACCATGTTTTACATTCTTTTTTTTAATGGTAGATATCATTAATTACATCTACTGAATAAAGAGGAATTTGGCAGATGTAATTAATGATATCTATCATTAAAAAAAAATGTAAAACATGGTAAGTTTTTGCATATGGTTCATAAGGAATTATTTATTTATCACTGGAGAGAAAACCGATGGACGATTAGTTGAAATAAAGAGGTTTCCTATACAAATTCGAATCCAAATTCGCCATCTATTTAGGAACAACCTGTAACTTTTTTCTCTTGCATATTAGGGTGGTAAAATCTAAAACATGGTTTAAGTAACAGTTCCTGAAAATTTCATCTTTTTGGCGTGAAGGGAAAAGAAATAGCTGAAAATTCAAGACGAAAAACAGTTTTTTGTGAATTACTCAGAAAATATCCACTTTAGGGCAAGGGTGTGATGCATACACTCACAATATTTTTCAACGTAGATTCAATAGCTGCCATAAAAAAATGGGGTTCTAATTTGAAAAAAATGATTTTTCACGATTTTGTCATCCCTAACTTTGAAAGCGATTTTTTCACCCCCTGTATCATGAATCGCGATTTCGATTTTTTAAGTGGATACATCAATCTTACATCTTGAAAAATCCCAAAAATGAAAATTTTCCATCCAAAAACCTCGAAGTTATTCTTGTTTCAGCGGAGCTCTATTTTCGATTGTTTTTTCGAATTTTCCCGCTCAGAGAGAATTTTCCAACCAAAACTGAAAAATGTTACATCAAAATAACTTGAAATTTTCTAAGGAATCTATTTCTGTAAAAAAAAAATGGTGTTTTAATTTGAAAAACGGAAGTTGACGTCATTTCCGGAAAAACCGGAGGTGCTCATGCCTTGAAAATATTTTAGATTTCATCAGCATCGTGAAATACTCATAAGTGCTGAATTTCATGAAAATACGTTCAGTAGTTTCCCGTATAAATATGGGTGAGGTTCCTCGTGAAAGACCCTGTATGCCAGCTACATTAGATCCGTTCTCGTAGGATTGCCCCAGCGGCGTAGCTACGTGGGTGCAAGAGTGTGCAGTGCACCAGGGCCCCCGACCTCAGGGGGCCCCCAAGCGCTGACCATCAAATCGCGTTTGAACTTGAAAAAAAATTCAAACTTTGATTTTTATCCGTGATCTATTATGTGAATAACATTGTTTTTATTATATTCAGTTGTTGAAATATGTTTTTCCGAAATATCATCAAATGTAGGGATTTATTGCCAAAATTCACTGGTGAATCGAACACCTATCTAAATAAACTAAATCCGACTAGACTACATGGTCCAGTAGGGTTAACATAATTTCGGCAATCAAATTTCATTTTTTTTATATCATTCGTGCATTAGCTGAAATAGTTATGGAAAATTCTTGCAAATAAGAGCGAAAAAAAAGCAGAAATTAAAAAAAAAATGTTGAATTTTGAATTCATTTCCCTCGGCGATTTAATGCACCGCATTCTCAATGATATCAATTATGCATCTGAAGTATTACAATAATGCGATGTCAGTTTGGACGACGTATGCAGAGCTTTAGAAGAGACGAATACATAGAAAAAAATTTATAGGAGTGACTTCTAGTCGTTCAAGTGCTAGGCTCTAGGCTAGATGAGCATATGGTAAAGATCCCCATTTCGAAGAAAAGAGACATAAAAAAGGTAAAAAATATTTCGATGAATTAGCTTTCGATCACCGATTTCGAAGCAGGGGAGAATTTTCCGAAATAAATATTTTCAATAGAGTGCTCGATACAATACTATCTCAATTTTAGAAGTCGCCTTCTTATATTTCGGTTGCAGTTTTCAAGAAACTGCCGAATCATTGAAAACTATTTTGTTTCGTTAAATTTAAAAGAGAATTGAGGGCGCTCCTTGTAACAAAAGCGTATTATTCGCTCTCAGAGTTCTTCTGTGACACAAACCTATCTGTGATATAAGTTTAGTTTGTCCTAGACTGTGAGTTCATTTTATGTCCATATATTTATTTCAATCATGTGTTATTTATGCTGGAAATTGACGAGTACAGGCTGTTGTATTAAGCCTGTATAGTACAATAAAGATTTGATGGTTTGATTGAATTCAAGTTTCGGGTGTATGATTGCAGTCAACAAAATTTGGAATTTTCACCATCATTTCTACACGATATAGGTAGATGAAAAAACTGTATTTCAAAGTGAATACTGCGATATAAAAGGGACCAACTTTTCAATTCAAGTTCTTAATATTTATCACCTATTTCTACCTGAATTGAATAAGGCATGGACAATTCATGAATTCTTCATGAAAATAATAAGGAAATACGGAATGCTGGAATGCGATCTAACAGAAGTATTTACAGCAATATTACTGTTCCATACAATCTCCCTGTCACCTCTGTAGAAGCTGAAAGATCTTTCAGCAAATTAGGAATAATATAAAATTATTTGCTGAACACTATGAGCCAAGCTCAACTGCGACATTTATGGCTTATACCAATCAATTGAAAATGAAGCTGCATCAAGTCTAGATTTGAGTGAAGTCGTTGAATCCTTCGCAAAGAGTAGGTCTAGAAAGAGGCTGTAAACATATTTTTTCCGAAGGAATAAATTACTTCAAATCTAGCCTTGATGGACCTCTAGGTTCGAATTCTCAATAATTAATTTGAATTCATTCCTTGAATACTTTATTCTTATTGTGATTTCACCAAATAATCTAACGTATCAATAAGAAAAATAAGGCTAGAAGGTCATAGTGACAATAACAATTTTTTTGTGAATATTTGTACATTAGTAAATATCTATAAAAATGTTTTCAAGTCCCTCGTTTTCATCCACAGTGATAGAATGAATTTAATATACCTACTCAAATACATAAATAACAACTTAATTTATTCAAGTATACTCCTCAACTGTACCTTCAGTAAGTAACTTTGCTTCTTCGAAGTATTTATATTTTGACTCGAAAACAATTCATTAAGGGGCCTTCCTTATTTCGAACTTAGATGGCCGTTGAATCGATAATTTAATTTTTTATAGTTTTGAACAGATAGGATACTTGTCCTTCTTTTGAGTGGTCAAGATGGCACTTCAGAGTCGAGTCATATTTAAATAATACTTTTTTCCGAGAAAATAAATAATAAAAAAAATCTGACCTCTGGTTGTTTTTGGCGCCCCCTTTAAGCTGGCGCCCAGGGCAAGCGTCCCGCTTGCCCCACCCTAGATCCGGGCCTGACATCAAGATTCCAGACCAGGATACAAAGATCATGCAAATAACCCGAATCCACATACCGGACCATGATTCAACACAGGGTACACTTCCGATATCCATAATTTATTTATTCTCGATAGGACCAGCTGCCACTTACTTTATCAGTGTTCACTATTTTATAATGTCTTACATCGTTTACACTATTCCAGTATTTACTCTTGTATCAGATTAAACATTCTTGGTCACCCTATGTTTAATTTTGAATCATTTGTATTGACTTTCATTTAGTATAAATTCTAGACCAATCCAACTTCAGAATAAGCCTTCTTCTTGGTTTTAAACTAGGGAGTACTCAAAATATTTTTTAAGTGAACTTCACGAGTTTTTACTTGATTAGGTGTGGGAAGGGGGTGCAAAACCGGGTAGCTAAGAAAAAACTGCTATAATTTTTTATTTATTCATGTTTATTGATTGACATTTGACTTGTTTATGCCGTAGCGTATGAGCCAAACAGTGAAATGAGTTAAACTTATAAAAAACCAGTACAAGATGAAAAAACCAACAAAAAGAATCATATTCTATTTACGGTTCTGCCCCAAGGGTTGGGGCAGAATTGGTATCAAATTGTTTTGGGAATTTTGTGCCCATTTTGTGCCAATTTGTGCCGTATGTTATGAATTTTGTGCCCATTCCGTTCTCGAGATATTTCAAGTTTTCCAAGTGTGTCACCAACTTGACGCTGTGACACACTTGTGGAAATTTAAAATTTTTTTCTTTCGATAAATTGTGCCCATTTTGTGCCAATTTGTGCCGTATGTTATGAATTTTGTGCCCGTTCAGTTCTCGAGATATTTTGAGTTTTGTTTGTGAGGAGCGTCAAGTTGGTGACACACCCCTCGAATTTTGGTATCAAATTGTTTCGGGAATTTTGTGCCCATTTTGTGCTAATTTGTGCCGTATATTATGAATTTTGGGCCCGTTCCGTTTTAGAGATATTTCGAGTTTTTCATGTGAGTCACCAACTTCAAGTTGTGACTCACATAAGGAAAGCTGGAAATTCTTCTTTGGATACATTGTTCCCATTTTGCGCCAATTCGTGCCGCATAGTATAGATTTTGCATGCTTGCAGTTTTTGAGATATTTGAAGTTATTCCTGTGAGATGAATTTGTATAGTCCATCCAAGAATGATTGACATCAGAGCAGGCCTTGAAAGTCCAGTCGCAGCTTTATTTCTAGTTACAAAAAAGTAACTAAAAATTTTCTGTGCTTTCATCATAGATATAGAAATAACCTAAAAATTTAACGATATTTTTTTAAAGTAAGGAACTTTGAACATCAAAATGTTCACAATTTTCACATACGATTACCAGCGTGTGAATCTGTATACCAGCAGTATATTATTTTCATCTTGTATTGATACATTTTCGATCTTACGATCAATTATAGGAGCATTCAGCCTGGAAATTCTGGTTTGGTAACGAAAAATATCGTGGGTGATTAAATAGCACGGTCCTTTTCAATGTTCAATATGAATATTCGCTAAACCGAAAAAATCTTGTTAATAATTTGAAGTGTGTGACTGCAATGTGAATTGATTGGGAAATTTGCAATAGATATCAAGACACTAAGATAGAAACAAAACTTAACCAATGGATCTATTTAATATATGAAGAATTTTGTCATGACATTGTAACTTTCAATATTTGTGAACAATGAAGGTGTAAAATATGAAATATGAAAAATATAAATATTCCTATTATTCTGTTTCAACAACCACAACATGTTATTTATTCCTCATCTGGGCAGAACTGTTTTGTCAGCAATATATCATAACATTGCTTATATTTTGACTAATCTTCTCTCATTTCTTTTTCTACGTGCTCTGTGCAGGCTTTCCATTTTTAGCTGTTCACTCTTCAAGAGCCTCATTACAAAGATATTTATTTCACTTGCTCAATTTTTTGCCAAATTTGTTCGAAACATTAACGACAGAACAAAATGTCAGTGTTATTTCCAACACCAACCTGAATTCTGCAACTCAAAATATTACTGAATGGGCATTACCAACATAGTTTCGATTTTCCAAAGCCCCCGAGATGTCAATCATTCTTGGATGGACTATAGCAGAATTCAAAGACGAGCGTCAATTCCATGTCATAATATTATGTGATCATTTTAAAGTATGAGTTGTTGAACTGGCAGACATTCGGTGAAAACAACCAAATTTCAATGATTCGACGACATTTTCACTTAGAATAATCAATTCAATATTTAATAATTGAGTTGATGAATTAATATATAAGTACAGGTTTATCGAATAAGTTGACACATCCTCAGTTTCAATTATATATTAGTAATATTCTACTTCAATCCATAATGAAGTATATTACGATTCAATAAAACAGACAATACTCATGAAAATATATTACTTTATAAATCCTTCAAAACAAATAAAAAACAACAAGAGTAACAAAACAAATGAAAACATGAATGTAACGTGAAAAATATAAATTGTAGCTAAATGAATATGAAACCATCAAATCAGAGGATGTAAAAATCAATAAATAAGTATTTATTGTTGACTTCTCGATGATTTTTGTCACTTTCTCTCGCATATCATCGTACGCTTCCCAGTGATTATTATTGCGCCTACAAACTGCCCAAAAGTTGACGAGTTCTGCCCAGATGAGGAAAAAATAACATGTTGTGGTTGTTGAAACAGAATAATAGGAATATTTATATTTTTCATATTTCATATTTAACACCTTTATTGATCACAAATATTGAAAGTTACAATGTCATGACAAAATTCTTCATATATTAAATAGATCCATTGGTTAAGTTTTGTTTCTATCTTAGTTTCTTGATATCTATTACAAATTTCCCAATCAATTCACATTGCAGTAACACGCTTCAAATTATCAACTAGATTTTTTCGGTTTAGCGAATACCTATTCATATTGAACATTGAAAACGACCGTGATATTTAATCACCCACGATATTTTTCGTTACCAAACCAGAATTTCCAGGCTGTATGCTCCCATAATTGATCGTAAGATCGAAAATGTATCAATATAAGATGAAAATAATATACTGCTGGTATACAGATTCACACGCTGGTAATCGTATGTGAAAATTGGGAACATTTTGATGTTCAAAGTTCCTTACTTTAAAAAAATATCGTTAAATTTTTAGGTTATTTCTATATCTATGATGAAAGCACAGAAAATTTTTAGTTACTTTTTTGTAACTAGAAATAAAGCTGCGACTGGACTTTCAAGGCCTGCTCTGATGTCAATCATTCTTGGATGGACTATACATCTATTCATCTCACAGGAATAACTTCAAATACCTCAAAAACTGCAAGCATGCAAAATCTATACTATGCGGCACGAATTGGCGCAAAATGGGCACAATTTATCCAAAGAAGAATTTCCAGCTTTCCTTATGTGAGTCACAACGTGATGTTGGTGACTGCCATGAAAAACTCGAAATATCTCTAAAACGGAACGGGCACAAAATTCATAATATACGGCACAAATTAGCACAAAATAGACACAAAATTTCCAAAACAATTTGGTACCAAAATTCGAGGGGTGTGTCACCAACTTGACGCTCCTCACAAACAAAACTCAAATTATCTCGAGAACAGAACGGGCACAAAATTCGTAACATACGGCACAAATTGGCACAAAATGGGCACAATTTATCGAAAGAAGAAAATTTTCAAATTTCCACAAGTGTGTCACAGCGTCAACTTAGTGACACACTTGGAAAACTTGAAATATCTCGAGAACGGAACGGGCACAAAATTCATAGCATACGGCACAAATTGGCACAAAATGGGCACAATTTATCGAAAGAAAAATATTTTCAAATTTCCACAAGTGTGTCACAGCGTCAAGTTGGTGACACACTTGGAAAACTTGAAATATCTCGAGAACGGAATGGGCACAAAATTCATAACATCCGGCACAAATTGGCACAAAATGGGCACAAAATTCCCAAAACAATTTGATACCAAAATTCGGGGGGTGTGTCACCAACTTGACGCACCTAACACATGAGCAGAATTAGGCTTATCTACAGAGTTTCATACAGCCAAACAATCTACATATCACATTATGTATTGTCAATTATCGTAGAATATAGTTAGATCAATCTGTAGGTAGGGATAAATTTAGATAAAATAAGATTACATACCAAAGATTCACGTGGTTCTACACAACACCGATAAATAAACACACGCACCTGTCAGAACTTGTGGAAATACTTGCGTAGATAAGAGATATCAAGGTATGCTACGAGAACAAAATTTAACCAACGCAAAGTGGGTATATTGGAAGTACCCGATTATGCCCCTATACCCGGTTTTGCCCCCCTTTCCCCTATATATATATATATATATATATATATAGTTGAAAGGAACGGAGTACTAGTCGTTAAGAACAATATTCTCACTAATTATTAAGGGCGATTCGACTACAGGAAGGGCATCTCCAATAACCAGTCAAACTGTACTAAAGGCTCTATATTTCGTCTAACATTTCAGACATCATCAGGAGCTAACTATAATATAAAATAAGTTACAACCAAAAAACAACGGCCATGAGGTCATTTGTTACTTACGATACTATGACTTAAAAACTGGAAGGGAAACATCTAAATAGACTTCCAAAATCATGTACATCAAAACAGTATTCTTTCGTTAAATATTACATTACAAACACTTTGAAATCTACATTGAAACGAATAGCGTGATCTACTTGCCGCCATTTCTAATAACGTCATTTTTGAGAGCATGCGCAGTAGTCTTGTGCGCCGTCGAATTGTCATTGCTTGACAGTTACACAGAATGAAAATTTTCTTCTTCTTCTTTAGAAGGACATATAGATTTAAACTTTAGCCAGCTAGAGGCGATAGAAAGAGATGCAAAGTAAAACAACCGCAACGGCCAACAAAACCACCGCTGTGAGGTGCGGAGCACTGATGAGGAAAGAGCTGTTACAAAATATTACATTTGATATTATATTTCAAAGAGGACTAATATTGAAAAATTCATTTGGTAGAAAAATCTAGAGAATATGATGTGAGATTTTTTTTTATATAAAGACAAAGGCAACGTACCCTCATTAGGAGGAGAAAAAGGGCTTATGGAAGGTCGCCCTTCTTAATTTTTAACATACTAAGCGAGACATCTTCGTAGATGAAGGCAAACAGTAAAGGGGAGGAGACAGGTGCCAGACAACAACGACTTATTTTCTGAGTTATTTATCGCAAGTTAAAAGGAAACTATATATTGTGCTGAGGTTGTTAGTATCAGCCTTGGTGTTCATTGTGTTATTTTTTATTTATGTGACACATTTCTAGGAAAAGTCTTTTCTGATGGTTCTCCTCATGTTCTAGGATACGAGGGTTTTCAAAATCTACGGCGTGGTCTGTGTTTCTGATGTGTTGTCCTAAAGCACATCTGTCAGGTCTAAGCCTGGAGTCACTTTTGTGTAGCGCCAGCCTCCTTCCCAGGGCCTGAGAAGTCTGACCTATATATACTAAGGGGCAGTGTCTACACTGAAGTTGGTATATCACATTTTAATAACACAATGAACACCAAGGCTGATACTAACAACCTCAGCACAATATATAGTTTCCTTTTAACTTGCGATAAATAACTCAGAAAATAAGTCGTTGTTGTCTGGCACCTGTCTCCTCCCCTTTACTGTTTGTCTTCATCTACGAAGATGTCTCGCTTAGTATGTTAAAAATTAAGAAGGGCGACCTTCCATAAGCCCTTTTTCTCCTCCTAATGAGGGTACGTTGCCTTTGTCTTTATATAAAAAAATCTCACATCATATTCTATAGATTTTTCTACCAAATGAATTTTTCAATATTAGTCCTCTTTGAAATATAATATCAAATGTAATATTTTGTAACAGCTCTTTCCTCATCAGTGCTCCGCACCTCACAGCGGTGGTTTTGTTGGCCGTTGCGGTTGTTTTACTTTGCATCTCTTTCTATCGCCTCTAGCTGGCTGAAGTTTAAATCTATATGTCCTTCTAAAGAAGAAGAAGAAAATTTTCATTCTGTGTAACTGTCAAGCAATGACAATTCGACGGCGCACAAGACTACTGCGCATGCTCTCAAAAATGACGTTATTAGAAATGGCGGCAAGTAGATCACGCTATTCGTTTCAATGTAGATTTCAAAGTGTTTGTAATGTAATATTTAACGAAAGAATACTGTTTTGATGTACATGATTTTGGAAGTCTATTTAGATGTTTCCCTTCCAGTTTTTAAGTCATAGTATCGTAAGTAACAAATGACCTCATGGCCTTTGTTTTTTGGTTGTAACTTATTTTATATTATAGTTAGCTCCTGATGATGTCTGAAATGTTAGACGAAATATAGAGCCTTTAGTACAGTTTGACTGGTTATTGGAGATGCCCTTCCTGTAGTCGAATCGCCCTTAATAATTAGTGAGAATATATATATATATATATATATATATATATATATATATATAGATTTGTTCGACCGCACATACAGACCCAAATCGGTATACTCGACCGACTTTTCAGTCCAAAAGTGACGTTTTCAGACCCGGCTTCGGGACTGGTAACGTTCGACTATAGAAAAGTTATGAGGGGGCTGAGGGGATGCTAGGGGTGCATTTTCAGCCGGGTCTGAAAAGTCGGTTATACATGTGATTATATATGGAAAAGTTTCAGTGTTTGGCCAGTGCGAGGGCGCTTCGGTCGACATCAACTTGCTGTATATAATTCGTATAGTTGACCAACGCATTGGGTCCCTAAATATGGCAACGCTGTTTTCCGTTCATACACCTCAAATACACTATTCGAGTACTTATACGATCCCGGTATAGACGAACGTCGTCATGGGTCTTAGTGAATATTTCGAATAGACTCGTAGATTTGATATTGGATTCTCTTGATATCAATATGAACTGCAGATTCTCCGGCATGGAAGCTTATACAAACCCGAGGAATATAACTGTAAACAAAGTGTTACCAAGTAGGTACCTACGTGTGTCTTCGAGTAGGGGTCTCCTTTCGAAAGTGAGAAGAGAGACTTTTTTAGGTTCTGAAAAAATGGCATTTTGTGAGCAAAGAAGAAGTTACAGTCACATACTAAATTTTTTGTTTCCGATTTACAAGATCCCTTCATGCACAATGACAAAGGGGGACAAAAGAGAAATTATTTACATTTCCCATTTCAAAATTCATTTTCAGAATGTCAATATCATATTATGACGGTATTTTTGTTGTGCTGAAAAATGACAAAGGGATCAAAATCTCAAGACGGAGGCGTGTCCACCTGCCTGTGGGCACTCATGTAGGTACACAATATATTTCATTTGATTATTAAGGAATAAGTAGAGCTCAGCAAACTACTTTATGATAGATCAACCTTTTCGCCATAATCCACCAAAAAAGGAATGTTTCAAACCCATGATAGATCAATGAATATTTGAAATGTTTACGTATCTCTCGAGCCCTCTTCGGGTTTTGGGGATGAATGTACGATTTTGAGTTAGAATACGGGCTAACGTGAAAAGCATCAAAAGATCACAAAAAATTGAAAAAATATTCATTTGTAAGACATGTCCACAAAATCGAATACGTCAATTATATACCTGGCTAATCACGTGTTATACTGCGGTTTCAACTGGAAACTAGTGGTGCGTTATCAAAATACTCTCAAATGAATATTTTCACAATGTAGCTGACAGACGTCTAAGGATTCAATTTTCAGCGCTCCCAAGAGAAAAATTGTATTTTTTCCTCATATTAGGAAGAATGTAATATTTAAAGGAATTGCCCACTTGCTTATGCCTACAAGGAATCATTCCCTGAAAGCTTTTGCACTTATAAGTACCACCCTGTATAATTAATAATTTGTTTATAAATGGAGTGTGATTCAGTTGAAGAGATTATCACAATATGCTGAGTTTTGGAATTTCATAGAAATGAAAGTGATTCTTCTAAATCTGATTCTTGATTTCACCGATGAGAATCAAAAGTGAAATTGAATTTTCCTAAGAATTTCAGAAGTTACACAATTGTGTTTTTCAATGTGAGGAATGAAGGAGAGTAGTGTTATGAATTTTGTCTAGGTCCTACCTAATATTGAGCTCCTAACACATCACTGAGATTGATGTTATTGACATTCTGAAAAAAGTACAAGTTCTCAGTTCTATTCGTTACTTAATATATTTTATTGTGTTTTGAATATTTATTTCCTCATTTTTGAAAGTATTCCTTCTTTTATATTTCATTCATAAGATCAAAACATAAATTAAATCTACCATTCCGTACTGATGGCCATCGTGGTTGTGGAATTCTTCTAGGTGAACTATGTTGCATTACTCAAGCCCTTTTACTCCATAACCATAATAAAGGCGTTGTAAAGGAATACAGGGTGTCCGGGTTCAACGTTCATATATTTCAGGGGGTGATTCTGGAGAGTGGAGTTCAAAGTTAGATTATATCAACTTAGGCCCTAAAACACCAGTGCTAGAGGCTCTTTAGCATGACCTCCAAATACCAACTAATTTGCGATAACTATAATAATAATAATAATAATAATTTATTTATTTGTCAACCCGCACGGGTGTGGTTTGGTTTCTGCCACGCCACATGGGGGGTGACGTCCCCACGGCCCGAGTTACCTGGGCCACCAAGGGTAAATGGTGGCAAACCCATGAACGAGAAGTGGAAACCGATATCATGGCAGAAGATCGAGATGCCACTCCACCTGCTGGCTCGACCACCGTGAGGAGGACTGCCCGCAGGGGAGCTCGCAACGCACGTATCCAGTGGAGCCGCGAAATGAATATTGAAGTAATGCGAGCTTTTCATTACGTGAACAATTGCGAGGATAACCCACTTCCTGGATGGAGAAGAGAAATCTTCAAGGGATCGAATTATCCCAGAAGATCGCGGGATGTGCACAGCAGGCTGTGGATTTGCAAACCTGTCACATCGTGCGGAAAATTCTGAACTAGTGGGAGGAACTGAAATGTTTTTTCACTGGTTCATGGAGGAATTGCCAGCTCAAGCTGAGAACGGGAGACCGATAATAATATTTATTTGTCATATAGAAGTACAATGTTTGCCAGATAAGAAATTAGCAATAACATGACAAATAGGACCACACAACGATTAAAAAACCGATGCACAAAAGACTCTGTGTTGTGTGGCCCGGTTATATATAGGTACTACACACTTGCTGCACCTACACCTATGTCATCATTTGTCGAATTTAAATGAAATTCAGTACATGGGGGTTTCGGGATAAACTGAATCGTCTGATAACAATAGCGGATTTACGAGGGGGGTGGGGGAATGAGTATCGAAGACCTAAGAAGAAATTACGTTTCAAAGTTTATTTGAGGATGTTGTGTACCTGAACTACCTGATTTAATGGTTATTATTATTACCCCCCCATGAAGAAGAGCTATATCCACCCATGTCTGATAACCGATTCTCATCAGTAGAGGAAAATAATACTTTTAATTTTTGAGATTATGTTAGTCGAAGACATGGTCTCCTCAACCATTTCGGAGCAAAAGAGGTACGGCGCTACGGAGCCCCATCCTATAGAAAAAAAAATGACTTAGAATGCATTTCATCACACTAAAATACTTTTATTTCGAGATAGGGGTTACGTAACGCTTTCAATTTGAAAATATTTTAGGAGTGTCCATTTCTTCGACTGAAATTTCAATTAGATCATCAACTCAAAAATTGAAAATGATTTTTTGAGACACCCCCTATTATCTCTGCTACTAATGAGAATCAATTAGTTCTTTTACAATCAAATGATCAAGTTCATCCAGAAAACTCCATGCTATGAAGTTCATTTAAATTCGATAAATTTTGGTGCAGAACTAACCAACTAACGGTACTTTAGAGGTCACCCGTGGAATGCATTAAGGACCTGAGTAGATATGGAAATATCTTCTAGTTTCGATATTAAGAATCGCCTCCTGAAATATATGAACGTTTAATCCTGACACCCTTTATGTAATTGTAATTCGTTATATATGACGGCATCCAGAATTGATTCTAAGTTTTTTTACAGTGTACCGGGCTGGTCAAGCTACACCAGCATTCAGCCTTTTTCACATCACGTGATAATATATGCGTTCAAATGATTCGAACTTCCAGCCGAACCGCGAAGAAAAATTAAAAGGGAAAAAGGAAAAATCAAATATTTCATTCATGAAAACAACAATAAAATGTGTCAGATTTTTTGTTTTCGGTTTAATTTTCTTTAATATGCGGGTTTTCTAAGAGAATTTGAAAACAATAGTTTTTGTTAGATCAGATTCTTAAAGTTTCAATGAGTGGAAATCTCGAAAAATGAGATAATTATTTCCACAGTATCAAAAAAAGTAGTTTGTAGATAATGATAAGCATCAAAATTTCATTCGTACGAATTATACGATCTATTCGTAATCATTACAAACAGCATAATAATCTAATGAAGCAAAATGGATTAATGCTCATTCAAAATGCCTGTGCCCTATAATATATAATATCAAGTCAAAGAGCTTGATGAAAGTAACTTGAAAAATAATGCGATGTTATTCTTAATCCGATATGGCGGACCATCCAAGATTTCGAAATAGTTATATTTATTCACTTCTACAATATGGGTATCAAATGGAAGGGCTTGTTGAGAGTAACTCGAAAAATAATGTGACGTAATCCTAAAACTAATATTTCGGAAAATCCAAGTCAGTGACTATAAAAAATTGATTCAACAAATGAGAATGAGGAATTTCATCTTCACAGACAGCAAAATTGTTCACTTCGTGAAGATATTTAGTCTTCCCGTCGACTCACTAACACATATACAAATTCTTGCCACAACACCTACTCTTTCAATCCCTTTTATACATTGAAATCGTAGCGACTGATCCCGACAATCTGGCAACAGTGCTGGGATCGAAAACGTTGATCGTATTTGCCGGTGCAGTATATGTGGGATTGAAAAGTTGGCGCAATGTATCGGGTCTGAACAGGACTATCAGATATACAACTTTTTTGAATGAAACAAAATTTTTCCCCTCTCAATTTGCCTAGGGAGTTATATTTTAAAAGAGCCCATTTTTTGCATATATACTCGTAAAAAACATACGGATCATGTGGGTCTTAGGTCGCCTTAAGAACGTACCGGGACTGGATACGTCTGCCAGACAAATATATATATATATATATATATATATATATAAAATTAGTTAAATTTATTTGGGTTGGCAGTCGGAAATAAAAGAAACTCTCTTTTTTCCTTTTTTCTCAAGCTTTCGGCTTTATTTAAGCCTTCTTCAGGAGACGCTACAATATGTTAATAATCAGAAATTTAGAATGAAATTAATATGTATACAACTTACGAAGTTGAGATTATCTACATAAAGTTTAAACATTCTAACTGTATAAGGCAAACAGTACAATTTCTTTTTTAAAAATTCTGAAAGAGCAGTCAAACGTTTTGAAATTGTCAATAATTTTTTATGACATATTATCTATATATATAAAAGAAAGATGTTGGTTACACCATTTATAACTCGAGATCGGATGGACTGTTTGTTATGAAACTTCATATATGGATTCGTCTACGGTCTGGTTATTATAAAATGCAATAAAACTTCGAAAAAATCGATGAAAATTTCACTCATACAGGAAATGCTTTTCCTCCTTTTGAGCGAGGCCACTAGGTGTCGCTACAGTTACAGTTACGCTAACGCTATTTCGTAGGTACTTCTCGCCGTTAGATGGGGTGTACAGTGACTATATTACCACTATAGTCACTGTAATAGTGTGTAATTTGAGTTGCCTACAACTTTGCGCCGTTGGCCAATGGTTCGTTCTTTCCACTTCAGGTGGCGCTATTCACAAATTATGACTGATTTTTATCAGTTATTTCAAATACTTGAATTTATTCTGGCGAACGTGGCGTGTTAATGGTAGACAATTTTGTCAAGCAATAATGTGTGTTTATATTCCTGACATTCTGATGTATATTAGTTCTTAGGAAAAGTAGAAAACTTTCATTATAAAAAGATGCCATTCTGCTGTCATGTCATAATTGACTTTAGCAAATCAGCTGTTGATACATCCATCAAATTGACAACGGAAAATACACTGAAATGAAATTGCGGCGCCGCCACGTTGCTAATATTTTCGATTTGGTCGAACGTCATTCCATTCAAAAATTGACGGGTGCCTACACCATTATTCTAGACATCTTATCGTGAAGGTACTAACTATATTTGACATCAGCACCATTAGATGGCGATGAATTTGTTGAGGCTTTCGCGACCATCAATTTATGTCATCTGTTTTTTTTTTCGAGAATTTCGGTCGTCGTTGTTTGAGATGGTCGAATAAAGAACATATGACATCAATTACTGTGTAATTTGCGTAGGACTTATAGTACCATGAAGGTCAATTAACAGATCCAGAAGCGCGTGAATATCACAGTGAATTTTTATCGAAATGTCAAGTATATACGATTTTGGCGATCAGTTTCGGTCGTGATATGTCCATTCTCATCTTTTCTCATAATTTTTAAAATGTTTTTGGATTTCTGTTTGGGTAATAAATATATTTGCGGAAATCACGAAATCCAAAATTGCTATAATAGGTAATTGACATATTATTTTTATGTATCTGTTCTGTGTGACAGCTCATATCCATCGAAAAATTTGACAGTTCAAAAATCAGAGAACCAAGCTGTTGATCTCCGATCACCGGTGATTACGATTCGTGAAATCCACCGTAAGTATCATTTAGGCGGAACAAAGTTCGCCGGGCCAGCTAGTAGTAAAATAAATGGAGAATCTATGAATGCTCTTCCTCTTCACAAGTTGATATAAAATGATTAGGTAGGCATTTGAACAAATGCCATTCCAGAAGGTATTTCAATTTTGAAGTTGAAAACGGTGATTTTGTTTTTTATTTTTGTCCATATCGATCAAAAGGGCATATACATTGCTCAGGGAATCAATGTCTTTTTTTGCATTCATATTCTGTTCATTTTGTGAAATTCTTATCATTTCTAAAAGGGTCCTTTTTCTAAGATTTGATTCCCGATCCAACAACTCAGTATCTTCAAATGATGAAATGTGGCCTGTTTCGATACAGTGTTTGGCTAACGCACAATGATCTTTTCTCAGTTAAATATTACTCTTATGGAGAGTGATGCGTTGTTGCAAAGTTGTGGACGTTTGCCCTATGTATTTCAACTCACAATGGGAACAGGGAATTTTGTAAATAACATCACTATTCCTGAATAATGGTGTTTCATCTTTTAATTTACTGTATAATTTTTTCAGCGGTTTAACATTCTTGATCGCGAATTTCAGTTTTTCTTTTGGTAAAATATCTTTGAGTCTATTTGTTAATGGTTCTATATTTGGAAGGGTAATATAAATTTTGTTTGCCCCATTTTCTGGTGGATTCTCTTCTATTTCAATCTCTGTTAATCTATCAGGGTTGTTATACAGAATTCTTCTGATAAAGGTTTTGGGATATCCATTTTCTAATAATATGTTTTCCAGTCTTGTGAGATTCTTATTCCTAAATGACATATGGGATAATTTATTCACTCTTGTTTTTAGGTTTTTAATTATATTGATCTTCATTTGCATTGGATGATACGAAAGGTAGTGTACATATGTTTGAGATGCCATGGGTTTGATATACCAGTCAGTGATTATTCTATTTACAGAAGTTCTCATCAATTTCATATCTAAGAAGGCAACCGAGCTATCTGTTTCATTCTCGATCGTGAACTGGATTTTGGGATTTACTTCGTTTATTACATCCAAAACCCGGTGAGTCCATTCTTCTGGCACTGCTGTCACAACATCATCTATGAATTTTTTGCAAAATGGAAGTTCAAATGGTAATTTTTCTTTTATTTTCTCTAATATATCATCCACTACAAATTGTGCTATGATAGGAGACGCTATTGAACCCATGGGAGCTCCTTGTAATTGTTTGTAGTATTGATTGTTGAATGAGAAAACTGTAGTATCAAATCAAATATCTATAAGGTAAGGAGGCAAAATGTTTCTACTGTAACAGAACAATTTGGTTGAATGTCATTCCATTTTCTTCTGATAATATCTTTGGTCAGCGATACCGTGATGTTTGTGAATAGAGATACTACGTCCCAACTCTGCAAAATATAATTTGTAGGCAACTGAAAATCACATATGAATTCGGAAAACTCGAAAGAATCTCTTATGTTAAACATATATATATGAACAGAATATGAATGCAAAAAAAGACATTGATTCCCTGAGCAATGTATATGCCCTTTTGATCGATATGGACAAAAATAAAAAACAAAATCACCGTTTTCAACTTCAAAATTGAAATACCTTCTGGAATGGCATTTGTTCAGTAACCACAAAATTTCATATACCTACCTTCAAACATTCTGAAATGTTAGACTTCTTCTAATCATCATAACCATACGAATTTCTGAACTTGACCATGTAGTCCCCTTGAAGCTGACCTTGAATTTAACGTTTGGTTTGGTAGATACAAAAATATTCACACTGTAAAAAATTTGACATCTGCAATACAACATGTATAATTTTGGATGATATAATATTTATGGGTACGTATTTACTATTTATGTTAAATATTCCCCATTGTCTAATTATCGAACATTACTAAAAACAACGAATAATGTTCCTGACTATTTCCATCTATTCATCATTTCGTGGTATCATTTTTCTTCCAATAATACTCGTGTTATTTCCTCGCCGATTCCATACTTTGAAGCACTTTATTTCAATGCTCCTATATACAACTGAAATAATAATAAACCTGCTTGTTGGTAATTCTGAATGCGATTTATTGTTAGAGTATTAACAACTGCGGCAAATGGCCTGAAGCATGAGAGTTATTATTCTGTATTTTCCAAGGTTCGACGGTTATCAGATGAGTTTATCTGGTATTCTAGAACATGTATTAAATACAGGGATTCGAGTGAATACGTATTCTGCATAAAGAGTTTCCTGGATAATTCTTGTTATTATACTCCTGGAAAAGTACAGTTCGGTTCTAGTTTGACTGGAAGGATGCTTCATAATATAGAAATGGAGAATGTGCATCAATATTAATTTGAGGTTTGGTTTGGTTTTGGCGATTAGATATTGCTCTCCATAAGTAATTCCATACGATCTCAATCGGAATCATGCCCGGTGAGTTCGCTGATCAGTTCATTCTCTGGATATTGTGCTCTTGAAGAATGTTTTGAACCCTTCGTATGCGGTGTGGTGGGGCGTTATCATCCTCATAAATGAAATTCCTCGGAATATTCTCAATATTACAACTCTCATCATTCGCTGAAAACTGATAAACTTCTAATACACCTGTATTCTCCCGAACAAGAGACATTTTTTGCCAGTTTATTATTTTCATTCGAATGATAAGCTTGCACACACTAAAATTTTCATGTTACATTCCACAAGTTGAATGTTGATAGGGTGCCAAAACTTTTGACGATGTGTGTATTTGTGAAAACTCTGAGACAATTGAGGAGTTATGCGATTGTATTGGAGTTTATCGAAACGGTCTTCAGATTCTTTCATAGGATACAAATTTAACAGTCAATAAACTAACGGTAAAACTGTTTCTCGGTCGGAACCATTAACACTAACATTAACAGCACCTGTAAAACGATATGACCAGGCGTATGCCGATGTTCGATTATACAAATCGAACTTCTATTTATATTGCATTATAGGTACATTTGGTGATGAATTCACATCGAAAATCCGTAAAAACTAGATTGCATCATAAAACCAGCACAATTTCGCGATAGCAATAGTTTCATGGAATCTATGGCTCATTCGAACACGAAACTATTCCGAAATTAAGCCTCGTGTTGCTTGTCAACTACAAAATGAATGACGTTTACGCGCCATTCATTTTGCCAGAAATCCATTAGGAGAATTTATGTTTTCCAGTTTTGCAAGTTATTGGTGTATCCGAACAGATTTTTCATTTCATTATGACGTAAACTTATGAAATATCGTGAAACGAGACCTTCCGAACAATGCTTACGATTATTTTTTACCGGGAAGTTGACGTATGACTCCGATACTGCCGCAAGGCCAAAGAATTTTCCGATAATATTCAATATTCGAACGCCTGTTCAGAAGCGGAAATGTGTTTAATCTTTCAGAATAACTCATTGAAAGGAACAAACAAGAATGTTCTTCGATCATTAAAATCAAATATCTGACAATACTTCATTTTCACATCTAATTAATGAAGTTATGAACAGCGACGCTGCAAAATGGCGAATGCGCGGGTATATGTGAGGTTGCCATAATTTACTTACATAGCTCCAGATAATACCGAGAGAAGGATCTAGAAAAATCGTTGACTATAATATGTCTATAAAGTTAGCAGTGTCACTTGCGAGAAAATCATTAAAACCTATTGCATTAATTGTAGAATAATTGTCGAGAATTTGTCGTGAAAGAAAAAAAATTGTCGCGTCCTTATTTTTGTTCTACGGGGTGGCTTTGCTAACTTAACCTTGAGCAAGGGCGGATATAGCTCTTTTTCATGGGAGGGGTAATAAAGATCATGGGGGGGTGATAACGATTGAAAACCATTAAATCAGGTATAAAATGTATGAAAATTTTTATATGTACCACCTTTTTCTTAGGTCTTCGATGCTCATGGGGGGGGTATTTACCCCCATTACCTCCCCCCCGTAAATCCGCCCTGGACCTTGAGTTAGCAGAACCACTTTCTCAATATCTACCAAATGTCATGAAAATGGTTACAAATAATTGTCGAGTAATTGTCGAAGTCCATATGAAGAAAAAAAAAACACAAAAATCCCATTCCTTCTTGTTTATTTTACGTCTTTTTCCTGCGAGTTCGAGATATTTCTGGAATTATCGCATTTATGGCAACAGCGCATTTGTTATTGACTTTTTTCTGTTGCATTAGTTGTCGAATACCTGTCCTGAATTTGTCGTGAAAGGAAAAAATTTGTCGCGACCTTCGTTTTTTTACTAGGTTGCTTTGCTAACTTTATATTAATTTAGCAAATAGTGGTCGAATATCATCACGATGATCATAAAAGATTGTGGACTAATTGTCGATGTTCAAATAAAGTGAAAAACACACAAAAAATTTAATCTTTCTAGCAATTTCTACTCCATTTTCTCGCGATTTCCCTATATTTCTGAAAATATCGTATTTTTGGGAACAGCGCATTCGTGATTGACTTTTTTTCTGTTGCATTAGTTGTCGAATACTTGTCCTGAATTTGTCGTGAAAGGAAAAAATTTGTCGCGACCTTCGTTTTTTTACTAGGTTGCTTTGCTAACTTTATATCAATTTAGCAAATAGTGGTCGAATATCATCACGATGATCATAAAAGATTGTGGACTAATTGTCGATGTTCAAATAAAGTGAAAAACACACAAAAAATTTAATCTTTCTAGCAATTTCTACTCCATTTTCTCGCGATTTCCCTATATTTCTGATATGATATGACTTTTTTCTATTGCATTAATTGTCGAATACCTGTTCCGAATTTGTCGTCAAAGAAAAAAATTTGTCGCGTGCTTAATTCTCTTCTACGGGGCTTTGGTAACTTAACGTTAAGTTAGCATGATCACTTTCTCAATATCGACCAAATATCAAGAAAATGGTTATAAATAATTGTCGAGTAATTGTCGAAGTCCATATGAAGTAAAAAAAATACAAAAATCCATTCCTTTTAGTTTATTTTACGTCTTTTTCCCGCGAGTTCGAGATATTTCTGGAATTATCCCATTTTTGGCAACAGCGCATTCGTTATTGACTTTTTTTCGATTGCATTGATTGTCGAATACCTACCTTCAATTTGTCGTGAAAAAAAAATTGTCGCGTCCCTAATTTTTTTTCTACGGGGTGGCTTTGCTAGCTTTATATTAAGTTAGCATGACCACTTTCTCAATATCGACCAAATATCATGAAAGTGGTTATAACTAATTGTCGAGTAATTGTGGAAGTCCATATGGAGTAAGGAAAACACAAAAAATCCATTCCTTCTTGTTTATTTCACGTCTTTTCCCCGCGAGATATTTCTGGAATTATCGCATTTTTGGCAACAGCGCATTCGTTATTGACTTTTTTTTTGTATTGCATTAATTGTGGAATACCTTTCACGAATTTGTCGTGAAAGAAAAGAAATTGTCGCGTCCTTAACTTTTTTTCCACGGGGTGGCTTTGCTAACTTAACGTTACGTTAGCAGAACCACTTTCTCAATATCGACCAAGTAGAAAAAAAACTAAGGTCGCGACAAATTTTTTTCTTTCACGACAAATTCTAGATAATTATTCGACAATTAAAGCAATAGGTTTTATTGATTTTCTCGCAAGTGGCACTGCTAACTTTATAGACATGACTGTAATACCGGAAAACATGAAATAAATGTTGATTGATGACTATGCACTATAGAATCTTCACTGAAATTTACTTGGTTTGAAATAAGGATAGAGATTCCAGAGATATGGAAACAAAAGTGTAGTTCAAGGATTTTCAACGTCCTTCACCTTCATTACGATGCCGAACTTCGAAAAATCGCAGAAAAAGGTAGGAATAAGCTGCAGGGAAATTGAAAAAAATATTACAGTCAAAGATTCACAGTGTATATTTACGAAGAGGGTGGCCTGAAGTGTCCCACTCTTTGAAAAATAACTTGGTTCAGCCAGAAATTATCCTGCATGGGTTTTTGCGTTCGTATTTTCAGGTGGCGGTTTTTATTTGGCACGGAAATAAATCGGAAAGTTAGTTAAGTTGATTAAATTGATGTTAGGGGTTACATAACTGGCACGAATGTCGAGGAATTCTAGTAGAATTTCCATCGAATGAAGATTACGCATTTAGTTAATTCGGATTTTGGTTTATAAATCGATCTTACAAATAGAGTGATTTGGAGTCAGAAATGTCCAGAAATGCTTGGTTTCGAAGATATATTGCGTTAAATGATCATAAACAAATAGCGAATTGCACGAAATAATATTTTTTGCTCTTCTTGTTTTATCTCTAGCTGAATTTCGAGTTATGAAGCGAAAAATCAATTTACATCTGGGGTTTCATCGCTCTAGCGTAGACTGATTTATTCCCACATTTTCGAAGACCCAACGTCGTTATAGCAGCGAATCAAATTATTTCCCCAGACTGGATGGAGCATTTCAGAGTGGATTTATCTGTCGAAATAGTATTCGTTTAGGAGGTGAATGATTCAATAGACGTCCCGAATAAAGCAACAATTGATTCGCTAGGGAATAGGTTCAGAAACAGAAAATTAACGAGAAAATCGGTAGTACCGTGTAGTTAGGTGAGGATTTATTGTGAATGAGTTTGGTTTTTTGTGAAAAAAAAAATGTGGTGGTGGAACGAAGAAACTCTGCTGAAATATCTTTGGAATCGGATTTTGTTGATTAGTTTCAAGGTAAATTGTTGATTTTCATTTTCATCGTCTAATATTTTGAACACTCTTCAATCAAATTGCTGTTTGTAAAATAAATAAATAAGAATTCTGCTAAAATTACGAAATTGCGTGAACTATCCATAACTGCGCTAGATTATAAGTATGGCTTTTTTCAGGAGGCAGATAATTAGAATACCCTCGAAAGGAAATATTGATTTAGTATTAGGGTACGTGGGATTATTATTAATTTGCGAATTTCTCATCAGATTCCCGATCCTCGAATTCAACTGAATTCCGGAACTGAAATTGAACTACAGATGTGGTAAAGTATTTCATTATTACAATGGGACGATAGAAATTAACTTGATAATTTTGATGCAAATATAAAAAATTCCAAAGCCTTCCAATTGATGCCCAATCTTAGCACTTAATTCAGGTTGGAAAATGCAAATATCGGGTGTTCTTAGGAGTGATTTAAATTGAAATAAAAACATTTAAATTAAGTTTAAGATTAGGAATTTTCGACATATGCCCACCACGACAGCACTGAGGAACCGCCATCTTACAGCCAAATTTTGGAACATTTTTTCGAGTTTTTCGAACCTAATTTCAGCAATAACAGGAATTATGTTGGCTTCCAAAGCGTCTATTGTTTCTGATTTACCAGCATAAACCAATGACTGGACATAACCCCAAAGAAAATAATCAATTGGAGTTATGTCGCATGATCTTGGAGGCCAATTAATTGGACCCTTTCCCGACATAATGTTCTAGGGCCCGATCAGCAAACAAACGACGCTTATTATTGGTCAAGTAGCTTTAGATCTTGAACCAGTTGGATCTTATATGGTGTAGACCATGATCTTTACTCGAAATTTTCCATGTGGTGGATTCACAGAGTCCAACTTGTTGTGCATGTCGACGAATAGACTGGACCTGGATCTTCATTAACACTATCACTTACACCAGCGATATTTTCTTCTGTACGAACAGTTTGTTGCCTTGTTGTTGTATCGAGTAGAGAAAATGTTGTCCGAAATCTAACGATAATTCGACGAATAAGCTGCTCTGATGGACGATTATGTAAACCATAAATTTCACGAAGTGCTCTTTAAGTTTTGCGAATAGAACACTGATTTTGAAAATAAATTTTAACAATTTGTAAACGTTGTTGCATCTTGAGTCTTTCCATGAAAATTTGTTGACAGTTCTAACAACAAATCCAATTTTATGATTTTGTATCATATGGAACCATTTCAGCCAATCATGTCAACATTACATCGAAAACTACATCCAATGCAATTTTCAATCCCAATGATAACACGATAGTGTCTTATAAAATTATACAGGGTGTTTGGAGGGTGAGTAGCCATAGGTAAATGGTGGATAGGTGATGCTCTTGGCTACTTGTTGCGCCTAATGAAATAACATTTTGCCCAAAGTTCAAGGTGTTATAATTTTTTTACCATTTTTCTAGAAATTTCCCATTTTTCTCATTAAAACCTTGAATTTTTTCAAATTTAATGCTCGAGGTGCCTATAAAATGTTTTAGTTCCTTGGTCTAGTCCTGTCTTATTCAGATCGAATCATAATTTTATACAAACATCTTCAAAAAACCTGACAGCGTCGTATCAAACATCAAAATGAAAAAAAAAAAATAATGTTGTGTCCACTTTACAAAGTGAAATAAAAAAAAATTTACATAGTGTTGGATTTTAAAATGGCTTTAAAAACTTCTCTAGTTAATACTCTTTGCAATGGTATGTAACATGTACCATTAATAATCAAATAACTCAAGAAAAAACCGTTTTGTCTTCAAGGATGCCTTGAAAGGATGACGACAAAACTATTCCATTGAGCAGGCAAAATCTTTTCTCTCATTCTACCACAGCTAAAAAAAGCATGCCCTCTCTATCATCGGCTAACAATACTCCCAAGGGCGTCGCCAGGAAGGGGGCAGCTGCCCCCCCAATCAGAATAGAAAAAATGAACTGATTTTCGTATATTATGCTATTATTTCATAAGTTGTTAAGGGATTTTTGAGCTCTAGGGGGGGGGCAGCTGCCCCCCGTGTCCTCCCCCCCCCCAGCTCAAAATATGCTACAGAATATGTTGATGAACCACCGAAACGTTGAGTGAACTCAAAACTGCATTACTGCACCTTTACTGCAGACCTACTTGCAAATGTAGTAATTACCCCCCAGCTTTTGAGCTGTTGGGACACGGGGGCAGCTGCCCCCCCTAGAGCTCAAAAATCCCTTAAAAACTTATGAAATAATAGCATAATATACGAAAATCAGTTCATTTTTTCTATTCTGATTGGGGGGGGGGGGCAGCTGCCCCCTCCATGGCGACGCCCTTGTGAGTATTGTTAGCCGATGATAGAGAGAGCACGCTATTTTTAGCTGTGGTAGAATGAGAGAAAAGATTTTGCCTGCTCAATGGAATAGTTTTGTCGTCATCCTTTCAAGGCATCCTTGAAGACAAAACGGTTTTTTGTTGAGTTATCTGATTATTAATGGTACATGTTACATACCATTGCGAAGAGTATTAACTAGAGAAGTATTTAAAGCCATTTTAAAACCCAACACTATATAAATTTTTTTTTAATTTTTTTTTGTAAAGTGGACACAACATTATTTTTTTTTCATTTTGAAGTTTGATACGATGCTGTCAGGTTTTTTGAAGACGTTCGTATGAAATTTTGATTCAATCTAAATGAGACAAGACTAGACTAAGGAAATAAATCATTTTATAGGCACCTCGAGCGTTAAATTTGAAGAAATTCAAGGTTTTAATGAGAAAAATGGGAAATTTCTAGAAAAATGGTAAAAAAATTATAACACCTTGAACTTTGGGCAAAATGTTATTTTATTAGGCGCAACAAGTAGCCAAGAGCATCACCTATCCACCATTTACTTATGGCTACTCACCCTCCAAACACCCTGTATAATAGTTCCATGGCAACATCATTCCAAACAAATTTCAAAATGTCACGTTTTGGTAATGTAATAAATAAATGAAAACATTCCCAGAAATACTTCCAATAGCCACAAATATATTTGGGGAATATTTATGGAATTTTGCTACGAACGATCATACGAATTGAATGAACGCAGAAGCTTGGAAGAATTGGCGTTTATACTCAAAGATTGTGCTGTCAATATGAGAAAAAAAGACGGAACAGAATTCAAAGAAGCAACGGTAAAAACAATGTGGAATGTTTCGAGCAAACTCTTATAAGAAAAGTATTATAAGGACTACAACATTATGATTGACCCGTTCAATAATATAATATTTAAACCAACCCGAGATGCCCGCGATGCAATCAGAAAAAAATTGCAAGCAGTCCCAAGTAAACGTAAATCCAGTTCAGTTTCGTTTAATTTGTCTGAAGTTAACAGAATAATATTGCTATGGGATGAAAATACTCCTGAAGGTCTTATGCGTAAATTTCATCATATTGCTGCAGTAGAACCATCGTGGCGAGGAGGAGAGGCAGTTGCTTGTTTGGTGAATTTTTTTCAAATCGAGAAGAATAACGATGGTTCTTCAACAAATCGCATTGAATACAATCCAGTATTCAGTAAAACGTGCCGAGGTGGTTCTAAAAGCTGCACAAGTCGTAAATGGTTGGTTTCCAATACTGAGAGACAAAGCTGCCCTGTACGTCTTTTTCATAAACTAATATCAAAAAGGGTCGAAAATATTACCTCACCACGACTATTCTTGAAACCAAATCGATATTGGAAAAATGAAACTGACAAATGGTACGATAATGTACCTGTTGGAAGGAATACCATAAATAAATGGACTAAATATGCTGCCGAAGCAATTGGCTCGAATGTAAAAGACAAAAAGATAACGAATCATTCAAATAGATCAACAGCTGTCAGTCAATTAGCAAAAAGTGGTGTAGAGGAACAACAATTGCTGAAGATTACTGGTCATAGCAATCAAAATTCTATCAAACCATACCTTAACCTCGATCAAGAACACCACAACAAGATAATAAATATTATGCGTGGAAATAGATCTTCTATACAAGAGAACAGCAACGAATCTAATGTTGAGTTGAATTTCACGAATTGCACTTTCACTAATTGTACTTTCAATAAATAAATAAATATTTTGTTGTGTTGAGTTATACATTTTTTCTGTCAAAAAATTTTCTGCCGAATATTCCTCGGACATTGATAAATGCATCATAATTTTATAACCAATATCTCAAGCTCGTTGCTTGGTAACAAAAATGAACGAGCTTTCGATGGTCATAAAATAACTCGTCTATTATCAAGGTCCTAGGGATATTACTACTGAAAATTTGTCAATGCTTACTAAACAGAAATGTCAAAACAACATGGCTTCTACCTTCTGTCAAATCACAGTTATCCTTATCGAGAATTCGGTCAACAAAGTAAACATTGACAGAATGCTACTCGCGGTTGGTCTGATTTGGAGAGATGTATCAGTTGATTTACTGGCTTCGTAGATGAACTGAATATTGCAGGCTTATGCTTTCATGCAAATCACTTGTTCTAGCGTGTAAGAGGGTGACGAACTGATGGCGCTGTAAGAACTTTGCTAGACAAGTAGCAAAAGTGTGATGAAAAGGTAGAATCTTTTGTGGGGTTCTGGGTGAGTTCTCTTAGGACTTCAGACCACAGAAAAAGTGGGTAAACCATTCGCAGTATGAACTTTGTGGTATTAAGAATAAAAATTTGAATTTTCGACAACGATCGAATAACTACCGGAATGGTCATTCACATCAAAGAAGGAAAACGATCCAATAACATCATAGATCGAAAGAATGAGAGAAAGCAAGGTACCGGAAAGATTTTCTCTCATGAAATTCGACACAAAATCCTTCAAGGCGACTTCAGATCCGATCGATGTGGATTTAAACCAATCTCTCCCTCGCCTATGTTTTTTAATATCCACTTCGCAATACGGAATTTCTGATGTTTCGACCCCATTTCGATTCTCTCCACACTTCTCCCTATCCCGAGCCTTCCTGGCGGTCCTGGCATCGGAAGTGGACGAGCTGGCGCCTGGAGACGTCACAGGGAAACAAGGCGCCGACAAGACTCGACAGGGCGTTCGAAACTTGGGACGAAACTATCTTTGCGGATCCCCATTTTATGTGTCGCGATTAAGGACCGATAAAGCGGGGTTCACTTGCCGCAATGGGGAAAGGGATTGGTCGGAACGTCGTTCCTGTGATGTGCAGGATTTACTTGAGAATGTGGCAATTACAGTCTTGGGAAGGTCATATACAGGGTGGACCATCCATTACTTTCCACTCCGAATTTTGAGCTTTGGGACGGAATAACGAAAAAACGCTCGGACAGGTCAAATTTTGTTGAAAGGGGGGGCAAATAAGGGTGTTCAAATGAGTTTGATAATAATCCCCCTCTAGCTGCAACCCCTAAGAGCTCTCACTTTTGAATAGGGAAAAGGGGTCGAGCAGCACCTTGTTGGAAAGGCAATTCAATTTCCTGCATGAGTGTTTTTTTTTTCATCGCTTTATTATTATACACATGATGAAAATGCTGAAACCGAGGCAATAACTGAAAACAAGAATATTTACAAAGTAAATCGTGCGCTTTCGAATGAATTGAAATAATTGCTGTTAGGGAAGAGGCTAGAGGGGTAGTGATATCGAGCTTTTTATCCATCTCAGAGATCCAAATTCGGCGTGTGAAAGTTATTGATAGAATACTGAGTCACTCTGTATAATAATAAAGCGACGAAAAAAAAATACACTCATGCAGGAAATTGAATTGCCTTTCCAACAAGGTGCTGCTCGACCCCTTTTACATGTTCAAAAATTAGAGCTGTTAGGGGTGGCAGCTAGGGGGTAGTGATGGCAAACTCATTTGAACACCCTTATTTGTCCCCCTTCCAACGAAATTTGACCTGTCCAAGCGTTTTTTCGTTATTCCAACCCACAGCTCAAAATTCGCGGTGGAAAGTTCTGGATGGCTCACCCTGTATAATCTTGGAGTCATACGCGTTTTTCTGGTTTCTCCATTGAAATGTTATTCTAAAAAGTGGATTATTTTATGCTTCATGGCTGTTACCCGTTTTCTTCTAGATACTTAAGACTACGTGTTTCTGAGCGACGTTTTTGTGCGTTGAAAATCCTCGAAAAAACAATTTTCTGTTTATACCTTCGGAACTGTTATTTCCAATGGAGTGAATTTCAGTTGATTGTTTACTCTATGAATGGTGCATATTCCTCGATTAAAACATATTGGATATTTCACCTGGTATGAAAGTTACGGCGTAGAAGAGCCATAAATCTACGCAAAAATATCATAAAACCACATGAGAAAGATGAACGGTTGATATTTCCGAAAGGATCAATCATTTTAGAAAATAAAAGTATTTCTATGCTTTTTTCAGAAAGCGTCGTTTCTAATTCTATACGATAAAATTTGAGGAAAAAAATCATGAATTTCTTGAATAATCTGCATGCTTTCCTGTATTGAATATCATCGAATATTATTACTCCTCTGGTCTCTAAACAAATTACTATGTTATCAGAATGTTTGTCAACTTCGTTGAGACTAAAATCCTAATGATGAGAAATGTTTGATGTAGAGATATGTAATCATAAAATACCACAAATGTGAGAGATAAAATTGAACACCACTCTTTCTATTAAAAATTTATTATCAATGTCAATGAAATACAAAATTTGGATATATGACTGATGAATGTCGATACAAACCACGTACTTAATTGAAAACTCGACACTGCACGGTTAATATCACATTAATTCACCGAAAGTCTTCACATTATAATCACGAGATCGAAGAAAAACACCTAAAATAATCGCCTTGCATAACAACATAGCTCTAGAATTGATTTCCTCTATACGACATTCACAGATCGCGCCGGTTATCGCTATACGCATGCGTCGTTCAGAAACACTCACGTTTCGGACACAAAACAATAATATGAGGTTTTAGATGGATAGATTCAGAGATCTTATGGTTTGTCCTGCACACCCGATACCTCGCACAAGAACACCGTCATACCATTGTTTAAACAGAAAATCAACAATACGCCATCGTCTCTCAATAGCTCTGTGAAATATTCATAGAAAATGGGTTAGGTTGGGCCATTGACCTAAAATCCTGTGAGTTAGATTGAATAATCGTAAATTGAGTGGAAATAAAATTTTTTATGTTCGACTGCTTCATAAACACTTGATTCATGAATTCCTTTAGCGTCCAAAATTGACTACTTTATTGGACACCACTTTATTAGACACCACTTTATTGGACTCAACTGTCACAGTCTTCTCTCGATTTTGCAATTTTCTTCGTTTCACACCACTTGTTATAGGCCGCATACAAATTTTCATAAGCACTTTTAGTGGGTAGGAGAGATTCTTTGGCACTTGCGGCTAAATTATTCACGCTTTCCTCTTCCGAACTATCCATTTCTGGGATTATTATGACGTTTGTCACAGAATTAACGAAGTAAATTTTGTTCAGTGAGGTTGCTAAGGTCGCTGATGGTTACTAAGGTAAGATAAGCAAAAGCACACTCAATGTTTTTCTTGAAATAAAGCGACGAATATACACTGCGCAAAAAAATTAACGCACATTCTGAAAATCTCAATTTTAATGAAAGTTAACTCTACATTGACTTTATAACTTATTTTTTATGTTCTCTCGGGAAGATTTTGAACGAAACAAGACACATTAAATGGAAGAAAAATTCAGGATTTCACCGAATCTTATGTGAAAGAAGAGAAATGGATAATTTTCAAAATACTGAAATGCTGATAAGTGATTTAATACTTGGTATTTCCACCCCTTGCGTTAATAACAGCTCGGCAACGACGGTTCATACTCAAAATGAGTGATCTTAAAATGTTCTGATCTAATCCTTCCCAGATTTCTCCGAGTTGGATTCCTAAGTCATTAAGAGTAGCTGGATGATTTTCTGAACTTCTCAGCCTTCTATTGAGGTTGTCCCAAACCTGCTCAATCGGATTGAGATCTGGACTTCTTGCTGGCCATTCCATTCGAGAGACTTCAACCTCTTCAAGGTACTCCTGAACGATGCGCGCACGATGGGGTCTGGCATTATCGTCCATAAAAATGAAATGTTCACCAATATATGGTGCAAATGGCACTACATGCTCTTCAAGAATGTTCCTTATATACTTACCAGCATTCATAGCTCCATTATCAACGACCACTAGGTCTGTGCGAGCAGTCAAAGAAATTCCACCCCATACCATAATCGATCCTCCCCCGAAACCAGTAGTATTCAGGAAATTGCACTGAGCATATCTTTCATGTGGACGTCTGTATACAAGGGAACGTCGATCATAATGGTAGAGGCAGAATCTAGACTCATCTGTGAAGAGAACTATTTCCCAATCGGCCTCTTCCCAATGGATATGCTCTCTCGCAAAATCCAAACGCGCCCTTCGTTGGGCTGGGGTAAGAGCTGGGCCTCTTGCCGCGACACGAGGCCTTAAATCATATTCTCTGAGGCGATTTCTTATTGTCTGAGTGCTAATTTGCACCTCATGAGTTTGCTCAAGCTGATTTTGAAGAAACTCTCAAGTAACGTTCTTGAATGGCAGTTGTTACCCGTTGTCTACCCTGTCCTGGTCTTCGGACATTCATACCTGTCTCCCTGAATCGCTGCAACATTCTGGACACACTTGTATGGGAAACTCCAAACCTTTCTGCAATTCTTGTGTATGTCCACCCTTCTTCTCGCAAAACTACCGCTTGGGCACATTCCTCTTGGGTCAAATTGCGTGTTTCGCGTTGCATAGCGATCGAGTGTAGAAAATCAAACGAAAGAAAAACTATTGATCACTAGAATTGATCGAGAACAACTGATTTTAGAATGGAGCCAATACATACAAAATCTGATAATATCATCTTTTTTTATTCCTGCTGGGAGAAAACATCTGTATTGAAGAAAAACGTTGAAAGTGGTTAACATGTGCATGCCTAATTCTGATAAAAAATAATTATCATTGAGAACACCTTCAGTTGTAGAATAAATTTGAGATTTCCATAATGTGCGTTAATTTTTTTGCGCAATGTATTAATTGCCATTTCAGAAAATAAAATGTATGCATTGCAGTCAAACATAAAGCTTTGTATGCAACTCGTACATAATTAGGCCTATGGAATTGCCCAAATTATTGGCCTCGTCCATAAAGACCTAATTTATGTACTTGTTACATAAATAGCTATCATGAGATATTTTTGGGATATCTAGGAGAATATGAACAAGTGTTTACAAACTTATCTTCAGGAAAATCGAAGGAGGAACTTACCTATTTTGTTGGGAGAAATATTCAATTGCAAAAATAATCCAACAAAAGTATTTATTTTTGTTGAGAAATATCGTGTTTTTAACATTCTTATTCAAATAAGTTTATTACTTGAGTGATTTTTACCTAAATGTATCAACTCAAATTCAATCGAGAAATATGAACTTTGAGGTCTTTGCAGAGAATTGTATAAGGCACGTATTTGGCCTACTTTTTTTCAAATGGCTCTATCTTTTAATCAAGGCCGATTTCGGAACAATGGGAAATGAAAAAAAGTATTTTTTTGGCCTGAAGAATCTACAATTAGAATATGTACCCTAATAGCACAATTATGACCCATGGACGTCCTCCGGACGTCCTGTTGGGACATTCAGAACGTCCATAGGACGTTCCAATTTGGTACCGTGTACGTCCATAGGACGTCTGTGGGACGCACAAATGTCCCACTTGTGGACTTACTAGGGACGTCCTTTCAGGATGACCCTAGGACGACATTCAAGGACCTAAATCCTGAAGTACCACTTTTCGAGCAGCAAGGATATCCATTAGACGTCCTTAAATATATGCCTCGAACGTCCTTATGAATGCTGCTGGACATCCATCGAACGTCCCGATGAACATCCATCGAACGTCCCGACGGACGCCCATCGAACGTCCCGACGGACGTCCATGAAACGTCCCGAAGGACGTCCATTTGACATACCATACTGCACCGAGTTGGATATCGTACGGTTCCAGATGATTCACAATAAATGACCTTATTGTGAATCATCTGGAACCGTACGATATCCAACTCGGTGCAGTATGGTATGTCAAATGGACGTCCTTGCTATTTCTAAACCGATTCTGCGATTTTAGTTTACCCATTAAAATAATGGCACTCATATAGTGAAGAGTCGGAGAATATTCGTAGGCTCAGCTAGTTTTACAAAAATTTCTATAAAGAAATGGGTCAACATATTTGAACTTGATTAATAATTCCGAACAACTTTTCATAATAACAATTTTCGATATTGTCACAAATAAAGAGTACTTTGCACTGTTGTACTAAATTCATATTTTTTGACACTTCTCGTACAAGACTGCCAAATTTTAATATTTGATTATTCAATATTAGGTTCCAGAACATGCACAATAACTTTATTCCTAAAAAGAAAATAAAAGTTTTCATATGTCGCCAACTTATTTTAGGTGGATATACACTGTATATATCAATCGCGAAACGCTCTCTGGTCGAAGAGTGGCTGCTAGATATTAAAAAAATATTAGAAATGTCGTTGAAATGAAATTAATTTATTCTAAAAAAAATCAACATTATACCTATTAGATCTCTAAAATAAGAACATGTTTTAACTTAAAACTCAAACGTAAACTTTCTGAAATCATTGAAAAAAAATCATTCACTGTCTAATAGCCAGTTTCTTCTCTTCGGCAATCGCCCTATCAGCTGCTCTTCTTAAAAATTTTCTGATACCATCTTCCATTTCTTTTATGGTTGATGCAGAAGTTTTTCCATTTTGTTGACCTGATCCTGCAACACATAGTTTTTTATAGTTTTACAGTTGGATGCCAACAAAACAAATCAATATATTCATATTTGCTAATTTACTATATAGAGTTGCTTTTTGTTGAAACTATTCATGAAATTGAACAACTGACAGAGAGTGGCTTACACTTAGGTACGTATTAGAAGGTTAGATATGTGCAGTCTCGAAAATATATTTTTCTTTTTCAGCCCAACCCAGCTTACCCAGCTGAATTCCGCTGCCAATTTGTGGGTAATCAATTTTGACATAGCTCTCTTCATAAATTCATTGGCATTATCGCCCCCAATTCTGGATAATTCAGTTACCTATCTGCAATGCAAAATTGAACACATATTACTCATCATTATTATTATTTAAATCCATCCAGATTGCTATGAGAACTTTTGCAACTATAATGACTTTATTTTTACCATTTTTTGATATCCACGATTTTTATTTGGATGACTTAGATATTCTGATCTAATAACCATATCTTACCGATTTTTTCATGTTTTCCTCATTGTTGAGATATTCTTCAAAGGAAGTCAAGCCTTCTAAAGTGGTGAATGGACTTTCGAATTCCCCCCAAACATTTTCTGTTTCTGGGATAGTAACAGGGGTTCTATCTAAAATTTTCCTAATATCACATATATCCAATTCAACGACCGAGATGGAGATGCAGTTTCTTAAAAAATACCAAACTGTCCAAAATGGCAGCGAAGCCGTGCGTGATTGTTGAATTTCATACGAACCTTCGGATCAACAAAAGAGGGTTGGTAATCACTAAACACTGCACTGCTCTATTTTTAGGAATATACTCCAATGGTTTTTAGAGCATTCATCAAAATCCAAACGTGATAAATGCAATATCTTGTTAGAATAATAAATAATAACTAGTTAACCTCGAGTACACTTGTCGATAAACCTGTTGTTTAATCAAATGAGATTTGGAAGCCGATTTGCGCATGCCCGAACAGTGTCATAAGCGGATTTTTTTATATGTACTATTCGGGACATGCCATGAACGTCCTCACAGGGACATCATATGAGATATATCAATTGGGACGTCCATAGGATGTTGTTATTAGGATTTTTTTTATATGTACTATTCGGGACATGCCATGAACGTCCTCACAGGGACATCATATGAGATATATCAATTGGGACGTCCATTGGATGTTATTATTAGGACTTTTAAAAATATATACTATCGTAGACAGCCCATGGACGTCCTCGCAGGGACATTATATGAGATGTACCGATTGGAAGGTCCTATGTACACCTCTAACGCGACATTTTCTTATAAATCTTCCTCGGGACATCCATGGGACATCCATGGGAATGACATTCGTGAAGATGATGAAAGTGTACTGGATGGGACGTCCCATGGACAAAGATTCCAGGTCCGGGACGTTCGGACATGAATTGTACCAAATAGGGACGTCCCTAGGACAATGTGTGCTATTAGGGTATATGTTTATAGGTGAATAAAAGGTTTGATAGGATTTTTGGTAACCGAAAAACTTTTCTAACTTTGCCCACGTTTCGTGGACATATTTCCTCAGGGCGATGTAATAATTAGTGTCCTCCACTGGATGTTGAAAATTTCATGGGAACCCAGATCGTCAGCTTATTTTCATCCCACGCCTTAGTACTTCGTTGAGATTGATTGACTTGGTAAGGGTTGAACGTAGAGTAAGGAATCAGTTTCAGTGTAATCAATAACGAAATGGTTTATAATCGTTATGGATTTTCCATCAAGTAGTTCGTTCAAGAAATATAATGGAAAGAAGCCCACCCTGCTGGGAATTGCCCCGGATGGCCAACCTTAAATTGGTTGCATCCAAACGTACAATCGAAAGAACGGGAAAATTTCCATAAATCAAACTGTTCAATATCATTCACAACTCAATCTAACTTGATATTGATTCGGAAGAATACAACTGATTTCACCACTTGATAAAGCGAATGCGTCATTTCCTGCAGATCTTCGTGGGCGTTTTAACCACGCGATATTTGGAAATATTCAGATTTGTCAGTGTCGATTCGCTAGGAAAAATTCAGAGCTTTTTACGAATTATTTCAGCGGAAATTTCTTTCTTGGATTGATAGGTAAGTACATGTTTTTGTGTCAATTTCAAAAGTTAGATCATTACTTGAGCTGAAGCTAAGGCTTCTTAAGAACAAAAAGTATTGGTATCACAAGGCGGAAAATATACAGGGTCCTGTGATAATGCATTCTTCTTTCATAGCCACATTGAATTTTAATGGTCATTGAAAAAATACATGGAAATGAATAGGAGATTAAATTTAGAAAATATCCCGTTTATTGGATGAAATTCTCCATGAAATGAATCTATTTTATTCATAGTCCGATAGAGTTCACGTTTTCGGTCGGCAAAAATGACCAGAATCCGAGAAATCTCATTTACATCGATCATTCCACATACCCAATGTGAGCGATTTGTAGTGAATTCACATTCAATATGCTTAATTCATGTCAGTTATCCATGTATCATACCTTCACATCGAATCGGAAATGCAATCGATTGAATAACTGAATCGGAACGATATAGAAAAACAAAAAACTCTAATGAATTTGTTCGAATAATTAACAGGAGTGTTGCATAACATGAATTGGAAATTACACAATTCGAAATGGAAATTCCCACTATTTTTCATTGATAACGTTTTTGGTAATTAATCGGATGTTCAATTGATAGGCTACTGAACTCGCAATGAATTCAAATATTTTCAATAAAATTTCATATGAACGCAAAATAAACATGAACAGTTGTTGCTAATTCGGTGGAAAATACATTTTATATGATTAAGTGTAGGTTCCTATTCTCGATACTCGTTCATACAGATTTTCACCACATAATTCCAACCTAACGGCTGATTTTTTTAAGAACTATAGGAAATTTAATGAAAGAAAAACACATAACGTTCAGAAAAATTTGAATCGATAGTACGGTCCATATAATTTAATGTTTGAATACGAGGATGTATTGATATCTAGTTAGCCTAGACCGGTTCCATGCATAAACAAAATATTGCGATACCATATAAACGAACAATACCTTATAAGAAGTGTAAGTGTAGAGTTCGACGTCCAAAAAGTAAACCAGAGTTACGCAATAAATTAAAAAAAGAGATGTCCACCGAAATTGGAGTATCGACCCATCATCAAGTACCTGTATTTAAAAGGGTTAAGAGGTAAGCAGATTTACGAAGATAATATGCTTAATACCCTTGGTGATCAATGTGATCAATGCGACCGTTAACAATTGGACTGCAAGCTTCAAAAGAGGTAAATTTTCCATTGAAGATTGTAACGAAGTTCGTTATTTTTATTCATTCAGGTCCTATTTTTATAAATCATTCCTCCAATAATTATTCACGATGTCAATGGGAGGAAGGTTCAGTTCAATAAATTCAATATTGTAAACAGAACCGCAAGTTGTAATGAAGTCCGTAATTAATTCTCATTCATAAAAGTCCCGTTTCATTTATCATTTTCCCAATAAAATATTCGTGATTTCAACGAAAGGAAAATTTAATTCGATAAATTCAACGTTATAAACATAGCTGCAAGTATAAAAACGCTCGGACACATGTCGAGCGTTGCGATAAGGGACTCGTATCTTGGTTGATTTCACGTTTTTCAACGGCCAGGGATTCGAAAAAACGGAGATGGAATTGTCGAATTTTAACGTAGTATGAATTCTTTCGATTTATTTCTGGAACAATCTGACGTCAACTTAAGCCAATCAGGGGACGAGATTGTTCCCTTCTCTCAAGATTTTTGAATTTTCAGCGCGTCATGACCCCACCATTTCCGAAGGTTTTATAAGGGCGAAACGACCTGAGGAAGACCTCTTTTGCTCTTTTTTGCGCTCTTTTGCCGTTTTACGCTCGTTTTGCTTTTCTTCGTTTTGAATACCGACATAGTTTGCCAGTTTGATTTAGTAATTATAGAGATTTAGCGTTGATTTGTCTGGGTTAATTTTCCGTAGAAAATTAAAATCAGTGCAAGTGAAATTCGAGACAGGACTCCTAATTAGTTTGTGCAGTGCAGACTTCAGTAAATCGGTAAGGCCCCGTTCATATTTCTTACATGGCATCATCCGTTAAATATCATTCTAACAATTGAATCATTGTGTGTTCCACGACTTCTAAACCATTTTTGTTATTATTTCTTCCCTGATTTACGATTTTATTTCCTTTGTGCTTCCTTAATCTCTGTATTTATCAGCAACCTTTTTGAGAATTGAGATCGGCGAGAACACAACGGGGTTACGACCGCGCTTCACCCTCTCTCAATTCATTGAAGGTCGACGGATATACGAGAGACTTCGTCAAGTCGAGGGGTTCCATTTTTCTGGAACTACTTGTCGAGGCGTTGTTGGTTCACAACCATACCCGATTGACATTTCGTATCCTTTTTTCATTTCAAGATTATATCTTGCGTTATAAGTCCTTTGTGTTTCCTTAATCTCTGTATTTATCGGCGACCTTTTTGAGAATTGAGATCGGCGAGAACACAACGGGGTTACGACCGCGCTTCACCCTTTCTCAATTCATTGAAGGTCGACGAATATACGAGAGACTTCGTCAAGTCGAGGGGTTCCATTTTTCTGGAACTACTTGCCGAGGCGTTGTTGGTTCACAACCGTACCCGATTAGTATTTTACATCCTCTTCTTTCCGAGATTGTATCTTGTACCATTATTTCGTTGTGCTTCCTTAACCTCTGGATTTATCAGCGACCTTTCTGGGGATTGAGCTCGGCGAGATCACGACGGGGTTACGACCGCGCTTCACCCTTGCTCAATCCACTGAGGGTTGACGAGAATCCAGGAGACTTCGTCAGGCCGAGAGGTTTCATTTTCTGAGGCCACTCGTCTAGACGTTGTTGGTTCACTGCCGTACCTGACTTGTTTTCGACCCCGTGTTACTTTCAAGATTTCATCTTGTATTTTGATTCCCTTGTGTGGCCTTAATCTCTGTGTTTGTCAGCGACCTTTTGAGGACTGAGATCGGCGAGATCACAACGGGGTTACGACCGCGCTTCACCCCTTCTCAGTTCGCTCAAGGTTGACGAAGACACGGGAGACTTCGTCTGGTCGAGGAGTTCCATTTTCCTGGGGCTACTTGTCTGGACGTTGTTGGTTCGCAACCGTACCCCATCCCTATTTAACTCAGCTGTGCTCGACGATTCGTATTTCACGGCGACGTCTTTGTGGGTTGACATCGGCGAGATCACAACGGGGTTACGACCGCGCTTCACCCCTTGTCAACTAGCTAGACGTTTGCAGATTACTAGAATCACATCGTCAGGTCGAGGGGTTCCATGCTCTGGAGTCACTTGTCCGGACGTTGTGCTGACGCAGCTGCCCCGTTCCCTATCCTATCTGATTAAGTCTGAACATTGACCGATAATTTTTATTTTAACATTTGAGTGTGGAACACATCGTCGCAAGTAGTTAGATTGTATGATATTTTCCGTGGCCTGCCGAATCTTGAAGTTTCGCTTTGTTACTCCCGTGCTCCCCTGTTCACCGTCCAATTCTCGCTTTCGCTCACCTCGCCCGACCGTCTTACTCACCCGATCACCGTTTGTTACAGAATTTATTTATCACTGTAAAATACTTGCCGATATTAGTCATTTCTTTTAATTTCATTTTTACTTCTCAAATGAGACCAGTTTTAATTTTTCATTATTAGTATTGCATAATAGCTTTCTCCTCATTGTTATTTCTGTTTGGAATCAGTAAACTTTGTAAAATCCATTTTGGTGTTTTTGAGTGAACCTTTATTTTTGGTAACATCAACGATCGAAACATAACTTTTAATCGCTAACTTCCTAGATTAAACCGAACCCTTCTCCACTGTATAAAGGCTACCTTGGTAGAAGTGGAGAGTTCAAGGTGCCACAACCTTGTTAAACCTATTGTGGCTGGCGCTCGAGCATTAATTTACCGTAAAGGTGACTGCGCCCTTGAAGTACTCCCCCTAAATAAGGGATCTTCACAGTGGCGCCCGAGCAGGGACCGTTTCTTTCTTGGTAGAATAATTAAAACTGCATTTTCTTTTGTGTTGGAACATTTTCAAAAGTGAAGTGTTACTGATTTCTGAACTGTTTTATTTGAAGGGATATATTTCTTTTTGACATTTTCCGATTACAGGTTTTATAGTGCGAATCTTGTGAACTTTTAATTATTGACATTTTTTTTTGGACGGTTTCGCGCGAAAGATTTTCAGTGATGAATGTGAATAGGTTGCGAGCTGAGGAACTGGTTTGGGAATTGGAAGCCCGTGGGACACAGGCCTGCAGGACTGTCCATGAGAACAGGATCCTGCTACGGAGGGCGCTCAACCAGAGGGTGCCGCTCAGGCAAACCCTAAGGAATGCAAACGAGGAAATGGACGTGGCAAATCAAATCTTGTGTGATCTGATTGAAAATATTCGAGAATTCGATGAGGAGAACGCCAATAACGAGGAAGCCCGGATAGGAAGCCGTCTGGAACATGTCTGCAATAGGTTGGGACTTATTGAGCCAGAAACAATAGAAGAGCAAGAGAGGTTGGAAAATTTACTGGAAGGTCTAACCAATGCCCGTGAAATGTTAGAAGACATCCAGTTGATAACCGGAGTTCGACAGGTGACGCAGACGCCGCTGGTAGAGGGCGTCCCACCGCCCAGGATCACAGAAACAAATAGGTTTCCCGGAACTGCTTTGCTGGAACAGGAGGTCGAACTCATTTCTTTTCACGATACGCCAGCTACCGTCCGAGGAGGACATCCGGAGTCCCCGAGTGCAGTTCAGGACGCAGATGGGAGAGATAACTGTTCAGGTCCACAACCAAATCAGACCTATCGGAGAACAAGTTTACCGACAGACTTTCTGCAGCGGATGTGCGAACGAGCTTGTGACGCAGTTCGACGCCGACTGAACTTTACCAGCCCCCTATTGAACTCAAGGACTGATAGAAACCGGATTGGTTCTGCAGAACCGTTAACTCTAGGAACGAGACCGGCTGCAGCGGAATCAACGCGGCGAATTTCATTTCCGTTCCTGGAAAATGAACAAACATCTACAACATCAGGAAGCAGTTCAGAACTAGATGCGGAGGCACCTGAGGTGTCAAGGGTGGTGGAACAAATCCGACAACAGCCGATGAGTTCTGAACTGGATTTACCAGTACCGAATCGGACATCAGGTTCCAGAACCAATGATGAACTTACTCGACGGGAACCAATGCGAGCCGTCAAAAGCAGTTCCAGAACTACCGGCGAATATGTTCGTTCGGAACCGGATCAGGTGAACATGTGCGGACCTGGAACTACTACGGAGCATGCCAACTTGGAACCACATCGAGTGAACAGGAGCGGAATCAGAGCTGGTATGCAACATATCCGTTCGGAACCTGATCGGATGGACAGAAACAGTTCCAGAACTGGAATCAATGTACAGGAACAATATGGTGGAGGACCGGCAACGAGGCCAAACCTAATGGATCAATTCATACCATGCCAGAACTGTGCTAATGTCGGAACAACAACGAAAGGCGATTCCATTTTCCGTGGCAGTCATCATTACAATTTACCAGAACTGGATGAGAACTGTCGACACAAGCCTGAACATAAGGCAGAGGAATGGAACTGGACCGAGCAGAATAAATACGAACCGTTTTTACTGAACCATAAGCGAGCTGAGAACGGAACTACTGGAGGAACATTTATTAATTCTCACTGGAATTATCTCTCGGTCCCAGTTTACAAATGGAACGTATACTTCGACGGTTCGAGTGGTGTGAATTCTTTCCTGGAAGAAGTGGAACAGTTGGCTGAGACCCGAAAAGTTACACACCAACAATTATTCGAGTCTATCTTCGAATTACTGCGCAAGGATGCAAAGGACTGGTACATTCCCCGCCGAGGTTGCTTTCAAGATTGGCCAGATTTTAAGCAACAACTCCGTGAAGCATTTCTGCCCCCAGAATACGAGGAGAACCTCCTCGAAGAAATACGAAAGCGGACTCAGGGTGATGGAGAAAAATTAGTCCTGTTCACAACACGAATGCAGAACTTGTTCTTGAAGTTAAACGCAAAGCGACCTTCGGAGGAGGAACAAGTCAACATTATTAAAAGGCGATTAATTCCGTCACTACAGAAAGCCCTCGCCTTCCAGGAAACTAGAACGTACTCGGAGCTGTTGAATAAAGGAAAAGTGTTCGAGTTAGTTCAGTGGCAGGCAGACCATTATGTACCGCCGCCCGACCGGCCAGGATTCATGGATGAACGACATCTGATTTATAGAAATGTGAACCAGAAGTCGACAGGGAACTTGATGATCGATTCAGGCCACAGGACCCCCGTCGAACAGTCACGGGTACCACCTACCAAGGATCCTCCGCCTTCATCCGTACAAATGACTTCCACCACCACAACAGACAAGACCTCTATTAATGGGGCAGGAACCGTCCGGGAACCAACAAAAGAGAAGCACGTGAGATTTGCTGAAAGACAACCACAATGCTGGCGATGTGGCACGATGGGACATATGAGGCGAGAGTGCCGAGCCAAGCCGGTTATATTCTGCTCCCGTTGTGGAAGACAAGGTATACTGTCCCGGGATTGCAGATGTTCGGAAAACTAGAGCGTAACTGTCGGGATGGGAAGACTCGACAGTTTCCAACGCCTACTTCCCCAAATACATCGAAGTACCCATCAAAGGAGAATCGCCCCATGATCGCCGTCCGTATTGAGCACATAAGATTCAGAGCCCTATTGGACACCGGAGCTTCGAGGTCATTTCTTAGTTCATCAGCGGCCAAAAGGTGCCAAAGTCTGGGAATTCTCACAACACCGGTGAGCAATGTGTTGGCAACCGTTGCAAATGGAAGCTGCGTGGCAGTACAGGAGATTTGCCGTACGTCTCTATCCTTGAACAGTATGGAGATCGATGTTCACCTGCTCCTGGTGCCCCAGTTACCGGTGGACATCATACTTGGCATGGATGTATTGGCGAGACACGACTTCCATATTGATCTAAGGACCGCTCAATGCTTCCTGAACGGTCGACCATTGGACCTGCCAGATGCAGAGTTGAAACCTCCCGAGAGACCCATGGTGAACTCCGTGGCTTCAGGGCAAGAACAAATTTTGGAGGAGTTCTTGAGGCCGGAACTTCAGAAATTTTCCGAAGTTCGAGGCACAACTACACTCATCGATCATGACATCAGGATCAAACCCGAAACACAACCTCTGAAACAGCGATACCGTCCTTACAATCCGAAGATGCAGGAAGTTATAAATCAGGAGGTGGACAAAATGTTGGAAGAGGGTATCGTGGAACCGTCCAGTTCACCATGGAGCTCGAGTGTAGTTATTGTGAAGAAATCCAATGGCGAACCAAGGTTCTGCATCGACTTTAGACCGGTTAATGAGGTTTCGATCAAGGACGCATACCCGTTGCCGCATATCGCTGGGATATTGGATAAGCTTCGGAGGGCCAAATTTATATCTACGTTGGACTTGAAACATGGATACTGGCAGGTTCCTCTGACCGAAAGAAGCAAACCTATCACAGCATTCACCGTTCCTGGAAGAGGACTGTTCCAGTTCAAAGTGATGCCTTTCGGTCTGCATTCCGCCGGAGCGACTTTCCAACGACTTCTAGACCGTGTCATCGGTCCGGAAATGGATCCTGTCGCCTTCGCTTATTTGGACGACATTGTCGTCCTGGGAGAAACATTCGAGGAGCATTTGACGAACCTGAGAGCCGTATTCCGCCGTCTCAGAGAAGCCAACCTGAAAATCAACCCGGACAAATGTGCTTTCGTGAGGAAATCACTCAAATATCTGGGTCATATAGTGACCGAAAATGGTATTGCAACAGACCCCGACAAAATCGCCGCCATAAACTCGATGTCACCGCCCAAAACCGTCCGAGAACTCCGAAGATTTTTGGGAATAGCTGGTTGGTATCGCAGATTTGTGGAGGAATTCACCCGCATCGTTTCCCCACTCACGGCACTTCTGCGCAAGAAACAGAAGTGGAAATGGGATAACGAGCAGCAAGAAGCATTCGATACATTGAAAGAGAAATTAACCAAATCACCAGTTCTAGCCTGCCCCGACTTCAACCAGCCGTTTGTGTTACAGACCGACGCATCCGAAACCGGATTGGGTGCAGCCTTGACGCAAGTGTTGGATGGACACGAGAGGGTTATCGCGTACGCTAGCCGGTCGCTCAATGATGCCGAAAGGAATTACTCTGTTACCGAAAAAGAGTGTCTGGCCATAGTTTGGGCTATCGAGAAGATGCGACCGTACCTAGAAGGCTACCGTTTTACGGTGATTACCGACCACATGAGCCTCCGCTGGCTTCAGTCCATCAAGTCACCAGCTGGCAGGATCGCCAGATGGAGTGTTTTCCTGCAGCAGTTCGATTTCGAGATAAAGTACCGGAAGGGTGCTTTGAATCGGGTAGCTGACGCCCTGTCACGAGACCCATTGCCCGATGAACCACAGTCTTGTTTGGTAGGAAGCACGTCATTGTGCTCCTGGTACAAAAGGAAATTTCAGGAAGTTGACAAGGATCCGACCGGATATCCCGATTACCAAATTCAAGAGGGCAAATTATATCGACATTTCTGGGATCCCGGTGATTTTACCGAGTCGGAAATGGGAAGTCCTTGGAAACTGTGCGTCCCTAAGGAGAACCGTCCGGCCATATTGGTGGAAAATCACGATGAACCAACCGCCGGTCACCTAGGTATTGCTAAAACGATATCCCGGGTGGCTCGGAAGTATTATTGGCCAGGGATGTTCAGAGAAGTTGCGCAGTACGTCCGGGGGTGTACGAGGTGTCAACGCTACAAGGTTAGCCAACAGAAACCTGCGGGCAAAATGCAGCCGTACACGATTACCGAGCCATGGAATACCGTCAGCACTGATCTTATCGGCCCGTTGCCCAGATCTAGGAAGGGAAACGTTTTCCTTGTGATGTTCCAGGATAGGTTTTCTAAATGGATAGAGTGCAGACCTCTGAGGACAGCCACAGGCAGGGGAGTCTTCCAAGCCTTTTACGAGCAAGTAGTCCTGAAATTTGGTAGCCCATCAGTCGTGATCAGCGACAATGGCTCTCAATTTGACTGCCGGCTATTCAAAAGCAACCTCCAGGAGTTGGGAATCAAACACAAGTTTGCACCCGTCTACTCCCCGCAGTGCAACCCCGTGGAAAGAGCTAACAGGACGATCAAAACGATGATAGCTCAATTTTGTGAGGCTGACCACCGTAACTGGGATGAAAAGATCGGAGAATTGGCTTTCGCCCTCAACTCGGCAAAGCACGACTCTACGGGGTTTTCGCCGGCATTTCTCAACTTCGGCAGGGAAATTCATCCTCCGACAGCCGAGTTTCGAGGGAATTCCGATGATGAAAATCAGGAAGAAGCCGCCGTGGAACACCCGGTGGATATCGCCCAGTATGCAAACCGTTTACGCCGCCTCCAGGAGACCTACGAGTTCGTCCGGTTGCAACTGTCACGAGCCTTTTCCCAGCAGCGCCATTACTATAATTTACGCCGTAGAGAATGGTCCTGTAGGTTGGGAGACAAGGTTTGGCGTAGGGAACGGCCGCTGTCATCGGCGGCAGACAACTTTGCGTCCAAGCTCGCCCCGAAGTATTCCGGTCCGTATACCGTGACGAAAGTCATCTCTCCCGTAGTTTATGATCTAAAAGATCAGTCGGGTAAACGTGTCCGTCATATTCACATTAAGGACTTGAAACCGTGGCACGGAGACGAAGAGGAAAGTCCATCTGTCTTGAACCCCGAATCCCGGAGAGGAGAGTGTTCGATCCGGACCGTCAGCGCCGTTAATCAGTTTCTGTCCGTCCCGTCCGTTCTTCTCCTTCACTTACAAATCGTAGAGGCAGTCCTTATCACGATCTGGAAATCCACCGAGGTCATAGTCATCCACACGATCGAATCGACGAGTTACCACATCGGGCCTTTCGCTATCCAGGGGGGAAATGTTACTCCATCCGTGAACAACAGACGCGGATCCACCCCGAGGCCGGGAACCAAGATGAATCTCCGAGAGCATCTGTCGCAGATCAGTAGGAGTTCAATGTGGCCGGTTGCCGATCCCAAGACGCCGATACCCAGAAGCCGAATCAAGACGCCGAATCAAGACGCCGAATCAAGATGCCGATGCCAGGACGCCGATACCAAGACGCCGATACCAAGGCGCCAATACCAGGACGCCGACACCAAGATGCAGGACGCCACCGGTTTCCTCTGAATGGCGTCCAGACGTTCTCTGGGACATGAACAATTAATGTCAGGGATGGGTGAGTACGGTGTAGGTGAGGTGAGAGCTTTAAAAAAAATCTTTGATTTTTTTTTTTGGGAAGAAAGGGGGGTGTAACGAAGTTCGTTATTTTTATTCATTCAGGTCCTATTTTTATAAATAATTCCTCCAATAATTATTCACGATGTCAATGGGAGGAAGGTTCAGTTCAATAAATTCAATATTGTAAACAGAACCGCAAGTTGTAATGAAGTCCGTAATTAATTCTCATTCATAAAAGTCCCGTTTCATTTATCATTTTCCCAATAAAATATTCGTGATTTCAACGAAAGGAAAATTTAATTCGATAAATTCAACGTTATAAACATAGCTGCAAGTATAAAAACGCTCGGACACATGTCGAGCGTTGCGATAAGGGACTCGTATCTTGGTTGATTTCACGTTTTTCAACGGCCAGGGATTCGAAAAAACGGAGATGGAATTGTCGAATTTTAACGTAGTATGAATTCTTTCGATTTATTTCTGGAACAATCTGACGTCAACTTAAGCCAATCAGGGGACGAGATTGTTCCCTTCTCTCAAGATTTTTGAATTTTCAGCGCGTCATGACCCCACCATTTCCGAAGGTTTTATAAGGGCGAAACGACCTGAGGAAGACCTCTTTTGCTCTTTTTTGCGCTCTTTTGCCGTTTTACGCTCGTTTTGCTTTTCTTCGTTTTGAATACCGACATAGTTTGCCAGTTTGATTTAGTAATTATAGAGATTTAGCGTTGATTTGTCTGGGTTAATTTTCCGTAGAAAATTAAAATCAGTGCAAGTGAAATTCGAGACAGGACTCCTAATTAGTTTGTGCAGTGCAGACTTCAGTAAATCGGTAAGGCCCCGTTCATATTTCTTACATGGCATCATCCGTTAAATATCATTCTAACAATTGAATCATTGTGTGTTCCACGACTTCTAAACCATTTTTGTTATTATTTCTTCCCTGATTTACGATTTTATTTCCTTTGTGCTTCCTTAATCTCTGTATTTATCAGCAACCTTTTTGAGAATTGAGATCGGCGAGAACACAACGGGGTTACGACCGCGCTTCACCCTCTCTCAATTCATTGAAGGTCGACGGATATACGAGAGACTTCGTCAAGTCGAGGGGTTCCATTTTTCTGGAACTACTTGTCGAGGCGTTGTTGGTTCACAACCATACCCGATTGACATTTCGTATCCTTTTTTCATTTCAAGATTATATCTTGCGTTATAAGTTCTTTGTGTTTCCTTAATCTCTGTATTTATCGGCGACCTTTTTGAGAATTGAGATCGGCGAGAACACAACGGGGTTACGACCGCGCTTCACCCTTTCTCAATTCATTGAAGGTCGACGAATATACGAGAGACTTCGTCAAGTCGAGGGGTTCCATTTTTCTGGAACTACTTGCCGAGGCGTTGTTGGTTCACAACCGTACCCGATTAGTATTTTACATCCTCTTCTTTCCGAGATTGTATCTTGTACCATTATTTCGTTGTGCTTCCTTAACCTCTGGATTTATCAGCGACCTTTCTGGGGATTGAGCTCGGCGAGATCACGACGGGGTTACGACCGCGCTTCACCCTTGCTCAATCCACTGAGGGTTGACGAGAATCCAGGAGACTTCGTCAGGCCGAGAGGTTTCATTTTCTGAGGCCACTCGTCTGGACGTTGTTGGTTCACTGCCGTACCTGACTTGTTTTCGACCCCGTGTTACTTTCAAGATTTCATCTTGTATTTTGATTCCCTTGTGTGGCCTTAATCTCTGTGTTTGTCAGCGACCTTTCGAGGACTGAGATCGGCGAGATCACAACGGGGTTACGACCGCGCTTCACCCCTTCTCAGTTCGCTCAAGGTTGACGAAGACACGGGAGACTTCGTCTGGTCGAGGAGTTCCATTTTCCTGGGGCTACTTGTCTGGACGTTGTTGGTTCGCAACCGTACCCCATCCCTATTTAACTCAGCTGTGCTCGACGATTCGTATTTCACGGCGACGTCTTTGTGGGTTGACATCGGCGAGATCACAACGGGGTTACGACCGCGCTTCACCCCTTGTCAACTAGCTAGACGTTTGCAGATTACTAGAATCACATCGTCAGGTCGAGGGGTTCCATGCTCTGGAGTCACTTGTCCGGACGTTGTGCTGACGCAGCTGCCCCGTTCCCTATCCTATCTGATTAAGTCTGAACATTGACCGATAATTTTTATTTTAACATTTGAGTGTGGAACACATCGTCGCAAGTAGTTAGATTGTATGATATTTTCCGTGGCCTGCCGAATCTTGAAGTTTCGCTTTGTTACTCCCGTGCTCCCCTGTTCACCGTCCAATTCTCGCTTTCGCTCACCTCGCCCGACCGTCTTACTCACCCGATCACCGTTTGTTACAGAATTTATTTATCACTGTAAAATACTTGCCGATATTAGTCATTTCTTTTAATTTCATTTTTACTTCTCAAATGAGACCAGTTTTAATTTTTCATTATTAGTATTGCATAATAGCTTTCTCCTCATTGTTATTTCTGTTTGGAATCAGTAAACTTTGTAAAATCCATTTTGGTGTTTTTGAGTGAACCTTTATTTTTGGTAACATCAACGATCGAAACATAACTTTTAATCGCTAACTTCCTAGATTAAACCGAACCCTTCTCCACTGTATAAAGGCTACCTTGGTAGAAGTGGAGAGTTCAAGGTGCCACAACCTTGTTAAACCTATTGTGGCTGGCGCTCGAGCATTAATTTACCGTAAAGGTGACTGCGCCCTTGAAGTACTCCCCCTAAATAAGGGATCTTCACAAGATGATGACCGATCGGGAAGGCCAGTTTCTGTGTCAGTCCCCGAAAATATCGATGCAGTTCATGACATGATTTTATCAGACCGTCGAATTGGGCTAAAACGGTATCTGAAACACTGAAGATTTCATACGAACGCGTTCATCATATAGTTCACGTCAATTTGGACATGAGAAAAATTTCTGCAAAATGGATCCCCAAATGTTTGAATGTTGACCAGAAGCGTGCAAGGGTAGAAGCATCGCGTTCGATCTGTGCTCGATTTGAAAACGATGTAGACTTCTTGAACCGAATGGTTACTATGGATGAGACTTGTGTACATTTCCACGATCCAGAAACAAAGCAACAATCGATGCAATGGCGACACTCTGATTCTTCAAGACTTAAGAAATTTCGAGTCCAAAAATCTACTGGACAAGTTCATGCTTCAGTTTTTTTGGGATTGCCATGGAGTAATCATGATGGTTTTTTTGGATAAGGACATAACTGACCACTCTACGGAAAAAAATCGAAGAGAAAAGACGCGGAAAGCTTTCCAAAGGTGTTTTGTTTTTACAGGACAACGACCCAGTACACAAATCTCATGTTGCCATGCAGAAAATTCGTTATTTAGAGTTAGAATAACTAGAACTCCCCCCTTATTAACCAGATTTGGCTCCGTCCGACTATCATCTCTTTCCCCAACTGAAAAAAAGTTCAAAGGGTTTCAATTTTTTTTTCAACGAGGAGGTAATAAAATCTGTGGACTGTGGAGGACTGGTTTGCAGAGCAAGAAAAAACATTTTTTTAACAAATGAAAAGAAAAATCTGTTTCAACTCCAAATAATTTAATGGGAACTAAGGCAACATGTTTCGACCTCTCAGGAGGTCATCTTCAGGCCCAATCAAAACATAATAAAAACAGTTGGTTTTACCACTGAGCCAAGGGCACTCATGAGAGAGGTAGTATGTGAAATGTTATTTTACTATCGATTGAATGAATTGAAGAACTCAACACGGAACGAGGAAGCATTTTTATTGATTCTGTATACATTTCCACAACAATGAACAACAGGTTTATATCCTGAAATAAAGCATATACATATACGAATACCAGAGTACGTAAATACAGAATGGAACGCTTTAAACCTATGGTTTGGAATGCATGGAATGGAATAACCCAATACCGAGGATAATTTACATAGGGTAGAGGCTAATTTCATTGGTAACAATGGAAAAAGAAACCTCAGTGGTGAATTGTTTATCATTTTCGATTGAATGCGGGGTCAATTTTTTTATCAGCATTATGTAGCACTACTTGCTGTTGATAGATTTGTTGTTATTGCTGATTCTTTGGTCATACAACATGTCGAAAAAACATTAAATGAGAATTCAATAACTGTTCTGAAAAGGAATACCATTTAAAATTAAGACAAACTATTCTTCAAACTTGCTTGAATGAGAACTGAACAGATTTTATAATTTCATGAATTCGATATTTCAACAACGAACAAAAAATGTTATGGTGGATTTATCAGGGAGCTGAGCTGAATTTTTTCGACACTGATGCAATAAAATTCATTCATTGTAGTTCGGAATTCAAACAATTTATCTAGCATTGGTATTATAATTCCTTCCATACAAAAAATTCATCCCAAAAATTGAAGCCTTCCTACCAACTAAAATGGGATTATTCAATTCTCTTTCGGTATAAAATCCTGAAACATCAAACTCGAATTGGATCCACTTATTTTGCGACCTTATTAACACGAAATTCATCACAATGAGAGTCCCATGCCGAAGCGTATGAGGAAAATTTTCTAGCATCCACTTTCCTCTGAATAACGACAGTGCTGGAATGCTCATTCATTACACAATCGTAAAGCAAATCTTCTGTTCAGCAGTATCGTTCGCTTTGTTCACGGCTTTGGTGGTAAGGTCTAATTAAACGTCGATACCTACTTACACCGTGGAAGGAAAGGGTGAAATTACTAATTTCCTTCTCATTCTACCGCAATGCGTTGAACGTTCTGGACACGCAAATACTATTCCATAATTGAGAAAATTTTACGGTCTGCGAATGACGACGATGAAAAATGGAGTCTTCGGGCAATCTTTCACCTGATGTTGGAACAAAAAGTTTTGTGGGCTGTAATTTTGGAGAAAATCGAGGGTTCATGAGAAATGCGAGGCTCTCCTCGCCATCAAAACTGGGTTTATTACAGGGGCTGTCTTTTCTGACATTTATGAAATGTATTCGAGTCAGCATCGACAAACCAGACGAGTCGTTAACACGATTTGGTAATATCCGCGAATTGTTGATTAAATTGGGTTAGGCTTATGCCTACAGTGGATGCCGAAAATGTGCGGATATCCTACGTGGAATCCTGTTCGAAATTCGCATACACCTCCTGCGGCGGGTACTTCGGGAACTTCTCGTTAATTGCTTTTATTGAGATCTTCAAGAGCTCGCATAAAAATCGGACTGCGATATTCGCAGAGAGTGCTTTCGGCATGGGATTCTACAGTGGGGGAAGAATGGGATATACTTTTATACACACATCATCAAAAGTCTTGCTTTCTCAAGAAAAGAACAATCCATGTTCTGGAAATGAAAAGCTGCAATATACAGGGTGTATTTGAAGGTGTGGGTTTTCTTTTGACAGATGGTAGGACTCATCAAAATAAGTCATTTTACCAAAAAATTCTTTTATGAATTATGCCCCTGTTTCGAGAAAATGAATATTTCATAGTTTCTAGGTGAATCTGAAAACTCCTGAGTCCAAACCTGCTCCATATGGCCTGCTTCTCAAAAGATATCAACATCTCTTGTTTTTTGCCCCCTATCATACATGACTCAGTTACGGCGAGGGTACGGTGTAGATTGTACGAGTGTTAACGTTTATTCAAATAATGAACTTGTTGATATGCCTTTAATTTATGGTGAATAAGAACAAAATGCCAGTTCAGCGCGTATAAGTTGTACAGAACAAGATTTCCCAGATGTACATAAACCTGGAACAGAGAGATGCAGGCCAGAACCATATTTAAGGTAAATTTTTCAAATTGAACATTTCATATAAGAAATTTTCGGTAAAATGACTTATTTTGATGAGGTCTATCACCTGTCAAAAAAAAAACATTTCCTTGAAATACACCCTGTATATGATAGGAAATATTTGTTTGTTACACACTCTGCGCTATTCAGGATGAGATCAAATTGGAAAAATTAGAAAAAAATCTAAATTGATCGATTATTTATTTATTGTATGGTACCCCGTTTACATTCCCTCTGCTAACACTCAGATTTGGAGCGGGAGCGGGTTTTATACAATCTGTTCCTTGTCGCCATCTCTTCACACGTGCCATATGCCATATATTGTTTGATATTACAAAACAGTATGTAATTCTCTCTTTCAAAAGAATATATATATATATTTATTTTTGATTAATTACAGTTATTCCTTTAGGGCTTAGACGTAGAGCATGCTAAAACACATCTTCCACAAAAATTTTTTTTTCGAACAGGCTCATCTCTGGAAAATATGAAGGTTTTAATTCAAAGGAAAACCGTAGCTGGGTCATTTTTCGAATTTCTCGAGTCCAGACGGCATCCCAAAGAATTTGGAAAAAGGTATCTTTGTAGAATGTAGAGCATGCTAAAACACATCTTCCACAAGGAAGTTTTTTTCGAACACGCTCATCTCTGGAAAATATGAAGGTTTTACTTTGAAGGAAAACCGTTGCTTGGTCATTGTTCGAATTTCTCAAGTCCCAGACGACATCCCAAAAAATTTGGAAAGTGGTGTCTTGGAGAGCTTTCAAAAACACATATTCCACAAAAATTTTTTTTTCGAACACGCTCATCTCTGGAAAATATGAAGGTTTTAGTTTGAAGGAAAACCGTTGTTGGGTAATTTTTCGAATTTCTCAAGTGCAGTCGGCACCCCAAAGAATTTGGAAAAAGGTATCTTGTAGAGCATGCTACAACACATCATCCACAAAAATTTTTTTTGGAACACGCCCATCTCTGGAAAATATGAGGTTTTAATTTGAAGGAAAACCGTTGCTGGGTCATTTTTCGAATTTCTCAAGTCCCAGAAGGCATCCAAAAAAATTTGGAAAGTGGTGTATTGTAGAGCTCGCAAAAACACATATTCCACAAAAAATTTTTTTCGAACACGATCATCTCTGGAAAATATGAAGGTTTAAATTTGAAGGAAAATTGTTGCTTGGTCATTTTTCGGATTTCTCAAGTCCCATACGGCATCCCAAAAAATTTGGAGAGAAGTATCTTGTAGAGGATGCTAAAACACATCTTCCACAAAAAAATTTTTTTCGAACACGCTCATCTCTGGAAAATATGGAGGTTTTAATTTGAAGGAAAACCATTGCTTGGTCATTTTTCGAATTTCTCAAGTCCCGGACGGCATCCCAAAAAATTTGGAAAGTGGCGTCTTGTAGAGCTTGCAAAAACACATATTCCACAAGAATTTTTTTTTTGAACACGATCATCTCTGGAAAATATGAAGGTTTTAATTAGAAGGAAAACCGTTGCTGGGTCATTTTTCGAATTTCTCAAGTCCATACGTCATCCCAAAAAATTTGGAAAAAGGTATCTTGTAGAGCATGCTAAAACACATCTTCCACAAAAACTTTTTTGGAACACGCTCATCTCTGGAAAATATGAGGGTTTCAATTTGAAGGAAAACCGTTGCTGGGTCATTTTTCGAATTTCTCAAGTCCCAGACGGCAATTTGGAAAGTGGTGTATTGAAGAGCTTGCAAAAACACATATTCCACAAAAAATTTTTTTCGAACACGATCATCTCTGGAAAATATGAAGGTTTTAATTTGAAGGAAAATTGTTGCTTGGTCATTTTTCGGATTTCTCAAGTCCCATACGGCATCCCAAAAAATTTGGAGAGGAGTATCTTGTAGAGCATGCTAAAACACATCTTCCACAAAAAAAAATTTTTCGAACACGCTCATCTCTGGAAAATATGAAGGTTAAAATTTGAAGGAAAACCGTTGCTTGGTCATTTTTCGAATTTCTCAAGTCCCAGACGGCATCCCAAAAAATTTGGAAAGTGGTGTCTTGTAGAGCTTGCAAAAACACATATTCCACAAGAATTTTTTTTCGAACACGATCATCTCTGGAAAATATGAAGGTTTTAATTGGAAGGAAAACCGTTGCTGGGTCATTTTTCGAATTTCTCAAGTCCACAAGCCATCCCAAAAAATTTGGAAAAAAGTATCTTGATAGTTGACCTGAAAGATCGCTTGAGACAACAAGCTAAAGCGAAAGGTGCACGCCTACGAAGATACAACGAGTTATCAAAGCGAAAACAACAAAACGCTGAATATGTGAGAGACAGAAAGAAGTTCTTCAGAAGTCTTGAAAAGCCATCCGAAATCTCCTCCAGTCTGCATGCTGACATCAGCAATGACGAATTTCGGCAATATTGGAGTTCTTTATGGTCGGAGAGTGGTCAATTTCAGAGAAATACTAGTTGGCTGAGGGACATTGAACACCATGCATCCGAAATCGTTGAGATGAGGACTGATATTTTCACAGTCGAGGAAATATCCAACATTATCAAAAACACTAGTAACTGGAAGGCGCCAGGACCCGATCGACTTCAAAACTTCTGGGTTAAACAGTTTCCAGCATGTTTCCCAAGTCTGGCTAGATGTTTCTCGGAAGCGCTGGAAGACCCCTTCAAGATACCGGCTTTCCTCACTCAAGGCAATACCTACATGCTCTACAAAAAAGGAGACCGCAACAATCCAGAAAACTACAGACCAATAACGTGTTTGTCAGTGGTGTATAAGCTGTTCGCGTCGCTTGTAAATCATGCGATATATCGTCATTGTGAAGCCAATAATATTCTGGAGGAAGAACAAAAAGGCTGCTCTCGAGGGTCTGCAGGATGTAAACATCAACTCACTATAGACGCTGTAGTGCTGAAGCAAGCCCAAGCGAGAAGGAGGAATTTAAGTCTTTGTTATATCGACTATCAGAAGGCCTTCGATACGGTGCCCCACGATTGGCTTGTGAAAGTACTGGAGATTTATAAGATCTGCCCGAAAATAAAAGCGGTGCTCCAACATCTTATGAGTACATGGAGAACGAATATTCTGATAAATAACATCAATGCTGGAACCGTGAAAATATCGAGGGGGATATTTCAGGGAGATGCTCTGTCGCCGATGTGGTTTTGTATGGCACTAAATCCTCTGTATACTCTATTGAAAAACACTACCATAGGGTATAGACCATCAATGAGGAAACCGCGAAAACTGTCCCATTTATTGTACATAGATGACCTGAAACTATTCGGCGAGAACTCAAAACAACTTCACTCGCTGATAGATATAGTGCGATCCTTCAGCAAAGACATTGACATGTCTTTCGGTCTCGATAAATGCGCCATAGTCAACATCAGGAAGGGTAAAATGGAGAACACACAGGAACAATTTCACGACATCCACAGTTTGTTGCCCGAAGAGACCTACAAGTATCTGGGCATTCCTCAAAATCATCGGATTGACCACACCCGTTTGAAAGCTGAGTTCACTGCGAAATATAAAAACAGGGTAACCAAAGTGCTCAACACCAAGCTGTCTGCTAAAAACCAGATCGATGCCTTGAACTCTTGGGCTACGCCTGCTCTGACCAACACTTTCGGAGTCTTGAAGTGGTCAGATGCTGATCTGAATGAGTTGGACCGACTCACCCGTCGCCTAATGACAAAGTTCCGATGTCTGCACACCAATGCATCGGTGAAAAGGCTTTATCTACCCAGAAGAGATGGCGGACGAGGTCTGTTGAACATCTATAAACTCTGCAGAACCCAGGAGAAAAACTTGAGGCAGCAACTGCTCGAGTCTGAAGATAGCCTGATGAAATTGGTGACAACAGAGGATAAGGGATACACACCTCTGAACCTACAACACAGAGAACTGACATTCGATATCACCACGAGAAGCGAAGATATAAGTATATGGCGGGAACAAGCTCTGCACGGCAGATTTCCCAAACACCTTGAGGGGGAAAATGTCGATAAATTAGCTTCTTTGTCGTGATTGAATGCGGGACAATTGTATCCTGAAACTGAGGGATTCCTGACGGCTATCCAAGACCGAGTCATAAGAACTCGCAACTATGAGAAGCACTGTTTGAAGCTGAACGTGGAGGACAAATGCAGGAAGTGCGGCGCAGTTGGCGAGTCTATCGAACATATAATAGCAGGCTGTCGAGTTCTTGCCGACAACGCATATCTGGGCCGACACAACCAAGTGGCAAAAATTGTTCACCAGCAGTTAGCTCTTAGACATGGTTTTTTGGATACTTGTCCGCCATACTATAAGTATCAACCTGCAGCAGTGTTGGAAACGGACACAGCGGTTCTCTATTGGGATAGACCCATAACAACAGATAGATCAGTAGACTACAATAGACCGGACCTTGTATTCATTGAGAAGGATCAGAAGTATGGGGTGATAATTGATGTGGCAGTACCATTGACTCATAACATCGGAAGAACGGAGTCGGAAAAAATAAGGAAGTACGAGAACTTGGCAATAGAGCTGAAGAATATGTGGCAATTATCGAAAGTCACTATTATACCGTTGGTGATTTCGGCTGAGGGAGTCATGTCCAAATCATTTAAGAAAAACCTTCGAAAGATCGAGATATCCCAGAGGATCGCGGGATATGCACAGAAGGCTGTAGCTTTGCAAACCTGTCACATCGTGCGGAAATTTCTGAACTAGTGGGAGGAACTGAAATGTTTTTTCACTGGTTCATAGAAGTAATACCAGCTCGAGCTGAGACCGGGAGACCGATGATGAAGAATAATAATGTTTATTCAGAATATTCAAAAATAAACATAATAAATTACAGAGGTATTTATTTCTGAAGAGATAGTTACCTGTACGTAATTATATGAATGAAAAGTTTTTCTATGCTACTTATTCTACGGATGTGAATGAAAATTGAATATAATTCGTGAGTGATATCGTCAACATCAGGTTCAGTATCTCAATTTTGTGTTACGTCATTTCTGGGGTCAATGTCCAATCGGGTAAGTTTTCTTCAATCGGTATTTAAGTTTCCATGTTCGGGTTTGTAATGTCTCATATATTCTGTTATTTTATTTCTTTTTTTGTATTTTCTTCTTTATTGTCCTTGATTTATTATTTTGTTTATGTAGTATCTACCTTTTTCATATATCCACATCTTCGTCTTTTTTCTGTAACAATGATAGTTTTTTATTTCTTTCAGCCTTTCAGGAACATTGCGATATATTCGTGGGGCAAGGTAATGGCAGGATCTTTGGCCTATTCTTTTTTTTGCTCTCATTGTCTGGAAAGTGCGATCTTTGTTTCGTGTGTCGTGTAAATGCTCAGTTTTGTCAAGTATTATACCTCCCTTAAAGATGTTGAGGATTATTTGAAGCGAGTACATTTGTCTTGTATCAAGAACTTTCGATAAATGATACAGTTGATCACTTGGATACCTTAGTTTTTTGCCGTGAATTATCCTAAGTATCCATTTCTGTATAGTATTCAGACTTTTTAAATGAATATCATATACTCCTCCCCAACCTATAATTCCGTAGTTGATCTGAGATTGAATTGAATTAGGGCGTTAAATAGTATCATCAGATGTTCGGTCTTGTTGAAATATTTTTTCATGAGTCTGAATTTGTATATAAGCCCCCTCAATTTTTTAACGACATGTATAATATGTTGATTTTACTACTGATAAGTCTATCGATTTATTTTCAAACGAAAATGAGTTGCTTCGAAACATCACGAGTCCGCAGGACGAGTGGTGTTTCCTTGAAGCCACTCATTTGAGTATGGAAATAAAAGATAGACTTATGAGGTAAATTCAATCTCGTGTGATGTTTCATAAGACTATTTCACGAAAAAAAGGCCAGAAACTCCATATTCGAGAAAAGCAAAGAAAAACTCATGTTGACGTCTACAATTTAAATTTATCAGTTGTCAAACCGTTCGTATCCATAGTTCAATCACAGATTATTCTGTAGTTCATTCGTTGAAAATACCGAAGTTGTCAGACCAATCATAATTCAGAGACAGTTGGTATTATCGCGATAATACGAGCTGTCTTTGGACTGTGATAGGTCAGTTTTTGAAATGAGTGAAATAGTCTAATAAACAAACTCTCAACCGAAATGAAAAGTATTTAATATTGAAATTCATTCACTCATTTGTGCGTGAATGTCAGAAATGAGTATTTGTTTCTTCAAATATTGTGAATTCCTCACATTACGTATACTAAAGCAACGGAATGTTCGCGAAACGGCTTGACCATTTTTGCCTCAGATAATTAATGGGCACTTTATGGCAGCACCGTTTTCTGAATCTGTGCCCAGTTCGTTTATTGATTTCGTTCCGCTATTTCAATTTTGTGTTACTAATGAAGGTTTGGACAGTGCTGAAATCAGAATATCGAGTAGGAGAAGTGAAATTGGGATTAATTTCTGAATATTATAAGTAAAATCCGTTTAAAAATGGTTCGTATGTGTCTTGTTCGTAGTAAATTGGACTATTTGAATCCTGATTTGAGTTAACGGAGGTATGTTCTTCTCTTATCATTTCTAAGTAACAATGGCGTAGATTCATAGGTTTTTTGGATTTAACTTTTCAGATACCCTCCTGATATTGAGAGGACAAAATTCAATTCTGAATTCAGTTGACTTTGTTCACTTAACTCAGAATCTGTTTCAATGTTCTGAACTTTGTATGAATTCGCCAAGAAGAGTTAATTCAGTTGTAATTTTATTTCCATTCCGCAATAGCGTTAACACAACGCCACTGGATTTTTCAAAGTGAGATTTTGCAATGTTGCCACGGCCGGATCTCATGATATTGCTATCCTTTATGCTTTTTTCGTTCCACTCATTCAATACTGACTTAATTTTGGCTAAGACTTGTCCTGTACTGAGAAAAAGTATTTTTTCATATTCAACACCCTGTTTCTATCCTTTGCCTCATTAGGATCTCCCACGATATTTTCACGAGGAAGCAATAATTCCACTGATAATAGTTTGCTTATTATACGCGATGAAAGTTGTTCACGAATGCTGTTCGTAACTCTACAAACAATCCTCGATAAATATCAAAGTTCGCACATACAGAAAGTTGCTGAGATACAGTCTCAATACGACCAGATACCGGGGTAAATTCCTGGGAGTATAGTGTCCGCACGTATATGGATATCACCGGTATGGGACCCACAGGAATTCCGCCGTGAGATATTGAGTGGATGTCTCAAGAAAACAAATTTTCCTAACGTTTTTGCCGAAATTTCATCGAATGTTACACATGAGTTTGTTGAGAGTATTTGTGGAGATATTCTACGAGTAAATTGGCATCTTTTCACTAGAGATCTTGTCTTGACCATCATAATTCAACTTAATATTATACAGTGCGCGTCAAAATCATGAAACAAATAAATTTTCTCTGAAGAAAAATTTTTTGCAACAAAATCCTGTCAATTTTTGTTTCACTACTACCAAATTTTTATGCATTTTTGAAGGATTTTTGTTGCACCCTGTGCCATCCCCATCAACCCTCTAAATTCTTTGAATAGGGAAAGTGGTTCATGTGGTACTTTTTTGGCAAGGCCTTCGTATCTTTTTTGCAGGCGTGCGGAAATTTTCAAGAATTTTTTTTTTGGAAAATTAGGTTTTTCAAAGAGGTTTTCAGTATGTGCACTTTGTCATGGCTCATTCTTCGAATTGAAACATTTTATCGAAAAGTTTCAACTCCAGTAAAAACGTACTAAAAACATACCTCCTTAAGATCATAACTGAAGCGCAGTGTTTCACACATTCTAATTTTTCACGTGAGGGGATTTAAAGGGGTTGAAAGTTGTGCATGAACAAAACTGTTATGGTCGACTTTCATTCGGAGAAAAATTTTATCAGGTACCATCGTCTCAAAGTAAATGAGCCATGACAAAATGCACATGATCATGATTGTAAAGATGCCACCCTGTACACTGTGCAATATAAATTTCGCATGTATGCATCATCGGGTTTCCACAATCTGCGGGAAACCAATTATTTTCCCTAACACCCAAGAAATGTATCATCCTGACGTCTGAAGGCTCCAGATAAAATTCCAATAAAACATCATGAATATATCCATTGCGTTATGGAATTATTAAACTCAGGAATTTCTCATTAAAGAATGAAATTTCCCGCAAAAAGAAGCTTGCAACTTGCGATCCAGCAGAATTTGGCGCGATAAGCGTTCTACGAAATCCTAAGGTTTTCGCCATTAAATTCTTCCGGCGGCTTAACTTTGATTTACACCGAAAATTATAAAATTCCTGCAATTTTTGATGCGAGAGGAACTTTTCACTCACATTTTGTGTTATGGGGTTATTCAATTATGATTATTTCGATTGACAGTATGTGTGATGTATCGAACTATTGATGAATATCGAGTATATCCAAATACAATTATCATACATCACAACCCCTATAATGACCTAAATGGGTTGATTTGGAAAGTGGCTGATGGGATTTTCCACCGCGATAATGAATAATAACAGCACTTGTTGTGTTTACGTTTGTCTTCAAATTCCGATAATTATTTAACCAACTGAAATTTATTACGGATACATATCCATATATCATATTGGACATTATAATTAGGATATACAGCGTGCCAAAAAAGTAACGTAACTCGTCAATAATTCTTGTACGAAGAATTATTAGGAAAAATACTAGCACCCGTCAATTTTTATTTCAGAAGCAATTCATCGTATTTTTTTTCAATTTGATTTTTTCTCAAAACCTGCGCCCTGCACCCCCTTCATCATTTTTTTATATAGGAATGGATTGTGATACATCAATTGAAACGTATACTCCATTCACTTTTATTTAATCACATAGGAGGTCATGGTTTCGTTTTCAGGAGTTGATGCCCCTGATGAAAAGCACAGATCATATGATGAAAAGTCAGTGCGTGCACAGAAAATATCGTTAATGACAAAACGACGTTGCCAGTTTCTTTGTTTACATCAAAGTAAAAGTATCATAGATTTTCCACATTTTGTTAGGTTTACAAATTGTTCGCAGATTTTTGGTATTTAATCGATATTTGCAGGTGAGTTTTTCGTCGAATATCCAAGACTAACGTATTTTTATTGTTTTTAGCACCAGTTTGGAGCATGAGGACGATTTTCAAGACCAGGACGAATGTTTACATTTCGAGGTTGAAGGGATATACGGGAATTTCGTTGAAAAAGCTGTTATTTGGACAGATATCGCAGTAGATGGATCCGATGGAGCCACGAGAGGTCGACTAGGATGATATTTTTCAGGTTTTCCAAGAAATTTGGCGATATCTGAGCAGATTTGCAAAAGTTAGGTACCTCACTAATGAGGTGGAACTTAGACCTAATTCTCCTATAAGAAACGCCTTTCAAAGGTCGAGATGGTGAAAAATGTATTCTTTAGATGTTGTTTGAACAAACGCAGCCGAGTTTCATATCCCGACGTTGATTTTAAGGAAGTTATCAACAAAATAAAATTGACATTATTCTTGATTCTTGTAATTACCCATCAATTCATCTTATATCTTTGGGTTGATTTTTTTTAATGAATTCTTGATTAGAATCAACAATTGATGTCGTCAAGTCGTGAACTTTCAGTTCAAGAGGATAATAAACATTAAATCTTCACAAGCATGCATATGAAAATAATGTGAAAGCATTCTTTCATGGCGAAAAATAATATATTTCAACAGTGATCTCTTGTACTTTTCATGCAAATAACTAGAAAAGGAATCCTTTCTACCAATTCATATAAACGTTAATTATTTTCTACATCGCATCTTTTCCAATTCATTAATTTTCCGAATAAATTCACATTCTGAGAAATACGCTAAGAATGTAGAAAGGGCAACATGGTGTTGACTTGGAGCATAAAAATATTTTGAAAAACTTCATAACTTCGATACAGAGTGGAATGTGTCAAATTTCCAAGGCCAGAGTTGTGATTTTATAATTGTGAATGGAGTATAATTACGTAATCTGATTACCTATTCAGCGATGTGGCTAAAAGTAGAATTGGTTGTGCCTTTTTTTCAATTAATACATTAGATGATAATCAAATGGGTATGGTTACTCGCTTTTTGAAATCGATCCTATTTAAGGACGAAAAATAATCTTAATATACTGAAAGTTCGAATGGAGAATTGACTGCTTGACAATGTCCTTCCAATATATTCCCGTTTGAAAAAATAAAGTAAGGGCAGGGGGGTGAGAAATATCAAATTGAAAAAAGCGCAAGATATATTCCTTTTGAAATTAAAAATCGATAGGTGCGAGGATTATCCTTAAAAATTCTTCGTACAAGAATTATTGACGACTAACGTTCCTTTTTTTGGCACATATCAAAGCCAGTAGCTCTCTTTGATTCTGATCCATCGATTAAGCATATAAATGACTTCTCGTCCTAGCGATGTACGAAACTTATTGCACTAGGACGGTCAGCTATGACCGTTCCAAAGGGCGTTTCGAAATCGAAGTTTGTTGAATAACATCCAATAGTTTCATCCAGAGGTATGAATCCAGATGATTCAATATCCTGTGTCCTGTGTTCAGCCCAGTTTCCCGGTAGGAGATTCCTGTTAAGGAGAAACAGTTATTGATGTCGTTTTTATCTATCCTCTCGTATCATCCTTGGAACTTGGTTTCTCCTGATGACATTCACGTTAGGATTAACTTCGCTTAGCTTATCTACACCCCTTTCACAGGCCCCACTAGCTAGGCTGACTAAGTCACGGCACTCAGATCAGCAGGATTGTCTGTTCAAGGCGTCTCACAGAAACCCTCTGGATTATCTTATATTCAATATCTGCACCATCTTCATTGTCTTATTTGATAGTATTATTTGAATCAACCTAAGGAGCCTTATTCTCTACCAGTTCATCCCCAAAATGGGTGTATCCATGTGGCCTATAACTTCATTATCCTCAAACTAAATCGATGAATTTTATTGCCACCACTAAATTGAAAATGGTTGCTTCGATACAATATGAGGAGAAGTAATTCCAGGAATGCTTATTGAATACAGCGTGAGTCTCTGACTTGTACATATATTTAAACTGTAGATGCCTCTCATTAAACGAAACACCTTCTTTCCATACCATTTTTCAAAATTCGGTGTCGTTTGAAAAATACAGGGTGTCGAAAATCCATGAATTTAATACTATTCTTTCCATATATTCGGAACCGATATTTCGAATGAACTGAATTTTGGTCGATTGTTTACTCTATTCATGGTGCATATTTCTCAATTTGAACTTATTCCATATTCCCCCTGGTATGAAAGTTACAGCGTCGTCGACTCACAAATTCATGCAAAAATACTATTAAATCATCCGAAAAAGAGAAACGGTTCATATTTTCGAAAGAATCAACCATTTTAGAGAATAAAAGTTATCCCTATATTTTCTCAATAAAACGCGTCGTTTTCGAGTTATTCTTGATTGTATACGACCTAATTTGAAGAAACAATCATGAAATTCATAAAAAATCTGAATGCTTTCCTGAATTAAATATCATCGAATATTATTTCTTATCTGGTTTCTTAACAAATTAATAATGTTGCGAGGATGTTTATCAACTCCGTCAAGACTAAAAAGTCTATGATGAAAAAACGTTCGATGTAATGATAAAATTCCACAAATGTGGGAGATAACATTGAATTCTGAAAAACATGAAATCACACAGTTTCTATTGAAAATTTATTGTTACCGGTCCTTCAGGAAAACATCTATCTAAACAATATCCTCTTGGAATTTTTAATCGACACTACGCGGTATTCACATCACAATCATCACCTGTTCGCATTATTCTCAGTAGGTAAATAAATAAATAAATGAATCGAAGTCCATGGAGAAGGTTATCGCTTAAGCGTCGTTCATTTTATCACAGACTGGCCTGTGATGAGACTCGTTGGCGGTTGAAGACACAGAAAAACGGCTTGTCTTGCGTGGCGACTACATTGCAGCGCACCGCGACTGAAATTAAGATCGTAGAGCTAAATCGGCGAAAATCAGAACTACTCGTTTGGCATTTACAAAGAGCAACGCCTAGACGCCTTTAGCGAAAAGTGAACAAAACTGGTGTCCTTGTGATAGTTCATCCGCTAACGATAGGGGACGTACTGTTGAGTTCGCCTATACCATTGTATGAAGAGAAAATCGGCAATCTGGCATCGTCTTCTCTAGAGTTCTGTGAAATATCACAGAGGATGGATAAGGTTAGGTAATCGACCTCGAATCATATGAATTTGGTTAATGGAGTTAGGATAGGTTAGTGAGAAACCAATTTTTATGAGATCGTATTATAATATCGAGGAAAATATGAACAAATTATTAGTGTTTATGAACTTTATAAACTTATCGAAGGAAAAACTTATTTCAATGGGAGAAATATGGCTTTTCAATTGCAGAAATAATCGGACAGAACTAAGTGTTTTTGTTAGGAAATATCGTGTTTGTTACGTTTCTATTTACATAAGGTCAGTGCTTGAGTATTTTCTAATTTTATCACCCAGAATATCTAATCACCTCAATTTCAATCGAAAAATATGAACTTTAAAGATTTGCAGAGAATTTTTTCAGGCACGTATTTAGCCCGATTTGTTCTTTCAAATGGCTATATTCTTTTGAACAGAGCCGGATTCGGAAAATTGGAAAATACAAAAAAAGTTTACTTTGGCCTAAAGAATCTACAGTTAAAATACATTGCGCAAAAAAATTAACGCACATTATGGAAATCTCAAATTTATTCTACAACTGAAGGTGTTCTCAATGATAATTATTTTTATCAGAATTATGCATGCATATGTTATCCACTTTCAACGTTTTTCCTCAATACAGAAGTTTTCTCCCAGCAGGAATAAAAAAAGATGATATTATAAGATTTTGAATGTATTGGCTCCATTCTAAAATCAGTTGTTCTCGATCAATTCTAGTGATCAATAGTTTTTCTTTCGTTTGATTTTTTACAATAGATCGCTATGCAACGCGAAACACGCAATTTGACCCAAGAGGAATGTGCCCAAGCGGAATGTGCCCAAGCGGTAGTTTTGCGAGAAGAAGGGTGGACATACACAAGAATTGCAGAAAGGTTTGGAGTTTCACATACAAGTGTGTCCAGAATGTTTCCGTGAATCGCTGAACAGGGTAGACCACGGGTAACAACTGCCATTCAAGAACGTTACTTGAGAGTTTCTTCGTTGAGACAACGGTTTGCAACCGCTCGCCTCCTTCAAAATCAGCTTGAGCAAACTCATGAGGTGCAAACTAGCACTCAGACAATAAGAAATCGCCTCAGAGAATATGATTTAAGGCCTCGTGTCGCGGCAAGAGGCCCAGCTCTTACCCCAGCCCATCGAAGGGCGCGTTTGGATTTTGCGAGAGAGCATATCCATTGGGAAGGGGCCGATTGGAAAAGAGTTCTCTTCACAGATGAGTCTAGATTTTGCCTCTACCATTGAAATCGACGTTCCCTTGTATACAGACGTCCACATGAAAGATATGCTCAGTGCAATTTCCTGAATACTACTGGTTTCGGGGGAGGATCGATTATGGTATGGGGTGGAATATCTTTGACTGCTCGCACAGACCTATTGGTCGTTGATAATGGAGCTATGAATGCTGACAAGTATATAAGGAACATTCTTCAAGAGCATGTAGTGCCATTTGCCCAAGACATTGGTGAAAATTTCATTTTTATGGACGATAATGCCAGACCCCATCGTGCACGCATCGTTCAGGAGTACCTTGAAGAGGTTGAAGTCTCTCGAATGGAATGGCCAGCAAGAAGTCCAGATCTCAATCCGATTGAGCAGGTTTGGGACAACCTCAATAGAAGGCTGAGAAGTTCAGAAAATCATCCAGCTACTCTTAATGACTTAGGAATCCAACTCGGAGAAAGAACATTTTAAGATCACTCATTTTGAATATGAACCGTCGTTGCCGAGCTGTAATTAAAGAAAGGGGTGGAAATACCAAGTATTAAATCACTTATCAGCATTTCAGTATTTTGAAAATTGTTCATTTCTCTTCTTTCACATAAGATTCGGTGAAATCCTGAAATTTTGTTCCATTTAATGTGTCTTGTTTCGTTCAAAACCTTCCCGAGAAAACATAAAAAATAAGTTATAAAGTCAATGTAGAGTTAACTTTCATTAAAATTGAGATTTTCAGAATGTGCGTCAATTTTTTTGCGCAGTGTATATGTACAAGTCAAAGACTCACGCTGTATTAAACAGACGATAAGAATTTTTCTTTGTCAGAACGTAGAGTGATCAGTCATCCTGCCCAAATTGTTTTTTTGTGGCGCGGAGTGAAACAGAATGATGTCATCCCCCGTTTTCAATTCGGCGTTAGCGGTTCATTCAAATCCGCAGTTCTTCGCCGGGCTATAAACTCCGAATTATCCGGAGGTTCCATGAGTGCCGAGGAGCACTTCTTTTCCCATCCGTTTTGTTCTATCGCACAATAGCCGAAGGCATTGTAAACCTTGAGTTCACAATTCTCACGTCCCGCGCTGCAAGATGTAGGCTACGATCGGAAAATCGGGAAATTTCCCAAGAGATCGTTTGATACGGCGAACCAGTTAATACGGAGGAAGCTTGTAATAAATCGGGAAATTTCTTAGGAAATAGGCAAACAAGACCCTAACGGGATACGTATTTGGCGGAGCAAGTATTTTTGCTCTCTTTTACCGTAAAGTACGGATGAAATTGTTTCAGTGGATTTTAAAATAGAAAACCTGAAAGAAAAATAGGAGAGTCGTAGAATAAAAAAACAAGGAGCAACCATTGCGATAGTTATAAAAGATTCAGTGCTTCTTCAGTTGTTTTAATTCTTGTGTGGAATCCTTCATTTTATTTCCAGAAGGAAGGCACTGCATTGTTCTTGAAAAAAAACTTCGAGACATTGGTTGTCTGATTGTTTGTCAACTTATTGACATCGGAGTGAAAAAGACCATTTGAATTCATTGAAGTTATTCATATTTCTAAAGAAATGGCTCGAAAAGACGAGAAGCAGATACATGTAAGTTTTTGTGTCTTTCCGAATTCCATCTACTTCAATTTAACTAATTTAATTAATTTGTTTGCGAATAGACGAGAAGCCTGAATAAAAACTATATTGAGACAAGAAGATCCCGACAAGATATGATGGAATTTGCACAAGACATTATCTCTGTTGTGAAGGAAAAATATTCAGATTCTCTTCAGAAGGTTTACATTCCAGTGAATCTTTTTTGAGGCTTACTGTGGATTTTTCATGCCTATCTTTTGTCCTCGTATCTAACCTCGTAGCCAGCCTATCTCTATTTCATCTTTGAAATCTTCTCCATTATGTTTTTGTCTTTCGTTTCATGTCTCATCTCAGTGTTTCTAATTCTAGCTATTTGTGATGTTCTCTTCATTAGTGTTTCGTTTCATAATGAATTCGTAAAAACGTTATGTGAATTCAATAATTCCGAAGACCTGGCGAATGTTGAAGAAACTTTTTATTCAGTTGATATGGAAATACTTCACGTATACAGGGTCTTTCACGAGGAACCTCACCCATATTTATACGGGAAACTACTGAACGTATTTTCATGAAATTCAGCACTTATAAGTATTTCACGATGCTGATGAAATCTAAAATATTTTCAAGGCATGAGCACCTCCGGTTTTTCCGGAAATTACGTCAACTTCAGTTTTTCAAATTAGAACACCATTTTTTTATTGCAGAAATAGATTCCTTAGAAAATTTAAAGTTATTTTGATGTAACATTTTTTAGTTTTGGTTGAGAAATTCTCTCTGAGCGGGAAAATTCGAAAAAAAAATCGAAAATAGAGCTCCGCTGAAACAAGAATAACGTCGAGGTTTTTGGATGGAAAATTTTCATTTTTGGGATTTTTCAAGATGTAAGATTGATGTATCCACTTTGATAATCGAAATCGCGATTCATGATACAGGGGGTGAAAAAATCACTTCCAAAGTTAGGGATGACAAAATCGTGAAAAATCAATTTTTTCAAATTAGAACCCCATTTTTTTATGGCAGATATTGAATCTACGTTAAAAAATAATGTGAGTGTATGCATCACACCCTTGCCCTAAAATGGATATTTTCTGAGTTATTCACAAAAAACTGTTTTTCGTCTTGAATTTTCAGCTATTTCTTTTCCCTTCACGCCAAAAAGATGAAATTTTCAGGAACTGTTATTTGAACCATGCTGTAGATTTTTCACCCCTTCTTGAAACCGACTTCAAGTTACTATTAGGAGAACCATGGCAAACTCTCGCAGTTAAAACTAGAGAAGATTCTCAAAGTTTTGACCGTTAATTTCTAGACATTTATTTATACGTCTCAGGAATGCTTCGTGCGTTGCTCTTCTTATTTCATCGGGAGGAAGAGATCTGCAAAAGTGTTTAAAAACCAAATTGAGTTTCAAAACTATGAATCTAAAAATCTAAACAAACCTGAACGCATTTCTGACTCGTTCTATGCAGTACTCTTTATCAGTCAGGGGAGTTGAGTAGACAATATTTTTTATCCTACCCCAAACATAATAGTCTAAGGGAGTTAAATCAGGAGAACGTGGTGGCCAAAGATGTGGACCATTGTTCGCCAACCATCGATCTTCAAATAGCCTGTAGAGGATATTTGACACATTGAGTGAATTGTGTGGAGGCGCGCCATCTTGTTGATACCATAAGTCATTATGGTTCTGTACTAGCGGCTCAATTATTTGAGTCAATATGTCAGAATATCTATCTCCTAAGGGAGAACATTCTTTAAATAATGCAAACATGTGTAGTGTTCTATCTTACCAGTTAAAGTCCCATCATAAATGTGAACATCGAGAATTGCATTATTTTTGATGGCGCAAAAAACATTGAAACTCCAGGTCTCTTGAAAGTTCCATTGTCTGAAGTGGTGGTTTTTCTCTTCATCCCAATAATGACTTTTATGCCTATTGAAAGAACCATTCTTTGTGAATTTAGATTCATCTGTCCAAATTATACAGTCCAAAAAGTTTTCATTCTCTTGAAATCGAATCATCATAGCTTCGCAAAACTCTGTTCTCCTGACGAAATCAGTTTCCTTCAAATGCTGTACCCTATTGAATTTATATGGGTGCGTTTTATGTTTTTCAATATTCTCCAAACACTCGATTGAGATAATCCCAGATCAATCTCGGCATCTTTGAGAGAATTTTGAGGATTCACACGAAAATATGCAAGAACTGTAATTTCGTTCTCATCTCTACTACACTTTTTTCTCTGTGTATAGTTTTCTTAACGAAAGATCCGACATTTCTCAAGTTTGTCATGGTTTTGTTAATGGTATCTCTCGTTGGTCTGGGTCGGTCAGGAAACCTCTCAATGAACAGTCGAATCGTTCTATCTACAACTTTATTACATTCTCCATGAAGTAGAATGTGATTTAAATAATCTTCATTGGTAAAATTAGGCATAGTGATCGATTTTATAACTTAATAAGAATCATCACCAAATTAATAGTAAACACAAAATGCTACTGAATAAAGAGGAATTTGGCAGATGTAATTAATGATATCTATCATTAAAAAAAAAGAATGTAAAACATGGTAAGTTTTTGCATATGGTTCATAAGGAATTATTTATTTATCACTGGAGAGAAAACCGATGGCCGATTAGTTGAAATAAAGAGGTTTCCCATACAAATTCGAATCCCAATTCGCCATCTATTTAGGAACAATTTCTCTTGCATATTAGGGTAGTAAAATCTAAAACATGGTTTAAGTAACAGTTCCTGATAATTTCATCTTTTTGGCGTGAAGGGAGAAGAAATAGCTGAAAATTCAAGACGAAAAACAGTTTTTTGTGAATAACTCAGAAAATATCCACTTTAGGGCAAGGGTGTGATGCATACACTCACATTATTTTTTAACGTAGATTCAATATCTGCCATAAAAAAATGGGGTTCTAATTTGAAAAAATTGATTTTTCACGATTTTGTCATCCCTAACTCTGAAAGCGATTTCTTCACCCCCTGTATCATGAATCGCGATTTCGATTTTTAAAGTGGATACATCAATCTACATCTTGAAAAATCTCAAAAATGAAAATTTTCCATCCAAAAACCTCGTTTTGTTTCAGCGGAGCTTTATTTTCGATTTTTTTTTTCGAATTTTCCCGCTCAGAGAGAATTTTCCAACCAAAACTGGAAAATGTTACATCAAAATAACTTGAAATTTTCTAAGGAATCTATTTCTGCAATAAAAAAATGGTGTTCTAATTCGAAAAACGGAAGTTGACGTCATTTCCGGAAAAACCGGAGGTGCTCATGCCTTGAAAATATTTTAGATTTCATCAGCATCGTGAAATACTTATAAGTGCTGAATTTCATGAAAATACGTTCAGTAGTTTCCCGTATAAATATGGGTGAGGTTCCTCGTGAAAGACCCTGTATAAACATGGTTTTCACTCACATACATTGGAAATGTTGGACAGCTGGTGATAAATTATTGATTGCAAATTATCAGAGCTTCTATCAGAAAAAGCAGATTTCAATTCTTCACTTCGTTTCTGCTTCTTCAAAACTACCTTCGGTATTTTCAGTTATTGAGATTGAGAGAGTAGAAATTAGCATTGGCAATGTCTCTGAGAATTATTTTGACATTGCCGATGTTTCACGAGCGTCAGTTTTAAATAAAAAACTTGATAAACCTAAATCTTGGCCAACCGGGATACTTTATAGAAGTGAATGGAGTATAGGCATCTGTAGGGCTGGGAGTTTTTGCTATTGATCGGTTTTCTCCTTGTGGCCTGGCAGAACATATATTGAACCATCAGTACTGATGAATGGATGATAACTTCTTTTATCTACTCCCATAGAATAATATATCCATTATTCAACTGATTTTGATCTGTAATAGTCTCTATAAACCAATAGTGTGCGGTTATAATAACTCATGCCTATAACTCACTCTAATACAAAAAGGAAAAATGAAGCTTACGAAATGAATAAAAAAGTTGGGTCAATGGGAAACTCCATTTCAGACATCACGGTAACGTTCTCGCGATCCATTTCTACATTTTATTAGGTCTGAATATCCAAAAATTGCATTTGGAAAACGTGAATTTTAGACGTTTTCTACGGGATTCGATATAGATTCGATTTTTGACCACATAAATCGCTTTTGACAACTGTTGTCAATATTAAAAATGCAGATTAATTCGAATTTTAATGAAGAAGTCGAAGATAAAGTATAGTGTTCAATTCGCGGTAATGGTCATAACACACTTACATTACATAACCGCTCATTGAACAATATACTATTACCGATTCAAATTCCTCAATGCAGCTGTTTTTGACGATAGAAATAAAAAATATCCTATTTATCGAATACTCAATTGAGTCATGAAAATTATACATCCCGTTTATGTGGATATCTGAACAGATATAGATTATACATCATTTCCCATCGATCGCATTGTTCGTTCCTTTCATATCCTGTTTATTTCGTCTAAACCAGTATTTGCCATCATATAGATTCAGGAAGAATAGACACAATATCGCCCTAACAAATCGCATTTGTTAGCTCGCCTTCAATTAATTTGGACAGTGGATGGAAATTTGAAAACGTATTTTCCATCCGAAATGATTTACCCATAGGTCTTATTGTTACATTAGCACTGCACATTTCAGAATAGTGTTTGTGGTGGCTATATCTGATAATTCAATACTCGTGTGTGTATTACGTAAGATCTAATCAATACCATATTGAACTTGATGAACCATGACTGCATTTAATCAGACCTAAGTGATATGTTTGAAACAGGTGCCGATGTTCCTGTTTGAATTCCTATTCATATGCAGTTCTGGAGGCGGAGTTGCAAATGGTCTTGTCATTGCATCCAGATTCCTTGATAATGAAATTAAAAGTTATTTATTTATGATACTCTGCGATATTTTGGTGGAGCTCAGTTTTGACGAAGAAAAAATGATGAAAAAATTGGAAGAATACAAACTTGGATGTCCCTAGGAATCCGTATAGTACTGACATCACTCAACCGTATGAATGAACAGGATAAAAACTGCATAATAAGGTCAAATGAATCGACCCAGAAGATAATTAGTTCAAGTTCACCTCGTTCACCGTCGTGAGCCTTCACCAGTCTATATTGCTAAATGCGCATTCTTTTATTTAATTGATGCGATGAACGCTGTATGAGTTAGAACTCTTGACGTAAATTGGATTTTAGCTCACTCCTTTTTGTCACTGGTACTTTTATGAACTCATCATATTATCCCTCGAATACGGAGACAGTGGCGGATCCAGCTCTCGAGAAAGGGGGGGGAGGTCACGGTCAGGTGGATTACATACCCGTCAATTGATTTTTTTGGAGACAAATCAGCATCCAAAAATAAAATTCTGATGAGGTCCAACACAAACAAGAAGTTTATTTGATTTATTACAAATACAAATACTTAATGAGAATAATATCAAAGGTATAACTAAATAGCAAAGGGAATTTTTCTATTTCTCCTTCTTGCGAAACGAGTGATGACTTCCTCTACATCAACAGATATGTCATTATGGATATGAAGGAGTGCTAGTCCAATAAGTCGTTCTTCTGCCATCGAAGCCATGTTTTGAGCCTTCTCAGAGTGGAAAATGACCTCTCTGCCGTTGCCACACTAACTGGTAGTGTTGCAAGTATACTCAGAAATTTTCTCACATTTGGATACATGTCAGAATCACAGTTTTCTAGGAGGTTATATATCGTCTGTGGAATCTTCTTCTCTCGTTGTCACTTCATCTTCCATGAGCGATATTCATTCGTAACGATTGAAACAGGAGGATTGTCTAATAGAAGTTTGTACTAATTAACCAACTCATTAACTATTTCAATATCTTCATTTTCATTTTTTGAATAAACGACTTTAGGTATAAAAACCCCTAATTTGAATAAATTCATTACTTCAGATGACAGTCGATCCTCTAGGTCGTTCCAGAATAGGAATGTACACAGAACTGCGGAAATACTCTTCTGCAGACTGGGCAGGTCGATTATTGGCTCTGTGTTTTTGTATTTTGACTATTATAGGGCATTTAATATTCACATCTAGCTGCTCAACTACTTCCTTTGTCTCTTCAAAAAGCTGTCGGAAAACTACGTCCGCTTTTTCCCTTCTTTCTCGTAACACACTCATCGTATCTTTTATAGCATACGTAGCTCTTTTCGAATCAATTGAGCTGGTTTGTAAGTTTGTAATATTACAATAATAAACTCAAAGAAATGGACAAATTATTCTCCCAAAATTCAGATTTTTTTCATTATTGGAACTAATTACTCACCAATATTCACTGAAATACGATTGAATTCTATTTTTTCAATCGAAACATTTTTTCATCAAACACAAGATTTGATGGTTCGTCCAGTCCAGGGGGGGGGGTCATGACCCCCATGACCCCCCCCCTGGATCCGCGCTTGTACGGAGATAGCAGATTTGAACAATACCAGAGAATAAAAAAAAGGGTTGAATTGGTTGAATGAAATAGTGTGAAATTAATTATATCGGTAAATGTAAATATACTAACTAACAAAGAAACTGCACACCTAGAAGTAACTGTTTGAATTTTTTTGGTTAAACATAGCTAGGAAGAAAAAATTGAATTTTGAGAAAAAAATCGTGAGGGTTTGCTGATGTTAACATTTTTTTATACTTAAATATTGTAGTCGTTTTTTGTAAATTTTTAAATTTTGCAACAACCCAGCTGTTCGAGGAGATTCAAAGTCGATGTTTAGTTGTTGTTAAAATGCCTAGAGCACGTGTACGCTGAATTTATCGCCAGCTAGGTGAATTTGAAAGAGGTCGAATTATTGGTCTACGGAAGGCAGGGTCGTCATTTCGAGAAATCGCTAACTGTACGAACAGAAATCCAACTACTGTTATGAGATGTTGTCAAGCGTGGTTTGATAATTCCCAAAATCGAACAAGAGTAGGCACCGAAAGTCGAAGGGGCACAAATGAAGTTCAAGATCGACGTTTAAGACTTATCGCCATTAGAGATCGATTTACGATCACTCGATCTTTGGCTGATGAATGTTCAGGAGAACAAGGCCATCCTGTAACTATATGAACAGTTTACCGCCGGATAAGGTCTTTTGGACTTCAGCATTATCGACCCCATCTTGTGTTACCTCTGACGGTTGAGCATCGCCGGCAACGATTAAAGTGGTGCAAAGAACGTCAACATTGGAAGGTGGAATGGCATCAGGTCGTCTTTTCTGATGAATCTCGATTCTCCTTGGGCGAACATGATGGCCGAAGAAGGGTTAGACGACGTCGGGGAGAAAGAAGTGAACCTCAGATTGATGTTGAGCGTTATGTACACCGGACAGTAGGCGATATGGTATGGGGTGCTATTGCACATGCAATTAGGCCACCTTTATTCTTTATTCGAGGTAACATGACAGCGCTGCGTTACCTTCATGAAATAGTGGAGCCATATCTTCTACCTTATCTTAACCGGCCCTAGATTCCAATATTTCAGCAAGATAGGTAATGCTCGTATGATTAATTATCTTATGTTGACAGAGATAGATTAAACTTTTTGAAGCGACCCATGTGAATCTTTTGCCATGACCGCCCAGATCCCCTGATCTTTCGCCCATAGAGCATGTTTGGACATCATCGGTAGAAGGCTTGGAAATTTACCCCAGCCCCCATGCACAGACTTTGGCGGCTCTGAGACATGAAGTGCAGGTTGCTAGGGATAGTATCCCTTAAGAAGAAAAAGACAGTTACAACCTCCAATTATTTAAATGGAAATTATGGACTTGAGATACATCGTTTGAAAGGTCGCGTCATTCTATATTCAGAAATGTCAATATTTTTCTGGTTATTGTGAAAGTCAAAAAAGAAAAAAGTATCATATTATTAGCATAATTCATTATCAGTGTGACAAGAAAAACCTCGGACAAACTCTTTTATATTTAACTTTATTGAACAGGAGAAATTGAACAAAAAAACAACAAATAATAATAGCTTGAACATTTGTTAATAATATATTTAGCCGTTTAGTGGCTTCCTTTGGCGGCGATACACAGCTTCAGACGCAATGGGCCGCAGCTCCTCGGGCGTTAATCCGTTCCATTCCCGGCGCAGAGATTGCTTCAGCGACTCCAAATTTTTGTTTTTTTTAGTTCAAGCTCTGTGCTCCAAAATCGACCACACGTTGGAGTCCATTGGGTTGAGATCCGGTGAGTAGGGCGGCCATTCTGCAGATGAGATGAAACAAGGAAAATGGGTCTTACACCATTCTTGCGTCATTTTCGCTCTGTGAGCCGGAGCGGAGTCCTGTTAAAAGGTCCAATGCGTATTGCTGCGGCCCACGGAAGTATACGGCATCGAGGATGTCGCAGCGGTAGACTTCTTGATTGATTTCGACCCCTTGATTCACGAAAACTAAGAAAGTTTTACCACTGCCGCAAATTCCGCCCCAGACCATGACGGATTGCGGATTTTTACGGTGTTCGACGATGGCCGATGTACCGGGAGCCTCTACGGACCAGACTCTGTCGTTTTGGTGGTTGTGGGATTGTTCTACGGTGAAAAGCTTCTCGTCTGTGAAGAGAATTCGCTCCCATTGCTGACCGGCGGCGAGACGAAGGAGTTGGCGGCACCTTTGGAGTCGTACGCGCTTGTTTTCCTCCGTGAGGAGTTGAAGTTTTGGAGCTTGTATGGCTTGAGGTTGAGCTCCTTTTTGGCAATTTGACGGACTGTTTCGCGGTTGATACCGGTCTCACAGGCAATTTTCCTCATGGAAACCCTCGGATTTCGATTGACTCGCTTCTTAACGATGTTGCGATTGCTAGGTGTATTGACAGTGCGTTTTCTACCACTTCCTGGACGACGACCATCATGGCCAAGCTCCTTGAAACGACGAATTGCATCGGACACGGTTTGTCGAGGCACATTGAGCAAACGAACAATTTCGCATTTACGCCTACCTTGATCAAACAGCTCCAAAATCGCATTACGTTTGTTTGACATTCTAAAACTCTGTGAAATGAAATTATATAAATTTGAAAATTCACATTTCAGTACAGGAAAGTTTAGAGAAACCAAGAGAGTAAAAATTATTTGGCTGCGCTGAAATACTTTTGTTCCAGATCACAGCAAAATTTGTCACCTTGTTATATTTCCTCGAATATTCCCAAATCTTATAACGATAATAATGAACAATAAAAACTACCCTCAAGATGGAAATGTGAATTTAAAAGAAATAAAACATAATATTGTGTCATTGTTCGCGTTTTTGAAGCGAAGAATGACAATTTAAAATTAAAATTTGACGGGTTTTGGGATTTTCCATGAATATGATCAGTAACCGTGATAATGAATCAAATCATCAAACTATCACAATAAGATTATTGAATTTTTTACATTCGTTTTTTTGTTCAAATCTCTAACCCTGTATGATCTATAAGCGTCGCAGTATTTGTCTTGTGGTACATCAAAGTGTCCAATCAAATTCACAGCTTTCCTTGAAATTTCCATTGATCCAATTTGTTTGTTTGATGAGATTGATACCATCAGCCCATTTCTTCTCTCCACAAGAGCTCTTTGAAGTTTGCACGTATTTCACATCCCTTGATTTTGAGCACATGTGTATTCCATCACGTGCCAGCTCTCTAACCCCTGTGTGCACTAAACAATCATAAAATTCATTCAGTAAGCCTCAATACACCCGACGACCCAGAATTTAGGCTGACTAGGGAAATTTCCCGGTTTCTACGTCTACGTCCATTTGGTCCGAATTAGGCTTCGGTCAGGTTAATGATTTATATATTCAGCTACCGCTCATTACTCATACATGAGCGGAAATCTGAAATGTCACTGTCGCCCTTCCGTACCCAAATTGAATGAGATAATTAGGATGCAGTTTCAGCCACCTTCAAATGTGATTTCAGAATCATTCGTGATAGAAAAGTCAATTATCCTTCAGATGAATGAATGCTAAATAAATTAACCTGTATGTGATGTTTGGCGACAGTGAATATCATAATTAAAATTGGAGAATGTCATGATTTATTCAGACAATTGTATATACCATTCTCTTCTTCTGACGTGAATAAAATCATACTCTTGCTTGAAATAGAATATTCTTGGTCGAATATCCGATTATGAAACAATGTGAGACTTGTTTGACAGTCTGAAGTCACATGATTATGACGTGAGAGATCGAAAGTTGACAGATGGGAGTTAGTAAATATGAATCAGTATACGGCAGAACAACGCATACTGAATGTCAAAAATCATTATCAAAATGGTTAAAAAATAACGTGAGGGGTAACGAATCCTCATCACACGTTTTAACTTGTTCCCCAAATTAAATACCGCCACACCTACCAATGACCGATTGAGACAGTCGTTCTCATTTGTTCTATGTTGGAGTATCACAGAAAGCTCTTTCACGTTTCATCTGGTGTGTTTGTAACTTGGCGTAACCTTTTCAAGTGGTCTCTTCAATAGCCCCATATCCGTTCGGTCGGAAATGAGATACTTCCATCTGGAGAGTATTGAAATCTTCGATTATTTTATATTGCCTTCGTTCGCAAGGGAGTCGAGGAAATACGAATAATTCTATGTCTTTGAAGTTTATTTTTGAAGAGGTATGACTCCATACGTGAAATATGCATTTGTTTGCTTTGAAATCACATTGTGTTGAATTGTTCCTAAAAAAACAAAAAAACTGACATATTCCTTGTGTATTGCAAATGAGGCACAGTGTTTTTGTTTCTCCTAAGGATAGCTTACAAGATACAATTTTTTTCTGATCTGTTTATCGATAAAATCTTCCATTTTCGTATGGATTCGATGTCCGAATATTTTTCCTTGAAATTATTTCGAAAATGACCAAAGGCTTTCAATTGAAAAAAAAATTTCACACGATACAATTGAGTGTTAACGTTCAGGATTGTGATAGGTTTTACAAAATGGACTTCAACGATTTGAACAACCCCCACTATCTAGTCGTATAGGGACACGTAGAAAAATAAAGTTTTAGAAAATTTACTCAGAATCTAGTTCGATCATTGCTTCTCAATTGAAAAACCTATTTTGTTGCCATTATTTACTGCATAGACTCCATTTTTTACTTACTACCACTGATCCACTCGTTCATTAATGAAACTGATTGAAATTAACAAACGATTCAAGAAAAAAGAGAAACCCGAATTCAAATTCAATTCAAGTCCTACACTTCATCAATGTATACACTAATTTAACTACCTACCAGAGCAATTAATAGTATAAAGTGCGCATCAAAATTACGGAACAAATTCATTTTTTCAGAAGAAAAATATTTGGCAACAAAATACTGAAACAGGTCAATTTTTGTTTCACTTTTACCAAATTTTATGCATTTTTGAAGGATTTTTGTTGCACCTTGTGCGATCCCCATCAACCCTCTAAATTGTTTGAATAGGAAAAGTGGGTCATGTGGTACTTTTTTGGCAGGGTTTTTGTATCTTCTTTACAGGCGTGAAGAAATTTTCAAAAATTTTTCTTTGAAAAATAAGTTAGTTCAAGGAGGGTTTCAGTATATGCACTATGTCATGGCTCATTTACTCTGAGACGATGGTACCTGATGAAATTTGTTACCGAATGAAAGTCGACAATACTGTTTTGTTCATGCACATACTTTCAACCCCCTCTCGTGAAACACTGCGCTTCAGTTATGATCGTAAGTAGGTATGTTATTAGTACGTATCTACGGAAGTTGAAACTTTTCGATGAAATATTTCAATCCACAGAAAGAACCATGACAAATTGCAGATACTGAAAACCTCTTTGAACTAACTAATTAAAAAAAAAGATGTAAAGAAGATACAAAGACCTTGCCGGAAAAGTACCACATGACATTTCCCTATTCAAAAAATTCAGAGGGTAACAAAAATCCTTCAGAAATGCATAAAAATTTGCTAAAAGTGCAACAAAAATTGACCTGCTTCAGGATTTTGTTGCCAAATATTTTTCTCCTGAGAAAATGAATTTGTTCCATAATTTTGACGCGCACTGTATACTTCAACATAAATAAGTCGTGAATGCTAAAATGCATTGCAGGCAGGGAAAAATGAAAAGTATAAAACATATTGTGATACCTGCAATATATTATAGTAGTCACGACCTATTTTATTAGAGTATGTAGGTATATTATTATTATATAAACTGCTCCGGTAGGTAGGGAAAAAACTTAGCTAAGTGAACCTTTACATAACTTGCACAAAATTTTATTGATTGTTTAGAACTTGTTTTGCCTCTTTAGTTAATTGTATTTCTTGTCGAGTTTTTTTATTTTTCTTTAATAACTTGATTTTGAACCGTATTTTATTAGGTAAAGGAAAAAAGTGTGTGATATTTTTTTTTGATATTTTGTGGACGATAACATAGAATTCAGGAGTGATAGATGTTTTCGAAATGTTATCGAAAACTTGTAAATCGAAATACCGGTGCATTCGCCAATTTGTTACAGAGCTAGACGAGTTGATTAAAACTAAAATGAACCAATACTCATAAGTCCTTCCAGAAAATCTAAGCAGGTATCAGTTGAAAAGGGGCTGAAGTATTCTCCGTATGCCATAATATACCTAATATGGATACAAACGTTGGCAAAGTCTACGCGAATGGGATCAGGCCCTAACCACTACAACAATTGATCCGATCTGTTATAGTGAGTACCAAGTAGGCTATGGAATTCTAAAAGAAGTACTCATGTATCTGTTCGAACTGCTCAAACAAAGCCTCAAAGTTTATACAGAACACCAGCTTCTACATTAACCCAGAGGTTAAAACAAATAGGAGATAGAAAATCTCAAGGATAATTCACCTCTGGCCTTTGTGAATAAATCCTTGATACTAATCACCTAGTGAATGAAGCAATGAAGAATCCTTGATTCTTTTCTACAGACTGCCAGAAGTCTTAATTGTCGAAATAGTGACCTGTAAGATTCTCTGTATCTCATCGGATAAGGATCTCATGAGGTTGAATACTTTGATAGAGGTTAGACATGTCAAACACGAAATGTATAATTTTTCGGAAGCAGAATAAAGCATTCCACACATGAACGGAAACTGTAGAGGAATATGAAATATAGCTATAAATTAAAACGTTTCTTCTGCTACCTTCCCGTCGTTCTCAGGCTGTGAATAGTTAGCCGAGATAGCTAGGACGTCTAGATCTGCACAAAAATCCGTCTAGAAATCGGGAGACTCGCAATAACCATGTGCAATCGATGTGGATCGGCACAATTTTCAACAGACGCGGTCCATGTGGCGCCAGTTTTCAGCGTTGCGCTGTTCTAAGCGGTTCTATCTAACTGGGTCGCTACGATTTTCCTCTTCCTGTCCGTTGGAATTTCCGTCGCGTCGTGTTATATTCCAAGTTTGAAGTGGTAGATAACAGCTGATTACCCCTTTAGGCCGACGGTCGGCTAAAATAAGGGTAGTTTTGTGGATCGTGTTCAGAAATTTGTGATTTGAAAATTATTTGGACGTATGGTGAGTACTCAGTTGTTCGAGTATTGCGGATTAGGGTTGTCGAGTGCTGTATCGGATATTCATTAATTAATAATTTTGAGCCGAATACCAGATTTGTTTATTCAGATATTTAAACTGTAACCCGATAATGAGAGGTATAATAATACTGGGTAATCGATTCAATATAATAATTTTGAGTGTTTTGTACCCAAGTTCTGAAAAGCGTTCAGACAACTCATGTGAATTTCACCTTTTTGATCACAAATTTGGATCAATCACTTTTGAATTCTGATTCGACAGCTTGAAAAAAGTACATTCAAAGCAGTTATAACATCTTATTCGTGCTTACAGTTTTGAGTTGCGAATAAAAAAATTTGAAATGACAAGTTGATTTATGCAGAAAAAATCATGAGCATGGGTTATAAAACTTTATTAACATCATATTACTCAATTTAATCAAGTTGATTACCAGAAAATATGTATATATGTATTTTTTTCTAGATTGATACGTCATTTGATGAAAAATTTCATTTCTCAATATAAAAAAACAGTCCCAATGGCGAATTGGGTCTTTTAAATTTTATTTGATATCGATTCTTAACTTGAATATAATCATTTTCACTATGAAGTTGTTAAGTTCCAAATTGAATCTGTTGATTATTTCGAAGTTATTCAATCTCCCTTTGATTGTGATTTGTCTCAATTCGAAGATGACAAGTGAACCTTTCTTCTGAGCAAATACAGGGTGCGGCATTTAGTTCTCCCACACTTGGAGCTGTTAAAAAAATACGATTAAAGATATTGAAAAAATTCTTTTGTATTTTGAAAGCCTACATAATCAAGTTATTTTTTATCATCCAAATGACTCGCTTCAGCATACAGATTCCAATTTGGATGATTTCCCCCTTGATTACCCCTATCAAGTAATCAAGGGTCTTAGGGCGATGTTTGAAGACCTCATTGTTGAGGTAACCTCACAGGAAGAAATCACACGGACTCAAATCGGGGGAGCGCGGGAGCCACTCGATTGGATAATATGTCCTGCAGAATCTCACGTGAACGACTGGCTGTATGAGCTGTGGCTCCATCCTGCTGGAATCAGAAGTTTTCTGTGCCATGCTCTTCCCCATAATCCTCCATTTTCGGCCGCAAAAGTTTCTTCAACATGTTGCAATATCGTTGGGATGTCACAGTGACTGTAGGGCCGCGTTCCTCAAAAAAAGGGCCTATGGGTTACCTCAGGAATGAGGACTTCGAACATCCCTAGAACCAATGTTGTCTTGAGAGAGGCAATCGAGGAGGAAATCATCCAAATTGAAACGGCTATGCTGAAGAGAGTAATGGAAAACTTCCGCGAAAGACTCAACATGTCCGTCGCTCGCTGAGGTCGTCATTTGGATGAAATTATTTTTAAGACATGAACGGAAGAAGACTTGATTATGTAGGCTTTCATAATAAAAAAGACTTTTTTCAATATCTTGTTTCGTATTCCTTTCACAGCTCCTTCAAATGTGGAAGGACTAATTGCCGCACCCTGTAGTTCATATTTCAAGGTTTGAAGATTTTCCGGTCCACTATTGTAGTAGGTCTGCTTGCCGGTGTGTTTCTTGATTCTGTATCACACTGCAAGTAATCCTACATGCATGTTCAATATTCCACTTGATTACTGGGGTACGCTTCATCCCATAGTGCTCTATCAAAGAGCTTGATTGCTCTATTGTAGTGTTGAAATCCAAATCAGATACAAAATCACATAACCGGTTTGCGTTTTTATTGTGACAACGTGCCAAGAGTTCCTATTGACATTTCAATTGGAATAAAACAATTTGTACGATTCTTCTCCAGATGAATTTAGTATGTGCGAAATAATAAAGTTACAGTTTCCAGAAATTCACTGCGAGAATGGTTTGAAAATGCACTATATAATACAACCAGGTTGAATTTTGACATTGCACGATACAACAAAGAATCTTCTATCCATTTATTGTTCATAATATATTTTTATTTCACTCCGAATGACAGTGAATGAAGAAGTATACAAACCTCGGCAGAAAATTCATTCTCCCTTCCAGGAAAACTTCACCGAAGCGTGACAGCCACGATGAATCATATTTGTCCCTCCAGAAATATGGGGCTATCCTTACAATTGAAATCTTGCGAAAAATATTTTTATACGCATATCTTCCGAATAAAGTTTATGAATTCCTGTGGGATATTCGAAATGTCATATCATTCCAGATTTTAATAGCAACGGCAATATTATCATCTTTTGCTAGAGACAAAGAATAAATGGAAAGTTCATTTGGATAACTTTACTTCTACTATTATTTTCTATTATTTTATACTGATATCCTCAGGTTACTGTGTACATCGTCAACCATAAGGTTTGGAATTTTTCTGTTCAATCTTTTATTCAACAAGGAATAAATTATCCTGTAATTACAAATTACTGTGAATACAGAGTCAGTCTGAACACAATTTTACAAATCCTATGAATGATATTGAGAAGGTAATGGTTTGATTGAATGAGTAAGCTAGAAGGGAATTGAAATCAGCAGTAGCAATTCGTTTAATAATTAAATATCAAGAAATTTATTAATTATGAACTTCATTTTATAATTTTCCGACTCCAAAACATTTTATTTGAAATTATATATTTTGTCAGTCAGACTGGAACAGCTTCTATCAAAGTACATTACGCTCGGCAGAATTATTCATCCTTTCGATATTCTAATCAATGGAAAATGTCAATAATCCATTTCGTTATAAATGATGAGCCGATCACACTTCAGGATTTTCAACTTTGAATGACAAATAATGGAATAGTTATTTTCCTTGCAATACTATTCGATTCGATTTTGGCAGGTTATGTGAATATATCATTCAAAAATATTTCATAACAATATTGACAAATCATGCCATCAATCGCATTCAGTTACTGCATTTTTGAACATCTGTCAGTCTGTAATGCATAACAAAAAAGAATTATATTATTGAATATTCATTTCTAAATTGTTGATGAATATAAAGGATTGACTTTATCACTCATACCTACATGGTGTTAGTGAATAGGTACGAAAAATTGAAGTGATTGATATCTGCGAAGGTTCTCAATGTTCTCTCATTTAAAGCTGTTTGTTCCTATCAACTTTAGAATTCAATCTCGAATTCGACTGAAAATATAAGAACTAACAATTACAATCGCTAACACTGATCAATTTTCTGAGTATAAAATGAAGCATGCCACACATGAATGCAAACTATTGACACTTTGGCATGAACTAAATTTAAAATAGATAAAGAAAAAACTGAGCTGAAGATAACTGAGAATATTCATAAAAGACTTCGACAATCACTCATCAAAATCTTCCGTAAAAATTCATAAATACCATGTGATGAGCAGGTGATCTTTCATCATGTTTGAATTTCATGATACTGTATGTTAGTTATAGATCGGAATTAATTCATTACTTCTGATGAGAGATTGTATTAATCAAGATTGTGTTGATAATGACGTTCTGCCGTTCAGAAAATATTTAGGAAATGGATTATGAGGGATAATTTCCAGATATTGTTAATTATTAAGGATAAAATTTTTCAGGAAAGCTATTAGGAACATATATAATTTGTCATTTATATCACCATATAGTTGCGTTCACAACTTTGTGTATCGGTGGATATATACAAGAAAATATTGTTTATAGTTGTCCTAATTGTTTAACCTATCTTATCTTTTATCTATAATTTTGTTTCATTGAAACTTTGGGTAATATTTGTGAATAATTAATTCTCAATTGTGAAGAACTGGACGAAAGAATGGATGGATATTATGAAATGAAATATTCATGAGAAATTCCAGCAGCTTCGAAGAAATATGTACACTTCAGATTATACCGAAGAAACCCTTTTCCTCACAAAGAGCGGTTATCCAATACTTTAACATTATAGAGACATTTATGAATTACCCTGTTGTGACTACCATAAAATACAGCCGTATATTCCGAATGCAAAAATATAAAAACTGTTCTCGTGCAGAACGACAAAGCTTTCAACCATTCATGACAAATGATGTTATGAAAGTATTTAGTTTTATAAAAACTGCCATAAGGCTTACGTGAATATGAAAACTCAACCGGGTTCTTTCTTTCTGGGTTTCCAGAGAAAGGAAAATATGATTATGCCGTTATAACCTCGAACATTTCGAGATAATGTAACTGAATTTTTTCATAGGTTGCATGAAATATGTTAGATGTAATAGAAATAGGTCCACGGTCCACGTAGGTGAAAGAGCAATAGTATATTTCATTACTATTATTACAGAAAGTAAGCTTTTTCCGTGCGCGCGCGAAAAAGCACGGAAAAAGCCTTTCTGGACGTGTAATGAACGATATTTTTCATTACACCTCTATGAAAACAATCCAATGATATTTGTTCTTCGACAGAAAGCATTTCGATATTGTAAAACAATAATTATTCGAAACACTGACGTCTACTGTCATCACGCATCACGCAATCGTTGCTTTGTGTCTCAGCATAGATGCATCTATGTCTCAGCGCACGGAAAAGGGTCACTTTGGGTGCGGCCGCACGGAAAAGGGTAACTTTCGGTGCCCTGAATCGACATGTTTTGATAGGGATTTCAGAGCGGTGTAATGAAAACGATATTGATTTTTTGAGGAAAAGATTCTGAATTTTATATCCATCAGAAAATTCTGGAATTTTCTTCAAAATTTCTTTTCACAAAAGAAGTCTCTCAATTAATGGCCGAACCTAGGGTTGCCTTCATCAAGCTGGACCTTCTGAATTGATTGGGGAACGCACCATTTTTTCAAATTTTCTTGAATACCTTTCGAAACGATCAATTCGAAAATTTGAAGAAACTTTTATGTTTTCCCCATGCTGAGAGCTTTCATTTGTTGTGTCATGAAAAGAAAAGACCATAACTCTTCTCTTAGCTATTCTGAATAATTCAGGGCTTAGGATTCAATTGCTGTTGATTCAAAGGAAATAAACGAAAATCCTTTTCAGAACGAAATTTAAATCTCATATTCTCTGTTGTAACTTAAACGGTTTCAGGGTCTTTTCATGCGAAATTATATTTCCGTTTCAGTAATGACATCAGGATCAGCCCGCAAAATATTCAAATCTTACATTTCGCATGGTGTTTACAACTATATTCAGTCGTAGGAATGTCTCATTTAGACTAATTCCGAATTTTCCAACTGAACCCCGACTATATCTAAGTCTACTGCACAATTATCCTGAAGCGGAGGCTCTCAACATACGAGTAGTTTTGTTGTATTTCATTCCCGCAAAATAGGAACAACGTATGAATACATTTTCGTATATCTTCATTGCTGGTCTGGAGTCCGCGTGTTATACAAGATGAAAATTTCAAGGAAATAATTTCTATGGAAATATATACGACAATGGTTCATATGTTGAGTATTTGATGGTTACGCTTTGCGGTTTATGATTCAAAAATGGTTCAACTCGGGTTTTAAAATTGGCTCTAAAGATACTGCGAAGGTCTATCAGAATCCACAGCTCTTTATCTCCTGAGCTCAATGTGAATGTGGAATACCTCAGGGTTCTGTTTTGGGACCTCTTTTATTATTGTTGTTTATAATAATAATAATAATAATAATAGATATTTATTCTCTCAAACAATTACAAGCAATATGTAAGGAGAACACGTCAGAGAAAAAAAAAACTAAAACTAACATTCCATTATTTAACTAAGTAATTTACAAAGAGCGTTCAGATCTTACGATGCAAGAAATTCTTGTAGTGAATAAGGTTCTCTGTCTATAAGGAAGCGGTGTAATCTAGATCGAAAACATTCAAATTTTCCAATATTCTGTAGCTCCTTAGGAATCTTATTGAAGATTGTAATGCAAATGTACATTGCATTTTTCTCCGTGACCGTTAGAGTGTGCTTCGGAAAGTTAAATGGTAGCATTCGTCTAGTATTGTTCATGTTTCTGTGTTCTCCGAAATATATATCTTTTTTGGAGTGTAAAAATAAAAGGCATCTGTAAATGTATAGTCCTGCGAGAGTCAGAATGTTGTTTTTTCTGAACATACCTCTACAGGATTCTCTGTACGGTAAAGACAAGATGACACGAAGAATAGACTTCTGCATGACGAAAATCTGATTCACGCCTGCACATCCTCCCCAAGTCACAATCCCGTAGTTCAAGTGTGTCTGAACATTGGCGAAATATAGTATTTTCAGAACATCCTGGTCCACTTGTCGGGACATAACCCGCAAACAATACAAGGCCGAGGTAAGTTTCTGTTTGAGGCACTTCAAGTGATCTCCCCAGTTCAGATTTGTGTCCAAAGTGACTCCAAGAAACCTAGTGTTGGACGAGATCTTAACAGTGTGACCGAGTAGTTGCACCGACGTTGGATAGTTGGGCGGAATTTTAGATGCGGAGAAAAACATGCAGTCAGTCTTTAGTGGATTGAGTTTCAAATTGTTAGTTTCACACCAGTCAGATATAGATGTTATCGCTCGCTCTGCTGTTACCATCGCGGACGGCGCGTCTTTCTTAGATACAATTATATTTGTATCATCCGCATACATTATGACCAATTCTCCGTTTTTAAAAATAAGAGGAAGATCATTAATGTATATTAAAAAAAGTAACAGACCTAGGATACTTCCTTGGATAGCTCCGTTTTGCAAATATTCATCAGATGAAACATATGAACTTCCGTCCACTTCAACCACAACTCTTTGAATCCGGTTTCCCAAGAAATTTCGAAAGAGATCTAATTGTTTGTCTCTTACTCCCGACAAAGATAGTTTTCGCAGTAGCAATTCATGATCAACCGTATCAAATGCTTTGGACAGATCTAGAAAAATACCCAAAGTAGTCTCTCCTCCTTCCAAAGCTGCAATTATAGATTTCGTTAGCTCGAAAATTGCATTTTCCGTGTTCTTATTTTTTAAATACCCATGTTGATTTGGACGTATAATTTCAAACTTGTGAAGGAATTTCAATAAACGAACTCCAAGAATTTTCTCAAAAATCTTGGAGAATGACTTCAGTAAGCTGATAGGCCGGTAATTTCCTAAATCTTTTGGATCTCCTTTCTTATGTAAGGGCTTAACTGTCGCAATTTTCAGACTATTGGGAAATACACCATCTCTGAAACATGAATATACGATATGAGCTAGAGGCTTCGCAATCAGGGTAATCGATTTTTTCACAACTGTCATGGGAATGTCGTCATATCCACTTGACCAGGTACTCTTTAGGAATTTACTTGTCTTGATTATTTCATTTTCATCGATGTCAAATATGAAAAAGGATTTCTTATTGCTCACGATATTTAAAGCCGACCGATTCACAGAAGACGAATTATATGAAGCTATGTTGACAAAGTGCTTATTGAAAGAATCGGCAATTCCTTGAGGGTCATTAGTGATGATGTTATTTGGTTTTTTACGCTTTGTTCCAGTGAAACGGTTCACAAGTTCCCAGACTGTCTTACTTTTGTTATCTGATCTAATGATTTTGTCCCCAACATATTTTTGCTTAGTTTTTCTCAGTATTTTTTCGTACCTAAATTTTTCTCTTTTGTATACATTTATATATTCAGGTCTACATTGTGAAATTGTATAAAGCGCATCTAATCTATTCTTCACCGTCTGTAACTGTGGATTATCTTTATAAATGTTAAAAATATTTTTTTTCCCATTTTCCTTTCTACTATAGGAAAAGATTCATCGAAAATGCATTTGTATTGCTCGTAAAAATTTCCCATAGTTCCTCAGAATTATTTCTGTCGTTGTTCAAAATATCATCCCAATTTCTTTTTGAGAGTTCAGCCAAAATTAAATCAATTGTCGACTCATAAATTCAACGCATTCGCCTTCTTACCACCTTATGATTTGTTCTTTCTGAATAGAAAGAAAATTTCTGAGCCATATGATCAGACAAGTGAGAAGGTAATACAGAAGCCTGTCCTTGTTCCAGGTTTGTAATAACGTTATCGATGCATGTGGCCGAGTTCATAGTAACTCGTGTGGGATCGCGAATCATAAACTTTCCATTGAAACTCTCAACAAGCGAAATGAATCTCTGTGTATCTGCGTTTTGTATTAGTAGGTTTATGTTGAAATCACCTGTTATTATAAATTTAGCTTTTTCATTCAAAAGTCTATCGAATAGTTTATTCATTAATAATAGAAAATTGTCAATATTAGCAAGAGGTAGAGTATTTGGTCGATAAATACATACTATGACCACATTTTCATTGTTTGTTTTCATTTCAATCGCGGAGCATTCAAAAACATGAGGAACACTCATTGTTGCCAGATCTAAACGCTCCTTGCATTGAATATCATTTTTACAGTAAATAACAGATCCGCCGTGAGCGGACGATTTCCTACAAAATTTTGAAACTAAATTGAAACCCTGAAATTTAAATGCTTCTATTTCAACAGAATTTTTCCAGTGCTCAGTAATCGCGATTACAGAGGCTTTATTAACATTAATAAACAATTCTAACCTATTGAAGCAGTTACCTATGGATTGAATATTCTGATGAATCAGTATATATTCTTTTAAGTATTTTTTGTTTTTCTTTTCAAAAGATGCAGTAAAAAATCATTTATTTTACTACCTTCAGGCCAAATGTCGGGGTTTTTAATTGCTTCGGAATCAGCAATTGGGACACCTATTTTGAAGGAAGAGTATTCTTCAGGTCGTCTCGAATTCAATTTTTCGCATTTAATTTCAGTAAAACCAATTTGCCTCCAAATGTCGCAAAAAGATTTCCTCCTCTACTGTGGGATGTAGTTGACAGACATGAATGTATTTAAATCTAGGAGCGGCCTCAATACCAATATTAGTTCCCTTGCCATTGCCCAGAATACTTTTATCAATTCGTTTATGCTTCTTTCTATTTACTACCAATGTGAAATTATCTCCCTCTTTTTTATCATCAATTTGATCTTTCACGATATTACTTGGAATATCTTGGTCTTTCACTTTGGGCAGAGAATCTATCCTCTTTCGTACACCATTAGTAGATTTTTCATTTCCTCCACTTTTAGATTTTGCCCCTGAATCTGAAGATGATTCAGTAGGTGTGGCAACAACGCGTTTCGAGTATTCCATCCTACTATCAGTTTTTAACAGTTCTATTATTAAATTTTTATCGTGAATAGTTTTCTCCATACCTTGTATCAGTCTATTCGAATACTGTAGTTCAGTTTTTAATAGTTTGATCTTATTTTTGAGGGTCAACACCAAAACACCATCTTCTAGGTTAGGTTCTTCCCTATCAGAAGTTGTTGATTCATTTTCGGAATCAGAATCAACTTTCTCAGTTTCGATGAAATAACGAAGCTCCTGCCTAACAGTGACTCTTTTTCGAACTTTTTTATTAATTATAATATCTATTAACTGATCTTTCTTCAGTTTATTCAACTCAACAACAACATCCGCATTCGACGCCATTATCTAATCTTTATTAGGGATCCACTTGCTCATGTGAGGTTGGATGATTAGTGAACTGTTGTCATATCACAATACGAGGATGTATTGATATCTAGTTAGCCTAGAACAGTTCCATGAATATACAAAATATTGCGATACCATATGAACGAACAATAATTTATTAGAAGTGTCAGTGTACAGTTCGGCGTCATAAAAGTAAACCAGAGTTAAGCAATAAATAAAAAAAAAGATGTCCACCGAAATTGTAAAAATCGAAAAATTGGAGTATCGAGCCATCATCAAGTACCTGTAGTTGAAAGGGTTAAGAGGTAAGCAGATTTCCGAAGATATGCTTAATATCCTTGGTGATCAATGTCCTTCGTATGCGACCGTGAAAAATTGGACTGCAAGCTTCAAAAGAGGTAAATTTTCCATTGGAGATGATGACCGATCGGGAAGGCCAGTTTCTGTGTCAGTCCCCGAAAATATCGATGCAGTTCATGACATGATTTTGTCAGACCGTCGACTCGGGCTAAAACGGATATCTGAAGCACTGAAGATTTCATGCGAACGCGTTCATCAATTTCTGCGAAATGGATCCCCAAATGTTTGAATGTTGACCAAAAGCGTGCAAGGGTAAAAGCATCGCGTTCGATCTGTGCTCGATTTGAAAACGATGTAGACTTCTTAACCGAATTGTTACTATGGATGAGACTTGGTATATTTCTAGGATCCAGAAACAAAGCCACAATTGATGGAATGGCGACACAGTTTAGTGTATGAGAATCTGCTGGAAAAGTTCTTGCTTCAGTTTTTTTGGGATTGCCATAGAGTAATCATAATTTATTTTTTGGATAAGGGTAGAACAATAACTGGAGATTACTATTCGACATTACTGACCACTCTACGGGAAAAAAAGACCCGGAAAGCTATCCAAAGGTATTTTGTTTTCACAGGACGACCCCAAATATACAAATCTCATGTTGCCATGCAAAAAATTCGTGATCTAGGGTCAGAATTACTAGAACACCCCCCTCATTCACCAGATTTGGCTCCGTCCGACTATCATTTATTTCCTCAACTGAAAAAAAGTTCAAAAGGTCGTAAATTTTCTTCCAACGAGGAGGTTATAAACGCTGTGGAGGACTGGTTTGCAGAGCAAGAAGAAACATTTTTCTTGAAAGGTCTAAAGACGTTGCAGGTTCGCTGTAATAATATTATTCTATTAAGAGGAGAACATGTTGAGTAATAAAATATTTTGACATTGAAATTTAGTTTGGTTCTCTAGTAGGCTAAGAATATTACAATATATCCTCGTATCATACAATCAAGCATGCACTCCTGAAAGCCTTTATGTTCCCAAAATGAGGATGTTTGTGACATAAATGAAATTGAATTCGAGGATGATGTTGGATGATTTATTAACTGTTTTCATATCACAATATCATAGAATAAAGCATGTACCCATGGAAGCATTCAGTAAAGCATTCTTCGTGTCCTCAGAACGAAGTTATTAACTTTGTTAATTTTTTGCAATGTCGAACTTTCAGAAGGGACCAAATTTAATGCTATGCTAGATCTCTATGTAATTGATCGTTTACTACTTCAGACAACTACAATGAATAAGAATTTTATAGAATTATCTTGATTTATTCGACGGTGAATGATTACTAGTTCCGTTGTTACAACCTGAAGTTATAAAAATTGCTCAATAAACTTGCATTATGAAATGGTTTCTCAACACGATATCACGCGTGGAGTTAATACAGATAAAGCTTCATTCCCATTTGAATGCAACACATACATTTATATAGATAATTCAAAAATAAGCGGAAGCACAATTACTCTTGAACTGATTTGAATATTGGATCGGGATTTTTTCAAATGCATGGGATGAAAAAAGTAGGTATGAACTAATCCACTTGAATGAGACAACACCGGACTGAATTTCGATGCAAACGTTGAATTCGTAGAATGGAAGAATGCAGCGATTTGAGTTTGCAGGACAGCTATTCCGAATTCTGAAGTAAAACAATCAGCAAAACTTCTCCAATTTCGCTGAAAGAAAGTATTTTTGTAACTTCGAGAATATTGAGTTTTTATAGGGTTCTTGCGCATATTCTAGTTTTCTTCCATTCACTTGGGAAAATTCATCAATACAGGTACAGGATGTTTCGAAAGTGGGACTTCTTGAACAGAAATGTTCCTTGTGATTTAAAATTTTTTTCCCTGCTTTAGTATGTATATGGCGAACGAATATTAAATGATCTACATAAAAAGTAATCAGAACCTATTCATTCATAATTCTATCCCAGCCTTGCTACAATTTAATTGCTGGTCTCTGTTTTTCCGATTCAGCTTGGTCTTTCACTTTCTGAAACAGCGTTAATGATGAAAAATGAATAATGAACTCGAAATTGAGGCAGGGTAAATTGATTGCGTTGCTTCCTGGGGCTAAAATTAGACTTGTTGCAATTTCAGGGTCAATTTAATGATTTGATGGAAAACTGAAATTGAATAGACACGAGTGAGGGTCACTCGGGAAATGACATTTCGTAGGATGGTTTGCTGGAATTGGTTCTATAAAAAATGTTGTGAATTCTTCTGCAGGCTGGGAAATTCAAGATTAGAATGATCAAGCAAGCTCTGAAAAATTTGATTTTGAGGAGAAGTTCAAAAATAGTGTTACATATATTTTTTATTCGAAAAGAGAGAACTGACCGTGAAATCCTCAATTGATAGATTGATAGATCTATGCAGAATATTAAATGAATATTTCTTATTTGTTGGCTGCTTTCAATTTTATTGTTTTAGGAGGTGACTCAAAATAATGATCACAGGAAGGCAAAGCTAGAATCCTTCATGAGATTCTAAAGAAATGCAAATTTTAATGTGATTAAGTATTAGATGTTGCATTTTGGAAACATATTGGTATTGATTATTGAAAAACTACTTAATTTCGAAGCAATCACGACGTATCATGATAATATACCGATCCTTCAAGTTTTCCAATATATGCCTTAGAACCAATAAAATTTACTTGATGAAGTAGAAACCTGAAGTTATTCAGATAAAATCGACATTCTTCGAAACCAACGCCTCCGCCATTTTGCAAGTATAATCTAAATTGTGTTCTATATTTTATGCACTTTAGGGAATAATAGTATATTCTAAAACTAGTTGCAGAATGTGCTCCTATTTCAATACGCATGAGTATTAGAATTGCATTCTGCAACGAGTATTAGACAATATTCTCTATTTCAGTCAAAGTTTGTGAAATTCAATGAAAAATTGAAATTATAGGTCCTAGTAACTTTCATATTGTATCTTGGTAGTTGGTGTGAATGTTAGGAAATACGAAAATTGACATTTCCAAATTGACGTCTGCTGGAATTTGATAGGATCGAAAGTCATTGTTGACAACCACAAATCGAAAAATGTAACTGAAAACGATGCTGTAATGAATTCATTACAGCACTGTTTTTAGTACTGTATTGAACTCATTACGATACTGAAATAGAGAAAAGAATATTTCTAATCACTCATTTGAGAGGCTAAAGTAGCACTTTCAATCTCTCAGGAATAAAAGTAGAAAAGTGCCTATGATTTATTGAAATTTGAGGCAAAATCCATATTTTTATATTATTTTATTATCAAAATTGGCTGAATAACACATAATTATCTCAAATAAAAGCTTTAGCTTTTATTGTTCTTTATATACAGTTACATCATGAGTTCGAGATTTCTATGTTTTCAGTTTTACTGGGTCCTGAAGTGCATAAAAAAAGTTCTTCCAATCACTCAGGGAATTGAACAAACTTTTCGCTTCAGTATTAAAAGTGCCACTTCAGTCCCTGAGTTTGAAGCACGTTTCTGAAAAATCATCGTTGACGTCATCACGCTCACAGAGATGACGTCACGAATATGAAGGACTGGACGTGAATGAAAATCCACGGATTCAGAATTTTCCTCCCCTTCCAATTATAAAATAATGAATTCATTGCTTTCATTTGCTGCATGATATTCTATATGGGCTTCAACGATGAAATACGTTCATTGCTTCAATTCCTGAATTCTGCATTGTATGTCCAGTACGGCATTGTATCGAACTATAAAAGGCTCCCTGATATGTCGACATTCTTTCTCCCCATTTGTAGGTTCCATTATATCTCGTAAGAGTCGTTAGGGACCATAAAACTGTTCAGATGCATGTCCATTATCTTTCTACAACCTTCCAGGGACAAGATAATGAATATTTGAAGTATAAACTGGGCTGTTTTGTTCTATTGAATCGAGATGGATTTTCAGTTTTCCAAGGTCTGAGGAAAATTCCTTTACTGGACGTTATCTAAGAAGTTGGCTCTGAATACATTTCTATAATGGAGGAATAATAGGAATAATAAGAAATAGTGGAATTTTCTGTTTTATTTTTCATCATGAGAATTTCGTACAGGAGCAGTTTTTGAGCTTCATCTTAGCAGGTGATTGTTCCCAACATTACAGTCTGTAGATCAAACTACCAGAGTTGAATTCGGGGAAAAATGTGCTATCCCTCGGTAGCTTAGCGGTCAAAGTACTTGATCTTCAATCAAGGGACGTAGGTTCGATTCCGGTTCGGGAAGTTTGATATTGATTCTTTTTCATTATTATTCTGATATTTTTTTCAGTTATAATGCTCAAAGAATAAAGAGTTATCGGTATCAACTGATGAATCCAACTCAATCAAAGAAGAAATAATTTAGAATTTTCATTCCTCCGAATTGAATCGTTTCCGTAATCGCCAGAGAAATCACCTTTTGTGTTATTTGTAGCGGAAAATATTGTTGGAATTCGAACGTGATTGATGTACAAAATGGACGATCGAAAAGACGGTTTCCGTGACTGAATTATTGATACTCTTTCTCATAATAGAATTTAGAGAGAAATCTGGAAGTGTACTTTGAATTCACAATGGATGGACAATGAGGGAAAATTATTGCAGGTGGAGGAATTGGGGGTTTTGAATAAATTGAACATTATCGATGGAATTTTCCAATAATCAAGACGTGCTTTAATGGGGTTCTTCGTAATGTGACTGGAGTTTCGAACTTTTATTTAGAATTATTGATGATCTGACTCCATTCTTGTTCTCTTGAAGAAAGAATGTTTTGAACTTTTCTAGTGCAGTGTTGTAGGACGTTATCATCCTGATAAATGAAATAATCCCCAAATTCGTTGCGCAGAGGCACAATGATTGGTTCAAAGATGTTTTCTACTCAAGTGGCACCAGTCATTGTTTGTTCGACGAAAATAAGAGGGGTACGGCGACAGAACATTGAACCCCCCTGGCACATTTTTAATCTGCCTTGGAAGGACACAACTTCCCGGGCAAAATTGAGTCGCTCTAGTCTACCTGGACTTCTCCAAACTACAATCACCTGGCAAACCGAATCGTAACTCGTCCGAAGAAAGTACGTTACGAAATTGTGGTGAAAGCCAGTCTTGTTGGTGTTCTGTGCTCTGTGATCAGGTGATAGCCGAGAGACTCTTGAAGGTCTTCTGGCCCTTAAATTTGAGGAATGCAATCTTTTCCTTATGGTTTGCAGATGTTACCCTGGGTCGACCAGGAACCGATCTCCGGGCAACTCTGCCGGTTTCCAGGAAAAGAGCGCATGCCCCCGTGGCCCCGTGAAAAACTTAAACAATGCACAATCTGGTGGTTCGCAAAGCCTTTTGATGTAGGGCTTTTATTTTTGCCCGGTCAATATGAAAAACTGGATGTCCTGGCAGTTTCCACGTAACATTATCATACTCTCGTTTTTGGTTGGAAACAGATTTACTTCGAATACAACCGTATTTTTTCCGAAAAAAAAAATTTTTTTGACAGTTCATTATTTTCATTCAGGTGATGATAATACAGGGTGGCCAAAGAGGCAAAAACAGGTCCTTCGTGTCATGGGCTATTCGAATCACCCCCATGTACGTTATGCTATTTTTCACGGTTTCTTAGTATGCTTAAAAACTGCGCTCAACAGTCAGCTTCTCGAATCATTGATAAAAAATGGTACTTAACACTCTACTTTTGCTAGAATTAGCCTTCAAAGTCATCGAGGTGGAAAAAATCAAAGAACTAGACATTTACTACAAAATTATTTTTTGCCATTTTAAGATATTTCTGATCAAGTTATGATAGAAAATGCTGAAAATTAGCTTTAGATGTTGGTCAAGAAAAATTCAAGATAAAAAAACAAAAAAGTATAGCATTAAATCACACATCATAATGTAAAAAAAAGAAATTTATTTAAAAAATTTACATTAGGTGTTCAAAGTTCTACACCTTCTTAGAAAATTTTCTTTCAATCGCATAAAACCAGCCCTGTTCTCTCTTAGGACACATCTTCCGTCGCAGCTCGTCTTCACTCGAACATTGTCGGGCGTAAACAATTTCTTTTAAATAACCACAAACGAAAAAATCGATGGGATTATGGTCAGGTGAACGTGGGAGCCCCTTGATTGGTCGATTACGCCCGATCCATCTGTTCGGGTATCGTTGGATCGGACGTAGCGGACCAATCAAGTGGCCCCCACGTTCACCTGACCTTAATCCCATCGATTTTTCCGTTTGAGGTATTTTCAAAGAAATTATTTACGCCCGAGAATGTTCGAGTGAAGACGAGCTGCGACTGAAGATAAGAGAAGCCGAACGTGTCCTAATAGTGCCCATCCACAGGGGACACCGAATCGGAAACATTGTATCCCGATCTGCAATAAATCATGGCCAATAAAATGTGCCGCTTGGGTTTTGACAAGAGGTAGACGGAAGGTACGTTAAGTTGACAGCCCACCAAAACGGATCGAGTTCGAACCTATGCCATAATTTTGTACCCATTTTGTACCAATTTGTACCACCTTTAAAAAATTTTGTACCCCCACCGTTTCCGAGATATCGACCCCCTCTAGGTGGTCTGCCAAATTAACGTTAAGTTGGCAGACCACTCTGCGAGAATTGATCGTATCGAATTCAAACGAAAACTGCAATTTTGTACCCATTTTGTACCCTCCTGAACAACTTTTATTTTTTCTCTAGGACCTACCGTTTCCGAGATATGGGATTTTGAAAAAAAAAATTTTTTCAAAGATTTTGAGATTTTTACTCCATAATTTTGCACCCATTTTGTACCAATTTGTACCACCTTTAAAAAATTCTGTACCCCCACCGTTTCCGAGATATCGACCCCCTCTAGGTGGTCTGCCAAATTAACGTTAAGTTGGCAGACCACTCTGCGAGAATTGATCGTATCGAATTCAAACAAAAACTGCAATTTTGTACCCATTTTGTACCCTCCTGAAGAACTTTTATTTTTTCTCTAGGACCTACCGTTTCCGAGAGATGGAATTTTGAAAAAAAAAATTTTTTTCAAAGATTTTGAGATTTTTACTCCATAATTTTGTACCTATTTTGTACCAATTTGTATCACCTTTAAAAAATTTTGTACCCCCACCGTTTCCGAGATATCGACCCCCTCTAGGTGGTCTGCCAAATTAACGTTAAGTTGGCAGACCACTCTGCGAGAATTGATCGTATCGAATTCAAACAAAAACTGCAATTTTGTACCCTCCTGAACAACTTTTATTTTTTCTCTAGGACCTACCGTTTCCGAGATATGGGATTTAAAAAAAAAAAATTTTTCAAAGATTTTGAGATTTTTACTCCATAATTTTGTACCCATTTTGTACCAATTTGTACCACCTTTAAAAAGTTTTGTACCCCCACCGTTTCCGAGATATCGACCCCCTCTAGGTGGTCTGCCAACTTAACGTTAAGTTGGCAGACCACTCTGCAAGAATTGATCGTATCGAATTCAAACAAAAACTGCAATTTTGTACCCATTTTGTACCCTCCTGAACCACTTTTATTTTTTCTCTAGGACCTACCGTTCCCGAGATATGGAATTTTGAAAAAAAAAATTCAAAAATTTTGAGATTTGTACTCCATAATTTTATACCCATTTTGTACCAATTTGTACGACCTTTAAAAAATTTTGCACGCCTACCGTTTCCGAGATATCGACCCCCTCTTAGTGGACTGCCAGATTAACGTTCAGCTAGCGCCAACATTTCGGGGGTTCTTCGGATTGAATTCGAAGAAAATATATAGTATTGCACCAATTTGAACCACTCTTTTGTTTTCTCTAGGACCGAGATATTGGATTGTGAGAAAAATCGAAAAAAAAGATACAGAAGAACGAAAAGAGTGAAAACAAAGTGTACCTTATAATATATCAATAATTATGTGGTTTCTTCTCATTCAATAAAATCAATAGCTTTTATTGAAATGTGTTAACGCTACTTAGGTCCACGAGTCGCCACTGGTGTTCTAATTCATGATAATTACATGCATCTTCATTATTGGTTAAACCTATTTTTCCCTATATGATTTATATATATTTATATGATTTATTCCAATTCTGTTACTTCATTTAAACCGCTTTTTTTAATTGTTGTTGCCTCTGTTAGTAGTTGTGATGAATTATTATTAATCCCTAATAGTCTCGAAATCAAGAATCAAATATTTCTCTTGCGAATCATTTTCTTTGCGCCGAATAAGCAGTGGCAAAATTTTGATGACCTGAAGGATGTGATTACAATAGTATCATAAAATCAAAATTAAATACAACCTCTTGTATACTTACTAACGATAGAATATATTGTAAAATGTCTTCAAAATAGATATATTATACTCGACACTTTTGTTGCACTGTATTCGTCCTTCTGTATGAAGATGCAATGAAGATGTCACAAATTGGTACACAACAGTAGTTCTTGAAAACCGTAGGGGTTCAAAATAAAGTCAAGGTGATCAAAATTGACACAAAACGAGTACAAGATGATAGCTTTTGTTCTATTTCGATCCGATCAACCCACGCAATATGAGCACTAGCTGAACGTTAGCAGTACACACAGAGGGGGTCGATATCTCGGAAACGGTGGGGGTACAAAATTTTTTAAAGGTGGTACAAATTGGTACAAAATGGGTACAAAATTATGGAGTAAAAATCTCAAAATTTTTGAAAAATATTTTTTTTTCAAAATCCCATATCTCGGGAACGGTAGGTCCTAGAGAAAAAATAAAAGTGGTTCAGGAGGGTACAAAATGGGTACAAAATTGCAGTTTTTGTTTGAATTCGATACGATCAATTCTCGCAGAGTGGTCTGCCAAATTAACGTTAATTTGGCAGACCACCTAGAGGGGGTCGATATCTCGGAAACGGTGGGGGTACAAAATTTTTTAAAGGTGGTACAAATTGGTACAAAATGGGTACAAAATTATGGAGTAAAAATCTCAAAATCTTTGAAAAATTTTTTTTTTTCAAAATCCCATATCTCGGAAACGGTAGGTCCTAGAGAAAAAATAAAAAATGTTCAGGAGGGTACAAAATGGGTACAAAATTGCAGTTTTTGTTTGAATTCGATACGATCAATTCTCGCAGAGTGGTCTGCCAACTTAACGTTAATTTGGCAGACCACCTAGAGGGGGTCGATATCTCGGAAACGGTGGAGGTACAAAATTTTTTAAAGGTGGTACAAATTGGTACAAAATGGGTACAAAATTATGGAGTAAAAATCTCAAAATCTTTGAAAAAATTTTTTTTTCCAAAATCCCATATCTTGGAAACGGTAGGTCCTAGAGAAAAAACAAAAGTTGTTCAGGAGGGTACAAAATGGGTACAAAATTGCAGTTTTTGTTTGAATTCGATACGATCAATTCTCGCAGAGTGGTCTGCCAACTTAACGTTAAGTTGGCAGACCACCTAGAGGGGGTCGATATCTCGGAAACGGTGGGGGTACAAAATTTTTTAAAGGTGGTACAAATTGGTACAAAATGGGTACAAAATTATGGCATAGGTTTGAACTCGATCCGTTTTGGTGGGCTGTCAACTTAACGTACCTGTAGACGGATTATGTTGCTAGAATTTGCCAGCGTTGCCACTCATAGGCCTTATTTTTAAGATATCTGTTGGAATATTCTGTGCTTTTTACTTTCCACAGGCAGGTTTTCTGCCTGTTCAATTCTATGAATCCTGTTAAAAATTCTTTCATTTTAAGCAAAGTTGCTTCTGAATTTCAACTAGAAGATGTTCTGGAATCGACTGCCCAGTGCTGCCACATGCGTAACTTAAAAATGAGCTGAAAAAATTTGTAAGGATAAATTATGAAAGAAACCAATAACGGGAAGTCAAACATACCTTTTAAATTGAATAAAAATGTCACACACCACAATGAATTTCCACAGAAAATGAGGAAGCTATCAGTAAGGAGGCTGGAGAAAGACTGAGTATAAAATGAATAGATAATTCTTAGCGGAAATTACAGATGCAAACACAACAAAATCTTGATTACCCAAATTTGACCGTCTTCTCATAATAATAAGAGTGAAAATAGCGTACCTACCTGTACAAGCACTGGTGGTGTCTAGGTACAAAGGGTGCGAATTGTAAACAGATGTTTTTTTTATGACATCTAATGCCAGCATAACCAATTTTGCAAAACTGATAAGAATTCAACTACCTGGTGCAATAATATTCAACAAAATCGGAGATGCCGTTGAAACTTTCTGAATTCCCTAATTCTACGGAAATTTTCGTAGAAGTGACTGACACAACTGCAAAAATTCCGATGTTCTTCATGGGAACTGATAGCATCTGCAATGGCACGCGCTGGATTTTATGGCCCTTTATTATCTTTGCTGCTTGTGTCCGGTTCGGTTGCCTCGTCTCGTTAGTGGAGACCATAAGAGAGAACAGGGCTGGTTTTATGCGATTGAAAGAAAATTTCCTAAGAAGGTGTAGAAAGTGTATTGAGGCTGGAGGTGGCCACTTTGAACACCTACTGTGAATTTTATAAATAAATTTCTTTTTATTCACATTATGATGTGTGATTCATTGCCATATCTTTTTCTTTTGTTATCTAGAACTTTTCTTGACCAACATCTGAAGCTAATCTCCATTGATTTTCAGCATTTTCTATCATAACTTGATCAGAAATATCTTAAAATGGCAAAAAATAATTTTGCAGTAAATGTCTAGTTCTTTGATTTTTTCCACCTCGATGACTTTGTAGGCTAAGTCTAGCAAAAGTAGAGTGTTAAGTACCATTTTTTTCAATGATTCTGAAAGCTGACTGTTGAACGCAGTTCTTAAGCATACTAAGAAACCGTAAATTAGCCTTTTTACATTTTTAATTTTGATTCGAAAATTCAGATCATAATCCAATTTACGTAACTTTTTCACTTGAGACCGACATTTCCATAATTTTTATCAAAGAAACGAATCTGGTTATTTTATGTATAGAAGTAAAATTTATGGAGATTAAGTAACGGAAAAAATTTCACAGAGAAGTCTTGTACTTTTTTTTAATATCTTTTTTAAGATGGTCAAGTCGAAAATTCTCAAAGTTCATAAAAAGATTCATAACTCGAAAACCGTGAATAATAGCATAACATACATGGGGGTGATTCGAATAGCCCATGACACGAGAGACCTGTTTTTTCCTTTTTGATGTCAATGTCTTGGCCACCCTGTATAGTGAAGTTTCAACACAAAACATTTTTTGTTACATTTCACAAGTTCAGGTTTGATAGGTGGACTTTTGTCGATGTGTGTACCTAAATCTATTCTGGATACTGAATGAATCTTATTTCTTATTTGTTGACTGCTAATAATGGAATTCAATTCAATAGAGAACTTAAAATATAAATTACAGGAAAGCAAAACTAGAATCCTCAATGAAGAGTCATATTTCTAAGTGATGGAAAATTTAAATATAATTTTGTATGAATTCTTGAAACCACGTATATTACATATTGAAACAACTATTCGAATTCGAAGCACTCATGATGATATATCGATCCTAAATCCTAAATAAAATCGACATTTTTCGAAACCAATTCCTTCACCATTTTGCAACTTCAATCAAAATTATGTTCTATCTAATTTGATGTTCACATTGATATGTATTCGATTTTGTGGCACCAAATCCTTACTCAATGAAGTATTCACCACCAAACATAGATAAAGGTAAACTCGGATACCCGTTAAAAGTTCAGAGGAAAATACCAGGAATGATGGGATTAAATGAGCTGGATGGGAGAATAACCGAAAATATCCCATGATATATTTCCAAATATATCCATAATTTCCAATTCCGGCTGATCGTTTTCCTATAATGACGTCATACTGGGATCTAGATCCCCCTTTACTTCGTTGATAACATAGTAGCTCGTTAGTGAGCGAATTCCCCAGAGGAAGATTGAATCCTTCATCTTCGAACACGAATTCGGGAGAAATTTCAATATTGGAGATAATTACAGTATCTTTCCTCCTCTACATTTTCTGTGAAAAATTGAAAATCCACAGGGAAACTATGAGAATCGTGTTTAGGAGCGATAATATAGGCGATAAATTTATTTTTCGACCCAAACTGAAGCAGGAGTGTTTGGGTCATTGGGAATTGAAATATAATTCCACAGGAAATTTGAGAAATTCTTGGTTGCTCCATTTTTCTTCCTTGATATGAATATGAAATCGGAATATAAAAGCGATAGGTTTAATAACTGAAGCCTTCCAAAGATCCCTCTCCGACTCCTAGCTTTTTTTTTAACCTGGTGACCCTACTTAAGGGGCAGTATCACCTTTTGAATCGTGGTAAATCTCCATTCAAAAGTGGTCTCTTTATTTCACGAGTAAGTACCATAATTTACGACGTAGAGACCTGATTTTTTTTTAGTAGGAGTTGAAGAACGTCACGAGGGCAAATAGTTTTCTTTTTTTCGATTTAATTAGTTTTTCAATTGAAAAAACCAGGGTATTCGTTAGATCTGGGGTTATTGAATATGATTTTCGTTTTTCATGAGTACAAGCTATATTTTTGAAACAATCATCATGAAAATGTTTGTAGTTTATAGAAGATTAAATTGCCGAGGGCAAATAATTGCGATTTTTTCGATTTAATAAGTTTTTCAATTAAAAAAAACAGGTTGAACTTCAGCTTTTTGGAAACTACACTTAATGATTTTTTTCCGACGGTTATTCATCATTTTTTGGAAAAAAACGCAACTATTTGCCCTCGGCAATTTAATCTTCTACGAACTGAAAAAATGTTCATGATTATTATTTCAAAAATATAGCTTGTACCCATAAAAAAAGAGAAATATATTCAATAACCCCAGATCTAACGATTACCCTGGTTTTTTTTAATTGAAAAACTGATTAAATCGAAAAAAGGAAAACTATTTGCTCTAGGGACGTTCTTCAACTTCAATTTAAAAAAAATCAAGTCTCTACCTCGTAAATTAGGGTACTTACTCGTGAAATAAAGAGACCACTTTTGAATGGAGATTTACCACGATTCAAAAGGTGATACTGCCCCTTAAGCCAAAATAATTCCAGTTCTCCAGAAACGTCTTATAGGCACTCGTACTTGGAACACCCTGTATACGAATATGGCTTCTTTCTCGTCGAAACCTAAACGTTGATCAAGAGAATAAGAATAGGACATATAGTTTTTCCCTCTACAGTTATTGCTTTTCCAACAATATAAAATTTTACCTTTTTCAAGAGTCTGCATTAACATCCCTAAAAACCATAAACTCTGTCACCCGAATGGACCTATTACATTTTGTATCCATTATTCATAACGAATCTGTATGGTCTCTTCAAAAATTGATGAGATGCTGAAACTGATATTCAAATTTCACCTAAATAAAACGTTAAGTGGAGGATTGGCGAATGAACAATTCTTCTTTGCGAAGATCGCTTTCAACACAAGAAATGAGGAGCTATTACACTTCAAAAATTTGTGAACCCTGTCCACCGAAAGCCAGATAATTTCCAGCAGATGATGCCAATCACTAAAGGCTACGCTTCCGCTCGAAAATAATTGCTGACTGAACGAAATTTTCCCTGAGTAGTAGAAAATTTCCTAACGGTAAAATCAATTCATTTCACGGTTCACATACCACGTCGGATGCTATTTTTGTAACTTGATGGTCATGTCAACTGGAGTATGGAAAAGGAATCAGTTCAGATTCAATGCTTTTACGGGGGGTTTATCTTTGTATTGCGGGGTAGTTTATCTTATAAACAATGTTGTCCCTTAAGGGATTTATCTTTGCTCCTTTTCTATTTGAGTTAACAAAAAATCTTTCAGAGCCACAAAGTATGATTCTCCTCCTGGTCGAATCTATAGTAATCTATACAGTTTCATTGTTAAATGAACATACGCTAACCTGAGCTAGAGCTACCCTAGGCAAGTCCGAAAAACAGATATATGATAACCGAGATACAGGGTGGTTTATGCATTCCTGCAATGTCCGTATCTTCGAGTAATACAGGAAGATGATTTTGGAGGAAATCTAAGTAAAGATCCCCCGTAAGCCGTCCATGCACGATAGATCTTTAGGTCAAGGTTCATGCGAGTTCAGATGATCTTCGGCCCTCCTCTAATCTAATCTTAAAGCCGTCTTGGTAGGACATTTTGTCCAATAAATCGATTTTTCACGCTACACCATAAGTTTTTTGAAAGTTTGTATTGATCTTTACTTAAATTTCCTCCAAAATCATCTTTCTGTATTACTCGAAGATACGGACATTGCAGTAATGCATTTTCAGCATGATGGAGCTCCACCCCATTCAAGAGTAATGGTCAGACAATTCTTAGATCAGAACTTTCCAAATATGTGGATAGGCAGAGGTTGACCGCATGCCTGACCCGCTAGGTCACCAGATTTCAATCCTGTTGATTATTTCTTTTGGGGTTATTTGAAATGTTCAGTATATTCGTCTGAAATAGGAAGTGAGGATATCCTCATGCAACGTATCGAAGTCGCCTGCAATGAAATACGTAATAATCCAGACATGATCCAAAAAAGTATCAGACATATTTTGAAGAGGGCAAGAATGTGTATTGATCAAAATGGTGGTACTTTCGAGCACCTTCTGTAATTCACGTTGAGTTTTTATGTTTCTTCAGTTATTTATTCATCCTTGTAACTTTGTTTACTTCAAATAAATTTTTCTCGATGAATAATGTTTTTCCGGAAATAACTCCAAATGATTCCTCAAAATATTATGAAATTCGAATGTGCAATCAGTGGGACAAAAAAATTCGAATTGATCATAATGTACGATTTTTCTGAGAATTTTGTGGAATTCCAATATTCAATTGGATCTTTCCCTGAAGCTCTCTTTGAGCAAAATGACGTGCGGGACAATGAAATCTACTGAACCCCATTTCAAATTTTCTGCTCTTTAGAAATATCTCAATCAAATACCAAAATTTCAATATACAGGGTGTTGAATCTCAGCTTGTAAGAAGTCCCATATTGTTCAAATACTGACCAGGAATTTTTTGGAAATTCAAAAGTAAGTCGATCGACCTGTAGAAGTGAATCATACGTTCCAAATATCAACCGACTATACTGGTTGGTTCAAAAGTTATGAGCAATTGAAATTTTTGCTGAATACATAAACCACCCTGTATCTTGGTTATGGAATTGATTAGACCTATCATATATCGGTTTTTCGGACTCGCCTAGGGTAGCTCGAGCTCAGGTTACCGTATGTTCATTTACCCATGAAACACCCTGTATATAGTTTATAATTTTTCTGTGTGGAATCCTTTACTTCACAACCTAGACGTAAGTGGTTTCTGGAAATCTCGTGAAATATTTATCTTATCGCTGGATTTTTTTAAGAGTCCAACACAAAATGGAGTTTTCCATGTTTTTTTGATGCTAATACATTTTTCTTGGGAAAAACGGTTACAAATGAATCCTTCATAGTATAGCAAATTGTTAGATAGAAACTTTTTCCCATATTTCTGATAGATCTAAAAGTGCTCATCTTTTGAGGCTATCCAGGGTCAAGCCATTTTTTCATTTTTCCTAATGCGTGGAACTGTTCACGGATAGTCAATTTTGACTCACAAATGATAAATTCTTGGCCTAATTGAATTTTGTCTGTCGGCTTTTTCGAAACAGAATGAATAAAAATTAAGCCATTGGTGAAATAACGACTCTATATTTAAGAGTAAATTTTTTATCGAACTCGGCAATTCATAATAAAAAGGGATTTTCGGGTTTGAAGTTCAAAAGTATCTCTCCGTGTTACTCTTTATTGATCATTCCAAGCTTTCGGCTATTGGTTTGAGCCTCCTTCAGGGAAGACAAAAAGGAATCATGATATTACAAACATTAGATACTTCAGCATCTTCATTCATCTGCTATCGCTATGGCCTAATGCATTCAAGTACTTGCAATTCCTCTCGAGGTAGTCTTGAAAGGCACTTCAAATTCAGTATTAGAATTCTAGGAATGAAAATTTGCTTTGTGAGAAAACCTAGCGAATACTGCTGAAAATATTCATCATGCTCATCCAATGAAAATTAAATTTAAGAAGGCACCGGAATTTTTCTGGATCGCTGAGATCTTAGCACTATCTACCCCATGAAACATTTAATTTTCTTGGCAATATGCCGCGATCATATTCTCCTCTGGAATATCTAGCACGCCAATCGAATCAGTGTTGAATGAGATCACTGATCACGCTTCGCAAATGTCATTTCGACAGAGCGTAATGAAAACTGAATTTTGCGAAGCGTGCTGAGTCTTTAATTCACTCGGAAACTGAGCAACATTTCGACTAAGGAATCACAAGAATATGTCTTTCATCGCCCACTTCATGCAAAATGAGCAGCCTTAGAATATTTCCGCGACAGAGATATAAAATAGGTCATTCACTGTGATGTTTCTGTGAGCAAATACAGGACTGATATGATTGTATATCATACAGGTATTTACTTATTTATTATTATTATATTGTTGAAGGAAATTTTTATTTGAGGTTAGGATATTGCCAAGGAGTTCGCGGTGAACACTTTCAACATTTACTTCATTAACATGCATATTTTTTGCTACATTTACATATTAGTTTTGGATATTATACCAAATTTCACTAATCACTTGATTTCATTCTTTTTAACTGTCATTTCTGCAATAAACATGAAAATGTTAACATTTCTGAATAGAGAATGGCGAGACCTTTTAAACGATGTATCACAAGCCCATATCCCATTTTAAAAATTGGGGTTAAACATACTTGTATTTCGAAGGGTGTTGAAGGTAGGGTTTGCATTTTTACGAAGAAGAACGACATTTTTAAATTTGAAAATTACGTGTCTTGGGATTTTTCATAAATATGTACAGTAGCCGAGATAATGAATTTATTCCATTTGGCTTTTCCACATTTATATGTTACGAGATGGTGAATGCGCTGGGTTCACATAACTTATCCTCAATCGGTAGAATGATAGATAAAAGATTATTTGAGATTGTGAATGTCATCACAGCCAAAAATGTTACTTGCTGGAATTATTTTTCAATGTCTAAAAACAATACATTGTATTATTAACAATTCCGAATCAGATATAGATCCATTACCTCTTTGAAATATTTGTTGTATATTCTTTGTTGCAGCTTTTTGATTTTATAGAATTTTTTGAATTATAGAATTGAATGGGATAAGAGAAACTCATCAATAAATAATAGTAAATTAATAATGATACTCCTCTGCTCTACAGTGTGTACTGTCAACTGGTACCGATTATTTCAAGGATTTATTTTTCAGCTCCAGCTTATTATTATATTATTGAACTATTCACTTGATTTCGGTAGATTTATTGATATAAATGCTGATCATGTCCTCAAAAATATCTGATTAGATCCGGATGTACTTTTTTTAACGCAATTATCCTCCAGCTTATTGGTTTTATTTCTGTGAATATAAAATAATGACCTTGTATAGCTTGTTCATTTTTGAATTATGTGTTTATGTTCACGCAAATTTAGATCTGTTCATGCAAGTTGATGAGTATCATAAAGTCTATACAAGACAAAAAAAAAATTTTCTCCATTTTCCTTTCGCGAAGCAAGTCTTAGCATACAGATCTCCTAATTTTGCAGGTCCTCGGTTGTACAATATATTACCAAATGAAATTAAAGTGCTTCCTTTTACTCGATTCCAGAAAAAGTTGAAGGAATATCTTTTGTCGAGATGTCTTCATAGTATGGATGATTTTTTGGGTTACTTTCTCTCTTGGAATTATTTTTTTTTGTGATCTCATGTTTAGTTTGATTTATCTGACCACTTCAAGACTCCGAAAGTGTAGTTCAGAGCAGGCGTAGCCCAAGAGTTCAAGGCATCGATCTGGTTTTCAGCAGACAGCTTGGTGTTGAGCACTTTGGTTACCCTGTTTTTATATTTTGCAGTGAACTCAGCTTTTAAACGGGTGTCATCAGTCCGTTAATTTTGAGGAATACCCAGATACTTGTAGGTCTCTTCTGGCAACATACTGTGGATGTCCTGAAATTGTTCCTGAGTGTTCTCCATTTTACCCTTCCTGATGTTGACTATGGCGCATTTATCGAGACCGATCATTATTATCCTTCAACATCGGTCTCCCGGTCTCAGCTTGAGCTGGTATTTCTTCTATGAACCAGTGAAAAAACATTCCAGTTCCTCCCACTAGTTCAGGAATTTCCGCACGATGTGACAGGTTTGCAAAGCTACAGCCTGTTGTGCATATCCCGCGATCTTCTGGGATATTTCGATCTTTTGAAGATTTTTCTTAAATGATTTGGACATGACTCCCTCAGCCGAGATCACCAATGGAATAATAGTGACTTTCGACAATTGCCACATGTTCTTCAGTTCTATTGCAAAGTTCTCGTACTTCGTTATTTTTTCGGATTCCGTTTTTCCGATGTTATTATTATTAATATTATTATTATCTCTGAATCACCCGGTACATTTTCAGTTACAACCAGAAATGAACACCCAAAATGCTTCAAAAGGGTCATGCTAACATATTCATAGATGTGTTGCTAGTGGATTTGCAATTTTCAGACAAAGTTTCCATATTTTGTGCGTCAAAGAACCCTGAAAATAACGAATTTTCTTATGTCGTTCGTAGAACTCATCGAAGTATCGAGTGGGTGCAATCAATAAAAATACGTTAGCTTCTAGTGCAATATAACAGAATGTTCCAGAGTTTAAAATCAACTCTAAAGAGCCCACGTATGCAGCATTCTGTTTGATATATTAGGATCTACTCTTCTATCAGCTTTACACAATACAAACATCCGAACTTGAATGAAACTCCAATTTTGGAATAGATATATATAGAACATTTCAATTAGATTTGTATGTATTTGCAACTACGAATACAGAGTGTCCCAAGTTCGAGTGCCTATTAGACGTTTCTGGAGAACTGGACATATTTGAAATCTGAAATTTGGGATTATGATATTGTTCGAAATTCTCTACTTACCTAAAATATTCTCAGAGCCAGAACACTTCCGGTTATACAGGGAGTGAAAATAAATTTGCTGAAAAAATTTTTTTTCAATGTTTTCGTTTCTGATATGATTGAGTATTCAGTGCTGAATACATTTCTGTTGAAACCATTGTATTCATTCGAATATTTTTGAAAATATCGAAAAAAAACCTGAAAAAAAGTAAAATATTCATAGACAGTATTATGTTCATTTTTCTTATTCTGAACATCCTGAGTGTTAACCGTTTTCACAACGTCAAAGTAGAAGAATGTGAAAGGTCATGCATCTTTTGAATTTCATAAATATCATCACAGGGTGTTTCAAATTTCGTGTCAAAAACTGTGATCCAAAATTCGCCATAACTTCTGTTTTTCAAATTAGAACCCTATTTTTTTATTATTGCGTTGGATTCTGCGGAGAAAAATAATGATAGCACTCTCTGATGCTCTTGCTCTTAAATTCAGTAATTCCCGAGTTATTTGAGCTTTTCTGGATTCATGTTGTACGTAGAATCAAATTCATCTAATCTTTTACTTAAGAATATTCTGTGATCATAGAAGATAAGTTTTCCCATTAATAATTCCCAAGTGACAGGTCTAATTTTAGGTTTTATCTTTACTTTTCGATTTTATTCAGTGGTTTCATAGAAATATTCATCGAATATGTTGCATGAGAATATTCTGTGACCATAGAAGATAAATGATCCCATTATAGATGCATAGAACACCTACTAAAAATCGTGACCAAAATTTGTAGATCAAAACGGCATCCTAGATTCCAGATTTTGGTCTAGTTCCAGAATAAATCCGCAATATTTATTGGTCGTGGCGCTACTGCGGCAACGACAAAAAACGCGACCCCTTTCGAGAGGAATGAAAAGCTGCACAAAATATCACGTTTTCGATCGACAAGAAAGTCTTAAACAAAATCTAATCAGTGCCAACACCAGGTATTTCTATGCATCTATATCCCATTAATAATTCACAAGTGACAGTTCTGACTATGACTTGTTACTATGGTTTCATGAGGATATTCATCGAATCTGTTTAGATTCGATGAATTTTACTCTACGTACGACATGAATCCAGAAAAGCTCAAATAACTCGGGAATAACTGAATTTAGGACCAAGAGCATCTGGGAGTGCTATCATTATTTTTCTCCGTAGAATCCAACGCAATAATAAAAAAATGGGGTTCTAATTTGAAAAACAGAAGTTATGGCCAATTTTGGATCACAGTTTTCGACACGAAATTTGAAACACCCTGTGATGATATTTATGAAATCCAAAGATGTATGACTTTTTCACATTCTTCTACTTTGACGTTGTGAAAACGGTTTACACTCAGGATGTTCAGAATAAGAAAAATGAACATAATACTGACTATGAATATTTTACTCTTTTTCAGGTTTTTTTTCGATATTTTGAAAACTATTCGAATGAATACACTGGTTTCAACAGAAATGTATTCAGCATTGAATATTCAATCATATCAGAAACGAAAACATTGAAAAACAATTTTTGAGCAAATTTATTTTCACTCCCTGTATAAACGGAAGTGCTCTGGCTTTGAAAATATTTTAGGTCTGTAGAGAATTTTGAACAATATCATAATCCCAAATTTCAGATTTCAAATATGTCTAGTTCTCCAGAAACGTCTAATAGGCACTCGAACTTGAGACACCCTGTATATACCTAACGAACATGGTTCTGAAACATAAATAGTAACTTGGAGTGTACTTAGAATTCTAGGCACAAATACTATCGTTTAGTTTGATATGCATATGTGTTGATGATTCTGAATTTGAATAACATGCCATAATGGTTTCAATATCTTCGTCTTGTGGATAAGTGGCAGAATACTATTCTCCTTGTTATTCATGGAAGAAAGTATCATAAAACTGAATAATTACAAAATGTATTGAAATTAGTTTTCAACAAAGACGAGAGTTTGATGAATTAAGGTTCAAATTACACACAAAACGAAACCAAAATTATCTTCTAATATCTCTTGCACATAAATATCTGATAACACATACTCATTCGTTATGAAGACCTCAAGAGGCTCAAGTTCTCTAAGTTTCATTTCGTTCGATAGTTTGATAGATAAAGTCCTTTGTCTCAGATAATTCTCTCGAATATTCAAAAATTCCATGATAATGTATTCTGACTTGGATGTACTTGAGGTCATCTATTGTTACCCATTATTAAGGTATGAAGACTAAGAAGCTTCCCAGTCTATCGAAACTTTGGATTAGGTTTATCGTATATTGTACAAGATAATCAGACTTGTGTTGAGATCATGTATTGATTGACGAGGTTTTCATTCCTTCTCAATGCATTCTTAGTGAGTTTTTAATGTTACAGACTTCGAAAGGAAAAGTTCATCTAGACGAATATAGAAATGAATCTTTATGGGGAGTGAATATTTTATTTTCTCTCGGTGATTTTTAACAGGTTTCTAGGTCCAAAAATAATTCACAAAACCATCTTTTTGGAAAAAAGGCCAATTTGTTTGGATTTTGTTCTAAAATCTTCATCAGGGCTCGGAAATGGAATAACATACACTACAATAATTTAAGATGTTTGAAATTACAATTAAAAGATTAAGATCATATTTTTTTACACTTATTTTCAACATATACAAATAAACAAGTACATATATAAATGAGGAAATAGGTTCACTTTGTGTGGTTTCGTTGTCAACAGTTCTGATGTCAAAAATACTAATTTGGGGAGGACAACAACTGCTCGCATGGAGCACATTAAAAGATTGATGTCATCAATTAGATGATTCTGGAGTATGCGCGGATTATGAGTTGTTATCATAGAATCATCTAATTGATGACATCAATCTTTTAATGTCCCCCATGCGAGCAGTTGTTGTCCTCTCCAAATTATTTATTTTTGACATCAGAACTGTTGACAACGAAACCACACAAAGTGAAAATGTAAGTCGAAAATTCACATATATTTCGAACCTATTTCCTCATTTATACAGGGTCTTTCACGAGGAACCTCACCCATATTTATACGGGAAACTACTGAACGTATTTTCATGAAATTCAGCACTTATAAGTATTTCACGATGCTGATGAAATCTAAAATATTTTCAAGGCATGAGCACCTCCGGTTTTTCCGGAAATGATGTCAACTTCCGTTTTTCAAATTAGAACACCATTTTTTTATTGCAGAAATAGATTCCTTAGAAAATTTCAAGTTATTTTGATGTAACATTTTTCAGTTTTGGTTGGAAAATTCTCTCTGAGAGGGAAAATTCGAAAAAAAAATCGAAAATAGAGCTCCGCTGAAACAGGAATAACTTCGAGGTTTTTGAATGGAAAATTTTCATTTTTGGGATTTTTTAAGATGTAAGATTGATGTATTCACTTTAGAAATCGAAATCGCGATTCATGCTACAGGGGGTGAAAAAATCGCTTTCAAAGTTAGGGATGACAAAATCGTGAAAAATCAATTTTTTCAAATTAGAACCCCATTTTTTTATGGCAGATATTGAATCTACGTTAAAAAATAATGTGAGTGTATGCATCACACGCTTGCCCTAAAGTGGATATTTTCTGAGTTATTCACAAAAAAACTGTTTTTCGTCTTGAATTTTCAGCTATTTCTTTTCCCTTCACGCCAAAAAGATGAAATTTTCAGGAACTGTTACTTAAACCATGTTTTAGATTTTACTACCCTAATATGCAAGAGAAAAAAGTTACAGGTTGTTCCTAAATAGATGGCGAATTTGGATTCGAATTTGTATCGGAAACCTCTTTATTTCAACTAATCGGCCATCGGTTTTCTCTCCAGTGATAAATAAATAATTCCTCATGAACCATATGCAAAAACTTACCATGTTTTACATTCTTTTTTTTTAATGATAGATATCATTAATTACATGCTACTGAATAAAGAGGAATTTGGCAGATGTAATTAATGATATCTATCATTAAAAAAAAAGAATGTAAAACATGGTAAGTTTTTGCATATGGTTCATAAGGAATTATTTATTTATCACTGGAGAGAAAACCGATGGCCGATTAGTTGAAATAAAGAGGTTTCCGATACAAATTCGAATCCAAATTCGCCATCTATTTAGGAACAACCTGTAACTTTTTTCTCTTGCATATTAGGGTAGTAAAATCTAAAACATGGTTTAAGTAACAGTTCCTGAAAATTTCATCTTTTTGGCGTGAAGGGAAAAGAAATAGCTGAAAATTCAAGACGAAGAACAGTTTTTTGTGAATAACTCAGAAAATATCCACTTTAGGGCAAGCGTGTGATGCATACACTCACATTATTTTTTAACGTAGATTCAATATCTGCCATAAAAAAATGGGGTTCTAATTTGAAAAAATTGATTTTTCACGATTTTGTCATCCCTAACTATGAAAGCGATTTTTTCACCCCCTGTATCATGAATCGCGATTTCGATTTTCAAAGTGGATACATCAATCTTACATCTTGAAAAATCCCAAAAATGAAAATTTTCCATCCAAAAACCTCGAAGTTATTCTTGTTTCAGCGGAGCTCTATTTTCGATTTTTTTTTCGAATTTTCCCGCTCAGAGAGAATTTTCCAACCAAAACTGAAAAATGTCACATCAAAATAACTTGAAATTCTCTAAGGAATCTATTTCTGCGATAAAAAAAATGGTGTTCTTATTTGAAAAACGGAAGCTGACGTCATTTCCGGAAAAACCGGAGGTGCTCATGCCTTGAAAATATTTTAGATTTCATCAGCATCGTGAAATACTTATAAGTGCTGAATTTCATGAAAATACGTTCAGTAGTTTCCCGTATAAATATGGGTGAGGTTCCTCGTGAAAGACCCTGTATATGTACTTGTTTGTTTGTATATGTTGAAAATAAGTGTAAAAATATGATTTTAATCTTTAAATTGTAATTTCAAACATCTTAAATTATTGTTGTGTATGTTATTCCATTTCAGAGCCCTGATGAAGATTTTAGAATAAAATCGAAACTAGTTGGCCTTTTTTCCAAAAAGATGGTTTTGTGAATTATTTTTGGACCTAGAGACCTGTTAAAAATGAGTTAATATTCATAGGTCTCATCATCATTCATTTTATTTCCTTTCTGTTTCAACTTCCCTAATGATTCAATGAAAATCTTGTTAATTACTAATCAGCAAGGTGCATATACTATAACTTCAGAATGTCTGTCAAGTATTTTCCATGGTAAAAAGAATACTCAGTAACTCATTCAATAATTTCTCCAATTCTGGAGGAGAAACATTATCAACTCTCATGGGAATCAAAAAACCAACTACATTCATTTCGGGGAAACAATTAGCTCCCTTGTTTCCAACAAATCGCGGTCTGCAATAAAACTGGATTCCTAAACAAACGAAATATGAATGCTACTCCAGCAAGAATGAAAGAGTTAGGGTCAAAGTTCCAGAATAATTCTTATTAATTTTTTTCATGTTTATAACTTTGCGCTATTCGAAAGCGGATATAAAACAAAGGAAATAAAAATTTGTTCTTCTTTATGTCTTCCGATAACGAGCATAATGCTACACCGTTATAAAAGTTCGCTTCTGCAGAAGTTCCTGGCTTCTGAGTTTGTTCTTTTTCCCTTCCAATTAGCTTTCGCGAAATGGTTGTTGCCTTTGTTCTACTCCATTTTTGTACTAACCATAATGTTCTCATGTAAAAGCCTGTTGAATATACTATGGGTAAGCAAAGGGGGATTTTCCACCGATGTATGGCGAGAATTGTTCTTGTGGACTTCAAAAGGTTACCGTACAATGGAGAGGAAACAGAACAGCAAAATGATATGAGAGATGTTTCTGATGATTTGAGTATAACATCTTTTATTCAGCGAAGGAAACATCTCAAAAGCTTTAGACAACAGATTAGAGTCATTCACAATTAGTATTAATAGGTGAACAGATTGTTCAGTCATTATTAATGAATTTTAAAAAAATCGAAGAATAGTCAATGTGAAAGAATATTTCATGAAATACTATTTGTTCACCAATCATTGTAAATCGATTTTGTTGTGCGATAATTTCGTTGGCAGAAATAGTTGATTTCGAATGCTGATATGAATCGTAGAGTCGCAAAATGTCAAGTGAAGTGAAAACACGAGAATTTATAGTGAAACTTTTTCAAAATAATCAAAAATGGAGCTTCAAAAGAATTGCAAAAGAGACTCGCGTTCGTCCGGAAACGATAGTTTAGAGTAGAGTAGAGTTGTTAAGCGCTTCAACGAAGATCTTACAATTAACCGCAAGGAAGAAACCGGGAGGAAAAAGGGGTTTCATAGCCCAAAAAAAGTGAAGAAAGCCATCAGCCTTCTCCAGAAGAATCCTAACCTTTCAGGACGGAAAGTGGCCCAAATAGTGGGTTGTTCGCAGTCAACCGTCCAGAAAATCAAGTCGAGTTGTGGGCTTAGAACATACAAAGTGCAGAAAGTGCCAGACAGGAACGCTCTGAAGAATCAAGAAGCGGAATCAAGAGCAAAGAAATTAAAAAAAGATTTCTTGAAAAATTTTTCCTGTTGCGTGATGGACGACGAAACCTATGTCTCGGCTGATTTCTCGCAACTTCCTGGTCAGGAATTTTATAGTGCAGATTCTCGTGGAAATGTTGACGAACAATTTTGCGTGAAGAAACAAGCAAAGTTTCATAAAAAAATCCTGGTTTGGCACGCAATTTGCACTTGTGGGAAAAGGAGCAAATTTTTCGTTGGCCAAGGCTCTGTTGACTCAAGATATACATCGAGGAATGCTTGAAGAAGCGACTTTTACCATTTTTACGTGAGCACGATGTGTCAACAATCTTTTGGACAGATTTAGCTTCATGCCACAACAGCAAGGCCATCAAGGAATGGTAGGAAGCTAATGAGGTGGTTTTTGTCCACAAAGAGGCCAATCCACCAAATTGCCCAGCACTCAGGCCAATCGAAAGATATTGGGCCCTGGTAAAATGAGAATTGAAGAAGACTAAGAAATCAACGAAAACATTAGCGGAATTCAAGCAAAAGTGGAAGACAGCATCCCAGAAAGTGACTGAGAACACTATAAGAAGCATGATCGGAAGAATTCCAGAAAAAATCCATGAATTTTGTAAAAAATAGTTTTCATAAGAATTAGAAGATGATTCGAAAATGAGTTTGATTTTCGAAATCGGTCCAGTGGTTCAGAAGATATAAGCGTTTTTGTGATAGCGAATTTATTCTCGTTCAGTCGTTAGTAGTGTTTTCACTTGAAACTAATCAATCAAGTAGAATGTAATCGATTTTTGTACAGGAAAAAATAATTTCTGAGATATAGGGTTATGATCCATGTGGACTGCATGTTTATGATAATTTCATTCAGTTTCAGTTGCAATATCACAAAATCGTGTCTTCATTGGCTGAAGATTATTCTCGACATGAAGATACTCGAGACATCGAAATACTGTGTATGACCGTTAAGCAGAAGAGTTTTAATTACTAAAATAATTGCCGAATTCTTCTCATCAAGAATTCAGCGACCGTTTTCATAACACTGCAATAATAGAGTCGCTGGGCCATGATGCTTGAGAGAAATCCCTAGATTAATTATAAAATGAAATTTATTCGACCAGATGAACTTTGTTAATAATTCCCATTGTTCCAGTTTTGAACGAGTTACCCAGTCCAGAGAAGATCTCATCCAACTAAGGAACACCCAATATAAACTTTCAGGTTTCGCACAACTTCTTCATTGTTTGGAATCATTTCTGTGGTGCAAATTCCGAATCTGGGAACGAAGAAATTGTATATAATTATTTTGAACCGAAACTATACAGGGTCACCTATGCTATCTTGGACAGTCACAGAAAGTGTTGATATACATTCACTTTCATAAAGTATCCCGGTTGGCCATGAAATTCTGATACATTTCGCCAAGTTTATTTTGAAAATGTTAGGTTATAGTCATCCTCTTGACAGATGATTGAGCAACGTTGTATTTTCTACATAAAAGTCGTAGTGATTACGTATTTATCAAAATGTTCGTTCACTTTGGGAAAATAATGAATTTTTGAAAATATTATGTGGATTTAATAATTCGAAAGACCTGGCGAATTGTGAAGAAACTTTATCTCTGTTAATACTAGACATATTTCACGTATATAAACATGGTTGGAAGATTCAGTTATGCTATTTTCTTATAAGAAAATCAAGAATTGAGTGTTGATATTTCACTGAATAATGGACAGAATATGGTCCGTTCTTTTCGATAATTCATTCGAAAAAAAAAATAGAAGTATTCGAATAATCCGACCAGAAAGACTTAAAAACGAACAGTTGAATTTCCCACTTTTCAAAATCCTCAAGAAGTGAGTCTAAAGAAGATATTTTAACACCTTTTTGAACAACTTGAAATACTCCAGTATGAGAATGTAGTGATACTACTAAACCTGTGTCATAGTTAAACCTCAAAAGAACTAACTCCATTAACAAAGTTAAAAAAGAGTAAATAATTTGTTCCAACTTAGGGACATCATCCTCCTTTTTCAAGAGTAAATAATAATTGCATTGGCAACATCTCTCAAAATTATTTTAATTGGACGAGTGCCAACCTACGTCAGTTTCAAGTGAAAGAACTCGATAAGCCTTAATCATGGCCAACCGGGATACAAGTGAATCGAGTATACGTAGAGCTCTGCTGGAGGAAAACATGGACTGATTCAGCAATTCTCATCGAAACAAACTTGAAGAAATAAATATATGTATGGGGTTGAAATATTATACCACAAAGTAAACATTGAAAGAATGGTACCCATGGTGGACACTGATTTGAGAGATATATCTGCTGGTCTACTGCTCTTTTTCTCACGGGACGTATTCACATCATGAGTTTCAAACTACTGACACTTACGTACGCCTAACTGGTTCAGGCGAGCGAACTGTTTTAGGACCCAGCGAACTGATGATGAGTGCGAACTGATGCAGAGCGCGAACTGATGGCGACAGGCGAACTGGTTTAGGCGTGCTAGAAGAAGAAGTCCAGTCGATCGTGTTACCTCGATTGTTGAACTAGAGACCACAGAGTCAGAAAGAGTGGTTAAACTACTTTCTCCACTTTTTGGAGCTTTCAGAGCCGATCGATATGAATACCCATACCTCATTTTCGGATATTCCGTACAAGATTATTGTATTCCCATGAAAATTAAAGCCTTCGATACCCTGCGGGTTGGTTAATCTCACGCTTATACTCTCGGGATATGATCAGTGAAATGAAATGTTTGTTCAGAACAAATGGGAGAATCGCAATATAATCCGACAATCGTGAGCTAGCTTAAGCAAGGATTGACGTTCGAGGTGAACCCAAGTCTGTTTTCTTGAAATTAGCATGATATCGACACACCGAATCCTCCCAACTCTAATTTGCGGTCTCCTGAGCTCTGGTCTAGTACACGTCTTGAATAGGGCCGGAAACATGGTGTGGTCGTCTATTTGTTTTGGGCATGAATACTTAGTTAGATATGCTGCATTAATTAACCGACTATATTCTTCACATCTATAGGAATCGAGCAAAATACTACGAGGATGTATTGATATCTAGTTATCCTAGACCAGTTCCATGCACAAACAAAATATCGCGATACCATATCAACGAACAATAACTTATTAGAAGTGTCAAAAAAATAAACCAGAGTTACGCAATAAATTAAAAAAATGAAATGTCCACCGAAATTGTAAAAATCGAAAAATTGGAGTTTCGAGCCATCATCAAGTATTTAAAAGGGTTAAGAGGTAAGCAGATTTACGAAGATATGCTTTTAATACCCTTGGTTATCAATGCCCTTTGTATACGACCGTGAAAAATTGAACTGCAAGCTTCAAAAGAGGTGATTTTTCCATGGAAGGTGACGACCGATCAGGAAGGCCAGTTTCTGTGTCAGTCCCCGAAAATATCGATGCAGTTCATGACATGATTTTATCAGACCTTCGAATCAGGCTAAAACGGATATATGCAGGACTGAAGATTTCATACGAACGCGTTCATCATATAGTCAACGTCAATTTGGACATGAGAAAAATTTCTGCAAAATAGATCCTCAAATGATTGAATGTTGACCAAAAGGGTGCAAGGGTAGAAGCATCGCGTTCGATCTGTGCTCGAATTGAAAACGATGTAGACTATCTTAAACCGAATTGTTACTATGGATGAGACTTGGGTACATTTCTACGGTCCAGAAACAAAGCAAGAATCGATGGAATGGCGACCCTATGGTTCTCCAAGACCTAAGAAGTTTCGTGTCAAAAAATCTACTAGAAAAGTTCTTACTTCAGTTTTTTGGGATTACCATGAAGTAATCATGATTGATTCTTTGGATAAGAGTAGAACAATAAGTGGAGATTACTATTCGACATTACTGACCACTCTACGGGATACAATTGAAGAGAAAATTCGCGGAAAGCTATCCAAGGTATTTTGTTTTTACAGGACAACGCCCCAGTACACAAGTTTCATGTTGCCATGCAAAAAATTCGTGATTTAGTGTTAGAATTACCAGAATACCCCCCTTATTCACCAGATTTGGCTCCGTCCGAATAACGTATGGTCCGAAAGTTTTGGGAAAAATTTCACCTGGTCTGATTGAGAAGCAACGTGTCAGGGGAATAATAAGGCAAATCGAAAATAATGATTCCTTGTCTGTTACTTGAATTTTGATTTATAATAAGGATAGTTGAGTTAAATTGTTGAATAATTCGATAAAAATATAATATTATTTAAGTCAGAGTTATATGCTTTTGAAATTTTTCCCAAAACTTTAGGACCATACGTTATCATCTCTTTCCCCAACTGAAAAAAAGTTTGAAAGGTCGTAAATTTTCTTTCAACGAGGAGGTTATAAAAGCTAAGTAGGACTGGTTTGCAGAGCAAGAAGAAACATTTTTTTTAAAGGTCTAGAGACGTTGCAGGTTCGCTATAATAAATGTATTCACTTAAAAGGAGAATATGTTGAGTAATAAAATATTTTGACATTGATATTTTGTTTGGTTCTATAGTAGACTAAGAATGCCATTTCACCAAATATTTTTTATATGAATTAAGCCCCTGTTTCGAGAAAATGAAACTAGAATATTTTCTAGTTTCTAGGTGAATCTGGCAATTCCTCCGACCGAACCTGCTCCCTTGCCTGCTCGGCCGTAGATATCAACATCAACATCTTCGGTGTGGATTGTACGGGTGTTTTGTTCCGAAAATGCCGCACGTTCATTCGAATAATGAACTTGTTGATATGCTTCCAATTTATAGTGAATAAAAAAATGCCATTTCAGCGTATAAGTTATACATAACAAGATTTCCGCTAAGAAATCACCAAACTTCGCGGATGTTCATAAACCTGGTGCAGAGATGTAGGGATATGAGGCAGGCCAGAGTGGTATTGAGGTATTGAAATTTAAAAATACCAACAAACGTTGTAATCGATTAGAACTTGCCAGGCCATCCGAACTATCATTCAGTAGAAGATACATACAATTTTGGCTCTGAGTGGTCACGGCGCCATCTTGAACAGGACCATGGCGTTTATATTCGCGAGGGGGAACCGTATGAATGGGTTCGATTGTTTCTGTGCCTCATTTCCTGAAGAGGAAGATATATCAGGTGTAGCGTTTCTCACAGGGCTATCCTGAAAAAGCTAGCACATAGTATACGTCTCAGAAGTATTTGCGATGAATCCCATTCGGAGACCCTAAGACCAGTTTCGACCCCAGGATTCCCAGAAAAACATTGATATTTCAATCACTTTTTACATCACAGCGGGCCAACGAACTGCCGAGGCAGAAACAATCGACCCGAAAAAAAAACATCGCCGAATTAAATCAACTCCAAACCCAATTCCTTTGAAATCACTTTGAACGAGGGAAAAGGTGAGTTTGGCAAATTTTTTCACTCCGATTCGCCTGGGACTGATTCCATCCGAAGCGTATCTTCGGAGCCGAAGTAACCCGCGGCTACAAGTTATCTGGAACTCCCTAATGCCATTCAATAATAGCAGATTCCGAATATTGCATTCGGGACCGCATCATCGGGGTAATGCCGCTGCGAATCCAAACAAACTCGGAAGAAGGACTTTGAAGTGATTGATTGACGTTCGGCTTCCATAAATATGCCGATTGACTGTTCTTGAAACTGCGTATTCGAACAAGCGGTGGGATGAAATGTAAATAGGGTTGGAGGACGTGTGTTCCTGTCTGAGTGCCTTTATGATGGCGTCGATCCCGATAAGGCCTCAATTTCTGCAAACGAAGGGAACAGCAAGCCCTCGTGTAAATCCCTTTCAAGTTTCCCGAAATGCAGAATGAATTGCTTAAACACTAAATATACACAGACCTAACACCTCTTCATCTAGTGCTTGATAAGGTGGCCCATGAGGCCATCCCCAGAATATCTGAAGAAGAAATGGTCAATGAGAGAATCAGGAATCAGAGAGTTTGGTTCTCTCTGAATGACTACATCTCATCTGCAAACCTTCCTTTTCATGTAATCATCAAGAAAGTAAGCATCAAAGGTTGAACCCGTTGGAAATGAACTCTTCTGCGTAACAACTATGATGCAAAACATGACGTTCCTCTGGGGAAGATATCCAGGACAGAAGCGATGAGATTTGTAGAGCTCTCCGCGTCTTACACAAGGAAGCTTGTCCAGCTATCGCGGATAAAGCTTCTTGGTATTGTGGCATTGCTGACAGTGTACCATCGGTGTAAGTACCTCTTGTATTGAATGGGCGAGTGGACAGATGACATTTGCTGGCTATGTGATTCGGAGGAAGAGACAGTCGAGGTCGGGAACATGGTGTGCGAGGGCTTGGATCTTGTCTGCCTCTTGATCCTAAACCTAGACAAGCCAAATGTGATGCGAAAGCTTTTTGGGAGATCATTCGATTCTGAGAATGAAACTGAATCTGTAGACCTTCATGATTCTGTAGAGTATAAGAAGAACAGATCAATCTGGTTGTAGTTTAGTTTAGAAAGGTTCCTTTATAGCCAATCGACCCCATCATACAGGGTGAGTCTTTGACTTGTACATGTATTTTAACTGCAGATTCTTGAGGCCAAAAGAAACCTTTTTTTCATTTTCCATTTTTCCGAATTCGGCTCTGTTAAAAAGATATAGCCATTTGAAAAAAAAAACATTGGGCTAAATACGTCCCTGAAATGATACTGTGGAATTGATTCAAAGTTCATATTTCTCGATAGAAATTGAGTTTATACATTTAGGCCCACTTTAGGGAATACTCAAGTAGTCAAGCACTAACCTTATTGGAATAAAAATGTTGCAAACACGATAATTTCAACAAAAACAGTTAGTTTCATCGGATTATATCTGCAACTAAAAAGCCACATTTATTCCACCAAAATAAGTTCCTCCTTCGATTTTTCTGCAGATTAGTTTGTGAACACTAATAACTTGTTCATATTTTCCTCGAAATTCCCAAACAATATCATGAAGAGAGACTTTTAATTCAGATTTATTATTAAACAACCTAACCTAATCTAATTTGTATCGATTCTGTGAATTTTTGAATAGAAATTTCATGAAGATGTTATCAGCTTGCTGATATTTTCATTGAGGTTGAGGATTTTTTACGAAACATAGTATAAATCACGATACATTTGTGTACCGTGGTATAAATATCTATGAATTCTGCCGTTTCCATCATAAATCGACTTTGCCGCCAAATTTCACCACGCATACGTAGAGCGAAAACCGAAGTATGGTTATCTGAACGCCAACGTTAAACAATAACAAACCAGAGTCTCTGAAAAAACTGTAAACATTATGTGAAGTTCTGAATAATCTGAATACATTCAGTGACCTATTGTTCTGATGTGATTATTATGTGAAGTGAATTAATATAATTTCAACCGTGTCGAGTTTATAAAATTCCAAGACGATGTTGTTTAGATAGAAACATCGCCACAGATTATCAGGTATCGTATTATTTTTTATCAATTTCAATTTAATAAGTAGTTTGTATCGAGATTCATCATTCATATCCGAATTTTGTATTTCATCGACATTTAACTTCAACCTCCTTGGTGTTCAATTTTATCTCCCACATTTGTGGGATTTTATTATTAAAATATCTCGACAAAGTTGATAAATATTGTGAAAACATTGTAAACTGGTTTAAAGACCAGAGACGGAATACTATTCGATGATATTTAATTCAGAGACGCATTCAGATTATTCTTGAAATCAATGATTGTTTTGTCAAATTTCTCCGGGTAAAATTGGAAATAACTCAAAAACGACGCGTTTTATCGAAAAAATAGAAATACTTTTAGTTTCTTAAATGATTGATCCTTTCGAAAATATGAACCGTTTATCTTTTTAAAGTGGTTTAATCGTTTAATGGGTTTTTAGCGTGTATTGATGAGTCGATTACCCTGTAACTTTTATACTAGTAAAGATATTGAATAGGTTTCGATTGAGGAATATGCACCATGAATAGAGTAAACTCAACCAAAATTCAGTTCATTCGAAATAACGGTTCCGAAGATAGAAACAGAAAAGTGTGGATTTTCGACACCCTGTATCTCCCAAACCAAACCGAATTTGAAAAATGGTATAGAAAAAAAGTGTTTCGTTTGATGAGAGGAATTTACAGTTAAAATATATGTACAAGTCAAAGACTCACCCTGTATAATAATAATGATATAGAAACTGAAGGTTCATCTGGATATACTCAAGTTTTTTTTTGCTATTTTTGCTATAGAAGACTAGAAGAGGTGACTCTTTAATCAGACGCCCAGTCTTTCTGGGTAGTGTCACATTCTTACCGACTAAACACATCTCCTGCGGTTGGTTCCGGGCATAACCCTACAAACCTTCTACCTTCTTATCTGTTATTTTCTCTTTCGCATTCTTTATGCAGAGTGTTTGTGTTTATCCTTCAATTGGATATCTCTCTCTCTTAGTGTAGAGTTCTATGTTTCCATTTTCGCAATTGATTGAATTCTCGCTGTTTCTTCATCTTCAGCGGGGTCATAGTCAACTAACCATCTAAGGTCGTCATTTGAATGTTCACTATCTCTTTCATAGGCTTTTGCAGCTTTTCCTTTGATAAATGTAGTAATGGACTCCCATTTTATGTCTTTTCGGATTTGTTCATTCCTAACATACGAGGAGGCGTCTAATAGACTACAGGCTCGTGTCGAAAATTGATGGGTCATTTGAACCAGAAGATGACCTATCTAGAACGATAGAAGGACATAAAATAATAAGATTCAGCACTATGCCGTCACTTGTAAGCTGTCCAACTGAGTACAGGTGGCAATTCAAAAGGACAGGTAGACTGTGTACATTTGGGTCATATGACTTTTGACGGCATTCTTACCATCGATAGCTCCATGGTAAATAATAGGAAAACGGGCAGTGCCGTACAAAAATGATGCGCCATATATTCGGAAAATTTTTTTGATTTTCCGAAAATTTCCATGGTAAAATAGGTCATTTGACTTTGTACGGCATCAGTTTTATACGGTTGCCATACATCTTCTAATCCATTATTCAGCAACGCCGTACAAAAATCATGCGACAAAGGGAAAAAATCGAGGGTTGCAACCCCCTCTCTTGCCGTGCTCCAGGGGGTCATTTGAAAAAGTACGGCTTCGGTTCCAAAACATTATCCAGCACTCAAAATTACTATTAAAAATAAGGCCGTAAAAAAAATTGTACATTTTGATGTTATATCAATAATTATCTTAATTTCATCTTATGCTTGACCCATAAAGCTCTAAAGTCATTTGACCCAGTACGGCAACTTCTTTTTTTACATGATACTTTAAGATACAATTCTTATATTATATTGCCGTTCAAAAGAAACTGTTCTGAAAAAAATTATAGAGAAATACAAAAAGTGAAATTTTTCATATTATTGTAAAAGTTTGGAACTCATAGATATATAACAATTTTCTACATTTTATCCCTTGTTTTGAATAGTATTAAGGTAAATAAATTAGGAACAAATGATGCCGTACATTTTTATCCAGACCATATCATTTAGGATTATGAAAATTGCGCTACCATTTTAAGGATACTCTATGGTCATTTGATACTGTACGGCATCAACATATTTTTGAAGAGAAAAATTGAAAAAATGACACAATCATTACACCGTCTGAAGTGTCTATATCATACCCAACAAGTGAAACCGTCAATCCGAGTATCAACAGTTTTGTATACTTTTTGGTTTAAAAAAGGTATACTTGAAACATTATTGATACATACAGGGTCTTTCACGAGGAACCTCACCCATATTTATACGGGAAACTACTGAACGTATTTTCATGAAATTCAGCACTTATAAGTATTTCACGATGCTGATGAAATCTAAAATATTTTCAAAGCATGAGCACCTCCGGTTTTTCCGGAAATGACGTCAACTTCCGTTTTTCAAATTAGAACACCATTTTTTTATTGCAGAAATAGATTCCTTAGAAAATTTCAAGTTATTTTGATGTAACATTTTTCAGTTTTGGTTGGAAAATTCTCTCTGAGCGGGAAAATTCGAAAAAAAAATCGAAAATAGAGCTCCGCTGAAACAAGAATAACTTCGAGGTTTTTGGATGGAAAATTTTCATTTTTGGGATTTTTCAATATGTAAGATTGATGTATCCACTTTGAAAATCGAAATCGCGATTCATGATACAGGGGGTGAAAAAATCGCTTTCAAAGTTAGGGATGACAAAATCGTGAAAAATCAATTTTTTCAAATTAGAACCCCATTTTTTTATGGCAGATATTGAATCTACGTTAAAAAATAATGTGAGTGTATGCATCACACCCTTGCCCTAAAGTGGATATTTTCTGAGTTATTCACAAAAAACTGTTTTTCGTCTTGAATTTTCAGCTCTTTCTTTTTCCTTCACGCCAAAAAGATGACATTTTCAGGAACTGTTACTTAAACCATGTTTTAGATTTTACTACCCTAATATGCAAGAGAAAAAGTTACATGTTGTTCCTAAATAGATGGCGAATTTGGATTCGAATTTGTATCGGAAACCTCTTTATTTCAACTAATCGGCCATCGGTTTTCTCTCCAGTGATAAATAAATAATTCCTTATGAACCATATGCAAAAACTTACCATACCATGTTTTACATTCTTTTTTTTAATGATAGATATCATTAATTACATCTGCCAAATTCCTCTTTATTCAGTAGATGTAATTAATGATATCTATCATTAAAAAAAAAAGAATGTAAAACATGGTAAGTTTTTGCATATGGCTCATAAGGAATTATTTATTTATCACTGGAGAGAAAACCGATGGCCGATTAGTTGAAATAAAGAGGTTTCCGATACAAATTCGAATCCAAATTCGCCATCTATTTAGGAACAACATGTAACTTTTTTCTCTTGCATATTAGGGTAGTAAAATCTAAAACATGGTTTAAGTAACAGTTCCTGAAAATTTCATCTTTTTGGCGTGAAGGAAAAAGAAAAAGCTGAAAATTCAAGACGAAAAACAGTTTTTTGTGAATAACTCAGAAAATATCCACTTTAGGGCAAGGGTGTGATGCATACACTCACATTATTTTTTAACGTAGATTCAATATCTGCCATAAAAAAATGGGGTTCTAATTTGAAAAAATTGATTTTTCACGATTTTGTCATTCCTAACTTTCACCCCCTGTATCATGCATCGCGATTTCGATTTTTAAGGTGGATACATCAATCTTACATCTTGAAAAATCCCAAAAATGAAAATTTTCCATCCAAAAACCTCGAAGTTATTCTTGTTTCATCGGAGCTCTATTTTCGATTTTTTTTTCGAATTTTCCCGCTCAGAGAGAATTTTCCAACCAAAACCGAAAAATGTTACATCAAAATAACTTGAAATTTTCTAAGGAATCTATTTCTGCAATAAAAAAATGGTGTTCTAATTTGAAAAACGGAAGTTGACGTCATTTCCGGAAAAACCGGAGGTGCTCATGCCTTGAAAATATTTTAGATTTCATCAGCATCGTGAAATACTTATAAGTGCTGAATTTCATGAAAATACGTTCAGTAGTTTCCCGTATAAATATGGGTGAGGTTCCTCGTGAAAGACCCTGTATATAATTGATTGTTCACTGTAATAATGTGAATGAATAAATCAACTATTCTCTAGAAAAATTTTATATATTTATAACTATCAATGGTGATAATAACCTAAATGATATGGTCTGGATAAAAATGTACGGCATCATTTGTTCCTAATTTATTTACCTTAATACTATTCAAAACAAGGGATATAATGTAGAAAATTGTTATATATCATTAATCTATGAGTTCCAAACTTTTACAATAATATGAAAAATTTCACTTTTTGTATTTCTCTATAATTTTTTTTAGAACAGTTTCGTTTGAACGGATATATAATATAAGAATTGTATCTTAAAGTATCATGTAAAAAAAGAAGTTGCCGTACTGGGTCAAATGACTTTAGAGCTTTATGGGTCAAGCATAAGATGAAATTAAGATAATTATTGATATAACATCAAAATGAACAATTTTTTTTTGACGGCCTTATTTTTAATAGTAATTTTGAGTCCTGGATAATGTTATGGAACCGGAGCCGTACTTTTTCAAATGACCCCCTGGAGCACGGCAAGAGAGGGGGTTGCAACCCTCGATTTTTTCCCTTTGTCCCATGATTTTTATACGGCGTTGCTGAATAATGGATTAGAAGATGTATGGCAACCGTATAAAACTGATGCCGTACAAAGTCAAATGACCTATTTTACCATGGGAATTTTCGGAAAATCAAAAAAATTTTCCGAATATATGGCGCATCATTTTTGTACGGCACTGCCCGTTTTCCTATTATTTTCCATGGAGCTATCGATGGTAAGAATGCCGTCAAAAGTCATATGACCCAAATGTACCCAGTCTACCTGTCCTTTTGAATTGCCACCTGTACTCAGTTGGACAGCTTACAAGTGACGGCATAGTGCTGAATCTTATTATTTTATGTCCTTCTATCGTTCTAGATAGGTCACCTTCTGGTTCAAATGACCCATCAATTTTCGACACGGGCCTGTAGTCTATAATGCTCATCTCAGAAATTTGTTTTCTGTAATTTGTATCCTCTTTATATGTGTTCCCGTTACAGAGCCCCTTGCTGTTGATCCATATATTAACTGCGGTCTGGCGACTGTTTTTATGATCCTCAATTTCGTCTTTCTGTTCATTTGGCTTTTTCGGCCTATAATCGGGTAAGTATGGTCTTTTAATTGCTACATTCGTTTTATTCACTGCATACTTGATGTGCTGTTTCCTCGTTAGTCCTTTGTTTAATATTACACCTAGGTATTTAGCTTCAGTCTGCCATTCTATTTCATTATCCTCTATGGATAGTTTCTATTCCATCTTCTACCTTCTCTCTTGAAGGAGTGATGCTTGACTCTTTACTCCAATGCTTTTGATTCCATCGTTTACACCATTGACTGATATTCAGCTTCTCGAAGTCTTTTATGAATTATTTTTGTATTTCTGTACCTAATTGCTATACCGTATCATCTGCGTATAGAGCAAGCAGGCAACTTGGATTTCTTGGTATATCATGTATTTATATATTATAGAGTAGCGTTCCTAGTATAGATCCTTAAGGAACTCCTGCTTTTGAATATCTGAGTGTGGATTCAACATTATCTACTTTCACACAAAAATTCCTTTCCCTCAAATAATTTATTATTATTATGGTGACCCTTCATGCCCTACTCCATCAAAAGCTCTGGTTATATCTAGTAGTAGTAGTCCTGTGGCTTGTTCTATCTGAAATCCTTCTGTTATATTCTCGGTCATTCTTAGGAGCTGTTGTTCAGTTGAATGCTCTTTTCTGAATCCAAATTGTTCACTTGGTATCGAGGCCAGGGCTTCTGTTTCATCATTGATCCTTATGGCAGGAAGTAGGCTTATTGGTCTATAGTTCTTTTTGTCTTTCCTTGGTTTATTGAAGACAATCACTTCGGAAGTTTTCCATCTTTTCGTAAAATGATCTGTTCTTATCACTCCGTTTGCTACGTTAGTGAGAGCTGCAATTCCTTTCTTTGACATTTTCTTCAGCATGAGATTGGTGATTTTATTTTTTTCAGGAGCCTTTCTTGTTTTTATTTTTGATTATCTCTCGTATTTCGGCCGGAGATATTGGGTGGGGTATTTTTCTATCCTCTGGTGCTTTTTTCATTTCTTGTTCATTATTTTCAATTGATTCTTCTAGGTCCTCATCGTCTTATCCACAATAATTTATTCGTGACTCCCTTTCTATGGTATCGGCAAGAGCGTTAGATTTTTCGCTTTTTCATATGCCATAACATGCAGTGGTGGAATTTGCGTTTTTTCATTGCGTAAATATTGACAAAAACTTGTCAGTCAAACAGGCCTTTAGTCGTTTCAGAATTTCAATGTCTGCGCTCTTTTCTGCTCGTTATCGATTGAGCGGACTTTCCAAATTGTAATCCAAAACGAATAATCCTCCTTAATGTCACTGCGAATCCAAACAAACTCGCAAGAAAGCCTTGAGATGTGATCGATCGAACGTCGCAGGGTTCCATAAATATTCCGATTTACTTTAATCATGAAGGCTTCGTACTAGCCGGAATGAAAAGTAAATAAAGCAGCAGCCATCGCTTATGTGTGAGTATGGGTGTCTGCGGTTATTTCGGAATCGCTCCATCCGGAGATGATTGATACGATTTATCGGAGCATGGTTTTCAGTGAACGAGTGCGTTGGTTGGGAGGTAATGAAGCGGAAACTCCCTGCGAACGGACGAAATCGATTTAATAATTTATATCGTGTCATTTCATCCGAATCTTGTTAATATCGTAACCATACTTTCACCACCAGATAAATCTAGTTTACGGTTAACTTTTTTCATCGGATTGTGGCATTTTCGGTGAATAAATATGAAAGATATCGTCGGGCTATCGACGGACATGGCACTATACACGAGTCAACAAAATTTGGTAGTCAATTCGTATAAAACGAAAGTTTTATTGCACAAACTCGGGAAGCACTATCTAAAATTGCTAAACTCCAAGTTATATTATTTTATATTATATCGATGAATATCTTAAGCCTTTTACACTGGTTTGAGAAATTCTTGAGATGAATCTCAAGCATATCTGGAATCATACCATCAGATGTTTCGGAGAACCATACCTCAGCTATGTAACAGTCACTGAGACCGCCAGAACTCCTGCTACAGGCCTCACAACTCCCTCAGGAAATCGTCTACAGTTAATTTATTTTTAATCTCATATTATCGATCAAGAAATTTACTTAACCAGAAATACAGGTGGTATTGAATAGGGTTAACTTGCTTCATAATATCATTGGGTTATAAACATGACACTTTCCAGTCAAATCAAGTATACCAGTGGTATGACCATCCAAATCACAGGAAGCTGGAAACGAATGGTAATAATGATAAGAAGATGAAAGGGACCTGCATTGCTTTGTTATTGAATAAAAATAAATAACGAAATAGTGTAGAACAAAATGTGAATGAACTGACGTGATGAACCAATAGGTTTTTAGAAAGATACTAGCTGGTCCGGCGAACTTTGTTCCACCCAAATGATACTCACGGTGGATTTCACAAATCCACTCTGATTTTTGAATTGTCAAATGTTTCCATGGATATGAGCTGTCACACAGAACAGATACACAAAAATAATATGTTATAATATGTCAATCACTAATAATGGCAATTTTGGATTCAGTTATTTCCGCAAATATATTTATTACCCAAACAGAAATTCAAAAACATTTTAAAAATTATGAGAAAAGATGAGTATGGACATCTCACGATTGGAACTCATCGCCAAAATCCGATTTACTTGTCATTTCGATAAAAATCGTCATTTAATTGTGATAATGTCAAATATAGTACCTTCACGATTACGTTATTTGGAATGAATAAAACTTTAAAAATAACTAATAATCATCAGTCATAATGTGTGAGCGCCATATGAAGTGGTAAGAACTAAACTTTTCTCATATCTCAACGAAATCTAATCATTTTAGACATCTGTACTCCTACGTTAAGATATTTTGGTTTTGCCCAACAGCGCAGAGTTGTAGGCTACTCAAATTACACACCATTACATTGACTATAGAGGAAATATATTCACTTTACACACTATTTGTTTATGTCGCCATCTAACGCGGAGAATATCAATTGAAGTACCAACGAATAAGCGGTAGCGTACTTGTAACTGTAGCGACATCTAGTGGCCTTACTCAAAAGGAGGAAAAGCATTTCCTGTATAAGTAGAATTTTCATCGATTTTTTCAAAGTTCTGTTGTATTTTATAATAACCAGACCGTAGACGAATCCATATATGAAGTTTCATAACAAACAGTCCATCCGATTTCGAGTTATAAATGGTGTAACCAACATCTTTCTTTTATATATATAGATAATGGAATCTTAAAGACTATGCAGAAAGCCCTAGATATTTCGATAGAATCTATTCTTCTACAGGATATTCTATTTGGAGCAGAAGTGTTTTCATTAGGAGAACCAAAGCCAGGAACAATCTATTATTGAATTTCGAATGTCCTAATTAAAAAATGATTGTCTTCTTCTTCCTTTGAGCTGAATGAATTGTCATATCAGATTATCTATGTAATATATTAGCTTCTAAGAGAAACTTGGTTCTTAAATTGGAAATTAACTTTATTTCATTTGACAACTAATTGACAATTGATTATCATAAAATAATACAAGGTGACTACAAGATTTAGCTACCTTACAAATATATATACAGATGTTACACTCCTCCGTCCTTAAGTGTTTTCTCATAATCTTAAACTATAGATTCAGACGATCGGGTGCTTTGATTTGTCTGTTAAATCTACTCAAATTTGTTGGTGAAGTTATCTTGATCTAAAAGTTTTCAGAATTACTATTTGATGACAGATTGTCTTTTTTCATTATTTCTGAATTTTCATTATCATAAAAACTTCCAACTTTTATGATCTGATCAAGATGTCTTCTCCACTCTAATCTTGATTCATCTACAAGCCTACAGAGATAATTTTCTAAACCCAATTTCGAAACAATGATTGCTTTTGTCCAAAGGGACCTTTGTGGATTTCTATAATCTCTTACATGTACTATCTCTCCTTCCTCAAAAGAAGTCATTCTTTCACCATGATGATATCTAATTTGTCGTTCTTTGGCTTTATCAGATGTTGAACGAGTGAGAAAATCTAAACGAGTTTTTATTTTTCTTGAAAACATCAATTTTGATGGTGGTTCACCAGTTACCGTATGTGGTGTATTTCTATATGAAAATAAATACTTGCTAACTAATGTAGACATGTCATGAGAATTACTATTGTCGGTCAATAGTTTATTCATACCCATTTTGAATGATTTTACACTATTCTCAGCAGCACCATTCGGTGCTGGGTGATACGGTGGTGAAGTTACGTGATTAATACCATTGATCGTACAAAAGTTTTCGAATTCCGCTGAAACAAACGATGAACCGTTATCTGAAACGATAGTATTTGGAAGACCATATCTTGAAAAACAATCCCTCAATTTATCTATAGTATTTTTTGAATCAATTTTGGACATTCCATAGACTTCTGGCCATTTAGAAAAAGAATCGGTAATAATCAAATAAGTCTTACCACGAAATGGACCCAGAAAATCGATATGTATACGATCAAATACATGTTTTCCATCGTTGAATTTGATCAAAACAGATTTATTTGGTGTTTTAGAATTGATCATGCACGAATCACAATTTTTAACATAAGTTTCTATTTCGGAATCTAAATTAGGCCACCAGAAATATTGCCGCGCGAGAGTTTTCATACGAACCATTCCATTATGAGCTCCATGAATCTCATCAAGCATTTGTTTCCTAAATTTTCCCGGAATCAAAACTCTATAACCCCACATGATCAAGCCATTATCTATGCTCAATTCTGACATTCGTCTAAAAAAAGGTTTGAGTTCATCAGGAATTATCTCTGGCCAACCATCTCGAACATATTTAAAAACTTTACTGAGAATGATATCTTTTCTCAATTCCTTAATTATATCATCGGATTTGATAGGAATTTTATCCTCAATCAAAAAATTGAAATAATCATGAAAAACTTCAGGTGGTTCGAACGATTCCACAGGAAAACGCGATAAACCGTCCGCTCCTCCATTTTCTTTACCTTTAATATGACTGAAAGTATAATTGAATCCACTCAAAAATATTGCCCATCGCTGTAATCTACCAGCCGCCATTTGTGGTATTCCTTTTTTTTCCCCGAATAATGCCAACAACGGTTTGTGATCAGAGCATAAAATGAACTTATTTCCCATTAAATACTGGTAAAACTTGCGTACAGCCCAATAAATAGCTAACGCCTCTTTGTGTATAACTGAATATTTCATTTCAGTCCTACTCAAAACTCGTGAAGCAAAACTTATAGGTTTTTCAGTTCCATCATTCAAAATATGTAATAATACACAACCAATACCTATTTTAGAAGCATCGCAAACTAATTTTATTGGAGTATTCGGATCAAAATGTGCTAAGCTTTGCTCAGCTGATACGGCCTCTTTAGATTTTAAAAATGCTTGCTCACATTCGTTAGTCCAGTTGAACTCAGTGTCATTCCTCAACAATTTGTATAATGGTTCCAAAATTGTTGATAAATCTTTAACAAATTTTCCATAATAGTTAATCATCCCTATATATGCCTTTACTTGAGATACATCAGTTGGACGTGGACACTCCACCATTGCACGTGTTTTTTCGGGATCTTTATGCAAACCATCTTTATCAATAAAATGACCTAAATATTTTATTTTTGGTTCGAAAAATCTACATTTCTTTAAGTTCAAACGGAATCCTGCCTTCGAAAATCGTTCAAAAACACGTTCCAAATTATTCAAGTGTTCTGCCCTATCTTTTCCCGTTACTACTATATCATCCATGAAATTGATTACCCCTTGTAACCCCTGTAAAACTTTCTCGACTGTTTTTTGAAAAATAGCGCATGCTGGTTTGGTTCCAAAGGGAAGTCGATTAAGTTGATAGATGCCCCTATGGGTACTCCAACATAATAATTTTTTCGTATCATCAGTTAATTCCAATTGATTATAGGCATTGAGAAAATCTAACTATGTGTAACGTTCACCCCCTTGTAATGCCGCGAATAATTCTTCAATCCTTGGAAGAGGATGTTTGAAATCATGAACGAATTTATTAATTGTTACCTTGTAATCCGCACATAGTCTTAATTTACCTGTTTCTTTCATAACAGGAACTAATGGTGTGCCCCATTCAGAATTATCTACTAATGTAATAACTCCTTTTTTTTCTAACTCGTCCAACTCTGCATTTATTGAATCTCTGAATGAAAAAGGAATAGGACGTGGTTTACAAAAAATTGGCTTTACATTTGGATCAACTTTCAACTCTACTTTTTCATATTTGTATAACCCTAACTCATCTTTGAACAATTCCTTATATTTTTCTAATAATGAGTCCAACTCCTTGTCACACTCAATATTATTGATATCAGAAAAGTTATTTAAATTAAATTTGAAAACTTTCAAGAGATCACGACCTAATAAAGGTGTTGAACCATTTTCAATTATGATTAACCTACAATTATCCTTGGAAATATCATTGTATTGCATAGAAACAAAAATTTCACCTTTTGGTAATATGATCGTTCCATCATATGATTTTAAACGTATCAAAGTTTGTTTCAATTCACATTCTTTGAATTTTTCCATGTAAACATTTTCTGGAATTACAGAAACACCAGCCCCTGTATCAAGCTCCATAGCTAGTAGCTTATTATTTATCAGCATTTGAATTTTTACTGGCTTAACATAATCATTCGTGTTCATGAAATACATTTCCATGAAATCGTCTGAATTTACCTGATCTTCCTGCTGATCTTCAATAGCTTCTACGAAATGAGCTGATTTGCTGTCAAAATGACAAGCTCTAGCTAAGTGCCCAACTTTTTTACAAGTTTTACATGTATAACCTTTATACTTGCATCTTGCAAAATTATGGTTGCCTTTACCACAACTACTACACAATAATACTTTTCCTTCATTTTTCTTCTGTGGAAACTGCATTTCTTTTCTCTGCCCTGCGACCTGACGACTCTGTGGTTTCTTTTGTTCTACTCTTCCTTCAGACTGTTGATTCGAAAGTTTATGAATTCGGGAGTAATTCACCAGAGAACTTTCTTTCTTCAAAGCAGCTTCAATTATCACTTCCAATGTAGCCGTATGTTCCTCTTCACATACTTTGTCTAACACAGGTCCTCTACGTAGTCCAGAAACAAATTTATCTTTCAAAACTTCTGTGAGAGAACTACCGAACTTGCAATTGATAGCCTTATTTTTTATTCTAACGTACCAGTCTTTAACCATTTCGCTCTCAAACTGCTTCAATTTATAGAATTCGATTCTTTCCTTGAAAACTGAAATTTTTTTCGAAAACTGTCCTCGTAAAATTCTACACAGATCATCGTAACTCTTGCTTTTTGGTAATTCAGGATCGCAAAGATCTCGCAAAATTTGATATGGTTGTTCGCCAATCAGAGTTAGAAGTACTGGAACTTTCTTGCAGTCTTCTACATAATTAGCTAAAAAATATTGTTCCATGCGTTCTTCATACGTTCTCCAATCGGTGCCCATTCTGTATTCAGCAAGGGAACCTATGGTTCCTCGCAGAACTTGTTGAACCGGGATCCGGCTTTCAGTTTTTGGCATATTGAAATTTTTTCTTCTTGAACAATAATAAGTTCGCCTTGAACTCTATTTATCGACTCTGACGAAGCACCTTGCCCCAATTTCCGATTAGCTCGTCGCCAATTTGTAATATATTAGCTTCTAAGAGAAACTTGGTTCTTAAATTGGAAATTAACTTTATTTCATTTGACAACTAATTGACAATTGATTATCATAAAATAATACAAGGTGACTACAAGATTTAGCTACCTTACAAATATATATACAGATGTTACAATCTATGATATGACCTGCTCAAAAATTCAATCCAAACGATAAGATTCAAATAGGAATGTAATATGAACAAATTTAGGATCAGTAGTAGTGTATACTCGATTCCCTTTTATAAAGTATCCCGGTGGACCATGAGATTCTGACACATTTCGCCGTGTATATTTTGAAAATGTTAGGTTATAGTCATGTTTCTTTCAGATACATAGGCAACGTTATCATATCTCCATAGAGATCTTAGTAGTTACGTATTTATCAAAATATTTATTTACTTCGAGAAAATAAAGAATTTGAAAAAATATTAATAATTTATTAATATTAAGTGAATTCAATAATTCCAAAGAACTGGCGAATGTAGTAGAAATTTTTCCTTTGTTAATACTGGAAATATTTCACGTATATAAACATGGCTGGAAGATTCAGCTATGCTCTTTTCTTGTGCGGAAATCAAGAATCGAGTGTTGAAATTTTACCGAAGAATAATGGACAGAATGGTCTGTTACTTTCTGATAGTTCATTCGAGAATAACTCGAATAACCCGACAGAAAAACTTGTAAACGAACAGTGGAATTGCCCACTTTTTAAAATTCTCAAGAAATAATCATACTGAAGACATTCAAATACCTTTTTGCACAACTTGAAATACTCCAGTATGATAATGTAGCAGTACTACGAATTATGTGTCACAGTTAAACCATAAAAGAACTCCATTTACAAAGTTAAAAAAGAAAGAACGTATTGGCAACATCTCTCAAAATTATTCGACTTTCACGAGTGCCAACCTTGACAATGCCTCATATCCGGTGTAAAAATTGGATAGATTTCATCAATGGAGATCGAAAGATACAGAATTATGGCCAAAGGATAACTACTGTTGAATCAATTGTATGTTCCAAGTGTTCCTTGTGACTGAAAATCCTTCATCTACATCTAAAATGATACTCTTATGCCTTGAAGTGAAAAGTGGTTCAATCTATCCTGAATCAATATTTGTCTTGGAATGTTTTAACAGTGGGCACAACTGAAAATTATTCATTCTTTACTTTTCCTGCAAGTTACGGAGGAAAATGTTTTTCTGAAGTCTTCGGGTGCTCCACATATCTTTGATCAACTTCCTCAATAAAAAGGATTGGAGTATTTGGTTCACGGTTCAGCTATGCTGAAGTTGAATTATTCTGTTACATTCTTCAGTAAACACCAAGTTTCCGATTACTGATTATTTCCGCTGACAGAAACTCATTAGTGTTTGGTAATATTAAATAAGACTTTCATCAAAGATTGGAATTGAGATTCAGAATGATGAAAAACTCAATGGTTATAAAGGTTTTTCTTTGAAGTTCGCCGAAGCGAATTAAAGACCAGCAAATATAACTTTTGCTCTTGTAGATCCTCTAGGTCTAGAAGATGAAGCTGATTATTAATGTTCTGATTTGGAGAGATGAAAGCATCACGTACTAAAACTTTCTTGTTGGAAAATATAACGAGGACTACATCGCATCGTTGGGATAACCCTGAACTATTCCTTAACCTTTATAGGACAGGGGAAATACATCAATTAGGTCCAAAGTTGAGAGGGAATTAAATGATGAATTCTTCTGACAATGGCCGATGAAAGATCTTGAAATGTCGAAGTTAGCTCGTTACCAATTTCTTCTTCTTTTCGCTCTTCAGTGTGAGGAAACTGTAGGGAATCGATGTCTTTCACTGGTTTCTCTCGTCAAAACTACGTTCTGTTAAAAGCTACCCAGCAGTTCGACGTTTATATCGGGCGTTTTTTTAGGGTGATAGGACTTCAAATTGAAATAAAACACATTTAAATTAAGATTGAAGCGAGGGTTGAAGCCAATTTTTTTTATTCGAAACATAATTTTATGAGATTTATGTTTCGGTTATAATTTTCAGCATATGTACACCACGACTAGCTTTGAGGAACCACATTCGACCAGACCAATTTGCACCACTTTTTCGCGTAATACAGGCCTTATTTCAGCAATAACACGTGTTATGTTGGCTGCCAAAGCCTCTATTGTTCCTGGTTTATCAGCATTAAACCAATGACTGGACATAAAACCAGAGAAAATAGTCCATTGGAGTTATGTCGCATACTCTTGGAGGCCAATTAATTGGACCATTCTTTCGAAATAATGTTATCGCCGAATCTTTCTTTCAATGAATCAATTGTTTCGGTAGCAGCATGAGGTGTAGCACCACATTGTTGGGACCAGAACACTTCTGGGTCGATACCATTCAAATTTTGAAACAGATAATCATTGATAATCTATCATTCACGGTAACATTAGCTTCAGCATTATTTTTAGAGAAATATGGACCCATGCTGCCTCCCGCGTGTAAAGCACACCATGCAGTGTATTTTTCAGGATGCAATGGATTCTGCGGAACTTTTTGAGGATTGTTTCCACTCCACATACGGCAATTTCCCTTGTTTACGTAGCCTTTCAACCAAAACTGAGCTTCATCACTAAACAAAATTTCTCGAGAGAAAAGTGGATCAACTTCAAGCTGTTCTAGGGCCTAATCAACAAACAAACGACGCTTATTATGGTAAAGTGGCTTTAGTTCCTGAACCAGTTGGATCTTGTATGGCTGTAGACCAAGATCTTCACGAAAAATTTTCCATGTGGTGGATGCTCAGAGTCAAACTTGTTGTGAACGTCGACGAATAGACAAATCTGGATCTTCATCAACAGTTCACTACCAGCAGCGATATTTTCTGCTGTACGTACAGTTCTTTGTGTTGTTGTTGTTGTTGCATCGAGCAGAGAGAGAATGTTGTCTGAAATATATCGATAGTTCGGTGAATAAGCTGCTTTGATGGACAATGATGTGGACCATAAATTTCACGAAGCGCTCTATAAGTTTGGCGAATAGAACACTGCTTTCGAGAATTGGAGCTGTAGACCATACATAGACCAATCTTCACGAAAAATTTTCCATGTGGTGGAAGCACAGAGTCCAACTTGTTGTGAACGTCGACGAATAGACAAATCTGGATCCTCATCAACAGTTTCACTACCAGCAGTGATATTTTCTGCTGTCCGTACAGTTCTTTGTCTTGTTGTTGTTGCATCGAGCAGAGAGAGAATGTTATCTGAAATGTATGGATAGTTCGGCGAAAAAGCTGCTTTGAGGGACAATGATGTGGACCATAAATTTCACGAAGCGCTCTATGATGAGTTTGGCGAATAGAACACTGATTTTGAGAATAAATTTCAACAACGAGTTGTAACAGCGTGAGTCTTTCCAAGATAATTTGTCAATGCTCAATGAACAGTAATGTCGAAACCACATGTCTTCTAACTTCCGTCAAATCACAGTATCCCTATCGAAAATTCTTACACTCTGAAAAAATCACCCAATATACAGGGTGACTGGTGACGTAAGGGACAACGGCTAAGTGGAGATAGAGGACCTCAAACTGAATGAGAATTTGGGTTTCAAATGTCCCATAAGGGTATTCGTTTCGGAGATATAGGGTGATTCATGAAAAATGCTAAATCTATGGACTCCCTTATCTTCGTTACTATGACATGTTTTTCGCTGATATTTTACATGTTTGTTCATACAGGCATTCTCTGTCAGCATAAGAAAAAAAAATTGAAAAAATTGCTGGCCCGTACTCAAAAATTTCAATTTACATATCAAGTGAGAAATATCACACGGTATATAAGATAAAATAAAATCAAAGAGAAATTTGGAAAGAGGGAAAAAAATGATGAATATAACAATATTTTTATATTCAAATCATGAAAATTAGTACTACTGATAGAAAAAACCTTGAATTCGAGGCGCTAGAATGAGCCTGGCATCCAAATATTCCTTCAAATCTTGAAATCTATTTTTATCAATTAATATTTCGATGCCATATAAAATTTCAAAATAAAATTTGTTGTAGATGGGGTGATGAAAGAGTTGGATACTCGAACACAAAAATAGAAAAAGTCGCAAATATAATTCATAAAAAAATCAAGTAAGCAAAATCTTGTGACTTGGCACACGACGATTTGGAAAACGCCTGCGGTACTCTCTTTCAGCATCTCTTCCATTATTCATATAATATTACAGAATCAGTATACAAGCATCATATCCACATATTCTTCATTTGTAAATACTGAAGGCATTTTTTAATTGATAGACTTTCAACACTGTTTCCAACAATTCACAAACAATTAGGTAATGTATAAATATAAACGTCATTTTTTGAAACATGCCTACTCTATGTGAGTATGTAGTTGTTTGCATTTTATTTATCTTCGGCGACATGTGCAGGGCGTGGTGAGAACAGCTCTGTTTTTGTTTTATCAAGAATATTATTTTTCGTGATGGGAATATAAAAATATTGTAATATTCTTACTTCAACATATCATAGAAACGAAAGAAAATTTGTGCCATTCAAACAAAAAACAGATATTTCATCAGTTTTTTCTCTCTTTCCAAATTTCTATTTGATTTTATTTTATCTCATATACCGTGTGATATTTCTCACTTGACATGTAAATTGAAATTGTTGAGTACGGGCCAGCAATTTTTTTTCTTATGTTGACAGAGAATGCCTGTATGAACAAACATGTAAAATATCAGCGAAAAACATATCATATTAACGAAGATATGGGAGTTCATAGATTTAGAATTTTTTCATAAATCACCCTATATCTCCGAAACGAATACCCTTATGGGACATTTGAAACCCAAATTCTCATTCAGTTTGAGGTCCTCTATCTCCACTTAGCCGTTGTCCCTTACGTCACCAGTCAGCCTGTATATGAGATATAAAGGGAATATTCACAATTCGATAAATTCTTCTATTAAATTCTCAAGGAGTGCGAGCATCGTGCAAAAATAAAACTTGAAGCATTTCGATCTCGCACTGTAGAGTTGCCGATATCCTGGTAATTATTGAGCCTCATGAAATTTTAATCTGGAAATACACTATTGACTTGCTGTTCGTTCTTTAGACAACAAATCAAGCAAATCGACTAATAATTGTTCGTCTTCTGGTTCAAGCTCTGAATGACATGATACCGTTAGGCAGCCTTCTCCTCATCATACATTCATCAGGTGAGGTAATCCCTGAAAAATCAATTCTCTGAAGGATGACGGCAACGTTATCCCTCCAGTACCTTAACGGAACATAGACGGTAAAATAATGTAAAATGTATCTTCAGCCGAGTGGAAGAAAACTTGATCCGGCTCAGTATATCTCGCCGTAAAAGCTATGGATGTAACCAATTAAATAAATATCAAGCTTCCAAGTGTCGTGCAAATCAGGTTTCATGAAGGGTGGGCTGACGATAAAGGATTTTCTCGAATAGGGAATTCTGGGTTCAGGTAGTAGGACGGGACTCATCCTTCTCGGACGGCTGAACAGAGTGGAAATCTCAACTTTTTTCGTTGCTTAGATCCAATGAATTTTGTGGAGATTCAAAGTGGTAGAAGGGAACGTTGAGATCGGAAAGAAGGCATGTGGGTTTCATCGGTCATATTCTGGTGGCTGGTCATTGTCCTTTCACTTTCAATTGCGTATCCCTACTACTGTACAAGGTGGGCAAAATTGGTGCTACATGAACTAAAACTTTATGTTATAACTCAGCAACTAAACCTCTTAGAAAAAATCCGAGTACGCCACTGGATTGCTATCAGAAAAGTGCCTGTATAATGTTTTTTTTCAACATCCTAGCATAAACAGAAACGGAGATAATGACCAAAGTTGAAATCGCCCAAAGTTCAATTTTGGCCTATAACTCGGAAACGAAAGAAGATATAGGAATGCAGTTGATGGCATTATCAGTTTCTCGAAAAAAGAGGGACATAAGGTGCCATTCATTCTTCTCTATCTCCTCGGGTTAAAAAGTTTTAGTTGATGTAGCACCAATTTTGCCCACCCTGTACAGTGTGCTATCGATATTTTCGAAGCGGCGATATTTTTCAGTCTTTGCCACTTCTTGACCTTTTCCACCACAGCTAAAACTGAGGCCATTTTTATATTTCGAATACCAGCAAGTTTGACCATGTGCGAAACCAGCAAAGGCTAGTTAAAGTTGAGAAATCACAACCTACTGCCAGAAACCATAAATTTCTGAAAGAAAAAAGCGATTTCACAACTTAAAGCAAAAATAGTCCCTGAATAAAGTTTATAGTTGAAACAGGTTACAGTCCACTGCGACCTTAAGGTCTATTGTGGCCCCTGACAGAGCTGTTATCATCGCACCCCCTACTGCTCGCCTTCCAATTCTAGAGATTTGATGAAATCCAGTATCTGGGACGGCTTCAAGGAGGATAACTTCCCACTTCTACAAGTTTCTTGTCCAAAGCACTTTTTCCTTTGGCTTGCAATGCCATAGCATTCCGTAACCAGGTCAATAGGAGTTTTTTCCTCCTCCCCACAGAATATACCCTCGTTAGTGTCCGATAAACCCATTCTCAACAGATGCTTCTTTAGGCGAAAATGTACGGCGAGAAAGCAGGTGAGTAGGTATAGTTGGTTCTTACTGAGATCCAGATATTCTTTGGATCTAGCAGTTTCAAAGTTCCGGAGGAACTTTTTGGAGTGATCCATTCCTTGGAGATTCCGCCAGAGTTTTTCCCTTTCGGTTTTCTTCTTCACCATGAACTCCTCCTTATAGTTGCATTTTCCTAAACCACAGAAGGGTTCTGGGCCAGTGAGTGGAGTTTGTGCGCTCTTTCTGAAAAGGTATTGGCCTCTCCGTTTCCTACGATACCCGAATGACCGGGAACCCAGCATAAAAAGACCTTATTCTTCTCTTCTTGCCTACCTCATTGGAGTTTGTTCCGGCACTCCCAAATCAGCTTTGAATCGATAACATAGGAGTTCAGTGCTTTAACGGCAGCTTGACTATCTGTATGAATCGAGGGGCGAAAAGCCTAGGGAAGTCATTGTACATTTCGTGGGAAGTCACTGGGAAGTCAAAGGAAGTCATGGGAAGTCATAGGGAGTCATGGGAAGTCATGAGAAGTCCCAGGAAGTCATGGGAAGTCCCGGGAAGTCATAGGAAGTCCCGTGAAGTCATGGGAAGTCCCGGGAAGTCATGGAAGGCCCGAGAGAGTTGTGTGGCAATTTTTGATGGATTTATGTAACTTTTCTGTTGATCCACTTGTTTTTTGTGACATACGAATATGAATTACTCAAAAACCCAACTGATTCATATTGTTTTTTTTGAGAATGAAGCTGAATTGAATTCATCATATTATGAGGTCAAGATAAATTCGAATATGAAGAATGCGTCTTGCGCATGTCATGGAATAGATGCGCTTGCGCCCTGACAACTTCAAATGCACCATATGTTTTCGCAATCTAACCCCTCGATAGTGAAGGTTTTTTTTGTAGAATATTATTGAAGAAAAATGAGCACTCCACAATTGAATGAAAAGTTAAGTTTAATTTGGCTTTGTCATCTTTCTTGTTTTCTGAATTATTTTTTCAAATGGAGTTCTCTATGAATACAATTTAGGAGCAGCTCTGGAAGAAATGTTATTACTTTGATTTCCTTGACGAACGTGGTGAGATGAATTGTGACAGAAGCTTTTTTTTAATTTATAGGTATTTTTCTTTTGAGGATCTGCCTTTTATTCGTCATGCCGCGTACCAACACTTCACAGCACTGTTAATCTTTACCCAATAAAGAATAGTAGCCATTATCGGGGCGCAATTTTCTTCTTAATTTTTTTTAAGATGAAATTGCGAAAAAAATTAGAAAGTGGCGCTCTGTTGAAACATGAAAAAAAAATCGTTTTTATTCTTCCGCAAGAACTAAGAACAATAATTCTGTTACAAAATTAAAAATTATGCAACGGGAAGTCTCAAGAGCGTTGTCAAAGTTAGCAATTTCGAAAACTCAGTTTTTTCAATTAAGAACCTCATTTTTTATCGTCAAAATGGAATCTACGTTGAAAAATAATGTGATTGTGGAAAAACACCAATGCCCTTAAATTCAAACGCAAGAGAACTCGCCTCAGAAACCTCAAAAAATAAGAACATTTACATCAACTTAAAGACTGAGAATGGATTTGAATTGATGAAAAAATCAACTTTCATCTGGTTGCTCGATGAAAATGATGGGAAACCTAGCAACGACAGGTTGAAACGCTTCATTCTTCCGAAAAAAACTGGAAATAAAAGCAAAAAAAATGTAAAAAAACGAAGACACCTTTCAACCTGCCACACAACTCATCTGGCGACAGTGATGATTGCTCATTTCTTAAAGAACCTAGCGACAGTGATTCCACATCTGAAGAACAAGCGGATGATAACATGGATAACTTATCTTCTTCTTATACAGTATGGTGCAAATGAAAGGAATAAATTCATTATTTTGTAAACCGGCGACTTCAAGGAAAATCCTGAAACCTGTCGATTTTTATTTTAAAACGGGCTATTCCTAAGGATACCTTTTTATTTTTGACGTCATCTATATGAGCGTGATGACGTCATCGCTAAAATTTTTAAATGGAAATGTGGGTGTTGTGATATATTATTTGAAAGGTCTTTTAAATACCTATTAAGTGATACCAATATGTACAGTAGTAATTGATTTGCGTATTGTCACGAATATTATTGATGAAATTTCAACAAAATGTATTAAGTATTGGTGTGATGTATTTATTGACACACAAAAATGAATTTTGTATAGGCCTTGTTGTTTTTTAGCTGAAGGTAAACAATTTGAGCACTTAATTTAGGTTTCGTCGTATTTAATGAGTAATACATATTGAATATTATTTATTGTAATAATGAAATTTTAATAATTTTTTTAACAAATACAAAAATCAATTACTGTAAATTATTGATATGACTGAATAGGTATTTGAAAGACCTTTAAAATAACGTATTACAACACCCACATTTCTATTTAAAAATTTAAGCGATGACGTCATCACGCTCACATAGATGACGTCAAAAATAAAAAGATTTCCTTACGAATAGCCCTTTTTAAAATAAAAATCGACGGGTTTCAGGATTTTTCCATAAAGTCGCCGGGTTACGAAATAACGAATTTATTCCTTTCATTTGCACGATACTGTATATAAAATTCTCCTGTTTGCACTTTGTGGCCGAACTCCTCCGAAACATCTAGACCGATTCTCGTGAAATTTTGTGTGTATATCGGGTAGGACCCGGAATCGGCCAACGTCTATTTTTCATCCCCAAAATGTTGAGCGCGGGCCACCCCTAACTTTTTTTCAATTTTTATTATACAGCACACAGAAATACATACAACCCTAAATATTCACCCCTCTACCTAACCTAACGGGAACGTGGTAAAACAAAAGGCAGAACGGAGTTCGCGGGGTCAGCTAGTACCTACTTATATAAAAATAGATAACCTGACAGTGATCTGAAGATTGAAATCGACAAGTTTTACGCTGTCTACTATAATGATCCAATTAGGCAATGGTTCATTGGATAAATCTTAAAACAAATTAAAGATGATATTTTCCAAATATCTTTTTCGAAGGATAATGAAGATAAATTCATTTTCTTCAGAGTACCGGATATTACTAATGTCAAGGGACAATTTATATTTTATGGGCCCTTGGCCCTCCAGAACAATAAAAACCAACATTATTTCTTGAAAAGAGCTGACTTGGTGAAGATGAAGCAAATATTCGAAAATATTTAGTTCCTTCTGTTCAAATTTTTTCATATTTTATTTATTTTTCGTTGCAATAAAATATAAACTGAAAAACTATGTTTCAATCAACTTCATACCCGAAAGTTAACTTCAAATCTCAACTCGAATCCCAATAACCTTCAATACTTATATTTCTTCGTAACATCAAGTTATTCAGATTGTCTATATCTATCAAGCAAATTTGACCAGTACCTAAATGAATTAAACAGTTATAATGAATCATTGAAATTCGAAGTTTTGAATGATCTGAAAAAGTTAATTCATTTGGGAACATCGTTTAATTCTTATAGTTTCTCAAAGAATGTATCTATACTCTGTTCAAATATAAGCGACTACGACGTAAACAAAGTCGCGCACACGAAGGATGGGCTTCGTTCAGGTAAAGACTTGCTTTCAGGGCTCCAGGGTCGGATCGAGGATAGTTCACACAATCATATAAACTTGATATTATTCTCTGAATGGAATACACATGATTTGAATAGACAAATGTGAACGTTTCGTTCTTTTTCGTGGATGGCCCAATATACCACCTTCAGATGCAGTGTTCGTTTCTGAATTCGACATTATTGTCCGGAAAAGATAACTGTGAAATCGTTCTAAGCTTTAAGTACGATCCTGGCAGTCTTTTGGGGGCGTGAAAAGAATTATACAGCCGACCGTTTCACCAATCATATGTTAGTAATGCGCAAAACAAACCGATTTGGTTTGTTTGTTTACATTCTCTTATATTTGAACAGACTATAGATACAATTGCTATAAAATCCCTACTATGTTATTAAAAGAATGTACAGATATGATTCTAAATGTTTAGCGAGTTAATTTTGATGAATTCCATTGGATTTCAATTAGTTTTGAATCGAACAAATGAATTATTTATACTTGAAAATCACTTCCTACCGATCATAAAGAACACCCGTTTTTTATTTTATTCATTCATATTCATTACTTTGAAATCCCTGATTCTTCAAATATATTAAATTATTTTAAGTTATGACCATATGGAGTCCTAGAAATTCACAGAGAATCGTGGGAAGTTATGGGAAGTCATAGGAAGTCATGGGAAGTCATGGGAAGTCCTTGGGAAGTCATGGGAAGTCAAGGGAATTCATGGGAAGTCATGGGAAGTCTTGGGAAGTCCTAGGGAAATCATTCAATGACTTCCCAAAATGGGAAGTCATTGTACAAATTTGAGGTACCTTTTCGCCCCTCGGTATGAATAGCTATCGCATTTGTGATAGTTTCTTTATAGATTTATATCCAGACATCTTCCGATTGCAAGTGTTTCCGTTCGAAGGACGCTTGTACAGGAGCCTAGCGATAGTGTTATTGGTAGCACATCGTACCAGAAATCCGTAGATGCGTGGTTCGACTCCCGCTCGAAGTGGAAACTTTTTCCAGAATTCAAAATCCGTCTGAATACCGATTAATGATTTCCTCTCATAATTAGTTGCTATGATTAATCCATTCTGTACAATGGAAACGCTGAAATTAAACCTAAAAGACCCTTCCAATTTCCGAGTATTTATTCATGAAACTGACACGAAGATAGCCGGTATCACAAAAACTGTTAGAATTGTACCCTATTATTCTGCTATCAGGGTGTAGCTCCCAAGGCAATCTGTTGGGTCAAACATTAGACCATTATAAATTCGCTTTTAAATTCTTCTGCGGTGTTCTCAATTTCTCTATGAGCAACCTCAGTTTTGCTGATAAGACCTTATAATTCACGAACAAATGTTTCAAATCCACATGTGAATGACTTAATTTCGGTAGAGCAACAGTATCTTTCATTTTGATATATTGCTCATTGTAAGTTCATATATGCCCACTGTATACAGTTACATATAAAAAAGCATATTCACCTAAACATGCTCGTGACAACTGTTAATCAAATACCTACTCATACATACATACATACCTACATACTTCCAATTAACAGTTCCTCACAAACCAAACAGTCAACCCATGAGCCAGATGAATGTTCGCAGGAAATTCAACAACTAACTAATACAAGCATTACGTTGGTGCTGCTAAATGTCGCGTTGTTGACATTACATTAAGTGGAAAACCACCTCTAAACTTCTCAGGTCTTTTAGTTATGTCGTGAAACCGTGATTAAGATTTGAATGATAACCCAGGCAACACAAAGAGATCCCAAAGATAGCCATTCGACTCCTTTTAAGGCAATTGTGACGCCTTTTGTTACTTCTTCGACAGGTTGATCAGAGCTCTGTATCTCCTCCAAATGTCCTCTACTAGAAAACTCTCAGAGATATATTAGCGATATCCTAGGTGGAACTGGAAATGCACCTCGAATTCTTAGTACATGATCCTCCATATTCCCAGGACAAATGTGTAGATCTGTGCTCCTGCTGAAACATATATCCCGGCCCATACCATAACACTACCCCCTCGGAATGGATGGACTTCTTGGACATAGCGATGATTACGAGGTATGCGTGGGATTGTCCATACCCTTATTCTTCGAGAATCTGAAAATCGTCCATATCTGGATTCATTAGTTAAACGGACACAACGCCATTGACCGTTCCAATTGATATGTTGCCTTGCCCATTCCAGTCTTTGACGCTTATGGTCAGGTGTTAATGAAATGCATCTTAATGGAAGTCTAGAACCTAGATTCACCTCTCTCAATCGTCGTCTGATGGTTTCGACGGAAATTTGGACACCATCTGCATTTTGAAGAGTATTACGTAGCATTATACACGTAGATGTAGGGTTTCTTCTCGCCGAAACGGTGATGAAACGATCCTGAGCAGGTGCTGTTTTTCGTCGCCCACCAAGCCTTGGTCTTTCCAACACGGAACCTGTCTCCCTGAACCTATTCCAAAGTCGAGATATCACACTTTGGCTGACTTGGAGCCTTTTCGCTACAACAACCTGAGTTAGGCCACCCTGTAGCATTCCGATATTACTATTAGCCTCAGAGTTTGTTAATTTACGTCTATGCATTTACAGAAAACTCGTTTCAAATCGAAGCCGTTAATGAACTGACCCCATTTCAAAATAAGAACATTCATGAAGCATATGCAAAGAACCAAACTTCAGAAAAAAGGCGACCAGATTGACGAAATGTCTCATACTGATTTTTATTGGATCGATTCAAGTTGTTAATGAGCTTTAAATGATTTTACAGCGATTTTCTCGAAGATAACATTCTTTTAAAAACAAATGAATATGATAACTCTTGTAGAGCAGTATATTTGAACAAATCAATAATGGAATGATTGTGATAATATACAAAAAGAAAGGAATGGATTTACTTCAGAAAGTAAACCAGAATAAGAGTTTACTTGCATATTCAGAATTCAATTTAGATATCAACTAAAATCACTTTTGATTATCTCGTCAGTAACACAGATCCTCTTTTTTAACAATATCAAGCTTCGCGGACTCATATACTCAACAGATGAACTAAAACTAGTTGAAACATTGAAACAGGATGAAGTTGCTAATTAAACGATCCAAAAATGGGCAATGTTTTTTCGTAGTTCGTTCTGATTGCATTCGTGACATCTTTGTGAGCTCGCAAACAGAATAAATTGAGAAATGCGCTTGTTATCTCTGGGAGATCGCAATAGGAGTTCGCAGAAGAGGGGAGTCTGTGTTTACTGGGAAGACATCTCACGCATTACGACTTGTGGAACGATATCAATCATAATTAAAAACTTCGGATGATTTATCCTTTCACCGATTTTGTGAGACAATGGGTGTGAAAATGCATTGCAGAATTGAAGGACAAGTTAATGATGTACAGCAATGAAGTAAGGCACGAAACGTTGGTAGATGGCATCACAAATTCTTTCAATTAGTCTCAAAGAGATCTGTTCATTATAGCTTCCAATTCATCAGATTTCCAATGGAGCGATGTTGGTTATTCGAAATCGAATATTCATCTGTAGTGAACACGAACCAAATAAAATCCTGATTAACAGCACCAAAAGTCGGCATGAAATTAATGAGTGGGAAACACCTGAGAATTCTACTGGAGAATCGGGAAATTCTCTAAATACCCAAAAAAGGTTTCGTGGAAATCTCAGATTACTTTTCAGATTTTTCAATTAACCCCAATCTTTCACCTTCACTTAACTTCCGGAATCTTCCTCCATTGGATTGTATAATTAGACACTGGGGGGAAGGTTTAATTGATTTATGAGCTCTCCTTTTTTACCAGATAAATGAACAGTTATTTCGTCATTGTCTCATGGAACAATGGAAAAGAGCCAACGGAAAGTATTTTCTCTGAATCAATCCTGATGAAAGGAGCTGCAGTTGAAGCACACTTTCGACCTCTGCATTATTCATAAAAATTATCGAAGTTGGAGTGAAAACATCGAAAACCATTAGGGAATTTGAAATAAGAGTAAGCAATAAATGATTGATGTCCAGTTTTACCATTCTCGAACTCGAAAAAATAGATACATTTTGCATAGAATAATAAACAAATTATAAAGAAAACATCAAAATAACTACAAAACATTTCACTGAAGAAGATGAAGCAAGTGCTATAATGTATTGCAGGCGGGGACAAACGGTGGGGGGATTTATGCTTCTTAATTTTTATTTGTCCCTGCCTGCAATACATTATAGCATTCATAGGTGACAAGTATAAAATGAGGTCTATGGAGTAAAGAAAGGAAACAAAATGTATTGGATAATAAGGAATGATGTAACTAGATTCTGAGTCAATTTTCTAAAACTTCCATTCTGTCAAATTCCTGCATGTGTCTTGTATGGGACAATTTTGATTTGAATTGACTGCCGAAGGTTACTATCATGACAATACCAATAATAAGTTATCAACAAAATTTGAAAAAAAAAATTGAGCTATTTTAAGGATATGGAGATTACTATTACTGACTTTTTCTGATCGTTTGGGGACAATCAAAATTGTAGTTCATCATTTTCAAATATAACAAACTGCGCAAGCCGATAAAGCGGAAAATTCTTCGAATCGAAAACCAAAGGTAAACAGTATTTCAGCACGGAACCATAATAATTCAAGAACAAGCTTTTATGAAAACAAAAACATTTTTAAAGACAAGCTTTTTTGCTGATTTTTCGCTAAAAACAACCACTCTAATCTATGGGAGATGATCCCACAACATATGTAGCGTTCCTCGAACACCTGAAGAACAGAGGAATCATCACTTGGAAGATCGGACATGATCGAAAGATCCTCCCGATCCATGAGAGAGTTAGGACTTTGTGAAAAGGTTTTTTTAGCAGGTGAAGAATTTTTTTTTCTGCATCTTTCTCGTTTTTCTTCATTTTTCCTTGTTACAGATATAATTTCAAGATTTGCATCCCGTTCGATGAAAGAGCTATGTAACATGAATAGCAGCCTATTTTTTGAACAAATTCAGTATCACCACACATACACGGGGAGACAGAGTTTTTTCAGAGGTTTTTATCTGTTCTCGTGTATCATACGCAGAATTGTATGGTACCCCGTTTACATTCCCCATGCTAACACTCAGATTTGGAGCAGGAAACAGATTTTATTCTTTTATACAATCTGTTTCGTGTCGCCATCTCTTCACATGTGCCTTATGCCATATATTGTTTGATTTAAGAAAACAGTATGTAATTCTCTCTTTCAAAAGAATATATGTATACATATATATATATATCAACACTCATCCGCCATTTTGAAGCCGCCATCTTGAATTCCTCAATTTTGAAGACGCGTAATTTCCGACCCAGAAAACCTCCATATACCAATTTTTAATGAAAATGGATGATACTTACAAAACTCGTCAGCCATATTGTAGCTGCCATTTTGAATTTTTCAAGTTTGATCGAAAAGAATCATCATTGCTGAACCCAAAAACTCCCAGATACTAATTTTGAATGGAATCGGATCATATCTAATTACAAAACTCGTCCGCCATTTTGTTTTTTCTATATAGCAAATGTTTCATGATGCATTGTCACCAGAATTATGTACACCTGCAAAATTTCGAATCAATCGGACGAATCGTGTGTCATATTTAACTCGCATGATTGGATTACAGACAGACAGACACCGGGACAGGTGAAACTAAATAAAAGCTTGTAAAAAAGCATAGCCTATGTCACTCCCACAATTCGAACGAATCTAATGACACCTCTCATCTTGAAAACCATCAAGTCGTTCGGGCCGTAGAGCGTGAAAAGAAAATAGACATAAAAACATACACTCAAGTAACATTACCCTCTTTCTGGTGCAGTCAGGTGAAAAGCAAAGAATTATTTCAAGAAGCAATGGTCTGATTACTTCGGTAGAAATAAAAATAAAAAAAACACGAAATTTAAAACATAATCTCCCATTGTGAATCGCAAAGTTGTTCTTCTTTGAAATGTCAGATTTTTTCCACAAAATCTGGCTTTAATCCAGAGAAATTTCCATTCTTTGAATAAATTGAATTAGCAATCCAATTCAATTTGCTCAAATAGACCGAGAACAATAAGAAAGCTTCATTCTGCATTCTGCATCTAAAAAGCGGAAATAAAATATAAATTATTGTAGATTACGGCTTCCACGTGGGGATAAGACAACAAACAGACATTTTAACGAACTTTTCATATAATATTTACTTTGTTGGACAAATTTGTCATGGAGGGTCATCGTTTTTCATCTCCGCTCAGGAAATTGAGAATTATTTGATCCTGAAATGTTTGAATCATTTCAGATTTGTGATCTGTATTTCGGAATTGAGGTAGGCTTTTTTCTTTCTCCTGCATGAATAGCCAATGAGCACAACTTACCTCTTCGTTTAGAGGGTGTTCTTTTTCGGCCATCAATGTGGATAAAAACATTACCTTAATACAAAATTCAGTATTTCCTGACTTGGGTATTTTTAGTGGGCAACCCTGTACATATAGAACAGTATGTAAAATTTCAAAATGCAATTTCTGATCGAAAATGATATTTACGTTCCTCGACGAAGAAGAGCTTACGTATGTATATTTATGAACACAGCTCGGGTTCTATCAAAGTATACAATGCTGAATATCGACGTTCATTAAAGGTTCCATAACAGGTAGGTTAAGGTAAACTTGCCCTGCTTCCGATATTCAGTTTTAATTATGTACATCCATAATACAAATTGCTTACAAACTCAATCATAGGAAGCCCCATCGGTGGATCCTGTCCATATTTAATGTTCGTTAGTTCAATAAATGTTCCTAAAAGTCTATGATATGGGTTTAAGGTCGGTCTAACTAACAACCTGGGATAATTGGGATCGAAGGTCTTGTCTGGAAATACTTAATGAAATTAGGGATTTACAGTGGGGACCTGTTCCTATAAAGAAGATGGAGATATTGATGATTAAGAACCTGATAGTTTTCAATTCGTCGACATAATTCTGCTAGATAGCAACTTTAGAATCGATATCTAAAGGCCCGTTTACATGAACAGTTTTTCTGGCAGTTTCGGAGCGTTCGCTCCATTTCTTAACTCCAATCTTGTGCGTGTGAATGCTAGACCATCGTGAGTCCAAAAGCGTCGATTTGATGCGACGTGCCAGATGTGCTGGTTTGTGATTTAAACGTCGTATTCACACGCACACTCCGATCTACCGAGATATGTAGCAGCAGATATACGGACGAACCAAATTCAAAATTAGCCGAAACGTTATGTCATCCATTCTTAAGTAATTTCTGTAGTTTTCCCGGAGTTCCCTTAATAGAGGCATATGACCAAAACGCTCTCTATTCAACCTCCACTGCTTCAGCTTCACCCAAATTTTCCGAGGAGTTTTATTCTCATCTTCATTGATGACATACAGCCCTAAACAAGCAATAGCCTTCCTTTTTCTCGAATTCATGTTCACTACACTGTCCACTTACGGGTATTCGATTCAACTGACTGGTATTTATAAGAGAGCACGGAACGTGGAGTTTCCACCTCAACGGAAATTCCATGCTCCGCTCCAAAACTGTTGTATTTTGCATTCACACGGAGAGTTTTGGAGCGTACAGTAAAATCTTCCGCATCGATGCGCGATCCAAAAGTGTTGCTCTATTTGACGACCACGCATCAATCCTCTCGCTCCGGGAACGCCGTTCCGGAGTGCCGCATCAGGGCGACGCTACAGGAGCGTTGGTTCGGAGTGTACGTGTAAACGGGGCTTAACTCGTATTGATTGGAAATATCCATTTGATTGGTTGAAGGGTAAACTAGGTATCGATATCATTCCAATTTATTATCATCCTATAGGGGGAGATCGTTACCCTTCGTACGCGGGGCACATTCATACAGTCAAAATAAAACTTGAACGAAACGACGTACGGCCTTGCTTCTGTATGTGTGCTTGAGTGGAGGTACCAACTTTACGTCAACGTACTATCGCGCCATTCGCACTGGTGAGAGCGAATTGTCAGGCACGAACGTGTTTTCGCGCTCGCTAAGTAATTTTTTGATCAATGTTTTTGTCTATTGTTACCGTAGATAAGATAGGTTTTCGTGAAGAGAATTCTATCAGTAACTAGCAAAATATACTTAAGATACGTTTTCAATAATAAATTTATGACGTTTTCCTATCAATATTGAAAGAGGATATATTTTGCTGTTATTTAGTAAGTGGGGTACTTTCGTACAGAACTAGATGGGGCACATTTGGACGCGTAAGAATGTGCCCCAACTAGGTACGATTTAGTGTACTAATTGCTAATTTTTGCATTAACTTCTTTCTTGGAGGTTCCGCCGTTCCGCGAGAACAAACTATTAACTCACCATTGATAACTTATGATGAACTACAAAGGTTTAATTTAGATCCTTTGAATAATTCACCAATCCATCAAATAATAGTAGCTCCTTTGAAGACAGTTTTGACACTAGAGTCAATTCGACTCTATCCGACTGTTGTGAGAAGTAATAAAACAAACAAAGGATGACGACCAGGAAAATCACGTATTTATACTGACTGTATGTAGGTGCCCCGTTGTTGGGGCAGGTTCGTACATATTCCAGATTTAGTATTAAATTATAATTATGGTTGAAACATAAGATGAAATCATCTGTAATTTTTTCATATGAATCTCAGATAGTTAGACTGTACATTCAAGCTGTCAGGTGATTGATTAATGAAAAAACAAAAAATAAAAAAAATAAAATGTTGAAACCGTACGAAGGGTCCCCACCTTCCCCTATTTGTCAGCAGTTCTATAATACCATAGAGAACTGTAATAAATCGTTAACTTCCTTCATATCTATTGGGAGAATTGCATAGATAATGACAATTATATATGCAATTCAGTAAATACAGGAAATAAATCAACCCCTATTGAGAAATAGCTCATTTCAATTATCGTTCCCCTTTGTATCTTGCTAGATTGACAAATTGGTGTATTGTATTCATTCCACAAACTTTCCAATACATGCAGCGTTGTATTACTAAATGAATTTACGAGTTTTTGGTCGTGTGGATCGTCAGCTATTTGATGTATGCGATGATTATTTGAGTTTTTCGTTGGCAATTTATTTCTATTTTAATTAAATACAAAATAAAGAGAATATGTTTTTGAGATTTCATCTCTTGAATAATTGGTGAAGCCAAAATTTAGTCAGTATTCAATGAGTGGAACGAAGATAGCATAAAGGATAGCAATGTCATAAGATACGACCGTGGCAACATTGCGAAATCTAACTCCGAACCCAGATTGAAGAGACCTTCTTTCTTGCCTACCTTATTGAGGTTTTCACCAACTTGGCATATATTTAAGTTGGAGAGACGTACTAAATGATAAAATATGACATCGCAGATAGTCTTGTAACAAGACGATTCATATGACAGTTTTTGTCAATTTTTTTTTGACTGCTGCCAAATTTTATGTGTCAAGCTGGAAATGCTACTAGATGGACGAACTATCACTTTGAGCTTCTGAAACCGATCGCTTTTTCATTTTAATGTATAGATTCAAACGACTACAGGATAAAGTCATTACTTACACATGCTATTTCGGCTCTTATTAGGCAGAACATCACGTGAGATCTTGGGATTTCAGTGAATGATAACTCCTTTAAAACCCCGACCTTACTGGATATCTCTCATGTGGAATAAAATCTGAGATTTAGTGCTCTCTGCTTAATGGACCTCTGTAACTACATCACAGGTCCGAATCCAATTCCCTAATTGACAACCAACTCGGTTAGGAAGGAGCGCACGTTGAAGAACTGAAGGAAATCGCTCATCAAAGAATGACCCTTCAGCCCAGAACAAGGAGAGAGAGGAGCATTAAAGTGGTGCCATAAAATGTGGGATCAGAGGCCTGGAGTGTGGAAGAGAGTAACAAACCTTCATTTAAGCGAAATTTTTATGCGGGACTCGTAACCTAGACAGGTATAAACAGTGCTTGAGATACATGCTGTTATCAAGTTTCACTGCCGTGCAGGAATTATGGGCCACGAAACTACCACGATAGCGTGTTTTTGAGGTTATATATTTCATGAAATATCCAATGATTACTAAGTATCTGGTCGGCGAGAAAATGAAACATTGCAAAAATTGGCAGGTAAGAGACGGACTCGGCGATTTTACTTCTCCTGAAAAATTCTCAGCTTGTTTTTCGTGTGTCGGAATTATAACTTGACCAGTAAGTAAAATGAGCTCTCTTGGAGAGAAGAATGGACTGCTGTACTCATTCATATCACCACTAGAATTAAAGAATAAAATGTATGTATGAAGTATAAATAAATACCACAGAGTGAACACTGTAGGAAATGGTACTCACGGTTGGTCTGACTTGAGTAGATGTATATTATATCTGCTTATATCTCTAGCCTCTTGAGGATAAATACTCCTTTTGAAACGAGGTTTTAGTCCTTCACTGTGTTAGGGTGTCGAACTAAAGGCCATATAACCATTGCGAAAAGTCCATCCATCATATGAACCTTGTGGTATAAAAAAAGAAAAATCTGAATTTTGGACATTATCCCCCGGGAAAATGCATTCGCTGTGTCTAGAATCCCGGTACCGGTAATACATTTTTTACCGGTAGTTTTAATGACGTCACCTACATGACGCAGTGGGTACCGGGATTTAGGTAAATCCCGGTATTTTCATTTTGTATTTTATGATTATGTTGACAATTCAAAATGAACTAAATTTTTATGGCAGTTAATTTTGAACGAATTTATTTATTTATTTCATGCCAATACGTGTACCTGAGTGTTTTGAAATAATATTTTCTCGTTACTCAGAAAATTTAAAATTATGTAAATTTATGTGGCAGTTATAATGATTCAGATCAAAAGCCAATTCCTTATTCCGTGTTTTGATTTTATGGTTATTTTGAAGATTAAAAATTATGTCAATTTATATGGCAGTTTAGTGAGATCGAATTTATTAATTTACTTCAAGCCAATACGTAACTATACAAGGCCCGTATTCTCGACGAGTGATCTTTCGGTGCGTATATGTTTGCCATACATAATAACACAGAGAACGTAGGTATACGCACCGAAAGATCACTTGCCGAGAATACGGGCCCAGCTTAGGATGTAACCTCAATGAAATCAGTATTTCAATCTTCTTTTATGAGTTTGTAACATATTGGGTATTTTACACAAACAAGCATAAGTATGTTCCATTTTTTATTTATAATTTTGCATTCGGAACAATACACAAACTGGCACATTTCATATGCCTTTGTAACAAACATAAAGAGCAAACAACAGTTTTGATGCCCTTAATGATTTCGTTTTGACAAACTGCGCAAGGGATGGAATGATCATGTTTTAATTTGATCCGTTCCATAAGGAGCTTCCAGGCTTCTTCTTTGGAGGATGGCGGACAATTCATGATGGCGGAATAGTTATTTTGTATGCACGTCTGCAATATGGGTATCAAATGAAAGGGCTTGTTGAGAGTAACCCTAAAAATAATGTGACGTCATTCTAAATCCAATATGGCGGAACATCCAAGATGGCGGAATAGTTATTTTTATGTACGTCTGCAATATGAGTATCAAATGAAAGGGCATGCTGAGAATATTTAGAAATAACTTAAAAAGTGAAAAATTAATTGAAAGCAAAAAAACCTTATTAAACAAAGCTCTTATTTAAAAATGCCCCAAAGAGAAGAAAATAAAATTTTCCTTTAAAATTTCAACTATCAACTTATAACCTCATTATACACAATTTATATGATCATAAAAGCTTGTCGCATGATTTACTTTTGTGAATAAACTAGTGCCTATTCAATTGAGAATCTCAATCTGCTAGATGAATCAGTTCAACTAAATACTAATAGGAACATACTTACACAGACCTCGCGACAAGCTTTCATGATCATATAAATAATGTATAATGAAGTTATAAGTTGACATTAGGTCAACTTAGGTCCTTTAAAATTTCATTTTCTTTTTTTAGAGCATTTAAATAAAAGCTTTCTTTAAAAAGGTTTTTTTTGCTTGTAATTCATTGTTCAATTGGAAGCAATAAATCGGGCGTCCCTTTTCCAGTACTTCTCATGCACACACAAAGTCTCCTTTACTTCTTTGAAACTAAACTTTCGAAGGTTTGTTCAACAATGAAAATCATTTTTGAGCGTAAATTCACGCAAACACTTTCACGCATCAACATAACAACTGAAAACGTTAAGGTTAGGTTATGTTCCACTTTGAGACCGCCAACGACTAAATTTTTTACCGGGATTCGCTTGTATCCCGGTACTTAGTGCCTCATATGGGTGACGTCATCAGAACTACCGGTAAAAAAAGTGTTACCGGTACCGGGATTCTAGACACAGGGAAATGCATTTATGCATTTTAAGAAATAATGATTGAGAAAAAATTAAATATTGACAAACAAAGGAAAAGTAAAACTAACAAGTAGAAGAAAGTTTAGCTTCTAACTAAGCATTCCGATCTGCGTATTTCGAAAGGGATGAGGAGGAGGAAGATATAGGTCAATGAAGGGTGTCTCAAGTATAGGTTTGGTAGGTAATTGATCCAAATTACTGATCGAACGCCTAAGGGTGTTTGACGAACGATCTGGGTTCAGCACTTGTTGGCGTTTTGACGGGTGACATTGCCTCGAACTTATATTCCGAGACCTCCAAAAGATGGAGTTTGAAACAGGAGAGGGCGTTCGTTAGAAAAGAGGCTGCCGAAAAAAATGGCTGGATTCGTTTGATAGGCGATTGAGAGGCCATATTCAATGAAATAGTTGTAAAATAAATACAGAGTGCCAGAAATCATTACCTTAATTACGACTGGGACTGAAGTGTTCCAAATTACCTGGTTGATGGGCAAACAGTGCTATACATCGTACAGAAAGGAAATTCGAAACGAACGGGACAGATATGCAGATAGGACCTGAACTTGTGTGTCAGTTGGAATAAACAGTGTTAAACATAAAATTAATAATTTTGATTTCTTGAACTCCCAATATGATAATAAATTGATACCAATCTGGCATTCGAAGGACCAATGAATAAAATAGAAAATAGAGTAATGGACTGCTGTACTGATTCTCATAACCAAAAAGTGAATTGAAGAATAAAATGGATCAATTAAATAAAAAGTGAACACTGTAGGAAATGGTACTTATGGTTGGTATGACTTTAAGAGATCTATATGATACCTGCTGGAGGTCTGTAGCCTCTTGAGGATGAATATTTTTTCTTTCACGGAACGAGTTCACTGAATGAACACTTATTTTTTAGTCTATTTATCTCGGAACGAATTCACTGTGTTAGGGTGGCGAACTAAAGGCCATATAACCGTTGCGACAAGTAGCAGAGGAATCTTGAACTGAACAGGTAGAAATAAAGAGTCTGTGGGCTGGTGACATGACCATAGAAAAATCGAGAACATAGAAATCTCTGTCTTATTCTTCACCGACTAAGTCGATCCCATCTAAGATGTCTAGAAAAATGGTGTAGGCACTCGTCAATTTTTGAATGGAATGACGTTCGACCAAATCGAAAATATTAGCAATATTTCGTGGGGGCGCCGCAATACCACTTGAGTGTATTTTCCGTTGTCGATTTGATTGATTTATAGCTGATTTGCCAAAGTCAATTATGACACGACAGCAGAATGGCATCTTTTTATAATGAAAGTTTTATACTTTTTCTAAGAACTAATATAAAGCAGGATGTCATGAATATAAACACACATTATTGCTTGACAAAATTATCGACCATTAACATGCCACGTTCGCCAGAATAAATTCAAATATTTGAAATACTGAACTGATAAAAAACAGTCATAATTTGTGAAAAGCGCCACCTGAAGTGGGAAGAACGAAACATTGCTAATATTCTCAATTTGGTCGAAACAAAATTTAATCAGTGCCTACACCATTATTGTAGACATCTTAATCCCATCGTATGAACTTTGTGGTATAGAACTGATGAGAAAACTGAATTTTGAACAACCAGATGAAAGTGTATCAATGGAACATTTTATCGATGAACCGAAATTTCAGGGAGAAAACCTCTTTCTGTGATTCCATCGAGCGATCTTAATACACAAAAAAGTCCTCTGAAGCTTTTGTGGAGGTTGTTCAGTTCCTATGCCGATATTAATTTTATCGATTAGCGTTTGAATTCGTCTTGTCCATTGGATTCCATTCCTTTGTAAACGTGTCTGTTGCATTCTCATATCGAGTAGTGACCATTCATATTTTCATTTTACGACCGCGAACAGATGTCGATAAAGCTAGGTTTAGTTCGATTCCTGTATTCAAACTCCTGACTATTATTCTAAACTCTAATCAGTTGGACTCAGCATACTACCCAGACACTGGCCTCTAACCTTGCTCTATTCTATCCGAATATGGAGTAATTCGAAGTACCATCTTGCCAATTACTGAACTGTTGATTAGCGTCAGTCAAATATCGGCAGACAGTCGCTCACAATCAATTGCAATGTTGCAGGATTATCGTTACCAACTGCAAAATCAAAGGAGCTTCCGGAACAATTGAAATTCTACCGCAAATTGTGCCTCTAATGATTCCGACAGGTAATATGTCGATCCTGCTAATAATTTGTGCAACCATCCAATAACTCTCAGTCGCCTGACTCCGAGACAGTATTTATGGTCCCTCATTCAATGTTTCTTATAGACGATATAGGGATTCTTCTATCCAGGGTGTCTTGACACTTAAATAGTTCACTTTTTTATGATAATAAGCAACCTACAGGTATTTCCATTCACAGCAAAATATCGATACAAATCGACATAAGATCCAAGAGCGTAATATGCATCCCGAAAAATTCTCAAATTTTGACACCCTTCATCACGAAAACGAACCTTTGCAGTCTCACGTTTTTGGGATTTTCTTTTCTCAAAATAATCTAGCTTCTCTGATTGTACCATCAATTTAGGAACGCGCTATATAATTCCTAGTTGTTGTGGTTACAATGGATGAACCTGACAAATTGTGATGTATTTTCAATAACAACATAAAAACTCTCGTTGAGTTCGAAATAATTAAAGGACATCTCTTAGTGTATTCCATGATCATCTAGAGTTCCTGATTCCTTTGAAACTCCTGGGAATAAGAATGAAATTAATTAATCCTCAGCGATTGATCCTATTTCTTTTATTCCCACTAACCAGATTTCCTCGAATTTCTGAGTCCTGATGATTACACAAAGCGATCAAGCATCCTGATTAAGGAGCAAGAAATGGGATGAATCTAGAAGAGGCGCCAGTCTGCATAAATGGAAGCCTGCAAACACTCCGGTTTTCAGAGTGGGGAGTTTCACTATCTAACTTGGAATTTGCATACCGAAATTTCACATTCGGTCCTTCGCCACCAAACGACGGGTTGGAATTTGTAAAATTGCACTCCTCTTCCTTGATTAAATACGTTGATAAGTTTCCGGTCATTTTCCGAAATTACCCGGATATGTTGAACGCTGCCAATCGCTGAAATATATGAGGTTTCTCTTCAAATATTTGTTCGAGCTCAGAATGCCAAGGAACAGTCATTTCAGGACAAATTAAGGTCCATCTCTGCTCAGGGAGATTTTTTCTACATCTAGGTGAGATTGATACCGTTGTCCAGTGAATTCTTATCCGGTTCTTCTTTCGGTTCTCCTTAGAACTGATAGAACATTTTCCTGTATGCATTTCTTTGTTCAGAAGAAATAGACAGGGCGTTCCAACAAAGACAGTGCATTTTTTACATTACCAACCTCAACTTGATTTTCATTCATGATTAACAAATTTTTATTGTTTATACTTGTCAGAAAAAAAATACAACCTCACATAAGTCGAAGGTACCAAATAATATGAAAAATATATCAGATAAAATGAAAGTCCTCAAAGCTATTGAGAACAATTCAACATGGACCATACAGTAAAATTAATACATCATAGGCACAAAACAAACACATTGTTTGAAACGCAACATGTCATATGGTTCAAACACACACAAGCAGTCAGAATATTAATGAAAAACTATAAATTAATACATCTTGAATTTACAAAACTCCCTCACAACATAACAAGCGTGGCTGATCAAAAAATCTTCAACTTTATTTTTGAAACTTGGTAGCGATACGTTATAAAAAGTAAAGGCGAGTTTATACAGCAACTAAAATAAAATAAGAACTAAAATAAAATAAAATAAGAATGTTCACTTGATGCATTTCAATGACAGCGTTCATACAGGAAATAAGCTAAAATAAGGAATAAGAATAAGAGATGGTCAACTTTCATCTTTTTCGCTTATTTTATTTGGAAAATGATAGTGCGCATGACCCAAATCCACTCCCCAATCTTTTCCGTATTTACACTTTTGACAAGTTCTAGTTTTCTAATCTAAAATTTAATGAATATTTTTTCAAATCATCGTTGATAATATATTTAATATGGATGACCAGGAAATCATGATGGAAGCGATGTTGTTATTAATGACAAGTACTACGATTATCGCCTTGAATAAAAGTAGGAATAGCCGATTCAAAACTCGATCAAAATGCCATCATCCATTTAACTAATGATATTTTCTATAGTGATTCTAATGGGAAATTAAATTTCGAAAAATATAAATGAAATGACAACTAATCATTGTCAAAAAATCTGCGATTTGATTGGTTCATTCTTATTTCTTATTTTATTCTAGTGATCTCTATAAACCTATGTTGTCTGCTCTCATTTCTTATTTTATTTTAGTTCTTATTTTATTTTAGTTGCTCTATAAACTCGCCTTAACAGGTAAATGAAATTCAATTTCCACATACAATTTTCAATCTTGAACAACGATCGTTTCGCCTCACTGAGGCTTCATCAGGTTCTACATTTGAACTAAATAGGTGTTATAATAACAGGCCATTATATAGGATATACAGGTATATATTGGGTGTTTAGTTGGTATTCCCAAGTTACAAGAAGATGCACCGACAGGGGCAATAAAAGTTCTTCGTTTTTGCCGCTGGTTTTTCCAATCTATGTGAAGATATTCAACAATGGCGATCTATTAACGTCTGTTTGGTCATTTAACAAAATTTTTTGAGAATTATATCTGTTAATTTCGAGTGATTCTAAAAGTGTTAATCTTGATCCTTTACTCTCGATATGGATAATTTCGTAGTTTTCGTTGAAATTATGACAAAATTCTCTCAAATGGTCGGCGAATTTGGTCATAAATTCAACGACAACTACGAAATTATCCATATCGAGAGTAAAGGAACAAGATTAACACTTTTAGAATCACTCGAAATTAACAGATATAATTCTCAAAAAATTTCGTTAAATGACCAAACAGACGTTAAAAGATCGCCATTGTTGAATATCTTCACGTAGATTGGGAAAAACCAGCGGCAAAACCGAATAACTTTTATTGCACCTGTCGGTACATCTTCTTGTAACTTGGGAATACCAACTAAACCCCCAATATATACCTGTATATCCAGTATAATGGCCTGTTATTATACCACCTATTAAGTTCAAATGTAGAACCTGATGAAGCCTCAGTGAGGCGAAACGATCGTTGTTCAAGATTAAAAATTGTTTATGGAAATTGAATTTTATTTACCTGTTATTAAACATGAATTTCCATCAAGTAAATACCGAATCCATCAAATAGTTATAAAAAGGGGAGAATCTTGTTATACAGCTTCTTTGAGATATAAAAAGGACTCTTCTGCGACAAGGTCAGTCTATAAAAATGACCATTCATGTACATATGATGATAAATGGGATGAATGGTATATCCATCCCAGAGAACGACCAGGTAATGGATTGTCTCATGCTTCTCACTTGTACTCGTAGCAGTTTTGTATTTATCCTGAAGTATTTTGATATAACTGTGCCAGTGATGATCACCTTCGAAGAACCTTAAGCTCCACATTCTGCAAGTCAGTGCTTTTCTTCAGTTCCTATATAATTGATATTTTATCAATGGTTTCAACAATAAGTCAAGGGCTTCTGCTATAGAAAATGATCTCTCTCGTTTCCCTAATCCCTAATCATGGCCCAATCTGAATGCATATTTCCGGAACAAAAAGTCACTTGGAAAAACTGAGTAGGTCATTACCAAACCATTTTCCTATTGTTCTTGTTTCAAAGCTGTAACTTCTGAAACAAGAAAGCTATGGACAACTCTTAAACCGTCCAATTCACCTAGGGAATTCCTCAATAATTATCTACTTTATAATATGACTCGATGTAAGCTGAGCTTGATACGTAAATGAAAGATCAATTCGATAAGGATTCACTTCTAGTGGAACATGAGGGTCTTCAAATGGAACTTTAGATGCAGCTAGCGATTAAGCTGCAGAAGCAAGGTCAATGAAGCGCTCTAAACGGCTCGTCTTCATTATTAGCCCCGATAAAATAAGTACCTACAAGGAATTTAATTGTTTTAAATCGGTTTGTCGAGGAACGGAATGGAATACTTTTACGTTTGATGAATTCTGCTTGCAGATCAATGAACGGCCATTAAAAAGATTTAGTGTGCATTTACTTTGATAGCAAGAACTATTACTCTCTGTGGAAGGTGTAGAAAAATATGACATCAACCATATCTTTCGTGATATCGAGTTGGCATGTATTATCGTCGAATACTTATACTATAATGTCAAAAAGTACCAAGACTTGATCAATGAAATAAAATATGTATTCTTCATCCAAATTCATATTGTGAGGTCCCAAAGAGGTCTCGATGTGTGGAAGGGGTGTGAGATAACTCTATTCGTACACAGTATTTGATACAATGGGATTCAGGGATGACTGATTAATCTGATATCTTTTGATATGTGACCTGTTAAAATCGATCAGCGTGCTTGGCTGCCCTCTAAAATGGTATGATAGGTATGTGGATTATTACATACTTCAAATCAATCAATCTGTGATATGGCCGACGGGTTCTCCCGCAGGTGTTTGCAAATTGAATCGATGTCCTAGTGAATCTGACAGCTAGTCATTGAAGCGTTATATCGTTCTTTCTGCTGGAAATTTTTCCTGTAAAAATAATGGAAATATCGTTATTTTCAGTATATCGAGCTTGTAGCTTTATGAGCACGATGAAGCTGTCGATATGAAGAAGTAGACCGATGGCCTCAACATTAGCACGATGAATTAATTTGCATTCACTTTTATACTGTAGGTATCCCGTTTCGCCATGACATTCTGACACATTTCATCGTGTATATTTTTATAATGTTAGGTTATAGTCATTTTTTTTGTCACAAATAAGCAACGTTGTCCTTTATATACAGGGTGTTTGGTAATTCGACGTGAACCTTGGAAAGGGATATACTAGACGTCATTTGCAGTGTATTGCGTCGAGTAAAGCATGGTCCGAAAATCTATGGTTACGAAGATATGGCGATTTTTCAACTTTTTTGAAATTTTCTGCTTCGTTATCGAAAATAATTAATTTTGTGAAAACTACTCGACTGTAAATATTCAATGAATATTTTTTTGAAAGCTGAGGAGATGGTCCTCATTTCTTGCGAAAAAGTATTCACTAAAAATTCAGATAACCCGAGATATACAGGGTCATAAATGGCTGCACCTGTTTTCCTCATAAAATCTTGATAAAACAATTGAGAATTACTCGAAAAAAGTATTATGAACTTGGTGTACAAATGTAAGGAAAAACTTCCCTGTTTCATCAGCTTTTCAAAAAGGTACATATGTACCTTCATGCAATCTAAAAATATGGCCGGAAAACCAAGCAGACAAACGACTTTTTCGAGTCATTTAGTGATCGAACCATGGCCCGCTTACGGCTTACGAATCACGCCAAGTGAAATAAAGGATAATTGGATATCTGAATGACTCGAAAAAGTCTTTTGTCTGCTTGGTTTTCCGGCCATATTTTTAGATTGCATGAACGAATTATTGACATATGTACCTTTTTGAAAAGCTGATGAAACAGGGAAGTTTTTCCTTACATTTGTACACCAAGTTCATAATACTTTTTTCGAGTAATTCTCAATTGTTTCATCAAAATTTTATGAGGAAAACAGGTACAGCCATTTATGACCCTGTAAATCTCGGGTTATCTGAATTTATAGTGAATACTTTTTCGCAAGAAATAAGGACCATCTCCTCAGTTTTGAAAAAAATATTCATTGAATATTTGGAGTCGAGTAGTATTCACAAAATTAATTATTTTCGATAACGAAGCAGAAAATTTCAAGAAAGTTGAAAAATCACAATATCTTCGTAACCATAGATTTTCGGACCATGGATCACTCGACGCAATTCACTGTAAATGAAGTCTACTATATCCCTTCTCAAGGTTCACGTCGAATTACCAAACACCCTGTATACAGGGTGTCCAGGAAAATGTGGGAAACCTCTCGGATTCAGATAAAACCTAAAAAAATAAGATGACCAGTTCTCATAATTTTTTTTCCTAGTGACCCTCCCTACGGAGATACGGCCTCCGAAATGACGTCACTGGAAATCCATTTTACTGGAATAAATCTCACTACTCTCAACTACTTGATATAATTAGAAAAAAAAATTTATATGATAAACAGTATTAAGGACCTCTTGAAATACTGCCCTTGAATTTAAATTAGCTCTTTTAGTTTTACCAGGGGCGGACTAGGTTGTACGTCTTAATGCTTACATTTTCAACACCCTGTATTAAGGGGTAGAAAAAAAAACAAATTTGGATATCTTGAACATTGAGCTAAAAAAAGATACTCTTGTTTATTGTCGATAAAATGAACTATTTTCGAAAAACAAAATTACAAAGATTCTTAACTATGGGCACAGAAAGACACGTTAAAAAAATTTTCTTCAGAAATTCACGCTTATGAAGTTTTTAATAGATTATTTATTACTAGCGTATTCATATTCAATTGTTGCAAGCTTAAGTGAGAGTACATTTCTGAAAAATAATTTTTTTTAACGTGCCTTTCTATGCCAAAACTGCATAGTTAAGGATCTTTGTTGTTTTGTTTTTCGAAAACGGTTCATTTCACCGACAATAAACAAGGGTACCTTTATTTTTAGCTTAATCTTCAAGCTATCCGAATTCGTTTACTTCTGTTCCTTATCATACAGGGTGTTGAAAACGTGACTATTAAAATGTACAACCTAGTCCGCCCCTGGTAAACTGACTTGAGGGCAGTATTTTAGGAGGTCCTTACTACTGTTCATCATATCAAATTTTTATAAAATTATATCAAGTTATTTGAAATTCATTTAATTCAAATGGATTTCCAGTGACGTCATTTAGGAGGCCGTACCTCCGTAGGGAGAGCCACTAGGAAAAAAATATGGAAACTTGTCATCTTATTTTTTCATGTTTGATCTGAATCCGAGAGATTTCCCACATTTTCCCGGACACCCTGTAGATGTCGTAGTAATTCCGTATTCATCAAATTGTTTATTGACTTTGGGACAATGATGATGACGAGAAAATTTTATGTGAATTCAATAATTCCAAAGACCTGGCGAATGTTGAAGAAATTTTTCTTTGTTAATACTGGAAATATTTCAAGTATACTCCATTCACAATTATAAAATCACAACTCTGGCCTTGGAAATTTCACACATCCCACTCTGAATCGAAGTTATGACGTTTTTCAAAATATTTTTATATTCCAAGTCAACACTATGTTGTCTTTTCTACACTCTTAGCGTAATTCTCAGAATGTGAATTTATTCGGAAAATGAATGAATTGGAAAAGATGTGATGAACGAAAATAATTAACGTTTATATGAATTGAAAGAAAGGATTCCTTTTCTAGTTATTTGCATGAAAAGTACAAGAGATCACTGTTGAAATATATTATTTTTCGCCATGGAAGAAAATTGCATTGCTTTCACATAATTTTCATATGCATGCTTGTGAAGATTTAATAATCATTATCCTCTTGAAATGAAAGCTCAAGACTTGACGACATCAATTGTTGATTCTAATCAAGAATTCATTAAAAAAAATCAAACCAAAGATATAAGATGAATTGATGGGTAATTACAAGAATCAAGAATAATGTCAATTTTATTTTGTTGATAACTTTCTTAAAATCAACGTTGGGATATAAAACTCGGCTGCGTTTGGTCAAAAAACATCTAAAGAATACATTTTTCACCATTTCGACCTTTGAAAGGCGTTTCTTATAGGAGAATTAGGTCTAAGTTCCACCTCATTAGTGAGGTACCTAACTTTTGCAAATCTGCTCAGATATCGCCAAATTTCCTGGGAAACCTGAAAAATATCATCCTAGTCGACCTCTCGAGGCTCCATTCGATCCATCTACTGCGATATCTGTCCAAATAACAGCTTTTTCAACGAAATTCCCGTGTACCCCTTCAACCTCGAAATATAAACATTCGTCCTGGTCTTGAAAATCGTCCTCACGCTCCAAACTGGTGCTAAAAACAATAGACATACGTTAATCTTGGATATTCGATGAAAAACTCACCTGCAAATATCGGTTAAATACCAAAAATCTGCGAACAATTCGTAAACCTAACAAAATGTGGAATATCTTTGATACTTTTACTTTGATGTAAACAAAGAAACTAGAAACGTCGTTTTGTCACTAACGATATTTTCTGTGCGCGCAATGACTTTTCATCATGTTCTGTGCTTTTCATCAGGGGCACCAACTCCTGAAAATGAAACCATGACCTCCTATGTGATTAAATAAAAGTGAATGGAGTATATATAAACATGGTTGGAAAATCCAGTTATTCAATTTTTCTTGTACGGAAATGGAGAATAGGGTGTGGAATTCTTACTGAAAAATAATGGACAGAATAGCCCGTTACTTTGTGATAGTTCATTCGAAAAAAGAATACCAGTACTCGAATAACCCGACAGAAAAACTTGTGGACGAAATTTAAATACCTTTTCGCACAACTTGAAATACTCCAGCATGAAAATGTAGTACTTATTAGAACTACGAAACCTTTGTCACCTTAAAAGAACTAACGCCATTCACAAAGTAAGAAAAGAGTAAATAGAAATCAGCGTTGGCAACGTCTCTGCGAATTATTTGACATTCACTAGAGCCAACCTTCGTCAGTTTTGAGTGAAAAAACTTGATTAACCTAAATCATGACCAACCAGGATTCTTTAAGTGAATGGATCGAAATCAGATAAATCGAAAAATGTTGGCATAACATTCGATGGTTTTGCCAAGAGGTTCGAATCCAGTTAATTCATAATCCTCACACGCCCAACCCAGTTTCCAGGTAGGAGCTTTCCGTTAAGGGATATTCTTCAGGCTGCATTTCCTCACATGAAGATGTTAGGGACGCAATCGAGTATTCTCGGTGGCTAAATTGGATTTCAATTCTCCTCCAAAAAGATCGTCTCCCGCTAATGCTTCGAAAACGGTATATTAATGGCAAAACAAAAATGCTTCTCCCGATCTCATTATTGTATACGATGAAAACTAATGATAACTGTCTATTACTGTGTGTTGTTGTTCCCTATTCATAACTTCTTATTTGTTTCAGGAATGATTTCAAAGGCAACAAGCTGAGCCACAATGACTTCCTATGTGATTATCTTCTTGATGCTAATGGGTGAGTTAATATGTGTTTCAGATAAATTTTATATTTATCTTATAATAAGAACTAATAGAGAAGAGAGATGAATAATTAGCAATAATTATGCATATAAAATATTTTCGATAGAGTGAGCAATACAGAAACTGTCTTCCGTTCCTAATCTCAGCATGAGCAGAGGAAATGTAAAATAGGCTTCATGGAATCATACTTTAGAAGCAAGAGCACAGATAAAAACCTCATCAAAAAGTTTGTTTTTTTTCGGTATAGGTATAGAATGATTGAATTTGTGTACAGAATAAGCTACCCTGGTCTTTTGGAAGACTATCGAAAAAGCAAAAGATCAAATGGTCTGAGTACATTGTAAAACTTCTAAGGATTTTCCATGATGAAAAAAGCACTGATGTCTGTCAGGGGCTTTGGAGGACTTGTTCATCCATCTTTAAGGCAGAATCACATTTAAGAATCCAACAAAACAAAGCTGAATACTCGATCAAATCTGGTGTTTGGATATTATCTGGAAATCAAAATTAAGAACGGCATTGATTATCAATCATCTCGATATCTTCTATTTCCCACTACACTCTATACACATCTATACTCATTCGAAAAACCATTCAAAACACAGCTCGACTGGAACAGATGGGACTCGAGTATAGAATCACAATCATCTGCAGAAATAGTCTGGTACACAGACGGTTCTAAGATAGATGAAGGAACAGGAGCGGGAATACACGGAGTGAGGCCAAGAAGGGACTACATAATACCTCTCGGCAAACACGCCACGATATTTCAACCTGAAACACATGCCATTAGAACATGCATACAGAAGAACCTGGAAAGTGGCTACCAAAGAAAACACATCCACATTCTCTCTGACAGCCAGAGCGCCATCAAAGCTCTCAACTCGACACAGATGAAGTCTAGACTCGTCTGGGAATGCCTCCAGGACCTTCTGGAGCTGGCTAAACACAACAAGGTCACTCTGATATGGGTGCCAGGTCACAAGGGAATTGCGGGCAACGAAAAAGCAGACCAGTTAGCAAGACAAGCATCTGAAACGCCATTCACAGGGCCAGAACCTGTGCTTGGAATCAGCAAAAACCGATGCAGGACCCTGATTGAGGAGTGGATAAAACAAAGACACCGACAACATTGGGAACAGAGCGACGCGCAAACACACAGCAAAGCCATGGTAGGACACACAAGCCAAACCTTGACAGCTGACTTTTTAAATCTAAACAGAACAAAGGCACGTATAATAGTAGGTCTACTGACGGGACACTGCGGCCTTAGAAAACATCTGAACACCATAGGAATACTTGGAGAACCCGTGGATTGCAGACTCTGCGGTGAAGAGGAAGAAACAGCCTCTCACATAATTTTTGAATGTGACGCCTTGGGAAGAAGGCGCCACAGAATCTTCGGTGAAATCAATCCGGAAACGGGAATGAATCCAAAAAACCTCATAAATAGGCTACTGAACCTGATAAAGGACACAAACCTATTCTCGTGAGGAACCACTGACGAAAGAGTGATACAATAGACCCAAGCTGGTCGCAGTGTCACAGGGAGGCCAAGCGCCAACCCGGTCTCTTGTTTGTCAGCCTATCAATCAATCAATCAATCCCACTACACTTCGATCCATAAAACTACTACATTGTCGAAAATAGAATCCTATACGGATATTTGTTATTGAATTCAAAATGTTTCCTTTATACCTACAGCAGACGAATCTATATCGTGAACGAGAAGCTAGGTAATATTCGCTTTTCGATTACCCCATTCTTCCATAGAAGCGGCACCACCATATCATAACAGTATGGAAGGAATAACAAATCTACCAGGGTCCTATGTCGGCTCCATCTAAAACCAGCAGGGAATATCAGGGATGTTAACTCCGAAAATGGTTCTAGAGGACGCGTTCGGGGATATAGCTGAACGGAATAGAAAAAGTAAGGAGCGCACGTAGTGATCCCATCAAATGAATCACTTACTTGGAATATTCATGAAGTTGATCTTTCAGAAATTCCCTGTAGGTTCAACATGCTTTAGGCAGTTATCCCAAAATTCATGTTTGATCTTGCTATTCGGAAACAATTCCACCTTTTTAATATACTTAGAGATATTCCCGAGTGATTTGTACGTCAGAGGTCAGAAGGTGGAATAATCTCTTCCCTTTCTACTTTTTCTTATTCAACTTTTGCACCACTAAGTTCGTGATGTTTATACAGTATGACCGGTCTGTGAGTGAACATGGATTTAATTCAAATTTTGTGAAGGAAGCTGAAATCTTATTTGAATTGTGTGATAGCTCGCAATAAGTTGTAGTTATAAACTGCAAAGTTTTGCTTCCATTCCGAGTGTTTTGTTTTAGGCCCATTTGCTTCGGAAACTCGACGATGAACACCTTTTCAATACACTCATTTTTGGTGGAAATAACAATTAGTAGGTTGATTTGAAAGAACAATAATGAATATAGAGGGTGTTTCTGCATTAAATCTAGTGAGTGCTCGTATTAAATTAGAACGGGTCTTTCCTAAAACAAATCTTCCTGAGCCCATCACTTTCCGAGATTTCACCCTTAAAAGGTGATGACTAAAATTCAGTTTTATTTTTTCTCTCTTCAGCTATCGGTTTCGGAAAAAATTCAAGAATAAGAAATTGTTCTGAATAGAACAAGGATTTCAAGTAATTTTATTTTATGAAACTTCATCTCAAAAAAATGTTTCAATATAAAATGAAGTAAGGGTCGATACCATTTCAGACTACATGCAACCCCTGTACTCAGTCTGGTACACAGACGGTTTAAAGACAGATGAACGAGCATGAGCGGAAATACATGGAGTGAGGCCAAGAAGGGATTACATAATACCTCTCGGCAAGCACGCCACGATATTTCAAGCTGAAACACATGCCATTAGGACATGCATACAGAAAAACCTGGAAAGTGGTTACCAAAGAAAACACATCCACATTCTCTCTGACAGCCAGAGCGAAATCAAAACCCTCAACTCGACACAGATAAAGTCTAGACTCGTCTGGGCATGCCTCCAGGACCTTCTGGAGCTGGCAAAACACAACGAGGTCACTTTGATGTGGGTGCCAGGTCACAAGGGAGTAGCGGGCAATGAAAAAGCAGACCAGTCAGCAAGACAAGCATCTGAAACGCCATTCACAGGGCCAGAACCTGTGCTTGGAATCAGCAAAAACTGATGCAGGACCCTGATTGGGGAGTGGATAAAACAAAGACACCGACAACACTGGGAACAGAGCGACGCGCAAACACACAGCAAAGCCATGGTAGGACACACAAGCCAAACCTTGACAGCTGACTTTTTAAATCTAAACAGAACAAAGGCACGTATAATAGTAGGTCTACTGACGGGACACTGCGGCCTTAGAAAACATCTGAACACCATAGGAATACTTGGAGAACCCGTGGATTGCAGACTCTGCGGTGAAGAGGAAGAAACAGCCTCTCACATAATTTTTGAATGCGACGCCTTGGGAAGAAGGCGCCACAGAATCTTCGGTGAAATCAATCCGGAAACGGGAATTAATCCGAAAAACCTCATAAAAAGGCTACTGAACCTGATAAAGGACACAAACCTATTCTCGTGAGGAACCACTGACGAAAGAGTGATACAATAGACCCAAGCTGGTCGCAGTGTCACAGGGAGGCCAAGCGCCAACCCGGTCTCTTGTTTGTCAGCCTATCAATCAATCAATCAATCCCACTACACTTCGATCCATAAAACTACTACATTGTCGAAAATAGAATCCTAAACGGATATTTGTTATTGAATTCAAAATGTTTCCTTTATACCTACAGCAGACGAATCTATATCGTGAACGAGAAGCTAGGTAATATTCGCTTTTCGATTACCCCATTCTTCCATAGAAGCGGCACCACCATATCATAACAGTATGGAAGGAAGAACAAATCTACCAGGGTCCTATGTCGGCTCCATCTAAAACCAGCAGGGAATATCAGGGATGTTAACTCCGAAAATGGTCCTAGAGGACGCGTTCGGGGATATAGCTGAACGGAATAGAAAAAGTAAGGAGCGCACGTAGTGATCCCATCAAATGAATCACTTACTTGGAATATTCATGAAGTTGATCTTTCAGAAATTCCCTGTAGGTTCAACATGCTTAAGGCAGTTATCCCAAAATTCATGTTTGATCTTGCTATTCGGAAACAATTCCACCTTTTTAATATACTTAGAGATATTCCCGAGTGATTTGTACGTCAGAAAGTGGAATAATCTCTTTCATTTCTACTTTTTCTTATTCAACTTTTGCACCACTAAGTTCGTGGTGTTTATACAGTGTGACCGGTCTATGAGTGAACATAGATTTAATTCACATTTTGTGAAGGAAGCTGAAATCTTATTTGAATTGTGTGATAGCTCGCAATAAGTTGTAGTTAAATAAACTGCTAAGTTTTGCTTCCATTCCGAGTGTTTTATTTGTTTTAGGCCCATTTGCTTCGGAAACTCGACGATGAACACCTATTCAATACACTCATTTTTGGTGGAAATAACAATTAGTAGGTTGATTTGAAAGAATAATAATGAATATAGAGGGTGTTTCTGCATTAAATCTAGTGAGTGCTCGTATAAAATTAGAACGGGTCTTTCCTAAAACAAATCTTCCTGAGCCCATCACTTTCCGAGATTTCACCCTTAAAAGGTGATGACTAAAATTCAGTTTTCATTTTCTCTCTCTTCAGCTATCGGTTTCGGAAAAAATTCAAGAATAAGAAATTGTTCTGAATAGAACAAGGATTTCAAGTAATTTTATTTTATGAAACTTCATCTCAAAAAAATGTTTCAATATAAAATGAAGTAAGGGTCGATACCATTTCAGACTACATGCAACCCCTGTACTCAGTCTGGTACACAGACGGTTTAAAGACAGATGAAGGAGCAGGAGCGGAAATACATGGAGTGAGGCCAAGAAGGGATTACATAATACCTCTCGGCAAGCACGCCACGATATTTCAAGCTGAAACACATGCCATTAGGACATGCATACAGAAGAACCTGGAAAGTGGCACCAAAGAAAACACATCCACATTCTCTCTGACAGCCAGAGCGTCATCAAAGCCGTCAACTCGACACAGATAAAGTTTAGACTCGTCTGGGCATGCCTTCAGGACCTTCTGGAGCTGGCAAAACACAACGAGGTCACTTTGATGTGGGTGCCAGGTCACAAGGGAGGGCAATGAAAAAGCAGACCAGTCAGCAAGACAAGCATCTGAAACGCCATTCACAGGGCCAGAACCTGTGCTTGGAATCAGCAAAAACTTATGCAGGACCCTGATTGGGGAGTGGATAAAACAAAGACACCAACAACACTTGCAACAGAGCGACGGGCAAACACAGATCAAAGTCACGATAGGACATACAAGACAAACCTTGACGGCTGAACAAAGGCACGTATAATAGTAGGTCTGCTGACGGGACACTGCGGCCTTAGGAAACATCTGAACACCATGGGAATTCTTGGAGAGCCCGTGGATTGCAGACTTTGCGGTAAAGAGAAAAAAACAGCCTCTAACATCATCTTTGAATGCGACGCCCTAGGAAGAAGGCGTCACAGAACCTTCGGATAGACCAGTCCGGAAACGGGCATGAATCCGAAAAACCTCATAAACAGGCTACTGAACCTGATAAAGGACATAAACCTAATGACGTGAGGAACCACTGACGAAAGAGTAATACAATAGACCCAAGTTGGTCGCAGTGCCACAGGGAGGCCAAGTGCTAACCCGGTCTCTTGTTCGTCAGCCAATCAATAAATCGAGGGTTGCAAATTTCAACCTCATCTAATGCAGCAGAAACATTGAGAAAATGCCAGTGATTAGTCTTTTGCGAGTGCATGAAAATTACAGAATTTCAAAACTCTAACTTTAATGAAATTTCAAAAAAAAAAAAAAATTTATTCACCACTTTCAAGGGTGATATCGCGGAAAGGGGTGGGCTGGGGAAATTTTGTTATAGGAAAGAACCTTCAAATTTCATACGAGCAATCACTTCCTGAATTTAGAAGAACTCAGTAATGTATCGATCGTTACCTCGAATACAAAATGGCGAATGCGCGGGTGTAGTAAATTTGCTACAGACTTAGATTTTTCGCTACATATTCGTATTGGTGCAACAATTTGAATGATTATCGAACAACTTGTTTCCTACTTCCCTCAACTTTGTTATGGCATCGAATGAAATCCAAAATTGTTCATTATCGAAACAATGATTTCTATCTTCTATCCAGTTCCCATTCAAAATTCCCCTATTGTTCCTTCCCTTTATTATGTTTCACGTGATAGACCCTGAACGAATACAGATAAGGCTGTCAATTCATCAGCTTCCGCACTAAATAATGGTAGGCTATTTTTTTGGTGAATATACAATGGATATTCGTTATTACATTGTTCCAATAGATTGATGCTGGAAGTATTTGTTTGATGGCTTTAGGCTTTCGCCTTTGTTATAATTGATTTCATACTGTGATGATATAAAATGGAAGAGAGATCTCTACTTCTTCGAGGGTTTAGTAGATCAACAGATTACTCCTCGTTTCGGTAGTTGAAATATATTATTATCAAGGAGTGAGGCTACAGAGTACAAATCCATAATTACCTCATATTTGATTCCAAATCTCTGAAACACAAGTGGACGTGGAAATATACTACTGGTTAATTGCCAAAAGTCATTGCCATTTTGTGGAATTCTCATCCTGAAGAATATACCTGGCCTTGTTTTCAGCGATTGTCTGCTTCATTTTTGGCCGATTCTGTAGCTAATCCAATGATGTTTCTGCAGGTTACATGGAAAATCCGAAAGAGCAAAAGAAAAATGACCATTTGGTGTCAATAACCAAACAGGACTACAAGTTCAACAAAAAACAAAAACAACTGATGTAAAGACTCTAGAATCCATTGGAATTGATATTGTAAATGCAAATGACAGATTTCATATATGCATTAATCCCAAATTACAATTTCGTTACTTATAAAAAAATCGGTTTCATCTTTTTTATAAAGCCGAATTCAAGAAAATGACAAATGAAAAAATGTTTCTTCAATAACTCGACGACTCACCTTGCATTCAATCTTATCATCAGATGAATATTAGAGTCCTGGAATTTCCAAAGTATTCGAGTATATCCAGACCCTCAAACTTAATTTCATTGGGAGTATTATAGTAGGCTGAGGTCTGATTTGTCCCTCTTACGTCCAACGCCTGCTGCATAAAACATGGAGTTGGTGGAATACATTTCATTTAAAAGCTTGACACGTAAAAGTATTCTGTCTTCAAGAACGTTAGACGCTTCAGAGAGGCGAAGTGAGTGTTCTATCTGGTATCTGGTCTACGTCAGTCTGATTATGGGCTGTTGATTTTAACACGAACGAAAGTCTTATCTTTGCCCTTGACGACTTGATACGAAGAAGATCGATCGAAAATGTTTCTGCTTATATCGGGTGTTTTTTTAGAGTGATATAATTTTCGAAAGGGATAACTGTGATTTGACAGAAAGTAGAAGGCATGTTGTTTCGACATTTTTGTCCAGTAAGCATTGACAAATTATCATGGATAGACTCATGCCGCAACAACGTTTACAATACGAGTATGTTGAAATTAATTTTCAAAATCACTGTTCTAACCGTCAAACTTATAAATCACTTCGTGAAATCTATGATTTATACATATTGAACTATCGATAGATTTCGGCCAAAATTTTTTCTAGTGCAACAAGACAATGAACTGTACGTACGGAAGAAAACATCGCTGCTGTGACTGATAGTGTTGATGAAGATCCAGATTTGTCTATTCGTCAAGGTTCACAACAAGTTGGACTCTTTGCATCCACCACATGGAAAATTTTGCGTGAAGATTTTGGTCTACAACCATAGAAGATCCAACTTGTTCAAGAACTGAATCCACTTGACCATAATGAGCGTCGTTTGTTTACTGTTTGGGGCCTACAACAGCTTGCAGTTGATCCACTTTTTTTACCGAAAAATTGTGTTTAGTGATGAAGCTCATTTCTGGTTGAACGGCTACGTAAACAAAAAAAAGAAGTATATGGAGTGAGAACAATCCTCAAGAAGTTCTGCAGGTTCAATTGCATCCTGGAAAATGTACTGTATGATGTGCTTCACACGCTGGAGATATCATCGGTCCATATTTCATTAAAAACGGTGATGGAGCTGATGTTACAGTGAATGATGCTCGTTACAGATCAATGATCAAGTATTATTTGTTTCAAAATTTGAATTGTATCGACCCAGAAGTGTTTTGGTTCCAGAAAGATGATGCAACACCTCATGCTACTACCGTAATAATTGATTTATTGAAAGAAAGATTTGGCGATATCATTTATTTCGTGAAATGGTCCAATTAGTTTGCCTCCATGATCATGCGGCATAACTCCAATGTATCATTTTCTTTGAGGTTATGCCCGGTCATTGGTTCATGCTGTTGAACCAAAAACAATAGACGCTTTGAATGCCAACATAATTCGTGTTATGGCTGAAATGTGTTTTATCTCAATTTGAAGTTCTACCACTCTAAAAAACCCGATATTAGTATTTCCCTCGTTATGAAATAATGACCAGAGAATGTGAGTAGTTTTCTTGTCGTGGCGGAATATATACAGGGTGACTGGTGACGTAAGGGACAACGGCTAAGTGGAGATAGAGGACTTCAAACTGAATGAGAATTTGTGTTTCAAATGTCCCATAAGGGTATTCGTTTCGGAGATATAGGGTGATTTATGAAAAACGCTAAATCTATGAACTCCCATATCTTCGTTAATATGATATGTTTTTCGCTGATATTTTACATGTTTGTTCATACAGGCATTCTCTGTCAGCATAAGAAAAAAAAATTGAAAAAATTGCTGGCCCGTACGCAAAAATTTCAATTTACATGTCAAGTGAGAAATATCACACGGTATATGAGATAAAATAAAATCAAATAGAAATTTGGAAAGAGGGAAAAAAACTGATGACATATTTATTTTTTGTTTGAATGGCACAAATTTTCTTTCGTTTCTATGATATGTTGAAGTAAGAATATTACAATATTTTTATATGCAAATCATGAAAATTAGTACTACTGATAGAAAAAACCTTGAATTCGAGGCGCTAGAAAATATTAATCAGAGAGGTATGATTTTTCAACATGATGGTGCACCTCCTCATTTTGCAAATGAAGTAAAAAATTTTCTGAATAGGGAGTTTTCTGACAGGTGGATTGGTCGGGGAGGTTCTAGGAATTGGCCTGCTACTCCTGCTAGATCACCCGATCTAACTCCTCTGGATTATTTTCTATAGGGTCATCTTAAGGATACGGTGTATAAAGAAACAATAACAAGCCGTGAACATTTGAAGAGCAGAATAACTGAAGCATGCGAAGAAATTAAAACAAATATTCCTCTGATTAGAAAAGCTGTGCTTCATTTGTTCAAGAAAGCCAATAAATGTATGGAGGTGGACGGCTCTCATTTCGAACATTTGCTTACTTGATTTTTTATGAATTATATTTGCGACTTTTTCTATTTTTGTGTTTGAGTATCCAACTCTTTCATCACCCTATCTACAACAAATTTTATTTTGAAATTTTATATGGCATCGAAATATTAATTGATAAAAATAGATTTCAAGATTTGAAGGTATATTTTGATGCCAGGCTCATTCTAGCGCCTCGAATTCAAGGTTTTTTCTATCAGTAGTACTAATTTTCATGATTTGAATATAAAAATATTGTAATATTCTTACTTCAACATATCATAGAAACGAAAGAAAATTTGTGCCATTCAAACAAAAAACAGATATTTCATCAGTTTTTTTCCCTCTTTCCAAATTTCTATTTGATTTTATTTTATCTCATATACCGTGTGATATTTCTCACTTGACATGTAAATTGAAATTTTTGAGTACGGGCCAGCAATGTTTTCAATTTTTTTTTCTTATGCTGACAGAGAATGCCTGTATGAACAAGCATGTAAAATATCAGCGAAAAACATACCATATTAACGAAGATATGGGAGTTCTTAGATTTAGCATTTTTTCATAAATCACCCTATATCTCCGAAACGAATACCCTTATGGGACATTTGAAACACAAATTCTCATTCAGTTTGAGGTCCTCTATCTCCACTTAGCCGTTGTCCCTTACGCCACCAGTCACCCTGTATATAGTACCCAAGAAAAAATATATTCATTCGTCCTTTTCATGTGAACATACAGACTGTAACAGCCAGTAAATGTTCAAAATGCTCGCCGCGAACGTCTTGGCAACATGCTAATCTGGTGTAGAATTGTCTTTTTACGTTACACAACATTTCAGGCGTGACTGATCTAATCGCAAGCGTGATTCAGTCTTTTAGGTCGTCTAAGTTTAAGAGTTTCGTTTCGTATATATACAATACTTTTGACATATCCCCACAAAAAGAAGTCTAATGGTGTCAGATCAGGAGATCGTGCTGGTCATTCTATCGATCCTCACCCCCTATCCACCGATTTGAAAAAAATTGGTTCAAGTAATGCCGGACATTGATTTGGTAATGGGGCGGTGCTCAATCTTGCTGAAACCATATTATATTGGCAGGAACTTGTGGATCTGCTGGATCAGGATATAAGTTTATCAAAGTTGGTACGACATTATTTTGGAGTAGTTCTAAATATTTTTCTCCATTCAAGTTGACGTCAATGAAAAAGGGACATACGATATGATTTCCAACAATTCCTGCCCAAACATTAACATTTCCAGGATATTGCGTATGTTCTTCTCTCATCTAGTGAGGATTCTCATCAGACCAATAGCGTCAATTTTGACGATTAACACGACCGTGTAGTGTAAATGTACTTCCATCAGAAAACAAAACATTTTCTGATTGGATCACATCGTTATCTAACATTGCCATCATTTGCTCACAAAAATGCGTTCTCCTATCGAAATCGTCTTCTTGGAGCTCCTGAGTTGCCATCATTCTATAGGGATGCATCTTACTTTCCTTTTATATTCGAAATATTAACGTGTTGCTGACGGTGAACAGGGGGGCTACTTTTCGAACAGAATTATGTGGGCTTTCTTGAAACTCAAGCATAATATCCAATTTCGTATCCGTATTTACCGGTTATCAATTTCGTATCATCACTTACTGCATTGGCAGCAATTTTTTTTATTTGTCTTACATGACCAAGCTCTCGAAGCTGCTTTTCAATTTTGCTAATCGGTCCTTGGGATATAGGCGACAAATTTGGAAATTTTTCGTGAAATAAGCGAGAAACTTCCATTTGTGTCCGTGTGTAATCTCCATAACCAATCATTTGAAGAATGGTTATTTTGTGCATTTTTGTTAAATGAACCATTTTTATAATATTATTACGTACAGTTATCGAAATTCAAAAGACAATAGCACTCACACTGATCACTTATTGTCATGCAAACAGACAACGTGTTACTAAGGCTATGAGAATAAACAAATCTGTTTTTGATTTTTTTAATTTTTTCTCAGTAATGGGTTTTGCTTACTTTCTTCATATCAAGGGAAATAAGTATTGAGTGTAATGTATCGAATTTGTGAAATAAAATAATTCTCATCTAAAATGTCAATTTTTGTTAAAAATCTGAAAAACTTAATATTTCCGAAAAAGTTGAAGATAGGTATAGGAAATTGTACATGAATTATGTCTAGAATTTTCTGAAGAATCCAAAAAATAAATAATATACAGGGGGTTGCATTTGAAATAAGAAAGTTGGTATTGGCCACGGTCGCATGGAACACCCTATATAATTTTATTTTCTTGAAAAAAATGCGCATTTAAAATCACAAATCGACTTGTCAGCGTTTTTCCTAACACCCCCTCATTTATTCGTTATCGAATTCATTCCATTTGGATGTTACACTCTGTATAACATGTAGCCTGGACGACTAGCCAATGGAGATTAGCCCAAAGCTTCAGAATAATGCGTCCCTCTTTGATTCCAATACAGGGACTGGTGAATACATAATAAATACATTACATTCGATAAGCCAATATCGAATTTCACCGCCTCATTAGGTATGCCACCACAAGAAAGATGAATGACCATTTATAGGGTTAGTGATTCCATCCATGAACTAATGTACAAATAATTATATGCCATTTCAGTATTCAGGTCATAGCGTAGCTATCCATATAAATCACCCTATTGGCTGGTATTTAGACAGCATCTGGCACCATCGTAGTATAAAACTGGAGTCCATGGATTTCCGTGGCATTTTCCGGTCCTTCCCGCCGACCTAATAGCCAATTAAGGCAGAATAACACCCTAGAATTTCTTCATTTAATTAAAAAGGAATGATGGATTCAGAATAGCAGTTTTGTATCTAGAGCACTCAAGCGTGCGATACAAAACATCATTTCTAATTAATATTGCCAGATTCCGGCTCCCGGTGGTACTCAGAAGATCAGCAGCTGAGCGCAATTGAGATGTGGTTATTGTCCCGGAATGAATGCGCTAACTGCAGCGGACTCAAGATCTTCTTTGTTTTGTTATTGGCGAGGAAGACCCCATTGGGTTGAAATTGACGATGGTTTATTTATTTCAACATTTCTTTCGATTATTCTACGCACCAAAATACCCTTCAGTTGTGGCTTATCGATTATTCTGTGTGGTCATTGGATCGTGGAAGATATCCGGGATTCATGAAAATCTCGGCGATTAGGTTGAATCCAAGAAATGTGAACGTTAAAATTAGCGATTGCACGAGTTTTATCAAAAATATTTATAAAATTTATTGGTCTAATAGACATAGCAAGGAGTGTATAAGACGTAAACCTCAAGTTTAATGTATGCAATAAGAAAACACCCTGTAAAGGATGGTTTCTGTTCGGTCAGGTCAGATAGAGGTATTCACTTACCTGTCTCGACTTCTGTTCAAAGTAGTCATCCACCATCTTCTTTTTTTTTGCCTTATGAGCTTGATGAGCTTTAATTCTTCTATAGCAGTCACTTACTATCACAAAAGCTGCTACAGCGACAACGCGACTGTCCATGGTCGAAACAAAATAAAAAATGATCGAGACTCGAGAGAAGAGAAAAAAGAGGGAGAAACGACGAAACAGCTGTACTTGCCAAGTACACAACTATTGGCATATTTGTCAAATACGGGAGTAGTGGGAGCGCCTTACTTGTCATTCAAGTTCGAAACTTAGTCTACTTGCCAAGTACGCAAATAATTGCGTACTTGCCAAATATATACAAGTAGTGGGGTCCGCCTTAAGACAAGTCATAAATTGACAGAGAATTCCAAGAAAAATCAAAATGAGAATATTAGACAAATTTCTCATCAACCAGGTACTCATCCAAACTATAATAGGTATGTTTTATTCCACAGTATCATTATCACAGTTTCTTTTTAACTGATTTATACTCATCGACTTTATTGAATTTTGAAGTTTTGTGCAACGGAATAGACATAAAGTTTTTACATTTCTTGTTCTATAACAGTAAGAAAACTTGATGATTCACAAAAACCCTCAATATTGTGTCTTAAGAAAAGAAGACATCTGTATTTATAAATACAAGGCACGATCGAAATTTTATGTTGCATGAAAAAAAGTGGTCTACAGGAAGTGAGTGAGATGATGTTGAAGATCATGCTCAAAATTCTTCTCTGTGGAACGAAAATTCTGCTTACATCTGTGGAAGTTCCCCATTACAAGATGTTATGGTCAACATGGCTGTAGACCAAACTGTAGCAGACAAATTCAAAGGGTAATGATTTTTTGATTTTATTTTTACGAAGAACAACAACGGTTATTTAATACAGATTTAATACAATCTACAATTTACCGCTACAAGTTTTGGGATCTTACATTATCTCTTCTTCAGGCTAAAGAACGAAAACAGAGAAAACAAAATTAATATGGTAAAGGAAAAGCCACAAGAAACTCTGCTAACCAGAATAAATTGACAAATTGATCGAAAATTTCTCTTTGAAATCAACATAAAACATATTGCGAACGAAATTCCACCTGAAACAATATAACATTCATATTAAGGAATCTGCTATACTATCAATTTAAAACATCCATTAATTATCCAAAAGTTATCAAGAAACAACCAAGTCATCTAACAGCGAGAATCGAACTGACGTTTACAAAAATCGAAAATTTTCTAATATTTTTAGTTATAGGTTATAATATCATTTCAACAACAATACAAAATTACCCAACAGGTGTAACAATCAAAAAAAATCTGACGTAACCTGTTTTTTGATAACTTTTGGATAATTTATGGATGTTTTAAATTGATAGTAATTCTCTTTAGACTCCTCGTTATAGTTTATCATATAAACCTTCTGTTTTTCTGGTCAAATCGAAACACTCACTTTTAATAATTCTATTAAAAAGTTAATCACTGTAAACGTTGTGTTGAACGATAAGCTAAGTCCATTTCATGGTTAATCGCTTTGCTCATTTGAACACTCTTAAATATTTGAATAATATTTAATTATGAAATATTTTCATTTAGAATGTATATTTTTAGAACACTCATCACTCATATTTAATTCATAAAAGTACGTGCACCATCTCATATCGAACTCCTCTATTTGATTTGGATATTTGTGAATATTATACAGGGTGTTTGGAGGGTGAGTAGCCATGGGTAAATGGTGGATAGGTGATGCTCTTGGCTACTTGTTGCGCCTAATAAAATATCATTTTGCCCAAAGTTCAAGGTGTTATAATTTTTTTACCATTTTTCTAGAAATTTCCCATTTTTCTCATTAAAACCTTGAATTTTTTCAAATTTAATGCCCGAGGTGCCTATAAAATGATTTATCTGATGGCATGTCATAATGACAACGTTATGTCACTCAATTTTGATGACATAAGGAAGCTCATTATGGGACTAAGTACCATAATGAATTCATTATGGGACTAAGTACCATAATGAATTCATTATGGTACTAAGTACCATAATGAGCTTCCTTATGTCATCAAAATTGAGTGACATACTTCTTTCAAAATAGTTGTCATTGTGACATGTCGAAAATGCAGTTTTTAATTTTTCGAAAATGTATTGATATAAATGCCATCAGATAAAATTTTGTATGTAATACGAATCATAAACAATCATTATGGCACACGCCGTGTTATCGGACATTCACGACTTGTACCATAATGATCGTCTTTATGATCCTTATTACATAAATAACTATTATTTCCTTAGTCTAGTCTGGTCTTATTCAGATCGAATCATAATTTCATACAAACGTCTTCAAAAAACCTGACAGCGTCGTATCAATCATCAAAATGAAAAAAAAAATAATGTTGTGTCCACTTTACAAAGTGAAATAAAAAAAAAATTTACATGGTGTTGGGTTTTAAAATGGCTTTAAAAACTTCTCTAGTTAATACTCTTTGCAATGGTATGTAACATGTACCATTAATAATCAGATAACTCAACAAAAAACCGTTTTGTCTTCAAGGATGCCTTGAAAGGATGACGACAAAACTATTCCATTGAGCAGGCAAAATCTTTTCTCTCATTCTACCACAGCTAAAAATAGCGTGCCCTCTCTATCATCGGCTAACAATACTCCCAAGGCCGTCGCCAGCGAGAGGGCAGCTGCCCCGTGACCCCCCCCCCCAATCAGAATAGAAAAAATGAACTGATATTCGTATATTGTGCTATTATTTCATAAGTTTTTAAGGGATTTTTGAGCTCTAGGGGGGGACTGCCCCCCCCCCCCCTTGTCTTCCCCCGTGTGCTGCCCCTCGTGTCCTCCCCCACAGCCCAAAAGCTGGGGGGTAATTACTGCGTTTGCAAGTCATTTCATAGGCCTGCAGTAAAGGTGCAGTAATGCAGTTTTGAGTTCACTCAACATTTCGGTGGTTCATCAACATATTCTGTAGCATATTTTGAGCTGGGGGGGAGGACACGGGGGGCAGCTGCCCCCCCCTAGAGCTCAAAAATCCCTTAAAAACTTTTGAAATAATAGCATAATATACGAAAATCAGTTCATTTTTTCTATTCTGATTGGAGGGGGGGCACGGGGGCAGCTGCCCCCTCCCTGGCGACGCCCTTGAGAGTATTGTTAGCCGATGATAGAGAGGGCATGCTATTTTTAGCTGTGGTAGAATGAGAGAAAAGATTTTGCCTGCTCAATGGAATAGTTTTGTCGTCATCCTTTCAAGGCATCCTTGAAGACAAAACGGTTTTTTGTTGAGTTATCTGATTATTAATGGTACATGTTACATACCATTGCAAAGAGTATTAACTAGAGAAGTTTTTAAAGCTATTTTAAAACCCAAGACCATGTAAATTTTTTTTTTATTTCACTTTGTAATGTGGTCAAAACATTTTTTTTTTTTTTTCATTTTGATGTTTGATACGGCGCTGTCAGGTTTTTTCAAGACGTTTGTATGAAATTATGATTCGATCTGAATAAGACAAGACTAGACTAAGGAAATAAATCATTTTATAGGCACCTCGGGCATTAAATTTGAAAAAATTCAAGGTTTTAATGAGAAAAATGGGAAATTTCTAGAAAAATGGTAAAAAAATTATAACACCTTGAACTTTGGGCAAAATGATATTTTATTAGGCGCAACAAGTAGCCAAGAGCATCACCTATCCACTATTTACCTATGGCTACTCACCCTCCAAACACCCTATATATCTGAATTAGATGCTGTTAATATTTATAATTGAAATAAAGTATTATTGACTTCATGCGAGTGTAGTATTCACGATGTTTGCATATAATGTAAAATAAATATCTTTCACACTACCATCTCCAACTCAATTATCTGATAACAGTCCACAACAAGTAATTAGCCAAAATCCTAACACCTCGATTTTAGAACATTTGCCCTTCGGGCCGGATAATTGAGTTAAAATTCCAGCATTATATACACATCATGTCATCTCACAAAACCATCTCAAGCTCGAAATCTGCCCATCTTAAGCTCTCAAACTCGAGAACAGGATTAGCACATGGTCTGATTGAGGTTAAAATTGCAAAGTGGGCTAAAAATTCATATAAATCAAAGAAAAATATGAAATGAGCAAGAGATGAAATTATCAATTCAGAGTACAGAGCAGGCTCAAATAAGTTCAATTCTGGTACAAAGATCGAAAAATACTACCGAATTGCCAAAAATATTAGAAAATATACAGGGTGGCCATTTGAAAACGAAACAGACAAGATTACAGACGAAATAAATTTTTTCGATAGAAATGCTCGGACAGGTCGATTTCTGTTTCGAGGGGGACAACTTAAGATGTAGGTTACGGACGCATAGCGCTTCAACCCTTCATACTAAAACCCTCACCCCCAATTTTTGAATAGGGAAGATGGGGTGAGTGATACCTCATTTAAAAGGTATTTTTATACTGATTTCAGCACAGTAATTGTTTTTTCATTTTATGCATTAGTTCTCGAAATATTCTTAACTAAGTATTTGAAAATGAATTGGTGTTTTCATGGCACTTGTAGTGTTTTTTTGTGAAAAATCGACATTTTGAGCTTCAAAACAACCATGACTGTGGCTTCCTTCCTCCAATCCACTGACATAGAAATCTTTAATCAAGATGTCGATTTTTCACAAAAAAATACTACAAGTGCCATGAAAACACCACTTCATTTTCAAATACTTAGTTAGGAATATTTCGAGAACTAATGCATAAAATGAAAAAACAATTACTGTGCTGAAATCAGTATAAAAATACCTTTGAATTGAGGTATCACTCACCCCATCTTCCCTATTCAAAAATTGGGGGGGGGGGTTGTAGCAGCAAGGGCTGAAGCGCTATGCGTCCGTAACCTACATCCGTAACCTACATCTTAAGTTGTCCCCCTCGAAACAGAAATCGACCTGTCCGAGCATTTCTATCGAAAAAATTTATTTCGTCTGTTTTCTCGTCTGTTTCGTTTTCAAATGACCACCCTGTATATTGTGGAGTGTGCAAATAAACGAGGTGAATCGAGATGGAAATATTAAAATTTGAGATGACCGATTATTGCAATTCAGTAAATAGATTTCACATTTAAAATTGAGAACACATGAATATGGGCATGAGTGGTCAAGAAAACAGAGATATAATTTATTCAATACGATTCAAATCACATTACCTTAGGATAAACACTGAATTTGCACCAGAATTAAACGAGTTGCACTAAAAATTGAGAAATCTGAGGTGAATCTAAATTACATTTTATAAAATTGAGATGGTCAGAATAATAAAATTGTATTATCGAGTGCAGAGATGATCTTATATTGATTTATCGGAAAAATGAATCCGGATAATGCAGCTCGCGCAGCTACAGGGGGGATGAAATCAGCGAGATGCGCTCTGATGAACCGGTCGTAAACGGACATCGAACGCGCTTGAGTGACGTACCTGATGTCTTTTCAGTACCCATATTTTCCGTATACTGAGTGTCCCATTTTCACTAGATGAAAGTTGAATTATGGGCCTTCAATTTTCAACAATAGCTATATCGCACTTCTAATGGTTCCTTTCTAGATTTTTGTCTAGACATCTTTGGATAGCTAGTATTTCCGTTTGAAGGACGCTTGTACAACAGCCAGCGATAGTGCACAATTGATACTTGCCCCGTAAATCCCAGCGCCTGCTCCTATAACGGTCTCAAAACCATCGGTATACTTTTCTATTGTATTTTTTTTTTGAGATAATGGTCGATGTATTCCCGTTCCCAATCCTTTCTTTTGCTCAGTATTGTACTGAAGTTTTTCTCGGTGCTTATACTTTCTTGAATGAATTGAAACGAAAGTGTTACGACCCTCTCGAGCAGAAATAGCTGAACCGACAGAGTGTGCATGTGGCGTAACAGAATAACTCGCCCTTTTCGTTAATTGCAATTCTTCATTCCCATTGGTGAATGAAGCGGTTGGTTTTCTCACTGTAAAGAATTTGTTGAAGATTTAAAAAACAAAAAGACAGAAATGAAAGCTGAACAACAATGAAACTAATCAGTTTCATTGAAATCTTACTGAAAGTAAACACGTCTAGAGTTGTGCTCCCTAGAAATTCAGATATCTCGTGCGATTTTTGGAAGTTTATTTCATGTTGGTGCGCTCATTTGCTTATGAGTAGTTTTCTGATCATTGAGTATTTTTTTGATTTTCATACACCGAGTCTCATACAAAACAATTATTGTTATCAACAATTTCTTTGTGGAAATCGGACCGATTCCATATTGGCTCGCGGCGCATCCTCCCTCCCACAGATTTGTTTCATACCGGCTGTCGCAATCGACATTGCCATCAATGCCATCAACGGTGTTCGGGCAAAGAGTAAACACAGTCTACTCTTTGGTTCGGGTTTTGTTAGTATGTTTCTCTTCGAACTGGGAGATATATCACCGTCGCCTGCTACCGTTGCCGCCGAAATTTACGTATTTCCTATCACACTCTCATTATCCTTGATCTGTGGCCCTCCTATTCTGTGTTAAATCTTTCTTACAGGCCCAAGAAAGTGAAGATTGTTATTATTTGTTTTCCCATAACCGTAAAATGTCGCGATCGCTACGAAATGCCGCAAACTGCAACCGTTCTGTTTTGCCAGGGGATACAAGTAACCCTCCGACTGTTTCCGATAACAACAGTCCTATAACCCTCCATCATTTTAATACACTCATGGAAAAGATTAATGAAATGGCAACGAATATTGTGAAAATAGAAGAACGTCAAAATGATATCCTTACTCAACTTTCGAGTTGCAATGCCGCCATTAATGAACATTCCGAAATGCTATCAAAGCATCAATCATGCATTGATAAAAACCAATGCGAAATTAAAGTTATCTCTGAAGCACAGGTGGAACTCACTCGTGCTATTTCTGACATCAAGTCGCAGATCACCAACTCCGAAACCAATCCAACAAACGTTCCAGAAATTATCCCTGAATTGCTTAATCGAATGAGAAAATCTCATAATGTTATTATTGCCAACGTTCCGGACAATGGAGATGAAACTGCAGACCATTATTTGGTCCAGAACATTGCAGATCTCATACAAAAAAATGCAGGTACCTGCCTTGTGCGTACTCAACGACTTCCTTCTAAGGATAGCAGCCGTCCTCGCTGGTTAAAGGCGTCTTTTTCGAATTCAGAGACTGTATCGAATTTGCTCAAACATAAATCTTTTCTATTGGGACACTCACAATATCGCAATATAGCTATTTACGACGACAAAACGAAATCGCAGATTGCGGAACTGAATGCTTTGCGTGAGGAACTCAAACGTCGACAAAGAGGTGGAGAAAAAAATATTACCATCAAATACTTCAAGGGTTCACCCAGGATAGTCTCTATTGGCAATCCTAATAATCAGCCAAAAAACTAAACCACTTACATGTTCAGGAGAAATCAAAATCATTTGCGATGCCACCCTTACAAGCTTGCCAAGGAGAAGTTCAAGACTACTGTTCGACAAAACTTTTTATCAAACAGAATATTTGAGAGCTGGAACCGATTGCCACCTGACGTAGTGACTGCACCATCGGTTAATGTTTTTAAGAATCGCCTTGATAAATGTATTATTGTATTTCAACTCTTTAATTTAGTTTTTTCATTTCAGTTACTTTCATATTTTGTATTGAGTTTATAGGTATTTTACCTCAACTCTTATTGTATTGAATAATAATAATAATAATAATAACTTCGATAATAATACTGCCGCACGGGTGTGGTTTGGTTTCTGCCACGCCACATGGGGGGTGACGTCCCCACGGCCCGAGTTACCTGGGCCACCAAGGCTAAATGGTGGCAAACCCATGAACGAGAAGTGGAAACCGATATCATGGTAGAAGATCGAGATGCCACTCCACCTGCTGGCTCGACCACCGTGAGGAGGACTGCCCGCAGGGGAGCTCGCAACGCACGTATCCTGTGTAGCCGCGAAATGAATATTGAAGTAATGCGAGCTTTTCATTACGTGAACAATTGCGAGGACAAACCACTTCCTAGATGGAGAAGAGAAATCTTCAAGGGATCGAATTATCCCAGAAGATCGCGATGTGCACACCAGGCTGTGGATTTGCAAACCTGTCACATCGTGGAGAAATTTCTGAACTAGTGGGAGGAACTGAACTGTTTTTTCACTGGTTCATGGAGGAATTACCAGCTCAAGCTGTGAACGGGAGACCGATGAAGAAGAATAACTTCGATAATAATACAACGAGTTATCAACGCGCAAACAACAAAACGCTGAATATGTGAGAGACAGAAAGAAGTTCTTCAGAAGTCTTGAAAAGCCTTCCGAAATCTCCTCCAGTCTGCATGCTGACATCAGCAATGACGAATTTCGGCAATATTGGAGTTCTTTATGGTCGGAGAGTGGTCAATTTCAGAGAAATACTAGTTGGCTGAGGGACATTGAACACCATGCATCCGAAATCGTTGAGATGAGGACTGATATTTTCACAGTCGAGGAAATATCCAACATTATCAAAAACACTAGTAACTGGAAGGCGCCAGGACCCGATCGACTTCAAAACTTCTGGGTTAAACAGTTCCCAGCATGTTTCCCAAGTCTGGCTAGATGTTTCTCGGAAGCGCTGGAAGACCCCTTCAAGATACCGGCTTTCATCACTCAAGGCAATACCTACATGCTCCACAAAAAAGGAGACCGCAACAATCCAGAAAACTACAGACCAATTACGTGTTTGTCAGTGGTGTATAAGCTGTTCACGTCGCTTGTAAATCATGCGATATATCGTCATTGTGAAGCCAATAATATTCTGGAGGAAGAACAAAAAGGCTGCTCTCGAGGGTCTGCAGGATGTAAACATCAACTCACTATAGACGCTGTAGTGCTAAAGCAAGTCCGAGCGAGAAGGAGGAATTTAAGTACTTGTTATATCGACTATCAGAAGGCCTTCGATACGGTGCCTCACGATTGGCTTGTGAAAGTACTGGAGATTTATAAGATCTGCCCGAAAATAAAAGCGGTGCTCCAACATCTTATGAGTACATGGAGAACGAATATTCTGATAAATAACATCAATGCTGGAACCGTGAAAATATCGAAGGGGATATTTCAGGGAGATGCTCTGTCGCCGATGTGGTTTTGTATGGCACTAAATCCTCTGTCTACTCTATTGAAAAACACTACCATAGGGTATAGACCATCAATGAGGAATCCGCGGAAACTGTCCCATTTATTGTACATAGATGACCTGAAACTATTCGGCGAGAACTCAAAGCAACTTCACTCGCTGATAGATATAGTGCGATCCTTCAGCAAAGACATTGACATGTCTTTCGGTCTCGATAAATGCGCCATAGTCAACATCAGGAAGGGTAAAATAGAGAACACACAGGAACAATTTCAGGACATCCACAGTATGTTGCCCGAAGAGACCTACAAGTATCTGGGCATTCCTCAAAATCAACGGATTGACCACACCCGTTTGAAAGCTGAGTTCACTGCGAAATATAAAAACATGGTAACCAAAGTGCTCAACACCAAGCTGTCTGCTAAAAACCAGATCGATGCCTTGAACTCTTGGGCTACGCCAGCTCTGACCTACACTTTCGGAGTCTTGAAGTGGTCAGATGCTGATCTGAATGAGTTGGACCGACTCACCCGTCGCCTAATGACAAAGTTCCGATGTCTGCACACCAATGCATCGGTGAAAAGGCTTTATCTACCCAGAAGAGATGGCGGACGAGGTCTGTTGAACATCTATAAACTCTGCAGAACCCAGGAGAAAAACTTGAGGCAGCGACTGCTCGAGTCTGAAGATAGCCTGATGAAATTGGTGACAACAGAGGATAAGGGATACACACCTCTGAACCTACAACACAGAGAACTGACATTCGATATCACCACGAGAAGCGAAGATATAAGTATATGGCGGGAACAAGCTCTGCACGGCAGATTTCCCAAACACCTTGAGGGGGAAAATGTCGATAAATTAGCTTCTTTGTCGTGGTTGAATGCGGGACAATTATATCCTGAAACTGAGGGCTTCCTGACGGCTATCCAAGATCGAGTCATAAGAACTCGCAACTATGAGAAGCACTGTTTGAAGCTGAACGTGGAGGACAAATGCAGGAAGTGCGGCGCAGTTGGCGAGTCTATCGAACATATATTAGCAGGCTGTCGAGTTCTTGCCGACAACGCATATCTGGGCCGACACAACCAAGTGGCAAAAATTGTTCACCAGCAGTTAGCTCTTAGACATGGTTTTTTGGATACTTGTCCGCCATACTATAAGTATCAACCTGCAGCAGTCTTGGAAACGGACACAGCGGTTCTCTATTGGGATAGACCCATAACAACAGATAGATCAGTGGACTACAATAGACCGGACCTTGTATTCATTGAGAAGAATCAGAAGTATGGGGTGATAATTGACTCATAACATCGGAAGAACGGAGTCGGAAAAAATAACGAAGTACGAGAACTTGGCAATAGAGCTGAATAATATGTGGCAATTATCGAAAGTCACTATTATACCGTTGGTGATTTCGGCTGAGGGAGTCATGTCCAAATCATTTAAGAAAAACCTTCAAAAGATCGAGATATCCCAGAGGATCGCGGGATATGCACAAGAGGCTGTAGCTTTGCAAACCTGTCACATCGTGCGGAAATTTCTGAACTAGTGGGAGGAACTGAAATGTTTTTTCACTGGTTCATAGAAGTAATACCAGCTCGAGCTGAGACCGGGAGACCGATGATGAAGAATAACTTCGGAATCAATTCTACCACAGATGGAATGCTGGTATTGACCGAATTCAGCTTTGAAATCGTAACGTTATAGAGCAATTTCACAATGCCATATTTTCCGGAGGAATGGTTCGATAAATTCTGGAAAATAATGCACGAACATTTAGTTTCAGCGGCGGTCGCTGAAATATCTGAATATTTTTTCATCCGGCTAAATAATGTCTCCGGTAAACCAGGATATATGCAGCTACAGCATATTATCCTTTTTGGGTCAGATACAAAACGGATTCAACTTTTTTCGTATGATTCCGTGAGCCTTTGCATTCCACTTCGTTCTGATTGGATTCGATTAATTAACTGCCAATTTCGGATATAAATATCACTCAATTTGATTGCCACTGGTAGCGACCCAGATGACTGACAAGTGCCGGCCCATGCTTGACATTTCGAATTTATACTCCATTCCCTTTTATAAAGTATCTTGGTGGGCCATGGTTTAGGTTTATCAAGTTCTTTTACTTAAAACGGACGCAGGTTGGCAATCGTGAAAATCAAGCGACATTGCCAAGTCTACTTTCTAATTACCTACTCTCTTTTTTAACTTTGTGAATGGAGTTAGTTCTTTTAAGGTTTAACTGTGATGTGACACAGGTTTCGTAGTACTGCTGCATTTTCATACTGGAGTATTTGAGTTGCGCAAAGGGGTATTTAATTGTCCTATGTAGGCTTATTTCTTGAGAATTTTGAAAAGTGGGGATTTCCATACTTCCGTCTGTTCTGCTCGTCTAAAAGTTTTTCTGTCGGGTTATGAACTATCACAGAGTAACGGACTATTCTGTTCATTATTTTTCAGTAAAATTTCAACACTTCGTTCTTGATTTCCGTACAAGAAAAAAGCATAACTGAATCTTCCAATCATGTTTATACTCGTAAAAGTGAAATATTTCCAGTATTAACTGAAAGAAAGTTTCTTCAACATTCGTCAGATTTTTGGAATTATTGAATTCACATAATATTTCCTCAAATTCATTGTTTTCCCAAAGTAAATAAACATTTTGATAAATACGTTATTTCTACGATTTATATGTAGAAACGGCAACGTTGCGCTCATATCTGACAGAAGAATGAGTAAAACCTAAAATTTTCAAAATATACGCGGTGAAATGTGTCGGAATTCCAGGGCCAACCGGGCTACTTTATAAGAGTGAATGGAGTATTCACATAGAATCAAATGTTCTGCATCAGCTTGTTCTCTTACTTAGAAATTTTTCAGTATCAACAATTTTTCATGGGTTTGTTTACCGATACATCGTGGTGAATCATCACAAATTAATAGAGAGTTTTTTTTTGGAAATCATATTCTTGGTGTTTAGATTTTTTCGTTAGCAAAAGCAGATAAGTGATAAGTGAGATTGACCGTGCGAGAATTGTGGCTCTAATCGAGGAAGACCATGCTCGAAGGTTCACTAGTCAACGACAAAACCACTAGGTATATCCACTTAACTGTCTGTAGAAACCTGACCATAGCATCACCAGCACTTCGAAGAGATATGACTCATGCCTTGGGAATTCAAGTATCAAGTATATCTCAGAGACTAAGGACTGGTTGGAGATCTCTTTCTCCCTTATCTCTCGACCAATTTTGGAGTCAAAATTACGATATATAGACATAGGTACATTCTTCAGCAATAGGCATCAATATGGCCAGATTTCCACTTCGAGGCTTTTACTGAAAGATTTTCCGCTTCCAAAAAAATGTTCTCATACGAGGATATATTGAAAAATTCTTAGCCTACTATAGAACCAAACAAAATTTCAATGTCAAAATATTTTATTACTCAACATATTCTCCACTTAATTGAATACATTTATTGCAGCGAACCTGCAACGTCTCAAGACCTTTAAAAAAAAAATGTTTCTTCTTGCTCTGCAAACCAGTCCTCCACAGCTTCTATTACCGTCTCATTGGAAGGCAATTTACGACCTTTTAAACTTTTTTTCAGTTGAGGAAAGATATGATAGTCGGAAGGAGCAAAATCTGGTGAATAAGGGGGGTGTTCAAGTAATTCTAACCGTAAATGACGAATTTTTTGCATGGCAACATGAGATTTGTGTACTGGGGCGTTGTCCTGTAAAAACAAAATACATTTGGGTAGCTTTCCGCGTCCTTTCTCTTTAATTTTTCCCGTAGAGTGGTCAGTAATGTGGAATAGGAATCTCCAGTTATTGTTCTACCCTTATCCAAAAAATCAATCATGATTATTCCATGGCAATCCCAAAAAACTGAAGCAAGAACTTTTCCAGCAGATTTTTGGACACGAAACTTCTTAGGTCTTGGAGAACCAGAGTGTCGCCATTCCATCGATTGTCGCTTTCTTTCTGGATCGTAGAAATGAACCCAAGTCTCATCCTTAGAAACAATTCGGTTTAAGAAGTCTACATTATCTTCAAATCGAGCACAGATCGAACGCGATGCTTCTACCCTTGCACGCTTTTGGTCAACATTCAAACATTTGGGGATCCATTTTGCAGAAATTTTTCTCATGTCCATATTGACGTGAACTTTATGTTGAACGCGTTCGTATGAAATCTTCTGTGCCTCAGATATTATCCGTTTTAGCCCAATTCGACGGTCTGATAAAATCATGTCATGAACTGCATCGATATTTTCGGGGACTGACACAGAAACCGGCCTTCCTGATCGGTCATCATCTCCAATTGAAAATTTACTCCTTGTAGTACAATTTTTCACGGTCGCATACGAAGGACATATGATCACCAAGGGTATTCAGCATATCTTCGTAAATCTGCTCATGTCTTAACCCTTTTAAATACAGGTACTTGATGATGGCTCGATACTGCAATTTTTCGATTTTCACAATTTCGGTGGACAACTTTTTTTTCAATTTATTGCGTAACTCTGGTTTACTTTTTTGACGTCGAACTCTACACTGACACTTCTAATAAGTTATTGTTCGTTGATATGGTATCGCAATATTTTGTTTATGCATGGAACTGGTCTAGGCTAACTAGACATCAATACATTCTCGTAATTATGGATATTTTTCCTCCAACAAAAAAACCAAAATAATTACTCATTCACGTTCAAGCAAGTTTTATCTAGGAAGCATATTTCATTCGGATTCCGATAGGAAATATGTGTAAACGAGATTCCTAGGAGAGCACGTACATATCCAGCTTCCGAATAGGAATGCGAAAGCTGACAGATATAAATCTTCATGCCGCTCGGTTTCATCTCGTCGTCTTTTTTCTGATGGCGAAAAAGCGTATGGTCATTTGATCCATGCCATGAAATATGCAGGTAGTGCAGAACATGACAAGAAACGAACCACGTTTTTCAGAAATGTGGTCTCTCACTGAGTTCCATACTCACAAGATGAAACATGAATTCATCTTGAGCGCAGCTATGGAGATTTTTCGTCATTTGAGAACGTTGCTCATTCGACCTCATTTGTAGTTCATTTTCCACAATGAGGACGATTTTTTAATACAATAAATTTTGAAGGTGAAAATACAGCGTTTTTAACTAGTGGTCTCGTGAATAGCAACACTCAGCAGTAAACACAAACGAAGAAAAATAAATAAATAATAATTTCTAATCTTTTTCAGTGGCCAAAGTGATCCAAGGATCCCTGGTTCTATCCCAAGATATTGCTGTAAAGGTGGTGAATTCAACCTTCATCATCTCTTGTCATGACCCCAATAAGACCGATATTGTGACATCATGGGTGGGGCCACGAGGCCCCCTTGGACTTCACACGAGACCTAAGGTTCAGGCAGGAGCAGGTAGTTCAAGAATACTGTTCGTCAACACGACCCTCGAGGATAGCGGCAAATACTTCTGCATGGCACCAGAAAATGAACAAGTTATTTTCATGTTGACTGTAGAAGGTGAGTGTATAATGCCCATCGATCATTTGATTATATACTAACTGACAAAGGAACTGCAACAACCACAAGGATCTGTTCAAATTTTAAATTTTTATTGGTAAACGTAGATAGTAGAAATTGCAAGGAGTAAATTATTAAAGGACCCCGCACTTTTTCTATGGCAAATGGCGTTCCGTCAAATTTTCTAAAATTTTGGTATAATGTAGTACTCGACCTACTGATCAAAAGTGTCCATGGCCCCAACTCAATCCTATGACTAGTTTTTCAGATACAGGGCGTTGAAGTTGAGAATTATCCACTTTTACTACGCTCGTATCTCGGAAGAGAATCGAATGAACTTCAATTTTTCTCAAGAAACATTTCATTACATCCCCAGGGAGCAAACGTGTCGAGGAATATGACCGAAAATCGTTACGAATACAGGGTCATCCATAATTGAATGCATGCCCGATTTTCAAAGTATAAAATATGTCAGTTTCAGAGCGAGAACGTTCACAAAATGAACTATTACACTAGATATATTGTTGTTAAATCGAAAACGTCTGAAATACCCAGAATTCATACTGGGTGATCCATTATTATAAAAACTATTCTCAAGGAGGCTTAAATGGACACCCTGTATTTATGGGTTGATTCAAGGTGTTTGTTTAATTTTTTAGTACCTATCATCATGGACTTCAAAGAATACAGGGTGATTCAGTCATGAAATGAACTTTGAACCTCACGAAAATACCCAAAAACCACCTTTTTTTTCATCACCCTGTATTTCAAGATTACCTCCGACGAGGTGGGAGTTTTCTTTCACGACTGTACTTGATATAAAAACATCAATACGGCAGAGAGTTCTTATCCACTTCCTATGACCAGATTTTTTGTTATGCCGGAATAAGAATAGAATAACATAAATAAATCATTTTCATATCACATAAAAAAAAATCTGCTCATAGGAAGTGGATAAAAATTATCTGCCGTATTGATGTTTTTATATCAAGTACAGTCGAGAAAGAAAACTCCCACCTCGACGGAGTTGATCTTGAAATACAGGGTGATGAAAAAAAAAGGTGGTTTTTGGGTATTTTCGTGAGGTTCAAAGTTCATTTCATGACTGAATCACCATGTATTCTTTGAAGTCCATGATGATAGGTACTGAAAAATTAAACAAACACCTTGAATCAACCCATAAATACAGGGTGTCCATTTAACCCTCCTTGAGAATAGTTTCTATAATAATGGATCACCCAGTATGAATTCTGGGTATTTCAGACGTTTTCGATTTAACAACAATATATCTAGTGTAATAGTTCATTTTGTGAACGTTCTCGCTCTGAAACTGACATATTTTATACTTTCAAAATCGGGCATGCATTCAATTATGGATGACCCTGTATTCGTAACGATTTTCGGTCATATTCCTCGATACGGTTGCTCCCTGGGGATGTAATGAAATTTTTCTTGACAAAAATTGAAGTTCATTCGATTCTGTTTCCAGATACGAGTGTAGTAAAAGTGGGTAATTCTCAACTTCAACGCCCTATATCTCGAAAACTAGTCATAGGATTGAGTTGGGGCCATGGACACTTTTGATCAGTAGGTCGAGTACTACATTATACCAAAATTTTAGAAAATTTGACGGAACGCCATTTGCCATAGAAAAAGTGCGGGGTCCTTTGGAGAAAAAAATCGTGAAGGTTTTCTCATGAAAACATTTTTTGTTACTCAAATATTGTAGTCGTTTCTTGCAAATTTTTTTAATTTTACAACAAACCAGCTGTTCGAAGAGATCCAAAAGTCGATGTTTAGTTGTTGTTAAAATGATTAGAGCACGTGTACGCGGAATTCATCACGCTAAGTAAATTTGAAAGGGGTCAAATTATTGGTCTAAAGGAGGCGGGGTTATCATTTCGAGGAATCACTTACGAACAGAACAGAAATCCAACTACTGTTATAAGATGTTGTCAAGCGTGGTTTGATAATGCCAAAATCGAAGAAGAGTAGACACCGGACGTCGAAGGGGCACAAATGAAATTCAAGATCGACGTCTAAGACTTATGGCCATTAGAGACCGATTTGCGACAACTCGATATTTGGCTGATGAGTGGTGAGGAGAAGAAGGCCATCCTGTAACTATCCGAACGGTTCACCGCCCGATAAGAAATTGAACTGCAGCATTATCGGCCCCATCTATACTCTGTTCAAATGTAAGAAAGAGCAATAACAACATGTTTGGCGCATCGGTAGGAGGGGCTTCGTAAAGGTCGTCCAGAGTCGAATCGAGGAGATTTCACACAATCGTTCAGTTCATTTATGCATGTCTCATCCAGGTAATAAATTTTTCTGTCTTGTTCCCTTAATGAGCGGATTTTCTTCAAATAATCTCTTCTCCAGTCAATTATTTCATCCCTATCTATCAGTAGTCTATCACGACCACGTTGTTCTTTTGAAATTTGGCAAACTGTCATCATCATTCACGATTTCTAGTACTTTAGAAATCGTTGGGATTTCATTCCGAAAAAAGAAACCGTTGGCAATTCTTCTGATAAGGTTCATATCGAAATCGTCAACCGAATCGATTATTTTTAACGACTGGGCTCTCCTCTTAGGTGGCGTCAATGTTTCATTCTCTTTATATTCTCTGAGAATTCCGAATACAACTGAATCACTCACCACTGAGGATTTTGAAACAATTCCTACTAAGTCTCTTTTCGATAAATCAGGATGTTCTTCCAATTCTATTCGAGAAATGTTCAAAATTATCTCTTTCTCTTCAGCAGAGAAGGCTATCTTTTGGACCTTTTTCGTGGTGGTCCCCACATATCACCCTCAGATGCAGTATCCGTTTCCGAATTCGACATTGTTCTATAAACACTATATTATACACTTTGTCAAAAGATTTTCCAACACAATACACTTTTCAGAACAAAATCTATAAACACTTTGAATAGCTAGACCTTCACAGTAGCTCTTGGGATTTTATTTTAACTAGTCTTGTCAATTGAAAATTTCGATATTTATGCAAATCAAGATGTTCTAATGTGGGACTTGCTGACTTAAATTATTGAATCATTTCTATCCAGTACCATCCACAGTCCGTTCCGAGTACGATCCTGGCACTATCTTAGGGCGGTCTAAGGGTGCGTTGTTATAACCGTTTGACCAACAGGAGCTTTATTGTGCGCAAACCAGACGATTCTGTTTGTTTACAAAGCTCCTTCTTATATTTGAACGGACTATAGTGTTACCTCTGATGGTTGAGCATCGCCGGCAACGATTGCAGCGGTGCAGAGAACGTCAATATTGGAATATGAAATAGCATCCGCTCTAATGAATCTCGATTCTCCTTGGGTGCACACTGCACATGATGGCCGAAGAAGGGTTAGACGACGTCGGGGAGAAAGACGTGAACCTCAGTTTGATGTTGAGCGTCATATACAACCGACCGTAGGCGTTTTGATATGGGGTGCTATTGCACATGCGAGTAGGTCACTGTGATGTCTCGCCTACTTACTTTATTTCTCGTGAATATTAGAGAGGTTCTAATCAAACACAAAGACATTCTTAAACGAACTTTATTCCTTAATACAGACATATGAATTCCCCCACACTCCATCATATTGATGATAGAGGACGTGCGCAAATACATAACAGTCACCTTTAGTCTTTATTCGAGGTAACATGACAGCGCTGCGTTACCTTCAAGAAATAATGGAGCCATATGTTCTCCCTCACCTTAACTGGCTCGAGAATCTAATATTTCAGCTAGATAATGCTCGACCTTATGTCGCCAGAATTAGTTTAAACCTTTTTGAAGCGGCCCATGTGAATCTTTTGTCATGGACGCCCAGATCTCCCAATCTTTTGCCCATAGAGCATGTTTTGGACATCATGGGGAGAGGGCTTGGAAATTTACCCCAGCCTCCACGGTCTTTGGCGGCTCCGAAACATGAAATACAGGTAGTTTTCAATCATTTGTTCCTTGCTATACTATCTATGTTTTACAAAATCAGCTCCTTCTGGGTGTTGCAGTTTCTTTGTCAGTTGGTATATTCACGTGCAGTTTGAACGTCGTCTGTCAATTAATTTGTTTCTCTATTTCAGTATCGTCGTGAGTTCATCACAGTACTAAAAACAGTGCTGTAATGAATTCATTACAGCATCGTTTTCAGTTATATTTTTCGTTTTGTGGTTGTCAGCAATGACTTCCGATCCTTTCAAATTTCAGCAGATGTCAATTTGGAAATGTCAATTTTCGTATTTGCTAACATGCACACCAACTGCCAAATTACAATTTGAAAGTCACTAGGACCTATAATTTGAATTTTTTTATTGAATTTCACAAAATTTGAGGGAAATAGAGAAAATATCGTCTAATACTCGTTGCAGAATGCAATTCCAATACTCATGCGTTCGAAAACTCGCTCCTTCGTCGCTCGTTTTCGAATTTCGCATTCGTAGTGGAATAGGAGCCCATTCTGCAACTAGTTTTAGAATATACTATTGCACCACCCCATCTTGTCAGTTCATCCCAAATTCGTTTCGATTGGATAGACAAATCGCATCAGAATTTTACTGAAACGAATTTCTTGAATACCAGTGCGTGTGAGTGGTACAGCTCATTCTAAATCGGTCAGGGTCTCGTGAAAAATTTGTCTGGTTCGGGCCGACATCATCGTCTTCAGATTAACTTAAAATAGCTTAAGTATACTGAAAATCGATGGAGTGTATCGACGTTTGTCGATAATGTATGCGAACAATGCTTAGTGGCCGGAACTGGATTACAATATATCGTACTCTAGATTCGCATCAAGGATAAGGGGTGCTTAGAATACGAATACGTCCTACATTAGAAGACAGCAATCACGACACATCATCGTTCGTCGAAGACACAGAACTCCATCGAATATTGTTTGAGTACATTTGGAATGCATTAACCTTGTACCACTAATGAGTTAGAGAGTTGTAGATCGATTCCTGTGCGGAGCACCAAGTAGTTTTGCGAATCGTAAATGTCTCTCGATGGTGCAGAGAATATTACACTTTTCTATTAGTCAATTATCGATTGATTCCATCGATGCAGTCACTATTCAGTAACTGACGATCAAAATTAATATCAATAATTTTTATAATTCGTAAGTGCGTAAGTTTTTCTTCTAATTTAGTTAATAAAAATGATAGGGATAATCTACTTCAACCCCTTCCACTAACTTCAAAAATGTAAGCCAATATCAAGAAAGTGTGTTTTCATAATAGCATTAAGTTTAAATATACATAGAGACACAGCCCAGTTCAACGATTTGAAGCTGAATTATGTGTAGTTCCTTCACCGGTTCATAGATGGATAAGTGTGTTTCAGAGAAGCCAAAATTTTTACTCCCGCATCTGGCGGTAAGCAGCTGAACTATACTCCATTCACTTTCATAAAGTATCTTGGTGGGCCATGGTTTAGGTTTATCAAGTTTTTTTACTTAAAACGGACGCAGGTTGGCAATCGTGAAAATCAAGCGACATTGCCAAGTCTACTTTCTATTTACTCTTTTTCAACTTTGTGAATGGAGTTAGTTCTTATAAGGTTCGTAGTACCACTACATTTTCATACTGGAGTATTTCAAGTTGCGCAAAGAGGTATTTAATTGTCGTCTGTAGGCTTATTTCTTGAGAATTTTGAAAAGTGTGGATTTCCATACGTCCGTCTGTTCTGTTCTTCTAAAAGTTTTTCTGTCGGGTTGATAAACTATCACAAAGTAAAGGACTATTCTGTCCATTATTTTTCAGTAAAATTTCAACACTCGGTTCTTGATTTCCGTACAAGAAATAGCATAACTGAATCTTCCAATCATGTTTATACTCGTACACGTGAAATTTTTCCAGTATTAACAGAGAAAAAAAGTTTTTCAATATTCTTCAGATCTTTGGAATTATTGAATTCACAAAATATTTCCTCAAGTTCATTGTTTTCCCAAAGTAAATACACATTTTGTTGAATACGTAATTTCTACGATTTATATGTAGAAACGGCAACGTTGTGTTCATATCTGACAGAAGAATGACTATAACCTAACATTTTCAAAATATACTCGGTGAAATGTGTCAGAATTCCAGGGCCTCCCGGGCTACTTTATAAAAGTGAATGGAGTATATAAGGCACTATTTCCGAAGCCGAATGCGATGACGATCAGGACCGGCATATGTAAATGTGGGATGTTCAGTATTTCATCACCTGATTTTTTTGATGCAATAAAACGACAATTATTTTCGATCTTTCATGAATATAAAATGCTGATGTATGAAAAAATAGATGCATGCAATTTTTTCTTCATTCACAAGTATTTATAAATAGATTTTCTATGAATTTTTAAAAATATTTAATTTTTCATAAACAGCGGGATGCTTCTGTGTCGAGATTCCTTTGGTTTTTTTTCTGTCCCCTGTACAGCTTCACTCTAATCAGTTGTCTCAACAAATATACTGAAATATACCTTTGAAGTCATATCTATTCTGATTTGGTGACCATAATTTTCTTTATGACCAACAGCGCTTTCCTCATCAAATATTGAAATCGTTTGCGGGAATTCTCAAATGTATCCGATTTCGATTTGCAATATAAATATATCCAATCATTACCAAGCTTATTCAAATCATCAATGGCGAGTGCTTTTTTCCACTTACCGCATTTGTTTTTTTGGCGATGTTCCTCATCAAATACCTCGAGAAACTTGCGATTTAGTTGGATTCTAGGGTATTTAGGGGTTCAATTAACTCCCTTATATACCCTCACAAGGCTCACCGTTGCCCGAATCTGCAGAAGAAATGGTCGAATCTGTCCAATCAACCACATCAATGGGCCTACTTTAAGATTCTCCCATTGTACACAGGTCGAAATCATTGTCGTCTTGGCAGTTAGAATTATCGAAACATGTTTCAAGACAACCATTCCTGACCGACTGCAACCCAAATCTGAAGCATCGAGCTGAGGGGTTTGGATCATATATAACCCCTACGCTGTCTTATTTTGGAGAATGAATTCTCGATTGGGTCCTGGTTGAGCCGAATTTTTATCAAATATGGAAATGTTTCCTTCATCTCCTCCCACAATTGAAGGATGCTACTGATGGTTTGTATCAAACAGTTGAAACAATAAGGAATATTTTTCCCAACTGTCCAAGACTGAATTCAATTGATTCCGTCAGAGTTTGTTTTGCTGATGGCTGATAATTTCCCCTCAAATTTTCCATTCTAATTGAGGCAGTCGAAAAGATCATTAATTTTCAGAATGAACTGAGCAGTTGAATTGGCACTTCTCAACCTCAGCTCACCAGAGTTGCAATGACTGTTCTCATAGCCGAATATGAAGTTCTGATGAAAATCTGCGTGGCCAATTTAACCTTCATTTTCTGGAAGGCGTTGGGATCAATGTGGTTTTCAGTTATCTTCAAGAGAGTACGAGAAAGACAAATTCTTTTCATCGATTAAGTACGTTTCTATTATGTCCCTCCAAGAAACATTTTCACCCCTCATTTCCTACCTGAGAACACTCCTTTGGAGGAATTCATGTCTAATAGTTAGTTCATCATTGTTGAATCACACCGTTTGTAACGAGTTTGGACGAATCTGACCCTGCCTATGATTCCTAGAACTTTCTATGAATGAGTAGTGACAAAATGGATCGGACGAATATAGTTCCTTTAGTAGCTACTATGTGCCGCCACTTAAGTTGGCAAATTGGCAAGTAAACTGCCAAAAATTTGTGCATCAAATCAATGAACTGGGTTGTGTCTCTATGTATATTTAAACTCTATAAGCGCATTCGGTATTCTCTTTTGGAGGTGGATCGGACACAGAACATCCAACAATTCGGATCTCTCTCTCTCTTTGGCTGAAAGAGAGGAGAGAGAGAGAGAGAGATCTATATTTATTAGATGTTCTGTGTCCGTTTTCTCTCGCTTATTGGTAATAACGAACGCAGTAAATGATAATAGTAATACTTCCATAGAATATCATCATTCTATCGCTTTCCTTTTTTAAGATAAAAAATAAAAACATTATTTTCCGACATCTTTGTATCGCGATATCTCCCTTACGTTTGACTTCTGACCCAATATTCATTTAACAAACTACCCATCATTTTGAACAAGGAATCTTCCTTTGAAAGTTTTCGCATCAATTCAGAAACAACCTGTACATCGCAATCCATTCAAAAAATCATTCGTTTGTAGAATTTTCTTTTTTTGGAACACCTTGTACATTGAGAAATTTCGTGATGTGCAGAAACACAAATACAAAAAAACCGTTCTCGAACCTATAAGGTTCAGAAGAACGCCACTGTCGTATGATCCTTAACGTTGCGAAATGGCGAATGCGCCGTGCACTTTAATCTAGGAAAGTAAATAAACATTCATTAATTCATATGAACGCGAACTACACTACTGGAAAAAATTAAAGGATCAAAAAAAAATTCCAAATTTTTCGGCAATTTTCAACATGCCGTAACTTTGAGAGGAATGGTCGTATAAGGAATTCAAAAAAAAGAAATTGTAGCTCCAAGTGTCTAGTTTTTGGATTAGAACTTCAAAAATTTTAAATTTCAGTGGTTTTCGAGTAATGATAGAAAAATCAGCAACAAAAAAATCCTCAAAATTTTACCACTTTTTTTTTTCTTGTCTACGAGCGTGGTAATTTTATTTTTGCATAATCGTTATAATGATGGGAAACTTTGTTAATTCAGCTTTAATTTATTTTTTTATTGACCTCAATACGTCCACTTCTCGCCGAGATATCGGTCTTCAAATGGAAAAGGATCCATTTGTCTTTGATTATCGATTTCTCAGCAACCAATGATCGCACAGAAAATTGAAGGGGGGTTTCAAGACCTTAAATGAACTCCCATTAATGAACAACCATTGCTTATTCATAGAAATTTTTTTTTCTTAATGTCGCATCAATATGAAAATTTAACAAAAAAAGGGCTTTTGGTGGTTTCTTGGAAAATCTACCGCTGGATCGAAAATGTTGAGGAAACCAATAATGTTAAGTGTGACTTTCACAGTTCAATATGTTGATAAAAACCTTACGAAGAGCCAACTCAATTCAGCGAGCCGTTTTTTTGTTGGACTCGATTGAATTTTTGAAAAAAAATTACCGCCTGCATTAACATGGCTGAACGTTTGAGAGCCGTTATTGAAAACAGGGGTGGCAATACCCGTTATTAAATTAATAAAAATGTTATTTGTTGTTTTTTTTATTTTTCTTTTTTTGAAATTTATGAACTATCTGCAATTAAAATGTGGAAAAAGCTCGAGAAAATTCTTTTTTGCCTTTTTTAAAGATTACGAGCTTCTCAGAGCAAAAAACGTGATCCTTATTTTTTTTTCAAAAATTCAATCGAGTCAAACAAAAAAACGGCTCGCTGAATTGAGTTGGCTCTTCGTAAGGTTTTTATCAACATATTGAACTGTTAAAGTCACACTTAACATTATTGGTTTCCTCAACATTTTCGATCCAGCGGTAGATTTTCCAAGAAATCACCAAAAGCCCTTTTTTTGTTAAATTTTCATACTGATGCGACATTAAGAAAAAAAATTTTCAATGAATAAGCAATGGTTGTTCATTAATGGGAGTTCATTTAAGGTCTTGAAACCCCCTTCAATTTTCTGTGCGATCATTGGTTGCTGAGAAATCGATAATCAAAGACAAATGGATCCTTTTCCATTTGAAGACCGATATCTCGGCGAGAAGTGGACGTATTGAGGTCAATAAAAGAATAAATTAAAGCTGAATTAACAAAGTATCACATCATTATATCGATTATGCAAAAATAAAATTACCACGCTCGTAGACAAGAAAAAAAAAGTGGTAAAATTTCGAGAATTTTTTTGTTGCTGATTTTTCTATCATTACTCGAAAACCACTGAAACTTAAAATTTTTGAAGTTCTAATCCAGAAACTAGACAATTGGAGCTACAATTTCCTCTTTTTGAATTCCTTGTACGACCATTCCTCTCAAAGTTGCGGCATTTTGAAAATTGCCGAAAAGTTTGGAATTTTTTTTTGATCCTTTAATTTTTTCCAGTAGTGTAGTTTCAGTAGTGGCTCTCAAATATTTGACTTTATCGGTGTCAAAATGTTGAAATATCGATAGTTCTTTACAATATCATTGGCTTTTAAGTAGCATACATGAATGGAATTTTTCGCATCTCCACTCTCGAGAAGAAAAATGTCAAACCCCCCTATTCACGATATTTATAGATCATATCCCCATTTCTTTAACGAAGTTTCAACGATAAGCCTATTGGGCCTGTTGCTTTCCCTCTAAGTCGAGTCCCTTATGTCACTTCACAAAATTATGACATGAATCACTTTGGAAGTTTCCTTCTTCAAAGTTTCGGGTCACATTGTCTGGATCGAACGATCTAGTTTCAAACATGGGTCGGCAATATCTCAAAATACTCCCTTTGGAATTCGAATAACCGCCTATGATATTGAAAAAGTTCAGGCCAATATTCATGAGACAGGAACGTAAAACGAACAGGTTGAAAATTTCCGTAATAAAGACAAGAACCGTTGTCGGTGAAATTCGGTGAATATTTCGTTCAACATTCTTCATATCATACGCTTTTATACAAGTTTCGAAGTACTTTCCATGTTCTTTCAATTCATTCTTCATGACTTTTTTCGAACAGACGCATTCCTGATGTTATGACGAAGAATTTATTCTTTTATTTCTAACACATCTCAGTATTTCATGCCATTCGCAACTAGATAATATTCTCAGAGATATGTACATATTTCTAATGAATACTAGTTTCTCTTTAGTCAACAGTGGATTTGCTTACAATGATATCTATAGTGCCGTCTATCTATTAATAGAGAGTTGAATTAACAGTTCTATTATTGGAGGAATTTAATTCATTCAACGTATAATGTTTCATCAAAAGGCAAACGAAATTTCATTGATTTAGCATTGAGGTTGTTCGCAGTCAGCTCTTTTTTCTTCAATAATTTAGGTGTTATTTCACAGAACTTCAATTCTACGATATATTCACGACTCTTCAATTTCTCTTTCCTCGTGTGGCTGTTTCATAACCACGAAAACTTCGGTTTTGAACAAATTGATGGTGATGTTCGAATAACCTGATAATTTCCACCCTTTTACAGCCCCACTAGAGTTCATGGATACTCCCACAGAGCAGAGAGCACCCGAGGGAACTGACGTGACTGTTCGATGCGAAGTTAGAGGTGGCCGGAGGACATGGTCCTACGAGGATAATAACGAGATCAAAGGTAAGCAGGATGCATCAGGTGTGAAATATCAGGCTCAACTATGTTTTAAGTGCAAAGAAAATGTTTTACCTTTCACAACGTGCAAGGAACAAAATAAGTAAGCTGTATGTTAAAATTTAATTCGATATGTTCAATAAAAATGTGACAGATGTCACAATAATGAAACTTACACTTATCGTGCTTCTTTGAAGTTTATTCTATGAGAATTATGATACGTGACATAAAAAAGGACCCCGCACTTTCCCTATGGCGAATGGCGTTGCGTCAAATGTTGGTATACTGTAGTACTCGACTTACTGATCAAAAGTGTCCATGGCCCCAACTCAATATTATGACTAGTTTTTGAGATACAGGGCGTTGAAGTTGAAAATTTCCCTTTACTACGAAAATCGAATAAACATCAATTTTTCTCAAGAAACATTTCATTAGATCCCCAGGGAGCAACCATAAAGAGGTATATGACCGAAAATCGTTACGAATACAGGGTTATCCATAATTGAATGTATATAATATGTCAGTTTCAGAGCGAGAACGTTCGCAAAATGAAATATTTCACTAGATTTTTTGTTGTTACATCGAAAAAAACCTGAAATACCCAGAATTCATACTGGGTGATCCATTTTCATAGAAAATATTTGTTGAAATGTTAGAATCATTGATAATCGAGATAGTTTGTTTAGAGTTCTGTCAGGTTTGATTATCCTTGAAATAGATGCATAGAAATATCTGGTGTTGGCACTGATTAGATTTTGTTTAAAGCCCGCAACGGACGGCGAGCGATAATATAATATATACTCCATTCTCTTTTATAAAGTATCATGGTGGGCCATGGTTTAGGTTTATCAAGTTCTTTTACTTAAAACGGACGCAGGTTGGCACTCGTGAAAATCAAGCGACATTGCCAAGTCTACTTTCTAATTATACTCTTTTTTAACTTTGTGAATGGAGTTAAGGCGAGTTTATACAGCAACTAAAATAAAATAAGAATGGTCACTTGATGCATTTCAGTGACAGCGTTTATACAGGAAATAAGCTAAAATAAGGAATAAGAATGAGAATATTCTTATTCCTTATTCCTGATTTTAGCTCATTTCCTGTATAAACGCTGTCATTGAAATGCATCAAGTGAACATTCTTATTTTATTTTAGTTGCTGTATAAACTCGCCTTTAGTTCTTTTAAGCTTTAACTGTGACACAAGATTCGTAGTATCAATACATTTTCATACTGGAGTATTTCAAGTTGCGCAAAGAGGTATTTAATTGTCCTCTGTAGGCATATTTCTTGAGAATTTTGAAAAGTGGGGATTTCCATACGTCCGTCTGTTCTGTTCGTCTAAAAGTTTTTCTATCGGGTTGATGAACTATCACAAAGTAACGGACTATTCTGTCCATTATTTTTCAGTAAAATTTCAACACTCGGTTCTTGATTTCCGTACAAGAAAATAGCATAACTGAATCTTCCAATCATGTTTATACTCGTACACGTGCAATATTTCCATTACTAACAGAAAAAAAGTTCCTTCAATATTCGTCAGATCTTTGGAATTATTGAATTCACATAATATTTCCTCAAATTCATTGTTTTCCCAAAGTAAATAAACATTTTGATAAATAGGTACGTAATTTCTACGATTTATATGTAGAAACGGCAACGTTGCGTCCATATCTGACAGAAGAATGAGTATAACCTAACATTATCAAAATATACGCGGTGAAATGTCTCAGAATTCCACCGCCAACTGGGCTACTTTATAAAAGTGAATGGAGTATATATTATAGCTTTGTATTGACATATGTCATTTTAGTATGGAAAAATATCGTAATATATCTCTTGGATGAAAATATATTTATATTTTTCTATACTAAAATGACATATGTCAATGCAAAGCTATAATATATACTAGATTTCTTCACAGGATATAGGAAACGTGGATGGTCAAAAACTAAGTCCAACTAATGCCGACGTTTCGCGGATATATTTCCACTTCTTCAGATACAATTTTTTCATTATTATGGGTCTTATCTTATATAAATCTATTTGTATAAAATCTATCAACATAGAATGCAATAAAGGCTGAACTAACATTTGAAACTTCCAAGAGTAGGTACGTAACAAAGTTTAAAAATAATTGTTTTTTTTCCCCTATATAATAATTTAAAAAAGAGTTAAACACGAACTATACTAACATAATCAACAATACATAAATACATCAATTATTGAGAAGACAACTTAGATTGGACGAAAAAAACCCAACATAAAACACTCACCAAAGTTGAAATTATGTTTTCCACCTGATGGATCTTAAAAACGGTGTTATGAACAATGCAGACCAGATACCCATGGAAACTCGAAAAACTTCGTCAGGAAATTCCAATTAAATGTTGTATTGACAAATGCAATGCATCACCTTCAATGAATGTGCCAAGACTGATGCGACCTCCCAAATAATCGTATTTATGACAGATGGAATCAACCGTATTATGATATCAATTGGTTATCAACTCGATTAATTAATTTTTTTCAATTATTTATTATTTTTTATTATGTCATTTTGAAATTATCTAGTTGAATGTTTATTTTTGAATAGGTCCAAAATACCAGTGTATACTAAGCTCAAGTTCTGGGTGTCAGTGCGACAATTCACAATATTATTCAATTTAATATATATCGTTTCACTTATATTTCTTTTCATCCAATTGTTTTCTACGTCCAAAACGGAGACTGCCTGAAAATTGAAATTGTGGTGTTCACTGAAATGGTGGGCCGCAAGGGCTGTGTTATTGTCTTTAGATTTATAAACTTCGTTACAGTTATATTTGTGTTGTCTGACTCTATTTCCAAGAAGTTGTCTCGTTTGACCTATATAGCACTTAGGACAATTCATGCAGGGGATCTTATAGATTACTTCACTGCGGTCCAGAACGGTGTCAACATCTTTTAGTCTCGAAAACAAAGAACTACAAACCGGAAGGTTGCGTGATGCTAACTTCACATTTTCAGAAAAACCCCTGATTAAATTCTTTATCTGGTTGGTAAGTCCCTCGATATATGGGAACTTGAAATACTTCATTCTGCCAATTACGTCTACGCCATCGGAACTCAAAGGTCCTCTGACTAAATGCGTACTCGAAATGATTTTATTTCTAAGTGACTTAGGGTAGTTGTTGAGTTTTAATATTTCTTTTATCACCCTTAGATTGCCGTCATGAAACGAAATGTCACTTAAATCGACTGATCTATGTATAAGGTTTTTAATGGCGGAAATTTTATATGCGAAACTGCAATATGAATTATAGTTCAAAATTCTTCCAGAACTTGTTGGCTTTCTGTACCAGTTAGTTATCAAGGAGCCATTGATTGTTCCAGTAGACAAATGTTATGAACTCTTAACCGCATTTAATCGGTTTCATCTCCGCCTCCAATTCACTCTGGAGGTGGAGAAAGACAATTCTTTGCCCTTTTTAGATGTTCTCGTACACAGGAGAGAGGATGGCTCCTTGATAACTAACTGGTTCAGAAAGCCAACAAGTTCTGGAAGAATTTTGAACTATAATTCATATTGCAGTTTCGCATATAAAATTTCCGCCATTAAAAACCTTATACATAGATCAGTCGATTTAAGTGACATTTCGTTTCATGACGGCAATCTAAGGGTGATAAAAGAAATATTAAAACTCAACAACTACCCTAAGTCACTTAGAAATAAAATCATTTCGAGTACGCATTTAGTCAGAGGACCTTTGAGTTCCGATGGCGTAGACGTAATTGGCAGAATGAAGTATTTCAAGTTCCCATATATCGAGGGACTTACCAACCAGATAAAGAATTTAATCAGGGGTTTTTCTGAAAATGTGAAGTTAGCATCACACAACCTTTCGGTTTGTAGTTCTTTGTTTTCGAGACTAAAAGATGTTGACACCGTTCTGGACCGCAGTGAAGTAATCTATAAGATCCCCTGCATGAATTGTCCTAAGTGCTATATAGGTCAAACGAGACAACTTCTTGGAAATAGAGTCAGACGACACAAATATAACTGTAACGAAGTTTATAAATCTAAAGACAATAACACAGCCCTTGCGGCCCACCATTTCAGTGAACACCACAATTTCAATTTTCAGGCAGTCTCCGTTTTGGACGTAGAAAACAATTGGATGAAAAGAAATATAAGTGAAATGATATATATTAAATTGAATAATACTGTGAATTGTCGCACTGACACCCAGAACTTGAGCTTAGTATACACTGGTATTTTGGACCTATTCAAAAATAAACATTCAACTAGATAATTTCAAAATGACATAATAAAAAATAATAAATAATTGAAAAAAATTGTTTAATCGAGTTGATAACCAATTGATATCATAATACGGTTGATTCCACCTGTCATAAATACGATGATTTGGGAGGTCGCATCAGTCTTGGCACATTCATTGAAGGTGATGCATTGCATTTGTCAATACAACATTTAATTGGAATTTCCTGACGAAGTTTTTCAAGTTTCCATGGGTATCTGGTCTGCATTGTTCATAACACCGTTTTTAAGATCCATCAGGTGGAAAACATAATTTCAACTTTGGTGAGTGTTTTATGTTGGGTTTTTTTCGTCCAATCTAAGTTGTCTTCTCAATAATTGATGTATTTATGTATTGTTGATTATGTTAGTATAGTTCGTGTTTAACTCTTTTTTAAATTATTATATAGGGAAAAAAAACAATTATTTTTGAACTTTGTTACGTACCTACTCTTGGAAGTTTCAAATGTTAGTTCAGCCTTTATTGCATTCTATGTTGATAGATTTTATACAAATAGATTTATATAAGATAAGACCCATAATAATGAAAAAATTGTATCTTTTGTAGCCCTGAAGAAGTGGAAATATATCCGCGAAACGTCGGCATTAGTTGGACTTAGTTTTTGACCATCCACATTTCCAATATCCTGTGAAGAAATCTCGTATTATGATCTCAGGAAATGAAATACCAGACGCTATAATATATATTATATTATCGCTCGCCGTCCCTTGTCGATCGAAAATGTGACATTTTGTGCTGCTTTTCATTTCTCCCGAAAGGGGTCGCGCTATTTGTCGTTGCCGCAGTAGCGCCTCGACCGATAAAAATTGCGGATTTATTCCGGAACTAGACCAAAATCTGAAATCTACAATGCCGTTTTGATCTTCAAATTTTGGTCACGATTTTTAGAAAGGAGTCGTTACACCAGGTATTCTATGCATCTATTTCTTGAAATTCAGTATTGTCATATAAAGACTTGAAGACATTTACTAATTTTATTGGAATACGACCCAACATTTGGTGACCCCGACGAAAACGAATTGATTATGAGCCATAGCGAAAGGATCAGAAGGAATTGCGCCGGACAGAATAGAAGTTTGTCGAAGGACTTCATTTGGCCTGAAAATTTTGGACGACATCAATTTTCTGAGCCAGAAGGAGAATCCAGGATGATATCGACAAATCTAGATCATGGATGAAATGCGACCTCTTCAAAATTGAACCTTTCAGAACAAAAAAACAAATCATCGAAAAATTCAGATAAAAATGTTATAATTGAGACCAATCACTCCGTTAAAAGTTGCAGAACGAAAATACCTCGCCAAACTGGAACTTCATCTTTCAGTGTTGCGAGGAGAAGAATAGCTTTAGAAGCTGAAAAAAGGCGCCATGATCTCGAGAAGAAATTAATAGAATTAGAGAAACAGGAGATCCTAAGAGCTATCGAAATAGTAAATATGGAAGAAGATTTGAAGAAATATGATATTTAAGTTTCTTCACAGAAATCTGAAATATCGGAAAAACTAAATATGCCTCGAAATCTGTTGAAGAAAGAGGAAACTTCTGACTGGATGAACAATTTACCAGATAAATACACTGAAATTAGTGACGAAAATCATAAATAATTGGAAACAACTCATGCTGGTAATGAATATGAAATCGAATTACTATGTGATACCATTCAAGAAGTGATACGATCAACAAAACCTAGAAGAAGCTGCGAACTGATTTCTAATGGAACTCTTGAAATTTATGCTCTTTGTTATAAAGGCTCAACAGTTACAATTCTACAAGATAAACTGGCCAATCAAATCGGAATTCAGGGAGAAAAAGAACCATTATGGTTACGATGGACCACTGACGATGTGATTAAAGAAGATAGTAAAGCTAAACAAATAATGAATAGGACGATAAAAAAAGTTTGCGAAAGATATGAAATAGGCTTACTATGGAAGAATGGCGAAAAAGAAGAAGAAATGCTTGATGATGCTACCATTGAAAGAGGTGGTGAGAAACCACAACAGATGTGATACCTCCAATACACAAAGACGATGAAGATCCAAGCAAACAAGTTTTTGGTATGGAAATCAGTGATGAGCAGAAACCTAAAGTTGAATCTGATCGAAAACAATTGAAGTCCAGCACATCCAAAGATTCAGCACAAGAAGCAAGAAAACAAAGTAGGCCCAAACCTGATTGTCGTGAAGATCTTTCTTGTATTAGTGAAAAATCTAGCTCTGAGTGTGCTGACAAAATTAGGAACCTCAAATTTCCATACACGCAACACAGTGCCAGCGCAAAGACTGTAGTTAAAAAAAAAGGACTGGCAACAAATTCAAGGATGGTTTCATCGCACTCAAGTTCGAAATTTGAAAAGAGAATTTCACAACAAAAGGAAAGAAATCGAAGACTAAATTCAATTGATATTAAGGAAAGAGATAGAATTTATTCTATTGATCATACAACAGAAAAAAAATATGATAAAATTGGTGGAATAAAAGAAATACCAATTGAAGAAGACAAGTGAATAAGGAAAATTAGTTTTGTCAATGATTAAAAAGATGTATGCGGAAAATGCATAATGAAAGATTCAGGCTTAGACATGCATGGCGTAGGAAATGAGAAAGTCATCAAATACAATCCAACAACAAGAGGGAGAGAATCTACGAGGATTACAGAGAAGACCACAAACGAAAAAGAATAACAAATCGTTACTGCAAAACATCGTAATTAAAGAGACAATGAATGGAAAAGGGTCAGGTTCAAGGAGGAATGTTTTTGGAGATGTTGGACCAACATTGACAAAAAGAAATAGTTGTACAAATGACCATAGAAATCGAGGAATAGTTGATGTTACGGACATCTTATGGAGGATTGAAAAGGTCTGTGCACAAAATATGTTGGCTGGAATTAGATTCATGCCTTTTGTGTGGCCCGGAGAAATGTTGAAATGTTAGAATCTTTGATAATCGAGATGGTTAGTTTTGAGTTGTATCAGTTTTAATTATTCTTGAAATTCAGTATTGTCATATAAAGACTTGAAAACATTTACTAGTTTTATTGGAATACGACCGAACAATATTCACAATGGAGGTTAAGTGGACACCCTGTTTTTTCGGTTGATTTAAGAAGAAGAGTACTCGATTAGCATAAGGTTGGATTTCCACTCAACACTCAATTCTTTCGCGAGATTTCCATCCTGCATGCAAAAGCGCAGCATATTGAACAGAAGATATATTCAATTTGGAGTAACGTTCCACTTACGGAGGAAAAAGCTGGAACGGCACAATTATTTAAGCCTCAACTCACACATATTTCATAAATGAGGCAAAGAGGATATCTGGGGTCGTTTACACCACGATGAATCTTCTCCCCGTACACCAACTTGCGAATTCGTTTTTCATTGCTACACATTAGGCATGGTCCGATAGTTATCGCACCGTTCAAGCAAACACCTCGAGCAGAAGTAGGTATTAGAATCTCATTTGGGGGGCGGAAAACCTGGTGGCTTGATTTACTTTCGTATTCACTCCTGCTCGTATGAAAACGTGCTAGGTTATAAATCGTAGGAAAAATAGTTAGGCCAGAATATTGGAAATTCGAACTTGGTATAGGTAATTCATGGGGCTGTAAATTGCAACTCTTCTTTTCACATTTAGTTTCTGGTTAAGAAAGAACATGAAATTGAGGGTGAGTAATTGACTGTTACATATATTTTAACTGTATATTCCTTCCATCAAACGAAACACTTTTTCCTTATACCATTTTTAAAAATTCGGATTCGTTTGAAAGATACAGGGTATCGAAAATCCATTAAAAAACACTTTTCTGTTCATATCTTGGGAATAGTATATTTCATTACTAGTCCAGAAAGTAAGCTTTCTCCGTGTGCGCGCGAAGAGTTCATGTGTGAGGCGGAGCCGAACACGGGAATTCGTGCAAGCACGGAAAAAGCCTTTCTGGACGTGTAATGAACGATATTTTTCATTACACCTCTCCTAAATCAATCCAACGATATTTGTCCTTCGACAGAAAGCATTTCGATATTGTAAAACAATAATTATTCGAAACACTGACGTCTACTGTCATCACGCAATCGTTGCTTTGTGTCTCAGCATAGATGCATCTATGTCTCAGCTTTCGGTGCCCTGAATCGACATGTTTTGATAGGGTTTTCAGAGCGGTGAAATGAAAACGTTATTTCAAATGAACTGAATTTTAGTTGATTGTTTACTCTATTCATGGTGCATATTCCTCAATCGAAACTTATTTAATATTTCTCCTGGTATAAATGTTACAGCTTAGCCGGCTCATAAATTCATGCGAAAATACTAAAAAACCACTTGAAAAAATAAACGGTTCATATTTTCAAAAGAATCAATCATTTTAGAAAATAAAAGTATGCTTATGTTTTTCAATAAAACCCGTCGTTTTCGAGTTATTCCTAATACTGTATACCATGAAATTCGAGGAAAATAATGAATTTCAAAAATAATCCTTAGATGAAATATCATCGAATATTATTTCTTCTCTGGTTTCTTCACAAGTTAACAATGTTGTCAGAATGTTTACCCAGGCAACACGAAGATAGCCCAGAGATCTCCCTGCGACTTCTTTTTAGGAAGTTGTGACGCTTTTTGTGACTTCTTTGGGAGGTCGCAGGAAGCTTTATATCTCTTCCAAATGTCCGCTACAAAAGAGTTCCCTGAAAGCTCTTGTCCATATCCTACGTGGATATTCCCCAACAGGCCACACTGAGAGTTGGCATACATATCCTGCGGCGAGGACTTTGAGAACTACTCATTAACCTCCCATAGTGAGATTTATGCGAGCTCGCATTCCGAGATGTATAAGATATTCTCAAACAGGTCCCATTGCGAGATGTATAAGAAGTTCCTACATAGGTCGCATTGCGAGATGTATGAGAAGTATCTACACAGGCCGCTGTGCACAGGTATATACAGGTCGCATTGCGAAATGTGAACATCAAAAAATAAGTCAGATTTGTCCTTTTCTTATTAGGTGAATCTGTATATCAGCTACATTATTGAATTGAACTACACAACAAACAGCTTTGAAAGTTATTCATTATTTCGGCTGCAGCGAGGTCGCCGAGATATCACCGAGATGGGCACATCAGTGGAAACTTTGCTTAGTAACATCACATAGAGATCTCTGGGACCTCGCGGTAGGAGCTCCCATAAAAGTCGCATTGTAACCTCTCAGAGATATCACGGGGAAGTTTGTGTTGCCTGGAACTATGATGGGACTAACGTTGGGGACACAGAACAACGGTTGGTTTTGCGTGCCGGCTAGCGCATCGTTATAGGCGATCGTAGCGCTATATCGGCGAGAATCAGAACTACTCGTTGGGCATTTTCAAAGAGCAACGCCTAGACGTCATTAGCAAAACTGGTGCCCTTGCGATAGTTCATCCGTTAACGATAGGGTACAATTCAATCATGTCGGCGAGTAAAGACGTCGATGCGAATCTCTCCTTGAAAATCGTTGTTCCCCAATGTGGAATATGTAGAAAATCTATCGTTAAAAATAGTTGTAAGTGTAATACTTGCAATAAGTATTTTCATCCCGGTTGTGCTGCAAAGATTAAAAAGTGCTGTGAAGTGGAAATTCCGAAAACGGGTGGTGAAATATCCCCGCTGTGCGATCCCAGTAACAAGAACATAAATACTGATTCAACCCACCATGATCTCCTTCTTAAGATCATATCTGAATTGGAAGCGAAAAATAGTCTGCTGATGGAAAATAATTCCCTGCTGAAATTTAAAATAATTACTCTCGAAAACGAATTGAAAGTAAAAGAAACCGAAGTAAACAGAATAAGTGGAGAAAAACCACATAAAGCGGACACATTTGCGGAGCGATCAAGGGCTACTGATTCACATGGATCGGAGTGTACCGTAACTGGCGGTCCTCGTCGTCTGCCTGCGACATTGAGCAAGGTTGTCGCTGGAGCGTCAACTGCCGCTCCTGCTAGCCAGAGTACCAGTAATTTCAGCTTTGATGTCCCAATCCCGATCACCCCAAGCAAACCTGTCGAACTTAACATCGTAGAAGAGAATATGATCGATGGTGGGAAGTCTGACTGGAAGCAGATGAACCGGAAGAGAGGAAATCGTAGGGCCCGTAAAGCTCTGGTCACTGGAAGTCACTCTGGTTCATCTGAAGTTGAAGGATTAGATAGGCTGAAAGCCTTCCATGTGTCGAACCTAAGGCCAGATACTACAGTAGAAAATTTGCAGCGTTTCCTGAAACAAAACTTCTCTAATGCTATTTGTGAGAAATTAGTATCCAGGTACCCTGAGTCGTATTCTTCCTTTAAGGTACTTATTCCAAGCTCGGACTATGAAAAGGCACTTGATGGTGCCAACTGGCCTAATAAAGTAAACGTGCACCGTTTTTTCCACAGAGGAAAAGCGAATCAAATCCAAACAAATTAAGGTCGAAAAATAATCTGGTTCAACCCGAAAAAAGACTATTTAAACTTTACCAGCTAAACATGCAATGCATCACCAATAAACTCAACAGTCTTGAAGAGCTAGTGATAATGAATAGCCCTGATGTATTCAGTCTAGCGGAGCACTGGTGCAGTTCCGACAGTGTGGGTTGTATGGCGATTTCAGGCTATGAACAGGCGGACTATTTCTGCCGTGCTCAGAGGCAACATGGTGGTGTGATATTGTATACCAGATCGGGTCTGCAGGTAAAAAAACTTTTGATCTCTAAATATTCTGTGGAAATGCATATTGAGATTTGTGGTACGGTGGTTTCGGTAAATGATGCCCGTCTGGGTATCATAAGTATTTATAGACCTTGCTCCGGAAACCTGGAAATATTCTTTGACAAACTTTTCGGTGCACTGCAATCATGTATGGATAAGGTTGATTATGTTTTTGTGTGTGGAGATTTAAACATTGACTTCCTCGATTTGAATTGTAATAAGTCTAGATTGCTCATCGAGTTGTTGGATTGTTTCAAACTGAAGGTCACGTCTACTGAACCAACTAGAGTGTTCACCAACATCAACGGTAGCACATCTGTTTCCAAAGTTGACTACATCATAACAAACGTCACTCTTGACGACCATGAAGCCATTGTTTTTGAACCTCACATAAGTGACCACAAGGCTATAATGCTCAAAGTTAATTTCCATCCAGTTTTCAATAAATTCTCGAATGTTCGCACTGTAAGGGACTTGGGTCAGATCAGTTTGAACAATCTGGTGTCCTGCTTATCTGAATGTAACTTTGCTTCAATGTTTTTGGAATTAGATATCGATCAGTGCCTTGAAACTTTCAGTAGTATATTCAATTTTTACTTAGAATTATGTTGTCCTTTGAGAAAACTATCATCTGTTCCAAAGAAGAATAATTGGATCACTGCTGAAATCGTTCACAGCAAGCAAAACCTTATTAACCTTCATTGGCTTCACTCAAATGTTGGTTCCTTGTCCACCTGTGAAAACTATAAAAAGGCTAAACACCATCATAATTTACTGCTAAAATCCGCTAAACACAGGTTTTACTGCTCAGCTATAAGTAGTTCGGATAATAAGAACAAAACGGTGTGGAACATTGTAAATAGTTCGATTGGTAGATCTGGAACACATCGCAATCCCATTGCTGTTGATGTCGAAGGGGTAACACGTGGTAAACCTGAGGAATTGTCAGACATATTTGCGAAATATTTTTCGAAGATGGCTGAGCGAAGACTTGCTCAATATTATGGTGACGATTTATCGCTGTCCTGTACAGTCGCGCCATCGTTAGATAGTAATTTCTTTTTCCATCCTGTTTCCAAATTTGAAATAGAGGACATAATCAAGAACTTTAAGAATAAAAAAAGTGTTGGCTCAGATGGAGTCTCAGTGAGGATTCTCAAGGAAGTCTCTAAGGTGGTCAGTGGACATCTCGCGCATATGGTCAATTTGTCGATATCCACGGGAAAGTTCCCTAATATTCTAAAAAAATCTATTGTGATCCCAATACATAAAAACGGTGATCTTCACGAAATAACTAACTACCATCCAATATCAATTTTAAGCGTTTTTTCAAAAGTTTTTGAGAGGGTTGTTTTTGCGAGAATGACGAACTATCTTAGCAAATTCAATGTACTTAACCCTGCTCAACATGGTTTCAGAAGCGGGCACTCAACCCAGACTGCTGCAGTCACCTTCGTGGAGTCTGTTTATAAATGTTTGGATGATACTTTACAAGTAGCCGGAATATTTTTCGACCTTTCTTGCGCTTTCGATACTCTATCGATAGATTTTATTCTCGATAAATGCATTAGTTTGGGTTTCAGGGGCGTTTTTGCGGACTGGTTGCGTAGTCTTCTCACTGATAGGACTATGTCGGTTAAGGTTGGGGATTGCTATTCGAAGGATCTCAATATCGAGCGGGGGGTTCCTCAGGGTTCCGTGTTGGGACCGCTGCTGTTTTTGTTATTCATAAATGATTTACCTGCATATCTGACTTGCCATATATTAACACTGTTTGCCGATGATACTTCGGTGGTGGTTTCAGCGCGGAATTTTGGGGAGCTTAAACAGGCGTGCACAATTCTTGTCACAGAATTTGTGAGATGGTGTCGTCTGAATAATTTGGTGGTCAACATCAAAAAGACGGTATGCCTTTGTTTTGGTCTGAAGAGCCATGAGGAGGAGTCTCTGAGCATCAGTGTTCTGGACGAAACAATAACTTCCACTGAATGCACAAAATTTCTGGGTATTCACATGGACAGAAATCTGAACTGGTCTTACCATGTCGACGCAGTTTGTAAAAAGATGAATTCGGCCTACTTTGCGATAAGTAGGCTGAAGGACTCTTTACCTCACGGTTCTCTCATCGACGTCTATTACGGACTTGTATACAGCCATATGGCTTATAACACCTTACTCTGGGGTAATTGCGTTACTCCTTCCAGAGTGTTCATTGCGCAGAAACGGATAATTCGTCTAATCTTTAATCCTCGATCATCCTGTAAACCTGTTTTTATAGCTAACAGAATCATGTCATTGCCTTCCTTGTATATTTTCAAATGCCTTCTGTATGCTAGGGAAAATGTAAGTGAGTGGAAAACACTAACAACTTTTCACGAGTATAAAACCAGAAATTCACACATCCTTCTGGTGCCAAAGCATAGAACTCACAAGTTGGAGTGTTCTCCATCATACCAGAGTATAAAATTGTTCAATCATTTATCACAATCTGTCAAGTCTTTGGAAGTGTTTAAGTTTAAGAAAGCAATCAAGAACATGCTTCTGGCAAAATGTTACTATTCTGTTGAGGAATATATGTCTGATTCCCTGAATATTTAGAATGATGATTGTTTCTAGTTTATTTTTTTGTTACTTATGACCGTCCTATACACCGTGTAGTGTCTTAAAGGATTAATAAATTATTATTATTACTTCCTTGGTTTCGCCTACACAATTGTTCGAAGAGGAAATCAGCAATCTGGCATCGTCCTCTCAAAAGTTCTGTGAAATATCACAGAAGATGGGTAAGGTTGGGTCATTGACCTCGAATCTTATGACCAAGGTCGATGGAGTTAGGTTAGTTGAGTGAGAAAACAATTTTTTATGTGACAATTTTGGGATATCGAGGAAAATAATAAAAAATTATTGGTGTTCACAAACTAATCTCCAGAAAAATCATTTTGGTGGGAGAAATAAGTCTTCTCAAGTTCAGAAATAATCAGACGAAAATAAGTGTTTTTGTTAGGAAATGTCATGTTAGTAACATTCTTATTCGAATAAGGTTACTGCATGAAAGAGGTATACCTGTTAACTATTTTATTATTCACCCAACGGTTGCAACCACCCTATTATTTACGATAAACATTCATATTCATTGTTTTCCTAATTGTATATTGTTTTCAGTTCTAATGTACCAGTACTCTGTAATCTTGTTTAATAATAATAATAATTTAAACGATTTTAATTAAGTGTTCACGAAAGTTCTAGATTTAAGGTGGTTATTATAAATAAATAAATTAATTTGGTAGATAGTAGATAATGGTTCTAGATTGAGCAGAGTTGTATGTGTTATATTTTATTTCTTGTTCGATTGCTGTATTTCACAACTCATAGTTCTCAGGATGTCGTTGCAAACGGCCGTTGCAACGGACATCTTCAGGAAGGAAAGGTGTAAAGCCTAAACAACCTGTATATTCGATTTCCCAATTGAAATTGGAATAGAATTGTATATTTAGTCAAGTTAGCAATCAGTCAACAATATATGACAATCTTGCATTTTACCAATGTAGAACACCAATTCGGGTTCATTGAATTATAGGTAGAATAACATTCATTCGAATAAAGATACTCTAAGTAAGAACTAGTTTCAATACATTACAGTATTTCCTAAATGTATCACGACAGAACATTTAATAAACACCTCAATTGCAATCGAAAAATATGAACTTTGAGTTGTTTGCAGAGAATCGTATCAGGCACGTATTTGGCCCAATTTTTTTTTCAAGTGGCTATATTCCTTTAACAGAGCCGAATACGGAAAAATGGAAAATGAAATAAGGTTTCCTTTGGCAACAAGAATCTACAGTTGAAATATATTCACGACTTTTTCATGTTTCTTCATGTTATGGTGACACTTTTCATGTACAAGGGAAGTCGAAAGGATTTTTCGATTCAATTTCCACTGAATCGGTCTCATACTGAATTCCATAAATATTCAGATTTCACTGGTTCGAATAAAAATCGCGGTGTTGGAAATTAAGATTCCGAAAGTCATCAAGCTCCATTTCTCCATCCAAATTGAGTGAACTTTAATTACCACATAGAATGCCCAAGTCAGTATCTTCCATCTGGACGGAAATTGCAAAACAAGTTAGTTGGGCTTTCCATTTATCACGGCCGAGAGCTACCGGATTCATTGCGAAAATTGAATTTCTCCCGAATTTAGGAATCGAAGGGATCATTTGGAAAGATGACTGGAAGGATATTGGTTGAAATTGAGATAAAAGGGAGGAATGAGGATTTGTGGTGGTACTGGCACTCCGAGCATTGTTTGAGATTGAAGTTTGGGATATTCTTCAGCAGCTATGGCGTTCATGAGAGACGGGAAAGGCTTGTATGACAACGTTTTGAATTTTTGAATGCCAAAAACGTAGTCCATAATGAAAGTGGCTACTGAGCATCTTGGATGCAAGCTTTCGAAGTTGGTGATCTTTGAGCATATTAACTTCTGTTCAAACTTATGTTTAGTTACTTTCTGAAGGGTGATACCTAGTATCTCAGTGTCACCTGACCATTTAAGTCACCCAGGACCAGACAATTCTTCATTAGAAACTTCTGGTCTGCCAAAAACGGAAAGACCACAATGATTAAGGGCAGTATCACCTTTTGAATCGTGGTAAATCTCGATTCAAAAGTGGTCTCTTTATTTCACGAGGAAGTACCCTAATTTACAACGTAGAGACTTGCTTTTTTTTGAATTGAAGTTGAAGAACGTCCCGAGGGCAAATAGTTTTCTTTTTCTCGATTTTATCAGTTTTTCAATTGAAAAAACCAACCAGGGTTATCTTTAGATCTGGGGTTATTGAATATGTTTTTCGTTTTTCATGAGTACAAGCTATATTTTTGAAATAATCATCATAAAAATTTGTGTAGTTTATAGAAGATTAAATTGCCTAGGGCAAATAGTTGCGATTTTCTCGATTTAATTAGTTTTTCAATTAAGAAATTAGGTTGAACTTCAGCGTTTTGGAAACTACACTTAATGGTTTTTTTCCGACGGTTATTCATCATTTTTTGGAAAAAATCGTAACTATTTTCCCTCAGCAATTCAATCTTTTCTAAACTACAAAAATTTCCATTATGATTATTTCAAAATATAGCTTGTTCTCATAAAAAACGAAAAACATATTCAATAACCCCAGATCTAACGATTACCATGGTTTTTTTAATTGAAAAACTAATTATATCGAAAAAAAGAAATTTGTCTGCCCTCGAGACGTTCTTCAGCTTCAATTAAAAAAAAATCAAGTCTCTACGTCCTAAATTAGGGTACATACTCGTGAAATAAAGAGACCACTTTTGAATGGAGATTTACCACGATTCAAAAGGTGATACTGCCCCTTAAGGAATGGAGCGTTATTCATGCGACAGTTTATTGATGTTAAAATGCCAAACCAAAATGGAAATAAATCAGCTGACAAAATGGCCGTCAGTTTAAATAGTGTTGCAATCTTGAAGTTCCATATCTCTTAAAAAACAACCGTTATATTTGAAATCATGTTTTGGTCAATTTCGCCTTAAATTGTGAATCATTTCAGAGAAGGAGAGCAAAACGTCCTATAATTACTGTGAATTATTTCATTATAACTCTAATTCTATTCTCCTTTTGTTGTGCAGCTCCACTAAAGGAAGGACCAACATCAGGTAAAATGAAATACTGTTTTTTACGCGCTTCTTTTTTTTTCGAATTCATCGGTAGGTGAAAAAATTTAAGATAAAATGAATTTCGATTTTTGTTTCTTATTATATTTTCATTTCGAATAGTTTGCTTTCTTGCCATATAAGCCAGTATAATAGTCTTCCTCTTGCTTCTTGTAGGAATTATATTCAATGGACCACTACGATAACCAGAATTATCCAGCGCAATTACAAATTTCGGGGGAACCCTTGGTATCAGTTGCTCAGAAAACCATTTTTCCGATAACATAGCGTCCAAGATTGATAATGAATTTGGAATATACCAACCACCATTTCCGGCATTTCAAATAATTACACTTGTTTTCCCTTCAATTCCACCAATAAAGACGGCACTGCCGAAACTCAAGCCATTTTTTCGCGTAAATCACGGTTCAAAACTATTTCGAAATAAACGTCACCAGTTCATGCATCGCTAAAATGCCACAATTTCAAAACGGTGACATCATCATAGAAATGTCAATTCAATTTATGAATTTAAAAATTAGAAACATGATACACGCACATAATAATAAAAATATTTATAATTTTAGGTGTGTTTATTTGTATATTATTATTAAATCTTGTATTTTCAAATTGGACTCCAATCAGTTTATTATGAATTTGAATGTTCTCGTCCTTATTAACGACTTGTTGAAAAAAATATACGCAATATTCAAGAGGAATAAGCCGTAAAATCAATTTCAAAAATTTGAACATACATTTTCAAAACTAAATAAAATTTCAGACTTCTAAAATAAAGGTGTGCTCTACTCGAAGTGATTTATTACTTCACAGTCACAGGTTACAATGCATTCTAAAAACAAAGCTGTCATATTCAAATAATATTTAATGCAATAAAGAACAGTTATAATTATTTATTCAAAATAAAAATGGTGAAAACAAAATAAATCCAACAAACATAACCTATATTCTTCAATCAGCTGATTCCATACTTCAAACTGCAGTTCGAACTATTCCGCTACCTGCTTTCAAACCGCTTAAAATTATTTTGAACCATTTGGTGCGTGACGTCACCAGTTCGACGCGAAAACACGAATATTTCGAAACGGACGAAATAGTTTTAAAATATTGTAACGCGAAAATTCGGGTTAGATTTCTTTCGGACGTTTGACATATGATGCCCTTAGCTGCATCCAATGCATCTTCTCTTCTTCCATTTCAGTTTTTCTGAATTTGGTTCAAAATTTTTGTAACGATGGGTTCGTTTACTATCATCAATCGTCTTCACATCCTGATTTTAATTATATTTTGAAGACACACGCAGAGTAATGCTCCCTACGTATAAGTATTTTCCGGTACTGTTTTGAGCCCTTTGTTATAATTCCACAGTAAAAACTCACTCATCTCTATTTTTTACCTACATTTTTCGCGTGATCATCAGAAGTGGATCATATCCCTTCAAAATGACGCCACATATTCAAAAACATGTTACAAGATGAAAAACATACCGAAAAAGCTTTTATGTTCGACTGCTTCATAAACACTTGATTAATGAATTCGTTTAGCGTCCATAATTGACGCCACTTTATTGGACACCACTTTATTTGACTCAACTGTCACAGTCTTCTCTCGATTTTGCAATTTTCTTCGTTTCACACCACTTGTTATAGGCCGCATACAAATTTTCATAAGCACTTTTAGTGGGTAGGAGAGATTCTTTGGCACTTGCGGCTAAATTATTCACGCTTTCCTCTTCCGAACTATCCATTTTTGGGATTATTATGACGTTTGTCACAGAATTAACGAAGTAAACAACTTTGTTCAGTGAGGTTGCTAAGGTCGCTGATGGTTGCTAAGGTCGCTGATGGTTACTAAGGTAAGATAAGCAAAAGCACACTCAATGTATTTCTTGAAATGAAGCGACGAATATATTAATTGCCATTTCAGAAAATAAAATGTCTGTATTGCAGTCAAACATAAAGCTTTGTATGCAACTCGTACATAATTAGGCTTATGGACTTGCCACTTTGCTCACTCTGCCATAAATTTTGGACTCGTCCATAAAGACCTAATTTATGTACTTGTTACATAAATAGTTATTATATTAGGCCAAATTCAAATCATTCATATTCGGAGTGTACGAAAGTCAATCGTCAACTTTCTGTTATAAAAAATGCTTTAAGTAGAGTCTTAGTAATATAATATTTTATAAAACTACTCACATTATATAGCTAACGTTTGTCCTTCCTTGAGTGGAACTGCACCACAAAATAGGATGGAAATTAAATCTAAACTTGGTCAAAAAGCTTCTGTAAATGGTGGATAGGAATAAGATCATTCTTTTACATTGCATAGAAGGATAGAAATTCCGGGTGTCGAGTTAAATAGATGATGATGAAATGATTAGAAGGCTTGCGATATCCCGTGAAATACCTGGTAATTATCCTGATTGCTATGGTATATCCCATGAACCTATAAGAGAGGATTCATCATGTTCATCATCATAAAAGCGTTTAAAGGCCATACGCCAACTGGAATAAATAGCATTACATGTTGCTCACGGTATCAATTAATATAACAACCCTATAAAGATGATGAATTGCTGTAAACTCTTCACGATCAGATGTTCTGATATATTGCTCCATTTCACATAAATAGTTACTTCACTAACATGCAGCCTTGAATCAAAATATTTTATAAGAAAGATGGAGAAATAATACTATATCATGACATTTCTAGGAAGCCAGTTGTAAATTGAAATATATTGACTGGAAATAAACGTCTGTGAAATATATAAGAGAAAATTTCAATTCACACATTAATTCCTCACAACTTGCAAACATACATTGCGCAAAAAAATTAACGCACATTATGGAAATCTCAAATTTATTCTACAACTGAAGATGTTCTCAATGATAATTATTTTTATCAGAATTATGCATGCATATGTTATCCACTTTCAACGTTTTTCTGCAATACAGATGTTTTCTCCCAGCAGGAATAAAAAAAGATGATATTATCAGATTTTGAATGTATTGGATCCATTCTAAAATCAGTTGTTCTCGATCAATTATAGTGATCAATAGTTTTTCTTTCGTTTGATTTTCTACACTCGATCGCTATGCAACGCGAAACACGCAATTTGACCCAAGAGGAATGTGCCCAAGCGGTAGTTTTGCGAGAAGAAGGGTGGACATACACAAGAATTGCAGAAAGGTTTGGAGTTTCCCATACAAGTGTGTCCAGAATGTTGCAGCGATTCAGGGAGGCAGGTATGAATGTCCGAAGACCAGGACAGGGTAGACCACGGGTAACAACTGCCATTCAAGAACGTTACTTGAGAGTTTCTTCGTTGAGACAACGGTTTGCAACCGCTCGCCTCCTTCAAAATCAGCTTGAGCAAACTCATGACGTGCAAATTAGCACTCAGACAATAAGAAATCGCCTCATAGAATATGATTTGAGGCCTCGTGTCGCGGCAAGAGGCCCAGCTCTTACCCCAGCCCATCGAAGGGCGCGTTTGGATTTTGCGAGAGAGCATATCCATTGGGAAGAGGCCGATTGGGAAAAAGTTCTCCTCACAGATGAGTCTAGATTCTGCCTCTACCATTGTGATCGACGTTCCCTTGTATACAGACGTCCACATGAAAGATATGCTCAGTGCAATTTCCTGAACACTACTGATTTCGGGGGAGGATCGATTGTGGTATGGGTGGAATATCTTTGACTGCTCGCACAGACCTAGTGGTCGTTGATAATGGAGCTATGAATGCTGATAAGTATATAAGGAACATTCTTGAAGAGCATGTAGTGCCATTTGCCCCATACATTGGTGAAAATTTCATTTTTAGGGACGATAATGCCAGACCCCATCGTGCGCGAATCGTTCAGGAGTATCTTGAAGTGGTTGAAGTCTCTCGAATGGAATGGCCAGCAAGAAGTCCAGATCTCAATCCGATTGAGCAGGTTTGGGACAACCTCAATAGAAGGCTGATAAGTTCAGAAAATCATCCAGCTACTCATATCACTTAGGAATCCAACTCGGAGAAATCTGGAAAGGATTAGATCAGAACATTTTAAGATCCCTCATTTTGAGTATGAACCGTCGTTGCCGAGCTGTAATTAACGCAAGGAGTGGAAAACCAAGTATTAAATCACTTATCAGCATTTCAGTATTTTGAAAATTGTTCATTTCTCTTCTTTCACATAAGATTCGGTGAAATCCTGAATTTTTCTTCCATTTAATGTGTCTTGTTTCGTTCAAAACCTTCCCGAGAGAACATGAAAAATATGTTATAAAGTCAATGTAGAGTTAACTTTCATTAAAATTGAGATTTTCAGAATGTGTGTTAATTTTTTTGCGCAGTGTATTTGTCTGCGCGGTATCATTGACATCCAATTCCGCTTTGAAAGTGTAATAATTGGAAACACATCCGACCGGTATTCTGAAGATGCGTGGTTCGAGTCCCGTTCGAAGTTAAAACTTTTTTTGGAATTCGAAATTCTTCTGAATGAATTAAAAATAATTTGCGCTTATATATTTCTCTGTGATAAAAAAATATTGGAGTCAATGAAGGAATATTCTTTAAGGATACATATTGATAGGATTTCAAGCCTAATTATTTAAAAACCTTTTTGAAGACAAGCTTTTACAACAACACTCATCCGCCATTTTGAAGCCGCCATCTTGAATTCCTCAATTTTGAAGAATCGTAATTTCCTACCCAGAAAACCCCCATATACCAATTTTGAATAGAATAGGATCATAGTTACAAAACTCTTCCGCCATATTGTGGCCGCCATCTTGAATTTACCAATTTTGACAAAAGTATCATCATTTTCGAATCCAAATACCCACAGATACTAATTTTGAATGGAATCGGATCATAATTACAAAACTCATCAGCCATTTTGGACCCGCCATTCTGTTTTTTCCTATAAAAAATATTTCATGATGCATTGTCACCAGAATTAGGTACACCTGCAAAATTTCAAATCAATCGGACGATTAGAAGTGCGTCATATTTAACTTGCAAGATTTGATTATAGACAGATAGACAGACACCGGGACAGGTGAAACTAAATAAAAGCTTATAATAATCGTAGAAATCCATACGAAATGACGGCATGGAGTTTTGCAACGATGGTTTCGTAATGATGAACAATATTTTGCAGTTAACGTCGTGTTTTCCAAGGTGCCAAATTCTTGTTAATGAATCATTACTTAAGATACATATTGAATGAGAATGCTGATTATCTGAACTAAACAATAGTGTTTTCTCGATTCTCTAATTTTGCTTCAATAATTCCAATAATGCAACATCAAAGCTATTCTGTAATAGGTCTATTTATAGCTTACCATCGAATTCTGAGTTCAACTGATGAAATTATGAAAGTTAAGTATGAGTATGCCATTTCCATTAGATGTTTTCAATAGAGGAAGCGAAGTTGTCGAAGTAGCCTCCGAATATCCCAAGCTTATCATCTGAGCAAAAAGCTTTTTCACATGTATAATAGGATATTTAGTATCCAAGGTGACCAGTGTTGAACCTCTCCAAGATCGAAGATGTCCGTTTCATCTCTACCATTTATAGGTCTCGGAATATTTTACCGATATGCCATACGGCGTACTCCATTTTCTTTCCGAGAAAGCTTTTCTAGAAATGTTGTCGAAAAATTGATGAGATATTTCAGATTGAAGAATATTTGGTTTCATTGACATAATATAATAGGTCTATATAATTCATCGATCTTTTATGAAATACTCACGAAAAATTAAAAAAAAACGAAGTTTTGGTTCTTTTCATTCATTTACGGAATTGATAAGATATTCAGATCTTGATGGTAAATATTTCATGATATATAGTATTGTAGCGGACGAAGTCCTCCTGAATACGTCTCTGGACTCTCTGATTCAGCGTACCGATTCTGGAAGCCTCCGGAAACTACTGAACTATTCTAGAAACAGAGCCGTATTAGGTATATAAAGACGCGCACCATGGGGACTAGTCAGTTACTATCTGAATAGAGCCGGATTGAATTGTGAATCGCGAATTCCAAGTAGTGAATATAAATCACCATTATTAGCAAGTGTGTAAATAAATCAGTATTAGTTATTGTACATAAATTAGTGTGATAAGTTAGTGGTATTGTGAATAAATTAGACGTTTAAATTCAGCAGACAATTTGTTTAAACCCCGAGAACGTTACATTGGTGTCAGGTGTGGGGTCAATTGAACTGCTGTGCTATTTGAATTGTGGACTTGACTTCATTGTGGAACTTTTGAATGCCGACAACAAGATCGCAAAAGGAGAAAATGGACCAGGCGAGTATGGAATTCTTCAAGCAAGCCTTTGAACAAATGAGCTTGAAAATGGAAGAGAATTCTCGAGAAATGAGCTTGAAAATGGAAGAAAATTCTCGAGAAATGGGTTCAAAAATGGATAAAATGGAAAATAAAGTTGAGGAAAAAATGGATAAAATGGAAAATAAGGTGGTGAGTCAAATTGCAAGTACGTTGGATGAGAGGATGGAGGCTGTCAAGTAAATAATAATTGAGGAAGTTAATGAAAAATTTGATAAGGTCGATGAAAAAATTGAAGAAGTAGTGGATGAGGTTAATGGGAGATTCGAAGAAATATCAGGAATAATTGAACAACATGCCAAGTTGATAGAGTCCCTGAAGAGAACATCACATGGAAAAGAAACTTTAGCTTCATCACCCAATAATTTCGTGAAATCAGAAAACAACGCAGAAAGTAGTAAAATGAAGATTAAACCTCCAACTTTTGATGGCAAAACACCTTGGTGCACGTACCAGAAGCAATTTGAAGCAGCAGCGAATGCCAATGGTTGGGGAGAGGAAGAGAAAGCGACAGCTTTGATTGTTGCACTAAGGGGAGATGCATTGAATATACTCCAGACTGTTCCTGCAAGCCTACAAGGTAATTACGAGGCTTTAACAACTAAACTCCAAATGAGATATGGTGATGCACACCTCCAACAAGTGTATCACGCACAGATCAAGAGTCGCCAACAGAGGAGTACAGAAACGTTGCAGGAATTTGAAGCCGATATAGCAAGGTTGGTGAGACTGGCATATCCTACAGTACCGGAGAGCTTCCTGGAACTACTCGCTATCCAGACCTTTGTCGATGGTTTGAGAGATTTGGAAACCCAGCAGACACTACGATTAGCCCGACCCAAGACTATGGATGACGCCCTGGCCGTTGCATTAGAGTTTGAAGCTGCCAAACAAGCTTCGCACATGATACACAGCAAGATGAGCCGCACTGTGGATGATTCCTCGGTCAGCGATGAAATTATAGAAGAGGTTCTATGCCGAGTTCGTCAAGAGCGACGGAATAGAGGACTTAGATGCTGGAATTGTGGCGGAGAAGGACATATTCGGCGCTACTGCAAAGAGCCAGCTAAATGTCAGAAACGGGAATATAATTCTACTTTCAAACATCGTGCAGGAAAGATTCATGGCAACGCTAACGCATTATCGAGGAGACCATATCCGTCAGATTGCCAGCACTGCAATAAGGTAGAAGAGAAAGAATTCTGCTTGAGAACGACCATCGTGGATACGGACTGGATGCCAGAATCCCTGAAGCGAGATCTAGAAAGTGACCCAGAATTGAAAATGCTGTTGTATTGGAAGATAAGCGGACAGAGACCAAGATGGGAGGAAGTGAGTCATCTGAATCCTAGGGTCAAGTCCTACTGGGCACAGTGGGATTCTATCATTTTGGAGGATGGACTGCTGAAGAGGTCGATCGAAAATGACGAAGGTACCGCAGCAAGGAAACAGCTGATAATTCCCAGGAGTCGAGTGAGAGAGGTTTTAGAGAAGTTACATGACGGAACTTCCGGTGGCCATTTCGGTATCAAAAAAACGCTAGAAAAGGTTAGAGAGCGTTTTTACTGGGTCAACTGCAAAGAAGATGTTAAAGACTGGTGCCGGAAATGCAGATTATGTGCCTCATCGAATGGCCCGAGGGGAAGTCGTAGAGCTCCAATGAAGCAGTATAACGTGGGGAGTCCTCTGGAACGAGTTGCCATCGATATTGCAGGTCCATTCCCCGAAACCGAAGATGGGAATAAGTACATACTGGTTGCGATGGATTATTTCACCAAATGGGTTGAAGCTTATGCTATTCCGAATCAAGAGGCCTCGACAGTGGCGGATGTCCTGATTAAGGAGATGTTTAGCCGATTTGGTGTGCCTCTCGAACTTCATTCGGATCAAGGACGAAACTTCGAGTCTAGCCTGTTCCAGAATGTATGCCAATTACTCGGAATCAAAAAGACAAGGACAACTGCGCTTCACCCACAGTCAGATGGCATGGTCGAAAGAATGAATAGAACTGTGGGAAAATATCTGGCCAAAGTGGTCTCTGATCACCAAAGAGACTGGGACAGGTATCTCCATCTGTTCACTATGGCCTACAGGTCGTCAGTGCAAGAATCGACTGGAGAGACACCAGCCTGTATTATGTTCGGCCGAGAAATAAGGTTGCCTTGTGACCTGGAGTTTGGATGCAAGCCTGGAGCGGAGATAGCTGGTGAGGACTACGCGAGCCTCTTGAAGGGTAGGCTACATTACATCCATGAGAAGGTCAGACAGAACCTCCAAATAGCGAGTGACCGAATGAAGACTCGGTATGACAGCAAAGCTGCAGAAGGTGGTTTCAATGTGGGAGACCTAGTCTGGCTGTACAACCCCCAGAGGAAGAGGGGTTTATCACCTAAGCTGCAGAAGGATTGGGAAGGGCCATACAGAGTAGTGAAACGAATCAACGATGTAGTGTACCGTATCCAGAAACTACCCAGAGGCAAGAAACGTGTGGTCCATATAAATCGTCTAGGCAAATATGAGGCAGACTACGAAGAATATGACGAAACCCATCTGAGAAGAACGACTTTTCAGAAAGCGGGACATGAGGAGATGAGTTTCGACCTATTCATGGCAAACTACGGTGGAACCGGAAAGGCAAGATTCGGAGTTACCATCGAGCAACAGCAAGATCTCTTCTCTGTATCTGAAGATTATTCACTAGCCCATTGTGTCTCGGAAGACCTGCGTATGTCGAGAGGAATAGCATTCGTCTTCCGGAAGAAATTTGGCCGTGTACCAGAACTCCTGAAACAACATCCTCGTACTGGGAAAACGCTGAGGTTGGCTGATGGCCAGCGTTACCTCTTCTACCTGGTAACCAAGAGATTCTCCGACAACAAACCCAGCTACAAAAGTATGTGGGACACCCTGTTGCAGCTGAGAGACGAGCTCACCAAGTTGAAGGTGAAAAAGCTAGCTGTGCCAAAGTTGGGTTGTGGTCTAGATCAGCTCAACTGGAGAATCGTTAGAAGTATGCTTGAGGTCATTTTCCAAAGGACGGGAATGAAGATACTGGTTTGCAGTTTCAACCCGAGCGGATATACGCCGAAGAAGAAGACAGTGGAATGCTATTTCGGACGACAGGGGTGCTGCAGAAACGGAGACGCCTGTAGATTCAGCCACACCATCCAGGGTGTTCGGGGACCGAACGTCTTAAGGAGGGGGCAGTGTAGCGGACGAAGTCCTCCTGAATACGTCTCTGGACTCTCTGATTCAGCGTACCGATTCTGGAAGCCTCCGGAAACTACTGAACTATTCTAGAAACAGAGCCGTATTAGGTATATAAAGACGCGCACCATGGGGACTAGTCAGTTACTATCTGAATAGAGCCGGATTGAATTGTGAATCGCGAATTCCAAGTAGTGAATATAAATCAGCATTATTAGCAAGTGTGTAAATAAATCAGTATTAGTTATTGTACATAAATTAGTGTGATAAGTTAGTGGTATTGTGAATAAATTAGACGTTTAAATTCAGCAGACAATTTGTTTAAACCCCGAGAACGTTACAGTATGTTATAAATAGAAGTGAATGAAGATTTAACCCTCGATTCTATTGGCCGATACTTGAAGATTATCATTTTAGAATTACACGTTTTTATAGTTGGAATATATGTCTATGAAGTTAGAAGTGCCACTTGCGAGAAATTCAATACAACCTATTGCATTAATTGTCGAATGATTGTCGAGAATTTGTCGTGAAAGAGAAAAATTTGTCGCGGGGTGGCTTTGCTAACTTAACGTTAAGTTAGCAGAACCACTTTCTCAATATCAACCAAATATCATGAAAATGGTTACAAATAATTGTCGAGTAATTGTCGAAGTCCATATGGAGTAAAAAAAAACGCAAAAAATCCATTCCTTCTTGTTTATTTTATGTCTTTTTCCCGCGCGTTTGAGATATTTCTGGAATTATCGCATTTTTGGCAACAGCGCATTCGTAAATGACTTTTTTTCTACTGCATTAATCGTCGAATACCTGCCTCGAATTCGTCGTGAAAGAAATGAATTTGCCGCGACCTTCGTTTTTTTCTACTAGGTGGCTTTGCTAACTTTATATTAATTTAGCAAATAGTGGTCGAATATCATCAGGATGATCATAAAAGATTGTCGACTAATTGTCGATGTTCAAATAAAGTAGAAAACAAAAAAAATTCGATCTTTCTCGCGATTTCCCTATATTTCTGAAAATGTCGCATTTTTGGCAACTGCGCATTCTTTTTTGACTTTTTTCTATTGCATTAATTGTCGAATACCTGTCCCGAGTTTGTCGTGAAAGAAAAAAAATTGTCGCTTCCTCAATTTCTTTCTACGGGGTGGCTTTGCTAACTTAACGTTAAGTTAGCAGAACCACTTTCTCAATATCTACCAAATATCATAAAAATGGTTATAAATAATAGTCGAGTAATTGTCGAAGTCCATATGAAGTAAAAAAAAAACGCAAAAAATCCATTCCTTATTGTTTATTTTACGTCTTTTTCCCGCGCGTTTGCGATATTTCTGGAATTATCGCATTTTTGACAACAGCGCATTCGTAAATGACTTTTTTTCTATTGCATTAATTGTCGAATACCTGCCTCGAATTCGTCGTGAAAGAAATAAATTTGTCGCGACCTTCGTTTTTTTCTACTAGGTGGCTTTGCTAACTTTATATTAATTTAGCAAATAGTGGTCGAATATCATCAGGATGATCATAAAAGATTTTCGACTAATTGTCGATGTTCAAATAAAGTAGAAAACAAAAAAAATTCAATCTTTCTCGCGATTTCCCTATATTTCTGAAAATGTCGCATTTTTGGCAACTGCGCATTCCTTTTTGACTTTTTTCTATTGCTTTAATAGTCGAACACCTGTCCCGAATTTGTCGTGAAAGAAAAAAAATTGTCGCTTCCTCAATTTTTTTCTACGGGGTGGCTTTGCTAACTAACGTTAAGTTAGCAGAACCACTTTCTCAATATCAACCAAATATCATGAAAATGGTTACAAATAATTGTCGAAGTCCATATGAAGTAAAAAAAAACACAAAAAATCCATTCCTTCTTGTTTATAATACGTCTTTTTCCCGCGCGTTTGAGATATTTCTGGAATGATCGCATTTTTGGCAACAGCGCATTCGTAATTTACTTTTTTTCTATTGCATTAATAGTCGAATACCTGCCTCGAATTTGTCGTGAAAGAAAAAAATTTGTCGCGACCTCCGTTCTTTTTCTACTAGGTGGCATTGCTAACTTTATATTAATTTAGCAAATAGTGGTCGAATATCATCAGGATGATCATAAAAGAGTGTCGAGTAATTGTCGATGTTCAAATGAAGTAGAAAACAAAACAAAATTAATCTTTCTAGCAATTTTCACAAATTTTTATCTTTCACGACAAATTCAAGGCAGATATTCGACAATTAATGCAATAGAAAAGAAGGAAATTACGAATGCGCTGTTGCCAAAAATGCGATAATTGCAGAAATCTCTTAAACGCGCGGAAAAAAGACGTAAAATAAACAAAAAGGAACGGATTTTTTGTGTTTTTTTACTTCATATGGACTTCGACAATTATTTATAACCATTTTTATGATATTTGGTAGATATTGAGAAAGTGGTTCTGCTAACTTAACGTTAAGTTAGCAAAGCCACCCCGTAGAAAAAAAACTAAGGACGCGACAAATTTTTTTCTTTCACGACAAATTCTCGACAATTATTCGACAACTAATGCAATAGGTTTTATTGATTTTCTCGCAAGTGGCACTGCTAACTTCATAGACATTTGGAATATGGATGATGATCTATTCAGTTCGTCATTGGTGGAATTTGGACAATACCACCAGCGATTTATTTGAAATGAAATCTCTTTAATCTCTGCTTCTATTTTGAATTCAACAGTTATTTCTATTTTGATACTGAAGATCTCATTTTGTATCATTACAGATTCGAGAATAGGCATAATAGGAGATGGTCTACTGATAAGGAATTCCAGTAGGAGAGATTCGAAGGTTTATGTTTGCAATGCCATACAACCAAATACAGGAACGATAAAGGAAAAGAGGATCAAACTGACAATAGAACGTGAGTATTAACATATTTGAAACATATCATCTATTTTCCCAACTTCCAACCGAAATTTCCGGTTATTCGGAAAGCCCGCCTGACTGAGTGTGAACAATTCATATATGGATTATTCGAGTGCGATCACAGAAGAATTTAGTGAGTGCGCACGAACGGATCCTCTAAGTTTAATCCTATTTCGATGATGCAAATCGGAAAATGAATAATGCGTGCGTTGGAAACGATTGAAACTTCTCAGAGCCCAATTGGATTGCACACAAACGGAATTAAACAATATTTTGTTCGTTCATGGAGTGCTCAATGACGAAATTATAACTTTATTTACTTTCTGCACTTGTGTGTGTCTTATGTATGTGAATGTTTTTTAATTTTCCATTTATTTATTCAATGTTCAAGGAGATACCCATAAATAGTACCCACAGTTTACACCAATGGGCGAAATATTCAGCGACAAACTGATTAAACCTAATATAGATTCAAAACAACAAAGAGGAACAAAAAAAATTGAAAATTCAAGATCACGGCAACGAGGACAAGACCAATATTGTACGGAACTTTATTTATTGGCCAACGAATAATTGAAATGAAACAATACACAAGCAAACATCCAAAATATCACCTACCCAAATGAATATTGTGAAACAAGTCAAGAAACTCAAATGTAAAAAGTTTAAAAAACAGAGCAAACATAAACAATTGCTTATGATATGAAATATATTGAAGGTGTTGTGAAGTACGAATTCTTCCTAATTCCATCTCAAATAATGTATCGTTACCTAGTTTGTTATATTTCTTTCCATGAAGTACGAATGAGAATAATGAAGAAATACCACGCAAGAGGTTCTACACCAGTTGACGCGTGTTATTGGGTTCTGAATTACGATCATTCATCGCACTTTCGTGTGAATTTGCTACAAAGAAACATATGTGATGAAAGGAAATATTTCCGAATTGGAAATAAGTTGAAAAACATGGTTGCCAATCGTCATGAATTATGTTCCATTGTTGCGCTCAAAGCGTACAATTCTCTTAGAATTTGGGAAGATTATTTGATCTCCGCTATTGCTTTGTGTGTTCTTATTACAATAACTATTTTCTACAATCGTTGAGGAACTGAAATTTTCCACACGCAAACCGACTGAGGGAAAAGTGACCCAATATCCAACACATGCGCGGAAATTGAAAAGTTACTTTTCGAACTAGTGGAAATACGAAATCTCTTTTTTTCGATAGATGTTCACAAAACATTTCAGAGTTTATTGTAAGGTGTCAAGTAGAGTAAACTGTATTGCTTCAATAACTAGGTGGTATGAGAAAGTGAATTCTTTTTTTCGGCTTAGTTTGAGGGCGATGTTGCAATCAACAGGAGATTTTGTCAGTTATTGCGTATTCAGAATTGCAATTAATGTAACCTTTCATTTCCGAGAAGTATCGAGTCCTGCATCAATGTAGTCTTCCAGATCAAAGAAAGTGTTTCATTTGTATTCTGTCAGGTCAAAACTGACTGAACAAATTGAAATAGCTGGAAGGCTTCATCATTTCCGCGAAAGTTTTCATGATCTAGCCAACCGGAAGTATGGATGATGAAAAAGAACAACAAAAAAGACTGGGATGTAACTTTGAACATTTAATTTGGATTCGCAATTTCTACTCAACTCTTTCACCTGCTTTGACACGTTCGTAAAATATTATGAAATTCCCCAATTTGGTAGGAGTGTATTATGGAAATTGTTGTCAGTATTCGGAATTAATTTTCATTTTCCGTTAGCTTCATCCATCCGGATATATTGGTCTGCACTGTGGATGTACCTATACTGCTCCACAAGAGTAAGGGATATCGTATTCAATCGTTTTTAAACGTATGTAATCTTCGAAAAAATCGCTGTGAAATAATTTTAAACTCAATAACAACTTGAATCGATCCAATAAAAATCAGTATGGGACATTTCGTCAATCTGGTCGCCTTTTTTCTGAAGTTTGGTGCTCTGCATATGCTTCATGAATGTTCTTATTATGAAATGAAGTCAGTTTATCAACGGCTTCAGGAAGACAGGTTCCGTGTTGGAAAGACCAAGGCTTGGTGGACGACGAAAAACAACACCTGCTCAGGATTGAAAATGTTGTGCCAAATTTTCACGCTGCTATTGGTGAAACTTTTCAATTTCTAGACGATAACGCTAGACCGCACCGTGCTGCCATAGTTGACAATGCGCGCGAGGAGCTTGGTATCCCACATTTACCAATACCTCCGCACTCACCAGATTTGAATTGCATAGAACATGCATGGGATATGCTCCAAAGGAGATTAGATAATCATCAACCTACCCCAGAATCCTTAAATGATCTGAGAGAGCTTCTTCCCCGTTTATGGAACCAAATTCCTCAAGAAATGTTCAACAACCTCGGGTGTAGCATGCAAAGAAGATGTCAAGCTGATATTGATGCCTGTGGAGGCCATACATTGTATTGATAGTCTTAAAATGCTTGAATTCTCTGGGAATAAAATTTCGTTATTCTACTCGATTTTTCTTAACCACCCTGTATACGCTGCAGACCTACAGGCTAAAATTAATTAGCAACTTGAAGTCATATTAATATGAATTTTCATCACAAAAATCTTATTTTAACTATATTTTTTGCAATTTAAGTCAATATCCCTCATGTGGAGCAGTTTATTTTTCGGTTTCTACTCTGATGAAGTGGTTTTCATTTGAAACGATAATATATTTTTGAAACGTCCATTTTGGAAATGATAGTAATGTCATTGGCTGCCATTCATTTTGTATAGTTTTATAATTCAACTTTTGCAAATATTTAGACCAAAACGACACTCTACATTGTAGATCGGGTCCTACTTCCGGAATAATCCGCAATATTTCACGGTCGTGGAAAAAAAGTTGAACCTGAGCTAAAACCTAGAGAATTCTGTTGAATTCAGTGCAGAACAATAAACACATTGAAAATGATGTTTTCGTTTATCCATCAGGAAAACGATCATGAGACTAAACTTACCGTTTGTTTTGAAATGAAAAAAAACCCTTTTGTACCCTCTATACTTTCTCCCTGAAAGAATATGAAGAAAAGAAAGCTTAGGGTGAGTGTCAAATTGAAAAACCGTCAATTGTTACCGACTGCTTTTCTTTGGCCGAGGAGTCTCTTATAATTACGCTTTCCTAATGAGTTACCGCTGGCTCGAACAAAATAGAGGATATCTAGAGAGTTGGAGCTGTTGATGCTGAATCGGAAGTCCCAAACCAACTCGACTCCAGAAAGTTATTATCAGTGGATGGAGTCCGAGTTCATTCATCCATATTGTGGCGAATCTTCACCCTCGGAGGGCTTCTATTAACGTTGCTCTGGGTTGAAGGCTGTATCCCTTCCGTTGGGACAAATACATTAATACAGGTGTTCCCAAAAAATATATTCAACAAAAAGGTTGAAAGAGTTGAGCGCACATCACCCCGAACGGAGCAAAAACAAGACGTAACACAAATTTGATACGATTCCTTGGTAAGTGGAAGGTTCATAAAGTCATCATAACAAAAAGATTGATTTGTCGAAAAAGTGGGACCAGAAGAATCTTTGAATCGTAGCGACGAAGAATCTCTTTTTATATGATCGAGAAGAGAAAGAATCGATTCATACGTGAATAAAATTTTGATTCTTCAGGAGATGCGGAAGTAATTTTGATAAATTCGCGAGAATCGCAAAAAACTCCGACAAAAGGGGAAATATCACACTCTACTGGCAGAGCTACAAGAGCTCTGATGGCGTGCAGGCGTCTATGCGGTAGGAATTGGGGCTGTAACCCAAAAATACTGCGATGGATATAAGTCATGATTGTAAGACCTATAGTCTCATATGGCGAAGTAGCCTGGTTTGCTAAGGCAATTCAGGTAAGTACGAGAAAAATGCTCGACAAAGTACAAAGGCATGCCAGTGTGTGCATCACGGGAGCTATGAGAACGTTCCCAACCAGGGAGCTTGAGATCATCGCAGACCTCACACCTCTACATCTAGTGATTGGTAGGGTAGCCCATGAGGGCATCCTCATCTAAAGAAGGAGCAGGCAATGAGAGAGTCAGGTTTCAGACAGCTTGGTCCTCTCTGAATGACAACAGCTCATCTGCAAAACTTCCTAGTGATGTAATGATCGAGAAAGTAAGCACTGAGAAGAACTTCAGTACAATGCTAAGTAAAAGAGAGGATTGGGAAAGGGAATACACCAACTACAATCTTAAAGAAAATACAATGAAATGGTATACAGATGGTTCTAAAACCGCTACAGGAGCTGGCGCTGGGATTTACGGGACAAGTACCAAGTGTGCACTATCGTTAGGCTCCTATACAAGCGTCCTTCAAACGGAAATACTTGCAATCGGAAGATGTCTAGATATAAATCTAGAAAGAATCAGAAGTGCGATATAGCTATTCATACAGATAGTCAAGCTGCTATCAGAGCACTGAGCTCCTACGTCATTGACTCAAAAGTCAAAGATGATTTGGGAGTGCCGAAACAAAGTCAATGAGGTAGGCAAGAAGAATAAGGTCTTTTTAATCTGGGTTCCCGGTCATTCGGGAATCGTAGGAAACGAAGAGGCCAATACACTGGCCAGAAAGGGCGCACAAACGCCACTCACTGGCCCAGAACCCTTCTGTGCACCTATAAGAAGGAGTTTATGCTGAAGGAGAAAACCGAAAGAGAAAAACTCTGGCGGAATCTCCCAGGGATGGATCAATCCAAAAAGTTCCTCCGGAACTTTGAAACTGCTAGATCCGAAAAATATCTGGATATCAGTAAAAACCAACTTCACCTACTCACTGGCTTTCTCACAGGACATTGTCTCCTAAAGAAACATCAGTTGAGAAAGGGTTTATCGGACACTGAAAAGTGTAGATTCTGTGGGGGGGGATTGAAAGAAACTCCTATTCACCTGGTTACGGAATGCTATGCCATTGCAAGCCAAAGGAAAGAGTGCTTTGGATAAGAAACTTGTAGAAGTGGGGAGTTATCCTCCTTGAAGCCGTCCCAGATACTGGATTTCATCAAATCTCTTGAACTGGAGGGCGAGCTGTAGGAGGCGCGATGATAACAGCTCTGTCAGGGGGCACAATAGACCTTAAGGTCGCAGTGGACTGTAACCCCTTTTCGCTATACACTCGATAATACTTTTTTCACAGATATCTTGGCCGTGATGTTGAATACGGATCGAAAGAGCAAAGGTCAATGCAAAATAGCTTGGTATTTGACATTTCGCCTATAAAATCACCCGTTTTGCAGAGATCTACCGATAAGGATAACTACATAATAGGTAAATGAACGGGCTCTACTAGTTTTTTGATGTAATGAAAAGAATTGAATACTTTACATTTCTCCAGACACAACCTTGGGGTTATTTCTGTGGTACTGTTGGATAAACGGTAGGTACATGCTTCATTTCAAATTGCGACCCTTCTTGTTTTCATTTTGGTAGGAGAAAAATTCAATACATCCTCTAGCTTTCCCATTCCGAATTGCAGCCCTCTGGAGAAGTTTCTTCCTCATTGGGTGTCAATTACATCAAAATATTTTTCCCTTTCGAAATACCTGCATTTGCCAGATGTAATTTGACATGAATCCTTTCCGTTGGAACAATCTGTGCACGTCCCAAGGAAGTTGTAAACTGACACATAGCTCGCAGCATATTCTTTGTCTATGCGAAATTGCTCCGTGACAATAGAACATGTCAAGACTCGTTTCAAGAAAGCACATTATCTGGTCGACGTGCAAGGAACTCTTCTAACAGACGTCTAGCCCTGCCTTCCATTCTCGTATCAAAAAACGCCTCCAGGAGCTGGCAACTGGTGCAAGCGACATACAAACATCAGAATAAAATAATGGAATATCCGAGTTCGCTTCAGAAATGATATATTCCATGCATAAATTCTGATATAAAACAGAGTTCATGAGGTCAAAGTATATCCGTATGTCATTCTCTGTTCTGGTGATGGAATTGGCAGAGAGGCCCTGTCAAGGAGGTGTATGAACAATGGGGAGAACTTCATAAACCCCAAGTCTAGTCTTCATCGAAGACATAGCAATACAATGAAAAGTACAAACCGGGCATTGACAAAAGTCTCAGTGACAATGTAGACTGAAGTCTCAGCAAATTTTATCGAATATTAACGTTCGAAGTCTAAACCTAAAGAAAGGATTCAATAAAATATTTTGTAGAGGACGAAAATAGAAGATATGTGTTTAATATTCGATCTGTGAGATGTCCGAAAAGTTGGAACATTAAATCATTATCCTGTACATTGTATATATATTCCATTAACTTTTAAAATGTATCCCGGTTGGCCATGATTAAGGTTTATCAAGTTTTTCTACTCAAAACTGTGGCATGTTGGTACCTTCTCGTGAAATGCCAAATAATTTTCAGAGACGTAGCCAATGCTAATTTCTATTTACTCTTTTTCAACTTTGTAAATGAAGTATTTCAAGTTGTGCAAAAAGGTATTTAAATGGGTTCTGTAGGCGTATTTCTTGAGAATTTTGAGGAGTGAGGAATTCCACTGTTCGTTCATGAGTTTTTCTGTCGGGTTATTCGAGTACTTTCATTCCTTTTTCGAACGAACTATCACAAAGTAACGGACTATTCTGTCAATTCTTTTTCAGTATAATTTCAACACGTGATTCTTGATATCCGAACAAGAAATTAGCATAACTGAATTTTTCAACCATTTTTATAACGTGAAATACTTCCATTATAAACAGCGGAAAAAGATTCTTCAATATTCGCCAGGTCTTTGGAAATTTTCAATTCACATATGTATTATTTTCCCAAATTCATTATTTTCCCAAAGTATTTGAACATTTTGATGAATACGTAATTACAACGAACTCTATGTAGAAAGACTGATTATTTATCTGACAGGAAAATGGTCCATCCAAGAATTATTGACATCAAAGCAAGCCTTGGAAGTCCAGTTGCAGCTTTATTTCTAGTTAAAACATAGTCACTAAAAATTATCTCTGCTTACATCAAAGCAATAAATATGACCTTGAAATCAAATGGTATTTTTTCAAAGTAAGACACTTTGGACCTGAAAATGTTCTCAATTATCACATACGATTACCATAGTGGGAATCTGTATACCAGCAATAAGTATATTATTTTCGAACGATCAATTATAGGAGCATGCAGCCTGGAAATTCTGGTCCCATAACAAAAAATATCGTGGATGATCTAAAAGCATGTTTCTTTCCGAAGTTCAGTATGAATATTCGCTAAACCAGAAAAATCTAGTTGATAATTTGAAGCGTGTTGCTGCAAAGTGAATGGATTGGAAAAAATTGTAATAGATATGAAGACAGAAACAAAACTTAACGAATGGATCCATTTAATATGTATATGAGGAATTTTGTCATAACATTGTAACTTTCAATATTTGTGAACAATGAAGGAGTTAAATATGTAATATTAAAAATGTGAATATTTCTATCATTCTGCTTCAACAACCACTGTTATTGTCTCCTCATGTGGGCAGAACTTATTTCTTTTTCTACGTGCTCTGTGCAGGCTTTTCATTTATAAGCTGTACATTCTTCAAGAGCCTTATTCCAAGGATTTTTCACTTGCGCAATTATTTGTCAAATTTGTTCGAAAATAAATATAAATATAAATGACGGAATGGGTTATTACCTACAAAATTCCGATTCTCCAAAGCCCCTCAGGATGTCAATAATTCGTGGATGAACTGTATAACCTTACATTTTCGATATACAGGGTGAGTCTTTGACTTGTACATATATTTTAACTGAAGATTCTTGAGGTCAAGAGAAACCTTTTTTTCATTTTCCATTTTTCCGAATTCGGCTCTGTTAAAAAATATTGTGCTGATTACGTCCATGAAATGATACTGTGGAATTGATTCAAAGTTAATATTTCTCGATAGAACTTGAGTTTATACATTTAGGGAATACTCAAGTACTAACCTTATTGGAATAAGAATGTTGCAAACACGATAATTTCAACAAAAACAGTTAATTTCATCGGATTATATCTGCAACTAGAAAGCCACATTTATTCCACCAAAATAAGTTCCTTCTTCGATTTTTCTGCAGATTAGTTTGTAAGCACTAATAACTTGTTCATATTTTCCTCGAAATTCCCAAACAATATCATGAAGAAAGACCTTTCATTCAGAATTATTTCAGATTCATTATTAAACAACCTAACCTAATCTAATTTGTATCGATTCTGTGAATTTTTGCACAGAAATTTCAAGCAGATGTTGTCAGCTTGCTGATATTTTCATTGAGGTTGAGGATTTTTCACGAAACATAGTATAAATCACGATACATTTGTGTACCGTGGTATAAATATCTATGAATTCTGCCGTTTCCATCATAAATCGTCTTTGCCGCCAAATTTTACTACGCATGCGTAAAGCGAAAACCGAAGTATTGGTTAGGTATCTGGAGGCCAACTATAAACAATAACAAACCACAGTCTCTGAACAAACTGTAAACATTTTTTTTATATTCATTTGACGGCATCGACTGCTGTGGTCATTAGCGGGTACTGTAAACATTATGTGAAGTTCTGAATACATTCAATGAATTATTGTTCTAATGTGATTATTATGTGAAGTGAATTAATATAATTTCAACCGTGTCGAGTTTATAAAATTCCAAGATGATGTTGTTTAGATAGAAACATCGCCACAGATTATCAGGTATCGTATTATTTTTCATTAATTTCAATTTAATAAGTAGTTTGTATCGGGATTCATCATTCATATCCGAATTTTGTATTTCATCGACATTTAACTTCAATATAGACCGGTAACTATGAATTTTCAATAGAAACTGTGAGTATCAAATCCTCCTTGGTGTTCAATTTCATCTCCCACATTTGTGGGATTTTATTATTAAAATATCTCGACAAAGTTGAAAAATATTGTGACAACATTGTAAACTCGTTTAAAGACCAGAGAAGGAATAATATTCGATGATGATTAATTCAGAGACGCATTCAGATTATTCTTGAAATCAATGATCTTTCCGTCAAATTTCTCCGGGTAAAATTGGAAATAACTCGAAAAGGACGCGTTTTATTGAAAAAAATTGGAATACTTTTAGTTTCTTAAATGATTGATTCGTTCGAAAATATGAACCGTTTATCTTTTTAAAGTGGTTTTATGGTGTTTTAGCGTGTATTGATGAGTCTACTACCCTGTAACTTTTATTTTAGTGAAGATATTGAATAGGTTTCGATTGAGGAATATGCACCATGAATAGAGTAAAAACTCAACCAAAATTCAGTTCATTCGAAATAACGGTTCCGAAGATATAAACAGAAAAGTGTTTTCTTCATGGATTTTCGACACCCTGTATCTTCCAAACCAGACCGAATTTTGAAAAATGGTATAAGAAAAAAGTGTTTCGTTTTATGAGGGGAATCTACAGTTAAAATATATGTACAAGTCAAAGACTCACCCTGTATACACAGAGAAATGTATAAGAATTTCATGGCCAACCAGGAAACATTATAAAAGTGAATGGATATACTCTGTTTATTGGAGGAAAGCGTGATGTGAATAAAGTCAATCAGTCATCATTGATGACACTCTTGGTTATATGAATTCTGAAGAATATCCCCACCAAGTCGAGCCCATTTATCAAACCCTGTTCTCATCTCGTGCTCATCCAAATTGTTAATCGATGGGAAATTGAAAATTGATGGTGAATGAGGGAAATTTGATACCGGTCTTTCCCCTCACCTCGATCGTTAACATTTGAAGTGATGAAAAATTATGCTTCCGTCAATTCGTGTGAAAGCAACTCAAGGTTTTCGCAGCTCTGCGAATTTTCATCGAACTGAACGGATAATGGCACCTATATTCTTTCAATCTTCTGAATTTTTCCAAAAGAATAAATGCTCAACATCAGTAACAGCTCCTTAAATTTTTTTTATTGTTGATATCACACCTAATTTTTTGTGGACTTTGACACATTTCATCTTTCTCTATTTGTTTTGTAACTGCAATAATCTGCCCTTCTAATGTATTTTCTTAGTTTGAAGTCAATTTTGTGATGGTGGGTTGCTTTTGTTCTATTCCACTCTTCACCGTGTATTGACTATTTCACTCTGTTTTTCAGTAATTTTGTTCCATCACTTTTATTTCAGAATTTCATGATGACCTGAAGATGGAGAAAACCCTATCTGAGAAACTGCAGTCCGATTTGAGAGATATTAAAGATTCTTTATAAGGAGTTGTTACTGTTATTCTTTCGGAAAATTTCGAAGAGTGATACGTCAAGGCTTGGAACCTCCAATTCAAAATATATTTTTCCAGGAAACAGGAAGTATTGAATCGAAACTATACTCATACCGAATACAGAATATACAACGATGTAGTTTGAGAATGGATTTATTTCCTCATTTCTCATTTTCTTCGTAAACTAGTAACCGAATTCATCGAACCTTCAGAAAAAATTCGTTTTCATGAGATTGATGCTATGAATAATTCATTTCTGGGATGTTCGCACTAAATAGCTGCCATCCTTCTGATCCAAAATTTTATCAACGCCACCCGAAAGGCCCCAATTTTCCACCTTCCTGATATTAATAGGAAGACAAATGAACCCATTCGGATACCTATATGCGAGATGAATAACAAATCGCCAAACATGCTCTTATTGAAATTTCATAGCGTTTCCCAGGTAAGGAAATTATTTTCGATGTTGAGAACATCCGAAACAAGGTTAGACTAAGGTTGATTTACGGAGGTAGTTTGTCCCATTGTGCAGCGGAGTTCCCTCCAAGATAGGGAAGTTAATTCCACCACCTGCCAAAGGGAATTTGCGCTTCCAGCAGGAACCTCGGATGGGCGGAGATGAATAGACGAATACGTAGATAACATTTGATAATTTTCCGCGTCGTACACTGAATTTAGGACAGATTTATGGGGGTAGAATGCTCACAGACGGATTCTTCATATTGAGTTTTCAAGTTTTGAACTACGTAATCTTCCATTTTGCGAGATCCTCTTCGGATTCTCGATTGGTTTTTCCAATCGAATGTTTGGATAACCATAAAACAAAACAAAAACTGTTGAAATGACGGCACCAACATTAGATCATAGAAAGAGGAGACACAGCATCTCGTTCAATTCAAGAATTGGTGAAGTCAAAATTTAGTCAGTACTCAATGACTGGAACAATGATAGCATCCATAAGGGATAGCAACATTGCGGAATCTTACTTTAAAAGGTCCAGTGGCGTGGTATTAAAGGTTTTGAGGAATGGAAATAAAATTACAAGTGGATTTACTCTTTTTGACGAATTCATACAATGTTCCGAACATTGAAACAGGTGAACAGGGTCAGCTAAATTCAGAATTGATAATCATTTCGTGTCGTTCTGAAATTAAATATTTTTTTCCGACACGTAATGATTTTCATCAATTTTTTTTTATTACAAATCGGTACATTTCACGAGATGAAAAGTTTCTAACCAAATCAGGCTATCCGAAATTAATTCTATTCAAGTCGTTGCCTGAGTTTTCCTCCAAATCTTATTTTTCCGCCATCTTTGAACCGCGATATCTCCCCACCGTTTGACTTTTGAACTACGAGGATGTCTTGATATCTAGTTAGCCTAGACCAGTTCCATGCATAAACAAAATATTGCGATACCATATCAACGATCAATAACTTATAAGTGTCAGTGTAGAGTTCGACGTCAAAAAGGTAAACCAGAATTACGCAATAAATTAAAAAAAAGATGTCCACCGTAATTGTAAAAATCGAAAATTGGAGTATCGAGCCATCATCAAGTACCTGTATTTAAAAGTGTTAAGAGGTAACCAGATTTACGGAGATATGCTTAATACCCTTGGTGATCCATGTCCTTCGTATGCGATCCTGAAAAATTCGACTGCAAGCTTCAAGGGGTAAATTTTCCTTTGAAGATGATGACCGATCGGGAAGGCCAGTTTCTGTGTCGGTCACTGAAAATATCGATTCAGTTCATGACATGATTTTATCAGACCGTCGAATTGGGCTAAAACGGATATCTGAAGCACTGAAGATTTCATACGAACGCGCTCTTCTATATAGTTCACGTCAATTTGGACATGCGAAAAATTTCGGCAAAATGGATCCCCAAATGTTTGAATGTTGACCAAAAGCGTGCAAGGGTAAAATCATTGCGTTCGATCTGTGCTCGATTTGAAAAGGATGTAGACTTCTTAAACCAAATTGTTACTATGGATGAGACTTGTGTACATTTCTACGATCCAGAAACAAAGCAACAATCGATGGAATGGCGACACTCTGGTTCTCCAAGACCTAAGAAGTATCTTGTCCAAAAAACTGCTGGAAAAGTTCTTGCTTCAGTTTTTTGGGATTTCCATGGAGTAATCATGATTAATTTTTTGGATAAGGGTAGAGCAATAACTGGAGATTACTATTCGACATCACTGACCACTCTATCCAAAGGTATTCTGTTTTTACAAGACAACGCCCCAGTACACAAATCTCATGTTGCCATGTAAAAAATTCGTAATTTAGGGTTAGAATTGCTAGAACACTCTCCTTCACCACATTTGGCTCCGTCCGACTATTATCTCTTTCCTCAACTGAAAAAAAGATTAAAAAGTCGTAAATTTTCTTCCAACGAGGAGGTAATAAAAGCTGTGGAGGACTGGTTTGCAGAGCCGGAGGAAACATTTTTTTTAAAGGTCTAGAGACGTTGCAGGTTCGCTGTTATGATTGTATTCAATTAAGAGGGGAATATGTTGAGCAATAGAATATTTTGACATTGAAATTTTGTTTGGTTCTATAGTAGGCTAAGAATTTTTCAATATATCCTCGTAACATTTATATGTACAACAAACAATCCTTTATTATGAACAAGGATTCATCTCCTCAAATTTTTCGGGCTTGTTCCGAAATACCCTCTTTAAGGGTTTGACTGATTCAATTAATTCACTGAAATTGAAGAGAAATTTTGGAAATTTTCCACTGCAGCTGTCTACTAGGAAACCTCCACAATAGAGATGTTGATTTTTTTTGGAAATAAGCCCCATACAAACACGAAAAATATATTTTCATGGAAACAATATAGCAAATACCAATAAAAAATGCGTAAATAAAATAGTTTTCAAAATTCCCGCTGAAACGCTTCATACTGTTAAGTGATTATGATTACGTCACTATACGGTAAACAGACTTCGCCTTCTGTCAAAGCAAACTGATCTTGTGTGATTTCTTGCGAACAAATCGTTTTCGTGATAACAAATAATCGTAAAATTGTTCGCTGGTGATACGTTTTACTCTCTGCTGTTCTTCGTAAGTTCGTAATCGTGATGATACATATACAGTTAGGTTATAGGTTAGCTTGTTTACCGAAGAGTGACGTCACGTATTCTGATTGGAGTTTGCAGTCACGTGATAATCGGTAATAGATAAAATAATTCAAATCAATTTTATTTAATTTAATGAGAGTAATTAGATCACTAAATTATTTTTTTGTACAACTGCCATTAAAAGTGACACTTTCAATGACAGCAAACATTGTTAAAATCGATTGTTTACGTGGAGGCGTGTTAAAAATATTTTTACATTAGTGTTAAAAATGATGAAATCAGATGAAAAAAATTCAGCAATTGCAAAGTTTTATTATCAGTATTTAACAATCAATATTTATGAACATTAATATTAATCGTAAAACAAGAACAATTAATAACATTAATGCCCTGTGACGTTAGGGAGCTTGGCAACACATTATTAGAATCCTCAGCACCATCAGTACTTGAAGAAACCGGAAGTACAATATTGGATGATGATGATCCAAAATCTGTTGATGTTGGGAGAATTTTTTCAGCAATAACATTTCTATATGCAATGGAATGATCAACATAGCCCTCGGCTACCGTCGTAGACTTCCATCCACCATGTTTTTTTTTTATATGCGTAATATTTGCTCCTGATTCTGCTAGCAATGAAGCGGAGGATCTTCGAAAACAGTGCCCTGTATATTGCTTTTGTTCTGGCAGTTTGAGGAATTCGGCAACAATAGATGGAATTTTCCCAAATGTATTGATACCAACTGGATTGGCAGTGCATTATTATTCATGTATTTCAGGAAAAAACGACGTTGTCTGATGACAGAAGGGCGCAGTGCAAAGTACTTATGAAAATAGTCAACATACTTCCCACTAATACTGAAAAAACGACTGACTTTCGTCTTTGTGTTTGGAAGTTGTATAACCAATCATTTATTTGTTATTTCGATGTCTTACACTGATAAATTACACAATTCTTCACTCCGACAGGCTCCAAATGATCCGAAAATAGTTGCAACCTTAACCATCAAGTATTTCTCATCTGGTGCCTCATTTATAAACTTTTCAACTTGTTCACGACTGAGAATTTTCGATTTTTTGGGACGATATCCTTCACTTTTCCGTTTTAAATATGCTATTAACTCAAAATATTTACTAACATCAACACCAGTTTTTATAAGGGCGCTTGACTTTATCATTGAAAATTTGCTCCACAAAGTTGATGAACTCCAAATTTTTGATTTTTCTTTTAAGTATGCCAGGAAAACAGGTTCACTGAATTTCCCTTCTACATTTTTCAATTTACACCAGGCCAGGAAATTGTTATATGCAATATCGTACTGCTGAACAGATTTTTTAGGTAGGAGTTCCAGATTTGCTCCCCTTGCACTCTTGCAGACTCTTCAATATCCACAGGAACAACCAAATCGTCACTTTCATTAATAATTGGACTATCGACAAACATACGTTGGCAACGTTTGCCATTCACAACAACCTTTTGATTATTTGAATATTAAAATGCATTTTGAAGTTTATTGTCATTGCAAATTCGCCCATTTCATTATCAAAATAGGGCAGTTGTACAAAAAACATTGTATGGTATTTGTGTTAAAAGTGATTTTATTTTGGTCGTGAAATTGTTCAATTCGCTGCGCTCATTTCACAAACTTTTTCACTCACAAAATAAAACGTCAGTATTTCAAAGACTACCCTCAATGTGGAAAACCTCAATTTATATGAATTTGTGACATTTTGCTCCAATGCCATAATAATTACAAAATGATGAAATCGACCATGTGACATGTGTCTCTTTTTAAAAGCTAGAGCTATATATCCATTTCATCATCAGGCAAATAGTCGGCATACCAGTTCTAAGTAATTATAAGCCCGAAAGGATATTTTATCCGATAATGCGTTTCGATGTGAAAGACCCTTTTCCCGAAATATCTCATTCAAGATTGCTAATGGGGCATTCTGGTCTCCTCGTTAGCGCAAAAGAGATGTTATGGGGATTTGGATTTCATTTTCAGCGAATGGCTAACGATTCGAAAAATGTTTTCCAATGGAATGCATTTCTCGTCATTTTTTGCCTCTTATGGTTGCTGACCCAGATCAGCCATTGCAAATGCGTTCTCGGAGTCCCGCCGATTATTTTTTGTAGGAATTTGTTTTTTGCATTGCAAGTTGATGACGAGTAGTTTGTACATATGATAAATTTAAACCTAGAAAAACCCTTTATTTTAACGTTCAGAAGAAACTCATATAGGGTGATTTCTTAAAAGCAATAAGAAACACATAAAATTCAGAGCAATGCATGAAATCTTCAGTTGAATCCATAGTACGGTCCATATAATTTAATGTTTTAAGATTATTCCATGCAAATATAGACCGAGGCTGCGTCTCAAATGGTCCATCCGCTTAGTCCAATTCCGGCATACTCTTTCCAACATTTCGGCTGGTATCTCACGAATAAACGCTTCAATGTTGTCTTCCAATGGGTCAATCGAAGCAGGCTTGTCCGTATAGACATGTGCATTACCATAGCCCCACAAAACGTGAAATAAACTGTTGACAGAACCTGCCTCTCAATTGGTTCATGTTTCTCGTGTGGCACCGTCTTGTTGAAACCACATGTCATGCAAGTCAAGCTCTTCCAAAACTTTTCACGTTGTTGAGTACCAGAGACCCAATTGCTGCGAACGGCACCGAATCGATAATTGATGGTCATAACTACCACTGGTCGATACATCTGCGATATTTTCGCACTGTACGTGAGCGTGTTGGTGGTTTAATGCCCAACAATGTGAATTTGGTGCGAAATGCAGTCACAATAGGCCGAATAGCCCCTTCAGTGGGTCGGTTAAACTGACCATAAAATTCAAGATTCTCGCGATGAACTTTTTCAAGGGAGCACATTTTGATAATGAAATTCAATGATTTACAAGGGTTGTTCGTTTGTGAGACGATTCATGGTTGAATTATAGACGCCACTGAAGATGGTTTGACTATGGCACAAAACATGAAAGGTACATGAGCTGTCAACATCAGTATTGCCAAAATATTGTTTAAAAATCACTCGTTATGTGCTACAGTTCATCCAAGAATTATTGTCTCGGGGGGCTTTGGAGAATCGAAATTATGTTGGTAATAGCCTATTCAGTAATATTTTGAGTTGCAGAATTCAGGTTGGTGTTGGAAATAATACTGACGTTTTGTTCTGTCATTAATATTCGAACAAATTTGACAAATAAATGCGCAAGTGAAAAATCTTTGGAATGAGGCTCTTGAAGAATGTACAGCCAATAGATGGAAAGCCTGCACAGAGCACGTAGAAAAAGAAATAAGACAAGATTGGTCAAAATATATGGGAAGTTATGATATTGCTGACATGAAGCCTTTAATTATGAACATAACGAGTTCTGCCCAGATGAGCAAATAATAACACTGGTTGTTGAAGCAGAATAAAAGAAATATTTACATTTTTAATATTCCATATTTTACTCCATCATTGTTCACAAATATTGAAATTTACAATGTCATGTTCAGATATTGAATAGATCCATTCGTTGCTGGTATACAGATTCACACGATAGTGATGATATGTGATAATTGAGGACCTTTCCATCTTCAAAGTGCCCTACTTTGAAAAAATATCTTTTGGTTTCAAGGTTATATTCATATATTAATTGCTATGATGAAAGCACAGAAAATTTTCAGTTACTTTTTTGTAACTAGAAATAAAGCTGCGGCTGGACTTCCAAGGCCTGCTTTGATGTCAATAATTCTTGGATGGGCTATACAGGGTCTTTCACGAGGAACCTCACCCATATTTATACGGGAAACTACTGAACGTATTTTCATGAAATTCAGCACTTATAAGTATTTCACGATGCTGATGAAATCTAAAATATTTTCAAGGCATGAGCACCTCCGGTTTTTCCGGTAATGACGTCAACTTCCGTTTTTCAAATTAGAACACCATTTTTTTTATTGCAGAAATAGATTCCTTAGAAAATTTCAAGTTATTTTGATGTAACATTTTTCAGTTTTGGTTGGAAAATTGTCTCTGAGCGGGAAAATTCGAAAAAAAATCGAAAATAGAGCTCCGCTGAAACAAGAATAACTCCGAGGTTTTTGGATGGAAAATTTTCATTTTTGGGATTTTTCAAGATGTAAGATTGATGTATCCACTTTGAAAATCGAAATCGCGATTCATGATACAGGGGGTGAAAAAATCGCTTTCAAAATTAGGGATGACAAAATCGTGAGAAATCAATTTTTTCAAATTAGAACCCCATTTTTTTATGGCAGATATTGAATCTACGTTAAAAAATAATGTGAGTGTATGCATCACACCCTTGCCCTAAAATGGATATTTTCTGAGTTTTTCACAAAAAACTGTTTTTCGTCTTGAATTTTCAGCTATTTCTTTTCCCTTCACGCCAAAAAGATGAAATTTTCAGGAACTGTTATTTGAACCATGCTGTAGATTTTTCACCCCTTCTTGAAACCGACTTCAAGTTACTATTAGGAGAACCATGGCAAACTCTCGCAGTTATAACTAGAGAAGATGCTCAAACTTTTGACCGTTAATTTCTAGACATTTATTTATACGTCTCAGGAATGCTTCGTGCGTTGCTCTTCTTATTTCATCGGGAGGAAGAGATCTGCAAAAGTGTTTAAAAACCAAATTGAGTTTCAAAACTATGAATCTGAAAATCTAAACAAACCTGAACGCATTTCTGACTCGTTCTATGCAGTCCTCTTTATCAGTCAGGGGAGTTGAGTAGACAATATTTTTTATCCTACCCCAAACATAATAGTCTAAAGGAGTTAAATCGGGAGAACGTGGTGGCCAAAGATGTGGACCATTGTTCGCCAACCATCGATCTTCAAATAGCCTGTAGAGGATATTTGACACATTGAGTGAATTGTGTGGAGGCGCGCCATCTTGTTGATACCATAAGTCATTATGGTTCTGTACTAGCGGCTCAATTATTTGAGTCAATATGTCAGAATATCTATCTCCTAAGGGAGAACATTCTTTAAATAATGCAAACATGTGTAGTGTTCTATCTTACCAGTTAAAGTCCCATCATAAATGTGAACATCGAGAATTGCATTATTTTTGATGGCGCAAAAAACATTGAAACTCCAGGTCTCTTGAAAGTTCCATTGTCTGAAGTGGTGGTTGTTCTCTTCATCCCAATAATGACTGTTATGCCTATTGAAAGAACCTTTCTTTGTGAATTTGGATTCATCTGTCCACATTATACAGTCCAAAAAGTTTTCATTCTCTTGAAATCGAATCATCATAGCTTCGCAAAACTCTGTTCTCCTGACGAAATCAGTTTCCTTCAAATGCTGTACCCTATTGAATTTATATGGGTGCATTTTATGTTTTTTTAATATTCTCCAAACACTCGATTGAGATAATCCCAGATCAATCTCGGCATCTTTGAGAGAATTTTGAGGATTCACACGAAAATATGCAAGAACTGTAATTTCGTTGTTCTCATCTTCTACTACACTTTTTTCTCTGTGTATAGTTTTCTTAACGAAAGATCCGACATTTCTCAAGTTTGTCATGGTTCTGTTAATGGTATCTCTCGTTGGTCTGGGTCGGTCAGGAAACCTCTCAATGAACAGTCGAATCGTTCTATCTACAACTTTATTACATTCTCCATGAAGAAGAATGAGATTTAAATAATCTTCATTGGTAAAATTAGGCATAGTGATCGATTTTATAACTTAATACGAATTATCACCAAATTAATAGTAAACACAAAATGCTACTGAATAAAGAGGAATTTGGCAGATGTAATTAATGATATCTATTAAAAAAAAAATGTAAAACATGGTAAGTTTTTGCATATGGTTCATAAGGAATTATTTATTTATCACTGGAGAGAAAACCGATGGCCGATTAGTTGAAATAAAGAGGTTTCCGATACAAATTCGAATCCAAATTCGCCATCTATTTAGGAACAACCTGTAACTTTTTTCTCTTGCATATTAGGGTAGTAAAATCTAAAACATGGTTTAAGTAACAGTTCCTGAAAATTTCATCTTTTTGGCGTGAAGGGAAAAGAAATAGCTGAAAATTCAAGACGAAAAACAGTTTTTTGTGAATAACTCAGAAAATATCCACTTTAGGGCAAGGGTGTGATGCATACACTCACATTATTTTTTAACGTAGATTCAATATCTGCCATAAAAAGATGGGGTTCTAATTTGAAAAAATTGATTTTTCACGATTTTGTCATCCCTAACTTTGAAAGAGATTTTTTCACCCCCTGTATCATGAATCGCCATTTCGATTTTCAAAGTGGATACATCAATCTTACATCTTGAAAAATCCCAAAAATGAAAATTTTCCATCGAAAAACCTCGAAGTTATTCTTGTTTCAGCGGAGCTCTATTTTCGATTTTTTTTTTTCGAATTTTCCCGCTCAGAGAGAATTTTCCAACCAAAACTGAAAAATGTTACATGAAATAACTTGAAATTTTCTAAGGAATCTATTTCTGCAATAACAAAATGGTGTTCTAACTTGAAAAACGGAAGTTGACGTCATTTCCGGAAAAACCGGAGGTGCTCATGCCTTGAAAATATTTTAGATTTCATCAGCATCGTGAAATACTTATAAGTGCTGAATTTCATGAAAATACGTTCAGTAGTTTCTCGTATAAATATGGGTGAGGTTCCTAGTGAAAGACCCTGTATAGTCCAGAATGGATCTATTCAATATATGTGGAATATTGTCATGACATTGTAACTTTCAATATTCGTGAACAATGAAGGAGTAAAATATGTTATATTGAAAATGTATATATGCCTATAATTCTGGTTCAACAACCACTGTTATTATTCCCTCATCTATGCAGAACTCGTCATGTTCATAATTGAAGGCAATATCACAACCTCCCATATATTTTGACTAATCTTCCCTTATTCTTTTTTGTACGTGCTCTCAGCAGGGTTTCTATTTATTAGCTGTACATTCTTCGAGAGCATCATTCCAAAGATTTGATACTTGCGCAATTATTTGCCAAATTTGTACGAATATTAATGAATGGGCTATTATTACCAACATAATTTCGATCCTCCAGAGTTCCCCGAGATGTCAATAATTCTTGGATGAACTGAACATCTGTGTGTCGTCCTTTCAAAAGGTGAGCATGAAAGCTTTGGCAGTCTGTTGTGAAGTGTCAGGTATTGAAATGAAAATAAAAAATAGGGAGATACTGCAAATGGTCCTTTCAAATGCAGACGTTGAAAATTCCGCATTTTAAATTCTTGTCATGTCCACGTTAGTTCGAAATTCCATTCCCTTTATTGATAGCAACAGCATTTCGTCCAACCTAACCATATTCTCCATGCGAAAAAAAGTTTGCGATTCCGGATATTCAAATGAATAAATAAAAGGGTCTATTCGAATGTGTCAATCGAAGGCGACGATTCAGGGGCAAAATTGGAAACTAATTGTGGATTTGTTAGCTACATGAAACTGGTGGGGATTTTGGGCGCTTACACAGGAAGCGTATACCTCGGCGGGCGATTTGTTATGGCTTTCTGGTATATTGGCTGGGCGCCGAGTGATGCATTCGAAAAGGATGTCCATTTCGGTTTCCTTTTTGGCCCACATTCGTTCATACGCGAGAACGATCGTCCATGAAATTAAACCCTTTTTTCCTCGATATTTCTTTCGAACGTGAATATGAAGGATGTTTGGGGAGGACGCTGATAAATATGACATCCGGCTGTCAACAGTTTAACCTCGTTGGACATTCATTCGTGGAGTAAAACCCTTCATGTGTCAGTCGGAGAGATGGGAAAGCTTCGAAAATTAAAACGTGATTTAGTGGGTCGCATGAAATGAAATTTGAAATTTCGTTCTTCATGTACAGGGTGGGCAAAATTCGTTGTCTACTGGAGGGATCTCGAGAACTATAGCAGCTAGAATGAAATTGATAATACATTGTCGAGTTCTTACCTGAATCTGAGAACAGATCCAGAATTCCATTCAAAGATTTTGAGATATTGGAGAAATATTTACCGGCATGGAGACAATTCTTTCGGAATTTCAAAAAATTGTCTGCATGCCGTTGAATTTATTACTAATTATTATCACAGACGTTAAACCTATCAAGTATTTTGAGTTATGATCGAAAATTGAGAAAAACGATGCTGGAGCTAATGTAACAGTGAATGCTGCTCGTTACAGATCAATGATCAATGGTCGATGATCAATGATAATTTGTTTCAAAATGATTTCGGTTCCAACAAGATGGTGCTACACCTCATGCTGTCACCGTGACATTTGGTTTATCGAAAGAAAGATTCGGTGACAACATTATTCCGAGAAATGGTCCAATTAGTCGGCCTCCAAGATCATGCGACATAACTCCAATGGATTATTTTCTTTGGGATTATGTCAAGTATTTGGTTTATGATGATGAACCAGAAACAATAGACGCTTTGGAAGCCAGAATAACCCGTGTTAAATATAGCCTGAATTACTCGAAAACGTGGTTCAAAATTGGTCTGATCAAATGCGGTTCCTCAGAGCTAGTCGTGGTGGACATATGCCGGAAATTATTTTCGAAATTTTCTCTCAAATAAAAAAAATATCGTCAATTTTAATTTAAATGTGTGTTGTTTCAAATTAAAATTTCTTCATTCAATAAAAATATAGACTCCTGAAATTTATATTCTGGCTCCAAAAATTACTTCGTTGCTTATCGGTATTTCCCGGGATGTACGCAAGACGATAACGATGTAAGTATTGATTTTCGTTCAAGTGTTAGAAAAATCGTCCCACGGCCTGACTTGTCTGGGCGCAACTCAGCACACATTTCGTGCCTAAATTTTGTGCGAATTGCAACTGGCCAAAAAGCTCAGTCGATTCTGTCATCCTCTTAATGGTTTTGAGAAAACGAAGAAGAGGGAATAGCTGGATAAGCCTCAAACGGGAACGTTCTCAGTTGACTCGAGGTCGATAGTTAAGAATAGCTGGAGAGTCCTTGAATGGAAAGGTTCTCAGTTGACTCGGAAATGGTTCTAGGGTACTTCAGTGTTACGGACTCAGAGCGGAGACGAAAAAAGTGCTATTCGGAGAATAGCAGAGTTGAAGTATTGATATCGGAGGTTAAGAGTAGCTGGAGAAGCCTTAAGCGGAAAGCTGCTCAGTTGACTCGGGATTCGGATTGAGGAAGGTTAGAGAAGTAATTCAGATTTTTTTTAAGTACGGTCTCAAGCGGAGACGGAGAAGTATTATTCGGGGAATAGCGATGTAAGGCATTAAATCGGGAGTTGAAGGTTGAAGAAAAAGTGGTTTTTTGTTTTATTTTAGATATTTTCATCATCTTAAGGATAACCTGTGAAAAGGGAAAAGGTCAGGTAATTTTGCGTATGCTGTGCTTATTTGTGTATTGTTAGAAAGCTGCATGTAAACCACCCTAGGAGTTTAAGATGAGGTGATTTTGTTCAACCAATTATATTGAACCTTTTTTCTTCTGACGTGATTAAATTATGGATTATTTCATTTAAGTTTTGATATACGTCTAAAGTCTAACCAGTGGTGTTTCATGCATCACCCTTTCCTCTGGGGAATTAATAAACACCTGTTCCTAGGGCCTAGTGCGACGGGCAGATCCCACACTTTTTTTTACATCTTTTCTTTCTGAGTAATAACACCCCTTGATTGGTGGAAAGCCGCTCTTCTGTCGAATCTCAAAGGGGGTGTTTTTAACACTAATGACACTCTTCACAACTTCGATTGTTATGCGTCATCATAGGACGGAATTCAACTCATTTGAAAATATGAGGAAAATATCAGGAAATAGATTGAGAATTCGTTAACTTCAAGCTCCATTTTCACATTTGAGAACATATAAGCTGATATAAGCTTCAACATCAAATATGATTGTCAGTCACAGTTTGCATTCATAACTGCTTACTCCGAACTCGGCACAAGTTACTAGCTTCGAAGCTTGTAGTTTCAGAGGGGTCTCCTCAGGAGACCTAGGAGTAGTCAGGATAAACAATATATCATATCATATCATATCATAATCAAGTGAAAATATCCACATTTCGCCAAACTTATTCATCTCGAGGCGCATTTATGCTTTTTCGCGCATAATTATGATTTCTCCATTCAGAATAAAGAATCCATCATGTAGCATAGAGAATGCAATAGCAGCGAAATAAATTTTGTTTTGTATGAACATACATCATCATGCCACGAACGAATCCGAAATAATATTTTCAAACCAGCATTTCCCATATTTTAATATACTTGAAAGCTCATGCATCATTTTTTTTATCGTCATGGTGGAATAACACGACCATAAACGATTTTATGTGGCGGTTCGAGAGCCTTTCCCATTCCCCGAATATTTTCCTTTCCTGTTTTTATTTGGATCTCTGTGCAGCAGGAATGAACTATTAATGCCGCAGAACGGTTAATAAAGCCACCTGTCAAGGGAAGGAATCCGGATACTGCTGAACTCTTTTTAGGAATTTTCCTGGCGTGTGAATTTCACGTCACGTAAGTTTTTGCCGGGATGTCTCACTGCCGTTGCTCCTTTTTTGTCTTCGGCAACGCGTGACGAAAGCTTAAGCCTTCCGGGAGAATGGGATAGATTGAAAAATGGGAATCGACATATCGTTGGAACATTTCTGAAGGATTTGAGGGAGATATGGTGAGTTTGAATGAAATTGTTTGATGCATCCCTTGCTATCTCATCTACGTTCTACATCTGAGTTGGATATTTGACAAGAAGTGTTACGATATATTCTCTCCTCAAAAGTAGACCCATTGTTTTCTCTGTTCAATGCATCATCTCTTCTAGATTTTATGTTGAATTTTGGATGTGTTCTGCTTCCGATCTGGTTGGTTATGTTGGTAATATTGTGAGGTTGTGTAGCAACCCGCTCAAGAACTGTAAACTTTTTTTCTAACCTGCTGGTGGATTTTGTTTTGACGGTTGATTTATGAAATTTATTTTAAACGCCCCAAGGAGTGCCTGCTGAAATGTCCAATTCTTGTGCCTGATGGTGAATTGACGTCTCTGGCCTTTCTGTCACACTCTCGTAAACTGCAGTGATGATTTCTTCGAAGAAGAATGTACATGTTATAGTTCTTAACGATACTTCCATATCAGATTAACAAAATAAAATTAATCTATTCTTGTCAATTTTCCAAGCTCATGCAGTGCTGCATGTAAAGCTGTGAACAGAAAAGATAACACAATGTAATTTATAACGCGTGAATTGCGGAAATAAGATATCATCAGATTTGATTTAATCTGGAGGGAAATTCACTGTTGGCACGGAAAATTTTCGCCCTCTGAATTCATTTTGGGACGTGAACGGCTTCGGCTTTTATGTGAGATAATAACTTTATGATAACGCCTTAATGGAGGTACCTGCTAATGGATGAAAAAATGGCATTAACTAACAAGATTACCATGCTTTTAGAAAGCAAATGTCGCCAACATTTTACGAATTTAATTATGCAGGTCCTTGAATGCATCTGAGTAAACTAAGCAGTGAGGTTTTCTATAGAAATACTAAAGCCATTTTTCGTGTGAATCACGGTTCAAAACTATTTCGAAGTGAACGTCACCAGTTCATGCATCGCTAATGCCGGCCACTCACGAGGCTTCCGAGACGGGCGTTTTATGATGGTTTCTAAGGCCACGTGCGAAAAGAGTCTCCGTGATAGGTCAGGGGCTCTTAAAGTGTCATAAAAGGCCATAAAACGTCCGTCTCTGTAGCCTCGTGAGTGGCCGGCATAAATCGCCACAATTTCAAAACAGTGACGTCATCATAGAAATGTCTATTCAATTCATAAATTTGAAAGTTAGAAACACGATACACTACACGCATATTATTATATTAATATTTATGAATTTAAGTGTGTTTATTTGTTTACTTATTATCATTGAGTTTAAATATACATAGAGACACAACCCACAGTTCAACGATTTGAAGCTAAATTTTGTGTAGTTCCTTCACCGGTTCATAGATGGATAAGTGTGTTTCAGAGAAGCGAAAATGTTTCCTCCCGCATCTGGCGGTAAGTAGGTGAACTAAGTATAAGGCACTATTTCCGAAGCCGAATGCGATGAAGAGGACCGGCATATGGAAATGTGGGATATTCAGTATTTCATCACCTGATTTTTTGGATGCAATAAAACGACAATTATTTTAGATTGAGTTGGATTATAGGGAATTTAGGGGTTCAATTAACTCTTTATCCCTTATATACCCTCACAAGGCTCACCAATGTCCGAATCCGCAGAAGAAATGGTCGAATCGGTCCAATCAACCACATCAATGGGCCTACTTTCAGATTCCCCCATTGTACACAGGTCGAAATCATTGTCGTCTTGGCAGTTAGAATTATTGGAACATTTTTCCAGACAACCAGTCATGACCGACTGCAGCCCAAATCTGAAGCATCGAGCTGAGGGGTTTGGATCATTACCCTACGCTGTCTTATTTTGGAGAATGAATTCTCGATTGGGTCCTGGTTGAGCCGACTTGGTATCAGATATGGAAATGTTTCCTTTGTCTCCTCCCACAATTGGAGGATGCCACTGATGGTTTATATCAAACCGTTGAAACAATAGGGAATATTTTTCCCAACTGTCCAAGACTTAATGAATTCCATTTATTCCGTCAGAGTTTGTATTGCTGCGGTGTTTTTCTCGGACAACGGTCCCTCAAATTTTCCATTCAAATTGAGGCAGTCGAAAAGATCATTCAGTTTCAGAATGAACTGAGCAGTTGAATTGGTACTTCTGAACCTCAGCTCATCAGTTGTGATGACTGTTAACATAGCCGAATATAAAGTTCTACTGAAAATCGGCGGGGCCAATTTAGGTAACCTTCATTTTCTGGAAGGCGTTTGGACTTACGTGGTTCTCCGTTATCTTCAAGAGAGTACGAGAAAGACAATTCTTTTCATAATTTTCACCCCTCATTTCCTACTGAGAACACTCCTTTGGAGAAATTCATGGCTAATAATTCATCATTATTGAATCACACCGTTTGTAACGAAGGTATATAATTTGGATGAATGCAACCCTGCCCACGATTCATAGAACTAGAGGAAAATGAATTTCCTACAGATTTCTATAAATGAATAGCAAGCAGAATATAGTTTCCTGGATAGTTCCTTTAGTAGCTAATATCTAGGAGCATAGAATAACTGGAGGGAAGGCTTCATACGCTCGACAGATCATTTTGAACTGCCAATAACGGCGGAGGTTAGAGTTTCGTGTGACGACCGATAGATAACGCTGAGATCGTTTATTCAGCAACATGTCATCAGATATCTTGTTCTATGGCGCTACAATTGCAAAGAATATAATGTGGCTGTCATTGTTATTGATACATTTATGCTTCTCTTCAATTGAAAATGGCCATAAATCATAACATAGACAATATTGATGACATATCATCGCTTTATTCTAATCAACTTTTTATGCGCAATTATATGGGAAGTCTGTGATCGGTAATAAATTTGTCAAAACAATATCCTTATCGGAAAAAGCGAACATTCAGGTGAGTATTACTATTATTATACGGGAAGACTGAGGTCTTATCTGTTCTCGTGTATCATACGCAGAATTGTATGGTACCCCGTTTACATTCCCTCTGCTAACACTTAGATTCGGAGCGGGAAACAGATTTTTCTTTCTATATTCAATCTGATCCTTGTAGCCATTTCTTTACACGTGCTATATGCATTATATTGTCGGATTTACGAAAAAAAGTATGTATTGCTTTCTTTCAAAAGAATATATATTATGATATAGTAATAAATGGGACCTAATAAGTAATAACAACTAATAACCATTAAAGATAATTTTATTAAGGATAGCCATGTTGTAGGAACGAACGACGTTGTCGTCATCTCGTGACCTTGCGGCGAACTGACAAGTTCGGACGTTTTTGGCAGTTCATTTTCGTAGGGGAGCCTTCTCTCCAGTTATTCTATGCTCCTAGCTACTATGTGACGCCACGCAAATTGGCAAGTAAACTGCCAAAAATTTGTGTATCAAATCGTTGAAGTGGGTTGTGTCTCTATGTACAGGGTGACCATTTGAAAACGAAACAGACGAGATTACAGACGAAATAATTGTTTTTCGATAGAAATGCTCGGACAGGTCGATTTCTGTTTCGAGGGGGACAACTTAAGATTTAGGTTACGGACGCATAGCGCTTCAACCCTTGCTGCTACAACCCCCACCCCCAATTTTTGAATTGGGAAGATGGGGTGAGTGATACCTCATTAGAAAGGTATTTTTATAATGATTTCAGCACAGTAATTGTTTTTTCATTTTATGCATTAGTTCTCTAAATATTCTTAACTGAGTATTTGAAAATGGAGTGGTGTTTTCATGGCACTTGTAGTGTTTTTTTGTGAAAAATCGACATCTTGATTAAAGATTTCTATGTCAGTGGATTGGAGGAAGGAAGTCACAGTCATGGTTGTTTTGAAGCTCAAAATGTCAATTTTTCACAAAAAAACACTACAAGTGCCATGAAAACACCACTTCATTTTCAAATACTTAGTTAAGAATATTTCGAGAACTAATAAAATATGAATAAAATGAAAAAACAATTAATGTGCTGAAATCAGTATAAAAATACCTTTCAAATGAGGTATCACTCACCCCATCTTCCCTATTCAAAAATTGGGGGTGAGGGTTGTAGTAGCAAGGGTTGAAGCGCTATGCGTCCGTAACCTACATCTTAAGTTGTCCCCCTCGAAACAGAAATCGACCTGTCCGAGCATTTCTATCGAAAAAATTTATTTCGTCTGTAATCTCGTCTGTTTCGTTTTCGAATGGCCACCCTGTATTAAAACTCAATGATATTACGAATGTCAGCGATAAAATGAGGACTTCGCGAGGACTGAATTTTTCTTCTTTAATCTTTATGATTAAAAAAAGGATATTCTTCATGGGAAGAAAATAAAGCACCCCACACACGAATATAGACTATCAAAATATATAATAATAAACTTTCTCTATTTCAGTATCGTAATGAGTTCATTACATTACCAAAAACGGTGCTGTAATGAATTCATTACAGCATCGTTTTCTGTTACATTTTTCGTTTTGTGATTGTCAGCAATGACTTCCGATCCTTTTAAATTTCAGTAGACGTCAATTTGGAAATGTTACTTTTCGTATTTCCTAACATTCACACAAACTGCCAAGATACAAAATGAAAGTCACTAGGACCTATAATTTGAATTTTTTCATTGAATTTCACAAAATTTGAGTGAAATAGAGAAAATAACGTCTAATACTCGTTGCAGAATGCAATTTCAATACTCATGCGTTCGAAAACTCGCATTCGTATTGGAATAGGAGCCCATTCTGCAACTAGTTTTAGAATATACAGGGTCCGGCAGAGATGTATGACGTTTTTTGGATGCGTATAACTCGGCGAAGGGGAAGCCTAAATTTTTCGCAATGGTTGATATGTGACCGCAAGGAGTTGCCATTATTTCTTGTTCAGTCGCCATGGAGCCGTGGACGCTAGAGCAACGGGTGTTTGTGTACGATAGTTTCATTGAAACCGATCGTTCTGTGGTAGCAACTCAACGTAGATTTCGAACACATTTGAATGTTGGAAGGCAAGGACGTGTTCCTTCACGAAACACCATCCTAAAGTGGGTGCACAATCTCCGGACGAGAGGTTCGTTGAGCCCTGGTGTACCTAGGGGCTGAGAAAGAACTGTTAGAACTCCGGAAAATGTGGCCTCCACGATCTCACCCCATGTGATTTTTTTCTGTGGGGGCACCTAAAAGCTCGTGTATTTATTGACAAGCCACGTACCCTTGACGAACTTTCTCTTGCAATCACCCGCGAAATTCAAGCAATTCCAAACAACATGCTGGAACGATGCATGGATAACTTCACAAATCGGCTGCAGGAGTGTGTGGAAAAACAGGGCAACCACTTAGATGACATCATCTTCCGTTCATGATTATTTTTTATCTTTTTTTTTGATGTGGTATCAATGGCAAACACTCATGTACATTTAAAAAAAATAAAATTTCATTTTCCTCAAAATCTCACTTAGTTATAATTTTTTCAAAAACGTCATACATCTCTGCCGGACCCTGTACTATTGTATTTCATATTTCACTTATGCATCCCAATCAGGAGTTGCGAGGGCTTCTTCCTTGCTGTTGAGTCTAGGATAGACTGCAAATTATTGTGGAAATTCAGTTAGTCGAGTACTCCTCCCAGTGGGCACACACACGTTGAATAAATGTTTTTTTAACGTTGATTGGTAGAAAAATACGTTATCAGTTGATTTTTCAACGTTGTCATTTCAGTTATGATTTATAACGTTAATTAAATACGTTTCAATAACATATATTAAACGTAATTTTACAATAATCGGTTATAAAATTGAGTGCTTATACGTTTCCTCCCGAAATTATTATAACGTTTATGAAATATGTTATTTTAACGTTCTTATGTAACGATTCCACAACTTCTAGTTCATTAGAAACGTTTCAAATACGTCTCCAGTCAACAATACGAATACGTTTATGGCAAATGTTATTTAAACGTTATCTGATGACAAATCCACAATTTCTCATTAATTTTTATCGTTTAAAATACGTATCCAGTCAACAATATGGATACGTTAATGATTTACGTATGTTCAACGTACTTTTCATACTTCCAGAAGAATTGTTCATCTGAAAAAACGTTATTATGAAAAAGAATGCTAACGTGTGTTCTGAACGTTTTTTTAAAGTCCATTTTTCAACTACTAGTCTATTTAAATTGTTGAAAATACGTAACCTGTTAACAATACGAATACGTTTATGGAAAACGTTATCTAAACGTTATCTTATAACAATTCCACTATTTTTCATCAATTTTTATCGTTTAAGATACGTATCAATTCAACAATATGGAAACGTTAATGATTTACGTATGTTCAACGTACTTTTCTTACTTCCATAAGAATATTTCATCTGAAAAAACGTTATTATGAAAAAGACGGCTAACGTGTGTTCTGAACGTTTTTTTAACGTCAATTTTTCAACTACTAGTCTATTTAAATCGTTGAAAATACGTATCCTGTTAACAATACGAATACGTTTATGGAAAATGTTATTTAAACGTTATCTAATAACAATTCCACTATTTTTCATCAATTTGAATCGTTTAAAATACGTATCTAGTAAACAATATGAATACGTTAATGATTTACGTATGTTTAACCTACTTTTCTTACTTCCCGAAGAATAGTTCATCTGAAAATACCTTATTTTGAAATCGAATTTTAACGTGTGCTCTGAACGTTTTTTTAATGTCCATTCTTCAACTTTCTAGTCTATTTGAATTGTTGAAAATATGTATCCAGTCAACAATACGAATACGTTCACAACTAAACGTTATCTAAGAACAATTCCAAAATTTCTGATTGATTTGATGGAAGTCTACCCGTGCCGAAAAACACGTTCCGAGTGCCTCGCCAGGCTCCACCAGCAGTTGTGAACATTTTATTCTTCTGTTGATATTCATTTTACTTCAAAAATGGGTCACAATTCCAAAAAGTTTGAGAAGCATCGACTACTCTGGACACGATTTTGATAAGATGACAGTTTTTCTGCCTCTCCTGTCTATCGTTAAGTTTAATAGGGCATTAAGCTGAATTTCCATGCATCCGATGATACGATCGTCCGATCGTCGTTGTGATTGGCAGAAATTTTCAATTGAATATTTCTGCCAATCACAACGACGATCGGAAGGTCGTATCATCCGATGACGGATGCATGGAAATCCAGCATTAAAGGTTGAAAATTCTACTCATCAACAGCCAACAGTTTGTCACCAAATTATTCTTTATTTTACATATTAGGATATTTTTGGCGCTTTTGTTGAGCTGAACTGAGAGCATATTAATTTGCCCAAATGTCTGTAATTTTCGAATTTTTGGCAGAAAATGGTATCAATAGTAATTTTTACGCAGAGACAACTCTGTTATTACGTGACAATACTTGAGATGAAAAACAATATAAGGTGCAATCGAATTGAATATATTTTTCCTTTACATTTCATTTCACGCGCTAATGAGGTAAAATTCAAAGGGGTGAAAAAAATTTCAATAGATTGATTTACACAAAAGGAAAGCTGACATGTGTTAACAACTGGGCCAATAAATATTGACACTCATAATTTATTTTCAAATGGAGTTCGTGAATTAGCACAAATTTGTCAAATTTCATCGGAAAATGAGGAAGATATTTTCAGGTGGCGCTACCTTCCAATGAATCACCAAAAAAATTTATCTTCCAATTCCTCAACGCAATAATAATTTATATTCCTTTTCTACACTACAATCCACCTTCAAAGAACGGATTTGCACAATCTGGCAACAAAATCAGCTTTCGACACTCTTCGCGGCATGCGCAACAGCGCAACTCGTCTGTGACGGGCGCATCATTCGGGAATGCGCGGGAACTGCTTCTCTCTGATTGACTTATGACATTGCGTCTTGCGTGTGCTTCTGCGCCTACTGCTGAGTGCTTGAGTGGTCGCAAATGCAACCGCCATTCGCAAGCAACAGGTCTATACTCTCGTTAGTTTCGTTGATGGTTCAGTGTGTTGAGTTCCAGAGTTTCGCTTATATTGGAATATTGTATAAATTATTATAATAGTGTTGTTAATTACATTTGAGTTGGTGAGTACTATAATAATCATTCAAACACCTATGATGCAAATGCTTGGAAATTTCAGTTGAATCACTATACTTCTGGGTGTGCCCGTTCTACCTCCATTTTCCACCAATTTGATTTTGCCAAGCGTCGGTTTTATTTTAGGTGAGTATTCGGTAATCCAGTTGTTTAAACAAGTGAGATTTGGAGGCCGATTCGCGCATGCGCGAGCAGTGTCACAACCGGATTTTGTTGCCAGATTGTGCTAATCCGTTTCTTAAGATTGAATTATAATGCCGTAGAAAAGTTATTACACTTAAACTGCGTGTTCAGAAATTGAAAGAGTAATTTTCATTGGCGACTCATTGGAAGGTAACGCCACATGAAAACATCTTCCGCATTTTTCGATGAAATTTATCTCAATTCACGAAATAAGTTGTGAGTAATAATAAATAATTTGAGTCAGAATTTTCAAATTAGTAGTTTGAAATGTTTTTCACTTCTTAGACATTATTAGATATTAAGAAATTCTAATTTAATCAATTAGAATTGTTTCGAAAGGAATATATTGAAAGAAATCTTATGACTTCTGATAATTTATTCAGAGTTGCTTAGTTCAAAGTGCTAATGACGAAAATAACTGACTTATTCTTCAAATACCGGAATAATCGCCCGATCCGGCAACGTTGCGGCGAATTTGACGGACCCCCACAACTTCGCGAATCTCACTTGTCTAAACAACTGGATTACCGAGTATTCTGTTTCAATTCGCTTTTTTCCTCAAGTTGTATTTTATTGATTGCCAATTATAAAATATTGGTTAATATTTGCATCTGCATTTTGGATATCGATAATAATCTTGATATTTTCATGAAAATTGAATTATTTTCGAATAATTCTCTTCTGCTTTATTCGAAGAAATTCCTTGAAATTGGTAGAAGATGTATACCGATATATACTGTGTCCTGTGTCCGTATGGAACAAATTCATTTTCAGCTAAACGGGTCATTTTAAGTAATAATCCTGAAACACGTCGATTTTTTATATTAATTTACCGTATTTTAAAATAATAATCTAATATACAGGGGAATTACGTTCGAGTAATGACGTCACCGTCATTTTTTTGAAATGGAACACTCGCATTTTGTCTCAATTTTCGGATTACTCTAGCTGAGCTGATTCAAAAAATGTATCACATGTTGATTCCAATTGGTACAGGATGGACGAAAATACAATAGTTTTGTGTGTGCTCATAAAGTAACGCGTAACATTCTTTATTAGGTAAATTAACAATATTATCAATAATACTTGGTAATCCTGACGTTGTTTAATCAAGTAGAATTTGGGTAGTGGTGGGGGGTCCGTCAAATTCGCAGCAACGTTGCCAGATCGGGCGATTATTCCGGTATTTGAAGAAAAGGTCATAGAACCGCATTCATCTGACAGTACGGTAATTTTCCGCGACCAATTCTGGCAGTAATTTAAACTTTTTTATAAATGCTCTATTGTAATTCCAATGTTATAGCATGCTGGAACTTTTTTTCAAACAAATATGATGTATTTTTTTTAATTAGGTGCTTGATGAGTGATGGTTTTCTATGCTTAGTTCTTTACTTCATTAGCACTTCGAACTAAGCAACCCTGAATAAATTATTAAAAATCATATATTTTCTTTCAATATAGTGTTAAATCCAAAAACAATTCTTATTCATGGAATTAGAATTAAATTCTAATTTATTAAATTAGAATTTAATTATTTATCAAATTAGAATTTTCTAATATCTTTATAACGTGACGATAGACGAGATTAAGAAACAATTAAGTGAAATTGAATTGGATTTTTACCCTCGCATTTTATTTCATGCCACTAAGGTGCGAAAAAATTTCAAATCACTAATTTCAAAATTTACGCTCCTTCTGATCAGTAGTTGATTAATTCAACTTAGCCAATATTTATTAACACATAATTTAGTTTCTAATGGAATTAAAACAAATTTCATCGAAAAATGCGGAAGATATTTTCTAGTGGTGATTCCTGCCATTGAGAGGCCAATAAAAATTACCCTTCCAATTCCTGAACGCAGTATAAGTTGATAATTCTTATTCCTTTTCTATGACATTACAATTCACTCTGAAGGAATTGATTTGCACAATCTGGCAACAAAATCCGGTTCGCGCATGCGCAAATCGACCTTCTAATTCAACAGGATTACCAAATGAGCTGTTTACAAACAAAAACTATTGTATTTTTGTCCACCCTGTACCAATTGGAATCAGCTCAGTTAGAGTAATCCGAAAATTGAGACAAAATGGGGGTGTTCCATTAAAAAAATGACGGTGACGTTATTATTTTTTTGAAATACGGTAAATTGACATCAAAAATCGACATGTTTCAGGATTATTTCTTAAAATGACCAGTTTAGCTAAAATTCCATACTTTAGGAACACAGTGTAGATCAGCATCAATATAATAAATCGTGACAATAGCCCAAACAATCATTCAACAACTAATGATATGCAAATAATCTTCAATAATTATTTTTTTCGATCTTCCTGTTTGTTAATTATTTAAGAAATTTCTTCTATCCATTTTGATCATTAAATAATGCACAAAATGTTGATTGCATTGTATATTCGATGATTTTAGTTATTTGTTCTTGTGAAAATGAGTAGATAATGCTGGATTTCCTTGCAACCGTCATGCGATGATACGATCGTCCGATCGTCGTTGCGATTGGCAGAAATTTTCAAAATTGAATATTTCAACCAATCACAACGATGATCGGACGATCGTATCATCGGATGACGGATGTATGGAAATCCAGCATTACTGACAATATCATCTTTTTTAGGATATACGAAACATTGGCGAACTCTTTTTGTCATAAATTTTAAGTGGTTAAACGGAAAGCGGTAACTTCGTAGGTACTCATTCATAAGGTGAAATGTTCAAAAATAAATTAGTGGGAAAAAGGCAGTTGCAGCGTAGAATAAAACGCCAAACCAAACTTTTACAAAATCAAATAAACAATGGAGTAGGGGAATCTTCTAGTTCAATATTAGCTGTCAATAATGATATGGATTTAAAAATCCCGTTAATCAGTTCCGAATTGGATTCACATAATAATAGAGAGGTTGATAATGTTAGTAGCAATACTGATTTTCTGGAGATCGGTACAGACCAAACTGATTTTGATTCTGATAGTGATATTGAACTAGAAGAATCTGTAGATATTGCTATCGATTTGAAGAATAAACTGAGGGAATGGGTCAATACATATAATGTAACCCGTAATTCTACAACTGCATTATTACATATACTAAAACCAGTTTTACCTTTTATACCTAAAGATTTTCGAACACTCATGGGGACCCCGAGACACACAGAAATTGTAAAACTGAATAATGGGAACATGCACTATTTCGGAATTGAAAATACAATTTTGAAAAAATGTCAATATGGTATAAAAGAAAATGTGAAGAAAATTTCATTACAAATCAATATTGATGGTTTGCCTCTCTTCAAAAGCAGTTCTACAGAGTTCTATCCTATTTTGGGCATGTGTCAGGATTTGAAAGATAATTCTCCATTCACCATTGCTTTATTTTGCGGTACTGGCAAACCAGATCCTTTAGAAATTTATTTACAAAATTTCATAGATGAAATTATTTCGTTGAAAGAACGTGGAATAAATTACAATGAAAAAGTATACACATTCGATATACATTTCTTCATTTGTGATGCTCCTGCTAGGAGCTACTTGCGCCAAACTGTAGGTCATACGTCAAAATTAGGGTGTGAGAAATGCCACATTGCTGGTGAATATGAAAATCACAGAATTATATATGCTCAAAACAATCTCAAATTGTTTAATTCTAAGTTGGACCAAGACTTCATAACTGAACCACTTCCTACATATATCAAAGGAAAAAGTCCTCTTCTTAGAGCAAACATTAAAATGGTAACACAGTTTCCTATAGATCCCATGCATCTACTATTCCTGGGTGTAGTGAAGCGACTATTAGTGAACTATTTTTTTGCCACTTCTCCAGTGAAGTTATCCCAGAAAATAATGAAAGAAATTGATGATAAAACTATCATTCTCCATGAGTATATTACATCAGATTTCCCTAGAAAATGCAGAACCTTCAAAGAAATACGAAGGTGGAAAGCAACAGAATTCAAACTTTTCATTTTATACACTTTTCCAGTCATTTTCTATAATGCTGTGAATACTATCCAATTCAAATTAGTTTTATTATTACATTGCGCTATTTTCATATTGACAGATGAGAACTTGATCTCAAAATATATATCTGTTGCTGATGAAAGCTTAAAAAAATTTGTTGTAAAATCTGCTGAAGTGTTTGGTAGAGATTTTGTTGTATTCAATATCCATAATTTGGTGCACTTGGTTGATGATATAAAGTTGTACGGTACAATCAATCAATATTCTTGTTTTCCTTTTGAAAATTACATGACATTTTTGAAAAGGAAATTACACTCTTCAAATAATCCATTACAGCAGCTGCATAGGAGAATCCATGAGCATGAATATGTCTCAGCAGAACATGTCAATCTTAAAAAAAATTCTAAACATGAACCAAAAAACCTATGTAAGAAGTTGTATAATGCACAGGGTAAATTAATTTCTTACAATTGTGAAAAGTTGCAATTTAATGAGACATGTTTATCTATTCACAAGCCTGACAATTGTGTTATGTTGAATTCTAAAAAAATGTATATTATCAAATTCATAAGATACATTGAAGACGCGTTTGTACTTGGTGGTGAGCCTTTCACATATTATGATGATTTATATAGTGAACCATTGCAATCTTCCAAATTGGGCATATTTTATATTAAGAAAATTGATGAATCTCGAGCAAAAACATTCAGTTTGGGTGACATTTCACACAAATGCATGATTATGCCTTTCAAAGAAGGTTTTGCCGCTTTTCCTCTTAACCACTATAAATTCTGTGATTTCCATCAGTGAAGCAATGTATGCGGTAGTGGAGTTCCTGAATTCCGAAATGGAATACACAGGGGAAATATCTATTGTGCCATTAATTTGGCTGCTGAAAAATGGGAAAAAATGTTATTGGCCAATACGTACTAATAAAGTACCCTTCAGAAAATTTGTGGAAGATCTCACCCCCTTCAAAAAAAGTTGGCCCACTTATAAGGTTAACACCCGCTTCACATGTGGTAAGGTTTTCCTGAAACTGGTAAAATTCTGTTCACATCTGATCTGTTTCCAGCAACTTATGAGTTAGCAGAGAAACAATTAAATAAAATCATAGCAGATAATTATGAATCTGCAGAATCAGTCAGAACTTTGACTCAAAAAGGACTTTTGAATGATTCGAACTCCAGCACTGATTCTGAACCTGTTCCTGCTAAAAAACCACGTCGTGAGGATGACTTATGTGCTGCATCAGTATCCTCATACTCTACGCTTTCCCTGGCAAATGAAGGAGCTTCTACTAGTAGAAGTGCAGATGGAGGAAAGTCTCCAACAGTATCCTCATACTCTACGCTTTCGCTGGCAACTGAAGGAGCTTCTACTAGTAGAAGTGGAGATGGAGGAAAGTCTCCGACATCCTCTTCATTTTCATCTACCATTGCAAATGATGGTGGTAGACATGTCTCCCTTTCACGAAACGCAGGTAAATTGAATGTGTTCCTTCATAATATATTGATAGCAAGTACATATTAAAAACCAAGACTCCATAATGTGTCTGTTGACACCTCAAAGCAATAAAAAAAAACTCAATAACCTATAGCATCTCAAAATAACTTAGTCTTTTTTTTTTAATTTGATTACAAATATATATTTTATATATTTTTTTTAATATTTTCAGAATTTGAGAGTGTTGTTTTAAATGCTCTGTCAAAGATATCGGCAAGTGTAGACCAACTCTCAATCATTCTGGCTGATATAAACAGACGAACGAGTTTGGCAGGCTCGGAACACTTGAATCCACCAGAGTGTATCATGTCTGAAACTTTTCCATTTCAAACTCTTTCCAGTTTTCAAGAGTTTGAGAAGAAACTAGCTGATAAAATGGTTTGGGAATATATGGTAAGAACACAACAATATTTGTAGCAATACTATTTCAAGCAGAATAATATTTATATTGACATTTCGATGAGATGGAAAAACTTTTTTTATATTTAAAAAATAAGGGTAATTTACTGCACTAATGCACTAATTTAGTGCATTTTGAGGTTGGAAAGATGAAGATTTCAGTAGAACTGTTCTTAGAAATCATATTCAATTGAATATTTGTAGAAAAATCTTCCTGTCACTGTAGTAAATATAAATCATATCTGTTCCAGGTAAGGAGATTGGCATGTCTTGGAGGGTCTGGGTCAGAGGGCCTGACCAGACGAATGCTCCGATACCTCATTGCTGACGATGTGGCCAAACTTTTTAATTGGAAAGGAAGAGACAAAATAGCCTTCGAAAAATACAAAACCAAGGAGTTGCTGTTGGGTAAATAAAAAAAATATACTTTAGTATCCTAATCTAGTTTATGAGGCACATATTGACATCTATATTTGAAAATGAGTAATGGTGTTCCGTATAATGGCAAATACAAGTTGATATTAAACCAAGGCTGACTCTTTTGGGTAACCAATAATCTTATTATTTTCATTTTCAATAAATGGTTGCATTGACATACATGCATTGTTTGTCCATTAATATTATGCAAAAGGGATATTTTAAAATGAATGAACAGTTCCATTTGAGAACTTATATCAGTCACCTGAGGCGGTGAATATAGGTATTTCTGTAAAGGAGCTTAACATAAAACTGTCTAAAATTATTATGAAATATGATTTTTTTGGTTAACACCCCGACCAACATTGAGTAACATTGTGATTTATTTCAAGAATGCTGTTGTTAGACTTTCATTTTCATTCAGACACCCACGAATGAAAGTAGAAGGCATTGTATACGGATATCTTGTATAGACTCTCCCCAGATCAATCATTTCAAGGCATCTAAGGACATCACCCCCAATAAGTTTTTGGTTGAATAATAATATACTTCATGTTGTTTCTGCAATCACCATACACCAGTCTCTGAATCTGAATTATATTGAAGTTTACTGACTATCATTAATTATGGGCTAGTATTTTCGAAATATCTATATATTGTTTCTCCAAGTTTTTCCATGAATGGTATGAAAATGCTAGTTTTCTAAAATACTTTTCTTAAAAGAAATAAAATCTTATTAGATATAGATGTGTTAACCAGAAAAAAATTTTCATATAAATTTCAGAATAGAATGCTCGTGTCTGATTTTTTTTTCCATATTTATAGAGGCTGTTAAGATTTCCTTCCCAACCAAGGAAATTGATGAGTTTCGACTTTGCACAGTCATGAAGGAATGGCTGAAATTCGCCTCGGCAAGGCTGAAGAAAGTGAAATAGACAAACTTTTATTTTATTTTTGTTTCTTTGATCTCTTGTAGTGAATATCTCCTTTTATAATATATTTTTCATAATAATCAGAAATGTTTTTTTTTCTTGAGGTTCACCAATTTGAAAACACAAGGTAACTTTCGATTCAATTATGATTTATTAGTACCTATTTGTGAAAACTCAAATATAGAATCCATATATTCTTTATAGGTATATACCCATACGTTTCAGTTCAACAATTGAATTATTCATGCAAGATTTATATTTTTCCATTGAAAGATGTTTATCATAATAATGACTTCTTGTTCAAGGAACATTATACATTATTTTATGAAATTTGTATAATATAGGTCAACGTTTCAATACAATGTTCAGATTATGCTCAAAATATATTGAATCATTACGTTGAAAGACAACTGTTAATGAGGATATACGTTATGGTGAAAATAAACATTATTAATACATTAATGATTGAACATATAAACTCGTAGGGTAATATAATATATATACACGTTATAAACTAACTTTCAGACTGAGCACAAGGTATATTATAATAATACGTTGAAAGACAACGTTTATGTATAGGTATATGATATGGTGGAGATAAACGTTATTTATACGTTATCGGTTAGACAGTAAACTTGTATGGTAGAATAATATACATACACGTTATAAATTAACGTTAATATTGCGCCCAATTTATATTTAATCAATACGTTGAAAGACAACGTTTATGAAGTATATATGATATGGTGGAAATAAACGTTATTTATACGTTATCGGTTTGACAGTAAACTTGTATGGTAAAATAATATACATACACGTTATAAATTAACGTTAATATTGCGCCCAATTTATATTTAATCAATACGTTGAAAGACAACGTTTATTTATAACTAAATTCTCGATGCAAGAAAACGTTTTTTCCCGCGACATTTTTACTGTTTTTCAACGTTTGGTTATGTAACATCTTTTCAACGTATTTTCTACGTGCGCGTGCCCACTGGGCTATAGCGCGAGGTCATAAATACGCTGCAAAATGTCCTTGCAGCTACGCTGAACACTGCGGGAGAATAATATAAAAAAAATGATTGATGATGTACTGTTCCAGCTCAATCCGCGTTCCAGAAGAGGTGAGAAATGGAAGGGGGTGTTACCAGAAGTATAATTAAAATCGTGGTGGGCATTGTTTTCAAGTTTGAAGAGATGTAAATTGCTTCGCTGCCGGATGCCGCGTAAGAATTAATCATTCCGGTCGTATCGGAATGTGGAATGAATAAACAGTCCGGATTTATTCGGCCAATTTAAAACGGAACGCGAAATGACACTTAAGAATTACCGTGGATTAATCTGAATAGGGAAATCTTGAGACGTCGCTGGGTCTTCTGTGCTGTTTGGCAGCGTGGAAATTGAATTGAAATAGCAGTCGTTTGCAGCTTAGACTGGACGTTCAGGAAGTTTCAGCCATTAGGCTAATTATGAAATGAAACTTTCGGAGTTTAGTCCGAAAACGCCTAACTGTTTTTGTATCTCAACACGTCCAGGAGAAAGTTAGGGAAACTTCTTGTTCGCCTGGCGGCTTGATCCACGATGGATAGTTTGCAACAGTTTTTGTTCAATCTTCAATCTGCAGTCTGCTAATCACTCCCCATATTTTATATTTTATACATTACTAGCTGACCCGGCGAACTTTGTACCGCCTGAATTATACTTAAAAGTTGTATAAACTTACCATTGCCTTTTTTTCAAGCAGGAAATAAATGAGGCATAATTAAAGTTCAAAATATACAAAATTTCAATAATTTTGTAATTCACATGGAAAGAATTCTCTTAATTTAAGCGGTACCCAATTGTTGAACATGTAATAACTTTTTGTTTTTAATTGTTGTACAGTTCTCTTTTTGCAGTACCTCATGTGACTGGGAATAGCAGGAGTATAATCCATATTATACCTTTCCTCTAATATGAATCAAAATGTCAAGAATATGAACAAAAATTATTCCTTTAAAGAACTATCGACTATCAACACAGCCCCTCGACCAGAATTTAAAAATCAGTCATTTGTTATTAGCCCAACCGCCTCAACCTGAAGTGGCAAAAACAAAACTTTTCTAATATTCTCAAAATCTAATCAGTGGTCACACCATTATTTTAGACATCTTAGCTATGCTGCTAAGCTCAAAATAATGGGTAAAAATCTCCGTTGGTGGAGCAGCGCTAGTCTCATTATTCCATGGATATGAGCTGACAATCTCTCTTCAATTTGTTCAATTTAGTTGACGATATCAAGCTCGTTAGAAGACAAATCGAGATGTTCAAATGTCCATAGTACGATCGACACGGCAAAATTATCAACACTGTGAATTGTGTTGAACTCATATTCAAATTTATTGATGGTCATTCGACCAGATCAGATTAGGCAACCCATGAAACATTATTGTATATCATAAGTGAAAGCCCGATGAGCAAACGTTTCAAAATTATTAACTCTTACAATACTGTCTCTGTGCGAACAGAAACACGAATATAATATGTCAATTACTAATTATGAGTAATTTTGGATTCAGTTATTTCCGAAAATATATCTATTATCCAAACAGAAATTCGAAAGCATTTCAAAAATAAAGAAAAAAGATGAAGATGGCCAACTCACGTTTGAAACTGATCGTCAAAATCAGATACTTGATCTTTCAGTAAAAATTCACTGTTCCACCAACTTGAGATGTTTACCCGCTTTTTGATCTGGCAATAGACTTCCATGTTACCATGAGTTCTATGCGAATCACATATCGCCATCTAACAGCGGTAATATAAACCTACGACTACGTACAGTGACAGACGACTACGTACAGTGACAGACGACTACGCATCAACGGTAGCGACACCTAGTGGCCTTATTCAAAAGAAGGAAAAGCATTTCCTGCATTAGTGAAACTCTCATCCATTTTTTCGAAGTTTTATTGTATTTTATAACAACCAGACCGTAGACGATTCCATAAATGAAGTTTCATAATAAACAGTCCATCCGATCTCGAGTTATAAATGGTGTAACCAACATCTTTCTTTTATATATATAGATTTTCCTTACCATTTTCCATCGATTTCGCGAGTTTACCGGTTTGTCGAAAAACCAAGAGAAAACCAATCGTATTTTCACATCTGGACACTGTAGGATTTGAGGGGCCATGGGGGCCATAGCCCCTCATTCGAGGTCGACAATAAATCCTTGTTATTCAACCAAATTCTGAGATTCCAATATAAGATAAATCATTCAAATAATTATTCATATATTATCTGAATGCTAATCATACAAGAGCTTTCCCGAAGAGAAGAATGGAAAGCTGTACCAATTCTTATCACCACGAGAATTAAGGAAAAAAATTATATTGATAGAATTATATACAGTGCGAGTCAAAATAATGGAACAAATTCATTTTCTCAGAAGAAAAATATTTGGCAACAAAATCCTGAAACAGGTCAATTTCTGTTTCACTTTTACCAAATTTTTATGCATTTTTGAAGGATTTTTGTTGCACCTTATGCCATCCTCATCAACCCTATACATTTTTTGAATAGGGAAAGTGGATCATGTGGTACTTTTTTGGCAAGGTCTTTGTATCTTCTTTACAGGCGTGCAGAAATTCTCACGATTTTTTTTTATTAGTTAGTTCAAAGAGATTTTCAGTATGTGCACTTTGTCATGGGTCATTTACTTTGGGACGATGGTACCTGATGAAATTTGTCACCGAAAGAAATTCGACCATTACAGTTTTGTTCATGCACAACTTTCAACCTCCTCAAGTGAAAAATTAGAATGTTCGAAACACTGCGATTCAGTTATGATCTTGAGTAGGAATGTTATTAGTACGTTTCTACTGAAGTTGAAACTTTTCGATTAAATGTTTCAATTCAAAGAAAGAGCCTTGACAAAGTGCACTTACTGAAAACCTCTTTGAACTAACTGATTGTTCTTGAAAATTTCTGGACACTTCTAAAAAAGATACAAAGATCTTGCCAAAAAAAGTACCACATGAACCACTTTCCCTATTCGAAAAATTTAGAGGGGTTTGTGGGGATGGCACAGGGTGCAACAAAAATCCTTCAAAAATGCATATAGATTTGGTAAAAGTGAAACAAAAATGGACTGTTTCAGGATTTTGTTGCCGAATATTTTTCTCCTGAGAAAATGAATTTGTTCCATAATTTTGACGCGCACTTTATATCACAAAGTAAATAATCTCGTAAATAATAGTAATAATAGTTTTTTCTTTTACGGAACGAATTCACTTTATTTGCACGAAACCAAATGGTTCGGGCAAGGGAAAGAATATGAGGTGGAATGTGATATAGGGTGGCGAAATAGTGAACTGATGATGCTGTTTGTGCAGAAGTGTAATAAAAAAAGGTCAAATCTTTTGAAGGATTCTGGGTGGTTCCTCCAGACCACAGATTCGAAGAAAGTGGGTAAATCATAGAGAAATGGGTCTTCTTTGTTTCTGATGAAGTCCATCTGCAGTTAAAACTTTGTGGTATCAAAAATAAAAAATAAAATAATCTAAAATAGAAGGTATTTCAACAAGAACGCAAGATTTCAGCAATAAAACATGATTTTCTTTGGCGAAGCTCTGAAACGTTTATTGATTCGGAAAATATACATTTGGAAATTTGCGTACCCTTTTGACGAAATTTTCAATAATGTTATTCAGTTCATATGGTGGTATTCCATGGATACGGCGTCCAATTTCTGCTTCCAATTTTACAATGGTTGCAGACTTATTGTCAAGAAGCAGTGATTTCAGATTACCTCACAGCCAGAAGTCCGAAGGCGTTAAATTGCAAGAGCGTGGTGGCCAATTCCGGTCACCAAATCGGGAAATGACACGACCAGGAGCAAACTCATGCAAGATCGTCAAGGTTCCACAGGCGGTATGACATGTGGCATCGTCTTGCTGAAACCACATGTCGTCAAGATGAAAAGTTTCCATATGAGGCATTAAACAGTGTTATCACAGCATGATAACGTTCGCCATTCAGCGTTTCTGCATAACTTATTCCTTCAGACCATAATGCACACCATACTGTGACCCGTTGTGGATGCATTGCTTTCTATTTAATCATTCGTGGATTTTCTAAGTGGTTGGTCAAGTATCCAATTGGTATATTTGTTGGGAATTCAACCAATTACCCACTTGATTGTTTAAATAAAACACTAGTACTTGAACTCAGCGGCGTAGCTACGTGGGTGCAAGGGTGTGCAGTGCACCAGGGCCCCTGACCTTAGGGGGCCCCCAAGCGCTGACCATCAAATCGCGTTTGAACTTAAAAAAAATTCAAACTTTGATTTTTCTCTGTGATCTATTATGTAAATAACATTGTTTTTATTATATTCAGTTGTTGAAAAATGTTTTTTCCGAAATATCATCAAATCTAGGGATTTATTGCCAAAAATCACTGGTGAATCGGACACCTATCTAAAAAACTAAATCCGACTAGATGGTCCAGTAGGGTTGACATAATTTCGGCAATCAAATTTCATTTTTTTCATATCATTCGTGCATTAGCTGAAATAGAAGAATAAATTCTTGCAAATAACAGCAAAAACAAGCAGAAGTTTAAAAAAATGATGAATTTTGAATTTATTTTCCTCGGCGATTTAATGCACCGCATTCTCAATGATATCAATTATGCATCTGAAGTATTACAAAAACTTTAGACGAGACGAATACAAAGAAAAAAAATTATTGGAGTGACTTCGAGTCCTTCAAGTGCAAGGCTAGAGAAAATGACATAGCATATGGTAAAGATCCCCATTTCGAAGAAAAGAGACAAAAAAAAGATAAAAAATATTTCGATGAATTAGCTTCCGATCACCGATTTCGAAGCAGGGGAGAATTTTCCGAAATAAATATTTTCAATGGAGTGCTCGATACAATAATTTCTCAATTTTAGAAGTCGCTTTCTTATATTTAATTGCAGTTTTCAACAAACTGCCGAATCATTGGAAACTATAAAGTTTCATTAAATTTAAAAGAGAATTGAAGGCGCTCCTTGTAACAAAAGCGTATTATTCGCTCTCAGAGTTTTTCTGTGATGTGAGTATAGTTGGCTCTAGATTGTAAGTTCATTTTATGCCCATATTTACATATTTTATTAATGTGTTATTTATGCTGAAAATTGACGAGTACACGCTATTGTATTAAGCCTGTAGTACAATAAAGATTTGATTGATTGAATTCAAGTTTCGGAGTATGACTGCAGTCAACAAAATTTTGAATTTTCACCATCATTTCTACTAGATATAGGTAGACGAAAAAACTGTAATTCAAAGCTTCGACCAATTGCAAAGTGAATATTTGGATATGAAAGGGACCAACTTTTCAATTCAAGTTCTTAATATTTATCACCTATTTCTACCTGAATTGAATAAGGCATGAACAATTCATGAATTGTGTATGCAAATAATAAGGAAATACGGAATGCTGGAATGCGATGATAAATTATTTTCATTACACCGCTCTGAAAACCCTATCAAAACATGTCGATTCATGCTGAGACACAAAGCAACGATTGCGTGATGACAGTAGACGTCAGTGTTTCGAATAATTATTGTTTCACAATATCGAAATGCTTTATGTCGAAGAACAAATATCGTTGGATTGTTTTCAGAGAGGTGTAATGAAAAATATCGTTCACTACACGTCCAGAAAGGCTTTTTCCGTGCTTGCACGAATTCCCGTGTTCGGCTCCGCCTCACACGGGAACTCTTCGCGCGCGCACGGAAAAAGCTTACTTTCTGGACTAGTAATGAAATTTCATTACACCGCTCTGAAAACCCTATCAAAACATGTCGATTCAGGGCACCGAAAGTGACCCTTTTCCGTGCGCTGAGACATAGATGCATTTATGCTGACTGCTGAGACACAAAGCAACGATTGCGTGATTACAGTAGACGTCAGTGTTTCGAATAATTATTGTTTTACAATATCGAAATGCTTTCTGTCGAAGAACAAATATCGTTGGATTGTTTTAGGAGAGGTGTAATGAAAAATATCGTTCATTACACGTCCAGAAAGGCTTTTTCCGTGCTTGCACTCTTCGCGCGCACACGGAAAAAGCTTACTTTCTGGACTAGTAATGAAATATACTATTGCGGAACACTATGAGCCAAGCTCAACTGCGGCATTTATGACTTATACCTATCAATTGAAAATGAAGCTGCATCAAGTCTAGATTTGAGTGAAGTCATTGAATCTTTCGCAAAGACTAGGTCTAGAAAGAGTTTGTAAACATATTTTTTCCGAAGGAATAAATGACTTCAAATCTAGACTTGACCTCTAGGTTCGAATCCCCAATAATCAATTTGAATTCATTCCTCAAATAGTTTATTCTTATTGTGATTTCACCACAATCTAACATATCAATAAAAAAAAATAAGGCTAGAAGGTCATAATGACAATGACAATTTTTTGTGAATATTTGTACATAGTAAATACTATAGTAAATATCTATAAAAAATGTTTTCAACGCCCTTTTTTTCATCCACATTAATATAACATTAATATAATGAATTTAATATACCTACTTAAATACATAGACAACAACATAATTTATTCAAGTATATTCCTCAACTGTACCTTAAGTAAGTAACTTTGCTTCTTCGAAGTATTTATATTTTGACTCGAAAACAATTCATTAAGGGGCCCCTCTTCGATTTTTGCACCAGGGTCCCGGACTATCTAGCTACGCCACTGCTTGAACTTATTCCACTTTATTCTAATAAGCAGACCATCAACAATTAACAATGACTAGCGTCTTTTACCAACTTGCATTACAATTACAATCACAAAAGAATGCTATCCTAAGGGATAGGGCCGATTCTACCTCGAAGAACGTTCGGCACTTCTCGTACGATGAGATTGAGTCCGATCACCCGGGTTGCGCGATTGTGTCTTTTTCCGGGATGCAACATACCCCCACCTTGAAGGCTTGAAATATATTTTTTCAACACACTTTGTTCGTTCGATGCAATCGGGCATCGGCAACGGGCACAATTTCGATATAGGCCTCTTATATGTCCCATCTGAGGTATTCACTGAAACAACACGCACCATTGCATCGGGTCCCTCGTAAAACTTTGTTACACGACCCAACCGCCACTTTGAGGGGGGAAGATTATCGTCTTTAATTATAACCAGATGACCGTCCTTCACATTACGTTGCTCCTTTATCCACTTGTTCCTCTCTTGCAGTTCTGGTAAATACTCTTTGGACCATCGTGTCCAGAACTGTTGCAGTAACATTTGCAGATGCTGGTACCTTGAAAGCCTGTTCATGGCTACATGGTTCAGCTCTGGGTCTGGCAAGGGATTAGGGCTTCAAAGTCATTAGGATCTGAGGAAAGCGGGGTCAAGGGGCGAGAATTTAACACTGCTTCGATTTGAGTTAACAATTTACTCAAGTCCTCATAAGTGAGAACAGCATTCCCTCAAATTCTTTTCAAATGACTCTTACACGAGCGTACTCCCGCCTCCCAGAGTCCTCCAAAATTGGGTGATTTCGAAGGGATGAATGACCAATTTACTCCTTCGTTATTAATTTTATAACTTAAATCATTTTCATTATTCCGCAAAAATTTGCATAACTCTTTCAGTTCTGTCTTGGCACCAATAAAATTTGAACCATTGTCTGAGAACACTTTCGAAGGTTTCCCACGTCTAGCTGTAAATTTTCGAAAACATGCTATGAATGCATCTGTTGACAAACTGGTAGTGCTCTACAATTGCACCACGTTCCGTCAGCCCCCTGAATTCGCACCAAAGCAGTGGACAACAAAACTTCACGCTCTAATTCTTCGCCATTATCCAAGAAAACTGATTTCACCTGAGTAGACGGACCTTGAGAAGAATCCGCACCCCCACCATGCGCATTAGAATCACTATTACCAGACTTAAAACCTTCCGTGACATAGTTATCACTTGGTTTAGGACGTTTAGGTTTAAAGTGCAAAAGTTCATGATGCATTTTACCACATTTACCTCACCCTGAAGATTTACAATTAGCACTAATATGATTAACCTTGAGGCAGTTCAAACATAGTTTCGGCTTCTTGGCCTCAGTTGAGACGAAATTTTTTTGAGGTTTGCGATTACAATTTTTAAAATCATTCCTTTTTACATTTTTACCATCAATTTTCCGTTTTCTTTCAATATTCTTCAGAGTATCGATTCTCTTTTCCAGAAACTGTTAAAACTGTTCCAGACTTGCCAATTTTTTCTTAGGTCTTGTCTTCTCTCATTTCAAAAATGATGACTGATCCAATTTTTTGATCATTAAATGGATGATAAGAAGATGCCAAGAACTAACATTCACCTCAAGTTTTTCCAAATGATAAAAAACATCTGTTATTAAATCTAACATATTCATCAAATCTGTAGCAGACTCCTTATGGACATCCGAAATATTAATTGAATTATCTAAATGATATTCCACCAACATCGACATATCATCATATCTGCGACACAGCAACTGCCAACTAATATCATAATTTTCAGATTTGATTTTTCTCGAATGAATTATCTTTAAAGCATCTCCCTGTACAGCCTTCCTCAGGTAATGGGATTTTTCCACATTAGAAATAACATTGTTCTGATAGACCAACGATTCGAACATATCTTCAAATTCAAGCCAATTCTCCACTCTGCCTGAAAAAGACGGTAAAGGAATAGCCAGCAATTCTGGTCTCGCATGAGGTGCCCAAGCAGAACAAGAAGAACCATCCAAACTTTTATTTTCAGAATTACTATTATCTACTATAGGAGCTTCAAATTTCTGAACCAGTTCTTTCATTTAAGCATTAGCTTTGGAAATAATACCAAAATATTCATCCTCAAATCGTGTTCTTTCTTGTAGAACTTCCTCAAATTCGTTATCAGCAATTAAATTTTCAATTTGGCCATTTATCTCATCGAATTCCCTTAAGAGGCTTTCACAAACAAGTAATCCTTTATTTAATCTATAATATAAAAATGAATCGCAAAATGTGTTGGTAAGCGCATAACTCAACAACGTCTGGACCAATTTGGCCAAATCTTTCTTTAAAATGTTCGTTGAAGTTCAAGGATGGTTTTTACGGCGAGAAAAATTAGAATTATTGCTGGAAAAACCCTAAAAATAGCCCTTTTCTTTTTCCCATACAAATGATTTGTAACTAAAACGTAGTCAATTTGAGCTTTATTGCTATGGTATAAAGTTCATATTAAATTACAAGCACTCACTGTTGTCTAACTACATGCTTCCCATCAAACCCAATTGATTTGTGGATCAAGTACAAAGATTATATGTGTGATGATATTTTGTATCAAATACGGAATAGAACAGGAAATCCAAATATACAAATCAGTGAAGAAATTTACAATGAAGCATTGATTTCAATTGAGGACATGTGCTTGATAATGTCAAACAAACTATTAATTCAATTAGGCCTGACCGCGCCCAATCGTCCAATGCATGACGCTTTTAACCAAGAGTTGCATCGAGAAAGACTGTATGATCCCAACGCTTTGAAAAAATTAATTCAAACAAATCTTCCACTGTTAAATGAACAACAGAAGTATGTATTTGAAACTCTTATGAAAGTAACAAATGATGAAACTGGAGGGATTTACTTCTTAGATGCACCTGGTGGTACAGGAAAAACTTTTTTGATTTCATTAATATTAGCAACAATTCGCTCACAAAATAAAATTGCACTTGCACTCGCTTCGTCGGGAATCGCAGCAACTTTGCTTGAAGGTGGTCGAACAGCCCATTCAGCACTAAAATTGCCATTAAATATGCAAAGCAATGAAACTCCAACCTGTAACGTTTCGAAGAACTCTGCAATGGCAAAGGTTTTGCAGCAATGTAAATTGATTGTTTGGGATGAATGCACGATGGCACATAAAAAATCTTTGGAGGCTTTAGACAGAACCTTAAAAGATCTACGGAGCAATAATAACCGATTTGGTGGTGCAATGATTTTATTAGCAGGAGATTTTCGTCAAACATTGCCAGTGATTCCACGATCAACGCCAGCTGATGAACTCAATGCATGTCTGAAGTCCTCCAATTTGTGGAAACATGTCAAAGTACTTTATTTAAGCAAGAATATGCGTGTCGAGTTGCAAAATGACCAATCTGGAAACATATTCTCTAAACAACTCATTGACATTGGTAATGGCAAATTACCTATAGACATGTTGACTGGCTGCATTAACATTCCTCAAAGTTTTTGTCAGTTAACTCAATCAAAAGATGAACTTATTCAGAAGGTGTTTCCAGATGTTTCTCAAAATTACAGAAACCATGATTGGTTGAGCGAACGAGCTATACTGGCTGCAAAAAACATAGATGTAAATGAATTGAATTTCAAAATTCAAGAACAAATTACAGGCGAATTGAGGATATATAAATCAGTTGATTCGGCTACTAATCAAGATGATGTAGTCAACTATCCACCGGAATTTTTAAACTCGCTGGATTTGCCAGGATTGCCACCTCACAATCTTCAATTAAAGGTTGGATCGGTGGTTATAATGTTGCGAAATATCAACCAACCGCGTCTTTGCAACGGTACACGGTTAGCGATAAAAAAATTACTAAACAATGTGATAGAAGCAACTATACTCAAAGGAAAGTATAAAGGAGAAGATGTTCTCATACCGCGCATCCCAATGATTCCGACTGATGTGCCATTTGAGTTTAAACGACTACAGTTTCCAGTGCGGCTTGCTTTTGCTATGACTATAAACAAGTCCCAGGGGCAATCATTAAGTGTTTGTGGTATTAATCTAGAAAACCCATGTTACTCACATGGTCAATTGTATGTTGCCTGTTCCCGTGTTGGAAAACCATCAGATTTGTTTATCTATGCGCCAGGTAATCAAACAAAAAACATCGTATACCACAAAGCACTACAATGATAATAATAATAATTATGATTCACATGATTAACAATAAAGCGATTACTTACTTTTAAATCCTTATATATGTTTTATTTAATTATTTTTTATTCACAACGCCCTATCACCAGGGTGACGGTTCTGTTCAGGAGAATTTTTTAAAATACGTAGGCACAAAAACTGCCACATTACAAATCTTTTTGACAGGACGAAGTCTGTCGGGTCAGCTAGTTCAATATATAAAGTTTGACTCAGGTTATTCACGTCATCAAACTGACCCAAAAATTTATTGAAACTAGTCAATTTACTTTTTACTGAACCTCTCTTACGATTGAGATTTTTAATTGAATCTGAATCCATTTTAATTTAATCAACGAAGCAAGCAGAAAAGGAAAATATAAGGAAACAAAAAGACTCACGGTTTGCCAACCAATACAAGCAATGATCCTCGATTAGTCGATTACCAGCAGTCTTTTACGCGAACGTAGCCAACCCCGAACAGGTAGAAAGAAAGACGCCGTCTACAGGTATTCACCTCACTGCGCCGATCCAGGTGCACAGGTATCTCCAACTTCTGGTACCTAGGGTCGTACTCGTTATCGACAGTCTCGTTCTAGCTTCTTCCAATTCCAATCGGGAATTTCCAATATCTAGCATCTAGCAACCACAATATCGATAAAAACAACGCCGTTTACCAATAAAATGGCGTTTCCATTGTTCGATTCCAGCTTATTTGTCACAAAAACGTTTATATCCGGCTCGTAGGACCAATTTATGTTGGGCATTCAACCAATTACCCACTTGATTGTTCAAATAAAACACTAGTACTTGAACTTATTCCACTTTATTCTAATAAGCAGACCATCAACAATTAACAATGACTAGCGTCTTTTACCAACTTTCATTACAATTACAATCACAAAAGAATGCTATCCTAAGGGATAGGGGCGATAGGGCTGATTCTACTTCGAAGAACGTTCGGCACTTTTCGTACGATGAGGTTGAGTCCGATCACTCCGATCACCCGGGTTGCGCGATTGTGTCTTTTTCCGGGATGCAACAAAATTCTATTCGCTCTCCATGGTCTACTGGCCGAGGTTAACTAACATCCATCTGTCATCTTTCGATCTGTCAAGTCAAAATCATGTGACATTATGACTGTCAAACATGGCGCACAATTCAAATCTTGCGCTCTTATTAAAACACCCTTTAAATCAATTTTTTCAAACATCAGTCAACAAAGTCATAAATGCAGAAAAAAGTGTCAGAATGTTAATCTCATGTATACTGCCCAATCATCAAAAAAACAATGAATAATGAATATATCGATAATTAAAAATTCCTTCCAAAACTATGCTAATCGAATCCATTAGTTTGTTATTCGATCATTCCCAGATTCTCGTCCATGTACATGGACGAAAAAATGAAAAGTAATATTTCAGGGCCTGTTACAATGAAGCAAACGAAGCGCCATTTCAATCCTGGAACTACGAAAAAATTGTTCATTTCATATTGCGAACGTTGCTACGGATATCAACGAAAGAACTGAATGAGGCGCCCTTAAAATTGGTTCATTATCGTCGAAACGTTCGCATCAATCTATCAATTGTTCAAATTTTGGGATCACATGAATTTTCCATTCGTTGCGACATCAAAGCGTTGAGAATCGTTGAGTGTTTGTGAGCAAGTAATATTAACTACCGGCCCCTGCACCATTTTGCAATATAATCCATAGCGAATTGCATTACATTCGTCCATCAAATTATTCGCTAGTGGAACGGAATTTTTCATCAAATTATCATGGATCATGTATCTCATATTGCCCGAGTTCCTGTCGTGATCGTGAACAATATTCGAATAGCTTTCAATAAATAGTTATCGATAATCAATTTGTTCGAAATACTCATCAATAAAAAGCATTTTCCTAGGAAACATAGTTGCGTCAATAATTTTAGGACTTTTGTGATAAGGAAGAGGAGCTGATGACTCATTCTAATGGAAAATTATTCTGTATTGAACTCTGGAAATACAATGAGTTATACCATTCTCGAATCTTCATAAAACATAATGTTCTATCTCGATTTTTCGAAGAAATTGTGACGCCTTTTGTTACTTCTTCGAGAAATTGCTGAGAGCTCTTCATCCCCCACAAATTTCCGCGTCCGCCACCAGATTATTCTATACGCGAAGTCTTAGCGATATCCTGCGAGAAGCTTCGCAGACACATCTACTCAACAAGTGAACTTTAACTAGTTGAGATCGAAACATGACGAAAGTTTTTTCCTTGATGCTCATAATACAAACCGAAAATGGACGAAGTTTTTACGTTTGGTATAATTCAGACAAAACAATTTCTTGTTCTTGTTTTCCTCAAGTTTTTTAGGGAGATCGCAATGTGAATTACTTAAATTGGTTGTAATCGTAATATCTTTGAGAACTCGCAATGAGAATTCTTGAGACTTTCGATACCTGAGAGATCGAAATGGGAATTCGCACAAGAGCCCCAATGTAACCCCTCAGAGATCTCGCGGACAGTGTTTCCTGTGTTATCATCTTGTATGAGGATCTATTGATATCTAGGTAGCCTAGACCAGTTCCATGCATAAACAAAATATTGAGATACCATCTCAACGAACAATAACTTATTAGAAGTGTCAGTGTAGAGTTTGACATCAAAAAAGTAAACCAGAGTTACGCAATAAATTGAAAAAAAGATTTCCACCGAAATTGTAAGAATCGAAAATTGGAGTATCGAGTCAGCATCAAGTACATAAAAAATACATATTAAAAGAGTTAATAGGTAAGCAGATTTACAAAGATATGCTTAATACCCTTGGTGATCAATGTCCTTCGTATGTGACCGTGAAAAATTGGACTGCAAGCTTCAAAAGAGGTAAACTTTCCATTGAAGATGATGACCACTGACGATTTCATACGAACGCGTTCATCATTATAGTTCACGTCAATTTGGACATGAGAAAAGTTTCTGCAAAATGGATCCCCAAATGTTTGAATGTTGATCGAAGGGTAGAAGCATCGCGTTCGATCTGTGCTCGATTTAAAAACGATGTAGACTTCCTAAACCGAATTGTTACTATGGATGAGACGTGGGTACATTTCTACGATCCAGAAACAAAGCAACAATCGATGGAATGGCGACAGTCTGGTTCTCCAAGACGTAAGGAGTTTCGTGTCCAAAAAGTTCTTGCTTCAGTTTTTTGGTATTGCCATGGGGTATCATGATTGGTTTTTCGGATAAGGGTAAAACTATAACTGGAGATTTCTATTCGACATTTTTGACCACTCTACGGGAAGAAATTGAAGAGAAAAGGCGCGGAAAGTTATCCAACGGTATTTTGTTTTTACAGGACAACGCCTCAGTACACAAATCTCATGTTGTCATGCAAAAAATTCGTGATTTATGGTTCAAATTACTAGAACACCCCCCTTATTCACCAGAATTTGCTCCGTCTGACTATTATCTCTTTCCCCAACTGAAAAAAAAGTTTAAAAGGTCGTAAATTCTCTTCCAAAGAGGAGGTAATGAAAGCTGGTTTGCAGAGCAAGAAGAAACATTTTTTTGAGAGGTCTAGAGACGTTGCAGGTTCGCTGTAATAAACGTATTCAATTAAGAAGAGAATATGTTGAGTAATAAAATATTTTGACATTGAAATTTTGTTTGGTTCTTTAGTAGGTTAAGAATTTCTCAATATATCCTCGTACCAGAATTATCGCAATTCATGATTCCTGCTGAAAATTATTCTCCATTCCATCAACGTCTGAAACGAAATCATTTTGTGATTTTTTTGTAGATGCTCCAACATTTATCACTCCACAGGCTAAAGAAGATCACGTGTACGGATATCTGAATGGGTATGCTAATCTGACGTGCCTTGTAGAAGCGGAGCCGAAAGCCAAGTTCGAGTGGCTGTCATCGCCTACGAAAGTTAGGAAGACTGGAAACGTTACGGAGTCGCCGAACCAGTCGATTTTGCAGGTAATGTAAGTTTCACAATACAACTTCGAAATGTATAACCGGACGTGACGCTAGGACGTCTTCGCCTGTCGAAGAATCCGGGATTTTATCAGAAGTTCTCATGAAATATAAACACGAAACGTGCTTCTCGTAGCTTTCCGAATTTTACGGATTTAACCGGAAAAAAGATCGATCCGAAGTTTTCAGGCCCCGATAATCTGTTTAAGGGTGGTACTTTTCAAAACAAGCATGGAATTTATTATGTTTGGAAAAATCGTCGTTGATGTTCCTTGCTGGAACATAAACGATTGTACCAATTTGACGAAGAAAATATTTTCTATTTTAACACAGCAAACATTGCAATGGACGAAGCAGAATAGAATGAGATTGTACCAGATTTGTTCTTGGGTCACTGTTTCTCCAAACCACGGAGAAATTATGCCTTAGAGGATCTGAGGCAGTCGAGACTCCTTATCAGGGGGCCTGAGGTCAAAAAACTCTTGATTCACGAGAGAAAGCAATTATCTCTGGTGACTGGTGCTTTAACTAGTCATCTGTTCAACAAACATTTACAAAGAATGGGTCCGACTGAGTTTTTCCTGTGCCGTTGGTGCAGTAACGCGGATGAAACGGCGGAGCATATACTGTTCACGTGCGGCAATCTATCTGTACTGAGGTCAGCACACCTAGGGAATCCTATACCTCTATTGAAAGAGGGCTCTTTGTCGGCTCGGGTTATTCTTGTCAGCGTGCCTTCGGGTCTGAGTCTCTTAGTATATTATATAAATGCGGTATGAATAATTGGCCACAAGGCCTACGTTCGGCCGACCAACAGGAAGAAGAAGAATACCTCAGCGTAGGAATAACCCTTTGCTAAATACAACGTAATTTCTATTTACTATTTTTAAACTTCATAAATAGACTCAGTTCTTTCAACTGTGACACAGGTTTCGTAGTACTACTACATTTTTATACTGGATTATTTCAAGTTGTGCACAGGGGTATGTGAATGTCTACTATAGGCTTATTTTTTAAGAATTTTTGAGAAAAGGGGACCTAGTGTGGACGCCTTCAAAAATAGATTGGATTCGTATGGGCACTAGATTTGTTCACTTTTCGCTAATGGCGCCTTGTCTTTCCTCTTTGGAAATGCCCAACGAGTACAACATGAGATTTGTCCTAGCCAATGTAGTTAACAGAGTTGCTATACAGTGTGACAAGAAAAATCTCGGACAAACTCTTGTTCATTTAACTTTATTAAACAGAAAAAATTGAACAAAACAACAATAAATAATAATAGCTTGAACATTTGTTGATAATATATTCAAGCCGTTTCGAAGTGGCTTCCTTTGGCGGCGATACACAGCTTCAGACGCTTCTTGAAATTTTCGGCAATGGGCCGCAGCTCCTCGGGCGTTAATCGGTTCCATTCCCGGCGCAGAGATTGCTTCAGCGACTCCAAATTTTTGTGTTTTTAGCACAAGCCCTGTGCTCCAAAATCGACCACACGCTGTAGTCCATTGAGTTGAGATCCGGTGAGTAGGGTGGCTATTCTGCAGATGAGATGAAACAAGGAAAATGGGTCTTACACCATTCTTGCGACATTTTCGCTCTGTGAGCCGGAGCGGAGTCCTGTTGAAAGGTCAATTGCGTATCGCCGAAGTGCTGCTTGGCCCACGGAAGTACTACGGCCTCGAGGATGTCGCAGCGGTAGAATTCTTGATTGATTTTGACCCCTTGATCCACGAAAACTAAGGGAATTTTATCACGGCCGCAAATTCAGCCCCAGACCATGACGGCTTGCGGATTTTGACGGTGTTCGACGATGGCCGATGTACCGGGAGCCTCTACGGACCAGACTCTGTCGTTTTAGTGGTTGTGAGATTGTTCTACGGTGACAAACTTCTCGTCTGTGAGGAGAATTCGCTCCCATTGCTGACCGGCGAGACGAAGAAGTTGGCGGCACCTTTGGAGTCGCACGCGCTTGTTTTCCTCTGTGAGGAGTTGAAATTTTTGTAGCTTGTATGGCTTGAGGTTGAGCTCCTTTTTGGCAATTTGACGGACTGATTCGCGGTCGATACCGGTCTCGCAGGATATTCTCCTCATGGAAAGCCTCGGATTTCGATTGACTCGCTTCTTGACGATGTTGCGATTGCTAGGTGTATTGACGGTGCGTTTTCTACCACTTCCTGGACGACGACCATCATGGTTCCTTGAAACGACGAATTGCATCGGACACGGTTTGTCGAGGCACATTGAGCAAACGAACAATTTCGCATTGACGCCTACCTTGACGAAACAGCTCCAAAATCGCACTACGTTTGTTTGACATTCTAAAACTTTGTGAAATGAAATTATATCAAACTGAATATTCACATATTAGTACAGGAAAGTGTAGAGAAACCAAGAAAATGAAAATTATTTGGCTGCGCTAAAATACTTTTGTTCCAGACCACAGCAAAATTTGTCCGAAGTTTTTCTTGTCACCCTGTATTTCTCGTTGGTTACTATTCGACTCTTGTGTGGGATGCTTTATTTCGTTCCTACGAAAAGGCCCTTTCGGTAACTTAAAGATAAACTCTGAAACATTTTCTCCACATGGAAGAGTTCATCCTCTTCGACAGATTATCTTGTCGTTGCCATGAAATCGATATTGGTCTGAGGAAATCTACGAGTTCCTCTTTCAAGAGATATCGCTTAATGTCTTGACTGTTTTCGAAAACGAAACGTTTGTGGTCCCACTTTTTTCTTGGACGTATGCAAGGAATCTCCCCTCTTGGTTTGTACCTCCAATTGATGAACACCCTGCTTATTCCTTGATTATTTCGTTTAAAGCAACTTCAAATGAATTGGAATAAGAAATATTCAATTCGTACATCGATTGGATCGAACGAACTGGGTAAAATTCTCCACGGAACAAATAAGGAACAGCCCTTGATCAGTTAATATTATCAAATCGAAACTTCGAGTCATTCCAATAAATTTCCAAGCCATTCATTCGGTCTTCGAAATTGTTTCGAGCTGCACCAATTACTTTTGGCTCAAAGAAGCAGGACTGCGGCTATGTGACCCAAAGGAATTCGCTCTCGAATTCAGTTTGAAATATTACTAATTATAATCTTCCAGCTTTATTGTGGGATTTATCCTTCTTCTTCCAATATCCATGGAAATTGAGGCCGCGCTTGTTTGATTACATTTTACTTTAAATGACCCCAGCTTGGAACTCACTGGAATGTATTAAGTTTTTCAGACCCCACTCCTGTTTATGACTGTAATAATTTTTTTTTCGCCATAATTTGAGTTGGAGATTAACGAGGCATTCTACTCTTATTCATTATGAGGATTAAGGAAAGTAGGACTGATGATTGATGTCATTTGTTTCTCCCGGAATTCATCCAGTAAGAGAATTTCATTCCGAAACTTTGAATTATCAAGACGATTTAAGAGATCTTATAATATGAATTAATTATGATGATGAGAAGACGGTTGGATCTGTGATTTGAACTGCCTTCAGGGGAAGTGGTACACGTCCGAGTTCGCGAGCTCCCTTCAAAAATTGGACTTTTATTTCCATGATATCTCCGTTCGTATACGGCGTAGACCAACAATTTTTTTTTTAATTGAGACTTAACTATTTCTCTAATACGTGTATTACTCGCTTTTCCGTTTTTCTTCGAATATTAGGAAAAAAAAACCGGGTGAGCTGTGATCTCATAAAAATCTGGACAAACGATTTCATTTCCATGATATCTCCGTCAATTTTCAGGATAAATGCATGGAATTTTCAGTATACATGCGAAATAATATTTTGCAGAATTTGTTTCAATCAGTTTTTTTGTTTATTGTCCCCTGAATTTTTAATTGAATGGTTAAGTAGGAACTTTATTGGTCATATTTTCAACCAGGTTTTTTCCTAATTCACGGAGAAAATGAAAAAGCGAGTAATACACATTCTGCAAAATATTATTCCGCGTATATACAGGATCGGTGTTGTCACCCCTTCTTTTTAATTTATATTTGAGTGATATTCCTGATACTTCCTCCGAGAAATTTATCTATGCAGATGATTTTGCTCTTGGCTTCCGTCATTCTGATTTCAACATTCTTGAGAATACTTTAACTGAAGATTTAAAAATTTTGAGGAACTATTTTCTAGAGTGGCGTTTATGCCCGAGTCCCACTAAAAAAACAGAGGTGTCGTGTTTTCATTTGAATAATCATCAAAAACATAAAACTAACAATACAGTTTTAAATCATAATTTCACTCCCAAGTATCTGGGAATAAAACTAGATTCTTCTTTGACTTGTAAGGCTCATTTGGAAAGTTTACGTCTAAAGTTGAAGAAGAGTAATAATATAATTCAAAAATTAGCTGGTAAATCCTGGGGTGCCGATGCTATACCACTCTTCGTACGGCTGCTTTAGCCTTGGTTTTTTATGCAGCTGAATACTGCTGTTCTGTTTGGTTGAATAGTTCCCATGTCCATAAAATTGATGTGCAACTCGATATTTCTAGGAGGATTATAACTGGAACCATCAAATCTACTCCATTAGCTTGGTTACCAGTTCTTTCTAACATAATACCTCCTCATATTCGTAGACAGGTTGCTGCCATGAAGTCTAGGGATAAATTTCATTCCTTTCCAAATTCATTTCCTATTATGAGTTATATGCCAGATACAAGACTGGCTAGATTGACATCTCGAAAGCCTCTATGGATAAATAATTTTCTTTCTTCTAAAAAAAATCATAAAGAAATTTGGAGTTCGGAATGGACTTCATATGATTTTTTCAATAAAAGTTTAATTCTCGATCCTTCTGAGAAAGTTCCCGGTTTTCATCTGTCTAGGAAAAATTGGTGTCTTTTGAATCGTCCTAGGACAGGTCATGGACGTTGTAATAGTATGCTCTTCAAATGGAATGCCATTGATAGTCCGAGATGTGAGTGTGGGCATGAAGAGCAAACTATTGACCATTTGGTCAATAATTGTCCAATATATAAATTTCCAGATGGTTTCAACTCTATTCATTCAGTATCTGATTCATTTTTGAGATGGGTTGGTACCTTCGAAACAATTTGAATATATTAGTGGATTTTGCTTTTCCTTTTTTTCTCCCTTTGGTTTTTGTTTCAGATTATTTAAAAATTCTTTGTCAACCCCTTTGAAAAAATGAAGAAAAAATTACAATCGAAGAAGATGCCCTTCAATATGAATATTTGTAAACAAATCCAATATCCCTACACTTATACGGGGAGACAGAGTTTTTGCTGAGGTTTTTATCTGTGCTCTTGCATCATACGCAGAATTGTATGGTGCCCCGTTTGACATTCCTCTGCTGATACTGAGATTAGGAGCGGGGAATGGATCAATATGTTTGTTTGAATGATCTGTTCCTTGTTGCCTATTCGAGACACATGCCATATTTGGAAACAAATCTGTACAGCTCCATTTCATAAGAATATATATACCTATATACAGAAAATTTCATACATTTATCCCGAAAATTGACGGAGATATCATGGAAATAAAATCGTTTGTCCAGATTTTCATGAAATCACAGCTCAACAGGTTTTTGCCTAATTAGTCCAGTCATATTAGTCAAAATAAGGTAAGAATCTCGGAATGAGAGATACCCAGCTGAATATTTGTATAAACCTTTATTTTGACACCCTAAAACATGTCTCAAAACCTACATATCGTAAGGTGTCCGCGTCTGTCAAAAAATAAGGTCAAAGGTCACAAAAATCGATTTTTTTTTTTTGACGTTTTTTGCAAATATCTCGTTTCCTATGGGGTTTACGGGATTTGTATCTATTATCAATATTATAGAAGATAAAATTCTCTACAACTTTTGTCTGAAAATTTTTTTTATACGTTGAATCGTTTTTGAGATATGTGAGCGCGCAATGTTCAACTATATAGAGGATCTTTGAAGGTCAACCGGTAGGTCCGATCAAAAATCAAAATCGTCATTGTATGATAATATGACACCTATTGATTTTAATCTTCAAGAAAATATCGTTACGTTTTATTTATTTATTTATTTATTAACGGTACATGACCTTTTTAGTAACAAGAAGAAAATCAAACGAACACAAACCAAAGCAGCATAACACAATTAATAGTAAATATTGAGTGCATGTATATGATAAGATAAAATTAACAGAAAAAAAAAGCTCAAGAGCATCAATACAATTAAACTCGAAATATTACAGTTCTATCAGGTACCTCAAATCTCTCCTCAATCTCGAAATAGAGTCATGAAATATGTCAACTCCCATTCATTATTGATGGTGGATCTCTTCTACATCGAGTTGTATGGAGTAGGGGAGATACTTTTTCTATTATTTTGGGTAAATATGGAAAATATTTACAAACTCATTATGGTTCTGATATAATTGTTGTATTCGATGGATATTCTGATAACAGTAAAAACATAAAAGCAATGGAGCAGCTATGAAGGACTGCTGCACTTTCAAAAACATATGAAGTTTGTTTCGACGAAACGATGGTTGTACCCATTAACCAAGAAAAATTCCTATCAAATCGAAGTAATAAGGAGAAGTTAATTAATATGCTAATGGAAAAATTACAAGCTGCTAATATCATTACCAAACAGGCCAGAAATGATGCAGATGTTCTTATTGTTGAAAGTGCTATTGAAGAATCGAAACATGGAAAAACAACGGTTATAATAGGTGAAGATTTACGTAGATTTACTTGTTATTTTAATTGGGCGTACTATATCTCATCAAAAAGAAATTTTCTTTAAAAAAGTTGGTGAAGGGAATGTTAAAACTGAAATTTACTCCTCCAAAAGCTTTGACAAATATCCCAGTTCTAAAAAACATATTTTGTTTTTGCACGCATTGAGTGGCTGTGACACGACTTCGGCAATTTTTAAAAAAGGTAAAAAAACTTTTTCAAAAGTTTTTGAGAAATTGTCGAATTTGGATGAAACTGCTGCAGCATTTGAAGAAAAAAACTGTCCGGTACAAAGATTATTCGAAAGTGGAATTAAGATTTTATTGGCAGTCCATAATGCTCCAAAGTCTGTGAGCAGCATCGACCATCTGCGTTATACCCAATATATTAAATTTACAAAATCAAATAAACCTGTGCAGTTGTCAAATATTCCACCAACAAGTGCTGCAGCTCATCAACATCTTAATCGTGTTTATTATCAAGTCCAAACTTGGTTAGGGCATGATTTGGAACCCCAGGAGTGGGGTTGGACAATGCGTAACGAATTCCTGGAACCAATCACAACAAGTTTACCACCTGCTCCAGAGGAATTGCTTAAAACAATATTCTGCAACTGCAAAAATGGTCGTGGTTCGCGATGTGGTTGCAGAAAATCGGGGTTGCAGTGCTCTTTAGCTTGTGGCCAGTGTAATGGGCAAGCTTGTCTCAATGCTCTGCCATACCAGAGTGATGCCAGTGAAGATGGGACCTTTGACCCTAACATCATGGAAGACCTGGAGACAAATGTCGTTGAAGAAGAAAATGAAGAAGAAGCGCAAATTCAACCAGAAGACGATGATAATGAGGAAGAAGAAAAAAATTAAAATCAGAGTTTGTCGTTGTTTGAATAATTATTCTTTTTATTTAGTTTATATTGATAAATGTATCGATTAAAAATTTTTCAAAAAAACGTTAATTAGAAATTTATTTCATTTCTTCATTTTTACTTATTTCAGTAATTAGTATAGCTTTGATTAACATTAAAAATAATTTAGGTATTTGCCTTCGTTACTTCTTAATACACAACCAGGTAAGTGTGATTAAATACATTGATACTTAATTAACAATAGATAAGTCATAAAAAAACATTAACTATAATGTACTTTTCGAAAAAAATTATAATAATTTATAATTATATATTTCTAAACATTTTATAAACTATTTGAGACATATTTTTGATCGGACCTACCGGTTGACCTTTAAAGATCCTCTATATAGTTAAACATTGCGCGCTCACAGCCCTCTATCTCAAAGACGATTCAACGTGTAAAAAAAATTTTCAGTCAAAAGTTGTAGAGAATTTTATCTTCTATAATATTGATAATGAATACAAATCCCGTAAACCCCAAAGGAAACGAAATATTTGCAAAAAACGTCAAAAAAATCGATTTTTGTGACCTTTGACCTTATTTTTTGACAGACGCGGACACCTTACAATATGTAGGTTTTGAGACATGTTTAAGGGTGTCAAAATAAAGGTTTATACAAATATACAGCTGGGTATCTCACATTCCGAGGTGAAACTACTAAGATGACTGGACTATAATATACGGAGAAAAACAGAAAAGCGTGTAATACACATTCTAGAGAAACGGTTAAGCTTTAATTTTGAAAAAAATTGTTGGTCTACGCCGCATACGAACTAATAGCTTGTACTCATGAAAAACGAAAAACATATTCAATAACCCATTAAAATTTTCTTCGTCCATTATATTGATAATAATAATAACAAAATATCAGGAATCGGACTATATAATTCTCCTTAACAAACGTCAACAACATAGAACTAAATCAGAAGTCAATGTTGCAGAACCTTACAAACTAGAAATAATCAATCATGAAATAAATATGATTATAAACAATAAGTGTAGGAAACACTATGCAAGCGTAAACAACCACAAAAATATATAAAATTATAAATATGAAAAATATATAAAAATATGAATATGAAAAATATATGAAATAATTAATAAATATGAACAATATACAAAAATATAAATATAAAGCTATAAATATAAAAAATACAAATATACAAATATAAATATGACAAATACCAGTAAAAGAAAACAAGCAAACATTAATTTATTGAGTTGTTTTTATTTTTTATATTTATAGCTTTATATTTATATTTTTGTATATTCTCCATATTTATTAATCATCATAAATAATAATAATAAAAGCTATTTATTGACCAAAGGCCAATCGGCCATCGACATATCAGTCCTGCAGCCAAATCATTTCATATATTTTTCATATTCACATTTTTATATATTTTTCATATTTATAATTTTATATATTTTTGTGGTTGTTTACGCTTGCATAGTGTTTCCTACACTTATTGTTTATAATCATATTTATTTCATGATTGATTATTTCTGGTTTGTAAGGTTCTGCAACATTGACCTCTGATTTAGTTCTATGTTTTTGACGTTGCTCCTGACATTGGATGTTTGACGATGGTTGAAGCGTTTTTACTTGATTGTTTGTTCATGAATTCTTGCGATATGTGCTATATTATCAAAATTATTTTATTCCATAATTTTAGGTTATCTCCGTAAATTTAAGATTTCGAAAGGTATGAGTTGGAGGGTATTCGTTTTGTTTGTTCACGTTTTAAATTTCTTTTTGTATTTTTAGCCTTGAGAATGGAACAGTGCTGTTTCGAAACGTTGGCTTGAAGAAATTTGTTAAGGAGAATTATATAGTCCGATTCCTGATATTTTGTTTTTATTATATTCAATAACCCCAGATCTAATGATTACCCTGGTTTTTTTAATTGAAAAACTAATTAGATCTAAAAAAAGAAAACTATTTGCCCTCAGGACGTTCTTCAACTTCAATTTGAAAAAAAAAAATCAAGTCTCTACGTCGTAAATTAAGGTACTTACTCGTGAAATAAAGAGACCACTTTTGAATGGAGATTTACCACGATTCAAAAGGTGATTCTGCCGTAGCTCCAATCAAATGGTCCGAGGCGTATTGGTATAGCGCTCCACTTGCCTGAAGTAATTTGTTTCGTATTTTTACGGAATCAACTGGAAACAAGTAAATAAGGAGTTATGCAGGGATCAGTAATGGGAGCACGACTATTTCACGAATGCAAAGTAGTATTCGTAGATGCTAACATACCTTCTGTATAAAAAGTACCCGGAATTGTAAAAAAAACACATAAATTTAAATTTAATCATCAATATTTATTTTGTCTCCTTCAAAATAGTCCCCATTGCTTACAATACAACTATGATATCGGCGAACCCACTTTTCCATGCACCGCTCATACGCCGCCAAAGGTATGGCCTTCAGTTCTCGTTGCGAATTTGTTTTGATGGCTTCAATGGACTCAAAACGCGTTCCACGTAGGGGCAATTTGAGTCTTGGGAATAGAAAAAAGTCGCACGGAGCTAAGTCAGGTGAATACGGCGGTTGTTCGATGGTATTTATTGAGTTTTTGGTCTTGTATTCCTTAATAATTATGGCTCGGTGCGACGGCGCGTTATCATCATGCAAAATCCACGAATTGTCTTTCCATAAATCTGGCCGTTTACGACGAACATTCTCACGCAAACGCCTCAATACACCCAAGTAATACTCCTTATTCACTGTCTGTCCTTCAGGAAGAAATTCTGAGTGCACAACACCACGATAATCGAAGAAAACAGTGAGCAAAACTTTAATTTTCGATCGACTTTGACGTGGTTTTTTCGGACCGTCGTTGAATGATTTGTACCAATCGTATGCTTGTGTTTTTGACATACAATTATCACCAAAGGCTTTTTTTAACATTTTCAATGAATCGGCACAAGAAAATTCGTTTGCAAGACAAAATTTGAGGCAAACTCTTTGATCAACTATTTTTTCCATTGTAAAATTCGCAGAGCACTTTTGAGGTCGACTGATACTGACAGCTGTTGTAAACACACTAGTTGACAGATCGCGCTCAAATTTGGCTTGGTAATAAAGGAAGGTCCTACCAACTTTAAGAAAAAAAAAATTACCGATTCCTTTTTGGCGGTTCATTTAAATAACATTTTCCGGGTACTTTTTATACAGAGAGTATTGTTATTTCCAACCATCATTATCTGGGAGGAAAACTGGTAACAGTTAGTTCAATGTTCGTTCAGTATGTTTCTGAACAAGTTCTTCTGGAAGAAACTCTGTTTGATTTATATTTTTCATCTACTCCCATAGATTTTGATCTGTAATAGTCTCTATAAACCAATGGCGTGAAAAATAACTGACGCCTATAACTCACTCTAATACGAATAGGAAAAATTAAATTCCTCGCGAAATGAATAAGAAAGTCGAATCGTTTGGGACCTCTTTTTCAGACATCAAGGTCACGTTCTCGCCATCTATTTCTATATTTTCTTGGCTCTGAATATCCAAAAATTGCATTTGGAAAACGTGAATTTTTGACGTTTTCCACGGGATTCGATATCGATTCGATTTTCGACCACAGAGATCGCTTTTGACAACTGTTGTCAGTTTTGAAAATGCAGATTAATTCGAATTTCACTGATGAAGTCGAAGATGAAGAATAGTGTTCAATTCGCGGTAATGGTCATAACACACTTGATGAATTACAACCCTCGCCTGACGGCTCGTGCTGCAAAATTCATCTGCGTGTGTTATGACCTACATTACCGCTCACTGAACAATAATCTATTATGTTACTGTAGTAGTATTCGAAAACTCAGTATAAATCTATTACGAGTTAGACAACGTCCCCTTTGTACCAATCCGCTGATGTTTCCGAATCGATTCTCGAAGATTCGCAGATTGATAAGTTCCAATCTCTCGCGCACCATCCATCAATAGCAAATCTCAACCGCAGGTACAGATAAAATCGTTGGCCATAAATATAATGAAGTTCCTTTTCTCATCTCTCTTTAAATCTCTCTTGCAGCTGAAACTTGAGAAATTGACGTTTGGCAAGTACAAATGCCGGGCCTCCAACCGATGGGGCAAGGCGGAACGAGTAATTATCTTGGAGGAGGGGGTGAAACCCGAACCCCCCGAATTCCTTGAACTCCGTGGGGCCAACTCAGACCTCCTCGACTTGGGTATAAAGGGTCCAGACATGAGGAAGCTGAATGCGAGCGAGAGAATGAAGCCGATCGGATTCAACGTGAGGTACAAGCTGCACAAGGTGGAGGGGGGTGATTGGAACCAGAGGGAATTCAATGTGTCGCAGGGTGAGTTCCCAATTTATAATTGAAGATTACCGTTAGCTTGCGGAAACAGGTGTTCGGATTTACCCCAAGAATTTAATTGACAAATCGTTCGACAGAGATGCCACATTTAGAGTTAATTATGTAGAATTGAATTGACTTGGTTAAAATTTCAATGATTAATGTTATTCAATCGGAACATCCCATCGATATAATGTCACATTTCCAAATTTGTAACATCAATCACAACGCTTTTAGAAGTGTCCATTGGGGAATGCTTCATGAAGGCACACCTCAGGATTCGATTCATTTCCAATCGAAGATATTACAATATCTCTCAACTCTAAGCGTTAACTCGAAAACTGCACTATCTGAAACCTCCGACTCTCGGTCGGAGTCGGAGTGTATAACCCGACGAATGACTGCTTCGAACTACTGATGTTACTATCGCTGTATTTATAGCCGCCGCCCCATCATCCGCGTGGCCGGTCGGTTCATTTCCTCTGCTTCGGACATATTTAGTCCTAACTTTTCAGATGGCGGCACCCAAGCATTGAGAATGATGGTAGTTTACTCTTTCCTGTTCATTTTGATTTTGTGCTTGAAGATTTCGATGACCTCCATATTCTTCCTAGGATATAAGGACTGAACGAGAATAAATTCGCTATCACAAAAACTCTTATATCTTTTGAACCACTGGACCGATTTCGAAAATCAAACTCATTTTCGAATCATCTTCTAATTCTAATGAAAACTGTTTTCACAAAAAAAAACCAAAACTATTTTTTACAAAATTCATGGATTTTTGCTGGAATTCTTCCCATCATTCTTCTTATAGTGTTCTCAGTCACTTTCTGGGATGCTGTGTTCCACTTTTGCTTGAATTCCGCTGATGTTCTCGTTGAATTCTTAGTCTTTTTCAATTCTCTTTTTACCAGGGCCCAATATCTTTCGATTGGCCTGAGTTCTGGGCAATTTGGTGGATTGGCCTCTTTGGGGACAAAAACCACCTCATTGGCTTCGTACCATTCCTTGGTGACCTTGCTGTAATGGCATGAAGCTAAATCTGGCCAAAAGATTGTTGACACATCCTGCTCACGTAAAAATGGTAATGGTCGCTTCTTCAAGCATTCCTCGATGTATATCTTCGAGTCAACAGAGCCATGGCCAACGAAAAATTTGCTCCTTTTCCCACAAGTGCAAATTGCTTGCCAAACCAGGAATTTTTTAGAAAACTTTGCTTGTTTCTTCACGCGAAATTGTTCGTCAACATTTCCACGAAAATCTGCAGTATAAAATTCCTGACAAGGAAGTTGCGAGAAATCAGCCAAGACATAGGTTTCGTCGTTCATCACGCAACAGGAAAATTTCTTCAAGAAATCTTTTTTTGATTTCTTTGGTCTTGATTTCGCTTCTTGATTCTTCACAGCGTTTCTGTCTGGCACTTTGTATGTTCTAAGCCCACAACTCGACTTGATTTTCTGAACGGTTGACTGCGGACAACCCACTATTTGGGCCACTTTCCGTCCTGAAAGGTTAGGATTCTTCTGAAAGAGGCTGATGGCTTTCTTCACTTTTTCTGGACTATGACACCCCTTTTTCCTCCCGGTTACTTCCTTGCGGTTGATTGTAAGATCTTCGTTGAAGCGCTTAACAACCGTTTCCGGACGAACGCGAGCCTCTTTTGCGATTCTTTTGGAGCTCCATTCTTGATTATTTTGAAAAAGTTTCACTATAAATTCTCTTGTTTCCACTTCGCTTGACATTATGCGACGGAGAATTGGAATATCTATGAAGTACCTATGTTCCACGTGTTTCTGACGTTCATAACAAAGCTATGATCAAATTATGATTTGTTCTCAATTGGTTCAAGAGATATAGGCGTTTTTGTGATAGCGAATTCATTCTCGTTCAGTCCTTATAATTAACTCTGCTGGTAATGTCCTCTGTTTTAGCGAACCGAATGTTATGTCCATTTGAACTGATTCGCGTCTGAATGCCCCTTTCAATGTAAACTTTCCCGAAGTTCAGAGGTATTCTATGAACGCCATCTTGAGAGAGTGGATACGTTTGGTCTTTGGAGGGTAAGCACCGACCGTCCACGTCAGCTGTGGGGCTGCTACTATGAATTCAACGAGTAACGTTGTCAGGGGCCCCGATTCTTTCATTCCGAGTAGTTAAAATCATAAATGACGTCCACACAGGGTTCAAGAACCTCGACGCTAGTGTCGCTAGTTTCAGATCTACAAAAATTAACGGAATTCCGCCTTTTGGCTTCAGAATGTTCGATATGAAATGCGTCATGGAGCACATGAAAATATTTTTTCATCCAAGCCACTCACAAATTGTTCTCATGAAAGAACAAACGGAAGACAAACATTTTATTTTTTACTCATCTCCCAAATGACAAGTGGAACCACAACAAAACTCAATAAATCACAAGACTCAGGTCTGTCCTCCCAGCTGGTTGCTTCTGAAAGCGCCATTCTCTTGATTCAAGGCACTTACGAAACTCCAGAAAACAATGCATTTACTCATAGATCCTTTCGGCATTGAAATTCAAAGTTAGGCATTCAACTCATTCATCTTGGGAGAAACTTATGATGAAAGAGATTGGACTATGTTTGTCTGTACAACACCATAAACTTCTTCAGGAAATTATGCGATCTTTTCTAATCTTCATTCAAATTCCTCCAGTAAAACGTTTTGTCCTGCGAGTCGTAACTCATTTTCTCATCCGTTTGATTTATCGTGCAAAGTTCTCATCAATCAGAATATACCTCTTCTTCGGTAATTATGATGAATTGTCTGGAAGCCAGATTCTCAGTTGGGTTTTGAACAGAGTTCAACTCACGCACTGCTGGTGGATAAAGTTAAGATGTATAATGATTTTATCAAACCTACGAATCCGAATGTAAATGGGCAAACTATTGGTAGGATACCAAGTAAATATAACAATTTTTTTCTACAAGCGTGCACTTTCATTCTCTTTCCCGCACGTATTTCAATTCGTAAAGAGTCACATTGCCAAACAGTGTGGGAAAAACCCCTGCTATTCCATTACCGCACGCAAATGCGTGTGGTAATGGATTAGCAAGGGCTTTTCTCGCACGCTTTTTCTAAAGAATAAACTGAATAATGATATATCTCTATGCCACCGACGACGTTACTATGGAAACGGCATGTGAATAAGAATTAATACATTGGGCGCGTTCATCCGACTAAGCAGCTACCGCTACCGCTCAAATTAGTTAGTAATTTTGACACAACGAATCGAAAAAATCATATGGTTTTGACTTTTGAAGGAGCGGTAGCGGTAGCTGCTTAGTCGGATGAACGCGCCCATTGTCATTATATTATGAAATTGTGTTCAAATATAAATAATATCAACTCGAATTCAATCAGTACGCTCCGGTAAAATGGATACTTCGGGATCTGATGATGACCTGCCCGAAGAAGTATTAGCAGCTTCTTATGAAGCGAGTTTAAATTTGTTACCGGCCAAGTCGAAGATAAAATATGAGAAGCAATATTCAGAATTCATTGATTGGTGTAATTCCAAAAAGGTTCAACCGAGGAAGGAGGAAGTTTTTTCGGCGTATTTTTTGGAAATGTCCAAAATTTGGAGACCAAACACATTATGGTTCCGATATTCAATGATAAAGAGTGTTTGTAAACTGAAACAGGATTTGGATATTGGAAAATTCCATAAATTAACTGCCTTCATTAAACGACAGAATATAGGATTTCGTACAAAAAAGGCCAAAACTTTCAATGAAGAGGAAATAACCAAATTCATGAGTGAGGCATCTGATGAAATTTACTTGATGATGAAGTTGGTAACAATTTTTGGATTAGCTGGTGCCTGCAGACGAGAGGAACTTACAAAACTCACCATCGACGATATAGATGATAAAGGAGACTTGATCATCGTCAATATTAAGGACTCCAAAAATCATTCACCAAGATCGTTTGTTATATCCCAAGACACCAATAATGGATATTTTCTGAACATATACAGAAAATATATGAATTTACGTCCAAAGGAAATACCTCATCGCCGAGTTTTCATAAAGTATAATCGGGGAAAATGTAAGATTCAACCTGTCGGAATCAACACAATAGGAAAAATACCGTCCGAAATTGCAGCTTACTTACGCCTACAAAATCCGGAATTATACACAGGACACAGTTTTAGGCGCTCCTCGGCTACTTTCCTAGCCAATTGTGGAGAAGGTATCACAAATATTAAACGTTAAGGAGGATGGAAGTCAACTGCTGTTGCTGAGGGATACTTGGAAGAATCTATTAACCAGAAAAAAAAATGTCCACTAAAATGAATTTGAATGGTTTTTCCTCTTCAAACTGTAATACAGAATCATTACCTTCCAAAGAGCCTTCGAACAATATGATGGCAAATATTCAACGTTTTGCTTCTTCCTCTTCAAACTGTAATACAGAATCATTATCTTCCAAGGAGCAGCTGACTTCGACCAATATGATGGCTTCTGCTATAAATTTGCATAACGCGACCAACTGCACGTTTACAATAAATATAACTAATAACTGAATATTTCTAATGAACATATTGATAATAATGGGAAGAAACAGAATGTACATAGATTCCTTATCAAAATTCATTTTTATGTGCTGTTAGTCTAGTTTTTTTTCAATCAATAAAGAATTTATGAATATTATTACAGTTTAAATTTATTTCATAGGCTTGTAGTCTCTATGGACCGAAGGTCAACGATGAGAGTACAATGGTAACGACTTGTCAGAGACTTTTGTCATTCATGTGTATTTAGAATGATCAATTCACATTGGATCTGTGTGTTGAAATCGATCTCGTATAAGCGCTTGTAGAAAAAATATTGTTACTAACTCGTGCGGAAAGTGATATTTTCCCGCACGAAACTGCCGTTACCCGAACGACGCGAAGCGGAGTTCGGGTAAGCAGTTGACATTTATACTTTCGATTTCACCATATTGTCCAAAGTGGTCTCGAAGTTCCTTATCTGATGTTTCCCAAATTAAATAACTATTTCAACTTGTTAGTTACTTTCGCATTTCTTCTGAAAACTCAAGAAATTGAAAGAACTAAAAGCGAAATGAAAATAATAAATGATGATGCTAGAGGAATAATCCATTTCTTTCAGTGAATTGAATGATTTTGCATTATTCTCATTAGTGTAGGGTTTTCCAATGAGAGAGGTCATAATTTGAATAGCACTGAATGATGAAAATTCACTATGAAAAATGATGAAAATTTGGCAGAGCCGGTCCGAAAAATTCGAACTTTTTTGGGTCGTGATGAAGCACCTTGTCGAACCGCAATACAGAAATTAGTGGAAAAATTTGAGGGACAAGTAAGTGTTGTGAAGAATAAAACCCGTGCACGTCTCTCAAGGACAGCCGAGAATATTGCTGCTGTAGCCGAAAGAGAATACCTAGGTTTGTCCATTCCTCGTCGTTCTTCGGAATTAGGCATGGTTTTGGTCCTGAGGCTCATGAAGTTCAGTTAACACATGAACTCAAGCCAACCGATCATCAACAACGTCTTGTTTTTGCTAGTTGGGTCCTTGAAATGAATGGCAAGGATCCGGAATCAGATCGAAAAATCATATTGAGTGATGAGGCCCAATTCCACCTCGGTGGCTTCGTCAACAGGCAATATTGTCGCATCTGGGGCTCTGAAAACTCAGAAGTTATTGTGTAAAAGCCTCTCTATCCTCAACGTGTGACTGTTTGGTGCGGTTTGTGCTCTGTCTGGGACATTGGACTCTACTCTTTCGAAAATGAGACTGGAGCAATAGTTATGGTGAATGGATTGCTCTTTCGATAAATGATCAATGATTTTTTATGGCCGGAATTGGAAGGTATTGATCTGGACAACATATACTTTCAACCAGACTTCGCTACGTGCTTCAAAAGCCACAAAACCATTGATTTTTACGGAGTTAGTTTTCAGACCGTGTTATCTTCAGAATAGTTAATCACAATTGGCCACCGAGATCTTGTGATTTGATGATACCTTGTGACTTCTTCCTTTGGGGATATGTGAAGAAGAAGATCTACTCCAAGAGCTCAGCGTCGATTCAAAGCCTCAAAGATGAAATTTGTGAGGCTATCGAGGATTTAGGGCGATTTGGTTATGGAAAATTTCATGAAAAGGTTATGGTCTTATAGTCGTGGTCGTGGTGGTCATCTGGCTGATGTTACTTCACATTTTTATCAGCATACCTTCCTCATAATGATCATATATCGAGGAAATGGCAGCTCTTATTGGAAAACCCTTTATGATAATATGTCGAATGTATAGAGTACCGACGCATCCGCCATTCTGTTACGTAATTGGACATCAGTATTTTCATTCTGATAACCCTGGTGATAATTATTTCTTGCAATCTAAATTTAATTGATATTACAGAAAACTCCTATGTTCTGCTCCACCTGATGCACAACACCGAATATGAGATAGAGGCGGCTACAAGAAATCTAGCAGGATTGAGCGAATACTGTAACACCTCCATCTTCAGAACTCTTCCTTCAGTGAATGACTACGGCTTCAGGCTCAAACCGGACTCCTTTTCTGTTCTCATTCCAGTAACATACCTCTTCATAGTTTCCACATACCATATACTCTGAGCAACGTGATTTTCCCATCTGATTGTTAAATGGCTGGTTTTATTTGTTAAACCATAAAGAGTTTTTTCGAGGTTGATTATGATAGATATCTGTGAAATTTCAGGGGATGGCATGAATGAGGTGAGGCAATGAAACGAACATGATGTGCAAAATTAGATTTTAAAACTCTACCTTCATACTGAAGATCTATTTTCATGATTGGAAAATGGCGCATTCAAAAACACGATGGAAGGAAGATCCAAGTATACTGGAAGTTCAAATTTATCAAAATTCACGAATGATTGAAGCCTCCATTTCAAGCAGATAAGCTGTTGTATACCCTTGAGAGATATTACATGAGTAAAATGCAGAAAACATAATTCAAACATTATCTAATTGAAGAGATCTTCAATATAAGGGTTTTTCATAAATAGCCTCTAGATACGGATGGAAAGAGGTAATTCTTTGGCTGATTCGGACTGAAATTACATACCGATACTCCATTCACAATTATGAAATCACAACTCTGGCCTTGGAAATTTGACACATTCCACTCTGTATCGAAGTTATGACGTTTTTCAATAGTAAATTCTAAAACTAGTTGCAGAATGGGCTCCCATTCCAATACGAATGCGAAATTGTTGTATTGGAATTGCATTCTGCAACGAGTATTAGACGATATTTTCTCTATTTCACTCAAATTTTGTGAAATTCAATGAAAAAATTCAAATTATAGGTCCTAGTGACTTTCATATTTTATCTTGGCAGTTGGTGTGAACGTTAGGAAATACGAAAATTGACGTTTCCAAATTGAAGTCTGCTGAAATTTCAAAGGATCGGAAGTCATTGCTGACAACAACAAAACGAAAAATGTAACTGAAAACGATGCTGTAATGAATTCATTACAGCACTGTTTTTAGAACTGTAATGAGCTCATTACGATACTGAAATAGAGAAAATATTTTTATGTTCCAAGTCACACTATGTTGCCCTTTCTACATTCTTAGCGTATTTCTCAGAATTTATTCGGAAAATGAATGAATTGGAAGAGATGTGAGGACGAAAATAATTAACGTTTATATGGATTGATAGAAAGGATTCCTTTTCTAGTTATTTGCATGAAAAGTACAAGAGATCACTGTTGAAATATATTATTTTTCGCCATGGAAGAAAATTGCATTGCTTTCACATGATTTTCATATGCATGCCTGTGAAGATTTAATGTTTATTATCCTCTTGAACTGAAAGTTCAAGACTTGACATCAATTGTTGAATCAAGAATAATGGAACATTATATCCCTCTACTGGAATCCAAATAGTTGAACGGAGTTCTGATGCAACAGGAACTTTTTCTTGGAACATAACCTTAATAGCTAACAATAAAAATAAGAGTAGAAGATATACATTTCATTCATTTGATCTTATGAACAAGGAGTAAAATATTCTGACTGCATAGTAATTTATTTGTTAAAAAAATATTCATACATTACAACCACAGTAGGTTTGTACGAATAATATGGAACAGGTCAAACATATGCTTCACATTTATCATTCACCTGTTCTAAAATAAGACACAAACTCCTCCACATTATAGATCCCCTACAGCATTAAAAGCTTGTGTCTCTTTTGAGAGAAGTAGCACTAGATATAATATATTCTTTCGATTAAGAGCAAATACCTACCGTTGAATGTTACAAAGGTACACAAATTTCTTCAAAATGGGCTTATACGAAGTGGTTCTTTTTCTGAAACGTGAAAACGATCAACAATAATCATTTAGAGATCGATGATGGCCATCCAAAACCCGTTTACTTACGAAAATCGTGCAATTTCATTCTGCAAGTTCTTTCCTCATAATTCCTCGAAAATCCTACCTGAACCATATTTTCCGGTCGCTTTCGTGAAAAGATCGTAAAAGGAAGCCTTTTTTGTCCATTTACACATTTCATAATAAATTTTGAGCACCAAAAACAATACCGAAACTAACCAAACTTCTGGGAGACCGGAATTTCGTTTGAAATCTTTCCAAACGGCCAGATACCTAAAAAAAACTTCGTTATCAAGTGTAAAAAAGGCGATTAGTACTCACTTTTGCTTTATTCATGCTTATAAATCGATTTCTGGTCCAATTCAAATTTGCCGTTTGTACCCATGTCAAAATATCTTCGATACTTTTTTTTTAACAAAGAAACTGGCAACGCCGTTTTGTCATTAAAGATATTCTCTGTACGCGCACAGATTTTTTATCAGGTGCACCAATTCCTGAAAACGAAACCATGGCCAGAGTTGTGATTTTATAATTGTGAATGGAGTATAGCTAGCTTCTCCCTGCCAATCACCAGAATTCTTTTTAATTTTATCCTCTTTTTGAAATATTTCAACAGAACTGACAATAAAGGTATTTGCCTGAAAACTGTGCATGCAAACATTATATGCTAAAGAAAAATCTTTGGCATGTCGTTTAAAGAGGGATTGATTGTGTGATTGGGACCAGTAATCCATGGTTTACTTTTGTCTTTTACTGAGAATAGCAAAAAGATGTTCATAAAGGGCTAATTAGTGACTGCTTACCTAGTCCCCAAAACAATACTAAGAATTGAACCTCGAAAAAACCCTTTAATCGATGGACTTCGTAACATTGCAATTGATACCTTTATCCTGTAGCCAAAATTTGTCGGAGCTAGATGTACAGATCTGAAAGAATATATCAATGAATGTACCTAATTTATCAATTCGCAAATCAATTCATTTCTATGTATTCCCTGTATGTTTTTCCCATGATGATTAATGTCTACTGAACCTACATCATTTGATTCGATAAAGGATAGGTGACTGAACCAAAATCGATTCAATAATTTTCAGGTAGTTCTTATATTCGAAAATTTGCTGGAATTTTAAATTATAGCTGCGTATATTGTGGAAGTTCTTAAAGACGCAAATGTTTGTAAATATTATTCTATCGATAGATTAACATCATGAATTGCAACAGTTCTGAATTCTTGGTTGATGGAATAAAATCCAACATTGACAATAAATTTTCACATCTGTCATTCAGTATTATTATCATAATTCATGTACTTCGACGTACATTGTTCATGAAGGAATGGCTAAGAAATGTGTTAGATAATGGGAAAACTTGATGATAACTAATAAGTGGCACAGAAAGTAAAATCGGAAGACAATCCTATAATTCAAACTGAGAAATAAGGTCAGCTTAGAATCCACCATATTATTCTTGAAACTTGAAACACCTTCTAGTCAATCAATGATCAATGCATTCGATTTCTTAGACAACCTTGAAATATCGCTTTTTCACGATATTCATAAGTGGTATGCAGTGCTATGTGTATATACGAAAGGCTTTGTTTATATGATTTTATGATGAAGTTAACTATTGTCTCAAATTGCTTCCAATCCAATTTCGCGATGAAGAAAACATTACTCCTGTTAGAAATACTTGCTGCAAAATTTCGCTTGGAGAAAATTGTTGCATAACGAACACTACTCCTTGGAAGACTAATCTCAAAATGCATCTATATCAATTGAGTACTTGATTTTCGGAAAGTGTATCCTTATTTGTCCTTAAAAAATAATTAGGGATTTAGTTGCGAATTAGACTGAAAAGATGATAGCTTTATATTCGGTGCTTGAAAGTTTTACGCATTCGTTGATATTTTGAAGTTGAAATTATTTATTGAATAGAAAAAATATACGTAAAGTTGATATGTGCCAAGAAAATTTATTGAAATTTGAAATCGTTCATGAGACAGAAGTACACACGATGTTCAGTCAGTTGAGGAACTTATTTGAAATGGATTCACAATTTTATTATATTGAAGAAATAGAGACCCATAGAAATCCTGGTGTAGCAACTTCTAGTTTTCATTTAGGTGTTGCTCATGCATTGGAACAAATGATTCCCAGTCAGATTCTATATCTATGTCAAACACCTCATAGTATGGGAGGTGAATAAAGTAGACACTGTAAGGTCCATGGGGTGCTCTTTTTCGGTAAAGATGAGTGATAAATCATTAATATGATATCTGTTGAAGAAAATCACAGTACCAACACCAGGATTTTTAATATATCTCCTAAGAATAATGATTTTATTTTCATTATCATACAAGTATTAGAAACCAATTCCCATTGTTGTAAATATGTATGTATTAAACTTAAATATGAATGTTTGAATAAATTATCTGTTTATATAAGCCCATTTTCTGTAATTATTTTTTATCCTCATACCAAACATTCACAGAAAGACATACTTTTTTTCAACCAATAAAAATCTTCATTCAATTGTGGTTATCTCGCAATAACTTCAAAATGGCTGAAATTTCGATGAAACTCATAACAGCCACTGAATTCTGAAACATAACACTCATGTTCATTCCTTGTTTCAAATTTTCAGCGGCATCCATTCCTGGGAACCCAGATTAGAGAAACCTTATTTTTCTTGCCAATCTCTTGAGTTTTCTTCGGCACTGCCAAATCAACTCTGAGTCAATGACATAATGTGAGATCAGTACTTTATGGTCTCCACTCACGAGGCAACCGAACCGGACACAAGCGGCAAAGATAATAAAGGGCCATAAAAGCCGGCGCGTGCCATTGCAGATGCTATGAGTTCCCATCAAGAACATCGGAATTTTTGCAGTTGTGTCAGTCACTTCTACGAAAATTTCTGTAGAATTAGGGAATTCAGAAAGTTTCAACGGCATCTCCGATTTTGTTGAATTTTATTGCACCAGGTAGTTGAATTCTTATCAGTTTTGCAAAATTGGTTATGCTGGCATTAGATGTCATAAAAAAAACATTTGTTTACAATTCGCACCCTTTATACCTAGACTGGTGGTTCTTGTACAGGTAGGTACGCTATTTTCACTCTTATTATTATGAGAAGACGGTCGAATTTAGGTAATCAAGATTTTGTTGTGTTTGCATCTGTGATTTCCGCTAAGAATTATCTATTCATTTTATACTCAGGCTTTCTCCAGCCTCCTTACTGATAGCTTCCTCCTTTTCTGTGGAAATTCATTGTGGTGTGTGACATTTTTATTCAATTCAAAAGGTATGTTTGACTTCCCGTTATTGGTTTCTTTCATAATTTTACCTTAAAAATTTTTTCAGCTCATTTTTAAGTTACGCGTGTGGCAGCACTGGGCAGTCGATTCCAGAACATCTTCTAGTTGAAATTCAGAAGCAACTTTGCTTGAAATGAAAGAATTTTTAACAGGATTCATAGAATTGTACATGCAGAAAACCTGCCTGTGGAAAGTAAAAAGCACAGGATATTCCAACAGATATCTTGAAAATAAGGCCTATGAGTGGCAACGCTGGCAAATTCTAGCAACATAAGCCGTCTACCTCTTGTCAAAACCCAAGCGGTACATTTTATTGGCCATGATTTATTGCAGATCGGGATACAATGTTTCCGATTCGGTGTCCCCCGTGGATGGGCAGTATTAAGGTGGGCGTTGAATGTAGTGTGTTTTTATTTCAAGTTGCATTCGAAAATGGTTTCACTTTGAAAACTGAAATTTTGTGGGTGAATTCAGAAAGGATTAGAGTTCTTGATGAAATAATTTGAATCGATTTCATTCCGAAAGTTAATTTTTCTCCCTTCAAAAATAGAAGAAAATGAGCCAACTCATTTATTTCATCAGAAAGACCCATGAAAATAGTTCAACATCCGATTAAAAGTGAATCTACTGATAATTTCGTTCAGAAAAACAACTTGAAATACGGAATTCGCAGAGAATGGCCAAGTTCAAATTTTGGCGGGAAAAAGTTCCTGCTTTACCCACAAATTCGCTTATTTCATATACAGGGTCTTTCACGAGGAACCTCACCCATATTTATACGGGAAACTACTGAACGTATTTTCATGAAATTCAGCACTCATAAGTATTTCACGATGCTGATGAAATCTAAAATATTTTCAAGGCATGAGCACCTCCGGTTTTTCCGGAAATGACGTCAACTTCCGTTTTTCAAATTAGAATACCATTTTTTTATTGCAGAAATAGATTCCTTAGAAAATTTCAAGTTATTTTGATGTAACATTTTTCAGTTTTGGTTGGAAAATTCTCTCTGAGCGGGAAAATTCGAAAAAAAAAATCGAAAATAGAGCTCCGCTGAAACAGGAATAACATCGAGGTTTTTGGATGGAAAATTTTCATTTTTGGGATTGTTCAAGATGTAAGAATGATGTATTCACTTTAGAAATCGAAATCGCGATTCATGATACAGGGGGTGAAAAAATCGCTTTCAAAGTTAGGGATGACAAAATCGTGAAAAATCAATTTTTTCAAATTAGAACCCCATTTTTTTATGGCAGATATTGAATCTACGTCAAAAAACAATGTGAGTGTATGCATCACACCCTTGCCCTAAAGTGGATATTTTCTGAGTTATTCACAAAAAACTGTTTTTCGTCTTGAATTTTCAGCTATTTCTTTTCCCTTCACGCCAAAAAGATGAAATTTTCAGGAACTGTTACTGAAACCATGTTTTAGATTTCACTACCCTAATGTGCAAGAGAAAAAAGTTACAGGTTGTTCCTAAATAGATGGCGAATTTGGATTCGAATTTGTATCGGAAACCTCTTTATTTCAACTAATCGGCCATCGGTTTTCTCTCCAGTGATAAATAAATAATTCCTTATGAACCATATGCAAAAACCTACCATGTTTTACATTCTTTTTTTTAATGATAGATATCATTAATTACATGCTACTGAATAAAGAGGAATTTGGCAGATGTAATTAATGATATCTATCATTGAAAAAAAAAGAATGTAAAACATGGTTAGTTTTTGCATATGGTTCATAAGGAATTATTTATTTATCACTGGAGAGAAAACCGATGGCCGATTAGTTGAAATAAAGAGGTTTCCGATACAAATTCGAATCCAAATTCGCCATCTATGTAGGAACAACCTGCAACTTTTTTCTCTTGCATATTAGGGTAGTAAAATCTGAAACATGGTTTGAGTAACAGTTCCTGAAAATTTCATCTTTTTGGCGTGAAGGGAAAAGAAATAGCTGAAAATTCAAGACGAAAAACAGTTTTTTGTGAATAACTCAGAAAATAACCACTTTAGGGCAAGGGTGTGATGCATACACTCACATTATTTTTTAACGTAGATTCAATATCTGCCATAATAAAATGGGTTTCTAATTTGAAAAAATTGATTTTTCACGATTTTGTCATCCCTAACTTTGAAAGCGATTTTTTCACCCCCTGTATCATGAATCGCGATTTAGATTTTTAAAGTGGATACATCAATCTTACATCTTGAACAATCCCAAAAATGAAAATTTTCCATCCAAAAACCTCGAAGTTATTCTTGTTTCAGCGGAGCTCTATTTTCGTTTTTTTTTTCGAATTTTCCCGCTCAGAGAGAATTTTCCAACCAAAACTGAAAAATGTTACATCAAAATAACTTGAAATTTTCTAAGGAATCTATTTCTGCAATAAAAAAATGGTGTCCTAATTTGAAAAACGGAAGTTGACGTCATTTCCGGAAAAACCGGAGGTGCTCATGCCTTGAAAATATTTTAGATTTCATCAGCATCGTGAAATACTTATAAGTGCTGAATTTCATGAAAATACGTTCAGTAGTTTCCCGTATAAATATGGGTGAGTTTCCTCGTGAAAGACCCTGTATAGGTCGGCGATTTTCGGACAGGGAACGCCACTGTACATTTCATTCATGATCAGAGAAGATATTCATAGAACTAATAGAAGAGTCCCTTCATGCTGGCCAACTGTTCAAAAATACCTAAAAATCACTTCCCTTTTTTTCGCAATGATTCAACTCTTACCTGTAAGCTTTAATCCTAATGAATATATCCTAAAAATATTAGATGCCACGAAAGTCTCATTTAGGAGTCACGATTTCTTCTTTTCTTATGTTTTCATCAATGCTTCTTTGCTATGAATCTATGAATAAGATATCCCCACCAAAATTGTGGACATTTCGAGATCTAAATTATCTAACAAAACATCTCATTTTTGACAATTTACACTATATTCAAGGCAATGCCAACGCAAAGTTTTTAGCGAAATTATCATAAGGAACGTTAAATTCAAATTCTTCATTGAACATTTCTGGCTGGGATATCTTATTCATAGATTCATAGCAAAGAAGCATTGATGAAAACATAAGAAAATGAGAAATCATGACTTCTAAAGAAGACTTTCGTGACATCTAATATTTTTAGGATATATTCATTTGGATTAAAGCTTTCAGGTAAGCGAAAAAATGGGAAGTGATTTTTAGGTATTTTTAAACAGTTGGCCAGCATGAAGAGACTCTTCTATTGTGATAATGTAAGTTCTATGGAGATATTCCATTAAATGGACGGTGGCGCCTCTATCGGATGAGCTTTCCTACTCGCTTTAAACGCCGACCTTAGGGGGCTTGTTCGCACTAGGCCAGTAGATTAGTCGAGTAGCGAATGATTTTGTAATTTTCCGTGTGCGAACGCGAGCAATCGAGTCGAATAGTCACAGGATGATGTACCTACTACCTTATACTGTTTAAGAGTCTTTGATACTGTGGTAGAGTAGTCATCAGAGGGCGAATCGACTCTCCACTCGACTAAAATACTGGCCTAGTCCGACCAAGCGGCTTGACTATCCCAGAGAAAGGCTACATCGTTTCTTTCTAGGTTTATGTCTAGACATCTTTCAATTGCCAGTAATTACGCCTGAAAAAAACTCGAGTGGCAGTCTTACGATAGTTTAAACTTGGTTCTTGCCCCTTATACTCCAACGCTGGCCCCCATCGTGGTTTTAGAACTCCGTTGGAGTGGGTGTATTCCATAGAACTTAAATAGTACATGGAATGCTATTACCAGATCAAAAAGTGGCTAAACATCCCAAGTTGGTGGAATACTGAAATTTCCAAGTTTCCATGGTTACGACTTGTCATACAGAACAGAAACACAGAAATGTTTGCCGAAATGCCAATTGAATCGGATCTTGACGATTAAATCACAGAATACCTAGTAGTTAGGTATTCTGTGATTAAATTCATAGTATTTCTGTGTTTCTGTTCTGTATGACAAGTCGTAACCATGGCAACATGGAAATTTCAGTAGTCCTCCAACTGGAGATGTCTATCCATTTTTTTAAGCTGAGCAGCAAGGCTAATGGCATTCCATGTACTATAAGTTCTATGGTGTATTCCCGTTCCCAGTCCTCTCTTCTGCTTAGCATTATACTATTCAAAGTATAGGTACAATGAAATGAAATAATCAACGGATTCGATTTTTTATTCAATCCATGTATACACAATAAAATGAATATTATACTAGGATTTGTGGCTACAGCTCACTTAGAGTCTGAGTGAGGAAACATCATTATAAAAATAAATAATCACTAAGTATATCTACAAATTTCCTATTTTATCACGAAAAATAATCATCTAACACAATATATCAGTCCAAAATTTCATTCGAGCTTTTTGTTCTCCAATTTCTAATGAAGAACCTACTAATTTTCACAGAAATTTAAATATCGAAAGATACATGTAGCTACAGATTGTACAGGGGAAAGATAACATGAGATTAGACGAGACACGAAAAGAAAATTCGAATTAGTATCTACCATCATGAATGGATCCATCCAAAAAATTCTGAGAATGTCAGGAACTCACACTGATTTCGTACTCTTACAGTCTTAAGACATCACACATTTGGCTTTCGTGATTGTGGTAAACTCAATCTTCCTGATGGTTTTCAGTGGCGTTTTTGGAAGACAAGGCTTGAGCGAGGGCAGTTATTTCACACTCCATGTGTACATTTTTGGTCATCGCTTTTGCCAAGGAGCCTCGTCTGTATGTGGTAGGATCGATAATGTTCGGTGTTCTCTTCGCGAAATGACGCTCTATCCACTTCAACATGATGAGTACGGAATCCGTCGAAGGTAGTCGACGTTCTGCAGAGGTCTTGATGATGTTTGATGTCGTGACCCTGAACGTTGCTGCCATACCTTTGAGGGCCTGAAGAAGAACAATATTTGAGGAAATTTCGTATACAGATTGAAAAGATTCGAAAGCAGGATGGGGAAATCAATATTATTCGAGTCAAGTAGTCTCGATTGGCCATACACTGGGACTCTTCCCGAGCATTCATGCGATGCCGGCTGCCCGAAAGTCCCTTAGAAAGTCCTCGTGAGTGGCCTGCATTATTGTGACCGGTATCGTTATAATTTATGATAATAACCTTTGAAATATAACTGGAACCACACAAAAATATTCGATTGGACGAACTTAGGAACTTTGATCTTGAAAGATCTCAGTAAAAGTGGGCTAAGTTTGCACGGTTCTTCAAGACACACTGTTGGTGAAGAACTCAGATTGAGAAAGAGGAGACGTGCCTATCAATAATAAATAGTGAAGCCAATTTTCGAAATTATCAGAACTAAACTGGGTAAGAGAATCGAAATGTAGTAGAGATTTGTGCAACGTCTGGACGATCTTTGGATTTTCTGAGAAATAAACTCTCAATCAAAACGAAAAGTACTTCAGATTGAAATGCATTCTCTCACTTGTGCGTGATTGTAAGAATAGAGTATATGTTTCATCAGATATTGTGCATTCTTCACATTATATGTACCATTGAGTTTAAATATACATAGAGACACAACCCAGTGCATTGAATTGATGCAAAAATGTTTGGCAGTTTACTTGCCAATTTGCCAACTTAATGGGCGGCACATAGTAGCTACTAAAAGAACTATATTCGTCCGATCCATTTTGTCACTACTCATTTATAGAAATCTGTATTAGATTTATTTTCCTATAGTTCTATGAATCATAGGCAGGGTCGGATTCGTCCAAATTCGTTACAAACGGTGTGATTCAATAATGATGAACTATCAGCCATGAATTTCTCCGAAGGAGTGTTCTCAGGTAGGAAATGAGTGGTGAAAATGTTTTTTGGAGGGACATAAAAGAAATGCACTCAATCGATTGAAAAAATTTGTCTTTCTGGTACTCTCTTGAAGATAACTGAAAACCACAAAAATCCAAACGCCTTCCAGAAAATGAAGATTAAATTGGCCACGCAGATTTTCATCAGAACTTTATATTCGGCTATGAGAACAGTCATTGCAACTGGTGAGCTGAGGTCGAGAAGTGCCAATTCAACTGATGCTCAGTTCATTCTGGAAATGAATGATCTTTCCGACTGCCTCAATTTGAATGGAAAATTTGATCGAAATTATCAGCCATCAGCAATACATACTCTGACGGAATCAATTGAAATCATCAAGTCTTGGACAGTTGGGAAAAATATTCCCTATTGTTTCAACAGTTTAACCATCAGTAGCATCCTTCAATTGTGGGAGGAGACGAAGGAAACATTTCCATATTTGATAAAAAGTCGGCTCAACCAGAACTCAATCGAGAATTCATTCTCCAAAATAGGACAGCGTAGGGGTTATGATCCAAACCCGCCAGCTCGATGCTTCAGATTTGGGTTGCAGTCGGTCATGACTAGTTGTCTTGAAAAATGTTCCCATAATTTTGTGGTTGATTGGACAGATTCGATCATTTCTTCTGCGGATTCGGACAACGGTGAGCCTAATGAGGGTATATAAGGGATATACAGTTATTGTATTTGATGAGGAACATCCCAAAAAAAAAAACAAATCCTGTAACTGCAAAAAAGCACTACTCATTGATGATTTGAATAAGCTTGGTAATGATTAGATATATATTGCAAATCGAAATCGTTCATCCGACGAAGCAGCTACCGCTACATGCTCCTTCAAACGTCAAAACCATATGATTTGTTCGATTCGTTGTGTCACATTAGTTTCAAGATAAAACTAATTTGACACAACGAAGCGAACAAATCATATGGTTTTGACGTTTGAGAGAGCATGTAGCGGTAGCTGCTTAGTGGGATGAACGCACCCATTGATAGGAGGCAAATCAATTCTGAATTTAGCTGACTCTATTCACCTTACTCAGAATATGTTTCAATGATCGGAACATTGTATGAATTCGACAAAAAGAGTTAATTCACTCGTAATTCACATGTAATTTCATTTCCGTTCCTCAATACCGTTAACTCCACGCCACTGGACCTTATAAAGTTAGATTCCGCAATGTTGCCATGGCAGTATATAATGAGATTGATATCCTTTATGCTTTCATCGTCCCACTCATTGAAAACTGATTTATGAGATGCTGTGTCTCCTCTTTCTTTACTCTGAGGTGGGGAAGGTGTTAATCAGAACTAGATCTCAATCCTAAGGTACTTACCATCATGGCATCCTCATCAGTCACGTCGTCTCCAACATAAATGATCCTGATCCTCTCACTCCAATCGACACCAAAAGCAGTCCTCAAAATATAAATAGAAGCCCTACCCTTATTCCACTCTACCGGAGGCTTAGCCTCTATGGCACAATGAGCGTTTCCGGCCTTAAAACCGGCCTCTTCCACCAACTTGCGTGCCTCTCTCTCCAGGTCGTCTCTGAGATGAACCGGCACCTCTCTGTAGTGGTAGGTGAGCAACGCTCCTTTGTTCTCAACCCAAGCGCCATCCTTGCACACTTTTTCCTGCAGCTTGGCGACCAGTTGAGCTACCCTCTCGTGACATTCTGGAGGCATGGGGTGTACGAATTTGGTACCGTCTGAGTGGAGGATTTCAAGGCCGTGGTTCCCGGCGTATGTTATGCCCTCAATGCCAACCTGTTAAGGGTTAATGTGTCATGAACATGATTAGATAAAAACCATACACGAGGCTTTTACAGATCCTTTACTGACTGAAAGCGGATGCTTCAAAAATTACTAGGTGTCTTTCAGCAAGTGTATTTGAAAAACACTTGTTGAGAAAGTAACCCAAAAAAAAACAAAGCTTAACCATTGTCATTAAATTTCATACCATTTCTTTCACGTTGTTCACATTTCTACCGGAAACGATAGCTATATAGACATCCGGAATATTGGATAACCGCTGTAGGACGTTCTTAGTTTCAGTTGGCATCACTGCGAGGTCTGGATGAGGTGCTATGGGTGCGAGAGTACCATCGTAATCCAACAAGAGTGCCAGCTTGTGAGTGTCCCCAATATATCTGGAATCAAAGGAGCAATTTTCCTCAACTTGTGCTTGTTTTCGAATCACAAAAACCTCAAATATGAACCTATTGCTTTTTTGATGAGGGCGAAGATATAGAAAGAAAGAAATGGAAGTGAAGAAAAATACTACAAGTAATGAAATTCAATCATCTTAGTTCACAAATATCTTTCAGAAGAAATCAAATGAAAAAAACGAGAGCAAAAGAAATAATGGCATCGATAAAATTGATAAAATTTTAGCATAAAGATAGAATATGCAAGACAGCGTTAGATTAATTCTCATGTTTCTACCTATTCGAAACCAGAACAGAAAAGTTTCAAAAGCAAACAAAACTAATGAGAAGCATTGAATAGAACACTATGGTGTTGATAAAACGGACAACATCCCAAAGAGCCTTGGCAGTTACCTCGTGGGTAACCAGGACGGGTTTGCCCATATAAATGGTTCTTCGACCAGCCAATTCTGGTCACTTGCATACCATGTATTCAGCTGTTTGCGCCTCTGATCCACAGAGTCTACAAATCTCGTCTGCCGACTTCCCCATGCGGTGAAAATGATGTCAGTACCGACAGTGCCCTGTCAGCAGACGTACCATCACACGAAGCTCAGCTCGTGGCAGCTTTAGGAGCTGACTGGTATAGGTCGGTGAAATCATCACGAATTTCTTGGACTGAGTAAGTCCAGGAGTTTTTCTTTGTAGGGTTTTTCTGTTGTTCAACTAACATTGATGAACCGTTGCCCTATATTGGTCTTTTCCAAGCCCACAGAAAGCAATTACATCGAAATTGTCAACTCACTTCGAAAGGTATTCGTCGAAATCTTCCAATGTGACTGCAGGCATCATGATGGAACCGACATCGTCTCGATCCTCTGGTGTGAACAGGGAACCCATGGCGGACAAGAACGATTTTGTCCAGAAGTTGACGTCGTTCACTTTCTCTCTCCTCCTCAAATAGTTCATTCGAAGGACCCTCTCGTCTTCGGGCATGTTAAGAGCTCTGTGTAAAACTTCCGCGGCACCAGCGATCTCGTAAGGGTTGCAAACGAGGGCTTCGTGCATCGTTTCACCAGCTCCAGCGAAAGGAGACACTATTAGGACTCCGGGGGGAGAGTTGATCTGGCAGGCTACGAACTCCTTCGCAACCTAAAGAAAAAAAGTGTTTACAGAAATTGGGGAGCAAGCTCATGAAGTCTTCGATCTCAAAATTCCTTTGAATAAGGCCAGAATAACGAATGGTCTGATTCTTCATGTCTTTACTCACCAGATTCATCCCGTCCCTGAGTGGCGTGACCAATCCAACGAAAGCGTCTCTGTAATAACCTGCCAAATCGTCTTGACTCACTTGCCCATAGATATATCTGATGGGGGACCAATTGGGTGTTGTGAACTTTCCGTTGATCCTACCAATTAGCTGCTCAAGATTCTCCTTCAACTCCTGGTACTCCTTCACGTCTGTCCTGGAAGGAACGGCTACCTGGAGCATGGAAACTTGGCCTCTGTGCTCCGGGTGTTTCTCCAGCAACATCTCGAAGGACAATAACCTGTGTACTAATCCTTTGGTGTAATCAAGTCTGTCGACTCCCAAAATTATCTTTTGTTCGCCGGAAAACACTTTCGGGGCTTTCTCCGCCAGCTCCACGAACCTCTCGAAGGGGATACCAATTGGAAGAGGTCGCACTCTGACGGATCTTCCACCCTGCTCGACCAGCAAGTTCTTTCTGTCGACGCGACAACCTAGGTATCTCTGACAACAGTCCACGAAGTTCAGGCAGTAGTCCGTTATGTGAAACCCGACCATATCGCAGTTGAGCATTCCCTGCAGTATTTCGTCGCCCCAGGGTAGCAACCGGAAGATGTCCCATGGTGGGAATGGGATGTGAAGAAAGAATCCCAATTTGCAAGGAATTTGTTCTTCTTCAGCTGCCTGTAAGAGAAGGATCATGTTGGAAGTTCTAAAACTCGGGGTGGACATCGGTTATACAAATACTCCAACATAGAACCAGAATAGATGCTTTTGATATCACATTCTGTATGATGTGCTTCGCTTACCTGTCTTATCCAATTGGCTGCCAACATCAACTGGTAGTCATGGATCCATATGAGTGGAACTTCGTGCTGTGGTGTATCTTTTCCTCTCTTCAGAGTTTTCAAAGCCTTAATGGTGCAATTGGCGAAGAGTTGATTGACTGTGACGTAATCCTTCCATTCTTCTGATTTGAATGTAGCTCGATCGGGCATCGAGTGGAAAAGAGGCCAAAATGTTCCATTACATGCGCCATTGTAGTACGAGTCGAACTTCTTTGGGTCGACGTGAACAGCCACCACCTTGAAGAATGGATATTATTGGAAATAACACAAGCTGACTTCTTTACTTGAGGAATTCCTACATATACATATACACACTAAAGTTTCGCTAACTAGTCACCATCTACTCAGCAAAACTCGTGGGGGAAATTGATTTGAAACTATTATTGGTAAAGACCTGTTGCTTTTGTGCTCAGAGCCACATGTTTTGATTTGTGATCTATTCTGCTGTTTGAGAAATTGGCCGTCCATGAAATTTTTGTGTCATGTAGGTACTTGAGTCTCTGCTCCTAGTATGATATCAAGAGCCATTTTTGTGTGTTTCCCTATCAGAAGTATATCCCTTATATAATGTTGTTACCAATTTCATCTGGGTATCTTCAGACCCTAGAGGTAGCTTACTAGGTATTTCTCCTGGATTCTGCAGAGTCTATAAATGTTCATCAGATTGCATTAGGCAATCAGTCTAACTCATTCAGATCAGCATCTGACTACGAAAGAGCAGGTTAGGCGTATACCAAGAGTTCAATGCATCTGGATTTATGGGAACAGCTTGGTGTTGGGCACTGATATTCGAAATTTTTTATATATATCTTGAATATGTTTGAAACCAACCCAAAAATTAAAAACCGAAGAAGGGCTGTGGGAAATGCCATAGAGAAATATATTTCGAATAAATTGGACATGTGAAGAATAAAAACTTTCAAGAATAAAAAATTAAGAGTGGTAAAAGTCCATAGTTGAAAACTCACATTGTGAAACTGTTCCCTCTCTATTTTATCCAAATAAAAATCCTGCAGCTCTTGCCTTGAACGACGTACCAGCCGGCTCTTCTTCGAACTTCGGTTCACTAAATCCGTAGAAGGCAAAAGAGCAATCACTTCAACACGGTTTATTTTTTGAGAATATTCCACTGGCGAATCACAAATAGCACCAATCATGTCTTCGCAAAGTTCCGCATTCGTAGAATTTTTCAGGTAGAGAAAGATCAAAGTTTGATTTGGCTTCTCCATTTTGAAAACTTTGTTGAACAACGAAAGACAACACTGTTCAAGAACTAATCATTTTTCGTTATGTTCCGCGAGTGTGTAGCGCAACAGTTATATTGCATTAATCGATAGGTCGTGTGTGTCAAATGAATCAATGGAATAATATCCCCAAATCAAATATGTACAAATCGAAAGGAATTCTCAAAGAAAGGAATATAATGTTAGAGAGGAGATAAAGAAGTAACTGCTTTATCAGCTTTAAGAGAATCCTCAATACAATGTTGTTATCATTTCGTAATGGCCTCAATCCACATCTCTGCCCCTCTCTTTGTTTATCAGCAATTTTTTCTCACCAAATTTAAATTTGGGATACATGAGATGCTTTGAAAATTTTATTATGACTATTCTCAACACGTGAAAGAAATGGGATAGTTTGGAGCCATCCTCTGCCAGAGTTATACTCGCACTTTACCATACTTCTTTTTATATTTTTAGAAAAAATAGAGAAATGAACATTTGGCTGACAATTATTGACAATTTTCGGAACAGCCATAAAATGTCTGAACTTCCTAAACTTTTCTAGAGCAGTATATTGAGTGGGCTTACCTTATCTGATTTGAGTCCTGCTGTTGGCGTGATGTCCCCTGGTTCAGATTCTGGGATAGGTTCGTTGGGATCATCCAGATGGATACCAGGCCATCCGACCCACAATCCGTTCCCATTAATAACTACAGGAGCTACTGCTGTTACTAAACCACCAGCGCTGAGAAATGAAGAAATTATATTACATCAGTAGAAAATGGTTCTTAGCTATTTTATTGTATAATTCCAACTCTTTATTCAGTATTAACTCGAAAAAATAGATACATATTCATGTTGAAGAAGTGCTTAATCTTTCAAATGATATAATAATATATAATATATATATAATTCAGCCATCCAACAATAGATATAACCATTGAGTTTAAATATGTATATTTAAACTCAATGATATAACTCAAAAAAAGATTTTTAACTGAACATGACTGAAACACACCATAATATTGAAACTACAGTAAAAAAAGTGACGTGAACAAACAAAAACAGAATCCGTTTTGATTCTGATAGAATATCGCGAATTATCGAATAAATTAAAAATGCAATTGCGATTTTGATTTATGAACCATTAATTATTGTGACCTTGATCGGCGTGGTGGTCCAGGAAAATTAGAGCAAGGATACTGTTGATAAGATGCCGGATTCTTATTCATCGGACATATTAGATTCGGAATCACAGAGTTTTCAATTAAAACGAAATGAGCGTGTGATATTATGTTCATTTTATATTTTAAGAGTCTTCGATTCTCTATTTCATTTGTTCAATGACTATACAGGGTGCTTCACGGTGGATGGCACATTAGACGTTTCTGGTGAACCAGATATCGGATCGGTTTGAAAATTTGCACGAGGGCATTATCGGACATTCTCTACCCAACTGAAATATTTTCGTCAATGCTGTGTTTCAACTTCCAGCTACTTTGTTTTTTCAAAAGAAATACCTCGTATATTATATTATTTTTGGAATCTCCAACATCTTCTCTACAACTTTTCCTAACATTTCCCTATACCTATCTGTTGCCGTTTTCGAAATATAAATTATTTTCATTTTTTTTCACCGAAAATCATGACCTCCAAAAATGCTGATAACTTCGGGTTGAGAGACACTATGGCATTGAAATTTGGTTTGAAGTTAGTTGATACATGAATGCTTTGAACACACATGCTTGAAAAAGTGACTGAAAGTTGTTTATTTCAAATGAAACGCCCTGTATATTATTAGAAATTCAGAAAGCTGATGAAATTTGCTACTCTTCTATGTATACCTAACTAGTCAAATTTCGGACTTGTGAGCATTTATTTGTTAAAATGTCCCTTCAGAATGGTATTCCCATTCGGTATTTGGTAGGCAGACCATGATTACTATTTCACAGTACCTTGTGACATTCTCCTTATAATAAAGGCACCAAGAAACTTGAATTTCGACATTCTCGTCATTTCAGAAATTTCAAAAACCCTCGAAACGATGGAAGAAATTATTCGAACGAAGTGCTCATTAATTCGTATATTATTATCAACTGGACAGACTTTTTACGATCGGTGGATAAGGCGCTTGGGACCGTGGAATTGGCCAGCAAGATTACCCGATCTTAGTCCACTAGATTTAATCTCTGTGGGGAATGTTGAAAGAAAAAGTTTACAAAACACCCGTGCGTTCGGGAAGTGAATTGTTGGAAAGGATTACCCAAGCATTTGAAGATTTGGATTTTAAAGAAATACGAACTGCCACGACGAAAGCAGTCAACACCCGCATTTTGAAGTGCTTGGAAGTGAACGGCCAGCGATTCGAACATACTTTGAAATATTCGACATAATTGTTCTACTTTTTGATAATAATTCATATAAATAGTTTGACTTTCAAGTTACTTGGTGCCTTTATTATTAGGATGTCACGAGGTACTATCGAATCGAAATCATGGCCTGCCTACCAAATACCGAATGGAAATAACATTCTTAAGGGACATTTTGACAAATAAATACTCATGAGTCTGAAACTTGACTCGTTAGGTATAGGCATGATTTACATAGAATGGAAGAAAATTTCATGAGCTTTCTGAATTTCTAATAATATACAGGGCGTTCCATTTGAAATAAACAACTTTCAGTCACTTTTTCAAACAAACGAAAAGACTGTATTTTTTACCACCCTGTATTGTGAGTAACGTAGATCAGGCTAATATGTTGGAAGCACTCATGTATCACCTAACTCGAAACCAAATTTCAATGCCATAGTGTCTCTCAACCCGAAGTTATCAGCATTTTTAGAGGTGATGATTTTCGGTGAAAAAAAAATTGAAAATAACTTATATTTCTAAAACGGCAACAGATAGGTATAGGGAAGTGTTGAGAAAAGTTGTCGGGAAGTTGTTGGAGATTCCAAAAATAATATAATATACCAGGTGTTCCATTTGAAAAAGCTTAGTTGCTACTACTTTCCAATAGAAGTGGCAACACCGCATTGACGAAGATATGTTAGATGAGTAGAGAATGTCCGATAATGCACTGATGCAAATTTTCAAACTGATCCTATATCTGGTTCACCAGAAACGTCTAATATGCCATCCACCGGGGGGGGGGGGGGCGAAAACATTTTTTAAATTTCTGTAGAATTAAAACACTTTTTCATTTTCGATTTTCGTATATGGAAAAAATATGAATATGTGAAGGATTTTTTCCAAAACAATTCGGCTTTTAATGTTTCGATATTTGCAGGCTCATTGGCATAAACCAATGACTTCAGGAAACTCTACAGCCAGTCTGAAGGCGTTAAATGGCAAGAGCATGCAGACCAATTCTGGTCAACAAATAAATAATTGCCACGACCAGGAGCAAATTCGTGCAAGATCGTCAATGTTTCAGGGGTGGTATGACATGTGGCACCTTCCTGCTGAAACCACTTGTCGTTAAGATCAAAAGCTTCCAAATGAGGCACATGAAACTGTGGTATCATAGCAAGATAACCAATTTCTACCGGATAATCTGCTCCCTGTTTACTTATTCCCATTTGTCAACTTTCGATCTGTAACTTAGACCATAGAAAGAAGAGACACAGCTTTCAATAATAAATAGTGAAGCCAAGTTTCAAAATCATCAGAACTGAACTGGGTGATTGTAATACTACGGAATCAAAATATAGTAGAAATTTTTGCAACGTTGTGACGTTCGTTGAATTTTCTAATAAATAAACTCTCAATCAAAATGAAAAGTTTCTTAGATTGAAATTCATTTACTCATTTGTGCGTGAATGCCAGAAACGAGTATTGGTTTCTTCAACTATTGTGCATTCTTCACATTACATATACTTAAGTATATGTAAATGTTCTCGAAACGGATCGATCTTTTTGCCCCAGATTAATGTATAAAAACGTTTGGCAATACGGTTTTTTGAATCTATGTCCAGTTCATTCATTAATTACGTGCCGCCATCTTTGTTCTATGAAATTTCTGACAATTCGAACAGTGTTGTCAACAAGATTTTGAGCTTCATTGTATGTTAAAAGCGTTATTTGGATTTATTTTTGAATATCTCCAGCTAAATACGATAAGAAAATGGTTCGTAAGTGTCTTGTGTGTGGTAAATTGGACTATTTGAATCCTAACTTGAATTTGCACAGGTATGTTCTAATCTTTTCATATATCAGTATCAGAGGCGTAGACTTTTAGAATTTCACTTTTCAGATTCCATTCTGATATTGAGAAGAGGAACATCTGGTTCTCAATCCTGAATATTACTTGATGATCTTTCTCAGAAACTGTTTGTATGTTCCGAACACTTTGAGCTAAAAGATTTCGTTATTCGAGTGAATGGTACCAGATATCTCAAAAATGATGCCAATCCCCTTCTTGCCAAACCAATCTTCGAACTTTCGTCCATAAGGTAAGTTTCTGGGAATTTCCAGAGAAAGAACCAAAATATTGAAATCAAATATTAGCCATTTCATAAAAAAATTCATCATTGTGCCGGTACTCTGGAAACTCAACAGAGGGATGGATCAGATATAAGCATCTCACATATGATAAATTCGATAAATTGATAAGTCTCTTCCCAGTACCTGTTCTCCTACCGGCAGGTGGAATGGTTGCAATTTTTGTTGCATTAGTGATTAATTATATCTGGTGTAATCTGTTTTGCAGGGTTGAAAAAATTGAGCCAGTGGAGAAATGAGATTCATCTTCCTGTTCCACTGAGGCACCATCTTCTTCTAAAATTAGAAGAATAAGGTAAATAATTCATCTCAAATCTCTTAAATTTCATTAACTCTGACAACTAAGTCATGATCATATCAAAAAATCTTCTCTTCTTTTCAGGCATTCATTAATTCAGGAGTTGCAAGAGATTCGTTTCAAAGAATGTTAAAAGATCCAAGCAAGCAGGAGTACAACGTACAACCCATCATTGAAAGCCTTTGCATTAACATTGGCCTCTTTTTTCCCCAAGAAAAACATTCATCAACAGCCCTCCCCTTTTAGAAACTATCTCAAAGTATTATAGATCTGTGGATGGAAGTCCAGGCATCATAAAAGAAGCAGACTGCTCTGGTCCAAAGACAAGAAGAAGTTTCATATCCCTGGTACTGGTACAAGATTCTCAGGATATGTTAATATTGGTATCAACTTGGATTCTGCCTTCCAAATAGAACTATGACTATCGAATGTATATATGGCTTTGAGAGGAGCAGTTAAAAACAAATGGACCTGTTTTCAATATCAATGTTTATTTTAATATCGCATTCAGTAGATTAACTATGGTTTTATTATGTTCTTCTTCATGATGTGGATAGTGGATGAATAAATGAGGTTCATTATCTTCAAGGAATTATGCTAAATTTTGTGGATAAATAAAGAAGGCATGAATTATTGTTGCTTCATACTGAACGCCGTTCATAGGCATATAATGTACGCTCGGCAATTCGCCGCCCCGTAGGTTTTCATCTCAAATATTGATGACTCGGTTTGATGCTTTTTGCAGCCATTACTTATCATATTTGTTACAACGTGATAAAATACCTCAATTTATTATAAAATCTCGTGAAGAGGAAAATCTGATTCCTTCACATGAATTTACACATTTTTGTGGTCAGTTTCAGCATTTGATGAATCGTGTAGTTTATTTTATATACGTTTATTGACTTCCTAAAGAATCAATTGTTTTTCTATAATTTTTCATACTTATTTTCACTAATTCCAAGTAATATAAAAAAGCTACGCAGTTTAATATGTTCAATAATTCATTTGCATCAATTACGAATCTTCAAATATATTTATAGTACAAAATAATTTCACATTTCTATAAACCACCCTCGTACCAATATTGAAAGAATTCGCCATAAAAAGATTATAAGCTCGTTATGTTATTTCCATTCTTCAAAATCAATAACTCCACGCCACTGGATTTTTCAAAGGTAGATTCTGCAATGTTGCCACATAAATGTAAAATGATATTGCTATCTTCGTCCCACTCATTGAAATCTGACTGAATTTTGGCTTCATCAATTCCCGAATTTATGAATGAGATGCTGTGTCTCCTCTTTCTATGGTCTAAGATCTGTAACCTAATAATCATGTGACATTATGACAGTCAAACATGACGGGCAATTCAAATCTTGCGCTTTTATTGAAGAAACACCCTTTATATAATATTCAGCGTATTCGTGGTAGAACCTATAAACGATAATAAGCACGGCAATAAGAATTGAGAAACTCTAAACATGAAATCAACGTAAAGAATAGACATGAATAGATCTTAAATAACATATTTTGAATGTTCAACAAATGGTTATCACATGATGGATTGGAAAAATTAAAAGATTCTGTCGATTCCGAGGAAAAAAACCTGATAATGTGAGAAGATAATCTGAGAATCCAACCTGTATAGCTGGAAGAAGAGGGTAAGTTATTGTGTTTAGGTGGAGTCAATTTTTTTGTCGATATAGTGCTACTGACCAATGAGTTGAAGATTGCCAAATGTACCTACAGGAAGTAGTTTCAGAACAAGGAAAAACCCGATAGAGAGGCACTCTGGAGGAATGTTCCTGGGTTGGACAATCCTTAAAAGTTTGTTCGAATCCCTTAAAACTTGGAGATCTAAAAAGAATCTGGATCTTAGCTCTGATTGGGACAATAGACCCCATGGCCAGAGTTCAATGAAACCACCCTTAAATCTAAATCTGATGATTATCCTGACTTCTTAGGCATTCAACTCAGAGATTTCGATGTGATGATTCCTTAGAAGCAATAAGACAGAAGATGCGATGAATTTACGGGTTGATAGATTTGCTTCTGTAATTGGAGATAAAAACCGTTAAAATTTCAGAAAAAGAACAATCTTATTTACGGAGGGTATTCTCCATTGGACCTCACAGCTCTTAGCAGTACCTCGGTATTAAATGTTCTCTATGATCACGGAAATGCTATAGCTGATGACCCAAAAATGAGCTTGGGGACTCTGTTATCAAATTTATCTGTTATTGGATAGCGTATTCTTAGAACTAACATACTTATTATTGTTTTTATTTGTACTAGCATTTGCCAGTCTCTTGCGTCACTGGAGAAATTGATAACACAATGATTTGTGTTAATCGATTTTGATAAATTGAAATTAAATGATGCGACCTCATTTTAGACTTGCTGAGGAATGAGCCCGACGATAATTGAACTTGAAATATTAAGAATATATTTTACACAGAAAAAAGATAATTGATGGCCTTGAGCATATAGTCGTTATAATGAAAAATGTTTAAAGATATCACTCTGTATACCCATATGGCCTTTTTCATTTCCTGTATTTTTTATCCGCCAGAGGCAGAAAAGTGTTGAATTCATCAAGGTTTCAGATCATCGCCATAAACAAATCAGAAAAAATCCTTCTCAAGATGTTAAATAGAAGGAAAAGATTGTCCCGCAACTTCAATACAGGAGAATATATACACCATTCACTTTCATAAAGTATCCCGGTTGGCCATGATTTAGGTTAATCAAGTTCTTTCTCTTGAAACTGATGCAGGTTGGCACTCAAATAATTCTGAGAAGCGTTGCCAATGCTATTTTATTTAGGTTCTCCATTTTTGTGAATGTGATACAGGATCCGTAGTATACTACATTTTTATACTGGAGTATTTCAAGTTGTGCAAAAAGGTATTTGAATGTCTTCTGTTTAGAAGTTTTTCTGTCGAGTTATTCGAGTCCTACTCCTTTTTCGAATGAACTATCACAAAGTAACGCACTATTCTGATCATTATTTTTCAGTAGAATTTCAACACTCGATTATTGATTTCCGTAAAAGAAAATATTATAACTGATTCTTCCAACCATGTTTATATACGTGAAATATTTTCAGTATTAACAGAGAAAAAAGTTTCTTCAACTACCGCCAGGTCTTAAGAATAATTGAATTCACATAATGTTTTCTCAAATTCATTATTTATCCAAAGTAAATAAATACGTAAACACTTCGATTTCTATTTAGAAACGACAACGTTGCGTATGTATCTGACAGGATCATGACTATAACCTGATATTTCCAAAATATACATGGTGAAATGTGTCAGAATTTCATGGCCAATCCGGATACTTTATAAAAGTGAAGGGAGTGTACGTAATAACCTTCTCTTATTTGTAGGTTAGATACAGGAAGGAGCTAAGTACCTATCAGTTATTCAAGTTGCAATTTTCAAATGTACATTTGGTTTTTACGTCTCTATTAACGCAATGCTTCGGGCTTTATCACAAATATGCTTTCGAATGATGAAATAATCCTTACCTTGCCTTCCTTGATAACCTGCCATCCTCCAGCCTCTTCAGTACGAAAGGTAACCTATTGGAAACCACTATCATACTCCCGGAGGACGTGATGACATCTGCAACAGTCATATTGTCAAATTCAAAACACACAATCCCAACGGTCACAAACAACTGGTTCAGTAATCAACACACTTTGACATAAATTTTGAGACAACGAAACAAAGTCCAAAAGCAAGTTCGCGAATTTCAAAGAAGAAGGAATAGATCGAGCACCGAGCGAAATGATTAGATGAACTTTTAACCACAAACGTAAAAATTTGACTGATAAGATGGATCTGAAATTAATACGTGCCACTGGTTTAAGACCAACGGACAAAGGGTTATCTTTAGTAGGTTGTATTGTATTGCAAGAAGTTCAACATCGACGATTTTCGTTTTTGAGATAGCACCACGAATGTAGAATAATGTCCTCTTAATGACTTTCGATTAACACAAACACACAAGATTTAATCATTTCGTAATACTGTTGATTATGTGTCAACTTGAACATATGTTCTTTAAAAATAGTGAATGTGGGTCAAATAATTCTTAAAATTTTGTTGCTATTCAGAACTAATGATAAGTTAGGGTTAATCAATGGGAGGGAGATAACCACGAGCAAATAGAGGTGCATTGTTTTGTACAAGATAACATTGTTTTTAAAAGTCATCCATTCTTCAACCCGATACTTCTAACACAATAGAATGATATTTCTCTGAATCATTTGAAAGAAAGAGGAAATACACGTGCCTCAAAACAACTCTCATCAAAATGTGAATTCCGCAATTCTTGTAATTTATGCAATACGAACCATATTTCTGAATAATTTTGCTTTCAGAATATTCTCCTCAACATAGAAATTTGACGGCGGGTTGATACAGCAAATAGGATGAGAATGAAACGAGAATATGAAGAGAATGAAATATAAATAAGAGCAAAATTCATTGGTTTAAACAGATGAATAGAATAGAATAAGAATTGACCCATCACAAAAGTAGCATTTTTGACAGACGATGGTGTCAGAATAAGAAATAAAAGTCTGTGTTTGAGCTTTCTGCAAGTTGGTTCAGATAAGATCATTACTACAAACCAGTTCTTGAGCCCGAGGTCAATTTTTAACCCATTTTGTCATAATTCTGAATAATATTGCTTTCAGAATATTCGCCTCAACATAGGACGGCGGGTAAATGCAGCAAATAAGATAAGAATAAAACAAGAATAAGAAGGAAATAAAATATAAATAGGAGCAAAATTCATTGGTTCAAACAGATGAATAGAATAAAATAAGAATTGACCCATTACAAAAGCCGCATTTTTGACAGACGATCATTCTACAACTTGTCCACAGGCAAGGATAATAGAGGATATAGAAGAGAAAATGAACTCGTCTTCAAAAATGGGAGCTGTTTTTGGATAAAGAAAAGGCCTTCGACAAGATGTGTCACCAAGGATTGACATATAAAATGAAGATATTTAAATTCCCACCAAAACTTATAAGCGTTATACTTGGACAATAGAGAATTCTGAGTGAAACTTTGAAGAATCTTGAGTGATTTTGGATTTGGAATCCTTCCGAAAATTAACCTGTTACGGGTTCGTCCAATTGCTCAGTTTCTGCCCAGGTCCTCCAGAAGGAGCCATGCTGGATTCGACCTGGTTCGGGGTATTTTCTGATGGGATCTAGAGGCATGCGGGTGGGTGGGACTGGAGGAACTGGAGGAGCGCTTGGGCTGGGACGGGATGGACGTAACGGACATTTGCCTTTACACTTGTCTTCGCATTTGGGCTGCAGCTTGCTGCCTGTCTTCTACACTTTCTTCACTGAAACCAGATTCTTTCGTAAAAATAACATATTGGCTTGTAAATGCGAGCATCCGCGGAGATCGCGAACGTGAGTGTGGGTAGTAGCTTGGTATCACGTTCGCGCTTCGCGAACCGATCCCAGTCGGTATTTCATGCCGTGACAAAGGGTTGACGGCTTGCGGAATAAGTGCAGTCCACAATCATGGCCTTTAGCAGTATCTGCGCAGTAACGACTGAATGTCAGTTCAGTGTTTTTATGAGTTTTTAAATTGAATGTTTTATGAGGCAATTAAGTGGAATTAGAATTCAAAGGTAAACAATTTTATAGCTGGCGGAAGATGCATCTTTCTCCAAACTCAAATTATGATGCCTTTGTCATTTCAAACGTATTTCCCCTACCTCTATCGAGTAAGGCACATCTGAAAACGACAAATCCCAATTCTCAATTTTGTCACTTATACCGAGTGTTCACAATTCATTGTGAGAAATGTTGAAAATCTACTTTTTGAGAGAGCCATGTGTATAACAAAATTTGGACTATGGTTGAGCCAGTGTAACTCAAACTTTGGAAATGGTATATTGCAAAAAGGTATTTTTCCATACCTATTCAGTATTCTGACCACTCCGTATTAGATCTGCACATGATTGCGTGAATAGACACAGCGAGTGATTCATAACTCAAGGACAATATAATATTGACAAAAGACCCAGTAGCGTTCACACCGGTTACACTCAAATCAAACATGTTTTGAATTTTGGCAATAATGATTTGGACACTCCTTATATAAGTATATGAGAACTGGAATTTATGTGGTCGAGATGTATCTGAGAAATTATAATACCTGGAATAGAAACCACTTGAAGAATACGCACAGATGGGGACATTTTCACTAAATTACCTAACCTGAGCTAGATTTCGATTAGCTTCACTATCATTTATCAACTGTGCGATTTCGAACAATTCCACCTTTTATGAACACGTCTATGAATGTTTTTATTTGTTTTGGATTATATTCAATTTACACATAATTTAATAATACAACAGAATTATAAAAGTGGACAAATCGATTTATTTTGGGAGAAACCTTGAAAAGTATAGTAGGAACTGCACCGTGATATAGTTATTATCATTTCATGATTATCAGCAGCTGAATTAAGATAGTGAATTCGCTTGATCTTGTGAAATCTTCAGAAGAAACTTTCCATCAGAATCTTCTCTCAAGATCACTGGCGAACTAAAGAAGGGTGGGGGTTGAAAAAAGTGTACATTTTAGAGATTTCAGAAAAGTTTTGGATTCAAATTCCGGACATGGCTAAACTGCAAAGGAGTATTCAAATTTTTAAAACTAAAAGTAAGTAGTTTCAACTGCAGAATACACCTACATTCACAAGATCGGCTCATCAATTTTTGCCAAGATAAGATGACTCCGAGGACAATTCAACCAAGTTTTCGAAATGCAAAGGAATTGAAAAGGAATATTTCAATCTCAGCAAAATTCTTCATCGCACAAATACCATTGAACACACTTTTAGTGTACTACATATGAGATGCTGAGCTTAGTGAACAAAACTCTGTTAGAATTGACTGTGATTCAATCAAGATATTTCGAAGTTGAAATCAAGGGCAGTCGCATAAATCAATCCCAGGTAGGGGAAAGCATTATCCCTTGGATTATTCTGCCCTCTTACGAGAGAATCGTCTCACCCTCAACCCCAAATCATAATTTCTTGATGTCAAATACGAAGACCGAATATTGCAGATTATATTGAAAATTTTTTGACAGTTCTAACAACAAATCCAATTTTATGATTTTGTATCATATGGAACCATTTCAGCCAATCATGTCAACATTACATCGAAAACTACATCCAATGCAATTTTCAATCCCAATGATAACACGATAGAGTTTTATAAAATTATATAATAGTTCCATGGCAACATCATTCCAAACAAATTTCAAAATGTCACGTTTTGGTAATGTTAAAAATGTAAATGAGCTTATCAAAGAAAACATTCCCAGAAATACTTCCACTAGCCACAAATATATTTGGGGAATATTTATGGAATTTTGCTACGAACGATCATACGAATTGAATGAACGCAGAAGCTTGGAAGAATTGGCGTTTATACTCAAAGATTGGGCTGTCAATATGAGAAAAAAAGACGGAATAGAATTCAAAGAAGCAACGGTAAAGACAATGTGGAATGTTTCGAGCAAACTCTTACAAGTAATGTATTATAAGGACTACAACATTATGATTGACCCGTTTAATAATATAATATTCAAACCAGCCCGAGATGCAATCAGAAAAAAATTGCAAGCAGACCCAAGTAAACGTAAATCCAGTTCAGTTTCGTTAAATTTGTCTGAAGTTAACAGAATAATATTGCTATGGGATGAAAATACTCCTGAAGGTCTTATGCGTAAATTTTATCATATTGCTGCAGTAGAACTAGCGTGGCGAGGAGGAGAGGCAGTTGCTTGTTTGGTGATTTTTTTTCAAATCGGGAAGAATAACGATGGTTCTCCAACAAATCGCATTGAATACAATCCGGTATTCAGTAAAACGTGCCAAGGTGGTTCTAAAAGCTGTACAAGTAGTAAATGGTTGGTTTCCAATAGTGAGAGACAAAGCTGCCCTGTACGTCTTTTTCATATACTAATATCAAAACGAAACGAAAATATTACCTCACCACGACTATTCTTGAAACCAAATCGATATTGGAAAAATGAAACTGACAAATGGTGCGATAATGTACCTGTTGGAAGGAATACCATAAATAAATAGACTAAATATGCTGCCGAAGCAATTGGCTTGAATGTCAAAGACAAAAAGATAACGAATCATTCAAATAGATCAACAGCTGTCAGTCAATCAGCAAAAAGTGGTGTAGAGGAACAACAATTGCTTAAGATTACTGGTCATAGCAATCAAATTTCTATCAAACCATACCTAAACCTCGATCAAGAACACCACAACAAGATAATAAACATTATGCGTGGAAATAGATCTTCTATACAAGAGAACAGCAACGAATCTAATGTTGAGTTGAATTTTACGAACTGCACTTTCACTAATTGTACTTTCAATAAATAAATGAATGTTTTGTTGTGTTGAGTTATACATTTTTTCTGTCGAAAAATTTTCTGCCGAATATTCCTCGGACATTGATAAATGCCTCATAATTTCATAACCAATATCTCAAGCTCGCTGCTTGGTAACAGCCCTCAGCCTTCGGCTTCGGGCTGTTACCAATGAACGAGCCTTTGATGGTCATGAAATTATCTCGTCTATTATCAAGGTTCTAGGGATATTACTTCTGATAATCAATTTTGGAAACCAACCCAAATACTTCTATGAAATTGTACATACATGCATCAAAACTGAACAACAATTTTACAGAAATTCTTCTAACTATTATTTTCTCAACGTTACATTCCATAGTTTATTGAACGAACTGCCATAATTTTTCATGCAGCATCAACAGTTAATGCTTGCTTCATACTGTTTCATTGACGTCAGTACCTACATGTTTCCATTCATGACGATGTAAAATCAGAACAATAAAATTCAAAGAAAAGTCACAAGATAATCAAAAATATATATTTATAATTCGGAGTTGGTTAGTGAGCAAATCGATTGGAAATTGAACCATATTGCCGATGTTTCTGTGTTATTTCTCTAGTCATCTATCAAAAATAGTTCAATTTGCTACTGATGATGTTAACAAATAAATTCTTATGGTTCTCACCCACACGTACAAGAAAAATTCATGACTTGTCCACTTTGCACATTTACACTTCGCTTCCATTTGAATTAAAACGAGAAAATAAGGAATTCACTAATAGATTTTTGATTGATTTCATTTCAAACTCATAAAAAAATCTATAAAAATAAGGAAATAACATTAATCAGGCTAATTTGTGCGATTCGATTCAAATATTTCATTGTTCTTAATGGGAGAGACAAGGAGGACTGCTGTTAATATGAGTTAGAATATGCAAAGCTCATGCTGATTTGAGAAAGAAAACTGTATGAGTTCGCAAAATAATAAAAAGACGATTGTCTAACCTTGGATTCTCCATAACTTCGTTGTACCATTAGATTCCCTATTAAACCGCATAATTGAAACGAATTCAAGTATGAACTATTCAACACCACATGAAGAAGATACTTATTGCTTCAACTAACGAAAGCAGCGAGCTTAGTTGTGTATAGATGTTCACAGATTATGTTGCATAAAACTGATGGACACCTAATGGATTAATGATAACAATAAAGAGCGTATGTTATACTTCCTTGCCAATATTGGACGAATCTTAAAATAAACGGTATCATTAATACTTTTCCTTTCGGAACAGCTAATTTCCTAAGTATTCATTTCCGACCATCCGATCAGTCAATGCTGAAATGAAACCGGCTAATTGGCATTTATATTCCTGACCTTGCACTCAAGTGACATTGACACTGTTCTATGTGGGTTAGCATTTCATTTGAAACAATTGTTGTTACTTTGATCGACTGCCAATGATCATTCGTAGGACGATTTCCTCAGATAAACCTTGAGATGCACCAAAGAAAGCTATCCTCAAAATCTGCCTATCTCGACATCATGAAACGGCAATAACCATATTGTTTATGGTAAATTTTAGGCCCTTTTGAAGAACAATGAATAAAAACGTGGAAAAGTATCTTCGTTTAACGCAGTTTCAAGACGTTGAGGATCTGTCCTGAGTATCAGATTCTATTATAAAGGAATGGGTACCCTGAAGCACTCACGCATTCAAGAATCCAACGAAAAAAAATTGTTCTGATAGTGCAATCTTGACAAAATTTTGGATGTGGCTGGAATACGTCATTGTCGATCGTCCGTAAGAATTTATATAGCCCTCGTTTAAGTGGAACGAGCTCTCAAAACTCGAATATAACAAAGCTTTTTAGTACCTTTCATAGACTTTAAAAAGAGGAGACGCACCTTTCAATAATAAATAGTGAAGCCAATTATCAAAATCATCAGAACTGCGGAATCAAAATGTTGACATCTTGGCGACGTTGTGACATTCGTTGAATTGTCATACGTAATACCACTAGAGATGGAATTTTGCCGGCCAAATTTCTCGATTGATATGAAAGTTTGTTGCTCGGAAAGTTCGCGAATGACATTTGTATCAAAATCACGAGCCGTCAGGCGAGTGATTTTGGAAAAAATTTCATGAGCGAAATTTCCGAAAAGCAACAAACTTGAATATTACAAGAGAGAAATTTTACCTGCTTAAATTTCATCTCGAGTGGAATTCGGCTTGAGTATTCCACGAGAAAATAGGGTAATATGTTCACAATTGACGTGTATTGCGCTATTTGGCAAATTAGAATTCATCATAGATTAACTAAACCACTAAACGTTGTTTGTTCTCTCTATGATATTTATTTCCGAAGCTACCTATGAATTCGAGAAACGTCAAAAATTTTGTCGCTGAAAAACCAACATGTTGGTTTTGCCGACTTGAAAATTTTTTCGGGATGAAACGATCGTTGCTACGGAAACTTCCTCACTAAAAATGGAAAGAGTGGAATAATCAGTAGCAATATCACAAGAGATTGAATTCCCGTGACTATTCCACTCATTTCAAAAACTTACCAATCACAGTCCAAAGACAGCTCGTATTATCGCGATAATCCCATCTGTCTCTGTATCATGATTGGTCTGACAACTTCGGTGTTTTCAACGATTGAACTACAGAATAATCTGTGATTGAACCATGGATACGAACGGTTTGACAACTGATAAAATAAATATGAATTGTAGAAGTCAACAATAGTTTTTCCTTGCTTTTCCCGAATATGGAGTGTCTGACCTTTTATTCTGTTCGTGAAATAGTCTTATGAAATTTCACTCGAGATTGAATTTAGCTCATAAGTCTATCTTTTATTTCCAAACTCAAATGAGTTTCTCATTTTCGTTTGAAAATAAATCGATAGACTCATCACGGAAATTCAATCTCTTGTGATATTACTACTGACTATTCCACTCATTTCAAAAACTGACCAATCACAGCCCAAAGACAGCTCGTATTATCGCGATAGTACCAACTGTCTCTGAATTATGATTGGTCTGACAACTTTGGTGTTTTCAACGATTGAACTACAGAATAATCTGTGATTGAACTATGGATACGAACGGCTTGACAACTGATAAATATACAGGGTGGCCATTTGAAAACGAAACAGACGAGATTACAGACGAAATAAATTTTTTCGATAGAAATGCTCGGACAGGTCGATTTCTGTTTCGAGGGGGACAACTTAAGATGTAGGTTGCGGACGCATAGCGCTTCAACCCTTGCTGCTACAACCCCCACCCCCAATTTTTGAATATGGAAGATGGGGTGAGTGATACCTCATTTGAAAGGTATTTTAATACTGATTTCAGCACAGTAATTGTTTTTTCATTTTATGCATTAGTTCTCGAAATATTCTTAACTAAGTATTTGAAAATGAAGTGGTGTTTTCATGGCAGTGTTTTTTTGTGAAAAATCGACATCTTGATTAAAGATTTCTGTCAGTGGATTGGAGGAAGGAAGCTACAGTCATGGTTGTTTTGTAGCTCAAAATGTCGATTTTTCACAAAAAAACACTACAAGTGCCATGAAAACACCACTTCATTTTCAAATACTTAGTTAAGAATATTTCGAGAACTAATGCATAAAATGAAAAAACAATTACTCTGCTGAAATCAGTATAAAAATACCTTTCAAATGAGGTATCACTCACTCCATCTTCCCTATTCAAAAATTGGGGGTGAGGGTTGTAGTAGCAAGGGTTGAAGCGCTATGCGTCCGTAATCTACATCTTAAGTTATCCCTCTCGAAACAGAAATCGACCTGACCGAGCATTTTCATCGAAAAAATTTATTTCGTCTGTTATCTCGTCTGTTTCGTTTTCAAATGGCCACCCTGTAAATTGTATACGCCAACATGAGTTTTTCCTTGCTTTTCTCGAATATGGAGTTTCTGACCTTTCATACTGTTGGTGAAATAAATAGTCTTATAAAATTTTACTCGAGATTGAATTTACCTCATAAGTCTATCTTTTATTTCCAAACTCAAATGAGTTGCTTTAAGGAAACACCACTGGTCCTCCGGACTCGTGATGTTTCCAAGCAACTCATTTTCGTTTGAAAATAAATCGATAGACTTATCACGTAAATTCAATCTCTTGTGATATTACTACTGATAATTCCATGTATTTATTTTCAAACGAAATTGAGTTGCTTGGAAACATCACGAGTCCGGAGGACGAGTTGTGTTTCCTTCAAGCAACTTTGGAAATGAAAGATAGACTTATTAGGTAAATTCAATCTCGAGTGAAATTTTATAAGACTATTTCACGAACAGAATAAAAGGTCAGAAACTCCATATTCGAGAAAAGCAAAGAAAACCTCATGTTGACGTCTACAATTTATATTTTTTAGTTGTCAAACCTTTCATATCCATAGTTCAATCGCAGATTATTCTGTAGTTCAATCGTTGAAAATACCGAAGTTGTCAGATCAATCATAATACAGAGACAGTTGGGATAATACGAGCTGTCTTTGGACAGTGATTGGTCAGTTTTTGAAATGAGTGGAATAGTCTAATAAATAAACTCAATCAAAGTGAAAAGTACTTTAGATTGAAATTTATTTACCCATTTGTGTGTGAATGTCAGAAATAAGTATTTTTTCTCGAATATCGGAATGTTCGGGAAACGACTCGGCGGTTTTAGCGTTATGGCAGTTTTCTGAATCTGTGGCCAGTTAATTCATTAATTTCGTTTCGCTATTTTAATTTTGTGTGACTAATTACGTTTTGAACAGTGTTGTTATCAGAATATCGCGTAGGAAAAATGAAATTTGGATTTATTTCTGAATATTATCAGCAAGATACGTCGACAAATGGTTCGTATATGTCTTGTTGGTGGTAAATTGGACTATTTGACTTATTTGAGTTAATACGGTTATGTTCTACCCTTATAATTTCTGAGTAACAATGGCGTAGATTCTCCGATTTTTGAATTTCACTTTTCAGATTTCCTCTGATATTGAGAGGAGGAAAATCAATTCTGAATTGAGCTGACTTAGTTCACCTAACTGTGAATCGGTTTCAATGTTAGGAACATCGTATGAATCCGTCAAAACAGTTAATTCGTAATTCTATTTCCATTCCTCAATACCGTTAACACCACGCCACTGGACTTTTCAAAGTTAGATTCTGCAATGTTACCACGGCCAGATCTAATGATATTGCTATTCTTTATACTACCTTCGTTCCACTGATTGAATACTGACTAAATTTTGGCTTCACCATCTCGAGAATTCATGAATGAGATGCTGTTTCTCCTCTTTCTATGGTATAAGGTACCTTCTTTTCGAATTAGAGATCATGTAATCGGTGATGTGGTAGCATAGAGAAAATGAATAAGGATGAAAAATTAAGAAACATAAAGACAGGAACAATGTGCTTGTGTCATACATTTATACAGATCACAATAATTATCAGTGATTCCCGAAACAAATATTTGCCCGATGCATCGACCATGCTCTTTGTATGTTGTTAAGGTCACACGTGATGATCATTCATTGAGCAGGTGGACAATAACTTGAAACTTATTCTGGGATTCGAACCCATGAACTTTCCGATGATATTTATTTTATCCCTATCAATCTACGTCATCCTAGAGCAGATTGTAAGTTCAATCGCAGATTTGTTCTCAATTTTCTACAAAACATTTTTTTTCGATTTAAAGCTATCGCTAATAAGAGAACTATGATCGTTTTTAAAGGAGACAGCAGAGGTTATTCCCCAATGAAATTTAATGTAGTGGAGCTTTATTGTATAACTCATCATCTAAAATTAAAATTTTATTCGATATTCCCAAAATATCGTTTCGAAAAATGAATTAAGAGAATTAAACGAATATCTACAACCCTAGGATTTAATAGATGGAAAGAAACAGCAGCGAATAGATTGATGTTCGATAAAAAAAAGGCCCTATAATGATATTTGAGCCATTCTTTCAAAAAAATAATTATGTTATCTGTTTTTACACGAGCTTTCATGAAACCATAGCTTCTTCATCATTTTAAGGGGCAACCACCTGAATTTTAATATTGAACTGAAATCATGTCCTGAAGCAAACTCTTGTTCATTTGGATATTGAACTTTACTTACCAAAAACAATGATTCTCTTTAGAGAATCTCCAAAAATACAGTTGGAGTGCCAGTGTTGAACGAAAAATTTCAACTATTTATTCCACTAAAATTTCGCGACATTTCGAGATGAAAACGAACTGACAGTTTCGTTGACATATAAAACATAATTTTATGAAACCAAAGATGTCAACACTTTTAATTGTCAATACCCTATCTGACAACTCAACATGGATGAACTGAAATTGAGTACATGGTATATTGTCGTCTCAATTGTTTCAGTGGAAACTTGTCTCGTTGCTTTCTGCTAGTAAGCAGCAACAACGAGACAAGTCAACTGAAGCCCGAGAAAAGTGGCTGCAGCATCTTGAAGCTTTTATATTAATAAATGTAAAGAGAAATCTGAAGGTATACAATATATCCTGATTTCCCAGTCTTTTTCATATTCCACTGGTAGCCTAGGAAGTAGGAAGTATACATATGGGATGAAATCTCAAGTTGTTTCAATTCCTTTTGGAATATCCTCAAAACCTTGCACCCTGAGCAGCATCTATGGAAGGTCGTACAATCTGAAGTTAGGAATGGGCATTTTTCAAGTTCATGAAGGTAAATAACCCAAGCGAAGGTCGCTATGTGTAAACTCATCGTACTGCTCATTTGTAACGAATGGACTGTTGTTCTAGGCCAATGATTTGCAGGTATATAGGAAGAAAACATATTTATTCGTCCAATTAGAATCTCGGAATATTGATATCGTGAGAGATAAACCCGTAATCCAAGCTGATTTGGGTACTGTTTTTGTTATCATTATAAAGTTTAATGAAGTTAAATAATAAATAAATAAATAAGCGGATGCCGACAAAAAAATTTCCACTTCACGAGATCAGAGAGTGAATTTTTGCAATGGCTGGTTTGGAATGTTGTCTAGAAACTTTTTTTTTACGGTATTATGGATCATTTCGTTACCTGGTATGTTTTGTTTGTATTTGTTTAAGTATACAGGTGCCCCTTTCTGATATACCACCCTCAAGATGTGGTGACTAAATTTGAGATTTTATTTTTTTCTCTTCAGCTATTGATTTTGGGAAAAAATTCAGGAATAAAAATTGTTTGAAATACAACAAGGATTTCAATTTATCATTTTATTTCATCTCGAAAAAAAATTGAGGGTTGCTAATTTTAACCCCGTATAATTCAACAGGACCTTTGAAAAATACCCGTGGTTAGTCCTTCGCTAGTGTACGAAAATTACAGAATTTGAAGATTCCAGCTTCACTAAAAAAAAAGTAAATTTAGTCACCACATTTTAAGGGTGATGTCTCGAAAAGGGGGAGGGAACTGAGGAAATTTTGTTATGGGAAAGACCCATCTTAATTTCATATGAGCAATCACCAAGAATTTAGAAACAACCTGTACACCAACAATGATGAGTTATCTCTATGGACAAATAAATGATGACTCTATTAGCTCATCCAAAAATTTCCATAGTTCTAAACGCCTTGGTTAATGAATTGGTTTCTTGTAGCAGATTTTTCCTCGTGGTATTGTTTAAATTGATATTTTTTCGTGTTTATTTATATGCGAAAAATTCTTCGTTTTCTCTTCTTTTCGTATGAAAAATATGGAAAAAAAAGCTCCAATATATAAATGGGTCCCAATAGATACCTACATAAACCATAGAGTTATAGAAAAACCGAATCATTTTGATTTCGGACATTCAAAAATTTAAATGCGTCGCTAAAGGCACGTAACTCAAGATCGATTGCGAAAGGTCAGTACGAATTCCCGAAACGAAACATAATTTCGTGTTATTGGAATACTCACTTTGAAAATCCCTGGACGAATATGGAACTTTGCTGTCCCGTCTCCAACCCATTGTCATGAAAATACGTTTTTTCCCAAAGATTAAGATATACTTTCGAAAAGCCGGTTGTTTCGCAAACTTAACCTACAGGCTATCATAAAATAAATTCCAAAGTCCTCTTGGAAGTACGGGAGGAAATAGAACATTCTAGGTGTGGCGCATGCGAAGCGTTTTTCATAACAAGGCAGATTCGAGGCCCTTAGCGACATCTACAATCCGGTTCAAAAATTTTATTGACATTTACGGGCCTTACTTTGATATATCTCTTCAGGTTGGAAGGAATTTATAATGATATATGAATATCTAGAAAGAAATCCTTGCGTTATATGAAGAAATCTAAATATAATTTTATTGATCGAATGGTATTCAACAGAAAGCAGTTTTCTGTGTCCTCTCGATTTTTGCCATACAGATTTCTATGGTTATGGAGACTAGCTGGATAGAATTTATGATAGATGGCAAGACGATGCATAACAAGTTTTCCAACTGAATATACCAGATGGCATAGTCAGGTCTATCTCCCAATGAGATTCCATAGTTTTATAATCTGAATTTTTCTGGAGAAATACGAATATTGCAGTATTTCAATGGGCCATCTACTATTTCTGAATATGCGAAAAACATTATTCTCCATGACATCATAACCTATCAGTTCGAGTTTAAACTAAACCCATCTTATGAAGTAGATACATAAGGGATATAGTTGGCAGATGAAAATTTCACATTCTTAGACCATAGAAAGAGCCGACACAGCATCTCATTCATAAATTCGTGAACTGGTGAAGCCAGTATAAACTTCGTTAGTTACATCAGGAATCATGCAAATAATCATAAATATTTCCAGTATTTATATGATCTTATACAAACATGAAACGTGAAAATAAATTATGAGATGTACCCTAAATCATTTCAGTCCCATTTGAGCGATTCCAGATAGGTTTCAACGGGTTTAGCAACGTGGGGCAGAGCGTTATCATGCTGCAGAATCACTTTATCTGGTCACTGCTCCTATTTTGAAAAAACGCTCTTCTTGTGTTTGGAACGAATCTTCATCGTGCAATAACTCCAATTCAGCGTCTTCGAAGGTTTTCGGCCTTCCTTCATGAGGACCTGTCAACATCGAAATCACCGTCTTTGAAGTGACGGAACCAATCACAGCACTTTTTTCACTCAGAGCAGGAACTCCGTGAATTTTGTGCAGCTAATATGTTATATTATGTAATATGTTATATGGAAGCAGATTTTGAACTACAGGATCCACTCTATACCTCAAGTTTTTGGCCCAGAGGTGTCACTGTGAAGAGATTTCAATTTCGAAACAAACACTTCCAATCAAGGGAATTTCAAACGCGTATTGAATAATTCGGAGGACATTATTAGGTTGCTGTGTGTAAATAGTCAATGTATCACAAATAAAATAGAACAATCTGAAATGGTAATTGAGGAATATAGCCCTCATATTATATGTCTGACAGAAACATGGTGTACAGAAACTACTGTTGATTTTGTATGTTTTAAGAATTTCGAACTCGCAAACTATTATGTTAGACCCAACCGTATACATGGTGGGGTAATGATATTGGTCCGAAATAATATAAAATTTAAAAAAATTAGTTATATTGACAGATTCTCAATAGAAATGCATTCAGAACACTGTGCTGTACAAATTTGTATAAATGGTGTGAAGTATTGTATCATTGTAGTCTATAGACCTTCAGGTGCTGACATGGAAATATTTTTCAAACAAATCTCTGAAATGCTTGATGATTGTGTAAAGAAGTTCGATAAAATTATATTCTGTGGTGATATAAATATTGACTACTTGACGAAATCTGCCAACAGGGATGATCTCCTAAACATTATGCAGTGCTACCAATTAAATACAAAAAACACTGAACCCACTAGGGTATTTAAAAACATAAACGGTCATTTAGCAATATCCAAACTCGATTATATATTCACAAATATTGATGAAGAAGGTTAGTGTGAAACTATACATAACCTAAGTTTGGGAGATCATCTTGGCCTTTTGATGGATATTAGGTCATCAGGTAATACTGGTAAGCCTGCTAAGGAACATATTCTAACTAGACATTTAAATGATTGCACCATTGCTAGCTTGGGTCACTATGTGCAACATGAAGATTTCTCAGGTATTTTTAAAGGAGAAAAATTTGATGAAATGTTTAATCTTTTCTATGGGATTATTAATTTTGCTGTTGATAAATTTTGTCCATTAAGAAAACAATTGATAAACAGGGGAGGCGAACTTAAGAATGAGTGGATTACTAAAGAATCACTTGAGTTACGTAAATCACTGAATGATATATATTGGTTAAAGCGAAACTTTAACGATCAGGAATTGGAAATTGAGTATAAACTTGCACTTAAAACTTATAAAAACAGAATAAAATCAGACAAAAAATTATATTTTCAGAAAATGATTGAGAATAAGATGGGTCCTAATGAAAAACAGAAATATGTATGGAAATTAGTTAAGGAAAAAAACCGGGAAAAATAAAGATAGAATAAGAGAAATCAAATTGAATATCATTGGGTCGATTGCTGATGGGGACTTCGATGTTGCGAATAAATTTGTCAATCATTTTAGCACCTTTGTGAAACTGTTAAACGAAAAAAAATTTAAAAATTCTGTATCGTCTTGCACAAGATGTGATCTAAATAATAGTGGCTCGTTCTTTTTTACCCCTGTAACAGCACAGGAGATCTTTGAGATAATAGTCAGCTTAAAAAATACTAACTCGAGTGGTATTGACTGTATATCAACCAAAATTATTAAAAGTGTAGCCCAGCATATTGCACCGCCTCTGTCTGAATTGATAAATATCTCAGTTGAAGCTGGTCAATTTCCGGAAGAACTGAAAACTGGGCTGATTACTCCTATTTATAAAAAAGATGATCGTTTATGTATGGATAACTATAGACAGATAACTGTTTCAAATGTGATTGGTAAGGTTGTTGAGAAGTCTGTTTATAATAGAATGATTGATTATTTGGATGAACACAATAAAGTAACAAAATGTCAAAATGGTTTCTACCCTGGGAGGTCAACAGAGGGGGCTGTCTATGAATTTGTCGAATTTATATATAAACAACTCGATGATAAGAAAACGGTTGGTGCACTATTCTTTGATCTTACTAGGGCATTTGATAGCCTAAATTCGGATTTTGTCGAGGAGAAATTGTATGCTTTGGGATTTCGTGGGAATATATTGATTTGGCTGATGTCATACTTAAGATATAGGAAAACAGTAGTCAAAATAAATCAAACTCAGTCAAATGAGGCAGTTGTTAACCTGGGTGTTCCACATGGTTCTGTGCTAGGTCCACTGATATTCATATTATTTATTAATGACCTGCCAGAATTCATGAAAACGAAGTGTAAGGTTATATATGCGGACGATGTTTCATTTGCTACTTGTGGAAATTCTCCTGAAGAACTGGCAGATAATTTAAGTTTGCTTTGTGATAGGTTTCCCGAGTGGTGTTTAAACAATCATTTGGTTCTAAATCATGGTAAAACGGTTCTTATGAAATTTAATATAACGAATGATCCCAACACGTCTTTTGAAGTGCATACTGGAAATATTGATGCGACGTCTTCTGAATCAACAAGATTCCTTGGAACTATCCTGGATTCCTCACTTTCTTTTCAGTCATGTATTGATCAAATTTCTAAGAAGATATGTAGCAGCTACTATGCAATATTACAACTGAAAAATATATTCACCCAACAACAACTAATAAAAAATATCTACCTACTATGCGATGGTATATTCTCATTTTTCTTACAATGTTATAAAATGGGGCAACTCTAGATTCTCGACAAAACTGTTCATTTTACAGAAGAAGATTATTTGTCTCATCTTTGGTGTTCATAAGCGAACTTCCTGTAGAAGCCACTTTAAAAAAACCGAATTCTAAAGGTGAATACAGACTATTCTGACGTGACGAGATTCCACGTCACGTCAGACGTGTAGCAGTGCTCCCATTGGCCTAATATGAACGTGAACGTCAAAATGTTAGTGACATAAAAATGCAACACATCGTTCTGTGCGTTCACGTTCATATCAGACCAATGGGAGCACTGATGGTGCCTGACGTGACGTGAAAACACGTCACGTCAGAAAAGCCTGTATTCACCTTAACTCTACCTTCAATTTATATCAATAAACTTACTCTGTTCGTTAGAAAAAATCTGGACGAATTCACTAAGAGTGCTGACAGTCATAAATATAAGACAAGGCACGGTAGTCTTCTTCGCATACCGCCCCATCGGACAACCTTCTATGAAAAAGTCCCTCTTATACTGGTATGCAATTATTTAATAAACTACCAATCTCTATAAGAGAAATCCAAAATCTTAATGCATTTAAGAAATCCCTCAAAGATCTCCTGTTGCAATACTCATTCTACAATCTGAATGAAATTATGGAATGCAACTTTTGATACTCTTGTATCTCTTAGTGTAATATATGTATTAATTATGTTATAATATGTCTTATGTGTTCTTTTTTAACTGACTTTTCCAATATCATGTAAATGGTCTCAATGGAATAAAGGATTATTATTATTCTTCATCATCGGTCTCCCGGTCTCAGCTTAAGCTGGTATTATTTCTATGAACCAGTGAAAAAACAATTCAGTTCCTTCCACTAGTTCAGGAATTTCCGCACGATGTGACAGGTTTGCAATGCTACAGCCTGTTGTGCATATCCCGCGATCCTCTGGGATAATTCGATCTTTTGGAGATTCCTCCTGAATGATTCTCTTTTGTCAGCTGAAGTTCTCCAGGTGAAGACGTTATAGAGGGAGTATCTCCATCCAGGAAGTGGTTTGTCCTCGCAATTGTTCACGTAATAAAAAGCTCGCAATACTTCAATATTCATTTCGCGGCTCCACTTGATACGTGCGTTGCGAGCTCCCCTGCGGGCAGTCCTCCTCACGGTGGTCGAGCCAGCAGGTGGAGTGGCATTTCGATCTTCTGCCATGATATCGGTTTCCACTTCTCGTTGCTGGCTTGATATTTTCTCCATTTTCATGGGTTTGCCACCATTTACCCTTGGTGGCCCAGGTAACTCGGGCCGTTATTATTATTATTATTATTATTATATCGAATGATAAGTATTTACCCTGTGTGATTTATGAAAGAATAATACTATTTGATATTCAGGGTTTTAATATTTCAAAATATAATAGAATCTGGCAACGTTTCGGGCAGTACCCTTTTTCTAGCCTGTAAAAAACAATATACACAATGTAAAAACAACAAGAAACAAACAAACAATTTGTGAGTATTATAAAATTCCAAAACACTTTGTTGGATAGAGATCTCATTCTTTTATTACCTTCGAAAAATTTTTATTTTATGTTATTTTCCAACTTATTTGTTGAATGTCATTGGGGTTATGATTTTGGAGTTGTCACGTCAATAATGATATCTTCTTCTTGTTTGTTTTAGTTGGTCGGTTTATTTGAGGCTGTTCAAAACAGTGGAGTAGATGTTGTGAAGGTATCTAATGTCTGATCTGTCATTAATGGATTTTTCATTTTGTTTTATGTGAATCATTTCGAGAAATTCTCTAGATTTCTTATTTTTTTCTCGGTCCAACACTACAGTCTCGTCATAATTGAATGTATGTCCATTTTCGGTTTTGTGCTTGTAAAGTGCTGTCTGTGTTTTGGAGTACTTATGTCCTTTCAGTCTGTCTTTCAGTTTTTGTTCCGTCTGTCCTATATATACACCCTCGCAATTATTGCAATTGATCTTATATACCACATGAGATGTTTCTGTTAATGGTGTTGGTGATTTTAATTTGCTATATAGTTGTTTGATTTGAGTGTGTGGTTTGTGCGCAATTTTCACGTTGTTGTAGGGTTTTAAGATGTTTCCTATTTTTTCAGATAGAGAAGGTACGTATGGTATTGGTATGAATGTGATTGGTTCTTCTTTTTTATTTGTTGAATTTTCGGTGTTGTATAATTTGTGTGTGCGTTGTTTTATTATTTTCTTTATTTGTGGTAGAGGATAGTTATTTTTTATTAATAGTGAGGTAATGTCATGTATGATGGTGGGTCTGTATATAGGTGAAGTTAGTTTTAGCGCTCTGTCAATGTACCCGATCATAATCGCTTTTTTCTGTTTATAGATATGTGCTGAGTTGTAATCTATTATTCTGTCCGTGCATGTTTCTTTTCTATAAAGTTTTGTTTGTACTGAGTTGTTCATTCTTAAAAGTGTCATGTCTAAAAAATTTATTGCGTTGTTCATTTCTGTTTCTAGTGTGAACTGAATTTTATGGTGAAAACTATTTAAATCATTAATTATTCTTTGTATTTCATTTTCTGATGTTATTATTAAACAATCATCTACATATCTTTTGAAAAGTGTAATGTTATAGTTCTTTCCGCACAAAACTTTTTCCTCTAAATATTCCATCACCAATTGAGCAACCGTACTCGAAATAGGACTACCCATCGAAACTCCATCTATTTGTTGAAAGAAATTTTCCTCAAACTTGAAATAACACGTTCCTAACGTTAATTGTACTGCTTCAATGAATTCGCTTTCAGGAATCGATGTATATGGTTCTATTAAACTCCACTTTTCATGTAAAATTTGTGGTACCAGAACTGTTGGTATGTTTGTGTACAATGAAACGACATCTAAGGAAAATAATCTATGATTGTGAGGTATGTGCAATTTGTCTAATTCTTTTTTTAATTCAAATGAGTTCTTTGTGTAATATGGATTCTTGTTGATGATGTTAGAAAGTATTCTTGATAAATATTTTGATAGGTTGTAAAATGGCGATTGTGAGTGGGATACTATTGGTCTCATTGGTATGTTTGGTTTGTGAATTTTGGGAAGCCCGTAAATTTTAGGAGGTATGCTATTGTGAATAGATAAGGATTTTGCTATTTGGGGTGATATGTAGCTTGAATTTTCCCATTTTTTCAAAATTGCGTTATTATGTTTTTGTAATGAGGACGTTAAATCTTTTTTAATTGCTTTATAAGTTTTGGTGTCAGCAAGAAGTTGCTTCATTTTCTGTGTGTATTCATCTTTTTCCATTATTATTGTTGCATTACCTTTGTCTGCTTTTGTGACTATAATTTGTGGGTTTTCCTTAAGAAATTTCTTTGTTTTATAGTAATTTGAGATGCATTTCTGTTGTTCTGGCTTCAACTTTGAATTTTTCATTTTGTTAGAGTGATGTTGAAGTGTACTCGTTAATTTTGTTCTGATTGTATTTTGGTTTTCCTGGGAAAGTTTAGTTATGTTACTTTCGATGTTAGCGATTATTTGATTCATTGGTACTTGTTTCACATTGTTAGTGTTTACAGCAACCTTAGGATCGAGAGACAGTATGTTTTGAATGTCAGGTGGTATTGTAGTGTTGGAGAGATTTTTAATCGTGTTCTGTAGTGTATTCTGTTGGATAGGATGTTGTCTTAGGTTTAGTATGTTAAGTTTATTATTATGTCTCACTGTGTTGTTTTGTATATTCGTATTCATTAATGATTCTTGTAATTTGTCAAACATTAAAAATTCTTCGTCAGATATGTATGTCTGGAGTGTGTTTAGAGTTTGCGACAGAGATCTCTGTAGGTTGTTGATAGTTTTTGTTGTGTCTGTTATTATTAATTTGAGAATTTGTTTGAGATATTTCATGTGTAACCTTTGATATTTTTCATTTAAGTACTTACTCTCAATCTCAATATGTGTATTTTTAATTTTCAAGAAGTTTGGAATGAGATCTCTATCCTTACATTTTAACAAAAATATTCTTCTCGACTTCATGTTCACCATTTTGATATTTAATTTTGTTGTCGTAAGCATTAGTTGTAAGATGGATGAATTTTGGGGCCTGTCGAGATTTCTCCAAAATTCGTTTATAATGTTAATGTGTTCTATGTTGTACTTTGTTGTTCGAATTTTGTTCCTGTCCTCGATTTCTTGATCTCCTACCATACTTTCAATCTTGGTGTAATTTATCGAATGATAAGTATTTACCCTGTGTGATTTATGAAAGAATAATACTATTTGATATTCAGGGTTTTAATATTTCAAAATATAATAGAATCTGGCAACGTTTCGGGCAGTACCCTTTTTCTAGCCTGTAAAAAACAATATACACAATGTAAAAACAACAAGAAACAAACAAACAATTTGTGAGTATTATAAAATTCCAAAACACTTTGTTGGATAGAGATCTCATTCTTTTATTACCTTCGAAAAATTTTTATTTTATGTTATTTTCCAACTTATTTGTTGAATGTCATTGGGGTTATGATTTTGGAGTTGTCACGTCAATAATGATATCTTCTTCTTGTTTGTTTTAGTTGGTCGGTTTATTTGAGGCTGTTCAAAACAGTGGAGTAGATGTTGTGAAGGTATCTAATGTCTGATCTGTCATTAATGGATTTTTCATTTTGTTTTATGTGAATCATTTCGAGAAATTCTCTAGATTTCTTATTTTTTTCTCGGTCCAACACTACAGTCTCGTCATAATTGAATGTATGTCCATTTTCGGTTTTGTGCTTGTAAAGTGCTGTCTGTGTTTTGGAGTACTTATGTCCTTTCAGTCTGTCTTTCAGTTTTTGTTCCGTCTGTCCTATATATACACCCTCGCAATTATTGCAATTGATCTTATATACCACATGAGATGTTTCTGTTAATGGTGTTGGTGATTTTAATTTGCTATATAGTTGTTTGATTTGAGTGTGTGGTTTGTGCGCAATTTTCACGTTGTTGTAGGGTTTTAAGATGTTTTCTATTTTTTCAGATAGAGAAGGTACGTATGGTATTGGTATGAATGTGATTGGTTCTTCTTTTTTATTTGTTGAATTTTCGGTGTTGTATAATTTGTGTGTGCGTTGTTTTATTATTTTCTTTATTTGTGGTAGAGGATAGTTATTTTTTATTAATAGTGAGGTAATGTCATGTATGATGGTGGGTCTGTATATAGGTGAAGTTAGTTTTAGCGCTCTGTCAATGTACCCGATCATAATCGCTTTTTTCTGTTTATAGATATGTGCTGAGTTGTAATCTATTATTCTGTCCGTGCATGTTTCTTTTCTATAAAGTTTTGTTTGTACTGAGTTGTTCATTCTTAAAAGTGTCATGTCTAAAAAATTTATTGCGTTGTTCATTTCTGTTTCTAGTGTGAACTGAATTTTATGGTGAAAACTATTTAAATCATTAATTATTCTTTGTATTTCATTTTCTGATGTTATTATTAAACAATCATCTACATATCTTTTGAAAAGTGTAATGTTATAGTTCTTTCCGCACAAAACTTTTTCCTCTAAATATTCCATCACCAATTGAGCAACCGTACTCGAAATAGGACTACCCATCGAAACTCCATCTATTTGTTGAAAGAAATTTTCCTCAAACTTGAAATAACACGTTCCTAACGTTAATTGTACTGCTTCAATGAATTCGCTTTCAGGAATCGATGTATATGGTTCTATTAAACTCCACTTTTCATGTAAAATTTGTGGTACCAGAACTGTTGGTATGTTTGTGTACAATGAAACGACATCTAAGGAAAATAATCTATGATTGTGAGGTATGTGCAATTTGTCTAATTCTTTTTTTAATTCAAATGAGTTCTTTGTGTAATATGGATTCTTGTTGATGATGTTAGAAAGTATTCTTGATAAATATTTTGATAGGTTGTAAAATGGCGATTGTGAGTGGGATACTATTGGTCTCATTGGTATGTTTGGTTTGTGAATTTTGGGAAGCCCGTAAATTTTAGGAGGTATGCTATTGTGAATAGATAAGGATTTTGCTATTTGGGGTGATATGTAGCTTGAATTTTCCCATTTTTTCAAAATTGCGTTATTATGTTTTTGTAATGAGGACGTTAAATCTTTTTTAATTGCTTTATAAGTTTTGGTGTCAGCAAGAAGTTGCTTCATTTTCTGTGTGTATTCATCTTTTTCCATTATTATTGTTGCATTACCTTTGTCTGCTTTTGTGACTATAATTTGTGGGTTTTCCTTAAGAAATTTCTTTGTTTTATAGTAATTTGAGATGCATTTCTGTTGTTCTGGCTTCAACTTTGAATTTTTCATTTTGTTAGAGTGATGTTGAAGTGTACTCGTTAATTTTGTTCTGATTGTATTTTGGTTTTCCTGGGAAAGTTTAGTTATGTTACTTTCGATGTTAGCGATTATTTGATTCATTGGTACTTGTTTCACATTGTTAGTGTTTACAGCAACCTTAGGATCGAGAGACAGTATGTTTTGAATGTCAGGTGGTATTGTAGTGTTGGAGAGATTTTTAATCGTGTTCTGTAGTGTATTCTGTTGGATAGGATGTTGTCTTAGGTTTAGTATGTTAAGTTTATTATTATGTCTCACTGTGTTGTTTTGTATATTCGTATTCATTAATGATTCTTGTAATTTGTCAAACATTAAAAATTCTTCGTCAGATATGTATGTCTGGAGTGTGTTTAGAGTTTGCGACAGAGATCTCTGTAGGTTGTTGATAGTTTTTGTTGTGTCTGTTATTATTAATTTGAGAATTTGTTTGAGATATTTCATGTGTAACCTTTGATATTTTTCATTTAAGTACTTACTCTCAATCTCAATATGTGTATTTTTAATTTTCAAGAAGTTTGGAATGAGATCTCTATCCTTACATTTTAACAAAAATATTCTTCTCGACTTCATGTTCACCATTTTGATATTTAATTTTGTTGTCGTAAGCATTAGTTGTAAGATGGATGAATTTTGGGGCCTGTCGAGATTTCTCCAAAATTCGTTTATAATGTTAATGTGTTCTATGTTGTACTTTGTTGTTCGAATTTTGTTCCTGTCCTCGATTTCTTGATCTCCTACCATACTTTCAATCTTGGTGTAATTTATCGAATGATAAGTATTTACCCTGTGTGATTTATGAAAGAATAATACTATTTGATATTCAGGGTTTTAATATTTCAAAATATAATAGAATCTGGCAACGTTTCGGGCAGTACCCTTTTTCTAGCCTGTAAAAAACAATATACACAATGTAAAAACAACAAGAAACAAACAAACAATTTGTGAGTATTATAAAATTCCAAAACACTTTGTTGGATAGAGATCTCATTCTTTTATTACCTTCGAAAAATTTTTATTTTATGTTATTTTCCAACTTATTTGTTGAATGTCATTGGGGTTATGATTTTGGAGTTGTCACGTCAATAATGATATCTTCTTCTTGTTTGTTTTAGTTGGTCGGTTTATTTGAGGCTGTTCAAAACAGTGGAGTAGATGTTGTGAAGGTATCTAATGTCTGATCTGTCATTAATGGAAATGAACAACGCAATAAATTTTTTAGACATGACACTTTTAAGAATGAACAACTCAGTACAAACAAAACTTTATAGAAAAGAAACATGCACGGACAGAATAATAGATTACAACTCAGCACATATCTATAAACAGAAAAAAGCGATTATGATCGGGTACATTGACAGAGCGCTAAAACTAACTTCACCTATATACAGACCCACCATCATACATGACATTACCTCACTATTAATAAAAAATAACTATCCTCTACCACAAATAAAGAAAATAATAAAACAACGCACACACAAATTATACAACACCGAAAATTCAACAAATAAAAAAGAAGAACCAATCACATTCATACCAATACCATACGTACCTTCTCTATCTGAAAAAATAGAAAACATCTTAAAACCCTACAACAACGTGAAAATTGCGCACAAACCACACACTCAAATCAAACAACTATATAGCAAATTAAAATCACCAACACCATTAACAGAAACATCTCATGTGGTATATAAGATCAATTGCAATAATTGCGAGGGTGTATATATAGGACAGACGGAACAAAAACTGAAAGACAGACTGAAAGGACATAAGTACTCCAAAACACAGACAGCACTTTACAAGCACAAAACCGAAAATGGACATACATTCAATTATGACGAGACTGTAGTGTTGGACCGAGAAAAAAATAAGAAATCTAGAGAATTTCTCGAAATGATTCACATAAAACAAAATGAAAAATCCATTAATGACAGATCAGACATTAGATACCTTCACAACATCTACTCCACTGTTTTGAACAGCCTCAAATAAACCGACCAACTAAAACAAACAAGAAGAAGATATCATTATTGACGTGACAACTCCAAAATCATAACCCCAATGACATTCAACAAATAAGTTGGAAAATAACATAAAATAAAAATTTTTCGAAGGTAATAAAAGAATGAGATCTCTATCCAACAAAGTGTTTTGGAATTTTATAATACTCACAAATTGTTTGTTTGTTTCTTGTTGTTTTTACATTGTGTATATTGTTTTTTACAGGCTAGAAAAAGGGTACTGCCCGAAACGTTGCCAGATTCTATTATATTTTGAAATATTAAAACCCTGAATATCAAATAGTATTATTCTTTCATTATTATTATAGTTAATTTACCATATTATCACTCAGTTGCAGGAACGTCCATTATAATTTGAAAGTGTCATTAAAATCCTAATGCCACATTAAACATGGTATTATGTGGCAGAAAACCATGTTTAATGTGGCATTAGGATTTTAATGACACTTTTAAATTATAATGGACGTTCCTGCAACTGAGTGATAGTCTCATGGCATTTGGGATATGTCAAAAACGATCAACACTTACTGCTGGAGCTTTGTATTGACAAACTTCTGGAATTTATTTGCCAACCTTATACATACATAAAAAACAATAATAAATAATATCAGCATGCCAATAACCAATAAAAACTGTCTGAAGATTTCGGAGAGCCATTATTCTTGGCTAGGTGAATGCTCATACCAGTATCGTATTAGTTTATCGGCTTGTATAAAGCCTGAAGCAAGAGCTCCATCTGCACAAGAAAATCTGGTCGGATGGGTAGCTTCGCCAGCAAAGAGAATCCTGGGTACCCCAGTGTCGTCTTCAATGGGTTTGAGGAGGTCAGAGTGTGGAGAACTTTTCATATTGGCAACCTTTGGTGTTTCGTATGACCAAGAGCCCCTAAAATGCGGATTGGTGAACCATTGTGAACTGAAATGGAAGAGGATTAACTGATAATATGAGTATTTAGGAATTCACAATAAAAAAATAGAATAATTCCGCATTTTGTTTCAATTTGGCGTTCATTAAGTATATGTTTGCACTTGTGTCTGAGATTGATAGTCAGTGTTCATTTAAATTACCATTGAGTTTGAATGTACATAGAGTCATAGAGACACAGCCCAGTTCAACGATTTGAAGCTAAATTTTGTGTAGTTCCTTCACCGGTTCATAGATGGATCAGTGTATTTCAGAGAAGCAAAAATTTTTACTCCCGCATCTGGCAGTAAGTAGCTGAACTATAAGGCACTATTTCCGAAGCCGAATGCGATGACGATCAGGACCGGCATATGGAAATGTGGGATTTTCAGTATAGTGTTTCATCACCTGATTTTTTTTAAGCAATAAAACGACAATTGTTTTTGATCTTTCATGAATATAAAATACTGATGTATGAAAAAGTAAATGCATGCAACTTTTTTATTCATTCACAAGTATTTATAAATAGATTTACTATGAATTTTTAAAGATATTTAATTTTTTATAAACAGCGGGATGCTTCTGTGTCGAGATTCCTCTGATTTTTTTTCTGTCCCCTGTACAGCTTCACTCTAATCAGTTGTCTCAACAAATGAGTCCTGTGCTTTTCAAATTCTGGAGTTAACGGAGAGTTCCAATCTTCTATAAATTCATTTTTTATTTTCCTAAAATATACCTTTGAAGTCATATCTTTTCTGATTTTGTGACCATAATTTTTTTTATGACCAACAGCGCTTTCCTCATCAGATGTTTGAAATCGGTTGAGGGAATTCTCAAATGTATCCGATTTCGATTTGCAATATATATTCAATCATTACCAAGCTTATTCAAATCATCAATGAGGAGTGCTTTTTCGCAATTACCGCATTTGTTTTTTTTTGGCAATGTTCCTCATCACACACCCCGAGAAACTTGCGATTGAGTTGGATTCTAGGATATTTAGGGGTTCAATTAACTCTTTCTCCCTTATATACCCTCACTAGGCTCACCGTTGCCCGAATCCGCAGAAGGAATGGTCGAATCTGTCCAATCAACCACATCAATAGGCCTACTTTCAGATTCTCCTATTGTACACAGGTCGAAATCATTGTCGTCTTGGCAGTTAGAATTATCGGAACATTTTTCAAGACATCCAGTCATGACCGACTGCAACCCAAATCTGAAGCATCGAGCTGAGGGGTTTGGATCATAACCCCTACGCTGTCTTATTTTTGAGAATGAATTCTTGATTGGGTTCTGGAAGAGCCGACTTTTTATCAAATATGAAAATGTTTCCTTCGTCTCCTCCCACAATTGAAGGATGCTACTGATGGTTTGTATCAAACATTTGAAACAATAGGGAATATTTTTCCCAACTGTCCAAGACTTAATGAATTCAATTGATTCCGTCAGTGTTTGTATTGCTGATGGCTGATAATTTCCCTCTAATTTTCCATTCGAATTGAGGCAGTCGAAAAGATCATTCATTTTCAGAATGAACTGAGCAGTTGAATTGGCACTTCTCGACCTCAGCTCACTAGTTGCAATGACTGTTCTCATAGCCTAATATAAAGTTCTGATGGAAATCTGCGTGGCCAATGTCACCTTCATTTTCTGGAAGGCGTTTGGATTTATGTGGTTTTCAGTTATCTTCAAGAAAGTATGAGAAAGACAAATTCTTTTCATCGATTAAGTACCCCAAGTAACAATTTTTGACTCATTTTGGACAAAGTGTCGACGCTAAATCTACACTGTAATTTGGACACGACACATTTTCGAGGCACATTGTCGACTTTTGGGCCATCAAAAGCGGGGTATGTGACCAAAATGATGATTGAAATGTGTACTGAATATGGCCTGAAATTCATCTAATAGTGAGTCTGAAATATAACAATTTTGTTTCCAAAATGTGTCTCGATTGTGTCTTTCGTTTCCAATATATACCTGAAATTGAACTTTGATGAGTCCAGAATCTGTCTATTTTGTTTCTAACTTGAGCAAAATGTGTGTCCATTATGTGTACAAAATGTACTTTGCATGTGCCTGGTAGGTAGACACGTTGTTTCCAGAATGTGTTTGATATTGTGCCCTGATGAGAGCCACAAAATCAACACATGGTGTTCTGAATTTTACCGAAATTATTCATTGTGCACCAAAATCAATCCAAATAGATCAAAATTATATTACTTCTCGATCCATTCTGGATAATGATGAACAGAAAACTGAAAGTGTTTACTTTTGAGTATTCATCAACCTAATTAGAAATCATATAAGAGGGGTCTGGGGTTTTTTTATCTTTCTCGCGTAGGTTCACTTGCGAACTGAAGTTCACTGATGATAGTTGACATGGTGATTCTAAAAATCAAACGGGCCCTAATAATACCAAGTAATTATAATTTATTTATATTTTTAAATTATTTTCAATGAATTAATTTTTTTTTATTTCTTCACAAAATCAAAACACGATGGAACTTTATCATGCAGGATATCATATTCAGTACAGTTCTGCCATAAATATTACCGAAATCCTTAGTTTTAAATATATTTGCGATATCCGCCATTTTTCCCAAGTGCATTTAACGACGAAGTACGTGTTGAAATATGGCGTCCTTATGGTGTCCAAACGGGATCATGTTTCGGTAATGTGAATAAAATTTGGCTACAAATTGCCCATCTCGAAACATTTGTAGATAGTTGAAACAATTCAGAGTAATGTTTCCGAATAGAGACCAAAAATTCACTGAATTATGACTAAAATGTCACACAGACACATTTTAGCAACCAATTAGTCACCGAAGTTCATTATGGCCGAAATGCGTCGTCTTTATCACAGTATAGACAACAAGTTAGTGTCTAGTCTATACTGTGTCTTTATCTAGCAGTGGGTACATTTCGGAAAGTTTGTGTCTGAAATGCGGCCGACATTCGAACAGACTCGTACCTCATAACCTTACTTTTTAGTGCTTTATTTGCATGGACGTTATTTTCACTTCCGAATATTTATAATGTCATTTAAAATCGTTAAAACAATAGAAAATGATACAGTGCAATTGTGCATTGTACCAACAGCGTGGGAAAAAGATGGTGTTTTATACTGGCCAAAAAAATCTTGTAAAGACAGCGAGAAATTAATTAGAGACTCAGAATCTGTTCCTCGAATAGACTGGGACAAAATACCTTGCAGTGTAAAGGAAGCAGACATCGAGTCTCTAATTAATTTCTCGCTGTCTTTACAAGATTTTTTTGGCCAGTATAAAACACCATCTTTTTCCCACGCTGTTGGTACAATGCACAATTGCACTGTATCATTTTCTATTGTTTTAACGATTTTAAATGACATTATAAATATTCGGAAGTGAAAATAACGTCCATGCAAATAAAGCACTGAAAAGTAAGGTTATGAGGTACGAGTCTGTTCGAATGTCGGCCGCATTTCAGACACAAACTTTCCGAAATGTACCCAAATGGAAATTATTGTATCTACTGAACTCATTTCAGTAACAAAATAGTAACATCTTGTTAAGAAACAAATTAGTCAAACTTGAGTCTTTTCAGTGTCGACTCGCCTGTGTCTAAATATATTTGAAGAGTCCAAACTGACACAAAGTAGAGACATTTGAAACACATGTGTTTGAAATGTTGCTATTTAGACACGCTCATCCTTTTGACGCAATAAGTTCGGAATGTGTCGACACGAACTTGAACATTTTAGATAGAATTCACATTGTGGCAGAAGTGCTCCGAAAAGAGTCGACACAATCCAGGCACAAGTAAATTGTGTCCGAGATTTGCCATAAATTGCTACTTGGGACGTTTCTTTTATGTCCCTCCAAGAAACATTTTCACCCCTCATTTCCTACCTGAGAACACTCCTTTGGAGAAATTCATGGCTAATAGTTCATCAGTATTGAATCACACCATTTATTACGAATTTGGACGAATCGGACCCTGTCTGCGATTCATATAACTAGAGGAAAATAAATCTCCTACAGATTTCCATAAATGAGTAGTGACAAATTGGATCGGACGAATACGAGTATAGTTCTTTTAGTAGCTACTATGTGCCGCCACTTAAGTTGGCAAATTGGCAAGTAAACTGCCAAAAATTTTTGCATCAAATCAATGAACTGGGTTGTGTCTCTATGTATTTTTAAACTCAATGAAATTACTTATAAATAACTTCCTCGAAGATAACATATTTTTACTTACCGCCTCATGGATACTGGTTCTAGTATTTGGTGATCTTTGCTGAAGAATTTCTTCATACCATACATGATCCCTTCTTTCAGCTTTTTATCACTCAACTCTTCTAGCTCAGGAACAAAATGCCCAGCAAACCATGCAATCAATACTTTGGTATTATTTGGAGCTGGTGTCACCGAAAGGAAACTGCCTAACCAATGTTTTCCATCCTTCAAAAAAAAAGAATGATGAAAAATAATGGAAAAGTTTCTCTTGAGTAGGAAGTACAAAACAAAATTTAAGTTTCGAACACGAATTCAAGAACATTGATGATCATATCTTCAACAAAGAATTTTCTATTGAGATGTGATATTTTGGCATTAGAAGAAAAATGCACTTTTCGGATAATTCGGACATTCATTTCATTATGAAGAGTATGCCGTCAATAATGAAAAATAACATCAGCTAAATGACCACCACAACCTCGACTGCAGGACCATATCCATTTCATGTAATTTTCCATAACCAAATCGCAAAGTGCCTGCCATTCGTCATCGATAGCTTCACGAATTCCCTCTTTGAGGTCTTGAATCGACGCTGGGCTCTTGGCGTAGATCTTTTCTTCAAAATGGCCCCAAAAGAAGTCGCCAAGTTTTTCGAACCTCAGATGCGACAATTTTGCTTGTAGACGAAGCTACCGAGGTGGAAATGAGCGTCATAACTCAAGATGATTTTTCTGCATTTCAAGGACTCATTCAGCAAGGACACGACGTTGGGCTGAGTTCTCGTGTTAACTGAACTTTATGAGCCTTGAGGTTCAAATCTTTATTTAAAACTGGCTGGCCCGGCGAACTTTGTCCCGCCCTAATGATACTGATCGCCAAAATCCGATTTACTTGAAATTTCGATAAAAATTTACTGTGATATTCAACCGCTTTTTGATCTGTTAATAGCCTTTCATGGTACTATAAGCCCTATGTACATTACACGGTAATTGATGTCATATGTTTTTTTTCGACCATTTCAAACCACGACGACCGAAATGCTCGAAAAAAGAACAGATAAAATCAATCGATGGCCGCGAAAGCCTCAACAAATTCATCGTCATTCAATTGTAATAATGTCAAATATAGGACCTTCACGATTACGTTATTTGGAATAAATAAAACTATAAAAATAACTAATAATCATCAGTCATGATGTGTGAATAGCGCCATCTGAAGTGGTAAGAACGAAACTTTTCTCATATCTCAACGAAATCTAATCATTTTAGACATCTGTACTCCTACGATAAGACATTTTGGTTTTGCCCAACAGCGCAGAGTTGTAGGCAACTCAAATTACACACTATTACAGTGACTATAGAGGGAATATAGTCACTGTACACACTGTTTATATCGCCATCTAACGCGAAGAATATCAAATGAAGTACCAACGAATAAGCGGTAGCGTAACTGTAACTGTAGCGACATCTACTAGCCTTACTCAAAAGAAGGAAGAGCATTTCCTGTATAAGTAAAATTTTCATCGATTTTTTCAAAGTTTTATTGTATCCTATAATAACCAGACCGTAGACGAATCCATATATCAAGTTTCATAACAAACAGTCCATCCGATCTCGAGTTATAAATGGTGTAACCAACATCTTTCTTTTATATATATATATAGATACGGTGTAATGACGTTTGAGGAATGCCTTATTCCAAATAACGACTAGGAATGGTCAAACCTGGGTTTTCTTCAATACTTTCGGCTACAGCAGCAATATTTTGGCGGTTTCTTGAGCGACTAAATGGGTTTTATTCATCACATCACTCATTTTGTCCCAACAGCTCAAATCTTTCCACCAATATCTGTATTGCGGTTCGACAAGGTGCTTCACGACGACCCAAAGATGTTGGAGTTTTACGAACAGTCTCTGCCAAATTCTCACCATTTTTATAGTGAATTCAGATAACTTCAATGCGTTGTTGAAGCGTGTATCGTTCCATTTTTATTGGTGGCATAGTTTGTACTTGTCAAATGTCAAACAATGACAGCTTCAAAAGAGACATCTACCGAAATAGCTGTCTATTCAAAATAACACCTCTCATTAGAAAACCCCTCACCAATGAAAGTATTAGGACTTTCCAATGTCTGAAGTGGTAATTATTTTCTTCGTCTCAGTAATCAATGTCATGCATTTTTATGAATTTAAATGATACAATGAATGATGATGAGACCTATGAATATTAAATCGGTGATTTTTAACAGGTTTCTAGGTCCAAAAATAATTCACAAAACCATCTGTTTGGAAAAAAGGCCAACTAGTTTCGATTTTATTCTAAAATCTTCATCAGGGCTCTGAAATGGAATAACATACACTACATATTACAGGGTAACTTATGTTGAAAATCTAGGAGAGCAAATCAAGAATATATTTACCAAATTAAACATAAAAATTGCATTCAAATCTAACAATACTATAAAGAAACTTTTTACAAAAACTAAGACTGCAACTCCAAAAGAATTACTCAGTAACATCATATACAAAATATCTTGTAACGACTGTCCAGCCACATATATTGGTCAAACTGGTCGATACCTCAAGGATCGAATTTCTGAACATAAAAGAGACTCCCTAATATCCTCAATCCTTTAAAAAACACAGAGGAAAATAATACTGCACTAGCTGAGCATGTAAAAAGTTTTCTCCACTCCTTTAATTTCGATCCTGGCTCGGTGGGAATATTAGGTAGGCAAACGAATTTGAAAAGACGGTTATTAGATGAGATGATATCAATAAAACAAGAAAAAAATTCCATTAATAAAAGGAACGACATTGAAAATTTGAATACCGCATATTATTATTTAATTGAAAAATCGGGGATGTATAGAAGTTTGTTTTCCAACCCAGGTGTGTAAGTTGTTATAATAATCCGCGCATACTCCAGAATCATCTAATCCTAATTGATGACATCAATCTTTTAATGTCCTCCATGCGAGCAGTTGTTGTCCTCTCCAAATTATTAATTTTTGACATCAGAATTGTTGACAACGAAACCACACAAAGTGAAAATGTAAGTCGAAAATTCACACTATATTCCGAACCTATTTCCTCATTCATATACTTGTTTGTTTGTATATGTCTAAAATAAGTGTTAAAAAAATATGATTTTAATCTTTTAATTGTAATAATTTCGAACATCTTAGATTATTGTAGTGTATGTTATTCCATTTCAGAGCCCTGATGAAGATTTTAGAATAAAATCGAAACTAGTTGGCCTTTTTGCCAAACAGATGGTTTTGTGAATTATTTTTGGACCTAGAAACCTGTTAAAAATCACCGATTTAAATGATACAGTTCATAAGGATGGACACTTTTTGAACTGTTTCATTTGTACGAATCAGTATCAGAATGACCTCATGACATTATGCTAAACCCGCTTCCTGTCATTTAAACGAATGGGGAATAATGTTTTTCGAATTCTCACCTTGGTTGGGCCAAAAGGAACCCCATTTGAAAGATTCTCCTCATCCTCATCGCTCCATAGCAAGTAGACCTCGGCATCATTTTTCCACCAACTGCTTGGAAATAATAAAGCTACTTTCATTATAGCTCCTATTCCCAAATTCTCCATTGCTTCGAGCTTAGCACTATCCAATCCTGGTTGAAACATTTTCTTATGCTCATGTTTCAACACCCCGAGTGAAGCAGTGAATATAAGATGATCTGCGGTCATCTTAGTACCATCGTGGCATTCTACGAGAATCGTTTTATTTATCTCGCCTCTGGTGATGATGCTCTTGACTGTTTTGTTCAGATATATTCTATCGTCGAGCATTTGCGACTTCGCTGGCCCAATTTTTTCTCTCAGGACCTCGAAAATTTTCTGATAGCCGAATCCAGACCATGATTGAATTTGGTTTCCTGGATATACTTCGAAGTTAGTGAATCTACTTCTTACAACATGCCAGTCGAAAGAACCTTCAAAGATAAGGAATATATATTCTGCAGTCTTCAAGAACTCCCTAGCAATTTTACTCATCTGATGATCATCCCCATATTTTGGCAGAATATTTTCTCGATACCTACCTCGAAGAGAACGAATAATTCATACTGAGTTCAGTGATTATTGAGTTACAGTGATTACTAAATTATTTGAAATCACCTTTTTGAGAACGATTCGTATAGGGAAGCATTTGGTGCACCTGGGTCCTTTTCAAGCTCAGATATCTGTTCGAAAAAATCTTGGATAAGGGGTCTCTTGACTTCTCCCTCATTCGAATAATACAATTTTGAATCGTCCACATCGTTGCTTGCGTTCATATATTTTTTGGCTAGTTCGAATATCAAATTACCCCTGTCACCGTGCACGTACTCTGCACCGAGATCTATATAGCTTCCTCCCATCTCAATACTGAGTATCCTACCCCCAATTTTATTTTCAGCCTCTAGAATTTTGAAACTTGTCATATTGTTCTCCAAAAGCCGTGTTGCTGCCCCAAATCCTGAAAAAAAGAGCGAATTTTTGTTGTTCCAGCTTATTGCAACAGTTTTCAAAACAAGGCATAATCTTAAAACATAATTTTTGAAATCTACGAAAGTTTCTGTTTCAACTGGCCAGAGGCCAGAGAGTGACTATCTTATGAGTGCCAGGGCACTGTGGCATTGAGGGTATTGAGAAGGCTGATGCGGAAAGTGTACGCGGATAGAGCTTCGGATAGGGCACTGTCTGTATATGTATCTGGTGAAAATTATGATGTGGGACTGCCGAGACTTCCCAGGTTTGTATCAGAACGCAGGTTCATCCAACTCTTCACTTTTCGATCGGTATAAATGATCGAATTCGTTTAATTACCATTGCTTGGTAACTAAAACTGACCAGTGAATGCTGCGTTGATTTTTCGATAACATACCTGAAATTCCAGCACCAATAATGATTACATCCTCATGTGGAATCGATACAGCATTCACATTCATTGTGCTGAAATTAATTAAATTTAATTCAGTTGAAAATAATGAAAATGATTCTGATTGAAACAAATTGATTGAAGAACATAAGAATCACAAGAATGATTCGATTTTATTATCATATTTCGGTACAATATTGAATTCCATGCAAACAGCTCCAGATAAAGGACGCAAAAGGAAAAATCTCTATATTTCGTTCAAGGAGATTGTTTTGTTAAGCCTCCAATTAATAAAATTGTATCACACATCAGTACTTGCTCAACGTATACAAGGGGGGTACTGGGGGTAACTACCCCCCCATGAGCATCGAAGACCAAAGAAAAAGGTGGTGCACATCCAATATTTCATACATTGTGTACCTGATTTAATGGATTTTAATCGTTATTACCCCCCTCATGATCGTTATGATCCCATGAAAAAGAGATATAGCCGCCCTTGAACGTATATGAACAACGTGTGAATGGTGGCATGATCGTCTAAAGTATGACACTATTCAACAACCTGCAGTTTTCAGCGAAATAGAAAATCTATATTCTGTTTAGATAGATAGATAGATAGCTCTTTATTCAGGGATCTTACAATATATTTTGTTTACACACATCAATAATTATTAGAGGGAAAGCCTCTTTCACAGAAGACCAAAAGTCCAAAACAGTATATGCAAACACAATAAAATAAATAAAGTTAAACAAACTTGACACATATTTATATGAAATGAAAATACATAACGTATGGTCCTAAAGTTTTGGGAAAAATTTCAAAAGAATATAACTCTGACTTAAATAATCTTATATTTTTATCAAATTATTCAACAATTCAACTTAACAATCCTTATTATAAATCAAAATTCAAATAACAGACAAGGGACTATTATTTTCGATTTGCCTAATAATTCCCCTGACACGTTGCTTCTCAATCAGACCAGGTGAAATTTTTCTCAAAACTTTAGGACCATACGTTATATTTATATGAAATGAAAATACAACAAATCTTCGAAATAATTTGGCACTAAACCACATAAAGTTAGTAGTGTCAAACAACTTCTATCTTATGATGTCCTTTAATGAACTGATCTATGTTATAAATTGCTCTGGTCTCAAGGTATCTTTTAACTACCACAAAAACCTTTCATAGAAAAGAACTTTCACATTATCAGGTAGTACATTATACAAATTCACAGGCCGAAAATTCGGAGAGTTTTGGGATTTCGGCAATCTAACGAAATGTTTCCTGATTAAAGTTTTATTTCTTTTTTTTTTTAACGTCCGTGTGAGGGGAAAACCCTTTATGGGCACCGAGAGGGTCCGCACTCTCGGTAGTGTGAGAATCCAGGATCTTGTGTGGTTACTCACTAAAAACCCCTCACACTTCAATGGAGGAGTTCTTCATCCTGCCCTCGCAGCGTCCCTTAACAAAAGAGATGAGCTGCAAGTGGCTTCTAAAGTTAATGAGACCTGATGATATGGAGTGACCCCAGCAACCCTGCTTTCTGCATTCTGTGCGCCAATACCTCGGCCAGTGATCTGCAGACCGGGATAATCTTCAGTTCATCCACGTAGTTAGCTCTCATTCCACCGAGACATCCTATGATAAGTACGACCATCCTAATTTTATGACCTGGGTATAAAGTTCCAAGCTCGAACATCAGGTCTTTGTATTTTTGCCTCTTCTGTTCTTCCTTCATGACAACATTATTTTCAGCCGGGGAGGAGAATTCCACGACAAATAACTCCTTCAACTCCTTGTCCAGCAGAAGTATGTCTGGCTTAACAGCATTGATCTGCCGTGTTGTTGAGACAGGATAGTTCCAGCATATGCGAGCTCTTTAGTTCTGAACCACCGCTTCAATCTCCAGAGGCACATATGGTAGCACCGGTTCTTTGTCTATCTCATACGCGGCTCTCAGATGGAAGTATAGGATTCGGAGTGCCGCGTTGTGTCTCTCTACATACCCTGATGGAGCATGGACTCTGCAGGCGGAAAGGATGTGCATAATCGTTTCCTGTTGCCCATGGCAAGCCCTGCAATCATTTTCATGATGTTCTTTTTATACCATCTCGTATTCAGTACTCCATCTTGACACGCCATCACAAATCCTTCTGTCTCTGACTTAAGGCTAGCTGACTTTAGAAAGGCGAAAGACAATTCTTCAGACAGGTCCTGGTCTTTTAAACTCCTGAAATATATGGAGTGCAAGGTCTTACTCATATGATGTTCGAATAATGTATCTGACTGAGACTTTCGGATCAGTCTTGCTAGGCTTCTTTGGTCCGCTTGAGTGATCGGTGTTCTAGCGAGCTCAGGATTGATTGATACTCCGGTTATGCTGAGCTTCTCCATGGCCCTTTGAACAGCTCGGAATAGGAAGGCTCCATGGTTCGCAATTTCATGCTGAACGACAAATTTCAGGAGCGGATCTTCACTTCTTAGAATCCTTACTGCCATTTCCAATGTTTGTTGATAGTGTTGATATTCCAAACATTGCAATCCTCTACCCCCCTGGCTTCGAGGAAGGTATATCCTCTGTATTGAACTGTTGGGATGTAGGCTACGATTCATGTTCATCGTTTTCCTTGTTGACCTATCAAGATCGAGGAGTTCGTTTACCGTCCAGTTCACCACCCCGAAAGAGTAGGTGAGAATCGGGATGGCTAGCATATTTGTAGCAGATACTTTGTTCTTTCCCGACAGCTGCGATTTCCATATGACTCTCAGCTTCTTTTTGTAGCTGGCTGTTAAGGCATCCTTTATCTTGGTTGTCTCCAGTACACCCCTCTGTTTCATTCCAAGAAACTTGTAAGTTTTACCGTCTTCGAGGTGTCGAAAAGTCATTCCATCTTCCAGTCGAATATCTTCTCCTGCATCTTCAGCTTTTCCCCTGCGCAGATGGAAAAGAATTTCTATTATTATGATTGTGAAAATCTGAATGAACCCGAAATTTGCTTTTGTTTTTATGCACATGAAGCTCACTTCTCAAGATGAATAATGCTGGAAAAGTAAGGATTTTCAGCTCTATAAATTTATGTTTACAACACTCCCTATACTTTAACCCACCTATAATTCTGACTGCTCTCCTCTATAATATAAAATTTGTCGTTTTGACATTTCTGCATTCACAAATTATCATGGAAAGACTCACGTCCCAACAACGTCAATTTAGTTCAAATTTATTTTCATTATAAGTGTTCTATCGCAAAACTTATAGAACACTTCGCGACATTTATGGTTTACATAATCGTCCAACAGAACGAACAACATTTTCTCTGATGGTTTGTATCAAACCGTTGAAACAAAAGGGAATATTTTTTCCAACTGTCAATTGATTCTGTCAGAGTTTGTGTTGCTGCGGTGTTTTTCTCGGACAACAGTCTCCTTAGATAATTTTCCTCAATTTTTCCATTGGAATTGAGGCAGTCGAAAAGATCATTCATTTTCAGAATGAACTGAGCAGTTGAATTGGCACTTCTGGACCTCAGCCCACCAGTTGCAATGACTGTTCTCGTAGCCAAATATAAAGTTCTACTGGAAATCTTCGTAGCCAATTCAATCTTCATTTTCTGGAAGGCGTTTGGATTTATGTGGTTTTCAGTTATCTTCAAGAGCGTACGAGAAAGACAATTCTTTTCATCGATTAAGTACGTTTCTTTTATGTCCCTCCAAGAAACATTTTCACCCCTCATTTTCAACCTGAGAACACTCTTTTGGAGAAATTCATGGCTAATAGTTCATCATTATTGAATCACACCGTTTGTAACGAAGATATATAATTTGGATGAATCCGATCCTGCCTGCGATTCATAGAACTAGAGGAAAATAAATCTCCTACAGAGTTCTATAAATTGATGGCAAGCAGAATATAGTTTTCTAGATAGTTCCTTCAGTAGCTACTATGTGCCGCCACTGAAGTTGGCAAATTGGCAAGTAAACTGCCAAAAATTTGTGCATCAAATCGTTGAACTGGGTTGTGCCTTTATGTATATTGAAACTCAATGGTATAACTATTGAGTTTAAATATACATATTAAATGATATAACCTGAATACTGGATTTCTGCGTTTAAATCTGGTTGTCTCTACGTTTGTGTTTATTGGAATCAGTACAAACTTGTTGATAGTCCCTGCATGTAATTATTGACGCAACTTCATAACCTGAATCATCCATCATTCAGCTCTCATTCTTCGGAGCTTTATTGAAAAAAGCTCGCAGAGTGTGAAGTAAAAGATGAGCACTCTTTCAATCTACAGAAACCGGGTCTCCTATTCATAGCCAACGTCGATTATCCTGGAGCGAAAATAATGATAACCCTCTCCAGCATCGACGTCGGCATTGGAGGGCTTACATTGAAGGGGTGATAATGTTGACATTCTCCTCGATAAAAACCACCCTTCAGGCCCTGTTACCCTTCTTGTTCTGCGGAGTCGATAAGATTAATTAAAGCCTGGATCAGATATTGAAATTTTATTCATAATATTCCCCCTTCGAATATCAAGAATAAGCACTGTGGAAAATAAACTGAGCGTTCGTCAATTGCTCTGAGAATTATTCATATTGCTTTCATTCTGATGAGTTTTCAGTCACAGTCTTCATCAATAACAGAATCCCCATTAATGCTTCGCCTCAAAACGGCGGAAAGATTGAAGGAAAATATTCTCTCAGTTGTTCCAACACCATCGTCTTTTTGTTTATCTTCACTGACTTCACGAAACCCTCTGCCAAGACTGCTATTCTTTAATTGAGCGCCAGACTACTTATTCTCGTTGAGTCCTGTGTTACTTTGAATCATTTTTTATTGAAACATATTCAAATAATACTGTTAGTTGAAATTCAGGCACATCAAACAAGTACATCTATCCTATCTCATCTGTTAAAAGAGCAACATCATCTTTCAGTGTTCTACAGGATACCTTCTAAGGTCCTCTGCTTTTTAAACGGTTGCTCCAAAAGGAAGGTAGTGTTTTTAAGTGTATGTATGTATATTTCTTTTTCACGGTCGACAGCTCCAAAGGCCTAATGGATTTTAACATATGAGGTGTCATTAGGTTTCTTTAAATTGTTGAAGTTGTATTTTTCCCTGAAAAACTTGATGCAGCGCGTAAATATTGTTTATGTGACTCCGGACGAAGAATTTTATTTTGCGCATTATCAGCGTGCACAGGTCACACAATTGGTTGTAAGCCAAAATAATATATGTGGCCGAAAGATCTTAAAAAAGTCCTTGGCAGCATATCTTCATCTCCTAAGAATACCCCACAATATTCAATAAAAAAAGTATATTATGCAGAGTCCATTGATAATATGTTTTATTTTCGAAGATGTTCGGATTGACACAGAAATGAATTTCCTGGGAATTATTATGATAGTAACCTTGGGTATTCAATGCAGATCAATTTTTTTTTCACACCATACATTTTGGAGTGATGGTTTCTTAGTTATGATAGGTTTGATATAATGAATTCCAGCGATCTGAACAAGCTCTCTCTCTGAACAAGCGTTCTCGTCTCAAGTCCCTACACTCCCTACCATCTAGTCGTATAATGAAATAATCAAATTAAGAAAAGACTAGACTGCGAAAACATTCAAAGGACAAGAAAAAAAAAACCTTCACTTAATTAATGTAATTTTGTGTGAGTAATGAATATGGTATTTCTTTTCGCAACCTGAGCTACCTGAGCAGTCGATAGTAGATACTTCATTATAAATATGTCGTGAATACTATATTATATTGCAGGCCAGGACAAATGGTAAGTAGGAAACCCATTGTGAAAATGAGGAGATAACAGTTTGTCCCCGCCCGCAATACTATTTCTAGTCCATATACCAATTTGCGTGTTGATTCTAGCTTGCAACCAGATTTCAGCCTTCTATGACTACCGAAATCAGACCTTACAGAACATTGATCATCATGTGATTAATTAAAATATTTGATATCATGAAGCGAAACAATATATATGACGAAATCCTTTGAGTTAAATACACATCCGATAAATGTTGAACTGCATATAGGATTCCGCGAATTTAACGGAATTATGAATTCAGTGGAATTTTGAATTAACTGGAATAATATATTTTATGGAATTATGGGACTCCAAATCATATTATGATCAGCACCATTGTTTCAAGTTGCGTGTTTTTAATCGTTTATATTTTTGAATTTATGAAAAACGTTGTATATTCGGTATATTCTAGATTCTGGTAATTTTTCTGGTAATTTTCAACCATTTCCGTATACCATTAGTTTTCATGGTAAAATAATAGAAAAACTTGTGTAATTCGCTCTCATCATGCATTTCTCACTCCTATGAACCATTGAGGAGGGGGTGTATATTTCGTGGGAAAAATATATTGATGAGTGGTGTACCACAAGGAACCGTTTGTGACCCAATTATTTTTCTACATTACAAATCCGTTTCTTCGCAATCGAAATGTGTCCTATTTCGAAAACGAGAGTGAGTTTAAATGCCTATATTCATTAATTGTTTTCCAGGCTCATCTGTAATTTTCATTCGAAAATTTTCGAACGATTGATTCTCTTCAGGATTGAATAATATGTTGAAGATGGTTTGTAGAATTGTCAGGGAGTTTAAGAACAGAATAGGAATTGTTATGAACAGGTCACTTTCATTGAATTAGGTTTCAATAAGAACATGAAAGATCGAGGGTTAGTTTCCATAATACAGTCTTAAATCATTATTTCACTCCAGAGTATCATGGAATAAAACTAGATTCTTCTTCGAATTTTATGGTACATTAGAAAAATTCAAGTCTCAAGTTGAAAACTGAATAATATACTTGGTTGGTACCTGGGGTGCCGATGCCACCACTCTTCGTACGGCTGCTTTAGCCTTGTTTTTTCTGCAGCTAAATGCTGCTGTTCTGTCTGGTTCAACAGTTCTCATGTCCATCAAATTTGTTAACAACTTAATATTTCTATGAGGATTATTACTGGAACCATTAGATCTACTCCATCAGCTTGGTTACCAGTTCTTTCTAACATAATACCACCACATATTCGTAGACAGGTTGCCGCCATGAAATCTTGAGTTAAAGTTCATTATTTTCCAAATTTATTTCCTATTATAAGTTATATGCCAGAATTGCCAGATAAAAGACTGGCTAGATTGAAATATTGAAAGCCTTCATGGCGAAATGAATTTCTCTATTCTAAAAAGAATTATAAAGAAATTTGTAGTTCGGAATGGACTTCGTATGATTTTTTCAATAAAAGTTTAATTCTTGATCCTTCTGAAAAAGTTCTTCGTTTTCATCTGCCCAGAAATAATTGGTCTCTTGTGAATCTTTTGAATCGTCTAAGGACAAGTTATGGTTATGGTAATAGTATGCTTCTTGAATGGATTGCCTTTGATAGCCCGAGATGTGAGTGTGGTGTGGTCATGAAGAGCAAACTATTGACCATTTGGTCAATAATGGTTCAGTTTATAAATTTCCATATGGTTTTAAGGTTATTCATTCAGTATCTGATTCATTTTTGAGATGGATCGGTACATTCAAAACAATTTGAATTCGTTGGTTGATTTTCGTTTCTCGTTTTTTCTATCTTTGTTTTCTTTTGTTTCAGATTATTACGAAATGCTTTGTCAACCTCTTTGGAGAAAGGAAGAATGAATTGTTTTCTAAAAAGAAGATGCTCTTCAATATGAATATCGGCTTATTCTGCAAGCGAATTCAATATTCCTACACTTATCCGGGGAGACAGAGGTTTTAATCTGAGCTCTTGCATCCAACTTAGATCTTTATGGTGTCTTTTTAACATTTCCTCTGCTCTTACTCAGATTAGGAGAAGAAAATAGATCAATTTGTTTGTGGAATGATCTATTCCTTGTTGCATTTTCATTACACATGCCATGGTGTTTGATTTTTTTCTTCCAAAACAAATCTGTACCTACTGTTCTCTTTCATAGAGATATAAATATATTTGAAATACAAGGGAATTTTGTCAGAAGGTAATGTAACCCAATCTTCGGTGACTTTCAACTGAGAATTATTTCCCCATTTCATTAATTATTTCGAGGGAATTCTGTTGCCGAGATCCATTGCACTTTTCTGGTAGTGGTCGATCCTGGAATTCCAGGAACGTTTCCACAGGATCAGATCACCTCGGGCGATCGCAATTTAAACACGTTTTCAATTTATTCGCGGTCGGATTCTTCAGCTTGCTTGGCACTATTGTAATTTGAAAAATGTCTTGTGCGCACCAACTCAGGCATTCTTTGGGTGTGATAACTCAGTGGTTTGGTTGTTGGCCTGGATAAATACGTAATCCTCAGGTGTTGCTAGGAATTTAGAACAAATTTATTCGTCATTCCACACCAAGCATTTATATACAGGGTGTTTCATTGGTAAATGAACATACGATAACCTGACCTAGAGCTACCATAGGCGAGTCCAAAAAACCGATATATGATAGGTCTAATCAATACCATAACCGAGATACAGGGTGGATTATGTTTTCACCAAAAATTTCAATTCCTCATAACTTTTGAACCAACCACTATAGTCGGTCGATATTTGGAACGTATGATTCACTTCTACAGGTCGATCGATTCACTTTTGAATTTCCAAAAAATTTCAGGTCCGTATTTGAAAAATATGGGACTTCTTCCAAGCTGAGATTCAACATCCTGTATATTGAAATTTTGGGATTTGATTGAGACATTTGAAAAGAGCAGAAAATTTTCAACGGGGTTCAGTAGATTTCATTGTCCCGCACGTCATTTTGCTCAATGAGAGCTTCAGGGAAAGATTCAATTGAATATTGGAATTCCACACAATTCTCAGGAAAATTGTACATTATGATCAAATTGAATTTTGTTTGTCTTACTAATTGCACATTAAAATTTCATAATATTCTGAGGAATCATTCGGAGTTATTTCCGGAAAAACATTATTCATCGAGAAAAATTTATTTGAAGTAACATAAAAAATTAACGTGAATTACAGAAGGTGCTCAAAAGTACTACCATTTTGTTCAATACACATTTTGGCCCCTTCAAAATATGTCTGATACTGTTTTTGATCATGTCTGGATTATTACGAATTTCATTACAGGCGACTTCGATACGTTGCATGAGGATATCCTCACTTCCTATTTCAGATGAATATACTGAACATTTCAAATAACCCCAAATGAAATAATCAACAGGATTGAAATCTGGTGACCTAGCGGGCCAGGCATGCGGTCCACCATATTCACGAGGGATTGGGTCTTCATATGAGGCATTCACATGAACGGGCTGAAGAGAATCCGTATGAGGTCAGGCATACGAAATACCAATACAAATTTTCAAAAATGTATGGTGCGACGTTTATAAAAATCGATTGATTGGACCACACGTCCTACCAAGATGGCTTACGGGTGATCTCTACTTAGATTCATATAGAATCCATAATCATCTTCCTGTATTACTCGAAGGTACGGACAAAATGGTGGTACTTTCGAGCACCAGCACCTCTGTAATTCATATTAAGTTTTTATGTTTCTTCAGTTATTTATTCATCTTTGTTGAGAAATAAATGTTTCTTGGTGAATAATGTTTTTCCGGAAATAACTCCAAATGATTCCTCAATTATGAAATTCGAATGTGCAATTTGTGGGCCAAAAAAATGCGATTTGATCATAATGTACGATTTTTCTGAGAATTTTGTGGAATTCCAATATTCAATTGGACCTTTCCCTGAAGCTCTCATTGAGCAAAATGACGTGCGGGATGATGAAATCTACTGAAACCCATTGAAAATTTTCTGGTCTTTTCAAATATCTCCATCAAATCCCAAAATTTCAGCTTGGAAGAAGTCCCATATTTTTCAAATACAGACCTGGAAATTTTTGGAAATTGAAAAGTAAATCGATCGACCTGTAGAATTGAATCATACGTTCCAAATATCAACCGACCATACTGGTTGGTTCAAATGCTATGAGGAATTGAAATTTTTGGCGAATACATAAATCACCCTGTATCCCGGTAATGGAATTGATTAGACCTATCATATATCGGTTTTTTGAACTCGCCTAGGGTAGCTCTAGCTCAGGTTACCTTATGTTCATTTACTAATGAAACACCTCGTGAAACACCCTGTATAACAAGGTCTTTCGTTTGGGCTCTTAATCGATCTTATTTAACGTAGTTCCAAGTTATCAAGGTGAGTTATGAAATTTTTCTTTTTTTACGTGAATCATTCAAAGTTGGTTTGAAAACCTTAATCATAAATTTATAATAATGTTCAATTTGAATCAAAATACGGTAGGTATTCTTTTTTAAATTCACAATCAACTCTATACCTATACTCCATTACGGGTAATTGTGGTCAAGAAATTGAACGGGAAAGAAAATGCAGGGCAAGGACAAAAAAACCAAATAGTTGAAGGAAAGACCAAAAAAGGCTGAAAGGAAGAAAATGATTCTTCATTGCCAGACGTAGACATTGACGACCACTGCATCGATGATGATACTCTTGATGAAGATAACTCAGAAATTAATTCTCTTATATGCGGGGAATTTGGCAGAAACAACGAAGTATGTTATCAATGCAATTCCTGTGGGCTTTGGACTCACTTTGCTGGCACTGGCTTGAATTCTGCATGTTAGAAGTATTTAATCATCATTGTCAACATTACGACTACCATTGATTGCCCTCACGTGAGTGCAACAGTTGTCAAAAGCTGTTTTTCTCAAACTATCATTAATAATAAATCGTTACTCCAAAGCTTCTCACTTTGACCTCAATTAATAGTGCTTTAATGAAAAATTGTAATGTTATGTTCCTAATAGAGCTGTGAATTATTATTTGAGTTTTTTTCCAAAAAGCGCTTAACTGACCGCCATTACCCCCTCTTCCCCCTACGTTGAATATTTGTGCTTCATTGTCTTCGAAGTTCAATTTGGATCTGTGAAAGCGGTGCTCAGAACACCCACTGCAGTCATCCGTGTATTCCACTCAGCAAACTGAATTGGACACCATTAGAGTTTCTGAATTCAAATTTGAATTCGAGCTCTGTGTTAGGATTCGAATGGAGTCTGCAGGTGAATACTCGTAATTTATGTCCATCCACCCTCAGAAGTCCAATTCCGTGTTTGTTTTCCAGTTTGCCCATCACCTGCGGACCTGGGGTTATTTTACTCCCTATTTGAGGACAGCTAAGATCCAGTCTTTGTTGAACTGGCGTTCTAATCTACATAGGTGGTGGGAAGGGGTTGAGGAAGGATTCCTTTGCCATTCAGTTTCCTCTAAGTTGTTGATGCACGCCCCGCTTGTTGCCATAAATGCAGATTAAATTCGGGATGTTTGTAGAATGTAGACAGAAGTTTACTTTCGCAAAACGCTTCAGCAATGCGATTAACCCAACCTAATCTGGCAACTGAATGATTATGCTTAATAATGTAATTGAACATTCGTCTCTTGAATAAATTACCAAGGTGATTCGGTACACAAAGTTGTCTAGATAGAATATCATCCATCACTGAACTGCTGCAGAAGAAGGATCATGACCTTAATTATGCGGGGAACAACGTTTATTTACTTTTTGAAACTAATGTTGGAAAAGTTACTAATTGTTCAGTGGAAGAACCTAAACACTCAACAACTTGTATTATCATGAATCGAAATAGTTATTATTCCACTAGATGTCAAAAATTGCGATTCTAAGGTGCCAGAAACATGCCACCTTGCAATTTGGGGGTTTCGTTCGTAGTCGCCCTCAAATACGTTGTCTACTGAAACAAAAAATATACTATGGGGAGAAGATGGGGTAATCGTGGTCAGCGGGTAAGGGTGTTCATGCCCACAGCTGAAAAATTGAAGTGTGGTAACCTCACATTCTTCCCCGAACACCCTGGTCATTCCACACCACGCATTCATATATGACGATTGTCTTTCGTTTTCGCTCTTCGATCTCATTTAACGTAGTTCGAAATTATCAAGGTAGGTTATGAAATTTTTCTATTTTTTACGTGAATCGTTGAAAGTTTGTTGAAACTGTTCATCATAAATTTATAATAATGTTAAATTTGAATCGAAATATGGTATTCTTTTTTCTATTCACAATTTACTCCATTAACTCTATTACGGGTAATTGTGGTCAAGGAATTGAACGGAAAGGAAAATGCAAGGGGAAGGACAAACAACCAAAGAGTTGAAGGAAGGACTTATATCACCTGAGTGCCATAGTGGTCAACAACTGTATTTTGTCAAACTCCAAAGCTTATTACTCTGACCTAAATTAATCGTCCTTTTATGCAGAATTGTGATGTTATGTACCTAATAGAGCTGTGATTCATCATTTGAGTTTTATTCCAAAAAGAGCTCTACTGACCGCCATTACCTCCTTTTCCCCTACAGGCTAACGGAGCTCGGCTTCGAAAGTGTAGGCTATGCTGAAGATATAGCCCTCATGGGGAGAGGCAAATTCGAAGGCACTCTTTGTGACTTAGCCTTTGAATAATTGGGCAGTGGTGCAAGTCAGTGGGACATGAGCATTAAGCCACCCAAGACCACAGTAAATCCTTTCACTCTTCCATCCATGAAGACGTTTTCATTAAACGGAGATATCTTGAAGTGGAAGTCAGAACTTGATTACATGAGAATAACTCTGGAGCTTCTGTGGAATAAGCAGGTTCTAATGGCGTGAAGGCATCTAGGCGGCAGGAATTGGGGTTGTAACCCAACCATACTGCGAAGGATGTAGGTCATGTTTGTGAGATCCATAATCACATCAGTCCCCTGGTTTGCTGAAGAAAGGCAGGTAAGTGCATGGAAAATGCTTGACAAAGTACACAGAACTGCCAGTGTGTGCATCACGGGAGCAATAAGAACGTGCCCAACTAGAGCACTTGAGATAATTACAGAACTCAGAATTCTATTGATTGATAGGGTAGCCCATGAGGCTATAGCCTCATTGGAACCTTCTCAGATATTAGATTTCGTTAGATCTCTAGAACTGCAAGAAGAGCTTCAAGGTGCGTTTTTTTTTAGAAGAGGTGAATCTTACATCAGACACTCAGTCTTTCTGGGTAGTGTCGGATTCTTACCGACTAAACACCTCTCCCGTTGTTTGGTTCCGGGCATAAGCCTATAAACCATTCATCTTTTTGTCTGTTATTTCCTCTTTCGCATTCTTTATGCTGAGTGTTTGTGTTCATCCTTCAATTGGATATCTCTCTCTTAGTTAAGAGTTCTATATCATTTTCGCAATTGGTCTCTAGGTCTTTTGCGGTAAATTCTCGCTGTCTTTTCATCTTCAGTGGGGTCATAGTTAACTTACCTTCTGAAGTGGTCATTTGGATGTTCACTAGCTCTTTCATAGGCTTTCGCAGCTTTTCGTTTGATGAATGTAGTAATGGACTCCCATTTTACGCCCTTTCGGATTTTTTCATTCCCAACAAACCAGGGGGCGTTTAATGCCCATTTCAGAAATTTGTTTCCTGTACTTTGTATCCTCTTTATATGGGTTCTTGCTTCATATCTCCATGCTGTTGATCCATATGTTAGCTGCGGTCTGGCGACTGCTTTTATGATCCTCATCAATTTCGTGTTTCTGTTCATTTGGCTTCTTCTGCCTATAATCGGGTATATTCTTTTCATTGCTACATTCGTTTTATCCACTTCATACTTAATGTGCTGTTTCCACGTTAGTCCTTTGTCTAATACTCCTAGGTATTTAGCTTCATTCTTCCATTCATCATCATTTTATATGCTAGTCCTTCATGCCATACTCTATCAAAAGCTCTGGTTACATCTAGAAGTAGTAGTCCTGTGGCTTGTTTATTCTGAACTCCTTCTGTGATATACTCAGTCATTCTTAGGAGCTGTAGTTCAGTAGAATGTTGTTTTCGGAACCCAAATTGTTCACTCGCTAGGGCTTCTGCTCCTTCATTAAGTCGTCTGGCTAATACTCTGTCCACAATTTTTCCTAGGGCTGGGAGCAGGCTTATCGGTCTATAGTTCTGTGGGAACTTTTTGTCTTTACTTGGTTTATTGAAAACAATCACTTCGGCAAGGTGCGTGGTGAAAACAGCTCAGAAGCGTTATACTGACGTTCGTAAAGTGAAGTAATATCTTAATTATTATTCATTAATAATCAACGCTGATTCAACTTAGAATATCAGCGTTACCTGAATAATGGATTTCTTCGTTTGAATCTGGTTGAATGTCAAAGGATAAAATCGTTGAAGAATCGTAAAAGGAAACCCAAATACAACATAATATTCCAGTAGAATCTTTTTCACAACAAGAATGGTTACAACGGGTCAATAACGTTTAATAAACGTGGAAAGTAACGTATTTCGAAAACCAGAGAAAAACGTATTGCCTGACGACATTAGCCCGTTTTTTCAACGGGTTATAAAGGTGCCGTTACTTGAGAAATACAACGCTTTTTTACGTTTGCGTTTTTATTGGATACTCAATGTAGAAACTTTCAACGCCAGTCTCTGAACTGCGAAAGCAGTAACAAACGACCTAATCAAAACAATTGAACCGTGAATCATAAAATGACTATACAGAGCTATAACGTAGGACACTTGAAGTCCGAATTGGCGAACCTTCAGTCGAAAACAGCACCATAAGTATCATTCGAAACGGCTCGAGAAGAAACGTATGTTAATTTAATTGTCCGTTTATAAATTTTATCTCTCTTCTCAGGAAACTTATGGTTAGTAACAGATTCGCCCTCCTGAAACGAAACTGCCAATAAATCCCACATTTGGAAATCTTCCAACTAGGTAAGATGTTATATTCTAGGAATTATTGTAAGGAAAAGATGGGAGAAGTTGGGGTGTTAAGAACTCAATGTTCTCGAAATTTATTCGTTTCTTGATTCGGCCAAGTTGCTAATGGAACAATTTCACGGATTATTGTCCACGACTTCGAGTTTGGTTCGTAGAATTTCACTGCACATGACTGGTTTGATATTTCATTTGGAAAAACGCATTTCAGCAACTACATCAATCTCTAAGTCATGATCATTTTGAACTTTTTGACTCTTTATTTCAGAGGCCAGAAGGACCCTTTTTATAATTCTCCATCATTTCTCTGAATTCGTCTCTGTTAAAAAGATATAGCCATTCAAAAAATACATGCCTGATGCGATTCTCTGGATTTAATGCAAAAATCATATTTCTTGATTGAAAGTGAGTCAATACACTTAGGGAATACTCAACTACTGACCATCTTGGAATAAGAATGTTGAAAACACGATATTTTTCAACAATAACATTTAGTTTCGTCCGATCATATATGCCATCAAAAAGCCATATTTCTCCCATCAAAATGAGTTCCTTCTTCGATCTTCGCGAAGATTAGTTTGTTAACACTAATAATTGGTCCAAATTTTCCTCGATATCCCAAAACTATTTTATAAAGAATGTTTTTCAATCAATTTATGATTAATCAACCTAACTTAACCCATTTTGTATCAAAAACAATAATCTTCGATATCCCAAAAATATCTTATAAAGAATGTTTTCAATCAACTTATGTTTGGTCAACCCAACCTTACCCATTTTGTATCAAAAACAACAATCTTCGGTGAATATTTCACAGAAATTTCGATGTGAACTTTGCCAGCTTCACTAATATTCATGAAACTACGCAGAACACACCGTAATTTTATGAATCGATCCATCCTTATCCTACGAAATCAATGATCAAGGAGATAATCTGTGAACGACGCATGCGTATAGCGGCGACCGGCGCTTTAAACAAAAATGGAGAACAAATATTTTCTATAGTTATGTTGTTATAATAAGGGAAAGTGATCATTTTAGGTGTTTTTTTTTTCCATCTCGTGATGATTATATGAATACTTTCCGTAATTTAATGTTATAATATATTCCGTGTGGTTTTAAGTTTATGAAATTCCAGTAGGCTTTGTTCAGATAGGAACCACAGAATATTTAGTGCTAGGTATAATTTTATTTTTCATCAATTTCAATTTAATTCGTGGTTTGTATCGACATTCGTCATTAATATATCGGAATTTTGTTTTTCATTGACATTTATTTTCAGTATGGACTAGTAAAAATAAATTTTTGAATGTAACTGTGCGTATTGAATATATAATTTCATGCTCCTTGCTGTTTTTTTAATCTCTCATATTTGTGGGATTTCATTATTATATCTATCTACATCAAACGTTTTTCCATAATTTAAATTTTAGTCTCGACAAAGTTGATAAACATTCTGACAACATTGTCAGCTTGTAGTGCGATTTAATTTTCTGTGATTCGGTACGATGTGAAATCCAGCGAAGCATTCAGATTATTTCGAAGATTCATGATTTTTTCCTCGAATTTCATTGCATAAAATTAGGAGTAACTCGAAAACGACGCGTTTCATGGAAAAAAACATAGAAATACTTTTATTTTCTGAAATGATTTTTCCTTTCGAAAATATGAACCATTCACTTTTTTTAGTGGTTTTATGGTATTCTTTCGTGGATTTATGAGTCAGCTACGCTGTAACTTGTATACCAGGAGAAATATCGAATTAGGTTTGATTGAAGAACATGCACCATGAATAGAGTGAACGCTTCACCAGAATTCAGTTCATTTGAAATAATAGTTTCGAAAATATGGATAGAAAAGTTTTTTTAAATGAATTTCCGACACGCTGTATCATCCAAACGAAACTGAATTTTGAAAAATGTTATTAGAAAAAGGTTTTTCGATTAGTTAAAATAAATGTACAAGTCAAAGATTCACCCCATATGATGATAATTTGATTAGTATTTAGTACACATTTTTCTTGATTGAACTTAATTTAATTAATGGTGCTTTACTGATTTCTCCAATTTAACTGCCAACGGTTAAAATTGAAGTGATTTGAAATGTCACCTCTCTAGAAAAATCGCAATTGCTATAACGTACTGCATTTCGGTAGGTATATATAGTCACAAGCAGATCTAGGAAGTTTTTCAGGAAAGGGAATGAACATTTCCACCAAGAGTACAGAGTGAACCAAATTGGACACATTTGAATGTAAGAATCCATTCATGAGCAATGGCCCCCATGCCCCCCCTCAAGTCTGCCATTGGGTAAAGTGGGATTTCATAAAAATTATACTTTACTCTTCTGAATTAACATTTTTAGAAACATTTACGTAAGTAAAAATAATTTTTATTGTGAAATTCTCTCATGTCCTCATGAAAGAAAAGCTTGAATCTCGATCGACTCTAAGTTGAATGAGCGCAATAAAAATTTTATGGTTTTACAACATCTCATTTCAAAAATGTCCTTTTCTCGAAAGAAAACATTTCGAACATCGCCAAGCCGATTATATATTTATATAGCATCATCTATGTTTATGTCTTTCCGTAACAGATCGCAAGGTTTGCTACGGAACTGCTCAGGGCGGAACTTTTAATCCGAAATTGTGTGAAACTTTTATGTACTTTACAACCGCTTGGGCTTGATCGCTCCCACGACAGAAATTATGAATATTTTAGGTTTTGATAAATGTCTTGTTTACCCGGTGTAATATCACCGCGAACAGTGTTACGTTTTGTTCCCTCGGAGAGCTGTACATTTCCCATTTTCATTCCGCTGAATTATTCGGAATTATATTTCCATTCCGGAAAATTGTTTGCGGAACATTAACCACTTCGGTGTATTTCCTGATAAGCTTATTTCTATTGTGTCGAGCATTTTATCGGTCTCTCCAGAAATTGAACGAGAATCAGACTCAATAGAATATTGCGCAAAATTATACAGGATGGTCCGCTATCTAAGCAAAACTTCAACTTTATTTTGGGATGGAAGTTCTTAACCTTTTCTTTTCAAATGGCAAACAGTACCAAATTTTTTGAACTGGATGGCAGAAAACTGTGTAGAATGTTCTAATGAAACTGTGCTGCTCGGATCCTTTACCGATCTCTCTGAGAAGTTTGCTCCCAGTTTTATAATCCAAAAATTCATTAATAAAGAAGTCTTTTATTGTGAACAGGGATATAATAAATGCTGTAGAAATTTGAGAATGCCTGAATTATTGTTTCTTCGCATAATAAAACATGTATTTGGGGAGTAAATTCATACTCTAAATGAGACATTAAAAATTGAAAGTTTACCAGAACTTTTAGCCGTATAGCTAAATAACCTCAAACTCTCTTTCTGACTTATTCGGGCATTGATAATATACTGGTTTTTTTTTATTATTATTTCAACTTGTCTAAAGTACCACTTCAGTTCTCGTGACCATTTATAGAATGAATTATAAGAATCCGAGAATATAATAAAAATAAATTATGAGGATTCAATAAATTTACCTGATTATTGCTATCAAAATGAAAGATAGACCGGTTGTTTGCTCCATACAACACTGGAAACTCATCAGTTGTTTCAACATCTTGAAAGGAGCACTATTTATTCATACGTTGTTTATAATATTGGCCCGTTTATATCATCGTGCTAAGAAAAAGTAAACTATCGGAAAAAATCTATACGTCGCTTAGCGACATAAAACTCTAATGGTATTTCTTACAATAAAACTTATTGCGAATAGTTGGTCTAGATTCACAAAAACGATAAAGCAATATTCATTTCTTCGAATGAATATAAATAGGCCTAAGTTGGTGCTTTGGGAAATCCTTACATATCAAGTGGAATAAATTATTGCGAATTTGATTCGATAACTAATTATCAATTCATTTTGCTCTGCTCTTATCTTTCGAAAACATTCGAGGAATATTGCTCTTTTGGAATAATACAAAATGCAGTAATTATTCTTCAAGGTTACAGAGAAAATAATTGTACAAATTGAAACATTTCTTTATTGCAGATTTCAACAAGTACGGAAGGTTAAGACTATTATTATTATTTGGGCTGGGGTCGTTATGGCTCAGTTAGCCTTCCGGGAACTGCGACCACATGGATCTTTTGTTCTCTAGCCTACAGATTCATTGAAACCCAATGAGGTCGTCTATGGTGTTGATAAGACTGACAACATCCTTAGGAGCCTTAGCCGTTACCTCGTTGGTTCTTAGACCAGCCAGCTTGGACACTTGCAATCATGACTTCAGCTGTTTCTACCTCTGATCCACAGAGTCTACAAATTTCATCTGCTGACTTCCCCATACGGTACAAATGATGTTTGTACCGACAGTGCCCTGTCAGCAGATGCACCATCACCCGAAGCTCAGCTCAGCTTCAGGAGCTCACTGGCATAGTTTATTACGAATTTATTGGACTGATTGAATCCAGGAGTGTTTTTCCAGAGGGTTAACAGTTGTCCAACTGCAATTGTTGAATTGCTGCCTTAAATTGATCTTTTCCAAGCCCGCAGAAAGGCTCAGGTCTGGCAGGCGTTAACCTTGATGCAATCTTGGCAAGCCTATCGGCTTTTTCATTCCTCTCAACACCACAATGCCCTGGCACTCATATTAGAGTCACTTGGGGAAGAATCACCTTTTGAATCGTGGTAAATCTCCATTCAAAAAGTGGTCTCTTTATTTCACGAGTAACTACCCTAATTTACGACGTAGAGATTTGATTTTTTTTTTAATTGAAGTTGAAGAACGTCCCCAGGGAAAATAGTTTTCTTTTTTCTTATTAAATTAGTTTTTCAATTGACAAAAACAGTTTGAACTTCAGCGTTTTGGAAACTACACTTAGTGTTTTTTTTTCGACGGTTTATCGTTTTATGGAAAAAATCGCAACTATTTGCCATCGGCAATCTCCTATAACATACAAAAATTTTCATGATGATTAATTCAAAAATATAGCTTGTACTAATGAAAAACGAAAAACATATTCAATAACTCAAGATCTAACGATTACCCTGGTTTTTTTAATTGACTATTCCACTCTTTTCATTTTTAGTGAGGAAGTTTCCGTAGCAACGATCGTTTCAACACTGGTTTTTTTAATTGAAAACCTAATTAAATCGAAAAAAAAACTATTCGCCCTCGAGAGGTTCTTCAACTTCAATTAAAAAATAATAATCAAGTCTCTATGTCGTAAACTAGGGTAGTTACTCGTGAAATAAAGAGACACTTTTTGAATAGAGATTTACCACGATTCAAAAGGTGATACGTCCCCTTAAGGTCGAGACTAGAAATTGTGAGTAAATATAACAGAAAAATGTTTTTACCCAAGAGGCTGTTTTCAATTTCAACATGGCTCAGATTTATTTGTATTTGATGGTTGCAAGCGTATATTGGCATAAAACTTAGACTTCTGCAGATAACCCTACAGCCAGAAGTCTATAAGCGTTAAATTGCAAGAGCGTCTAGGCCAATTCTGGCCATCAAATCGGTAAATGACACGACCAGGAGCAAACTCGTGCAAAATCGTCAATTTTTCACGGGCGGTATGACATGTCGCACCGTCCTGCTGAAACCACATGTCGTCAACGTCAAGATCAATAGTTTTCAAATGAGGCTAAAAAAATTGTGTGATCATAGCACGATAACGTTCGCCATTCACCGTGACTGTTCACTTCATGTTGACCTAATCCCATATGTCAACATTCGATCATGTGACGTAATGACTGTCAAACATTGCGCGCAATTCAAATTGTCCTTTTTATGACATTCCTTTCATTTAAAATGGCGACTAGACATCATTAATGAAATGAACAAATTGGATTGAAATAACCATATGTTTATCCTGAAGGAAACGGTGTATTCCTGGAAATTAACGAGCAAAATAATATTTGCTTTCGGCATATATGGAATGGAGTACAAACAGGAATGATATTGGATTTCGAAGCAATCCAAATAAAAGTCAGCGGTCTTGGGACAGCTGAATAAAAGATGGAAACTTCTAGATTTATTAATCCAGTATTAGACCCTATATCTGCAAACCGAATTAAAAACGGCGAACCTATCTGGATGTTATCTTGGAACAAATTCCCAGCGAGCAGTCGGAAAAGCAGCGTTCGGTCTCCCTACGGTAGATATATTTAAAAGATCTAGATAAATAAAACTCATCAAATAGATTCAAATCAACATTAAAACTCGGCTGTTTGTGCCGGCAGACCCTGCCAAATCTGAAATGAAATCTGCCCGGGAGGAGATAGGAGATGGGCCAGCATCCAAACAATATGTCGTTTTATCAAATGCTGTTAACAAGTTTTCTTGGTCTCCCTAATAGCCCAACTTTGATATCGTTTCGTCGGTTCAATCGAGAACAAGCTCTTTGAGTATACTTGTCAACCATTCTGTTTTATCTTCCATCTTGTTTTGACGCAGAAGGGAAAGAATTATTTTGGCTTTCGACAAATTGCTTCGAAGAGAAAGGGAGGGAAGGAATTTATTGGAATATCACGAATGAAATCATAAAAATCATTGATATACTTAACTGACAAATAAACTGCAACACCCAGAAAGAGTGGTTTAAATTTAAAATTATAGAAAGTAGCAAGGAGTGAATGATTAAAATTTGGAGAAAAAAACGAAGTGCTTACAATTTTTATTAAAATAAGTTAATAATATGTTTGTCCACTGCGATTATCAATATGTTACGGGAAATGTAATTATATAGGTCAGTATTCATAATGCTTGGTTATTATGAATAATGACCATTAAAATTGGGCAATTTGATAAATTTGAATTACTTTACGATGATTTCTCATATTGTCCGGTCATTATAAATACCGCTATTATTCAATTCGGCACTTTGATTGATTGACAGCAATGGGACATCCACGTGCGTGTGGTGTGATTCTGGCTGGCCAATCAGCATTCATTTCATTGATGTATGTCTTAAATTTACTTTGGGTTCTGTTTTTTTATTGTTAGTGATTTTTCTATGAAATAAAATGAAGGAACAGTTAGTAACTGATGTCAGTGACATGAAGCATCGTTTTTATGAACGTCTGGATGAATTATGTTTATCATGAGCTCAGAATACACAAATTCTCACAAAGTCACAATACTTGAGTTGATAGAAAAGGTTAAAACATCTCGAAGCAAAGTGGTAAATAAAAACCCGAGGATTATCAGCGTTCACGTGTAGGTTTGACGTAATGACTATTGGAGAGAAGGAGAAGTTGAAAGTTCCTCTAGAGGAAGATAAAGAGCAGATAAGATTTTACGTACATCGGAAAAAGATATTTCAACTCTTACATGATGCACATATAGTAATTGGGCACGTTGGTCGAAACCGTATGGAAAAAGAGCTAAATTCAAACATTACAAGGGGAATGATTGTTACATTTATGTATGACATGCAAAAAAAACAAATTGTTAGACCGATACTAAGTGAGAACATTGAGTTTAAAATATACATAGAGACACAGCCCAGTTCAACGATTTGAAGCTAAATTTTGTGTAGTTCCTTCACCGGTTCATAGATGGATAAGTGTGTTTCAGAGAAGCGAAATATTCTACTCCCGCATCTGGCGGTAAGTAGCTGAACTATAAGGCACTATTTCCGAAGCCGAATGCGATGACGATCAGGACCGGCATATGGAAATGTGGGATGTTCAGTATTTCATCACCTGATTTTTTTGATGCAATAAATCGACAATTATTTTTGATTTTTAATATAAAATACTGATGTATGAAAAAATAAATGCATGCAATTTTTTCTTCATTCATAAGTATTTATAAAAAGATTTTCTATGAATTTTTAAAAATATTTAATTTTTTATGAACAGCGGGATGCTTCTGTGTCGAGATTCCTTTGGTTTTTTTCTGTCCCCTGTACAGCTTCACTCTAATCAGTTCTCTCCACAAATGAATCCTGTGCTTTTCAAATTCTGGAGTTAACGGAGAGATCCAATCTTCTATAAATTCATTTTTTTTTATTTTCCTGAAATATACCTTTGAAGTCATATCTTTTTTGATTTTGTGACCATAATTTTCTTTATTACCAACAGCGCTTTCCGCATCAAATGTTTGAAATCGGTTGAGGGAATTCTCAAATGTATCCGATTTCGATTTGCAATATATATCCAATCATTACTAAGCTTATTCAAATCATCAATGAGGAGAGCTTTTTCGCACTTGGATTCTAGGGTATTTAGGGGTGCAATTAACTCTTTATCCGTTATATATTATTACGCAATAGTTAAGGTAGCATTCCTTAATAGAAATACGATATAGCTTTTAGTCAGCATTTTCCATTAGATGGACAGTTCGCTTCGCATTAGAATAATAATTCAATTCATTGTTAACTAGACTTCGAAAGAATAAACTTGCTTCAAAGATTCCTTTGTTTTTTTTAAAAAAGTGATTTAAGAGAGGAACAAAATAATTGGCGACGAGGATGGGATGTTGCTAGTGTGTTAAGGCAAGATCAGAAAGACGTTAAATTCTTAAGAAGAAAAAACCGATCCAGATCCAAGAGGCACACGTGGAATTCATTCCTTTGAGCGACAACCGAAGAAGAGAAGCACAGGTACGACGTGAACCAAAGGAAACACCGAGCACCCGATTCAAACAAGTGCAGTGATCGACCAGCCAAGAAGAGTTGTTGAATCCCAGACCGAAGAGGTAGAGGACCAACCCCGACTGGAGCGACGCGAGCATCCCCTCACGAATCACCCTGTGGAGTTTGGACGTAGCACCCCAAGCACCAGGTTCAAACAGAAGGTCAAAAAACAGAGTAAGTGGAGAATCTCGTTTAACAATCCCAGTTTTTCCTATCCCTGGCCCAAAAGATAGAGAAAGAAGTGAAAATCACAAGAAAATTTAAAAATTAAATTTAAATTAATTCTTTTTCAATTTTAAAGAAAAATTGATTCCTTAATAAATAAATTCGATTCTTTGAAAATCGATTTCCCGAAAAAGTCAAAGAAAATGGCAACCCAAGGTAATTCAAATACAACCCAAGGTAATTCATCAAATGCTAACACAATAATTGTAGATTTGAATACAGTAAAGTATTTTGGAGAATTACTCCCTAGATTTAACGGTAATTCTCATGAATTACAGACCTTTTTAATAGAAGTTGATACTTTCATGAACCAATTCGGAAGTACAAATAATGTATTGATAAATCAATATTGCTTCGCCATGGTAAAATCAAAATTAATAGATCATGCAAGAACCGTTGTTTATTCTGGACCAAGTTGCAGTAATTGGACTGATTTAAAACAATTATTGAATAATAAATTTGGTTTCAAAATTAATTTTGATGTATTGCAAAGCGAATATCAATATATGAGAAAACGTGCTAAAGAATCGTTATCTGAATTTATTGACAGAGTTAAACAGACCAAATTACAATACGATTACCAAATTCAACTGATAGGACTGAGTCCCACAGAATTAAGAGTTTACAGAGATTTATCAGATAAAATCGGTAACACGGTCTTATATAATAATGTTGATGAAAATTCTCGAAATCTCTTGGATTTACAACCCCAACCGTTTGACGAAACATGTAAATTATTAGAAAATCGCGAAATTAAGAGACAGCAATTATATTTGCAGCCATTTCCGAGAATAACACCTACAATTCAAATTCAAAATAATATACCACATACGTTTACTAAAAATGAAATGCCCTCTACCAGTCAAATCAATAATTTTCCGTCACAACCTATTCAATTAAAATTCAATCCCAAAAAGCAGGAAACAAAATTCACTACCAATAGTCAAGTGTTTGGTAAACCAAAAGATGTTTTCAAGCCAAGGCCCAATGCGCAAATTAATTTCCCAAAACCCGAACCAATGTCAATAAGAACTAGAAATTATCCGGTTAAAAGACCTGCAAGTACCCAATTTAGACAGGAACCGCCGAACAATCGGCATTTTTTCAAAAGAACAGGTCCCCCTGATTTTTATTCAGAAGAACTTACAAACACGGAAGAAGTTCAAGTTGAAAATGATGAACAGAATGAGGAATTTGAATTTAATTATAGCGAAGACCCAGAAAATGAAGATTTTAGCCCATTTGAGAATGAAACGGAAAATTTTCCAACAGAAGCCCTTCAAAATTACAAGACCTAAATTTCAATATGGATCATTTAGCCACTTTACCATATTTAGAATTAAATGACCCTCCTATAAAATTATTGATAGATTCCGGAAGTTCCATGTGCATTATCGATCCAGCAGTAGCTTTCAATTTATTTCCCGAAAACATTTATGAAGAACGAACAGATTTCAAGACAGCTATCGGAAAAGATTTCAGCCGATATAAGGTAGAATTTCCCCTTACATCTTTCGGATTTGATAACACCTATCCATTTGTAATCTATAAATTTCACACTCAGTACGATGGTGTTATAGGCGCAAATTTGTTGAAAGACTTAGAGCTAAATTTTGATTGGCAAAATCAGGAATTGAGTAACAATGTCAAAACTCAGAAATTTTATTTTCAACAAACTCATCCTAATGTAAAACTTCCCGTCAAGTTAGATCATCTTGACCAGAATCTTAAAAATCAACTCACTAAAATTTTACAAAGTAATAAAGAGGCTTTACAACTTCCAGATCAACCCTTAAATTTCACGAATAGAATCAAACATAATATCAGAACAATGGACGATAACCCCGTATATGTCAGACGTTACAGATATCCAGAGGTTCATAAACAAGAGGTGAAAAATCAAGTGCAAGATTTATTGAACAAAAATATCATAAGACCTAGTAACTCTCCATGGTCTTTTCCAATAGTTATGGTTCCCAAAAAATCAGATCAATCTGGAAAACAAAAATGGCGAATGGCCATTGACTTTCGAAAATTAAATGAAAAAACCATTGATGACAAATTTCCGATACCAAATATCGATGAACTTTTAGATCAATTAAAAAACGCGAAATATTTCAGTGCATTAGATTTAGCCAGCGGTTTCCATCAGATAGAGTTAGACCAAGATTCAATCGAAAAGACAGCATTCGCAACAGACGAAGGTCATTTCGAATTTCTAAGAATGCCGTTCGGACTGAAAAACGCTCCGTCGACTTTCCAACGGGTAATGAACCAAATTCTCAGACCAGTAATAAACAGAATTTGCGTTGTGTACATTGATGATATTTTAATTTTTTCAGACACACCCGAAAAACATCTTGCAGATATTCAAACCGTTTTACAGCTTTTGAGAAAGGAAAACTTGAAGATTCAATTAGATAAGTCATACTTTTTCAAGAAAGAAGTCGTGTTCTTAGGATTCAAAATATCGGAAAGAGGTGTAGAACCGAATCCCGAAAAAATTGACGTAATCAAAAATTTTCCTCTTCCAAAATCAGTCAAAGAAATTAAGTCATATTTAGGTATGATCGGATATTACCGAAAATTCATACAAAACTTTTCCAAATTAACAAAACCAATGACTAAATATTTGAAAAAGGACAACAAATTAGATATTAATGATACGGAATATATTGAGGCATTTAATTGCACCAAAAATATGTTAATTAATTATCCAATATTACAATATCCTGACTTCGAAAAACCATTTGTATTAACGACAGATGCTTCTCAATACGCTATAGGAGCAATATTATCACAAGGAACACCCCCTAATGACCTGCCAATAGCATACGCAAGTAGAACATTGTCAGAGGCAGAAATAAAATATTCTACAATCGAAAAAGAGTTACTCGCAGTAGTGTGGGCTACGAAACATTTTAGGCCTTATTTGTTTGGTAGAAAATTTACAATTTTCACAGACCATAGACCTCTTACATGGCTTTTCTCATTAAAAGATGCATCATCACGTCTCATGCGATGGAGAATTAAATTAGAAGAATTCAATTTCGAAATTAAATACAGAAAAGGCGCAAATAACAATGCGGATGCTATATCACGAATTAAATTAGAAGAATTAAATATAAACGAAGATTCCGACGACGATTTACAATCAATCATGCCACAAATATCACATGAAGAGCTGGAATTAACCCAAAAAGAACTTGAAGATTTAACTCAATCATGTTTACCAGATCGAGATACAGAATCTACAGTTCACAGTAATATAGAAGATCCTATTTTAGAAATTCCCTACTCAGAACGTACACTAAATACGAATATGAATCAAATCGTTTTTCAAAAAGCCAACAATTTTAAAGTAGAAAGATTGAAACTACATAAAAACAGTCGTTTGAGAATTATTGTTTCAATCAACGACCCGGAAGATTTTTCCAAATTCCTGAAAGAATACATCAAACCGAAATGTCAATACGGTATCCATTTTAAACAAAAAGAATTAGAGTCACCATTTATAACGTTCGCGCAAAATTTGTTCAAAGCTAAAGCGTTTTTATTCAAAATTCATAATATATTCGTAGAAGATATAGAAGCAGAGGAAGATCAACAAGAAAAGATCAAACTCTTTCATGAAACTTAAACGAAACACCGAGGTTTTCACGAAAATATAGAAAGCTTGAAGAAAAGGTTTTATTGGCCAAAAATGGACAAAGATGTACAAGCATACATAAATTCGTGCGAAATATGTCAGACACAAAAATACGAAAGACAACCGAACAAACTCATTTTCAAAAGTAACCCGGTTGGCGAACGACCTTTCTCACATTTATACATCGATACAATCGTTATGGAAAGAACACCTTGCTTAACAATCATAGATTCTTTCTCTAGACACGGTCAATGTTATGTTTTGAAAACAAAAACTGCCATAGAAATTGCGAATCAACTAACTCAGTATTTTTCAAATCATGGAATCCCAGAAAAAATAACGTTTGATAACGGCACAGAATTCAAAAATCAAATTATTCAAGATTTGGGAGAAACCCATAAAATTGCCCTTCATTATATAACAAATTATAACCCCACATCTAACGCATTAGTTGAAAGATTTCACTCAACTTTAATTGAGCAAATAAGAGTAATAGTCGACCAGAATATTTCTTTGGGAGAAAAATTAAATAGAGCTCTCCTGAGCTACAATAATTCTATACATTCATCGACTTCATTTACCCCATTACAAATTATTAAATCAGATATAAATTATAGTGTCCCAGTCGAACGCACCACTCAAGAAAAGATTTCAAATTACATTCAGCAATACCGTGAAAATATGAAGGAAATTTCAGAGCACCTAGGCTCACAGAAAAAGAAACAGGAAGAAAAACTTGACAAAATTAATCAGAATAGAGAACCCGATAAGGAATTAGACGAATCAAAAGCAGCTTATTTGGCTATTCCTAAAGGAGCAAAACTTAACCCAAAATTCAAGAAAACCCAGATTAAAATCATTGATAACGTTTTGATCAAAAATCCTGATACAGGAAAAGTTTATCATAAGAACAAAATAAAACAGAGAAAGTAATAAATTCTTCTTTTCTCTTGCAGGAAAATGCGACTCTATCTTCCAATTCTAATAATACTATCAATGTTATTTATTCATTCTTCCGTTCAATTGAAATTCATGGAAATCAAACATAATATTCTTCCATTTTACGTAGGAAAAACGTATATAAGCCAATCGAAGCATATGTTGATGTATCATTATAACTTAACAAATTTCAGAGAAATATTACAAGTTCATTCAGTTCTAATTGACCAGATAAATGCAGTCAGTTCAAGTAAAATTTTGAAAACTTATGTGGAAAATGTAAAGCATCAACTTCAGCAAAATCATATAATTTTGGATAACCTGTCAGTTACTAGAAATAAAAGAGGTTTAATTAACGTAGGTGGACATGTAGCAAAAGTATTATTTGGCACTTTAGATAGTGAAGATGAATCCCTTTATTTGAACTACTTTCAAACCATCCAGAAAGATCTTCAAATTATGAAAACCAATCAAGACAAAGTAATTAATATTATCAGATCCATGACTAACCAATACTCTAATGTAACTAATCAGATCATTAAGAATTACAATCAATATCGATTAGTGCAAAATGATATCAATCGAATAATTTTAATTCAGTTTGAACAAATCACCATTAATCGAATCTTAAGTGAAATAAATACGGCAGTTACCTTTGCCAGATTACATGTTTTACATGAAAGCATTCTTCCTATGAAGACATTCCAAGAATTTGTGAAATCAGTAGATATTATGAATCATTTACAATTTTTAAAAGATTTCTATTCTATCTGTTATACTTCGACAAAATTTCATAACGGAAATGTGATTTTCATCATTGAAATACCTATCATTTCTCCAAACCCGCTAGATACCTACCATCTTCATTATATCCCCTATAAAAATGTGACCCTAATCGAGAAGTCTCCATATCTGTTGACTGAAAATGAACATGCCCGATGGTCCATAACAAAAGAATGTCCAAAAATCGAGGATTGGTGGATTTGTCCTCACACTGAGAAAAATTGTCCTAGTAAACTTTTCTCCTGATCTAATTCCATTAATGCTCAGTAAAATTAATGCTCTGCTGAATCAGCGTATTCACTAAGATCAAGAGAAAATCGTTTCTTGAAATGTGTCATTGAGGATAAGCATACAGATTTTTTTATTTAATAAACTTTCACTAGTATTCAATGAAATTTCATTTCGGAATAATGAAATTTGCTACTGGACTATTGTTAGTAATGATTAGTATATATTCAGTTGCTGTCAATCTACAATCATTAGACACCAGGGTATATAATATCACTATAAGTATATTTTTATTTGAAAACTTCAAGCACAGACCTGTGCTTCAAGGGTAGGGGTTGCACACGTGACGCGAACCCAACAATGCATGCGTCTTGCATATGCGCAATACGGCAGTTGGCAGTAACGTCTCGTCAAAGAGTACTCTTTGGTCTCGTCTCGTCTTGCAACTTGCAATCGTAAGTCGTCTTCTTGCTAGCAGTTCTCGCAAAAAAAAAACGTTATCCGCATTATTTCGTGTCATGACTTGTAAGTTCAGTTTAATTAGTTAGAAGTTGGTGTAAATTACTACGATAAAGACAATGTTTTTCTACGAATCCTTGCTGGAGGATTGGGGACTCTCATCATTTATTGCTTCCTTCAAAGGTAAGTGCCAAAAATTATATTTTCAAATCTGTTTTCTTAGCTCCTTATATTGAGTTTTTTGGTTTATAAGTACCTATTCTCAAAAGGGTCATGCATGAATACGAACTGAAATGAATAATTATCTGAAGCAATCCAAAAGAATATAGCCATTAGAATTTCCTTCCAATATTTAACATGTCATCATGGTTACCTACTCCCTATTTTTTTAGAGGAAGGAATAGATGATGAAAGCTTCAACATTCTTGATGAAGAAACAATAAGAACGGTTTTGAAAAAGAGTGGACCTAGACTAATTTTCAAAACCAAATATAATAATTATTTGAGATCTAAAACTATTTCGTCAGATATTCAATTGGTGAGTCCTAATTTTCTAATTTTGTGGCCTGGTATTTTAGAAAAAAATGGCGTCATTTGAGAAGAAATGGCGTCATACAAGAGAAAAAATGGCGCCATTCAAGAGAAAAAATGGCGCCATTCAAGAGAAAATGGCGCCATTTTATTAAAAATGGCACCATTTTATAGGCTTCAAAAATGGTAGCCGAAATATGTTTTTCTTATATTAAAAATGCATAACCATAACTTCTTATGTCTGACTAAAATGCTCCAAGTCCAAAGAAAAAAACAATTTTTTTCTAGGATATTGAAACTATATCTTCAGCATCCACTGAAACGGCGACATCTACTGAAACTGAATCAAGTAATTCGAACAACTTCATCTCAATTGATGTGGATGAAGAACTTGCAGCTTTATTCAAGGTTCCTGAAGAACCGATTCCCATCATCAAAAAAGCTAGAGTAGAAGATTTTCCTTCAAGAGATTTTCCCAAGGTATTAAATGGTTCCATATTATATATCCAATCCAGATATTGTACCAAAACTTATTTGTCCCGAAGAATCACGTTGAACTTTTTTGTCTCATATTTTTCTTGCTCTAGGAACTTGAAGAATTTTTCAAGAAAACAGCAGAAGGACAGCTCATTTTGTGTCACCGGGGTAAACTAACAAATGATCATCGGTGCAAAATAGCTAAGATAGTGGTGAACTACCTAACATCCTTCAATAACATAAACAATAAAAAAATTGAGTGAGTTTATGAGATCATTTTCAAAACTTTGAAATGAAGAAAATTCTCACAAAGATTTTCAATTATCAATTTAATTTCAGCATCAAAACTGAACAATTCAAACAAGCTGCATCAGATATTGCAGCGCTATTTCCAGGGGAAAACCCTGAAACATATTTCACCCCATACTGTCCCTCAAAACATGGTCTTCGTAGACAACCAGCAAGAGGAAAATTATGGTCTCGTTTTGCAAATCTGAAAGCAGCTTTCCGATTAGCGAACAGCAATATCGAGGAGAAGAAAGAGGAACAAGATTTGGTTCCTACAATTACAGAGGAAGAGAACCTTAAATTAAACTTTTTGAGAGTAGCAATCGAACCATTTGATAAAGTATTCTCCTACTGGGAAGATACATTCCAGCTTAGAAAACAGAAATTCAAATCAGTTGAGCTACATCAAATATATGACTTTTTCCCATCACTGAAACTGAACGCTGGAATAGAATTGGTAATGAAAAAATTACAAACATTGTTTTTGGTTTCAATAAAAATAAACTTTAATTTATGGCTAGAAGCTGATTTCAACAAAGAAAATGGTGATAAATTGAACATCATTTACCAAGAATGGCCAAAGGTTGCTCTCGCCATTATTCAGGAAGGAAAAGATAGAAATTTGATTTCTGCAGATAAGGATATATTAGGTAATATTAATTTATTGACTATGCTGTCTTTTATTATTTGGTCCAAAAATCTCAAATTTTAGAACATCTCGAAAAGAACTGAACACATGCAAGTTCAATATCAGTAATCCAATATATTTTTTTCCAGATGTAAATATAGAAGCACTGTTAACACTTCCATATCTCTTTTCCCCTATTACTGTGAAAAGTGGTAAATCTGGTCTCTGGCGTCCATCGCGAGCGGAAGTACAGGAAAGCTTTTTTGTTAAACTGAAGGTATGTTTTTTTTGATGCTACTTCCTTCCTACTTCATTCGAAAAATTAAACAGGTAGAAACTGATTTAATCACCCCAATTTTGCTTACTCTGATCAAGAACTGAGAATTTGGTGTTCAACTTTTCTAAAAAAGTTCTTTCTGTCAGTAACATAGGATTTTTTTTAATTCCTGCGCCTTATTCCAGGATTTCTCACAAATCGAAGAATTGCTAGAGAGGAGGCGTGCTAAGTTATTAGCATATAATCTCCCATTGCAACCCTTCGCTGTTTATGTAGTAGAAACAAGTACCTTTTATATTTTCATTAATGAGACGAAATACTCATGTGAGACTGGTGTGAGATGTTTGGAGTTACTATATAAAAGTATTCATGCATTAAATCTAGAATACTCTAGTGAAAGCAAGCATGTGTGGTACTTTATTCAGGAAATGATTTTCCAAACAAAAGTTCAGAATAAATTCAGTACTACATCTTGCGTCATAGCAGATATCTCATACCATCTGAAAAAAATGCAATGATTTATGAAGATCTAATAAATAAATAAAGGATGTGATATTAGGAAATTAAAAAAGCTTCTTCATGTAAACTAAACATATTGAATACTTTCATTTGTGCTTGTTATTTTAAGTGGGAAAAATGCCTCGTTGTAGTTAATGTCAAGTGACATTATCAAATGTTAAATTACTGTTGGCCCACCTCAAAGAAGTACATGGTTTTACAAATAAAAGCAATTATATTTGTGTAGAAGATAAATGTTTTAGAAATTTCAATAGTATTGATTCTTTCCGAAGACATTTTAATCACAAACATGAAATTTCTGATTCACCAAGTAATTCAGCAAAACGCTTTGATACAAGCATTTCTGATACCACCCTTGAAATTGATTACCCTGCAATTTGCAATCAAATCGAAAAATCTGAGGAATATGATGAAGATCCCAAAGAATTCAGTGCCAAATTGAAGCAAGGTATCTTGACCTTCATTTGTGATATGAATGCAGATGATACCCTGACTAGAAAAAATGTTCAATTCATAGTTGACAATGTCCGCAAGTTATTTGCTATACCTGTAAGTTTTTTAGAATTAAACCTTACTTAATTTATGACAATTCAGCAAAACGTGGAATGAAAGAACAAAAATGTAAAGCTCAACATATTCCTATTGGTAGAGTTTTGAAACATTATTTTGAGATACCTGGTATTTTTTCTGATGTTCTCATGTATACAGAAGAATAAGCATCTGATTCGAAAAATATCTCGAATATAATTCAAACTCAATTTTGGAAACATAAAGAACTTGGAAAAAATAAAATTGTCTTCCCCTTATTTGTATATTTTGATGAATTTGAATGTGGGGATCCTCTAGGCTCTCACCATGGCCTTCATAAATTAGGTGCAGTATATGTATCTTTCCCATTCATTCCACCCAAGTACAGAGCTCATTTGGAAAATATATTCCTTACTCTTTTGTTCCATAGTTCAGATTTGAAAGAATTTGGTACAGGTGTCATATTTTCAAAATTAGTGGAAGAATTAAATTCTTTGAGATCAGAAGGAATATTGGTGAATATATCCAACCACAAATCTTATAAAATTCATTTTGCTGTAGCTCTAGTTTTAGGTGACAATCTTGGTTTAAATACAATTTTAGGATTCACACAAAGTTTTCGTGCCAATTTTTATTGTAGATTTTGCAAATGTAGTAGACAGGAGATGGAATCCCAGGTAATTCAAAATGATGCGCTTATGAGGAATATACAAAATTATGAAATTGATTTAGATCTGAACGACGTAGGTGAAACTGGTATAAAGGAAGAGTGCTTTTTCAATAAAATAGATTCTTTTCATGTAACAGAAAATTATGCAGTTGATATATCGCATGACATTTACGAAGGAGTAGCTGAATATGACATGGTTGAAATTCTGCACCAACTTATCATTGTGGACAAATTATTTTCTTTAAAATTACTCAATGAAAAGCTGAAATTTTTCAATTATGGACAAGAATCTAATACCCCATCACTGATTAGTTTGGTCAATTTGAAAAAAAAGAAGTTGAGCATGTCCTGCTCTGAAATGAAATGCTTCATTCTTTACATTGGTCTAATCATAGGACCTATCATACCTGTTGGAAATCGCTTTTGGAAACTTTTTATTTTTTTGAGAAAAATTTTGAACATAATCATGACAGATTCTACAACTGAAACTTCATGTATACTATTAAAATCGCTAGTACAACAACATCACTTGCTATATAAACAATTATTTTCGTCTACTCTGAAACCTAAATACCATAACATGATCCATTATCCCTTCATCCTTCACAAAGTAGGTCCTTTATCGAACTTGTCATGTATAAGATTTGAATCAAAGCACAGGGTATCAAAGAAGTGTGGTAACATAGTTGCTTCAAGGGTGAATATTACTCACACCATGGCTGTAAAGCATCAATTAAAATTTGCTGCCAGAGTTATAAGTAAAAAAGGATTCCAGAATGACATTAAGTTCCAAAAGAGTAGCAAGACTTCAATTCAATTATTATTACCTGAATTCAATTCATTTTGTTCCGTTTCCAAGGGTAATTTTGAAGATTTTTATAATGAGGTATTTTTCCCTAAACAAGTAGCAGTTAATAATCACAAATTCTCTATTGATGATATTATTTTAACAGAATATAGTGAGTTTCCACTGTACGGAAAAATAAGTGCAATTGTTGTTAACAACGAATTAGAAATTTGTTTTGTTTTTACAGAATATAAGACATTAAGAATGAATGAGCATTATTTTGCTTACGAAGTAGAAAATGTATTTTAGAAAAGAATGTTCCTAAAATTAATATTGTTTTATCGTCTATAGGTACGAAACTATGTATAGCTATGTTTCATTGATGTATGAACATTATTATTGTTTCCATGTTTTTTTGAAATGAATTTTTTTATACCAAAAATATTTTTATTTTAAATGAATCCCAAGATATGAACCAGAAACCCATCATCAATAATAGAATACTCACAGGTAAAGAAATTTTAAGTAATACTAAGTAAACGAATGATTAGGTCTCAATGAATGTTTTCGCCCATAACAGCAGAAAAATAATTCAACACAAGCATCCCGTCAGTTATCATAAATTAGAAAGTTATTCATATTTAATCAAAGTCTATCAATCATAAGTGGATATTTTTTTTTATCAGCGGTGAACAGTTCATTAACAACAAATAAAAATGTTACCTATGAGAAATGGAAATTATGATTCCTAGTTTAGAGCTATTCCTTAGTAACTCTGTTCAAGAAACAGATTTCATTTAGACTTAGTGAAACAGTGTACTTATCCCGTTTTTCAGTGAAAATTTCACCGAGGACATGCGAATATTCACTTACCAACACTGAATATTTTTCTCAGTGCAGAATGCTCTACGACCAGTTCCTGTTTGTATGAAAAACCTCATTTCCCACAAGTACGAGAACTGCCCGAGAAAACATACCCAAACCAGTGACGATCTCCTGATGTTATCACCAGGAAAGTTTTTATCAGTGAACAATGTCGAAATAAGTGAAATGTGCAGTGAACATACTGAGTATTATAAACTAACAGGGATATATTATATTGAAACACCCTGTAATATAACTAATAGTTTTAAGTATTTTTATAACGATAAAATTTCGACGATATTTTATCATGTAATGCTCCCAAATATGAAGACCGAAAATATTGAAAATTTAACAATGCCTAATTTATCATTTGATAATTTTACTACACAAGAATTAATTTTCAATTGGAAAATGCATCCAAATCATATATCATCGATTTATTTCATAATAACCATTGTATTGATTCTCATAGTAATCTTAGCATTATATAAAACTTTTTTGTTCAGATTTTCCAAAATTGTGGAAAAACATAAAAATAATTCAGCCCCAAACGCTGAACTCATTTCTTTAAAAGGGGGAGGTATTACGCAATAGTTAAGGTAGCATTCCTTAATAGAAATACGATATAGCTTTTAGTCAGCATTTTCCATTAGATGGACAGTTCGCTTCGCATTAGAATAATAATTCAATTCATTGTTAACTAGACTTCGAAAGAATAAACTTGCTTCAAAGATTCCTTTGTTTTTTTTAAAAAAGTGATTTAAGAGAGGAACAAAATAATTATATATACCCTCACTAGGCTCACCGTTGCCCGAAACCGCAGAAGAAATGGTCGAATCTGTTCAATCAACCACATCAATGGGCCACTTTCAGATTCTCCCATTGTACCCAGGTCGAAATCATTATTCATTGTCGTCTTGGCAGTTAAAATCATCGGAATTTTTCAAGACAACCAGTCATGACCGACTGCAACCCAAATCTGAAGCATCGAGCTGAGGGGTTTGGATCATAACCCCTACGCTGTCTTATTTTGGAGAATGAATTCTCGATTGGGTCCTGGTTGAGCCGACTTTTTATCGAATATGGAAATGTTTCCTTCGTCTCCTTCCACAATTGAAGGATGCTACTGATGGTTTGTATCAAACATTTGAAACAATAGGGAATATTTTTCCCAACTGTCCAAGACTTAATGAATTCAATTGATTCCGTCAGAGTTTGTATTGCTGATGGCTGATAATTTCCCTCACATTTTCCATTCGAATTGAGGCAGTCGAAAAGATCATTCATTTTCAGAATGAACTGAGCAGTTGAATTGGCACTTCTCGACCTCAGCTCACCAGTTGCAATGACTGTTCTCATAGCCGAATATAAAGTTCTGATGAAAATCTGCGTGGCCAATTTAACCTTCATTTTCTGGAAGGCGTTTGGATTTATGTGGTTTTCAGTTATCTTCAAGAGAGTACGAGAAAGACAAATACTCTTCATCGATTAAGTACGTTTCTTTTATGTCCCTCCAAGAAACATTTTCACCCCTCATTTCCTACCTCCTTTGGAGAAATTCATGGCTAATAGTTCATCATTATTGATTCACACCGTTTGTAACGAATTTGGACGAATCCGACCCTGCCTACGATTCATAGAACTAGAGGAAAATAAATCTCCTACAGATTTCGATAAATGAGTAGTGACAAAATGGATCGAACGAATATAGTTCCTTTAGTAGCTACTATGTGCCGCCACTTAAGTTGGCAAATTGGAAAGTAAACTGCCAAAAATTTATGCATCAAATCAATGAACTGGGCTGTGTCTCTATGTATATTTAAACTCAATGGTAAGAATATGAATTAAAGATGTCAAGTCGATTTAATTGACATGCAGTCACCAGATGATGATCAATATGAATTCATACTTGTATGCTGAGACCATCTTACTAAATTTATTGCCCAATTGACATTTAGCATTGTACATAATGCCCGGGCAATGTAATATTTGCAACATAATTTAGGAGTATCATTTTGTCATATGCCTTTAGGTACTTTTCAAATTGCCCAGGCATTATAAATAATACCCCATTATTCATATTGCCCGTAGCAAATACACTCCCCAACAAGTCTTGGCATTGATGCAATAAGATCTTCTATTTCTTCTTGAGGGATACTATCCCAAGTTACCTGTACTTCGATGTCTCAGAGCCGCTGAAGTCCGTGGTGGCTGGGGTGAATTTCCAAGCCTTCTACCCATGATGTCCCAAACATGCTCTATGGGGGAGAGATCGGGGGATCTTGGCGGCTATGCCCAAAGATTCCCATGAGTTGCTTCAAAAAAGTTTAAACTAACTCTGGCCGAGCATTATCTTGCTGAAATATTGGATTCTCGAGCCGGTTAAGGTAAGGGAGAACGACCTTATACGGCGGTAAACAGCTCGGACAGTTACAGGATGGCCTTGTTCTCCTAACTACTCATCAGCCCAAGATCGAGTTGTCGCAAATCGGTCTCTAATGGCCATAAGTCTCAGACGTCGATCTAGAACTAAAATTTGAAAAATTTGCAAAAAATACTACAATATTCTAGTAACACAAATGTTCACACGAAAAAACCTTCAAGAAATTTTCTCCTAATTCAATCATTTACACCTTGCTATACTATATTTTTCCAAAAAAAAAATTCAAAATTCAAACAGCTCCTTCTGGGTATTGCAGTTGCTACCCATTGTCCTAAGGAACACGAAGTTTCTTGTCATAACATTCACACTTGAGTAATTGCCCCTGTGTATTTGTTCTTGTTGCGAGTAGAAAGCCTCTCAAGAACCAGCCAAAATCAAACCTGTTGAATTTACAGCTCAGTAGCCTAAGCCGTCATCTGGTATTGAGATGAGTGACGTTCTTCTGTACCTAGTCCTGTGTGAACACGAATATTCATTTACCGTATTGAATCCTTACGACAGTACATTCCGTTGGTGAACATTACTCACCTTATCAAAGTCAACCAATCATTGGATATTTATAATATCGAAAATAACAGAGTTCGTTGAAATGCCAACCCAACTATCAATATTCAATGGCATATCGGGAGTAACAATATTCGTGTGGACAGGAAATGATAGTGAACACAAGTTTTCAATCTGGTTATATGGCTAAACATAAAATATACTTCCTCTGGAAATACACGCATGATTTACAGTATTATAAAGTGTGAATTATGGCCAGAGGAGAAATGAGTTTTGGTGGCTTTATAGATATCGGTGTGCAATTCGACCAGAAATCTATGAATATAATTTTCAGTTGTCGGTCATAAATCCTCGAAGTCGGACAAACAAAACAGTATTTTCAGATATACTGAAAATGGCCGTTGAGAGTGAGCTAGTGTGAGCGGAAAATGCATTTTGCGGCGGTCCACTGTTATAAATAATGGTGGCGAAAACTAGGAGATTTACCGCTTCGGAAATCAAGCTTTATCGTCAGATGCTTAAGCGTTTATGCTTTTGCAATACATTCCAACTTTGGCCACACATTTCACACGGATATCGATAACTAATTCAATTTTGTTTTCGACATCCCTTCCGTGATTCTAGAAATCATTTCCTATCGCTGAATTATAGCCACTTTTCATTGAAGGGAGTTTGCTTTAGAAATAGAGCATAGAAAATTGGAGTGAATATGGCGTTAAAAAGAGGAGACACACCATTCCATTCTTAAATTCGAGAATCAATGAAGCCAAAATTCAGTCAGTATTCAATGAGTAGGACGAAGATAGCATAAAGGATAGCAATATCATTAGATACTGCCGTGGCAACATTGCAGAATCTAACTTTGAAAGGTCCAGTGGAATGGTGTTTGCGGTATTGAAGAATGGAAATAGAATTACAAGTGAATTAACTGTTTTTGACGAATTCATACAATGTTCCGAACATTGAAACATATTCTGAGTTAGGTAAATAGAATCAGATATGCTGTTATGTAACAGATATGCTCCTAGATCCTTTTTTTTACGTGAATCATTGAAATTTGGTCGAAATTGTTCATCATAAATTTATAATAATGTTCAATTTGAATCAAAATATGGTATTCTTTTTTCTATTCACAATTTACTCTTTTAACTCTGTGATGAAGCTCGATTTTCCGATCATGAAATCGGTCTTCATCTTAAATTAATTTTTCCGGATTTTTATTTCGAATTCCTGCATTTCATTTCCGTTCAGAATTAAACCGAGAAGATCGAATATGGTTCGTTCGATATTGTTTTGCATGCAGAGAATCTAGTAAAAAAAGAGTCATAAGAACCACGTAGAATGTAGATAACGCCGTTTTTCTAGTTTATACGTACGATAAGCCAGATTCGAAGATGTTTTACCGGAGTACTTTTCTAGAAAAATAACATTTCTGCGCCTGTCGTTTCTGCCCCACTCAGGGAGATTATAAAAGGCGATTTTCCCCTCATCTGGGAATCCATTATTCATTGTTGCTCCGGCCTGAATAGAGTAGTATCATTCGCGTTTCCGAAAAACCCCATTATTCATTTTTGCTCCGGCCTGAATCGAATAGTATTTTCTTGCGTTTCCGAAATTTCCTTTCTTTTTGAGTCGAAAGTTTAACGAACGTAATTCCTGATTTTCTCTTTTCTTTACCGAGTGAAAAGTAGTGCACTGAAACCGTAAGTACCGATCCAACTCATTTCAGTCTCATTTTCCTGTATCTTCGTTGAGTCTATCAAAATAGCTGTTACGTCGAGATCCGTATTAAATCTTCCTTTACTCGTACAAGATTTCCTGAGTCTATAGCTCGTTTATCTGAGTTAATCGGTACCCGATAACGTCTGATCTTAGTGGCGAGTAATCTCACTATCAGACCGGAGGGATCATGCAAACCTATGCTATAGAACGTGGAGTCTAATTCCGCTTCGGTACCGATCTTTCGCGCCCCTAGTTCGGTGCGTCCTGTTTGACCATTTATATTTAACCTGGCCAAACCCGACCTTTCTAGACGTGAAACAAGCTAAGTAGACAATATAACTCTTTTGAGTTTCCGGACTGAAAGAATATCGGACAGAAAGTAAGCACTATACGTTTTCATATCCGTCCCACATTTTTTTCCAACTGTAGATTTAAATTCTCCGTTTAATTCAATTTCCCCCCCCCCCCCCCCTTCTATTCTGGCTGACTCGTACCGTAAAATATTTCTTTTGAATGAATGCTCGCAGTCAGGCAAAACTGAATCACTTTTCTTTAACTGTGTATATTTGATATTTTCTGATTGCTGCATATTTGATGTTTCTTGGGATTAATGCATATTTAATGTTTTATTGATATTGGTGAATATTTGATATTTTCTTATTATTGCATATTTGATATTTTCTTGACATTATTGCATTTGTATCACTATTTCAACCGATTGAATAAATTGTGTGAATTGCTCTATTTTCGATTTCTCAGTTATCGCTACCACCCTAGATACAACCGAACTCTGTCTCCGACTAAGCAGCTATCCTGGCAGGTTTGCTATTCTACCTTATAAGCAAAAAGAATAGCTGGCGCTCGAGGTAAGGTTTCTAAAAAGGGAAAAAACCCCTATTACAAAATGGCGCCCGAGCAGGGACAGCAAAAATAGAGTTTCTGTGCAAAATTTGCGCCCCGATTCTGACCGTATTCATTACCTGATACTGTGAATTTTTTTTTTCGTTCGAAATTGACTTTCTGAACTGAGTTGATTCCCGATTTATTCGGTAAGTGAAGTGAATACCATATATTGAGTTTTATGCCTGAACGGTGCAAACCCGCTGTTTCTGATATTTCTTTTTGAAAACTGTGTGAAATAAATACATTGTTCTGAGTTTGATTTGTTGCCATTGTTTTTGAACTGTTATGAAATATTGAATCTTTTCTGGTCTGATGAACATTGAACTTTCAGTACTGATCAGTTGTTTTTGATATTATTGGATTTCGTTGTTTAATTTTCTGTTACAGGAACCGTTAAAGGATTATTCCGAGGTAGGTGGTTTTGAATTTTTTGTACTTAAGACTGAAAGTTCTTCTTTTCTATTCTTTATCTGAACAATTATTGGTGAGTGAAATAAAGACAGATTTGGTGTTATTCCGGCTATTGTAACTGTTGCGACATTTATATTTTTAATGTTGCCTGTACACATAAACAAATTATCCACAGTTCGTGAGTGACATAACCAGCAACTGTGAACATTTCTAATCGGACACAGCTTTACGTGGAAAGACTCGACCGCAAACAATAACCATGGATGTGAACCGGCTGCTGAGTGATGAGCTGACCTACGAACTTCAACTCCGAGGGCAAACGGTACCCAGCACAGTGATGACCAAACGAAGTTTGCTACGACAGGTTCTCCATTCGGATGCACCCTTACAATCTGGGGCATGGATGGATCCTGCTCAAGATATCGAGGTGTGCCGGGACAAGCTCACCGATTTAGTAGAGGCAGTTCAGAACTTCATTAGCAAGGCACACACGAAAGGGAAATCTGTAAGATCTGATCGGCAGTCCAGATCTGTAACAGATCTGGACGGCGGATAGGATCGCTCCCGCCGATCTGGTCCGTCGCGGATCAATGAGATATATGATCCGCGACGGACCAGATCGGCGGGAGCGATCCTATCCGCCGTCCAGATCTGTTACAGATCTGGACTGCCGATCAGATCTTACAGATTTCCCTTTCGTGTGTGCCTTGCTAATCACGACAACGCCGATAACGAGTATTCGCGCATTTTCACGAGGCTGAATTACATACAGGGAAGACTGAATTTTATTGACACAACTGATGAGTCACAATTACAGGTGGTAAATCAGCTCAAAGGAGCCACCCTCAAGGCCTTGGATGCTTTACAGGCAGTTCACAAAGTCAGCAGTCAGCAACCGTCGTCACAGCCAGAAGGAAGGTCTCTCCTGGATCTGGAGGTCCCACCGTCACCTGGGATGTCTCCAATTCAGCCACAGCGAGCAGCAAGGGTCGAGCCCTCCCTTATTGATCTGGGAGAAGACATCCATCCACCGTCAGCTGGCAGGATCTCACGAGCTCGCACACCTGAAAGAAGTTCCATATCAGATCGAGTTATGAATGACACTAGACGGACATGTAGAAGCATACTACAGGAAATGCCGGCCATACCTACTTCTCAAGAGCCGCCTGCGATATCACGACCTGAGAGACTGACACCGGACCGCTGGGCGAACTCCACACGAGGGGTATCTTTTCCGGCAAACCTACCACCGAGAAACCCCCTAAGGTCATTGGCACAAGGCAGTTACCGACCTGAGCCCGAAGCCCGACCTACATCAACACCGTTTGTCCCGCTGTACAAATGGTCGATTTCTTTTGATGGGACCCAGAGTGTCACCGACTTCATTGATGAAGTGGAGAGGCTGGCAGAATCACGGAAAGTACCCTTACGACAGGTGTTCGATTCTGTATATGAGCTTCTGAGGACAGATGCTCGGGATTGGTTCATCCCCAGGAGGGGAACGTTTCAGAGCTGGGACGACTTCAAGGCCCAATTGAAGGACGCGTTCCTACCGGTGAATTATGAGGAGAATCTGTTGGAGGAAATAAAAAGGCGAATGCAGGGTCCAGACGAGAAACTTCTGCTCTACGTTACCAGGATGCAGAACCTGTTCCAGAAACTATCAGGTATTCGACCGTCCGAGGAGGAACAGATCCGTCTGATTAGACAGAGGTTGCTACCGTCCCTACAGCAAGCCTTGGCCTTCCAAGAAACTGGGACTTACGATGAACTTCTTCGGAAAGGAAAAGTGTTCGAACTGGTCCAATGGCAGATGCACCAATACACCAGGCCACCCTCCAAACCAGGCCTCATTGATGAACCGCACCTGACCTACCACACCCAGCAGCGAAACCGTTATCAGGCCAATTGTTCGCTGGACACCGAGAATCGATTCCAACCAGCAACCGCAGCAGTCCATCCAAAACCTGCAGAGTCAGTTTCTCGGACACAAACATCACGTTCAGCATCAACAAGTAATACTTACAGTCAACCACAGTCGACCGCCACCCCCGCACACCGTCAGGCTGAGAATTCATCACCTCCGGACCGGACCGATCAACAGAGAGCCCGGAGAGTCTCGTTTCAGACTCAATGTTTCCGCTGTGGTGGATACGGCCACATGCGACGAGAGTGCCGGAGACCCCCGAAACTGTTTTGTTCTCGATGCCAGAGGGAGAATATTCTCTCCAGAGACTGCCCGTGTTCGGAAAACTAAATGGAGGTATGAAATCGGGGTCAGCCATATCTCCGGAGACTTTGACTCCACTGACACCGTCCATCTGTAAAGAAAATCGTCCGTTAGTAGAGGTTCATGTGACAGGCGAGCCCTTCCGAGCATTAATGGATACAGGAGCAACCAAAAGCTTCTGCAGCCAGAAAGTTGCAGAATGCTTGGAAGAAAAAGGAATAAAGGGAGAACCCATGTTCAATGAATTTGTGGTGATCGCCAATGGCAAAACTACCGTCGTACCGAAACGCTACACAACTATGGTCCGGATAGACGATTATACCTTGGCCGACTTAAAATTCCTGTTGGTTCCTGATCTACCTGTAGACCTCATACTGGGAATGGACATACTCTCCAACTACAACTTCCACATCAATCTGAAAACAGCGGAATGCTATTTGGAAGGTCGACCGATTTCCAAACCGATTCCGGTCTACGAACAAACCCCTGAAATGAACATCGCCGATAAACCTCTTTTGGAACTGACCAGCAAACAGAAGAAGAAACACCGATGTAAATGGAGAGAAGACCAGCAAAAAGCCTTCGAAGTCCAATACCGGAAAGGATCCATGAACAAAGTTGCTGACAGTCTGTCCCGGAATCCATTGCCGTCCGTGGATTCTGTGTGTTTAACCAAGGTAGAAACAACCCCCTGCAAATGGTATACCAAGAAGTTACAGGAGGTGGAAAAAGATTTCTTTTGAATGAATGCTCGCAGTCAGGCAAAACTGAATCACTTTTCTTTAACTGTGTATATTTGATATTTTCTGATTGCTGCATATTTGATGTTTCTTGGGATTAATGCATATTTAATGTTTTATTGATATTGGTGAATATTTGATATTTTCTTATTATTGCATATTTGATATTTTCTTGACATTATTGCATTTGTATCACTATTTCAACCGATTGAATAAATTGTGTGAATTGCTCTATTTTCGATTTCTCAGTTATCGCTACCACCCTAGATACAACCGAACTCTGTCTCCGACTAAGCAGCTATCCTGGCAGGTTTGCTATTCTACCTTATAAGCAAAAAGAATAGCTGGCGCTCGAGGTAAGGTTTCTAAAAAGGGAAAAAACCCCTATTACAACTCTATCACGGGTAATTGTGGTCAAGAAATTGAACTTAAAGGAAAATGCAAGGGGAAGAACAAAAAACCAAAGAATTGGAGGAAAAACTTAAAAAGGCTGAATGGAAGAAATTGACTGTTCATTGGACGACCACTGCGTCGATGGTCATACTTTTGATGAAGATAACCCAGAAAATAATTGTCTTATATGCGGGGAATTTGGCCAAAACAACAAGTATGGTACCGATACACTTCCTGTGGGCTTTGGACTCACTCTTCTGACTCTGGCTTGGATTCCGCATGGAGTATTTAATCATCATTGTCAACATCATGACTACCATTGCCCTCATGTGAGTGCAATAGTGGTCAAAAGATGCTAATATTACTAATAAATCGTAACTCCAAAGCTTATTACTCTGATCTCAATTAATAGTTCCTGGATGTAGAATTGTGCTGCTTTGTTCCTAACAGAACTGTAATTTATAGATTGAGTTTTATCAGAAAAAGTGCTCAACTGATCGCCATTACCCCCTTTTTCCCTACATGGAAATCACAGAACAGAAACATCACCTTTACATGATGTAGATACAATTGGTATAATGATAATAAGTATATTTGCCATCAAAGAAAATTTACATGCCACGTCAAAGAACAAAATTAAATTAATCAAGAGCTCAAGAATTCCTCAATTGAGTATAGAGTTGTGTTGAGCAGCAGCTCTTTCACTTTTTTCTTAAAGTTCAATGAATTTGAACTTTTAATGTCCTCTGGTAGGTGATTATACAACTTAGGTCCCCAGAAGTCCACACTCTGTTGGGTTCTCTTTTTTTATGATAGGGTATGGCTAGTTTGTTTTTGTGTCGTGTGTTAAATTCGTGATATCTGCTGTTTGTTGAAAATAATGATTTATATTTGTGAACGTAATTGACACATTCAAGAATAAACAAGGATGGAACAGTGAGAATCTTAAGGATTCGATATGCCTCTCTGCAACCATCAGTCCTCCTCAGATGGAATGGTATTCTGACACCCTTTGTTTTGCAAAATCAGTATGTCTGACACATATGATGAAGTTTCCCACAAGAGGATACCATATGATATGATGGAGTGGAAATAGGCATGATAAGTAGCTGGAGCTGCATCTCTTGTACACACCCTATCTATCACACGTATGCTGTAAATAGCCGTTTTCAACTTCTTCTTCATTTCTTCTAAGTGACAGTATGTTACAATTATCGGATGAGTTACAGAAAAGTGAAACGTAACAATGTTCTTTATTTGATCCACCCAAATCACATCACAGAGATGGTCATCTGGGAGGCAATGATCAACAATATTCTCTCGAAAAGAGCCTTGACTCGAAAATACTCTTTTTTGGGCGGAGTGTGTCTCAAAGATAGGATGAATAATTACTTAGGAAGGAATTCTCTACGGTAAACAATTTTCGCAGTTAATTGTCCAATAAGATTAAAAAGCCATTGACCCCTGCCTACAGCAAAATGTAATTAGCCCTCACCGATCCTGCTACGCAAGAAAATTGTCCCTCGGTTTCGAACAAGAAATGAGCTAGGGAACATTGGTTGGTTCGCATAATACAGACATTAACTCTTTTTGTACACACCGACTGATTATTTCTTGCGGGGTATATTCAAAATGGTTTATCCCTCACCTACGCTGATGTGAGTGACAGTAGAATAAAGGGGGTAATAAATAGTAAATTCACTTAAGCCTCATTTGGGATCTGCAGTGACGTTGCTGCTGAATGTCAGACATTGTAAGGAGGAAGTGCAATATTCATCACTTCATTCATTAGAAGGATAACTGTATAGGGTGCATCATGACCTAGTAGCTATTCAAACAGTACTCAAATTGTGTAGTCACAACGCAAACTGCTCAAACATGTGGGAGATGAAATTCTGAGAAGCATGAAATTATACATTTTATAACCCACAGTTTCTATTAAAAATTTATTGTTACTGGTCCTTCAGAAAAATATCTATCTAAACAATATCCTCTTGGAATTTCAACACTACACGGTTATTATTACATCAATTCACTGAAAGTCTTCACATCAGAACCATCACCTGTTTGCATTATTCCTATACGTGGCGCAAATATGCTGACCATCCCGTCCCATCGGACGACCAGGTTTAAAAGGTCCTTTTCCTACTGTGCTGTAAAAATTTTCAATGCGATCAACTTGGATTTGCATTCAACATCATTTGCACAGTATAGGTCACGTTTGAGATCTCTATTATACCAGAGTCAAATGTAATAGTGTAGGTATTTTTCAGTAGTTTGTTTTCTTTACCCTTTTAAGTCGGAATTTATTTATCTTCTTATGTTTCAGTTTCAGTTGGTTGATTTAGAGTTTAGAATTTTTACTGTATTTTTTTGCCATAAATATTTTGGAATTTGGAATGGAGCAGTGTACATGTACATTTTTGAGGCCTTACTGGAGTTAAGTGTAAGAGTAGTCCTAGACTAAACTTCGCTTCAGTTTGGAACCTAACATCTTCAGAATGATTGTATCATTTTCAATAAAGGCGATATTATTATTATTATTTTTTTTAACGTCCGTGTGAGGGGAAAACCCTTTATGGGCACCGAGAGGGTCCGCACTCTCGGTAGTGTGAGAATCCAGGATCTTGTTTGGCTACTCACTAAAAACCCCTCACACTTCAATGGAGGAGTTCTTCATCCTGCCCTCGCAGCGTCCCTTAACAAAAGAGATGAGCTGTAAGTGGCTTCTAGAATTCATGGGACCTGATGATATGGAGTGACCCGAGCAACACTGCTTTCTGCATTCTGTGCGCCAATATCTCGGCCAGTGATCTGCAGATTATTATTATTATTATTATAAATGAATAAATCAAGTCCATGGCGCAGGTCAAACCAAAACGTAAGACTAGATCATGAGACCACAGACTGGTCTGTGATGGGAGGATAGGACTAACGTTGGAGACACAGAACAACAAACAGTTTGTCTTGCATGGTGGCTACCTCGCAGCGCACCATTATAGGCGACTGAAATTAGAGCGTAGCGCTATATCAGCGAGAATCAAAACTACTCATTTGGCATTTCCCAAGAACAACGTCGAGGTGCCTTCAGCGAAAAGTAAACACAAATAGTGCCCTTGCGATAGTTCATCCGTTAATCATAGGGGACGTACTCTTCCTTGGTTTCGCCTATACCATTGTTTGAAGATAAATTCAGAAATCTGGCATCGTCTTCTCTAAAGTTCTGTGAGATATCACAGAAGATGGATTAGGTAAGGTCATTGACCTCGAATCCTATCACCTAAGTTAATGGAGTTTGGATAAAACAATTTTTTATGAGATAGTTTCAGAATATCGAGGAAAATATGAACAAATTATTAGTGTTTACAAACTTTCCGTGTTTGTATATTCTGGAAGTTCTCATGTTCGCATACAAAGGTAAAAATTCCTTTCAGGTTAACGGTTCTTATCATTCCTATTTCACAAGAAACCGATCATTGTTTAGAAATGACTTTTGCCGTCTAGCTATGTCACAGTCTAGCTCGCTGTATGTTGGTAAGCGGCTTTTGAACAAAATACCTGCATATACAGGAACTCCCTCAAAATAAATTCAAAAAATATGTAAAGGATATCCTATGCAGAAATGCTTTCTATAGTGTGGAGGAGTTCCTGGAGTTGGACTTTTGTGTACTGTGATCCTCTCGTTGGCTCCACTGTGTTGATTATATGTTTTATTTCTACTTTATGATATATTTTATCTATATGACGTGTGTAAGCAATTTGACTTAGATATTGGATACTCTTTGTCATGACATTGTATAGCATGAATAAAATGAACTGAATTGAATTGAATCATCTTCAGGAAAATCGAAGAAGGAACTTATTTCGGTGAGGGAAATAATATGGCTTTTCAGTTGCATTTCTTTCCTAGCTCGGGATTGGACTTCGAACTTGCAGGGTCCTAATCCAATGCTCTACCACTGAGCCAAGGGCACTCATTACAGATTAGATACATTCTTCTATGCTTTCGAAATTATGCAATCAAATGTTACCATTTTCTCCAGATTCCAGCGAACATTCAGTAAACGTGAAGAAACTACAAAATTTTCATAGAATTCCGTAGCTCCAAGACTTCAACTTACCAACTGGCCAATACAGATATACAAATCGTCAATACCCTCTACGAAATCAAAGTTTCTCCTTTTCAATATCTAGGTGAAAATGATCTTCGAACTCGAGCATCACTACCTTTTCACAGCGGAAATTTTCAAACAAACATCATACGAGGCGAGCAGATTCTCGTGGAAATTTCCCTTGTAAAATTCGATTCCCGCCTGAATTGGAGCCATCTGAATTCGATATCACAGAATTCTCAACATTCTATCCCAAATTACGCCTCACGTTGGCGCTGTGTCCCTTGCAAATATGATCCTTTGTCATTCTGTTGAGTTCATGTTTCTTCAGCGAAGGTTTCTATGGAATATGCTTTCATGGAGTCCATTATATAGCAACTTTCGGTATTTTTCCTCCTTTCATTACATAAAAATGTTACGTATAATAACACCCTTAGATTTTGGAATCATAATGCTCAATTATTGAAATGGACATTGAAATACCTAATAGTTGAATTATACAGTGTCCTGCAATAGTGCCAAAATCTTCCATAGCTATCGAACCAGACATCTCATAGATTTCATTGGAAATTAGACCTCTTGTACATTCATACGATCAAACATAAATTCACTAATTTAAAATAAACATCCATTTTTTCTCAAAGAGACTTTCCAATTTTCAACAAGAAGAAATCGGGAAAACACAAAGTCCAAGCCTCATATGATATTGAAATTTATTGGTTACACGTGTTTCGCCCTTACGAGCATCATCAGACCTAAAAAATTTCACAGCAATGTTCTATCCAAACAACAAGAAAAACAACACAGGAACATTAAGAAATCATCATAAAATTATTTACCCAAAGAACTACAATTAGCTCCACACAAGGGCATAAAATACGGCAGGAAAAGTCGATCGTCAACAACCCATCATACACAAACGATAAATGATGAAGGTTAGAACCGCCGACGCGAACAAACATAAAAAAGTGAATGGAAAACCAAAATAATCTAAAAATTACAGCGGATGAATTCGAACACGGGTTTTTAACATAGGTAGAGGGAAGTCAACCTCCGAGCTGCAACGGCTGACGGTAATTTAAAAAGAACGAGATAAATAGCCTCAAACCGATATGGCCTTCAGTTCTCGTTGCGAATTTGTTTTGATGGCTTCAATGGACTCAAAACGCGTTCCACGTAGGGGCAATTTGAGTCTTGGGAATAGAAAAAAGTCGCACGGAGCTAAGTCAGGTGAATACGGCGGTTGTTCGATGGTATTTATTGAGTTTTTGGTCTTGTATTCCTTAATAATTATGGCTCGGTGCGACGGCGCGTTATCATCATGCAAAATCCACGAATTGTCTTTCCATAAATCTGGCCGTTTACGACGAACATTCTCACGCAAACGCCTCAATACACCCAAGTAATACTCCTTATTCACTGTCTGTCCTTCAGGAAGAAATTCTGAGTGCACAACACCACGATAATCGAAGAAAACAGTGAGCAAAACTTTAATTTTCGATCGACTTTGACGTGGTTTTTTGGACCGTCTTTGAATGATTTGTACCAATCGTATGCTTGTGTTTTTGACATACAATTATCACCAAAGGCTTTTTTTAACATTTTCAATGAATCGGCACAAGAAAATTCGTTTGCAAGACAAAATTTGAGGCAAACTCTTTGATCAACTATTTTTTCCATTGTAAAATTCGCAGAGCACTTTTGAGGTCGACTGATACTGACAGCTGTTGTAAACACACTAGTTGACAGATCGCGCTCAAATTTGGCTTGGTAATAAAGGAAGGTCCTACCAACTTTAAGAAAAAAAAAATTACCGATTCCTTTTTGGCGGTTCATTTAAATAACATTTTCCGGGTACTTTTTATACAGAGAGTATACCGCTGTACATTCACCGCAGTTCAAAGCGTAGACCCCCGATTTCAACAGCTTCTGAGTCCTATCCTTAGTATTAACTAAGTGTCTTCTTAAGGTGTTATCCGTTTTGAATGCTATTTTCAAATCAAGATCTTTAAAGAAATTAGCAATCTGGAGAGATATCGATCCGAAAAAAGTCAAACATTTGAATTTTGTCGTTTCTGTTGGTGCCGCGTGTACAATATTATAAGATAACTTGTACTTGTTCATAAACTTGAAATATATTTTATCAATTGTGCTCAATGAAAAACCATTGTTTACTGCCAATTGCTTGATCACCTGAAATTCATTATAAAAAGATTTCTCAGACAGGGGAAGCTTAAACATTCTATAAAACAGAGAATTAAAAGAAGCGAACTTGTGAGAATATGGTGAGTTGGAAGCAAACTGGATAATATTATCTGTTGTAGATGGCTTCCTATAAATGTCAAATTCTATATTATTATTATCAGACCTCTTCAACAGAAGATCCAAGAAAGATAAACTCCCATCCTGCTCTCTTTCCACCGTAAATACAATTCTGTTGTGCAATGAATTCATGTAGTCTAAGAAATCTACCAAATCTTCTTCTCTTCCTCCCCAAACAACACATATATCATCTACATATCTTTTATATGCTATGAGGTGTTTGCTGAAAGCACTCTTCATAATTTTTGACTCTAAATGATTCATAAAAACCTCACTTAAAAAAGGTGAAAGGCAAGACCCCATGGCTAAGCCTGCCTTCTGCCTAAATATTCTACCATTGAATGAGAAGAAGTCCTGATTCAAAACTGTCTTTAGTAAGTTAGTAAGGTCCAATGAAATCAAACTAGGCAGATTGGATTTAGTCAAAAGTGATTCGACAAGTTCAATGCACTCAGCAGGTGGAATGCTGGGGAATAGATTCTTGACATCCAAAGAAATCAACTTTGCCCCATCCGGTATTCTAATGTCCTTTAGGTAGTTTGCAAACTCGATGGAATTCTTAGTAGAGAAAGAACTCCGGAAGCCCGTTACCTCCTTCAAAATCTTATTGAGCCATGACGAGAGTTTATAGCAAGGGGAGCCCACGAATGAAACAACCGGTCTGATTGGCTGGCCATCCTTATGAACTTTAGGCAGACCGTATAGTAATGGTGTTTTAGGATTCATGGGATATAATTTGTCTTTTCTAGTGTTGAAATATTCTAGGGTTAACAGAGATTCATCAAGCACACTCTTCATTTTTGTGAAAAATGGGATTGTAGGATCCCTCGACAAGGCCTGAGAATCCTCAGTACCAAGGAAACTTAGGACCTTGTCCACATAATCTGTACGTTTCATAATAACTAAGCAAGATCCTTTGTCGGCTTTTGTCACTACGACGTCGTGTGATCTTATTTTGTTCTTCAAAGATTTTAAATATCCATTATTGTAATTAATGGAATTAACATTGTTGACCGTGTCAGAGTTAAGAATATTTCCACTAGGGTGAAGGAACATCTTAGTCTTTTTAACTCCAACAAAAATACGGATATTAGGGAAACGAAGTCTGCTTTTGCTAACCACCTCTTGTCATCGGGACATAAATTTTTAGATGATGTTAAATTATTACATGAGTGTGATAAGGGTAAGAAGTTGGATCTTCTTGAGAAGATGGAGATTACACGGGCCAAGAGACGTCATACTCAGATTTGTGTAAACGATATTTACAATTTCGAACCTAATCTTATTTTCAATAATCTCAAATCGGTTTGAGGCTATTTATCTCGTTCTTTTTAAATTACCGTCAGCCGTTGCAGCTCGGAGGTTGACTTCCCTCTACCTATGTTAAAAACCCGTGTTCGAATTCATCCGCTGTAATTTTTAGATTATTTTGGTTTTCCATTCACTTTTTTATGTTTGTTCGCGTCGGCGGTTCTAACCTTCATCATTTATCGTTTGTGTATGATGGGTTGTTGACGATCGACTTTTCCTGCCGTATTTTATGCCCTTGTGTGGAGCTAATTGTAGTTCTTTGGGTAAATAATTTTATGATGATTTTGTAATGTTCCTGTGTTGTTTTTCTTGTTGTTTGGATAGAACATTGCTGTAAAATTTTTTAGGTCTGATGATGCTCGTAAGGGCGAAACACGTGTAACCAATAAATTTGAATATCATATGAGGCTTGGACTTTGTGTTTTCCCGATTTCTTCTTGTTGATAAATTCACTAGATCGAAAAATAGAAAGAGTTCGAAGACACAAACATTTTGGCACCTGGATTACTGAAGATAATGACCAAACAGTAGAAAAAAAAAGTAGAATAGAAAAAGCAAGATATGAAAACATGTTATCGAACCACCAATAGGAGATGGCACCGAAAGAATAAGAGGTGAAGAACTCTCAACAACGTATGAGGGAATGATACTCAACGGTCACAAAGAAGTGACAAAAGACTTTGAAACTTCGTTAAAAGAATTTGAAGAAAATGTGCAATCTTCAAATTTCATGAAATCAGGATTGGTTCTTCATTTTTAAATAGAGAGAAAAACATTTATTTGTGTGATCAATATGTTGAAGTTCTACAGAATTCTTTTCCTCTGAAATGTAGAAAATATCAATTGGTCTCTGTGAACGCCTTCGCGCAGGTTTGAAAGAGATGGGAAAGCCACCAATCTGCTCTGGAAGTGAAGCTTCATTACAGTTCAAATTCCTAGAGGACCTCGTTATAAATGAGCCCCAACATATATCACGGCCATTCTCGTTTCCTTGGGACAGGAATATATTAAACAGACCCTTTTTAAATTCATGCTTGTTCAATAATTGGAAGCTGCCTTCGATGGATCCGGGGTGAAAAGGCTTGGGAGCTATATTTTCCAAGGGTAGGGGACCATTGTTGGCTTCAAATAGGGTGGAAAAATCAATGCTGAAATTTCTATTATCTTTTATGCACTTCATATATATGCAAATGAAGAATTGTGAGTGTTGTCAGAATAATTTGATCTGCCAATATTACTTCCCTTAATTTGCTCTATGAAGGGTTTTTCAATGAAAGAACAAAATTTTATTGTTCAATAGAACATGGATTTCTGTAGCGAATTATTGAAATATTCATTTATTGAGGAAATACGAGGATGTATTGATATCTAGTTAGCCTAGACCAGTTCCATGCATTAACAAAATATTGCGATACCATATCAACGAACAATAACTTATTAGAAGTGTCAGTGTAGAGGTCGACGTCAAAAAAGTAAACCAGAGTTACGCAATGAATTCAAAAAAAGATGTCCACCGAAATTGTAAAAATCGAAAAATTGGAGTATCGGGCCATCATCAAGTACCTGTATTTAAAAGGATTAAGAGTTGGGCAGATTAACGAAGATATTCTTAATATCCTTGGTGATCAATGTCCTTCGTATGCGACCGTGAAAAATTGGACTGCAAGCTTCAAAAGAGGTAAATTTTCCATTGAAGATGATAACCGATCGGGAATGCCAGTTTCTGTGTCAGTCCCCGAAAATATCGATGCAGTTCATGACATGATTTTATCAGACCGTCGAATTGGGCTAAATAGGATATCTGAAGCACTGAAGATTTCATACGAACGCGTTCATCATATAGTTTCTCTGCAAAATGGATCCCTAAATGTATGAATGTTTACCAAAAGCGTGCAAGGGTAGAAGCTTCGTGCTCGATTTGAAAACGATGTAGACTTCTTAAACAGAATTGTTACTATATGGATAGGTACATTTTTACGATCCAGAAACAAAGCAACAATCGATGGAATGGCGACACTCTGGTTCTCCAAGACCTAAGAAGTTTTGTGTCCAAAAATCTGCTGGAAAAGTTCTTGCTTCAGTTTTTTGGGATTGCCATGGAGAAATGATGATTGATTTCTCGGATAAGGGTAGAACAATAACTGGAGATTACTATTCGACATTAGTGACCACTCTACGGGGAAAAATCAAAGAGAAAAGACGCGGAAAGCTATCCAGAGGTATTTCGTTTTCACAGGACAACGCCCCAGTACACAAATCTTATGTTGCCATGCAAAAAATTCGTGATTTAGGGTTGGAATTACTAGAGCACCCCCCTTATTCACCAGATTTGGCTCCGTCGGACTGTCGTCTCTTTCCTCAACTGAAAAAAAGTTCAAAAGGTCGTAAATTTTCTTCCAACGGGGAGGTCATAAAAGCTGTGGAGGACTGGTTTGCAGAGCAAGAAGAAACATTTTTTTGAAGGTCTAGAGATGTTGTAGGCTCGCTGTAATGAATGTATTCAATTAAGAGGAGAATATGTTGGGTAATGAAATAAGTTGACATTGAAATTTTGTTTGGTTCTATAATAGGCTAAGAATTTTTCAATATATCCTCGTAAATATCTTAATTTGATGTATTTATCCCAATAATCAAAAGTTATAGAATATGTCAATATAGAACGTTATGGATAAATGAATTCCTTCTCAGTACTAATAACTTGTCACAAAATCTACATACACTTGAATATCATAAGAACTCCAACATTGTATGTACATCGAGAAGTTTCGAAGAATTAGGAAAAAGAAAATATCAGCTAGATTAAACAGAAAAATTAAATTATCCAAACACAGGATCCTTGCATGTCAACAAACTATTTATTTAGAGTTTGAAGTAGCAGGTTTGTTTTCGATGAAGTTTAACATGGAATTGCATGTTGCGATATCTCAACCTTCATTGAATTTGGTTATAAGGGATTAAACTAACGATTTTTTGCCGCAAAGAGGAAAAGGTGTCGATTGGTCCTAAATTATTTAATTTACAGAAATCCTAGTCGAATTTTGCCGTTCGACAGTTATCAGCAATAAACTAGTTTGGGACTAGTTTGGGATCCACCTTGTTGGTAGATCCGAATTGTTGGTAGATCTCCCTTTGAAGGTAGATTCGCATTTAACAGTAAAAGAAACTGTAATTTTCAGTTCGAGTCCCCCTCGATTTTTTGACGTGGTCATATCACGTCAAGAAATTTCGATGGAGATATTCCATAAAATGCACGGTGGCGCCTCTATCGGATTAGTTTTCCTACTCGCTCTGGACGGCGACCTTAAAGAGATGGTGCAGGCTTTCCATTTATTAACTGTACATTATCCAAGAGCCTCTTTTCAAAGATTTATCACTTGCACACTTATTTTCCAAATTTGTCAGAATATTGGCAGAACAAAACGTCAGTGTTACTTCCAACACCAAACTGAATTATTCTGCAACTCAAAATATTACTGAATGGGCTATTACCAACATAATTTCGATTCCCCAAAGCCCCCCCGAGATTTCAATAATTCTTGGATGAACTGTATATAATAATACGTCATAATAAAAAAAATGTTCATTTATCTACGTTTTGAAACAGTTTATCATCAATTCTTTCACTTTCAATGTCACCTCAAAATTGCAGCCCAATTACCTTCAAAAACTGCCAAAATCGTTCGAAAGTTCTGCTAAAATGAGACAACGTTAATTCACCTCAAAATCGAAGATTCGCCCGAAAAATTCGAAATTTTCACCCTCTCATTTGGCTGGAAAAAAAAATTCGAAATTCATCAAAAATTTCATACAAACCTCGGAAAAATCGGAATTTTCATTACAAACCTGCGGAAAACAATGTTAAACATAAGATCCAAAGAGATTGTGCCTCCCAGCGGCATTTTATTCAAAATATTCGATTTTCAATTTCCTAATGCGAACGATCTGTCATAAATACCTGATGGAATTCGTTCATAACTCTCTCAAAATTCGTCTTATAGGTGGATTCTTTCGTTCAAAAAAGATCTACAGAACACTTTTTTCATCGTTTCCACCCAAAAAAAGACCTCTGCATAACCGAAATCAGTCTGAGTAATACCTGCTTTCATTAACGTCAACATTCAAAATTTGCTCGAGAATCGTCAAAATTATTCTGAAATACGATAAATATCGTCGTAATCCACCTCAAAACGTTCCATCCGAAACATCCAAGACGATATCGCCCCATTCAAAAGGTTTTTTATTCATTTTCCTGTTCACTCGTATATGTCGAAATGTAAACATTACATCTCGCTTCCGAAAAAGATATATTCCGATACTAGTTCGTATTTTAATTCTTCTGAAAGCTCCACGAGAATCGGGGGTGTATAAGTTATAATTCTCATCCAGAGACATAAAACGACACAGACTTAAGTAGAATGAAAAACGATGGTCGACTGACTTCAGAATAATTGCATGGAGCTATTACGATAAACGTCGCGATGAAAGTCCCCATCTTTATGACATTTCCATAGTCATAGATGCATAGAAATACCTGGTGTTGGCACTGATTAGATTTTGTTTAAGACTTTCTTGTCGATCGAAAACGTGATATTTTGTACAGCTTTTCATTTCTCCCGAAAGGGGTCGCGTTTTTTGTCGTTGCCGCAGTAGCGCCACGACCGATAAATATTGCGGATTTATTCCGGAACTAGTCCAAAATCTGAAATCTAGGATGCCGTTTTGATCTACAAATTTTGGTCACGATTTTTAGTAGGGAGTCGTTACACCAGGTGTTCTATGCATCTATCCATAGTCGTTTTAATTTCAGGTAAGCACAGAATTCCACCTCACTCACTCCCTATTGACGCTCATTCTCCACCTCAAGAAAATGTCAAGAGAGCAGTGAAAATCTTAACTAATACCGCTTCCGACATATTTCCGGACATTCTGAAGCAGGCTGTTCCAGGGATTATGGCTTCTAATCCATCAAGTAGAAAATTAACGTCGGTGTGTCTTGAAATTGGAACGAAAGGCGAATGTCTCACGGCGTTAACTGAAGCTATAAAGCTGTACCGCAGAGCTGTTAGAGAGAAGATTGACCACGTGTCCACAAGAACTAATCAGTGTGTGCTGACTTCTGGATCGAATGCAAGGCACAGACGGAGACGATTTGCAACCTTGCGCAAATGTTGGATTCTTATTCGTTTCTTTTATTCTCGAGGAAACGAAAGATTGGGAGTCAATAGGCAGTGTAATGATACTGGTAGGTAAGTAAATTGGGATTGGTGGGAATTAAGACGAACAAGCTGTTTCGGCAGATCCGTTGGTATACAGGGTCGGCTCGTTTCGAAAGGCAGTCAAGACGACTTTGCTACAAACGAATATTTTCAGGAATATGACGTCAATTGAGTAACATTCGTCTTTTCTTATTTGTTTTCAGGGTCAATGATTCCAGCAAACAACATGCAGACATTTCATGTTGAGAGTGATGTTTTATTTTGTGAGTGAAAAAGTTTGTGAAATGAGCGGAGCGAATTGAACAATTTCACGAACTAAAATCACGTTTAACACAAATACCATACAATGTTTTTTGTACAACTGCCCTATTTTGATAATGAAATAAGCGAATTTGCAATGACAATAAAACGTTGGCAAACGTTGCCAACGTGATGATTATTAACAAATGAGAAAAGACGCTGTCATTTGAATTTCGTTCCTGTCCAATTTTCGTCTTGGGTTTTTAACTGCTTAATTTGTTTGTCGAGAGTTCAATTATTAATAAAAGTGACGATTTGGTTGTTCCTGTGGATGTTGAAGAGTCTGCAAGAAGAGCACATCTGGAACTCCTGCTTGAAAAATCTGTTCAGCAGTACGATAATGCATACAACAATTTCCTGGCTTGGTGTAAATTGAAAAATGTAGGAGGGAACTTCAGTGAACCTGTTTTCCTGGCATACTTAGAAGAAAAATTAAAAATATGGAGTTCATCAAGTGTGTGGAGCAAATTGTCAATGATAAAGTCAAGCGCCCTTATTGAGAATGGTGTGGATGTTGGTAAATATTTTAAGGTAATAGCATATTTGAAACGGAAAAGTAAGGGATATCGTCCCAAAAATCTGAAATTCTCACTCGTGAACAAGCTGAAAAGTTTATAAATGAGGCACCAGATGAAGAATACTTGATGGTGAAGGTTGCAACTATTTTCGGATTATTTGGAGTCTGTCGGCGTGAAGAATTGTGTAATATATCAGTGACATCGAAATAACAAATAAATCATTGGTTATACAACTTCCAAACACAAAAACGAAAGTCAGTCGTTCTTTCAGTATCATTGGGAAGTATGTTGACTATTTTCATAAACACTTTGCACTGCGCCCTTCTGTCATCAAACATCGTCGTTTTTTCCTGAAATACATGAATAATAAATGCACTGCCAATCCAGTTGGTATCACTACATTTGGGAAAATTCCATCTATTGTCGCCGAATTCCTCAAACTGCCAGAACCAAAGCAATATACAGGACAGTGTTTTCGAAGATCTTCCGCTTCATTGCTAGCATAATCAGGAACAAATATTACAGATATACAAAAACATGGTGGATGGAAGTCTACGACGGTAGCCGAGGGCTATGTTGATCATTCCATTGCATATAGAAATGTCATTGCTGAGAAAATTCTCCCAACCTCAACAGATTTTGGATCATCATCATCCAATATTGTACTTCCGGTTTCTACAATTACTGATGGTGCTGAGGATTCTAATAATGTGTTGCGAAGCTCCCTAACGTCACAGGGCATTAGTGTTGGTTCTAGTTTTATGATTAATATATTAATGTTCAGAAGTAATTATTGTTAAATATCGATAATAAAAATTTGCAATCGCTGAATTTTTTTTTATCTGATTTCATCATAAGAAAATGGAGTGCTAAAAATATTTTTAACACTAATGTTAAAAATATTTTTATCATGCTTCCACGTAAATAATCAATTTTAACATTGTTTGCTGTCATTTAAAGTGTCACTTTTAATGGCAGTTGAAGAGAAATTTTTTTTTTGATCGATCAGTGGATGCTTGACTATTCGTTGAATAATTAATTTCAATTTTGAATAATGTTTCGATTAACGAAACCCACACAAAAGAATGCTTACGGAGATAACACCCGAACACAAAAATGAATTAAGTCGCTTTTTTCATCGAAAATTTCCGGATTTGCCGCCTATAACCCAAGAGACAATAAGTAGAATAAGGCAGCAGTTTCAGGCATGTAAGGCAGATTGACAAAGCTGCTACTAATATATTGTGTGAGGATGTGAAATTAGAAGTGATGCTCAAGTTTGAAGAAAATCCAGATAAATTGAGTAGGGCGTCTCCTCAACCTTCACTGTCATCCATACGTATTGAAACTGAATAGAATGCATCCTTATGAAATGATACCTACCTAGGAGCTACTGCTACTACTACTATCCCCCCAATATGTTTGGTTCACCTGCACGGGGATACCCTGTATATAGTTCAAAAACTGCCTCTTGTTCATTATAAATCTACAATTTAATGCTAACGGTAAAATCACTGACGATGCGCCTATGAATACATTAATGAAGTTGCTGTCAATATTAGAACTGGATCCTATTTCATTCCAATCCAATCCAATTAAAATTAATTGAATTAAACCAAGTAGGTTTGTTCTGTTGCCGTCAATCACGATTACATCAAGTAATACCATAATTGTTCCTTTTCATAATCAGGAATATTTATTCCATATCAACCAGATTATTAATTTGCTGATAGAAACATTCTTGATTACCACATTTGGGTGTCAATGAATTCTCTCAATAAACCTCTAATACCTAGGTTATAAACACTATACGGAGTATTTTGTGAATGAAGTGCCGTTTCAGTTGGTTGCTACCGCAGTATGGGTTATGTGGCACTGATGACGGCTTACAACCCAGAAACCGATTTGTCATTTTCCTGCTGTGGTGGTCACGCCAGAGGTGTTATCCTTCTTTTTATCAGTAGAATAAAGATTTTGCAGTTTGCTAGAAACTACAGGTGGTTGGCTAGTGTCATATTGAGAGATTATATAACATTTCATAGTTCCTATTGAATATACGTTGAGGGAGTACTAGTAGGACTCGTTCAATAATGGTAGCTTCATGAATGAGATCAATTTCCGTTAAATTTTCATACTCAAGGCCATGCTTTTCTCGTTCTCTTCCACGACATGCATCGAAACATCTTTGCAAAATATTTTCAGATATTCCGGACAATCCCGGAATACTTTCGGAAATGATATGTCGTTAATTTCCTCCGAGGTAGCGAAAGTGGGGGGAATCGTGTGTGATATCTGTGGGAGACGCTTGCGAGGCTCCATTGTGAATAGCCAGCCGCCTGTGATACAGATAATAAGCGACACCACGTAGCTGAGGCATCACGCATCAGGAAATTTCCTGCTGAATGGAAATGTGTTGACTTCATGAAGATGCAGAATTATTTGGAGACGAAATAAATATTTTGGAGCGGGCTATATTCAATAAAAGCCTTCTGAACAATAATTATTATAAATTCCAAAACCTACTATGTAAATAAACAGGAGCAGAGATGTGGACCAATTTATTTGCTTCGACAGGGTGTCAAATTAAAGAGAACACAACAAAACACTTTATTGTTCAATAGGTATCTTATCTGAGAAGGGTTGACAGTAAAGCTAATAAATTTCTTTGAGTAACCGGAAAAGGTCAGTTTGACATTGTCGCCATAGCTCGATAAAACATCATAGGAACTCAATTGAGTCAGGCGGTAAATTTGAACGACACGGGACGAAGTTAAATATTCGTTGCCATATTTATATGACACCTTTTCAGTGAAGTATACGCTCCTATTCGCGACAAACGAATCAAAGACCCTTCCTACACTTGAAGTTCCCAATTACTCGTCGAGAGAAACGTTAATTTATAGCTACCGACATCATATACTCCTCTTAGTATTCCACTAAAACTTATCATCAATCTATTTCCCTACATTCCGAATTGAATGAGCCTGTTACGCAAGATCCCTTTTATTAAATCAGTCCCGCTATGAGCTAGGTGAAGATTTCCTCGTCTCCATGAATTGGTACTTGCCCTCATTATGAACCACTAATGTCAAGGATTTTGTTTCTGCTCTTCTCCTCGTCAATATCTCTAATATTTCACCGAGTTAATCTCGGCACTCCATTATAGGTCGGAGCTTTCAAGCCAATTCGAACGTCAATTTGTACAGAGAGAAAGGAACTGAATTGGGTGAAATATAGAACACAATGCGATGGGGGTGAGATAGTGGAAAGAGCCGGAATTATATAGGATTAGCCATTTCTTGGTGGATTCTTGGAAACGACGTGAAATTTCGGGCACTCTCGAAGGATATTATGTTCAACGCAGTGCATCGTAAGTGTTCAAAATTCGTATCATTATTTCTGCTCATACTCAATACCACAAAATTCATAGTGCGAATGGACTTCGTTAGTAACAAAGAAGATTCAGATATCTGCTTGAATATTAATTGAAACCCTCGTATCCATACAGTGAATTCGTTCCGTGAGAATAAGAGAAAATCGCACAACACAAAGCCAGTAGAACTGCCGATATATCTCTCCAAGCCAGATCAACCGTGAGTACTGTTGTAGTTCTAAATGTTCTATTCCTAAATTCAAAATTAATTTCGATTTATTGAGGCCAAATTTGAAATGAAAGATCTAGATATAGATTTATTTTGAAGTTTGTACATCGACCATAGATTTTATGTATAGTGATAATGATATAAGGAAAATCCAGGAGGTAGGAAAGAGTTTGAAGGAGGGAAACCATGAGGATGAAATGAATTGAGAATCAAAAAAGTGAGAAAGATATAAAGGAAAAATAAAGAGACAGTGGAATGAAATAATCACAAGAAGTCGATAAACAAAGGAAAATCCAAGCAAATTCATGCAGCAATTGATCATTAGAAGTGCTTGTCGTGACCTGGTTATAGACGTCCATCTATTAGATAATAAAAAGGCTGTGCTTCAAAGTGCAACAGTGACACTGAAGTCTGGATACTTCATAATATACAACTGTATGATTTATATGAACAATTACTACCACATATAAATATACAGAAGACACAGAAAGAAGAACCAACTAGAGAGATTCAATCAATATAGATATAAGTGAGTGTTATTTTTTATTATAGAGATAGATTGAGTTGTTTTGAATGTGAATTAGAGTATTTTAGAAGTTGAAATAGATATTAAATGTAAATTGTTTCTAAATTTCTCAATTGTGAGTTGGACTTTCAATTGAGAGAAAGAGTTTACCAGAAATAGCGAAATTCAATATTTTTTTAATTTATTTTTTAGATTCCAAATTCATTTCTATCCGTTATATAAAGACATAAAAGTAATCATAACAGTACCTTCGGAATATATATAAGAAGCAGTGTCACCCTTCAAAATGCCAACAAGTGCAGAACCCAGACCGTTCATCAAACACCAATGGGCGTTCGACCAGTAATTCGGATCAATAACCTACCAAATCTATCCTTAAGACACCGAGCGTTTATATCTTCCTCCTCCAGAAGAACAACATATTTATCTCTCCAAGCCAGCTCAACCGTGATTACCATTCTTTCAGTGTTCACTTCATGGTATTGTTCAGTTTCATGCATACATTCTTTTCCTCGATTCTCGTGATGATAAGAATTGGTACAGCAGTCCATTGTCCTCTCCAAAGGGGCTTTTGTATGATCAATAATAAGGAAAAATATGAAATGATAATAAAAATACTATTAGAATTTATTTATCATCTGTTATTATAAATAAGCGGAAGAATTTTCCACGAGCGAACAATTATATTATGTAATAGAAATAAGGTGATATCAAATAAAATAACGACGAAAGCTATATCGTATCACATCATTTGATCTATTATGTACTCATTTCTGATGAAATTTCACTACTCTTATACTCTCATTCATTTTCCTATCATCTAAATTCCACTTTCCTTCTATCATTTTCTGTTTTGACAACGTTACCTAATATTTTCATTACCTTAAAATATCAATGTGCAATTTGGACATAAATATATAGTTTGTCAGAGGATCCACGATGTGTTACTGTGTTATCTTTGCAGATTATGTACTTCTTTGGTTTTCACTTCTGTTGATACTTCTAGCTATACTTGTTTTCTAATTCTATGGCATCGTACTGTAAAGCATCCATATGGTGAATAAATGAATAAACAACGCTATGATTGTGCACACCACTTCCAAGAGCCCGACTAGCTGAGCCGGCTAAGTCACGGCTCTCAGATCCTCAGGATCAAGTATGTCGGACATCACACTTAAATCTGCTGACAATTATGTACAATGAATAAACAAAGTGTAAAAAAAAAGGTTATTGGGGTATCAGCCGTTTTTTTCAGAAAAACTCTTTTTCTCTTTGCTCGAGCTTTCGAGAATTTAATTTATCTCTTCATCAGGAGCAAGTATTTCATTGCACAGTGAAACAATTTTCTTCTAAGATCATTGTTCATAAAACTGAGAGGAGATTGTTTCTTATGTTTATAATTGTCAGATACGATAACTGAGACTCTCCATGATAGATAAGGAGGTTTCTTTCACGTTTAAACAACCTCAATTCCTTGCTCCTGATGAAGAGATAAATTAAATTATCGAAGGCTCGAGCAAAAGGAAAAAGAGTTTTTCTGAAAAAAACGGCTGATACCCCAATAACCCATTTTTTATGAATTAAAAACAGCAAACAATAATATTTCACAATGAATTAACAATATGAACTTAACTGAACTAGATTTTAATGTAGTATTGAATAGGATGAACTTTTCCGGCAAATAAACTTCAGATCCCCACTGAAACTAAAAATGTGCTCGTCTTCACCTGAAGTAGTGCTTTTCTTCGTAAATTTCATCAACTGCAAAATTATCCTCATGCTCTCCGCCAAATTATCGTATTCCATAAAACATGAACACCTTGTCTGCTATCTCCACTCGATATTCCCCACGGAATTTCGAAACACAATTACTCAATCTTGATATCCATTTGTACGACAGCGTTACGAGTTTATGACGAATATAATGAAGAGTCGCAAATTAATTAGAGCGAATGGAAGAGATATCATACATCATCATGCCATTAAACTGGAATGAGAATAATTAATTTTCTATGTACCGCATTAGCTTTCAGTCTTATTCCAGCATGTTGCACATCCACAATTTGAGGAACAAAATTAGTTTCGAAATGGAATTTGTTCAGAAAATGTTGTACAAGTTGTATACTGGGAACTTATTTCGTCAGATTGAAAGTAGAAAGTCAATGTGACTAAACATTTTTAAATCAAAACTAGTTTGAATGGAATTATCTTGCTTTGAGAAATAATGAAGCTCAAGGCTTCCCTTCATCTGGAGATGTGACATTTGCGTTTTTCCGTTTGAGCTTATTCATTACTTTCACCATAACGGGAACCTCCGCCATTTTGCAACTCAATCAATTATTATTTATCCGATGGTTCTCTAATTTCTACTGATAAGTTCATTCGATTTAATAAAATTTCGGATCTAGCTTACGAGGAAAAGTTGAATCTTCATCAGGAACTGTTAGATGCTTCTCGAAACACGTAGGAACTCAGATAAATAAATGATGATCTTGAAATGGGCATTGACGCAAGAGATTTTATATTTCCATGATGTATCATCTGTGGAGAGGATTCAATGTTTTGTCAACAACTTAATAACCAAATAACCTGAGAGATACTTGTGTAAAGGATTCAGCAACAGTGCAGTTCCTTTTCGAGCGCTAGTTGTACAAAAATGAGGGATACATCATTTAATCATGATGCCTGATTTTTTCACTGGTTTTGAACTGGCGAATGCAAATCTACCTACAGGGTAGATGAATTAAAGTTCAGAAGATAGGGATTTCTCGTTCGTGAATTTAGTAAGCCTTTTTTTGAACTGATTCCATAATTCTGTAACTGGAGCATTCGCCATTTTGCAACTCGTGTCGTTTTTTTATTACTCTTTCTGAAAGGAAGTGTGCCATTATTGAGTTGGGACTGTTTGTGGAGTTTTTGGTGCTCAATTTCTTTCACTGTATTCAAGGATTACTTCGACCTCTGGTTCCTGAACTGATTGGTTTGTGTTAGATTCATTGAATTCTCTCGAAATGAACTGAAGTCATGAGGGAATCAAAATCCTCTCTGGACACTGGATTCATATAAATGCGTGAAGACCAAAGTATTAACAATACCTGTTTCCAGATTGTCATAGAGTGAGGAAAGGGGGGCAAAACCGGGTATAGGGGCATTATCGGGTACTCCCAATCTACCCCCTTTGCGTTGATAAAATTTTGTTCTCGTAGCATACGTTGATATCTCTCATCTAAGTCCTAAGTATTTCCACAAGTTCTGACAGGTGCGTGTGTTTATTCATCGGTGTTGTATAGAACTGTAGAACCACGTGAATCTTTGGTATGTATGTAATCTTATTTTACCTAAATTTATCCCTACCTAAACATTGATCTAACTATCACTCTACGATAATTGACAATACATAATGTGATGTGTAGGTTTTTTGGATGTATGAAACTCTGTAGATAAGCCTAATTTTTCTCATGTGTTTTTCATTATTCAACATTGTTTAAAATATGAGCTATGGGGCAAAACCGGAAAGTCCATGTGGGGCACAACCGGGCGGTACCAATTTATGCCCCAGGTGGATATTGACCAATGCATTCAATTTTCAGAAATTTGTTAGAGTGTTTCTTTATAACAGTTTCACAGTTATATGGTGCGCACCTATTATTGGAAGACTAGTCGTCAACATTGGTCTACGGATGACATGGAAAAAGCAATTATGGAAGTTGTTTCTAAAACGATGAACTAGAAAAAAGCAGCTAATAATTAAAATGTTTCTCAATCAACTCTTGAAGATAGGGTTACAAAAACAATGAATGGAATGTCTTCGGAAAGGGCTGCTCAAGAGGTGAATAAAATATCGAATTGGTACCCAAAATAAATCGATACAACAGTTGAAGAAAAAGATTGTGATACAAAAAGAAAACAAAAAATTAACGGAACAAATAGCTAAAGAGTCTAGCTCAGAAAAAGAAGATGATAAATCACAAGGTGACAACGACACCCTCGGCATTTACTGCAAAGAGCAGTACTCTTATACTACCAAAAATTATGGGCGGATAAAATGCACTCAAACGTGCAAGAACTAGGCACACGAAGGATGTACAGGATCGTTAGAAGATGAATTAGATGATTTCCTGTGTGCTAACTGTGAATAATACGCAGTATCCGGTTTTGCCCCAACCCACGGGGCAGAACCGTAAAATAGAATATGATTTTTTTTGTTGGTTTTTTATAAGTTCAACCCATCTCACTGTTTGGCTTATATGCTACGGCATAAACAAGTCAAGTGTTAATCAATAAACATGAATAAATAAAAAATTATTGCAGTTTTTTCTTAGCTACCCGGTTTTGTCCCCTTTCCCATACAATACGCAAAAGTTCTACACCTTTTCCAATTGTAATTCAGAAAATGTAAAATGTAATTCAGAAGAGCAAATTGAATTTCAGAAAATGGAAATTGTAATTCAGAATAGTAAGTTGATATTCAGAAACGGTATGTAATTTAGAAAGGGTAATTTGAATTTCAGAATAGTGATATGTAATTCAGAAACGATAATTTGATTTTCAGAAAATATAAATTCTGATTCAGAATTGGTGATTTGAAATTCAGAAATGGGAGATTTTAATTAAGAAAAACGAAATTGTAATTCAGAAAAAAGAAATTGTAATTCAATTGCTTGGTGCCCAAAGCACTCTCAAAGTACGTAGATACCTTCATAGAAGCAAGAAATATAATAATGATAACTTTATTTCCAAGAATAACATAAAGGTATATGTATACAGTCAAAAACGAAAACAGGAAAAAAACAAATTTGAAAATACCAAATACTAGACAAGTTCGATGCCACATTGTCATAGATTATGCTGCATCACTTGATACCGAGCTCGATACTATTCTGAATTACATAATACTTTTTCTGAAATTGAATTGATAACTTCTGAAATACAATTTTCCTTTTCTGAAATTGAATTTGCCATTTCTGAATTTCAATTCACTATTCTGAATTACAACATTGTTTTTCTGAATTACAACTTCCTAATCTGAATTTCAATTACGTTTTCCTGAAATTGAATTAACCATTCTGAAATTCAATTCCTGTTTTCTGAATTACATATTGCTATTCTGAAATACATGTTCCCTCTTCTGAAATTCAACTTTGAATTTCTGAATTACAACTGTGAAAGGTGTAGTCGATTTGTAATGATATCGTTTTCAAATTATTTATTGAACCTAGTTATTCTTCAGAAGTTTAGTCAATCACGTCCATGAGATGGTCGATTTGTTTGTGATCTATCATTTTTTCTCTTTTACTTGATGTTTCAGCAATTTTTTTTTGTTATAACTTGTCGACCAGTTTTTTCCTTCCAGACATGGAATTACTAGAGCTGTGTATTATCTTTAGGATAGCATCCTAATAGGTCCTGTCCAATTGGGACTTGGTTACACCTTCAACTGGTCTCTCACTTTCCCTACTGAGAGATATAGATGTATAGAAATACCTGGTGTTGGCACTGATTAGATTTTGTTCAAGACTTTCTTATCGGTCGAAAATCCGAGAATGTGTACTGCTTCTCATTTCTCCCGAAAGGGGTCGAGCTATTTGTCATTGCCGCAGTAGCGCCACGACCGATAGATATTGCGGATTTATTCCGGAACTAGACCAAAATCTGGAATCTAGAATGCAGTTTTGATCTACAAATTTCGGTCACGATTTTTAGTACGGAGTCGATACACCAGGTATTCTATGCATCTATTGAGAGATGAAAAGTAGAACCGAATTCCTGTCAGTAGCGCTATCCAACAATCTGCAGGTAGATGAATCTATGAGCCCTTAACCTGCTTGAAATCAACCACATGGAGGCGTGAACGAAATGCAGTCTCCCACGAACGAATCCAAATAATTGAGAAATTTCACAACCCATTCACACTTGACACAAACCCGACACGTCCATCGAAAAAACAGAATCGAGACATTTGATACAACCGCGATCAATCTGGGAAGCCGTTCGAAAGAAAACGGGAAGAAATTTAGTATAGCTAGCCCAGCGTTTCACACCCACGTAAAATTGATTGGACAATAAGTCTACCTCCGTTAAATCACCAGATAATCTAAGATGGGAGCCCGTTAACCTGGAGGATCTGTGATTCACTTTTTACATTTGCAACCGGGTCGGTGCAATAAAAATAAATCGATCGTTAACGGTTCAACGTAGGAAGAAAAGTGAGATCGGTTTGAGGTGGAGGAGTTATACGTTTTCCACCTCGAATGCTCGATCTTGGAATTAGACTCTTGGCGCGAGGGACGGCGATAAGTTACATCGAATCTTGATCGATTCGGCTGGCGGTCATTGTATCCGGTATCGGGGGATCGTTCCATATTCGTTGAGGAGATTTTCGTTCTTCAGAAATCGCCTGTTCATTGCCAGGGCAATTCCATCAGTCCGTCTATAGGTTCATTTTGATCACGATATACAAGTTGCTCCTGAATTTGAAGAGCAAACCAAGAGGAGGGAGTCTTCGAATTATTTTGAGAAAAGAAATTCCCATACTTGTGGGACCGCAAACGTTTCGTTTTTGAGATACACACTGTTGAAACATGATTTTTTTTCTCAGTGTCATAGTTTCCTTCGGGACTCCCATGTCAGCTTCAGTTGAAGACAGTTGATTACTTTGATTGCAGCTTGACTATCAGAATGTATCACTAATTGAGCTCATTTATAATATTTTCCGGAAACTTTGCGTACAAAATTTATTATTTCATGATTCCAAAAATTCAATTTTATTTCCCACATTTGTGGGATTTCATTATACAGGGTGAGTCTCTGACTTGTACATAGATTTTAACTGAAGCTTCTTGAGGTCAAAAGAAACCTTTTTTCATTTTCCATTTTTCCGAATTCGGCTCTGTTAAAAAGATATAGTCATTCGAAAAAAAATTGGGCTGACTACGCCTCTGAAAATATGATTTTCTGGAATTGATGCAAAGTTCATATTTCTTGAAAGAAATTGAGTTTATACATTTAGGGAATACTCAAGTACTAACCTTATTGGAATAAAAATGTTGCAAACACGATAATTTCAACAAAAACAGTTAGTTTCATCGGATTATATCTGCAACTGAAAAGCCACATTTCTCACACCAAAATAATTTCCTTCTTCGATTTTCCTGAAGATTAGTTTGTAAACACTAATAACTTGTTCATATTTTCCTCGAAATTCCCAAACAATATCATGAAGAAAGACTTTTCATTCAGATCATCAGAATTTATTATTAAACAACCTAACCTAATCTATTTTGTATCGATTCTGTGAATGTTGGCACAGACATTTCAAGTAGATGTTGTCAGCTTGTTGATATTTTCATTGAGGTTGAGGATTTGTTACAAAACATAGTATAAATTCACGGATACTCAAACACTTTGAGTATCCGTGGTATAAATCAAGATACACTTGTGTACCGTGGTATAAATATCTATAAATTCTGCCGTTTCTATCATAAATCGACTTTGCCGCCAAATTTTACCACGCATACGTTGAGCGAAAACCGAAAGATTGGTTATGTGGAGGCGAACTATCAACAATAACAAACCAGAGTCTCTGAACAAACTGTTAACTTTATGTGAAGTTCTGAATACATTTCGTGAATAATTGTTTTGATGTGATTAATATGTGAAGTGAATTAATAGAATCCTAACCGTGTCGAGTTTATAAAATTCCAAGAGGATATTGTTTTGAATTTAGATAGAAACATCGACACAGATCATAAGGTATCATTTCATTTTTTCATTCATTCCAAATTAATAAGTAGTTTGTATCGAGATTCATTATTCATATCCGAACTTTGTATTTCATCGACATTTAACTTCAATATGGACCGGTAACTATGAATTTTCAATAGAAACTGTGCGTGTTAAATCCTCCTTGTTGTTCAATTTTATCTCGCACATTTGTGGGATTTTATTATTAAAATATCTCGACAAAGTTGATGAATATTGTGACAACATTGTAAACTCGTTTAAAGACCAGAGAAGGAATAATATTCGATGATATTTGATTCAGAGACGCATTCAGATTATTCTTGAAATTAATGTTTTTTTCGTCAAATTTCTCCGGGTAGAATTGGAAATAACTCGCGTTTTATTGAAAAAAAAATAAGAATACTTTTAGTTTCTTAAATGATTGATTCTTTCGTAAGTATGAACCGTTTATCTTTTTAAAGTAGTTTCATGGTGTTTAAGCGTATATTGATGAGTCGACTACCCTGTAACTTTTATACTAGTAGAGATATTGTATAGGTTTTGATTGAGGAATATGCACCATGAATAGAGTAAAAACCCAACCAAAATTCAAGTCATTCGAAATAACACTTCCGAAGATATAAACAGAAAAGTGTTTTTTTCATAGGTTTTCGACACCCTGTATCTTCGAAACCAAACCGAATTTTGAAAAATGGTATAGAAAAAAAGTGTTTCGTTTGATGAGAGGAATCAACAGTTAAAATATATGTACAAGTCAAAGACTCACCCTGTATATATGTATATTATTTCTCTACATCAAACGTTTTTCGATCAGAGAGATTTTAGTCATGACAAAGTTGATAAGCATTCTGACAACATTCTTTACTTGTACAGTGATCAGAGAGTTAATAATTAATTTTTCAGTCATTCTGTGACATCAAAAATCCAGGGAAGCATCCAGATTATATTTATGATTCTTCATTTTTCCATCGGGTAAAGATGGGAATAACTCAAAAACGACGCAATTCAATATGAAACATAAAAATACTTTCATTTTGCACCATGATCGATTCTTTCGAAAGCATTAACAGTTTTTTTTCTCGAGTAGTTTTATAATATAGTATCTTTGCTTGGATTTATGAGTCGGCTACGTTGTATTTTCCAGGAGAAACATGAAATAAGTTTTGATTGAGTAGTATGCGCCATGAATAGAGTAAACAATCAAAATTCACTTCATTTGAATAGTTCCGAAGATATGAATAAATAATCAATTATCGACACCCTGTATTTCCAAACGAATATTTTGTGAAATTCCACTCAGATTGCTTATTTTTTGTTGTGACAATGTGAAGTCAAGTTGCTCCATTTAACATTCCATTCATAAAATAAAGAAAGTATAATTACCATGTTCGACACTGACCACTCTACGGAAAAAAATTAAAGAGAAAAGACGCGGAAAGCTATCCAAAGTTATTTTGTTTTCACCGGACGAAGCCCCAGTACACAAATCTCATATTGACATGCAAAAAATTCGTGATTTAGGGTTAGAATCAATAAAACACCCCCCTCATTCACCAGATTTGGCTCTGTCCGACTATCATCTCTTTCCTCAACTAAAAAAAAGTTTAAAAGGTCGTAAATTTTCCTTCAACGAAGATGTAATAAATGCTGTGGAGGACTGGTTTGCAGAGCAAGAAGAAACTTTTTTTTTAAAGCTCTAGAGACTTTGCAGGTTCGCTGTAATAAATGTATTCAATGAAATATTTTGACATTCAAATTTTGTTTGGTTCTATAGTAGGCTACGAATTTTTCAATATATCCTGGTATCTTAAGCTGGATCATTTGCATCTTCATTTTTCACTCACCAAGAATAAGAGAAATACGAAAGTTCCTCCCAAATCAGCATATGGGAGGGAATTCAGAGATGCATGGTCTTCTTCCCAGAAAAATAAATATTTGCTGGCACATCAGCGTAATAAAAACGCCGTAACAAAATATCCCTGTTTTTCCAAAAGGTCTGCATTTTCACTTTTGGTAACTTGCTGTATGGAATGACTGTTAGATATCTGAATGATATAACGATTGTTTGATGAATTTGGCTCACAGCCTCCTTGAGAAGATTCAGTACCGTTGCAGCTACAGTAATCTCCGAATATACAATGAAGGTTGATATGGAATCACACATGAAGATCAACTTCAGTGATTTCCAATCTTCGAGATGCCAAAAAATCTTTGACGGCAGGCATAACAAAATACCGAAAAATATTAATATTATTTTCAATAGCATTTTATGGCTCCCTTGTTGTCTCTTATTATTTATTCACGAAAATCTTCGAAGAAATCCCGCATATATTCCAAAACTTGCTTGTCTGACCTTCTCCGAAGGAAAAATGTTGAACTGAATGGAAGCCAATGTACTGTCGAAACATGAATACATTATATTCGGATTCAGATACACGAAGGTACCGTCATATATTTCCTGTTTCATAATTCAAAACAGTCGGAAAGGAAAGCTATAATTTCCCATCCGCCCGAGTATTCCGGGGACATCGTTTCTTCGAGACCTTTTCATGAAATTTCGATATGCAGCCCCTCCATTCAGAGAGCATATTGAAAATCGTGATTGATTTTATGGATATAATGTCAGAGCAGACTCTTTACCAAGCTTGAGGGGATCTCAATGAAGATTGATACCACTCCTGTAAAAAATAATCCGGGATGGATTCGTACCCCGTGCCCAGATGATCGGTAACTCAATTTTCGTGTACGTCCGTCTTTGAATAAAGTGACGAAATCTTCTTAGACCTTCTGACGGGACCTGATTTATTCGATGTGGCTTCTTTGGGGAAGATGAATTAATAAAATCTATATATTTCCTCTGAAGAAGACGGAAAATGTTATTTCAGATTGGGCTTGACAAGAGAGCTCATGATATCGATTTCTTTCGAATGCTCTTTAATCAGATTTTACCAATTTGAAAGTAATCTTCTTGAGTATTTATATTTTCAGAAAGCCAATGCGAATGTTTCAGACTTAACGAAGTTGGGATTCGTTCCGTGGCTGTTTTATGGGGGGAAGATTTAATGACAGATTGCCCGTCTGTCTTGTCAAAGTACTTCACATTCTGATGCAGTATTTGTGGAATTACATAATGTGTAGAACATTCTCAATAGCTTGGTTTGTTCCATGCCTCATATTGGCGTATTTTACGTTGGGATCCATGGGTCTATATCTAGAACACTTCGTTCGGTGACTAGTTCAATTCACGATGAATTGACTGACTAAATCAATGGACATCACACATTTTGACTTTTTCTTTTGACATTTTGTGAAGTCGGAAGCACACATGGATAAACCGGCTTAGGTTTAGACATTTCATCAAGTTAATTTTTATAACTCGTTGTAAAATATGATAACTGACCAAACAACCGCAACACCCAGAAGGAGCTATTTGAATTCGATTTGTTTTTGTGGAACAAAAATAGTATAGCAAGGAGTAAATGAATTCGGAGAACATTTTTGTTACTCAAATATTTCAGTCGATGTTTAGTAGTTGCTAAAATGCCTAGAGCATGTGTAGGTACGCGGAATTTGACACCGGCTAAATGAATTTGAAAGTGGTCGAATTATGGGTATTCAGAAATCGGGGTTGTCATTTCGAGAAATCGCTAACAGAAATCCAACTACTGTTATGAGATGTTGTTTTATGAGATAGTGAAATCGCAAATCCGTATAAAACCATATACGATATTCATCAGTATTTAATGGAGACTACATATACACATTGCTTCAGTTTCTAATGGCTTTTCCTAACGTAAATCATATACGTTTCTATTTCCACATTGAATGGTCCTTGTTCCTACGAGTTTTTATAAGACTATAGTTTTCAAATGTGTTTTTCACAGATTAGACCTACCTGTTTCTAATGTGTTTTTACACATACCTACCTAACACATATCCGTTCCGACGAGTTTTTATAAGAATCCATAGTTTTCAAATGTGGTTTTCACACATAATAACTATCTGTTTCTAATGTGTTTTTACACAAAAGACCTACCTGTTTCTAATGTGTTTCCACACATAACTCATATCTGTTTCTACGAGTTTCTATAAGTATCTATAGTTTTCAAATGTGGTTTTCACACATAAGACCTACCTGTTTCTAATGTGTTTTTACACATAACTCTTTTTCATTCTCACGAGTTTTTATAAGAATCTATAGTTTTCAAATATGGTTTTCACTCATAATACCTACCTGTTTCTAATGTGTTTTTACACATAACTCATAAGATACGCATGAAATTGGATAAGGAAGTCCCGATAGAAACCGTCGAATCCTGGAACCACTCTCCACCCAAAATTCCCAATAAAATCGTGAACTCTCAGTTAATTTGAGCCACATTGAAACTCATAAGGAATTCCTGATACATTCCACATATTTCTCATAGGTTTTCAGGCTCGTGAATGAGCATAAACATTATTATGATTGAAATTGGAATACCTTATTGAATCTCGTAGCCGCCAGAATCTAACAATGCCTGATACAGACTCTTATACTTCACAGCCGAGCTTCCTCACTGAAACTTGTGAATTCTCAGTTAATTTGAGCCAGAGTAAAACTCATAAGATGCGCATAAAATCACATAAGGAATTCCTGATATATTCCACATATTTCTCATAGGTTTTCAGGCTTGTGAATGAGCATAAAACATTATTATGATTGAAACTGGAATACCTTATAGAATCTCATAGCCTCCTCAAACGAATACTACCTGATAGAAACTCGTACAGCTTGTATTCGGGTATGCTTATGAATTACATATACTTATAAATCCTCATAAAAACTTATAAAAATCTTACATGTCATGGATAACGTACGTATAGGATACAGCTTCTTCTCATAGATCCTTATAAAATCTCATAAATAGTCTATATGTTTTTATGGGATTTCATGCGGTATTTTGGCAGGGATAGCTGAAAAAGAAACAAAATTTCGAGTGAATAGCTTCAACTAAATACGTTGAGGGTGAATAATGAAAAAACTAAGTATATGCCGTTCACATCATATAACAATACTCTACTTGATCTTGGACCACTTCTCATAGGTAAGAGAAGTGAACCGGAGGCTGAGAATATTAAATACCTGGGAATCATTATAGACCGCCACCTAAGATGGGACCTACAAATAAAAAACGTCACCAATAAAATCAGGGGATTACTATTCAGATTCAAATATTTGAAGCAATTTCTAGACGTACGACATCTCAAGATACTTTACTTTTCACTAGTTCGGTCTAAGATTAATTATGGAAAATTAGGATGGGGTGGTGTTTATGACACCACTTTGAGAAGTTTGGACGTCGTACAGAAATGGATACTTAAAATTATATACAACAAAAACCGCAGGCATTCCAGGGATTTGACTTTCCAGAACTCAGGAGTGATGGTTAGGCAACTTCATTTTTTCAAAATAGCTCCGAAAACATTTGACAAGAAAATTATACTTACAAGAAATATTCATCCTCACGAATCTAGAAATGTACACGCATATTATTATTTGCCAAGAATAAATAAATCAGTGGGTTGTAGATGCTTCTCTTACCTGGCTCCTAAAATTCTCAATTCTTTACCCGAGGAGATTAAAGCAAGCAGGACTCACTTTTCTTTCAAGAACTCTTTGAAGAAATGGTTGTTTCTGCAGCCACGAAAGATAGTACACGACTGTATCAATGGAAAATAAGAGTTTCACAACATAATAAACAACCGATTTTCGACGCATTCCTGTAAGAGGAATCATACAATATAAGATGATATTAACGAAAATATACCAATTTTGACAAATTCTCGATTGTGACTGTATATCTACCGATTGTCACTTCAAAAAAGAACAAATATCTAAACCACACACAAGAAGTATTTTCTTAATACTCCTTCGTGGTGAGTTATCGTTCATTAGACTGTTTAATGTGTAATTTGGTTATATTGTATTGTATTGTTGTTGCTTATAAACTTTATCATTATTATAACTGTCCGCATGGCTTACCGCCGGATATGGTCATTCGGACTGCAGTATTATCGAAACCATCTTGTGTTACCTCTGACGGTTGAGCATTGCCGGCAACGATTACGGTGGTGCATAGAACGTCAACATTGGAATGTGAAATGAAATCAGGTCGTCTAGTTGTTGGATCTCGATTGTCCTTGGGTGCACTTGGTGGCCGTAGAAGAGTAGAGACGACGTCGGGTAGAAAGACGTGAACCTCACTTTGATGTTGAGCGTCATGTACACCAGACAGTAGGCGTTATTGTATGGGGTGCTATTGCACATGCGAATAAGTGATCACCTTTAGCATTTATTCGAGGTAACATGACAGCCCTGCGTTACCTTCAAGAAATAGTGGAGCCATATGTTCCCCCTCACCTTAACCGGCTCGAGAATCCAATATTTCAGCAAGATAATGTTGCCAGAGTTAGTTTGAACTATTTCGAAGCGACCCATGGGAATATTTTGCCATGGCCGCCCAGATACCCCGAACTTTCGCCCATAGAGGATGTTTGGGACATCATGGTTAGAAGGCTTGGAAATTTACTCCAGCCCCCACGGACTTTGGCGGCTCTGAGACATGTAGTACAGGTAGCTTCGTATAGTATCCCTCAAGAAGAAATAGACCATCTTATTGCATCAATGCCAATACGTGTTGGGGAGTGCATAGATAATCGCGGTTGACAAGCACATTATTAATAAATTAATTGAAAAACAGGTAGAGGAAAGGGGGGCAAAACCGGGTACAGGGGTATAATCGGGTTCTCCCAATCTACCCATATTGCGTTGGTTAAATTTTGTTCTCGTAGCATACGCTGATATCTCTTATCTACGCAAGTATTTCCACAAGTTCTGACAGGTACGTGTGTTTATTTATCGATGTTGTGTAGAACCACGTGAATCTTTGGTATGTTATCTTATTTTACCTGAATTTATTCCTACCTACAGATTGATCTAACTATACTCTACGATAATTGACATTACATAATGTGATATGTAGGTTGTTTGGCTGTATGAAACTCTGCAGATAAGCCTAATTTTTCTCATGTGTTTTTTATTATTCAACATTGATTAAAATATAAGCTCTGGGGCAAAACCGGAAAACCCACGTGGGACACAACCGGGCGGTACCCATTTATGCCCCAGATGGATATTGACCAATGCATTAAATTTTTAGAAATATGTCAGAGTGTTTCTTTATTATAGTTTCACAGTTATATCTAGGAGCATAGAATAACTGGAGGGAATAAGGCTTCATACGCTCGACAGATCATTTTGAACTGCCAATAACGGCGGAGGTTAGAGTTTCGTGTGACGCCCGATAGATGACGCTGAGATCGTTTATTCAGCAACATGTCAGATATCTTGTTCTATGGCGCTACAATTGCAAAGAATATAATGTGGCTGTCATTGTTATTGATACATTTATGCTTCTTTTTGATTGAAAATGGCCATAAATCATAACATAGACAATATTGATGACATATCATCGCTTTATTCTAATCAACCTTTTATGCGCATCTATATGGGAAGTCTGTGATCTGTAATAAATTTCTCAAAACAATATCCTTATCGGAAAAAGCGAACATTCAGGTGAGTATCACTATTATTATACGGGAAGACTGAGGTTTTATCTATTCTCGTGCATCATACGCAGAATTGTATGGTACCCCGTTTACATTCCCTCTGCTAACACTTAGATTCGGAGCGGGAAACAGATTTTTCTTCCTATATTCAATCTGATCCTTGTAGCCATCTCTTCTATATGCATTATATATTATATTGTCGGATTTACGAAAAAAAGTATGTATTGCTTTATTTCAAAAGAGTATATATTATGATATAGTAATAAATGGGACCTAATAAGTAATAACAACTAATAACCATTGAAGATAATTTTATTAAGGATAGCCATGTTGTAGCAACGAACGACGTTGTCCTTGCGGCGAACTGACAAGTTCGGACGTTTTTGGCAGTTCATTTTCGTAGGGGAGCCTTCTCTCCAGTTATTCTATGCACCTAGGTTATATGGTGCGCACCTATTATTGGAAGACTAGTCGTCAACATTGGTCTACGTATGACATGGAAACAGCAATTATGGAAGTTGTTTCTAAAACGACGGACTAAAAAAAAAGCAGACAATAATTATAATGTTTCTCAATCAACTCTTGGAGATAGAGTTGAAAAAGAATGACAATGTCTTTGGAAAGGGCTAACTGTGAATAATACGCAGTACCCGGTTTTGCCCCAACCCTCGGGGCAGAACCGTAAAATAGAATATGATTATTTTTGTTGGTTTTTTCATCTTGTACTGGTTTTTTGTGAGCTTAACTCATTTCACTGTTTGGCTTATATGCTATGGCATAAACAAGTCAAATGTCAATCAATAAACATGAATAAATAAAAAATTATTGCAGTTTTTTCTTAGCTACCTGGGTTTCGCTCCCTTTTCCATAAATGCTCCGTTTTTTCTCCAAATTTTAATCGGTTCCTCCTTGCTATACTACCTAAGTTTTATCTTAAAAAATTCAATTCAAACAGCTCCTTCTAGGTGTTGCAGTTAGTATAGGGATTGTATGACCAATTTCTGTTATTATCTCTGATATTCTTGCCTAATTCATTTGAGTTTTCCTTCACGCATTCATATCATTGTTTATCTTCAGCTTTTTTTATATCAACTTTTTTCATCATTTCGTCATTTGGAAGGTTTTATGATGTGGGGTGGACTCAGAATAGCCTCATTGGATGTCTTTATTACTATATGATGATGGGAAAGTTATCGTTACTTGAGGAGCACAACGTTTTTCATCCTGTTGTGTATTGATTGGTCTTCAACAATTTTTCCAGAGACGCATCTGGCTCCATCCAGCTCAATGAGGTTGAAAATATTGAGAATAATAATATTCTTGGATGTATGCCTCCATATTTCGTGAGCAACATTAGGCATCAGGTCCATCATTTTCGTCACATCATCCCCGGATTCGAGATTAAAATAACCAGATGTGACATCGCGCGAATAATATATAAAGAATGAAACTGTTGGCGAAACGGCGCATTATTTCAAACCATTGCTCTCCTTGCTCCCAAATTCAAAAGTAACTGAAATATTAACGAGCCAACAAGAAACGACTCGATTCGTACATTGTACGGTATGGAGAATATATGAATGAAGCATACATGAATAATGTCTCGCTGCATACAGTTACACGGAAAAAGTTTCCATTATTTCCAGCAGCGATACCACAAACAACCGCACTACTGGTTATTTAAATTGGTAGTATGAATTGTTAATGTTGTTTCTGGAACTCGGTTATGAAGCATGAGTTCACTCGTTTTGAAACCGTTCTGTGTGTTGGAAGAGTAGGTGGTTCTATTTGAGCAGCATAATCCGGAAATGCGACCAATTTCGCTAATGCACAAAGCGCAAAATTTGAGCTGATAACTATCCCGCAACAATTTTTTCGTTGCCTAATTTGCTACTCTACATGCTGACCTTCGATTGGGCTGTAGCCTGTAGCTGAACGAAATCAAATGAGACCAATATGAAGGATTTTCTAATAAGAGGTGTTATTTTGACATTCAAAGGAAAATGTCAATTTTGTAGACCAATGATTAGATGTCCATTTCATTATGAAGAGGATGGTATGAGGTTAAGGCCGACGATCACAACGAGTAGGAAAACTAATCCGATAGAGGCGCCACCGTGCATTTTATGGAATATCTTGGAATATCTATGAAACCATTGAATATAAATATTTGAACTCAATGATAGAACTTACATTATAGCTAAAAGTTCTATGGATATCAATCTTCGTATGAATAAAATGTACAATGGCACTCTCTATCCGAAAATCACTGAACTATAAAATTAGTGAATATGTGGGTAAAGCAGGAACTATTTCTCGCTATATATTTGAATTTGATAACTGATGTAGAGAAGTAAAATTACTGTGTCTTATTGAGAATTCTTTATTGAAGTTATCCTAGCTTTCGTTCAGTTTCTGAACTTCCTCAGGGACTTAAAAAAAACGTATACTCCAATGTGTTGTTGATTTCATGGTGGATTTCATGTGTTGTTGATTTCATGGTTGTCATAATACTCACTTTCGATTCGAAATTTATATGGATATGGGACGGTACCATTTTAAGAATGTTATTGACCATAAATACTATGGCGCGTCACTCGTGTCAGTGTCACCTCTATACATGATTTCATGTGTTTCTGGCAAACGATAATCAGCCACAATTTTCAGAAAATTCTCAAAAATTTTCATTTTAGTGAATCAATTCAGTAATAAGATCATAGAACCCATGAGATGTCCATGGAAGTCTGGTGAGTCGGCGCTGTTGGGTACTCTAACCTCCTTAAGGGGCAGTATCACCTTTTGAATCGTGGTAAATCTCCATTCAAAAAGTGGTCTCTCATTTTACGAGTAAGTACCTTAATTCACGACGAAGGGACTCGATTTTTTTCAAAGAAGAACGTCCCGAGGGCAAACAGTTTTCTTTTTTTCGATTAAATCAGTTTTTCAATTAAAAAAACCAGGGTTATCGTTAGATCTGGGGTTATTGAATATGTTTTTCATTTTTCATGAGTACTTAGCTATATTTTCGAAATAATCACCATGAAAATTTTTGTAGGTTATAGAAGATTTCCAAAACGCTGAAATTCAACCTGTTTTTTTTATGAAAAACTAATGAAATCGAAAAAATCGCACCTTTTTGCCCTCGGAAATTTAATCTTCTATATACTACAAAAATATTCATGATGATTATTTCAAAACTATAGCTTGTACTTGAAAAACGAAAAACATATTCAACAATCCCAGATCTAACGATTACCATGGTTTTTTTAATTGAAGAACTGATTGAATCGAAAAAAAGAAAACTATTTGCCCTCGGGACGTTCCTCAACTTCAATTTAAAAAAAATCAAGTCTCTACGTCGTAAATTAGGGTACTCACTCGTGAATAAAGAGACCACTTTTGAATGGAGATTCACCACGATTCAAAAGGTGTTACTGATGCCCCTTAAATAACAACGTAAACTAGTATCGATCTACGATCATTTTTAAGTTTTATTGAAATTACTTTGAATTAAATCATTTTATATGTTTTGGAATGTTTTGTTTATTACTGAATTGATTCACTAAGAAGAAAATTTTGGAGAATTTTCTGAAAATTGTGGCTGATAATCGTTTGCCAGAAACACATGAAATCATGTATGAAGGTGACACTGACACGAGTGACACGCCATAGTATTATGGTCAATAACATTCTTAAAATGGTACCATCCTAGTCTTAAAGTCCAAACCTTACTGCAGATTACGGCGTAATGACGTTTGTGGAATGCGTTATTCCAAAAAAACACAAGAAATGGACAAATCTGGGTTTCCTTCGACACTTTTGGCTACAGCAGCAATATTCTCGGCTGTTCTTGAGCAGCACAGGCTTTATGCTCCACATTGTCCAAATAGCTCAAATTTTTTCACCAATTTCTGTATTGGGGTTCGACAATGTGCTTCACGATCACGGCGACCCAAAAATGTTCGAATTCTACGAATCGTCTCTGCCAAATTTTCACCATTTCCATAGTGAGTTTTAAAAATATCAATGCGTTGTTGGAGCATCTATCGTTCCATTTTCTTAATGGTCTAGTTTCTACTCGTCAATTGTCACAAAATTACAGCTTCAAAAGTTACATTACTGAAATATCCTGCTATTTAAAATAGCATCTCTTATTGGAAATCCCTGTACATAACACAAGACGATCGTGATGTCTAACAAATGACATTTCCATTCAATCCAATGTGAACCGACCAAAATTATTAAACGAAAATTCAATGATTTGAATTAAATGAAACTCAAATAAGATACTTTGTCAATAAGAATTGTATCTATATCAATTTGACTTCTCTTATCAAAGAGCGGTTTCATTTCCTCTTCTTTGCAATCATATGTTGATTTCTGAAACCGTTTCAAAGAATGAAATATAATGGATTTGCTAAAAATAAAGCCTCATAGCTAGGTACATCTGAGCGAATAATACAACTATAAAGAAATTCCTATCTATGAACTTCTTTCTCCATTTTTCGTCTGGCAGAATAAGCACACAGAATATCATGAAAGCAACCCCCATTCAGCGTCAGTTTTTCATCAGAAATAAGCAGCTTATCAAGAAAGCAAGAAGAGCATAGAGCAGTGCACCCTTCGAATCCCTTCCTGGGACTGAAATCCGACATTGGTGAGGATTAGCTTTTGTCTTCGTAATCTCGGAACAATAGGCTGCACATTCTCTCAGAACGTCTTCCATCTCATTATTCCTGCTAAATTGTTGAAGCATCTCTTTGAAGGAGTCCTACCAAATATTCGCATTACGGTCTAGCGGATACGTTCAATTTTATGCGTTTATCAGTCGAAACAGGAATAAGCATTGGCACAGGAATTGTTGTCGTTCTCCGATAAGACCGAGAATTTTTATTCCCTTTTGAGAATATTGATTCACATTATTCATCTGAATTCAATATCTGCAGGCAATTTAGTTCCTACAAAAAATTGAGCAAAGCAATTGTTTCGTCTCACTACGACAACATCTGGACAAAATAAAATATTATCATTTTTTTATCATTTATTTGTTTATTTTTCACTTGTACATTATATGTTTATTTTACCTTACGGTTGCTATAAATACACTCATTATGCCCGTGGGCATTTTAGCGGGCATTATGGATCATAACGCCCGCTCGTTGTGCGAGAAGCAAAATAAGCTAGAAAGAAATTATTTATTTCGCAGAATTTTAATACTAAAACAACGACAACTCAACAAACGAAAACAAAGTCTTTCTTAATTAAAATTAAAAGTGCAGTTTTCGAATTTCCCGGAAAAATTCTTCAATCGTGAATCTTGGGATGTTTTCGAAACCTGAGGAGCGAAAACTTGACCACAAGTACTTGGAAGTTCGTTCACAAGAGAACCACTAGAGAATTCATGAGAATCAGTTACCGAATTCACAATCATCGTCGATAATTTGTTTTTGGAAAAAATGCTCTGCTCTATGTAACCTTCCGCCACAGATGCACTCTTCATCTTCCGTGCATTTTTAACGTTTCATCATATGATGCACCAGCCTCAGTTAAAAGAGTTGCTGAAGTCCGTCTCAAACAATGTCCTGTATATTCATTTGCATTATCCAATTTTAAGTATTTGGCAATCATCGAAGGCACACTTCCTATGGTATTTTTGCCAACAGGTTGGATGGTGCACCGACCATTTCGGAACGTGAGGAAAAATCTAGGATTCTTCACTCCACTGGGTCTCAAGGATATATATTTTCTGACCAGCCCCAAAGCTCCTATTTTTTCTTCCTCTACAATGCTAAATCCTTTTGACATACCGGTTTTAGTTTCGGGTATTTTAACAAGTAAACAGCTGCCCTTATCTTCTATATCTTTGATAGACATTTTCACTAATTCATCTCTCCTTAGTCCTCCAAATACACCCATTATTAGAACTACTTTATGAAGAAGATGAATTTCATCAGGAGCTTCATTGATGAATGTATGAACTTGTTCTGCTGTCAAAACTTTGGATTTCTTCGGAATATATCCTTTAGATTTCATTTTTAAAAACGCTACTAGCCGGGAGAATTGTGAAATATTGATTATTTCATTGACAATCAGTGTAGATTTCAAAATAGAATATTTCGTCCACAATGACGCAGGACAAAATTTTTCAGACAGAAATAAAAAAAAATTACCCACACATGAACAAAATAAAAAATAAAATAGCATACCAATTCTTGAAAGTACGCCAATAACACTGTTTCATCTATAGCAATTATTTCATTTTTCAACTTCCATTGATGGAATGTTTCATAATCCTTGTCGTAGACGAGTCTGGATTTTTCTGGTAATAGATTATTTGCAGCTTTGGCTGCATTTTCAATTATATTATTTGGCAAATTGCTATTCATTTCTGTTATTTCTTTAAATCTTCACAACGAAAACAGTAATGACATTCACTTAATAAAATGATGACAGCAATAACGAACTTCAAAATATTAACAAGTGCCATGGTTACTACTGAAAGTTAAATGGAAAAAAAATCATAGGAGCAATCGAATTTTATTGTAATTAAATGATATATTCGTGAAAAATAAAATCTTGTATGCACCACGAGCGTTATTAGATCCTAACGCCCATCGGGCAACATTCATCCCTCGGGCCAAAGGCCCTCGGGCCGAATGTTTCCCTCCGGGCGTTAGGATCCATATAACGCACTTGGTACATAAATAACTTTTATATGCCTTGGTTTACAATCTTCGTTCTTTGTTTTAATACCCTTTAGACTGATTTATGGGTCATCTATTGAAAGTGTAAGATATCCCAGATCAGGATTGGGAAATTCATCTGTTTTCTTGAGACCATAACCATTTGGTGAACCTTCTAACCAGTTGTTTTTCTACCTTTTTCATGATGCGACCCACCTGCAATTAAAAAATATTTCGCGACACCCCGACCCTTCGCTTTTTTATCATGTGTGTTTGAGTATGTTACAGTGTTAACAATATTCATTCCATACGTCGATAAGTTAGCCACATCCACACATTAGACTCAAAAACAAAAAATGGCTGATGGAAAAAAACCATAACTCAATATAATGAGATGGTATTACAAACAGATTTAGATGTGAGCTTGATGGGTTGATAAGAAATTGAATCCTCTTTTGTTTGGAGACTTTCAAGACTCAGGGAGAGAGTTGTGGGGGTTGTTGGGGGTGGTTTCTGGCAAAAATTATACCTCAACGAAATGGAAGTGTTTCACGATGGGTTTCGAATATGTGTTTATTGAATGCTCTAAGAATGAAATGCCATACCCCCCATAGTATGTCAGCCCCCAGGTTTGGAGATTCGAGGGGTGGTTGATAAAATATTATGAAAAAAATTAATATTTCGAAATGAGATTGTTTCACGACCAGATTCGAATATAGTTTTTTTTAATGCCGAAAGAATTAAATATCATAAACCCCATAGTTTGTTAGCCCCCAGGTTTGGAGATTTGTTCATAAAAACTGATGAAAAAAAATTCATATCTAGAAAAAATTAGAGTATTCCACGTTCAGATTCGAATATGTGTTTCTTGAATGCTGAAGGTATGAAATACAATGAGTAGTTTGTTAGTCCCCAGGTTTGGAGATTTGGGGAGTTGTGTATGCAAAATGATGAAAAATTTCATATTTCGAAGAAATGAGAGTGTTGCACGGTCATATTCGAAATTTTGTTTCTTGAATATCGAAAAAATGAAATAAAAAAGAACCCATAGTTCGTTAGCCCCCCAGGTTTGGAGTTTATGAAAAATGATGAAAAAAAATCTAGGAGAAATGAGATTGTTCCATGAAAAAAGAATTGTGTTATTTGATCAATCAAAAACAAGCACATCCTCCGCATTAACATGAGTCTTAGGATTTTATTTTCGTTGGCTTGTTTGTATTGGCATACAAATGTTTATGAATGTATGCTTTTGTTGAAATTATCTTATTAAAGTTTTCTCGACCTCTGGCGACCCCCCAGGGGGTCGCGACCCACAGGTTTAAAAATACTATTCCAACCTAACCTTACCTAACCTAATATATCCATGTCCTGTGAACCTTCTCTGTTTCTCAGGATAGGCTTAGAAACCTAAATATATGGTGACACATTAATTGCAGAACAAATTTAAAGTGGGAAACACGTGCCAGACAAATGCCTAAGTCCAAGGATTCTCATTGGTCTGTAGACACAAAAAATAGGTTGTAGTTCCCATTTTAGTCAGAAATGACAAATGAGAGCACTTTTGTGGCTTTACAAGTCGTTTTTCAGTTCTGACACCCAAACAATTAGTTGAATAATTTCAATATTGATGTTTTTCATTGTTCTTGAAACTGTTGATTTCCTTCTATGGTCCGTTCAAATATAAGAAGGAGCTTTGTAAACAAACAAATTCGTCTGGTTTGCGCACAATAAAGCTCCTATTGGTGAAACTTTTATAACAACGCACCCTTAGACCGCCCTAAGATAGTGCCAGGGTCGTACTCGGAACGGACTGTGGATAGTACTGGATAAAAATGATTCAATAATTTGAGTAGCAATTCTCACATTAGAACTTTCTAACCTCAGAAACTCTAGTGCAAAATTTCTGTTAAGATTTGCAACTGTCATAAACATTTTATACCCGACGTACCCTATTTTTTTATTTTGTTTTGTTTTTATATTATTATCTACTGAATAATTTCTTTTTCGGATGCTCGAGATTGCGGCAAGGTAATTTCAGGAAACACCAGAGTTTTAGAGATTTGGGTCGGAATCTTGCAAGATTCCGACAAAGTAATTCCGGGAAACACCAGATTTGGGTCCTTTTCCCTAATGGGTGAAAGCCATCTTGATTTGCATAAATATCGAAGTTTTCCATTGACAAACCTCTTAAAAGATCTCTGTTCAAATTCATGATGGTCATTTACTTGTAATATCCGAAATATATTTAGTTTCGGTCCAAAATTTTATATTATTTTGTACGAAACTCTTTGTCGGCTGCTCAAGATTCCGACAAGGTAATTCCGGGAAACACCTGATTTGGGTCCTTTCCCTTAATGGTTTCAAGCCATCTTGATTTGCATAAATATCGAAGTTTTCAATTGACAAGACTAGTTAAAATACCTAGAGCTACTGTGAAGGTCTAGCTGTTCAAAATGTTTAGATTTTGTTGTAAAAAGTGTATTGTGTTGGAAAATCTTTTGACAAAGTGTATATAGTGTTTATAGAACAATGTCGAATTCGGAAACGGATACTGCATCTGATGGTGATATGTGGGGACCACCACGAAAAAGTTCCAAAAGGTAGCCTTCTCTACTGAAGAGAAAGAGATAATTTTGAACATTTCTTGAAAATAATTGGAAGAACATCCTGATTTATCGAAGAGAGACTTAGTAGGAATTGTTTCAAAATCCTCAGGGGTGAGTGACTCAGCTGTATTCAGAATTCTCAGAGAGTATAAAGAGAATAAAACATTGACGCCACGTAAGGAGAGAGCCCAGTCGTTAAAAATAATGATGACGACGTTTGCCAAATTTCAAAAGAACAACGTTCTATAAATTATTGAAAAAATGGAATTCAAGTTCAAAAAACGTGATCGTGATAGTCTACTGATAGATAGGAATGAAATAATTGTCTGGAGAAGAGATAATTTGAAGAAAATCCGCTCATTAAGGGAACAAGGCAGAAAAATTCATTAGCTGGATGAAACATGGATAAATAAACTGAACGATTGTGTGAAATCTCCTCGATTCGACTCTGGACGGAAAGTACCTTTACGAAGGCCCTCTTACCGCTGCGCGAAACATGTTGTTATTGCTCCTTTTTACATTTGAACAGAGTATAATATCACTGCATTCATGCCTGCACTGAATACCTCCGAAAGGACAACATCCTAGGATCCCACTAAAAAAGTAACTCCCTACTGAATTCTCTGACAAGATGACAGTAGCAGTCCGCTTCACTTCATAAGGTGTAGCAAGATTTCACGAGAATCGTATAACCCATAGGGTGACATAACTCGGCTATCATAAAATTTCCTCGTTGGGAATTCTTAACTCCCTTACCCGCTGATACATTCTACTCAATTATGAAATGCAATGAAATTTGTTCAGGAACTGAGGAAATCTTAACTTTACGGAAGTGTGAATTCAAGTACTCCGCCAACGTGTACAGGATGTTGCTCTAGTTTTGTCGTTAAAATTTTATTTACCATAAAGTTGTCGTACAAAGTTACTCGGAATACAAAATTTATGTTATTTTTATTAGAACGTGTCTGTCAAAAAAAAAGGAATCTCAACACTGGGAATAATATCTACCAGGTATGTCAGTGCAATAATTTCGAATGCTCAATGATTTATTCACGATAGGAGAAATTATAACTGATATAAAGGGTTAACCAATAAGAGGTGTTATTTTGAGTAGCCTGCTTTTTCGATAAATGTAACTTTTGTCGCTGTCATTTTTTGACAGTTGACGATACACGCTTCAACGCCGCATTGAAATTCACTATAAAGATGGTGAAAATTTGGCAGAGACGGATAGTAAAACTCGAACATTTTTGGGTTGTCGTGAAACACCTTATCGAACCGCAATACAGAAACTGGTGGAAAAATTTGAGCTTTGGGGAAGTTAGTATTGTGAAGAATAAAACCCGTGCACGTCACTCCAGAACAGCCAAGAATATTACTGCTGTAGCCGAAAATGTTGAATAAAATCCAGGTTTGTCCATTCCCTGTCGTTCTTTGGAATCAGGCATTTCAAAACTTCATTGCACCGTATTTTACATGAAGATTTGGGTCTTCAGGCTTATAAAGTCAGTTAACACAAGAACTCGAACCGGCCGATCATCAAAAACATCGTGTCTCTGTTGATTGGGTCATTGAAATGATTCGGAACTCCATCGAAAAATAATCTTGAGTGATGAGGCCCATTTCCTCCTTGGTTAAAAAGCAACTGGGGTTCGGAAAACCCAAGAGTAGTGTCGAAAAGCGTCTCCATCCTCAACGTGTGACACCTAGGAAACACAAAGATATCCCAGAGAAATCCCTGCGACTTCTTTTTAGGAAGTTGTGACGCCTTTTGTGACTTCTTTGGGAGGTCGCAGGGAGCTCTAAATCTCCTCCAAATGTCCGCCACAAAAGAGTTCCCAGATACTCTTGACGATATCCTACGTGGATATTCTCAAACAAGCCACACTGAGAGTTCGCATACACATCCCGCGGCGAGGACTTTGAGAACTTCTTATTAACCTCCGCATTGCGAGATGTATAAGATATTCTCAAACAGGTCGCATTGCGAGATGTATAAGAAGTTTCTACGCAGGCCGCTTTGCACAGGTCGCATTGCGAAATGTTAATAGAACATCAAAAACTAAATTTGATTTGTCCTATTCCTATGATGAGAATCTGTATAAAAGCTTCATTATAGAATTGAACTAGACAACAAACAGTGTTAAAAGTTATTCATTATTTTCGGCTGCAGCAGAAGGTAAACTTAAACAAGCGAATAAATCCTTCAATCTTTATTATCAACAATTTGCAAAAAAATATTAAAAAAAAATATTCAAAACATTACATTTCTTTCTGCCTCTAGGTACAATCTCTCACCCAATCTTGAGAAAAGACTCCTCTGTTGTCCTCCACGTATGCAGTGTTGCCACCCTCCGTACCTACAAGTTCGGAAAAAATCGGAAGATTTCGATAGATTTTTGGAAAAAGATACCTTTTCACATATTTTTTGTGTTATTCAAGTTGAAATACCATTTATCCGAAATATTGGGCAGGAAGGTTATTTTACGAATGGAGCAAAATTGAAAATGGATTTAATTTATTTGCAAAATTAATGTTCGAAAAACTAATTTTTCGTACAAAAAATGGGTATTCTGACAAAAAAAATAGGTATTCCAAAAATTAACACCCATTGAAAACAGCAAATATGCTGAAAATAAACTGATGTAGGTACATCAAATTGCTTGAAAAAAATATAGATTTGTTAACGTATAACTCAACTAATGTATCAAATTATGGTATGCTTAGGAAATCTTCAAAATAATATCGTAAGAGTCATGATTTCCTAGAATATCAGAACATACATTCACTCCATCAAATGTCGGTAGATTTATGTGCTTTTTCCTTAGATCGGTAGATTGAGAAGAAAATCGGTGACACTTCTGTAAGGTCAGTGGTTTATACATTAATCAAAACGTGAATAAACAAACATTGTGTCAAGTTCTTTTGGAGCACAAATTAAAAAAAGAGGATTTCAACAACAACATTTCAAAGCCCATTCATATATCAGCTTGAAACAAAATGAGATATAATTCCAAACAGTTGCCGTGAAAGGGTCGAATCATCACAATTCTCAGTGAAGTGTTTTCAATTCCGTTATTGGCGGTTGAATTACTCGGATACCATAAATGGCGGTGAAAATGGTTACGGTATATGTCTTAATAGGTGAGAAAACTCCAGAATTTAATGAAAATAACACTTACTTGGAGCACAAATATCCTCATCGAAATTTCACACAATACCGAACCTCGCACAGCACAGTAACACCGATAAACACAGCTAACTAATCTATCCACAAAACCCCTCTCGATGTCTTGCCGTCTTGGTAAACTCGCTGTTTATACAAGTTCGACTTGATAGACAAATAGCGCCTGCGTGAACAGATTGACCTTGTCAATCGCATGGTGCGCTCTCCTCTCCAAGCTATCGCATGGAGTAGTCCCAAGTATATCGCATGGCGAGGTCTCCAAGATATCGCATGGGCACATCAGTGGGAAATTTGCTTAGTTACATCACATAGAGATCTCTGGGACCTCGCGGTAGGAGCTCCTATAAAAGTCGCATTGTAACCTCTCAGAAATATCGCGGAGAAGTCTGTGTTGCCTGGGCTGTTTGGTTCGATTTATGATCCGGCCGGGTTACTGAACCTTACTTTTTCTAAAATGAGGCCGGAGCAACAGCCAATGGATTGCGCTATCGAGAGATGATTAATAATTTTTTATGAACGGCATCTTGACAATGTTTACTTTCAACAAGACGGCACTACGTGCCACAGAAGCAACGAAACGGAAAACCGAGATCTTGTGATTTAACACCTTGCGACTTCTTCCTTTGGGGCCGTGTGAAAGAGAAAGTCTACGTCAAGAGCCAAGCGTCGACTCAAGACCTCAAAGATGGAATTGCATGGTGAGGCTATTGAGGACAAAAGGCAGCAACTTTGCGATTTGAGTATGGAAAATTTCATGAAAAAGATATGGTCCTGTAGTCGTGGTTGTGGTGGTCATTTCGTTGATGTTATTTTTTTATTAACGGCATACCTTCTTCTTTGTGATGAAATAAACATCCAATCATTCATCTACAAATTTTAAATTTTTCTTCGAATATCGAAAAAACCCCTTGTTTGGGAAACACTCTTCTCATTGAATTCTTATCAGTGAAACATATTAATTTCGATATATTATAAACCGTATCGATCAAATGAAACATACAAACAGTAAAACAATGAAAAATATATTTCTAAAATGCCATTGTGCATAGGAACATAAATGAAGTAATTTCAGTCCGTTGAAAGCATTGTTTCAACTCAATATCCAGCGAACAGTTGAATGTCACCCCCAAAACCTTGATATATTCGACAATTATCCACATCGTTATTTTTGTAATCTGATTTTCATATTATTCGCACGCAACACCATATGCTAATGACACACCAGAATGTCACTGGTCACCATTGAGCTTTAATTAAAATCGTATTTCTCCCCTCTCCTCAAATTACTATGTATTTACCCTAATATGCCCCTAGGTACTTGCTTTCGATCTAAGTTAATAAATCATTATCGTCGTGATATAGACGTGAGCGAATGTCCAGTTATACGAACTACTACCAGGTGAGTATACCATTCTAATCATGAATGGAATGAATAGTCAAAAAAAATATGGTTTCGAGGGGATATTCCACATCAAACTTCAAAAGAATTCTGGAAATTTTCCGCCAAGAAAATTCATCTCACTCATCAACATGAAAACCAAGAAGTTCCAGCTTTCAACCGGGAAGCCCATTAAATACGGAGCAGCCAGATTTTGTGGGTGCATGTATAATATTCTTCTAAAACTCAAGATGTTCTTGGACCTGACAGTAGGCGCATTTTCAAACTCCTTTCATTGAGTTTGGGCACTCAAACTCTTATTTCGATATCTACGCTCCAGTTGGACCAAAGCGATCTGATAATCATCAGCACATAAATTTAGCCTCCTGAAAATATTGAAAGAATATATAAAAGAAATTAAATATGTAAATTCCGTTTTTTTGTTTCGGAGGAAATTATATTGTAAAATGAATAAATATTTGTAATGGATTATCGATATGGAGCAGTTGCAACGAGATATAAAAATATGCAGATATCACACAGAATTGTAATTTCAGTTTACAAGAATATAATGAATATGTAACATTATTAAAAATTAGATGTCCGGCTCGTAGGACCAATGTTAATAATTCAAAAAGCTCCTCTTTGAGATCTAAAATGAATTGTTACTGTTGCTCCAGCCTCATTCTCGAAGAAGTAAAATCCAATGACACCACCGGACCATAAACCGCACCAAACCATCCAACATTGAGGATAGAGAGGCTTTTGAAAAATAACTGTAGGGTTTCTGAGCCCCAGATGCGACAATATTTCTTGTTGACGGAGCCACCGAGGTAAAAACGGGCTTCATCACTCAAGATGATTTTTCGATGGAGTTTCGGCACTTTTTCATGCATTGCAAGGACTCAATCAGCAAAAAGGGACGTTGTAGATGAGCGGCTGGCTTGAGTTTTTGTGTTAACTTAAGCCTTAAGACCCAAATCTTTATGCAGAATATGGTGAAATGACGTTTGTGGAATGCCTAATTCCAAAGAACGTCGAAGATTTGACAAACCTGGGTTTTCTTCAACACTTTCGGCAACAGCAGTAATATTCTCGACTCTTTTTGGGCGACGTGCACGGGTTTCATTCTTCATATCATTAACTTGTACCAACAGCTCAAGTTTTTCCACCAATTTCTGTATTGCGGTTTGACAAGGTGATTCACGACGACCCAAAAAAGCGTGTATCGTTCCATTTTTATCAATGGCGTAGTTTCTACTTGTCAAAGGTAAAAAAATTACAGCTTTAAAAGTGGCATCTACTGAAATAGCAGGCTTTTCAAAATAACACCTTTCATTGGAAAACTCTTTCACAGGATTGGATCCTAAAAGGTTATGTCAAATAAGGATTTACTTTCAGCTCCAGCTGGTCTCTAGATTCATCCACTTACTAAGACAAATTTAACAATCACCCCCTCCAACTGAGAGATGAAAAGAGTTTCACTAGCCGCATTCCTGTAAGTAGAGTGACAGTTTGCAGCGTGACATAAACTGTCCCTAAGACTAACACGATATTCAAATACACATTGAAGTTTTATATATGCGATGTGATGAAACTTTAATTTCGATATTTTCCAATTTCCGCGTCATGATTTACAGAGAATTCCTCCAACATCGCAGTTTTCAATTAACTCATGAATCAGAATAACGAAGCTAGATATATCTGAATTGTTTGTCGAAGCTCACTCTACATATTCTCCATAGGACTGCAATTCAGTATATAACTTTGGGCTCGATCTAACTAATTAATTAATTATCTCATTCGTATCGTCTGATGTCCATTACAAACGAACTCCTCGTCCTCGAGAGAAGTTTAATACATCATCATCGCTCTAATATAGACGCGAATGTTTGTCCAGCCTTTTTGATCTACAAATATCATCAGGGATGGATGCTATGATATATGAGCGTAGCTCCATACAAAAGGGTCAGAAACACGAGTTGGAGGCAATTAAATCGAGAAATTATTAATTTACTCGCCGGCCCAACCAAGACGGATGAAGAGCAAATATTTGCAGGAAAAAATTAATGGGAACATTAAAGCAATGAAAACTTTTTTCTGATGGACGATGTACGATCCATGAGCGAAATCACCCAAACATTATGTACAGAAGGATCTCTCTATGGATGTACCTGGTCAAGAATAATGTTGGGGTTCCCCAGGACACTGTACGAACACGACTCATATTTTTATTCTGTATTGATGACTAAGCCTTTATTATGATTTTACAATTTTTGAATAAGGATCAATAAACGTATTCGTAATTTTTGAAACGCACTGTGTGAATTATTCTAAATATTCCAATTTTGGTGACCCGTTGACATGACGATTAGATACGAAAAATTCCCGATTGCTTTCATCCCTCCAATAAGTAAATTTAAAATTGTCCATTGAACTTCGGTGTTGGAAAAAAAAATTCACCATCTTGAATTATATGCCTATTGTTCGGAGGATTGGCTCGAGCTTTGTGCGGCATCTTTTATTCCACCCGATCTCTGACATCAACGCAATCATTTCCTAACGATTCTCCAGAATCCCTCGAATGATAAAAAATCGCCCAGAAAATCCGAATGAATAATGAACGGGAATAAATAAAACATGATCCCGAAGCTTTGAGTTCACACGCGAGAAGCACTAAAACGCCATTAATGGCGGAAGCGGAGTCAAGGGTTCGAATCAACCCTTATTATATGAATTCCGCATTAGAATAGATGGGAATTTGAAGAAATCCATCTCATTTCTGCGAAAATCCTGGTGGCTTTAAGAGATGCGTTAAAAAGAAATGGGTATCGTGATCCGAGGTTTAACTAAGCCGAAGTGAGGGCAATTCTTCTCGATTCAACAGTTAACATATTGATCCTCTGCTTCTTTTGCTCCAGAACAACAAACAGTGGCGCCAACAAAATTTCTGCCCTGAAGTCTGAAGTAACATAAGATGAATTATTTTGATTGAATGATAAAATTTCTAGGAGACTCCTTGGAAACGATTCAAATGAATCTTGAAAATTTTGGCTTTGAACTTGCAATTTCAGTAACTCAGATTTTTTTGAAATATCGAAACCGATGCATCATATTACTTAATTGAAGCCTTCCACTGTAGAAGAAATTGTTTAAATATTCAGGAAATTAAAAAAAATATTTCTGGAATTGATGAGATCAAATATGAAATAATGTGGGGAGTGAGTTCAGTCAATATTTATCAATCAGAAAAGAATCATGCAAAGGACAATTTGAGCACCAGGGTTTTTTTTACGGTTTTTGGATAGAATAGGGTGGCCAAATTTGGACGGTTTAGTACTACATCTCTTGATCTATAAGAGATAGAGAAAAATTAATAAAGATATTATGTCCTCTTTTTTCGAGAAATATAAATTGCCGAAAACCTCAAGTTGCTAAGGCGTCTTGTTTCTGAGCTACAGGGCGATTTTGTTTTTTGGTCCATTTTTATCTATAATTGACTATAACTTCCGTATTATAGGATCTACGATCACGAAATGGACACATGTTCAGGGCAATTTTTTACTACTTTTCATCGGTGCTATTGAATTTTTTGTATCTGCTCAAATTTCGGAGCTATAACAAAAAAAAATTTCAAATTGGAACCATAGTGGAAAATGATATTTCCAAATTGATCTTTCTTCAATGATTTCAAAAATATATATATTATGTACTTCCGAGTTCGCTTTATGTATATCGAAAATTTCGAAACTTTTCGTTCAACAAAATCCAAGTAGGCCTTGATTCACTACCTTCAAACCTCAGGCGGTCATAGAATATCATGTCTTATCAATTTTCAACTCAGTTTCGTAATTGTTGCATCATCTCGCAATTCTAAAGTTGTTATTCAAATCACATCATTAAAAGATGAAATTTTTGTATTTTCTCGAAAGAACAACAATTTGAACATTTGTTGTAAATTTTCTTTTTTACAAATGAACCTATTTTTTTTCTTGAAGGAGTTTTTTTGCATGGAAATATTCATTATTGTTATCAACGGGTTACATAAAACTTTGTGTTATGGTCATCATCAAATCATTTAAATATTTTAATGCTTTTCATTTTTTAATTCAGCAAAGGAATTATACTTGAATATACTTTTTAATCTCATAATGATCAATACTAACGACAGTTTGAAACTAGATTCAAAGAATTTTTGGTAGAGCTAGAGCCATTATTGTTTGGAATATTTTTTAAGTACAACTGGAAATCATGTTTTGTTCTAGTTGTTGAGGACGATGTTACATTTTGTGTTTTCCTGTGAAAGTCTGAAAGTCAGCTATCTATCTATTCTCCATTTACTTTTATAAAGTATCTCGGTCAGCCATGACATTCTGACACATTCCATTGTGTTTATTTTGAAAATGTTAGGTCATAGTTATTTTCGTTCCATATGAATACGCCACGTTGTCCTTTATACATAGAGGTCGAAGTAATAATTACGTATTCATCAAAATTTTTATTCACTTTGGGAAAATATGTGAATTCAATTATTCCAAAGACCGGGCGAATGTTGAAGAAACTTATTTCTCTGTTGAAGTGGAAATATTTCACGAATATAAACGTGGTTGGAAGATCCAGTTGAACTTTTTTCTTGTGAGGAAATCGAGAATCGAGTGTTGAAATTTCACTGAAAATATTGGACAAAATAGTCTGTTACTTTGTGATACTTAGTTCTTGAAAAAAGTATAGAAGTACTCGAATAACACGACAGAAAAGAGACGGATCTATTTAATTCCCCACATTTCAAAATTCTCAAGAGAAACTTCCCTTTGAAAATGTAGTAGTTCAACTTTTTAAGAACTCACTACATTTACAAAGTTGAAAAAGAGTAAATAGATATGAGCAGTGGCAAAGTCTCTCAGAATTATTTGACATTTCACGAGTGCCAACCTGCGTCAGTTCTGAGTAAAAAAAACTTGATAAAACTTAATCTTGGCAAACCGGGATACTTTATTAAATTGAATATCGTCACAGGATACCGGTAGATCTACGCATAGTTATCAGCTTAGGCAACCATTATTGCGATTAAGGACTTCATGAGTTGCCTTCTCACTTCTCCACCAGTATAAATTGTTATACAGGGTGAGTCTTTGACTTGTACATATATTTTAACTGAAGATTCTTAAGTCCAAAAGAAACCTTTTTTTCATTTTCCATTTTTCCGAATTCGGCTCTGTTAAAAAGATATAGCCATTTGGAAAAAAACATTGGGCTAAATACGTCCCTGAAATGATACTGTGGAATTGATTCAAAGTTCATATTTCTCGATAGAAATTGAGTTTATACATTTAGGCCCAATTTATGGAATACTCAAGTAGTCAAGTACTTACCTTATTGGAATAAAAATGTTGCAAACACGATAATTTCAACAAAAACAGTTAGTTTCATCGGATTATATCTGCAACTAAAAAGCCACATTTATTCCACCAAAATAAGTTCCTTCTTCGATTTTTCTGCAGATTAGTTTGTAAACACTAATAACTTGTTCATATTTTCCTCGAAATTCCCGAAAAATATCATGAAGAGAGACTTTTCATTCAGATTTATTATTAAACAACCTAACCTAATCTAATTTGTATCGATTCTGTGAATTTTTGCACAGAAATTTCAAGAAGATGTTGTCAGCTTGCTGATATTTTCATTGAGGTTAAGTATTTTTTACGAAACATAGTATAAATCACGATACATTTGTGTACCGTGGTAAATATCTATGAATTCTGCCGTTTCCATCATAAATCGACTTTGCCGCCAAATTTTACCACGCATGCGTAGTGCGAAAACCGAAGTATGGTTATCTGGAGGCCAACGTTAAACAATAACAAACCAGAGTCTCTGAACAAACTGTAAACATTATGTGAAGTTCTGAATAATCTGAATACATTCAGTGACTTATTGTTCTCATGTGATTATTATGTGAAGTGAATTAATATAATTTCAACCGTGTCGAGTTTATAAAATTTCAAGAGGATGTTGTTTAGAGAGAAACATCGCCACAGATTATCAGGTATCGTATTATTTTTCATTAATTTCAATTTAATAAGTGGTTTGTATCGAGATTCATCATTCATATCCGAAATTTGTATTTCATCTACATTTAACTTCAATATGGACCGGTAACTATGAATTTTCAATAGAAACTGTGCGTACTAAATCCTCCTTGGTGTTCAATTTTATCTACCACATTTGTGGGATTTTATTATTAAAATATCTCGACAAAGTTTATAAATATTGTGACAACATTGTGAACTCGTTTAAAGACCAGAGAAGGAATAATATTCGATGATATTTAATTCGAAGACGCATTCAGATTATTCTTGAAATTAATGATTTTTTCGTCAAATTTCTCCGGGTAAAATTGGAAATAACTCGAAAACGACGCGTTTTATTGAAAAAAAAACAGAATACTTTCAGTTTCTTAAACGATTGATTCTTTAGAAAATATGAACCGTTTATCTTTTTACAGTGGTTTTATGGTGTTTTAGCGTGTATTGATGAGTCGACTACCCTGTAACTTTTATACTAGTGAAGATATTGAATAGCACCATGAATAGAGTAAAACCTCAACCAAAATTCAGTTCATTCGAAATAACGGTTCCGAAGATATAAACAGAAAAGTGTTTTTTTCATGGATTTTCGACACCCTGTATCTCCCACATCAAATCGAATTTTGAAAAATGGTATAAAAAAAAGTGTTTCGTTTGATGAGAGGAATCTACAGTTGAAATATATGTACAAGTCAAAGACTCACCCTGTATACCTAACAGAGGAAATGAAGAAAAAAGTATCGAGTCAGTAAACTCTTTCTTCCCGAAATTCCAGAGACTCTGTGAAAGTATACATAAAATTTCAAACAAGCTTCTGAATAGACTGAAGAGTGCTGCAGGCATCAGGCCATGTAGACTGAAAACTGCGAATCTGAAACTACTCCATGAGTCCTTCCAATTCACCGTTTGCATACAAATATGCATATTCACCTACGCCACTGGCCATCCTCATTTATTTGTAAGAAGCGTCAAGGCAGCAACGGAGGAAGGCATCTTATTTGAATATTTCTGTCGGAATTTGCGGCGACTGTTGCCAGACATCGCTGTCGCATAAAACATGGGACGTCATAAGTATACCGGAATGAAGTTTCTACCAGAGATCGTCTTCAATTTGGCAGCAAAATCCGGAATATACTAGAGAATAACACCGCTCCGTCGACATTGGGAAATAAATCACGAAATGGGGCGCTTTTTACAAGCCCCTTCCCCTTGGGCTTATGAGACTGTCCTGTCGGTTTACTCGGATCCGAGAGGAATGGAGGATATTTTCTCGGTTGGGATACGACCAATGAATGGAAAAAATGGGGAAATCCGAATTTTAAACGTCCAAATCATAAATCAGTTTTCGCATGTTCACTACGCCATGGACAAAAATTTAATGAATGGAAGTGGTGGAGAGTATAATGGAGTTCAGCCCCAAGAAGCGATAAATAGTAGCATCCTCGAAACAAAGCGGGAAAAAATATATTCATTTTCCCTTCATCATTCCAAAAAAGACTACTTCTCCTTTGAACGCTTAGTCATCTTATGTAAAATGGTGGTTTGTACATTGGTGATGTGAGTTTGAAAGCTCTGTCGATGTACCCAACAAAAATGACTTTCTACTGCCACCTATTGTGTGCAGAATAATAATACAACATTATATCGGTGTTTGTTTCCTTTCTATAAAGTTTTGTTTTTATTGAATTTCTTTCTCTTATGAGTCCAGTCCAGAAAATTTATTGATTTCTTGATTTCCATTTATAATGTGAATTTAATTCTGGTATGGGAACAATATGGATCGAGTAAAATCCTTGAATTTCATGATCTGAACTCAAAATCAGGCAATCGACAACATATTTTTCAAAAATGGTTATTTTATAGTTGTTCTTAAGTAATATTTTTCTAAAAGTTCCAGTACTACCCGTCAACCATGCTGGAAATAGGACGTCCCCTTTCTACTCCGTCGATTTGTTGCTGATATTGATAATATACAGGGTGAGTCTTTGACTTGTACATATATCTTAACTGTAGATTCTTCTCATCAAACGAAACACTTTTTTTCTATACCATTTTTCAAAATTCGGTTTGGTTTGGAAGATACAGGGTGTCGAAAATCCATGAAAAAAACACTTTTCTGTTTATATCTTCGGAACTGTTATTTCGAATGAACTAAATTTTGGTTGAGTTTTTACTCTATTCATGGTGCATATTCCTCAATCGAAATCTATTTAATATCTTCACTAGTATAAAAGTTACAGGGTAGTCGACTCATCAATACACGCTAAAAAACCATAAAACCACTTTAAAAAGATAAACGGTTCATATTTTCGAGAGAATCAATCATTGAAGAAACTAAAAGTATTCCTAATTTTTTTTCAATAAAACGCGTCGTTTTCTAGTCATTTCCAATTTTACCTGGAGAAATTTGACGATAAAATCATTAATTTCAAGAATAATCTGAATGCGTCTCTGAATTAAATATCATCGAATATTATTCCTTCTCTGGTCTTGAAACGAGTTGTTCACAATGTTGCCTCAATATTTATCAACTTTGTCGAGATATTTCAATAATAAAATCCCACAAATGTGGGAGATAAAATTGAACACCAAGGAGGATTCAACACGCACAGTTTCTATTGAAAATTTATAGTTACTGGTCCATATTGAAGTTAAATGTCGATGGAATACAAAATTGGGATATGAATGATCAATCTCGACACAAACTACTTATTAAATTGAAATTAATGAAACGATACCTGATAATCTGTGGCGATGTTTCTATCTAAACAACATCCTCTCGGAATTTTATAAACTCGACACGGTTGAAATTATATTAATTCACTTCACATAATAATCCCATTAGAACAATTAACTGAATGTATTCAGAACTTCACATAATGTTTACTGTTTGATCAGAGACTCTGGTTTGGTATTGTTTATGTTTAGCCTCCAGATAACCAATATTACGGTTTTCGCTGTACGCATGCGTGGTAAAATTTGGCGGCAAAGTCGATTTATGATGGAAACGGCAGAATTCATAGATATTTATACCACGGTACACAAATGTATCGTGATTTATACTATGTTTCGTAAGAAATCCTTAACCTCAATGAAAATATCAGCAAGCTGACAACATCTTCTTGAAATTTCTGTGCAAAAATTCACAGAATCGATACAAATGAGATTAGGTTAGGTTGTTCAATAATAATTCTGAATGAAAGGTCTTTCTTCATGATATTGTTTGGGAATTTCGTGGAAAATATGAACAAGTTATTAGTGTTTACAAACTAATCTGCAGAAAAATCGAAGAAGGAACTTATTGTGGTGGAATAAATGTTGCTTTTTAGTTGCAGATATAATCCGATGAAATTAACTGTTTTTGTTGAAACTATCGTGTTTGCAACATTTTTATTCCGATAAGGTTAGTACTTGAGTATTCCCTAAATATATCAACTCAATTTCTATCGAGAAATATGAACTTTGAATCAATTCCACAGTATCATTTCAGGGACGTAATTAGCACAATTTTTTTTTCAAATGGCTATATCTTTTTAACAGAGCCGAATTCGAAAAAATGGAAAATGAAAAAAAGATTTCTTTTGACCTCAAGAATCTTCAGTCAAAATAAATGTACAAGTCAAAGACTCACCCTGTATATTCATTATGAAATAAAAAGATATCGTTGATCATTTGAAGCAAATGCTTGGCCGGGCTCAGGCCAAAATACTACAGCCAAAACACTGATACAGTTTAGAAAAGAATTTATTTTTGAACAAGTTTTTTTTCTGTTTATTAAATGGAATCAAGAAATGAAAAATTCTAGCCACATACAGAAGATTGACATCTACTGTTTCTGTCAATGGTTTCTGTCTCCGGTTTCGATTTCGATCTTCGCGTGAACATGCATCTCATCAGTTCATCTCAGTTATCCTGTATATTAACAATTAAATCTCTGCGAAACCGAAAAAATATTCAACACTCCCAACTAATCAACGTTGAGTGGGATCTCGTCTCGAATAAGTACTGTTTCCAGTATTGTCTACCTTCATATTTTCGAAACGTCCTTTGGGACAGGTCGCTCACTTCATTCCACTCATTTTCTGCAAGATGATACAAGAAACAGGATGAAAGCTCGTTAAGCAACGCCAACGAGTCCTGTTGGCCAAATTAATTTGTGGGAGGTACAATAAACATTAATTACCCTATGTATATATCCCGCAGCATGCTCAGTGTGAGAACCATGTAACCATACAAACTTCAACGTATGGTATTCATTGTCTTGGTTTCATTATTCTCGCCTCAGATATAAATCCAGGGGACGTAGAATCTGCCTGCATACCAAGGACACCTCGAACAATGAGTATACAAGGGGGTGAATGTTAGTGCTGTATTTGCACTAGGAAGCTCAAACGAAATGAAGGTATTTTGTGCCAGAAAAATTTATGTTTCACCATTCATCTCCATTTTAATACAAAAACTTCTTAAATATTGAGGTTGTTAATTCCAAATTTATTAATCTTCATGAATTACAAAATGTATGCATTTCTTACTGAGCATTTGGAGTAATCCCCTCCTTGTAAAATACCTAATGTACTATTACTTGTTCGAATGAGTTCATTTTTTCCACTGAGTTGTATGCATTATTCGAATAATGCCCATACCGATATAAAAAATACGGAAGGACACCGCACTTTCCTTATGGCAAATGTCGTTCCGTCAAATGTTCTAATATTTTGGTATAATGTAGTACTGGATCTACTGAACAAAAGTGTCCATGACCCTTACTCAATCCTATGACTAGTTTTTGAGAAACAGGACGTTGAAGTTGAGAATTATCCACTTTCACTAAGCGCGTATCTCGAAACAGAATCGAATGAACATCAATTTTTCTCAAGAAACATTTCATTCCATCCCCAGGAAGCCACCATATAGAGGAATATGACCGAAAATTGTTACGAATCAAGGTTATCCATAGTTTAATGCATGCCCGATTTTGTAAGTATAAAATATGTCAGTGCCAGACCGATAACGTTCGCAAAATGAACTATTTAACTAGATATGCTGATTTCACTTTGGAAAAACCTGAAATACCAAGAATTTATACTGGGTGATTCATTATTATGAAAACTATTCACAATGAAGGTTAAGTGAACACCCTGTATTTTTGAGTTCACTTAAGGTGTCACTCTGATTTTTTCAGAACAAATCATCATGGACATGATGCAGGGTGATTCAGAGATGAAATAAACTGTGAACCTCACGAAAGTACTGTTATGATTGCTAATATGTCTTTATTATCTAAATATTAATAAATTTGGAATCACACGAATTAATAAAACAAGAAATTTCAAATTTTGTATGCCCAACAACTCTATCTCAATTGAGAGTCCAAATCATAATGAAAAATTTAAGTTTACATCGAATTTGATATCAATTCTACTTCTAATTCAAATTCAAAAATAATAAACAACTTATTCTATCCCTTAAATAAAAATAAACTCACTTATATCTATAAAAATTGCCCGTTCACGATATTCCTGTTTTCTAGTATCAATCTTCTTAGTGTACTCGTTATATTTTTTCCCAATTTCTTTCTTGACTTCTTTTATTTTCCCCAATTTATCTTCTGACTCTTCTTCCTGATTTTTCAATTCTCTTCTTGACTTTTCTTCCTGATTTCCTCTAATTTAACTTCTTGACTTTTCTTTCTGATTTCTCCATTTTACTTCTTGATATTTCTTTCTGATTTCTCAATTTAACTTCTTGACTTTTCTTCTCATTTTTCAATTCATCTTCTTGGCTTGTCTTTCTGATTTCTCCTAATTTAACTTCTTGACTTTTCTTTTTGATTTTTCTATTCAATTCCATTTTTTCATCTCCCGGGTTTTCATACTTCAAAACCTCTTCCACATTCTTGGTTTTCCCAATCTGATTATAACTATTCACAGAATCCTCAATCTAAGAACATACTTCAAAATAAATTTATCTTAATCTTTCATTTTTAATTTTTCCTCAATAGATCGAATGTATTTTGAATTTTGAAAATGAACATTTTGAACCATAACAAATCCCCTAAAAGTTGTTTATATTTGAATAATTTCGAAAATTAGGCTAATTGAAACTAATTTTATCAAATTTCTTGAGTCAATAATCTTTATTTTCAAAATACTATATTAGATATTCCTTTTTTTAATTTCGTTTTCTTTTTCTTCCATTCCTTCTTTTTCCTCCTCTTCTTCTTTTTCTTCATCATCTTCTTCCTTTTCTTCTTTTCCTTCCATTCCTTCTTTTTCTTCATCTTCTTCTTCCTTTTCTTCTTTTCCTTCCATTCCTTCTTTTTCCTCATCTTCTTTTTCTTTTTCCCCTTCATTTCCTTCTTTTTATTTTTCCCCTTCATTTCCGTCTTTTTCTTCCTTATCTCCATTCTCTTCAAATAGTACCATTTATGTCCACTTTTTTATTGTCTTCATTCACAATTTCTTGTCTGTTGTTATCAAATTCCTAATTACTTTCAGGCAACTCATTTTTTATAATCAATGTCAGGCATTCTTCGGTATTTGCATTTCCATCTCTATTTTATAAATTTTCTCTATTGAAATTTTATTTTTTCTCTTTTGTTTCTTTTGAATATATTGATTTCTTTCTTCTTGTTTTTTCTGATGATGTTTGAATGGTTCTGCTACTTCTTCTGCGAAATTTTCTTCATATTTTTTTATTTCATCTTTAGCAATTTCAATTTTTGTTTCTACTTTTTTATTTGTTTCATTGGTTTTATCTTCATTATCTTCTATTTTTGTTAGATTTTATCTTTTCTCATTTTTCAGTGCGTCCTTTAAATCTGCTACCATATTATAATATTTTGTATTCATTGTCTCAATTAATTTTATAATGTTCTCCATTTGGCTTTCCTGTCTCTGCTCTCTGGTTGTTCCTTCCTCATCAGTCACCGTTTCTTCATTTCTTTCATTTCTTGATTCCTTTTTATGGTTGGCCATTTTTTTATGCTCCGGAATATATAATATATTTTTTTATATATGCGTAGAATCAAGAAACTTGTTAAAACCATTTTATTACTATTGAATTTTGAACAATAAGAAAGTTTGCAGCTCCATGTTTGGCGCCAGTTGTTAATGATTCCTTTATATGATACGCATATAATGAATTTAAAATCAAACAAATCAATGAAAAAATATTTCAATTTTGATATGCCTGGTAAACTATCTTTCTCCCAATTGAGGATCCAATACAAAATGAAAAATTTAGATGTAAATGAACTTTAATTCTAATATCAACTTCTTAAAAATATTAGAATTCAGATAAAACAAACAACCTATTCTAATTCTGTAAGATAAAATTGAACTAACTTATATCTATAATAATTGTCCGTTCACTATATTCCTGTTTTCTAGTATCAATCTTCTTAGTATTCGTTATATTTTTTCCCAATTTCTTTCTTGACTTCCTTTATTTTCCCCAATTTATCTTCTGACTTTTCTTCTTGATTTTTCAATTCTCTTCTTGACTTTTCTTTCTGATTTCCTCTAATTTAACTTCTTGACTTTTCTTTCTGATTGCTCCATTTAACTTCTTGACTTTTCTTTATGATTTCTCAATTTAACTTCTTGACTTTTCTTCTTATTTTTCAATTTATCTTCTTGGCCTATCTTTCCGATTTCTCCTAATTTAACTTCTCGACTTTTCTTTTTGATTTTTCTATTCAATTTTTTTTTTCATTTCCCTGGTTTTCATACTTCAAAACCTCTTCCACATTCTTGATTTTCCTAATCTAATTATAACTATTCACAGAATCCTTAATCTATGTACAAACGTCAAAATAAATTTATCTAAATCTTTCACTTTAATTTGGCCTCAATAGATCGAATGTATTTTGAATTTTGAAAATGAACATTCTGAACCATAACAGTACCTACTCATAAACCACCTTTTTTCTCATCACCCTCTATTTAGAGACTGACTCCGTTGAGGTGGGGGTTTGCTTTCACCATTGTACTTGATATAAAAACATCAATACGTCTGAGAGTTCTTATCCACTTTCTATGACCAGATTTTTTTCATGTAATATGAAAAGAGTGGTTTCTCATTTTCATATTACATAAAAAAATCTGCTCATAGGAAGTGAATAAAAACTCCCAGCCGTATTGATGTTTTTATATCAAGTACAATGATGAAAGAAAACTCCCACCTCCACTGAGTTAATCTTGAAATAGAGGGTGGTTTTCGGATATTTTTGTGAGATCCACAGTTCATTTCATGACTGAATCACCCTGTATTCTCTGAAGTCCATGATGATAAGTTCTGAAAGAATAAGACAGACACCTTAAATCAACCCAAAAATCCAGGGTGTCCACTTAATGTTCATCGTGAAAAGTTTCTATTATAATGGATCAACCAGTATGAATTCTGGGTATTTCAGGTTTTTTCAGAGTAAAAACAACATATCTAGTGAAATAGTTCATTTTGCGAACCTTCTTGCTCTGGAACTGACATATTTTATACTTTCAAAATCGGGCATGCATCAAATTATGGATAACCCTGTATTCATAACGATTTTCGGTCATATTCTCCTCTATATGGTTGCTCCCTGGGGATGGAATGAAATGATTATTGTTCATTCGATTCTGTTTCGAGATACGCGCGTAGTAAAAAAAGGTAATTCTCAACTTCAACGCCCTGTATCTCAGAAACTAGTCATAGGATTGAGTTGGGGCTATGAACACATCAGAAGGTTGAGTACTACATTATACCAAAGTATCAGAAAATTTGACGGAACGCCATTTGCCATAAAGAAAGTATGGGTTCCTTTGGCCTTAATTTTGAGATGAATTTTTTTATTTGAGAATTTTCTCTTTTTGACGAAATAAAACTAGAATAGTTTCACAATCTTCTTGTTTTAGTGAGATGGAAATCATAGTGGATTTCCTTCAATGTAGATGAAGAATGTTGCTTCCAACATCAATCGCGAAATCTAAGTCACAAACGAGTTCAAATTGGATCAACATTACATTTCACGATATTTTCTGTAAAAGCTACTCGTGAGAGGAAATCTCGTCTACTAGCGATGAACAGACGAGAGTTCTCCGTATAGGTGGAAAACGAAATTGATGACAATGCTGGGAAAAGGCAAATGCATAAATCAAAATGGTGCTCGCTCTCTACGGCTTATTAGCGAACTATCTCTAAATCACGAGAACGGGAAATATGATTCCAAAAAGTCCGGAGGTTGGGATTCAGTCGTAATGGACCATTGCCCTTATTATGGCACCCCATTGGCTTCAAGCGCCATCGCGAATTACAGCCGACTATATCTCAAATCTGTGGTTGTTCTTCCGTTACTAATGGCCTCTCATTCTCCGTATACATAAGTGTACTATTTCCAGGATAGTTGCGAATAAAGCTTGATGGAAATGGGGAATTCGAAATAGTTTCAATATTCATGGTAACTAGATATTGAGGCCACGATCAAGTCATTATTGACTTCACCTGCGCATTCACCAATTTGCGACTAAATATCTCTCACTTTCTGTAATGAAGTACACAAATCGTCAAAAGCGAACAATACAGGGTCTTTCACGAGGAACCCCACCCATATTTATACGGGAAACTACTGAACGTATTTTCATGAAATTCAGCACTTATAAGTATTTCACGATGCTGATGAAATCTAAAATATTTTCAAGGCATGAGCACCTCCGGTTTTTCCGGAAATGACGTCAACTTCCGTTTTTCAAATTAGAACACCATTTTTTTATTGCAGAAATAGATTCCTTAGAAAATTTCAAGTTATTTTGATGTAACATTTTTCAGTTTTGGTTGGAAAATTCTCTCTGAGCGGGAAAATTCGAAAAAAAATCGAAAATAAAGCTCCGCTGAAACAAGAATAACTTCGATCTTTTTTCATGGAAATTTTTCATTTTTGGGATTTTTCAAGATGTAAGATTGATATTTCCACTTTGAAAATCGAAATCGCGATTCATGATACAGGGGGTGAAAAAATCGCTTTCAAAGTTAGGGATGACAAAATCGTGAAAAATCAATTTTTTCAAATTAGAACCCCATTTTTTTATGGCACATATTGAATCTACGTTAAAAAATAGTGTGAGTATATGCATCACACCCTTGCCCTAAAGTGGATATTTTCTGAGTTATTCACAAAAACCTGTTTTTCGTCTTGAATTTTCAGCTATTTCTTTTCCCTTCACCCCAAAAAGATGAAATTTTCAGGAACTGTTACTTAAACCATGTTTTAGATTTTACTACCCTAATATGCAAGAGAAAAAAGTTACAGTTTGTTCCTAAATAGATGGAGAATTTGGATTCGAATTTGTATCGGAAACCTCTTTATTTCAACTAATCGGCCATCGGTTTTCTCTCCAGTGATAAATAAATAATTCCTTATGAACCATATGCAACAACTTACCATGTTTTACATTCTTTTTTTTAATGATAGATATCATTAATTACATCTGCCAAATTCCTCTTTATTCAGTAGCATTTTGTGTTTACTATTAATTTGTTGATAATTCGTATTAAGTTATAAAATCGATCACTATGCCTAATTTTACCAATGAAGATTATTTAAATCTCATTCTACTTCATGGAGAACTCCTTTAGACTATTATGTTTGGGGTAGGAGAAAAAATATTGTCTACTCAACTCCCCTGACTGATGAAGAGGACTGCATAGAACGAGTCAGAAATGCGTTCAGGTTTGTTTAGATTTTTAGATTCATATTTTTGAAACTCAATTTGGTTTTTAAACACTTTTGCAGATTTCTTCCTCCCGATGAAATAAGAAGAGCAACGCACGAAGCATTCCTGAGACGTATAAATAAATGTCTAGAAATTAACGGTCAAAACTTTGAGCATCTTCTCTAGTTATAACTGCGAGAGTTTGCCATGGTTCTCCTAATAGTAACTTGAAGTCGGTTTCAAGAAGGGGTGAAAAATCTACAGCATGGTTCAAATAACAGTTCCTGAAAATTTCATCTTTTTGGCGTGAAGGGAAAAGAAATAGCTGAAAATTCAAGACGAAAAACAGTTTTTTGTGAATAACTCAGAAAATATCCATTTTAGGGCAAGGGTGTGATGCATACACTCACATTATTTTTTAACTTAGATTCAATATCTGCCATAAAAAATGGGGTTCTAATTTGAAAAAATAGATTTTTCACGATTTTGTCATCCCTAAATTTGAAAGCGATTTTTTCACCCCCTGTATCATGAATCGCGATTTCGATTTTTAAAGTGGATACATCAATCTTACATCTTGAAACATCCCAAAAATGAAAATTTTCCATCCAAAAACCTCGAAGTTATTCTTGTTTCAGCGGAGCTCTATTTTCGATTTTTTTTTCGAATTTTCCCGTTCAGAGAGAATTTTCCAACCAAAACTGAAAAATGTTACATCAAAATAACTTGAAATTTTCTAAGGAATCTATTTCTGCAATAAAAAAATGGTGTTCTAATTTGAAAAACGGAAGTTGACGTCATTTCCGGAAAAACCGGAGGTGCTCATGCCTTGAAAATAATTTAGATTTCATCAGCATCGTGAAATACTTATAAGTGCTAAATTTCATGAAAATACGTTCAGTAGTTTCCAGTATAAATATGGGTGATGTTCCTCGTGAAAGACCCTGTATATGTTCTTGAAATGAGATGAATAGTTTCTTCTACTTCAACTTCAATATATTTGATAGAAAATATATGTTTTTTACTATTTGCTTTATGCAGGATGAGACAAAATAGGAAAAGTGAGAAATGTTATCATTCTAATGTTCATCGCAAAAGTCATACTAATGAAAATAAATCATTCAAATATCCTAACTAAACAAAAATTTCATTTAAAATTAGAAATACGAGGATGTATTGATATCTATAGTTAGCCTAGACCAGTTCCATGTATAAACAAAATATTGTGATACCATATAAACAATAACTTATTAAAAGTGTCAGTGTAGAGTTCGACGTCAAAAAAGTAAACCAGAGTTACGCAATAAATTAAAAAAAAAGATGTCCACCGTATTGTAAAAATCGAAAAATTGGAGTATCGAGCCATCATCAAGTACCTGTATTTAAAAGGGTTAAGAGGTGCGCAGATTTACAAAGATATGCTCAATACCCTTGGTTATCAATGTCCTTCGTATGCGACCGTGAAAAATTGTACTGCAAGCTTCAAAAGAGGTAAACTTTCCATTAAAGATGACCACCGATCGGGAAGGCCAGTTTCTGTGTCAGTCCCCGAAAATATCGATGCAGTTCATGACATGATTTTATCAGGCCGTCGAATTGGGCTAAAACGGATATCTGAAGCACTGAAGATTTCATACGAACGCGTTCTTCATATAGTTCACGTCAATTTGGACATGAGAAAAATTTCTGCAGAATGGATCCCCAAATGTTTGAATGTTGACCAAAAGCGGGCAAAGGTAGAAACATCGCGTTCGATCTGTGCTCGATTTGAAAACGATGTAGACTTCTTAAACCGAATTGTTACTATGGATGAGACTTGGGCACATTTCTACGATCCAGAAACAAAGCAACAATCGATGTTATGGCACTGGTTCTCCAAGACCTAAGAATTTTCATGTCCAAAAATCTACTGAAAAAGTTCTTGCTTCAGTTTTTTGGGATTGCCATGGGGTAATCATGATTGATTTTTTGAATGAGTGTCGAACAATAACTGAAGATTACTATTCAATATTACTGACCACTCTTCGGGAAAAAAATTAAGAGAAAAGAGGCGAAAAGCTATCCAAAGGTATTTTGTTTTCTCAGGACAACACGCCCCTGTACAAAAATTTCATGTTGCCATGCAAAATTTTCGTGATTTAGGATTAGAATTACTAGAACACCCCCCTTATTCACCAGATTTGGCTCCGTCCGACTATCATCTCTTTCCTCAACTGAAAAAATGTTTACAAGGTCGTAAATTTTCTTCCAACGAGGAGGTTATGAAAGCTGTGGAGGACTGGTTTGCAGAGCAAGAAGAAACATTTTTTTGAAAGGTCTAGAGACGTTGCAGTTTCGCTGTAATGAATGTATTCAATTAAGAAGAGAATATGTTGAGCAATGAGATATTTTGACATTGAAATTCGTTTGGTTCTATAGTAGGCTAAAAATCTTTCGATATAACCTCGTATCATCACGATAGGCGTCATAGAGACCAACTTGTCGACGAGTGAGAAAGTCATCAAAATATGGAAACATCTGAAGCTTTCCAAGATTATATGAATGATACTTAAAACTTTCAGCCTAAATGACCACCACATATCCTCTGAACTCAAATTCTCCTGTGAATCCTTTCGTTAACGAGAATCATTGACAAGCGCCCAGAATATCTAAATCCTCAAAGTAAATTGCCTAGAGAACCTCACATCCCCACTAAATATTTCCAGAAAGCCTACTCCCATGAAGTATTCCAATATTTTATCGATGCGAGGCTTATCAGACTAATTTAAGTTTCTTGGGCGTGGGCGTTACACACGTGTGATGAAGCTCCAGGGATGCAGAAAGGAATAAACAAGAAACGAACATTTTGCTATCCAGTTTCGCTATTCCAAGACCGAGAATGGAGGTTTGAAAGTTATTTTGGTGTCGAGTTCGTTTAATCTCCATTTGCCTCTTCGGTGAGGTAAGCTAGGTGAAATGTAATTTAGACAGCAATATGTTCGTCTCGGAATTCAAAGATTGGCGAATGTTTGGGTTGAAAGGGTATTGGTGATGCAGTAGTACAGTGGCGTACTTGGCTTCCTAATGGGAATGAATATGCTTATTTCGTTTTCTGAGATTCTTACCCTATGCGATGACTTGGGCTTGTTGAAGACCATAACAAGGCAGTGATCTAACAATGGGAGTTGGACAACAGAATAACCCTCTGGATGAACACTCCTGGACTAAGTCAGTCTAAGAAATTCGTGATGATTTCACTGACTTATTGGAGTACGCTCTTGAAGATGTCACGAGCTGAGTTTCGTGTGATGGTAGGTCTGCTGACGGAGCACTGTCGTACAAACATCATTTGTTCCTTATGGGAAAGTCAGCAGATGAGATTTGTAGGCTGCGTGGATCAGAGGTAGAGTTACGCAATAATTAAAAAAAAGATGTCCACCGAAATTGTAAAAATCGAAAAATCGGAGTATCGAGCCATCTTCAAGTACCTGTATTTAAAAGGGTTAAGAGGTAAGCAGATTCACGAAGATATGCTCAATACCCTTGGAGATCAATGTCCTTCGTATGCGACCGTGAAAAATTGGACTGTAAGCTTCAAAAGAGGTAAATTTCCCATTGAAGGTGAGGACCGATCGGGAAGGCCAGTTTCTGTGCCAGTCCCCGAAACTATCGATGCAGTTCATGACATGATTTTATCAGACCGTCGAATTTGGCTGAAATGGATATCTGAAGCACTGAAGATTTCATACGAACGCATTCATCATATAGTTCACGTCAATTTGGACATGAGAAAAATTTCTGCAAAATGGATTCCCAAATAATTGAATTTTGACCAAAAGCGTGCAAGGGTAGAAACATCGCGTTCGATCTGTGCTTGATTTGAAAACGATGTAGACTTCTTAAAACGAATTGTTGCTATAGATAAGACTTGGGTACATTTCTACGATCCAGAAATAAAGCAACAATCGATGGAATGGCGACACTCTGGTTCTCCAACACCTAAGAAGTTTCGTGTCCAAAAATCTGCTGGAAAAGTTCTTGCTTCAGTTTGTTGGGATTGCCATGGAGTAATCATGATTGATTTTTTTGATTACGGTAGAACAATAACTGGAGATTACTATTCGACATTACTGAACACTCTACGGGAAAAAATTGAAGAGAAGAGACGCTGAAAGCTATCCAAAGGTATTTTGTTTTCATAGGACAACGCCCCAGTACACAAATCTCATGTTGCCATGCAAAAAATTCGTGATTTAGGATTAGAATTACTAGAACACCCCCCTCATTCACCAGATTTGGCTCCGTCCGACTATCATCTTTTTTCTCAACTGAACAAAAGTTTAAAAGGTCGTAAATTTTTTTCCCACGAGAAGGTAATAGAAGCTGTGGAGGACTGGATTGCAGAGCAAAAAGAAACATTTTTTTTTAAAGGTCTGGAGACGTTGCAGGTTCGCTGTAATAAATGTATACAATTACGAGGAGAATATGTTGAGTAATAAAATATTTTGACATTGAAATTTTGTTTGGTTCTATAGTAGGCTAAGAATTTTTCAATATATCCTCGTACATAAGCAACTGAATATCCATCCAAATCATGGAAAGTCATGAGATACATCGAAAGGAATATCTCTCGAATATGCCTTCGTTTGGCCTGCAAAGATATCATCCAAGAAAAGAAACATATTTTCGTGTAGCCTCAAGCAACGGCCTGAGGAATTTCTATCGATTAGCAGTGAAAATAAATTCCATGGAATCCAATACCATTAATTTGGAGAGAACGAGAGATAAAAGTAGGGGCCTGGGGAAAGACTAGACCACCGTTATCATAAATAAAAGGAATCTAAGGGTGTTCAGCTAATGGTTACAAACAATTGTCGTATCTCGAATCTTCCAAGACGGAGGGTAGTTTCCAAAGGAATTAAAATTTTTTGATGGTATGGTTGGTGCTGGATGAAATGTGGTTAGTTGGAAATGTCCTCTTGTTTTCTCTTCGAATCGAGTTCTTCTTTTTGTTTGCTCCTTTATTGTTATAAGAAACTGGAGCGTACTTGGCAGAATTTGATCCCAAGAAATTTTTTTCATTGAACCTTCAACTGCATTTTCATAAATAACATGTGTTTTTTGAGGTATAGAACTTTGAGTTGGCAATACTATTTTGACTGACGGCCATTTTGTCAGCTGTCACTTGTCATTTTCAGTTTGGTTTGGCATTTCAACATGAATAGACTGTCGCCTGAAAAACAATTTATAATTCCGAACAATAACAATGCAATGCCCTTTTTTTTGCAAATTCAGAATACATCATTGATCAAGTTGTATCACTGGATGACGTGGCCGGTTATTCAGATTTATCCCCCAACACCGTGACCACAGCCGTCTTAAATATCGCTCCAACGTATTCCTTATGAACTACTGGTTCAAAGTCGAAATGCTCGATATTTCAGTTTATGTTTATCTCGGTGTAGATGTCAAAATGTTCGTGCCCAGACCACATCAATATCAGTACGTATTATTATTCAATTGGTCAAAGTTGTTGCAAACATTTCGATGATAGTATAATTCTGTGTGTGATTATGTAACCTTCCCATGAAATCTACTCCAATTCCCCATGTCCATAAATTATCGAACTCGACAATGAGCGAGATGTTCCCAAAAATGCGATGTAACCAAACAAAGTTTCGGCGACTCCTCGATCCACCCTGAAATTGAGTTTTCTTGGTACAGTGAGGGACGATGCGGACCATTCTAACTGCTATAAAATAGATTGGAAAAGTATGTACTCGTTTAGTTGGTCGCCCGTCTGCTAGAAACATTACCACACATCTATATATTACCTACTTTGATTTAAGTTATGGGTCTGAACGGAATAAATCGTCGTTTCCACCCGAGGAATTGGAACATTGTGTGTTTCAATGTCGTATTGGACCGGCTCAGATGGTTGCCTTAACTCGACAATTACTGGGACAATGTCGGATTGGAAGAGTTATTTCCGGTTTGTGTTGTTCTGTTCATTTTTCTTCGAGAATCCGAAGCAAACCCATTTCTTAATAAATGATGTTGAATAAACATGGTTTTCTGTGGCAAAGTATTGAAATATTTGTTGATCTAAAAAATATGGGAAATTATGTATGAAACGAAATATCCTGTATGGCCTCCACGGCTGTGCTGGCATATGCGCACCCTTTCGACGAAATTTCCAATAACGTTATTGGAAACATGTGCTGGTAATTCATTCTAATTCATCTAATTTCGGCTTCAAATGCTTCGATGGTTGCAGTCTTATTGGCATGAACCTGTGACTTCAGATACTCCTACAGCAAGAAGTCTGAAGACCTTGAAGCGCAAGAGCGTAGAGGCCAATTCTGGTCACCCAATTGGGAGATGGCACGATTAGGAGAAAACTTGTACAGAATCATTCATGTTTCACAGGAGCTGTGACATAACTGGTGATGTGATTTCATAAAGAAAGGACCAAATATCGTAGGTATAGAATATGACATTACTGTGATTCACTAATAACGAGTTATGCCTCTTAAATCTATATCTATAAAAAAAAGATGTTGGTTACACCATTTATAACTCGAGATCGGATGGACTGTTTGTTATGAAACTTCATATATGGATTTGTCTACGGTCTGGTCATTATAAAATACAATAAAACTTTGAAAACATCAACGAAAATTTACTTATACAGAAAATGCTTTTCTTCTTTGGAGTAACACCACTAGCTGTCGCTCCTGTTACAGTTACGCTACAGCTTATCCGTAGGTACTTGATTCCATATTGTCCCCGTTAGATGGCAATGTGAACAAATAGGGTTTAATTTGAGTTGCCTCCAACTCTGCGCTGTTGAAAAAACCAAAATGTCTTAGCGTAGGAGTAAAGATCTCTAAAATGATTAGATTTCATTAGGACATGACCAATATGAGAGAAGTTTCGTTCTCACAACTTCAGGTGGCGATATTCACACAACATGACTGATTATTATTAGTTAATTTTACAGTTTTAGAGAGAGAGAAAAGTATATTTATAGCTATCGACCTGAGGTCCTTCAGCCCTTACAGTTTTATTTATTCAAAATAACGTTATCGTGAAGGTAGGTACTATATTTGATATTACCACCATTAAATTGCGATGTATAGGTATACAATTTCTGTCTAATTTCCATAGAACGTATAGTACCTACCATGAAAAGCTATTACCAGATCGAGAGGCGGGTGAATATCACAGTAAATGTTTATCGAAATGTCAAGTAAATCGGATTTTGGCGATCAGTTTCATTCTCTTCTCATAATGTTTGAAATGTTTTTGAATTTCTGTTTGGGTAATAAATATATTTGCGGAAATAACTGAATCCTTTCTATGCCAAAACTGCATAGTTAAGAATCTTTGTAATTTTGTTTTTCGAAAACGGTTCATTTTATCGACCATAAACAAGAGTACCTATTTTTAGCTTAATGTTCAAGCTATCCAAATTTGTTTTTTTCTACTCCGTATCATACAGGGTGTTGAAAATGTAAGCATCAAAATGTACAACCTAGTCCGCCCCTGATAAACTAAAAGAGCTAATTTGAATTTAAGGGCAGTAGTTTAAGAGGTCCGTACTACTGTTCATCATATAATTTTTTTTTGAATTATATTAAGTAGTTTGAGATTTATTCCAGTAAAATGGATTTCCAGTGACGTCATTTAGAAGGCCGTATCTCCGTAGGGAGGGCCGCTAGGAAAAAAAATTATGGAAATTTGTCATCTTATTTTTTTATGTTTTATCTGAATCCGAGAGATTTTCGACATTTTCCCGGACACCCTGTATAATAAATCACAAATCAGCAAAGTAATTTATTAACAAAAATGTCGAACTTTCCTACAGCCATTCGTTATACCTAATAGTATGGCAAGTTGTATGTACTTTTAACTTTGTTTCGATGTTCAACTATATTAATAGCTGTTATTTTATAATAATAGCAATCTGCTACCTTCCCAGAATTGGTTATAGGTCAAGAAATCCACCAAGGGGCCAAGGCAACAATGCGACTTGATTATTTTCGAAATGATTAAAATATGAAGCACAAAATTATTATCTGTTGAGTTGTTCGAAAGGGAACCCTTACTTTTCGTGCCAGAAATTGATAGATCTCTTATTGCTGAGGAGCATTTGGTCATTGAGAGATTGTTATCAACACTTTCATCATCATTAGGATGAAATAGTTTAACTGACTGAATTCAAATTTTTGGAATTGTACAAAACATCTCAAATTCATTATTTACAAAATCAAACTGACTGAATACATTCAGGAAATACTCTGATACTAGCTTAATAGTTAATCATACCAAAATTCAGGAAAAATATATTTATATACAAGCACGAAGGTTTTTTCAAATAATCTTAAAGATGGCTCTGACCTATTTCGAATAAACTAATGGTGGAAAGTGGAAATGCTTGTTATTTCAGTTTATATTTATGTCGGTACTCATTCGAGGGTTAGGTAAGGTTAGGTAATGGGATAATGACTTGATTTTCGATCAAATTGTAATGCTGCACGAAGAAATATGGATTATTGTATGTTTTTTCCATCCAAGATTCTGAATTCTTCCTATTTATTATCATTTGGGTAATTCATCAACAGAAATGCCGAATTTTCTATTGCCATTCGTCATAATACGTCATAATATTATGTCAAATGGTTTTAACCATGTTTAATTGACCAGCACCTTCGCCAATTTGTTTCATAGATGATGTCAAGTCTTGTTGTGGATGAGCATATAACTTGTCCATTTATATGACGATGAGGATATTCACCGGATGGAACTGATTGAAATCCGAAAGTTCCCCCTCAACCACTCTGGCTAATACTTCGAAACTTACTGTTCACAATCAGTCTACATGCTAAGAGACCGTAATTGCTTGGCGTTAAACTATTAATTTCGGGATTGCAGACCACCAACACTCCGAGCATTTATTGCACCGAGTAGCGGTCCCCTAAGCCCATCGAAACTTTATATAACCAGCTGGAATGTCCCTGCTTGAGACACAATCTTCCTTGAAATCGATTTCCAGAACTAGGGAAAGTTTCCGCTTGTCATGTTTTTAATCCTCCAGTGTTGTCTGGAGTGGTTTTACTGCATTGTAATTTGAATTCGACAAAATTTATGACGGTTCAGACATTTTGTCGCTTCTGGGCTCAAGCAAGCGGCAGAGCTGTCTCTGTGTCTCGTGGGGATAAGTTCTCGACGGATTCATGCTGAATAGTTGATTCGTGTTCAACTTGACGAGATGGTATCGGGAGTGAACGAATTACTCAGCTCCCAACAACATAATTCCAATTTAGCAGTAAATTGGCAAGCTGCCACCATGAACATTTTCATGGAATAATTAAATAATTTTTTCGTAGGATCTTTTCGACAAACTTAGCCTTCTGAAAATGCTTTTGAATACGTTTGAATACTTCCTTCATATTGGGAAGTAGATTAAAGGCTTATATTTTAGAAAGAACCAACTCCTTCATTGTTCACAAATATTAAAAGTTACAATGTCATGATAAAATTCTTCATATATTAAATAGATCATTCGTTGAGTTTTGTTTCTGTCTTGATATCCATTAAACTTTTCCCAATCCATTCACTTTGCAGCAACACGCTTCAAATTTCAACCAGATTTATCTGGTTCATCGAATATTCATATTGAACTTCGGAAGGGAACATGCTTTCTGATCATCCACGATATTTTTCGTTATCGGATCAGAATTTCCAGGCTGTATGCTCCTATAATTGATCGTTCGTTAATATTTCATCATAAGATGAAAACGATATACGGCTGATATACAGATTCACACGATGGTAATTGTATGTGATAATTGAAAACATTTTTTAATTCAAAGTGCCTTACTTTGGAAAAATACCATTTAATTTGGAGGTTATATTTATATATTTATTGCTATATATTTTAGCGATATTTCGAGCTAGCAATAAAGCTGCGACTGCTCGGAAGTCCAGAATGGATGGAACATTGAGTTGCACAAGAAATATATAAATTACCTATCCGTTTTCCACCCATAAAAATTCTTTTCTGTACAACTGCCTTCAAAAGTGACACTTTTAATGACAGCAAACAATGTTAAAATTGATTGTTTACGTGGAAGCGTGTTAAAAATATTTTCAACATTAATGTTAAAACTATTTGTAGCACTCCATTTTCTTATGATGAAATCAGATGAAAAAAATTCAGCAATTGCAAATTTTTATTATCAATATTCAACAATCATTACCTATGAACATTAATATTAATCGTAAAACTAGAAACATTACTAACATGTCAGTAATGTTTCTAATGCCCTGTGACGTTAGGGAGCTTCACAACACATTATTAGAATCCTCAGCACCATCAGTACTTGTAGAAACCGGAAGTACAGATGATGATAAAAAATCTGTTGAGGTTGGGAGAATTTTCTCAGCAATGACATTTCTATATGCAATGGAATGATCACCATAGCCTTCGGCTACCATCGCAGACTTCCATCCACCATGTTTTTTATATCCGTAATATTTGCTGCTGATTCTGCTTGCAATGGAGCGGAGGATCTTCGAAAACAGTGTCCTGTATATTGCTTTGGTTCGGGCAGTTTGAGGAATTCGGCAACAATAGATGAAATTTTTCCAAATTTATTGATACCAACTGGATTGGCAGTGCATTTATCATTCATGTATTTCAGGAAAAAACGAGGATGTTTGATGACAGAAGGGCGCAGGGCAAAGTACTTATGAAAATAATCAACATACTTCCCAAATATACCGAAAAAACGACTGACTTTCGTTTTTTGTGTTTGGAAGTTGTATAACCAATGATTTATTCGTTATTTTGTTGTCTTCCACTGATAAATTACACAATTCTTCACCCGACAGGCTCCAAATAACCGAAAATAGTTGCAACCTTAATCATCAAGTATTTCTCATCTGGTGCCTCATTTATTAACTTGTCAACTTGTTCACGAGTGAGAATTTTCGATTTTTTGATCGATATCCTTCACTTTTCCGTTCTAAATATGCTATTACCTTTAAATATTTACAAACATCCACGCCATTTTTAATAGAGACGCTTGACTTTATCATTGAAAATTTGCTTTACAAAGTTGATGAACTCCATATTTTTCATTTTTCTTCTAAGTATGTCAGGAAAACAGGTTCACTGAAGTTCCCTTCTACATTTTCCAATTTACACTAGGCCAGGAAATTGTTATATGCAATATCGTACTGCTGAACAGATTTTTTAGGTAGGATCGAGTTCCAGATTTGCTCTTCTTGCAGACTCTTCAATATCGACAGGAACAACCAAATCGTCACTTTTATTAATAATTGGACTCTCGACAAACATATTAGCAGTTAAAAACCCAAGAGGAAAATTGGACAGGAACGAAATTCAAATGACAGCGTCTTTTCTCATTCGTAAGTAATCATAACTTTGGCAACGTTTGCCATTCACAACAACCTTTTGATTATTTGAATATTAAAATGCATTTTGAAGTTTATTGTCATTGCAAATTCGCCCATTTCATTATCAGTTGTACAAAAAACATTGTATGGTATTAGTGTTATTAAGAGTGATTTTATTAATTTTGTTCGTGAAATTGTTCAATTCGCTCCGCTCATTTTACAAACTTTTTCACTTACAAAATAAAACGTCGCTTTCAACACTCATATCATAAATAACTTTTTTGGCATTGGAGTAGATGTTATGATGTTAAAAAAAACTTCAGGCACAAAAAACCTCCCTGAAAACAACTCATTTGAAAATCTGCATTTATGTGTATTTAATAACAGGGTAAACAAACACACTTGACGATTCGTTTCACAATTTTTGACTAAAATATAGTATGGGGACATTATATTGATTGAGGAATCGAAACAACCATTTACTGGTAAAAAGTGGATACCTTCAATGAAAACAAAAGTAATAGAGTTGTCACTGGTCAAATGTTCATGCTATCAATGAAACTGAAAATTTGAACTACTAGTTAAGTAGAAGTATTTGAACTACGGAAATTGCAATCACCGAGCAAAGGCGGACGTGCAAGACAAGAGGTTCGATTCCTAATTTTATGGTGGAATACGAATTTCTCTTCCTTGATTTGAGGAATCTGGAATATTTTGAATACAAAATAGGTTGAAATAGCTTGCTGGATTAAAAATCGAATGAAAAACGTTTGCGTATAAGATTTTTCCCGGTTTTCCAGGAAAATATGAACAAATTAGGAGCAATACAAACTGATGTTCAACAAAGGTTATCATTTCATGCCTGATTTGAGACTATTATAATACCAAAAAAATGTGTTTCAGAAATACGGGCTACTGGGTGTCCTTCATTGAACGTTTCAGCTACCATTAGTGAGAATTTGGCCGCAAAGACATTTCGCCCATCATTTTAAGGATATCCTCTGGAGAAAATATGAACTAGAGAAATTTTAATGAAATACCTCAATTACGGCAATTAATTATATATTCTTCAGAATCCTCTCATTCAATTTATTCCACTTATACCGTATTACCCGAGCAATTCGGAATTTATGCAGCAGATTTGCATAATGCTATTCGCAATACCTAATGGAGACGGCATTTTCTCAGTATTATTTTGAATTCCGTCACCCTCATTCGACGGTTTCATCTCAGAAATTACTCAATTAAATCTTCAGCATAATCTGCTGCAAATTTTATGATTGTAAAAGAAGAGAAGAAAATTCTCGATTTTCAAAAGTAACTGAGTCATTGAACCATTTAACTAGCTCGAATATTTACTGAATAAATTTTTCTATACTATACTATTCTTAATTGATGTCTGTACGCTCTTGAATTTTTTAATGGTAAAATGTATTTCCAAGAAAGTAGACACAAGAGGTCATATGACCTAGACAAAAATTGCATGTTCATTCATATATCCAAAATGAGAAATCTTGCTTGGAGATTTTTCGGTTTTTTTCGTTACACATATTGCCTAAAACAATTCCATAAGACGTTTACAGTAACCGACAGCGGAATATTATTTTAAGAAATCGGAATACAATATAGACAGTGTCATTATCATTAAGGATTTTTATGGAATAGTTTATTTGAAAATTTTCTTTTATTTTCTTTCGAATTGAAATATTTTATATGAGGAAGAAAACTCAATGAGAAAAACAAAATAAGGTCTTATGCTCCAATATCATCACAAATTCTCGGGTATGTATTCATCAGTTGCTTGAATAAATATTTTAATATAAACAAAAATGCCAACTACGAGTTTTATCTATTCAAATTCATCATCAATATTATCCTAGAGATTTCATTTCTCAAAAACGAGATACAGAGGCCTCGAATTCCATAGTTTCAACATAAAATCTGTTTAAACACTCTGATGCTGCATCTTCAAGTGGATATCCTGTATACATAATGCATATTTCCTTTTCATATTAGCTTTACGTAACGATATTCTCGCTATATAAGCTTTGAATTGCGGTTATAAAATTTAATCATAGGAAAACGTTTCTGCTGTAAATGTGTATTAGCATAGTTATATAAACTGCTTGTTTCCAGTAATAGCCGAAAGTTTGGTGTAGGTATTCATAGGAGGTGGAATTGGATAATCTACCTCAGAATCTTCGTATGGCCAATAATCGAAAGAATATTTCCTCAATTTTTTCAATTTCAATGTTACACGAAAAATTTATTCGATCTAACAATGAATTTAGAATAGAGTTCAAACCTTATAGCAACAATCGATAAAGTAATGAAACTAATAAAATCAACAATATACCCTTTACGCAATGCACAGGGGCAATAAATTAGTTGTGAATGTTATAACTGGATATGTCTTCCTACCTGATATTCGCACTGTGTTGGTTTGGGTTCAAAGGAAAAACATCGAAGCACAGAGCTCGATAGAGTTATCTTGTTCTTCTTTATTATAAGTGAATGCTCCAGCACAAATTTACGGAATAATTATTTCCGACCTTCTTACAGAACAGGCAAAACGCCCCATGGTATAAACGAATGCTCACATAATTCAGGAAGATATTTCGCAGCTCATCCCTCACCGCTATATTTCCTGAAAAACAGGCAATATCAGGTTTCCAGGATTGCATTGCATGTCGCACCAGGATTTCCCAGATTACCGCGAATATTTCACCCAAACATGCCGGGAGCATGGTAATATATCTGAAAAATGACCGAGCGTAGTGTAAAATGTTTTCTGTCTGGCTGAGTCATGGCTGGACTTTGCCAACTAAAACAATTTTTAATCTAGCAATGTGTGTTCGCTTAAGCGGAACCCTGAAGGAGCCTTTGTTTCCTACGCGGGAGATTTGCGGTTGAGACACACGGTCTTATCGATTTTCTCGCGTTCACGCCATTCTGAAATTTGCATTCATGGTGAAATAAGAAGCTGCCCATCTCCCACAAATAATATTCATAAAATCATTGTATTCTGTGAGCGAATTAATATTTTAATGTGAATAAGACTCAGGCCCGCGTATTTCCTTTCCCGTGTACAGTAGAGTTCCGTGCCGAAACGCACACGGTTTTGTATAACTCTAAATGCCTGCAAAACCGTGTGCATTTGAACGTCAGTAAAACACGGTTTCGGAATGATATTATATTCATATTGTGTTTCCTTTCCCGTGTACAGTAGAGGAAAGTTCCGTGTCGAAATGCACACGGTTTTGTAGAGAGAAAATGCGTTATAGGTCTTTACAAAACAGTGTCGAATTGAAACCTACAGTTTTGTTCAGCTGTTGAACAATATGTCCTCACGCCATCGCTTTCTACATGGGTTGCCTAAATAAAAAATAAAATATCACTCTTCTTCATCAAATTTCTTGGTACATTTTCATTTTGTGTAATAGAAATACTCATATTCCAAGTAGTATTCACAATCCTAATAATTAAAAGTAACATTTTCGAAGAATTCTAATTTCCAATAACAATAGCAATTGTGTAAGGATGTCACTGGACTTCTAGGTACGTACTAGATTTAACACTAATTACCCATATAGAAAAAAGCGAATATATTTCAACCTGTTCAAGGGCGGATTTACGGGTGGAGTTGAGGTGTTATTACCTTCTCATGCCTACCTGAAAAAATAATAATGCACCCCCCCCCATGCAGCTTCTACCTTCAGTTATCTAATCCGTCAATACCGCTTGCACCTTAATCACAGTTGGATGATTAATTGGTTCTCAATAAATATTATCCCTCCCACGAAAAATAGTATATTCTAAAACTAGTTGCAGAATGGGTTCCTATTCCAATACGAATGCGAAATTCGAAAACGAGCGACGAAGGAGCGAGTTTTCGAACGCATGAGTATTGGAATTGCATTCTGCAACGAGTATTAGACGATATTTTCTCTATTTCACTCAAATTTTGTGAAATTTAATGGAAAAATTCAAATTATAGGTCCTAGTGTCTTTCATATTGTATCTTGGCCGTTGGTGTGAATGTTAGGAAATTCGAAAACTGACATTTCCCAATTGACGTCTGCTGAAATTTAAAAGGATCTGAAGTCATTGCTGACAACCACAAAACTAAAAATGTTACTGAAAACGATGCTGTGATGAATTCATTACAGCACTGTTTTTAGTACTGTAAGGAACTCATTACGATACTGAAATAGAGAAAAGCTATATCCGCTCTATAACCTGTTTCGACATTCACACGAATTAGAATAAAACATTTGTACCGGGTTTTTCACTATAATTTGACCCCCACTTCAACTTTGTTACTGAAGGAGATACAAAAAAATGTTTCATACAAAAATTTCACGAAATCAACTGAGGTTTTTTAATATGACTTCACGAACTGAAATATATACAAGGTGGCCAACATATTGATGGCAACTTCATTTTTTCAAATGGAACACCCTGTATATTTTCCTACATTTGGCTAGCTCTTTTTCCCCTAATTTTGAATATGTAACATATGTTGGTCTATCTCTCTTATTCTGAGCACCACAGAGTTTCAAATTTAAAGAACAACCTGGCAAGCTCAGCAATAACTTTTCAAGTGGCAGGCTGCGATTACTCAAAATGCCCGTTTTTGGAGTAATGATAACGTCAATTGGAATATATACAGGGTGAACAACATATTGAATGCATTTTGAGTAATCGCAGCCTGCCACTTGAAAAGTTATTGCTGAGCTTGCCAGGTTGTTCTTTAAATTTGAAACTCGGTGGTGCTCAGAATAAGAGAGATAGACCAACATATGTTACATACTCGAAATTAGGGGAAAAAGAGCTAGCCAAAAATAGGAAAATATACAGGGTGTTCCATTTGAAAAAATGAAGTTGCCATCAATATGTTGGCCACCTTGTATATATTTCAGTTCGTGAAGTCATATTAAAAAACCTCAGTTGATTTCGTGAAATTTTTGTATGAAACATTTTTTTGTATCTCCTTTAGAAACAAAGTTAAAGGGGGGGTCAAATTATAGTGAAAAACCCGGTACACTACTTTTGCTGCCTTATCGATCTATAAATTTCAGAACAGAACATTCTCCAACCACACGTTAGTTGATATGATGAGAATCATTTACAAACCGTGCTTCACTGGCTTTCAAATAAACCCTGCTTTTATACAATTTCAAGTTCTACATAGGTAACCGTGAGTATTTCGGCACGGAACTGTCCTCTACTGTACACGGGAAAGGAAACACAAAAGGATATATAATATTATTCCGAAACCGTGTTTTACTGACGTTCAAATGCACACGGTTTTGCTGGCGTTTAGAGTTCTACAAAACCGTGTGCATTTCGGCACAGAACTGTCCTCTACTGTACACGGGAAAGGAAACACGCCTCAGGCCCGGATCTAGGGAGAGGGGGGGGGGCAAGCGGGGCGCTTGCCCTGGGCGCCAGCTTAAGGGGGCGTCAAAAACAACCAGGGGATAATTTTTTTTTACTTTTTATTTTCTCGGAAAAAAGAATTTCTATCGAATATGACCAGACTCTGAGTCTGAAGTGCCATCTTGACCACTAGAAAAAAGGACAAACATCCTATCTGTCTAAAACTTTGCAACATAAAATTTAATGGCCACCAAAGTTCGGAATAAAATTATAAATGAGATCAAGGAGGCCAACTATGTCACTATTATGTTCGACCGCATGTATTTCACACAGAACAAATGAGCCAGGTTATACGATATTTAAAGAGAACGTAGTCTGGATATGAGATAAAGAAAAGTTTTATTCACTTCTTAGAAGGTGACGTAAAAACTGGAGAATAATATCATAGCATAGATGCATAGAATACCTGGTGTAACGACTCCTTACTAAAAAACGTGACCAAAATTTGTAGATCAAAACGGCATTCTAAATTTCAGATTTTGGTCTAGTTACGGAAAAAAAAAGCACGACCACTTTCGAGAGAAATGACAAGCAGGACAAATTCTCAGATTTTCGATCGACAATGAAGTCTTAAACAAAATTTAATCTATATCAAACCCAGGCAACACAGACTTCTCCGCGATATCTCTGAGAGGTTACAATGCGACTTTTATAGGAGCTCCTACCGCGAGGTCCCAGAGATCTCTATGTGATGTAACTAAGCGAATTTCCCACTGATGTGCCCATGCGATATCTTGGAGACCTCGCCATGCGATATCCTTGGGACTACTCAATGCGATAACTTGGAGAGGAGAGCGCACCATGCGATTGACAAGGTCAATCTGTTCACGCAGGCGCTATTTCTCTATCGAGTCGAACTTGTATAAACAGTGAGTTTACCAAGACGGCCAGACATCGAGATGGGTTTTGTGGATAGATTAGTTAGATGTGTTGTGTTTATCGGTGTTACTGTGCGGTGGGAGGTTCGTTTTCGTTATTGTGTGAAATTTCGATTAGGATATTTGTGCTCCAAGTAAGTGTTATTTTCATAAAATTCTGGAGTTTTCTCATCTATAAGGACATATAACGTAACCATTTTTACCGCCATTTATGTTAACCGAGTAATTCAACAACCAATAAAGGAATTGATTAATTTACATTCACATTAAACGATTTTCTACTTGGTATATTGGTGATCAGGACAATTATTTCTATTAGGAATATGGATGAGTGTAATAACTTCACAACAGATTTTACAAGAATGATGAGTCGAATATTCCCAAAATTCAAGCTAATATATTATTGATAATTCTTAATAGGCACGGTTTACAAGTTCCTGTGGAAACCATTATTGCAATTCCAATATTAATAAAAGAAAACGCTTCAATGAGAATTGTGATCATTCGACACTTTCACGGGAACATGTTGTTGTTGAAATCTTCTTTTTTGTTCAATTTGTGCTCCAAAAGAACTTCACACACTGTTTATTCACGTTTTGATTAATGTATAAACCACTGACCTTACAAAAGTGTTACCGATTTTCTTGTCAATCTACCGATCTAACAAAAAAACACATAAATCTACCAAAATTTGATGGAGTGAATGTATGTTCTGATATTCTAGGAAATCATGACTCTTACGATATTATTTTGAAGATTTCCTAAGCATACCATAATTTGATACATTAGTTGAGCTATACGTTGACAAATCTATATTTTTTTCAAGCAATTTGATGTACATACGTTTATTTTCAGCATATCAGCTGTTTTCAATAGGTGTTAATTTTTTGAATACCTATTTATTTTGACAGAATACTCATTTTTTGTTCGAGAGATTGGTTTTCCCGTTTTCGAACATTGATTTTGTAAATACACATCCATTTTCAATTTTGCTTCATTCGTAAAATAACCTTCGTGTCCAATTCTCGGATAAATGGTATTTCACACAAGAAATATGTGAAAAGGTATTTTTTTCCAAAAATCTACCGATTTTTTTCGAACTTGTAGGTACGGAGGGTGGCAGCACTACATACGTGGAGGACAACAGAGGAGTCTTTTCTCAAAATTGGCTTGGACATTGTACCCAGAGGAAGAAAGAAATATAATGTTTTGAAAATTTTTTTGTTGATAATAAAGATTGACGAACTTATTCGCTTGTTTTAGTTTACCTTCTGCTGCAGCCGAAAATAATAAATAACTTTTAACACTGTTTGTTGTGTAATTCAATTCAATAATATAGCGGATATACAGATTCTCATCATAGGAATCGGACTAATCTGACTTAGTTTTCGATGTTTCATTCACATTTCGCAATGCGACTTGTATTTACCTGTGCAAAGCGGCATGTGTAGAAACTTCTTATACATCTCACAATACGACCTGTATAGGAACTTCTTATACATCTCGCAATGTGAATAGTTCGAGAATATCTTATACATCTCGCAATGCGGAGGTTAATAAGAAGTTCTCAAAGTCCTCGCCGCGGGAGGTGTATGCGAACTCTAAGTGTGGCTTGTTTGAGAATATCCACGTAGGATATCGTCAAGAGCTCTCTGGGAACTCTTTTGTGGCGGACATTTGGAGGAGATATAGAGCTCCCAGCGACCTCCCAAAGAAGTCACAAAAGGCGTCACAACTTCCTAAAAAGAAGTCGCAGGGATTTCTCTGGGATATCTTTGTGTTGCCTGGGAAGCGAATTCTAGATGAACTGCAAACTGACGATTTAGATGTCAAAATCCTACGACAACGGATCTAATATAGCTGGAGTCCAATCCAGAATTCTACAGATGAACGAGCTGGCAGTATTAGTTCCATGCCTAGGACACTCTTTGAATCTTGTGGGTGTCCATTTGGGTTCATCATGTTCAGAAGCAGTAAATTTATTTGGTGTTATACAAAAACTGTATTTTTTCTTGTTCAACCATAAGATGAACAATAATTATGAAAAAGTGCACGAAAACAAATTTGAAAGGAAGTAGCCAAACAAGATGGGCTGAACATCAAGCTGCCTTGCTCAATAATTTACCGGGAGTTGTGAAGGCTGTGGAAGAAATCAAAGAATCCTCACTAGTCGCAGAATCCAAGTATGAAGCTATGGTCATTTGCTTCGTGCTGTGATGGATTTTAGATTCATTCTGAACCTAACAATTTTGTATAATATTCTGCGAGAGATCAATAGCGTCAACATGGAAATTCTGAAAGGGGATATAATTATTTCACGTTCATTTTCGTCTTGTGAAGATCTTGCAAGTAATGAGAGAAATACCTCTTGAAAACTGGATATCCTTCTTTCAAAAAAGAATTGGATGTGGAGCCAATTCTTAGAAATAAACGTGTTTCCAAGAAGACAAAGCAGGTCGACGAAATTAGCGAGGATGAGTCAAGAACGTTAGATCAAGTTGGTTTATTCTCGAAGGAAATTAAAGTTTTTTTCGACAGATTATTGTCAGAAATCAGAAAAAGCTTAGAAAGCCCAGAAAATCTGCATAAGAATTACGCATTCCTCAACGGCCATGCCCTTTTAAACATGCAAAAAGAGGATCTGCAGAAAAATGGGACCCTTTTAGCGCAAACATATTGAAGAGACTTGAATACAGTTGATTTTTGTTAGGAACTAGCGGTTTTCAAAGAGCTAGTTCCTGAAATTATCGACTTCATTATACCTGCTGCAAATTCTTCACAGGAAAGATCTGCAACTCTAACGTCAGTTCAGCTTCAAGAATTGACTGCACACCACGTCTGCAGTTTAAGCAAATTGAAAATAATAAAAAATTGAATTAAATTAAAATTTCTTCTCTTTTTCCTTATTATTAGTAATAATTTTGATTATTCATTTGTATTATTTATTTTTGTTATTTTTTATGAATTCATATATTACACAAATGGGGGGGGGGCACCATCATGAACTTTTGCCCCGGTCAGAAAAAATCGTAGTTCCGGGCCTGATAAGACTGTGCCACAAATGATGTGTGTTAATAGAAAGTGGAAAATGTGATATTTTGGGTTCCAGAGTCCCTTCTCTGTCTGTTTGTGATAGGAAGAAGTTATTGTTGCTCCTTAATCATTCGAATTATTCTTCGGTCCAGAATTATTATGATGTGATGAATTTCATTTTCGATATGGATCCAGTTTGTGTGTGTGATTTGATGAACTACGGAGAGAGTCTCTGATAAACTTCTATCTCGATATACACGGTGACTAAAAAGTTATGCAGAAAATTCTTCGGTATTCAATATTTTGTAGAAAACAATCTGAACAAATGACGTTTTATAGTAATTGAAGCAACTTTTCATGTCTAGTCGAGAAGTTCGTCATCCACCCCACACAAGACGTGAAGGATAGTTGGGTCTTTCCAAATGGCAACCAGAATCCAGAAATCCAGAAAGGGATAAACCTGAAGATAATTATCAAAAAACCCATCAGTGGCCACAACAACTCTAAATCTTCAACAATATTCAATTCGAAAAATCAAGGATCAAGAATTTCAAGTGGATTCCCTATAATTTATTGTTGAGATATTAATATTAGAGAAAAACCAGATAGTATGAAAAAATTACATGCAGAATATGGAATTGAATGCTGAATAAAGTCCATGCCTCAAAAATAGAGGGTTTTCCAGTAAGAGATGTTATTTTGACATTCGAATATGAATGCAATTTTTTTAAATAAATGATCAGATGTTTATTTCATTATGCAGAGTAAAATATGCCGTTAATAATAGAAAATAGCATCAGCCATATGACCACCACGACCACGACTACAGGACCATATACTTCTCATGAAATTTTCCATAATCAAAGTGGCTGCCCTAAGTCCTCGATAGCCTCGCGAATTTCATTTTTGAAGTCTTGAATCGACTCTGGACTCTGTGCGTAGACCTTTTTTTCACATGGCTTCAAAGGAAGAAGTCGCATGGTGTTAAATCACAAGATCTGGCCAATTGTGATCACCTCTTCGAGAGATAACACAGTCCGGAAACTTTTCCCGTGAAAGAACAATAGTTTCGTTGCTTGTGTGGCACGTGCCGCCGTCTTGTTGAAAATTAACGTTGTCCAGATCAAAACCATCCAATTCCGGACATAAAAAAATAATTTTTCATCTCTAGATAGCGTAATCCGTTCAACGTTACTGTTGCTTGATCCTCATTCTCGGAAAAGCAAGCTCCAATGACCCCACCGGACCATAAACCGCACCAGCCACATTCAATCGTGGAGGATAGAGAGGTTTTTTTTCAACAAAAACTCTTGGGTATTCCGAGCCCCAGGTGCGACAATTTTGCTTGCTGACGTTGTTGATGATCCGCTGGCTTGAGTTCGTGTGTTAACTAAACTTTATCATCCTCAAGACCTAAATCTTTATGCAAAATATGTTGTTATGAATCCATTAAAATTTTTTCTTCGTCCATTATATCGATAATAATAAAAACAAAATATCAGGAATCGGACTATATAATTCTCCTTAACAAATTTCTTCAAGCCAACGTTTCGAAACAGCACTGTTCCATTCTCAAGGCTAAAAATACAAAAAGAAATTTAAATTTAAAATATCTTTACAGGAGGAATATAAGCGAAATGATATATATTAGAAAGGGTGAGACAGTTAATTTCAGAGAGGATGTGAAAAATTTGAGTAGTTTTTATGATTGTTTACTTGACGTAACTTAATGTTTACTTGTTTTCTTTTACTGGTATTTGTCATATTTATATTTGTATATTTATATTTGTATATTTTTATATTTATATCTTTATATTTATATTTTTATATATTTTTCATATTTATTAATTATTTCATATATTTTTCATATTCATAATTTTATTTATTTTTCATATTTATAATTTTATATATTTTTGTGGTGTTTACGCTTGCATAGTGTTTCCTACACTTATTGTTTAGAATCATATTTATTCCACGATTGATTATTTCTGGCTCGTAAGGTTCTGCAACATTAACGTCTGATTTAGTTCTATGTTTTTGACGTTGCTCCTGACATTGAATGTTTGACGATGGTTGAAGCGTTTTACTTAAGATGACTAGAATAATGGTGTAGGCACTGATTAGATTTTGTTTCGACCAAATTGAGAATATTAGCAATGTTTCGTTCTTTCCACTTCAGGTGGCGCTATTCAGTAATTATGACTGATTTTTATCAGTTATTTCAAATATTTGAATTTATTCTGGCGAAAGTGGCGTGTTAATGGTCGATAATTTTGTCAAGCAATAATGTATGTTTATATTCTTGACATCCTGATGTATATTAGTTCTTAGGAAAAGTAGAAAACTTTCATTATAAAAAGATGCCATTCTGCTGTCATGTCATAATTGACTTTGGCAAATCAGCTGTTGATACATCAATCAAATTGACAACGGAAAATGCACTGAAATGAGATTGCGGCGCCGCCACGAAACATTGCTAATATTTTCGATTTGGTCGAACGTCATTCCATTCAAAAATTGACGAGTGCCTACACCATTATTCTAGTCATCTTAGTTTTACTTGATTGTTTTTTTATGAATTCTTGCGATATGTGCTCTATTATCAAAATTATTTTATTCCATAATTTTAGATTCTCTCCGTAAATTTAAGATTTCGAAAGGTATGAGTTGGAGGGTATTCGTTTGGTTTGTTCACGTTTTAAATTTCTTTTTGTATTTTTAGCCTTGAGAATGGAACAGTGCTGTTTCGAAACGTTGGCTTGAAGAAATTTGTTGAGGAGAATTATATAGTCCGATTCCTGATATTTTGTTTTTATTGTTATTATGAATTTTGTGGAATGCCCAATTCCAAAGAACGACGAGGAATAGACAAACCTCAGTTTTCTTCAACACCGCAACAGCAGCAATATTGTCGGCTGTTCGTGCATTACGTGCAGGGGTTTCATTCTTCACATCACTAACTTGCCCCAACAGCTCAAATTTCCACACCAATTTCTGTATTGCGGTTTGACAAAGGTGCTTCACGACGACCCAAAAATGCTCCAGTTTTACAAGTCGTCTCTGCCAAACTTTCACCATTTCCACAGTAAATTTTAATAATTTCAATGCGTTGTTGAAGCGTGTATCGTTTCATTTTTATTGATGGCGTAGTTTCTACTCGTCAAATGTCAAAAAAAACTCCTATTCCTATTGAAATACCCTTCACTAGCCGCGGGGTCTGGGAATTTTGTGGTGATATTTGGAGGAGATATAAAATTCCCAACAACCTTTCCAAGAAGTATCAAAAGGCGTCACAATTTCCTAGAAAGAATTCGAAGAGCTTTCATTGGTACCTATGTCTTTGTGTTGCCTGGGTTTACTGTGTGTTCGCACTAAGTGTTTTCAGGTGCATTTTGCAAGCAGCAAAGCAGCCCTAAAGCATTGAAGAGGAAGTAAGTTTATTTAAACACCTACAGGTTGAGCCAACGAGTTATGCGCTCTGAAACGATTTCAAAGAAGAGATTTTGAATACTCGTATACAGGGTCTTTCACGAGGAACCTCACCCATATTTATACGGGAAACTACTGAACGTATTTTCATGAAATTCAGCATTTATAAGTATTTCACGATGCTGATGAAATCTAAAATATTTTCAAGGCATGAGCACCTCCGGTTTTTCCGGAAATGACGTCAACTTCCGTTTTTCGAATTAGAACACCATTTTTTTATTGCAGAAATAGATTCCTTAGAAAATTTCAAGTTATTTGATATAACATTTTTCAGTTTTGGTTGGAAAATTCTCTCTGAGCGGGGAAATTCGAAAAAAAAATCGAAAATAGAGCTCCGCTGAAACAAGAATAACTTCGAGGTTTTTGGATGGAAAATTTTCATTTTTGGGATTTTTCAAGATGAAAGATTGATGTATCCACTTTGAAAATCGAAATCGCGATTCATGATACAGTGGGTGAAAAAATCGCTTTCAAATTTAGAGATGACAAAATCGTGAAAAATCAATTTTTTCAAATTAGAACCCCATTTTTGGAATTTGGATTCGAATTTGTATCGGAAACCTCTTTATTTCGACTAATCGGCCATCGGTTTTCTCTCCAGTGATAAATAAATAATTCCTTATGAACCATATGCAAAAACTTACCATGTTTTAGATTCTTTTTTTTAATGATAGATATCATTAATTACATCTACTGAATAAAGAGGAATTTGGCAGATGTAATTAATGATATCTATCATTAAAAAAAAAGAATGTAAAACATGGTAAGTTTTTGCATATGGTCCATAAGGAATTATTCATTTATCACTGGAGAGAAAACCGATGGCCGATAAGTTGAAATAAAGAGGTTTCCGATACAAATTCGAATCCAAATTCGCCATCTATTTAGGAACAACCTGTAACTTTTTTCTCTTGCATATTAGGGTAGTAAAATCTAAAACATGGTTTAAGTAACAGTTCCTGAAAATTTCTTTTTTTTGGCGTGAAGGAAAAGAAATATCTGAAAATTCAAGACGAAAAACAGTTTTTTGTGAATAACTCAGAAAATATCCACTTTAGGGCAAGGGTGTGATGCATACACTCACATTATTTTTCAACGTAGATTCAATATCTGCCATAAAAAATGGCGTTCTAATTTGAAAAAATTGATTTCTCACGATTTTGTCATCTCTAAATTTGAAAGCGATTTTTTCACCCACTGTATCATGAATCGCGATTTCGATTTTCAAAGTGGATACATCAATCTTACATCTTGAAAAATCCCAAAAATGAAAATTTTCCATCCAAAAACCTCGAAGTTATTCTTGTTTCAGCGGAGCTGTATTTTCGATTTTTCTTTCGAATTTTTCCGCTCAGAGAGAATTTTCCAACCAAAACTGAAAAATGTTACATCAAAATAACTTGAAATTTTCTAAGGAATCTATTTCTGCAATAAAAAAATGGTGTTCTAATTTGAAAAACGGAAGTTGACGTCATTTCCGGAAAAACCGGAGGTGCTCATGCCTTGAAAATATTTTAGATTTCATCAGCATCGTGAAATACTTATAAGTGCTGAATTTCATGAAAATACGTTCAGTAGTTTCCCGTATAAATATGGGTGAGGTTCCTCGTGAAAGACCCTGTATTTCCTCATCCTTCATAACCTTATACCTACTTTGGAAGACAAAAACTTCTCTAGGCAGATATCCGCCCTTGAACCTCCTTCACATCCCCCATAAAAACGAATATAAAAGCGAAAATGAGGAAATATTCCCAGGTCCTTCGGCCCTCAACCACTCCAAAAATGTTTATTACGTCCCTGACCGTCAATAAGAATAGGGCCGAGAGTAAACTATAAACTGTTTTCATTTTGTCGACTTCCTTGATCTTTCCTAGAGCCGAGACCGTATAACTTCGCTAACTGCCGCAATAAATAGCCCAACTTGGTAGCGACACGATGGCCAAATTAATGGAAGCCCGCAAACAAATTAAAGCTGTCACTGGTTGTATCGCTCGATTTCGAGCACTGTTTATGACAGCTCGTCTTTCTGATTGGTCGGCCTGATGACCGCTATAGTTCGGGGGTATCTAGTGTCCTGAAAAAATTGGGTTTACTCTACTGATTATTATTGGTCGATGAGGGGGTCCGAAGGGTTTTTGTATGTGTGATCTGGGTTTGGTGTATGATGGAATTCCATTGAATGTTTTCAATGTGCATTTGTTCATATGTAAATAAGCTGGATTGGCAGGTTCTGTTTTGAATTTGGGGAGAATTTATGGGGAAAATATATTTTTACTGCATCTCATTTGTACTGACATTTGTCAGAGAAACACATATTGAATCAGCTAGTCAAATAGTCGATGAGACTTTGAAAGCCGCATATCTACAGGGTGTGAGGTATAAATGCGACAAAACTCCAACAGGTTATTCCTTGGACTATTTCAAGGATATTTTATCCTTTGATTATTTTCGAAAACTCGCTTTGTTGCGAAGATATAGGGTGAAAAACAGTCAAATAAGAAAAACCAAATTTCCTGCATTATATGCTCCTTTCCTGATCTGTAGCTTATCCTACGCCTTCCAGGTAGATAGTTCTGTATACCATTAGTATCTTCTGTGCGCATAGTTGACGTGTTGACGATTGATAGGGAAGTCCTCTATCATGGCTCGCTGTACGAATGCAAGGATTATGGGAAGACAATGTGCCTGACATGATAGAAGAAGATCCAGGTACGACAACGCCAAAACTTGCAAATACACTGCGCAAAAAAATTAACGCACATTCTGAAAATCTCAATTTTAATGAAAGTTAACTCTACATTGACTTCATAACTTATTTTTTATGTTTTCTCGGGAAGGTTTTGAACGAAACAAGACATATCAAATGGAAGAAAAATTCAGGATTTCATCGAATCTTATGTGAAAGGAGAGAAATGAACAATTTTCAAAATACTGAAATGCTGATAAGTGATTTAAAACTTGATATTTCCACCCCTTGCGTTAATTACAGCTCGGCAAACGGTTCATACTCAAAATGAGTGATCTTAAAATGTTCTGATCTAATCCTTCCCAGATTTCTCCGAGTTGGATTCCTAAGTCATTAAGAGTAGCTGGATGATTTTTTGACCTTCTCAGCCTTCTATTGGGGTGTCCCAAACCTGCTCAATCGGATTGAGATCTGGACTTCTTGCTGGCCATTCCATTCGAGAGACTTCAACCTCTTTAAGGTACTCCTGAACAATGCGCGCACAATGGGGTCTGGCATTATCGTCCATAAAAATAAAATTTTCACCAATGTATGGGGCAAATGGCACTACATGCTCTTCAAGAATGTTCCTTAAATACTTATCAGCATTCATAGCTCCATTATCAACGACCACTAGGTCTGTGCGAGCAGTCAAAGATATTCCACCCCATACCATAATCGATCCTCCCCCGAAACCAGTAGTATTCAGGAAATTGCACTGAGCATATCTTTCATGTGGACGTCTGTATACACGGGAACGTCGATCACAATGGTAGAGGCAGAATCTAGACTCATCTGTGAAGGGAAATCTTTCCCAATCGGCCTCTTCCCAATGGATATGCTCTCTCGCAAAATCCAAACGCGCCCTTCGATGGGCTGGGGTAAGAGCTGGGCCTCTTGCCGCGACACGAGGCCTTAAATCATATTCTCTGAGGCGATTTCTTATTGTCTGAGTGCTAATTTGCACCTCATGAGTTTGCTCAAGCTGATTTCGAAGGAGGCGAGCGGTTGCAAACCGTTGTCTCAACGAAGAAACTCTCAAGTAAAGTTCTTGAATGGCAGTTGTTACCCGTGGTCTACCCTGTCCTGGTCTTCGGACATTCATACCTGTCTCCCTGAATCGCTGCAACATTCTGGACACACTTGTATGGGAAACTCCAAACCTTTCTGCAATTCTTGTGTATGTCCACCCTTCTTCTCGCAAAACTATCGCTTGGGCATATTCCCCTTGGGTCAAATTGCTTGTTTCGCGTTGCATAGCGATCGAGTGTAGAGAATCAAACGAAAGAAAAACTATTGATCTCTAGAATTGATCGAGAACAACTGATTTTAGAATGGGGCCAATATATTCAAAATCTGATAATATCATCTTTTTGTATTCCTGCTGGGAGAAAACATCTGTATTGAAGAAACACGTTGAAAGTGGATAACATATGCATGCATAATTCTGATAAAAATAATTATCATTGAGAACACCTTCAGTTGTAGAATAAATTCGAGATTTCCATAATGTGTGTTAATTTTTTTGCGCAGTGTACTTTGAATGTAAGTAAATGGACTGGAAAATTCTGAGAAATGATTTGTTGTAGCTATATCACATTCATTGCGTTCAGGCACTTCTTCTGGTGGATTTTGCTCCACGTATTTCAACATTTTAGTGCTCGTTGAACGTTCAGGTTGGCTTGGAGTTGTGGGTGACTGGCGAATTGAACCGGTATTTCTAGAAAGAAGACTTCATCAAACGCTGCCTTGTACTATTGGCTACAAAACAGGCAATGTGGTTTATGCATGATGGTGCACCAGCTCACTTCAGTATAGTTCCTCGAGAGTTTTTGAAAGCAACGTACGGAGGTCGCTGAATTGGTCGTGGTGGACCTCACGATTCCTGGACTTGAACACTTTGGATTATTTCCTACGGACCCATCTGAAATCATTAATTTTATACTAGGCTGGAGAAAGTCTGGAGGATTTAAGAGATTGGACAATTGCTGATAGGTGTAACTCAATAAGAAACGACCCTACTGTTTCTGAAATCGTTCGTCAGTCTATAGGGAGAAGATTGAATTTTCGGTAATCACGAAAGGCTGATCGCTGGAAAAGCTACTAAGCTTGAGTTTGAACTCCCCAAAAACACCGCCGGGGAACAAAACACATTTGATTTCGAAGAACTTTTATGGTGTTTGGGTTTTTTGACCGCCTGAAGGACGAAACAGCTTCATGAAAATCTGCCATGAACTGGGTACTTCAATGAAATACATGAACTCCATAAATTTTTCATCACGCCACGGAGTTACGACTCATAATATAATAATATCAAATTTTACTAATCGCTGGCTTCCACCTCATGTCAACCTGAAAGTTTCAGTAATCATGTTCGTTGACTATGAAATCGGATTTTATGAAGTTGTTCGACAATTTAATGGGGTTTACTGATTCTGGAACGTTCATGATTCATAACTTGTTATCATTTCAGTCTTGTTATAGTCACTTTCAATTCAGGACGCAGAATGAATAGATAGAATTCGATAGAAAGATTTTCTTTTATTTCCGATATGTATTTTCAGGTTGTACAAATTTGTAGTTTGTATGTATTGTATTCTAGTAAATCCGTCGATTTCGAAGAAATTATATTTTTTCGAGAAAGACCAAATGCCGTGAATATATCATCGATATACCATTCCAAGAAAGTGTATTTACGGATTCGGATAAACCCTAAAGATTCTATTTCAAATTCTCAGAAGAGAAAATCAGTAAAACGACGTAAAAACGTTAACGGTATCTCCATATTTCTGTGACAAAAAATATTCTAATGCAGATATGGAATCACCAAACGATCACCAAAATCAAAGGATAATACCCAGGCAACACAAAGATGTCCCAGAGAAATCCCTGCGACTTCTTTTTAGGAAGTTGTGACGCCTTTTGTGACTTCTTTGGGAGGTCGCAGGGAGCTCTATATCTCCTCCAAATGTCCGCCACAAAAGAGTTCCCAGAGAACTCTTGACGATATCCAACGTGGATATTCTCAAACAAGCCACACTGAGAGTTCGCATACACCTCCCGCGGCGAGGACTTTGAGAACTTCTTATTAACCTCCGCATTGCGAGATGTATAAGATATTCTCAAACAGGTCGCATTGCGAGATGTATAAGAAGTTTCACACACGCCACTTTGCACAGGTATATACAGGTCGCATTGCGAAATGTTAATAGAACATCAAAAACTAAATTTGATTTGTCCTATTCCTATGATGAGAATCTGTATATTAGCTATTTTATAGAATTGAACTACACAATAAACAGTGTTAAAGGTTATTCATTATTTTCGGCTGCAACAGAAGGTAAACTAAAACAAGCGAATAAATCCTTCAATCTTTATTACAAACAAATTGCAACAAAAAAAAATTTAAAAAAATTATTGAAAACATTACATTTTTTTCTTCCTCTGGGTACAATCTCTCAGCCAATCTTGAGAAAAGACTTCTATGTTGTCCTCCACGTATGCAGTGTTGCCTCCTTCCGTACCTACAAAATCGGAAAAAATCGGTAGCTTTTTGGAAAAAGATACCTTTTCACATGTTTTTTGTGTTATTCAAGTTGAAATACCATATATCCGAAATATTGGGCAAGAAGGTTATTTTACGAATGAATCAAAATTGAAAATGGATTCAATTTACTCACAAAATTAATGTTCGAAAAACTAATATTTCGAACAAAAAATGAGTATTCTGTCAAAATAAATAGTTATTCAAAATATTAGCACCTATTGAAAACAGCAAATATGCTGAAAATAAACGTATGTATATCAAATTGCTTGAAAAAAATTTATAAGATTTGTCAACCTCAACTAATGTATCAAATTATGGTATGCTTAAGAAATCTTCAAAATAATATCGTTAGAGTCATGATTTCCTATAATATCAGAACATACATTCACTCCATCATATTTTGGTAGATTCATGTGCTTTTTCGTTAGATCGGTAGATTGAGAAGGAAATCGGTAACACTTTTGAAAGGTCGGTGGTTTATACATTAATCAAAACGTGAATAAACAGTGTGTCAAGTTCTTTTGGAGCACAAATTGAACAAAGAGGATTTCAACAACAACATTTCAATGCCCCTTCTGCATTCATATATCAGCTTGAAACAAAATGAGATATAATTCCAAACTGTTCCCGTGAAAGTGTCGAATAATCACAATTCTCATTGAAGTGTTTTCTTTTATTAATATTGGAATTGCAATAATGGTTTCCACAGGAACTTGTAAACCATGCCTATTAAGAATTATCAATAATTTATTAGCTTGAATTTTGGGAATATTCGACTTTACTCATCATTCTTGTTAAATCTGTTGTGAAGTTATTACACTCATCCATATTCCTAATAGAAATAATTATCCTCATCACCAATATACCAAGTAGAAAATCGTTTAATGTGAATTAATCAATTCCTTTATTGGTGGTTGAATTACTCGGATAACATAAATGGCGGTAAAAATGGTTACGGTATATGTCCTAATAGGTGAGAAAACTCCAGAATTTAATGAAAATAAAATAACACTTACTTGGAGCACAAATATCCTTATCGAAATTTCACACAATAACGAACCTCGCACAGAACAGTAACACCGATAAACACAACACAGCTAACTAATCTATCCACAAAACCCATCTCGATGTCTTGCCGTCTTGGTAAACTCGCTGTTTATACAAGTTCGACTTGATAGAGAAATAGCGCCTGCGTGAACAGATTGACCTTGTCAATCGCATGGTGCGCTCTCCTCTCCAAGTTATCGCATTAAGTAGTCCCAAGGATATCGCATGGCGAGGTCTCCAAGATATCGCATGGGCACATCAGTGGGAAATTCGCTTAGTTACATCACATAGAGATCTCTGGGACCTCGCGGTAGGAGCTCCTATAAAAGTCGCATTGTAACCTCTCAGAGATATCGCGGAGAAGTCTGTGTTGCCTTGGTAAAATTTCATTTCTTCAATTCGAAGGCTGATGCTGAGTCAGTCAATAATTCAAAATCAATTAATTGACAGAAGGTAGAAGGCATGGTGTTTTGACATTTCTGTTCAGTTGGCAGTGATAAAAAAATCATCATGAAAAGACTCACGCCTCAACAACGTTCACAAATTGTTGAAATTTATTTTCAAAATCAGTGTTTTATTCGCCAAAATTATAGAGTACTTCGTGAAATTAATGGTTTACATAATCGTCCATCAGAACAGCTTATTCGTCGAACTATCGATAGATTTCGGACGACATATTCCCTATTTGAATGTTTTTATTTTATTTCAATTTGAAGTTTTATTACTCTGAAAAAACACCCGATACCCACTGAGATTCGAATCCTGCAGCAACCAAATTTATTTTTCTCGAATATTTCGATTCGTTTATACCTACATCCTCTTCATCTCGACAAGAATTTCAAACTATCCGAAAGATACCGTCAGCCCCTTCCGTATAACTCACATTTTCATATTCTATTCCGTCCATCTTTCCCCGTCAATCCTAAAACTGATCCGGAGAAACTACATACCGATATAAAATAAATATCTGCCATAACGGAATGGCTCAGTACATAAATTCCGTTTCCCAATTCAATTTGTCATTTCCATAAAACCGTCGAAAGGTTCCGAAACACCGCGATAAATCAAAATCCAATCACGGAAACCTATCAGCGACAGAAAACTCTCCGGTCGGACAACATCGGAACGATATAATACACAGATTTGACATAAAAGAGTGGAAAGCGAGCTGGTTCCTGGTCGAATACGTTCTGCGAAAAATTTGTCGTCGGTGCGAACCCAAATATTTACCTTTGATACAAACACAAAACAGTCTTCAATTCAAGGTTCCGATGTTTACTAGCATTTATAGACTTAATCAGTTCTTGACATAACTGCTGAGAAACCAGTATAATGTTTCTTCGGAATTTTGAAACTGTAAGATCCCAGTAAGATCAGTAAAAACCAGCTACTCCTGGTGAGAATGGGTTTATCCTCGGGTTTATCGGATAGTGAATTAGGAGTCTAGAACCTGTGGCGAGGAGGAAGAAACTCCTATATTCACTTAGCCACGGAATGCCTTGCAACTCGAAGGAAAGAAACCTTTGGGCAAGAAACTTACAGGAGTGAGGAACTAGCCTTTCCAGATTTTGTATATTTTGTATTCAATTAGATCTCTGGAACTGGAAGACAAGCTGTGGAGTGGGTGGTGAGAACAGAACTATCTGGGAGCGAAATAGACCTTGAGGTCGCAGTGGCCTGTAATCCCTTTCTAACTACCTGGTACATCCTGGGGTGCCGATGCTACCACTCTTCGTACGGCTGCTTTAGCCTTGGTTTTTTCTGCAGCTGAATACTGTTGTTCTGTTTGGTTGAATAGTTCCCATGTCCAAAAAATTGATGGGCCACTCAATATTTCTATGAGGATTATAACTGGGACCACTAAATCTACTCCATTAGCTAGGTTACCAGTTCTTTCTAACATAATACCTCCTCATATTCGTAGTCAGGTTGCTGCCATGAAGTCTTGGGATAAATTTCATTCCTTAATTTCCAAATTCATTTCCTATTATGAGTTATATGCCAGATACAAGACTGGCTAGATTTAAATCTCGAAAGCCTCTATGGATAAATAATTTTCTTTATTCTAAAAAAAATTATAAAGAAATTTGGAGTTCGGAATGGACTTCATATGATTTTTTCAATAAAAGTTCAATTCTTGATCCTTCTGAGAAAGTTCCCGGTTGCATATTCATATCCCACGTACCGTATCGCAGCTCGGAGACAGCCGAAGCTTACTCGATAAACCACGCGCGTGATCGCGTCTTATTTGGCGATATGAGTCGTGGAATATGAATTGGGATTACACGTTATAATGATACCCCGATTCTTTTATTTTTTTTTCAGTTCGAATAATAACGATTAGGTTTTTTCCATATTCACGAATAATAACGGCTACCTCTTATTCAAGAGTGAATGCTTTAAGGTTATGAATTTATTGGGGTGAAAAAATAAGTAAATTTAGAATAGATTTTATACTGAAGCCAAAAGAATGATCGAAATCTTCTCTTTAATGGTATATTTTTTTAAACTTTTTGAGGGGTGTTCTAATAGTTGTTGTCATTGATCGAGTTACTTTTGTTGCATTCATAAGTTCGGCCTCCCACTTCTGAAACGAATTGATTAATCTTAATTTACATAGCTTCAAGCAAATTGAATTTTGTGAGTAGGTACATATTATATTCCGTTGCTGTTGCAAAGATACACAAAGTAAAAAGCCGTTGAAAAGAAGAACCACTGAGCTTAATGTACACAATTGATAGGGGAGTTATGAAGTTCAAAAGTTGTCAAAAGGAGAATGGTATCACAAAAGAATATCACTTAATTGAGATAAGTTGTCCAACATACGAAAGACAAAAATAAGGATCATCGTTGCTTGGAAAAATTTGTGAAAGTGAAAGTATGATAAGAAGACTATTCAAAAAGTTAAGGGGACAGAATTTTTTCCAAAATTATATTCAATGAATAAGATCACTCCACATTTTTCTCAAATGGTATAGTTATATCAGAACTAAATTTGGGAATACCGAATTAACAACATCCAATAACCCTGTCCAAATGATGATTCAGATCGTTATAACAAAAAGTAATTTGTAAGGAGTAGGTAAGAGTAACCCTATTTTACCTGAATGAATAGAAAAATGAGGAGCTCAGCTATATGTCGATATAAATTTCATTCTATATATAATCCGCAATCCATCAGTTGCCCGCCCATATATTATGTTTAGCTATTGGTAAAAGGAATTTATAAATATGAAATTTTTTTGGGTATGATATTTTAAGATTATTAAAATCTTTTCACAATTAACTTTTTTACAATTATTTCCATTCATCAAATAACTGATGATTCTTTATGTTGACTTAGATTCTTTTATCCATTCAGAAACTGCACTTACCAATTCATTATCTCCTATTTTATTTCAAGATTTGATTTTTTTAATTGTAGTTAAAGAAGGTCTCGATGTAATTCCCTCTCGTTTTTTGATTCAATAATTTTTCGAATTGCTACTATGGGAATATTACGCAAAACCCCACACCTCAGTTTCAATTTCCCCTTCTGTGGCTGTTTTCGTTCTTACTACTTAATCATCGATTTGCAAAAAAAATCTGCGCTTATTTTCTTCAAAAACTCTATTTGGGGTAACAATGCGATAGCGATCCCATACAGGTCATAAAATACGTTCAAGACCGCAGGAAGGACGCGATCTCTTACGTTGAGTTCACTTCGGCTTCGGGTGAATTCGGACTGCGATACGGTACGTGGGATATGAATATGCTTCCCGGTTTCCATCTGTCTAGGAAAAATTGGTGTCTATTGAATCGTCTTAGGACAGGTCATGGACGTTGTAATAGTATGCTCTTCAAATGGAATGCCATTGATAGCCCGAGATGTGAGTGTGGGCATGAAGAGCAAACTATTGACCATTTGGTCAATAATTGTTCAATATATAAATTTCCAGCTGGTTTTAACTCTATTCATTCGGTATCTGATTCATTTTTGAGATGGGTTGGTACCTTCAAAACAATTTGAATATTAGTTGATTTTGGTTTTCCGTTTTTTCTCCCTTTGGTTTTTGTTTCAGATTATTTGAAAATGCTTTGTCAACCCCTTTGAAGAAATGAAGAAAGAATTAAATTCGCAGAAGAAGATGCCCTCCAATATGAATATTTGTGAACAAATCCAATATCTCTACACTTATACCGTATACGGAGAGACAGAGTTTTTGCTGAGGTTTTTATCTGTGCTCTTGCATCATACGCAGAACTGTATGGTGCCCCGTTTGACATTCCTCTGCTAATACTGAGATTAGGAGCGGGGAATGGATCAATATGTTTGTTTGAATGATCTGTTTCTTTTTGCCTTTTCGAGACACATGCCATAATTGGAAACAAATCTGTATAGCTCCATTTCATAAGAATATACAGGGTGTCCCAAGTTCGAGTGCCTATTAGACGTTTCTGGAGAACTGGATATATTCGAAATCTGAAAATTGGGATTATCATATTGTTCGAAATTCTCTACAGACCTAAAATATTTTCAGAGCTAGAGCAGGGAGTGAAAATAAATTTGGTCAAAAATTTTTTTCAATGTTTTCGTTTCTGATGTGATTGAGTATTCAATGCTGAATACATTTCTGTTGAAACCATTGTATTAATTCGAATAGTTTTCAAAATATCGAATAAAAACCTGAAAAAATCCGTACTACAGTACGGACGCCACTGGTAAAATGGAAAAAGGATGATATTATTCATAAGAAGGCTCCTTGACGCTCAAAACCTATGTCTCAAATTTAATAAAAATATTTCGAGCAGTGTGAAAACATTTTTTTTTCTATAATTTCAACACCCCGTATGTCGGAAAGGAAACATTTCCCGACATATGTTTATATGACAAACTAGAGGGCTCATTTTTAATGTAAAATTCGTGGTTAATACGTGGTCAAAATTTCTTGGTTACGATCTGGAACACCCTGTATATTTCAAGGTAAGTAACTGTTTTTTCAGCCTAATTCTCGAGAAAATAAGGCCCAATGACCCCGCCGAATCATAGGCAGTCACACTTTCAGGACTGAGAGGCTTTTCAACAATAACTTCTGGGTTTTTCGAGCTTCAGATGCGATAATTTTGCTTGTTGACGAAGCCACCGAGGTGGAAATGGGCCTTATCACTCAAGATGATTTTTCGATGTGATCCCAGATCATTGTCATGCATTTCAAGGACACAAATCTCATGTTGCCATGCAAAAAATTCGTGATTTAGGGTTAGAATTACTAGAACACCCCCCTTATTCACCAGATTTGGCTCCGTCCGACTATGATCTCTTTCCTCAACTGAAAAAAAGTTTAAAAGGTCATAAATATTCTTCCAACGAGGAGGTTATAAATGCTGTGGAGGACTGGTTTGCAGAGCAAGAAGAAACATTTTTTTTTGAAAGGTCTAGAGACGTTGCAGGTTCGCTGTAATGGATGTATTCAATTAAGAGGAGCATATTATGTTGAGTAATAAAATATTTTGACATTGAAATTTTGTTTGGTTCCATAGTAGGCTAAGAATTTTTCAATATATATCCTCGTAATATTGAATACTGATGGCTATAAAAATATGCTGTCGCAGAATTCTTTGAAATATTTGAAGACATTCAAAAGTGTTTGGTCACATAAACACTTTTTTCACACTGAAAAAGTTTGTTCAGAAATAAACATAACATCTCATGAAAACGTTAAGACTGATCGCGACAAAGAAATACACATAAATATAAATAAAACATAAGATTTAAGGACATCTTCAACATTCGCAATAGTATATTCATATTCTGTTCAAGGTTCTTTCATTGAGAAAGTTGAATTAATTAAAATCTCATTAAACATTTTATTGAGCTCAAACTTCGAAAAGTTTCAGAATTGTAAATCTCGAAAATAATTTCGGTAACATGGCTCTTTTTCGAGCGAACGCCCCATATTCGTTCTGTAATAAATATAAAATGATGAAAACTCGATCGAACTAACATGCTGCACTACAGGGAAGTACATATTATATACTTCCGGTGCGAGAGCTCACGCAATGTATTAGGTAAGTAATTATGAAAGGCCAGCTTTAGCATGAGCCCGCTCAATAAATAAGTGAGAAATTGTAGAGTAAACAATACTTCGACCTAGTCGGAGATATTATCAGCGGTATTATGTGTCGTATTTACACAGGTCAAGAAACAAAAAGTCAATATTCCTGATGTTAGATATATTCGGGACGATGATAATAAGGTGTTCGCAGTCAATTCACGTGAATGGAACTGCGCACTGAAGTGAATCAGGTCGATTAAGTAACAATTATCCTTTGTTCATACTGCAGGCGTGGACCTCGGTTGATTATTTTCTGTTTTCTGAATAGGTTCTCAAAAGAGGGTGGTCATGATAACCAATTATGTTGTAGGTTGTAGGTTTTAGAGAATATCATTGGAAAAAGCGAACCAGATTCAATGAGACGACTCAATCTCCGAAACAAAAAATATTAGACTTTTCAATTGAACAATATTGAATGAAGCTTGTGTAGGTACTCCATTCACTTTTATAATGTATTCCGGTAGGCCATGATTGAGGTTTATCAAGTTTTCACACTTAAAACTGATTCAGGTTGGTACTCGTGAAATGTCAAATAATTCTCAGTGACGTTGCCAATGCTTATTTTCATATGGGAGGATTCATTGAAAAATTCTAAGCATACTATAAAACCAAACAAAATTTTAATGTCAAAATATTTCATTACTCAACATATTCTCCTCTCAGAATATATTTATTACATCGAAACTGCAACGTCTCGAGACCTTTAAAAAAAATGTTTCTTCTTGCTCTGCAGATCAATCATCCTCAGCTTTTATTACCTCCTCGTTGGAAGAAAATTTACGACCTTTTAAACTTTTTTTTGGTTGAGGAAAGAGATGATAGTCGGAGGAAGCCAAATCTGGTGACCAAGGCGGGTGCTCTAGTAATTCTTACCCTAAATCACAAATTTTCTGCATGGCAACATGAGATTTGTGTATTAAGGCGTTGTCTTGTGAAAACAAAATACCTTTGTACAGCTTTCCGCGACTTTTCTCTCTAATTTTTTTTCGTATAGTGGTCAGTGGTGTCGAATAGTAATCTCCAGTTATTGTTCTACCCTAATCCAAAAAATCAATCACGATTACTCCATTGCAATCCCAAAAAACTGAAGCAAGAACTTTTTCAGCAGATTTTTGGGCACGAAATTTCTAAGGTCTTGGAGAAACAGAGTGTCGCCATTCCATCTATTGTTGCTTTGTTTCTGTATCGTAGAAATGTACCAAAGTCTCATCCATAGTAACAATTCGGTTTAAGAAGTCTACATCGTTTTCAAATCGAGCACAGATCGAACGCGATGCTTCTACCCTTGCACGCTTCTGGTCAACATTCAAACATTTGGGGATCCATTTTGCAGAAATTTTTCTCATGTCCAAATTGACGTGAACTATATGATGAACGCGTTCGTATGAAATCTTCAGTGCTTCAGACATCCGTTTTAGCCCAATTCGACGGTCTGATAAAATCATGTTATGAACTGCATCGATATTTCCGGCGACTGACACAGAAACTGATGGCCTGCCCGATCGGTCATCATCTTCAATGGAAAATTAACCTCTTTTGAAGCTTGCAGTCCAATTTTTCAAGGTCGCATACGAAGGACATTGATCACCAAGGGTATTAAGCATAGTTTCGTAAATCTGCTCACCTCTTAACCCTTTTAAATACAGGTACTTGATGATGGCTCGATTCTCCAATTTTTCGATTTTTACAATATCGGTGAACATGTTTTTTTTTAATTTATTGCGTAACTCTGGTTTACTTTTTTGACGTCCAACTCTACACTGACACTTCTAATAAGTTATTTATTGTTCGTTGATATGGTATCCCAATATTTTGTTCATTCATGAAACTGGTCTAGGCTAACTAGATATCAATACATCCTCATACTTTCCAAACTATTCTACAACTTTCTGGAAGGAGTTAGATATTTCAAGGTTTAACTGTGACACAGGTTTCGTAGTACTACTACATTTTCATACTGGAGTATTCCAAGTTGAGCAAAAAGGTATTTAAATGTCTTCTGTAGGCTTATTTCTTGAAAATTTGGAAGAGTGGGGAATTTCACTGATCGTTTATAAGTTTTTCTGTCGGGTTGATCGAGTACTTTTATTATTTTTTTGAATGAACTGTCACAAAGTAACGGACTATTCTGTCCGTTATTTTTCAGTAAAATTTCAACACTCGATTCTTGATTTCCGTACAAGAAAATAGCAGAACTGAATCATTCAACCATGTTTATATACGTGAAATATTTCCAGTAATAAAAGAGAAAAAAGTTTCTTCAACATTCTCCATTTCCTTGGAATTACCTATTGAATTCACATAATATTTTCTCGAATTCATTATTCTCCCAAGTAAATGAACATTTTGATAAAAACGTAATTATTACGACATCTATGTAGACAGGACCACGTTGTTTGTCCGCTGACAGAAAAATTACTATAATCCAACATTTTCCAAATATACATGGTGAAATGTGTCAGAATTTCATGGCCAATCTGGAATCCATTATAAAAAACGATCAGCTTAGAAACGAAGCTACAAAAAGTATTTGTTTCGACTGTTGATTCTTACTGGTAAACAACCTCGTAAAAATAGAAATTTTCGCAACAAATGATGTACTTATATGAAGAAAACATCAAAAAAATACAAATTTAAGTATAATCAACATTATTAGTCTTTTGGGTGACCGACGCCTTCACCATTTTGCAACTGAACATCTGACATTGTTTACTTTAACACTATTTACGGGGAAATAAATAAATAACAATCCCCTTTCCCGGTACAAATAATAGGGAAGAGAGAATTCGTTAACTTGTTATTCTATTTTCCGCCTGACTGACTCTATTTTCTACTGGGGATATCCGATATCGCACCGCTAATTAACACAATGTTTTAAAATAGTCCCGATTTCGCTTTACAGTTTCTCCCATGCGTGAAATAATAATTGGCTGAAGTTGGTCCCGCATTGTTGATTGTTTAATTATATTTTCATGGTTCCCCGAACTTGGAACGTGACTTTCGCAGGAAAAATGTTCATGCGTGAATGTGTGTAATACGGTGCCAAAGCAAATATTTCCCATTCCAGAATTCATTTGACAGTTCCATGAAAAATATAATTGGTGTGAAATTAGGCACATAATGAACTGCGATCGTTCTATGGTGTTTACACTTTGCAACACGCTCCATTGTGTAATTCGTTGGACGTGAACATGAATACTAGATGTTCGGGAATTGTCGGTGGAATGGAAATTATGCCGGAATGCGAACTCGTCGTTTCCATTATTGACGATAATCAATACCTGTTAGCTGGAAATGAGCTGACTTGGACGACGATACCCCATCGGTAAATGGATGAAAATGATGGATGAGGATTATGTATTCAAATATACTTCTTCGCCAAATATTGAGACTCTTTTAGAAGTTAGAACATTCAAAAATAATAGACAAATATGAAACTAAATTCTCCTTTTCAAGAAATCAACTCAAATAGTTCATTTGCCAATCATGTAATTAATGCCAACCACACTTTCGACATGAATAAAAATATTGAAATACTCCATCACGTTAACAAGGGCTTCATCACGAACATTTTAGAAATATTCGAAATTAATTCCATTAAAAATGATCCTAATGTGAAATCACTAAACGAACAAATACATTTTGATTGCATCAAACTTTTGATTCACTATCTTCTTAATTCTCCCGCACGATCATTTCATTTAATTTTTTTTCCATTTCCTCATTTATTTGGATTGAATTGGATGCTTCACCTTCCCTTTGTTGTTTCAGTTTCCAGGTCTTCGCACAGATTTCGCCAGTTTCTTTGTGAGAGTTTGTAACTGTTGTTAATTTAATTTTTTCAATCGTAGATGTCGCGATGCTATTTTCATTTGTGTTGATGGCTCTTGGCAGTCGCAATTTGTCTTGGTTTTCTCCAGGTTCAACAAAATGGAGACTTATTGTTGTTAATCGATCATTGATAATTGATATTTTGTTCTTGTAATGATCCTCCTTAAGTTCACTGTACCTATAAGGATTTGGGTGTCCTTAACATCCAGATCTAAATTCCACTTCATCTGTTGTCACATTGTATGTATTGCTCTTCTCGGCAATTTGTTTGTTCCATCAGAGATTGTAACACATATTTCACCTACATACTTCAATGTTGTTTTTCAGTCCTTCACTGAAGATGCTCCCTACAGGGTTCGAAACATGTCTGACCGTTTAAAATAAACTTTCTCATCGTATTTGTGGAGATGACTTAGAGGCCCTTTTCCTTTAATCTTTTAAAAGTTTCCATTCTTCGTTCACCAATTTTTCGAATTTGAGGACTCATTATTGAGATCGACTTTTATGAGTTTCACAGTTTCAGGTAGACCCATATTTAGAGTAATGACTAAATATACTAAAAACATAGGAAACTGGAACACCCATCAGAAGGAGCTGTTTAAATTGAATTTTTTTTGTAAAACATAGATAGTATAGCAAGGAGTAAATAATTAAATTTGGGGTAAAAAATCGTGAAGGTTTTTTCATGTAAGTAATTATATTTTGTGTTACTTGAATATTGTAGTCGTTTTTTGCAAATTTTTTTAAATTCAAAACAAACTAGCAGTTCGAGGAGATCCAAAGTCGATGTTTAGTTGTTGTTAAAATTTCTAGAACACGGGTACGCGGAATTTATCGCCAGCTAAGTGAATTTGAAAGAGGTCGAATTATTGGTCTACAAGAGGCGGGGTTGTCATTTCGAGAAATCACTAACCGTACGAACAGAAATCCAACTGTAATGAGATGCTGTCAAGCGTAGTTTGCTAATGCCCAAATTCAAAGAAGAGTAGGCACCGGTCGTCGATTGGGCAAAAACGGGCAAGAATGAAGTTCAAGATCGACGTTTAAGACTTATGGCCATTAGAGACCGATTTGCGGCAACTCGATCTTTGGCTGATGAGTGGTTAGGAGAGCAAGGCCATCCTGTAACTGTCCGAACGGTGTGGGGCCGGATAAATTATTTTGGAATGCGGCATTATCGACTCCATCTTGTGTTACCTCTGACGGTTGAGAATCGCTGGCAACGATTACGGTGTTGCAGAGAACGTCAACATTGGAATATGGAATAGCATGAGGTTATCTTTTCTGATGAATCAGAATGACTCTTTGGGTGCACATGATTACTGAAGTTGAGTGTCATGTACACCGGACAGTAGGCGTTATGGTTGAGCAAGATAATGCTGGACCTCATGTAGCATAGAGCATCATTGGGACATAATGTGTAGAAGGCAAAGAAATTTGCTCCAGTCCACACGGACTTTGGCGGCTTTTAGACACGAAGTACGGGTAGCTTGGGATAGTAGCCCTAGATGTAATTGAACATCTTATTGCATTAACGCAAGACGTGTTGGGGAGTGTATCGACAATGGCGGTGAACAAACACATTATTAACAAACTAGCTGGCCCGGCGAACTTTGTTCCGCCTGAATGATACTTGCGGTGGATTTCACAAATCGTAATCACCGGTGTTCGGAGATCAACGGCTTGGTTCTCTGATTTTTGAACTTTCAAATGTTTCCATGAATATGAGCTATCACACAGAACAGATACACAAAAATAATATGTCAATTACTAATTATGGCAATTTTGGATTCAGTTATTTCCGCAAATATATTTATTACCCAAACAGAAATTAAAAACATTTTGAAAATTATCAGAAAAGATGAGAATGGACATCTCACGATTTAAACTGATCGCCAAATTCGATTTACTTGACATTTCGATAAAAATTCACTGTGATATTCATACGCTTCTGGATCTGTTAATAGCTTTTCATGGTATTATGAGCCCTATGCAAATTACACACTACACAGTAATTGATGTCATATGTTTTTTTTTCGACCATTTCAAACCACGACGACCGAAATGCTCGAAAAAAGAAGAGATCAATGGATGGCCGCGAAAGCCTCAACAAATTCATCGCCATTTAATTGTGATAATGTCAAATATAGAACCCTCACGATAACTTTATCTGGAATAAATGAAAGTATAAAAATAACTAATAATCATCAGTCATAATGTGTGAATAGCGCCGTCTGCAGTGGTAAGAACGAAACTTTTCTCATATCTCAACGAAATCTTATCATTTTAGACATCTGTACTCCTACGCTAAGACATTTTGGTTTTGCCCAACAGCTGTAACTGTAGCGACATCTAGTGTCCTTACTCAAAAGGATGAAAAGCATTTCCTGTATAGGTAAAATTTTCATCGATTTTTTCAAAGTTTTATTGTTTTTTATAATAACCAGACCGTATACGAATCCATATATGAAGTTTCATAACAAACAGTCCATCCGGTCACGAGTTATAAATGGTGTAACCAACATCTTTCTTTTATATATATAGATTCATCAAAAATTTCATACAATTCGTTTTTTCTCCAAATTTTAGTCATTTACTTCTCGCTACAAGATACTATCTGTACTATCTATGTTTTCCTAAAAAAATTAAAATTTACACAGCTACTTCTGGGTGTTGCAGTTTCTTTGTCAGTTAGTATGTAAAAACCCTTATGAGTTCCACAGTTTCAGGTAGAATTTAAATTTTTTATTAATTAATAGTTATTATTAATACAAATTGTATTTTTGGCATTTATTGTATGCAGAATGAAATATTCATGCTATGTTCTCGATACAAATTTGAAAATTGTTAGTTTTTTTTTCTTTTTCCAGATACTCATTTTTTAATTGGTCTCCATAACTCCTCCCCTGTTGGAACTGTATCAACATCAGGATCTGAAATAAATCGTCTGATTCCTCCATTCCTTGCCTCTGAGGACATTCTCACTTTTTTCATCCCACCTTCTAATTTATAGCGCCAACAGTAACGCAGACGTAAATTAGCACTGCAGTGACGAGTTTCTCCCAGAAGACCAACGAACGCATATGCCTACGTTGGCGTAGCAAGCGGCATATGTAGCCTTTGTGGGCTCCCTAAGGACCACTTTATAAAGATCTAGTGCCCAGTACATTAAATTGGTTCCATGAAAAACAAGTTGGAGATTATTTTCAAACGCATCTCATTCCAAGGATTGTGAATTCCAACTAGCTGACTTCACAATACTGTAACACAGGGTATCTCTTCTTTGAGAGTTGTGATTCATATCCACCTCTTATCTCGCAAATATTATTTTCATTTCGGTTTTTCGAAAAATATCAATTAGAAAAAAGAAAGGGAAAAAGATTTCAGAAATCAGTTGGTTACAACCTCTGAAATATCTTCGGAAGATGTAGAAAATATGAAACCCTGATGGGTTCCAAATACAAATCCTTCTCTATAATAATGGATTATCGAGTGCTTTCCCCAGTTTCCACTTTCAAATTCTTGATATTATTTCGAATCCACGCAGGGTGAAATATTCATGATAAAATGCGAAGTGCATCATCGGATTTTAACGCTCTGATGCCGAATTTCGAGTGAGGATTGTGTACAAAGCAAACTATTTCTGTGGGTATATTCTAATATATTCCCATTAATTTATGGTTCGCCTGCTCCAGTTCATCCGGAGGGAATGAAAGAGAACAAAATAATCCGATTAAACTCAGAGAATGTAGCTAAATGGTATAAACATGTATTAGCAGAAAACACACTTTTAGTATTAAATCTGAGTGGTTCTTTTAGATATCTGCAACGTAGAAACTAAATAACTATATTATGCGGAGATTTGGAGCTTTTAGTGGGTTTGCTCAGGGTAAATTTTTCAGCCATGTGAAGTTCATAATTGAACTAATATTCAATGACGCATTCACAGCTTTCATCCTGAAAACTGTAGTTTTCAAAACTTTCATTTTTCTTATATCTTTCAAAAAATTTGAGTGCACAATTCCCTTTATCATTTGAAATCTGGAATGTTTCATAGCTTTGGGGACCAGCAGTTTTTTCTTGTTGAAAATATTTGAACTTTTCAATAATACTGAATAACTCGCTCGTTTGAACTCTTATTGGAAATCTGTTGTTACATTCTACAGGCACTTTCATAAGAGTAATTCAAAAATATAATATGATTGATTTTTTTGTCCGGCTGTTTTCGAGAAATGAGAAGGATTTTTGATTTCTCAAATGTAAACTATTGTCGAAAGTTATTTTATTTCCAAACGTACGAGAACACCGTCAGTTCTCGACTGACAGGATCATTGAAAAGTTCTATTTCTCCGCCTAGGCGGAGAAATATTTACTTTTCCCTCCGGCGGCAGGAAAAGTGTTGCTACGAAAAAGATTACTTGGTTACCATGAACATAGATGCATAGATTCATAGAATACAAAAACTTACAATTCAAACGTCATTTTTATTTGATAAAGTTACATAATAAACAATTTTCATGAATTTAAAAACGTTTGGAAATAAAATAGCATATTTCATTCGGAGAAGAAGTGACTTTTCGTGGCTCGCTTTCAATTATCCGCCTCACTCCGTTCGGCGGATAAACTCAAGCTCGCCACAAAAAGTGACACTTCTCCTCCTAATGAAATAATATACTATTATCTTGCTGCTAATTTTTTGCTGATTTCGAAAATGTATCATATGTCACAATTCACATTAATATCACCTGAGAAAAAAATTATTATTATTATTATTACATAAAGATATGAGTAGAGGTAGAAACCTATAAACTCAATAAAAGAAATGAAAATATGAATTCCACAGTACAAAAAAAATTATAAAATAAAAAAATTATAATACTTTTCCTGCTTTTCGATTCACTGTTGAATTATAAGCAGGCTGGCGTTGCCATGGAGACCGTTGATTATGTATTCTCTTTCGTGAACTTTATGCTTCTATGATTGAAATCATCGATTGCTGAAATAATATTTCTATAGTTAATGTGTCAGCGATTATTCTTAAGATTTGAAATAGTTTATCTATTAAATTCATTATGTAAAATGACTAGAAATATTTCAAGTCATGAAAAATACGATATATTGGTGTACTATATTCTCTTTCGTGAACTCCACCTAATTATGTGAACTCAACCTTCTGCGATAAGAATAATCGAGTGTCGAATAATTAACTCAATGTATCGATATCCTTCATTAAAGAAAAAAAGACTTTCATCTGATCATCAAAGAAAAAATGTGCATTCAATTATCTTTTATCTATTTGAGAAATGTACTCGAAAATTCAGTTGTATAAAAAAAAGTCAACAATAATTATTTTAGATGTGTTATCCATCTTATTCATTGGAGGTTCTTTGATATAAAAAGGAAACTTTCGTGTCTGCTCCAAAAAGTTTTAATAAAACTGCTACATATGTTTCGACCCTCTCGAAAATAGGGTCATCTTCAGGCATCTGCAGACAAAATACAAATATGTACGAAAACAACAAAAGACAACAACAGAAAATTATACGAAAGAGAGAACACAAGTATGAGGATCAAATGCCAATCAACATACAATATTTTTCTGTTGTTGTCTTTTGTTGTTTTCGTACATATTTGTATTTTGTCTGCAGATGCCTGAAGATGACCCTATTTTTGAGAGGGTCGAAACATATGTAGCAGTTTCATTAAAACTTTTTGGAGCAGACACGAAAGTTTCCTTTTTATAATAATTATTTTCACGAAATTAAGATGATGAAAAAATATATCAACGATAGTTGGATGAGCACGCCATACATCCCCATCTAACACTACGTATGGCGTTGCCGATATGAATTCTGGTTACTTCCCTCAATGCGTTTTCCATTCTCCTTCCTAACTGTTTATGGTTTGTTATCCTTGTTTCATAAATTTTATTCTTTAAATATCCCCATAGTTCAACCAATTTGTTGAGACTCTAGCGTTGTGTACTGGTGCTCCATCCTGTTGGAAATATATTTCCCTCCAAAAGATCAATGGTATATTTTCCAGTTCAGGTTCAATATTTCGCTGTAGGATGTTGAGGTATGCATCTGCATCGAGGGTTTGATTATAGATATGATATGCCAGAATCTTTTTTTTATTTAAGGCAACCCATATATTGAAATATTGTTTCAGCAATCGATGATTTCAATCATAGAAGCATAGAGTTCACGAAAGAGAATGCATATTCAACGGTCTCCATAGCAACGCCAGCTTGCTTATAATTCAACAGTGAATCGAAAAGTATTTTAATTTTTTTTTCAGGTGATATTAATGTGAATTGTGACATATGATACATTTTCGAAATCAGCAAAAAATTCGCAGCAAGATAAAATAACTTTCGACAATAGTTTACATTTGAGAAATCAAAAATCCTTCTCATTTCTCGAAAACAGCCGGACAAAAAAAATCAATCATATAATATTTGAAATACTCTTAAAAAAGTGTCTGTAGAATGTACCAACAGATTTCCAATGGGAGTTCAAACGAGCGAGTTATTCAGCAATATTGAAAATAACAATTTCTCAATTATCGCTCATAACTCAAAATCTAAGAATGATAGGTCGGATCTTCTGTTTTCAGATCTGGATTATTCAGGAAAAAAGAGCTACAGAATTTGATCTATTTTTCTTCTAGCTGCTGTAGTTCTCGAAATTTCCTCAGTAGACAACGAATTTTGCCCACCCTGTACAGTCGTCTTTCGAAACGAGAATATAAAAAATGTGTCACGCAAAGCCCTGACTTGAAGTCTGCAGCTTTGAAATGCCCATTCATTCACCTTTGGTAGATTCGCATTCTCTCTGCTACTTGATTCTTCAAGATTCATTCATTTTGCCATCCATCGATTTTCATTTCCTAAACGTGAGATAAATTGAGTTAGACACACTTTGGTGAACTATCAACACCTTTTGGTATCACACGAATTCTAATTTAAACTTAATCTAATACAGCTGCCATAATTTATCTATGGTCGCTGCTCAGAAGTAGACCTGAGTTCAGCTCGCTAGCTTCAGCATCAATCGCTTCCATACTATGCACATGTCAAGGGTTTCAGTCTAAAGTTCAAAAGGGGGTTACAGTGCCCTGCGATCTTGAGAACTATTGTGTACCAAGCAGAGCTATTTTCGCCAGTGCTCCATCAAGCTCACCGTACAGCTCCAGAGATTTGAGGAACTCCAGTATCTGGAAAGGCTTCAAGGAAACTGTGTTCTCATTCCTTCTACTCCTTCTCGTCCAAAGTATTCTGTACGTTGAAATGGAATGACGAGACAAAAGTATGGGAGGTTTTTCTTCTCCACAGAGTATACACTTATTTCTGTAAAACCTATCACCATCAGATGCTTGCTGAGGCAACAGTCTCCTGAAGAAAGCCAGCGAAGAGGTGGTACTTGTTTTGAGGCCCAGATACTATTTGGATCATGTAGTTTCAAAGTTCAAATAATTTTTTCTGGATGATCCATGCCTGGAAGGTTCCACCATTCCACCAAAGTGTTTCTCTTTCAATTTTTTTCTTCAGGAAGGTTTTGGCCAGGTTTACGTCTATATCGCCTTTCTGGTTAGTGTAGAGGCTCTGCGCTCCTATGAATTCCGAAATCATATGTTCCATTAAAAAAAAAACATTGGCAGTAAAATGCTATGCCAAGTGTACTCAAAGAGAAAATACGTTAAATAATTTTTTTCTGTGTGCCAATGTAGCAGCTGCGCAAGGACTTTTCCTTTCGGCGAATTTAATCTAGCACAAAAATATCCCTAAAACAACAAAGGCACATAAGGCAACATCCGAGTGTTATCTAACATGTCAGTCTTAATTAACTCCCCGTCGGAGTTGCTGGATACAAAACGTATTAAGCGAGAAAATATCTCATTTCCATGTACCCCGCTCTTCACGTTACAACACTTCTGGGCGAAACCCCGAAAATGGAAAATATGCAAAATGAACTCGTATGCAAATCAGAGCCCCATGCGTTCTTTGTTCGCCGGAATGAAGAGTAGGGATTTCAAAGGGAAATATAGGCCATCGAAAAATTAATTTTTTTCGTAAGCGGAGCCTATTATGCTGGGATGTCGGAATGTCATCGAGGTTTCAACTGCAGAAATTCAGCTGGAACGGCAATGCGTTCATTATTATTTTTCAGTGAACCTTGATCTTCGGCACTCAATGATTCACAAGTTAGCCAATAGTTTCAGTGGTTTCTCGGTCGGAGGTTGTACCCGACGAATGACCGCTCTGAACTGGGGATGCTTGATTCATAGTCGTAGCCATACCACCGGCCAGGCCGGTCGGTTCACCAACTTGTAAGTATTGTATTGAGCATTGGTGACTCATTATTTTAATTTGGTATGAACAAAGAAACCAATTAGTTCCCTGAATTGCAAAAATAACCCGGACTTCCCAAATTGAACAATCACATTTTTACTCCTCAAGTCAATAAACAACTATGCAAGTCAAAAACATAACCATATAAATGGGTTCAATGAATCGTCTAAAATAAGTATGCCTTTCATTCAAGAAATAAAAGCGGGCGAATCGCTCCACTGAAGGAACGACAGCAATGTAAACGTAAATTAGATAAAATCAAATCTCGATACATGAGCAACCATTACCATAAACTACTCCGGAAAGATTGATATCTTCGTCATTTCATTCCCAATAAAATGCTTAATAGTTCCTTCTAAATTACGTCGTAGCTGAACACAGAAGTTTCCTAAAATTACGACTTGGAAAATCAACATCGGTAGCAACGCCGAAAAGAAATTTTATCGATTCCGATAAATTGAATTACGTTTGGTAGCTGGTAGCTCTTATTTGCTCATTGAAGAAGCAATTGAAACTACACTAATGCCGCTCCAAGTTATTTCTTTGCAATGGCGAGGCCCTTCATAACTAGATGAAGAGGAGTTTCCCCCTCTGTGTCAGAGAATTGTCAGATTCTTGGTTCTGCAAGTCCCGAAATCCCGAAGGTGCTTTTTGAAAGGATTCATTCCCGGAGGACTCCACCAGAGAGCATCTCTTGCAGTTTCTTGCTTCTGCAAAACTCTCTCTTAAAGGTGCATTGGCCTTTACCACAGAAAGGTAATGGGCCAGTGAAGAGATCTTGTTGTTCTTGTCTACTTCATGCTCTGGACAGGTGACTCGCGAGTGTTCCCTCGTAAAAGTGTTTTGGAATACGTGAGTGTGTTGTGAACATTACTCAAATTCTTTTTTCATTTTCTGTTTTCTCTTTTTCATTCTTCCTAACAATGACAATTCGAATTAGTTTTATTTTCTATGTGAGTTTTTAGATTTCGATCTCAACTCTTCTGTTTTACAATAATAATAATAATTAAATTTCCTTCGACACTTCCATATTATCTTTGAGTCGATGCCATAAGAGTTCAATGTTCTGATAAGAGCTCGACTGTCAGAATGAATCGGTATGTCACACTCCTGATAGTTCCTTTCCAGGTCTACGCATCTTCTCATTGCATGTATTTCTTCCTGAACACTCGAGTGGGAGCCTTACTATTAATAGTGTGCACTTGGTACGTTCCCTGTATATTATTTGAAAGTATTCACTTTGAAATTTTGGGTACTGCATTCCTTTTCCCATTCTTCCTTTTCATTCTCCTTCTAGTGCCGCGCCCTCAGTCGGCCCAATGTAGGCCTTGTTGCCAATTGTTTATACCGCATTTCTGTAATACTAGAGAGACTCAGACCCGAAGGCAGGCCAACAAGAATCCCTCGAGCCGACGAGGAGGAGTCCCACTCACCGTAGAGATGGAAGAGGTAAGGTTCCCTAGGTGTGTTAACCACAATGCAGATAGATTACCGCAAGCGAACAGTATATGTTCCGCCATTTCATTCACATTTAACACTGAGTTAGACCCATTCTTTCCAAATAATTGTTGGATAGATGACTAGTTACAGCATCAGTCACCAGGGACAATTGCTCCCTATCGAAAATCAAGAGCTTCTGACCTCTCGCTTTGAAGAAAAGGGCCCTTTTCAAAGCTAGTAGGAGCCTCGACTGCCTGAGATCCTTTCTCGTGCACCACTCAGAGAAGTTCTTTTCTACATATCATCGTGTTGAAGTTTTTCTCATTAGTTGTTTTTTGATTATAACATTACAAGCTAGGTTTGCTGATGAGATGTAGGACTTGTCAAGAGAGGACCTGGGGCCCAATTCTCAAATGTCTATTGGGTCAATGTCGCATGCGACATCACCAGATTGTCGAATGAAATCAAAAATTGGTATTCTCAAATGTCGCATTAGACAAATTTCGATAGACAAGAAGACGAGTGGGTAGGAGCCACTCGACATTGCTTTTATCAACCTTATTGTCAAAAATGAAAATGAAGTGTCAGAAGTTTTTTCAATTTGCTCTTGCTTTTTTGCTGATTTTTCGCCAAAAACAACCACTCTAATCTATGGGAGATGATCTCCCAACATAAGGGGCCTGTAGCGTTCCTCGAACACCTGAAGAACAGAAGAATCATCACTTAGAAGATCGGACCAGTGTGTTTGTTTACTTTTTCACTTTCGAAATTGTCATTTTCTGCGAATGAAATAAACTTTGTACGTTTGCGAATCCTTTTGAAAATGATGGACGAAGAAGTAGAAATTCTACAAGATATTCAAAACCTGGAGGATAATGAAGAAGCTGCAGAATTTGTTAGGCATACCCATTGTTATTATGACTATTTCAGGACATTAAATGATAACATGTTTGTTAAGAGATTTCGATTATTTAAAGATTCAGTAAGAAATTTAATAGATACCCTGTCTCCCTATGAGGAACCTAGAACTAATGAGTCTGCACTATATCTAGCAGAAATGGTAACATCGAAACACGTATCTTTTTCATTTCACAGTATCTGAATTAATTTTGATTTTCGTTTTGCCGAGCAATATGTTTTCTTAGCAGTTTCCATCTCGAACCTCGATTGCAGTGAAATTGTCTTTAAATTATTTAAACTTCAACCATTGAGTTAATTATATTTGAATGCTTCAACGAACTTTATACTCTTCTTTGATTCTCAATGCAGAGTTGCCAGATATCCTTACTCGACATAAAATGTCGAGTGACTTCCCAATGTCGAGCAGTTCCCGAGAATACCTAATTCGAAAGTCAGTAGCCATTTGCACTCGACATATTGTCGCGTTCTCCATTTCTGATAGACATTTGAGAATCGGGCCCCAGGCTCTCGGACTTTCTATTCTTTCATTACCTGTACCTTTTCTAGATATTCGGGGGATAGTCTCATGGGCAACCCTATTGATCGCTAGATGCAAAGGAAAGAGGTGACCTCAGGTTCTCTATTGGATCAAGTAACAAAGCTCCATTGGTGCAAACACAGGCAAGCCTTTGTATTTTGTCGAATAGTTTCCTCGTGCTCAGCTTCTCTGCCTCAGTAAACCCGACAACTGCCCAATAAGCTATTATTGGTCTCACGATCATGACGGACATCCATTGCAGTTTTTTAAGGGTTGAAACCCAAAGTTTCACCTCATAGGCTTCTGCACGCCCTGATTGCTTTATTACCAGCAGTTTTAACATGCTCATCAGAATAACTGACTCTTGCTGAACAACAAGCGCAATAATTTCATTCGAATTCACATTTAGTTTACATTTCTATATCTATAATTATGACATTACGAGAGCTGTCTTGGTGAGAAGAATGGACTGCTGTATCAATTAATATTCAAAGATTAATTAATAATTGAAGAACAAAATGTATGTATGAATTAATTTAATTTATTTAATATACGGGATCAACCACATTACAAATTTAATAATTGCATATTATGAAAATACCAACCAACTTATCTACTATGAAATAAATCCAGGTATAAACAAAAATAAACATAGGTATATACAGGGTGAGTCTTTGACTTGTACATATATTTTAACTGTAGATTCCTCTCATTAAACGAAACACTTTTTTCCCATACCATTTTTCAAAATTCGGTCTCGTTTGAAAGATACAGGGTGTCAAAAATCCATAAAATTAACACTATTCTTTCCATTATTCGGAACCGATATTTCGAATGAACTGAATTTTGGTTGATTGTCTACTCTATTCATGGTGCACATTCCTCAATCGAAACTTATTCCTCCTGGTATAAGAGTTACAGCCTACTCGTCTCATGAATTCATGCAAAAATACTATAAAATTACTCGAAAAAGATAATCGGTTCATATTTTCGAAAGAATCAACCATTTTAGAAAATAAAAGTATTCTCTTATATTCCTAATTGTATACGAACAAATTCGAGGAAAAAATCATGAATTTCATTAAAAATCTGAATGCTTCCCTGAATTAAATATCATCGAATATTATTTCTTCTCTGGTCTCGTTAACAAATTAACAATGTTGTGAATGTTTGTCAACTTCGTTAACACTAAAATCTCTATGATGGAAAAACGTTCGATATAATAATTGAATTCCGAGAAGCATGAAATATATCTATCTCAACAATATCCTCTTGGAGTTTTTAATCGACACTACACGGTCTGCACCTCGCAATCATCACCTGTTTGCTTTAAAATCTGCAAGTAGTGCTAGTAGATAGATAAATATTAAATAAGGTTATCCCGTTTAAGCGTCGTTCATTGCATCATAGACTGGCCTGCGATGGGACTCGTTAGCGGTTGGAAACACAGAAACAGAACAACGGGGCCTGTCTTGCGTGCCGGCTACATCGCAGCGGAGCGGAACGCGATTGAAATTAAGATCGTAGCGCTATATCGGCGATAATCAGAACTCGTTTGGCATATCCAAAGAGCCACGCCAAGACGACTTTAGCGAAAAGTGAACAAAACTGGTGTCCTTGTGATGGTTCATCCGCTAACGATAGGGGACGTACTGCTTTATTGAGTTCGCCTATCTATGCCATTTTTTAAGAGAAAATCGGCAATCTGGCATCGTCTTCTCTAGAGTTCTGTGGAATATATCACAGAGGTTGAATAAGGTTAGGTCATTGACCTCGAATCCCAACTTTGGTTGATGGAGTTAGGATAGGTTAGTGAAAAACCAATTTTATGAGATCGTTTCAGAATACCGAGGAAGATATGAACAAATTATTAGTGTTTATAAACTAATCTTCGGGAAAATCGAAGAAGAAACTCATTTTGGTGGGAAAAATATGGCTTTTCAATTGCAGAAATAATCGGACAGTGTTTTTGTTAGGAAATATCGTTTTGTTACATTCTAATTCAAATAAGGTTAGTGCTTGAGTATTTTCTAATTGTATCACCCAGAACATCTAAGTCACCTCAACTTCAATCGAAAAATATGAACTTTGAGGTGTTTATTAAGAATATAATCAGGCACGTATTCAGCACCTTTTTTTTGTCAAATGGCTATATCTCTTTAACAGAGCCGAATTCGGAAAAATGGAAAATGAAAAAAAGGTTTCCGTTGGCCTCAAGAATCTACAGGATCTACAGTCAAAGACTCACCCTGTATATTAATATGTAACCATATCCCAAGTAACTCCTCGAAGTAGTGGCAATGAACGCCAGTATGCTTAGTAGACATTATTCATGAGTTTATAAAAGCTTGTAGAACTGTATGACAGTTAGGTTGGTAGATACATCTGAATAAAGCTCGCATTAAGTCTTTCCGTGTTTTTTTAAAACGGTTTTTCGAGTTGTAAAAATATATTTGGCGACGAGGATGGGATATTGCTAGTATTCCGGAAAAAGAATACGTGAAATCAATTTCTTTGAGCAATATACAAAGAACTGCAGTTGTGAAAGTTTGTGACGTCAATCGAGTGTGAAACCGATCAAAAGTAGCAACAAACCCACGAGTGAGCAGGAGTCCACGACGAGAGGCTGAATCCCTGAAGAAGTGTAAGGTGAACCCTTTCTGGTCTGCTTGTGAGCTCTTCAACGTCTGAAAACACCCCTGAGGATTGATCGAGTAGCGCCCCTCAAACCAGGACAGAAAGCAATACAGTGAGTTGGTTGATCTGTTAACCTCCTAGTTTTTCTATTCTCTAGACCAAAGGAATACTTGTTTTTTTTAATTTTTAAGAAGTAATTGTAAGAAACAAACTGGTAAAATACCCGAAATCAAAATAGACGATTTAATTGAAAAATTCAAAAATCTTGATACCAAAATGACTCAGGCTTCAGGAAGTCAAAATGACACAGTAGATATTAACGATTTAAAGTTATTTGGAGATTTGTTACCAAAATTCAATGGTAATTCAAACGAACTCCAATCATTTATTGTAGAAATAGAAAATTATATTTCAAAATTCGGAGGCACGAGCAATGCTCGAATTAATCATTATTGCTTTGCTATGATAAAATCTAGAATAATTGATGAAGCAAGAATAATTATGAATTCAGGCCCCATTCCAAATGATTGGCTACAATTAAAACAAATTTTAATTGATAAGTTTGGATTTAGAATCAATTTTGATGTTTTACAAGACGAATATCAAAATATGCGTAGAGCCTATAAAGAACCTCTTTTAAATTTCTTGGAAAGAATTAAGCAAACTAAATTGCATTTTGATTATCAATTGCAGATGCAGGGATTCAATCAGAACGAACTTGTGATTTACAGGAATATTTCTGAAAGAATTGGGCAAAGAGTAATTTATAATAATGTTGATGAAAATGTCAGAAATTTATTAGATAATAATGAACGAAAGTTCGATGAAACATGCAAAATGTTAGAAAATAGAGAGATAAAGAGACAACAACTAAATTTCATTCCAAATTTAAACTCATTTTCACAAACTCCTCATACTAGTAGAGAGAAAATTAACAATTCCTCTTATCATTCCACTCATAATCAAAATAACTTCAAACAGAATACGCGTCCACATATCAATTTTATTCCGAATCAGAATTTCCCAAGTCAACCAATACGTATGCAACCAATTCAACATTCAAGTCAAACAAAATATTTTACTAATGAGCAAGTATTTGGAAAACCTCAAAACGTTTTCAAACCCAATCCTAATTATAGACCCACCAATAAACCAGAACCAATGTCAATAAGAACGAGAATTTTACCTCAAAAACGTCCTAATGAATCATCAAGTATACGTCAACCCAAACCAAATTATCAGCCTAGAGAAAACTATTTTAGACCTAGAGCACCTCCAAATTTTATATCGGAAGAATTAACGAATACGGAAGAGCAAAATGAATTTCCACCAGAAGAACAATTTCTCGAAAATTATGATGAAAATTACGATGAAAATTATGAATCGAAATACCTAAATTCAAATGAGTTTCAATCTCCATCAGAGATCGAGAACGAAAATTTTCAGGAAAGTCCTTATCAAGCACACATGACCTAAATTTTAATGACGAAAGAATAGCAAGTCTTCCATATATTAAATTGCAGAATCCTCCTTGTAAATTACTAGTCGATTCAGGCAGTTCAATTTCAATTATCGATCCAATAATTGCTTATAATTATTTTCCAAATTCAATTTATAAAGAAAGCACATATTTTACAACAGCTACAGGAAAAGATTCTTGTAACAATAAAATGCTATTCCCTCTTGACATATTTGGCTATGATACATCCTACCCATTTGTTGTTTATAAATTTCATCCTCAATATGACGGTGTAATCGGTTATAATTTAATGAAAGATCTACAACTTACTGCGGATATGAAAAATAATGTTTTAACTAATGGAATCGTTTCCCATAACCTTCATTTACAACAGGTGAAACCAAGAGAAGAATTATCTTTAGATTTGAATCACCTAGATAAAAATTTGAAAAATCAATTAACAAAAATTTTGCAGAGTAATAAATCAGTTTTGCAATTTCCCGGAGAACCACTAAATTTTACAAGTAAGATCAAACACAATATCAGAACAGTTGATGATAACCCAGTCTATGTTAAACGATATAGATACCCTGAAATTCACAAAGAAGAAGTCCGAAATCAAATCAAAGATCTTTTAAATAAAAATATAATTAGACCGAGTATTTCACCCTGGTCTTTTCCTATAGATGATTGATAAAGATATGGCTGCCGGTCAAAACACACGTGAGCTTGAGCTCCTCACGAATGAATTAAATAAGCTAAATAAAAAGACATTAATAGATGTATTAGTGAATAAAATAGTGCCGAAAGACATAGTGAGTGACATAGTAAAAAATTTCTTCGGAAATTTATTCGGTAGTGAAAGAAAACTAGACGAAATGGTAACAAATCCTTACTTGGACCATTCGAAGTGTGACGCTGTAGTAATTGCTATGAAAAGTGAAATACAAGCTTTGAACTCTCTTAACCATCAAATGGACTCGCGTATTTTGGACCAGGCTGAAATAATTGCGTTATTAAAACAAAAAAATGCCCAGAAAACCGAAGATCAAACGAAAAATATTGAACAGTTTGGACATATGAAACACGTGAGTGCAACAAGGAAGAATCAGAATCCATGGAATGAAAGAAAACAAAACACCGCAAGTATGTCTAGAGGTAATGATAATCAACAAAATAAAAAAAAGGAAGGTACGGTTTCACACGACACATATGACAATGATACAAAGGAGATTGAAACCGCGGGAGACGATAAAACCGAGCCTCGGGAACCACGAAAGAATGTAAGGGACGCGATGGGTGTAAATTTAGCTCCCAAGTATAAGGAACAACGGCGAAAATCATCCGCAGATATCAGTTTACCGCAAAATGCAAAAACAAAGCGATGGTCCCTCATTGGAGCCAATTCAGATACTGCAATAAAAGCATCAGAAAAATGGTGCCATCTTTTTGTATCCAGAATCGATAGCAATACTAACATGGATTCCTTCTTATCATTAATAAGAACAAATATAGGTGAAGAGGCAGTATGTACGGAATTAACATCCAAGCATCCCTCCATATATAAATCATTCAAAGTATCAATTTACCAGACTAACCTTGAAAAAGCGACAAATGATATGGCATGGCCTAAAAATACCTATGTCAGTCATTTTTTCCAGAACAGGGGGAAAAAACCTGTAACAACATAGATCAAAGAACTCATCTCTGGTACATGAATGTACAAAAGCTGACGACAGAAAAATCTAATTTCATCTCCTGCGATTTAGAAGATTTAACCAATGTGAAAATCTTATGTCTAACAGAGACTTGCAACCAAGCAGAGTTGGAACAAATTAATATCAAAGATTTCCACCGCACAGCACAGTTCTGCAGATCCAGCTACCAGAGAGGAGGATGTGCTATTTGGCTTAAAAAAGGTACACAATCAACATCTTTGAACGTCGGTGGATTCTGCATCGAAAGGGTCTTCGAAGCATGTTGTTCTAAAATTACAATTAACAATAAATTGAAAATAATCGTATTATGCGTTTATCGGCCTCCAAATGCGTGTTATAAGACCTTTTGTGATCAACTTCATGAAACCTTGACGTACCTTTATAAACCTATGATTAGAATAGTGTTAGTGGGTGATTTTAATATGGACCCAGGCAGGGACGTACGTGAGTATGAATGCCTAAACAGAGTTGTGTTAGGGTTCGACTTAAAAAATCATGTTTTTGAGAATACTCGCAACAACTATGCTTTAGATCATATATTTTCTAACATTGAATCAGTAGAAAATGCCTCCACACATGAAATATTTTACTCAGACCACAAAAGTCTCATTTTCAAACTACCATTTGAGGTGGGTGAAACACCTCAAGGCTCTATATTCAAAAGATGCCTAACAAATTCAAATTTCTATAATCTTGAGATGGCGTTGACTGGTGAAGATTGGTCACCTCTTTATAATTATTCAGACGTAAATGTTGCCTTTAACTATTTCCACGATGTATTCATGTTTCATTTTGATAAAACCTTCCAAATTAAAAAGACTCGGACAAGACGTGAAAAATGTTGGATCAATGATTTAGTGAGAATATCAAGTGCTAACCTAAGAGACCTTTATCACCTAAAAAAATCTTTTCCCGAACTTGGATCTCAGTACATCTCTGAGAAAGTGAAACACTCTAACTTGATTAAAGAAACAAAGAGATCATATTATTGTAGCAGAATACAAAAGTCTGATAATAAAGTCAGGGCATCGTGGGCGGTATTGAATGAATTAACCGGAAGAAAAAATTCTGAAGCCAAAAAAATTTCCATCCTACAAGATGATGGAGAACTAGTGGAGGAGCCATCGGCCGTTGCCTCTGCTTTCAACGAATTCTTTAGGGATGTCCCCATGAGGATCCTACAGAAAATTGAGACCTCAGGGGGTGTACCATTCAACCCTAGCTTAATTAAAAACAACCCGAAAAATTTTTTTCTGCACCCAATGAGCGAAAATGAGTTAGCGAAAATCGTAACCGACAAAATTAAAAAAAAGAATTCGTATGGCCCTGACGAAGTCTCGAATAGGGTTCTTCGAGCGATGATACACGTGTTGAGGGCTCCTTTAACTTTTTTGATTAATCTATCTTTTCGCGAGGGCGAGTTTCCTGATAGGTTAAAATTGTGTAAGGTAGTACCAGTACATAAAAAGGGTGATAGAGAGTCTCTGGACAGCTACCGGCCGATTGCTCTGTCTTCCGTCTTTTCAAAGGTGTATGAGTATTGTTTTCTGTCCAGACTCCTGCCATTCCTCAATAAATATGGAATCATCTCGGATAGCCAATTTGGTTTCCGAGAGAGAAGATCCACTCGGGATGCCATCTCGACGTTTTTGGATAACTTGATTAACATGTTAGAAAGTGGCGAGCGCCCTGTGGGACTTTTTTGCGATCTCTCCAAGGCGTTCGACACAATCAGTCATGAGAAGCTATTTGATAAGCTTGAGCGCTACGGGGTTCGCGGTGTTCCATTGAAGTGGTTGAGATCTTTTATACGGGGCAGGGTGCAGTATGTGTGTGTGCCTGGGCGGACGGCGGGTGGTCGGCCTGTGGTTTCCGGAACTCTTCCACTGTCAATTGGAGTGCCTCAAGGTACCATTTTGGGGCCAATTATTTTCATAATTTTTGTGAATGATCTTGACCTTTACCTGGAGAGGGATATAAAAGTAGTAAAATATGCTGACGATACATCACTTTTGATGTCAAAAAGTAGCGATCAGGCATATAATGAGAGTCTCGACGGGCTGGCCGACTGGTTCGGCTCCAATTCCCTCCATTTAAATATTTCAAAGACAAACTATATTAACTTTCATTGTCATCAATACAGAGATACGAAAGAGAAAAGCTTAAAATTAAATAATAGTGATATTGATAATAAAAACAAAGTTGTATTTCTGGGACTCACTATAGATGAGAACCTCAATTTCAAATCACACTGCAGCGAACTTCAGAAAAAATTGAGTACGCTTGAGTATCTCTTCAGGAGCCTGAGGGGGGTGTTGGAGCTGACCCAGCTGGTCAGCCTTTATAGAGCCCAAGTCGAGTCTAGACTCAGGTATGTAATCTGCTTCTGGGGGGCTTCGACTGCCTGGCAGGATGTCTTTGTGTCGCAGAAAAAAGTTGTGAGGGCCCTAATGGGGGTATCTGGACGGACATCCTGTCGTGACCTCTTCAAAATTTTAAATATTATGCCCCTACCATGTATATTTATCTACGAAATGGCAATTTTAGTTCGTTCTAACATAAGTGAATATAAATCGGGTGTCGATGTACACTATCACAACACAAGGCAAAAATTTCAATTGCGAACAGGCCCCAGCCACTTAACTATTACTCAAAAGTCTGCAAGAGTGCTGGGCATTCAGGTATATAACGCCTTGCCTGGTTCCGTACGCGACTCACCTTCAGCGCATTTCAAGAATAACTTGAAAGGATTTTTAATGTTAAATTCATTTTATTCCCTTCAGGAATATTTTAACAGATAAATAATTGTTGTACCTGCTTGTTTTTGCTACCTTTTTATGTGTTCTATATTTACGTAATGTTATGTTTTGACACATTCCTATACAATGTAAATTGTCGATGGAAATAAATGAATTATTATTATTATTATTATTATTATTATTGTAGTCGTACCCAAAAAAGCGGATAAATCAGGCGTACAAAAGTGGCGAATTGCAATCGATTATAGAAAACTTAACGAAAAAACAATCGATGACAAATTCCCAATTCAAAATATCGATGAAATGTTAGATAATTTGAAAGGTGCAAGATATTTCAGCACTATAGATTTAGCATCAGGATATCACCAAATTGAACTCGACGAAGAATCCATAGAAAAAACTGCTTTTGCTACGGATGATGGACATTTTGAGTTTTTGCGAATGCCTTTTGGTCTCAAAAATGCCCCATCCACATTTCAGAGAGTAATGAATGAAGTTTTAAGACCCCTATTAGGAAAAATTTGTGTAGTATACATGGACGATATATTAATATTCTCTAAAGATCCTGATAAACATTTAGCAGATATTCAAACTGTACTGGAAGTACTAAAACAAGAAAGATTCAAAATTCAATTAGATAAATCATATTTTTTCAGAAATGAAGTAATGTTTTTAGGATTCAAAATTTCAGATAAAGGAGTCGAGCCTAACCCAGAAAAAATAGAAGCTATTAAGAATTTTCCAATTCCAAAAAATCCTAAAGAAATAAAATCCTATTTGGGCATGATTGGTTATTACCGAAAGTTTATTCCAAATTTTTCCAAGCTTACTAAACCTTTGACACAATGTCTGAAAAAAGATGCAAAGATTAACTTAGAAAATCAAGAATATTTGGAATCTTTCAATATTAGTAGAAACATGTTGATAAATCATCCTATTCTTCAATTCCCAGATTTTAATCAACCTTTCATTTTAACAACAGATGCCTCGAAATATGCAGTTGGTGCTATTTTATCGCAGGGAAATCCACCGAACGACTTGCCTATAGCTTATGCTAGCCGTACTCTTAATAAAGCAGAAATAAACTACTCAACTATTGAAAAGGAATTACTGTCTATCGTTTGGGCGACCAAACATTTTCGACCTTATTTATTTGGAAGAAAATTTATTATTTACACCGATCATCGACCTCTTACTTGGTTATTTTCACTAAAAGAAGCCTCTTCAAGATTGATGCGTTGGAGAATAAAACTCGATGAATTCAATTTTGAAATAAAGTATCGGAAAGGTGCGAATAACAACGCAGATGCTCTATCTAGAATTAAAAATGATGAATTTAATATTACTGAGAAAGAACAATTATTATCGGATCTCGATTCAATTATTCCTCAAATATCACATAAAGATTTAGAATTAAGACCAGAAGAATTTGATGAATAAATGTCAATAGATGCAGATGATAACTCAGATAATGAAACAATACATTCGAACCAAGAAGACCCTATTCTAGAAATTCCTCACACTGAACGAGCCATTAATGTTTTTCAATACCAAATCATTATCAAAAAGAGCAATAAGTTCAATGTTAGTAAAATAAAATTACATAATCAATCAAAATTCAGATTAATTTTATCTATTTCAGAAGAAAATCAATTTACCAAATTTTTGAAAGAATTCATTTCCCCAGACAAAACATATGGAATATTCTTCCAAGATAAAAATATCGAAACGCCATTTATACAATATGCACATAAACTTTTCAATTCAGGAAGTTTCAAATTCAAAATTTCAAATATCTTATTGGAAGATATAGAAGATGAAGAAGAACAAATTGAAAAAATCAAAATGTATCATGAGACTAAAACTACTCATAGAGGTATCCAAGAGAATGTGGAAAGCATTAAGAAAAAATTCTATTTTCCAAAAATGTCATTCAAAGTCCAGCGTTATGTGAATAGTTGTGATATATGCCAACGTCAAAAATATGAAAGACAACCCAATAAATTAATATTCAAACAAAATCCAATCGGTGAAAAACCTTTCGAACATTTATATGCCGATACAATAAATATTTCGAAAACACCCTGTCTCACATTAGTAGATTCATTCTCAAGACACGGGCAATGTTTCATTCTCAAAAGTAAAACGTCAGTAGAAATTGTAGAATCACTTATTCGCTATTTCTCGAATCATGGAACGCCTAGGAAAATAACAACCGACAATGGAACGGAATTTAAGAACGCGATAATTCAAGAATTCGCTTCCACACATAATATAGAGATACATTACGTGACAAATTATAATCCAACATCGAATGCCATTGTTGAGAGATTTCATTCAACCTTGACCGAACAAATAAGGGTAATCGAAGATAAAAATCTGAGTTTGAGAGAGAAATTAAATAGAGCCCTTCTTAGTTATGATAATTCTATACATTCCACCCTTAAATATAGTCCTCTACAGATCATAAAATCTGATTTGAATTATAGCCTTCCCGCTGAATACACGGATAATGAAAAAGTATCCAATTATATTGAACAATATAATTAGAATTTAAAGGAAATTTCTAAGGTATTGACGGAAAACAACAAGAAAAACGAAAAAAGACGACAGAAGGAAAATGAAAACAGATCGGAAGATGTTATTTTAGATGATAATCAAAAAGCATTTTTCAAATTACCGACAGACGCTAAATTGAAACCTCGATTCAAAGAAGTAAACATCAAAATTTTAGATAATGTCCTCGTAAAGGAAGCAAATAAAGGACATGTTTATCATAAAAGTAAAATCAAACAAAGAAAAAAATAATAATCATCTGTTTCAGGATGGCCCCTTTCTACATGACAATAATTCTACTTTTTCTTGAACCACTATTTTGCCTAAAAACGAAAGAAGTCCGAAATAATATAATTGCATTTAATGGTCCTAAAACATTCATAATTCAAAAAGACCATGTTCTTATGTACCATTATGACCTGTCACGAATAGGTTCAATCCTCAACAAACATGAAGAAATTTTAAATGATGTAATTAAGAAAAATGAACCAAGGGATGAAGCAACGAAATACTTGTATGAGTTGACATCAAATCAAATAATTACAAATATACAAATTTTGCATGAATTAATTCCATCAAGGAAGAAAAGAGGCCTTGTTAATATTGGAGGAAGAATTTCCAAATTTCTCTTTGGCACTTTAGACGATGAAGACGAAACTCTTTATCAAGAATATTTTCGATCATTGAGAAATGATGCAGATACCATAAAGATAAATCAAAATCGAGTTATAAGTATAGTGAAATCGATATCTGATAGATTTCAGAATCAAACCAATATTATGATAAAACAAATTGATAAATTCATGAAATTACAGCAAATCTTAGATAAAGTTTTCCTTTTGCAATTTGAACAGAATAAAATATCCAGAATTCTTTCAGAAATAAATACTGCCATTAGTTTTGCTAGGCTTCACCTACTACATGAATCAATATTGTCATTGAGTTATTTCAGGACTTATATTCAAGATGATAATTTATTGAAAAAATTAGTCTACTTGAAGGATTTTTACTCAGTCTGTTTCACATCAGTTAAAATTGAGAAATCGCAGATTACATTTATTATAAAAGTACCTTTGGTAAATGATATTCCTTATAGTACTTTGGAGTTGAATTTCGTTCCCTTCTTAAATACCAATATAATAGATCAACCAAAGTATTTGCTTATCAAAGAAGAAGAAATCATATGGTCCCTGTACGAAGAATGCCAGCAAGTGGAAAAATGGATGTTGTGCCCACAGAACAGACTAGTGAAACCACCTACGTGTTTGAGTGAATTTGTGCGTGAAAAACATGAAAACTGTTCGAGAAAACCGGTAACAAGTTCTGAAGACTTACAACTATTAGCCAATGGACAATATTTATCATTATTCAATAGCATTATAAGTGAAAACTGTTCAGGACATTTAACATACGAACATGAACCCAAGAAGATTTTAATGATTGAGAGCAACTGCATCATATCTAATGGACTAAAAACATTTGAATTATCCAATATTGATAATTTATACCATGTATTCCAACTTAGTGATTTAAACATCTCACAGATTCAAGATTTAACTGTAGAACCTCTGAATGTAACAAATATTTCTGATTTAAAATTGTACGAATGGAATTTACATCCAAACCATCTTTCAACCCTGTACTTCATTTTTATAATTATATGTTTAATCATAATTTTCTATGTAATGTATAAAATTTTCATAATGAAATTTCAAATGATCGTTGATAAACGGAGTTCAAACAATAAGATTGAACTCAGTTCATTAAAAGGGGGAGATAATATGTAACCATATCCCAAGTAACTCCTCGAAGTAGTGGCAATGAACGCCAGTATGCTTAGTAGACATTATTCATGAGTTTATAAAAGCTTGTAGAACTGTATGAGAGTTAGGTTGGTAGATACATCTGAATAAAGCTCGTATTAATTCTTTCCGTGTTTTTTTAAAACGGTTTTTCGAGTTGTAAAAATATATTTTAATAAAAAACAATAATATCAACGGCTAACTATGGCTTTCACACTCCAAAAATAACAATTATTCATTAGAAATGAATACCACAAAGCAAACACTTAAGGAATGGTATTTACGGTTGGGCTGACTTAAAGTGACGTATCTGCTGTTTTTCTTCAGGGATGGGTGTAGTCTTTATCTCACGGAACTAATTCACTGTATTAGATACGAACATAACGGGTTCCGACGAGGGTATATACGTGAGTGAATCAAATATAAACGGGATTATTGTGACTGAACGTCTATGGTTGGTAGCAATGGGCTCAGACTTCTAGTATACTTGTCATTCATCATTTAATACACACAGTTCACTGAAAAAAAAATCCCGTTTATATTTGATTCACCCTAGTATTTGTGTTAGGGTGGTGAACTGAGCCCTTTGACTACAGGCAGGGGTATCGAAAGAACAGGTAGTATAAATGTGCTTGTGACACGACCATAGTAAATCGAGAGCATAGAAATCTCGATCTTCTTCTCAAATGACTTAGTACCTAGAAAATATGAATTTTGAAAAGAATTTCTTCATTCCGTTCGGTCCTTCACATATGTGGGGAACTCATTTTGGCTTCTCAAACCAGAAAATTTCGGACTCAAAGTTGTAACATGAAAAGTGTCGAATTTTGCTGTACCGCAGGAAAAGTGCAACGACCTCCGCAAAACGAGCGAAATAAAACTTCTTCTATGAGATAATTATCCACGTCCTTTCATCCCCAATAAAATTCTTAATGGCTCCCTCCGAATCTCGGCGAAGCCGAACGAAGAAGTTCCCTGAAAGTAGAACTTGAAGAATCAACATTGGGAGTGACGCCGTCTAAAATGAAGTTCCATCGACGTCAAATAATTGGGGAATATTTTAAAAGTAACCGATAGTTGTTTACTCATTAAACAAACGGAAGTTTGTAGACGGTTCCCATAAGTATTCACCGGAGTCGAAGAGATTGGGGCGGAGGATGTGGGGCGGAAGAATGACGGTGACGATTGCGGAGTTAAATGGGGAAGATAATTCCTTGTTAGTATTCTTAGAAAAGTTCAGGAACGACCCTGCCCAGAGGTATTGTTGTCGGATCGTTTGACCTGACTAATTCGATGAAGTCTCGAATGAGATTCTTGCGATGATAAAGGGAAAATCGTCCCCTATCGGGGGTCGAATTGGCTTCGGCTTTATTTAATCAAGTTCTATGTTTATTCTGATTGAAAAAAGCGTTGCGATTCTTGCTTTCATATACCATCGCAGAGGGAAGCCCCGAAAACAATTAAGTAGTTGTTTGAAAAAAAAATGTTGATTATGATTGATAAAATGAGAATTCTAAAGCCAACTCAGAATAATAGTTATTTATGATATGAGTGTTGAAAGTGACGTTTTATTTTGTGAGTGAAAAAGTTTGTGAAATGAGCGGAGCGAATTGAACAATTTCACGAACAAAATCAAATCACTTTTAACACAAATACCAAACAATGTTTTTTGTACAACTGCCCTATTTTAATAATGAAATGGGCGACTTTGCAATGACAATAAACTTCAAAATGCATTATAATATTCAAATAATCAGAAGGTTGTTGTGAATGGCGAACATTGCCAACGTTATGATTATGTACTTAGAAATGAGAAAAGACGCTGTCATTTGAATTTCGTTCCTGTCCAATTTTCGTTTAGAGTCCAACTATTGATAAAAGTGACGATCTTGATTGTTTCTGTGGATATTGAAGAGTCTGCAAGAAGAGCAAATCTAGAACTCCTACCTAAAAAATCTGTTCAGCAGTACGATATTGCATACAACAATTTCCAGGCCTGGTGTAAATTGGAAAATATAGAAGGGAACTTCAGTGAACCTGTTTTCCTGGCATCCTCAGAAGAAAAATCAAAAATATGGAGTTCATCAACTTTGTGGAGCAAATTTTCAATGATAAAGTCAAGCGCCCTTATTAAAAATGGTGTGGATGTTAGTGAATATTTTAAAGTAATAGCATATTTAAAACGGAAAAGTGAAGGATATCGTCCCAAAAAATCGAAAATTCTCACTCGTGAACAAGTTGAAAAGTTTATAAATGAGACACCAGATGGGAAATACTTGATGGTTAAGGTTGCAACTATTTTCGTATTATTTGGAGCCTGTCGGCGTGGAGAATTGTGTGATTTATCAGTGGAAGACATCGAAATAACAAATAAATCATTGGTTATACAACTTCCAAACACAAAAACGAAAGTCAGTCGTTCTTTCAGTATTATTGGGAAGTATGTTGACTATTTTCATAAGTATGTACTTTGCTCTGCGCCCTTCTGTCATCAAATATCGTCGTTTTCTCCTGAAATACATGGATAATAAATGCACTGCCAATCCAGTTGGTATCAATACATTTGTGAAAATTCCATCTATTGTTGCCGAATTCCTCAAACTGCCAGAACCAAAGCAATATACAGGACACTGTTTTCGAAGATCCTCCGCTTCATTGCTAGCAGAATCAGGAGCAAATATTACGGATGGAAGTCTACGACGGTAGCCGCGCGAGTGCTATGTTGATCATTCCATTGCATATAGAAATGTCATTGCTGAAAAAATTCTCCCAACCTCAACAGATTTTGGATCATCATCATCCAATATTGTACTTCTGGTTTCTATAAGTATTGATGGTGCTGAGGATTCTAATAATGTGTTGCGAAGCTCCCTCACGTCACAGGGCATTAATGTTGGTAATTGTTCTAGTTTTACGAGTAATATTAATGTTCATAAGTAATGATTGTTGAATATTGATAATAAAAATTTGCAATTGCTGAATTTTTTCATCTGATTTCATCATAAGAAAATGGAGTGCTAAAAATATTTTTAACACTATTGTTGAAAATATTTTTATTTCCAAACGTACGATAACAACGTCAGTTCTCGACTGACAGGATCATCGAAAAGTTCTATTTCTCCGCCTAGGCGGAGAAATATTTACTTTTCCCTCCGGCGCCGGCGGCAGGAAAAGTGGTTGCTACGAAAAAGATTACTTGGTTACCAAGAACATAAATGCATAGAATACAAAAACTTCCAATTCAAACGTCATTTTTATTTGATAAAGTTACATTAAATGTACAATTTTCATGAATTTGAAAACGTTTGGAAATAAAATAGCATATTTCATTCGGAGAAGAAGTGACTTTTCATGGCTCGCTTTCAATTATCCGCCTCACTCCATTCGGCGGATAAACTCAAGCTCGCCACGAAAAGTGACACTTCTCCTCCTAATGAAATAATATACTATTAACACGCTTCCACGTAAACAATCAATTTTAACATTGTTTGCTGTCATTAGAAGTGTCACTCTTGATAGCAGTTGTACAAAAAATAATCAAAAGCGCCCCGAGATGTCAATAATCCTTGATGAACTGTACCAACATTTTGTCCTGAAATGAGTCGACCATCCAGTATGAGTCCACATAACTCGAGATACATTGGACCAAAACTCAATGTCTCAGCGAACTCCAGTTTCCTAAGCGCGATGACGAATCCGTTCAGGACATGTTAGTCCATAGATCCAGATGATGGACGACGGTTATAATTTTCCCGAAGTCCCATTCAGAGCGACTCAGTTCCAACTTTAAATTCTCAAAACATGACGAATTGAACAATTTCCACCGACGCCTCCGAAAGGGCTGTTCGCTGCTTCTCTATGGCGATGGTGCAGTAAAAGTTACTGGAGCGGTAGGAAATTTAACATTCTTTCGCTAACTTTTTCACTTTGAAAGTCCGAATAGGGGATATCTCTGGCATTTGCGACCATACTTTGTCGCGGGCTGGAAATTTTGGAAGTCGTGGTTGTTAGTGGGGGATGAAAGCTACCTCTGAAACTTCACAGCGAAACTTGCTTTCGAAACTTTTTATAGTGAATATTTCACCGAGAATGGTTGATTGGTATCAATTTATTCAATAATTTGGTCTATTTGTACAGCAAGGTGAAGTATGGTTAAGGATTTTCTTCATAATGTGACTGCACATTCTGTTGAATCTTCAGATGTAACTCAATTCTCAGGATGAATTCAGAAGGATAGTTCTAGTTATAGTCCGAGGGGAGTTACAGTTCACAGTGACCTTAAGGTCTATTGTGCCCCCTCCACCAGAGCTGTCCTCACCACGAACTTTATAGCTCACCTTGCAGTCCCAGAGATCTAATGAAATCCAATATCTTAGAAGGTTTCAACGAAGCTAGTTACTCACCCCTTCAAGTCTCTCAAGGCGTTCCTTGACTAGGTGAATAGGAGTTTCTTCCTCCTTCCCACAGTATCTACAGTCTTCAGTGTCCGATGAACCCATTCTCACCTGATGCTTTTTGAGGCAACAATGTTCTGTAAGAAAGCCGGTGAGGTGTAGCTGGTTCTTATACTGAGGTCCAGATACCTTTTATATCTTGCAGTTTCAATGTTACGAAGGAACTTTTTAGAGTGATACGAGGATGTATTGATATCTAGTTAGCCTAGACCAGTTCCATGCTTAAAAAAATATTGCGATACCATATCAACAAACAATAACTTATTAGAAGTGCCAGTGTAGAGTTCGACGTCAAAAAGGTAAACCAGAGTAACGCAATAAATTAAAAAAAAACGGTGTCCTCCGAAATTGTAAGAATCGAAAAATTTGAGTATCGAGCCACCATCAAGTAGGTAAAAAGGTTAAGAGGTAAGCAGATTTACGAAGATATGCTCAATACCCTTGGTGATCAGTGTCCTTCGTATGCGACCGTGAAAAATTGGACTGCAAACTTCAAAAGAGGAACATTTTTCATTGAAGCTGATGACCGATCGGGAAGGCCAGTTTCTGTGTCAGTCCTCGAAAATATCGATGCAGTTCATGACATGATTTTATCAGACCGTCGAATTGGGCTGAAACAGATATCTGAAGCACTGAAAAATTTCATACGAACGCGTTCATCATACAGTTCACGTCAATTTGGACATGAGGAAATTACTGCAAAATGGATCCCCAAATGTTTGAATGTTGACCAAAAGCGTGCAAGGGTAGAAGCATCGCGTTTGATGTGTGCTCGATTTTAAAACGATGTAGACTTCTTAAACCGAATTGTTACTATGGATGAGACTTGGGTACATTTCTACGATCCAGAAACAAACCAACAATGGCGGCACTCTGGTTCTCCAAGACCTAAGAAGTTTCGTGTCCAAAAATCTGTTGGAAAAGTTCTCGCTTCAGTTTTTTTGGAATTGCCATGGAGTAATCATGATTGATTTTTTGGATAAGGGTAGAACAATAACTGGAGAATACTATTCTACATTACTGACCACTCTACGGAAAAAATTTAGTATTTTGTTTAATAAATAATAATAATAATAATAATAATAACCTTTATTTCCATAATCAACTCATACATTGAAAAGAAAATACGTCAACTTAACCAAAGCAACTAAACATAAACGCTCAGACTTGAAAACTGGAACTTAGGTACTCATCAACACTATATGGTTCCAGGTCTACTAGTAGTTTCCTAATTAGAGTTTTGAATTTTTTGATGTCCTTGAGATTCTGAATATCCTTCGGAAGCTTATCAAACAGTTTCACGCACATATACTCCACATTCCTCTGTGTCAGTGTGAGTGAACACCTGGGAAAGTGAAAAGGGTGGATGCGCCTTGTCCTGTTGGTGTTCTCATACATCCCGAAATAACTCCTATTGTTCCTCAAAAAAAGCAGGCATCTTGAAACATAAGTTGCGGCAACAGTTAGTATACCCTGGCTTCTAAAATGTCCTCGACAAGATGTTCTCGAGGTTAAACCGAGCATGGTTCTCAGTGCTCTTTTCTGAACCACAAAGATCCTCGAAACATCGGAGCCATTACCCCACGCTATTATTCCATACGCCATAATTGAATGAAAATTTGAGAAGTACACTGTCCTAAGCAACTCATAGTCCGATTGCAACGCCAAAACACGAATTGTATAGAGAACAGAGTTTAATCTACTCTGCAACAAGCTTATGTGCTCAGACCAATTGAGCTGATGATCTACAACAACACCTAGAAACCTGGTACTAGTGGAAACCTTCACTGCTTGTCCGGAGAGAACAACATCACTAGGCTTGTCAACTGTAGAATGCGAAGTACCGAAAACAATACATTCTGTTTTGTTTGAGTTTATGGTAATTTTATTAGAAAAACACCAGTTAGAAATATTATGGAAGCCTTTATCAGCCAACTCAATTGCCTCAGAAATACAAGGTGCAGCAACCAGTAAATTAGTATCATCTACAAACATGACGACCTCAGCCCTCATCCTCGAACCAATATCACGTGCTCCAGACTCCTCTTTCGCAGCGATGCCTCTAACCGACATCATATTCTCGCCGGGTAGTAGTCCCTCATCTAATAAAATGTTTTCTGGGAGATCATTTATATAAAGCAAAAATAGAAGGGGGCCGAAAATGCCTCCCTGAGGCACACCCATCTTCACTTCAGCATCTGACGATACATATTGCGCACCACAGACCTCCAGAGCAACCCTCTGTCGACGATCCCGCAGATAGCTCCTCATAAAATCTAATTGCCTGTCCCGGATTCCATAGAGATTCAGTTTTCTCAACAGTTCATCGTGTATGACGCAATCGAAAGCCTTCGAAAAATCGATGAAAAGGCCAGTAGGAACCTTTTTATCCTCCAGAGCATTAAGAACAGAGCAAATTAGCTGATAGACGGCAGTCTCTGTATTTTTGGATTTTGAATATCCGTGCTGGAATCTCGAGAATATTCGATGTTTATTGAAAAAACTTAAAAGCCTATTGACGATTACCCTTTCGAAAACCTTCGAGAAAGATGTCAACAAGCTTATGGGTCGATAGTTACCAAGATCTTCATGATTTCCTCTCTTGAATAGGGGCTTCACAACAGCAATTTTCAAGGACTTAGGAAAAATGCCCTCTCTAAAAGACATATAAATAATATAGGCCAATGGTTCAGCAATGAACTCAACCGACCTCTTAATAACCGACATTGGTATACCATCATGCCCAGAAGAATTCTTATTTTTCATCCTCTTAACCGTAGCAATAATTTCGTCTGGTGTAATTTCAAAAAGGAAAAACGTCTTTGGGTTCCGGCAAATAGAAGGGACATCTGAAGTAACGGAGAGATCGGGTTCATGGGCCGCCATTGATGAGGCAATATCAACAAAATGTCGATTGAACTCATTAGACAATTCATAGGGATCGTTCGTTTCCGTGAAACTTCCGGAATTTTTGTTTTTCCGTCCAGTTACCTCTTTTATTATCTGCCAAACAGTTTTACTTCTATTATTAGAGCTATTTATGCGATTTTTCAAATAATTTTTCTTGTTTTTAATGAGAAGTCTATCATATTGTATTTTAGTTCGTTTGTAGAGATTAATTAGTTCAGGACGAGAGAGAGACACTGTGTAAAGATAATCCAACTGTTTTTTCAATTCCTTCACTTCAGTAGATCTATCAAAGTATTTTTTGTGAGAGTCAACAGTCTTGATCTTTGTCAGAGGAAAAGCATTATCGAAAATGGCCTTGAACCTGCCAAAAAAATTATCCCAGAGACAATTTATATCGCACTGATTCTCCTCAAAAGTGAGACCCTCCCATTCCTCGACAGACAACGTTTCCAGGAACATACTCACTGTTGTCTCATTTTCACAGGACAACGCCCTAGTACACAAATCTCATGTTGCCATGCAAAAAATTAGTGATTTAGTGTTAGAATTACTAAAACATTTCCTTTATTCACCAGATTTGGCTCCGTCCGACCAGCATCTCTTTCCTCAACTGAAAAATAGTTTAAAAGGTCCTAAATTTTCTTCCAACAAGGAGGTAATAAAAGCTGTGGAGGACTGGTTTGCAGAGCAAGAAGAAACATTTTTCGAAAGGTCTAGAGACGTTGCAGGTTCGCTGTAATGAATGTATTCCATTAAGGAGAGTATATGTTGAGTAATAAAATATTTCGACATTGAAATTTTGTTTGGTTCTATAGTGGTCTAAGAATTTTTCAATATATCCTCGTACATTCCTGGTAGACTCCACCAGAGTGTTTCTCTTTTGGTTTTCTCCTTCTCCAGATACCCTTCCCTATAGGTGCTTTTTCCTATGCACAGAAAGGTTCTGGGCCAGTGAGTGGCGTTCACGATCCTCTCAGGCAAGCATGTTGGTCTCTTTGTTTTCTTTGATTCCCAAATGACCAGGAACTCAGGTTGAAGAGACCTTATTATTCTTGCCTTCCTCATTCCAAAACTCCGAAATCAACTTTGAATAATCAGTAGGATAACATTTAGATTGCTTTCTCTATTCTTCCATATTCCACATCATAATAGATTCATGAGCATGGAAAATAATTTTTTTATTTACTGAAAGACATGTCATGTCTTGTTAAAAATACACAAGCTCTCTTGGAGAGGCGAATGTGCTGCTGTACCAATTCTTATCAACACGAAAATCAAAGAACAAAATGTATGTATTAAGAAATGAATACCACAAAGTGAACACGGAATGGTTCTTGCGGTTGGTCTGACTTGAAGAGATGTATCTCATGCTGGTTTTCTTTCTTGTGTAGGTGTAGTCTTCATCTCACGGAACTAATTCACTGTATTAAGTAGGTACGAATATAGCAAGCTCTGGCGTGGGGTAGAAATATTAGGGTATATGTCTGCGACTAGTGGCAGAGGTATAATTGAACTGAACAGATAGAAAATGTTTGTGGGATGCTAGGTGACACGACCGTAGAAGATCGAGAACATAAAAATTTCGGTCTTATTCATTACCGAATAATTCCATCCACATCCTATGATCTCTGTGGTATTCAACGAATGGAAAATATGAATATTGAAAATGTCTCGTGAAAGATATTACTCGGAAGCATTGATGGAAAAATGGTTTGAATGAAATGTCCACTAATTTTCACGAGTTGTGTTTTCACGATCGACTAGCTCCTGAATGATTAGAGAATGAAAAAAACTATTGATCAATCACATGGCACAATGGCGATTTTCGCAATATGTGACATTTTGATTGCCAATTGCAATGCCAGCTCGAAACAAAGAATTTCCAATTTTCCCTGGTTCCTATGTAACCGACACATTATTCATGTGATATTCCTGAGGGCAGTGAGGGCACCGATATTGTTCTTCGTCCAGGGCATGCATTTCAGGTACCCCATGCATTTCATTTGCACGCTCATGAAACTGCAATGAATTTGAACAATAATCGCCGTTATAACCTTGAATGGCACATAATGCAATTGTTGGAAACGCTGAAATAAGGTCTATTTGAATATTGCGAATATTGTTCTGAAAAAATCGTTGTGTTGCTATTGTTTATGTATTTGTATGTGAAATGTTCACTAGGTTTCACCTACAGGCGCCGTAGGGGTACAAGTGACGTGACCAGTTCTAACCCTTTTCGGTGTTACATCTATGGGAATTCAACTAGATCCTGATCGTTCAACTGCAGGTTTGTTAATAAAAGACGAAACAGAAAAATCATCATGTATGTATATGGTGAGTCTTTGAGTTGTAGGTACATATATTTTATCTGGAGATTCCTCTCATCATCATACTCAGCACAGAATAATCTGCGGCGATGTTTCTATCTAAACAATATCCCCTCGGAACTCGACACCACACGGTTATTATTATGTACATTAATTCACTGAAAGTCTTCACATCAAGAGATCGAAGAAAACACCTAAAATAATCATTTTCACCTTCTATAAAAACATATCTCTGGCCATTTACATCACGCCAATTATCGCTATACACATGCGTCTATCATGGGACTGACGTTCGAGAGACAGAACAGCAGGTCTCAGATGGATCGGTTTATAAATCTTACGGAGTTTGGGATATCGAGGAAAATATGTACAAGTTATTAGGGTTTACAAACTAATCCTCAGGAAAATCGAAGAAGGGAGTTATTTTGTTTTTCAAGAAGTAATGAAGAAATATATGTCTTCTCAATTGCAGAAATATTCGGACAAAACTAAGGGTTAGTTAGGTTAGTCCTACTTTAGTATTTCCTTAACGTATCAACTCAATTTCAATCGAGAAATATGAACTTCGCATCCATTCCAGAGAATCGTATCAGGCACGTATTTGGCCCAATGTTTTCTCTCTCGGTTTCTCTTGACATCAAGAATCTACAGTTCTATCTACAAGTCAAAGACTCACCAATAGAGATGAAATTTTGCCGGCACCATATCTCGATTGTAGAGAGATTTTTCACACACTCGAATTTCATCTCGAGTGGCATTCGACATGAACATGGGCATAGCAATAAGGTACAAAAATACAAAAATAATTCACAAAAGACTTCAAGAAGCCGCAGATGATATCAGTCAATGGTTTAACAGATGGAAAATCAAAATCAATTGAGAAAAAAGTCAAGCAATACTCCTTCGAAAGGAAAGACTGAAGATGGGATTGAGGATCTCTATAGACAATAATGAAATTGAACGGAAGGATGAAGCTAAATATGTAAGTAATATTAGACAAAGGACTAACGTGGAAACAGAACATTCAGTATGCAGTGGATGAAACGAATGTAGCAATGAAAAGATTACACCCGATTATAGCCAGGAGAAGCCAAATTAACAGAAACACGAAATTGAGGATCATAAAAGCAGTCGCTACTCGCTAGACATGCGGATATGCAGCGAGAACCCATATAAAGAGGATACAAACAAATTTCTGAGATGGGCATTAGATGCCCCCTGGTTTGTTAGGAATGAACAAATCCGAAAAGACATAAAATGGGAGTCCATTACTACATTTATCAAACGAAAAGCTGCAAAAGCTCATGAAAGAGCTGGTGAAAATCGAAATGACTACCTTAGAAGGTAAGTTGACTATGACCTCGCTGAAGATGAAAAAACAGCGAGAATTCACCGCAAAAGACCTAGAGACCAATTTCGAAAATGAAGATATAGAACTACACACTTAGTGAGAGATATCCATTTGAAGGATGAACAAAAACACTCAGCATAAAAGAATGCGAAAGAGAAAAAAACAGAAAGATGATGGAAGGTTTATAGGCTTATGCCCGGAACCAACCGCAGGAGAGGTGTTTAGTCGGTAAGAATCCGACACTACCCAGAAAGACTGGGTGTCTGATGTGAGATTCACCTCTTCTAGAACAAAAAAAAAACATGAACATTTCACAGGAAAATATGTTTAACAGTTATATAATCACATTTGACACGTATTGCGCAATTTGTCAAATAAGTATTCATTATAGATTAACCAATAACCAACCGCTGTTTGTTTACTCTATGGTATTTATTTCCCAAGCTATCTATTAATTAGAGAAATTTCCAAATTTTGTCGCTGGAAAACTGACTTGCGGAAAAAAAATGCAAGCGGTCAAGGCTTGCATTTTTATCGGTGTGAAACGAGAGTTGTTATGAAATCTTTCTCACTAAAAATGGAATGAGTCAAATAGTAAAATTTTTGGTATGTACTTTGAATCATAATTTTTTTTTATGAGATTGGAGACAAAGCATGAATCTGAAGTATTTCAGTGGAACTCAGTGTTCAGTAGGGAAAGTATGCTCTATTTACTGTTTTAAGTATCGCGGTTTGCCATGGAATTCTGACACATTTCACCGCGTATATTTTGAAAATGTTAGGTTATGGTCATTCCTCAGATACGGCCGCAACGTATTCGTGTCTGCATAAAAATCCTTGTCATTACGTATTTATCAAAATGTTCATTTAGTTTGGAAAAATAGTGAATTTGAGAGAATGTTAGTGAATTCAATAATTTCAAAGACCTGGCGAATGCTGAAGAAACTCTTTTTTCGTTAATACTGAAAATATTTTACGTATATGGAAATGGTTGGAAGATTCAGTTTTGCTTTTTTCTTTCACGGAAATCAATCAGTGTTGAAATTTTATTGAAAAATAATGGAAAGAATAGTTCATTCGAAAAAAAAATAAAAGTACCCGAATATCCCTGCAAAACGAGCGGAACAGACGGATCTATGGAATTCTTCACTTTTCAAAATTCTCAAGAAATACCTAGAGAAGACATTTGAATACCTTTCTGCACATTTGAAATATTCCAGTATGAAAATGTGGTAGTTCTACGAAACCTGCGTCACAGTACTCACAGTTAAACCTCAGAAGAACTAACTCCATTTACGAAGTTATATAAAAAAGAGTAAATAGAAAGTAGTCTTGGGAATTCGCTTGATTTTCACGAGTGCCAACCTGCGTCAGTTTTAATTGAAAGAACTTGATAAACCTAAATCAGGGCTAAACGCGATACTTTTTAAAAGTGAATGGAATTTATAATAATAATAATAATAATAAATCCATTTATTGTAAAGTCTCACAATATGGGACAACAAAAGGCCTCATTATCAGAGTTCCAGTAACCCGGACTCTGCTAGGGCCTCAATTTAAATAACAAAATTGAAAATCATGAGCAACCAATAACGAAAAATATCAATATTCTCATCATACAACAAAAAAATCTTATTTAGAATACAGCAATCAATTAGAGAAAAAAAAAAATTTACAAATTCCAGAAGCCGTCGTCAACAGGGATCAACAATTTTGAAAATATCGAACGAGAAAAAAAAGCAATTTTTAAGTTTGAAAATTCCGATGAAAAAAAAAACAATAAAAATTTACTTGGAGTTGAGATAATGGGATAATAGAGGGAAAAACTAAGGGATGAGGAGGCGTAGGAGATAACCAGTGAAAAATGGCAATTATTCATTGCTAACGTTTAAGAGATCTCGCTTACACCTGTTCTTGAAAGATTGTATCGACCAGGACATATCAAGATCGTTAAAAGCATTAATAGTGTTTGCTATGTTGTAAGAAAAGGATCTCTTAAAAATTTCCTTTCTGTGCCTAGTAATTGACAACATACCCCTCCTCATAAGATTCAAACTATGTACATCCGTTCTGAATTTAATCTTGTTGTAAAGATAAGGTGGTGTCTTGAACTTGAGAATTCTGAAAAAGAAGAGCATATCGTGCAATCTATGCCTATCCGACATACTGAGCCAACCCGACTTCACAAGAAATGGTGAGATGTGACTTCTCCTCCCCACGCCGTATAGTAATCTCAAACAAGAATTCTGAACTTTCTGAATTCTATAGCGATCATAAGCATCCAAACAAGGCACATACACGGAGCTACAGAAATTGAAATGTGACAGGACAAGAGAATTCAAAAGTTTTTCTTTAGTTGAAAATGGAAGACAATGTCGATGACCGTATATTACCTTCAAGTTACTGTAAGCAATTCTCAGCTTATTAGTAGTATGCTCCCTGAATCGCAGTCTCGAGTCCAATAACAAACCCAAGCTCCTACCCGATTCCGAATACGACAAAGGAATTCCATCCAATTTTAGTGTAACATTGCCCTTGACATATTCTATCTGAGAACTGTTTCCAAAAATGAGTACCACAGATTTCAAGGGATTCAATCTCAGAGAATGACCAGTTGCAATAGCATGAAATGATCTCAGTTCATGTTCAATAACTTCCTCGGCCCGGCGTACATCCTGCTCTGAAAATGTGTAGTAGAAAAGAGTATCATCAGCAAACGAATGGTACCTACAGATGTTTAGAGAAGTATGAAATCGACAAGTGTAAATAATATAAAGTAAGGGTCCCAGTCTACTACCTTGAGGGACTCCAGTCTTCAAGCTCATCCAGTTAGTATATTTGGGTCGAATGATAACACTCGTACCTTCAGGTTGATATTTTCATACATTCCATCTAATGCAGAAAGTAACATTAAAATTCGTTAGGGTACCCAAATTTCTGCGTATTCAGCCGAAAAAAGCTCCGAAAAAAATTCGCTCTTCTCATTAGGCATCTCGCAAGTCTATCATTGAAACTCCCTTTGTTCAGAGACATCGAAATAATGAGAGAGGAAAGTCAACACGAATGATAACAACATACTCTTCACAAACGTCCGTTTTATTCTTGTAGCGCGAGCATTGTTCTCTCAAGTTAGTGAAATAATGATGGCCCTGAGCATCCTTGACAACCGAACGTATGACAGACAATCCTTGTGAACTCACACTATTCAAACATCCTCATTAACTACATGTAGGTAGGTTTATTTCTTGCTTTGATACGTGTTCCGCGAAGGTATAAGAGCATGTCTCAGAAAAATCTGAGATTCGCGAGTCCTTTCCTCGGGAATATTAGATATAAGTGGCAATTTAATGCAAGAATGAGCCAGCGGTCTGCCGAGAGAGCCTTTCGAAGAATTTCACTTTGAGGCAGCCGCTCCTTGTTAGAGAAATGTCATACAAGGAGTGAAATTCCAGTTACGTACCCTTTCGAGGACACAGACCAGGATAACAACGCATCCATCTAACGAAATGAATGTGGGTTGGTTGAATCAATGAAAAATTTTGCACACAAATAAACTGCTCCACATGAGTTTGGGATATTGACATAAATTGCAAAAAAATATGGTTAAAATAAGATGTTTGTGATGAAAATTCATATTAATATGTTTTCAAGTTGCAAATTAATTTTAGCCTATAGGTCTGCAGCGTATACAGAGTGGTTAAGGAAAAATCGAGTAACATAACGAAATTTTATTCCCAGAGAATACAAGCATTTTAAGACTATAAATACAATGTATGGCCTCCACGGGCATCAATAACAGCTTGCCATCTTCTTTGCATACTACACACGAGGTTGTTGAACATTTCTTGAGGAATTTGGTTCCATAAACGGGGCAGAAGCTCTCTCAGATCATTTGCGGATTCTGGGGTAGGTTGATGATTATCTAATCTTCTTTGGATCATATCCCATGCATGTCCTATGCAATTCAAATCTGGTGAGTGCGGAGGTATTGGTTAATGTGGAATACCAAGCTCCTCGCGCGCATTCTCAACTATGGCTGCACGGTGCGGTCTAGCGTTATCGTCTAGAAATTGAAAAGTTCCACCAATAGCAGCGTGAAAATTCGGCAAAACATTGTCAATGACATGCTTCCTATAGTGTGAGGCGATCATATTCCCACGGCAAATGTGTAGATCTGTGCGCCTGTTGAAACATATCCCGGCCCATACCATGACACTACCCCCTCGGAATGGATGGACTTCCTGGACATAGCGACGATTACGGGCTATGCGTGGAATTGTCCATACTCTTATTCTTCGAGAATCCGAAAATCGTCCATATCTGGATTCATCAGTGAAAAGTACACTACGCCATTGATCGTTCTAATTGATATGTTGCCTTGCCCATTCCAGTCTTTGACGCTTATGGTCACGTGTTAATGGAACTCCTATTAATGGACGTCTAGAACATAGATTCACCTCTCTCAAACGTCGTCTGATGGTTTCGATGGAAACTTGGACCCCATCTGCATTTTGAAGAGTATTCCGTAGCATTCTACACGTATGATGTGGGATTTCTTCTCGCCGAAACGGTGATGAAACGATCCTGAGCAGGTGTTGTTTTTCGTCGCCCACCAAGCCTTGGTCTTTCCAACACGGAACCTGTCTCCCTGAACCTATTCCAAAGTCGAGATATGACACTTTGGCTGACTTGGAGCCTTTCCGCTACAACAACCTGAGTTAGGCCACCCTGTAGTATTCCGATAGCCCTATTAGCCTCGGCGTTTGTAAATTTACGTCTTGGAATTTTCAGAAAACTCGTTTCAAATCGAAGCCGTTGATAAACTGACTTCATTTCAAAATAAGAACATGAAGCATATGCAAAGAACCAAACATCAGAAAAAAGGCGCCCAGATTGACGAAATGTCTCATACTGATTTTTATTGGATCGATTCAAGTTGTTATTGAGGTTTGAATGATCTTACAGCGATTTTTCCGAAGATTACGAACTTTTAAAAACGATTGAATACGATGTCCCTAACTCTTGTGGAGCAGTATATTTCGGTGAACAGAGATCAAATCACTGGAAAATTCAAAGAAGGAAAATAACGTCCCGAACATTTCTGTTGCAGACAACATCATTTCCTAACAGCATATTCTCTGGTTGTGCTCTAAGACGATATCAACTTCAAACAAATCGATTAATTGAGATCACTGAAAGTACACATATTCTTTTTCGAAACATCCCGACGAAATGAATGAATGTCAACTTCCTGTTCGTCATTCTGTCTGTAATATCGCATATATCTTTCGCGAAAAAATCCCCACTTGCGTGAAAACTTTCTCCAATTATCGAGCTTTCCGTTTGAGTAAAAAATCGGCAGTTTTAATCGACAAGTCGAGGACTACTCCATTTGCCGCTTTGAATAATTGAATATTCTGGTTCTGTTCGCTGGTCGTTAGATATTAGCTCCTGTTACGGAATTTATATTTCCATCGAACAGGAAATTGAATCTGAACGAGATTCATTAGGTCGAAGGCTTCATCAATTTCGAATTGAAAATTCATCTGTATTTCTAGTTTTTCTGGGTAATTCAAAAGGGAAATTGTATTTAAAGAATTTGATGTCCAATAAAAACCTGGTATTTTGTCATGAGTTCTCGCTTTTTTGACATTCTATCTATCTATATAGGTATGTAGTCGACTGATCTGGTCTATTCGGATATAGGAGCTATTTGGGTGGCAGTCAAGAAATACAAACGCGTACTCTTTTTTCTTTAACTCGAGCTTTCGGACTGTTTCAGTCCTTCATCAGGAGCAGGTATAATTTAAAAATCATCAATAAAACACATCAACATTGTTTCAGAGCAAAGAGCACTTACAATTCGGGGTTATTTTGTACAAGGCTGTTATAATTATGTAGGATACAGGTATCGCAAACAATAATCAGAATCGCAGTCTACGGCACCTTTCAACATTCTAAAACTATAGGCATTAATGAATTTTCAAGCAGGATCAACGGATTACAATTGGATTATCGTTATTTTATTTGACATCAGTGTCACGGCTATGTCGAAAATGACGTATGTCAACTGTTCTATTCTGTCCAATTCTAGTCATCGATATATACTTTTTCTTCTTCTTTCTTTCTCTCATTCATTATCATGTTTACATTTATATTGCCTCCTATATACTATACATCCTTTTTTCTTGATAAATCCTATTGGAGCCTAATTTTAATTTAGTCTCAACTACAAATTTTCATATATCTCAACCGGGTTAATAAAAACATAAAAAGACAGTTACACATTGGTTCTTTAACTTTAAATAGGGGTCCTTAATTTTCCTCTCATCTTTTATCTTTTAACTACTTTTCTCCAATTGTCACCAGGTCACTTGTTTTTCTTTTTCTTCTTTTTTTTTGACATCAGTGTCACGGCTATGTCGAAAATGACGTATGTCAACTGTTCTATTCTGTCCAATTCTAGTCATCGATATATACTTTTTCTTCTTCTTTCTTTCTGTCATTCATTATCATGTTTACATTTATATTGTCTGCTATATACTATACATCCTTTTTTCTTGATAAATCCTATTGGAGCCTAATTTTAATTTAGTCTCAACTACAAATTTTCATATATCTCAACCGGGTTAATAAAAACATAAAAAGACAGTTACACATTGGTTCTTTAACTTTAAATAGGGGTCCTTAATTTTCCTCTCATCTTTTATCTTTTAACTACTTTTCTCCAATTGTCACCAGGTCACTTGTTTTTCTTTTTCTTCTTTTTTTTTTAAAAACCACATCACAAACACTTATTAGATTTTCGAACTATCCCGACACTAACTTTCATCTTGAATATCCGGCGACATTTGAATCTTTTTTCTTTTATCCCATTCGATCAACAATGAATATATGCTGCTCAAGCTCTGGATGTCTCTCCTGGCATTGATACAATGCTCTTCTTGGGAAATCCGTTCCATCTCCAGAAACAATCTTTTCTCCAAGTTTTTTTTTCCTTGTCCAATATGCTGACTTCCTCGAAATTCGGATGGTGTTCTCCTCTATAACGTGTATCGCTAATGCACAACTCAATAACTCTTTCTGATGTTGTTGATGACGATACACGTTATAGAGGAGGAACAACATCCGAATTTCGAGGAAGTCAGCATATTGGACAAGGAAAAAACTTGGAGAAAAGATTGTTCCTGGAGATGGTACGGATTTCCCAGGAAGAGCATTGTATCAATGCCAGGACAGACATCCAGAGCTTGAGCAGCATATATTCATTGTTGAGAATTCATACTGGGTGATCCATTATTATAGAAACTATTCTCAAGGAGGGTTAAATGGACACCCTGTATTTATGGGTTGATTCAAGGTGTTTGTTTAATTTTTTTAGAACATATCATCATGGACTTCAAAGAATACAGGGTGATTCAGTCATGAAATGAACTTTGAACCTCACGAAAATACCCAAAAACCACCTTTTTTTTTCATCACCCTGTATTTCAAGATTAACTCCGACGAGGTGGGAGTTTTCTTTCACGACTGTACTTGATATAAAAACATCAATACGGCAGAGAGTTTTTATCCACTTCCTATGAGCAGATTTTTTTTATGTAATATGAAAATTATTTATTTATGTTATTCTATTCTTATTCCAACATAACAAAAAATCTGGTCATAGGAAGTGGATAAAAACTCTCAGCCTTATCGATGTTTTATATCAAGTACAGTGGTGAAAGAAAACTCCCACCTCGTCGGAGTTAATCTTGAAATACAGGGTGATGAAAAAAAAGGTGGTTTTTGGGTATTTTCGTGAGATTCAAAGTTCATTTCATGACTGAATCATCCTGTATTCTTTGAAGTCCATGATGATACGTTCTAAAAAAATTAAACAAACACCTTGAATCAACCCATAAATACAGGGTGTCCATTTAACCCTCCTTGAGAATAGTTTCTATAATAATGGATCACCCAGTATGAATTCTGGGTATTCCAGACTTTTTCGATGTAGCAACAACATATCTAGTGTAATAGTTCATTTTGTGAACGGTCTCGCTCTGAAACTGACATATTATTTACTTTCAAAATCGGGAATGCATTCAATTATGGATGACCCTGTATTCGTAACGATTTTCGGTCATATTCCTCTATATGGTTGCTCCTTGGGGATGTAATGAAATGTTTCTTGAGAAAATTTGAAGTTCATTCGATTCTGTTCCGAGATACGGGCGTAGTAAAAGTGGGTAATTCTCAACTTCAACGCCCTGTATCTCAAAAACTAGTCATAGGATTGAGTTGGGGCCATGGACACTTTTGATCAGTAGGTCGAGTACTACATTATACCAAAATTTTAGAAAATTTGACGGAACGCCATTTGCCATAGAAAAAGTGCGGGGTCTTTTTCTTCCAACGAGGAGGTAATGAAAGCTGCGAAGGACTGGGTTGCAGTTGCAGAGCAAGAAGAAACATTTTTTTTTAAAGGTCTAGAGACGTTGCAGGTTCGCTCTAATAAATGTATTCAATTAAGAGGTGAATATGTTGAGTAATAAAATATTTGGGCATTGAAATTTTGTTTGGTTCTATAGTAGGGTAAGAAGTTTTCAATATATCCTCGTATCCCTTTGTCCATCCATCTATCTATTTATCCATCTATCTATTTATCTGTCTATCTATCTATCTATCCATCTATCTATCTATCGATTTATTTATCGATAAACATGTTTTTTTTTGTTCTATTACAAGTTCTTGCAATTTTTCCTCATGACCCAACTGATCCTATCATGTACTTGATGGAACATCGCAATCGAACGAATATGTAACAACGAATATAATATAACAACGAATATAATATAACCAATAAATAGCAGATACAAACTTGAAATGCCTCGATTCCAGGATTTCACGAATTCCACGAGTGCCGTTACGGATTCCACCTAAGGCGTCTCATTTTTGCATTATTGCGCTTTTCAGTGCTGTAGAGAGCAAAACGATTACGAGCAGTTGAGTGCCATAAATTTCAAAGAATTCAAATTACTCTGTACTGAAACTGCTCAAAGCAGCTACACGGGGCAGAGATTGAAAGAGCATAATGAGAAAATTTCTCCTATGCTTAAGCTCAGCGAACTGACGAATAAGAATGCGTTGAATAGGAAAATTATTTGAAACTGCTCGGAACACAATCCTCCCACTCGAAAATAGTAAGAAATGGGACGATATACAGCAGGATTTCACCACTACTGTAAACAATGGAGTCAATTGAAATTGAGTTGAAGTTCTCACTATTCAGTGTAGCTGTTTCAGTTTGAAGAGACCTATATTTCGTTATCAGTCACTCTGATATGATCGCTCGGGGCCATTTTGTCTCAAATTCAAAAATTTGTTACGAAATGGCGAATGGGCCGGTTACAAACAAACCCTATTTTATCCAGTACTAGCTGGCCCGACGAACTTTCCTCCGCCCAAATTATACTTACGGTGGATTTCATAAATCGTAATCGCCGGTGATCGGAGATTAACGGCTTGGTTCTCTGATTTTTTAACTTTCAAATCGAGTTGATTCTAGATCAAACTAGGATCACCGGTGATTACGCTTTGTGAAACCCACCGTTAAAGTTGTATAAACTAACCATTGCTATTCTTCTATGAATTAGGCAAAATAAAGTGCAAAATAAATATACAAAATTTTAATATTATTGTAATTTACATTATTTAAGCGGTACCTAATTGTTGAACTTCCAACTTTTCGTTTTTAATGTTTTGAAAATCAGTCATAATAAATTCTCAGAATCTAAACAGTGCTCACACAGTCACGCCATTATTTAAGACATCTTAGCTATGCTGCTAAGCTCAAAATAATGGATAAACATCTCAGCTGGTGGAGCAGCGCGATTTTCATGTTTCATGATATGAGCTGTCACTGTCACTCTGGGATGCTGGGGCGGGGCGGGGTTCACCAAAAAGGGTAAATGGAAAATTCCGGTAGATGTTATTTTATTTTATTGAAAAATCTATAAGGTTGAAACATGTATATTTTCAAACTTTCCATCATCACATACAATGCTTACCTGAAAGGTTGACCGAATTAGGTGAATTCCTTATTTTCGAACAATAGGTAGGGCAAATAAACGAAAATTCTAGGGTTTAATCTCTCTTCAATTTGTTCAATTAAGTTGACGATATCAAGCTCGTAAGAAGGCCAATCGAGATGTTCAAATGAAGTCGATAGCACGATCGACACGACAGAGTGACAAATGCAAGAAAAAAAATATCAACACTGCCAGTGTTGAAGCCACATTCAAATTTATTGATGGTCATCCGACCAGATCAGATTAGGCAACCCATGAAACATTAATGTATATCATTAGTGAAAGCCGGATGAGCAAACGTTTCAAAATTATTGACGCTTACAATACTGTCTCTGTGCAAACAGAAACACTAAAATAATATGTCCATTACTAACTATGGGCAATTTTGGATTCAGTTATTTCCGCAAATATATTCATTACCCAAACAAAAATTCAAAACTAAAGAAAAAAGATGACGATGGACAACTCACGTTTGAAACTGATCGTCAAAATCCGATTTACTTGATATTTCAGTGAAAATTTTCTGACATTTCTAACAACAAATCCAATTTTATGATTTTGTAGCATATGGAACCATTTCAGCCAATCATGTCAACATTACATCGAAAACTACATCCAATGCAATTTTCAATCCCAATGATAGAGTCTTATAAAATTATATAATAGTTCCATGGCAACATCATTCCAAACAAATATCAAAATGTCACGTTTTGGTAATGTTAAAAATATAAATGAGCTCATCGAAGAAAACATTCCCAGAAATACTTCCAATGGCCACAAATATATTTGGGGAATATTTATGGAATTTTGCTACGAACGATCATACGAATTGAATGAACGCAGAAGCTTGGAAGAATTGGCGTTTATACTCAAAGATTGGGCTGTCAATATGAGAAAAAAAGACGGAACAGAATTCAAAGAAGCAACGGTAAAGACAATGTGGAATGTTTCGTGCAAACTCTTACAAGAAAAGTGTTATAAGGACTACAACATTATGATTGACTCGTTTTATAATATAATATTTAAACCAGCCCGAGATGCCCGCGATGCAATCAGAAAAAAATTGCAAGCAGACCCAAGTAAACGTAAATCCAGTTCAGTTTCGTTAAATTTGTCTGAAGTTAATGGAATAATATTGCTATGGGATGAAGATACACCTGAAGGTCTTATGCGTAAATTTCATCATATTGCTGCAGTAGAACTAGCGTGGCGAGGAGGAGAGGTAGTTGCTTGTTTGGTGAATTTTTTCAAATCGAGAAGAATAACGATGGTTCTTCAACAAATCGCATTAAATACAATCCGGTATTCAGTAAAACGTGCCAAGGTGGTTCTAAAAGCTGTACAAGTAGTAAATGGTTGGTTTCCAATAGTGAGAGACAAAGCTGCCCTGTACGTCTTTTTCATAAACTAATATCAAAACGAGGCGAAAATATTACCTCACCACGACTATTCTTGAAACCAAATCGATATTGGAAAAATGAAACTGACAAATGGTACGATAATGTACCTGTTGGAAGGAATACCATAAATAAATGGACTAAATATGCTGCCGAAGCAATTGGCTTGAATGTCAAAGAAAAAAGACAACGAATCATTCAAATAGATCAACAGCTGTCAGTCAATTAGCAAAACGTGGTGAAGATTACTGGTCATAGCAATCAAAATTCTATCAAACCATTACTAAACCTCGATCGAAAACACCACAACAAGATAATGAATATTATGCGTGGAAATAGATCTTCTATACAAGAGAACAGCAACGAATCTAATGTTAAATGTTGAGTTGAATTTCACGAATTGCACTTTCACTAATTGTACTTTCAATGAATAAATGAATGTTTTGTTGTGTTGAGTTATACATTTTTTCTGTCAAAAAATTTTCTGCCGAATATTCCTCGGACATTAATAAATGCCTCATAATTGTATAACCAATATCTCAAGCTCGTTGCTTGGTAACAGCCCTCAACCTTCGGCTTCAGGCTGTTACCAATGAACGAGCTTTCGATGGTCATAAAATTATCTCGTCTATTATCAAAGTCCTAGGGATATTACTACTGAAAATTCACTGTTCCACCAACTTGAGATGTTCACCCGCTTTTTGATCTGGTAATAGACTTCAATGTTAGGTACCATGAGTTCTATGCGAATCACACATCGCCATCTAACAGCGGTAATATCAAATTAAGTACTTACGACTACGTACAGAGACTTATCTAGTAACTGTACTTTATACGCATCAACAGTAGCGACATCTAGTAGCCTTATTCAAAAGAAGAAAAATAATTTCCTGCATAATAAAAATTTTCATCGATTCTTCAAAGTTTTATTGTAGACAGTAGACGAATCCATAAATGAAGTTTCATATCAAACAGTCCATCCGATCTCGAGTTAAAAATGGTGTAACCAACATCTTTCTTTTATATATATAAACAAGCAGGCCGTCCCTGCTTCGCCCGGGTAGAAATTTGTTTCACGCGGCGGTTTCATCTTCAACACTTCAACCTGCAATATCTTTTGATGTACTCGTCGTAATTGTATGATGTGAAGGGCAATTTCGTTCTAAATTAAATACTGGGGATAAATAACGTATTAGGTTGGATGAGGATAAATACCCAATTCATAAAAACACACTCCCAAATAGTGCATAATTTTGGAAAACATCTGATTACCATAAACAGGTTATAGCAAGTCAATCTTGAGAGATAGATATATGCTATCGCGGACTTTTTTGTAGAACTATTTAAGAGGCACATTTCCGTCATACATTGTATCCACGTAAGTCTTACGGTTTCTGCAGCGCACGTGAAAATAGCTGATTATGGCTGATTTTTTTGTAATTATTGAAGTTATAGTAGGTATCTCTATTTTTTCCGGGTGAAAAGTATAGCCTATGTCACTCAGGGATAATGTAGCTTTCTAAGGGTAAAAGAATTTCTGAAATCGGTCCAGTAGTTTCTGAGCCTATTCGTATCAAACAAACAAAAATACAAATCTTTCCTCTTTATAATATTAGTATAGATTAACGTACTTCAGAGCTATTCAACTCAGGTAGAACCTTCCTGATATATTTTTTCATTGGCGAATAAAGTGTTTTTAGAGGTTTCACCCTTCGATAATTTTTCAACCGAAATTCGAGATTGTGAAAATGGCTCATTATTGCACAGAGAGACTTTGTGATATGCTGATCAATATAATTCAGACAAATATTGTATACGACAAGAGGGACGCAAGTTATTCGTCATTTCATTTTACGGGTTTCGTTCAAAAGCGCAAACTGTTCGTGGTATAGAAGTTATCGTTTCGCAAAATGGATGTTATGGAAGGTACGAATAGCTCGAATACTTTTTCAATAAATGAGTTAGATACAAATACAGCATCCCTTGCCCTCTGCTACATTGGATTTTCGAAAATGCTCTTTATTTTTCCCCAGAGTTCAGATTCTCGAAGCACAATGAAGAAACTATGATTCATCTCCGTTTAATTGGAGTAAAACCGAGTCCCTCGAACACTCTGCATTAACTTTGTAGGCTCCCATATCAAAACTAGAGCGATACGTAACAATAACGTTTTACTACACCATCCCTTTTATGATGCCAATGAAATAAACAAAAACGAAATTTAATCCGTATACCGCATGATAGCACCTACTTCGAATAGCTATTTTAATGCTTTCCCCATTATATGGGAATTAAATATAAATGTTTCACTGCCGTAACCGGGTTATATTAGGATAATAGATCATTTTAGGTTTAGATCTGAGAATCATCCAATTACAGCCATTCATCACACATACACAATAATATGGCGCAATGCCATTCTGTCGAACTATAAAATCTTGTCAACTCTGAAATTTTTCAGCATCCTATCACAGACTGGGGATTTCATGCTTCAATAAAATGAATATCGACGGATATGTTCATCATTCAAGTAGTGTTCGATGAATCAAGTTACTATTCAACGTACTTACGAGGATGTATTGATATAACAATAAAAATAACAATAATTTTCATTCCGTGGATACATTCAAGTATATAGGATCCGTCACAACTTACATAACTGTACAAAAAAAATACAAACAACTATCATAAAATATTACATGTCATACAATCCTAACAATAAAAACAGTTAGCAACCAGGTATGACTTAAGACGTGCTCTAAAGCTACTCAAGGTCTTCAATTAGTTCAATTCCCGTATGTTTTTGGGCAAACTATTAAGTATTCGTATGCCCAGCACAGAAGGTGCATCAGAGCCCAATCGAGTCACAACAAATGGAACTCTCAACTGGCCCCTATTTCTGGTGTTGTGCCTGTGTAGTGTGTACGTCAGAGCCCCTCACGAGTAAGTCATTCTTACTGAAAATCTCAGAGGACAACTCAAAAATCAAAATACTACTTAGAGTCATCAACTCTAAATCCCGGAAAATTTGTCTGCAGGAGTCAGAGTTGGGCGACGTCGACAATGTCATGTCGACAATTAATTGTTGACGCGTCATCTATGGTGTCGATGTCGACTTTCCAAGTGACGTCGACAACGTCGACAATGCGACAAAGTCAATCAACAAAGTAGACAGCTGCTTTAGTACGAACAGAATAGCTCTACTGAAATAAAATTTATTAATATTTCAATAAAACTTTCGTACAAACTTTCAACAGAAACAAAAAATTATTATTCAAACTATGGACATAAAATATATTCTACTTCCTACTTTCAGTCTTCTGCGATGTTGTCACTGGGTAAATCAAAGGCTGAATCAGGGTCAAAATTTTCCTCAAAACTGTCACTCTTCATTTTGATCAACTCATACACCTTTTGTCACTCATAGTGTACCCGTTGTTTTATATGGATCCTAGTTCACTGCGACAAGAACGTAAACAAAATATTCTAAGAAATAACTTTCATAAAATTTAAGGCTACATTCAATCTAACCTTCAAATTGTGACGTTGTGAGTTCTGTGACAGACATTGTTGACATTGTCAACGTTGTCGACATTGTCGACCTATTGTAGACAGCTGCTTTCGTACGAAAAGAATAGCTCTATTGAAATAAAATTTATTAATATTTCAATAAAACTTTGGTACAAACAAGTAAGAATTTGGTTATCATCTCAATTTGGTACAAACATTCAACAGAAACAAAAAATTATTAAATATTTGATCGATTCAGTCTTTACTTGATGGAAATTCATGTTCAATAACAGGTAAATAAAATTCATCAATCATAAAAGACCCCAACCCACAAAAATATATCCGAATCACATATATTAATAGATTATCTGAAAATATTGCCAATTATTTTAGAGACAATTTCAATTATACTTCAGCTTTCAGAACCTCTAACAACTTAGATAAATACATTAAAAATAACAAAGATAAATCAAACAAAGATGATAAATCGGGTGTCTGCAAGCTTACTTGTGATGATTGCCCATTGGTCTACATTGGTCAAACCGGCAGATCATTTAAAAAACGGATCCATGAACACCAGAAAGAGTTATACATCAAATAGTCCACATTCAACATACGCCGACCATTTAAGAGAATTTGGTCATAATTTCAACCACAATTACGAAATTATCCATATCGAGAGTAAAGGATCAAGATTAACACTATTAGAATCACTTGAAATTAACAGATATAATTCTCAAAAAATTTTGTTAAATGACCAAACGGATGTTAATAGATCGCCGTTGTTGAATATCTTCACGTAGATTGGAAAAACCAGCGGCAAAACTCAATAACTTTTATTGCCCCTGTCGGTACTTCTTCTTGTAACTTGTGAATACCATCTAAACAACCCCATGTATACCTGTATATCCTATATAATGGCCTGTTATTATACCACCCAATTAGTTCAAATGTAGAACCTGACGAAGCCTCAGTGAGGCGAAACGATCGTTGTTCAAAATTAAATATTGTTTGTGGAAATTGAATTTTATTTACCTGTTATTAAAAAATTATTATTCAAGCTATGGACATAAAATATATTCTACTTCCTACTTTCAGTCTTCTACGATGTTGTCACTGGGTAAATCAAAGGCTGAATCAGGGTCCCAATTTTCCTCAAAACTGTCACTCTTCATTTTGATCAACTCATACACATTTTGTCACCCATAGTGAACGCGTTGTTTTATATGGACCCTAGTTCACTGCGACAAAAACGTAAACAAAATATTCTAAGCAATAACTTTCATAAAATTTAAGAAAAGATTCAATCTAACCTTCAAATTGTGACGTTGTGAGTTCTGTGACAGACATTGTCGCTTTTGTGTGGATATCTAGTTAGCCTGGAGCAGTTCCATGCATGAACAAAATATTGCGATACCATATCAACGAACAATAACTTATTAGAAGTGTCAGTGTAGTGTACGACTTACGCAATAAATTTAAAAGAAAAAGATATCCACCGAAATTGTAAAAATCGAAAAATTGTGGAGTATCGAGCCATCATCAAGTACCTGTATTTAAAAGGGTTAAGAGGTGAGCAGACATTAAAACATGCTTAATACCCTTGGTGATCAATGTCCTTCGTATGCGACCGTGAAAAATTGGACTGCAAGCTTCAAAAGAGGTAAATTTTCCATTGAAGATGATGACCGATCGGGAAGGCCAGTTTCTGTGTCAGTCCTCGAAAATATCGATGCAGTTCATGACATGATTTCATCAGACCGTCGAACTGGGCTAAAACGGATATCTGGAGCATTGAAGATTTCATACGAACGCGTTCATCATATAGTTCACGTCGATTTGGACATGAGAAAAATTTCTGCAAAATGGATCCTCAAATGTTTGAATGTTGATCAAAAGCGTGCAAGGGTAGAAGCATCGCGTTCGATCTGTGCTCGATGTAGACTTCTTAAACCGAATTGTTACTATGGATGGGACTTGGGTTGATTTCTACGATCCAGAAACAAAGCAACAATCGATGGAATGGCGACACTCTGGTTCTCAAAGACCTAAGAAGTTTCATGTCTAAAAATCTGTTGGAAAAGTTCTCGCTTCAGTTTTTTGGGATGGACATCAAGTAATAATGATTGATTTTTCGGATAAGGGTAGAATAATAACTGAAGATTAGGTGCTATTCGACATTACTGACCACTCTACGGAAAAAAAATTGAAGAGCAAAGATGCGGAAAGCAATCCAGAGGAATTTTTTTGACAGGACAAGGCCCCAGTACACAAATCTCATGTTGGCATGCAAAAAATTCGTGATTTAGGGTCATAATTACTAGAACACCTCCCTTATTCACCAGATTTAGCTCCGTCCGACTATCATCTCTTTCCTCAACTGAAAAAAAGTTTAAAAGGTCGTAAATTTACTTCCAACGAGGAGATAATAAAAGCTGTGGAGGACTGGTTTGCAGAGCAAGAAGAAACATTTTTTTTTGGAAGGTCTAGAGACGTTTCAGGCTCGCTGTAATAAATGTATTCAATTGAGAGGAGGATATGTTGAGTAACAAAATATTTTGACATCGAAATTTTGTTTGGTTCAATAGTATGCTAAGAATTTGTCAATATATCCCCGTATATTATCTTTGATATCACGATATATCTAGACAAAATCGAGTTTCGCGGATACTTCTACTCAAATGCTGTTTTTTTGTCCTGTAATAGCATAAAATGTACGTTAAGTCTTATGATTTTTACCCTACCCTCATTACCGTTCGAAAAATTTGAACCTGAGCGGTCCGGGTGAGTGAATCTGTACAAATTCAATATACTCAGAATGAATCAACTCATTTCGAACGAGATTTGCGTCATGTGAATGAAAACGGGGCCTTCAAAGTTGCATCCGACGTTATTGCCTACTTCGCCATTTCCTCGAGCAATGCCGATCCCTCATTTTCATGGCTTTCTACGGAGTCGATTCTGGTGAAACCTTCGGGAAATATATTTGGTATCTCTTTGAAGTTGTGGTGGTAGGGCAGCAATATTTGACGAATATAAATCCGAGCATTTTCACTATCTTCAGAGAGACATTCGGGCAAAATGATTTAGGGGTACGCTGCTTGCCGTAAAGCCCCTGTGTGTTGGTCAACAGAGATAGGGAATTTATTTCCCTTTGTAGCTGTATTTATCGCCTCAGAAACAGCGCTAACGTTTGACACATCTTACTTGGAAATTGGTGCACAACTTCATGATGTAATATTTCATATTTATTGCTATCATTAAAATTTATTGCATGAGGGCTTTGATCGTCGTAATTATCACGTTTGAGAGCTTTGGAATGATGATGGAAAAGGTGATCCAATAAGAGAGAAAGATTTCAGTGAATTTTTGTAGCAAAGTATTGTAAAATTCATCTATTCAGAAAATATACATTTGGGAATTATGTACGAAACAAAATATCTCGTGAATGCCCGCCATGGATTGGCTGGCATATGCGTACCCTTTTGTCGAAATTTCAATAACTTTATGGAATACATGTGGTGGTATTTCATTAATACATCGTCTAATTTCGGCTTTCAATGCTTCGATGGCTGCAATCTTATTGGCATAAACTTGTGATAACCCCATTCTGGTAACCGGAGAGAACTCGTGCAAGATCGTCAATGTTTCACGGGCAGTACGACATGTGATACCGTCCTGCTAAAATAACTTATCGTCAAGATCAATAGCTTCCACAGTTACTGCATATTTTTCACAATGAGGGGAATGGACTAGCAGAGATCTAATTTCCCTCACCACTGATGTCGCCATCACAGCAGAATAATGACAAACCGTTTCTGGCTTTTTAGCCGTCATCAGTGCCACATAACCCTTACTGCAGTAGCAACCAGGAAGTGTTGTTCTACCGTGTAATGCTCCATGTTCACTAGCTTCCATCTGTTAACTTTAGATCTGTCACGTCCTTAGCATGTGACATTAGGACTGTCAAACATGGCGCGCAATTCAACACCCTTCATTAAACTGAATGAGGTAGACAAGAAAAATGAGGTGTCTCTAATCTGCTTTTCCGGTCATTCGGGAATCAGAGAAAACGAAGAGGCCAATATGCTTGCCCAGAACCTTTCTGTGGTGTACCTATAAGAGTTCCTGGTGAAGGAGAAAACCGAAAGGGAACCTCTGGCGGAATCTCCCAGGAATGTATCTCTTCAAAAAGTTCCTTCGGACCTTCGAACTGCAAGATCCGAAAGGTATCTGGATCTCAGTAAGAACCAGCTACATCTCCTTACCTGCTTTCCTAAAGGAAATTGTAGCCTCAGGAAGCATCTTGTAAAGCTGCGTATACATGTGCGAGCCGAACCTATCGCGAACCGCTCGCGAAGTGTTCGGGTCATGTTCACGTCCACACTTGCGATCCGCTCGCGAACCAACAACTAATTTACCGAAATACAGGCAGTATCGTTCGTACTTGTCTACTAGTAACTACTAACTATGTCTTCCGAAGATTATGCGATGCTGGTAATGAGTAGTGCGACTATATTGATGGCCTATTTGGAAGAAAAGTCATCGATAGACTTCTCCGCCAAAGCAGCGGCGATTTCCCTCCATGCATATTCTTTTAAATGCTTTTTAAAATGATCATCGTGTTTAGGATACCACAATGAAGGTTTACTTATATCAATAAGCTGAATAGTTTCTTCCTCTTACCACTCCATGATAAATATAATGATATTCGTAAAAACTGACGAACCTGTGTACGCGCCGTTCAAATTTACACTGGGCTCGCGTTGTGTTCGTGAAAAAAACCGACTATCGATGGATCGGCGCGAACGGATTGCGAGCGGCTCTATTTAGGTTCGACATGCCGTCCAAATAATTGACGCTATTGGTTCGAGATAGGTTCGGCTCGCACATGTATACGCAGCTAAAAAAAAACGACTATCGATGGATCGGCGCGAACGGTTTGCGAGCGGCTCTATAGACGTTCGACATTCCGTCCAAATAATTGTCGCTATTGGTTCGCGATAGGTTCGGCTCGCACATGTATACGCAGCTTAAGAATGGGGGCGTCGAATACTGAAGAGTGTAGATTCTGTGGGGAGGAAGAAAGAAACTCCTATTCACCTAGTCACGCAATGCCTTGCCATGTCAACCCAAAGGAAAGAATCCTTGGAGCAAGAAACTTCCAGGAGTGAGAAACTAGCCCCGTTGAAACCTTTCCAGATATTAGATTTCATTAGATCTCTGGAACTTGAAGGCGAGCTGTGAAGTGCTTGCTGAGAAAAGCACTGTTATGGGGCGCAATAGATCTAAAGGTCGCAGTGAACAGTAACTCAATTCTAAATAAACTATACAGGGTGTTTCGAAATTCATGCAAGAAAATTCATGAGGTAAAAAATTAAGATGGGTCTTTTCTAAAACAAAACTTCCTCAGTCCACCCCTGGCCGGGATATCACGCTTAAAAAGTGGTGTCTAAGATTGAGTTCAATTTTTTCTCTTAAGCTATTGGTTTGAAAAAAAAAATTAGCAATGCAAAATTGTTTTAAATAAAGCAAGTACATATTTCAAGTTATTATTTTATTTCAGGAATCTTCAACTCGAAAAAAAGGTTTTGAGAAGAGATAACGCAATAAGAATTGCGGAGTTGAACCCGAATGATATAGCAGGAATATTAAAAAAATACCCGTGATTAGCCCTTTGCGAGTGCACGAAAATAACAGAATTTTAAGATTCTAGCTTCACTTAAATTTCGAAAAAAATTAATAAATTGTGTCAACACATTTTAAGGGTGATATCTCGGAAAGGGGTGGGCTGAGGAAATCTTATTATAGAAAAGACCCATCCTAATTTCATATGAGCAATCATCCCCTGAATTTTTTCGCATGAATTAAGAAACATCCTATAGATGCATAGTAATTACTGGTTTCTTCTAATTATTTCTATATTTCATCTATTTCATTGTCAATCTTCCTTCTCTTTTATATCTTCTTTTTCAATCGACTTTTAACTGAGTTCATGCAATTCATGTTTATTCAGTAAACATAATGTGCAGGTCCGCAAAATTCCATCTCGCAAGGAAATAATCCAACTCCCATGTAACATTCCGTTTGCGATGTTCCATATTTTATAACCGGAATCCGAATTACGGTCTCGTACGATCTAATATATATTCAATTAATTATGAAAGGTCCAAGCGCAAGGGATGACCCTCCTTTGAAACTCCTGTTTTTGTTAGGACGAGCCAGTTACCCTCCTAATTAGCTTTTCCATACCTATGCAAGTACAAACATGAAAAGTTAGGGGTCTGAAATTCACGTTTCTAGCGCGAACTGGACGATGGGTTTGCAGAAGTGAATTATGAATATATATGAACGCTTATCAAAGGTTTGCAGGTGTATATCTCTAGTATTAATCATCTTCTATGGACCAGGAGCTCATTCGAGTCTAAGTGAAGAGAATAGCGTGAATACCATTGGAATATATCAAATATTTTCATTGAACGTAAACTTCTCGTTCACTGTACCTACACAGAGATTTGATAGATTACCTTGTAGGTAGATTCGCATTTGTTAGTGCGAGAAAGCAATTGTTAAATTTCAAACTTTTCCTCTTTCTCTTCGTTACACGGAATATATGCAATGTTAGATTAATATATTTCTATACATTCTGAAATTTTGTGTTGATTCTTGCCTTCTAATATACTCCTCCATTCACTTTTATATTGTATCCCGGTTGTCCATGATTTAGGTTTATCAAGTTTTGTTACTTAAAACTGACGCAGGTTAGATGTGTAATTGTTCTCAGAGACTTTTTCAATGCTAATTTCTATTTAGACATTTTGAACTTTGTGAATGGAGTTAATTCTTTTAAGGTTTAACTGTGGCACAGGTTTCGTAGTATATTTTCATACTGGAGTAATTCAAGTTGTGCAAGAAGGTATTTAAATGTCTTCTGTAGGTTTATTTCTTGAGAATTTTGAAGAGTGGGGAATTCCATAGGCCTGTCTGTTCGTTTAGAAGTTTTTCTTTTGGGTTATTCGAGTACTTTTATTCTTTTTTCGAATGAACTATGACAAAGTAACGGACTATTCTGTCCATTATTTTCGAGTAAAATTTCAACACTTGATTCTTGATTTCCGTACAAGAAAATAGCAGAACTGAATCTTCCAACCATGTTAATTTACGTGGAATATTTTCAGTATCAACAGAGAAAAAAGTTTTTTTAACATCGCCCTTGGCCAGGTCTTATTGAATTCACATAATATTTTCTCGAATTCATTATTTCCCCAAAGTAGAAAACAATTCGATAAATACGAAATGACGTTGCTCATTCATCTGGCAGGAAAATGACCCTAACCTTACATTTTCAAAATCCACACCGTGAAATGTGTCAGAATTTCATAGCCATTTAGGATAATGGAGTGTTTGATTAGTTAATGCGCCTTGATTAAAAAATTATTATGTTTTCAATAACTCATTCATTTGTGTAAATATATTCTTCAACCTTTTTTTCAGTCATGCTCAACATGTTTTCGTCGCACCAATTTTATGCTCATACGTAGATATGGTTCAATATGAAAATTACATATTTATATTCCCCTCATTCAGTGATAATTCGAGCTTCCCAATCGAAATTTGAACAACATTCCAATCATGCGATTGCGCACTACCGGATCTGAGGAGTTTTTCAGACCATGAAACTTTTTAATCAAAAGTACAGAGTGAGCCAAATTTGACACATTTGACTGTTAGGCCTCATTTATAAGCTAGATAAATAAAAACTGATGTTGGTTTCCTCATGGTTGTAGTGTTAGGGGGTGTTTTTGTGAATGTGCATTTTCGAACAGTGGCGTTATTTTTGTCTTGCGGAATTCTGTGTTTCTGCGAAAACATTTCTATGGCACTTTTTTCATGAACCAATCAAAGGTTCCAGTATATTTTCCAAAAATAATGCTCCTCAATATGTATCCATAGAATAATATTTCATTTCAAATGGGATTTGGACACTAGAGAATTTTTTATATTCAGTAAAGCATCATGTTACCATTCCATAAATATGCAAAACTCGATATTTTGTATGAAAGCTCCACTATTCGAACCAGAATTTCATATATTACTTTAGAAAAATTGGTTTGACCATTGAGTTTAAATATACATAGACACACAATCCAGTTCATTGATTTGATGCACAAATTTTTGGCAGTTTACTTGCCAATTTGCCAACTTAAGTGGCGGCACATAGTAGCTACTAAAGGAACAATATTCGTCCGATCCATTTTGTCAATACTCATTTATAGAAATCTGTAGGAAATTTATTTTCCTCTAGTTCTATGAATCGTAGACAGTGTCGGATTCGTCCAAATTCGTTACGAATGGTGTGATTCAATAATGATGAACTATTAGCCATGAATTTCTCCAAAGGAGTGTTCTCAGGTAGGAAATGAGGTGTGAAAATGTTTCTTGGAGGGACATAAGAGAAACGTACTTAATCGATGAAAAGAATTTGTCTTTCTCGTACTCTCTTGAAGATAACTGAAAACCACATAAATCCAAACGCCTTCCAGAAAATAAAGGTTAAATTGGCCACGCAGATTTCCATCAGAACTTTATATTCGGCTATGAGAACAGTCATTGCAACTGGTGAGCTGAGGTCGAGAAGTGCCAATTCAACTGCTCAGTTCATTCTGAAAATGAATGATCTTTTCGACTGCCTCAATTCGAATGGAAAATTTGAGGGAAATTATCAACCATCAGCAATACAAACTCTGACGGAATCAATTGAATTCATTAAGTCTTGGACAGTCGGGAAAAATATTCCCTCTTGTTTCAACGGTTTGATACAAACCATCTGTATAGCATCCTTCAATTGTGGGAGGAGACGAAGGAAACATTTCCATATTTGATAAAAAGTCGGCTCAACCAGGACCCAATCGGGAATTCATTCTCCAAAATAAGACAGCGTCGGGGTTATTATCCAAACCCATCGATGCTTGAGATTTGGGTTGCAGTCGGTCATGACTGGTTGTCTTGAAAAATGTTCCGATAATTCTAACTGCCAAGACGACAATGATTTCGACCTGTGTACAATGGGAGAATCTGAAAGTCCATTGATGTGGTTGAATGGACAGATTCGACCATTCCTTCTGCGGATTCGGGCAACGGTGAGCCTAGTGAGGGTATATAAGGGATAAAGAGTTAATTGAACCCCTAAATACCCTAGAATCCAACTCAATCGTAAGAATCTCGACACAGATGCATCCCGCTGTTTATAAAAAATTAAATATTTTTAAAAATTCATAGAAAATCTATTTATAAATACTTGTGAATGAAGAAAAATTTGCATGCATTTATTTTTTCATACATCAGTATTTTATATTCATGAAAGATCAAAAATAATTGTCGTTTTATTGCATCAAAAAAATCAGGTGATGAAATAGTGAACATCCCACATTTCCATATGCCAGTCCTGATCGTCATCGCATTCGTCTTCGGAAATAGTGCCTTATAGTTCAGCTACTTACCGCCAGATGCGGGAGTAAAAATTTTCGCTTCTTCGAAACACACTTATCCATCTATGAACCGGTGAAGGAACTACACAAAATTTAGCTTCAAATCGTTGAACTGGGCTGTGTCTCTATGTATATTTAAACTCAATGGTTTGGCTAAGAAAAAGTTATATCAATATTTCCAGAAGGCACATTTGCAAAAAAACCCCTATAACTCGAACATAGATATGCTATTTTCACTTTGGAAATACTGCTTTCCTCCAGATATCGACATATTTTATCAAGCAGTGTGTAAATGCATCCATAAATTGCCTTTTCATGATCGGGGAGTATGCATAAGATGAATTCGAAGCATTCTGGTACCTTTGTCCTCATTTATGATCTTGTTGAGTCTTACAGTTTAGATGTTTAGAATATAAGATTATTTATATATGCTTTCTTTTAGTGTCCTCCAAGAATGTACAAAATCGATTTTTTAGATCATTTCGTTTCAATCGAGGTCGGTGATATGCAGAAAACAAAAACTTATTATTGGAATTATTGGTCTAAAATTCGAATATTAGGAATAGATTAAGCAACCATCAAAGGTTTATGTCGACCTCGAAGGAAGAGGGTCACGACTCTCATGACCCCCCTTCAATCCGTCAGTGGTGAACGGTCTACCTTGACAACTTGACAAAAAAATTACAGAAACTATTGAAAGAGATTTAAGGAGTGAACGAGAATAAATTCGCTGTCACAAAAACGCCTATATCTCTTGAACCAACTGAGAAAAAAATCAAAATTTGATCATAGTTAGCTTTGTTATGAACGTCAGAAACATGTGGAACATTTACTTCATAGATATTCCAATTCTCTGTCGCAAAATGTCAGGCGAAGTGAAAACACGAGAATTTATAGTGAAACTTTTTCAAAATAATCAGAAATGGAGCTTCAAAAGAATCGCAAAAGAGGCTCGCGTTCGTCCGGAAACGGTATCGAGAGTTGTTAAGCGCTTCAACGAAGATCTTACAATTAATCGCAAGGAAGGAACCGGGAGGAAAAAGGGGGTTTCATAGCCCAAAAAAAGTGAAGAAAGCCATCAGCCTTTTTCAGAAGAATCCTAACCTTTCAGGACGGAATGTGGGTTGTTCGCAGTCAACCGTTCAGAAAATCAAGTCGAGTTGTGGGCTTAGAACATACAAAGTGCAGAAAGTGCCAGACAGAAATGCTGTGAAGAAATCAAGAGCAAAGAAATCAAAAAAAGATTCCTTGAAAATTTTTTCCTGTTGCGTGATGGACGACGAAACCTATGTCTTGGCTGATTAACTTCCTGGTCAGGAATTTCATACTGCAGATTCTCGTGGAAATGTAGACGAATAATTTCGCGTGAAGAAACAAGCAAAGTTTCCAAAAAAATTCCTGGTTTGACAAGCAATTTGCACTTGTGGTAATAGGAGCAAATTTTTCGTTGGCCAAGGCTGCTCTGTTGACTCGAAGATATACATCGAGGAATGCTTGAAGAAGCGACTTTTACCATTTTTACGTGAGCACGATGTGTCAACAATCTTTTGGCCAGATTTAGCTTCATGCCACTACAGCAAGGCCACGAAGGAATGGTACGAAGCTAATGATGTGGTTTTTGTCCCCGAAGAGGCCAATCCACCAAATTGCCCAGAACATAGGCCAATCGAAAGATATTGGGCCCTGGTAAAGAAAGAATTGAAGAAGACTAAGAAATCAACGAAAACATTAGCGGAATTCAAGCAAAGGTTCGAAGACAGCATCCCAGAAAGTGACTGAGAACACTATAAGAAGCATGATGGAAAGAATTCCAGAAAGATTCCATGAATTTTGTAAAAACTAGTTTTGGTTTTTTATTGTAAAAACAGTTTTCATTAGAATTAGAAGATGATTCGCAAATGAGTTTGATATGCGAAGTCGGTCCAGTGGTTCAAAAGATATAAGCGTTTTTGTGATAGCGAATTTATTCTCGTTCAGTCCTTATTCGAATAAAAAATTCACATGCAATCTTTCTGCTCCCATAATGTAGGTAGTTTCTGTATAGAATGTGCAAGTATGGTTCATAGTAAGTCCCTGAATAATAGGGAGTCTAACCATTTTGGCCCTTATCAGATTTCATAATGCGTCAGCAACCGCTATCTCCAATTACAATATTATGTTGAAGTACTACCTGGAAATCCTTGTTGTACTCGAAGAGATTATATCTTTATGTAAAACTCCTTCAAGAAATTGACCTACTTCCACTTAATCCACCCAAGGATGTGTGGCGAAACGATATCTCTCAGACTTTGATGTTGATCCTGTTGAACTAACTGAATATCGTCTATCGGTGTAATGTTCGTACTAATTAATAATTTCGAAGTGGTCACATCCCCAGGCTGGCTATTTCAGATAACATTGCCTAGCAGGGAACCCACAGTGTAGGTTCATCTATATATATACAGCTTCCTGCATTATAATTATCTTCCCTTGTTTGTATTGGATAATAGGTGTACGATGAAGCGGCCAATACCATATATCCATTTTCTGGTTTCTTGTTATGGAACAACAGTTGAGTAATAAGGCTATATTTACAATGGTGATCGTTTCCTCATATCAGGTATGGTAGTTTGTTCAATTTCATGTGCTATCGTCATTCAATACCTGTGTGAAGTGGAGTTAAAATACGCACGTCCTGGGAGTTTAGTCACACTATCTAGAATTTCGAACGCTTCCAGAAGTGTGAAAAGACCGGCTAACAGAAAAACTATGTTCACTTTATGCTTAAGTATGTACCTAAAAATGCGAATCATGCCTTCATCCCCAATCGAAAGACCGGTAAAGGGCTGGTATGGGCTTGCGATACATTATTTGAAAAGTAGTGTGCATCAACAAAAATGATCTATAAATACTCAACTGTCACTTTTAGGTAGTATCCCGGTTGGCCAAGATCTAGGTTCATCAAGTTTTTTCACTTGAAGCTGACGCTGGTCGGCACTCGTGAAATGTCGAATAATTCTCAGAGACGTTGCCAATGATGATTTCTTTTAACTTGTTTTCAACTTCGAAAATGAAAGTATGTAGTTTTTTGAGGTTTAACTGGTTCAGTAGTACTACTACGAGGATATACTGAAAATTTCTTAGCCTACTATAGAACCAAACAAAATTCGAATGTCAAAATATTTTATTGCTCAACATATTCTCCTCTTGATTGAATACATTCATTACAGAGAACCTGCAACCTGCAACCTTTAAAAAAAATGTTTCTTCTTGCTCTGCAAACCAGTCCTCCATAACTTTTATTACCTCCACGTTGGAAGAAAATTTACGACCTTTTACATTTTTTTTCAGTTGAGGAAAGAGATGATTGTCGGACGGAGCAAAATCTGGTGAATAAGGGGTGTGTTCTAGTAACTCTAACCCTAAATCACGAATTTTTTCCATGTCAACATGAGATTTGTGTATACTCCATTCACAATTGTAAAATCACAACTATGGCCATGGAAATTTGACACACTCCACTCTGTATCGAAGTTATGACGTTTTTCAAAATATTTTTATGTTCCAAGTCAACACTATGTTGCCCTTTCTACATTCTTAGCGTATTTCTCAGAATGTGAATTTATTCGGAAAATGAATGAATTGGAAAAGATGTGATAGACGAAAATAATTAACGTTTATATAAATTGATAGAAAGGATTCCTTTTCTAGTTATTTGCATGAAAAGTACAAGAGATCACTGATGAAATATATTATTTTTCGCCATGGAAGAAAATTGCATTGCTTTCACATAATTTTCATATGCATGCTTGTGAAGATTTAATGTTTATTATCCAAGACTTGACGATATCAATTGTTGATTCTAATCAAGAATTCATTAAAAAAATTCAACCCAAAGATATAAGATGAATTGATGGGTAATTACAAGGATCAAGAATAATGTTAATTTTATTTTGTTGATAGCTTTCTTAAAATCAATGTTGGGGTATAAAACTCGGCTGCGTTTGTTCAAACAACATCATAAGAAGACATTTTTCACCATCTCGACCTTTGAAAGGCGTTTCTTATAGGAGAATTAGGTCTAAGTTCCACCTCATTAGTGAGGTACCTAACTTTTGCAAATCTGCTCATATATCGCCAAATTTCTTGAAAAACCTGAAAAATATCATCCTAATCGACCTATCGTGGCTCCATCCGATCCACCTACTGCGATATGTCCAAATAACAGCTTTTTCAATGAAATTTCCGTGTTTAACCTCGAAATGTAAACATTCGTCCTGGTCTTGAAAATCGTCCTCACGCTCCAAACTGGTGCTAAAAACAATAAACATACGTCAATCTTGGATATTCGACGAAAAACTCACCTGCAAATATCGATTAAATATCAAAAATCTGCGAACAATTTGTAAACCTAACAAAATGTGGAATATCTTCGATACTTTTACTTTGATGTAAACAAAGAAACTGGCAACGTCGTTTTGTCATTAACGATATTTTCTGTGCGCGCACTGACTTTTCATCATATGTTCTGTGCTTTTCATCAGGGATACCAACTCCTGAAAACGAAACCATGACCTCCTATGTGATTAAATAAATTAAATATGGAGTATACTGGGGCGTTGTCCTGTAGAAACAAAATACCTTTGGATAGCTTTCCGCGTCTTTTCTCTTTAATTTTTTTTCCGTAGAGTGGTCAGTAATGTCAAATAGTAATCTTCAGTTATTGTTCTACCCTTCTCCAAAAAATCAATCATGATTACTCCATGGCAATACCAGAAAACTGAAGCAAGAACTTTTCCAGCAGATTTTTGGACACGAAACTTCTAAGGTCTTGGAAAACCAGAGTGTCACCATTGCATCGATTGTTGTTTTGTTTCTGGATCGAAGAAATGTACCCAAGTTTCATCCATAGAAAAAATTCGATTTAAGAAGTCTACATCGTTTTCAAATCGGGCACAGGGCTTCCACCCTTGCACCTTTTGGTCAACATTCAAACAGTTGGGGATCCATTTTGCAGAAAATTTTCTCATGTCCAAATTGACGTGAACTGTATGATGATCGCGTTCGTATGAAATCTTCAGTGCTTCAGATATCCGTTTTAGGCCAATTCGACGGTCTGATGAAATCATGTCATGAACTGCATCGATATTTTCGGGGACTGACACAGAAACTGGCCTTCCCGATCGGTCATCATCTTCAATGGAAAATTTACCTCTTTTGAAGCTTGCAGTCCAATTTTTCACGGTTGCATACGAAGGACATTGATCACCAAGGGTAGGTATTAAGCATATCTTCGTAAATCTCTTAACCCTTTTAAATACAGGTAATTTATGATGGCTCGATACTTCAATTTTTCGATTTGTACAATTTCGGTGGACATCTTTTTTTAAATTTATTGCGTAACTCTGGTTTACTTTTTTGACGTTGAACTCTACACTGACACTCATCAAGTTATTGTTCGTTGATATGGTATCGCAATATGCATGGAACTGGTCTAAGCTAACTAGATATCAATTCATCCTCGTACGTAAAAATGCGAACCATGCTTTCAACCCCCATCGAAAGACCGGTATATTCCCCAATTTTGTTGGTAGCAAGTATAGGCTTGCGATACATCGTTCGAAAAATCGCTTCATGTAACAAAAATGATCTACAGAGTGTTTCTAAAATCATGCTAAAAAGTTCAGGAGGAGGTTACTCGTATGAAATTAAGGTGGGTCTTTTCTATAACAAATTATCCTCAGCCCACCACTTTTCGAGATATCATCCTCAAAAAGTGGTGACTAAGTTCATTTTGTTCTAAAATTTCAGAAGAGTTAGAATTTTGAAATTCTGTAATTTCCGTGCACTCGCACTGGTATTTTTTCAATATTCATGCTTCAATACACAGGGTTGAAAATAGCAACCCTCACTTTATTTCATATTAAAACCTTTTTTACGAGATGAAGTTTCATGAAATAAAATTATAACTTGAGAACTTTGTTTTATTTAAAAGGATTCTTTATTCCCAAGGTGGGCGTTCAATGTAGTGTGTTTTTATTCCGAGTTGCATTTGAAAAAGGTTTGACTTGAGAACTAAAATTTTGTGGGTAAACTCAGAATGATAAATAAGAATAGTAATTGTACTTAAATGGATTTTTTATTTTTAATATTCGAGCGAATATTAAAAATAAAAAATCCATTTAAGTACAATTACTATTCTTATTTATCATATCGAAGATGGATTATGGCCGACTAGTTGGTAGTTTGTTAAACTCAGAATGGATTGGATTTCTGAATGAAATGATTAAAATCGATTTCATTTCGAATGTTCATTAATCTTTCAAAAGATTTTGTTATAGGAAAGACTCATCGTAACTTCATACGAGCAACCACCTTCCGAAGTTTTTTTGCTTGAATTTAGAAACAGCCTGTGAATAGTTACGATGCGAGACACTGACTTTATTTAAGGCTATTTGCGTCTTTATCCATGTACTAGCTGTCCCGGCGAACTTTGTTTCGCCTAAATGATACTTACGGTGAATTTCACAAATCGTAATCACCGGTGATCGGAGATCAACGCCTTGGTTCTCGGATTTTTGAACTGTCAAATCTATTTGGTGCTAGATCAAGCTCCGATCACCGGTGATTACGCTTTGTGAAACCTACCGTTGGAGTTGTATAAACTAATAATTGCTATTTTTTCAAGCCGGCGATGAATTAGGCAAAATATACAAAATTTTAGTACTATTGTTCTTCGCACGAAAAAAATTCTCCTCATTTAAGTGGTATCCAATTGTTGAACATATAACATTTTGTTTTAAATGCTTCACAGTTCTGTCATTGCAGTAGGTACCTATCTTGTAATGAATGACAACACGAATGCAAATATAAATCCCGATCGAATTGTATGGATGAGAAATAGTTCCAATGATGAATCACCTCTGATCACTCGATCACTGTATAAACCACTTTAGTTCTGCCAATACAACGCTGAAAATTTGAATTGAAGTACTTTGTCTGTGGTACTTTAACTGGACTTGACAAATACGCTAAGACATTTTCTTATTTTCCTTCTTGACTTCTTGACGTTCACCAGAATGAATTCAAATATTTGAACCAACTAATAAAATTAGAACTTATTTTGCGAATAGCGCTTTCTGAAGTGGAAAAAACGAAACTTTTCTAATATTCTCAATGTTGGCTAATCAAAATCTAATTAGTGCTCACACAATATTTTAAACATCTTAGCCTTTTGGTGCTCAGCTTAAAATAATTGGTAAACATCTCAGTTGGTGGAGCAGCGAGATTTCCATGTTCCCATGGATATGGGCTGTCACACAGAACAGAAACAAAAATGTAATTACTAATTATGGCAAACATATTAATTCCCAAACAGAAATTCGAAAACATTTCAAAAATTATGAGAGTAGATGAGAATGCACAATTCACGATTGAAACCAATCGCCAAAATCCGATTTACTTGACATTTCGATTAAAATTCAGTGTGCTATTCATTCGCTTCTTGACCTGGTAATAGCCTTTCATGGTACTATAAGTTCTATACATCGCCATCTTATGGTGATAATATCAAATATAGTACCTTCGCGATTACCTTATTTTGTTTTGAATAAATAAAACTGTAAAAATAAGTAATAACCAGTTTAGTATAGTATAGAACAATCGGTCATAATAATATCGGTCCCTCATATCTCAACGAAATCTCATCATTTTAGAGATCTGCACTCCTACGCTCAGACATTTTGGTTTTGGTCAACAGCGCAGAGTTAGAGGCAACCCAAATTACACACTATATGTTTACATCGCAATCTAACGCAATCTAAACTGTAGCTTAACTGTAACTGTAGCGACACCTAGTGACCTTACTCAAAAGAAGGAAACGCATTTCCTGTATGAGTGAAATTTTCATCGATCTTTTCAATGTTTTATTGTATTTTATAATAACGAGACCGTAGACGAAGCCATATATGAAGTTTCATAACAAACAGTCCATCCGATCTCGAATTATAAATGGTGTAACCAACATCTTTCTTGTATATATATATAGATATATAGATGAAAAGAACGCCTATCCTCGTCTATTACTGGGCCTAAGTGGTGATATCCTATTTCTATTTATCATGATCATACAGCGTGATATGTATATATGAGATTAAGCCGATTAAAATCATCACTGCCGATTTTGAACCAAAAGCTATTCCAACTGCCGTAAACGAAGAGAATTAGTTATTTTCCAGATAGTATGAGAATTTCCATATTCACGGCTCAAACTGCGGTCATTATAATATCCATTTCGGTGGTTATACCTATATCGATTTCAGGTAACGGTGTTATTGCATTATTTGTACATCCTATACCGAAAGTACCATTAAATATTCATAGGGATTCGAGGGAATAGAGATATTTTGAATGAATGTCGTGCAATAGGACCAACGGAGTTTGTTTTCTCTTTTTCGCAAATATAAATTTTGGTTAACAAATCTGATGAACTCTCAGGCAATTACTAATGAATGAGTTGTAAACGAATCCAAATGTTAAATCTAAACAATGAACAATAAGAACTAGCAAACACCTAAAACAATGTCACACAAAACTGGAAGCTTTTCTCAATTATTCAGATTATGGATTACTATAAATATACTGAACTTGTCTTGTAGAAATACGAAAAAATATTCCACTGCTCAATTCATATATTCTATAATGAATGAATCAATATATTACACATGTTAGTTAAGTATTCATCCAGTAAATGAATGTCTATTTAAAATGGAACTGAAAGAAATTCTCTCTGTTCTTCAATCGGTAATCCTAGTAACGTTAATTACAATTGTCTTTATTGCCTGAACATCTGCTCAGTGCCTCACAATTAACCGCCATCTATAATAGGGGCATTAACCAATTGAAGGAATTAAAAGAGACAGACTTAATGAACTATAATATGTTTTACTAATACGAAAGCGACCAGTGAAGGATGTTTTATTTTCATCCATTCTATTTTCGGCATTTCATAGTTTTAAGCTTCAAAAGACTGTCCAAGAAATAAGTTATCAAGCTAAAATGTTCGAAATGAATTCTTGAATTTTTTCTTTTTATTCTGTGCGCTGAAACTTCATTACTAAATGAACCCCTGAATTCGAAGAAACGGAGATGTGTCCTTTATTGTTACACAAGCGACCCGCCCTGGCTTCGCACGGATGCAATGCTGGTACTAAATACCTACTACCTACTACAGAATGTCCTTATAAGCAACGTTTACACCTTTTTTGTCATTAGACAATACAAAACATATTTTGTTTAGAAGTTACTCTTAAAAAAGCGATTGCGAGAAACACGGCCTTCGACGCGCTATTTACAGGCTCACCCGGCCATCCGGATCGGTATTGCCAACGCCGCACTCTGCATTTTAAATCTGTGATATCTGCGGAAATATTCATTCAAATTACATGCTGTAAAGAGCCATATTGATCTATATTGAATTTTTTTTCCGTAAAATGTGAAGGATAAAAAATGGTTATTGTGGGTTATCCTTAAGAGATAGACATATATCATCGCGGACTTTTTTGTCGACCTTTTTAAGGTGTACAATACCGAGCACATTATTTTGATTCATCTCGTGGGGTTCAGTCAGCGTTTGCAATGTAAGCGCAAAAAAAAGTGTTTATTTACGACATCACATTAGAAACCTGTAAATTCATCAGTGTGTCTCTACAATATCATGCAAGTATCAAACATATAAACCTTCCTCTTGAATCACTTTATCTATTAAGAAAAAGCGTTTCAAAATCTGTTGCGTAGTTTTGAAGATTCAAGCATACATAGGGACAGACAGCGATAGCGACTTTGCTTCATACTATGTATTGAATTGGACGTGGATTCAAATCTCCTGGAGAGAGAGAAAATTAAGAAGGATCGCCAATTCGGAGCAGTCAATCATCGGGTTACAATCTACCCAAGATGTCTACCGCAGTTGTAGTTAGGTAGTAGCTAGGAGCATAGAATAACTGGAGGGAAGGCTTCATACGATCGAAAGATCATTTTGAACTGCCAATAACGGCGGAGGTTAGAGTTTCGTGTTTCGCCCGATAGATGAGCGCTGTGATCGATTATTATAAGACTGTCACATATCTTGTTCTGTGGCGCCACAATTCCAAAGAACATAATGTGGCTGTCATTGTTATTGATACATTTATGCTTCTTTTTAATTGAAAATGGCCATAAATCATAACATAGACAATATTGATGACATATCATCGCTATATTCTAATCAACTTTTTATGCGCGATTATATGCAAAGTCTGTGATCGGAAATAAATTTGTCAACACAATATCCTTATCGAAAAAAGCGAACATTCAGGTAAGTATTATTATTCTTATAGGGGAAGACAGAGGTTTTATCTGTTCTCGTGTATCATACGCAGAATTGTATGGTACGCTGTTTACATTCCCTGTGCTAACAGTGCTAACACTTAGATTCGGAGCGGGAAACAGATTTTTCTTCCTATATTCAGTCTGTTCCTTGAAGCATATGCATTATATTGTCGGATTTACGAAAAAAAGTATGTATTGCTTTCTTCCAAATATATCTCGTGACCTTACGGCGAACTGACAAGTTCAGACGTTTTTGGCAGTTCATTTTTGTAGCGGAGCCTTTTCTCCAGTTATTCTATGCTCCTAGGTAGTGTTGTAGTTAGGTGAAAATCCTATTGGATCACGGCTAGAAAACCCGTACATTTGAAACTTGATTTTTTATCTCAGTCAAAATGGAAATCCACTCGAACGGAGAATACGAAAATCATAGGAATTCCTGAAGGATCATACATTAACATGGAAAATGATGATATGAGATCATCAGCTGAGAAGGCCGCTACCCATTCAATTGAAAGAAATAAGACACAAATCATTTGCCATTATAAATAATGACAAATGAAATGTGAATGCGAACTAGGTCTCCGATACTGTTCACCCTACCAGATCGAATGGTCCAACGTCAACTGAGAATCGCACCGACTGCAGTTTCGTCCTATTTAGGACTCATCAGTCTGACGAAACTGCAGTCGGTGCGATTCTCAGTTGACGTTGGACCATTCGGTCTGGTAGGGTGAACAGTATCGGAGACCTAGTTCGTATTCACATTTCATTTGTCATTATTTATAATGGCAAATGATTTGTGTCTTATTTCTTTCGATCATACATTTATCACTGAATAATGTTTTCGAAGAACATATAAGGCAGTTTCCGAGAGACTTCAGATATTCTTATGATGGTCCAATGATATACAGGGTGAGTTTTTTAAGTGTTTCATTAGACGTTTTCGAAGGAGGCATCGAGATACAAATTCAAATTTTTGTATTTTTGTTTTACAGCACATGAACTCAATTCGTAAAATATTTTCAAGCGGAATCTACTTCCGGTTCTACCGGAAACGAATGTGAACTTATTTCGAATGAAGCACCCTGTATATCTAAACATATTTGAATTCTTCTTTTAATTCTGCAATGATTTGATGTATGATATGTGCAACCACATCAAGAGTTTGTTGAGTTATAGCCGGATTCTCAAATTTTTTGACAGAAAGATTGTGACAAGTTAGTGTTTATATCTCCAAAATCTCCCATTGTAAGAAATTTTTGTTGCAACAGTGGAACAAAAGAAAGTACGCTGATACTGCTTCTTGTATAAATTATGAGGAAATATTATGCAGGGTGTCTGAAACAGGGCTTCAAAGTTAGCCTCAGCAAAACTCGATAAACCCATGATTAGAAAAAGAAAACTCGATTTATTCCTGAAATTCGAATTTTATTCGATAACGGCAAAACTACTGATTTTGAAGACATGAAATGTTTGGCACACTCTAACTAGTTTTCCACGAGCAATCGATCGGAATTAAAAAATTATTGGGTTCCCATTTGGAAAAAATGAGATTTCATAGTTTTGTTGAGGCTAACTTTGAAGCCCTGTTTCAGACACCCTGTATCATATTTCCTCATAATTTATAGAAGAAGCAGTATCAGCATACTTTCTTTTGTTCCACTGTTGCGAAAAAAATTTCTTACAATAATAGATTTTTGAGATATAAACACTAATTTGTGACAATTTTTTTGTCAAAAAATTTGAGAATCAGGCTATAACTCAACATTTGCTTGATGTGGTTGCGCATTTCATACATCAAATCATTGCAGAATTAAACGAAGAATTCAAATAAGTATAAATATATCGGGTGTTGCATTTGAAATAACGAAGTTCACATTCGTTTCCAGTAGAATAACCGGAAGTAGATTCCGCTTGTAAATATTTTACAAATTGAGGTCGTGTACTCTAAAACAAAAATACAAAATTTAGAATTTGTATCGCAATTCTTTCCTCGAATACGTCCAATGAAACGCTTAAAAAAATCACCCTGTATAAAGAGTGTTTCAATAAGAGCGCAAGATGTCAGTGCCATTTACCGTTACTGGAATTTTTGACAATCAGGACGCGCTGTTCTACCGTGTAATGCTAACTCCCATCTGTCAACTTTCGATCTGTCACGTCAACATCATGTGACATTATTACTGTCGAATATGGGTCTAATTCAAACACCCTTTCGAATTAATCATGATATAGATGTACGGAATTTCTGATCCCATTTCAAATGCGAATCCACTTCGAATGCAGTTTGGTACGTTATCTGGTTAGTAGTTCCCAAGGACCCTTATTATATGTTGACCTGTACGTCGAAGAAGTTCGCCATGCTGACTCGCACAACTCAATCAACTTGCATTTGGAAGGGGCCAGTACAGGATTCATTAACCCTATTGACAATCCAGATATTTGTAAATGCGACCGCTTTCAACCCCCACGTTTTATTCTGATTCGGATACGAGATAAAGTTTCGTCGAAATTTCATTGCTATTCAGTTGCGCCGCATTGTGAGAACGAATTAAATTCGAATTATGAAAGAGAGAGGCATTTCGGTCTAATTTTCGATTAGTTTCGAACAATTGCTTCTTATTAGAGAGAGTTACATTCAATTAGCCCTATGCCACCAATTTTGTTTTGTTTCCTTTTCCTCAGGAAGGAATAACAGAGCTAACGAAGACTGGAAAAACCTCCAATGAATTCAATTAACTTTGTGACTGCGTGGTGCTGGTCGTATTGATCATTCTAGAGATGCCAGAAGAGGTTTATGCAGAGAGACGTAATGCGGGGGTGGAAATCTCTGGAGGTAGCGAGCTGAATTCTACAGAGGATTTCATCCGCTAATGATGGAAGGAATGCAGCATATACAGGCTGGTCCAAATGAAACGGTCCAGACGAATATTTTCGTTTGAATGAGAAGGGCAATCTTATTTCGAAGGGGAATATCTTTCGATTTCAAATTCGTTGGGAGACAACCCCCCTAAACTTCGAATGACAATAGTGATAAAGTGAAACATTTTTGATGAATACTTATCGTTGATGAATGGTAATTTTGGGATACTGTATACAAAGGGAAAAAGCCGAATGGTATAAATTCATCATCTTAGTTATAGTTATAGTTATAGTGAAAAGGGGTTACAGTCCACTGCGACCTTAAGGTCTATTGTGCCCCCTGACAGAGCTGTCATCATCGCGCCTCCTACAGCTCGCCCTCCAGTTCCAGAGATTTGATGAAATCCAGTATCTGGGACGGCTTCAAGGAGGATAACTCCCCACTTCTACAAGTTTCTTGTCCAAAGCTATCTTTCCTTTGGCTTACAATGGCATAGCATTCCGTAACCAGGTGAATAGGAGTTTCTTCCTCCTCCCCACAGAATCTACACTCATCAGTGTCCGATAAACCCATTCTCAACAGATGCTTCTTTAGGCGACAATGTCCTGTGAGAAAGCCAGGTTTATACTGAGATCCAGATATTTTTTGGATCTAGCAGTTTCAAAGTTCCGGAGGAACTTTTTGGAGTGATCCATTCCTGGGAGATTCCGCCAGAGTTTTTCTCTTTCGGTTTTCTCCTTCAGCATAAATTCCTTCTTATAGGTGCATTTTCCTATACCACAGAAGGGTTCTGGGCCAGTGAGTGGCGTCAGTGCGCCCTTTCTGGCCAGTTTATTGGCCTCTTCGTTTCCTACGATTCCCGAATGACCGGGAACCCAGATTAAAAAGACCTTATTCTTCTTGCCTACCTCATTGAGTTTGTTTCGGCACTCCCAAATCAGCTTTGAGTCAATGACGTAGGAGCTCAGTGCTTTAATAGCAGCTTGACTATCTGTATGAATAGCTATATCGCACTTCTGATAGTTTCTTTCTAGATGTATATCTATAGTCTGTTCAAATATAAGAGAATGTAAACAAACAAACCAAATCGGTTTGTTTTGCGCATTACTAACATATGATTGGTGAAACGGTCGGCTGTATAATTCTTTTCACGCCCCCAAAAGACTGCCAGGATCGTACTTAAAGCTTAGAACGATTTCACAGTTATCTTTTCCGGACAATAATGTCGAATTCAGAAACGGACACTGCATCTGAAGGTGGTATATTGGGCCATCCACGAAAAAGAACGAAACGTTCACATTTGTCTATTCAAATCATGTGTATTCCATTCAGAGAATAATATCAAGTTTATATGATTGTGTGAACTATCCTCGATCCGACCCTGGAGCCCTGAAAGCAAGTCTTTACCTGAACGAAGCCCATCCTTCGTGTGCGCGACTTTGTTTACGTCGTAGTCGCTTATATTTGAACAGAGTATAGACATCTTCCGATTGCAAGTTTTTCCGTTTGAAGGACGCTTGTACAGGAGCCTAGCGATAGTGCACACTTGGTACTTGTCCCGTAAATCCCAGCGCCAGCTCCTGTAGCGGTTTTAGAACCATCTGTATACCATTTCATTGTATTTTCTTTGAGATTGTAGTTGGTGTATTCCCTTTCCCAATCTTCTCTTTTACTTAGCATTGTACTGAAGTTCTTCTCAGTGCTTACTTTCTTGATCATTAGATACATCGCTAGGAAGGTTTGCAGATGAGGTGTAGTCATTCAGAGAGGACCAAGCTCTCTGAAACCTGACTCTCTCATTGCCTGCTCCTTCTTTAGATACTCTGAGGATGGCCTCATGGGCTACCCTATCAATCACTAGATGTAGAGGTGTGAGGTCTGTGATGATCTCGAGCGCCCTGGTTGGGCACGTTCTCATAGCTCCCGTGATGCACACACAGGCAAGCCTTTGTACTTTGTCGAGCATTTTCCTCGTACTTGCCTGACTTGTCTTTGCAAACCAGGCTACTGCCCCATATGTGACTATAGTTCTTACAATCATGACGTACATCCATCGCATAGACGCCTGCATGCCATCAAAGCTCTTGTATCTCTGCCAGTAGCATTATCAACATGCTTATTCCACAGAAGTTTGCTATCCAGTGTTATTCCTAGGTATTTGACTTCAGACCCCCACTCCAAGATATTTCCGTTTAATACTAACGTTTTCATGGCTGGAAGTTTCCTCTTCCGAGTGAACGGAATCAATGTGGTCTTGGTTGGGTTGATGTTCAGCCTCACTGACAAGCACCACTGCTCAATAATTCTAAGGCCCTTCTGCAATAGGTCGCAGAGAGTGCCTTCGAATTTGCCTCTAATTATTAGGACTATGTCGTCAGCATAGCCTACACATTCAAAGCCAAGCTCCGTTAGCCTGTGTAGAAGTTACATCTTAGTTACTCAAGATATTAATGAAAAATTCCAAAAAACGTCAAATCAAACCATTGAACAATAAAGCGAAGTATGGAGGACCAGGAAAACCAAAGACGGTAAGAACGGCAGAAGTGGAAGACTGTGCTGGATAAAAGAAGATCCAAGTACTTCCACGCGAGAACTTGCAAATACTTTGAATGTAAGTAATAGGGGGCAGTTTGGCGAATTCTGATAGATAATTTATTGTACCCATACCACATTTAACTAGTTCAGGCACTTCTTTATGTCGGTTTTGCTACACGTATTGCGTTTTCTCAATGGTTTTTGCACACAATGGTTGAAATTCCTCAACTACTCACGCTGACTCTTTTTTTCCCAAGAAACATTTCATTCCATCCCCAGGGAGCAACCATATGGAGGAATATGCCCGAAAATCGATACGAATACAGGGTTATCCATAATTGAATGCATGCCCGATTTTGAAAGAATAAAATATGACAGTTCCAGAGCGAGAACGTTCGCAAAATGAACTATTTCTCTAGATATATTGCTAGAATATCGATTAATCAGATACACCGCGTTCATTGATATAATAATTATCAACAAGCGCCATGAATCTGAGTCGAACATGCCACAAATCATCATCCAGGGAACCAGCGAAAGTTCCAGTAGAAGTCGACCTAGGTTTCGATCTTGTTCTGATCTCTTCAGGACAACATAGCCCTACTACGATGAAAATTGGAGTGGAACGAAGGTCCTCTTAAACAAAACTAAACAACGTCTTGAGGTGTATCTGATTAATCGATACTCTATTAATATGTTTCCTTATGGAAGTAACTTTTTTGATTAGGGATATATTCTTGTTACATCGAAAAAACCTGAAATACCCAGAATTCATGAGGGGTGATCCATTATTATAGAAACTATTCACAATGACGGTTAAGTGGACACCCTGTATGTTTGGGTTGATTTAAGGTGTTTGTCTGATTTTTTCAGAACATATCATCATGGACTTCAGAGAATACAGGGTGATTCATTAATGAAATAAACTGTGAACCTTACGAAAATACCCAAAAACCACATGTTTTCTCAATACCTTCTATTTCAAGATTAACTACGTTGAGGGGGGAGTTTTCTTTCACCACTGTACTTGATATAAGAACGTCAATACGGCTGAGAGCTATTATCCACTTTCTATGACCGAAAAATCACGAATACCTTATCACTTCTCAAAAACAAGTCATAGGATTGAGTTGGGGCCATGGACAGTTTTGCTCGATAGGTCGAGTATTATTATACCAAAATATTAGAACATTTGACGGAACCCCATTGGTCATAAAAAAGCGGGGTCCTTTGTTTGGTCCTATATCTTCGCAACAGGATGAAATATACTCGGAATTATTCAACGAATAACCTTTTCAATTCTTGCCACATATTCACCCATAATATGTGGCGTAAAAGAAAACCATCTACCCATATCTATATGAATATTCGTGAATGCTCACAGTAAATTGCTTTCGTCTTTCAGAGAAGGAACACCCTTATTTGAACAGTATAGTAATGAAATCCATTTCAAGCTCACGTAATTGTCCTCAGCTTGCAAAAACTACATCGGCACAATCGACGGGGTGTGATATGGGTAGGTCTAACACTCTTGAGCTCCCCATATGGTGTCCTGGTCTAAACAATTATGAACCCCTGGGGTCACCCCACATCGGAGGGGAGACTCCGGCGAGTCAATAAAGATGCCTAATTGTGTGATTCCTGAAATATTTGTCCATCTGTTCCGCTATCCATGCTATTGCGCGAAAATATTGGTAACATTTTAACGATCTATTTTCCGTTGAAGCAATCAGTATTGCAATTAACTGAATGCATTGCATTTATTGCAATCACTCAGCTGTATTTGATCGACAAATTATTTTCCTATTTCTATTTGCCTTTCCAGGAAGTAGAATGAAATTGGTGAAATGAAGGTTTATTGAAAAACTGTATTTATTTATTCACAACAATGATACCTATAGGTGGTTAGTTTTTTTCGCAAAAAGAAACATGATTCTCTATAACATCTATAATCATTGAATAATAATCATTATCAGAGACACATAAAATCGTTATTTTTATGAGTTTGCAAGGTCTGCAAATGGACTAGATGGAATCTTGTAAATATTTGGTGCTGGGTATTCAAAATTTCGTAGGGTATTTCAATTTTCTTGTTTGTTTTTCTGCTTGTATTTTGTTCATGGCATTCATATAATTGATGATTCCCGTTTTTATGAACATAAAAGGTGCAGATTTTCGATATAATTTCATATTTTATATACTAGGTGTCTTTGTTGAGTATGGAAGTCTCGTAGGATATGATCTATTTTCATTATATATTTCTTTTGAAAGATTTGTGCGATTTCTGATTTATATAGTGTGTAAGTATAAATACCTCCGCACAAAAGTATGCCATACCGAAGTAATAATTGGGTTTAATACAAAAATTTTTATTTTTGGAAATTCGGTGTGTTGTTTGAAAGATACAGGGTGTCGAAAACCATAAAAAAATACTTTTTTATTCATATCTTCGAAACCGTTAATTCAAATCAACTGAATTTTGGTTGATTTCTTACTCTATTCATGGTGCATATTCCTCAATCAGAACTTATTCAATCATCCTACTGGTTCAGAAGTTACAGCGTTTCCGACTCATAAATCCACGCAAAAATCCCGTAAAATCACTTGAAAAAAATAAACGGTCCATATTTTCGAAAGAATCAATCATTTCAGAAAATTAAAGTATTCCTATGTTTTTTCAATGGAACGCGCCAATTTCGAGTTATTCCTAATTGCATACGATGAAATTTTAGGAAAAAATCATGAATTTCGAGAATAATCTGGATGCTTTCATGGATTGAATATCATCGAATATCATTACTTTTCTGGTTTCTGAACTTGTTAGCAATGTTGTTAGAGTGTCGATCAATTGTGTCGAGAATAAAATCTGAATTTGTTTGAATAAAATCCCACAAATGTGGGATATTGAACACAAAGAATCAATTTCAATACGCAGTTTTTATTGAAAATTCATTATTACGGATCCATTTTGAACATAAATGTCATTGAAATACAAAATTCGGATATTAATGATGAATGTCGAGAATAACTACGTATCGAAATGAAATTATTGAAAAATAAAATGATGGCGATATTTCTCAACAATATCCTCTTGGAATTTTATAAACTCGACACTGCACCGTTAATATTACATTCATTCACTGAAACTCTTCACATAATCACCACGACAACGAAGAAAAACACCTAACATAATCACTTTCCCCTTTTATAACAAAATAGCTTAGAAAAACATTTTCCCCAAGTTTGTTTGAGATCGCGCCAGTGGTGTCTATACGCATGCGTCGTTCACAGACGTCATATTACGTACAAAGTTTATCTCTTCAATCTTGATGACGCAGGCTACGGTTTGATCGATTGACAACCCCCTCTATAGAAGGCTGTGGTCGATTCATAGATTTTACGTGGTTTCAGGAATATTGGTTCAGCTGCCAACATCCACATAAAAATTTCTGTGAAATATTCACAGAATGGATACAAAATGGATAAGGTTGAGTTGATTGATAATAAATTCTGATGAATTGACTGAGATATATATTATTATGAGATATTTTTGGGATATTGTGGAAACTATGGAAAAGTTATTAGTGTTTACAAACTAATTTTTAGAAAAATCGGATAGGCAACTTATTTTGATGGGAGAAATATGGCCTTTTCACGGCAGATATAATCGGATAAAACTAAGTATTTTTGTTAAGAAATATCATGTTTTTAACATTCTCATTCAAATGAGGTTAGTACTCAAGGATTCCGTGAAAGTATCAACTCAATTTCAATCGAAAAATATAAACTTTGAGGTGTTAGCAGAGAATCGTATAAGGTACGCATTTGGCCCAATGGTTTTTCGAATGGCTATATCTCTTTAACAGAGCCGAATTAGGAAAAATGGAAAATGTAAGGCTTTTCCTTGGCCTCAAGAATCTACAGTTATATGTTCAAGTCAAAGACTCACCCTCGGTATATCTATTATATTACATTTAATTCAGATTAAAATTGCAAATCAATTCATAGATTTATGCTCTTCATATGAAGATTTTTTTTTTCCGTCAGTGTATGAAATCCAACTGAGAATAAGAATATGAATATTACGGAAAAAGTTACTACAATCGTGCTGAGCCATTGTCCATTATAATATCGTATAGTAAAGTACAGTATAGTTTATAGTAAGTATATTCATTTCGTTTCAACAATAAATTTACAAAACAACTGTACTCCCAAGAATTCAACCTACAATTCAATGTAATATCCCCATCCTCTATTATTCTTGGACAGTCAATCTCACATCCACCAGATCATGGGAACATAAACTCTGTCTTCTTGGTATTTATTCCCAACATTGCCTAAAACAACTCAAAGCACCACCTGAAACTCTCAGAACAGATTGTAGGTACTCGTACGAAACAATATCCACAAAGAAATTTGCATCATCCGCATCATTATTGGCACCACTGGTCGACCAACACAGGTCTCAGTGAGCGAATTAACATAATGATAACATAATAATCTATATATATATAGTTACACCATTTATAACTAGAGATCGGATGGACTGTTTGTTATGAAACTTCATTTATGGAATCGTCTACGGTCTGGTTATTATAAAATACAATAAAACTTCGAAAGATTTGATGAAAGTTTTACTTATGCAGGAAATGCTTTTCCTTCTTTTGAATAAGGCTTCTAGGTGTCGCTACCGTTGATGCGTAGTCGTACAGTGAATAGACAAGACATTGTACTTGGTCGTAGGTTGACATTACCGCTGTTAGATGGCGATATGTGATTCGCATAGAACTCATGGTAACATGGAAGTACATTGCCAGATCAAAAAGCGGGTAAACATCTCAAGTTGGTGGAACAGTTAATTTTTAGCGAAAGATCAAGTATCTGATTTTGACGATCAGTTTCAAACGTGAGTTGGCCATCTTCATCTTTTTTCTTTATTTTTGAAATGCTTTCGAATTTCTGTTTGGGTAATAGATATATTTGCGGAAATAACTGAATCCAAAATTGCCCATAATTAGTATTGACATATTATATTGGTGTTTCTGTTCGCACAGAGACAGTATTGTAAGCGTCAATAATTTTGAAACGTTTGCTCATCGGGCTTTCACCTATGATATGCAATAATGTTTCATGGGTTGCCTAATTTGATCTGGTCGAATGACCACCAACTGATATGTTTACCATTATTTTATTTTGAGCTTAGCAGCATAGCTAAGATGTCTAAAATAATGGTGTGACCACTGATTAGATTTTGAGAATATCAGAAAAGTTTTGTTTTTGCCACTTCAGGTTGAGCTATTAACAAATGACTGATTTTTTAATTCTGGTCGACGGGCTGTGTTAATAGTCGAAAGTTCTTCAATGGAATAATTTTTGTTCATATTCTTGACATTTTGATTCATATTAGAGGAAAGGTATAATATGGATTATACTCCTGCTATTCACAGTCCCATGAGGTACTGCAGAAAGAGAACTGTACAACAATTAAAAACAAAAAGTTATATGTTCAACAATTAGGTACCGCTTAAATAAAGAGAATTCTTTCCATGTGAATCACAAAATTGTCAAAATTTTGTATATTTTGAACTTTAATTTTGCCTAATTTATTTCCTGCTTGAAAAAAAAGCAATGGTAAGTTTATACAACTTTTAAGTATAATTCAGGCGGAACAAAGTTCGCCGGGACAGCTAGTTGTATAATAAACAGGAAGGGACCCAGGATACTACCTTGCGGAACTCTCATTCCTTTCTCTCATCAGACTCATAGGAGTGGATAACAACTTTATATTTTTTTCTCTATTTCAGTATCGTAATGAGTTCATTACAGTACCAAAAACAGTGCTGTAATGAATTCATTACAGCATCGTTTTCAGTAACATTTTTCGTTTTGTGGTTGTCAGCAATGACTTCCGATCCTTTTAAATTTCAGCAGACGTCAATTTAGAAACGTCAATTCTCGTATTTACTAACATTCACACCAACTGCCAAGATACAATATGAAAGTCACTAGGACCTATAATTTGATTTTTTTATTGAATTTCACAAAATTTGAGTGAAATAGAGAAAATATCGTCTAATACTCGTTGCAGAATGCAATTCCAATACTCATGCGTTCAAAAACTCGCTCCTTCGTCGCTCGTTTTCGAATTTCGCATTCGTATTGGAATAGGAGCCCATTCTGCAACTAGTTTTAGAATATACTATCACTTGACTAACTCTTTATGAGTAATAGTTTTTACCGAACTATATATTTGCAAGCTGGTCAAACTGTTATAATAGGTATGTATGTAATAATCTGGTCGGTATCTAGCTGAGTAAATGAGTAAATATCAGCATATATCTCAAAGAGCGAGTTCATTGAAGATGAAGACTATTTGTATCGATATCGAATTGAACGAGAAAACAGATATAATGAGAAGATTTACATTAAGAACAAATGTAATCTGTTATGACAGAGTGCGAAAAAATTCGATCTCAAAAGATTTCAAAACATGAGTTTAAGTCAAATTATACCTTGTTCCATCATGTGTAAGTTCGGTATAATGTTACTCAGGGTACACTTTCTTCTTGTTCATTCCAGGTAAAAACCGAAAATTGTGGTTCTTCGATATGGATGCGACAAATTCCAAATTCTCGTTTGTATTCCAAAAAATTATCAGAATACACGATCAGTGAGAAACTCTTTCATATATTCTTCCGGACGTATCTGTTTGAAGAACAATTTGTTTGAAGAACAATTTGTTTGAAGTCGCTCTCCAGATAACAGTTTATTAATAAAACTAGACTTCCCATCCATTTTCTACTCAAATAATCAATAGCGTCACGGTCCCCCTTGTTACATAAAACAAACAATAATATCCCAACTTCATAAATGAAGATGGATGACTAACTACCTAGGGAAGGACGCAACCAGATACCCACCACGTTCGACTCGATAAATTTTAATAACGGCATCATAGCGAACACCAGGAGGCGCACTTGCTTTTATTCACCTCTCTGATACTGCTTTCCCCCAGAATAAATAGCTTGATGAAATCTGTGTACAATGAATTTTCTCAACAAATGATGTTTGATGGCCTATCTAGATATGAGATTTTGAAGGCCTTCGTATATTATTCACGGTTTAAACTGCAAGCGTTGAAGTGAAGTACGTACTTTTGATGAATTATTTCTATGAGTCTCATCTAACCTGGATACCGCTTGACACAATTCGATGCCCTTGAATGGACACGCCTTCACTAGACATAGATCTTTTGTTCTTTACCCTACTAATTCATTGAAACATGAGGTGGTAGTCGATGGTGTTGATAAGAATAAGACCGACAACATCCTCAGGAGTCTTGGCCGTTGCCTCGTGGGAATGCAGGACTGGTTTCCCCATATGAATGAATTCAGGCCAGCCAGCTTTGGACACTTGCAAACTCTGTGTTCACACTGTTGCTGCTTCTGATCCACAGAGCCTACAAATCTCATCTCCTGACTTTTCCATACGGTACAAATGTCCCGTCAGCAGACCTACCATCAGCCGAAGCTCAGCTGGTGACAGCTTTACGAGCTTACTGGTATAGGTCGGTGATATAATTACGAATTTCTTGGACTGAGTAAGTCCAGGAGTGTTTCTACAGAGGGTCATTCTGTTGTCCAACTCCCATTTTGATGAACCGCTGCCTTATATTGTTTTTTTCCAAGCCCACGGACAGGCACATGTCCAGCAGGTATTAACCATGATTCACTTTTCGCCAGCTCATCGGCTTTTCATTTGCTTCAACACCTCAATGCCCTGGTACCCATAGTAGAGTCACTTTATTGCCTCTGGCCATTTGCTTTATAGTGTTACAGCACTTCCATGTCAACAAAGATCCCTGACTGTGTGATAACACAATTTCACTATGTTTCAATTTCTTTTTCTGCATAATCCGCGATATCTCTGAGAGGTTACAATGCGGCTTTCATGGGAGCTCCTAGCGCAAGGTCCCAGAGATCTCTATGTGATGTTACAAAGCGAAGTTCCCACTGACCATGCGATTTCTTGGAGACCTTACATTTCACAATTCGATATCTTGGAGACCTCGCCATGCGATATCCTTGTGACCTCTCCATGCGATATCTTGGAGAGCTCACCATGCGATTGACAAGGTCAATGTGCTCACGCAGGTGTAATTTGGTTATCACATCGCACTTGTATAAATAGCGAGTTTACCAAGACATCAAGAGGGTTTTTGTGGATAGATTAGTTAGTTGTGTTTCTTGGTGTTACTGTGATGTAATAGATTGGTTATTGTGTGAAATTTCGAAGAGGGTATTTGTGCTCCAAGGTAAGTGTTATTTTCATTGAATTCTGGAATTTTCTTACCTATTAGGACTTATAAATAACGTAGGTAATCATTTTTACCGCCATTTATGTTCATCTGAGTAATTCAACCACCAATAACGGAATTGATTAATTTACATTTAACTACTTTCTCCTTGGTATATTGGTGATCAGGATATTAATTTTAATCAAAAATATGGATGAGTGTAATAAGTAATATCTTTAGTGGGTATTTAGCTTTCAGTAGTGTGAAGTATGTCTGGAACAGGATATAAGCCATTCAGGTATCTGAGCAAACGGCAAAAAGGAACCGATTGTGTGTGGGCATTCAAAGCCAAAATCTTGATATTGAGTCTGACAAGCTATCTCAAACTATTCAAACTTTGTTAGGAACGCATGTGTGGAATATGCAAATAGGCTGATGGGAGCAGAAAATTGAAGTTAGTTCAGTTTAAAAAAAGTGAATGCCGCCTTGAACCACAGAAATGTCAAAGGGCATGAAAAATGGACTAAAATCAAAAATTTCTGTTTGATAGTTCACGAGATTCATCTAGGAATGATTCAAACTCATGAATTATTGTTAATTCTTGATAGAAATGGTCAACAAGTTTCTGTGGGAACCATTGTTGCAACTCCAATAGTAATAGAACAAAATACTTCCATGAGAATAGTGATGATTCGACAATTTCACAGAAACTGGAATTATATCTCATTTGGTTTCAAGCTGATATTATTCGAAAAGGAATTGAATTTCTGTTGTTGATATCCTATTTGTTCAATTTGTGCTCCAGAAGAATTTGAGACAATGCTCATTCGCGTTTCGATGAATGGATAAACAACTACCTCACAAAAGTTCATTACTGTACAAGTCATTTTTATTCTTCCAGACAAGGGCGTACCCAGGATTTCAGCTAGAGGGGGGCAGCTCATATAGCTGAGAAGATGGTCGGTCGGGTATATTGAAACAAAAAATCATCAAAATTGAAGATATATAGTTATTAATTGTCATTGTCACCTCCAAAATATAAACTCAACAAGCGTTGTCACCTCATATATAACGCTGTCACCTCCGAAATCGGAGGTCACAACGTTTTGCCTTGTTTCTTAGATTGTTAGACTCAGGAGACTTCAGGGATCAACACATCCAAAAATCGTTTTGAGGTCAGAACGCACCATATTTATGTACTGTACAATCTTTTAGTTCAGCTATATACCACCAGCGCTAGTGCGCCGTCTTATATATGGAGGAATAAAGCCAAGGGATGTTCAGTTCGTTGTCACCTCCGTAAATGGCAACACTGTAAGCCATACTCGTACGGAGCAGGTGCACTGAGGAATGCATAAAAAAGTGTTTGACTCAAAACAACATCTTGCATCCTTTCGGAGCTTGAAAAGGTCTCGTTGATGTAAAATTAATCGATTGTGAAAAGTTCGGAGGTCGATATTTCTGACCCGACTATGAGATAACTAAAAACGTCTAAACAGAAAATTTTGAATTTTATGTAATTGCTGTTTTTAGCTTCTTTCTCTATTTCATTTTTCAAGATTACCAGAGTTGGTCTGAGAATTAAAAAAAGGTTTGCATATCAGATTTCATTGAAATAAACTAGTACGACTGAATACAATATATTTTCCTCGAAACTGAATTACGAGTCGGTTTTCTAGTGACGTTTGCTATTTTTTACCTACTCAAATTGAGCTTTTCAGTTCTTCGGGCCTAATGAACTCATCCCAAAAAAGAATTATAAATTGCACCAATATTCAGACGGTAGATGGACTGAAGCTCCGTCGTCAAAATTTTCTGAAATGGTACATCTTTTCTCCGTTTCGTCGAATTTTGAAAAATAAAGAAAAGACATTGTGACTGATTGCATTCATAGTTGCCTTTCAAGATAAACTGCGAACATTTCTCCACAGGAACAGTTTCAAGAGAATGGTGAAAGGTGGAATCACCCTTCATATACAGATTCCTTGAAAACACTTGGAGACTTCCAAAAATGAGAACTTAATGATGAATTCTATTCTTATGCTGATCATAACATAAGCTTTAGGTTTGCCTTTCGAGAGCACAATAACTTCGGAAAAAAAAAGATTCGATATTCATGAAGCGGGTTTGGAAGTTGATTGCGTAGATCCAAATAATACTTGGTTAAATTACACCCAATGATTCAGCAGATGCGAAATGTTAATATCACAATATATTCAAGATTTCAGATTCAATTAAACTGAAATCTGGTATCTTGGAATGAATATGTCGACTCAATAGTTTAGCAAAATTTCAGACGAACTTGACGAATAGGTTAGGTATGAAAATGCAATTTCTGAATTTTTTCAGCTTTCTTATGATACGATCTTCGCAGAATTTCGCATCATTTCCTTTTAGGTATATACTTTTCAGTAAATTTAAATTCGATCGTATTTTAGAGTTATTGATTGAATGATAATGGATGTAACTCGAAAACAGTCGAGCAGATTTCGTTCAAGAGAGAGTCTCAACATCTGGACCCCACAGCGCACAAAAAATTTCTAGTCTTTTTATTTCCCACTTAACATTTATTTTATCTTCAAGGGGGGGGGCAGCTGCCCCCCCTGCCCCCCCCCCCTGGGTACGCCCATGCTTCCAGATGTAAAGGGGCAGACGCGGAGGAAAACAGTGGAGTCTTTTCCCAAGATTGGCAGAGACATTGTACTCAGAGAAAGAAAGAAATAGAATGTTTTGAGTTTTTTTTTCTTTATTTTTTGTTGCAATTTGTTAATAATAGAGTTTAAACGAGTTATTCGCTTGTTTTAGTATACTATCTGTTCCAGCCGAAAATAATAAATGACTGTTTGTTGTGTAGTTCAATAATTCTAATAGCTAATATAAGATTAGGAATAGGAAAAATCTGACCTAGTTTTTGATGTTCTGTTTACCCCCTTGATCTTCTGAATTCAAAAAAAGAATTTCCACTGAAATACCTCCGTTGCCATGGTGAACTCCCAAAATAACGTATTTTGATTAGTTCAAAATTACAGGTGTAGAATTCCCCCTCTAACCAGAGGAAATATGAATAACTTCAATTTGAATAAATGATTTGTACAATGTGTACAACATTGTAGGTAGTGCAGACACAACGACACAACGAAAGAACCTACGATCAGTCGGTAGAACTTTAATACTCAGGCATTGGACTATGATAAGGCATAGAAAAACAAAGGAGGCATTCACCCCATAATTTCGCTTTGCACGAGGAGAAGCGCGAGGAACATTTCAGGGTTCCGAGTTCACCCCGTTCCCACTTCCAATATGCAAAGTACCGACTTGGCAACTCTTAAAAGAGCAGAAGTGGGAAAATGGTCCATCCGCCCAGGATTCTGATTAAATTAATCCTATAGTTTGATCCAGATCATTTAACCGGCAGTATAGTTTCATGGCCACCACCTGTACGAGAAAACGCGTTCTGACATGCGCCCAAACGGATCGGGGCGTAAAAGAACTTCAGTGAGGGTCGATCATCAGTATCAGCGCTAACTCTGTGCGGGATATATAACGGCGCGTTATCTCACCGCGGTATCAGTCGTATTCGTACCTCCAATCTCGGCAGAAGCTACAGGTATCCACGTTACTGACAGTGGCTCGGCATCGTCAACAAAAAAATGACTCGAGAAAAAACTGTTAAAAAAAATCGCTAACCGAAATTTCATCGTGCGGTCAAATTTCATTTCGGAATCTGGCGAAATAGCTGCGAGGAAAATGTTCCGGATGTTTCCTCAGTAAAAACTCCGTGGAGTTAACTACATCCCGGAGTCATTAGCCGGAAAAACCCGAGAATCCGGGGTAAATCCTGCAGATCACTCGGCTGCTCAAAGCAACCCTTCTCAAACTTTTTCACGTTAACGATGTAACTTCCTCGATTCCGATCACGTTAGGTGTGAATCTTCGGACATATTTACCGGGAATCAGTGAGTATTCAGCAGGAATAGGAAATAGGCCACGGGCAGCAACAAGTCGCGATTTTTCTGCGGTGATACCGAGATGATTTCTTCCGATGCTGACTTGACCGGACTCGTGCACCGGATCGCTGGACGGATGGATTCTGCCAGCGTGATTTGTTGCTTGGCTGCATTTTTGCTCTATTATAACACACTGGACGCCGGTTTTGTCTACGACGACCGGTGAGTGATGGTTCATCGATATTTTTGGTGTCACCCCATTGTTCTCGCGGATTTTCATGAAAGTGTATTAATAATTTCGTGCAAACCAGCAATAACTGAAGGAGATGAAATACGTGATGATTCACCAGCCAGATATTCTCATTTCTCGCTAGTGTGTCTTCATTTCAGTTCTGTTGCCAATTGGGAGATTTTGAAATACAACTTTTCTTGAAAGTCTGCCTGAAGATTTCTTTGGAAAGCTCATGATATCGTGAAAGTAAAAGCAAAAACTGGAATAATGCCAAGGATGATTCTTCTTTAGGTTTGGATGTCTTGAAGAAATCGAGCCTTTGACGTTTAGGAATCATAATTCTATGCAAATTAACGAAATTAACTGTCCTTTATAATTCCCGGTTTCTACTTTTCTGTTATTGCAAAAGTGGAATTTACTGATGCTGTTTTATATACAGGCTATTTAACCATCACTACTAACGCGTTAGGTTCAGCTTACTGCAGTTTTACATGAGCTGAAACTATATGAGCGCTAAGAGTGTCCAAATAAATGATTAACAATCTGAAACATATAAAATTATGCACATGCGATTTCTGCTACTTAAGTTTGTACTCATACATATAAAAATCTTTAATTTTGATGTATTTTGATCGACTCATATCAAGGTATTCCCATGAAAAATATCACGAAAATTGAGTGGCAACTGATGAAAATCGAAATAGGGCCTTTCAAATGAGTGTGAGGTCAATGCTTCATCATAAACTATTTCCAAACATTGCGGGAAACGATAAAAATAAATCCAAAAGCGAGGACAAAAATGTAATCATGAACAGCTTCTGGTATTCAATGTTTTATCCAAACAAAATTTTTTCACAAAATGGTGATTGGTCCATTTCGTGTCAGGAAAAAAATTAGATGAACGCCTTTTTCCGAAATTGTTGGTGTTTCATCTCCATTCATGTGCCTTTGTTATCGGCAATTCTCCATTCGCTTATTACAACAAACTGCACTGCATTGATTGATGCAGTCTATTATAATACGATTATTCAGTATGTAACATATTTCATGTAACAGTGTTTCTGAATGTGACGGTTTTCTATTATCTATTATAGATTTTTTATTACAGCCCACAAATATATAGTACATAAGTAATTCGCATTATAAAACGAATACGGTATGCTGACATTGGTTTCAGATATTCAAAAATTTATTCAGTACACCAATAGATGGGTAGTTTGGAATGGTGAGCAACTAACGCTTAAGAATTTCATTCAAAATGTTAATCTCAAGTCGAAAAACATTTTCATTATGAATTTGGAGTATTTCTTTCAGAATAATACGCAAATGCCGTTAATTCTTTCTGCAGCTGTTTTATTTATTCACCATTCATTCAGTTGAAAATTTTACTTTATTTAATTGAAACTTTCTCGATTTTGTTGCTTTCAAAAATGCATCATCGTGAAAATTTTTTCACAGTTCTAATAACAAATCCAATTTTATTATTTTGTATCATATGGAACCATTTCAGCCAATCATGTCAACATTACATCGAAAACTACATCCAATGCAATTTTCAATCCCAATGAAACATGAAAACATTCCCAGAAATACTTCCAATAGCCACAAATATATTAGGGGAATATTTATGGAATTTTGCTACGAACGATCATACGAATTGAATGAACGCAGAAGCTTGGAAGAATTGGCGTTTATACTCAAAGATTGGGCTGTCAATATGAGAAAAAAAAGACGGAACAGAATTCAAAGAAGCAACGGTAAAGACAATATGGAATGTTTCGAGCAAACTCTTACAAGAAAAGTATTATAAGGACTACAACATTATGATTGACCCGTTTAATAATATAATATTTAAACCAGCCCGAGATGCCCGCGATGCAATCAGAAAAAAAATGCAAGCAGACCCAAGTAAACGTAAATCCAGTTCAGTTTCGTTAAATTTGTCTGAAGTTAACAGAATAATATTGCTATGGGATGAAAATACTCCTGAAGGTCTTATGCTCCTGGGGACGAGGAGAGGCAGTTACTTGTTTGGTGAATTTTTTTCAAATCGAGAAGAATAACGATGGTTCTCCAACAAATCGCATTGAATACAATCCGGTATTCAGTAAAACGTGCCAAGGTGGTTCTAAAAGTACAAGTAGTAAATGGTTGGTTTCCAATTGTGAAATATGCTGCCGAAGCAATTGGCTTGAATGTCAAAGACAAAAAGATATCGAATCATTCAAATAGATCAACAGCTGTCAGTCAATTAGCAAAAAGTGGTGCAGAAGAACAACAATTGCTGAAGATTACTGGTCATAGCAATCAAAATTCTATCAAACCATACCTAAACCTCGATCAAGAACACCACAACAAGATAATAAATATTTTGCGTGGAAATAGATCTTCTATACAAGAGAACAGCAACGAATCTAATGTTGAGTTGAATTTTACGAATTGCACTTTCACTAATTGTACTTTCAATAAATAAATAAATAAATGTTTTGTTGTGTTGAGTTATACATTTTTTCTGTCAAAAAATTTTCTGCCGAATATTCCTCGGACATTGATAAATGCCTCATAATTTTATAACCAATATCTCAAGCACGTTGCTTGGTAACAGCCCTCAGCCTTCGGCTTCGGGCTATTACCAATGAACGAGCTTTCGATGGTCATAAAATTATCTCGTCTATTATCAAGGTCCTAGGGATATTACTACTGAAAATTATAGATATTTTTTGGTTCCCTCATTCGAAAAATTCCTTTTTCCCTCAAATTCTCAAAACAGACCAAAAACAGTTGAATATCCTGTTAAACTTTATCTAAACTCAATAATGATGGAATGAACCATAAACGGGATGATTTTAATTGTCGGCAATTTATATTACAAGAGAATCAATAGTGAACAAAATTGGAAATGAATAAAATTGTTAAAATGGATCTAAGAATTTTTCGGAGGTGGAATTATGTTCGATTGATTATACACTGATCCTTTTTACCAGCGTGTTAGCCTCAGGTAATATCGAAGAGTATATATGAATGCCTAATGACAATACGTACATTATCTTCGAATATCTTTTGTACTTATTCAATACAAAATAGCTCATGAAATCAATCGACCATATATATTGTTCGGAGGAGATTGATCGGAACTAATGATATTATCACCCTTGTGTCCCTTGTTGTTTCCCTAAGTATTCAGAAATATACAAACAATGCATTGTCCGAGTGAATACGATGATGACACAAAATACTACTGAACGAACTGGAATTTTATGGAGTTAGTGATGGAAAATATACGAATACAAGAAAGTTTAGATTCTTCGTCGATCAGTTCAGAATTCATTAGAATATAAATGTCAATTCCTCGTTCATATTCCACCTGTATTCTCAATCAACTAACTCTTGAATCAACCATTATATAAAAGAGAAAATACCAGTGAAATGCAGTATATAAAATATATACAGACTTGAGTACTCAGTGAGGCAACAGGTAGGCTAAATTCATACGACTCGAATCTGCTTTTGAAGGTTTTCACACTGGCAGCATATGATCATTTCCAGATTAAAACAATTCTATTGGACAATACGTATCGTCGTTGACAAATCTGAAGTTTTATTTTTCTAACTTTTATATGTGTCCTTGCATGCAAGCTTTGAGGGGTTTTGGTGAAGAAGTATGATAGGTTGATTGCTGGAATGTTATCGATAGTCAAGACGCAGATAAGTATAAGATCACCCCTCAGTTGTCGATCGGGAAAGAGAGTTAAACCGAAAACAAGCAGTCTCTCCTCATGCCCAGGGCGGTAAAAACCAATGGAAGCCTTAAAACAAAGCTAAAGAAGCAGTAATACACCATCGTGAAGATGGATAAGAGAAGAATAATGAGGTCTCTTGGAAACCTCGCTGATACAATACAGAAAGCCCTCAATATCTCTAAGATGAACTCAAATCTTTGTAGAACTGCGCACAAGTACTGAACTAACAGGAAAAGTTCACCAAAGTGACTTAGGTAGAGGTTCCGGAATTCAGATTACTGAGTGAGCCGAAGAACTGACCATTTAAACGTTGACGATGCTTTCTGTGGTAGATATGATGCATTCAATAAGCAGAGCCTGAAAAAAAAACTGGCTATAGGGTGGTTGAAAGAATCAAAATGATATTTCGTTTCGAAAAGGTATGGAGAAGTTATGAGAAGACTGATGCACTTGGAAAGGAGCGGTACAGCAATGGGAGATGCAAAACATGACACTTTTCTGAAGAAGATTTTCAGGACTAAACAAGCGAGAGATTTATGGAGTTTTCGCGTATAAGAACGCAAGAAAGCTTGCCCAGCTGACGCGTATAGTGTATTTTGTTGGTACTGCTGACAGGTACCATTGGTATATGAATCTCTTGTTTGTCTCAGGAACTTACACCTAGGCACCTTGATCTTCACTATGTGATTGTGAAAGCTCCTAAGTGGATCATACGATTTGAGGATGGCAGATGATCCTGGAGACCTGAATCAGTAGGGTATGAGAACAAAAAATTAATTCTATTGCCAATCGTCCCCAACAGATAATAAGGGTAAGGGATCACTAAACTATAGTGGGTTTACTGACCTTGTAAGCTCAATAAATATGTGAACATCATTCATAATTTTCGATGTTTCACTGTCTGCTGGTTCTGGTTTAGTATTTATTATTTCAAGAGCATTGTTTAGCTTTGGTAAGTGAGTCTCAATGCTGATTGTGGCCCTGCAATTTTCCATCGTTTTTTGTACATGTTAGTTTGTGTGTTTCTGTGTGTTGGTGTTGTCTTGATCATTCGTTTCATACATGATGACCTGTATTTTTTAGCCCTGAAGAAGCGACAATATATGTTGCGAAACGTTGGCATTAGCTGAGATGTGCTGATTTTTTTTTACACCTTCCTAAGTCCCATTAACGTACACCTACATCATTCATAGACCTTGCTGAAGATTTATAGAGTATACTCCATTCACTTTTATAAAGTATCTTGGTGGGCCATGGTTTAGGTTTATCAAGTTCTTTTGCTCAAAACAGACGCAGGTTGGCAATCGTGACAATCAAGCGACATTGCCAAGTCTACTTTCTAATTATTCTTTTTTAACTTGGTGAATGGAGTTAGTTCTTTTAAGGTTTAACTGTGACACAAGATTCGCAGTACCACTACATCTTCATACTGGAGTATTTCAAGTTATGCAAAGAGGTATTTAATTGTCCTCTGTAGGCTTATTTCTTGAGAATTTTGAAAAGTCGGGATTTCCATACGTCCGTCTGTTCTGTTCGTCTAAAAGTTTTTTTGTCGGGTTAACGAACTATCACAAAGTAACGGACTATTCTGTGCATTATTTTTCAGTGAAATTTCGACAGTCGGTTCATGATTTCCGTACAAAAAAATAGCATAACTGAATCTTCCAATCATGTTTATACTCGTACACGTGAAATATTTCCAGTATTAACAGAGAAAAAAGTATCTCCAATATTCTTCAGATCTTTGGAATTATTGAATTCACATAATATTTCCTCGAATTCATTTTTTTCCCAAAGTAAATAAACATTTCGATAAATACGTAATTTCTACGATTTATATGTAGAAACGGCAACGTTGCGTTTATATCTGACAGAAGAATGAGTATAACCTAACATTCTCAAAATATACGCGGTGAAATGTGTCAGAATCCCAGGGCCAACCGGGCTACTTTATAAAAGTGAATGGAGTATAGGTTGCTCCAGGCAGATGAGAAAAGATATCTCCTTGTTATGTGCTTAGCATTATCGGAGGTGAGATTTTAGCAGAAATGTCTGGAAAATCTTGATTCAGAGAGCTGTATGAAAAAATCCTTCGTGCGATATTTGCCATAAGAAATCTGCGTGTCTTCCCTTTTGAAAATTTTCATAAAATCTTTGGCAGTTTGTTGTAGAGTGTCAATTGTCCTTTATCACTGGGTGTACCCAAGGATAACTCATGATGTGTTTAGGTCAGTTCTTCTCGGTTAGTCTCATTGATTATAGTCAAAGAAGACCCTTTTGGAGAAAACGCAACGCAACGCAACGAAGGTTTCCTAGCCATAGTCATAGGACAAGAAAACTTTAAATCCACATTTTGGATCCAATGTTCTTCCGAAAAACAAGCGAAATTCTGCAACTAATTTTTTCCATTACAATTTATTCATACGTCTGACAGGTCCATTCTCATATCCTCGCTTGAATCGAATCCATTCGTATAGTTTATTCCCTTGGTTCGAAAGGAAGCGTGGAAAGAGCATCGTCTGAATACCTAGAGGAAAATTAGATTAAAAAAACAGAATAGGAATGCCGAAAACAGCGAAACGGAAATCGTTTTTCGTCGAATGAAAATTATAAATCAACCGGAAGCAATTTTGAACAAACGGATTTCATCGAACGAAGTATGTAATTGGGGAGGAAATATGGGGCCAGTCGATCTGCCATTCCAGCATCGTAAATACAGGCAGTTTTTAATAAAACTGTTGATGGCGGTTTCCTGTGAAGAATGAATGGGAGTTCGTGCAGAAACGCTAAGTATCCCATTCATAACTAAAGAAAAATTCTTTTTTTTTTTAGATGAATGAGTATTGGAAAATAACATAAGCGAAATGATCACCACGACCACGACTACAAGACCATATCCTTTTCATGAAATTTTCCATAACCAAATCGCAAAGTGTCTGCCCTGTGTCCTCGATAGCCTCACCAATTCCATCTTTGAGGTCTTGAATCGACGCTGGGCTCTTGGCGCAGACCTCCTCTTTCACATTGCCTCAAAGGAAGAAGTCGCATAGTGTTGAATCGCAAGATATCGGTGGCCAATTGGGATCACCTCTTCGAGAGACAACGCGGTCTGGAAACTTTTTCTGTGAGAGATCAATGGTTTCGTTGCTTGTGTGGCACGTAGCGCTATCTTGTGGCGAGAAAACGTTGTCCAGATTAATACCTTCCAATTCCAGCCATAATGATTCATTAATCATCTCTCTGAAGCCCAATCTATTCATCGTTACTACTGCTCCAGCCTCATTCTCGAAAAAGTCAGGTCCATTGCCCCCGCCGGAACATAATCCGCACCAGACAGTCACACGTTGAGGTTAGAGAGCCTTTTCAACAATAACTCTTGGGTTTTTCGAGCTCCAGATATGGCAATTCTGCTGCTGCTCTGGGCCTGATCACTCGAGATGATTTTTCGATCAAATTCCGTTTCATTTTCATGCATTTCAAGGACCCAATCCGCAAAGGCACGACGTGGTTGACGATCGGACGGCTTGAGTTCTTGTGTTAACTGAACTTAATGAGCCTTAAGACCCAAATCTTCATGCAAAATACGGTGTGATGACGTTTGTGGAATGCCTTATTCCAAAGAACAACGAGGAAGGACAAACCTGGGTTTTCTTCAACATTTTCGGTTACAGCTGCAATATTTTCGGCTGTTCTTGGGCGACTTACACAGGTTTCATTCTTCACATTACCAGCTTGTTCCAACAGCTCAAATTTTTCCTCCAATTTTGTATGGCGGATCAACAAAGGGCTTCAAGACGATACAAAAATATTCAAAATTTTTACCATTTTCAAAGTGAATTTTAATAATTTCAATGCGTGTTTCGTTTATTTTTTATTTTTATTAATGGTATAGTTTCTACTTGTCAAATGTCAAAAAATGACAGCTTCGAAAGTGACAATTCAAAATATCACCCCTCATTGGAAGACCCTTTATCGAAAATTTTCCGACGTGTCCTCAGGTTATCGTTGCCATACTCGTTGCCATATGTGGAAATCAACTGATGATAAAATGACATACAGATCCATATGCAGGGAGGTTTTGACCAAATTCACTCTATTTAAATGGAATATATGGAAATCAAACAAATATGAATGGAAATATCATAACTGCGACGAGATACATGTGTGTACTCGATATTTCGTATATAGTTGCTTTGAACTGAAAATGAATAAATTAGCTATATCCATATGTTTCATCATTTTCATGTACATCAGTTCAAAATAGCATTTAAATGTCTGAAAACATATTCATCAAATGGATCTACTTTATCTCATGGGAAATGACAACTTTGCGCTTTGTGAAAGGCTACAAAATTGAATCACAATGGATTTATATCAATTGGTATCAATGAAACATCAAATAAACTATTTAATATAGTTGATATTTATTATTGAAATCAATAAATGTCATATCGCCAATTGATTTTGTTTCCTAATACGAAAGCTTTTCAATACAACTACACCATTTCCAAGTGTATTTCAGAAAGCGTCAATTGTATTTCAGAAAACATCTCTTGTATTTCAGATTAGTCAATTGTATTTCAGAAAACATCAAATGTATTTCAGATAAGTCAATTGCATTTCAGAAAACATGAAATGTATTTCAGATTAGTCAATTGTATTTCAGATTAGTCAATTGTATTTCAGATTAGTCAATTGTATTTCAGATTATATCATATGTATTTCAGAAATCATCAATTGCATTTGAGAAAACATCACTTGTAATTCAGATCAGTCAATTTAATTTCAGAAATGGTCAATTGTATTTGGGAAATGGTCATTCGTGTCCCGAGACTGAAAGCGAGATGACTGTGATATTTGGAAATTCGGTTTAATGTGGCACAAAACAGAAACTGTAATTCTTGAAAACTCTTATTCGAGCATTTTTCAAATCTTCGCCACAACTGTTTTCAAAAGTGTTACGGAATGAATATTTCATAACAGTGTGTGGGAATGAAATTCAGTCAAAATGCTTAAAAAACTATGTAGGATTGTACTCAGGCTTATTCCCTAAAAGGCAAAAACCAAGGACCAAACTGAAAAACAACCGTGGTCATTGCTGATTATTTGCTTGAAATCGATTTAGGTGTTGTAGAATGAATATTACATATCAAGTGATGGAACACTGTTTCTGAAATACATATGATATAATCTGAAATACAATTGACGCTTTCTGGAATTCAATTGACTAATCTGAAATATATTTGATGTTTTCTGAAATACAATTGACTGATCTGAAATACAATTGACGCCTTCTGAAATACACTTGGAAATGGTGTAGTGATCACTTCTTCAACGAAGTCGTTTAGTTTTAAGGATACTATAAATGGTGGGCGATCCATAACTTTCCACCCCGAATTTTGAGCTTTGGGATGGAATAACGAAAAAATGCTCAGACAGCTCAAATTTTGTTGGAAGGGGGATAAACAGGGGTGTTCAAATGAGTTCGATATCACTACCTCTCTAGCTGCAACCCCTCTCTCATTTTTGAGTAGCGAAAAGGGGTCGAGCAGCACCTTGTTGGAAAGGCAATTCAATTTCCTGCATGAGTGTATTTTTTTCGCTTTATTATTAGACAGAGTGACTCGGTATTCCAACAATAACTTTCACAAGCCGAATTTGGATCTTTGAGATGGAAAAAAAGCTCGGACGGGTCAAAAAATTAATTCGATATCACTACCCCTCTAGCTACTACCCTAACAGCAATTATTTCAATAAAAACGGAAGCGCACGATTTACTTTATGAATATTATTGTTTTTACGGTTTCAGTTATTGTCTTGGTTTCAGCATTTTCAACATGTGTATAATAATAAAGCGATGAAAAAAATACACTCATGCAGGGAATTGATTTGCCTTTCCAACAAGGTGCTGCTCTATTCAACAATGAGAGCTGTTAGGGGTTTCAGCTAGAGGGGTAGTGATATCAAACTCATTTGAACACCCTTATTTGTCCCCCTTTCAACAAAATTTGACCAATCCGAGCGTTTTTTGGATATTCCATTCCAAAGCTCAAAATTCGGGGTGGAAAGTTATGGATGGTCCACCATGTATATATACCAAGGAAAAAATTATATTGAGGAACGGTTTACACGAATTCAACTCGCCTTTGATACCTTTTCCATTCATAAAGTGATAACTCATTCAGAAAACATCCAAATTTACAGAACATATATTTGACCAATGATCACATATTGAAAATATGTGAAAAGTGAAAAATGAGTCTGACAGAAAAGTAACAAAATATGTTTCTCCTAAATTATTGTGAAGTGAAGTCCATTCATCTACCTATAGGTGGATTCGCATTTCAGAGTCCAACGAAAATAAAAATTCTGGCATCTGTTGAAAGAAATTTCCTTTGGGGACGTAAACTAGTTTGGGTATATCTAAATTTCTTATTGGCTCGAATTGAACTATTTTCGATGACACGACCAGTCATTTAGATGATATCAGTATCTAGCTCATTCATGGCTCTCAGCTCCTCTTATGACAGAAGCAGGTTGGCATAGACTGATGACAACTTAGCTTCATGAAAAAGTCTAGAAGTATTGAACAACATGATTAGCGTGTTCGGTTCACATTGGTGCTATATGGTTCAAGGTAACGTCCACAGTGCAAGTTCAAACTTGTGAGTCCCTATTGGAACACTCCTTTCATATTCAAAGTATATTTTCACTTTCATTTCAAATATTTTATCCTGCTTTACCCTTTTTTATTTTCGAAATCATATGAGTAGAAGAATTCAGTTTTTCAAACTGGTATTTCGGTATCAGCAGACTCAGCAGGTTTTCGATGAAGCTTGCAGATGAAATAGCTTCCGCGCATATATCCATTTTGAGCTATCAACTTTTTTGCATTCGGCCTTGATAGGGACCTGAAAGTTATGGAAATTCAATGTGTTCTCCATCAGTTTCAATCAATATTAATGGAATATGTCATAGTTCATTCACCTACGTGACGAATGGAAGGTACATAATTGGAAACATCATAATTTAACGAAATACATGAATATCCTGAAAATTTTCGCATTCATTTGTGGTGGACAAGAACATAGGATTCAACAACACCAATATGTCAGTATATATGAAACGTGAATGTTTGTGCGGCTGCTGTCGAGTTTAATGCTTTATTCCCGCGGAAATATTCACACTGTACAGGCTCTGTGAATGATAGTGATATTATATTCGCCGTTGAGTCTAACTGTAGATTATCGAGGCCCTGTTAAAAAGATGAAGCCATTAAAAAATATTGGACCGAAGACGTGCCTGATACGATTCCCTGCAAACACCTCGAAGTTCATATTTTTCGATTGAAATTGAGTTGATATATTTAGGAAATACTCAAGTTCTAACCTCATTTGAATAAGAATGTTAAAAACACGATATTTCTCAACCAAAACACTTAGTTTTGCTCGATAGTACCTGCCATTTAAAAGACATATTTTTCCATCAAAATGAGATCCTTCTTCGATTTTTCTAAAAATGGATTTGTGAACACTGATAACTCCATATTTTCCTCGATATCACAAAAATATGTTTTTCAATCAATTTATAAGAATTTTTTATCAATCAACCTGGCCCATTCTGTATCCATTCTGTGAATATTTCACAAAAACTTGTATGTGGCCGTTGCCAGCTTCACCAATATTCCTGAAACAATGCAAGACCTATAAATCGACCCATCCCTATCCTACGTAATCGTAATTCTTCGATCTCGTGATGATTATGTGAAGACTTTCGGTGAATGAATGTAATATTAACCGTGTTGTGTCGAGTTTATTAAATTCCTAGAAGATATTGTTCTGATAGAAACATCGCTAAGTATGCTTTTATTTTTCATAAATTTCAACTTATTACGTGGTTTGTATCGACATTCATCATTTATATATTTGAATTTTGTATTTCCTTGACATTCATTTTTAATATGGTCCGTTAACGATGAATTTTTAATAAAAACTGTGCGTATTGAATGTAATATTTCATGATCGTTGGTGTGAAATTTTATCTCCCAAATTTGTAGGAATTCATTATTAGATACGTATCTTTACATCAAACGTTTTTCCATCATTTAGATTTCAGTCTCGACAAAGTTGTTAAACATTCGGACAACACTGTTCACCAGAAAGTAATTATATTTGATGATATTCAATCCAGGGAAGCATCCAGATAATTCTTGAAATTCATGATTTTTCCCCCAATTTCATCATATTCAACTAGGCATAACTGAAAAACGCGTCCATTTGAGAAACATAGGAATACTCTTATTTTCAAAAACCATTGATTCTTTCGACAATATGAACCGTTTATCTTTTTCAACTGGTTTTATGGAATTTTTGCGTGGATTCATGAGTCGGCTACACTGTAACTTTCATACCAGGAGGATTATTGAATGATTAATGAATGATTGAGGAATATGACCCATAAATTGAGTAAACACTCAGCCAAAATTCAGTTCATTCGAAATGACGGTTCCGAAGATATAAACACAAAAGTTGTATTTTCGACACCCCGTATTTTCAACACGATACTGAATTTCGAAAAATAGTATAAGTTGAAAGTGTTTCATTTGATTACAGGAATCTACAGTCAGAATATATGTACAAGTCAAAAACTTTTCAAAGCTCAAGCTTCTAATCACAATATAAAACTTCCAAAATAGGAAGTACCTATTATCGTTTTCCATCTCTCAGTTTACGCCGAAAAAGTTGATTTTATAATAAATTGCCATTCAAAATTATCCTTTCTTGTAGTTATTCGTATATAGTGGAGTGCCTGGAGCATTTAAAACCGTAAAACCTCGGATTAGAGTTATAGTGAATGAAATAATATGATCGATGTGGGATATTGTTTTTTAAACTATAAATTGCAATGTTGACCATTTTTTTTTGTGCAATCCATTTTTTCATTGTTTAAACAAATTATTATAAAAAATTAATGTTTGACCATATATTTTCACTTTAAACAGTGATTTTTTTTATGTATATGTTGAATCTCACCTGAGTAGACATATAGGAACATTTTTCAAAGATACCTGTGAATAAAAATACCAGTAGACATCCTGAACGAGGAGGGGAGAGCGGAGCGACAGCTGCTATGTACAATGGAATTTCTCGGCCAGTTCAATTACAAATGAAACGTACTCGATTGTGTACATTTAAAGAAATAATGTAATTAATTACGACCATGAAGAAAAATTATTAGTACAAATTCCGTTTATTTAAATATATAACATTGTTGTCAACATCAAATATTTTCTTCTACTTCATCTATCTGTATAATGGGTGAAATATTGGAACAACTATTTTCGCTGCACTGTAGACATGCTACACTGCAGTGCAAACCACTTTTTCTGCATCCACACGCAGCTCCACATCCCTTTTTGCAAATACAAAATAACATTTGTAATAAATTATCCGGAGCAGGTAATTGATTCATAGTTATTGGGATGTACATGTTATTGGAATACTTCCATCCCCAATTTTCAATAAGTACGTCATTTCCTCAATTTGTAGGTAGGTACACTCTTTTAAGGTGCTCAAACGCTGCATCAGTTGTTGGAGGCAGTGATGACAAAAAAACACTTGTATTTTTAGCTGTTGCTTTTATGAAAGAATTGAACCTTAATGTATTTAAATCATGAGTGTTAGACGGAGCGCCATATAAACTCAAAATACATGCCACATCTGCTTGCAATACAGGGTCTTTCACGAGGAACCTCACCCATATTTATACGGGAAACTACTGAACGTATTTTCATGAAATTCAGCACTTATAAGTATTTCACGATGCTGATGAAATCTAAAATATTTTCAAGGCATGAGCACCTCCGGTTTTTCCGGAAATGACGTCAACTTCCGTTTTTCAAATTAGAACACCATTTTTTTATTGCAGAAATAGATTTCTTAGAAAATTTCAAGTTATTTTGATGTAACATTTTTCAGTTTTGGTTGGAAAATTCTCTATGAGCGGGAAAATTCGAAAAAAAAAATCGAAAATAGAGCTCCGCTGAAACAAGAATAACTTCGAGGTTTTTGGATGGAAAATTTTCATTTTTGGGATTTTTCAAGATGTAAGATTGATGTATCCACTTTAAAAATCGAAATCGCGATTCATGATACAGGGGGTGAAAAAATCGCTTTCAAAGTTAGGGATGACAAAATCGTGAAAAATCAATTTTTTCAAATTAGAACCCCATTTTTTTATGGCAGATATTGAATCTACGTTGAAAAATAATGTGAGTGTATGCATCACACCCTTGCCCTAAAGTGGATATTTTCTGAGTTATTCACAAAAAACTGTTTTTCGTCTTGAATTTTCAGCTATTTCTTTTCCCTTCACGCCAAAAAGATGAAATTTTCAGGAACTGTTATTTGAACCACGCTGTAGATTTTTCACCCCTTCTTGAAACCGACTTCAAGTTACTATTAGGAGAACCATGGCAAACTCTCGCAGTTATAACTAGAGAAGATGCTCAAAGTTTTGAGCGTTAATTTCTAGACATTTATTTATACGTCTCAAGAATGCTTCGTGCGTTTTTCTTTTTATTTCATCGGGAGGAAGAGATCTGCAAAAGTGTTTAAAAACCAAATTGAGTTTCAAAACTATGCATCTAAAAATCTAAACAAACCTGAACGCATTTCTGACTCGTTCTATGCAGTCCTCTTTATCAGTCAGGGGAGTTGAGTAGACAATATTTTTTATCCTACCCCAAACATAATAGTCTAAAGGAGTTAAATCGGGAGAACGTGGTGGCCAAAGATGTGGACCATTGTTCGCCAACCATCGATCTTCAAATAGCCTGTAGAGGATATTTGACACATTGAGTGAATTGTGTGGAGGCGCGCCATCTTGTTGATACCATAAGTCATTATGGTTCTGTACTTATTTGAAAATTTCATCTTTTTGGCGTGAAGGGAAAAGAAATAGTTGAAAATTCAAGACGAAAAACAGTTTTTTGTGAATAACTCAGAAAATATCCATTTTAGGGCAAGGGTGTGATGCATACACTCACATTATTTTTTAACGTAGACTCAATATCTGCCATAAAAAAATGGGGTTCTAATTTGAAAAAATAGATTTTTCACGATTTTGTCATCCCTAACTTTGAAAGCGATTTTTTCACCCCCTGTATCATGAATCGCGATTTCGATTTTCGAAGTGGATACATCAATCTTACATCTTAAAAAATCCCGAAAATGAAAATTTTCCATCCAAAAACCTCGAAGTTATTCTTGTTTCAGCGGAGCTCTATTTTCGATTATTTTTTCGAATTTTCCCGCTCAGAGAGAATTTTCCAACCAAAACTGAAAAATGTTACATCAAAATAACTTGAAATTTTCTAAGGAATCTATTTCTGCAATAAAAAATGGTGTTCTAATTTGAAAAACGGAAGTTGACGTCATTTCCGGAAAAACCGGAGGTGCTCATGCCTTGAAAATATTTTAGATCTCATCAGCATCGTGAAATGCTTATAAGTGCTGAATTTCATGAAAATACGTTCAGTAGTTTCCCGTATAAATATAGGTGAGGTTCCTCGTGAAAGACCCTGTATATTAATGGGGTCTTCATTGATATTTTTGAATACTTTTACTGAGTCGTGTAAATCAATCCGTTTCTCAAAATTGTTGGCAAACTTTATTTTTCCTTTATTGAAAAATGCAGAAGTAGTGTCACAACCCGTAAAGGCATGTAAAAAAAGAATATGTTCTTTACAGTTTGGTAATGATTTTTCTGAACATTTCGATGAAAATATCTTCTGTTGAACTTTGCCTCGGGATGGTTTTAGAAAATATATTTCACGATCTTTATCTACCAATGTCGTTAATATCACTAAGACATCGATATCTTCTGAAACTATAACAACATCTTCTGATTCCAAATTCATTGCCGTCTCAACAATTAATTTGTCGGCATCGCTTTCCGCTTGGCATGTAAATATATTGTTGTCAGCTAATTCAACTCTCAACATTTCTATCAAGCGAATTTTATTTTTACTAATTGTCAAAAATTTATCTTCCGCACTTTTTAAAGGTATATGTTCATCAAATTCAATATCCGCACATTTATTTTTTAATGCACGACGATTCCGTTCGGCTGATTTGATACTATCTTTTTTATACCCATCAAATACCACATATGTGTTACTATAATTATTTTTCGAATATCTTACATAATGGTCACGTATCATTGCAAACGTTTCATTTAATTGCCATTCACAACGATGTAGTAACATGCCTCCGTCAATAACATAAAAAAATTTAAAAAAAAATTAGGGATGGACAACCCCTAACATTTAGGGGGATGTTGGCCAATAAAAATGAAAAACTAGCCTGAAAGAATTCAATTTAGGTTAGGTTAGGTTGTGTTAGAAAAAGGGGTTGATCGTAGAGGGGTGAAAATTTGGGGTTATATGTATTTTTTGTATGCCGTATCATAAAAAAATAAAAATAAAATATTTTGTCCGAAACAATTGAAAAAATAGTTAGGGGTGGACCATCCTTATCATTTAGGGGGATGAAAAATAGATGTTGGCAGATTCCCAGTCCTACCCGATATGCACACAAAACTTCACGAAAATCGGTCCAGCCGTTTCGGAGGAGTTCGGTAACAAAGATGCAGACAGGAGAATTTTATATATAAGAGATAATAGCAGATGTCGCTCCGCTCTCCCCTCCACGTTCGAGATCCCTACTGGTATTTTTATTCACAGGTATCTTTGAAAAATGTTCCTATATGTCTACTCAGGTGAGATTCAACATATAAATACAAAAAAATTACTGTTTAATTTTTTATAATAATTTGTTTAAACAATGAAAAAATGGATCGCACAAAAAAAGTGGGTAAACATTGCAAATTATAGTTTGAAAAACAATATCCCACATCGATCGTATCAATTCATTCACTATAACTCTAGTCCGAGCTTGAATGCTGCAGGCACTCCACTAATGGGTATGAACAGATTTCATGCCACTGTTAATATAATAATTGTTCATTTATTTCTTCAGTTCAATATACAATACCACAGCATATAACAGAAGAAAACGTCAATTCAAATCACAAAACTCTGTTGAAGTACTTATTACAATTTTTTTGAAGCAATACTTCAACCTTTTTTTTCTGAATGAATAAACATTAGATGCGTTATTCACTTCAGCAGGAAGTGCATTGAATATTTCAGAGCCAACAAAACGTAGATTTATTTTGATAATCTGTAGTACTATGAGTTTAAGGTACGAACAAGTTCTTACATCTGGTATTATAATCATGACTATTATCAATAAGGATCTATTTTTATAAACATATAAACATACTTCATAGATATAAATTCCTACCAAAGTTGAAATTTCAAGATCTCTAATAATAGTAGCAAACTAGCTATTTCTATATAGAAGTCACAAACAAGTAGTCCTCGAACGGTAGGATCAACCCTATCGCCCAAAACATCCTGATGTCTACTAAATACAAACTGGATAAAAAATAATAAAATAAATGGAAACAATAAATAATGAACAAAAACATATACACTCACTAATACATTACGACTCAGAGAAAAAAATGCGAGCACGGAGATTCAACCTAAATTGTCGAGTTTCAATAACTGACATCTGTAAAAAACTCCTAAATACTCAGTCAACCTCAAATAAATTATCAGACACTGACTCGTGTTTCTTGAAACCCGATGCGTCTTACCGCAAACACTGGAGAAGATTAAAATTCGAGATGCATCCAGCTGTTGTGTATGGCAGGCTTTCTTCGGTGTAGATGCGAGAACTTACACAAACTTAATACTGCTCTCCAAAAAGTTATATTATGTTTGGTGACGAAATGAAGCTCTGGTGGATCTGGAGATTATCATTATACGAAAACGGGGTTTGATCGTTTGCTATGCAAACATCATATATATCCTTCACGCTCTTTCGGCATCGTATTAGGGCGGAAACGAGACGAATTCCTCGAGGATGCGGTGACGATGGTAATATCGGAATCAATACGGACGACAGTCACAAACTTTATGAGAGTATTATTGCTGGAAGACCAGCGCTGATGAATCTTGGGAGTTCTCAAAGGTTCCCGATCCCCTTGATCAATACAGCGAATAAAGGAATATACTGGAATATACTGGAATATACGCTGGGGCTTTTTTCATTCCAGCAAGATGATTGTTGTACCTATATAGAATATCTCAGAAAAAATATCGAGAAATGCCAGGTCTGACTCGATCTCGAATAATTGGGAGGTATTTCATTAATGTTGATTCAGTTGAACAATAGAAGGAACTTTCATGCTGGATCTGTTTCTCTACCAGATGGCGATATAGCATATCATACTCATACGGCATGCAGAACCAGCATTTATCAGTTATTAATTTGAGAATGTAAGGATTCAATATAAAAAATTAAACTATCAAAAATAACCAAAGCTTAAAAATATTGATTTGTACGAGGATGTATTGATATCTGGTTAATGTTCAATGCATAAAAAAATATTGCGATACCATATCAACGAGTAGTAGAGTGTAGAGTTCGACGTCAAAAAAGTAAACCAGCAATAAATTTAAAAGAAAGATGACCACCGAAATTGTAAAAATCAAAAAATTGGAGTATCGAGCCATCATCAATTAGGTACCTGATTTCATAAGGGTTAAGAGGTGAGCAGATTTATGAAGATATGCTCAATGTCCTTCGTGTGCGACCGTGAAAAAAATTGACTGCAAGCTTCAAAAGAGGTAAAATTTCGATTGAAGATGATGACCGATCGGGAAGGCCCGTTTCTGTGTCAGTCCTCGAAAATATCGATGCAGTTTATGACATGATTTTATCTGACCGTCGAATTGGGCTTGAACGGATATCTGAATCACTGAAGATTTCATACGAATGCATTCATCATATAGTTGCGTCAATTTGGACATGAGAAAAATGTCTGCAAAATTGATCCCCAAATGTTTAAATGTTGACCAAAAGCTCGCAAGGGTAGAAGCATCGCGTTCGATCTGTGCTCGATTTGAAAACGATGTAGACTTCTCAAATCGAATTGATACTATGGATGGGACTTGGGTACATTTCTACGATCCAGAAACAAGGCAACATTCCATAGAATGGCGACACTCTGGTCCTCCAAGACCTAAGATGCTTCGTGTCCAAAAATCTGCTGAAAAAAGTTCTTGCTTCAGTTTTTTGAGATTGTCATGGAGTAATCGTTATTGATTTTTTGGATGAGGGTAAAATAATAACTGGAGATTACTATTCGATATTATTGACCACTCTTCGGGAGAAAATTAAATAGAAAAGACGCGGAAAGCTATCCAAAGGTATTTTGTTTCTACAGGACCACGCCCCAGTACACAAATCTCATGTTGGCATGCAAAAAATTCGTGATTTGGGGTTAGAATTACTAGAACACCCCCGTAATCCACCAAGGCTCCGTCCGACTATCATCTCTTTCCTCAACTGAAAAAAAGTTTAAAAGTTCGTATTTTTTTTCCAAAGAGGAGGTTATAAAAGCTGTGGAGAACTGGTTTTCAGAGCAAAAAGAAACATTTTTTTGAAAGGTCTAAAAACGATGCAGGTTCGCTGTAATAAATAAATTCAATTAACCGGAGAATATGTTGAGTACTAAAATATTTTGGCATTGAAATTTTGTTTGGTTCTATAGTAGGCTAAGAACTTCTCAATATATCCTCCTAACGACTGCTAGTAGGTATTGTTTGAAGAAGGTCCAAGTTCCAATTCGATTCTTTTCGAGGTAGGATTAGGTTTCCCTAATAAAGACCAAATTAAAGATGTCCGATTAGCTTGAAGATTAGGAAAGACCTTTGACAATGTCATAATTTTCATACTTTGGCATATTATTCTGAGCAGGCTCATCAGGATGAAAATAATTATTATAATGATATGTCCCAGCACCTCCGCCACTTTGCAACGACGTTCAAAATAAACTTCACACTTCCAATTATGTCCAGAAAGTAGAAAAGTGCTGAAACAGATCCAATTTCTACAGGATTTCATTTTAGTCTATCTTTTTCTTGTAAAAATACAGGGGGGCTCTAAATTGAAGGTACAAATGAAGAGGGGAGTTTCTTTTCATAATTTCAAGCAACAAAGTCCTATAAACATAGGACCGCAAACGTACTAGGCAGTATTGGAACAAAAATTATGAGAACAGTTGTATTGGACGAGTTAGACATAAGTCATGGTCCGCCAGAGCCTCAGACTTGAATGATTAGATTCATTTTATACTTACTGGATGATTATGGAAATTTTGATTTAGAGAGAATCGTTCAGAATTTTTACTCGGAATCGGTAGCAGATACGATGAAAGTTCACGAGAACATTAAGTTAAGAATAACAACAAAGCTTGTATTCACAATCTTGTGGCTTTTTGCTGGCATGTACGTATCATTTTGACGAAATTGAATACAAGTGATGGTATTTCGGCTTTCAGTGCTTCGATGGTTGCACGGAAATAAAAAATCCAATTTTTGAAGGGAGTTCTCGAGCTCGAACACTTCCCCTTAAGGGGAGGTGGTGCACATCCGAGCTCGCGAGATCCTTTAAAAAATTGGGCTTTCACCATTCTGATTATAATTTTTGACAATCAATACACGTTGTTTTACCGTGTAATGCACCATATCGACTCACTTCCATCTGTCAACTTTCGATCTTTCACGTCATTATCATGTGACATTATGACTGTCAAACACGACGCACTATCCAAGTCTTGTGCTCACATTGAAACACCGTTTATATGTTCAACTGGAATACAACGTTAAAAATGTCGATAAATACTTGGCTAGATTTGAGATTATACCCAGTATCACCACACTTTAAAATTCGTTTCTGACGGCATTTTTTCTTTGCAGGCGTGCCATCCTAGGAAACACTGACCTTCTTTCGAAAACGCCGTGGACAAGGGTGTTCTACAACGACTTCTGGGGAACTCCACTCAACGAATCTGGTTCACATGGATCATTCAGACCCCTATGTGTGCTTACGTTTCGTCTGAACTACCTCCTCAACGGATTTCAACCTTGGGGCTACCACCTCTTCAACATTATTCTTCACTGTCTGGCGACCTTTCTTCTTATGAAGGTATCCAGGAGGCTGTTTCCCAAATCTAAACAAGGCCTTGGTTCTGCAGTGACCGGATTAACATTCGCGGTACATCCCATACACACAGAAGCAGTCGCCAGTGTGGTTGGCCGGGCAGACATAGCAGCTTGCAACCTGTTCTTGTTAGCGTTTCTAGCATTCACGAAACATATAAAAATAAGGGACAATAATAAAGATAGAGATGTAGATAGCCAATTGAGAAACGGCCTGCAGAAGCCGATAAAGTCCAAGTATCAGAGAATCGTGCATTCTCTCCACAAAAACGTAACAAGTTGCCACTGGACGAGGAGATGTAGTCGAGAAATGAAAACCGAGGCGAATTGTGTGGTTCAGAAGGTATACGCGCTCAGGGAGAGCGAGGAATGCGAGCAATACAGCAGGAACAGAATTGAAGTATGGACCTATTTGTTCGTTTCCATTGTGCTGGCTGCGGCGTCCATGTTGAGCAAGGAAACTGGCATAACTGTGGTTGGGGTCTGCTTGCTCTATGACTTTGTGTATTCGTCCGCGTCGAGTAAGGTGAGTGCGCTTTATATTTGTCCCAATTTCCTGTGCAATGCAGGATGTATGCGGTTGATAGTCAATTATGTAATAGATTAGAATGATTAGATTATTCAAAGAGAGTTTTCGCCGTATATTGTATGCAGGGTGAGTCTCTGACTTTTACATGTATGTATTTAGATTAATCTCATAAAACGAAACACTTTTTTCATAACATTTATCAAAATTCGGTTACGTTTGAAAGATACTGGGTTCCGAAAAGTGTTGACTCTATTCATGGTGCATATTCCTCAATCAGAACCTATTCAATATTTCTCCTGGCATAGAAGTTACAGCGTAGCCGACTTATAAATCCAAAAATACCATAAAACCACTTGAAATAAAAAAACAATTAATTTTTTCGGAAGAATCAGTCATTTTAGAAAATAAAAGAATTCAATTGTATTTTAAATAGAACGCGTCGTTCTCGAGTTATTCCTAATTTTATCTTTCACATTCTCACAAAAAATCAAAAATCTTAAGAATAATATGGATGCTTCCTTGTATTCGCACTACATGTTGTCAGAAAGTTTATCAACTTTGCCGAGACTAAAATCACCATGATGGAAGAACATTTGATGTACAGATATGTAATAATAAAATCCCATAAATGTTGGAGATGAAAAAGCATTCAATTATACATTTAATACGCACTGTTTCTATTGAAAAATTACCGGTTCATATGGAAAAAAAGTCGACGAATTCGGATATATGAATGATGAATGTGCCACGTAGTAAATTCATATTGAAATAAAAATAAAATGGAAATGAGCACTAAATGATCTGTGGCGATGTTTCTATCTAAACAATGTCCTCTTGGAATTTCAAAGACTTGAAACTACACGGTTAATATTACATTGATTCACTGAATGTCTTCACATAATCATCACAAGATCGAAAAAAAACACCTAAGATAATCAAATTTTCCCCTTCCATAACAACACAGCTCTAGAAAAGATTTCCTCCATTTTTAATACTAAATACGCAAAAGTATTGTCCAACTTTTGCGTATATTGCGTTGTCCGAATGCCTAAATCGCGCCCTCGCTACCACACAAGACACACCGTTATACCAAGGACTATCTTTGGTTGTCCTTTGTTATCCGAACAATCAACTATCTGACATCCTCTTCTCTAAAGCTCTGTGAAATATTCACAGAAGATTTTTGTTCTCATTGTTTGGGATACAAAATGGGTAAGGTTAGGTTGATTAATCATGAATTGAGTGAAAAACCAATCTTTATAAGATATTTTTGAGATATCGAGGAAAATATGAAAAAGTTATCAGTTTTTATAAACTAATCTTCAGTAAAATCTAAAAAAAACTCATTTTCCTTGCAGAGATATGACGATTTAATTACACGAACAATCGGACAGAACAAAGAGTTTCTGTTGAGAAATATTGTATTTTTAACATTCTCATTCAAATAAGGTAAGAACTTGAGTATTCCCTAAATGTACAAACTCAATTTGAATCGAGAAATCTGAACTTTAAAGTTAATATCAGAAGTGAACTAGTAGAGATCTAGTTTCCGAAGCACACCACCAGGTGGCACCACCACAGGAAGACAATGCATTACCGGTTTCTGGCTTATTGGCCGTCATCAGATGCATGTAGCCTTGTCCTGAGATGAATACCAACTGAAACGGCAGAACTTATATTACTCCCTAGCAAGAACTATTTAGTACAGTTTTGTACAGTAGTTCCACCTAGGGGACAAATGTCTACGCTTCATCCCGGAGGTTACCTCAAAAACTAGATCTCTACGTACATTCATTTTTCCCAAACGGAATCTCGCAACAACTCACTTTGGAGTTTTATGCACTTACCTGTGGTGGTGCCACCTGGTGGTGTGCTTCGGAAACTAGATCTCTACTATTCCACTTCTGATATGTATTTTAGTTTGTTCCAACTTAGGGACATTATCCTCCTTTTTCATGGTTAAAGTTAATATCAGAAAATCGTAACAGACACGTATTTAGCCCATTTTTTCTCAAATGGCTATACCTTTCAATGTAGCCGTATTCGGAATAACGGAAAATGAAAAAAACGTCCATTTTGGCATCAAGAATCTACAGGTGAAATATATGTACAAGTTTCAGACTCTCCCTGTAGGGTTTTTATACATTAATACATCATACTCTTTTTGAATAGTCTATTACATATTACTATAATTCTATACTGTAATAAACTGGTAATATCTTTTATAATATCAAAAAATTCTCTTCAGTTTCTCAGGCAACACAGGTAGAAGCCAAAGATGGCTCTGTGACTCACTTATCCCAAATTTATAATGTTTCACACGTAACCTTAGACAAGATGAATAATTTCATATTATTTTCGAATTCAGATTTTTTCTGGAGCTCGTAATGAGAATTCCTTCTGGTTACATTTTGATATCTTTGAGAGCTCGCAAAAATAATTCCGGAGAAACTGGGTTTCCTGGGTTTGTTTACCAGACTTCTATAAAATTTATGTGGAAAATAAACATGGAGCTTTGGTTTGATCGATGCCATTCCATTTTCAAAACCACTCATTCGGGAAGAATAAGTGTATCTTTCAACTAATAAGATTTCATGGAAACCCAGTTCATGAAACGATCCTACGGGAACCGTGGATAATCGATAGAATGATAGGTGTATATTCAGACGAGGAGGAGAAAATCGAATTTCATTCAAACCCAAACTTTCTCGACCTCTCGAGCTATTACTACATAAATCTAGCTAATTATAAAGATAAGTTACTTCTCGCAAACTTCCGAAAGAAAATCAATTCATTTCCGGCAGGTTTCCGTTCGACAGTAAAGCACTTCGGTATCAAGAACTGGGGCCAATCAATTCGCCTGAGATTCCGGAACTTTTCAAAAGTACATTTACTCGGGCTTTGATGAAAATATTCCTGGAATCCTAGCTGAATATCTTTATCATAAGGAAACATGACCGTGTACCCATGAAACAATCCGAACTACGCTGATTGTTTCGAACTAACTTTATGCAGAATGGATATAAATTACTCTAGAATAATCCGGCACTCTTTCACATTCAAGAAGATCCTTTCGTTTAAGTCCCTGGATGATGGGGATTTGATACCTTGAGTTTCATTCTGTCGGGATTTGGAATCTTCCAACCAGGGTTTTTGATTTGATTGGAAAATTATTTTTTTGATTCAAAGTTTCAACGTCTAGAAACTTCCATTGATCAGTTTTCAATTTGAGAATAGAAGGATTCAATATCATAAATTAAACTATCAAAAATAACCAATGCTTACAAATATTGATTTGTACGAGGATGTATTGATATCTAGTTAGCCTAGACCAGTTCCATGCATAAACAAAATATTTCGATACTTACTATATCAACGAACAGTAACTTATTACAAGTGTCAGTATAGAGTTCGACGTCAAAAAAGTAAACCAGAGTTACGCAATAAATTAAAAAAAAAGATGTCCACCGAAATTGTGAAAATCGAAAAATTGGAGTATCGAGCCATCATAAAGTACCTGTACTTAAAAGGGTTAAGAGGTAAGCAGATTTACGAAGTTATGCTTAATACCCTTGGTGATCAATGTCCTTCGTATGCGACCGTGAAAAATTGGACTGCAAGCTTCAAATGAGGTTCATGACATGATATTATCAGACCGTCGAATTGGGCTAAAACGGATATCTGAAGCACTGAAGATTTCATACCAACGCGTTCATCATATGGTTCACGTCAATTTGGCCATGAGAAAAATTTGTGCCAAATGGATCCCAAAATGTTTGAATGTTGACCAAAAGCGTGCAAGGGTAGAAGAATCGCGTTCGATCTCTGCTCGATTTGAAAACGATGTATAGACTTCTTAAACCGAATCGTTATTATGGATGAGACTTGGGTAGATTTCTACTATCCAGAACAAAGCAACAATCGATGGAATGGCGATACTCTGGTTCTCAGAGACCTAAGAAGTTTCGTGTCCAAAAATCTGCTTAAAAAGTTGTTGCTTCAGTTTTTTGGGATTGCCATGGAGTAATCATGATTGATTTTCTAGATAAGGCCGATAAGGGTAGAACAATAACCATTTACCATTACCATTCGACATTACTGACACTCTACGGGAAAAAATTAAAGAGAAAAGACGCGGAAAGCTCCTTGTTTCCACAGGATAACGCCCCAGTACACAAATCTCATATTGCCATGCAAAAAATAGGTGATTTAGGGTTAGAATTACTAGAACACTCAAAAAAAGTTGTGGAGGACTGGTTTGCAGAGAAAGGAGAAACATTTTTTTGAAAGGTCTAGAGACGTTGCAGGTTCGCTGTAATAAATGTTTTCAATTAAGAGGAAAATGTGTTGAGTAATAAAATATTTTGACATTGAAATTTCGTTTTTTTTTAGTGGACTAAGAATTTTTCCATATATCCTCGTAATTGAAGTCTGTGACATATCTGGTATTTTTTTAGAGAGATAGAACTTTTCTTTATTTGGAAAATAGTTTTATGACATTTATGTTTTGAGAATAATTTCCGGCATAAGTCCACCACGACTAGCTTTGAGGAACCGCATTCGACAAGACCAATTTTGGACCACTTTTTCGAGTTATTCAGGGCTTATTTCAGCAATAACACGAGATTGGTTGGCTTCGAAAGCGTCTATTGCTTCTTATTTATTAGCATAAACCAATGACAACATAACTCCAAAAAAAAATTTTCATTGAAGTTATGTCGCATGCTCTTGGAGGCAAATTAATTGGGCCATTTCTCGAAATAATGTTATTGCCAAATCAATTGTCAGTCTAACTTGCCTCTTCTGATGAATTGCCAGACTTCCAAAGTATTTCAGAAAGGAAGGTTTATGATTTGTAGATATTGAGCACCAGTTAATAAAAAACCAATATCTGCAATAACTTCAATGAAAACAGAACAAAAAATAGCTTTGTACAAAGCTACAAATTCCAACAAAATGAAATTGGAACATACTCGACGGAAGTAGAGGAATTCATGCCTTCAATCAACGAGAATAACCGACCGAATACCGATCTGGATTTTTTACTGGGACGTATTTTATGAATCTATTTCGCAGATTTGACGTACTGAAAGGCAACCAATTCCAATTCGTATGCGGCATTTTTGTCGCGTCCAGTGCATTATTCAGTTACAATCATAACATTCATTCCGAATTTCCATAACGAATGAATACTGTGGCTATTCCGTTCCATTCCAACCTTTCATTCAGTTCCCCTTCTCGTCGGCCGCTTCAAATATTATTTCCTGGTCGATATTCCACTGAATTCGCGGATTGATTAGTTTTTTGGCCATGTGATTGGATCGGGTATAATATAAAACTGGAAATGCACAACATCTACCGTTTGCTTCATGACAGACTGAAGCTGGTACCTACTGACTTGGAACAAGTGTCCATCCCTGACGTCAATATTGATCAACTGAAAATTCCGTGACATTCATCTAGTTCACGCTATTCAAGAAGCTACATGTCATCAGGATAACATTCTTCTCGTAGGAAGTCTATGGTTCATAGCGGTTCATAGTTTGGTCAGGGGCTCACATTCCACTTTGACCTCAAGGTCTTTTGTGCCCTCCATCAGAGCTCGCCCTCAAGAGTTTCAATGAACTTCAGTATATGAGAGTGCTTCAAAGAGGCTAAACCTCCTAAAATTCTCCTGTCCAAGACATTCCTTGCGCAGGCTCGCAATGGTGATGGCATTTTGTAACCAGCTGTACAGGAGTTTTCTCCTCTACCTCACTAGTCCATTCTCATCACATGCATGCTCACTGAGGGGACAATGTCCTTTGACGAAGCCAGTGAGATGATCTCATTCTTGGTTCATAAAGCTCCGATATCCCAAAGGAACTTCTTGAAATAATCGATTCCTGAGAAATATGCCTGATATAGGTTTCGACGGCAGGCAGCAGATCCATCAATCACAATTTTTAATTCTGCTACGAAACCTTGAAAGTTACAAATTTTCACAGATAACTCACAGAAAAGATGAGATACTTTGCTTTTTGCTGAAAACATTTTTCGGATAGTTGTTCCGCTATCTTGATATCAACTTAGCGACACATCTGATATTTTTTAAATATGACAATGGCAAAATTCATTTTTCCCGTATAAATTACGGATAAAAAACCACGAAATTTTGAACAATTCCGAGTTTGATTCTCGAGTGTTGTTTTGATAACTTTATGTACATTTCGTTGTGTCTGACAAGCTAACACAATTTTAAATGTTGTTCCCTAAGACTTTTGCAATTCAGTTCTTTTTCAAATATTAAGTTAGTTTTTGCCTAGTATGTTGAATAAACATATTGGGTATATTTTTCTTTCTTTTTCTCGCAATTGTGGTATAGGCCATCAATATTGCTTGTTTCAATGTCAACAGCAAGAGAGTCCCAGGACGTAGAAGAGACTCCTGGTTGAAGAATTTGAGAGCATGGTCTGGCAAGACATCTGCTGAATTGTTTCGAGCGGCAGCATCAAAAGTTAAGATTGCCCTACTAGTCGCCAACATCCGTTCAGGAGACGATACATGAAGCAGAAGAATGTCATTATGTTCAAGATACAGTGCGCGTCAATATTTCGGAACAAATTAATTTTCTCATGAGAAAGATATACTGCTCCACAAGTGTTAGGGATATCCTATTCAATCGTTTTTGAAAGTATGTAATCTTCCAGAAAATCGCTGTAAAATCATTTAAAACTCAATAACAACTTGAATCGATCCAATAGAAATCAGTATGAGACATTTCGTCAATCGGATCGCCTTTTTTCTGAAGTTTGGTTCTTTGCATATGCTTCATAAATGTTCCTATTTTGAAATTAAGTCAGTTTATCAACGGCTTCGATTTAAAACGAGTTTTCTGAAAATGCCGTAAATTAACAAACGCTGAGGCTAATAGAGCTATCGGAATGCTACAGGGTGGCCTAACTCAGGTTGTTGTTGCGGAAAGGCTCCAAGTCAGCCAAAGTGTGATATCTCGACTTTGGAATAGGTTCAGGGAGACAGGTCCATGTTGGAAAGACCAAGGCTTGGTGGGCGACAAAAAATAACACCTGCTCAGGATCGTTTCATCACCGTTTCGGCGAGAAGAATCCCTACATCTACATGTAGAATGTTACGGAATACTCTTCAAAATGCAGATGGGGTCCAAGTTTGAGAGAGGTGAATCTAGGTTCTAGATGTCCATTAAGAGGAGTTCCATTAGCACGTGACCATAAGCGTCAAAGACTGGAATGGACAAGGCAACATATCAATTGGAACGATCAATGGCGTAGTGTCCTTTTCACTGATGAATCCAGATATGGACGATTTTCAGATTCTCAAAGAATAAGGGTATGGACAATCCCACGCATATCCCGTAATCGTCGCTATGTCCAAGAAGTCCATACATTCCAAGGGGGTGGTGTTATGGTATGGGCCGTGATATGTTTCAACGGGCGCACAGATCTACACATTTGTCCTGAGAATATGACCGCCTTACACTATAGGGAGCATGTCATTGACAATGTTGTGCCAAATTTTCAAGCTGCTATTGGTGAAACACATGCATGGGATATGCTCCAAAGAAGATCAGATAATCATCAACCTACCCCAGAATCCTTAAATGCTCTGAGAGAGCTTCTGCCCCGTTTATGGAACCAAATTCCTCAAGAAATGTTCATCAACCTCGTGTGTAGTATGCAAAGAAGATGTCAAGCTGTTATTGATGCCCGTGGAGGCCATACATTGTATTGAGCGTCTTAAAATGCTTGAATTCTCTGGGAATAAAATGTCGTTATTTTTCTCAACCACCATGTATACGCTGCAGGCCTACCTATAGGCTGAAATTAAATTGCAACTTGAAATCATATTAATATGAATTTTCATGAAAAAATTCTTATTTTAACTATAAATAACAAATGTTTGCAATTTGAGTTAATATCCCTAAATCATGTGGAGCAGTTTATTTGGCAACAAAATCCTGAAACAAGGCAATTTTTGTTTTACTTTTACCGAATTTTTATGCATTTTTTAAGGATTTTTGTTGCACCCTGTGCTTTCCCCATCAACCTTTCAAATTTTTTGAAAAGGGAAGGTGGGTCATGTGGTACTTCTATGACAAGGTCTTCGTATCTTCTTCACAGGTGTGCAGAAATTTGTTTTTTCGAAAAATTAGTTAGTTCAAGAGGTTTTCAGTATGTGCAGTATGAGCACATGGCTCATTTACTTCGGGACGATGGTACCTGATGTAATTTGTCACCGAATGAAAGTCGACCATTACATTTTTTTCATGCACAACTTTTAAAATCCCCCCGTGAAAAATTAGAATGTGTGAAAGAAACACTGCGCTCCAGTTATGATCTTAAGTAGATATGTTATTAGTACGTCTCTACTGAAGTAGATATGTTATTAGTACGTCTCTACTGAAGTTGATACTTTTCGATAAAATTTTTCTATTCGAAGAAAGAGCCATGACAAAGTGCACATACTGAAGACCTCTTTGAACTTACTAATTTTGCAAAAAAAATTCTTGAAAATCTCTACACGTCTGTAAAGAAGATACAAAGTCCTTGCCAAAAAAGTACCACATGACCCACTTTCCCTATTCAAAAAATTCGAGCGTTGATGGAGATGGCACAGGGTGCAACAAAAAACCTTAGAGAATGCATAAGAATTTGGTAAAAGTAAAACATAAATTGACCTGCCTCAGGATTTTGTTGCCAAATATTTTTCTTCCCAGAAAATGAATTTGTTCCATAATTTTGACGCGCACTGTATAATTTTATTCAAATTTCAATAAACCTCTGAAAATTTTCGGATATCGAGCATAATAGTTATTCCACAAACTTATTCCATTTGAATAATTTGTATCTATTTGGTATATTTTCGTTTTCCTCGTCGACCAAAATATCGGATGGAAGCGCCAACTCCAGCTCATATAGCTGACCAGAATCATTTGGCAGCAATCCTGGAACCGTTATTCCCGAGATAAATTTGTAAATGAGACAGTTACCCCGAATATAAAAGCCTTCCACTCAATAATCCACAATATCACGTTTGATGGCTTCCCTATGTCTGAATCGTAAAAGCCCAACTTTTCCTATTTACATAATTGACGTAGCAACTGGATAGGCAAGTATAATACTGCCATTTTTCTCGATATCCTTTTTATGTCTTCCTGAATGCACAATTTACGATTGAACTGCACGAATTTCCATGATTCGAGAATATTGCTATATTTCGTCCTAGTTATCCATGACTACGAGCATACCACAAATTCGATTCAATTGCTCCTTTTGGTCGTATGTTTATGGAGTTCGGAGGAAATATCTTTTTGGTGTGGGATCTAAAGATAGATCATGGTCTTTCGTCTATTATGATCAATGTTCTGTCAAAAACTCCGCCTCTGTCTTGGAAACTAACTGAAGCATGATAATGGAGAAATATCATAAAATATGTACAGGGTGACCCAATTGCTTGAATTTGGCATTTTCTGGTACTTCTAGGCTAGATAGGTGAAAATGTTGTGAGGAGTCCTGGGTTAGATTTTCGTGAAAACTCCATAACTGAAAGACGTTTCACGATATCTTCATTTGTTTTGAAGATTTAACGAAATAATTATATTTTGGCGATTTCGAAAATGTGCCATAACTTCATTTTCTGAAATATCTAAAAACGGCAAAAACTTTCTACAGGCACTTCATCATTAGCAATACGAAATCATATTCAGTTCCTTTTTATCTTTTGTATAAAGGGTTGAAAAAACAACTTTCTCATTTTACATACGAATGGTATCTTTTTTTGATCCTGTGTTATGCAAAAAAATGAGCTCCCAGCAACTTTTGCAGTTTGAGTTAGTAGGTAAATCGAAAAGGGAAACATTTCACCTGTGTTTTCTTCAGTATTTCAGTATATTCGAAGATAACTGCTATATAATAGAAGCTCAATCTGTTTTCTTATCCTGCCCACTGCCTCTTTTCAAATCGGATAAATGGTCCTTACTACTGAGAATGCCGACATCAACAGGTTCAGTATTTAAATCCAAACTTCCTGGGAATATTTATGTACGTTTGATCCACTTGAAGACGAGAACTAGGATAAGCCAGATCTGTTTCAGATCTCCTAGATGAGGACTGTGAGGCCTCCGAGAAGTTTCGCTGCTTCGACAAGATGAAAGAGCAACGCATCCATTCAGATATTTCATAACTGGAATCCGGCTTTAAGCGGACAATCTCGGTTGAAAAGTTCAACAACAGACTGGGTTTCAATCATAGGGAGGAAATGAGTTTTTACGCTAGGTTCTTCCTTCAGAACTGCTTTCGTTCTAGATCAATACTCTGCTATAAAATGAGATTTGGAAACGACAGAAACAAGAAAAAAATGGAGATTTATAACAACCGAAAATCCACTGTATACATCACCAAATGTTCTTCTGCATGGAAAAACGAAGATAGACCCGATCCTAAATAGACTTCAAACCTTACGAAACAAATTTTTTAGAGTTCGACGACAAAAAAGTAAACAGCAATAAATTAAAAAAAAAGATGTCATCATCAAGTACGTATATTTAAAGGGTCAAGAGGTAAGCAGATTTACGAAGATATGCTTAATACCCTTGGTGATCAATGTCCTTCGTATGCGACTGTGAAAAATTGGACTGCAAGCTTCAAAAGAGGTAAATTTTTCCATTGAAGATGATGACCGATCGGAAGGTCAGTCCCCGAAAATATCGATGCAGTTCATGACATGATTTTATCAGACTGTAGAATTGGGCTAAAACAGATATCTGAAGCACTGAAGATTTCATACGAACGCGTTCATCATATAGTTCACGTCAATTTGGATACGAGAAAAATTTCTGCAAAATGGATCCCCAAATGTTTGAATGTTGACCAAAAGCGTGCAAGGGTAGAAGCATCGCGTTCTATCTGTGCTCGGTTTGAAAAGGATGTAGACTTCTTGAACCGAATTGTTACTATGGATAACACTTGGGTACATTTTTACGATCCAGAAACGAAGCAACAATCGATGGAATGGCGACTTTCTGGTTCTCCAAGACTTAAGGAATTTCGTGTCCAAAAATCTGCAGGAAAAGTTCTAGCTTCAGTTTTTTGGGATTGCCATGGAGTAATCATGATTGATTTTTTGGATAAGGGTAGAACAATCACTGGAGATTACTATTCGACATTACTGACCACTCTACGGGGAAAAAATAGAGAGAAAAGACGCGGAAAGCTATCCAAAGGTATTTTGTTTTCACAGGACAACGCCCCAGTACACAAATCTCATGTTGCCATGCAAAAAATTCGTGATTTAGAGTCAGAATTACTAGAACACCCCCCTTATTCACCAGTTTTGGCCCAGTCCGACTATCATCTCTTTCCTCAACTGAAAAAAAGTTTAAAAGGTCGTAAATTTTCTTCCAACGAGGACGTAATTGAAGCTGTGGAGGACTGGTTTGTAGAGCAAGAAGAAACATTTTTTTTAAAGGTCTAGAGACGTTGCAGGTTCGCTGTAATGAATGTATTCAATTAAGAGGAGAATATGTCGAGTTATAAAATATTTTGACATTGAAATTTTGTTTGGTTCTATGGTATAGGCTAAGAATTTCTCAATATATCCTCGTGAAAATGTATATTATCCATTTATTATTATTTATTATTTTATTATTATTATTAAATCAAAACAAGAGTTGAGGAAATTCCTATAAACTCAAAAACAAATACGTTAGAGTGTTCACTAGTTGAATCAAGTAGATCTTGCATCTAAGAGGTCCAGGGCGTTTTTGAAGCCATTGACAGTTCCAGCCTCGACCACAGCGCCCGGCAAACGGTTCCATCTCTCGAAAATCCGGTTGGTTAGAAAATTTTGTCGTTGAGAGGTTTTGAAATTCTCCTTCGATAGTTTGAAGTGATGCCCTCTCAGACTGTTGGTGATAATTCTGTAGAAGTCACTAATACGTTCACCAAAGTGACCATGGAGAGAATATCAAGTATCCTCTCTCACGGTAACCCGAAGAGACTGAGCCTTTCTTCATAGGAAGGACGAATTCTTCCGTATGGTATGCGGGTATTCCATCGCTGTACGGACTCGAGAAGCTCTTCATCGTGGCGTGTGGAAGGCCACCAAACAGGGCCAGCGTACTCCAGTATTGGTCTTACATAACTGGTGTAAAGAAGCTTGCATGTGGCTATATCGCAGCCACCAAATGATTTTTGAATGTCATATGTCAATCGTCTTGCCCTAGCAGTGATGACTGAAATATGGTTTGACCAACGGAGATCTTCAGAGATGGTCAAACCGGGGTCGCAGTGACTTGAGACACTACGGAGCGTCACACCGTCGTCACAAGTCTCGGGTTGCCCCTGCCAATGTGCAACACACAGCACTTTTCTAAATTCAACGGGAGAAGCCAGTCGTCACACCAAACACTAATTCTGAGCAAGTCCTGCTGGAGTGTATCGAAGTTGGACAGGGGGAAATTGAAAATTTTGGTGTCATCCGCAAACATAGAACAGGTAGAGTGGAGTAAAGAGGGGAGGTCAGAGGTATACAGTAAGAACAATATAGGGCCGAGAACAGAGCCCTGTGGTACACCTGATGTGATAGGCTTATATGGACAGGAGAAAGAATCATCAACTCTGACTCGGAAGAAACGGCGGAACAGAAACGCCTCAAACCAAGCGAGAACACTACCTCTGATACCGAGATGGGAAAGCTTAGCCAGCAGCCGGCGATGAGGGACCCTGTCAAAGGCCCTAGAAAAGTCGAGATACACGACATCCACAGGCATCCCTCGGTCCCAAGCCTTGGTCCACTCGTTAATGCATGTAATAAGGTTGGTGAGCGTAGAACGACCAGGTAGAAACCCATGCGAACCGAATGATATGGTCAGATACGATTCTCTCCAGGACCTTCGAGGCCGTCGATAGCAAACTTATCGGTCTATAATTAGGCGGCGACAGTTTGTTCCCCTTTTTGAAAATTGGGGTAACAGAGGCAGTCAACCAGTCATTCGGAAGAACAGAACATCTGAGGGAACACGAGAATATTCTAGAGAGAGGCAAAGCGAGAGAATGAGCACAACTCCGAAGGAGTCGGGATGACAGACCATCAAGTCCAGGGGCGGTGTCAACCTTGAGCTGCAACAAGTACCCTCTGACAACATCTTCGTTAATCTCGACATCACGAATCTCCTCAGGAAGCCGAGGTGTCCCAATCTGGGGAAGCGGGCCGTCTGGTTCACTTACGAATGAGGAGGAAAATACATCCGAAAGCACATTGGCCGCCTCAACTGGGGTCCCCCATATATCGTTGGAATGGTTACGGATCGTCGGAACACCAACTCTACCACTCATCGAGGATCTTAAATATTTGAAAAATATTTTCCGGTTCCCAGTGGAAGCAAGTTGACTCTCGTAGCGATTCTTGGCTTGTCTTATAGTCGCTGTCAAGTGATTCGAATAGCCACGATGATTGTGATAGTCAAAAGCTGATCTGGTTCGAAGATATCTCCACCATAAGGATCTCTTCCGCCTCGCCATTTGCTTGAAAATGACTATATTTTCTTCCTATAACACCAGAGATACTTAAAGGAGGATTTTGGTTGCTTGTCCTCTCGAAATTAAAAAAATACAGACACGTGACGAAATGATATGCCCTCGTTTAAGTGGAAGTAGCGTTAAAAAACGAATAGACCTAAAAAATATCGCACCTTCGACAATAATCGTACCTCTTGAAGTGAAAAATTCACAAGACACCGAATACACATTTATATTTCAGAAGACTCCATGTAGGAAATAGAATTTGAGATCAACTTCCTGATCGAGTTGTCAAAGACATAACATTCCCATTACAGCTATCTCACAGCATTTCTCACCATCTTTATCTGATACGGGCGGGGGGAACAATTTTATGGGGTGACAGGAAGCGAGTGCCGGATTATAGGTGAGTTGTGCGGAAAGAAAATGGCGTTTCGACAAAGGAGGTGCAAAACAGATGGTTCACGTTGAGATATGAATGGAAAAAAATTTTCCCTCAACGTTACAAAAGAGATTGTCATATTCGCTAGCTTTCGTCCGATGCTCCCCGTATGCAGGTAGATTAAACTTTACCAGGAGTCAATCGTCTCTTTAATAATCCATGAAAATATGGATATTGATTAGACGATTCGTCCGAAGAAATTTGCATTACGCTATTTGTCATCCCAATGTCTCATGGTGGCATTTTCAGATTGGCCAATTTAAAAGTAGCGAGGCGACCAGCAATTTTTTATGTCCAGCGTGTTTCTGATTCTCATTATAGTGATTATGTATTTTTTCCACCAGAAATGAAGGAAAACGCTGGACCTTTAAAAGTTAGACTCCGCAATGTTGCCATGGCCGTATCTAATAATATGGCTATCTTCGTTCCACTGTTCGAATAATGGCTTCAACAATTCTCTAATTTATGAATGAGATGCTGTGTCTCCTCTTTCTATGGTATAAGATTGGCTCCAAAATTCATAAACTCGATCTAATTTTCGACTTCGAAAACAACTGAACTCTTTTCTTGTTTTTCCTCTCCTTAATGGAGGTTGTGGTTGCGAGAAAGTTTCGTGACAGACAACCTAAGACGCGGCACATAAGCACGTACCTCTGGGACAACCTTCTCCATAGCCTTGTACGGTTTATTGCTGTCGCCTTGATCAATGAGTTGTCCGTGAGGGAAGCAGAAAATTTAATATATTTTCTTTGCTGACGGATCGGCTATTATCGTCTAGATCGAATGATCGAAAGTTGAAATGACTTGCGAGGGCTGGGGAATAAAAACTAACCTAAAAAACTGCTACTTCGGTGTCGGAATTAATATCTGGGGAACATCCGAACATACAGACTGTCTAAGGCAGGAAGAAAAGAAGTTAGATTTTCACACTGACATTGTTACTTGAAATGAAAAGGAGAATACTTATATTTCGACAATTGCAGTTGAGCAAAGCTTCAGCTGGGGACATAACCTGTTGATTAATTATTACTTCGAATTCAGGAAAAACTCAACAGTTATATTTTTCTACAACCCTAATAAAATCTTCCATCTATGAGATGAAGCACGCGTGCGGGGTTGAGCACCCTGCTTCAAAAGGACGTCTGTGCAGAATTTATTCACGGGAAATTTGCATTAATTCGAATGAACATTTACATATTTGAATCGTTCGTCTTGGTTTCATTTTATGACCTCCCCAATCCTCAGCTTCAAACTGCAATTTGAGGATGAGATTTATGCGGAACCAATCCAATTGATCGAGACAGCGATTTAACCCATCTCGAAAAACAAACAAATCGTGGAATGAAGACGAGTCAGTGGTTTGAGAATGAGAATTCGATGTAGTGCTGAGCAGTTTCGAAATTTACAGTGATTCTGGAACTCTCATTCCAGTTAAACGAGGGCTTCATTATTTCTTCGCAACATTTTCAATAGCCAGGCACTACGAAGGCGTAGAAGGGCCACATTTCGAAGTGGAATATTTTTCAGTACAATTCCGAGTTCAAACTTGGAATTAGCTTTAATTCCGACTTTCAACTCAGAATTAGCGCTCATTTCGACTTTAAACTCGGAATTAGTCCTAATTCCGAGTTTAAAGTCGGAATTAACCCTAATGCTAACTTTGAACTCGGAATTAGCCCCAATTCCGACTTTAAACTCGGAATTAGCACTAATTTCGACTTCACACTCGGAATTAGCTCCAATTCTGACTTCAAACTCGGAATTATAGATGATTATGCTCCTAATTCAATGATTTTCTGCCACCAGCTACGTATGGTGACCTCTTCAGTTTTTGCCCACCATGCTTAAGACGCATAGGTGACAGTAGGATGAACTACCGTTGCGTGTAACCAAAGTACCAATTTCGGTTTCATGCCCCATGTCTTTCCAAAGAGTCTTTTGGTGTCCCACATGGCCGCCGTGGCTCTGGAAAGAATCTTATACCAGTTCGGAATTATAAGTTGGAAACATAGCCGAATCAGCGTTAAACAAATGAACGAATATCGTCTAGTGGACCAGTAAAATAATCAAAACCCTCGGCGTGATGAGACAAGTAATTAATGACTGACCTCACTCAATAGTCAATGGCATAGGAGACTGAAGAGTGGGGACTTCGAGCTCTCTCGAGTCTCGATGGAGTTCTTATGCCATTAAGTGAGGTCAGGCATTTATTCGTTGTCACATTGCGTAGAGGGTTTCGATTATTTTACTGGTTCACCGAACAATATTCATCCCTTTGTTCAACGCTGATTTGGCTATGTTTCCAACTTATATTTCCAAACCGGTATAGGAGAAAAGGGGGTTATGACGGTCAGTTGAGCTCTTTTTGGAATAAAACTTAAATTATAAATCACAGCTCCATTACATCACAATTCTGGATTAAAGGACTATTAATCGAGGCCAGAGTAATAAGCTTTGGAGTTACAATTCATAAGTAATAATAGTTTGAAAAAAAAAACAGCTTTTGACCACTATTGCACTCACGTGAGGACAATGGTAGTCATGATGTTGACAATGATGATCAGATACTTCGAACATGCGGAATCCAAGACAGTGACAGCAGAGTTAGTCCAAAGCCCACAGGAAGTGCATCGGTACCATACTTCATGCTTCGACGAAATACCCCGCATACAAAACAATTATTTTGTTATCTTCATCAACAGTATCATCATCGACGCAGTGGTCGTCAATGTCTACGTCAGTCAATGAAGAGTCATTTTCTTCCTTTCAGCCTTTATAAGAGTTTCCTTCAATTCTTTGGTTTTTTTTGTCCTTCCCCTTTCATTTTCCTTTTCGTTCAATTTCTTGACCACAATTACCCGTAATAGAGTCGATAGAGTAAATTTTTAAATAGAAAAAAGAATACCTTTATTATAAATTTATGATGAACAATTTCAACCAATTTCCAATGATTCAAGTAAAAAAAGAAAGATTTCATAACTTAGAACAACGTTAAATAAGATCGATTAAGAGCGGAAACGAAAGACACTCGTCATATATGAATGGGTCGTGTGGAATGACCGAGAGTGTTCGAGGACTCGCGAGTTGTGAAGAATGTGAGGTTACCACATTTCGCACGCATAGGCAACTTCAATTTTTTCAGCTGTGGGCATGACCATCATTGCCTGCTGACCACGATTGCCCTATGTGTTTTCTTTGAACTTCAGTAGGACGATACTCTTATATGGGCAACATGTATCGAAATCAATTCGAAAAAACGCATTTCACGTCATTTCATTGTGAGATGATATGTGTGGCAACGCCGCATGAATGACTGAATGTGATCAGTTTCAGAAACTAAGTGAACACCTACAATCGGGGGGAAATCAGCGCTCGACGAAATCAGTCTTTTCCGCCCCGATAAGACGTACACCTATTAAATTCACCGCTCGTTACGTCCTTTGAACTCGATACCATAAACGGGGGAGAGCTGACCCGGCCACGACGACATCTTGGGGTTGCCGCTGATTCGAACCCCTCAGGGTCGTATTTCACCAACATCTGATACTGACACAAATCGAATTTCCTGCAGGGCCTCCTTCGCTAATGAATTATTGTAATTTGATGCGCGCATAAATATGAAGCGGCAACACCGACGACACTCGGCAAGATTCTATTTACATGTTTATCAAGCAGGCATTCCCAGCGATGCCGTCGCCTCAGCGAGATTTATAGGCGCCGCTCCACGGGCGGCGTAATGGCACGAAAACTGAGAGAAGATTCTCGGGCTAATTTGTTTTCTGATGAGAGAGGCTGGCGAAGGGTAAGATTCGGGATGGAACGATGAAAAATCATTAAACATAAGCGACCAGCATCTTCCGCCCTATTATGAAAGGTGAGACTTTGTCTTGTACATACAGGGTGAGTCTTTGACTTGCACATATATTTTAACTGAAGATTTTCGAGGTAGAAAGAAACCTTTTTTTCATTTTCCATTTTTCCGAATTCGGCTCTGTTAAAAAGATATAGCCATTTGAAAAAAAATTGTGCTAATTACGTCCCTGAAATGACACTGTGGAATTGATTCAAAGTTCATATTTCTCGATAGAAATTGAGTTTATACATTCAGGGAATACTCAAGTACTAACCTTATTGGAATAAAAATGTTGCAAACACGATAATTTCAACAAAAACAGTTAGTTTCATCGGATTATATCTGCAACTAAAAAGCCACATTTATTCCACCAAAATAAGATCCCTCTTCGATTTTTCTGCAGATTAGTTTGTACACACTAATAACTTGTTCATATTCTCCTCGAAATTCCCGAACAATATCATGAAGAAAGACTTTTCATTCAGATTTATTATTAAACAACCTAACCTAATCTGATTTGTATCGATTCTGTGAATTTTTGCACAGAAATTTCCAGAAGATGTTGTCAGCTTGCTGATATTTTCATTGAGGTTAAGGATTTTTTACGAAACATAGTATAAATCACGATACATTTGTGTAACGTGGTATAAATATCTATGAATTCTGCCGTTTCCATCATAAATCGACTTTCCCGCCAAATTTTACCACGCATGCGTAGAGCGAAAACCGAAGTTTTGGTTATCTGGAGGCCAACCATAAACAATAACAAACCAAAGTTTCTGAACAAACTGTAAACATTATGTGAAGTTCTGAATACATTCAGTGAATTATTGTTCTAATGTGATTATTATGTGAAGTGAATTAATATAATTTCAACCGTGTCGAGTTAATAAAATTCCAAGAGGATGTTGTTTAGATAGAAACATCGCCACAGATTATCAGATATCGTATTATTTTACATTAATTTCAATTTAATAAGTAGTTTGTAATGTTTGTATCGAGATTCATTTTCCATATCCGAATTTTGTATTTCACCGACATTTAACTTCAATATGGACCGGTAACTTTGAATTTTCAACAGAAACTGTGCGTATTAAATCCTCCTTGGTGTTCAATTTTATCTCCCTCATTTGTGGGATTTTATTATTAAAATATCTCGACAAAGTTGATGAATATTGTGACAACATTGTAAACTCGTTTGAAGACCAAAGAAGGAATAATATTCGATGATATTTAATTGAGAGACGCATTCAGATTATTCTTGCAATTAATGATTTTTTCGTCAAATTGTAAATAACTCGAAAACGATGCGTTTTATTGAAAAAAAAAAAATAGAAATACTTTCAGTTTCTTAAATGATTGATTCTTTCTGAAAAATGAACCGTTTATCTTTTTGAAGTGGTTTTATGGTGCTTTAGCGTGTATTGATGAGTCGACTACCCTGTAACTTTTATACTAGTAGAGATATTGAATAGTTTTCGATCGAGGAATATGCACCATGAATAGAGTAAAAACTCAATCAAAATTCAGTTCATTCGAAATAACGGTGCCGAAGATATAAACAGAAAAGTATTTTTTTTCATGGATTTTCGACACCCTGCATCTCCCAAACCGATCCGAATTTCGAAAAATGGTATGAAAAAAAAAGGGTTTCGTTTGATGAGAGGAATCTACAGTTAAAATATATGTACAAGTCAAAGACTCACCCTGTATACTATGGTTTACATCTTCCGAAACATATTCATAAACGAAGCCACGCCGCCTGCGTGGACGGCCGGTTAATCCTCTCCTCTTTAGAAAGGTTTAATTCTAACATTACAGATAGCAGGCAACCAATCACTAGGAACAATGGGAGTCTCCTCTCACCTGTTTTTGTGCTTATCGATTCCTATGGACTCCATATTCATACTTGAAACAGTCGACATTCGACAACACGGTACCTGTTCTTTGAACCTTGTACGACTGTTCCTCGAAGTAGTCCCAATGTAAACTTTCCTACTGTCGCAAGATATTCTATGAATGAAACCTTGGGAAAGTGGAACAATTTGGTTTTTGACTTCCTAGTTTTTGTGTAGCCTTATGATTTTTTCAGTTTCAACTCCTGGAAGATATTGAAGCTCTTATATTCGTCGAGCACTCTCTACAAGGGCTTCGATCTCACCTAGCTTTCTTATAGGCATGATGACTGAACTCCTTATTCAGACATTAGTCAGTGTGAGTTGGCTCTCTGTGAACCTTCTGTCCTTCTTTGTCCTTACGCAAAGGTAGAGCAACATCTCTCTCTCTCTCTCTCTCTTCACTTCCATGGACCTAATATTTCGCGTGTTTCAGAAAGACAGACATTGACCTGGGCTTCACTGTGACTCTAAATCTCGTAGGTATCATCGACATATCGCATCCACTCAATAGCTACTAAATGAGGCTCAAGAAATATCGTTATCATAGCAGGATAACGTTCGCCATTCACCGTTACTGCAATTTTTGACAGGACGCGTTCTTCTACCATGTAATGCTCCATGTTTACTAACGTTACGTAGGCAGAGCGTCAGGTTAAATTTATAACAGACCATGGCTAGGTTGAGGAATATACACAATAAATAGAGAGAAGAGTTCACCCAAAGTCAATGTATTCTAAATATCGGTTTCGCAGGATGGCAAAATAAGTTGATATTCAACACCCAGTATCTTTCACATAAAGCAGATGGAACCTGCACTTAAAACGTACACTTACTCTGTATAGTTGATGTTGATGCCGATTTTTCAATTTCGCGATTAAATTAAATGAATCAAGCGGTTTCGAGTTATTGTCGAGAATTTCTAATTATATCTAGGAATTATTTGTTGAAATGTTTACAACGAGATGAAAATTGCAGAGGTATCTCTTAATGTATCCTTTAAACGCATTTTAAAGTGAATTGAATTGTTCTCCCTCTGAGTTTTATGTTCTAGAACGTGATAGTTAACAGTAATGGGCTTCTGCGAAATAAAACGGTTCATCATTAAGTTTATCAATTTATCATTGGGAACGAACTTCGTTGAACGTCAGTGTCATAACAATTCTAGTATCTTCAATATGTGAATTTTTACACCAGATTCCAATCCGGGATTTTATGTCTTTTTCATATTGTTTCATCAAGAGCCACAGGAATTCTTTCTTTCTCAAATATACGAGGATATATTGAAAAATTCTCAGCCTAATATACAACCGAACAAAATTTCAATGTCAAAATATTTTATTACTCGTTTATTACTCACCATATTCTCCTCTTAATTGAATACATTTATTAAAGCGAACCTGCAACGTCTCTTGACCTTTCAAAAAAAAATGTTTCTTCTTGCTCTGCAAACCAGTCCTTCACAGCTTTTATTTCCTCCTCGTTGGAAGAAAATTTACGACCTTTTAAACTTTTTTTCATTTGAGGAACGAGATGATAGTCGGACGGAGCCAAATCTGGTGTATGAGGGGGTGTTCGAGTAATTCTAACCCTAAATCACGATTTTTTTGCATGGCAACATGAGATTTGTGTACTGGGGCGTTGTCCTGTAAGAACAAAATACCTCTGGATAGCTTTCCGCGTCTTTTCTCTTTGAATTTTTTCCGTAGAGTCGTCAGTAATGTCGAATAGTACCCAATCTCCAGTTATTGTTCTACCCTCATCCAAAAAATCAATCATGATTACTTCATTTCAATCCCAAAAAACTGAAGCAAGAACTTTTCCAGCAGATTTTTAGACATGAAACCTCTTAGGGCTTGGAGAACCAGAGTGTCGCCATTCCATCGATTGTTGCTTTGTTTCTGGATCGTAGAAATGTACCCAAGTCTCATCCATAGTACCAATTCGGTTTAAGAAGTCTACATCGTTTTCAAATCGAGCACAGATCGATGGCGATGCTTCTACCCTTGCACGCTTTTGGTCAACATTCAAAAATTTGGGGATCCATTTTGCAGAAATTTTTCTCATGTCCAAAATGACGTGAACTAATATGATGAACGCGTTCGTATCAAATCTTCAGTGCTTCAAATATCCGTTTTAGCCCAAATCGACGGTCTGATAAAATCATGTCATGAGCGGCATCGATCTTTTCGGGGACTGACACAGAAACTGGTCATCATTTTCAATGGAAAATTTACCTCCTTTGAAGCTTGCAGGCCAATTTTTCACCGTCGCATACGAAGGACATTGATCACCAAGGGTATTGAGCATATCTTCGTAAATCTGCTTACCTCTTAACCCTTTTAAATACAGGTACTTGATGATGGCTCGATACTGCAATTTTTCGATTTTTACAATTTCGGTGGACTTCTTTTTTTTTTATTTATTGCGTAACTCTGGTTTACTTTCTTGACGTCGAACTCTACACTGACACTTCTAATAATTCTGGTCTAGGCTATCTAGATATCAGTACATCCTCGTAATAGTGTAGGTATATGTATTTAACTAAGAAAACTAAAATTCGAAGACAGATATAATATGATCAAAGATATTGAAGAATCATCAATTCATCCACAAATGAAGCAAGACCATGCTGTACTTCAAAATCGATAAAAACAAAAAGTAATAAAATAACTAACCAAGAATGTAACAAAAAGAACACAAATACCTGAGGAGAAATAAAACTAAACGAGCAAAGTACTCGAAATTGTAATTTTCAGAAAACTGTGATATTTTCAACAAGAAATGAAAATAAACACAAAACCAGTAGCTATGTTACCAAGTTCAAGTAAGATAAATTTTCGGTGAATTGTTTCTTTCTTTTTGGTACACTAAGATGGTGGTAACATATCAAGGTCCTCAAGAATCAGCTTGTGCCTTGAGCATCCAAAATGGTGCTGTTCTCTTCAGGGAACTTTCACTCTGCAGTATATGTATTAACCTCCATGCAAAGTGTACATGCCATCCATGACAACACCGGTAGGTGCCTCTAACTCTGCTGTGTTCATTGAATGCAGCAGTTTGCTTTTGGTGGATGGACATTCATAGCTTTTTTCTAGAATCCTTCATGCCAGCCTCTTTCATTTTCCTCATTAGCCTTTGATGATTTCCAATCATTGATTTCGGTCTAATAGAAGGGCTTATGGCTCCACTTTTGGCGAGACAATCAGCTTGCTGATAACTTTGAGATGCTTGATTGACTGTGCCCAGGTTGATGACTAATTGGAAGGAATCATTTAATTGTTCCGAAGACCGATAAAATTAAAAAGCCGACATTAATTCGCCCAATTTCGAGAAGAAAATCGAAGACATCAATCGAAAAACTGAAAAATATTTATCAAGCAAGCTCTGGCTCAGACGCCGCCGCCTCCCTTAAATTTATGAACGCCGCTCCGCGGGTGGCGTAATGGCACCAAAACTGAGCGAAGATTCTCGGGCTAATTTGTTTTCAGACGAAAAAGGCCGGATGCTGTGCTACAGACCGGCTCACGGAACATTGCGCCAGAAGTGCAGCCAGTCAGAAGGAGGTTACATCCAGACGTTCGGTAAGCTGTGACTGCACTGGCCAGGTTATCAATCACGACGGTTTCCGATCGAAAGACCGTGCCGATCCCTCGCAAGAAGATATTTTTCTGTTGCAATGCCTCTCGACCGAACAGACGGTCCCTTCAATTTTCGATTTTTTCGGTGGAATATTCGTTCCGCATTTCTGGTCGAGAATGAAACTACGAAAGGTCTTACGGTTGGATGAATAGGTTTGGTGACCATTGGAGAAAGCCGGTGCTGGGTTAGTTTACGTTCGAGTGAATGGAATACAGCAAATTGTTCAATATTGCCTCAGATGTGAGCACTGAAACATGTGCTATTGCTAGGCTCGAGATTTTGTCAGTCAACCACCAGAATCATGGGCTTTATTGTAGGATTCTGTGAGATAGGTATATCAAATCCTCTGGAGATTTTGATGTCAACTTTAAGGAACCTGAGTTACCATTATGGATACGTTCGCGGCTAGACTAACTCCTGAATCAGAGGAACAATGAAAGAAATATATCATTGAATGTTGAACTTATTCATTTATTTAGAAGAGAGGTCTAAACGTTAATTTCAAATCACAAGACCAAAATTTCAATTGGTGTCAATGAAGAAAATCAACAGACTCATGAGGAAAAATCATAACGCTAGAAGATATGTTAATTCATACCTGTCATACAACAACATCAAATAAGGCCTAACAAACACAATGCATTTTGCAATTTTGTTCAAATTATTCTGTTATTTTGTCTTTCGCATTCTTTTATGCTGAGTATTTGTGTTCATCCTTCAATTGGATATCTCTCACTAAGTGTGAAGTTCTATATCTTCATTTTCGCAATTGGTCTCTAGGTCTTTTGCGGTAAATTCATCTTCAGCGGGGTCATAGTCAACTAACCTTCTAAGGTCGTCATTTGGATGTTCACTGGCTCTTTCATAGGCTTTTGCAGCTTTTCGTTTGATGAATGTAGTAATGGACTCCCATTTTATGTCTTTTCGGATTTGTTCATTCCAAACAAACCAGGGAGCGTCTAATGCTCATCTCAGAAATTTGTTTTCTGTATTTTGTATCCTCTTTATATGGGTTCTCGCTGTATATCCCCATGCTGTTAATCCATATGTTGGCTGCGGTCTGGCGACTGCTTTTATGATCCTCAATTTCGTGTTTCTGTTCATTTGGCTTCTTCTGCCTATAATCGGGTATAATCTTTTCATGGCTATACATTCGTTTTATCCACTTCATACTTAATGTGCTGTTTCCACGTTAGTCCTCTGTCTAATATTACTCCTAGGTATTTAGCTTCATTCTTCCATTCTATTTCATTATTGTCCATGGATATCTTCGATTCCATCTTCAGTTTTCTCTTTCGAAGGAGTATTGCTTGACTCTTTTCTCCATTGATTTTGATTCTCCATCTGTTACACCATTGACTGATATCATCTGCAGCTTCTTAAAATCTTTTGTGAATTATTTTTGTATTTGTGTGCCTTATTGCTATGCCAGTATCGTCTGCGTATAGAGCAGGCAGGCATCTTGGATTTCTCGGTATATCATGTATGAGGAATATTTCGATCATAATGGTTAGTTCTTGCACTCATGAAATATCCTATACCTGTTTATATTTATTGTTTCTTTGTAAATATGTGGTTCTGAGGATTCATAAATTGTTATTATTATGTATATGATATAGAGTAGCGGTCCTAGTATGGATCCTTGGGGAACTCCTGCTTCTAGATATCTGAGTGTGGAATAAACATCCCCTATTTTCATAAAAAAGTTCCTATCCCTCAAATAATTTCTTATTATTCTGTATAACTTGGGTGAATAACCTGAGGTTATCATTTTATATGCTAGTCTTTCATGCCATACTCTATCAAAAGCTCTGGTAAAAAACACATTTGGTAATAATTGAAATAATTCCTATGAACTGTAGTCCCGAGGTGGACTCAAGAAGTCCATCCTTTCGAGGAGGCCCAATTATGGTTTGAGGTTTGTTCGATGGCAGAACTGCCTTATCAGTATCGGGTGTTTTTTAGAGTGATAGAGTTTTGAATTAAGATTGAAGCCAATTTTTTTTTAATTGAACCCCATTCAACCAGAGCAATTTTGGACCACTTTTCCGAGTATCTCAGGTCTTATTCCAGCAATATCACGAGTTATATTGGCTTCCAAAGCATCTTTTCTTTCTGGTTCTTCAGCTTAAACCAATCTCTTGACATAACCCCAAAGAAAATGATCCATTGGAGTAATGTCGCATGATCTTGGAGGCCAATTAATTGGACCTTCCCTCGAAATTATGTTATCGCCAAATCTTCCTTTCAACATATTATTATTGATGCACCTTGTGGTCACAATTTTTATTGAGAGTGAATACAAATATATTTCAAGAATTTCGGTTGTTCGTGAACTTTTATAGTTTTTCTTTGAAGATTTTTTTTCTTACCTGAAAAATCTGTGCCATGTCTATTCAAAGTTTCAATTATTTGATAGATGAAGTAGATGAATATGACTGTTTCTTTTTTGGTTATATACTATCAATTTAATTTATTTTCTTCACTGATAACTGAAAGACTATCTCAGACTTCAACATTAGCCTCTGAAAGGTTGCAAAGTAATCATGGTAATAAACATTCATATCTGAACATTGAAGATGGAAACCGTTCCAGTCCTCATCACATCTGGAATACAATTCAAAAATATGAAATTTTACTCAATCAGCCCCTGTGCTCATTCCGAATATGAATGTACGTGACGCAAAATGGAGTACCCTTTTTCTGGAATAGTGGTATCGCCTTACAAATCAGTGGCCCGGGTCTAAGGATCCGGCCCTCTCGAATGGCTGCTACCTTTCCCAGAAACCGAAAATATACGTATCCAATAAGTGTCACTCACATCTTCACATGAAAATGGGATGCCATTGAGTTCGGTCCTATCTGATATATATCGCTCAATATCCTGAGGATTATCGTTATTTCTTACGTCCTCATACGAAAATAATGTGTCGAATCCCGGCCTTCAATTTCCTGAGACCGATGCATCGAATATTTCACGCTCTGTTGAGGTATTGGTCGAGATTAGGATTCGTAAGAAGTATAGATTTCGCGGGCTAAAAATATAGGTCGCCCAAATCGAAGATTGTCTTCTATAGATAACGAACTGGAGAGAAGGTTTTCAAGAAAAGACATTTTGGATATTATGTTTTCTCGCCCCATGTATTTTTGATATCAGGGACATTCTTAAGAAATTTAGGTTTCTCAAAATACTCAATTATTTCTGATTGTGTTATTCATTTTGAATTTGAAGATATGAAAATAAAATGAAAGGAAGAAAGCGGTATCTACAAGATAACCTGCAACAGTTGTCCTGCCTATTACATAGGTATGACCACTAGAGCATCCAAAATTTGCTTGAACTTGGACACTTCCCCTCACTGAATAACCTTACTAAAGTTCATGGTCACAATGACTTCTATGAATTAAATCTCTCGGAACAGCTCGATATTTTGAGAAACAAAGATGACGATTGACTCCTTCTTTTCCTTAACCATCCTGTACATGCGCATAGAACTCGCCATCATAAAAGTCTGCTCATGACAGTTGACATGCAAGTCACTGTCGTCAACCTATATTGACATTGCCCGAATACCGTTTCCCACTGATGCATGATGGTTGAAACGCAGTAGCCAGTTGAAAAAATAAAAACCGCAAATTCGATTATTGTACCTCATCATATCATTTTGACGCTTTTACCAATTCATGACGATATTGAACTTTAAAGAACACATATTACATTGACGGTGAGTAGTAGATATACAGATATAACCAAAAAAAGTATTTCATACCTAAAGCCTGTCTCATGTGTTCATCTAATTTTTTGAAAAGTTTGATTTTTATATTAGTCTGTCCTCTACCATAGTCTCAATATAAGTGAATTTGTTTATTTCAGCTGACTTGATGATGGCCTAGTGCCGAAATCGATCGTCACAATATATAAATACAAAAATCAAGTATGTTTCCCCTTTTACTACTTCATCTCTTTGTTTCCTATTAAACACACTAATGGAGAAATTTATCTACAAGAAAGAAAAATTGTTCGCAAGATGCATAATATACTCCTTAGTTTGATGTCACTAGAGAAAGAAGCGGAGAGGTAAAATTCCTTGCATGATTTTCAGAAAAAAAGGTCCATTAACATGAGACCGCAAATGTTTCGTTTTTGAGATACCTACAGGGTGATAAAGTTTGAATTCCTCACAAGAATTTCAACTGAAATTAGGCACAGACATTAAAATTCTTAGTTCAAACCATGTCACTTGCCAATTTTGATTGCAACTCTAAGGGGTGACATTTTTTTCTGAAACACTCTCCTCGGTTCTCCTCCAGAACTGTTAGTCTGAAAAAAGTGAAAAGGAGCTTTGTTGTTATACGAAACTTTATTGTTTTTCATAGTTTTGTCGTATTCTCTACCAATTTGAAAAAATTTTTCTTTCCTCGAAATCCTGGAAAAATCAAAATGTTCATGATGATAGAGTTGGTAGGATCTAAATTGTAATTTCTTTGCCAAATTTCAGTTGAATACCTTGTGAATTGCAGATACTAAGAGGAAAAACCTGAAAAACATCCCCTCGAAAACGAAACCCATTTTTATGGAATTTTTCCTTGAAATTATGCAAGAAATCTCCCCTTTTCATTCGTTTCTTCAAAAAAAAAAGTTATTTAAATATTCTTGTGCGACTGTCTATTTTTGAAAGGCTCTTATTGACTGTGTTATGTGTGTCTTGCTTTCAACGAAGATTTCCCCAACTTCAAGGTTTTCCTCACCTACGAAATTTGCACACGTATCAAGAGTCGATGACCAGGCCAAGAAATAATGATTATAATCCATTCTTATACGAACCAAATCCTCCGACAATTTTTAACGTTGCTTCTAATATACAATCGATTTCTTGACTGGTACCTATGTTCCTGAACACAAATTTAAAATTTGTACTTTCCAAGTGCGTTAAGAAGATTGCTTCAAAGTGAAAAGACGATATTTCACCGAACAATATATTATTTTCTTTATTTATTTGAGTTTTTTTCCGATATAAGATTTTTCAGGATTGACTTTGATATTAGCTGAACTATCTGTTCGTATGGAATTTATAAGCTCAAATGTTCTTGAAACTTAGTGATGTTTTGAAAGAACTGAAGCTAAAGGGTTTTTTATTCAACGTTGAAAATAAACAGCCTGAAATGGAAGTTATTTCACCAAACGTTCATTCGATATTATTTTTCGAAATAACAGCAAGTAAATGCATAATGGTACATCATTGCTATTTTCTCGAGTAATACAATACTTTTCATCCTGAAAATGTTCAAATAAAAGCAAACAAATTTCATTGTGGCTTTTAATTTTCGATGCAGTCCAGCAGCGCCATTTGTTTTCGTAGAACTGTCAATTTATGTGGACAGGAGCTATCGACTGGTTGTTGGGTAGAGTTTCAGTTAACCAGTGCGGTTCAATTTTATTTAATGAAAAATTTACCAAATTTCTGAATAAAAAAAAATAAGAGAGCTAATGGACTGTATATAATTATAAGGTTTTATTGAAACCCAAGACAAATGAAAGGATAAATGTACCCAAAATAACAGTTGAAATATTGTCTTACCTATTTCAGCAAAACGGTCAACCAGATCTTGTCGGTTACTCCTATTTCCATGAACATAGTGATCGAGCTCGACAAACGAACATGAAATGAAGCTGACGTTATGTAATTCGAATGAATCGAAATCACTAAAAATTGTGAATCACAAGAAAAACTGAACTTTTCTAATTCACGAAAGGAAACAGAATTAGCACTTATCGGAAGCAGAAGTATTCACGATCGTTATAATCAATGAAATGAATGAAAAATACGAAAAATGAAACAACTATACGACATATGCTTTGCACAGCTGACGATATCTTCTCGCACCTACACTCCATATGGGATTTCCCCAAGTACGGAGAAATTAAATTAATTTTGAAGGAAATGAAAATGAAGAATTCGGAAAAGTTTATCTGAACCGTTCACTTAGCGTGAACACTGGTGCCAAGTTAACAGCAGAGAAGAATGGATTGCTGTACCAATTGTTACCACCCCGAGAATTAAAAAAAAATTATGTATCAAATAGAAACAATACCACGAAGTAAACACTGAAAGAATGGTACTTACGGTTGGTCTGACTTGAAGAGATGTATCTGCTGGTTTTCTTGTTTTGTATGGGTGTATTGAATAGAGTCCATATCTCACGGAAATAGTTCATTTTTATGATACGAAACTAACAGGTTTCGGCGTGAAATTTGAACAGCTTTAGTAGGCAAAAAGGATACCAACTGATTGACATCGAAAACGAACTGAATTAGTTGAGATGTTCACCTTCTTCAGGTCGTAAAATCGGGTTGGAAAACACATTCCAACGTAACAGAAAATAACTGCATCGGACCCTTTTTTGACGATTCGTCGGGCCACCTATCATCGACGGGGTTTCCGAAAACCAATTCGGATTCGTTCCATGCCCGAAGCCAGTTCTATTCCGTGTGTGATACGTCTAGAAGGTGCTGTTTATGGGTGTCAAATTCGTCAATATGATCTATAAACAGCGGGGAACGGAAGTTGGCGATATAAATAACGATTCCGGGTCGGCGTGAGCTCCTCATAACGCCGATAAAACGAAATTCCGAAGATGAGGCCGGAGATATCGGGCACGTCAAGTATTATAGACCTGCACATACACGTTAGTCGGGCCTTGTGAGCGACGTGTTAACGGGGCTGTTAGATGTTATCGGGCCGACTTCTGCTCGAATTGATTCCCTCACCTCAAACTCGATATCGGCGGAGCTTGTCAATCGATTTGAATAGTCCTATCCTGTTAACCGGCTTCGCAGAGTCGGGGAATCGGATATCTCGTTCGTTCTTAACGTTCCTAGCCATAAACGGGATTGTGCACGACTATTACGGGGATCGATATAAAACATTTGGGTACGGCGATCAGTCTCTTTTATACTCCATTTCCAAGTTGATTACTTTTTCAATCAAATATAAATTGAATCGGGCGAGAGCCGACGAAGAGAAATTCAGCCAATTATTTGGCGAACTTCTTCTCGGTATCGACAGAAGTTGTTTCATTTTCATTTAGCGCGACTGAATGACTTTTCGGTCGCGGAATGTGGCGAAGGGAGGGTAACCGATATTTCGGCTCTCAATATCTCGGTTGAATAGGTTTCCACATATTTTCTGATTGATCTTCGGACAAGCGATATTGGGGCCTCTACCTCCAGGCAATTTCATTATAACGTCAGACGATAACATCGGTTTTCCACGAAAAAATACAACTACGTCGACATGGGTGTCGGGATTCTCACACAATAGGTGTACTTTCCAGAGACTCTGACAAAATGAGAAAGAGAAAGTGAGAGGGAGAGAGAGAAAAATAGATAAAGAGAGAAAGAAACGAGGTAAAATTGTCACACGACTTAAAACAAACTGATCTCAAACTTCATACCTTCCATCTTCCACCATTGAAATTCAACATGGGACTCAGTTCTTGAATTAGATGTTAACACTTTCTTGTTCTTCTCGAATTGACCATATTCATCAGCTATCGGTTGCAGCTTTTTGAGCATCTTTGGGTTGGTACCAATGTGTTATCAATGTCATTGTTTAATGTCAAACGTCATTACTCATTATTTATATTTACAATTTTTGAAGTTTTGAACGTGCTATTTATTTTGAATTTTTGGTAAAAATGAATTCTAAAAAGGTGTAGGTATACTTTGAGTACATCCAGCATGTCACGGAGTACAGTAATCCTCAATTGGGTTCATGATTTGTATTTCAGCAACCCCAATATTGTTGGAAGTGGCTGGAAATGTTGTGTGGATCACTGACAAAGCCGTAGCTCGGCCAAAGATTCCAAATTAAAATTCCATAGGTTTCCAAACGATAAAGCACTTGCTACAAAATGGTTACATTCTCTATCCGAGTACACGAATTATATTAGATGCCACAGAAATAAGAATCCAAAAACCATCTGATTACAATAATCAAAGCCAGACATATTCGCATTATAAATCCACAAATACTGGAAAAGGATTAATTGCCATATGTCCCAATGGTTTTGTGTCATTTGTGTCTGAAATATATCCAGGTAGAATCAGTGACAAGGACTTAGTTTTGAAAAGCGGCCTTATTCAAAAACTGGAACCTGGTGATTCTGTGATGGCAAACAGAGGTTTCACCATTGTTGATGAACTTCGGCAGGTGGACTGTGATCTCAATATACCACCATTTGTTCTCAAAAATAATAATCAACTTAATGAGTTGGAAGAACAAGTCACCAAAGACATTGCTAGTGAGTATATGCCCAACTAGAAAAATAGTATATACATTTTAATACGTTCCTGCTACTCAACTTTTTTATATCTTAATTTTTGTAGGTCTCAGAATTCATGTCGAGAGGAAAATTGTTGAAGTGAAAATTTTCAATATGCTGAAATCTACGATTCCCATCAGTACCATGGACCAACTGAATAAGATATGGACAGTTTGTAGTTTGATTCCCAATTTTTCTAAAGCACCCCTTCTAGATCGAAGAAGTATATAAGTAATATAAAAGTATTTAATTTCAATAATTGTTTTCATTTCTAAATGTCCCTTCCCTATGAATGTGCAGATAATGTTGATATGCAGTCCACTTATAATGAACTCGCATAAAATGGAAACTCTCATGTAATGAACCAATTTCCAAGTTCCGAATTAAAACAATGTAAAATCCTCGGACGAGATGAACTCGTTTTTGATGAAACCTTGCCTGTAGTGGACTGAAAAAGTCTATTACAAGCAAGTTTTTGTGGAGATCCACTGTCACGAAGGTTTGTGATGCAGCAGCAAACAACACTATTTTGATGATTTCAAGTGTCGATAACAACATTGCCGCAAGGAAAGAATTATCTGACAGAAGTCATATAGAAAAACCTCTGTCCAAAGTAAACTAACAGTATTGAGTATGTATAAAAACCCACAGATACTTCCATCATACATATATATTAACAGGTACATATATAATCAAATCCCGATTCAAATCCCAAAAATCACATTATTTTTTTACCGCTATAAAGTTATATTTTCAGGTACCAGTTTCAATATTTTCACAAAGTTGGTGAGCTGAGCATTTCCAAGGACTTTTCAAAATTATCGAAATAAAATTTCGTCAGAATGGGTAAACTCTGGTTTACCCACAGGTTCTCATCGAAATCAATTTCCTCTATGAAAAGATCCTTGGAGCTATCCACCCACGGATACCTGAAAATAATGGGAATGTGTTTTTTTTGAGATGAATTTCTCCATGTCTGTTCTCTTCCAAAAATTCAACATAAATAGCACGTTCAAAAGTTCAAAACTTCAAAAATTGTAAATATAAATAATGAGTAATGACGTTTGACATTAAACAATGACATTGATAACACATTGGTACCAACCCAAAGATGCTCAAAAAGCTGCAACCGATAGCTGATGAATATGGTCAATTCAATTCGTACTTGCATACGACGTAATGTGCCAAAAATCTTCACACATGAACCATATATGGTCTGGAATGAGAATAGTTTTCTCTATTTCATCTGCAATAAATTGGATAGAGAATCCTTTGTTTGGTACTCTTTGCTTTATGCATGGTGAGTCGAAATGGGGAATTTTTGAATAACTATTGACAGGGATATTTTTTTAAGTGTTTCATTAGACGTATTCGAGGAAGGAATAGCGATACGAATTCAAAATTTTGTATTTTTGTTTTGGAGTACATGAACTCAATTTGTGAAATATTTTCAAGCGGAATATTCGTTATTTGAAGTGCAACAGTGGAACAAAAGGAAGTACGCTGATACTGCTCCTTTTATAAATCATGAGGAAATATTATACAGGGTGTCTGAAACAGGGCTTCAAAGTGAGCCTCAACAAAACTATGAAATCATATTTTTTTTTCAATTTTGTAAATCCAATCGATTGCTCGTCAAACACTAGTTAGAGTGTGCCAAACATTTCATGTCTTTAAAATCAATACTTTGCCGTTATTGAATAAAATTCGAATTTCACTACTTTTGGCGATTCCAACCACCGATGAGGGCGCTGCTAACTGTAAACAAACAGGGTAGAATTCCAGTAACCTCTTTTTAGGTTACCTTGTTTTGATATGTAAAACAGATTATTTCAAGTGATTTTCTTAGTTCTCTTGCACCAGAAGATTAGACTCGAACAAGAAGCCTTATAACCAAAAACATGATAACATTGTGAATAATATTTTAAATGAAAAACACTGATATGAATACCTTCTCAACCATTTTTATTTAAATACTAATTTATCTGTTCAGAACACTATAAAAACTTAGAAACATCACTCAAGAATACCTGGATATGAAACAAAATATTATAGCTCAAAAGCACGCGAAACATAGAAGATCTCAAAGCATTACTGGTTTCGAAGTTTGAAATTTTTGCCGAAAGAGGGCGCTTTGATCTTTGTATTCGCCAATAAAGCCAGGTTTCTTTGTCTAATCATCAGGTTCTTTAAAATAATTTTCAAGTAGACTATGTCAAGAGTAAGAATATGTCTGTTTTAAACTAAGATTTTTTCATTTAGTCATCATTCATTATCTGCTTTGTTTATTTGTCGCATTCGCCGCAAAAAAGGCTTTTGATATCATATTCTAGAGTACTTTATTATTATTGCCTGTTTTGCATAGTGCTTCATCAATAAGAATGAGTGAAAATGACACTTCCTAACATACGAGTAGCCCACTTTGAAATAGACGAGCATACCACTGAATTTGACTGAGCCAACTCTGGCTTTAGTCGTGAAATTCGAATTTTATTCGATAACGGCGAAACTACTGATTTTGAAGACATGAAATGTTTGGCACACTGGTTTTTGACAAGCAATCGATTGGAATTACAAAATTATATGGTTACCATTTGAAAAAAATGAGATTTCATAGTTTTATTGAGGCTCATTTTGAAGCCCTATTTTGTTCCACTGTTGCAAAAAAAATTCTTACAATGATAGATTTTGGAGATGTAAACACTAATTTGTGACCATCTTTCTGTCAAAAAATTTGAGAATCAGGCTTCAACTCAACTATCGCTTTATGTGGTTGCGCATATCATACATTCAAATATACAGGGTGTTGTATTTGAAATAACGAAGTTCGCATTCGTTTCCGGTTGGATCGGAAGTAGATTCCGCTTGAAAATATTTTACAAATTGAGTTCATACGTACTCTTAAACAAAAATACAAAACTTCGAATTTGTATCGCGATTCCTTTCTCGAATACGTCAAATGAAACACTTGAAAAAATCACCCTGTATAGTTATTCCACAACTGAATACAAAATTCAATAGTCCGTATTACCTTCCATTTTTTCAATCAACTGCCCAATACGCCTAGGCATTCTACGAATCAAATCATGATGAAGTTTTCAGGCATATCGTTTTATTCTTCTTGAAGGGCTAAACTCAATTCCTGGAAAGTTTAAGGTGGGCTTTGACAATTGGATATGGGTCTTCCTGAGTAGTTCTATACGTGCTCAATTGGCCTAATGTCCGGTTAGTTTGCTGGCCAGTTCATTCTCTGGATATTGTTCTCTTGAAGAATGTTTTGAACCCTTTGTGTGGGCTGTAGTGGAGCTTTATCATTCTGATAAATGGAACTATCCCCAAATACGTTACCCAGAGGAAGAATACTTGGTTCAAAATGATGTCTTCTACGTAGATGGCACCAGACATTGCTCGTTCAATGATAATGAGAGGTTCAACATCAGTTTGGTTTTCATCCATACTATTTTCTCCCTGAAGAAGGAGAAAATATTGTCTCCGAAACGTTGGCTCTGTAGATTTAATTAGAGAAATAAACTGTCCACGTTTCTGATAAGTACTTTAATTTAGATAATGAGAGGGTTATGGCGACCGAACATTGTACGGCCCTAGCACATTATCAATCCGCCTTGAAAGGGCACAACTTCCAGGGCGAAATTGAGTCGCTCTATGCTGCTTGGACCTTTCTCGTCGACTATCACATTGTAAACCAAATCATCCCAGGCAACACAGACTTCTCCGCGATATCTCTGAGAGGTTACAATGCGACTTTCATAGGAGCTCCTACTGCTAGATCCCAGAGATCTCTATGTGATGTTACTTAGCGAATTTCCCACTGATGTGCCCATGCGATATCTTGGAGACCTCGCCATGCGATATCCTTGGGACCACTCCATGCGATAATTTGGAGAGGTCGAGAGGAGAGCGCACTATGCGATTGACAAGGTCAATCTGTTCACGCAGGCGCTATTTGTCGAACTTGTACAAACACTATGAACAGCGAGTCCGAGTTCACCCAGACGGCAAGACTTCGAGAGGGGTTTTGTGGTTAGATTAGTTGGTTGTGTTCATCGGTGTTACTGTGCTGTGCGGGGTTTGTTATTGTGTGAAATTTCGATGAGGATATTTGTGCTCCAAGTAAGTAAGTGTTATTTTCATTATATTCTGGAGTTTTCTTCCCTATTAGGACATATCCCGAAATCATTTTTACCGCCATTTATGTTATCCGAGTAATTCAACCACCAATAACGGAATTGATTAATTTACATTAAACGATTTTCTACTTGGTATATTGGTGATCAGGACAATTATTTCTATCAAGAATATGGATGAGTATAATAACTTCACAACAGATTTTACAAGAATGGTTGGTAGAGTCGAATATTCCCAAAATTCAAGCTAATAAATTATTGATAATTCTTAATAGGCATGGTTTACAAGTTCCTGTGGAAACCATTATTGCAATTCCAGTAGTAATAAAACAAAACACTTTCATGAGAATTCTGATGATTCGACACTTTCACGGAACTGTTCGGAATTACATATATCTCATTTTGTTTCAAGCTGATATATGAATGGGCAATGAAATGCTGTTGTTGAATTCCTTTTTGTTCAATTTGTGCTCCAAAAAAATTTGACACAATGTTTATTCACGTTTTGATTAATGTATGAACCACTGACCTTACAAAAGTGTACCACTTATACCGATTTTCTTCTCAATCTACCGATCTAACGAAAAAGCACATAAACCTACCGCAATTTGATGGAGTAAATGTATGTTCTGATATTCTAGGAAATCATGACTCTTACGATATTATTTTGAAGATTTCCAAAGCATACCATGATTTGATACATTAGTTGAGTTATACGTTTACAAATCTATATTTTTTCAAGCAATTTGATGTCCATGCGTTTATTTTCAACATATTTGCTGTTTTCAATAGGTGTTAATTTTTTGAATACCTATTTATTTTGTTAGAATACTCATTTTTTGTTCAAAAGATTGGTTTTTCGAACATTGATTTTGTAAATAAACTTCCATTTTCAATTTTCCTTCATTCGTAAAATAACCTTCTTGCCCAATTCTCGGATACATGGTATTTCAACTTGAATAATACAAGAAATATGTGAATAGGTATTTTTTTCCAAAAATCTACCGAAATCTACAGATTTTTTTTGAACTTGTAGGTACGGAGGGTGGCAACAGTACATACGTGGAGGACAACAGAGGAGTCTTTTCTCAAGATTGGCTGGGACATTGTACCCAGAGGAAGAAAGAAATATAATGTTTTGAAAATTTTTTTGTTGATAATAAAGATTGAAGTAGTTATTCGCTTGTTTTAGTTTACCTTCTGTTGCAGTCGAAAATAATAAATAACTTTTCTATATTTCAGTATCGCAATGAGTTCATTACAGTACTAAAAACAGTGCTGTAATAAACTCATTACAGCATTGTTTCCAGTTATATTTTTCGTTTTTTGGTTGTCAGCACTGGCTTCCGCTCCTATCAATTTTCAACACTCTTCAATTCGGAAATGTCAATTTCACATTCGAATTGGAATAGGAGCCCCTTCTGCAACTAGTTTTAGAATATACTATTAACATTGTTTGTTGTGTAATTCAATTCAATAATATAGCTGATATACAGATTCTCATCATAGGAATCGGACTAATCTGCTTAGTTTTTGATGTTTCATTCACATTTCGCAATGCGACTTGTATTTACCTGTGCAAAGCGGCATGTGTAGAAACTTCTTATACATCTCACAATACGACCTGTATAGGAACTTCTTATACATCTCGCAATGTGAACAGTTCGAGAATATCTTATACATCTCGTAATGTGGAGGTGGAGGTTAATGAGAAGTTCTCAAAGTCCTCGCCGCGGGACGTGTATGCGAACTCTAAGTGTGGCTTGTTTGAGAATATCCACGTAGGATATCGTCAAGAGCTCTCTGGGAACTCTTTTGTGGCGGACATTTGGAGGAAATATAAAGCTCCCAGCGACCTCCCAAAGAAGTCACAAAAAGCGTCACAACTTCCTAAAAAGAAGTCGCAGGGATTTCTCTGGGATATCTTTGTGTTGCCTGGGATGACTCGTCCGAAAAAAGTACGTTGCCTATTTGTGGTAAAAGCCAGTCTTGATGGTGTTCTGTCAATTATCGACAGGTAGCTCTATGTCCTGGTGATAGCCGAGGTCTTCTTGTCCTTGAATCTGGGGAATGCAATCGTCTCCTTATATACTGTACTGTACTGGTTGAGACTACCCGTCTATAGGTTCTCCAAAAATTACTTCGGAGGGCTGTTACAGATTCCGTTCAATTCACGATATAATGGTGTTCACTTGCAGATGTTATTCTGGGTCGACCAGGCATCGGTATCCGGGCAAAGCTGCAGGTTTCCAGGAAAAGGTCCACTATGCACCGTGGGATATTCAAACGTTGGGCAATCTAGTGGTTCGACAGAGCTTCTGATGTAGAGCTATATGCTTTCCCGGTCAAACTGAGAAATTGGATATCCCGGCATTTTCCACCAAATATTCCCAATATTACAAGTCTCGTTATTCGCTGAAAACTGATTAAGTTCGAATAGACCTGCATTCTCTTGAACAAGAAACATTTGTTGCTGGTTCATCGTTTTCATTTAAGTGCGAAGATAGAGAAGATTCCACACACAGAAAATTGTTTGGTTACATTCAACAAGTTGAGAGTTGATGGGGAGAGGGCAAGACTTCTGAAGATGTGTATAGTCCATCCAAGAATTATTGACATCAAAGCAGGCCTTGGAAGTCCAGTCGCACCTTTATTTCTAGTTACAAAAAAAGTTAGAAATTATCTGTGCTTTCATCATAGCAATAAATATAACCTTGAAATCAAATGGAATTTTTCAAAATAAGGCACTCTGAAGATGAAAATGTCCTCAATTATCGCAAACAATTATTACCATCGTGTGAATCTGCTAACCAGCAGTATATTATTTTCATCTTGTATTGATACATTTTCGAACGTTCAATTATAGGAGCATGCATACAGTATGGAAATTCTGGTCCGATAACGAAAAATATCGTAGATGATAAAAAAGCATGCTCCTTTCCGAAGTTCAATATATATATTCGCTAAACCAGAAAAATCTAGTTGATAATTTGAAGCGTGTATCTGCAAACTGAATGGATTCGATAAATTGTAGTCGATATCGAGACAGAAACAAAACTTAACGGATGGATCTATTTAATATATGAAGAATTTTGTCATCACATTGTAACTTTCAATATTGGTGAACAAAGAAGGAGTAAAATATTCAATATTAAAAATGTAAATATTTCTATTGCAACCACTGTTATTATTTCCCTCGTTATTTCCTCATCTGAGCAGAACTCGTCATTTTCATAATTGAAGGTTTCAAGTCAGCAATATCATACGATCCCATATATTTTGACTAATCTCCTCTTATTTCTTTTTCTACGTCTTCAGTGCTGGCTTTCCATTAATTAGCTGTACCCACATTATTCAAGAGCCTCATTCCAAAGATTTTTCACTCGCGCGATTATTACTTATTAGCCGAATTTATTCGAATATTAATGACAGAACAAAACGCCAGTGTTATTTGCAACACCAACCTGAATTCTGCAACTCAAAATATCACTGAACAGGCATTACCAACCTAATTTCGATTTTCCAAAGCCGCCCGAGATGTCAATAATTCTTGGATGGACTATACATATTCATTTAGTTTATGGTTATTGACCATATTCACCGTCGCCATATTGTTGTGCGACAATACCATACTAACTACCCAGTGTTCCCAACGGAGAAATATTGAGTTTATCAGAAGTACTATCAGATTATTAGTATCATAGATTAAAGAATTATTATAATTAGTATGGTATGTGGCATGAGAGGTTATATAAAATTGGTGGTAAACTTCGGTTAAGTATTTTGTGATAAAATCCAGGAAATATGGGTAGATATTAGTATAGTGTAGGCCATGGTTGTTGTGTCAGTAATTGTTCGGCAAAAAATAGATCTAAAAATAAAAAAACTGACACCAAAATATGTCCATTTAAACTTTCGCGGTCCTAAGAAATTAGTGACTTTCGGTATTTGATGTTGAGGACCCTGGGGTAGTTGGTATTGTCGCACAACAATATGGCGACGGTGAATATGGTAATTGATTCCGTGAAAATATGGAGATTCTTTGTGTGTTCCACAGCTTCAAGAGATTGGGAACTCCTAGATTAAAAAAGAAATAGGACTCTTCCATTGAAATATTCATTCTTGACATGAAAGAAGCATACAGTTCTAACATGTTCAGAGTTCAGACCAAAATCAAGATAGAAACGAAAGTCAGACCCGGATCTACGATTTTTTCTGACCGGGGCAAAAATTCATGATGGCGCCCCCCTCCCCAAGGTTGGATATGAGAACTGAATGCTTTGAAAATGAAGATACAGTGTAATTTTTTTGAGTGTTTCATTAGAAGTATTCCAGGAAGGAATTTCGATACGACTTCAAGATTCTGTATTTTTGTTATAGAGTACATGAACTTGAATTGTAAAATATTTTCAAGCGGAATCTACTTCCGGTTCTACCGGAAACGAACGTGAACTTCGTTATTTCAAATGCAACACCCTGTATATTTATACATACATGTTTGAATTCTTGGTTTAATTCTGCACTGATTCGATGTATGATATGTGCAACCACTTCGAGCGATTGTTGAGTTATTGTCAAATTTGTTGACAGAAAGAGTGTCACAAATTAGTGTTTATATCTCCAAAATCCCTCATTGAAAGAAATTTTTTTCGCCACAGTGGAACAAGAGAAAGTACGCTGATACTGCTTCTTGTATAAATTATGAGGAAATATTATACAGGGTGTCTGAAACAGGGCTTCAAAGTGAGCCTCAATAAAAAGGAAATCTCATTTTTTTTTCAAATGGTAACCATATAATTTTGTAATTCCGATCGATTGCTCGTCAAAAACTAGTTAGAGTAGTGTGCCAAACATTTGAAATCAGTAATTTTGCCGTTATTGAATAAAATTCGAATTTCACGACTAAAGCCAGGTCTCTTTGTCTAAAAATCAAATTTATTCAGATAATTTTTAAATCGGCTATGTCAATAGTAAGAATATGTCAGTTTTAAACTAAGATTTTTTGATCATTATTCATTATCTGCTTTTTTTATTCGTCACGTTCGCCGCAAATAAAGAACAGACTTTTGATATATCATTCTAGTGTTCCTTTTTATTATTGCTTGTTTTGCATAGTGCTCGATCAATAAAAATGAGTAAGAATGACAATTCCTAACATAGCCTACTTTGAAATAGACGAGCGTACCACTGAATTTGACTGAGCCAATCCTGGCTTCAGTCGTGAAATTCTGTCAAAATCAGTGGTATGCTAGTCTATTTCAAAGTAGGCTATATTAGGAATTGTCATTCTTACTCATTTTTATTGATCGAGCACTATGCAAAACAAGCAATAATGAAAAGTTTCACTAGATTGATATATCAAAAGTCTGTTCTTTTTGCGGCGAATGTAACAAATAAACAAAGCAGATAATGAATGATGACTAAATGAAAAAACTCAGTTTAAAACTGACATATTCTTACTATTGACATAGCCTTCTTGAAAATTATCTTTATAAACCGGATGTTTAGACAACATGGCTTTATTTAGTCCTGTAATTCGAACTACTGATTTTGAATACGTGAAATGTTCGGAATACTAGCTATTGAAGAGCAATCGATCGGAATTACAAAATTATATGGTTCCCATGCATTTGAAAAAAATGAGATTTTCAGATTTCATAGAGTTTAATTGAGGATCACTTTGAAACCCTGTATAATATTTCCTCATAATTCATACTAGAAGAAGTATCAGCGTACTTTCTTTTATTACACTGTTGCGAAAAATTTTAGCACTAGGGTATTATTTTTTTCCGAGAAAATCCAAAATAAAATTTTTTTAACCTCTGGTTGATTTTGGCGCCCCCTTGAGCTGGCGCCCGGGGCAAGCGACCCGCTTGCCCCCCCCTAGATCCGGGCCTGACGAAAGTGAAAGAAATTGGCGCCCAGATACAGTCGATGAAGATGCCGAGTTTATCCCTTTCCAATTCCATCTGGCCCTGCCCCGAGGAACGTCGAAGTATTGGCGTGAAATGTTTTATGTTCATGTCCCTAATGCACCCGTACATTTTATAGATTATGTCTACTTCCTTCAGAACATGTGTTGGGATTTATGCCCCGTGTTTATAAAAATGGAGAGTGGTTCTCAACGTCTACGAACGGTTCGCACGTGATTGATAGGGTGATGAAACGGATTTAATCGAATGTTTCCTCAAGATGAATCGCTTCCTCGAGAAATAAATTCCCTTTCACATGGCTTTTCGGGCCGTTTTCGAGGTATTGATATACCTTCAGAGATAATTCAATCAGCCGGACTTCCGATTAACACGTTCAATGTAAAAAAGGGGGCAACTTTGAGCTTCGAATAATGTCTTCTTCGTTGTAACGCCCTTGATTAATGGACGAGAAGACCAGATCAACAAGTTTTTATATAAAAGGTGCTTTTTCTGCTTCATCAGTTCAATAAACTAGGATAAATGTTCCATGACCATCAACTTATGAATGCATCTTTTCAGAATCCTTGTTTTCTATGACCATATCTTGGCCCATTGGAAGTTTCTGTATCATGAATGAGTAGTTTGACTACTGCTATTTTGGCCCACTCATGAAACTAAATATTCATAATGCCATATATACAGGGTGGGTCTTTGACTTGTACATATATTCTAACTGAAGATTCTAGAGGTCAAAAAAACCCTTTTTTCATTTTCCATTTTGCCGAATTCGGCTCTGTTAAAGAGATATAGCCATTTGAAAAAAAAATCATGCGTAGAGCGAAAACCGAAATATTAATTATGTGGAAGCCAACTATAAACAATAACAGAGCAGAGTCTCTGAACAAACTGTAAACATTATGTTCTGAATACATTCATTACATTCAGTGGATTATTGTTCTAATGTGATTATTACGTGAAGTGAATTAATATAATTTCAACCGTGTCGAGTTTATAAAATTCCAAAAGGATGTCGTTCAGATAGAAACATGGCCACAGATTATCAGGTATCGTTTCATTAATTTCCAATTAATAAGTAGTTTGTGTCGAGATTCATTATTCATATCCGAATTTTGTATTTCATGGACATTTAACTTCAGTATGGACTGGTAACTATGAATTTTCAATAGAAACTGTGCGTGTTAAATTCCCTTGGTGTTCAATTTTATCTCCCACATTTGGGGGATTTTATTATTGAAAAATATCTCGACAAAGTTGATAAATATTGTGACAACATTGTAAACTCGTTTAAAGACCAGAGATGGAATAATATTCGATGATATTTAATTCAGAGACGCATTCAGATTATTTTTGAAATTAATGATTTTTTCGTCAAATTTCTCCGGGTGAAATTGAAAATAACTCGAAAACGACGCGTTTTATTGAAAAAAAAGGATACTTTTAGTTTCTTAAATGATTGATTCTTTCGAAAATATGAACCGTTCATCTTTGCAAAGTGGTTTTATGGTGTTTAAGCGTGTATTGAGGAGTCGACTACCCTGTAACTTTTATACTAGTGAAGATATTGAATAGGTTTCGATCGAGGAATATGCACCATGAATAGAGTAAAAACTCAACCAAATTTCAGTTCATTCGAAATAACGGTTCCGAAGATATAAACAGAAAAGTGTTTTTTTTAAGGATTTTCGACGCCCTGTATCTTCCAAACCAAACCGAGTTTCGAAAAATGGTATAGGAAAAAAGTGTTTCGTTTGATGAGAGAAATCTACAGTTAAAATATATGTACAAGTCAAAGACTCACCCTGTATGCAGGGTCCATGAGTTAGAATAGGTTGGTGAGAAACCATTATGAGATCGTTCCAGAATATCGAGGAGAATATGAACAAATTATTAGTGTTTACAAACTAATCTTCAGGAAAATCAAAGAAGGAACATATCGTGGTGAGAGAAATATGGTTTTCAATTGCAGAAATGATGGGACAAAACTTTGCGTTTTTGTTAGGAAATATCGTGTTTGTAACATTCTTATTCAAATAAGGTTAGTGCTCGAGTATTTTCTAAATGTATCACCCAGAATATCTAATAATAACATCAATTTCAATCGAAAAATATGAACTTTGAGGTGTTTGTAGAGAATAATATCAGGCACGCATTCATCCCAATTTTTTTTTTCGAATAGCTATATCTCTTTATCAGAGCCGAATTCGGAGAAATGGAAAATGAAAAAAAGGTTCATTTTGGCCTAAAGAATCTACAGTTAAAATATATGTACAAGTCAAAGACTCACCCTGTATAATTGCTTAAATGCGGACTTTAATGAGATACATAACAAGTTCTGAGAATCATACCCGAAAGAATTACAATTAATTACCTCTTCACTTGTGAGGTAATTATTAATATGCAAAAACTGCCATAAACTTGCTTTTCCGCTTCTTGCGGTCTGTAGATACATGTCCCAAAGTTAAGGTTTAGTGAATATTCTGAGAAGTTTCAACCTCAATCTTCATCTAATAAGGAATAGAAACAAGCGCTTCGAATCCTTGGCTTCTGGTCGTAAAAATATTCGGCTGGATGGTGTACATTCTGAAAAAAAATTGTGCTAATTACGTCCCTGAAATGATACTGTGGAATTGATTCAAAGTTCATATTTCTCGATAGAAATTGAGTTTATACATTTAGGGAATGCTCAAGTACTAGTATGGAAAAATACATCAAAACAGAAGCCTTATTTTTGGTGGATCTAATTTAAATCTAAAATTAGATCCACCAAAAATAAGGCTTCTGTTTTGATGTATTTTTCCATACTGATATGATGGTGGACGCCAAAGGGTTCAGAGATATTATGCTCAAGTACTAACCTTATATTGGAATAAAAATGTTGCAAACATGATAATTTCAACAAAAACAGTTAGTTTCATAGGATTATATCTGCAACTAAAAAGCCACATTTATTCCACCGAAATAAGATCCTTCTTCGATTTTTCTGCAGATTAGTTTGTAAACTTGTTCATTTTTCCTCGAAATTCCCAGACAATATCATGAAGAAAATCTTTTAATTCAGATTTACTATTTAACAACCTAACCTTATCTAATTTGTATCGATTCTGTGAATTTTGCACAGAAATGTCAAGAAGATGTTGTCAGCTTGCTGATATTTTCATCGAGGTTAAGGATTTTTTACGAAACATAGTATAAATCACGATACATTTGTGTACCGTGGTATAAATATCTATGAATTCTGCCGTTTCCATCATAAATCGACTTTGCCGCCAAATTTTACCACGCATGCGTAGAGCTAAAACCGAAATATTAATTATATGGAAGCCAACTATGAACACTAACAGAGCAGAGTCTCTGAACAAACTGTAAACATTATGTGAAGTTCTGAATACATTCATTACATTCAGTGGATTATTGTTCTAATGTGATTATTACGTGAAGTGAATTAATATAATTTCAACCGTGTCGAGTTTATAAAATTCCAAAAGGATGTCGTTCAGATAGAAACATCGCCACAGATTATCAGGTATCGTTTCATTAATTTCCAATTAATAAGTAGTTTGTGTCGAGATTCATCATTCATATCCGAATTTTGTATTTCATGGACATTTAACTTCAGTATGGACTGGTAACTATGAATTTTCAATAGAAACTGTGCGTGTTAAATTCCCTTGGTGTTCAATTTTATCTCCCACATTTGGGGGATTTTATTATTGAAAAATATGACAAAGTTGATAAATATTGTGACAACATTGTAAACTCGTTTAAAGACCAGAGATGGAATAATATTCGATGATATTTAATTCAGAGACGCATTCAGATTATTCTTGAAATTAATGATTTTTTCGTCAAATTTCTCCGGGTGAAATTGAAAATAACTCGAAAACGACGCGTTTTATTGAAAAAAAAGGATACTTTTAGTTTCTTAAATGATTGATTCTTTCGAAAATATGAACCGTTTATCTTTGCAAAGTGGTTTTATGGTATTTAAGCGTGTATTGAGGAGTCGACTACCCTGTAACTTTTATACTAGTAAAGATATTGAATAGGTTTCGATTGAGGAATATGCACCATGAATAGAGTAAAAACTCAACCAAAATTCAGTTCATTCGAAATAACGGTTCCGAAGATATAAACAAAAAGAGTTTTTTTCATGGATTTTCGACATCCTGTATCTTCCAAACCAAACCGAGTTTCGAAAAATGGTATAGGAAAAAAGTGTTTCGTTTGATGAGAGAAATCTACAGTTAAAATATATGTACAAGTCAAAGACTCACCCTGTATACAGGGTCCATGAGTTAGAATAGGTTGGTGAGAAACCATTATGAGATCGTTCCAGAATATCGAGGAGAATATGAACAAATTATTAGTGTTTACAAACTAAGGAAAACCATATTTCTCACACCAAAATATGTTCCTTCTTTGATTTTCCTGAAGATTAGTTTGTAAACACTAATAATTTGTTCATATTCTCCTCGATATTCTGGAACGATCTCATAATGGTTTCTCACCAACCTATTCTAACTCATGGACCCTGTATACAGGGTGAGTCTTCGACTTGTATATATATTTTAACTGTAGATCATCATTTCTGCAATTGAAAACAATTGCAGAAATGATGGGACAAAACTTTGCGTTTTTGTTAGGAAATATCGTGTTTGTAACATTCTTATTCAAATAAGGTTAGTGCTTGAGAACTTTCTAAATGTATCACCCAGAATATCTAATAGTCACATCAATTTCAATCGAAAAATATGAACTTTGAGGTGTTTGTAGAGAATAATATCAGGCACGCATTCATCCCAACTTTTTTTTTCGAATGGCTATATCGCTTTAACAGAGCCGAATTCGGAGAAATGGAAAATGAAAAAAGGTTTATTTTGGCCTAAAGAACTACAGTTAAAATAAATGTACAAGTCAAAGACTCACCCTTTATAATTGCTTAAATGCGGACTTTAATGAGATACATAACTAGTTCTGAGAATCATACCCGAAAGAATTACAATTACCTCATCACTTGTGAGGTAATTATTAATATGCAAAAACTGCCATAAACTTGCTTTTCCGCTGCTTGCGGTCTGTAGATGCATGTCCCAAAGTTAAGGTATAGTGAATATTCTGAGAAGTTTCAACCTCAATCGTCATCTAATAAGGAATAGAAGCAAGTGCTTCGAATCCTTGGCTTCTGGTCGTAAAAATATTCGGCTGGATGGTGTACATTCTGATATCAAATGATTTCGTTGATCTGAGCATAGTTTCTACAAAAACAATATGCCCATAAGGGTTACTTTGTCTTCCACGAGAGAGGTCACGAATTATTTACGAGTATTTTATCATTCACAAAATCCCAAAGGCAATTCTTGTTTCCATCCAGAGATTATTTTCTGAGTTATTCACGATGACGTAGGTTTAAAACTACTCCAAAATTCTCTCAGACGCAAGTAGAGCTCTCATACACCCAAGATCCACGAATGGGGTGTGATGAATGGAGAAGATAATTCATATTGATCTGTGCCTGGAGAGGGATAAAGAAGTAAGCCTTTATCAACTCTCATCCGTTCGTTAATCGCCAGCCGATTTAGTCCTAATTCCTCTTAGCAGAAGATTCTATCGGAATGTTGCGCACAGGATTCCGTTCCAAATAACAATATGCGACTCGGCTTTGATGGCTGGCTAGGTCAAGCGCGTATTACCAAAATGGAGGCTGGAGTAGTAGGTCAGATTTGATGATGTAAGATACAATAGAATATATTTACACATAAGGGCATATGATGCCCTACTTGAAAAATTTAGCCCAGAAAACACAGAGAATTCACTGTATTTGCAATACACGGTGAGTCTTCCACTTGTACATATATTTCAACTGTAGATTCCTCTCATCGAAGGAAACACTTTTCTCTCACCATTTTTCGAAATTCGCTTTCGTTCAGGGTGTCGGAAATCCATGAAAAAAAACCTTTTCTTTCCGTATCTTAGAGACCCTTATTTCAAATGAACTGAATTTTAGTCGAGTGTTTACTCTATTCATGGTGCATACTCCTCAATCAATTTAATGAAACGCGTCGTTTCAGAGTTATTCCTAATTTCATCGGATAAAATTTGGCGAAATAATCACGAATCTCGAGAATAATCTGGATGCTTCCCTGGATTTCAAACAGCACCGAATCGCTGAAAAATTCATCGCACCATAAGTGGACAATATTGTGAGAATGTTTACCAACTTTGTCAAGACTAAAATTTAAATAATGGAAAATCGTTCGATGTAGAGATGTAAAGATAAAGTCACACGAATGTGGGAGATAAAATTGAACACCAAGAAGAATGAAATTATACATTTAATACGCACAGCTTCTATTGCAAATTGATTGTTACCAGTCCATATCAAAGGTAAATGTCAATGAAATACAAAATTCAGGTAATGATGAATGTCGATACAAACCAAGTATTAAATTGTAATTACTGAAAAATAAAATGTTACACCGAATATTCTGTGGCGATGGTTCTATCTAAACAATATCCTATTGGAATTTTATGAACTCAACACTACACAGTTAAAATTACATTAATTCACTGCCTTCCACGTTATACTCACGAGATACAAGAAAAACACCTAAATGATCAATTTCTCCGTTTATAACGAAAAAAAAACAATTTAGAACAATTGTCCACCTTTTTTTTCACACTAGGAAAGCGCTCCGGTTGTGTCGTTATACGCATGCGCAACACACAGAACAACAATATAGATTTGAGTTGGGTCGATTCATAGACCTCTAGCTCGTACCATTGTTTAAAAAGAAAATCAACAGTCTGGCATCGTCCTCTCAAAAGCTCGGTAATAGCTCTGTCGTAGATAATTTTTGTTAGGTATCTTTGTACGAAAAATCGGTTAGGTTAGGTTGGATAATTATTAATTGGTTGAAAAACCTTTTTTCACAACATGTTTTTGGGATATCGAGGAGGATATGAACAAGTTATTAGTAGTTACAAACTAATCTTCAGGAAAATCGAAGAAGGAACTTATTTCAGTGAGATAAATATAGCTTTTCAATTGCAGAAATAATCGGACAAAACTTCGAGGTTTCGTTATGAAATATCGTGCTTTTAACATACCATTTTTCAAATATGGTATGTACGCGAGGTTATCAGAGCATATTCTTACATCTGAAGATGGCTAATGAAATGAAGCAGCTATTTTTGCTGTTGAAACAAATGGAAATTATTGAAAATTCATGGAATTAGCTTTTATATTATTATCTGAGTCGAGTCTTCCAGGCTCCCATTATTGATAGAGCAAGACTAGGAATGATTCTACTGAAACTTCATCAAAATCAACAACAACAACTTCTTTATTTCAAATAATGTTGATCGCTACATAATTTCCATGCATATACAAACTAGCAATAAATGAAACGACGACACAGCTCAGTAAACAAATACAGATATGGAAAATGTAGTTGGAAACACTGGGGTTTCAGTACAAAATTCGAGCAGTCTTCTAGTCCAGTTGAACAGTGGAAGAATCGAAACCTCAGTGCGATTCGGAATCGAATAAGCGGCTGGTCTAGTTTTATGGCAGTTTGTAGTGGGGATGCCAGAGGCCAGAGCGCAACGATCTAGGATCTCGGATCGAATTAGATTAGAGAGAGGAATCAGTAACACTCCCAACGCGCGGAGCGATGGGTGCTATCATGTCCGTTGAAAATGAATACGACAATTTTATTCCACTCTTATCGGAGGAATTAATTTGCCTCAATGAATGACACAAAAACAAATAATTTCCTTTGAAAATTAGTGCTCAGGTCTCTTTCACCATAACTGGTTTGAAAATAGCCGAACGTGAAGGTATCGGCCTATCTCCAAAGGCAACAATAAACGAATTTATTGTCTCAGCAATTGATTGACCACCGAAATACCATTTTATTATTTGAATTTTCTCTTGAACAGTAATAGCTATTTATGTAACAAGTACATAAATTAGGTCTTTATGGACGAGTCCAAAATTTATGGCAGAGCGAGCAAAGCGAGCGAGGCCAATAATTTGGGCAAGTCCATAAGCCTAATTATGTACGAGTTTGCATACAAAGCTTTATGTTTGACTGCAATGCAGACATTTTATTTTCTGAAATGGCAATTAATATATTCGTCGCTTCATTTCAAGAAATACTTTGAGTGTGCTTTTGCTTATCTTACCTTAGTAACCATCAGCGACCTTAGCAACCCCACTGAATAAAGTTGTTTACTTCGTTAATTCTGTGACAAACGTCATAATAATTCCAAAAATGGATAGTTCGGAAGAGGAGAGCGTGAATAATTTAGCCGCAAGTGCCAAAGAATCTCTCCTACCCACTAAAAGTGCTTATGAAAATTGGTATGCGGCCTAAAACAAGTGGTGTGAAACGAAGAAAATTGCAAAATCGAGAGAAGACTGTGACAGTTGAGTCCAATAAAGTGGTGTCCGATAAAGTGGTGTCCAATAAAGTAGTCAATTCTGGACGCTAAACGAATTCATGAATCAAGTGTTTATGAAGCAGTCGAACATAAACATTTTTATTGACGCGGAATCTAATTTATTTGCGAACAGTATAGCCAATCGCATCCAAGTTTGGATTGCGACTGAAATCGATCTTCGATCCGCGAAGAGGAGTAGAGATCCAGGCATCCCCACTATGATCGAAACTGGTGTTATACTAGACCAGCCGCTTATTCGATATCGAATCGCACTGAGTTTTCGATTATTTCACTGTTAAACTGGACTAGAAGACTGCTCAAATTTTGTACTGATACCCCAGTGTTTCCAACTACATTTTCCATATCTGTATATACATTAGATCAACTGTGCACCAAAATACTCGGCCAAGTTATATGGCTCCAATGTTATCCAATTAAGTTGACTTTTTTCTTTGTGAATTGAAAAATAGCTGTTCCCTGACTACAATCACACTTGCAAATATCTTCGAAAAACTCGGTAATAAAATAAATGAACGATAATAATTTATATATATATTGGGAAAACTTTCTCGGGTATGAGGAGTCCTTAAAAAGCCTATTTTGGTATTTTTTTCTTTATTGAATGCCTAAGCTTTCGCTTCTATTGTGTAGCTTCATCAGAGGTTTCAATGTGAGGATTGTTAATTAGGTGAGCTTTTTTCACATCTGACTTCTTCATTTAATTCTTTTGGATGAAGGAAATTTGTAATTCATATTGCTTCGAACTTCGGAAGGAACTCCTTATAGGTACCCGAGAAAGTTTTTCCAATATAGAATTCTAAGAGTCGATAAAACTTCCATATAAATAATTTATATCTGTTGGATTACCTGTTTATAGTGAAGGTTTGATTAAATCATGTTTGATTTTAATGACAAATTCTTCTAGAATATGTTGTGGACCTTCAATCAGAAAAAATGATCCGCAATTAAGAGACTTTGTCAGTATCTCCCTCAATCAATTTTGAGCTGTTGGTGCAAATCAATTCTCATCCACTGTTATCTGAATACGCCGCTTGGCTGGCCAAATGCGGAGTTTCAGACATTGCCAAAGTTGCCGGTATAAGGAAACAATTGGGCGTGTAACAGTTTCATAAAATAAATCTCCGACGGTTGATATATATTTGATGTCGGATTAGAAGAAGTTCCAGAGCGAGCTTGGAGCATAACCCCCATTCCTCTGAAGGATTGGCGCATATTGAGTTGGAGACTTATTCAGCTCTACGGCAAAGAGATCTCGCTACGAAATAAAGGGCATCATTCTCCGCGTTCTTATATGCTCCTCCGACCTATTCTCTCCCTTCCTCCTCCCAGTTTCGGATATTGTGCACGAAAATTACATATTCAACTGTCAATCGGGAGTCGTTTAGATATGACGTTCTGCTTTGTTTTGAATTTTCGTTCAACGTTCGAGAGGAGTATTCTTCGAAACGTGCATATGGGAATTTGCTGGGAATATCGTCGGAAAATATTCAGAATGTCTCTTCAAGGTCGCCGTTCACAACGAGTAGGAAAACTAATCCGATAGAGGCGCCACCGTGCATTTTATGGAATATTCCATTATGAATGAAATGTACAATGACGCTCTCTATCCGAAAATCCGTGAACTATGAAATTAGTGGGTATGTGGATAAAGTAGGAACTATTTCTCGCTATATATTTGAATTTGGCCATTATCTGCCAATTCCGTATTTCAAGTTGATTTTCTGAACGAAATTATCTGTAGATTCACTTCTAATCGGATGTTTTCATGGGTCTTTCGTTTGAAATAAAACAGTATGCGTTGGCTTATTTTCTTCTATTTTTGAAAGAAAAAAATCAACTTTCGAAATGAAATCGATTTCAATTATTTCATAAAGAACTCTCATCCTTTCTGAGTTTACCAACAAAATTTAAGTTCTCAAAGTAAACCCTTTTCAAATGCAACTTGCAACTTGAAATGAAAACACACTACATTGAACGCCCACCTTAAGGGACAGTATCACCTTTTGAATCGTGGTAAATCTCCATTCAAAAGTGGTCTCTTTATTTCACGAGTAAGTACCCTAACTTATGACGTAGAGCAAATAGTTTTCTTTTTTTCGATTTGATTAGTTTTCCAATTAAAAAAACCAGGGTAATCGTTAGATCTGGGGTTATTGAATATGTTTTTCGTTTTTCATGAGTACAAGCTATATTTTTGAAAAAATAATCATGAAAATTTTAGTAGTTCATAGAAGATTAAATTACCGAGGGCAAATAGTTGGATTTTTTCCAAAAAATGATGATTAACCGTCGGAAAAAAATCATTAAGTGTAGTTTCCAAAACGCTGAAGTTCAACCTATTTTTTTGAATTGAAAAACTAATTAAATCGAAAAAATCGCAACTATTTGCCCTCGGCAATTTAATCTGGAAATAGGCCTCATCACTCCAGATGATTCTTCGATGGAATTCCAGATCATTTTCATACATTTCAAGCACCCAATCATCAAAGACACGACGTTGTTGATGATCGGCCGGCTTGAGTTCTTCTGATAACTGAACTCTTTAAGCATTGAGACCCAAATCTCTATGCAAAATACGGTGTAATAACGTTTGTGGAATGACTCATTCCAAAGAACGACGAGGAATGGACAAACCTGGATTTCTTCAACACTTTCGGCTACATAAGCAATATTCTCAGCTGTTCTCAGTAGCTGATTAACCGGTACGCTCAGTACGCTGCAGCGTAGGGCCCCGAGGTCCATAGGGGCCCCCGGCGATCGCATTTATTTTTTTTTCTAGAATAAAAATTCAGTCTGTAAGTGTGAAAAAAAATAGTCAGGCTGTACTATATTTTATAGGAAGCTCAGAGGCAACTTGTGGATTATGGATTATTACATTCACATGAAACGCAATGAATAACAAAAGCCTCAGAGCAAAACTCCGATGTTGGAAAAAACACATCATTCGAGATTCAGCGTACTGTCCCTAATTATCTTGTCTGCCTGCAATAAGTTCCGTCAAGGGTGGCGGCCGAATTCCAATGTTGACAATTACATCATAATTCAATAAATTTGTCGGCATTTCCTCTAAAATCTAGGAATGTGCTACAGAACGGCCGACCAGATGTTGATTCTTTTAGGGGTGTAAAGTGAAAAATAACATATCCCGGCCCATACCATAACACTACATCCTCGGATAAAAAATAAATATAGAACTGTTATGACAGAAAATAGATTGCAGTTTTTAGGAATACTTTCTATCGAAAGTGATATAACGAGCAGTCTCGATTATAATTCTGCGATAAAAGAATTTGCTGATATTAAAATAAGAAAAAAACAATTTTTTTAGTGCAATTTCATTTTGTAGGTAACGTATATGCAGCTTTACGATACTTGTATCTTTTGTGATGATTTTATTTATTTCTTAATTTCGATGCCGCAATAAAAAATTGGCAGATATGATATTCTAGAGATATTTTGTATTTTAATTTTTGTGGTATTTTTTCCTTTTTTAAGATTTTTATTCATCTTTTATATTTTGTTTTGATATACATACCTTGTATTTTATTAATAAACTCACTACATATGAGGTGAACCTCATGATATTGAATTCCGGGAAAAGTATCATACACACTGTTAGCTCAGTTGGAGAGAGCACCGACCCGGAAAGTAGGAGACGCAGGTTCAATTCCTGCACGGTGTGTGACTTTTGCCGGAATTTCAAAAATTGTCTGCATGCCGCTAAAAATCTTCCTTTCTAATTGAATTCACAGACGATAAAATCATTCATAATAAACTTTATATTTTGTTTTTAAAGAGGTGAGTTTCAATTAAAACATTCTTTTGAAAAAAATCAAAAATGTTTCAGAGGGGCCCCAGAAGTTTTGAAGCGTAGGGCCCTTGAAATCGTAAATCCCCCACTGGCTGTTCTTGAGCGATGTGCATGGGTCTGATTCTTCAAATCACTTACTGGTCAAAACAGCTCAAACTTTTTCACCAATTTCTGTATTGCGGTTCGATAAGGTGCTTTATGACGACCCAAAAATGTTCGAGTTTCACGAACAGTCTCTGACAAATTTTCACCATTTTTATAATGACTTTTAATGATTTCAATGCGTTTCCTACGCATGTATCGTCCCATTTTTATCAATGGCGTAGTTTCTTGTCTGATTTAAAAAATTGGCAGATTCAAAAATAAATATTCAAAATATCACCTCTTATTGGAACACTCATTTTATTGCATCTCATTAATGGCTGTCGCCATTTACGTATCTTCAGACGATTTTGAATTTGAAGTACCGTTTTCTCGCCGGAAAAGTTAAGGCAACTTTTGCCGCTGTTACAGTGGGAAAAACGCGGCTAATGGTATTTCGGTATACGCGTCAAATTGTTAGATTAATTAATTGAATGGTTACATCCATCACGTTGATCGGTACACGTTTAATGAGAATGAATTCATCAGAATGATGGAATCATTGAATGGCACCATGAATATTCAACAGCGCCATCATCAACGACTTCCACTGAACGCTGGCTCTGCTCTTCATGGCGCTGCCGGTGGAAATCAATGATGGCATTTTCCATGCAGCAAGCACGATTTCATAACGATTCGCAATATAGGTACGAACGAAACAATTTAAGGGCCATACGAACGGGCGGGCCTTCACAATGTGCAATTTGAGAGGCTATGAATATTCATGATGGCCGCCATTTGGATCAACAACAAACCCAGCAACACGACTGTAAAACCGAAGTAATTATCACTCCATTCATTGCGACAAGGTTATCCAACGTTCATATTGAATTCGTGTCCGCACGTGTTCTTGATATGAACAACGAAGAGTTCGCCGTAATTAATTGAGCTTGGTTGCCCAATATCGTGTCGAGAAGTTTAACGTCATGTCTGATTCGACGGCAGACATGCTCCTGAAATTGAAGTGGAATGAGAGCTTCCATCATTTCTGGCATGGCATTTCTAAATGAGCAATAAGATTCAATTAGAAACGACGACGAAAAAACAAATCAATTTTGCGAACCGAGCATTCCGCAGGTTCACAGAGTATAAAACACAAAAAAACATCCCTTACCATGATTAAAAGATGACCCGTAGATGTCTATTTGATTGCAGCAGTATGTGGAGAAATAGCAATCATTTCACCACCAAGCTCATGAGTCGTTCCGAAACCTTCTGAGAGATTTTCATGCTCTTCGTCTATTGTTTCAATGAATTACAGAATCTGGAAAGACTTCATTGCTGGAGGCTTCGCATTTGAACCTTTCGTGCCCTAAATAATTTAGGTGTTGCTTTGCAATGGCTAGTTTCTTTCCTCTTGCACTTGCACCGCTGACCTACTCATATTAGGTACTCCCTGAGGCAAAGGTGACCTCACAGAAAAACAGTTAGTAGGTGTCACATAGATTTTCGGAATGATCCGACACTGAAAGCTTCTGCCAGTGTTTTTTTCTTGGTCATCTTCTTATCCTGAAACTCTTTCTTGTAGGTATGTGCATTCTTCTATACCACAGAAAGGTGTAAGGCCAAAAAAGGCTTTCATCCCCTTCTGGTGACAGGAAACCAAATTGAAAATCCTGTTATCCTAGCCTAGTTCTTTGTGTTTTTATTCACGCTCTCAAGCAATATCTGAACCCATGGCATGAGATCTCAGTGTTCACCTTAACCGTCAGCATGGATAGCTATGTCATTTATTTATTTTTCCCTAGTTTTATCTCCATGCGATTTCGATTGCAAGTATACTTCTGCCTGAAAGAGGCCCAAGAAGAACCTCAATTGAAGTGACGTTAGATGCTGGGCCCAAATACTACTGCGTCTGTTGCTATTGCGGATTTTGATCCATCTGTGTACCATTTGAAGGTTTCCTTTCCTACTGCTCTTGAAGAGCCACATTCAATAATATATTTTGGGGAATAATCTTGCTGATATAATGATTGTACCCTCTGACAGTGATAAGGGTAAAATTGCTCAACTTCCGGTCTCTGCTGTTCCTCACTTCGACCATTGTATCAAGAAGAGATCAAAGGAAATCAAATATAACTTTTTCCATATACATATGCTATACGCTCTGATCTGATTCCATTCAAAGAAGCCACATTGTTTCGAAAAGGAAATACATATTTCCCCCCTTGCAACGGAAACCAGCACAAAAAGAGACTAAACTCGATTGTCGATACAAGAAGGAAATAATAGACGAACCAAAAAAACACAACGGTCCAAAAAGTTGTTTGAAACATACAGGATGAGTCATTGACTTGTACATATATATTTCAAATGTAGATTCCTCTCATCAAACGAAACACTTTTTTTCCATACCATTTTTCAAAATTCGGTTTCGTTTGAAAAATACAGGATGTCAAAAATCCATGAAATTAACACTATTTTTTCCATATATTCAGAACCGATATTCCGAATGAACTGAATTTTTGTTGATTGTTTACTCTATTCATGGTGCATATTCCCCAATTAAAACTTATTCCATATTCCTCCTGGTATAAAAGTTACAGCGTAGTCGAGTCATAAATTCATGCAAAAACACTATCAGATCCCTTGAAAAAAATAAACGGTTCCTTTTTTCGAAAGACTCAATCATTTTAGAAAATAAAAGGATTCCTATATTTTTTCAATAAAACGCGTCGTTTCCGAGTTATTCCTAAATGCATACGAAGAAATTTGAGGAAAAAATCATGAATTTCATAAAAAATCTGAATGCTTCCCTGAATTAAATATCATCGAATATAATTCCTTCTCTGGTCTCTTAACAAATTAACAATGTTGTCAATGTTTATCAACTTTGTCAAGACTGAAATCTCTATATGATGGAAAAACGTTCCATGTAATAATTAAATTCCTGGAAGCATGAAATTACACAGTTTCTATTGAAAATTTATTGTTACCGGTCTTCAGGAAAATATCTATCTGAACAATATCCTCTTGAAATTTTTAATCGTCACTACACGGTCTTCACATCACAATCATCACCTGTTTGCTTTATTCTCTGCAAGTAAATGAATAAGTAAATCGAAGTCCATGTAGAAAGGTGATCGCGTCTAAGCGTCGTTCATTGTAACATTTGTATCTCAGACTGGCCTGTGGTGGGACTCTGGAGACACAGAACAACGGCTTGTCTTGCGTGGAGGCTACATCGCGACTGAAATTTAGATCGTAGCGCTATATCGGCGAGAATCAGAACTCGTTTGGCATTTCCAGAGAGCAATGCCTAGAAGTCTTCAGCGAAAAGTAAACAAAACTAGTACCTCTGCGATAGTTCTTCCGTTAACGATAGGGGACGTCATGCTTTCTTAAGTTTGCCTATACCATTGTTGAAGAGAAAATCGGTAATCTGGCATCGTCTTCTCTAGAGTTCTGTGACATATATCACAGAGAATTAAGATGGATTAGGTTAGGTCATTGACTTCGAATCATATGACTGATTATTTGAGTTAGGATAGGTTAGTGAGTAAGAAGGAACTTATTTTGGTGGGATAAATATGGTTTTTCGATTGCAGAAATAATCGGACGAATGATTTTGTTAGGAAAGATCGTGTTTGTTACATTCTTATTCAAATAAGGTTAGTGCTTGAGTATTTTCTAATTGTATCAACCAGAACATCTAATAATCACCTCAAGTTCAATCGAAAAATATGAACTTTGAGGTGTTTGCAGAGAATTGTTTCAGGCACGTATTGAGCCCAACTTTTTTTCAAATGGCTAAATCTCTTTAACAGAGCCGAATTCGAGAAAATGGAAAATGAAAGGAAGGTTTCCCTTGGCCTCAAGAATCTACAGTAAAAATTTATGTACAAGTCGAAGACTCACCCTGTATATAGGAAAGAAAAAGTCTATGGGATATAAATCGTATTGTATGGGCATATTAAATTAGTAGCTCCACTTTTCCATGTGAAAGAGGAGCGAGTTGAATTTCTTCGTCCTCGAGATTATGCGAGAAAGCACAGCTGACTCATGAAAATGGAATTTTCATCTGACTCTCCTAAATGATTCGGAGGACCGGGATATCCTCGAAAAATATTTGTTCAATAAGGAAAGGAATTAAACGGCTTCCGTTTGGAACAATGGTAATGAATTTCAGCGCCAGTCCTGTTTCTTTTGTATTTTAACAATTGAAAAGAAGAGACCTTTCATTTTGATCACTAGGGAACGTTTCTCACATTTTAATAATTCAAAACGATTTTGTTTCAGAAAAAATGGCAAACAGCTCTTCCGCTCGTCATATCCACCATCATCATCCTGATGTTCAGACTCCAAAACAAACCACCCAACTTCTCAACAGCAGATAATCCGACATCGAAAGAACCCAGGCTCCTCACGAGATTCCTGACCTTCAGCTATCTTCCAGTGTTCAACGTATGGCTTCTCTTGTTCCCTTCCACCCTAAGCTTCGACTGGGGTATGGACGCCATACCGAGGATATCTTCGTTAGCTGACCCGAGGAGTTTCCTCACCATCATGTTCTACATCATACTTCTCGTGACTGTTAAGTATTGCCTCAGCAGTGTTTCCGAGACTTCAGACGATGCCATGAAATATTGCAGGAAGAAGGATACGAGAAGGACAAAACCGTGTACAGTGTGTAATCATTGCATCGCGGACTGCCATACCAGCTCGTGCCGCACGAATAACAATAATAACAGTGTGAACGGCCACTTATCGTGTTTGTGTTCGCGGCATTTTAAAATGACGACGGATAGGAGGAATTTGAAAACGTCTCACGTGGTGCTGATATCGATCGGGTTCCTGGCGATGCCCTTCATCCCTGCAACCAATCTGTTCTTCTACGTCGGTTTCGTGGTAGCTGAACGTGTGCTTTACATTCCAAGCGTCGGATGGTGTTTATTGCTGGGATTAGCGTTCTCTTCGGTGTGGAACAATACGAAATACCGAATGTCGCTCGTCGTGTGCTTCATAACGGTCCTGGTATCGTTCAGTGTCAAAACCGTGCTTCGAAACGAGGTCTGGTTCGACGAAGAGAGTCTGTATCGATCCGCTGTTCCGGTGAATCCCCCCAAAGGTATGTAAATATGCAGAATGTTTAATCAAGGCGATATCATCAATTTTCTCGTGTACTGGGGCGAAACTTCTAACGGCGGCATAAGGCACTCGCCAGAGAACGCCGAATATGGACCCTCGCCTCGCCAAATGCCAAATAATTTCCACAATGGTCCGTCCGGCTTTTTCTGGGAGTAAGGACTGAACGAGAATAAATTCGTTATCACAAAAACGCTAATATCTTTTGAACCACTGGACCGATTTCGAAAATCAAACTCATTTTCGAATCATCTTCTAATTCTAATGAAAACTGTAACAATAAAAAAACCAAAGCTATTTTTCACAAAATTCATGGATTTTTCTGGAATTCTTCCCATCATGCTTCTTATAGTGTTCCCAGTCACTTTCTGGTATGCTGTCTTCCACTTTTGCTTGAATTCCGCTAATGTTTTCGTCTTCTTCAATTCTCTTTTTACCAGGGCCCAATATCTTTCGATTGGCCTGAGTTCTAGGCAATTTGGTGGATTGGCCCCTTTGGGGATAAAAACCACCTCATTAGCTTCGTACCATTCCTTGGTGGCCTTGCTGTAGTGGCATGAAGCTAAATCTGGCCAAAAGATTATTGACACATCGTGCTCACGTAAAAATGGTAAAAGTCGCTTCTTCAAGCATTCCTCGATGTATATCTTCGAGTCAACAGAGCCTTGGCCAACGAAAAATTTGCTCCTTTTCCCACAAGTGCAAATTGCTTGCCAAACCAGGAATTTTTTGGAAACTTTGCTTGTTTCTTCACCCGAAACTGTTCGCCAACATTTCCACGAGAATCTGCAGTATAAAATTCCTGACCAGGAAGTTGCGAGAAATCAGCCAAGACATAGGTTTCGTCGTCCATAACGCAACAGGAGAAATTTTTCAAGAAATCTTTTTTTAATTTCTTTGCTCTTGATTTCGCTTCTTGATTCTTCACAGCGTTTCTGTCTGGCACTTTCTGCACTTTGTGTGTTCTAAGCCTCGGTTCTAAGCCCACAACTCGACTTGATTTTCTGAACGGTTGACTGCAAACAACCCACTATTTGGGCCACTTTCCGTCCTGAAACGTTAGGATTCTTCTGAAAAAGGCTGATGGCTTTCTTCACTTTGTTTGGGCTATGAAACCCCTTTTTCCTCCCGGTTCCTTCCTTGCGGTTCATTGTAAGATCTTCGTTGAAGCGCTTAACAACTCTTGATACCGTTTCCGGACGAACGCGAGCCTCTATTGCGATTCTTTTGAAGCTCCATTTTTGATTATTTTGAAAAAGTTTCACTATAAATTCTCGTGTTTTCACTTCGCTTGACATTTTGTGACAGAGAATTGGAATATCTATGAAGTAAATGTTCCACATGTTTCTGACGTTCATAACAAAGCTAACTATGATCAAATATTGATTTTTTCTCAATTGGTTCAAGAGATATAGGCGTTTTTGTGATAGCGAATTTATTCTCGTTCAGTCCTTAAAATTTTTTATTTTACAATGGTAATGATTTTTTTCCTAGTATTTAAAATTTGTCAGTTTATTTCTGCGGTACATATAGGTTTTTACTCGGGTTTCATTACAGAGGGTCTAATTTCACAGGATGATTTTTTCAAATCGTGTATAGAGACTGTAAAAAATGAAGTTCTAAAAGTGAAGGATCCTTGTTCTTCCAATGCTAATAACTTCAGAATTGCGGAAAGAAGTAAATACAGCCAAACATGAGACATAAGTACAGGGCGGCCAAAATTCGTTGTCTACTTAGGGGATCTCGAGAACTACAGCAGCTAGAAGAAAATGGAGAACACATTCTCTTTTTTCCAGAATAATCCAAATATGAAAACAGATCCGACCTATCATTCATATATTTTGGGTTATGAGCGAAAATTGAGAAATTGTCATTTTCAATAATGCTGAATAACTCGCTCGTTTGAACTCCTATTGAAAATCTGTTGTTACATTCTACAGGCACTTTTTTAGGAGTAATTCAAATATGATATGATTGATTTTTTTCATCCAGCTGTTTTCGAGAAATGAGAAGGATATTTGATTTCTCAAACGTAAACTATTGTCGAAAGTTATTTTATCTTGCTGCCAATTTTTTGCTGATTTCGAAAATGTAAGTATCATATGTCACAATTCACATTAATAACACCTGAGAAAAAAAATTAAAATACTTTTCGATTCACTGTTGAATTATAAGCAGGCTGGCGTTGCCATAGAGACCGTTGAATATGCATTCTCTTTCGTGAACTCTATGCTTCTATGATTGAAATCATCGATTGCTGAAATAATATTTCTATAGTTAATGTGTCAGCGATTATTCTTGAGATTAGAAAAAGTTTCTCTATTAAATTCATCATCCAAATTGGCCAGAAATATTTCAAGTCATGAAAAATTCGATATATTGGTGTGCTATATTCTCTTTCGTGAACTCCACATAATTATGTGAACTCCACATAATTATGTGAACTCAACCTCCAGCGATAAGAATAATCGAGTGTCGAATTATTTACTCAATGTATCGATATCCTTCATTAGAGAAAAGAAGACTTTCATCTGATCATTGAAGAAAAAATGAATTTAATAGATAAACTATTTCTAATCTTGAGAATAATCGCTGACACATTAACTATTGAAATAGTATTTCAGCAATCGATGATTTCAATCATAGAAGCATAGAGTTCACGAAAGAGAATGGATATACAACGGTCTCCATGACAACGCCAGTCTGCTTATAATTTAACAGAGAATCGAAAAGCAGGAAAAGTATCATAATTTTTTTCGCAGGTGATATTAATGTGAATTGTGACATATGATACATTTCCGAAATCAGCAAGATAAAATAACTTTCTACAATAGTTTACATTTGAGAAATCAAAAATTCTTCTCATTTCTAGAAAACAGCCGGACAAAACAAATCAATCATATTATATTCGAATTACTCTCAAAAATGTGCTGTAGAATGTAACAACAGATTTCCAATAGGAGTTCAAACGAGCGAGTTATTCAGCATTATTGAAAATGACAATTTCTCAATTTTCGCTCATAACTCAAAATCTATGAATGATAGGTCGCATCTGTTTTCAGATTTGGATTATTCAGGAAAAAAGAGCTCGAGAATGTGTTCTCCATTTTCTTCTAGCTGCTCTAGTTCTCGAGACCCCCTCAGTAGACAACGAATTTTGCCCACCCTGTAGATCTGTAGTAGGAACTGGAGATGAAAAAATCTGATTCATCGATCTCCGGCCATCGAAACGTATATCAGGCATTTTTTCCAAAAACTATTCATGCAACATTGTTGAAATTTGAGGAAAAATGTAGCTTTCCATCTATGAATTATCTTTTTGGACAAAAAATGTCACTTGAACTAGTATAATTAAGGAATAAATCATTGACAAAAATAAAATTATCTGTTGATTGCTGAAAACATTTTTTCAATTTGTGCCCTGGTAATTTGATTCACACTAACCAGTGCACCTGATATTTTTTTAAAACAGAAACGGCAAAATTTCAGTCTTCAGGGATAAATCAAGGATGGAAATCTACATCTTTCTTGCAAATTTCAAGAATATTGCATGTATAGTTTTCGGGAAAAATGCCTGATATACGTTCCGACGGCCGCAGAACTATCAATCAGATTTTGTCACTTTTCTACAAAACCTTCTAAGATATAAATTTCCTTCCACCACATAAATTACTAAATCCCAAAACATTTCTCTAATAAGAAATCACCGAAACATCTTTGATGATGCCATAAAATTCAACAAAAATGGAAATTCAGGAAACCTTGTCTCTTATGGAGGTCCTGATATCGTTCAGTATCAAATCCGCGACAGGGAACGAAATCTAGTTCAACGTGCAGTTCCTCTATCGATCCGCCATTCCAGTGAACCCCCTGAAGGTAGGTCGGAGCTTTCTGCTTATTTGTACTTAACACAGATTTCCACTTTCGGAATTATCCCGGGAGTTTCTACGGTATGAGCACTGTTTTGTGAATAATGTTCCTAATCTCTGGCAACATGCATTGATGATGGAGGGTTTCTTTCCCAATTTGTGTTTCCATTAAATTATATTAATGAATTGGAACTCCAACTAGTTGTTGAATCGTTTGATGTTTGCTCTCGCTTAATTTTCCCAATTAATCCTTTCCTGATATTGTACGAAAGTTGATAACTTTCATACAATGATTGCTCATTCTTGTATGATTTGATTTTCCTGGTGTTCCAGCATTGAGAAGTATATTCCTCGTTCAAGAAGAATTTGAACACCGTCTTCCTTCTCGGAGTAATATTTAAGTTTAGACCAATTTCGTTGCAATCCTGACAATTGTATTTCGAGCAAGGTATGTTTCAACAAATTTTTGGTGTGCCTGATTCTACCTTCATTTGGAATGTTTCTATATAGTCGTTTTTCCCTAAAGAACAGAACAGTACAGGCTCTACAGAAGTTCTTGACGCTCCCTCTCAAACTGATTTGTTTGCCTGCTACTGTTTTTCCTAGGGTCGCAAGTTACACGTTGGGCGCCAATTGTGTAACGCTAAATGATCACAATTGACAGCTTTTTCCAACAGACCAAGTTGAGTTCAGACAACAAAATAATATTGTTATGTCATGAAGATACTCTTGAGGCTCTTATACGTAAATTTCACCATTTTGCTGCAATAGAATATGCTTGCCGAAGAGTAAGGCACCTGCTCGTCAGGTGGATTTTTTTCAATTCGAGAAAAATAACGATGACTCTTCAACAAAACCCATTGAATACAACCCGGTCTGGAGTAAAATTTGTCAAGGCGATTCTAAAAGCTGTACAAGTAATAAATGGTTGGTTTCCAATATAGACAAAGACAAAGCTGCCCTTTGCGTATTTTCATAAAGTGATATCAACACGAGGCGACAATATCATCTTACCACAACTTTGTTTGTCAGCTTGACTTCACTTTAACACTCCAGTTGTTGAAGTGGTTAAGTCGATACGGCTTACAAAAAAATCGGAAAAGTATTTAGAATTTAGTTTGGCGAGTCGATAAAGCCGAGATAATACACGCATTTTCGAAAATCAGAATATATCCTGTAGAACTATTTATCAGACAATCGCTGAAAGTGAGCAAGGTATTCCTTGTATGAACCTTGCAAAAAGTGGAAGACCTAGAATTTTTGCCCAATCAAGATCGTAAGACTGATAAGAAGACCGGGAAACAGAGTTAGTATTTCGCTAAGAAAAGTAGCAAGTTAATATAGGACATCTAACTATATCGCTAGTTAATTTTATTGAAGCAGAACACGCTGGAGACGATATTATGCTCTAGCCAGACCTTGCGTCCAGGCACTATGCAAGAGAAACTCAAGATTGGCTAGCCGACCAAAACGTACCATTTGTTCCGCAAAACGGCAATCCCCCTTACCTACCATAGGCTCGACCCATAGAAGATTTTGTGGCTCTCTTATCGCGAAAAGTTGACGATGGAGGATTGGAAGCCCAAAATGAAGAGTAACTTCGTCACCGAATATACAGGAAGATCCGAGAAATCGATCCAGATACCGTACAAAGCCTGTTGGTAGGTGTTCGCAGAAATTTGCGCTCTGTGGAAAATAATGGCCCTCTTCATTCAATTTGAATTGATTGTTTTGTTCCTTCTGAAACGTTCATTAATGGGTATCACAGTACGATAAACAAATGTTCAATTTTTATCACTGTTTTGGTCTCTGAAATTTATGCCAAAACTTATGGGACATACGTTAGTACGATAATGTACTCTTTGAAAGAAATACTAGGAATGCATGGACTGAATCTGCTGCTGAAACAATTGACGTGAATGTAAAGGACAAAAAAATAACAAAATTGTCAGAAAGTTATTTGGAAGAAGAACGACTTCTGAAAATTACTGGTGCCAGCAATCAAAATTCTATAAATCTGAAACTCGATAAAGAATACCACAAAGAGATCATGGATACAATGCGTGCTGATACATAGATCAGCAAATTTTTCGCAGTATTTCGACTAAGACAAATGTCCCATAATTTTATGGCAAATTTCTCGACCTTTCGATTGTCATAAAGTTATCTCGTCTATTATCAACGTCCTTAGGAAGATACAACTGATTATTGAACTAGAAAGTCTTAGCAATAGAAATCTCTGCGAAGGAATTCGAAGATCATTTCAGGGATATGTTTTAACAGCTTTTCCAGAAAATTTTTCCAACAGATTTAGTGGAACCTAAAATTCTGTATGGGTGCCTGATATTCCAATTTCAATCTGTGTCTCGTATTTTAATACGATGGTCACTATACGATTTAATCTATCGTCCGTCTTTCCGTGTTCATTAAAAACGTTTTCGCCATTCGAAAAAGTTGATTAAACCCTCTTTCACCTACGCCTGGATAATGAACATCAAAAAGGCGTAGCCCCATTGAAAATCTCGTCGGAACTCAAAGTCTCGTCCAGAAGAATTAGGCCGAAACTATTTTCGCAGGATGACTAGGACATACTGCAGCTTTTGGGAGAGATTTGCCGGAAGCTCTTTTCATCCCAATTCATCAGAAACTTGTAGAAACGTATTCATTATTCATGTGGCGTAGCGGGAGCGATCACTAATGCAGATATCAAAAGTTCCCGTAGCGTAGCTCAAAGATTTAAAAGTAAAGAGTAGGAGAGAGTGAGTTAATCCAATTATTCATTTCGGCAGTGGAAGAGATCGGATTGGATTTGTCTGAGTCGGCTGTATCTGCCGCATTTCAAGTTTGCCTGTATGCTGGCGTGGATGAACGTCTTGAATTCTAAAAGAGCCAACACCTGTTCGCTTTTATTTGTACGGCAGATTTTCAGGATTCAGCTTTTTCAGGATCTCGGAGTGAGGTCCTTCGATTTTCTGTCCTTGCATCAGAAAATATTCTTCTTATATGACTTGGATAAAACATCATCTCACGATTATTTTTTTCATATATCTGAGTAATCTCTTTTATTGACCTACTACTTGAGAAGTAGTATTTCTCGACCACGATATACATGGTATTCCTAAATTGGGGGTACAAACTAAAAGGAAAGATGTCGGAACTTGTTGGTTCGCAGGACGGTCACGAGGTGACGCTAACGTCGTCAGTGTCTCCGACTAGGCTATCCTTAATAAAATTATCTGTAATGATTATCAGTTGTCGTTACATATTAGGTACCATTTCTATCTATATTATAATATATATTCTTTTGAGAGAGAGCAATACAAACTTTGTTTCTTAAATCAAACAATATTATGCATATGACACGTTTGAAGTAACGTCGACAAGAAACATATTGAATATAGGAAGAATAATCTATTTCCCGCTCCAAATCCATGTGTGAGCAGAAGAAATGTAAACGGGGTACCATACCATTCTGCGTATGATAAACTAGAACAGATTTTTTTTCCGCATGAATGTAAGACACCCTCTATATCGAAAACGAAAGGTTAATGGGACTCCTTTCAGTTGCAATTATGCCAGGAATCTTCCCTCAAATTCAAAAACATCCTGTATAAGGACTTCTATAGAAGGAATTAAAAGAAACTCAGTTAGACAACTAACCCCCAGGAATGTTTATATTCTAATCAAACCAAATCAGTTCGGGCATTAGAAAAATGCTATAAAGGGTGTCCCTAAAGGTGGAGCACTCTTTGAGCCATCTGTGTTTCTTTCATAATGTTTTCTTGAATACTTGTGGAGATATGAATTTTCGTCTTAATTTTTTCATAATTTCTGAATATCAAGACATTATCATCACAGAGGGATACGTAATTGAGATGAATGATTGATTGTTTCTGAATAAACTGAGAAGAGTGTCCTCCTGATTCAGCACAAATAAGGAAAATTGCTAATAGAGTATTTCATTCAAGTATCTGGAACCATTAAATTCATGGAAGAATGAAAATATTCTTGCTACAAAACCCAACAAAAAAAAATACATAAACGTTCAATGTGTTCTGAAATAACATTCATTACTTTCTCTAGGTTAAAAAAATCAAAATAATCAGAAGGAAAAAAAAATGAATCCATATAATAAAATGAAAGATCAGGCTGCAATTCTTAATGAATCCTGAATTATCCATGAAAATAGTTCACCAACATTATTTCACGAGTGATTAACCATTGAATAATTGTTCCAAATCTATTTTCACATTTTAGTCAGTGGATCCACAAAAATAATCAACTCACCCCCGTTTTCCAAGTGCACTGAGCAATACGAAACAAAAAACCAGAAAACCTGATATTGCAGGCCATAATACACAATCTATTGTGAATGTCACAATTAGAAAGAGCTTTATCACAAAGATACTCGTCACTTGAGCGAGAGCTGCAAGGACTCATTGGAAACCAAAGTAACGAAAGCGTCTCTTGAACACGTCAACCAATTACACCCAGAATTCAAGTCATGGCCATAAATGCCAACCTGTATTCACTTCTACTTCTCTGAATAAAGACGTTATTTATTTATTTATTTTTATCATGTATCAACTTGAAAGGTATCGTTGTTTCCACACCACAAGCAAAGAGATCTAGCTTTTGTCAGAGAGTATTCAAGAAAATGAAAACGAAATGAAATGCCAATTCAAACAAAATGTTGAATGATAAAGAATTGAATAATTTTGAGTACAAGACGAAACTTCAAAACTTTGTATCCGAATATTCAAATCTGCACACCTCTTTTCATTCTCGTTTCAATTCACTCCCAATTCATTCCCCAATTGTTTTATATCGTTTCAAATGAAGCGAGCCGTCATTCAATTCATTCTCCAAGAGTATTTCGTGATCGCTCTCCCTATCCACTGAGAACTCGAGTTGATGGGGTGACTCGTAAATTGAAATAGTTCAGAACATCAAAGCGATATTCTACGGTTACACAAATGAGCACTCATCATGAAAGGTAGAGCAACATACACGTTCGAGTTCGTGGAGCAGCGCTGATCCGTCTTCGTAGAATCATTTCCACGAGAATACAAAGACGTCAGGATTATAATTCAGAATATAATGATTGTATTTCATTCTTTATTTGCGTGTGAGACAGGCTCATGAGGACCAATTGACATTCTTGGAAATGTCATCAAAATTTTCAATACCAGCTTTATTATTGACAAGCTTCGCCCGGTGAGAAATTTGCCATATCTTTTGATGTACTCGTTGTATCCATGAAATTAACACTATTATTTCCATATATTCGGAACCGATATTTCGAAAGAACTGAATTTTGGTTGATTGTCTACTCTATTCATGGTGCATATTCCTCAATTGAAACTTATTTCACATTTCTCCTGGTAAAAAAGTTACAGTATAGTCGACTTATAAATTCACGCAAAAATACTATAAAACTACTTGAAAAAGATGAACGGTTCACGTTTTCGAAAGAATTATTTATTTTAGAAAACAAAAGTATTCTTATATTTTTTCAATAAAACGCGTCATTCTCAAGTTATTCCTAATTGTATGAGATTGAATTAGAGGAAAAAATCATGAATTTCAAGAATAATCTGAATGCTGTCCTGAGTCAAATCTCATCGAATATTATTCCTATTTGGTCTCTCAACAAGTTACCAACGTTGTCAGAATATTTATCAACTTTGTCAAGACTAAAATCTCTATGATGAAAAAACGTTTGATGTAGAGATATGTAATAATAAACTTCCACATGGGACATAAAATTGAATTCTAAGAAGCATGAAATTATACATTTTATAGGCAGTTTGCAGTTGCTATTTAAAATTCATTGTTACCGGTCCTTCAGCAAAATATCTATCGAAACAATATAACTCGACACCAGAACGACACTACTATTACATCAATTCACTGAAAGTCATTTACATAATCATCACCTGTTTGCTTCATTTTCTGTAAATAAATAAAGCGTGAACTTCGTTTATGCCGTGTAAGGGATCACTGACTAACGTTTTAGGTTGGACTGGTTGGAGCACAGAACAACGGTCTTGCGTCGCAGCTACAATGCTACATCCACGGCCTTCTGAAGGCAAGAGTAGGCCGTTGGCGACTGAAATTAGGAACGTAGCGCTATATTAGCGAGAATCAGAACTACTGGTTTGGCATTTTCAAAGAGCAACGCCTAGACGCCTTTAGCGATTGTGATAGTTCATCCGCTAACGATAGAGGACGTACTGCTTTCTTGAGTTCGCATTGTTTGGAGAGAAAATCGGCAATCTGGCATCGTCTGCTCTAGAGTTCTGTGGGTGAATTGAATATCACAGAGGATGGTATGGTTAGGTCATTGACACCGAAACATATGACTTTGGTTGATGGAGTTAGGATAGGTTAGTGAGAAACCAATTTTTATGAGATCGTTTTGGAATATCGTGGAAATATGAACAAATTATTAGTGTCTATAAACTAATCTTCAGGACAATCGAAGAAGGAAATTATTTTGGTGTGGGAAATATAGCTTTTCAATTGCCGAAATGATCGGACAGAACTAAGTGTTTTGTTAGGAAATATCGTGTTTATAACATTCTTATTCAAATAAGGTAAGTGCTTGAGTATTTTTTGAATGTATCACTCAGAATATCTAATAATCACATCAATTTCAATCGAAAATTATGAACTTTGGGGTGTTTGTAAAAAATAATATCAGGCACGTATTCAGGACTTTTTTTTTCAAATGGCTATATCTCTTTAACAGAGCTGAATTCGGAAAAATGGAAAATGATAAAAAGGTTTCCTTTAGCATCAAGAATCTACAGTTAGAATATATGTACAAGTCAAAGACTCACCCTGTAGATATATGCTATCGCGGACTTTTTTGTAGAACTATTTAAGAGGTACATTTCCGTCATAAATTGTATCCACGTAAGTCTTACGGTTTTTGCCGCGCACGTGAAAATACCTGATTATGGCTGATTTTTTCGTAATTATTGAAGTTATGGTAGGAATCCTCATTTTTTTTTCTGGTGAGAAGTATAGCCTATGTCACTCAGGGATAATCTAGCTTTCTAAGGGTGAAAGAATTTCTGAAATCGGTCAAGAAGTTTTTGAGCCTATTCGTATCAAACAAACAAAATTACAAATATTTCCTCTTTATAATATTAGTATAGATCATGTAGGTTTATCTAAGGTGGCGTGAGGACACAATTACAAAGCCTACACAGAACACAGTTCTTTATCCATCTGACAACGTAGTTTTTACGATGTACAGAAGTCCGACTGAGTTGCATAGAAAGAAAAACCAACGAAAATTCTGAAATTTGGTTACTTTGGCCCACTGTTCTGACCAGGATAGAAAAATGAATTCAACAAGAACGGGTTCCTCCGCCAATTTGCAACTATGTTTCTACTATCAATTCAGACTATTTGATTGATATAAATATGAACAAATGCCATGTTCGACTCGAACTTGCCATACCACACCACTATTGAAGAAGACAAATTAGAGTTCCTTTCTTGCCTATGACAGTAGATGTAGTGCTCCTAATTATGGAGATGTGGAAATTGTTTTTTATGTGCTTCTAGGATGTGATTTATTCTTTACTCAATGTTCCATCAGCCTTTCAGGCATTAATAACAAGCTTTATGATTGTTTTTGTTTGTTATTGGGACCAAACAAGATCGTATTGAGATATACCAAATTCAAATTAAGAATAATCGATTTCAAATTGGCACAATCTCAGTGTCACAAACAAGCGTATGTGAAAAAATATGGATCTCAGCAACCAAAGAAACTCATATTGATAATTAGCTCTCTGTTAAACAAAATCCTCACTCGTTTCAAATATTCGAGAGGTACACAAGGCCATAACATAAGTCGAAATCATGGAATTCCAGAATCCCTGACAGATTTTCCTCATTAGGTAACCTGAAACGGTTCCCTCCTAAGAATGAACAAATATACCAAACATAATCACCAACAGTAATTACAGTTTTATGGGTTCAGAAAATTGTGGAAGCGACGATCGTAAGCATTTCGTATTGAATTTAGCAGTTCGCAGAAAGTTTCGGAGTTTGCCGGAGTTTTCAGGGAGTCATGGAAACTGCTGATCCACTAAAAACGGTGGCTGGGAAGTTCGGAATGCAACCTTCTGAAACACGAAATTCCACTCTTTGACGGAAAAATACAGAACACTGGATAATTTTCGTGGGAAATTGGTGCTACCAACTTAAAGAGCTCGAATAACGTGTTAAGGAAAAGAATACAGTATATCATCTTGATGCTCTATTCAAAAATCCATACAATTATAAGACTCATTTGTCCCAGTAGAGGATATCAGAGGTGAAATTCCCCAAGGAAATATGAGAATACAGCAATTTATTTTCTATACATATAATATCGATCTTTCATTCCATGATATTAGTGACCGTGGAAACCATTACTGACTTACGTCAATATTAGAATTTCATAATTTTCAAATACTTGTAAATTAATTTGATTTGAACTGTAAAAGCAGATAATTGGTGGGAAGATAAAACATTTATTGTCGTTTCTCTATTTACAGGTGAATATTCAACTTTATTGTAGTTGAAATTGAGTTTGAAATAAAAAAAACTCTATTTACAGAGCAACACTTGGAGTTTTCTTGACACCAACTCAACATCGTATTATAAAACGACAATAAATAATTTTATTTGTTTCTCATTTCTAAACGTCAGTTTTCAAAAACACAATATTAATCAAGAAAGTTTATTTTATCAACTCACTAACTTGTAAAACTGACAGTTAACTTGCAAAATTTTTACAAGTTAGTAGTATTATTTACATTAGAAAATTTTGTTTTATCGTCATATATGTTGAAAATCATGGTACAATTGTTATTTCCAGTAACACAGATTTTTTATTATGAAAGAGTTGATACTGATGATGATGAACCATCTGTTGACTCAGAAACTGCTGAACTCGAGGACTGCAGAACATTTGTACTCTCCTTACTACCAAATAATTTGCTAGACATTTCGATTTTTTTGTTGACCGAATCATCGACATAACTCATCGCAATTTCGGTGCTCTTCCACCCTCCTGCACGCTTTAGTGCTAAAATATCTCCACCCGAATCCGCAACCATAGTGGCTTCAGTTCTGCGAAAAGAGTGGCCGGTGTATAACTCTGGATCTTTTAAACCTAAATATTTCGCTATTTGCTTTGGGACACCACCAATAGTGTGCTGGCCAGCATTAAGGGAAATGCACTTTCCATGTCGGTATGTCAAAAAAAATCTTAGGCTTTCTGTTCCAGGAGGCCGAAGATTTACATATTTTCTGTATAACATGCAGGGCTTGAAGCTGCAGCCATCATCGGTTATGGTGAATCTTCTTGTTGTTAAATTTTTCGTTTGCCGTAATGTCACAATAACGTATTTTCCCATATCTTCTACATCATTCATGTTTAAGGAGAGAATTTCGTCACATCGACAACATCCAAAAATCCCAAATATTGTTACAATTTTCGCCAGCAACCACTGGTCATTAGGAGCATGTAAAAGAAATTGTTCAGCCTCTTCTTTATTTAATACCTTGGCCTTTCTTGGCGTATAACGCTCATTTTTTCGTTTCAGAAACACTATTACCTTTTGAAATCTGCAAATGACAACTAAACGTCATATTTTTCAATAAATTTTTTAAGGAAAACAAACCTGCGAACAGGGGCATTTTCTTTCATTTCCAAGCAGCTTTTCAGCATTGACCATTTTGCCCATAAAGTATTAGGGCTGAATCTAGCTGATAGTTGATTCAAGTAGACCAACAAAACATCTTCAGTTACCCCAATCACACTATTTTTGTTTTGCCACTTTTTGAAGTAGTCGTATTCTCGCTCGTACCTTGAAGCTGATTTTGCAGGTAATAAACTTGAAGCTACACTGCTGGCTGCCTCAATAATTTCTTTTGATACATTCATTTTCGCTTTCGCCAAAACAAATGTAAAGAAAAATAAACAGATATGTTCATGGCAACGCTTCCATAGCTCACGACATTTGCGACAAATTATTGAGATTTTTTTGGAATTTATCTAACCTTTTTACAAATGAGAAACAAACAAAATATAAAACAATACACGCAAGGTAACGGGTTTTACTGGCTCAAGGAGGTAAATGACTCGCCTGCGGCTCGTCAGTTATATCCTCCATTCGCCAGTAAAAACCCTCTTACCTTGCTAGTAATGTTATATACTATATCTTCCCACCAATTATCTGACATTTAAAGATTCTAATATTGACGTAAGTCAGTAATGGTTTCCACGGTCACTAATATCATGGAATGAAAGATCGATATCATATACATTTCTACATATGATTTATTGGAAAATTACAGAACACCTACAAAGTAGGAGCTGGTAGATCATTCTCCATTCTTCCTATTATTTGGGTAGAGGCTATTCTAAGGTAATGTAACAAATGAAAATAACCAAGTAACATGAACTGGTTTTGAAACTGGAATGAGCTACGGCCACAAGTCCATGAATATGAAATTTTAAACACACCATAATTGCGTTCAATAAATCTTCAGATATGACCTGCAATTTACAAATGGTGCGTGGTTACTGCCGAGTTATTTTCAAAGTACATATTATCCAACATTCATCGAATTGCATTAATTTTTTCTACATTGCTGGTTATTATTTTTACTGTTGACACTTTAAATTTATAACAATATGGATTTCCAAGAACGAATTCTAAGGCTTGCGATAATTGTTAAACACCTTCTTTCAACAGAATTGATCGAATAAATTTTCAGAATCTTCCACTGACGTCTATTAATTGCCTATTGTGAAACAAGGTTGATCAACCCACATTTCCAAGAATTATTTCCTATGTCGCGACATTCTTTTCTATACATAAATCCGTAGGAATACAATTGACCATATCAGAGTTGTATTTTCCAAATTATTCTATGACCATATCTTTCTCACGTAGTTGAATATTGTGAATGCTACACACACCTCTCCGGAGAACAGAAAAAAGCTCATAACGGACGCCCCATAAGTTTTGGCACAAATTTGATACACCAATATAGTGGTGATAAGAAGAAGAAAATAGGTTGCTATTGGAATAAAAGTTTGTTTGTAACCTGGGCTTCACTTTAACACTTCAGTTGTTGGAGTGGTTAAGTCGATACGGCCTACAAAAAAAATCGGAAAAGTATTTATAATTTAGTTGGGCGAGTCGATAAAGCCGAGATAATACGCATTTTTGAAAATCAGAATATGTAGTGTAGAACTATTTATCGGACAATCGCTGAATGTGAGCAAGGTATTCCTTGTATGAACCTTGCAAAAAGTGGAAGACCTAGAATTTTTGCCCAAGCAAGATCGTAAGACTGATAAGAAGACCGGGAAACAAGTTGGTACTTCGCTAAGAAAAGTAGCAAGTTAATATAGGACATCTAACTATATCGCTAGTTAATTTTATTGAAGCAGAACACGCTGGAGACGATATTATGTTCTCATCATACCTTGCGTCCAGGCACTATGCAAGAGAAACTTAAGATTGGCTAGCTGACCAAAACGTACCATTTGTTCCGCGAAAAGGCAATCCCCCTAACCTTCCACATGCTCGACCTATAGAAGATTTTTCGGCTCTCTTATCGCGAAAAATTTACGATGGAGGATAGGAAGCTCAAAATGAAGAGGAACTTCGACGCCAAATATACAGCTTTAGATCCGAGAAATCGATGAAGGTACCGTCCAAAACCTGATGCTAGACGTTCGCAGAAAGATGCGCTCTGTGGAAGATAATGGCCCTCTTCATTAAATTTGAATTGATAGTTTTGTTGTTTCTGAAACTTGAACAAATGTATGATTTTTGTCACGCTTTTGGTCTCTGAAATTTGTGCCGAAACTTATAGGACATACGTTACATGTAGAGCTAGTGCTGTCTTGAGATCACAGAAACCAAGACGTGGAAAGCAACCCGAAAGAGCCCATAAAATAATACTAGAATGGGGATCTTGGCTTCAGGACTGCTTTAGGGTGAATAACACACTCTCTTCAAATTGTCGACGTTTCGATCCTTTTTGGGAACTTCTTCAGGACTGTGAAAATTTATTTCAATTTTAGACGAGTAACATACAAAGGAACAATACTACAACACATGCTTTCTTTCTCTGAACACCTTTTTGACAAAATTAATTTATCTTTAAACATGATAAAACGACAGGAACACTTAAAAATTGAAATGACTCACATTCAGGTGGAATTTGGATTTGTTTTTAATTATTACATGTTATTCAATAATTATTCTATTTTTCCTTTCACAATATTAGTTTCGTAATTTGTTCGTAACTTATGGTCTTACCAATTTAGTCAAGTGTCTTACGATGTGATAAAAGTTGAATTTCATTGGAACTGTTTGTATTTTCAATTTCTTTTTATATTATTTATTAGTTGTTTTTCAAGAAACGAGTGCGATTATTCTTCTGACTCGGTCAATGTGATACTGGTTTCATGCTGTCCTGTTTTCAAATGCAATGTTGTTGACCTCCTAAACGTATTGGGTTGAAGTTGACACCGATGGGGATTTACTATTTGATTTCTCGCAGTAGATTATTATAAATTATGCTTAATTTTTGAATGTCTGTTCGACATTCACAGTATCATTTCTGGAAATATGTATCATCTCACTGATACATCTTTTGTGGTAATTGCTTTCTTTATCTAAAATTTTCACTTCGTTGAAATCAAAATTATGTCTTTCCTGGAAGTGATGAACGGCTAGATCAGTTTTTTCATTCTTATCTCTATTCTTTTCTTTGCAGTCATTTGTATGTTGGTTGATTCGATTTTTCAGGTATTGTTCAGTCATACCAATATAAGATGAATTGCAATCTTTACATGGAATTTGATACACTAAATTGGATGTCATCCATTTTGGATACGGGTTTTTCAATTTTGTGTAAATAGTCTCTAGTTTTGCAAGGGGATAGAAAGCAAGCTTGATGTTGGTTGAGTGTTGCTTAATCAACGTTTCAACATTCTCAGATAACCCTTCAATGTATGGAAATTTAAAATAGACCATTTCTTGTGTTTCAGTCTGTTCACTAGTTCTTATAGTGTTTCCAATAAATTTATTCTTGTACATATGCATAGTTTTGTTGACTAAATTACTTGGGTAGTTATTTATTCTTAAAATGTTTCTTATTTTCGTTTCATTATCTTGCCAAAATTCCTTACTACTGAGACTATAACATCTAAACAAGAGATTCCTCATGGTGTTATTTTTATGAACTTGTGGATGATGTGAATAGTAATTTAAAACCCTGTTCGAAGAAGTTGGTTTAGTGTACCAATTAGTTGCAATAGATCCGTCAGTTTTTCTAATAAGTTGGACATTTAAAAATGATATTTTATTATCTACTTCCGTTTCTACAGTGAATTGTATTCGTTCATGGAAAGCATTGAAAGTTGTTAGAAGTTCACTGATTTTGTCCTTTGGAACTGCTACAATTGTATCGTCTACGTATAATTTCAAAAATGGAACCTCAAATGTGAGTTTTCCAATGCATTCGGAGATGAGCTGATGCATGACTATATTTGCTAAAATAACCTCAGATCATCTTTCACTAATATTACAACAAATCATTTCAACAAAATGAAAAGAAATAACAGAAAGAGTAATATTTTTCTCACTAACCTTATGGAAACAAAAGGATTTCTTAAAGAGCATCCTGAATGTATGGTAGCTAAAGCAGATAAGGGAAATAATACAGTCTTTATGTACAAGAATTATTACATGACAGCCATGAGTAGATTAGTTGAGGATGAAACCACATATAAGAACATCAAAAAAGATCCCACCTCAAGATTTCAAACAAAAAGCAACGAAATAGTGAAAGAACTTTTCAGCCAACAAATGATAAGCGACCACACTATGAAAAAACTCAAAACGTATAACGCTGTCCCTTCGAGAATGTATGGTTTGAGAAAAACTCATAAACCTAATCTTAGCATGAGACCAATTGTTAGTTGTTTGAATTCCCCCACATATAACTTATCCAATTTCATTCACCAAATTTTATCTCCTTGGACAACAACTTTTGACTATAATGTGAAAAACTCGTTGGAACTGGTGGAGCTCGTGCAAATGGTGCAGCTGCCCCCAAATTATGTTTTTGTCTCATTGGATGTGGTTTCATTGTACACCAATATACCGAAACAGTTAGTTGTACAAATAATAAAAGAAAAATGGTCAATTATATCAGCCTACACAGAATTAAACAAAGTTTTGTTATGTCAGATTGTAGAATTCATTTTTGAATCTAGTTTTTTCACGTTCAATGAACGAGCATACCTACAGGTAGAGGGCACAGCGATGGGTAATCCGGCGAGTCCGACTTTAGCAAATATAGTCATGCATCAGCTCATCTCCGAATGCGTTGGAAAACTCACATTTGAGGTTCCATTTTTGAAATTATACGAAGACGATACAATTGTAGCAGTTCCAAAGGACAAAATCAGTGAACTTCTAACAACTTTCAATGCTTTCCATGAACGAATACAATTCACTGTAGAAACGGAAGTAGATAATAAAATATCATTTTTAAATGTCCAACTTATTAGAAAAACTGACGGATCTATTGCAACTAATTGGTACACTAAACCAACTTCTTCGAACAGGGTTTTAAATTACTATTCACATCATCCACAAGTTCATAAAAATAACACCATGAAGAATCTCTTGTTTAGATGTTATAGTCTCAGTAGTAAGGAATTTTGGCAAGATAATGAAACGAAAATAAGAAACATTTTAAAAACAAATAACTACCCAAGTAATTTAGTCAACAAAACTATGCATATGTACAAGAATAAATGTATTGGAAACACTATAAGAACTAGTGAACAGACTGAAACACAAGAAATGGTCTATTTTAAATTTCCATACATTGAAGGGTTATCTGAGAATGTTGAAACGTTGATGAAGCAACACTCAACCAACATCAAGCTTGCTTTCTATCCCCTTGCAAAACTAGAGACTATTTACACAAAATTGAAAAACCCGTATCCAAAATGGATGACATCCAATTTAGTGTATCAAATTCCATGTAAAGATTGCAATTCATCCTATATTGGTATGACTAAACAATACCTGAAAAATCGAATCAACCAACATACAAATGACTGCAAAGAAAAGAATAGAGATAAGAATGAAAAAACTGCTCTAGCCGTTCATCACTTCCAGGAAGGACATAATTTTGATTTCAACGAAGTGAAAATTTTAGATAAAGAAAGCAATTACCACAAAAGATGTATCAGTGAGATGATACATATTTCCAGAAATGATACTGTGAATGTCAGAACAGACATTCAAAAATTAAGCATAATTTATAATAATCTACTGCGAGAAATCAAATAGTAAATCCCCATCGGTGTGAAATTCAACCCAATACGTTTAGGAGGTCAACAACATTGCATTTGAAAACAGGACAGCATGAAACCAGTATATAAAAAGAAATTGAAAATACAAACAGTTCCAATGAAATTCAACTTTCATCACATCGTAAGACACTTGACTAAATTGGTAAGACCATAAGTTACGAACAACTTACGAAACTAATATTGTGAAAGGAAAAATAGAATAATTATTGAATAACATGTAATATATTAAAAACAAATCCAAATTCCACCTGAATGTGAGTCATTTCAATTTTTAAGTGTTCCTGTCGTTTTATCATGTTTAAAGATAAATTAATTTTGTCAAAAAGGTGTTCAGAGAAAGAAAGCATGTGTTGTAGTATTGTTCCTTTGTATGTTACTCGTCTAAAATTGAAATACATTTTCACAGTCCTGAAGAAGATCCCAAAAAGGATCGAAACGTCGACAATTTGAAGAGAGTGTGTTATTTACCCTAAAGCAGTCCTGAAGCCAAGATTCCCATTCTAGTATTGATCAACAAGGACGAAACTTGTTAAATATGAATAAAATAATATTCGGGAAGTCTGGAGGTATTTCTTTGTCCTTAATTGCCTAATTTTGAAATGTGTATCTATTTTCGTTAATTGGGCGATAAGATAGCGAGAGAGTGTAAACCTATTTTCGATAGAACAGACGTATAAAAATAAAATTCCCCCCCACCACGCTGTTTTTCAATTCCGACAAGTCCGCATGTCAGTACATCCACACATTTCTCTCAATTTTTCGTAGTAGCCGCGTTGAATTCGAAAAATACGTCCTGCATTGAAAAAGACAGTTGACGAATCGACAACTTCATGAGAACGAATCGATTTCTGTCCGCCACGCAACCTGTAGATTATTCATGAACGCTGCCTACGTATCGCAAAAAGGTGTTTATGTGACACAAACATGAACCGCGTTGAAATGTTGTGGCGTGAGACCACACATGGAAAAATAAGAATTATTACGCCCGCGGTCCGGGACAGAAATTAACTGGTTATGTACGATTCTGTGGAAAATCGAAAATCAATAAATTGTGATGTGCGAGCATGAATTACTCAGGTATCTGTTCGATGATAGAAATAGAGACACGCATGTGGCCGTACATGCAATGTATTCAACGACAAATGGTTGGCTTTCATCCAATTAGAATGAAAACGTTTGGTCTTTATACAACAAAAAATGCTACGCAGAAAAAGTCATTTTTTAAATTAATGTGAAAGATTTCGAAGGGTGATTCCTTGTCCAAAATAATGGGTAGTTTGCTATATTAATATTGGGATTGAAGTCAAACGCGTTTCAAAGATGGCGAAAAAATTAAATTCAAAGAAAAACTGGGAACGACTTGGACAGAAATAAATTCGGATATCCTGTTTTGTTTAGAAACTTTTTCATCCCCTGTATTTTTCTCGTAGAATGTACCGTTTTTAAATGAAAAATAAAATGTAAATCATCATGGGAAAGGGCAATTTATTTCAGAAATGATTCACATTTCATTTTTGTATTTCAAAACGGCTCATTTTACGAGAAAACTACAAGATATAAAAAAGTTGCTTACCAAATCAATCTATGCGAATCTAATGAAAGAATAGCACTGAAGCAAATATCGCCTATTTGTCAGCGAGTTTTTTCATCAAAATAGACAGTTATTATTATTATATTTGAACAGCGATATCTCTCTTTTTGTTTGACTTTTGACGCAACATTTATATAACAAACAACCCTTTATTTTGAACAAGAAATCACCCTTTGAATCTTTCGCATCAATTCAGAAACACTCTGTCAAAATGACTAATAATTAGATTCTTTAGTTCTCCTCGGAAGCTCTATATTACAAATCTTTTCAAGTGATAATTCCTAACGAACATTTTTTTTTCAGCTTATGGAAATCTTGGTAGTATACTTAGTAGCCAAGGACGGGCAAGTGAAGCAGAAATAGCATTCAGAAAAGCTTTGGAATACAGGCCTAATATGGCAGATGTTCACTACAATCTGTAAGTCTTTGCATTATACATCGTTTCATAAAAAAAATTTACAATTTTCTATCAGTGATTAATACTCTTCTTATCATGCTCAATCCAGGAGCTAGATATTGAATATACATGTATAATATTATACTCTGTACCACCCTGTACACACTCAGTTATTTTCTGTCTTCAGAGATCATCGTAGTAGCTTAAGAAGAAAGTGGGAAATTGGTTAAAGTTCACCGAAACCTGTAATAGATCTAAACGTAATCACAAAAAAGAACAATGAAAATAGTTTCTGCTGAAACCTGAAACAATTGTAATGTTTTATTTTCATTTTAGCCTCGAAAAAGACACAGATTCATGTCGAAAGTTATTGGGAAGTTCGTTTTTGAGCAGTAAAATATTTTATTTGTTTCTCATTTGTAAACGTCAGTTTCCAAAAACAAAATATTATTCAAGACAGTTTATTTTATCAAGTCACTAACTTGTAAAATTGACAAATAACTTGCACAATTTTTACAAGTTAGTAGTATTATTTACATTAGAAAATTTTGTTTTATCGTCATATATGTTGAAAATCATGGTACAATTGTTATTTCCAGTAACACAGATTTTTGATGATGAAAGAGTTGATACTGATGATGATGAACCATCTGTTGACTCAGAAACTGCTGAACTCGAGGACTGCAGAACATTTGTACTCTCCTTACTACCAAATAATTTGCTAGACATTTCGATTTTTTTGTTGACCGAATCATCGACATAACTCATCGCAATTTCGGTACTCTTTCACCCTCCTGCACGCTTTAGTGCTAAAATATCTCCACCCGAATCCGCAACCATAGTGGCTCCAGTTCTGATAAAAGAGTGGCCGGTGTATAACTCTGGGTCTTTTAAACCTAAATATTTCGCTATTTGCTTTGGGACACCACCAACAGTGTGCTGGCCAGCATTAAGGGAAATGCACTTTCCATGTCGGTATGTCAAAAAAAATCTTAGGCGTTCTGTTCCAGGAGGCCGAAGATTTACATATTTTCTGTATAACTTGCAGGGCTTGAAGCTGCATCCATCATCGGTTATGGTGAATCTTCTTGTTGTTAAATTTTTTGTTTGCCGCAATGTCACAATAACGTATTTTCCCAAATCTTCTACATCATTCATGTTTAAGGAGAGAATTTCGTCACATCGACAACATCCAAAAATCCCAAATATTGTTTCAATTTTCGCCAGCAACCACTGGTCCATCAGGAGCATGTAAAAGAAATCGTTCAGCCTCTTCTTTACTTAATACATTGGCCTTTTTTTGGCGTATAACGCTCATTTTTTCATTTCAGAAACGCTATTAGCTTTTGAAATCAGGAAATGACAACTGAACGTCATATTTTTCAATAAATTTTTTAAGGAAAACAAACCTGCGAACAGGAGCATTTTCTTTCATTTCCAAGCAGCTTTTCAGCATAGACCATTTTGCTCATAAAGTATTAGGGCTGAATCTAGCTGATAGTTGATTCAAGTAGACCAACAAAACATCAGTTACCCCAATCACACTATTTTTGTTTTGCCACTTTTTGAAGTCGTCGTATTCTCGCTCCTACCTTGAAGCTGATTTTCCAGGCAATAAACTTGAAGCTACACTGCTGGCTGCCTCAATTATTTCTTTTGGTACATTCATTTTCGCTTTCGCCAAAACAAATGTAAAGAAAAATAAACAGTCATGTTCATGGCAACGCTTCCATAGCTTACGACATTTGCGACAAATTATGGAGATTTTTTTGGAATTTGTCTAACCCTTTTACAAATGAGAAACAAATAAAATATAAAACAATACACGCAAGGTAACGGGTTTTACTGGCTCAAGGAGGTAACTGACTCGCCTGCGGCTCGTCAGTTATATCCTCCATTCGCCAGTAAAAACCCTCTTACCTTGCTAGTAATGTTATGTACTATTTCAAGTGCCTGATATTACATTCCGAAAAGTAATCACAATTTTAATTTAATCTTGAAAAATCCTTTATTGGAATATGGATTATCTCTTCATCAAGTGAGCAAAGGGGTTTCGTGCTGACGTAAAAGCATTTTTGATTAATGTTTTTCGCTTCATATTCTGTGAACAACTGGAATATCAGTCTGCATTTCCTGGAAAATGTTGGAAGAAAAAACATCTGAAATAAAAGTAATGTAATTATTTCAGATGCATATACGAGAGAATACGCTGGCTAAATCGGAATTTGAAACTGGGTAATAAATACAGAATTCCAGGAACTGCGGATTATGTTTTCCATTTTTCGGATTCACAAAGCGGTTATACGTAATTCCTTTCGGAAAAAGCATCATAAGGCAACATTGAGCAATGCAGAAATAAATATCAAAATAAAGATATCGTCTGAGCAAAATTTGGTTCATATGGTATTCAGGACGTGGCGAATAAATGACGTTTTTCAATGTCTTTTTTGGACGTTATTCCTAGATATATGCGCTATCGAATGTGAACTATGATTGAGACGCTTGCATAAATTTATTGTTGCGAAAAAGATCTAGCTCAAATTCAACATTCTGTATATTTTTCTACTGAGTCAAACCTTTTGAGGCGTAAAAAAATCGTGTCACCTTTGTGCTAAACTGACATTTATACTTTTAAACTGCTGTCGCTATAATGCCATACGATAAATAAATAAATAAATAAATAACTGAGAAAAACATGTCTGTTCCATTGAGATTCCGAAATAGTACAACTCACTGTATGTCCAGCATTCAATACAAAATAAATTCCTTTTACAATGAGTCAAAAGTTTTTCTTCATAACGAAAGTGATTGACGCAACCATGTTATATAGAAAAATATTACCGAAGGCTAGTATTCAGTTGACCATTTCACTCATACTATTTTTAGTGAGGAAGTTTCCATAGCAACTCTCGTTTCACATCGATGAAACATGCAAGCCGGCAAAACTAACAAGTTGGTTTTCCAGCGATACAATTTTTTTGACTGATGAAAAAAATATAGATTTCGAAATTTGAATGATAAATTTCAATGTTCTGAGTACCGCCCTGAAAATGTGGGAATAACGTGTGACTGTTCAAAGGGTTGGTGAAAGTGAACAAACTCACCAAATTAAATCGAAATCAGCTAGCTCATTACAAAGATATGGACTTGGGAAATTTTTGTTTGAGAATGTATATTTTTGTAGAGTAGTTTTGTTTTTTTATATCTGGAGTGATTCTCCGTCTAATTTGGTGTCTTAGACCCCTTCTACATCAGGATACTGAATTAGGCCTCAGAATTTGTTAATTCTATGTGTCCAGGAATGTCCTGTTGAGTTTGGGGCCTGTTTTATGGACCAAGGAAAGAAATGACTGTTTCAACTTTTTAATCTTTTTGACAACTACAATCGTTTTATATAACTAGATTACTATGAACATTATCATAGAGATCCAACATCCTCCGGCCTAAGGAAGTTGTGTATACTTTATAGTGTTCCTTCAAAATTCGACGATACTGCTCCAATCTCTGAACCCACTCCAAATACTCTCTATTTCCCTCAACACTCCTGAATTTCACTTCTGAATCTTGCTGGTCGATTTCGTATATCTTCTCAGTGTAGCAATGGCGCATTTGGTGTGTTTTGGACCTATTCCTTCTTTCTGCACTTTTATGTTGGTGCTTCTCCCGATGTTCATACCAATTTTCATTAGCCTCATACTTTGATCTAAACTGTTTATCATAAATTTCCTGGAAAATATCCTTGAAACGTCCATCATATTTCTTGAGGATAGTGTTTTTAGTGTTCGAACACTTTGGATAACCCCTTTCCAAGGCGACTTGGAATGATGAATGTGTAACAATTGATTCATCAGTATTGAACATTCCCATTGCAAGTATTGACTTCGTATTTGATTACCTCACATACTTCAGGTGTGAATACCATTTCCAACTTCTCTGCTGATGGCACCACAAAAGCTTTATACTGATCATTATGTGCATGATGACCAGTAATAATTGGTTTATTCCAACCTGTGACTAATGTAGATCTTCTCGAAGAAACATTTGGCCGTTCCTTTATTTCTTCTTCGATCTCGATAATTTCATTGCGTAATAATTCTTGCTCCTTGAATTCTTTTATTAATTCGTCCCTATTTAGTGGTTATTCCGACATCAAAATTTCTTCCATTTTATTATCAACTTCGAAAATTCTTTTCACCTTATCGTCAATTATTCTTTTCCATATTCTACTCGTGTATTCATCCTTGGTCCCAGAACCGGAACGTACATCAGTAAATATCTTCTTAGTTTCAGTTCTCAGGGTTTCCCGTTTTAACTGCCATAAAGCAACATAATCCTGGCAGGATCGCCAAATGTTAAATCTATGTGTCCAGGAATGTCCTGTTGAGTTTGGGGCCTGTTTTAAGGACCAAGGAAAGAAATGACTGTTTCAACTTTGTAATCTTTTTGACAACTACAATTGTTTTATATAACTAGATTACTATGAACATTATCATATAGATCCAACAGAATTCTCCGGAACGAATCAGGTGAAATCGAAATGAAACCTTTTCGGACATGCGTTGACGCCGTATTATAAATGAGGAAGAACAACCCAGCCCGATGCTCTAATGGGCATAATTAAAAATGTATTAGTCCGTTCTGAGTTCCCTTTCTCCTCACCGTTGTTTTGCTTGGGGTTAACCGACTGTACGTGATTTTAATTTGGATGTCCCTATTGTGTCGGCTGTTCGTGCGAGCTTTCCGATTGTTCTCGATTTGAATTTCATGCTAAGTTCGGGGAAATTCGAGCATTTAATATCCCCATGAATTATGGGGGTACAGTTCAGGTGGAAAGCTCTGAAAGTACATTCAGGGCGGTCGGAAAACCTACCTGCCCCTTTCAATTCCGGACACTGATGATTAAGTAGGAATATTAACTATTCATGATCGATAGTTCTTTGCATCTTACAACTCAAACAAACGATTCAGGTATAATAGATATTTAATTTCTTACAATCCATATTTTTCAATACACATATAGGATGAATAAAGTAATTTATTTTAATCGAAATGCAAATACAGGCATATCCCGATAATGCCCGAATTGTTCCTGAAAATGATCAAGTCCTGCAAGAAAAGGGACATTTAAATCATGAATTTCACACGTTTAGAAAGGTCCAAGCATTATGTTGAAATATAATTTTCATGGATATTCTGAATGACTGTGTTACACCTACTGGACATCCAATACATCCATTATATTATAAGTCCAATGAATAAAATTCAACTGATATGAAGTATGAAATCAGTTAAAGCAGCAATATTGATTATTTCTCCATAAATTCAGGAGCTTCTTCTTGAAAGAAATGATTATCGAATTGTGACCTCTAAACGAAACAAATAAAGCGAAGAGAATATCTTTGATGGATCATCACAATAGAAATCAAATATTATTCATCCAGTAAAATGACATATTTCAATATTTTCAATACATCCATTATGGAAGTCTGATATGCATGGAAAACTGACTTCTCATGCAAAGAGAATCCAACAATAAAAAGATTTTGCATTTGTCTCCATGATTGATGGTGTATCTCACCTTCACAAAGTATTTTGCCGCAGATAAATTATGGTTAGGACTGTGACATTGTGACATCAAAAACGGTGTTCATAGTTGGCGTAAAAGCATGTGGAAGACATGATATATTGCATGTTTTAGCCAGAAATAGGACCTCGAAATACAATTTGTTATGAAGTCTGGAAACATTCGATATTGAATTTTATTTGCAACAATTTTATTACGTATAATACAATTTTAACGATAGTAATTGGAGTTTTAAAAATTACTGGTTCTCACGTAGAACATTATCTGTGGAATTCTGTTATACGAGGATATATTGAAAAATTCTTAGCCAACTATAGAACCAAACTAAATTTCAATGTTAAAATATCTTATTGCTCAACATATTCTCCTCTTAATTGAATACTTTTATTACAGCGAGCCGGCAACGTCTCTAGAACTTTCAAAAAAGTTGTTTCTTTTTGCTCTACAAACCAGTCCTCCACAGCTTTTATTACCTCCTCGTTGGAAGAAAATTTACGACCTTTTAATCTTTTTTTTTCAGTTGAGGAAAGAGACGATAGTCGGACGGCGCCAACTCTGGTGAATAAGGGGGGTGTTCTGGTAATTCTAACCCTAAATCACGAATTTTTTGCATGGCATAATGAGATTTGTGTACTGTGGCGTTGTCCTGTGAAAACAAAGTACCTTTGGATAGCTTTCCGCGTCTTTTCTCTTAAATTTTTTCCTGTAGAGTCGTATGTAATGTCGAATAGTAATCTCCAGTTATTGTTCTACCCTTATCCAAAAAATCAATCATGATAACTCCATGGCAATCCCAAAAAACTGAAGCAACAACTTTTCCAGCAGAATTTTGGACACGAAACTTCTTAGGTCTTGGAGAACCAGAGTATCGCCATTCCATCGATTGTTGCTTTGTTTCTGGATCATAAAATGTACTCAAGTCTCATCCATAGTAACAATTCGGTTTAAGAAGTCTACATCGTTTTCAAATTGAGCACAGATCGAACACGATGCTTTTACCCTTCCACGTTTTTGGTCAACATTCAAATATTTGGGGATCCATCTGGCAGAAATTTTTCTCATGTCCAAATTGACGTGAACTATATGATGAACGCGTTCGCATGAAATCTTCAGTGCATCAGATATCCGTTTTATCCCAATTCGACGGTCTGATAGAATCATGTCATTAACTGCATCGATGTTTTCGGGTACTGACACGGAAACTGGCCTTCCCGATCGGTCATCATCTTCATTGGAAAATTTACCTCTTTTGAAGCTTGCAGTCCAATTTTTCACGGTCGCATACGAAGGAAATTGATCACCAAGGGTATTGAGCATATCTTCGTAAATCTTCTTACCTCTTAACCCTTTCAAATACAGGTAATTGATGATGCCTCGATACTCCAATTCTTTGATTTTCACAATTTCGGTGGACATCTTTTTTTCAATTTATTGCTTAACTCCGGTTTACTTTTTTGACGTCGAACTCTACACTGACACTTCTAATAAGTTACTGTTCGTTGATATGGTATTGCAATATTTTGTTTATGTATGGAACTGCTATTTCTGTCAATTTCTGTACTTTATGAGACGCCGAGAAGGGATCACCATGAAGCAATTGTCATCATCTTGATGATTACGAATGAGTCAAAAATTTTATTGACATGTGTCATTTTTTCCATCTACCTATAATATAAGATGACGTCAGTGCCTTAGGCGACCCATTTCAAAACGAAAAGTCGAATGCAAGAAGTTGGTAGTATATCTTTTGTATTGAAAGAGATTCCTTCCCGAACGTTCTTCGGAACTCTATCAGGAATATTTATCAGCTTTTAAGGAGTTCAGAACTGAAAAAGTTCTTCGATCTCTTCTCCTCAGCGATACTGCGTACAGTTTGAATCTTCGAAACTCCCGTTCTTGTAGAGATTACCTTTGTCGGACCCTCATCAAAGTCGGATTGAGCCCGCACTTTCTGATGCTGAATCGTTCAATATAAGATTTGGTTTCATAGCTGATGGATACATGTGTCACTTATCTGGCGATTTCTCTGTTAGAGCTGTCAAAGGTGAAATGCTGAACATTGCATTTGTGTTGCATTAGCGTCGCTCATTTCTGCAGAAATCTAATTATTTTTACTGATGTGCTCAATCCCATAGTTTCGCAACCAAGTTTGAAAAAAACGTAACTATTCTCTACGTTGTTCTTATTGTCAGACTTTCTTTCTTATACTGGTAGAGCACCTTTATTCGGCTCTACATTCATATTAAACCAATATTATTTATTGTTCGAAATCATTTCAGGAGTTGCAGCTGCAATCTAGCGATCTCTACAAAAAAATCTTTTGTTAATTGTGTTTCAGATATTGGGAGAGAATCCTCAAAATGTTTCATGATGATATACTCTCTCCAAATAATCCTCGAATCAATATTTAGAAACTAAAAACTTATCACTTGCAAATAAAACGAATAGGTATCCAATTGAAAAAAACTTGTCAATGAATAATGAACATGAATTGAATCGAATATTAAAAACACTACAATTAGGTATCAGAATATTTTCAACTTTTCTCATAATTTCTCTTCATTTAGTGCATTCTCGAATAATGTCAATTGACTATAATTACCAGTCAAGTTCATTTCTAGAATGAGTGATTCTGTCATTTGAGGAAATCCCCAACAAAATGTTACTTCCTGTAAACTATGATTGCACCTCTACATTAGTAGTCTTTATCTTGCCGTTTGAATATATATTCAAACTTGAGTATCAGAAAAAAAATTTCTTGTGATGAATTATATGATAAGAAGTTTCATTCAATTTTTTTTTGGAAGACTTCGAGAGATTTCCTCGAAAATTATAACTCCTTCGTTTGGTCACCAAGGCCAATGTTTTGTTTGAATCCTCAAAATGAACTAGGTAGAAAAAGAAAAAGAGGTAAATTTCCCATTGAAGATGATGACCGATCGGGAAGACCAGTTTCTGTGTCAGTCCCCGAAAATATCGATGCAGTTCATGACATGATTTCATCAGACCGTCGAATTGGGCTAAAACGGATATCTGAAGCACTGAAGATTTCATACGAACGCGTTTATCATATAGTTCACGTCAATTTGGACATGAGAAAATTTTCTGACAAATGGATCCCCAAATGTTTGAATGTTGACCAAAAGCGTGCAGGGGTAGAAGCATCGCGTTCGATCTGTGCTCGATTTGAAAACGATGTAGACTTCTTGAACCAAATTGTTACTATGGATGAGACTTGGGTACATTTCTACAATCCAGAAACAAAGCAAAAATCGATGGAATGGCGACACTCTGGTTCTCCAAGACCTAAAAAGTTTCGTGTCCAAAAATCTGCTGGAAAAGTTCTTGCTTCAGTTTTTTGGGATTGCCATGGAGTAATCATGATTCATTTTTTGGATGAGAGTATAACAATAACTGGAAATTACTATTCGATATTACTGACCACTCTACGGGAAAAAATTAAAGACAAAAGACGCGGAAAGCTATCCAAAGGTATTTTGTTCTTACAGAATAACGCCTCAGTACACATATCTCATGTTGCCATGCAAAAAATTCGTGATGTAGGGTTAAAATTACTAGAACACCCCCCTTTATTCACCAGATTTGGCTCCGTTTGACTATCATCTCTTTCCTCAACTGAGAAAAAGTTTAAAAGGTCGTAAATTTTCTTCCAACGAGGAGGTAATAAAAGCTGTAGAGGACTGGTTTGCATAGCAAGAAGAAACATTTTTTTTGAAAGGTGTAGAGTCGTTGCAGGTTCGCTGTAATGAATGTATTCAATTAAGAGGAGAATATGTTGAGTAAAAAAATATTTTGACATCGAAATTTTGTTTGGGTCTATAGTAGGCTTAAAAATTTTCAATATATCCGTATATCAATATTGCAGGCGCCCTACACATTTCAGAATTCAGACTAGCAAAATATTTTCATATAGATAAAGTGATTAGGGCCTTTTATGTGGAACAGTAAGCTTTTCCACGCTCTGGAAATTCGTTGTTCATGTGAATGTACCTAAAAGGATGAACAGATTGGAGCTCGTTCATTCAATAATCCCACATCCACAGAAATTACCGCACTGATGGTTGTTTTCGGAATTTTAAATTTATGTGGCTTTTACCTGTTTTCTGGACATGGCAAAGTGACCATTAGGGAAATCATCGGATTCATAATGTACGTTTAATGGCCGCGAAATGGCGATTCCATCACACCTCAGCATTTGTTCGGAACGTTATTCACCATGACGACAACAAATAGCACAATAGATCATGAAAACGGTGGGTCCACAGATAAAAACGATAAATTTGTTCCACGTATTATCCCTCTTTTGGAAATCCATTAGACATTAATGTGATTTATGTATTGATATGTCCATTCGTGTGGCATGTACAACAAATTCATCTGAATTTCTATTGATTGTACAATGCCCGTGTGGATACATGTAATGTGATGAATGTCAACGGAATCCAAACGTTGTACATATCAGAATATTCTCATCAGAAATATTTATTATTCTAATTACCGGAATATCATGATTTATGTGAATAAATGTTTCATTTTTAACTGGTATTTGATGAGTATACTCCATTCACTTTTATGAAGTACACCGGTTGGCCGTGAAATTCTGACACATTTCACTGTGTATATTTCGAAAATGTAAGGTTATAGTCATTTACGTGTCAGATGAACAAGCAACGTTGTCGTTTCTATAAAAAAATCGTAGTAATTACGTACTTATCAAAATGTTTATTCACTTTGGGAAAATAATGAATCGGAAAAATGTTATGTGAATTCAATAATTCGAAAGACCTGGCGAATGTTGAAGAAATGTTTTTGTTAATACTGGAAATATTTCACTCCTATGAACATGGTTGAAAGTTTCAAATATGCTATTTTCTTGTAGGGAAATCAAAAATCGAGTGTTGAAATTTTAATGAAAAATAAAGGACAGAATAGTCCGTTACTTTGTGATAGTTCATTCGAAAAAAAAAAGTACTAGAATAACCCGATAGAAAAACTTCTGAACGAACAAACCGACCTATAGAATTCCACACTTTTCAAAATCCTCAAGAAATAAGCCTACAGAAGACATTTAAATCCCTTTTTGCAGTATGCAAAAATAGTAATACTACGTAAGTGTCAGAGTTAAAACTTGAAAGAAATCCATTTACAAAGTTAGAAAAGAGTGAATAGAAAGTAGTGTTGGCAGCGTCTCTCGGACTCAATTGACTTTCACGAGTGCCAACCATCGTCAGTGTTGAGATAAACCTAAATCATGGTCAGCCGGAATACTTTATTAAAGTGAATGGAGTATACCTCAAATTCAGTCCTGAGAATTTTCTTCTGAATTGCTTATAAAATGAATTCGTAAATTTGACGTAATGATTGAGTTTATAAAAACGTCAATCCTCTAGTATTACTCAATTGAATTTTAAGCAGATATTTGAGTACATTTTGGTTTCGCCATGTATCCGCACTGTTTAGGATTATCCAGTTATCGAGAAAAAAGATAATAGAAGAATGTGCAAGTGGTAGACATCGTTTATAAAGAAAATAAAAAAAAGGAAACATTTTCACTGAATCACATCTATATACAGGGTGCGTCTTTGTCTTGTACATATATTTTGACTGTAGATTCCTCTCATCAAACGAAACACTTTTTTCCTATACCTTTTTTTGAAATTCGGTTTGGTTTGGAAGATACCGGGTGTCGAAAATCCATGAAAAAAACACTTTTCTGTTTATATCTTCGGAACCGTTATTTCGAATGAACTGAATTTTGGTTGAGTTTTTATTCTATTCATGGCGCATATTCCTCAATCGAAACCTATTCAATATCTTCACTAGTATAAAAGTTACAGGGTAGTCGACTCATCAATACACGCTTAAACACCATGAAACCACTTTGGAAAGATAAACGGTTCATATTTTCGAAAAAATCAATCATTTAAGAAACTAAAAGTATTCTTATTTTTTTTTTCAATAAAACGCGTCGTTTTCGAGTTATTTCCAATTTTACTCGCAGAAATTTGACGAAAAAATCATTAATTTCAAGAATAATCTGAATGCGTCTCTGAATTAAATATCATCGAATATTATTCCTTCTCTGGTCTTTAAACGAGTTAACAATGTTGTCACAATATTTATCAACTTTGTCGAGATATTTTCTAATAATAAATTCCCCCAAATGTGAGAGATAAAATTGAACACCAAGGAGGATTTAACACGCACAGTTTCTATTGAAAATTCATAGTTACCGATCCATGTTGAACTTAAATGTCGATGAAATACAAAATTCGGATATGAATGATGAATCTCAACACAAACTACTTATTAAATTGAAATTTATGAAACGATACCTGATAATCTATGGCCATGTTTCTATCTAAACAACATCCTCTTGGAATTTTATAAACTCGACACGGTTGAAATTATATTAATTCACTTCACGTGATAATCACATTAGAACAATAATCCCCTGAATATAATGAATGTATTCAGAACTTCACATAATGTTTACAGTTTGTTCAGACTGTTCAGAGAAAAAAACACTTTTCTGTTTATATCTTCGGAACCGTTATTTCGAATGAACTGAATTTTGGTTGAGTTTTTATTCTATTCATGGCGCATATTCCTCAATCGAAACCTATTCAATATCTTCACTAGTATAAAAGTTACAGGGTAGTCGACTCATCAATACACGCTTAAACACCATGAAACCACTTTGGAAAGATAAACGGTTCATATTTTCGAAAAAATCAATCATTTAAGAAACTAAAAGTATTCTTATTTTTTTTTTCAATAAAACGCGTCGTTTTCGAGTTATTTCCAATTTTACTCGCAGAAATTTGACGAAAAAATCATTAATTTCAAGAATAATCTGAATGCGTCTCTGAATTAAATATCATCGAACATTATTCCTTCTCTGGTCTTTAAACGAGTTAACAATGTTGTCACAATATTTATCAACTTTGTCGAGATATTTTCTAATAATAAATTCCCCCAAATGTGGGAGATAAAATTGAACACCAAGGAGGATTTAACACGCACAGTTTCTATTGAAAATTCATAGTTACCGATCCATGTTGAACTTAAATGTCGATGAAATACAAAATTCGGATATGAATGATGAATCTCAACACAAACTACTTATTAAATTGAAATTTATGAAACGATACCTGATAATCTATGGCCATGTTTCTATCTAAACAACATCCTCTTGGAATTTTATAAACTCGACACGGTTGAAATTATATTAATGCACTTCACGTGATAATCACATTAGAACAATAATCCCCTGAATATAATGAATGTATTCAGAACTTCACATAATGTTTACAGTTTGTTCAGACTGTTCAGAGACTGCTTTGTTATTGTTTATAGTTGGCTCCAGATAACCAATATTTCGGTTTTCGCTCTACGCATGCGTGGTGAATTTTGGCGGCAAAGTCGATTTATGATGGAAACGGCAGAATTCATAGATATTCATACCACGGTACACAAATGTATCGTGATTTATTCTATGTTTCTTAAAAAATCCCTAACCTCAATGAAAATATCAGCAAGCTGACAACATCTTCTTGACATTTCTCTGCAAAAATTCACAGAATCGATACAAATTAGAATAAATCTGAATAAAAGTCTTTCTTCATGATCCTATTGTTTGGGAATTTCCAGGAAAATATGAACAAGTTATTAGTGTTCACAAACTAATCTGCAGCAAAATCGAAGGACGGACCTATTTTTGTGTGAGAAATGTGGCTTTTAAGTTGCAGATATAATCCGATGAAACTAACTGTTTTTGTTGAAATTATCGTGTTTGCAACATTTTCATTCCAATAAGGTTAGTACTTGAGTATTCCCTAAATGTATAAACTCAATTTCTATCGAGAAATATGAACTTTGCATCAATTCCAGAAGATCATTTCAGAGGCGTACTCAGCCCAATTTTTTTTTCAAATGGCAATATCTTTTTAACAGAGCTTAATTCGGAAAAATGGAAAATGAAAAGAAGGTTTCTTTTGACCTCAGGAATCTTCAGTTGAAATATATGTACAAGTCAAAGACTCACCCTGTATAGTATATTATGAATTGCCACCAATATTATTCGGTTGGGTATTGTGAATTTTTCACATACTACATATTGAGTTCTATCTAACTCAGAAAGATAGAACTTCCATTTTTCGCAAAAACAGATATTGTTCGAATTTGAAATTCATTATTTCATATTTTAAATTAATTATTTCAAATTTGAATGTGTTTTGTTCGGTCTCAAGTTGAAAATGTCTGTTCTTAATTGGATTGTATTGGTCTCAGCTTGATGTAGGCTCATGTGGAAATCTGATGAATTTAGATTATTGGCAATGTCTATTCTGTGTCTTGGATACGGTCAAGAATATATTATTTACCTTCGATTTTATCAATTTGGTCCAATATGAAGGTTTTCTTGTAATGTTCAAAACTGTAACGGTTCTAAATAATCAATGTTAAATTGATCGTTTGGTATAAAGTATTTCTGGGTTATCAAGGAAGGTATAGACGGATTATTAATTTTTATGAAGTAACCTTCAGAAAAATCGAAACAGAAATGTATGAAGCATTTTCTCGCCCAAATATCCTATGCAAATAAGGGTTGTTTGGTCTCAAGATTCTATGGTTCGCTGTGATGTGAAGGTCGAATATTTCAGTGGTTATTGCCAAACTCCTATTGGTTCAGTGAGCTATAACCCTTTTATTCTTGAGCACCTTTAAAATCTCCCAATTCGTCCAAATTCTTGTTTAACTGTTTTTTCCTTCATATTTTTCCAGATTCATTCAAACCAATTCTGGGATATAGTATTCACCTCAGTATCTCAGTTCCCTTCAGAAATTGTCTCCTTGTCTTAATCTCAAAAAATCAAAACCTGCTGACTCTGTCCTGTACAGTATACATGGAATATTACGAACGAGATAGAGCGCTAAAAAATCAATTATTCTCCTCGCATACAGATTGGTGGGGTGATATTTATGAGGAGTGTTGTCCTACAATGCGAAGCCGGTGTACTTGATGTGTTTAAACTAATTTCGTCCCTGAATATTTTACATTCTGTTCGACTGGCGGAGCAGAACACGATAATCAACAACACCATAAATTTCCGACTATATCCGTCAAACACATTCCTGCACATAGCATGGCCGATTACTCGTATGTTCCTTCATCCCTCTTCGCCCTTCCTATCTCATATATGAATCGGTGGAATGCGAGACAAAGGGAGAGGGTGAAAAACAAAATTCTTAGAATAAATGAAGGCTACGAAGGTCACATCGAAAGTAAGTCGTTGACTGTTACGTTTTTCCAAGTGTTAATTATACAAGAGCTTTTTGAAGAGAAGAATGGACTGCCGTACCGATTCTTATCATCACGAAAATTGAAGATAAAAATGGATGTAAGAGAAAGAAACAATACCAGTGATACCACAAAGTAAACACTGAAGGAATAGAACTTGTATTGAATAGTATCTTCTCACAGAACGAATTCACTTTATTAGATACGAAAATATGAATTTTGAACATCAACTGTGAAATATTCTTTTCATTTCACATTTCTTCGAAGCTGTCTTCGAAGGGACAATATTTCCAAAATTCTCGATTGAGAATGGAACAATTGATATAAAGCTTATAAGAAGTGTAAGACGACAAACATATTGAACTTATCCCATATTGTCAAATTGCAAGAAGGAAAAACTATATTCCAAACAAAAACGACAATAGGAAAAGTAGGATTCTTTATTGTCACAAATACATGACAGTTATGAATTCTACAACCAAATTGAATAACAGTATATTATTTCATAAGGAGGAGAAGTAGCACTTTTCATGGCGAGCTTGAGTTTACCCGCCGAATTTAGTAATTTTTTTCCAAACATTCTGAAATTAATGAAAATCTGAATATTCACTCTTAGATTGACATTTACGATCGTTATAATTTAGTGAGGAATGGAAAATTTCATAACAACACTTCTAATGCCGCCGGAAGGTAAAGTGAGACATAGTAACTATTTCTCCTCCTAGGCGGACAAATAGAACTGTTCGATTAAGCTTTCAGCCGAAAAATTTAATGACGTTATCGTTTGGAGGCTTTGTCGGTTTATCATTCAATGAATTATCATTCGAAATTGCATGGAGAAACCCATGATAATGCGTGTATTAATATTTTTGCAACACGAGGAAAAACTTCGGCTTACATTATATTTATATGACTGGTATTTCGTTCTCGGTCATGAGTAGTCCAGTTTACTATCAGAATGAATTTAAGACAAGTACTTTTTTTCGCCGTCATTTTGGCATGCCTAGGAGTGTGTTTGGCTAATTTTCGATTAAGGCGACCGTTACAAGCCAAAAGTAATGGTGGTAGAGCATTGAAGGAGGTGAGGTTTTTGTTACTTTTTTTTAACGTGATATTCAGCAGCAGTGGCGGCTCGTCAAAGAGAGCGAATAAGTCAAACATCAAAACATATACCAACTGACAAAGAAACTGCAACACCCAGAAGGAGCTCTTTGAATTTAATTTTTTTTTGGTAAAACATAGATAGTATAACAAGGAGTATATGATTAAAATTTGAGGAAGAAAACGAAGAACTTACAATTTTCGTTTATAAATTTGTTAATAATGTGTTTGTCCACTGCGATTATTTTACACTTCCCAACACGTCTTGGCATTGATGCCAATGGCCTATTTCTTCTTGATGGATACTTTCCCGTGCTACTTATACTTCATGTTCCAGAGCCGTGGAGGCTGGGTTTCGTTGTCAGTTAGAATATTTTAAAAGCATTTCAAGAAATATACATTAGAATACATGCTTGTTCTACTGAACATGAAGATTTTTGCCAGAAATCCGTTCAAATTAGTTTAATAATGAATGAAGAGTTCAGAATGGTTTGTACTGGTTGCTCAGACACAAGAATTTTAGTAGATATCGCACTCAGACGAGTTTCATTTCCAATTTTTTCACTTTAGCGATGTTCAGTTGAAGACAGGCACAAACATCCCTCTGCAATGCAAAATTTGTGATAGATTTTTTGCGATATTTTTGAAAATCGTTAAACACTGAGATGGTCTACAAAAAATCTGGACTCGCGTGAATATAAAGGACAGATTTTTCTTCTTAAAAAGTCTTCTGGTCTATTTTCAATGTGACGCCTAGTATACCTACTCACTATTCACAAAATAGTGCATTGTCAACGATTTCTTTTTCTTCTGTTTTAGGTGGCTCGACTGTTTTGCAGGTTTATCTACCCCCGTCTCCAGCCAGATCTTATGTTCCGCTTTAATTTCATAATAAGATTTGTCTGTAATAAATTACGATGAAATACAGGATGAATCAATATTATGAATGAGTATTTTTCCAAACAAATATCATAATTTTGGTCAATAATTTTCACTTTCATCATGTCTTTCGCATTATTTTGCAAATTAGAAACATGAAGGTGGAGAATATCATGTGATTTTCAGCGCTATTTATCATTTAGGCACGATATCTGTATTCATCGAATTTTGACCAGGTAATGATCTCAAACGATGATCTGACTGCTGATGAATTCGTGGCAAAATTCAAACTCTTGACTAATGGTTAGCGGTCGAATCTTTCATGGCGGGTGTCAAATTTTGTATGAGAGCTGTCAAATTTTGTATGACAGCTATCAAATTCTTTATGAGAGCTATCAATTTTTCATTGGGTTCTTGAACTGACAACTTCCAATCTTCCTGCAAGGTGGAACAATCGATCAAATTCTCTGGAAACCTCAAAATGTGTTTTCTAAAGCATACCTCTCCATACAAATCGATGCATCAGTCCTTTTTCTCCTTGCTGATTCTGTAATTTTCGTACCACGCTTCAAACCTCATTCGCCTGTTCGAGCCCAGGCAAGCCCAATGGATCGTCGGCGTATAGTAATGTTACATTGGACACAATTAAATTTATTGAACGTAACCGCTGAAATCGAATCAGTCAAACACTGTCACGCGGTATTTTTCCAATTCTAAGAGCATCGAAATAATGTGTTTCGACGTTGTAGTTCGGTTCCACCATGTTACCAATTTATCAGCCATCGATTTGGCGTTTCATTTCATTACCTTCTGGTGGCTGCATTGACATCCTCAGATAATTTGCACCATGAGGTTGATCGATATGAGCTAATTACTCAGCTGGGATATAATTACGAAGAGAATTTTCTAGTGAAGGGCTCCAACATTGAACAGAAACATAACATCCTATAGTTATGTAGGATTTCAGAACCCAGAAAGCGAACACAGTTTCAATATCGATCGCTTGGATTTGATTCTATTATGTGGGGAATTCTTCATATCACTCTATATTCTAATCAACGGTATACAGGGTCTTCCTGAATTGGAGGTACAAACAAAGATCGGAGACTCCTTGCATAATTTTGAGAGAAAAAAGTTCCATAAACATGGTATCCCAAACGTTTCGTTGAAGTTGTTATTCTAGTAACATTCAGTACCTACATCTCTGGGAGATCATAACGGGTATTTCTTATTCTCGTATTTTTGGAAGCTCGAAATGATAATTTCTCATATTGGTTATATGTTTGAAAGCAAGCAAAAAAAAATGTTCCATCTTCAGTTCTGTTTATACTAAAGAGAACTTGCAACAAGTATTGGTAGGGAATTTCGCTCAGTAACAAATTTTAATCTCTCAGAGGTCTCATGGAGAAGTTCGTATTTCCTGAGTGGTATGCGTTACCAAGATTCGGAATGACTTCAACGTTTATAATAGAAACTACCATCTTTCAGTGGATCGCAAGCCATGATCCTGAATATTAGAGTAAGGTCCTTTTTGTTTCATGGTAAGTTTCACCCTTTTGACATCTTTTCAGATATGCCTTGGCTATCCAGACTATTCTTAGAATGTGAGGCAGCTAGGTGGGCTCTCAGGGTGGCTGAAGAAAGGAAACTAAAAATTGTAGACCAAGTAGATCATCTTCGCATTATAAACGAATGCAGAGAGCTTCTAGGTGTGGTCACAGATAACCTAGCTCTGAAACAGGAATGCCAAAAAAACTACAACGTGACATTAACAAGTCGCAATCAATAGACTAAAGACAAGATGGTTTCCCTGCAGGGTCATTGGTGTTTCACACTGATGGCTCAAAGTATATGGGATCCCCATTGCAACTAGCCCTACCAATGAGTTTCTGCTCATTATTTCAAGCGTTAACTATCGCCATAAAGAAGTTAATCTTGCAATTGACGCATTTCAAGTCTGGGGATGCAAAATGTGATCTCATGCACTCGAACTACACAAGCAGGCCAAACTTGTATGGAAACTTGGTCATAATGGAGTGAATAGCAATGAAATGGCAGACAAACTAGTAAAAAGAATAGGCATAACATCTTCTGTTGGACCAGAGCAATTCTGTGGTTTCCCATCATAGCAGTTAAGAAATGGGAACAAAGAAGGAAGATCAAGTCATGGCCATTGATTCAAAGTCAAAGACATACTGAGTCATGGAACGAAAGAGTCATTTCACTCAGTACATCAGAAAATTACGTTCAAACTCACCTTGCCCTGTGAATTATCACCTGCGGAATATATAGAAAGGGTTCTCGAGATTACCTTTCGCTTCTGTCAAGAAGACTCTGAGAGAGCTGTACTTCTTCTTTGCGATTGTGCAGCAGTTCAAAAGCAAATGATGCGAAACCTCGGTTTGTGTTTGTTGAACACGAAACGAATAAAGAACGTAGCACCTAGGAAGGTAGTAGGGTTCATCCAGAATTTGCTGCAGGGATGGTAAACAGCTCATAGTTGCACATTAGATCTCTAAGTGAAGGTACTGCGAGGTTTTCGTAGCCTTATAGCCCCTCATCTGAGATTATCCAGCTTGGAAATACACATTTATTCGAGTGATATTTTGTCATACACCCAGGCAACACAAAGATATCCCAGAGAAATCCCTGCGACTTATTTTTAGGAAGTTGTGACGCCTTTTGTGACTTCTTTGGGCGGTCGCAGGGAGCTCTATATCTCCTCCAAATGTCCGCTACAAAAAAGTTCCCAGAGAACTCTTGACGATATCCTACGTGGATATTCTCAAACAATCCACACTGAGAGTTCGCATACACCTCCTTTGGCGAGGACTTTGAAAACTTCTTATTAATCTCCGCATTGCGAGATGTATAAGATATTCTCAAACAGGTCGCATTGCGAGATGCATAAGAAGTTTCTACACAGGCCGCTTTGCACAGGTATATACAGGTCGCATTGCGAAATGTTAATAGATCATCAAAAACTAAATTTGATTTGTCCTATTCCTATGATGAGAATCTGTATATTAGCTATATTATTGAATTGAACTACACAACAAAGTGTTGAAAGTTATTCTTTTTTTTCGGCAGAAGGTAGACTGAAACAAGCGAATAACTCATTCAATCTTTATTATCAACAAATTACAACAAAAAAATTAAAACAAAATTATTCAAATCATTATATTTCTTTCTTCCTCTGGGAACAATCACTCAGCCAATCTTGAGAAAAGACTCCTCTGTTGTCCTCCACGTATGCAGTGTTGCCACCCTCCGTATCTACAAGTTCGGAAAAAATCGGTAGATTTTTGGAAAAAAATACCTTTTCCATATTTTTTGTGTTATTTGAGTTGAAATACTATTTATCCGAAATATTGGGCAAGAAGGTTATTTTACAAATGAAGCAAAATTGAAAATGGATTTCATTTATTTACAAAATTAATGTTCGAAAAACTAATCTTTCGAACAGAAAATGAGTATTCTGATAAAATAAATCGATATTCAAGAAATTAACACCTATTGAAAACAGCAAATATGCTGAAAATGAACGCATGTACATCAAATTGCTTGAAAAAAATATAGATTTGTCAATGTATAACTCAACTAATGTATCAAATTATGGTATGTTTAGGAAATCTTCATAATAATATCGTAAGAGTCATGATTTCCTAGAATGTCAGAACATACATTCAATCCATCAAATTTCGGTAGATTTATGTGCTTTTTTGTTAGATCGGTAGATTGAGAAGAAAATCGGTAACACTTTTGTAAGATCAGTGGTTTATACATTAATCAAAAAGTGAATAAACATTGTGTCAAGTTCTTTTGGAGCACAAATTGAACAAAGAGGATTTCAACAACAACATTTCAATGCCCATTCATATATGAATGGGCATTGAAATGTTGTTGTTGTTTCAAGCTGATATATATACAGGGTGTCCCAGAAGTACCGCACTTCCTCCAGGGGATCGAATGTGAAAAATATTCTAAGCCCAAATATCCATGTTTGAAATTTTTGGATAACGTAGTTAATCAGTAATTAATTAATGAAAGTGACCAATCAGGAGCGTCCTACACAAGAATAAGTAGGCAGTGGGGACAGGAGAGTGAGACGCCAGAGCTGCTGCCGGCTTTTCACGCACTAAACCGAGACTGAGGACACGCCTGCAGCTCTGGCGTCTCACTCTCGTGTCCCCACTGCCTACTTATTCTTGTGTAGGACGCTCCTGATTGGTCACTTTCATTAATAAATTACTAATTAACTACGTTATCAAAAAATTTCAAACATGGATATTTGGGCTTAGAATATTTTTCACATTCGATCCCCTGAAGGAAGTGCGGTACTTCTGAGACACCCAGTATATATCAGCTTGAAACAAAATGAGATATAATTTCAATCAGTTCCCGTGAAAGTGTCGAATCATCACAATTCTCATGGAAGTGTTCTGTATTATTACTATTGGAATTGCGAATTGCAATAATGGTTTCCACAGGAACTTGAAAACCATACCTATTAAGAATTATCAATAATTTATTATCTTGAATTTTGGGAATATTCGACTGTACTAACCATTCTTGTAAAATATGTTGTGAAGTTATTATACTCATCCATATTCTTGATAGAAATAATTATCCTGATCACCAATATACCAAGTAGAAAATCGATAAAAATAAATTAATCAATTCCGTTATTGGTGGTTGAATTACTCGGATAACATAAATTGCGGTAAAAATGGTTAAGGTATATGTACTAATAGGTGAGAAAACTCCAAAATTTAATGAAAATAACACTTACTTGGAGCACAAATATCCTCATCGAAATTTCACACAATAACGAACCTCGCACAGCACTGTAACACCGATAACCACAACTAACTAATCTATCCACAAAACCCCTCTCGATGTCTTGGTAAACTCGCTGATTATGCAAGTCGATTTGATAGACAAATAGCGCCTGCGTGAAGAGATTGACATGGTGCGCTCTCCTCTCCAAGATATCGCATGGGCACATCAGTGGGACATTCGCTTAGTAACATCACATAGAGATCTCTGGGACCTCGCGGTAGGAGCTTCCATAAAAGTAGCATTGTAACCTCTCAGAGATATCGCGGAGAAGTCTGTTTTGCCTGGGCAACATATTGTCAATTCTGATCTATGCGTTTTTACATGCATTTCTTGTTTTATATTCCGATTCATAAACTAAGTCTTTCAGATTTCGTGCTTATTTAACATTCATGACATTTACTATGGTTGCCTAGGCATTGTGGTGTTGAGAGGAATAGAAAAGCTGATGAGCTTTCAAAAAGTGCCTCGAGGTGAACACCTGCAGGACCAGAGCGTTTATGTGGGCTTGGAAAAGACCAATATAAGGCAGCGATCCAACAATGGGAGTTAGATGACAGAATAACCCTCTGGAAAAACACTCCTGGGCTTATTCAGTCTGAGAAATTCGTGACGATTTCACCGACCTATACCACCAAGTTTCTAAAGCTGTCACGAGCTGAGCTTCGGGTGATGGTTGATCTGCTGACTGGTACAAATATCATTTGTACCGTATGGGAAAGTCAGCAGATGATATTTGTAAGCTCTGTGGATCAGAACCAGAAACAGCGGAACACTTGTCCAGAGCTGGCTCTGGCCATGAGGGGAAATCGGTCTTGGATACCCACGAGGTAACGGCAAAGGCTCCAAAGGATGTTGTCGGTTTTTTCAACACCATCGACGATCTCCTTGAGTTTCAATGAATGAGTAGGGGGGAAAAGAAAAGATCTACATGGTCGCAGTCCTTGGAAGGCTTACCGAGCCATCAGTACTCCGGCTCCAATAAAAATAACATTCATGACTTGGAATTCGCCAACGATTCTGCCTCAATTGAATTAAGGGTATTCGCAGAGTTGACAATTACGATTTCTGAAATCAATAGATACAGACCACCTTGTCCAACCTCATCCAAGCCGGCAAGTGTTCGAACCGTTTGAACCCCGAAAACAAAGGATCGATCCTGATAATGTAATTAGAACCTGATCGGACCGGACCATGTCGAAGCGAACAGAAGAATACAACAGAGCACAATCAGAACCTGCTGACATGCATAAGCGGGAAAGGAGGGACAAATTGAATACATCCCCCAATTTGCAGATACGGAAATTTGAATCCACCGATGCTGACCAGCGTGTGTAACGAGGCCGCAACATCTCTAATGGCACAGAATAGTAGGGATTGTCGGTGGCCGTTATCACCCCAAGTAAATACTCTATCAGGAAGGCCGGTCGGACCCATTCCACCTTTTAGTCCCCAGAATTGCTGAAAACTACGGTCCGGAGAGGCGATGGCGGTGGAGAGGAAGATTTTGGACCGCTTGTTCCCGAGTTAATTATTGAACGGGTCGGTGAGACCGGACTGATAAAAGTTATACTGGGTTTTGGGGTCCGTTACTGGGATCGTTGTCGTCCTGTGTCGACTGATTTCGGGGCCGCCAAAATCTACCCAGGGCTCGGTACCCAGGTGATTTGAGGATGGAAAATGTACCGCATTAGTTGAAGCATTTTTTTTAACTATGGGGAATATACAATAGTTTTTCTTCATCAAACATATGAAGAGTTTTCCAATAAGAAGTGTTATTTTGACATCAAAAAAATGCAAGTTTTCTAGATGAACTGTCGCATCTTTACTTCATTATGAAGAGGAGAAGGTATGCCGTTAATAATGGAAAATAATATCAGCCAAATGACCACAACGACCACGACTACAGGACCATATCCTTTTCAAAAACCTTTCCGAAACCAAATCGCAAAGTGGCTTCCTTATGTCGTCGATAGCCTCACGAATTTCTTCTTGTAGGTCTTTCACATGGCCCCAAAGGAAGAAGTCGCAAGGTGTTGAATCACAGTATCTCGGTGGCCAATTGTGATCACTCCTTGAAGGGATAACACGGCCGGAAACTTTTCCCGTAAAAGACCAATGGTTTCGTTGCTTGTGTTGCACGTGGCGCTGTCTTGTTGAATCTGAACGTTGTCCAGATCAGCACCTTCCAATTCCGGCCATTAAAAATCTTAAATCATCTGTCGATAGCGCAATCCGTCATATATGGGAAAGGGGGGCAAAACCGGGAAGCTAAGGAAAAACTAAAATAATTTTGTATTTATTTATGTTTATTGATTGACATTTGACTTGTTTATGCCGTAGCATATGAGCCAAACAGTGAAATGAGTTAAACTTATAAAAAGCCAGTACAAGATGAAAAAACCAACAAAAAGAATCATATTCCATTTTACGGTTCTCCCCCGAGGGTTGGGGCAAAACCGGGTACTGCGTATTATTCACAGTTAGCCCTTTCCAAAGACATTACATTCATTCTTTTTTCAACACTATCTTCAAGAGTTGATTGAGAAACATTATAATTATTGTCTGCTTTTTCCTAGTGAATCGTTTTGGAAACAACTTCCATAATTGCTTTCCTCTATTTCAGTATCGTAATGAGTTCATTACAGTACTAAAAACAGTGCTTTAATGAATTCATTACAGCAAGATACAATATGAGAGTCACTAGGACCTATAATTTCAAATTTTCATTGAATTTCACAAAATTGGACTGAAATAGAGAGAATATCGTCTAAAATACTCGTTGTAGAATGCAATTCCAATACTCATGCGTTCGAAAACTCGCTCCTTCGTCGCTCGTTCTCGAATTTCGCATTCGTATTGAAATAGGAACCCATTCTGGAACTAGTTTTAGAATATACTATTTCCATGTCATCCGTAGACAAATGTTGACGACTAGTCTTCCGATTATAGGTGCGCACCAAATAACTGTGAAACTGTTATAAAGAAACATTCTAACAAATTTCTAAAAATTTAATGCATTGGTCAATATCCACCTTGGGCATAAATGGATACCGCTCGGTTGTGCCCCACGTGGGTTTTCCGTTTTTGCCTCAGAGCTTATATTTCAATCAATGTTGAATAATAAAAAACCCATGAGAAAAACTAGGCTTATCTACAGAGTTTCGTACAGCCAAACAACCTGCATATCACATTATGTATTGTCAATTATCGTAGAATATAGTTATATCAATCTGTAGGTAGGAATAAATTTAGGTAAAATAAGATTACATACCAAAGATTCACGTGGTTCTACATAACACTGATAGATAAACACACACAACTGGCAGAACTTGTGGAAATACTGGCGTACATAGGAGATATCAACGTATGCTACGTGAACCAAATTTAACCGACGCAAAGGGGGTAAATTAAAATTAGTGGTACCCGATTATGCCCCTTTACCCGGTTTTGCCCCCCCTTTCCCCTGAGAATGAAACAAAATACCTAATTTTTCTCAACTTTTAATATAAATTCGACTATATTCCATCGATACCACGGTCAATGTTGATTTTCAACTACTCAATTATTGTTGAATTATCAGCATGAACTGGTGACTCAACATATACCCAAAGAAAAAACCACAAGGTGTTGAAGCACACGTCTTGGGAGGATATTTGAATGGACACTTTCTTAAAATGATCATCACAAAGTCTTTTTTTTCAATGAATAGATTTAAGGTGGCTGTGTGATAAATGACATTGCCAATACTAGCATAAAAAATAAATCATTTAACATTGTTCTGTATCGTTCTTCATTGACTGTTACTCTTTTACAATTTTCTCCGAAGAAATATGAACCTCTCACTCAACCTGCATAAATTTTACACCTCATATTGACAATATCTGGATGTTATGGTGTCTGAGCAGTTTCGTGTGGATCTTCATCACAAATTCTTTAATTTCGCGTTTAACATACCATTTGGTTCAAAAACGAGTTCATCATTAAATATACTTATAAAATTGGTCATAATTTTTCAGTTGTTCAAGATTAGAATCAGATAATAAATTTCCTTTATGGTAGTCTGATGGCTTCAGTTCTTGAACCATTTGAATTTTGTGAAGATGTTAACCCAACTATTCTCAAAGTTCTCATGTTGTCTCTTGGGAAAGATTCAATTGTCGAAAACGACACAAAACCGATAAATTTGGATTTTATCTCACACTGCTACGAAATCAATATTTCCTTGTGTGTGCATTTCTTTGTTGAACTGATACCTACTCTTGTATCGTGGAGAGATAATTTGCCTACGAAATAACGAATAGTGAGTCTGTTAACTGATTGATATCCATGAATTCTGCTTAAATTCCTCTCAATATTTAAAAATGAGCACTGATTAAATCGAGGATTTTTTGAACGTTTTTAAAACTATCATCTTTCCACTATTGACTGGCATACTGAACATAAATCAGATAAGAAATGTTCAAAAGACTATAGATTGCGTCATTTTATAACCGTTCTAAATCGTTTGATTTCGTTCGGAAAACGGAATATTTCAATAAGTATTTTTCCTATTTCAAGATGTACGATTATCTTTAAAATACGCTTACTCATTAAAAACCGCTGCCCATTCAATAATTTCCTTATATTTTTCCAAAAGGATGACCAGGATAAGAAAAAGTGATTATATTAAGAGTCTTCAGCCTTCAAAATAGGAAACGTATACCGCCAGATGAGAGTGCATTAATTTTTATTTATTGGATTATTCAGCTTGATAGAACAAATGTTGGGGCGCAGGGAATATTAACAAGAAATCCTACCCTGAACTAGATCTCACACTGAGTGTATAATACACTAATTGTCCTTCATCAGTCATCTGGGAGTAGATATTTGCGGGGCGGGTCATTTAAAATAAATTCAATTCCATGTAAGAATCCACAATTATAAGGAACAATTAATTTTCACTAATCGACGGCTAATAAAATCCTTAATAAAATGTCTTTGGAAAAAATGGATATTTATCATTTCGAAGAGAAAAATTCAAAGAAATAAATTTCGCGAAAACAACACATTGTTGTAATATTATTTACAAAAAAACGGTAAATTTTGAAAGAGAAAGGAGATAGACATTTGATTAACTGAATGATAGACTTCAATACTGAAATGAAAAAACACAAAACTATTTGTTCGTTTTGATGGTATTTGGGGAGAAAATTGGAAAACTAGCATCATTATCAAATAATATATACCCTGATCTCAGGTGAATTTTAAATCTGCTGAGTGTTATTGTTCTGCATTATAAATTATAAAGAATGGCAAAGTTACCGAGAAGGATATGAATAATTCATTAATGTTCAGAAACATTTCCTGCGGAAATCAAAGCCAGAATGCATTGTGAAGGAGGAAATAAATCTCTAAATCCCAATATCCGAGAACAATATGCCCAGAATGCTGTAGAGAAATCAAGGGAGAAGCTCTACCGCAAACATCTTTAATAATAATCCGCTGTCGAAAGACAGAAAGTCTTATTATTTTTCGCGGTATAAGATGTTGATCCTGCCGCCTTCTAAGAGGCTTAACCCGGCGAATCTGCGGAACAATCTCATCAATTTTTCATCGGGGAAATCAACGTGGAGATATGATACGATTAGTTTGCATTTAAGTAGCTGTGATTAACTGGTGCTTCAGGATTCGGGGGCTATGCAGGGTATGTAAATTGGCTCCCGTATCTCACTGATGTAATGAATAAAAGATGGGCGTTGGGTAAATGAAGATATCTATTGGAAAAGCACTGCTTTCCTGTGGGTAATTGGTTTTCATTCGACCAGAAAGAGGGCTACAGGTAAAGCTCCCTGGAAAATATCATAAATTATTCCACAGTCGCCGTGACATGTGATGAGATGATTTTGTGTATGGATATTTGCAATCGTGGTGAATTAACATAATTCTGGCAATCAACGCAGCAAGTCAGTTAGTCTTAGGGCCGTTATATTCAATCTGTAATACATAACCATTCGTAATTTTTATCCAACACCTGCAGCTTATTTGGGTATATTCACCATCATTTATGTCCTCACTAGTTACTAAGAAGATATCGATGACACTACGAGGATATATTGAAAAATTTTTAGCCAACTGTGTCAGATACCATCTGAATGATACACATCGTGTATCGTGTATTTTTACATTTAATTACTCCAAAATGACCGTAATGAATTTTTTCAATAATTTCGTTTCTCATTTTGATCGGAACCAAAATTTGATTTTCCTTGAACATTATTCCGTTAGCTTCAACTATTTCATGTCGGTACTTAAAATAGGGTTTGATGGAATCTGGAACCTTTTTGATTGTTTTTGGCCAACCATTTATCACAAATGTCTTCAACAGTTTGAGTTCAACATCTTCTGCTGTCAACCTAACTAACTCCATGTATTTTTTATTTGTCATTTCACAATTATTTTCAATTACACAAACATCTAATTCATTCTCAAAATTGTATTCAGTATCGTTTTTACTTACAGCACGGGACAAGGCATCAGATATGAACAAATCCTTACCAGGTTTGAAAATGAGTTCAAAATCGAATTTTTGTAATTGCAAAACCATCCGCTGCAAACGTGCAGGGCAGGATACAAGTGGTTTTTTGAATACGCCAAGTAGGGGCCGATGATCAGTTTCAACGACAAATTTTCTCCCATATATGTATTCGTAAAATTTTTCGCAACCGAATAATATGGCCGCCAATTCTTTTTCTATTTGAGCCCATCTTTGCTGTACCTCGGACAATGCTTGTGTTGCGTAAGCTACTGGCAATTTATTTTGAAGCAAACAAGCTCCCAAACCGTCTTTACTTGCATCAACCGAAATTACAACTGGTTTGTTGACATCGTAGTATTGTAAAACGGGACGTTCTATTAATTTTTTTTTCAGTTCTTCGAATGATTTCGTGTGTTTTTCTGTCCAATGAAAATATACATCATTTTTAATTAATTCTCTAAGTGGAGAGTTCAAATTGGACAAGTTAGGAATAAATCGTCCGACATAAGTTATTATGCCCAAAAATCTTTGAACGTCTTTTTTATTTTTAAGCTGAGGAAAATTTTTAATTGCTGAAATTTTCTGGGGTGTAGGAAAATACCCATTTTTATTGAATGTGTGACCCAAAAAAGTTATTTCCGATAATCCGAATTCACATTTGTCTCTATTAAAAGTAACATTATGTTTACGAGCTCTTGCAAAAACTTGTGCTAATCTTTCATCATGTTCCGCTTTAGTCCTACCATACACTATCAGGTCGTCAATGTATAGTTCTGTTCCTTCTATATAAAAAATTTGTTTAAAACGTTTTTGAAATATTTCTGGAGCGGACTTGATGCCATATGGCATCCTTAAAAAACAATATCTGCCAAAAGGAGTCGAGAACGTACACAACTTCGCACTTTCATCGTCGAGACGAATTTGCCAAAATCCGCTATTCGCATCTAATTTACTAAAAAACTGAGCTCCTGCTAATTTAGATGTTACCTGGTCAATAGTTGGTATCTGAAAAATCTCCCGTTTTATGGCTAAATTTAAATCTCGAGGGTCTAAACAAATTCTTAGAGTACCGTCATTTTTCTTGACTATCACGATTGAATTTACCCAGTCTGTAGGTTCTTCGATTTTTCTGATTATTTTTGATTTTTCTAATTTGGCCAAAGTATTTTTGAATTTTTCTAATAATGGTATAGGAACTTTACGCGGGGGGTGAATTACTGGTTTAAAATTTTCTTCCAGATCAATATGGTAATCGCCTGGTAAGCACCCTAATCCTGAAAATATATCCTCGTTTTTACTTATTATTTCCTCATTTCTATCTTTTTCATTAGTTTTAATCGTATCAATTCTTTTAATCAAATTCAATTTTTCACACCCTTCAAGTCCCAATAAACAATCGTATTTTGATTCTACAACGTAAAATTCTAGTATGCATTCGATTTCTTTATGTTTACAATTTAGGTAGCATTTTCCCAAAACTGGTAACGAGTTGTTTGTATAGGATTTTAACAAAATATCGCTTTCAATAATAAACTCCCTCGATACATCAATTAGTTTCAGATTATTTAACGAAATTAAATTTGCCTGAGCGCCCGTATCAAGTTTGAAATCTATGAATGACGTATTGTTAACCAGAATAGAAGCAAACCAAGATGAATTTACTCTGTTAAGATTACTTCCTATACTATAAACAAATACGGATTTTCCATCGCACTCCTCAGTTTCACTATCTTCAATTTCTAGCTGGTTTATCATTTTTCTTCTGCACACTTTCGAAAAATGACCTTTCAAACCGCACTTTCGGCACTGTTTTCCGAAAGCCGGACACCGATTTCTTTCGTGCACAATACCGCACCTGAAACACACACCGTCGTCTCTCGATGATTCCATCCTTGGTGGCCTGACGGAGTCGCCTCGAAATGGCCGTTCACGGTTACTGGACACTGCATCGAAACGTCTCCTTGCATCGTTCGTTTGTCCTGGTTTTTTTCTGTATCCAGTGTTTTGATAACAACCCACAGCCTGTACATCTAGAGTGGAACCCGTCATTTGACTTGACTGTTCACGTGATTTTTCCACTGTTAGACACATTTTCACAGCATCTTCCAAGCTGATTTCATCCACTTGTAGAAGTTTTTCTTTGAGATTCTGACTCAACAATCCGCATATCATAATGTCTTTGATGAGGCTATCTTTGAGATCTCCGAATTCACATGATCTCGCTTTATTTTTCAAATCGGTGACAAACTGTTCAATTGTTTCACACTCACGTTGCTTCCTCGTGAAAAACATAAACCTAACATATGAAAGGTTTTTTTTCGGAAGAAAATGATCTTCGAATTTATTCAAGATTTTTTGTAGTAGATGTTTTTCTTCCTCCTCGGCAAACGTGAATGTATTATAAATCGAAATTCCTTCTTCTCCAATATAGTGAAGAAGTTGAGCAATTTGAATATCTTCGTCTTTTTTATTGATTTCCGAAGCAACCAGATAATTTTCAAATTTTTGCCTCCACAATTTCCAGTTTTCAGCCAAATTACCACTGAAATTCATTTGTGCTATTCCTCGATAATCTCCCATGATTAATAATTCACTGTTTTCAAAACTTTGCACTATACTGTTCTTTAAAAAATTACCGACTGCGCCATGTCAGATACCATCTGAATGATACACATCGTCTGGGTAAACTGAATCTTTATTCAATAAAATACAAAACATACATGTGAAACATAAGAACAATTCAGCCGGACCAACACCTGTTAAGGCAGCGGCGTAGTAAAAACAATACATGACAAACTGGAGGACCAAACAAAATTTCGATGTCAAAATATTTTATCACTTAACAAATTCTCCTCCTAATTGAATACATTTATTACAGCGAACCTGCGACGTCTCTAGACCTTTGAAAAAAATGTTTCTTCTTGCTCTGCACACCAGTCCTCCACAGCTTTCATTACCACCTCGTTGGAAGAAAATTTACGACTTTTCGAACTTTTTTTCAGTTGAGGAAAGAGATGATAGTCGGACGGAGCCAAATCTGGTGAATAAGAGGGGGGTGTTCAAGTAATTCTAAACCTAAATCACGAATTTTTGGCATGGCAACATGAGATTTGTGTACAGGGGCGTTGTCCTGTAAAAACAAAATACAGTTTGATAGCTTTTCGAGTCTTTTCTCTTTATTTTTTTTCCGTAGAGTGGTCAGTAATGTCGAATAGTAATCTCCAGTTATTGTTCTACCCTTATCCAAAAAATCAATCATGATTACTCAACGGCAATCCCAAAAAACTGAAACAAGAACTTTTCCAGCCGATTTTTGGACACGAAACTTCTTAGGTTTTGGAGAACCAGAGTGTAGCTATTCCATCGATTGTTGTTTTGTTTCTGGATCGTAGAAATGTACCCAAGTCTCATCCATAGTAACAATTCGGTGTAAGAAGTCTACATCGTTTTTAAATCGAGCACAGCTAGATCGAACGCGATGCTTCTACCCTTGCACGCTTTTGGTCAACATTCAAACATTTGGGGATCCATTTTGCAGAAAATTTCCTCATGTCCAAATTGAAGTAAACTATATGATGAACGCATTCCTATGAAATCTTTAGTGCTTCAGATATCCGTTTTAGCCAATTCGACGGTCTGATAAAATCATGTCATGAACTGCATCGATGTTTTCGGGGACTGACACAGAAACTGGCCTTCCCGATCATCTTCAATGAAAAATTTACCTCTTTTGAAGCTTGCAGTGCAATTTTTCACGGTCGCATACGAAGGACATTAATCACCAAGGGTATTAGGCATATCTTCGTAAATCTGCTTACCTCTTAACCCTTTTAAATACAGGTACTTAATGATGGCTCGATACTCCAATTTTTCGATTTTTCCAATTTCGGTGGACGATTTTTTTTTAAATTTATTGCGTAACTCTGGTTTACTTTTTTGACGTCGAACTCTACACTGAAACTTAAGTTATTGTTCGTTGATATGGTATCGCAATATTTTGTTTATGTCTAGTCTAACTAGATATCAATACATACAAGTTCATAGTGCAAGGGACAGATGCTGAATTATGATAAGGCGAAAACCTGACATTAATACAAGATCCGTCAAAAGGTCCTTTATGACTTTGCGAAAACTGAACAGGTGACAGTTATATGACTTGTATGGATTAACCTATTTGTGTTATTCTTCTGCTTGTTTGTTCTAGTAGAGTAGGTTTTCATTCTGACCAAGGTTGATCTAGTGAACATACCTAAGAGAAGACTTTCTTATTAGTTATTGTGTATTGGCAGAATGTTTGGTAGAAGTCCAAGCAGACCTATTTCATCGCAACGGAATAGAGAATTTGAAATACTTTATCCAGCAAAAAATGAACCAATTTATAAAACTCCTATCATTTCTGCTTCCGAGGTCAAATATCCCATGCGGAACCAGGTGAGCCAATCCAATCCCTTCCAAACACCCTAGAATGAAGTGCCCATTTGTCCTCCGCTCAGAAACCCATCCGGGAATCGAACGCATTTAGAAAAGGGTGAAATATTTTTCATTCTCCGAACATGAGCCGTACTCTCATGCGAAAAAAATTGTGAGAGATTCTTTTACGTTTCAGTGAAGTGTCTGCCTGAAAAATAGTTTCCTTTCCATGGCCGATTTCGAACGCCATATAACAGAAACATAAAAGAAAAGGACTTCATCGAGCGCATCGATGGGCATGCTAGGAAAAAAGCAAAGTGGGTCACGACTAGATATATTATATAGATTCCTGGTATAGACGTTGCTCCAGAGGACTATAACTCATCAAGTACATCAAGGAATGGTGCCGGCATTGCAACAAGCTGGGACGTATAAATCAATATCAGTTCTAATAAAACCCTTCTGAAGCACTGGTCCCATCCTTTCTCGCTCGCTCTTAAGCACGTCAGTGGCGTACCAAGCTGCTTCCTCGTCTAATTTATACTGAAATTCAGTTCGAGAGGCACGGAGGAATGCCATCATTTTTGGTTATTTGTTTCTGTGAACGGCAACCCATTATCTTGATGTACGCAATAGGACTCTACGATTCTTTTTTATCTCCTTCGAATTTAATTGTCTACCTAATCGTTGTCGCTGAGACAGTCCCGAAATCGATTTACATATACAGGGTTTCTACTTTTAAAACGGCAAAACTTCAAGGGGAGATTATTCAAGTGATTTGCAACAAAAATGTCATATAACACATGGTCGAAATCTTGACGGTTATTCTTCAATTTAACATTTCTCGTTTTCACGAAATATTTCAATTTTTTCCATGAAATCTTTAATATATCAGTTATGCTTGTAGATTCATCGAATTCGATTACATATTTGGAAATGGTATTAAATTTTCTACAAGAAAAGGATTTCAGTGTGCCAAAAATATCTCTATTGCGGGTTTGGTGAGGAGATGAATATCACGATACTGATGTGAACAAAATCAGTCATATTTTTCCAATGGGTTTTTCGTTGAAAACTTATCTATTATGGACATGTTTTCTTTTCAGCAAAAAATACCTCATTTAGTGTACTTTCGAATGACATATCAACTTTCTTGCTAACTGCTTGTTTTCTGCCATAATATCATGGCTTATAAGATGAAAACGAAAAAGTCGAAAAATTTCAAACCTGAATTTGCTCCATTTAGTTGTAGATGCTGAGGTACGATTAACATTTTGTAGGTGGTACCTGAATAAATTAGGAGAATGGGGGGTGATAGAATATTATGGACTGATGAGGCAACTTTCACGAGATCGGGTTTCATGAACTTGCGAAATATATGGAAGAGAGAAAACCCCCATGCTACTATTGTTTCTCATTATCAACATGAAATAAGGGTCAACGTGTGGTTAGCAGTCATGAGAGGTGAACTTTTCGGACCAGTTATACTCCCCGATCGCCTCAACTCTGATGAATTCATAAGATTAATCCAAAGCAGCTTAACAGACATATTGGATGAAATGCCCTTGGCTACCAGACAAAATGTCTGGTTTCAAATGGATGGCTGCCCAGCTTATAATAGCCGGAACCTACGACAGTTGATGAATGCGTATTTTGGGGAGAAATGGATTGGAAGGTACGGTCCGGTAAGATGGCCACCAAGGAGCCCAGACCGGACGCCTTTGGATTTTTATGTCTGGAGCACCTTAAATAAAATGTGTACCGAATTCGCGTTCAGACTCGAGAGGCTCTGATCGAAAGGATTGAATTGTATTGTGCAGAAATGCGTCAGAAACATTGCGAACTTCGCAAGGTTGTTGATTCATTTCGAAAAAGATGTGTTAAATGTATTGAACAAGGAGGTGGACATTTCGAACAATTGTTTTAAATAGTAATAGTCTGTTTTTTAAATTTTTTCATAAAATCTGTATTATTAAAACTTTTTTCATTGTTCAGAATTATTCTCATTTCATTGATAAATTCATGATTTCCATTAGAATTACTTCGATATTCAATCATAATGAGTTTCAAAATGGAGCAAATTTAGGTTTGAAATTTTTCGACTTTTTCGTTTTCATCTTATAAGCCATGATATTATGGCAAAAAACAAGCATTTAGCAAGAAAGTTGATATGTCATTCGAAAGTACACTGAATGAGGTATTTTTTGCTGAAAAGAAAACATGTCCATAATAGATAATTTTTCAACGAAAAACCCATTGGAAAAATATGACTGATTTTGTTCACTTCAGTATCGTGATATTCATCTGCTCACCAAACCCACAATAGAAATATTTTTGGCACACTGAAATTCTTTTCTTGTAGAAAATTTAATACCATTTCCAAATATGTGATCGAATTCGATGAAGCTACAAGCATAACTGATATATTAAAGATTTCATGGAAGAAATTGAAATATTTCGTGAAAACGAGAAATGTTAAATTGAAGAATATCCGTCAAGATTTCGACCATGTGTTATATGACATTTTTTGTTGCAAATCACTTGAATAATCTCCCCTTGAAGTTTTGCCGTTTTAAAAGTAGACACCCTAGCAAGTTAATGGAAAATTTAGAGAAAGATTCCGGAAAAAGTTAACACCGTGCTGGAATCGAATCTGCGTCTTCCTACTTTCCGGGCGGGGGCTCATCCTCTAAACTAACAGTGTGTATATAGTCCATCCAAGAATTATTGACATGAAAGCAGGCCTTGGAAGTCCAGTCGGAGCTTCATTTCTAGTCACAAAAAAAAGTACCAAACAATTTTATGTGCTTCCTTCATAGCATTAAATATATGAATATAACCTTAAAATTAAATGGTATTTTTCTAAAAGAAAGGCACTTTTAACATGAAAATGTACTCAATTATCACATAAGATTACCATCGTGTGAATCTGTATACCAGCAGTATATCATTTTCATCTTGTATTAAAACATTTCCGAACGATAAATTATAGGAGCATATAGCCTGGAAATTCTGGTCTGATAACGAAAAATATCGTGGCTGATTGAAAAGCATGCTCCTTTCCAAAGTTCAATATGAATATTCGCTAAACCAGAAAATTCTAGTTGATAATTTGAAGCGTGTTGCTGCAAAGTGAATGGATTGGAGAAATTGTAATAGATATCAAGAAAGAAACAAAACTTAACGAATGGATCCATTTAATATATGAAGAATTTTGTCATGACATTGTAACTTTCAATATTTGTGAACAGTGAAGCAGCAAAATATGTAATATTAAAAATGTAAATATATCTATTATTCTGCTTCAACAACCACTGTTGATATTTCCTCATCTGGGCCGAACTCGTCATGTTCTTAATTAAAGGCTTTATGTCAGCAAATCATAACATTCTATATATTTTGACTGATCTTCTCTTATTTCTTTTTCTACGTGCTATGTGCAGGCTTTTCATTCATTAGTACAAATTTCTTCAGAAGCCTGAATTCAAAGATTTTTTGCTTGTGCAATTATTTTCCAAATAATTTCGATTCTCCAAAGCCCTCCGAGATTTCAATAATTCTTGGATGAACTTTATGATACTTTTCCTAGAATTTAAAAAAATTGAATTGTCTAGATGCCGTTAAATCTTTCTCTAATTATTATCACTGACGTTAAAATTATTCATGTTTTAATTCAAAAATTTCATCTGATGGAATGTCATACTAACAACGTCATGTCACTCAAATTTGGTGACATAAGGAGCTCATTATGATTCTTTGTCCCATAATGCATTATGTTACTGAGTATCACACTGAAATCTTGCGATCTTATTGAAACACTCTTTATGTATCATCTTATGCTTCCGTTAAAAACTCTGTGGCATCTTGTTTAGTATTTTGGATTTTTCAGTCCTGCAACCTTCTCATTTTCTTTCAAGTCGTGTTATCATATTCGGCTACGCCTCGCCCAATAACATTCACGACTTGTAGCATAATCATCGTCCTTATGGTCCTTGTTTCAGATGACTTTCAATACATTATAGAATCCACGACATATGCATTATGCATATTGAAAATTTAGGTAATATTGTATATTATTAATTTTTCAGGTGGAGGAAGTAACATTGCGTAGTGCATACTACGTTAAAGAAATTTACGCCTAGTCCGTACCTGCGTATCTGACTCACTTGGGCTTTACTAGTTCGAAACGAAAGACCAGTAAAGATGTTCCTGAACCCTGAAAATGTATGAATATAATGCCCGAAGGGACATTGCTTCCCTCGTATATAATAACGGAAGATAGTAACTGTCTTGTGGCAACAGGGGCATCTAAATCATTACCTTCCTTGATATAATAGTTCACCGATATCGACTGTTCTATAAAACATTGATGATTTGCCAGCTTGCAGGAAGTTGATGTCCGTATTCAGTCTTTATCAGTTTTGTTTTTTATTGACCGGATCTCATGAACCAGTCCACTTTTCTCACGATGTTTCACCCTAGCGAGTATTTGATTGAGTATAAATTAAAGGGTTTTCCAATTAGAGATCGTCGTGAATCACCTTGTCGAGCCGCAATAAGAATGGTGGTGGAAAGATTTGAGCTGTTGGAACGAGTGGGTGATATGAGGAATAAAACTCGTGCACAATAACAGCCGAGAAGCTTCTGTAGCCGCAAGTGCTGGGAAAAACCCAGGATTGTCTATTTCTTGTCGTTCTTTGGAATGAGGCATTCGACAAACGTCATTACACCGTATTTTGCGTAAAGATTTGAGTCTCAAGGCTTACGAAGTTTAGTTAAGGGGAAGTATCACCTTTTGGATCGTGGTAAATCTCCATTCAAAAATAGTCTCTTTATTTCACGAGTACTTACCCTAATTTATGGCGTAGAGACTTGATTTTTTTATATAGAAGCTGAAGAACGTCCCGAGGGCGAATAGTTTTCTTTTTTTCGATTTAATTAGTTTTTCAATTAAAAAAAAACAGGTTGGACTTCAGCATTTTGGAAACTACAATTAATGATTTTTTTTCGACGGTTATTCATCATTTTTTGGAAAAAATCGCAACTACTTGCCCTCGGCAATTTAATCTTCTATAAACTTCAAAAATTTTCATGATGATTGGTTCAAAAATATAGCTTGTACTCACGAAAAACCAAAAACATATTCAATAACCCCAGATCTAACGATTACCCTCCTTTTTTTAATTGAAAAACTAATTAAATCGAAAAAAACGAAACTAAGTATTTGCCCTCGGAACGTTCTTTAACTTCAACTTAAAAAAAATCAAGTCTCTACATCGTAAATTAGGGTAGTTACTCGTGAAATAAAGAGACCACTTTTTGAATGGAGATTTACCACGATTCAAAAGGTGATACTTCCCCATAAGGGTCTACGTCCCTGAAGAAAAGGGAGTCAAAAACGATTAATTTTTTTCTGATTGATGAAGGGATGTATGAGTGTATAAAGATAAAAATGATAAGAAAAATATTTTATAAGTATTGAATGAATGTAAAGGATATTCGCCATCATTTGTGGTTATTTTGTAACATTTCCACCATCAAAACGAACAAATATTTTTGTGTTTTTTCATTGCAGTATTGAAGTCTATCATTCAGTTAATAAAATGTTTATCTCCTTTTTCCTTCAAAATTTACCGTTTTTTTGAAAATAATATCACAACAATGTGTTGTTTTCGCGAAATTTATTTCCTTGAGTTTTATGTTCGAAATGATAAATATCCATTTTTACCAAAGACATTTTATCAAGGATTTTATTAGCCGTCGATTATTGAAAATTAATTGTTTCTTATAATTGTGGATTCTCACATGGAATTGAATTTCTTTCAAATGACAGGCCCCGCAGGTATCTACTCCCAGATGACTGGTGAAGGAAAATTAGTGTATTATACAGTCAGTGTGAGATCTAGTTCAGGTAGGATTTCTTGTTAATATTCCCTGCGCACCAACATTTGTTATATCGAGCTGAATAATCCAATAAATAAAAATTAATGCACTGTACCGCCATTTTGCGGTATAAGTTTCCTATTTTGAAGGCTGAAGTCTTAACACAAGAACTCAACCCGGCTGAGCATCAACATAGTCGTGTTTTTGCTGATTGGGTGCTTGAAATGCATGAAAATAATCTGGAATTCCATCGAAAAGTATCTTGAGTGATGAGGCCCATTTCCAACTGGGTGGCTTCGTCAAAAAGCAAAATTCTTGCATTTGGGGCCAGGAAGACCCAAGAGTTATTATTGAAAAGCCTATCTATCCTCAACGTGTGGCTGTTTGGTGCACTTTGTGGCCCGGTGGAGCCATTGGACCTTCGAAAATGGGGCTGGAGCAACAGTTAAGGTGCATGGATTGCGCTAGCGGCATATGATTAATGATTTATCATGGCCGGAATTGGATGGTTTTGATCTGGACAACGTTTACTTCCAACAAGATGACGCTACGTGCCACACAAGCAACGAATTCATTGATCTCCCACGGTAAATGTTTACCGACCGTGTGATTTCTCGATAAAGTGATCGAAATTGGCCACCGAGATCTTGTGATTTAACACGTTGCGACTTCTTCCTTTGGGGACTTGTGAAAGAGAAGGTCTACGCCAAGAGCTCAGCGTCGGTTCAAGATCTGAAAGATGGAATTCGTTAGGCTATCGAGGACATAGGGCAGCCACTTTGCGATTTTGTTATGGAAAATTTTATGAAAAGGATATGGTCCTGTAGTATTGGTGGTCATTTGGCTGATGACATTTTCCATTATTAACGGCATACCTTCCTCTTTACAATGAAATGAACATCTGAAAAAATGTAATTTTTCGTTGAATGTTAAAATAACACCTCTTATTGAGAAACCCTTTACTAAGTAGTCAAGTCCACTACTGTCCTCATGAAAATATACATTGATTAGATATTGAGAAGTACGTATATTTCCTGATAAAAGTCCTGACAAGAAATGCTCACTTGGGCCGATTTATAAAAAAATTAAACGTTCAGGGCTCAGGTTTTCATCATGACCACATGTGAAGCTGTTGTATCAAATAATTGCATGAAAAATATGAAAGTTCAAATGCTTTGCGATACAGTTTGGTTCCACTGTGAATTATATCTCAGAAAAATGGATTTTGAATGGAAAATGTAAAAAAACCCTCGAACGAAGACTATTTCTGAATGTCGATGAAATCCAACTCCAGATACGAACCCAAATTGCAAAATAAAGTCATTCTCAGCCCATTCCCCTATTCAAGCATTACAATGCAAACTCTTCAACCATGATACCCGACAATTTCACAAATATCGAGGTAATAATTGGCACAACAATGAATCCGAACCGCATCCAGGCAACGCCAAACGGATTCGTTAAAAATTTGGATCCGCACAGACAGACAGACAGAAAGCACAATCAAATGGAAGCCCATTGACGCAGGCACCTAATTAGTTGGCTCCGGAGAGAGCGCTCTCTGATTAAGCACGTACAATGCTATTGTTTCAGTTCGGAAGCTGTGCTGCGAAGATCGGTATGTTCTTCCAATTGTTTAATTAGAACCGAAAATCAGGGCCGGGATAAAATAAATAACTTTAAAGGTCCGTCAAACGAACCTACAACAAAACACCCAGCTCGTAATCAACAGAACACAAAAGGTGTTTTTTTTTCCTTTGGAATTGGGCGTTCCGAATTAAATGAGGAAATGATTCGACTTCAGTCCGGAATGGTGGAATTCCCCCTTCTTCCTTTGTCTTACATCGAGCTTCATCACTCTATAAGGGTGATTCAGTGACGCTTTCAAGATATTAGTTTCAAGTAATGAAATGGAATTGTTGTTAACTATGACGATCTCATTTCGACGTCTTTCTTCAATCAGCATTTCTTATGGATCTGCTTATCATAATCATCAACCCCTTTGCGTCCACTGGTTCACATAGTCCACCCTTGATTTGTCTCAAACTGTGCAATCTTGTGCTGTTCTAGTACAGTTTCTCTCTTCACATTGTCTGTCCAGCTAATTGATGTTCTTTCTCTACTCCTTCTACCAGCTCGTCTCCACCCTCAAAGTCTTTTGGTCCACTTTTCATCCTGCATTCATGCAACGTTACCCGTATAGTACCATTCAAGGTTGGTGGTTGAAGCAACTTCCAGTTTTGGTACTGATGTTTCGTTAAGGGTCAGGGTCTCTGCTATTTACATCATGTCTGGTAGAAGGCAAAGATTCTCATCAATATCAGCGGTACTTATTTGCTCTCAAATACATCCGTCGTTTGTTCATATACGTTCAAGCCTTAGTTTCCCTACGCAAGTCTGGTTATCCTTTCGACGATACAAAAATAATTCTTGTGTGATCTTTCTGTTCAAACAACCATTATCTGTTGCCTCAGATGTACTGATTAACTCAGAATTAGCATATACCAAGAGTGTTTGAGAAGAAATCTCAAGAGGACGTGCATAAATATTGCAACAGACAGTCAATAAGCAACGAGAGCTACCTTGACAGGGTACTATCGGCATAGATACCTGTTGAATCCAATCCAATGGGCTAGTCAGCAGACGAAACTTGCAATGTGAATCGGAGGAAGAAACATACTAAAATGTGCAAGTGCACGGATTTTGCTCAGAAACCTGTTTCATATTCAAGAATTTATTTGTCGCCTTCAAGATTATGTAGCACATATACAAAATCTAATTCTGATGATTTCAACCATTCTGATACCGGAGTAACGTATATCAGGCATTTTTCTCGAATACCATGCATGCTGTATTATTCAAATATAAAAAACCTTAGTTTTATCTTTATTTTTCTGCGAAAAGAAATATTTTGCAACTTTTGTTCTTAAAGACACATCACGTGTCCTCCTAAATTGATTGCAAATTGAAAGGTCAGATATTCAATAATTGATTTGTCGCCTTTAAGATTTTGTAGCACATTTACAAAATCTAATTCTTCTGATTTCAACCATTCTGATACCGAAGAAACGCATATCAGGCATTTTCTCGAATACCATGCATTCTCTATTATTGAAATCTGCAAAAAACTTAGTTTCCATCTTTATGATGAGAAGCTTGTTGCTCTCTTGGGGCTGAACTCTTCTGTGGCTCCATAAGGCACTGTTACAGCAACTGCTGACAGGGCAATATTGGTATAAATTTTGTTGAAAATTCGAACAATTTTGTAGTTCAGTTGACAGTTTGACATCGCAGTGCCTGTTCAGGGTAAACGAATTGTTTGCCTTTCTGCACTACACTATTGGCCAGATTTGGCACCTTCAGACTTCCTTCTGCCTATAAATCTCGAAGAATTCCTACGATGGAAGCGGTACTCATCATCACAAAACTATCAAGAAGAGACGAAAAGAAGAAGAGATAAATGGGATAATTTCAGTATGCCATATTTCCCGGAAGACAAGAATGAATGAACAAGTGAATCCGTCCCAATAAGATAATTCAAGAATAATGCGTAAACTGAAATCTGGGAGAGGAAAGAACATAACCTAGAATGAATTGTGGAGGAAAGATACGCTGCAATAACTTGCAAGTTTTCCATTTCCTCGACCCCCGAAGCCCTAACTTGCACAGAAACGTTCTAACGGACGAATACATTTATATAAATTCGAATAAAGTACGCCGGCGTACGTATAACATTTGGAAGAAACAATATACCTACGCTCATATAAATTTGCCAGGCCGAACCCCAGCGAAGAGAATGGGAGAAATAAGCCGTTACACACATTATGGCCCGTTGGCCCGTTCTACCGGAACACTTCCGAAACAAAGGCTTTGTCAAGACCGAGGTATTGCGAAAAACAAACTCCGGTCCCTGGCGGCATAGAACATAACATATAGGCGAATATTCAGATGCTCTCTGGTTCGGCCTCGCGAACAAGATAATTCAGGATATTACCTACGCTGAGTTATTCCGGCTATTGCTACACTCGGTGGTTTGGGTTCTGGGGCTTCTGATAGGAGTAAGAAATAACAGTAACACACAAGATGCATTTCCTGATATTGTTACATTTCTAGTGTTTATGTACTAAGATAAAATCTATCCTTTGGAATTGTTTAGGAATATTACAATTCAGTGCCGAATTGTATGTGTACGAAATTATGATTTGTTGTTGTTTTTAGCTTTGAGTTTATGTTGTCAAAACAATTTCTCTTCCTCTTGAAGATTTCCGCACACATTCAGAGCTCTTATTTCTTCACTAGTAATTATTTAAACATGATTGTTTACTACTTGTACCAATTCTAAATTTTCCACCCTCTAAGCAAATAAAAAGCACTGATGCCAGACCTACTCACTTAATTCATCTTCCAGGGATCTACCATTTATTCATTTTTATTCATTCCGGTATGTACACTTTCTTCATTTTGATATACTCTGTTTCTAGGATTCACTCTCATGTGAGCTTGTTCTATTTTATTATTGCATTTCTATTAAATATTGTGGAACTTCGTTTTACTACTATTAACCCAAGTGGAATATTCTTATACATCTAGTCTGATCTACTGCACATTTAACTATTCAATCGACATTATGGTGAAGGCATTGAAGTTGTCGTTTTAGACATATTTTACGTACAGGGATGCATGGTTTGGAGGTTTAAGGTAAACTGTTAACATCGCCTGTGTCTAAGGAAAACATCCTTTCCAGCATAGTGGTCGGAGACTTCCCTCTGAGAGTTCTGTATACGTACATCCTCAGCAAAACTAGCCTTGATCCTTGGCCTTGCTGAGCCATGCAAGTATTGTACGGAAGCATTGCTTCGTCCTGGGTCCAACGTTCATCAGTCAACAGGAAATCTAAAGAATTTATTGTCTACTTCCGAACCAACGCGAATAGGATTAGGGTACTCACATAGCACTTGGAGGAAAGGATTCTTGCACATGGAGCTGTACAAGCGCTGCGTAGAACTGGGATAACAATAAGGTTACCTTTGAACTACTGTAGCTCTATTGTATTTCGCTGTTTATCATTATTCTTCCATTAATCACATACCACCAGTCTCATCAATAATTGTTCTATGGATTTATAATATGTCATTTGTAATGTATGCTGAAATGGGTGTTTGATTTGGATCCAATGATAAATTGAATCTCGTTCGTTTTTCTACTTTCGATGCATTCTTTCGAAATGCTTCAGCTGGACCAATTAAGACCTGTTCCATCTTTGTGTCAAATCAAGTGTTTTAATTATCTTTTTCACCTCATTATTTTTTATCCTATATTTCACTAATCTGAGTTATAACGAATCTGAATAACTACGACATAACATAGAGTTCTACCAACCATAGATGTCACAAGCCAGGCCAAAAAGTATCAAATCCCTTTTAACACAATTGTACCTTTAGGTGCTCCAGAGTAGGTTTTGCCCCTTTTCATTTTTCAAATTACGTTTCCTTGCCTTTCAATAGGGGGAATGTTACATGTTCAGTTCCAAAATATATCTTTTTACAAACAGCAAAACTTGTCTGCATCAAATTCGTCAATTCTTCACCTACCTCCAGAAGCCAGTCTATAATTCAATTCCACTTATTTTCTTATCAAATTTCCGCATGACTGTCCATTTTTATCTACACGATTCCTATAGGGGGAATAATTTAGATATCAGGGCGTCATATCCACAATTTGTTTGTGCAAATGAACGAGTACCTTATCAAGATTTCATGAAGCTTTCACCCGCCTGAATTCCAGAAATAAAGTAGCAATAAAATGCTCCACATTGAATGTTTTCGATGTGGCAGAACGCATATTCAACTGAAACATTTTGTGAAACGGGTTGTCAGTTTGCCTATTCGGCATTCCACAGGGACAAAGGAAATTGACCATCCACATGTAAAATCGCATGAAATGAACAGCAGGCTTCTGTTGATAATTCCATTCCATCCAAACATTTGTCCAGTGAATCATATATACAGTATAGTGACAAATAACAACACTATATCCGAATATCGCCAGTGATTAGGTGACATGATGCTTACATTGTAGCGAATCCGTTGTTCCAAAGCTCATCATAGTTTGGGAAGAGAAATTTATTTTGGATTGCTTCTGACACATTATGGAAAGAAGAAATCGGTTTTGTTCCACTCCAGATAAATCTATAAGTACTAATATTATAAAGAGGAAAGATTTGTATTTTTGTGTTTGGCACGAATAGGCTCAAAAACTACTGGACCGACTTGAGAAATTCGTTCACCCTTAGAAAGCTACATTATCCCTGAGTGACATAGGCTATACACCCGAAAAAAATAAGGATACCTACTATAACCTCAATAATTCCAAAAATATCAGTCATAATCAGCTATTTTCACTTGCGCTGCAAAAACCGTAAGACTTACGTGGATACAATTCATGACGGAAATGTTCAATAGTTCTACAAAAAGTCCTCGATAGCATACATCTCTCAAGATTAACTTGCTATTTCCTGTTTATGGTAATCAGATGTTTTCCAAAATTATGCATTACTTGGTAGTGTGTTTTTATGAATTGGGTATTGGTCCTCATCCAACCTAATACGTTATTTATCCCCGGTATTCAATTGAGAACGAAATTGCCCTTTACATCATACAATTACAACGAGTATATCAAAAGATATGGCAGGTTGAAGTGTTGAAGATGAAACCGCCGCGTGAAACAAATTTCTACCCGGGCGAAGTTGGGACGGCCTGCTTGTTCTGTATAATTTTGTTGTAATAATAGGTTTTGAATTCTGAGAAGTATTATCCTGAGGTCCGGATCGTCCATCGATACAGACAAACTTGAATAGAATTCTCATTTGCACTACACAATAATAACAGAAATTCATTTCGTTACTGGCCGCCATCGTCAAAGAAAAATGATACAGTGACATTTGTATATGTCAAACATGTTATTTCGGGGAGTTTCTGAACCCACATGCGTTTCAGAATATCTGCCAGGCTTCAAGATAACTTCCAAACCCATAGCTCGGTCTATATCTGTTATCTTTCATATTCAACCGCCCAAACAATCTACAAAGAAATAACTTCAGCTACTCGCTTGGAAATCCAAATCCCTCCTTTTATTCTGCCACCCCGAAATCCCCACCACATGGAAACACACCGGACGACGGAAATATGCAAATGAATATCGAATGGTTGGGTATTTTTGACGGTAGGAATAATACTGCATGCAGGGGGAATCTAACAATCATATTCAATTCGTGAGCGGATTACGTTTTCCTCCTTCCCGAAATTGTATCGTATAATCCTGCCGAAGTAGATACAACGATTCCGAAGTAATCTCTGTGCCATCATCCAGGGTCCTGGCACTTCCTTTCCCCCACCATTCAACGAGTTTTATTTATGTGGGCATACACCAGGAGCGCTGCATACGCTTTTAATAAGTTCAGCCGCCTGTAGACGGCGCTGTATATGTCGTTTCTTTCGTTGTTTTGATTACACTGATTTCAGCGTTTGAGGTTCTTTTTGGTTTTTGCTTAAGAAGCAACATTGCTCTTGTGACACGTGGAATTTTTAATAATTTTAAGTTAGTCAACTACAATAATATAGTGAAAAATGCCGTCGAGAATAAGGAAATGCTGTGTACCTGGGTGCAACGACGAACGACGAAACATCGTTTACCGAAGAGCAATCCAATTTTGTTCAAAAGATGGATAGAAATTATTAAACCTCTGAATTGGCAAAATTTAACAATGATCAGATTTACAGCAGGTATTATGTCTGCCATGCACATTTTTCTGAGGCTCATAGTTTGCCAGAATTCAGAAGGGGTCTTATAGTTGATGCGTTCCCTACTATAAATGTTCCTGGTAAGTTTTACAAAAACAATATTCAGTTCTTTCAAATTCATCAATTGCATTGTTTATTTTAAAAGATGATTATGTTTCGTTAGATCAACCAACATATTCTGGAGCTAATTAATGTTGAGGAGAACATAAGTGATACTTCTGTTTATTTTGATGAGCCAACATGTTCTGATGCGATGCAGGTTACAGAGGAGGAAGAACTAAAAGGTTTGTAATATTATTCCAACAATAGGTTGTTTCTGGTAGTTATGAAGTCATATGAAAAAAATGATCCAACTAAGTTTTTTCTTTCTGAAAAAAGAAAGTGATAGTAATACATATATTTTTCATTTCAGATATAAACAGCGACTTCAAGCTATCCCCAGAAGCTGCAGACACGGCAGACTTAATACTATTTCTGGATAAATTGTTTGATTCCTTGAATGTTAACGTAGCATATGGGCCAACAGCAAAACCTTTTGAAGAGGGAAGTAAACAGTAATTCAAATCATGATAGTTTCTGGCAGCATGCTATAGAAGTCTTGAATAGCATGACTTTTTACTGTCCCTTGAAGAAAAGTTTTGTTGTTGTACCCAGTGTAAAGAACATGGTGCAAAGTTTGAGAGCATTTCTCTATTTACGACCAAAACTTCTGAACAGAAAGGGTTTTAGCTACATCTTGACAAGGGCTTTTAATCAAGATTGTCTGGAAAATTTTTTTGGCTACATCCGATCTCATGGGGTAAGGAACACCAATTCAGATGTTGCACACTTTACTATGTCATTCAAAACTTTACTAATCAATAATTTCTTATCTGTACACTCTGCTGGCTCAAATTGTCGGGAGGATTTGTCCACAGAGTGTTTGGATAATCTTAAATCTTTTCTTACACGGAACATTCCATCAGCAGTTAGTGCCCCATTAACTGTTGATGAAATATCTGCAGTTATTCCTCCAAGCGTAGCACTTTATAAAAGAAGTAAACTTGGAAGATGCACTCTCGTTTATATGAGTGGTGCAATTTGCAAGATTCTTCTAAAAAATAAATTCATTAAGGACTGTGAATCTTGTAGGAATAACCTGCTCAGTAATAATGAGTTGGGACAATATCTAGATTTTATTGATTGTAGAGAGTATGAGTTTGGGCATTCAATCAAACCAGGCAAATGCACTTCTTTCCTATTCACTCATTCATTCAATTATTTGTTTTATTTGATCCCTAGAATTTGCAAAAAAAAATTTTCAAAATTACTTCAAAAAATCCTTTTAACAAATTTCAATTTTAAAATTATTGAATGCCCAACACACAACCTTGACGAAGTGATGTGTGAAACAATTGTTAGGTGTTCTTTGTTTTGGTGGTGTAATCAAATAAATAAAATTGCTAATTAAGGCGATTCAAAATTTTTCAAATTTCTCTCAAGTAATCCAGACAAACACTTGATAGATCCTATCAAGGTTCAAGCCAAAAATTCTTTCGATTCAAGAAGGAAACGTAGATAGAGAGATGCTCTCGAAATATTTTGTAAGAAATTAGGCTCATCAATTTATTTATTTATCAACAATGACATCTAGATGCTTAACATCTGTATGTATCACATGCAATTATAAGTTTTTTTACTTTTACAGAAAGAAATATGATTGATATGTAAGTTACAATCATTGAACAATTCAAATTTTCATGAACGAGGAGCAGATTTTTAATATGAATTTATTTTGTACACTAGGTGCCTTTGATCAGTATAGAAGTCTTGTAGGATATCATCTGTCAACATCATATATTATTTTTTAAGGGTATTCATGTTCGTCTTCTAATTCATATAGTGCCTTGTTGTAAAGTCCTCATTACAAAAGTATTATAATCTGAGTATTGATTCCTCTAGGGCTTCTAAGACGAGACTGTTTGTTCTCAGAATGTTCCTACTAAAGTAAATTATATGTGTCAGATATTCATTTCAAATATTTATATATATACATAATTAGTTGACTTCATTTGGCTTAGCAGTCGGTTATAAAAGAAACACTCTTTTCCTTGTTTCTCAAGCTTTCGGCTTTATTTAAGCTTTCTTCAGGAGACGCTACAATATGTTGATAATCAGAAATGTAGAATTAAATTGATATGTATACAACTTACATATATAGGTGAAAATCATAATTTTGCATTCGATTGTATTATGTATGAATAAATAATTATATTATTAACAGCAATTTTCTTTACTATTCAAAATTCCACCTATACTATTAGAAATTCATTCTCAATGTAATTTAGACAACTTCAACAAAATTGGAGTTTGTTGATTACATTGAAAATGAATTTCTTCCAACTTCAAGATATTTTTTTACCACCAAGAACCTAAAGGCCAATTCAAATTTTCGCGCCATTCTTCGATAAAGTAGATTTCTATATCTCTATTTATATACTGCTAAAGTTCTGTTCGCATCCGCCGCGAAATAGCGCTCAACCATTTTCCGCCTATTAGAGGGGGGGTTAGCCATCCAGGCAGAAAATTGTGGAGAGTTGCGGTTTATTAGTAATTAGCTGCGTGGATTTGGCGAACGATTACGACGAATCCGGACCCGGAAATAGGAAACTGATGATGGCATAGATTAAAGAATTATATATATATAATTCTTTAATCTATGCCATCATCAGTTTCCTATTTCCGGGTCCGGATTCGTCGTAATCGTTCGCCAAATCCACGCAGCTAATTACTAATAAACCGCAGCTCTCCACAATTTTCTGCCTGGATGGCTAACCCTTGCCATGGACACACTTTCCGAATCGGTCTATGAAATTTCCTGCTTAATGGATTCCGGAGCTCGCTGATGCGAGAACCGGGAGCAGTTTCGATTAGATTTCTATTCGAGCATTTTCTGGATTATATATATGGGCGGATTTATAAGAGTAGAGTTCTCTTTGTTTCGCAGCTGTCGGCTCATATGCAAGATTGACATGCTGTAGGGACGTCTTGGGCTTAATACCAGGTAACTTGAAGCAAGAGTTACTCCCAAGAACATAGAGTTTGGCAGAAGACAGTACAAGGAGTTAAGTTCAACAAAAACACGAAAACTTCTCGAAATTACTACATTCGATATAATCTACAGAGAGGTGGTGACACCCCAGGCAACACAGAGAGATCCCAAAGATGACCCAGCCGCTTCTTTTTAGGAAATTGTGACGCCCTTGTTACTTTTTTGAGAGGTTGCTGAAAGTTCTATACAGGGTCTTTCACGAGGAACCTCACCCATATTTATACGGGAAACTACTGAACGTATTTTCATGAAATTCAGCACTTATAAGTATTTCACGATGCTGATGAAATCTAAAATTTTTTCAAGGCATGAGCATCTCCGGTTTTTCCGGAAATGACGTCAACTTCCGTTTTTCAAATTAGAACACCATTTTTTTATTGCAGAAATAGATTCCTTAGAAAATTTCAAGTTATTTTGATGTAACATTTTTCAGTTTTGGTTGGAAAATTCTCTCTGAGCGGGAAAATTCGAAAAAAAAATCGAAAATAGAGCTCCGCTGAAACAAGAATAACTTCGAGGTTTTTGGATGGAAAATTTTCATTTTTGGGATTTTTCAAGATGTAAGATTGATGTATCCACTTTAAAAATCGAAATCGCGATTCATGATACAGGGGGTGAAAAAATCGCTTTCAAAGTTAGGGATGACAAAATCGTGAAAAATCAATTTTTTCAAATTAGAACCCCATTTATTTATGGCAGATATTGAATCTACGTTAAAAAATAATGTGAGTGTTTGCATCACACCCTTGCCCTAAAGTGGATATTTTCTGAGTTATTCACAAAAAACTGTTTTTCGTCTTGAATTTTCAGCTATTTCTTTTCCCTTCACGCCAAAAAGATGAAATTTTCAGGAACTGTTACTTAAACCATGTTTTAGATTTTACTACCCTAATATGCAAGAGAAAGAAGTTACAGGTTGTTCCTAAATAGATGGCGAATTTGGATTCGAATTTGTATCGGAAACCTCTTTATTTCAACTAATCCACACTGGTTCACATCTTCGGCCACCACGTTCTCCCGATTTAACTCCTTTAGACTATTATGTTTGGGGTAGGATGAAAAATATTGTTTACTCAACTCCCCTGACTGATGAAGAGGACTGCATAGAAGGAGTCAGAAATGCGTTCAGGTTTGTTTAGATTTTTAGATTCATAGTTTTGAAACTCAATTTGGTTTTTAAACACTTTTGCAGATCTCTTCCTCCCGATGAAATAAGAAGAGCAACGCACGAAGCATTCCTGAGACGTATAAATAAATGTCTAGAAATTAACGGTCAAAACTTTGAGCATCTTCTCTAGTTATAACTGCGAGAGTTTGCCATGGTTCTCCTAATAGTAACTTGAAGTCGGTTTCAAGAAGGGGTGAAAAATCTACAGCATGAATCAAATAACAGTTTCTGAAAATTTCATCTTTTTGGCGTGAAGGGAAAAGAAATAGCTGAAAATTCAAGACGAAAAACAGTTTTTTGTGAATAACTCAGAAAATATCCATGTTAGGGCAAGGGTGTGATGCATACACTCACATTATTTTTTAACGTAGATTCAATATCTGCCATGAAAAAATGGGGTTCTCATTTGAAAAAATTGATTTTTCACGATTTTGTCATCTCTAACTTTGAAAGCGATTTTTCCACCCCCTGTATCATGAATCGCGATTTCGATTTTTAAAGTGGATACATAAATCTTACATCTTGAAAAATCCGAAAAATGAAAATTTTCCATCCAAAAACCTCGAAGTTATTCTCGTTCCAGCGGAGCTCTATTTTCGATTTTTTTTTCGGATTTTCCCGCTCAGAGAGAATTTTTCAACCAAAACTGAAAAATGTTACATCAAAATAACTTGAAATTTTCTGAGGAATCTATTTCTGCAATAAAAAAATGGTGTTCTAATTTGAAAAACGGAAGTTGACGTCATTTCCGGAAAAACCGGAGGTGCTCATGCCTTGAAAATATTTTAGATTTCAACAGCATCGTGAAAAACTTATAAGTGCTGAATATCATGAAAATACGTTCAGTAGTTTCCCGTATAAATATGGGTGAGGTTCCTCGTGAAAGACCCTATATACCCTTCAAATGAGAACCAGGTCTTGGCTATATCATATCCTACATGTATATTCTCAAACAAGTCACACTGGCAGTTCTGTGGGAAATCCGCCTTTACCTCGCGGAGCAAGTACTTTGAGGCCTTCTCATTTACTTCTTTTAATGAGATCTATAGGAGCTCGCATGAAAATCAGATTGGGATATTAGCAGGAAATAGGGAGAGATGATTTTTGTATGAATATTGGGGAGCAATGAAATAATATTCATAATGTTAAAGCCAAGTTATGTGAAATGATTATTGTGTAGTCCTTCAACTGAATTAATATAGAATACAAGAATAAGAATGAAATACTAAAATCCTACAGTAGTTATGCTATGTGTAACAGAAGAATTGGTATATCTAGAGTCTAGACAAACAAAAACACATATGAACTCAATTAAGGATTCAATTCAATATAATGGCTTCTATTTAAATTATATTTATCCCAATTCATGGTAATTTTTCCATCTTATTTCTTTTTTCTCTGATGTTCATATCTCAACAAGTACTGAGAATAAATTTCAAATTTTTGGTCCATGACCTCTCTTGTCTGCTTGAGTTCATCTACAAAAATGAAAATGACAAGTAGGAAAAAACTTCCATAAGGTCAGATTTTTCTATACCCATCCGAATCATGTTAAACTACATATTGAATGAATAGAAATTGTGAAAAATAAAGAATCTGAATATTCTCAAGAAAATAATGATTAAACATACAATGCGCGTCAAAATTATGGAACAGAGTCAATTTCTCAGAAGGAAAATATTCGGCAACAAAATCCTGAAACAGGTCCATTTTTGTTTCACTCTTACGAAATTTTTATGCATTTTTGAAAGAAGTTTGTTGCACCCTGTGCCATCCCCATCATCCCTCTGAATTTTTTGAATTAGGAAAAGGGGTCATGTGGTACTTTTTTGGCAAGGTTTTTTCATCTTCTTTATAGGCGTGCAGAAATTTTCAAGAAAAAACATTTTTTTAATCAGAGAGTTCAAAGAGCTTTTCAGTATGTGCACTTTGTTATGACTCATCTACTTTGAGACGATAGTACCTGATGAAATTTGTCACCGAATGAAAGTCGACTATTACAGTTTTGTTCATGCACAACTTTCAACCCCCTCACGTGAAAAATTAGAATGTGTGAAATACTGCGCTTCGGTTATCATCTTAAGTAGGTATGTTATTAATACGTTTCTACTAAGTTGAAACTTTTCGATAAATGTTTCAATTCCATGAAAAAGCCATGACAAAATGCACATAGTGAAAATCTCTTTGAACTGACTGATTAAAAAAAAAATTTTCTCGAAAATTTCTGCACGCCTGTAAGGAAATTACAAAGACCTTGCTAAAAAAGTACCTCATGACCCACTTTCCCTATTCAAAAAATTTGGAGGGTTGATGGGGATGGCACAGGGTGCAACAAAAATCCTTCTAAAATGCATAAAAATTTGGTAAAAGTGAAACAAAAATTGACCTGTTTCAGTATTTGGTGCCAAATATTTTTCTTCTGAGAAAATAATTTTGTTCAATAATTGTGACCCGCACTGTATATGCTGAAATTGCAAAGCAGCTCACATCCTCGTGAAAACATTTCAGTGTTACACAAAAGTTTATCTGAATCAAAAATTTGAAAGATCAACTTTTCTCTGGAAATAGTACCTATGCTTTTCAATATTTAAACTAATCAATAACAAAATGATTGTGATAACATGTAAGAACAATTAACTGCTCAGAAAGCAATCCAGTGTAAAATTTCACTTACATATTCAGTATCTCATTTAAATATCAAGTAACATTTTATCTATTTATCTTATCAGTATCACGGATCCTTTTTGATATTATGATTTATCTGAACAATATCGAGCTCATCGCGGACTCGTCTACTCAACAGATGAACTTAAACTAGTTGAAATAGAAGAGTCCCTTCATGCTGGCTAACTGTTTAATACCTAAAAGTCACTTCCCTTATTTTCGCAATGATTCAACTCTTACCTGAAAGCTTTAATCCTAACGAATATATCATAAAAATATCAGATGTTTCGAAAGTCTCCTTTAGGAGTCATCATTTTTTCTTCTCTTACTTTTTCATCAATGCTTCTTTGCTCTGAATCTATGAATAAGATATCCCCACCAGAAATTTTCTATGGAGAATTTGAATTTTACGAGAATTTTGCTGAAGATTTTGCGTTGGCTTTGCCTTGAATATTGTGTAATTTTTCAAAAATGAGATATTTTATTAGATAATTTAGATTTCGAAATGTCCACAATCTAGGTGGGGATATCTTATTCATAGATTCATAGCAAAGAAGCATTGATGAAAACATAAGAAAAGAAAAAATTATGACGCCTAAAGGAGACTTTCTTGACATCTTATATTTTTAGGATATATCAGGCCCGGATCTAGGGGGGGGCAAGCGGGGCGCTTGCCCTGGGCGCCAGCTTAAGGGGGCGCCAAAAACAACCATAGGGTGAATTTTTTTTAATTTTTGATTTTCTCGGAAAAAAAGTATTATTAAATATTACCCGACTCTGAAGTGTCATCTTGACCACTCAAAAAAAGGACAAACATCCTATCTGGCCGAAACTATACAGAATGAAATTATCGATTTAATGGCCACCAAAGTTTGGATAACATTATTAATGAGATCAAGGAGGCCAACTATTTCACTATTATGTTCGACTGCACCCCAGATGTATCTCATACAGAACAAATGAACTAGGTTATACGATATTTACAGAGAACGGAGTCTGGATATAAGGTAAAGGAAAGTTTTATTGACTTCTTAGAAGTTGACCGAAAAACTGGAGAATAAAATTATCAAACTGCAAGATGATGATTTAGATGTCAAAAAATGTCGTGGGCAATCGTACGACAAATGATCTAATATGGCTGGCATATAAAGGAGTCCAATCCAGAATTCTTCAGATGAACGAGCTGGCAGTATTAGTTTCATGCCTAGCACACTCTTTGAATTTTGTGGGTGTCCATTTGGCTTCATCATATTCAGAAGCAGTAAATTCATTTGTTGTTGTACAACAACTGCATTCTTTTTTTGTTAGTTCAACCACACGATGGACAATTATGAAAGTGCAAAACAAGATGGTCTAAACATCAAGCTATTGATGCCCTGCTCAATAATTCACCGGGAGTTGTGAAGGCTGTCGAAAAAATTAAAGAATCCTCACTAATCGCAGAATCCAAGTATGAAGCTGGTTATTTGCTTCATACTGTGATGGATTTTGGATTCTTCCTGAACCTATAACAATTTGGGATAATATTCTGCGAGAGATCAACAGGGTCAACGTGGAAATTCAGAAAGGGGATATAATTATTTCACGTTCATTATCGTTGATGCGAGGTCTTGTGAAGATCTTGCAAGGAATGAGAGAAAAACCTATTGAAAACTGGATCTCGGAAGCTAAACTTCTTTCAGAAGATTTGGATGTGGAGCCAATTCTTAGAGAGAGAGAGAACTGTCATTTATTGTCATACAAAATACAACAAAAGCCATCGACCTACGGTCCTTCAGCTAAATTCTTAGAAATAAACGTGTTTCCAAGAAGAAAAAGCAGGTCGATGAAATGTGCGAGGATGGGTCAAGAACGCTAGATCTAGTTGTTTTATTCTCGAAGGAAATTAAGGTTGTTTTCGACAGATTATTGTCAGAAATCAGAAAAAAGCTCATAAAGCGCAGAGAGTGTATTTACGAATTTCGCATTCCTCAACGGCCATGACCTTCTAAACTTGCAAGAAGATGATCTGCAGAAAAATGGGATCCTTTTTGCTCAAAAATATTGAAGAGACTTGAATGCAGTTGATTTTTGTTTGGAACTAGAGGTTTTCGAAGAGCTGGTTCCTGAAATTAGTGAAGGATCGACTTCATTAGACCTGCTACAAATTCTTCACAGGCGAGATCTGCAAGAAGCTTTTCCTAATGTTAGTATAACTTTAAGAATTTACTGCACATTACTTCCCAGGTCTGCAAGATGTGAACGCAGTTTCAGAAAATTGACAATAATAAAAAAATATTTGCGTTCCTCAATGAGTCAGGAACGCCTCTATGGTCTCTCGATCTTAGCTATAGAAAACAAAACTGCTTCCGAAACAGATTTTCGAAAGAAAATCACGCCGCGTGAGGCGGTGAAGAAAAAAAAAATTTCTTTCCTTGAGATATTCTCCTTATTATTAGTATTCATTTATATTATTCATTTGTATTATTTATTTTTGTAATTTTTATGAATTCATACATTACACAAATTGGGGGGCGCCATCATGAATTTTTGCCCCGGTCAGAAAAAATCGTAGATCCGGGCCTGGGATATATTCATTAGGATTAAAGCTTTCAGGTAAGAGTTGAATCATTGCGAAAAATGGGAAGTGATTTTCAGGTATTTTTAAACAGTTGGCCAGCATGAAGGGGCTCGTCTATTGAAACGATATGAGGGTACATATTTCCTCAGATGCTTATCACCGAACCGAACCCAAAATGTTTTCACATTTGGTATAATCCTGACAATATTATTTCTTGTTCTTGTTATTTTCAAGATGACCTTGGAAGCTCGCAATGTGAATTGTTTGTTCTGGATGCACTCAGAATATCCCTGGGAGCTCGCTTTTTCGTTTCCTGTGCAATTCCTATGATTTCTTCAATTATTGCAGCTGAATATATCTAAAAGATCATACTTTTCTTCTAGAAAAGAAAAATGATTGCAATTTTTGTATGACCTAGGTACTTTTCGATTAAAATAAAAACCAGTAATATGGCAATTTAACCTCAGAAACCATCAAATACAGCTCAAAGAAACTTCTGTTTTGGAAAGCGATACAATCTCAAGCAACTGTTCGCACCCCTAAGGCTAGGGTTTCCCTCAACTGTTAAGATCTCAACGAGAACACTGTTATTCACTTCGGAGATAAGAGCAAGTGGCAACTCCCCGAATTAACTCAGCAATCTGATCCGTTCCAGCAAATTCCCCCTTCAATGGCCCCGAAATCACCATATATATCTCGGAGACACAAATGCCCGACCTATCCTCGAGGAAAAGGAGTCCGATTTTCACGCGCCGAAGAAAACTACGCTCAAGAATGCGCGTCCGAGGAAACGATTCAATGGAAACCGATCGAGGGAAATCGAACAGATGTCCCGGATCTTTGCTGTCTCTGACCCTTTGGCGCGGAATCGTAGATAAGGGGAGGTAGGAATCACCCCTTGATCGGTAACTGCTGGCGATAAGAGAGTTACGGAGCAAATTGTAGTAAATTCTTTCTGTTTCTATAATCCGTTTGATTATTTATTCATGTTTCGTGGCTACCATAATTTGACTCCAATTGAATATTTACGACAGTGTCACAATAATATGACATCGATGATTTAGGATAAATGCTTTTCACACATTTTCCTGGTGTTGTCATTAGTTAGGAATTGACTCTGTGAATTATATAAAAGAAACTCATTATCGGTATTCAGACGGTCTTTTTGAATTCCGGAAAAAGTTTTCACTTCAGGCGGGAGTCGAACCCACGTCTTAGAATTTCCGGTCCGAAATGCTACCCAACTACACCACCCAAGTTAATCAATTTTTCGAAATTCGATGTTAATGACGCATAGGGGATGGGTGAAGAGGGCATCCTTTGACCGATGATAGCGAATGAGTTTCCACCCATTAACTTTCTCTCACCACGCACACAACAAGATCTGTGTAGCTTCATTAACATCGAATTTCGGAAAAATGATTCACTTCGGTGTTGTTATTCATAAAATATCACTTGTTATTTCAGATAAGTCACATTTGATTTCAGAAATGGTGATTTGAAATTCAGTTTTGTCAGATTTATTCCGGAAACCGTCAATTTGGAATCAGATTGAATTATATGTGAAGGTTTTTTCATTGAGAGGTGTTATTTTGACATTGAAAGATATGAAATTTTTTTATATGAATGATCGCATGTTTATTTCATCATAAAATGGAAGGCATGCCGTTAATAATAATAATAATAATAATAATAATATTTACCGCACGGGTGTGGTTTGGTTTCTGCCACGCCACATGGGGGGTGACGTCCCCACGGCCCGAGTTACCTGGGCCACCAAGGGTAAATGGTGGCGGACCCATGAACGAGAGGTGGAAACCGATATCATGGCAGAAGATCGAGATGCCACTCCACCTGCTGGCTCGACCACCGTGAGGAGGACTGCCCGCAGGGGAGCTCGCAACGCACGTATCCAGTGTAGCCGCGAAATGAATATTGAAGTAATGCGAGCTTTTCATTACGTGAACAATTGCGAGGACAAACCACTTCCTGGATGGAGAAGAGAAATCTTCAAGGGATCGAATTATCCCGGAATATCGCGGGATGTGCACAGCAGGCTGTGGATTTGCAAACCTGTTACATCGTGCGGAAATTTCTGAACTAGTGGGAGGAACTGAATTGTTTTTTCACTGGTTCATAGAAGAATAACCAGCTCGAGCTGAGAACGGGAGACCGATGAAGAATAATAATAAGTCCTTTATTTCCAACAGGTTAACACCCAATTACAGGAAAATTGTGATAAATCATCAAAAATGTATACTAACATATGACAGCATAGGCATGAAACAAAAATTTGTAATGTTAAACATGAAAAATGACCAAACTCATCAACATAAAAAAAAAATCCAGCCGAATATCAACTGACCCCCATGAGAAAAAAAACAAAATTTTACAGAATATTGCGAACAAAAAATTTCTACTCAATAGAATTAACATATATGTCCACTATTTTATCTATAGAATCAACAGTTACATCACACTTATCAGCCACAGTATTGTAAATATTACACATAAAATTAATTGGTGATTGTAGGTTCAGATTAGTCCTACCAGAGTTCAAATAAAACAAATGTCTACTTCTAGTTTCTAACCGTGGAATAAAAATTGGTAACTTCTCCAACAATGCCGGGCAATCAATCCTGTTATTCAGCAAATTGTAAACAGTTTTAAGGGCTAATACAGCCCTCCTGTTCTCCAATGTTTGTCCATTGAACCTTTCCAGTAGACGTCTGTGATTACACCCTATTGGAGGATATACAGAGTCTTCTCTCCAAACTAGAAATTTACAGAATTTACGCTGAACGTTCTCCAACTGATCCCCATGACACCGGTATATAGGTCGCCAAATAAGGCTGGCGTACTCGAGTCTACTTCTTATCAACGAATTGAAAAGGGATAGAAGAGTTTTAGTGCTTGCGAAATACACACTGTTACGAACTATAAAACCGTATACTCTGAATGCTGACGATATCAGATTTTCAATGTGAGGTACAAAAGAACATTTTTCATCAAATATCACACCTAAATCCCTAATCTGTGTAGCACGTGCCAGCTCTTTTCCACCAATATTATACGGATACATAATAATATTTTTTTTACGAGTATAAGACATTACCTGACATTTATTTATATTTAAGTCTAAGTTATTGAGATTGCACCAGCGAGACAATTGATCAATTGCTAGCTGTAATGTGGCACAGTTGAGAACAGATGTTATCCTGAGATAAAACTTGAAATCATCCGCAAATAATAAACCCAAAACTTTAATTTCATCCAGTAAGTCATTGATGAACAGTATAAACAATAATGGGCCCAAATTTGAGCCCTGGGGAACTCCGGATGATGCAAGAAACAAAAATGAATTAGAATTCTCCACCCTGACATATTGTCTCCTGTTTGAGAGATATGAAGTGATGAGTCCCAACAGACTGTCCGAAAATCCATAGATACACTTCAACTTCATAATAAGCCGTCGATGATCCACACTATCAAATGCTTTACTAAAGTCAGTGTAGATAACATCCAGTTGCCCAGACTGGTCTAAGATCTCGACCAGTGTCTGTGAAAACACCGCCAAGTTTGTTAGACTCGAGCGATGCGGCATGAATCCATGCTGTTCACATATTATTTTGTTTTTAATTTCCGGAAATATACGTCTGTGCAAGATGATCTCGAAAATCTTAGAAAAGTTTGACAATATAGAGATGGGTCTATAGTTGGTCACGTCAGATTTGTCTCCCTTCTTCAAAACTGGAATGATTTTTGAAAGTTTCCAAATTGAAGGATATACACCCGTTCTCAAGGATAAATTAAAAATGTGCATGAGTGGTACCGCCAATACACGTATACAATCCTTAACAACAAAACTCGGTATTCCATCGGGACCAGCTGTATTTTTGTTTTTCAATTTCTTGGCCGCCGATATTAAATCATCTTCACATACGGAATCAATATGAACAAGAGATGAGTCAGCCACGCGGGCAAAATCTTCAGACGGCACAGACCGCGGACTCCGATAAACACTCTCAAAATACCTAGCAAACGTGTCTGCAATATTACGCGCTCCGCTATTAACATTTCCATCTGTATCCCTCAACTCACCCGGAATACGAGAATTACCCTTTCTGTCATTTATGAAAGTCCAAAACTGAGCCGGGTCCGACACAATTTTCTGTTCCGTTGATTGAACATAATTAGCATGAGCAATGGATATACTAGATTTTAACAATTTTCTTAGTTGCTTATATTCACTGTAGTAAGAAATCATTTTTGTATTTTTGAACCGTTTCAAAGCTTTCTCTTTCCTGAACACAAGATTGACAACCTCAGCATTGTACCACATAGGAAAACGTCTCCTTCTAGAAGACTTACGAGGAACTGTTCTATTAAAAATTTCATGAAGCATGGAGTACAAGACTTCGCAGGCCTCCTCTGAATTGACCTGATTTAACAAAATTCCTGACCAGTCAACATCGAGAATCATCCTATACATCATCAAAAAATCAGCTTTTCTAAAATTAAATTCATTAGTACTATTATAGTGATCAATTCCGATATCTCGACGACGCACAGATACATTCTCAAGAACAAAATGAATAGGAGGATGGTAGGGATCAACATTTACAAGCGAAAATGTATCCTCCAGAATATTACATTTCAGGTTAGAAAATACAAGATCCAGCAGTCTCCGCCCTACATTCAAGATGTTATTGAATTGCCTCAATTCCAATATTTGGGAAAACAATTTTAAAGCTAAAGTTTTACTGTCCAATGAATTCTCGATATACAGTGAGGCATTAAAGTCGCCAACAATTAATAAGCCACCACTAAGCAAAATATCCTGTGATGCCAGAATATCAAAAAATAACTCATATGTACGGTTCTCAGTACTTGGAGGAATATATAAAACAATTATAATCAAAGTAGAATACTTCAGTTTTACCTTACAACAGACAAAATCAATAGTTGGAGCACACCTTCTCACATTATTTAAGTCAATAAGAGTTGCATTATATCTACTATGTACAGCCAGCAATACACCACCACCTCTCTTTGCTCCAGTTGCTACTTGATCTCTATCACAACGAAAGACATCATAATCCACAGGAAACAGCTCCGAATTCGAAGTCCCATTCTGCAGCCAAGTTTCACTTATGGCCACCAAATCAAAACCACCACTCAAAATGTTTTCAAAAAATCTCGCACTTTCGAGTTAAGTCCCCTAACGTTTTGGTAATAACAGTGAAATTGGTTGTGTCTGCAATTGGGTGCATCTAGTTTAACGAAACGCCACCATCAACTGTATTGATGGTGGGAACTCCCCTTTTGAACTTCAGAACAACATTTTCACCCTGAGATTTACGTCGTTCCACCTCTTCTTTCATTTTTTTAAAATGGGCTAATTGTCTTGGTGTCTTGTCGGAGGTTATGGTAAGGTTTGAAAAATTTTTTGTAGACTTGAGTGTCTTCGATTTTTTGAGTATATTAAGAACTTCATCCCAACTTTTCAAGGAAACCTTCAATGGTCTCGGTTTGTCTGACCTTGGATTGAATTTACCCAATCGGAATACCCTGATATTCTCACTTATACGGGAAACGTCAGGAGCAATTTCATCAAACAACTTGCTCACCATGGAATGATCATGTTTGATTCTTTCGTCAGTAGTTCCTCCTCCACCAAGCTCCTCGACACCATACACGATGACATTTCTCTTTCTCATCTGACGCTCCTCAATTTCCGCAATCACCTCCTCAAATTTTTCGTCGGTGAATTCATGACTAATATCTCTGGAAACCGACTGGACAGATGTTTTGAGTTCCTTTATTTCTTTCTGCAGTGATACAATCACTGACTTTAACGATTGTATGTCATTGCCGATTTTTTCGCAATCCTTACAACTCCAAGAAATTGACTTCTTCGAGCTTATAATGCGAATTTCAGAACTTGTTAAGCCAATACATAAATTCCCAAAAATACCATGGCATATACAGCAGGTAAGAACAAGATGATCCTCGAAAAGGCGATTGCAGCAATGACAGTTTACTTTATTAACCATTTTAAAACGAAGGTATTATAATTATAGGATGTTTGTATCCGCGACTGTACCTACAGCATGCAGATGTTATATCTTATCTTGCAGTTTCTTTCGCACTTTACTTTCACCACTAATTCAACACAATTAAAGTTGTATTTTCAGTTCAAACTTAGTGATAAAAATTCACGGACACTTCAGAACCAATCTGATGGTACTCCACAGAAAATTACGAAAATTTTACTCAGAAATATCCGGAAATAATCGACTCATAGGGATAAGCGTTCAACTATACGTGTTACAGCTGCCGACACATGAATAATGGAAAATATCATCAGCCAAATGACTACCACGACCACGACTACAGGACCATATCCTTTTCATGAAATTTTCCATAACCAAATGGCAAAGTGGCTGCCCTATGTTCTCAAAAGCCTCACGAATTCCATCTTTGAGGTCTGCATCGACGCTGGGCTCTTGGCGAAGACTTTCTCTTTCGAATGGCCCCAAAGGAAGAAGTCGCAAGGTGCTAAATCACTTAATCTCGGTGGCCTATTGTGATCACCTCTTCGAGAGATAACACGGTCCGAATTTTTCTCCATAAAAGATCAATGGTTTCGTTGCTTCTTGGCACGTAGCACCATCTTGTTGGAAGTAAAAGTTGTCCAGATCAATACCATCCAATTCCTGCCATAAAAAAATCATTAATCATCTCTCGATAGCGCAATCCATTAACCGTAACTGTTGCTCCAGTTCCATTCTAGAAAAATTTAGGTCCAATGACCCCGCCGGACCATAAACCGCACCAAACAGTCACACGTTGAGGATAAAGAGGATTGTCAACAATAAATCTTGGCTTTTCCAATCCCCAGATGCGACAAATTCGCTTGTTGACAAAGCCACTTAGGTGGAATTCGCCTCATCAGTCAAGGTGATTTTTCCATGGAATTCCGGATCATTTTCATTCATTTAAAGGACCAATCAGCAAAGATACGACGTTGTGGATGATCGGCTGGCTTGAGTTCTTGTGTTTACTGAATTTTTTAATCTTAAGGACCCAAATCTGCATGCAAAATACGGTGTTATGACGTTTGTGGAATGCCTCATTCCACAGAACGATGAGGAGCGGGCAAACCTGGGTTTTTTCAATACTTTTGGCTACAGCAGCAATATTCGCGGCTGTTCTTGAGCGACGTGCAAGGGTTTTAATCTTCACATCACTAACTTGTCCCAACAGCTCAAATTTTTCAACCAAATTCTGTATTGCGTTTCGTTACGATCAAAAAATGTTCGAGTTTTACGAACCGTCTCTGACAAATTTTCACCATTTTTACAATGAATTTTAATGATTTCAATAGGTTCCATTTTCAGTAATGACGTAGTTTCTACTTGTCAAATGTCGAAAAATGAAAACTTCAAAAGTAACATGTACCGAAATAACACTTCTTATTGGAAAACCCTTCATTTAACAAACTATCATTAGGAATTCAGAAAGTATGACTCAAGATTTTTCAAATTTTTCGTTAAAAGTTGACTGTTTTACAACTGGATGAAGATTCTGAATTCTAATTGATTTCCTGCTGAATTCCACTTCATATCTTATGGAATACAATTGACGATTTCTATAATAAATGTGACTCCATGAACTGAATTTCAAACTTCCGTTGCTGAAATTGAATTGAATAATCTCAATTTTATTGATTGCTTTCTGAAATACAATTCATGATTTCTGAAATAAATATGATTGCATCAACTGAATTTCAAACTATTTATTCTGAAATTGATTTCATCAATCCGAATTTGATGTTTTCTGAATAACAAACTTCGATTTCTGAAATGAATAAGATCGCTTCTACTGAAATTCAATTATCCTTTTCTAAAATTGAATAGAGTAATCTGAATTACTTTGGATGTTTTCGGAAATACAATTGACGATTTTTGAAATAAATTTCACTGCATGAACTTCTGAGACTGAATTTACTTATCTGAATTACTTTTTATGTGATGTGTGGGATTTGTGGGTACTAGGACGATATTCTTTGGTGTTAACACAAAACTACAGTTTTCCTGACGTTTCGCTCTTTATTAGAGCTTCTTCAGAGGCTACAATATAAATCAAGACATTACAAATCATAAAATATATCACCAGTTCACATGTTGAGGTTATTTCTTATAAATGTTTAATATGACAATATTTTGTTCGGATATAAGCTACTTACTTGCTGAAAAATATTGTCATATTAAACATTTATAAGAAATAACCTCAACATGTGAACTGGTGATATATTTTATGATTTGTAATGTCTTGATTTATATTGTAGCCTCTGAAGAAGCTCTAATAAAGAGCGAAACGTCAGGAAAACTGTAGTTTTGTGTTAACACCAAAGAATATCGTCCTAGTACAAACAAATCCCACACTTCATATAAAATATTTGGGGACGCTACTATACCTTGTAATACTTTTCATGTTTTCTGAATTACGATTACCCACAATTGACAATATCTGAAACGAATAAGACTGCTTCTACTGAATTTCAAACAACCTTTTCTGAAATTAAATTGACCAATTTGAATTACATTCTATGTTTTCTGAAATACGATTGACGATTTCTGAAATGAATGTGACTGCATGGACTGAATTTCAAACTACCCATTCTGAAATTGAATGAAATAATCTGAATTACTTTTGATGTTTTCTGAATTACAATTGACGGTTTCTGAAACTAGAATGAAGACGTTTATCAGTCAGAATCCATGACAAAACTTATCCCGCAGAAAAAATCGACGTACCCGACGAAAATGAAGAATCCTTTCGGAATGTTTCAACCGATTCAATGGAAATCAATCGAGGGGAGCTAACAGATGTTCAGAATCTCCCCTGTCTGACCCAGTGACGCGCAAACGTCAGGAAGGGGGACGCAAAAATCACCCTTTGACCGGGAGCCGACGGTAACGCTTGGAGGGCAGCAGCGAAAACTCTCGTCATTACAGTGACATTACGAGTAATGACGTACGTAAATTTGAATAGGGAGTAATTATTTCTGGAATATGGGAGCGACGGTAACTTGACGTTCCAACGAAATTCGCGTTATTGAGGTTCAGGAATTTGACGATTAATACCGTCGGTCTCATGGAGCGGAACGTACCCATTGTATACAACATATGAGCAACATTCTGCTTCCACAGCTTCAGATATATCAGTATTAAGCTGTAATGAGACTGGTTCTGAGGAGATTGCTAGAGTTTCTAATTCTCTCTATGATCGTTGATTTCGCTACATACAGGCTGGGCCATCCATAACTTTCCACCCCGAATTCTGAGCTTTGGGATGGAATAACGGAAAAACGCTCGGACAGGTCAAATTTTGTTGAAAGGGGGACAAATAAGGGTGTTCAAATGAGTTTGATATCACAACCAATCTAGCTGCAACCCCTAACAGCTCTCATTTTTGAATAGGGAAAGGGGGTCTAGCAGCACCTTGTTGGAAAGGCAATTCAATTTCCTGCATGAGTGTATTTTTTTTTCATCGCTTCATTATCATACAGAGTGACTCAGTATTCCATCAATAACTTTCACACGCCGAATTTGGATCTTTGAGATGGAAAAAACGCTCGGACGGGTCAAAAAATGAATTCGATAGCACTATTCATTTTTTCCACGTTTTCAGTTATTGTCTCGGTTTTAACATTTTCAACAATCAATAAGAGCGCAAGATTTGAATTGCGCGCCATGTCTGAGAGTTATAATGTCACATGATTATGACGTGACAGATCGAAAGTTGACAGATAAAAGTTAGTAAATATAGAACCTAACACGGCAGATCAACGCATCCTGATTGTCAAAATTTGCAGTAACGGTGAATGGCGAACGTTATTTTGCTATGGAAACAATGTTTCTGTTGCCTCTTTCGAAGCTATGGATCTTAAAGATCTTTGGTTTCAGCAGGACGCTGTCACATGTCATACCGTTCGCGAAACATTGACAGTGAGTTCGCTCCTGGTCACTTACTAGATATTCCGTTTCATACGAGGATATATTGAAAAATTCTTAGCCTACTATAGAACCAAACAAAATTTCAATGTCGAAATATTTTATTACTCGACATAGTCTCCTCTTCATTGAATACATTCATTACAGGGAACCTACAATGTCTCTAGACCTTTATTCAAAAAAAAATGTTTCTTCTTGTTCTGCAAACCAGTCCTCCACAGCTTTTATTACCTCCTCGCTGGAAGAAAAACTTTTTTTTCGGCAACCGTCCGGAAGTACCCACTTCCCGGACGCTTTTTCTTTGAGAAAGTAGCATTTCCCGGCCTAGGCCGGAAAGTACGTACTTCCCGGCCTAGGCCGGAAAAACACGTCGTTGTTGTCATTGTTATGATCATCACAATAGCAACGAAATAACGGATGACAGTTCTGTTCTGTTTAATTCAAATATGAATCAAAATCAATAAAGAGATGTGTCATCTCATTGATTTGTAATTCTTCACGGTTGCCGAAAAAATATTGTACGCAACAAGCCCGGAAATAGTTTTTTTGGACTCACAGACTTCAAGGACTCGCCTCCTGCTCGTCCTAGAATCTTGTCTATTCGCCCAAAAAAACCCTATCTTCCATTTCAGTTGAGGAAAGAGATGTAGTTCTAACCATAAATCACGAATTTTTTGCATGGCAACATAAGATTTGTGTACTGGGGCGTTGTCCTGTAAAAAACAAAATACCTTTGGATAGCTTTCCGCGTCTTTTCTCTGTAATTTTCTCCCGTAGAGTGGTCAGTAATTTCGAAAAGTAATCTTCAGTTATTGTTCTACCCTTACCCAATAAAGAATCAATCATGGCAAGAACTTTTCCAGCAGATTTTTGGACACGAAACTTCTTCGATCTTGCAGAACCAGAGTGTCGCCATTCCATCGATTGGTCTTTGTTTCTGGATCGTAGAAATGTACCCAAGTCTCATCCATAGTAACAATTTCGTCTGAATCGTTTTCAAATCGAGCACAGATCGAACGCGATGCTTCTACCCTTGCACGCTTTTGGTCAACATTCAAACATTTGGGGATCTCTTGGAGGTCAATTAACTGGACCATTTCTCGAAATAATGTTATCGCCAAATCTTTCAATTAATCAATTGTAACGGTAGCAGCATAATGTGTGTTGTACCATTTTGTTGGAACAAAATACTTCTGGGTAGATACAGTTCAAATCTTGAAATAAATAGTCATTAATCATCGATCTATGAAGAGCACCGTTCACTGTAACATTAGCGCCAGAGATAGTCGTGGTGGTTATATGTCGGAAATTAGTTTCAAAATAAGAATGTAATAAAATCATCTTTCAAATAAAAAAAATGGCTTCAATCTTGATTTGAATGAGTTTTATTTCAATTTAAAGTTGAATCACTCTAAAAAAAACCCGATACGGAGAGTATATTATTCGATCTGAGTTAAATTCCGAAAAATGAGCTCGTTGTCGTCAAAACAACAAGCTCTATCCCTAGTCTTGACCGAGAAACCATTGCAAAACTAACTGATATTTTACACGTTGTAAAAAAAGAAAAACAGGATATTTTGGAGGTAAACACAAATACCGAATTCTGTAAAAATTAGTGGCTCTGATAGCTTAGCGGATTAGGTGGCACAGGTTCAATTCCTGCTCAAATTTAAACTTTTTCCGTTAAAATAGCCTCTCAATTTTCATAATCACGGGCGTGAACTACCTTTCTTGAATGAAAAGAATGTTTATTTACTGATTAAGGAGAAAGTCCTTGAATGTTTCAAAGAACGGCTTCCAAGGAAATTCGCAAATTTTCAAATTGGCTTCTGCTCCTGTTGCGATTCGAAAACCAGAAAGGAGAGCAACACTCCTCTCGCGCAACCCCCAGAGCAATTAGTTTCCTCCATACACACAGCACAGCCACCGACGTCGGCAGGCTGCCGATTTGTATGCTAACGATCCCCGCTTCAAAGACAATTGAAATACTTGAAATTCGCGAGAACGCCTAACGGCCAATTAGGCTCAAAGTTTCAAAGTAAAGTCGATTCGAAAGTAGGCGTTTCTTTCAAACATTAAAGAGGAAAGCCAATTAGACAGCCAGATCCTGGAGTGCTTCTTTTGGAATCAAAAGAATGTGGGTGGAGGAATCATTGGCAATTGTTCTTCGGCCATTCGAAAAGAATGGGCACTAGTTTCGTTATTTTTTACCGCTCGAATGGAGGACGAAGATTGAGATTTTGAGACCATCGCTTAATTGCATGGATGCAAATATTCTTCTGTTAATGGAATTAACAGTCAACTCCTGAACGTATTTCTCTGAATTTCTCTTCCACAGTTGTTAATCTGGTCCATTGCTTTTCTCTATTAGTTATTCTTCCTTCTTATCCCAGTTGAGGAATACGAAGGTTTCAGTTCAGGCACACTGGCCAAAAAGAGCAAGTGTGCATAATTTTTACCAGCGCATGTCAACACACATAAACCCATTATTGAAGTTCGTGAAATAATGGATGGGAAATAATGAGGTATATAAATACCTCACTAGGGTGGAACAGGCCTTTATTGGTCCATGCGGCAGGAGTTTTCGAGCCACACTAACTAGGAGGGAAAACGAAAAGAAGAACCAATCAGTAGATCAGTTCTTCCAAAAGCAAAGACCCTTAGCTTTACAGAATTACATGTAGCAAGTATATCCATCAATTGGTGGAATATTATCCAGAGCATAGAGGACAGATAGAATAAGTTGGTGTCATACTTCATAGATTCATTTATTCTCATAAACATACACATTATGTGAAGAGATAACAAATAAAACAAAATCCTAACCTAATAGTAAATTAAGAGCGTTCAGATCTGAGATGAGAGGAACTCCTGAATGCTGTAGGGTTCTTTTTCTATCAGAAATTGTTTCAAATCAGATTTGAAAGACTTGAAAGCTTTTATTTATTTATTTATTTATTTATTTATTTTTATGGTTTGGATGACCTAAGAAATTTTATTGAAAAGGATAATGCAGATATACTCTGCATTTTTCTCAGTTAGTGTAAGATTATGTTTAGGATAATGCAAAGGGAACATGCGCCTGGAACATGGGAAAATAAGAGACACCTGTAGACCAGTAAGTGTCAAAACTTTGTTCTTTTTGAAATGACCACGACAAGAAGTAAGATAGAACATAAATACCAGTCAACGAATCAATTTTATGATAATACTCTGAAAATAGAGTGGCTGAATTCTGACCACGAACATCTTATCGATTTTTGCAATGGTGAAGTGAAACCAGAATCTTCCAGCGCTCCCTCGAATATTGTCAATTAGATTCCAACTCATAAGGTCCTCCTGGTCTTCGTACCGATAAAAAAGGCAATCTCACGCTCAACAATTTCGGATCGTTATGCCTCCCATTCTAACCTATAACTCTGTACGTGAAGCTGATCAGGGCGGGCGAAAGCGAGAGTGTTAACTACGATAACCATGCCCTGGTCTCTATCGACGTCAGACACCGGTATTAAAGAGCTTTCAATAAAGGGGTGATAATGTTGATGGTGGCACAGCCCGAAACAACCCTCAGACCTTAATTGTTGTTTCTTGGGTGAGACGATGTTCACAGCACCGATAAATTTATTAATAGCGGGATGGATCATGATTTGAGATCACGTTTCAGGAGTCTGACGCCACGGAGGCTGTCATCCCTCTTTAGTTGTTGGTTGAGAAGATCAAATAAGCTGCTCCACATGAGGGATTCTGACTTAAATTGCAGAAAAATATAGTTAAAATAAGATTTTTGTGATGAAAATTCATATTAATATGATTTCCAGTTGCAAATTATCAGCCTGTAGCGTATATAGGGTGGTTAAGAAAAATCGAGTAAAATAACGAAATTTTATTTCCAGAGAATTCAAGCATTTTAAGACTAACAATACAATGTATGGCCTCAACGGGCATCAATAACCGCTTGACATCTTCTTTGCATACTACACACAAGGTTGTTGAACATTTCTTGAGGAATTTGGTTCCATAAACGGGACAGAAGCTCTCTCAGATCATTTAAGGATTCTGGGGTAGGTTGATGATGATCTAATCTTCTTTGGGGCATATCCCATGCATTTTCTATGCAATTCAAATCTGAGTGCGATGGTAGGAATTCGCGCGAGGAGCTTGGTATTCCTCATTTAATGTGGAATACCAAGCTCCTCGCGCACATTCTCAACTATGGCTACACGGTGCGGTCTAGCATTATCGTCTAGAAATTGAAAAGTTTCATCAATAGCAGCGTGAAAATTCGGCACAACATTGCCAATGACATGCTCCCTATAGTTTAAGGCGGTCATATTCCCAGGACAAATGTGTAGATCTGTGCGCCCGTTGAAACATATCCCGGCCATTACCATAACACTACCCACTCGGAATTGATGGACTTCTTGGACATAGCGACGATTACGAGGTATGCGTGGGATTGTCCATACCCTTATTCTTCGAGAATCTGAAAATCGTCCATATCTTGATTCATCAGTGAAAAGGACACTACGCCATTGATCGTTCCAATTGATATGTTGCCTTGCCCATTCCAGTCTTTGACGCTTATGGCCACGTGTTAATGGAACTCCTCTGGACGTCTAGAACCTATATTCACCTCTCTCAACGTCGTCTGATGGTTTCGATGGAAACTTGGACCCCATCTGCATTTTGAAGAGTATTCCGTAGCATTCTACACGTAGATGTAGGGTTTCTTCACGCCGAAACGGTGATGAAACGATCCTGAGCAGGTGTTGTTTTTCATCATCCACCAAACCTGGGTCGTTCCACCACGGAATCTGTCTCCCTGAATCTATTCCAAAGTCGAGACTTTGGCTGACTTGGAGCCTTTCCGCTACAACAACCTGAGTTAGCCACCCTGTAGCATTCCGATAGCCCTATTAGCTTCACCGTTTGGCATTTTCGGAAAACTCGTTTCAAATCGAAGTCGTTGATAAACTGACTTCATTTCAAAATAAGAACATTCATGAAGAATATGCAAAGAACCAAACTTCAGAAAAAAGGCGACCAGATTGACGAAACGTTTCATACTGATTTTTATTGGATCGATTCAAGTTGGTATTGAGTTTTAAATGATTTTACAGCGATTTTCTCGAAGAATACCGATTGAATACGATATCCCTAACTCTTGTGGAGCAGTATATTTTCTGATCTTTATGTGAAGTTTTGATAGTGCAGTTTTGATAGGAATATTCATTTACAATCAGAAAGTTATGTGATGATCCAGATTCTATTGTGCCTATCTTCTATTAAAAACTGAAAAACACATTCCTTGTGTCTTTGTGTTTGTTTTGGGACATGACTAAACCTTTTTGTTTGTATGTAATAAAATTGTAATTAAATATATTGTTTATTGTTCAAACCACCTATTTAAAGACCAGGTATGCCTTGAATTTCTTTTAGTCTATATCACTTTTTGAGATTGGTATACTCTTCTGATTGTGGAGAGGTTTCTCTTCAATTCCTTAGAATAACTGAAAATTCAAAAGTGGCAAATGTTTAAAACTTTTCAATTCATTTCATGAAATCAATTTCATGGCTGTCATTTTCTGCTTGAACATCAATTCCCTGCAAAGAAAACATTTTGGTAACAAACTTTCTACCAGCTATATTACAGAAACTGATTAATGGAGTCGAGGTTGAGGTTATCATTTACGTAGGATAGTTAGTGGTAAATGGAATGCTCACACAAAATATTTTATTCTGATTGATCTAAACGAGAAGTGTAATCTAAGTTGAACGATCAAATTACGATCCATTCGGCTGATGGATTAAGAAATAAAGTATCGTTTGATGGAATATTGAACAATAATATAATAATTTGATAGCAATGCTTTCAACTACTGTACAGGGTGTTTCGAAGGCAGTTTTCAACAGGAGGTAGAACTTACTGGAAAAAATGTAGATTTGAACTATTTATGTACTACTCTATTTTGTGAAATTCGAATTACGGACCTGATCTTTTCATGAAAATCATCGCTAGCGCTTTTGAATGAGCCAGGATCAGGCAATCTCTAACTGATGCGCAGGTTCAGTTCTGTATCTCTGGGTTTTAGAATTTGTTTTATTTAAATTGATGATTTTTTACTCTTCCATTGTCATTATGACTGATGTATGGGTAATTTTTGCTGAAATGGTTTATTTTGACGAGTTCTCTCCTGATAAAAAAGACTCACTTTTTGACTTTCACAACTACACTGTTCACTCAAATTGAAAACTTATGAAACATATCGAACATTAAATCAACTCTATTTTTATTCATTCTGAATTGAGCCTAAGTCTTAACTACTTCGAATAACAAGATTATATACAGGATGAGCTTTTGACTCGAACTATAGATTCTCGAGGTGAAACATTTGAATGCGATATTAATTTCATAAAAAAAAAACATTTTTTCTTCGTGTTGATCCTGAACATTGTTCATATCTTCCTGAATAAATATCTCATAAGCAGTTCAATTTATGGATAATTCAAAATCGACTTGGTTAAACCATGGATACCAAATATATCTTTGTTCATGATACAGATTCCTCATTAGAAGGACGTTACCGATAATACACATTTAACAGATTGTCAAATCCGTGTTCACATTAACTACTCTGGACCAGTGAACAGTTATTCTGTGTAACGAAATCTTAACATTGACTGGGTTATGTGAGTTCGTGATCTCATTTCTGCAATATTACGGATTTATGATGTATACTTCATTCACTGTTATAAAGTATCCCGGTTGGCCATGAAATTCTGACACATTTCACCGTGTTTATTTTGAAAATGTTAGGTTATAGTCAGCGTTCGTGTCAAATACTTACGCAACGTTTTCGTTTCTACATAGATATCGTAGTATTTACGTATTTTTCAAAATGTTCATTTAATTTGGGAAAATAATGAGTTTTATAAATTATTAAGTATTTGAACTCAATCATTCTAAAGACCTGGCGAATGTTGAAGAAACTTTTTTCACTGTTAGTACTGGAAATATTTCACGTATATAAACATAGTTGGAAGACTCAGTTATGCAATTTTCTTCGATGGAAATCAAGAAAGGGTGAAATTTTACTGAAGAATAATAATAATAATAATAATAATATGGACATAATAGTTCGTTACTTCGTGTTAGTTCATTCGAAAGAAAAATAAAAGTACCTACCCTACAGAAAAATTTCTAAACAGACGGAGTAAATAGAATAGCATAGGCAACATATCACAGAATTATTTGATTTTCACGAGTGCCAACCTGCGTCAGTTTTAATTAAGAGAACTTGATAAACCTAAATCATGGCCAACCGGGATACTTTATAAAAGTAAATGGAGTACAAAGTACATATAATATATGTAATTGACGAGAAAACTAAAATGATCTGTGTAACTTCGTGATGTGATAACACATTCATTGAAGATATCGATGTTATGAAAAGTATTTGCTGAAATTATGGACTTTATAGAAACTTACAATCGATTTTCATGGAGTATTGAGCAAATTTTATGTATGCACAGACCATGAGAACATATTGAACATATGGTATCATTTCAAATCAAGTCGTTTGGCAAGATCCGTTGTAATCTTCGGGAGTTGAATGGTTTTTTTGTCCTTTGATCAACCAACTAGTTAGCATGCCCTTTCCATAAAGGTGAAAGAGGTGCTGATATGGAAATATACTGATAATTGGATATCGGCATCACTACATCCATGTAATTACATAAAAACCCTATTGTAGCAACTCATATCAAGAGAAAAATTATTCAAAATAATTAACAGAATTAGCGTCCTCCATAGTAAAATTCATCAAGGAATATCAGGAAACAGGACAATAAAATGAAAAATATCAAGGCTTCACATTATCCGTGGCGACGTTTCGCAGAAGTCACCTTCTACTTCTTCAGGCCTACAAATTTATTGAACATAAAAATACACATACACATGATCACAGTAGATTTTCTTACCAAAGAAGTAAAAAAAAACCGATTTACATTTGGTGTAACAATCAGAACAGTACAACAGTTCATAAAAATCGTACGTTCAACTCGAAATTATTTCATATATCGTAACTGGAAGCAGCGAAAAGAGAGCAAATAGTCGTGCTCAAAGATGGTAAAAGACTGACCACTACGCATCTCCGCATTATGAACACACGGAGACAAGAATCATCGACAGAGCACAGAAGATAAACAAGAAACACACCAATTCATGACCTCAATAATAGAATCCAATTAAAACCTAAAAAACTTTTAACAACACAATAACGTTTTAAGATTCAAATTTCTACAAACACACAAATAATTACACTTCTTCATCTTACGTAACCTAATTTTTTCAATGGTTATTATTATTTATTTACTATTTAATTTTTTTTTTACATTTTAATCTATTTATTTATTCTATTACATTTTTTATTATCTAAATTATACTATTCAACAATTTACCATCTAACATCACCAACCACATCATCTGCATTGTTCAATCCTTCAAATCAAAATTACAATCCATCCTAACATCAAGTACTGAGATTCCTATACTTTACAATAATGGAATTATAATGTTTAGCTAAATTTTCAGTGTCAGATCTGAAGTTCATGGAATCGAATAAACTTATATACACCATCTCTAAGATATTTCTTTTTTTTTAATTTTCTTCTCTTTCACAAACATCTACCTTTTCAAAATCGATTGCATGATCTTCATTAAAATAATGGGAACAAAGAGCTGTTTTTTCTCCATTTTTTACATCTCTCAAATCATTTTTATGTTGTTTTATTCTATTATTCAAAAAAATAATAAAATAGTAAATAAATAATAATAACAATTAAAAAAAAAATTAGGTTAGGTAAGATGAAGAAGTGTAATTATTTGTGTGTTTGTAGAAATTTGAATCTTAAAACGTTATTGTGTTGTTAAAAGTTTTTTAGGTTTCAATTGGATTGTATTGTTGAGGTCATGAATTGGTGTATTTCTTGTTTATCTTCTGTGCTCTGTCGATGATTCTTGTCTCCGTGTGTTCATAATGCGGAGATGCGTAGTGGTCAGTCTTTTACCATCTTTGAGCACGACTATTTGCTCTCTTTTCGCTGCTTCCAGTTACGATATATGAAATAATTTCGAGTTGAACGTACGATTTTTATGAACTGTTGTACTGTTCTGATTGTTACACCAAATGTAAATCGGTTTTTTTTGGACTTCTTTGGTAAGAAAATCTACTGTGATCATGTGTATGTGTATTTTTATGTTCAATAAATTTGTAGGCCTGAAGAAGTAGAAGGTGACTTCTGCGAAACGTCGCCACGGATGTTGTGAAGCCTTGATATTTTGCATTTTATTGTCCTGTTTCCTGATATTCCTTGATGAATTATTCAAAATTCTTGATCTTCAACCGTTCTTGCTTTTCCTTGAAGTTTTAGTTCCGCAAGAGTCTACAATATTCCTTAGTCATTTGTGGAAGAGAAAGTGCCATTTCTTTCGATGAAAAAACGATAAATGTAAAAAAAACCCACAAAATTACACTTCTCAGTTCGATTCAACTTATGAGGCCATAATGGGTCAGTAATGGCGTAGGAATCGAAAAAGATTGCCTAATGGTGTGTTCAGTAGAATTACCTGGCCACAAATGTCGCTAGAGCTCGCTATGAAAGAATGCACTATAGGCTCATAAGCCAGATTTTCCAATTCATTTCCCGCCATAACAGCCAGGAAGAGCTGCAGGAAACGCACGATTCCCGAAATTCAAACAAAATCCTTCGCTGACACGAATATGATTAACATATTCTCGTAGCGATTCAAACTTCCGACTCTGCCGGGGAGAAATGTCAACACATTCGCTGAAAATGAACTTTTAATGCTCGGATACGTCGAATTTAGATGGATGCTCATCTCCCCCCCACTATATCAAACGGCACAAATGGCCGACGGAGCGTGAATGTGCAATAATGGAGCTTTGGCAGATTAAACTAATCAGTTCTGCCTATATGGGCCCAGAAAATGTCGATGAAAATGACTGGTCCACTTGTGTATCTGCCGGTTCTCGGATAGAGCCGGAATCCCGGTAATAGATGGGTTTGGGCTCGGGGACCGCACATGATCAATTGGGAGGAATTCCGTGTGCGTTCGTAGGTCTTGAAATGATTGAGAGGGAACACTCAATAGCACAATGGGTCAGGTCAGGCCGGTTCACTTGAATGAAAATCATGTTTCGTTGTTCCCATCACATGGTTCCTCTCAAGAGGAGAGAATATACAGAGTTTATCTAGAGGTGAGGTTTTTCTTTTGACAGAAGGTAGAACTCATCAAAATAAGTCATTTCACCACAAATTTTTCACATGGATTATGCCCCTGTTTCGAGAAAATTAAACTAGAATATTTTCTAGTGTCTAGGTGAAAATTCCTGAGTCCGAACCTGCACCCTGGCCTGCTTATCCGTATATATCAACATTTCTAGTTTTTTGCCTCCTTTCATACATGACTCAGTTACGGCGAGGGTGTGGTGTAGATTGTACGAGTGTTTACGTGTATTCAAATAATGATGAACTTTCAATTTATGCTGAACTAGCTGGCCCGGCGAACTTTGTTCCGCCTAAATGATACTTACGGTGGATTTCACAAATCGTAATCACCGGTGATCGGATATCAACGGCTTGGTTCTATGATTTTTGAACTGTCAAATGTTTCCATAGATATGAGCTATCACACAGAACAGATACACAAAAATAATATGTCATTATATGTCCATCACTAATAATGGCAATTTTGGATTCAGTTATTTCCGCAAATATATTTATTACCCGAACAGAAATTCAAAAACATTTTGAAAAGTATGAGCAATGATGAGAATGGATATCTCACGATTGGAACTCATCGCCAAAATACGATTTACTTGACATTTCGATAAAAATTCACTGTGATATACTGATATTCACCCGCTTCTGGATCTGTTAATTTCATGGTACTATAAGCCCTATGTAGGGAGTTATCCTCCTTGAAGCCGTCCCAGATACTGGATTTCATCAAATCTCTGGAACTGGAGGGCGAGCTGTAGGAGGCGCGACGATGACAGCTCTGTCAGGGGGCACAATAGACCTTAAGGTCGCAGTGGACTGTAACCCCTTTTCACTATAACTATAACTATAAGCCCTATGTAAAATGTAAATTACACAGTAATTGATGTCATATGTTCTTTTTTCGACCATTTCTAAACACGACGACCGAAATGCTTGAAAAAAAAACAGATGACACCAATCGATGGCTGCGAAAGCCTCAACAAATTCATAGCCATTTAATTGTGATAATGTCAAATATAGTACCTTCACGATTACGTTATTTGGAATAAATAAAACTATAAAATAACTAATAATCATCAGTCATAATGTGTGAATAGCGCCATCTGAAGTGGTAAGAACGAAACTTTTCTCATATATCAACGAAATCTAATCATTTTAGACATCTGTACTCCTACGCTAAGACATTTTGATTTTGCCCAACAGCGTAGAGTTGTAGGCAACTCAAATTACACACTATTACAATGACTGTAGAGGGAATATAGTCACTGTACAAACTATTTGTTTTTATCGCCTTCTAACGCGGAGAATATCAAATGAAGTACAAACGAATAAGCGGTAGCGTAACTGTAACTGTAGCGACATCTAGTGGCCTTACTCAAAAGGAGGAAAAGCATTTCCTGTATAAGTAAAATTTTCATCGATTTTTTCAAAGTTTTATTGTATTTTATAATAACCAGACCGTAGACGAATCCATATATGAAGTATCATAACAAACAGTCCATCCGATCTCGAGTTATAAATGGTGTAACCAACATCTTTCTTTTATATATATATATATATATATATATATATAGAATATAGATATAGATTATGCTTACTTTCGTAAGGTCAGTGGTTTATACATTAATCAAAACGTGAATAAACATTGTGTCAAGTTCTTTTGGAGCACAAACTAAACAAAGAGGATTTCAACAACAACATTTCAATGCCCATTCATATATCAGCTAGAAAAAAAAACGAGATATAATTCCAAACAGTTCCCGTGAAAGTGTCGAATCATAACAATTTTCATGAAAGTGTTTTCTTTTATTACTATTGGAATAGCAATAATGGTTTCCACAGGAACTGGTAAACCATGCCTATTAAGAATTATCAATAATTCATTAGCTTGAATTTGTGGAATATTCGACTCTACTAACCATTCTTGTGAAACCTGTTGTGAAGTTATTACACTCATCCATATTCTTAATAGAAATAATTATCCTGATCACCAATATACCAAGTAGAAAATCATTTAATATAAATTGATCAATTCCGTTATTGGTGGTTGAATTACTCGGATATCATAAATGGCGGTAAAAATGGTTACGGTCCTAATAGGTGAGAAAACTCCAGAATTTAATGAAAATAACACTTACTTGGAGCAGAAATATCCTCATCGAAATTTCACACAATAACGAACCTCGCACAGCACAGTAACGCCGATAAACACAACTGACTAATCTATCCACAAAACCCCTCTCGATGTCTTGGTAAATTTGCTGTTTATACAAGTCGATTTGATAGACAAATAGCGCCTGCGTGAACAGATTGACCTTTTCCATCGCATGGTGCGCTCTCCTCTCCAATTTACCGCATGGAGAGTTCTCAAGGATATCGCATGGCGAGGTCTCCAAGATATCGCATAGGCACATCAGTGGGAAATTCGCTTAGTAACATCACATAGAGATCTCTAGGACGTCGCGGTAGGAGCTCCCATAAAAGTCGCATTGTAACCTCTCAGAAATATCGCGGAGAAGTCTGTGTTGCCTGGGCGAGTGAGTACAGGAGTGTTTTTCCAACAGGTTATTCTGTTGTCCAACTCCCATTGTTGGACCACTGCATTCTATTGTTCTTTTCCAAGCCCACAGAAAGGCTCAGGTCCAGCAGATGTTAACCTTGATGCACTTTTCGCAAGCTCATCAGCTTTATCCTTTAATTCAACATCAAAATGCCCTGCCACCTATAAAGGAGTCACTTTATTGCCTCTGGTCAGTTGCTGTATAGTGTTACGGCCCTCCTAGGTCAGCAGAGATCTTTGGCAATGTCATCCCAGGGACCTCAGCGTGACCTGGATGTCCGTGGTGTTGAATATATGCGCCCCTTTGAGGTTAATATCTTCATCACCCTGGACATCTAACGAAACACTTGTCTTTTCTATGAGCAATTTATTCACACATTTACACAGAAATATATTCATCCACATCCTAAAAAAAATGAGTTGATGCCAAATGAAATCGCCAGTTCTACTTGAGCCCACTGTTGTCCATATAGGTCCATTATGATTCTCAATATCGAGTTAGTTCAGCTTCATCCTCTCATTCCCCTGGTAACTGCAGAACCATAAAACCCATGCCCAAACCTCTTCGCTGTCTTTGGACCCATCGTCCACATTCTTCCGTTTGATTAGCTCTGGTAATTCTGGCAAGGGTAGCTCTATGCAAGTTTTTGCCAGAACCCACCTCGTCAAAGTCTGGTCGTAAGCTCGCAATGTCCTGTCGGAGGGTCTACAGTTATCTTTATAGACTTTCTTTTCCTAAATAGGTTTGTCGTAAACTTGGATCGATATACTTTTTGGAATCTTGTAGCATGAACCTGCCTTGGATTTTTTATACTAGGCTTGAGCCTTTCGTTTTGCCATTCTCCTAATGGTTTGATCACTGAAGCTTTTCATACACCGAATGAGCGTCACTTTGTCTTCTCATTTCCCTGGCAACTGCCGCACCATGAAACCCATACCAAGGCTTTTTCACTTTGTTTGGTCTTATCGTCCAGCTTAACCGTTTGATAAGCTCTGGGTGTTTTTTACATATCAGAATTGGACTAGTAGAGATCTAGTTTCCGAAGCACACCACCAGGTGGCACCACCACAGGAAGACAATGCATTACCGGTTTCTGGCTTATTGGCCATCATCAGATGCATGTAGCCTTATCATGGGATGAATACCAACTGAAACGGCAGAACTTATATTACTCCCTAGCAAGAACAACTGAGGAGAGTTTTGTACAGTAGTTCCACCTTTACATAGTTCTATGCATCAGGATGTTCAAGTCAGAACCAACCTCGTTAGGATCTAGTCGTAAAAAAACGAAAAAAAAAAGTTATAAAAAACTTCCATAGGTTCCTTATTATCTGTATCTATGCGAATCATGTTGTTCGTTCAAGCTTGGCATAAGGAACCTTTTTTCGGTTTTTCCTGTGTCGGTATTTCTGAATTTACATAATGACGCCAACTCAGTTAGTAATTTATTTTATTCTGACCCTCCGTACCCATGTTTTGCCCGTAATCCACCGCCTCTGACGCCCATCACAACACCAAATGGGGCAATATTTCCCGGCAATCCAAGCACCACCGTATATCGGTAGATTAAGATCAGAAAAAGCCAATGAAAAGGTATTGCGGTAGAGAGTTCCACATTTCCTCATTCGTACACCCGACACCATAAAAACCCTTATCCGAAAGGGATTGTTTAACAAATTCCCGGCCATAAATGGGGTTATCGGCTTTTAAACACATACAATCTAGAAAATACTCGGCAATTTTTACTTTTACGAGCCGCGAACTGGCGTGAATTCGAGTTGATATCAAGCAATCCGGGTCATTTCATCCGGTAACAGAGAGTCTGGGCGATCAATACGATCCAACAGTGATGCTAGGAACAACTTTGTCGACGGATATGTTCCTGCTGCAGAACATCTTACTGTGTATTCGCCCATCGTTAGCCGATAATCAGACCTTGTACACACTCAGCTAGCCGAATGTAAAAGCAGTCTTGGAAGGAGTATCTCAGCCGAAAATAGATTTTTCTTCTTCTCTTGAATTCACAATTCTGGCACTCAAGTGCATCTCTTCTGAAATCAAATTGAATTGCTCTTAAATTTTTCCACGATTCCACACCTTGTCTACGCTTCAGTTTCAGCTTCTCATTCTACACTGTTAGGTTGTCCAAAATTTGAGAGCAGAATGTAAAGTCTATATGCTCCAACAGTTTTGGAGGTTGGTCATTTCTTGGAATGGCTGCTCCACGTCCAGAATGCTCCTCATTTTCAGTTTGTTCTTGTGTAGGTTTGTAGGCTGTTTTGATATTATGTCTCTTTAGAATATCGCTGAATTTGTTCGTCACCGATGAAATGAAAGGTAAGTATGCTTCTTCTGAAATGATTTCCTATGGTCTATTTTCCAGTTGTTCGCTTTGGTCTCACAGCTCGATCGATTTTTTTCGAGTTGTACCAAAATATAGGTAGTACACCATCTCTCTCTACTTCTACGGTGAACTTTATGTTCTGCTGTTTGCTATTCAGTTGTTCTTCACTTTGACAAATTACGAAGGTATATCATTCACATAATATGACAATTGCATCAGGATTCAGAGGGATACCTATAACGACTCTATCCAGTTGTTCACAAAATTTCAAAAAGAAGTGTCCCCCGGAAATATTTCCGATATCTGATTCAGAGATTCCTTCATAGGCACCAATGAAACACAACGTCAAAGCTTTCGAGTATATTATTCGGTTTGGTTTCCATAAGCTTCAGTTTTTCGAAAAACTGAACAGATTCTTTGATAAAAGCTTCTGTGTTTCCACGTGAGGCCTCATAATGGTTGTAAGAGTCTTCGCTAGATTATGTTGAAGTGTCGATGGAGCTCACGATAGGTCTTGATGGCACACCATCTTTGTAGATAGTCCATGAATCTGCAGAACCTTCACTTTACTCATCAAGAGTATTTTTTATGGTCTTCATCGCAATGAAGATTCCACTAATGATCAAGTTTGCCCAAACACAAACGACGTCGGATTCATGTTTAATTTTTCATATTTTTATGGTTCCAGTAATTTCCTCATCTTTTCATCTTATTCTGATGATTCCATGGCCAACGCAGCATTGCCCTTATGTGCTGGGAGTCCAATGATCGACTTATCATTGAGATACCTTATAGCTTGGCGTTCTTCGGCTGTTTGGTGTTGCGGGTGATACGAGAACTCTCAGCCCACACTTCCTCAGCTCTGAATTCTAGTAAAGAGCCTATACATGCTTCAAGATTGGCTACGATATCTTCAACTGGCATATTATGCTTATTATACTGCAGCAATTGCGTTCTTTCTCAAGGACGAATTGACAAAAGTAACAGTTAGGTCAAATACCTAGGGGAATGAAAGCAGTCATCAATAAACTACCTGATTGTTTGAATTTTGTATTACATATTTGAGTGAAAAACTAGGTGTTCAACTACAAATGGCATGAAGAAGGGATGAAAGGAGTAATGGGGGTCAGATAAGTAAGCGCTTTTCGAAATAAAACTAGAATTATAAATCACAGCTCTTTTAAAAACATAACATAATATCACATTTCTGCATAAAAATACTATTAATTGAGGCCACAGTAATAAGCTTTGCAGTTACGATTCATTAGTAATAAAAGTTTGAAAAAACAAAGTTTTTGACCACCATAGCACTCACGTGAGGGCAATGCTAGTCATGATGTTGACAATGATGATCTAATACTTCTCACATGCGGAATCCAATCCAGTGCTAGCAGAGTGAGTCCAAAGTCTACAGGAGGTGCATAGGCACCATACTTCGTTGTTTCGGCCAAATTCCCCGCATATAAGACAATTATTTTCTGAGTTATCTCCATCAAAAGTATCATCATCGACGCAGAGGTCGTCAATGTCTAGGTGAGTCAAAGAAGAGTCATTTTCTTCCTTTCGGCCTTTTTGAGTCTTTCCTTCAACTCTTCGGTTCTTTTGTCCTTCCCCTTGCATTTTCTTTTTCGTTCAATGTCTTGACCACAATTACCCATAATAGAGTTGATAGGGTGAATTGTGACTAGAAAAAAAAATACTATATTTTGATTCCAATTGAACATTATTATAAGTTTATGATGAGCAGTTGCAACCAACTTTTAATGATTCACGCAGAAAAAGGAAATTACATAGCTTACCTTGCTAACTTAGTACGTTAAATAAGATCGATTAAGAGCGAAAACGAAACACACTCGTCATATTATATGAATGCTTCGTGTGGAATGACCGAGGATGTTCGGACTCGGAGACACGGGGGTTGAGAACTATGTGATGTTACCACACTCCGCACGCATAGGCATCTTCAATTTTTTCAGATGTGGGCAAGACCACCATTGCCTGGTGACCACGAAAACCCCATCTTCCCTAATATTGTCTATTCAATACGATTATTTGCATGCAGCTTCGTTAATTCCGCCTGAATTATAAACATCGAATTTCGCACGAATCTGATCCTGTCTATTCGAAGCTCCGTGTTATCAGATGTACCGAAGGCGGAACGATTAAAAACCGAATTCGATTATGGCCAATTTCCAGGCGAATTCCCAGAGCTCGATTCGAAACTGCGAAGATAAAAGCCGATGTTTCCGAGCGCCGTTTCCATCGTTCCTATCCTCTCGAACGTCCGCCTGTGGATCACATTCGGTCCATTCAAATCATCCACAGCGATTATTTTCACATCATAAATTCCTCATCGGACCGAGCTGGACCTTGCCCAAACCATTCACGTTCTCTGCGAATCACTTTCCGCTGCATGCACGTCCGACCAAATTACTTGTGCAAATTTTGCCGACGGGCAGTCGATTTTTGCACGCTATCGATGGCTTTGGGGATCGGCGCGCTCTTTTGCATTTTCCGCAACACACACTCAGGTTATCCAATTTTTGGTCGCGTAGAAAATGAAACTTATCGCCCGATGCGGCTTTTGCGAATGGTTATAAAATGCATGGGCTGGGATGAGTGAAATGGAGGTTTCTATCGGATATTTGCTCGGTTTTATCGGCAGAGGAAATGACCCTTCGATACCTGATCAACGAACGTAGATACGAGAGTGTGAATAATTTTATCGGGTTGGAACCTGGATCTTTGGCGAATACAGTATGGTGGAACTGTCACCTTATTCCTATTCATTGGAATACAAAGCAAGGCTGACAAGAGACTTCCAGAATGGGTTGTAACCCAAAAATACTGCGATGGATGCACGTCATGTTCCCAAGACCTAAAATCACAAATGGGGTAGTAGCCTGGTTGGCTAAGATAAGTCAGGGAAGTACGAGGAAAATGCTCGACAGAGTACAAAGACTGTGTGTGCATCACGAGAGCTATGTGAACGTGCCCAACTAGGGCGCTTGAGATCATCACAGACCTCACACCTCTACATCTAGAGATGGATAGGGTAGCCCATGAGGCCACCCTCAGAATATCTAAAGGATGAATAGGCTATGAGAGAATCAGGAATCAGAGAGTTTGGTCCTCTCTACATCTGATCTGAAAACCTTCCTAGTGATGTAATGATCAAGAAAGTAAGCATTGAGAAAACAAGTACCATGCTCAGTAAAAAATAGGATTGGTAACGGGAATACACCGACTATAATATCAAAGAAAATTCGATAAAATGGTATACATATGGTTCTAAAACCGCTACAGAAGCTGGCGCTGGGATTTACGGGGCAAGTAGTCCTTCGTCCTATAGTCCTTCGAACGGAAATACTAGCAATCAAAAGATGTCTAGATATGAATCTAGAAGAAACTATCAGCAGTGCGATATAGCTATTCATACAGATAGTCAAGCTGCCGTTAAAGTTCTGAGCTCCTATGTCATCGATTCAAAACAGATTTGCGAGTGCCGGAACAAACTCAATGAGGTAGTCAAGAATAATGAGGTTTTTTTAATCTGGGTTCTCGGTCATTTGGGAATCGTAGGGAACGAAGAGGCCAATACACTTTCCAGAAAGAGTGCACAAACGCAACTCACTGCCATCAAAGCTGTGTTCTCTGCTGGCTAGTTTTCTCTCAAACAGATCTCTCCATGTAGTGGTCGGTGGAGTTTCATCTGACTCTCTACCCATAAATGCTGATGTTCCGCAGGGATCAATACTGGCTCCAACACTATTTCTACTTCACATCAAGGATTTGCTGAAAGCAACTTCGTGTCCAGTGCTCAGCTTCGCGGATGATAATACCCTCCATACCGCCTTTTCTTCTAGGCGCCAATACCAGCCCGCCAAATCAGAAACGAACGAGGAAGAAATGTTAACAACATAAATATGGACTTGGTAACAATTCTTGAATGGAGATCTAATAACTTGGTGAATTCAACGGAAACAAAACACAAGCATGTCTTTTCTCTAGAAAAGCCGATCTTACTGTGCCCAGCATAGAATTGTCAAGAGTGACCATTCAATTGAAGTCATCCATTGCAATGCTTGGTATTATTGTAAGCAATAACCTTTCTTGGGAGAATCACGTGAAAGCCATTGCTAAGAGTGCATCCCAAAAACTTGGTTTTCTGTTTCGTGCCAGGAGCTATTTCACTTCAGGTCAGCTGCTTATGATCTATAAGGCACAGATGCGACCTGTCCTGGAATACTGTTCCCATATTTGGAGTGCTGCACCTAAACAAATCCTTAAACTCTTGGATTCTGTACAAAAAGGGCAATTCGTATCGTCGGTGATGCATCGCTTACAAACTCGCTCACTTCTTTAGAACACCGTAGAAAAGTAGGAGATCTGTCTCTATTTAATAGATATTTCCATAGGCGATGCTCTTCTGAATTGTCAGCAATCGTTCCCCCTCTGGCAGTCTCTTCGAGACTAACCCGTCATGTTAAGTCTTCACATCCCTTCGTGGTCACTTTGGAGACCTGCAGAACATCTCTCTTCAAAGACTCGTTCATTCAACGAACAGCAAGGCTTTGGAACGCATTGCCTAGGGAGGTGTTCCTCGAGGCATATAACCTCCAGAAACTCAAGAAGAACACCAATTCCTACCTGCTTGCTCTTCTCTGAACATTGCAGGATATTCTTTTTGGTGAGAACCACAACATAAAGAAAACTTTGAAACTGTTAGATCCAAAAAACATCTGGATCTCAGTAAGAACCAACTCACTGGCTTTCTCACAGGACATTGTGGCCTGAAAGAGCATCTGTTGAGAATGGGTTTTTTCGAACACTGACGAGTGTTGATTCCATGAGAAAGAGGAAAAAACTCCTATTCACCTGGTTACGGAATGCTTCTCCATTGCAAGCCAAAGGAAAAAGTGCTTTGGACAAGAAACTTGTAGGAGTGGGAAATTATCCTCATACCGATACTGGATTTCATCAAATCTCTAGAACTGGTAGATGAGCTGTGGGAGGCGCGATGAGAACAGTTCTGTAAGGAGACACAATAGGCCTTAAGGTCACAGTGGACTGTAACCCTTTTTCACTATAAACTATAACTATATACCCTTTCAAATTTTCCCATTCTCTCTTCGGACTTCCTAAACTTTCCTTAGGCTGTAAAATTTTGCGTGAGTGGAATAGACCTTTGAGTGGTTTTCGACCAACCAGCTAAATCATCTTAATCATCGCAACCATCCCAATTCGCTGAATAATACTCAATTATCCACCAACACAAGAATCTCATTAAAAGAAACGGAAAAAGTTCCAATCCTAAAAATGCGTCCTGAGGAGTGAAACTGAAAATGACATCTACGAACTCGACGTCTCCAAAAGATCCCCCAACTGATACTAATTAAACCAATCAAACACCCCATGCATCAACTTTGCCCCAATACCGTTTTCCTCTTCCCACTCCATCCCCGAATTTCTCAACCGAAAAACTTCCGTAATTTTCTTTATTGCGGCTCATGGACAAGAAAGGAATTTAAAGAGGAGCTGCATGTCCGCGTCGGCTGGGAACTCTTGAATATCTCCTAATTAAAAATCTTCAAAAGTGTCACCGCCACATTTCCCCCGGCGAAAACTTGCCGGGAAAGTTTTTTCATCTAGTTACATCAGCGACAGATTGTGTCGTCTTCTGGAGCCGGTTGGGATTCTGGTCTGGGATAATGTATCATCTCGGTTGATGAGGTGTGGTTTGTTCCTACCGATCCTTGCGGCTCAACGACATTTCGTATTCCGGAGTTAGATGGCGCCAAATGATAAAAATAAAAGTTGTCGGCTGAAATTTATATTCTGCCAGCAGGGGTGAATCCAGATCATTTCGACGTGTAGAAGGTTGGTGCAGTTGGATGGTAGGGATTATACTCGAGATGGATTAATTCCATGCTTGGATCCACACTGCAGCTGAGTCAAAGAAGAGATGATAATATTTTTCGACGAATTGAGGAAATCTGTGGGATTTTATTTGAGATTAAATCAGCCATTTTCTCTCCACTTCTGAACGCAGACCTCTTTCACGTTTCTTCATGTTTTCCTGTCCTTTGCACCTATTTCCTTCTGCACTGTTTTTGTTGTTTATGATGTACTGTCACCTCTCAGTTCATTATCTATGGACTACCTACCGTGTTGGTGGGTTTCCCTATTGTTAATCTCGGAGATTAGATGAATTATAAAATGACTGTTCGAGGAACTTCTTTTTTGTATATTGTTGTTTTTGTTGTATATTGAACAAAGGACTATACGATTTTTTTCCATCAAACATACATAGGGGGTCATAAACAGCAAATATATCAGAAGCAGGTACTATACAGGGTGAGTCTTTGGCTTGTACATATATTTTAACTGTAGATTCTTGAGACTAAAGGAAACCTTTTTATCATTTTCCATTTTTCCACATTCGGCTCTTTTGATGTTATTAGATGTTCTGGGTGATACATCTAGAAAATACTCAAGCACTAACCTTATTTGAATAAGAAAATATTACAAACACGATAACTCCTAACAAAAACACTTAGTTTCGTCCGATTATTTCTGCAGTTAAAAAGCCATATTCCTCCCATGCCGAAATAAGTTCCTTTTTCGATTTTCCTGGAGATTAGTTTGTGAACACTAATAATTTTCCTCGATATTAAAAAACTATCTCATAAAAAATTGTTTTCTCACTAACCTAACATAACTCTATCAACCTAGGTCATAGGATTCGAGGTCAATGACCTAACCTAACCCATATTCTGTGATAATTCACAGAACTTTTGAGAAGACGATGCCAGATTGCTGATTCTCTCTTCAAACAATGGTATAGGCGGAACAAAGAATCATTTTTGTTTACTTTTCGCTAAAGGCGTCTAGGCGTTGCTCGTTGTAAATGCCAAACTAGTAGTTTTGATTCTCCCCGATATAGGGCTACGATCTAAATTTCAGTCGCCTATAACAGAGCGCCAATCTCGCATTCGCTACCTCGCAATGCGAGGTAGCCGCCACACCAGACAAACCGTTGTTCTGTGTCTCCAACGTTAGTCCCATGACAGACCAGGCTGTGGTCCTACGACCGACGCTTACGTATGGCGATAACCTGCGCGATGGACTTCGATTCATTCATTTATTTATTTACAGAGTATAATGCAAACAGGTGAAGATTTTCAGTGAATTGATGTCATACTAACCATGTAGTGTCGAGTTGAAATTCCAAGAGGATATTGTTTAGATAGATTATTTCCAGAAGGACCGGTTACAATAATTTCTTAATAGAGACTGTGCGTATAAAATGTATAATTTCATGCTTTTTAAAAGCTTCTAGTATTCAAGTTCATCTCCCACATTTGTGGGATTTCATTGTCACATACTTCTACATCAAATGTTTTTCCACTATAGAGATTTTAGTCTTGACGAAGTTGATAAACATTCTGACAACATTGTTAACTTGTTGGGAGACCAGAGGAGAAATAATATTCGATGATATTTAATCCAGGAAAGCATCCAGATTTTTGTTGAAATTCCTGATTTTTTCTCAGAATTCATCGTACACAATTAAGAATAACGCGTTTTTTTTCCAAATTGGTTGATTCTTTCGTATACAGGGTGAGTCTTTGACTTGTACATATATTTTAACTATAGATTCTTGAGGCCAAAGGAAACCTTTTTTTCATTTTCCATTTTTCCGAATTCGGCTCTGTTAAAAAGATATAGCCATTTGAAAAAAAAAAAATTGTGCTGAGTCCGTGCCTGGATACATTCTCTGGAAACACTTCAAAGTTCATATTTTTCGATTGAAATTGAGGTGATTAGATGTTCTGGGTGATACAATTAGAAAATACTCAAGCACTAACCTTATTCGAATAAGAATGTAACAAAAACGATATTTCCTAACAAAAACACTGTCCGATTATTTCTGCAATTGAAAAGCCATATTTCTCCCACCAAAATAAGTTCCTTCTTCGATTTTCCTGAAGATTAGTTAATAAACACTAATAATTGGTTAATATTTTCCTCGATATTTTGGAACGATCTCATGAAAATTGGTTTCTCACCAACCTATTCTAACTCCATCAACCTAAGTCAGATGATTCGAGGTCAATGACCTAACCTAACTCATCTTCTGTGATATGATATTCCACAGAACACGGCCATCTAAAGACTAAAGTCTTTAGAAGGCCGTGCACAGAACCTGTCTAAGCACAGAACTCTAGAGAAGACGATGCCAGATTGCCGATTTTCTCTTCAAACAATGCGAACTCAAGAAAGCAGTACGTCCCCTATCGTTAGCGGATGAACTATCACAATCGCTAACGGCTAAAGGCGTCTAGGCGTGCCAAACGAGTTCTGATTCTTGCCGATATAGAGCTACGATATAGCCGGCACGCAAGGCAGACAGGCGGGACAGGCCGTTGTGTTGTGGTTGTTCTGTTTCTGTGTCTCGACTCTCGAACCGCAGGCCAGTCTATGATAATGAAAGACGCTTAAACGGGATAACCTTAATTATCTATTTAAATTTACTTGCAGATAATAAAGCAAACAGGTGATGATTGTGATGTGCATACCGTGTAGTGTCGATTGAAATCTCCAAGAGGATAATATTGTTGAGATAGATATTTTCCTGAAAGACCGGTAACAATAAATTTTCAATAGAAACTGTGCTTATAGACTGTGTAATTTCATTTCATGCTTCTCAGAATTCTATTATTACATCGAACGTTTTTCCATCAAGTAGATTTTAGTCTTGACGAAGTTGATAAACATTGACAACGTTGTTAATTTGTTAAGATCAGAGAATACATAATATTCGATGATATTTAATTCAGGGTTGCATTCAGTTTTTTTATGAAATTCATGATTTTTTCCTCGAATTTGTTCGTATACAATTAGGAATAACTCGAAAACGACGCGTTTTATTGAAAAAATATAAGAATACTTTTATTTTCTAAAATGGTTGATTCTTTCGAAAATATGAACCGTTTATCTTTTTCGAGTGATTTTATAGTATTTTTGCATGAATTCATGAGACGAGTAGGCTGTAACTCTTATACTAGAAGGAATATGGAATAAGTTTCAATTGAGGAATATGCACTATGAATAGAGTAAACAATCAACCAAAATTCAGTTCATTCGGATTATCGGTTTCAAATATATGGAAAGAATAGTGTTAATTTCATGGATTTTTGACACCCTGTATCTTTCAAACGAAACCGAATTTTGAAAAATGGTATAGGAAAAAAGTGTTTCGTTTGATGAGAGGAATCTACAGTTAAAATATATGTACAAGTCAAAGACTCACCCTGTATATGAAACTTTTATCTTTTTCAAGTGGCTTTATAGTATTTTTGCGTGAATTTCTTAGTCGACTACGCTGTAACTTTCATACCAGGGGAAGTATTGAATAAGTTTTGATTGAGGAATATGCATCATGAATAGAGTAAACAATCAACCACAATTCAGTTCATTCGAAATATCGGTTCCGAATATATGGAAAGAATAGTGTGAATTCATGGATTTTCGACACCCTGTATCTTTCAAACGACACCGAATTCTGAAGAATCGTATGGAAAAAAAGTGTTCCGTTTGGTGAGAGTAAGCTGCAGTTAAAATATATGTACATGTCAAACACTCACCCTGTATAATTCCAAATGATAGCACTCTAAGATTAAGATTTCTTCTCCCGGTGAAAGGAAAGAGGGTGATCTTCGATCCATGATTTGCTAAGTGTGAGATGGAGATTATTGAAAAGCTACTTTTGAGTTAGTGAAAAACCAGTTTAGTATAGTATAGAATAATCTATGGTCAGATTGTTCTGTATAAAAGAGAAAAAAGTATAATGAATCCTAATAACTAATTTCTCACCTTCTGTTCCTCAGTTTCCAGCATTCCGTCGGATTTTCGCGCAATCCAGTTAGTTTCCAGTCGTCAGTGCCATTATCTGGAATGTATGTCAAAAGGGGACAGGGGAGCGCGCGGAAATGAGCGTTTTTTGCCTGTTTGTCGGACGGATGTGAGCATATTTTATGAGTAAAGTTCGGTTATAATTCAGAATTTTCATTTAAAGTATTCACTGTAGAAAATTAGTTTACCCTCCCGAATGGAGCGGGGGAATTTCATCTTCAAAGTGCAGTTGGAAAGCTGAAAATATTGTTACGTGATGGTGTATTCCAGTTGGCAACTCCACATTCGAGAATAAAAACCATTATATACAAAACTTCAACGTGCAGGATATTCTCCGGTTGCATTCGGAAACTTCTGAGGATAAAAGTGGCGGTTAAGTTCGTGAAAGTTTCCAGGGACCTGGAACAGGAGAAAACTGCCTATCAGAGAAAATTGAACGCTATGTCCTTCCCAGCTTTGGAGAATTCCAATTCTCGGATCGATTCGGAAATGCAGTTTGTGGAGTTTCATCCTTTCTAAAGATTCAATACACAGATAAATGTATATGTGCAACAACAAATCAGGTTGTTGGTCGTAAAGTCTAATGAGTTCTTGTGTTTGTTCTCTTCAAAATCAAATTCATGTGGTGGAAAGAACCTTTTTTTATTTCTCCAATCTTTGGAATTCATAAATTCATCTGACGGTCATCGTTTATGGATAGTCAACGTATGAACTTTAATGAAAAACACAAATAGTTCGCATGGCACCATTAACTTCTACGATCAATGAATAACATGCTGTATAGTTCACTAGGTGGAAATGCGGGCAAGTGGAACCCATGGCCCTTATCGTTATAACTTAACAACTGTATTATGATTTGATCACGCTAGTCTTACAACTCTTTATTTCGTATCGATAATTAATCTTTCTTGTTCCAACTTGCATAATGATATCTCACTAGTCTTGAACTAGTTTCATAGCGGCTGTGGAGTTTCCATTCAAAGTGGTTCCAAATGAAACTGCAAATTAGTTCGAAAGTAAGAATAAATAGGTATTTCTCTTGAATTTTACAATAAGTAAGTTAGTAGTACACAATATCGATGTTATAAAAGGAGGGCAGTAGACTGAGACCTTTAGGTCTATATTCACCCCTCAGAGCTGTACACGAAGTTACATAACTAGTAGCATTGTTTTAACAATTATAGTACCATTTGAAGGCACTCTTATTGAAACTCCCTTTTCATACCACAATATCTATACTCCATCATATAGGAGGTCATGGTTTCGTTTTCAGGAGTTGGTGCCCCTGATGAAAAGCACAGAACATATGATGAAAAGTCAGTGCGCGCACAGAAAATATCGTTAATGACAAAACGACGTTGCCAGTTTCTTTGTTTACATCAAAGTAATAGTATCAAAGATATTCCACATTTTGTTAGGTTTACAAATTGCTCGCAGATTTTTGGTATTTAATCGATATTTGCAGGTGAGTTTTTCGTCGAATATCAAAGATTAACGTATGTTTATTGTTTTTAGCACCAGTTTGGAGCGTGAGGACGATTTTCAAGACCAGGACGAATGTTTACATTTCGAGGTTAAAGGGATACACGGGAATTTCGTTGAAAAAGCTGTTATTTGGACAGATATCGCCGTAGATGGGTTGGATGGAGCCTCGAGAGGTCGATTAGGATGATATTTTTCAGGTTTTCCAAGAAATTTGGCAATATCTGAGCAGATTTGCAAAAGTTAGGTACCTCACTAATTAGGTGGAACTAAGACCTAATTCTCCTATAAGAAACGCCTTTCAAAGGTCGAGATGGTGAAAAATGTCTTCTTTAGATGTTGTTTGAACAAACGCAGCCGAGTTTTATGCCCCAACATTGATTTTAAGAAAGTTATCAACAAAATAAAATTGACATTATTCTTGATTCTTGTAATTACCTACCCATCAATTCATCTTATATCTTTGGGTTGATTTTTTTCAATAAATTCTAGATTAGAATCAACAATTGATGTCGTCAAGTCTTGAACTTTCAGTTCAAGAGGATAATAAACATTAAATCTTCACAAGCATGCATATGAAAATTATGTGCAAGCAATGCAGTTTTCTTCCATGGCGAAAAATAATATATTTCAACAGTGATTTCTTGTACTTTTCATGCAAATAACTAGAAAAGGAATCCTTTCTATCAATTCATATAAACGTTGATTATTTTCGCCCATCACATCTTTTCCAATTCATTCATTTTCCGAATAAATTCACATTCTGAGAAATACGCTAAGAATTTAGAAAGGGCAACATAGTGTTGACTTGGAACATAAAAATATTTTGAAAAACGTCATAACTTCGATACACAGTGGAATGTTTTAAATTTCCAAGGCCAGAGTTGTTATTTTATAATTGTGAATGGAGTATACAAGCACATGACGTGAATGCTATAATGTATTGCTGGCGAAAATAAATAAGAATTGCGAAATATATTTGTCTTGTTTTCGTTTTGTTTTCAGTTAGATGTTTTTGCAGTCAGGTTTTGTTTTTTCTTCAATAACTTGTTTATTTTTCTGAAGTTATTTCAGCAATGGCCTGATGGAGAAAACAGAAAACGCGTCAAAATTATGGAACAAATTCATTTTCTCAGAAGAAAAATATTTGGCAACGAAATCCTGAAGAAGGTCAATTTTCGTTTTACTTTTACCAAATTTGTATGCATTTCTGAAGGATTTTTGTTGCACCCTGTGCCATCCCCATCAACCCTCTAAATTTTTTGAATATCGAAAGTGGGTCATGTGGTACTTTATTTGCAAGGCCTTTGTATCTTCTTCACAGGCGTGCAGAAATTTTCAAGAATTTTTTTTTTTTAATTAGTTAGTTCAAAGAGGTTTTCAGTATGTGCACTTTGTCATGGCTTATTCACTTTCATGACAAAGTGCATATACTGAAAACATCTTTGAACTAATTCACTTAAAAAAAAAAAATTTCTTGAAAATTTCTGCACGCCCGTAAAGAAGATAAAAAGACCTTGCCAAAAAAGTCCAACATGACACACTTTCCCAATTCAAAAAATTTAGAGGGTTGATGGGGATCGCACAGGGTGCTCGAAAACATTTCGAAAATCCAGAAAAATTTGGCGAAAGTGAAACAAAAATTGACATGTTCGGGATTTTCTTGCCAAATATTTTTCTTCTGAGAAAATGAATTTGTTCCATAATTTTGACGCGCACTGTATAATGGAGCTTGACCACGTATTCTCCATCAGTACTTATTTTTCTGATCCATTTCGTCTGGAAATTCGAACATAACGGTCATTCGGGCGAAATAAGAACGCTCTTATCCACTGCAATAAGCGCGAAATAAATCATTGTTCCTCCATAAGAATAGATCGCAATATTGATTTGGAAAAGCCATAATAAAACGGAAGCTTCGATAAAAAGATCTCGCTTCACCGATTTCATATTTCTTTCCAGGTGAACAGAGAAGCTCTTTTGATGCGCTAAAAAACATTTCATTAAATTCGTGTCTCGGGTTTTCATTGAGACAAGATTACTCATACATCTTTCGCGTGCAATATCGTGCCAATATTGAATTTTTTCTTGACGCTATATCAATTCAGGAGATTTCCCTGTCGCACAGGTCTACCGAACGATATTAAATTTTCAAGTTGAGGTAAAGTTTCCGTCAATATGAGAAAGTTCATATTTTGTTACGCCAGTCGGAAAGTTATATTGCAGACAAGAGTTCTGGGTAATCTACATATTTCGTATCAGAGACAAACTTCTCTTCGCAAAGAATTATGAAATATGAGGGCAAATATGATAACATCTAACATGTTTTCAGCTCGGACCCAGAAGTTTCTGCTATATTAATGACACGCCTGTTTACCCCACTGAATTCTGTCAGTGGTACTGAGTTTTTGCTTCCAACGACAAATTCAGCTCTCTAAAAACATGCTGTAGTTGTGGCAGTTAGCAGCCATTCTTTCAATTCCAAAACTGTATTAAAGTTTTTTTTTATCAATTTTCCTCAGTCTCTTACATAGTTCATTGAATACCGAGTCTATAAAAATCAAAATGAGGATTTTTGTCTTCATCTGTAACGCAAAAATAGAATCAATAGCCTAGTTGCCGAGGCACGATAATTTAAATGAAAAAAATATTTGCTGAAATATATTCAGAACTCACAAAAGAGTGTAATCGATTTCTCCTTATTCCTTTATATCCCAAATTTCTGTTACCTCAAATGAGTAATGGATGGGAGAACACTGAGTTCATTGTCCACCAGGCTCTTTCAGGTACAGCGAAGCACTTCCCAATTATTCCGTGCAATCGAAAACCTTACAGGAAACATCAGTACGATTGAATTTGTGGCGTAGGTAGTCCGATAATCTTTAATTTCATATAAGGCTCATATACACAGAAAATGGATGGAAGGGATATTAATGTAATGAATATGCGAAATAGCATGGGCGCCTTCTCTATTTGATTTTCATCATATGTGGAAAGCAGAGTTACCACATTTGCACCAAATTATCACTTACTGGTAATGATTCACATACCTATTTCGTGAACGAAAAAGTTCATGATGTAACATCATGTTAAGTTTCATGCCTCTTGTAATCGATGGTGAACTTGTTCTTAGGATTGGAACATTCCGTTTGGCAGTTTATTGGGTGATAATCAATAATTCTGAGCTGAAAATTCTCAAAATCCAGACTTCAATGAGGATATGCAATTTTCAGTAGTAATATCCCTAGAACCTTGATAATAGACGAGATAATTTTTATGACCATCGAAAGCTCGGGCTGTTACCAAGCAACGAGCTTGAGATATTGGTTATAAAATTATGAGGCATTTATCAATGTCCGAGGAATAATCGGCATAAAATTTTTTGACAGAAAAAATGTATAACTCAACACAACAAAACATTTATTTATTTATTGAAAGTACAATTAGTGAAAGTGCAATTCGTAAAATTCAACTCTTCACTCGACTCAACATTAGATTCGTTGCTGTTCTCTTGTATAGAAGATCTATTTCCACGCATAATATTCATTATCTTGTTGTGGTGTTCTTGATCGAGGTTTAGGTATGGTTTGATAGAATTTTGATTGCTATGACCAGTAATCTTCAGCAATTGTTGTTCCTCTACACCACTTTCTGCTAATTGACTGACAGCTGTTGATCTATTTGAATGATTCGTTATCTTTTTGTCTTTGACATTCAAGCCAATTGCTTCGGCAGCATATTCAGTCCATTCATTTATGGTATTCCTTCCAATAGGTACATTATCGTACCATTTGTCAGTTTTATTTTTCCAATATCGATTTGGTTTCAAGAATAGTCGTGGTGAGGTAATATTTTCGTCTCGTTTTGATATTAGTTTATGAAAAAGACGTACAGGGCCGCTTTGTCTCTCACTTTTAGAAACCAACCATTTACTACTTGTACAGCTTTTAGAACCAGCTTGGCACGTTTTATTGAATACCGGATTGTATTCAATGCGATTTGTTGGAGAACCATCGTTATTCTTCTCGATTTGAAAAAAATTCACCAAACAAGCAACTGCCTCTCCTCCTCGCCACGCTAGTTCTACTGCAGCGATATGATAAAAGTTACGCATAAGACCTTCAGGAGTATTTTCATCCCATAGCAATATTATTCTGTTAACATCAGACAAATTTAACGAAACTGAACTGGATTTACGTTTACTTGGGTGTGCTTGCAATTTTTTTCTGATTGCATCGCGGGCATCTCGGGCTGGTTTAAATATTATATTATTAAACGGGTCAATCATAATGTTGTTATCCTTATAAAACTTTTCTTGTAAGAGTTTGCTCGAAATATTCCACATTGTCTTTACCGTTGCTTCTTTGAATTCTGTTCCGTCTTTTTTTCTCATATTGACAGCTCAATCTTTGAGTATAAACGCCAATTCTTCCAAGCTTCTGCGTTCATTCAATTCGTATGATCGTTCGTAGCAAAATTCCGTAAATATTCCCCAAATATATTTGTGGCTATTGGAAGTATTTCTGGGAATGTTTTCTCTGATAAGTTCTATCGTGTTATCATTGGGATTGAAAATTGCATTGGATGTAGTTTTCGATGTAATGTTGACATGATTGGCTGAAATGGTTCCATATGATACAAAATCATAAAATTGGATTTGTTGTTAGAACTGTCAAAAAATTTTCAATACAATCATTCATCCACCGAATAGGAGTTGAATCATTAACTACAAGATCTGTTGAATAAAAGAAAATCCTTCCATTTTCCTTATGTTCCAGACTTCTAGAGGAACCTTCATTCTGCCGCAGAAAAATTTTCACCCATCGAAAAATTCATTGTTCTCTTTCTCCTCCTCAAGTATATTGCTCGGTTTTTCCTCCAAGCCTCCTAGAGAGATTAGTCTCTCCTTTCATTGGAACCCTTGTACCTCATTCTTACTTGCCGTACGGATGATTGCTATACATTTAACATTTCCTTTATTCTGTCAAATTTAATTAGGGACCTTCATCGTTGAAAATGATTGTTTGGCGTTGGTAGCTCTCCTTTTCAACCCTTGTGGGAATATCAATTACAGCCATCTGTACTGTTCGTAGAAAGGCTTTATTATTCCCTAGGATCTGGTTAGAGCTCCACGACAACTCGGATATCTCTATTGAGGCTCGAAAATATCTACAATTACTTTTGTGAATTCGTCGAGCGTGTTATAGGGGTACAGAGATAGAGGAAGCTTGTTATCATTGGAGTGAGAGGCAGATGCTGGTAATGAGATGAGCACACTGGGGTTGGAGAAATAATGAGGATAAGGGTTATCGTTTGGTGCTTCATACTTGTTGTGTTCCTACTTATTTACTGTTCCATTTACAAATTCGATAAATAAACTGTTGTCAACAACAATCTTCTTATGCTTGTCTATTCCCATTCGTTGTTGTTGGTTCCTACGTGTTTAATACTACTCAATGATATTCTTAAGTTTCCCATTGACATGAGTCAAGCAAAATAAGTATCTATAGAAAATAAGACGAAATATCACAATGACTATTTCACTCTTTTCATTTTCAGTGAGGAAGTTTCCGTAGCAACGATCGTTTCATCTCGATAAAACTTTCAAACCGGCTAAACCAACAAGTTGGTTTTCCAGCGATAAAATTTTTGACGTTTCTACAATTCATAGATAGCTTCGGAAATTAATAGCATAGAGAAAACAAACAACGTTTAGTTAATCTATTAATTCTAATTTGCCAAATAGCGCAATCCGTGTCAAATGTGTTAAACATTTTCTCGTGGAATAGTCATGCCGAATACCGCTCAAGAGGAAATTTAAGCAGGTAAAATTTCTCTTTTGTAATATTCAAGTTTGTTGATTTTCGGAAATTTCGCTCATGACATTTTTTCCAAAAAAAACTTTCATATTACAATCGAGAAATTTTGCCGGCAAAATTCCATCTCCAGTGGTATTAGATATGATAAAATATTATTTAATATTTATTATGTAATCAGTGTTGAGGTATATATACCCGTGAACTCAAATAAGCTTACTTAGAGAAAAAATCAAATCAATGCACAATTCTTTGTAAACCATCCTCATTAAAAAGTTCGAGTGGTTTTAGGTCCGGTGAGGAGGCCTACAAGGTAATGAGATCACCTCAGTGGACCAGCTGGGGAGCATGTGCAGATGATCGCACTAAAAATTACTGCTGGTACCCCATTATCCATTCAATACGCCTCACCCTGTATATAGAAATTGTTTATATATACAACAGGTAATCACAGCTTGAGGACCGGTGTTTGCATTCACACCGGAGGAACAAAAATCTTCATTAAAATTGCCAACGTTTCGAATCTCTATTGATTCTTCATCAGGGCTACAAAAAATTACAAAAATTGATGACACCTCATTAGAGGAACAGAACAAAACAACAAAACAAGTTCAACAAATCATTTGTCCAACCCGTATAGTAAAAATAATAACAGTATAAGATACAGAACAAAAAACTCACTAAGCCAGATGGAAAAGCAAAGTATACTTATTCAATACAAGTCAACAATACAGATCATATATTTTCAATCCTAATAGGTTCAATCCTATCCTAGGGATATGTGATCTGTATTGTTGACTAGTATTGAATATACTTTGCTCTTTTATTGTTTTGACATCCTTCATCTGGCTTAGTGAGTTTTTTGTTCTGTTCCTTATACTGTTATTATTATTCTGTGTTGTGCAAATGATTTCATTAACATGTTTTGTTGTTTTGTTCCGTTCCTCTAATGAGGCGTCATCAATTTTTGTAATTTTTTGTATTTTTGTAGACCTCATGAAGAATCAATGAATATTTGGAACGTTGGCAATTTTAATAAAGGTCTTTGTTTGTTTTTAGCTACCGGTCCTCAAGGTATGATTACCTGTTGTTGATCAATTATAAGGACGAGATAAGAATACCAATTGTTCATACCCTGATGTTGATATATTGTGTTTTTTAAGGTTATTTGAAGAAGATCCACAAAGAATTATTTTCAATATTCAACAATAAATAAATGCCTCGTTGACACATTGCTTATTTCATTTTTCATTGTTGCAGAGGCATCATTCTACAGGGTAGCAAGAGATTAGAGGAAGCAATTGGGAGTTATAAAAGAGCCATACATTTCCGACCAACTCTTGCATGTAAGTATTTGTTACTTTTGCAATTCCTGAGTTGTAATATAAATCTGACATAATATGATTAGTATAAACTAGTAGGCCAGTTGTCATTCATTTATGAATACAAATTTGGTAATATTCTGCTAACGAATATTCTGTGATCCGTTTAAACACTTCCAATACGTTTGAACACTGCATCTTCAACATCTGTGATGGAACATCGATGAACCACAAACATTTCTCATCTGGGATTCAGTTATTTTAAATTTTCATACTAAAGATTGCATCGATCTCTCTCCACTCTCTAACAAAAAACCTAAGAAGAAAATAAGGTATCATTCGATAAATTTCGTATAAATGTCATAATATTTTGTGAAATATCCGTAGACATCTAAACGTGTAGCGTTTAGATGTATACTCCATTCACTTTTATAATGTATCTCGGTTTGCCATGAAATTCTGACACATTTCACCATGTATATTTTCAAAATGTTGGGTTATATTAAGTTTCCTGCTTAAGTATTTATCGAAATGTTTATTTACTTTGGGACAATAATCAATTAGAAAAAATATTATGTGAATTCAATAATTCCAAAGACCTGTCGAATGTTGAAGAAATTCTTTTTCTGTTGATACTGGAAATATTTCACGTATATAAATGTGCTTGGAAGATTCAGTTATGCTATTTTTTTGTACTGAAATCAAGAATCGGGTGTTGAAAATTTTATTGAAAAATAATGGTCACAATGGTCCGTTACTTTGTGATAGTTCATTCGAAAAAGTACTAGAATAACCTGATGTTTAGACAAAGAAACCTGACAGAAAAACTTATAAAAGAACAGTGGAATTCCCCGCTTCTCGAAATCCTCAAGAAATAAGCGTACAGAAGGCATTTGAATACCTTTTAGCACAACTATGATAATGTACTAGTACTGCGGAACCTGTGTCAGAAACCTTAAAAGAACTAACTCCATTCACAAAGTTGAAACGTCTCTGAGAATCATTTTACATTTAACGAGTACCAACCTGCGTCAGTTCCAAGTAAAAAAACTTGATAGACCTAAATCAGTGCCAACCCTGATAAATTATGAAAGTGAATGGAATATATGCCAGGGCGGATTTACAGGGGGGGGGGTGCTGGGGGTAACTACCCCCCCATGAGTATCGAAAACCTAAGAAAAAGGTGGTGCACATAAGACATTTCATACATTGTGTACCTGATTTGATGGTTTTCAATCGTTATTACCCCCCCCCATGCTCGTTATTACCCCTCCAATGAAAAAGAGCTATATCCGCCCTTGAATATTTGAAGGAATATTGGAAAGAATTGAGATTGAAGTTGCTTTGTGAAAATTGTTTCGTTAACTGCAGCTACTTTTCACTCAGATAGATATTCTCGAAATAACAAAATATACCAGATATTTTCCCAGCATATGATAATTAATTTTCATTTACACGGTAACGTTCTCGGAATGATCGCAACAGCGTCATTTTCAATTCAACAGAATCCCATCAATATCCTGTTGATCACGTAACACGATAGTGATATACAGCACAGTGCAAACGAACATTAATTGCTCAGGTAATTAATCCATCCCAATTTGAAGGTAATGGCTGCCGCTCCTTGTTCTTTGCTTCCACCCATTCGAATTGAAGTGGATCTGAAATAATGACATTAAAACATGCCTAATCGGACGAAATCGATAATGAAACTGTCTGCTTCTTCACTAGGTATGATATTGAAAATACATCGAAAAATTTTAAGGTGAAAAGGGGGTAAAGGCGGTCAGTTAAGCTTTTCTTGGTATAAAACTCAAATTATAAATCACAGCTCTATTAGGAACCTAACATCACAATTCTGCATTAAAGGACTATTAATTGAGGTCAGAGTAATAAGCTTCGGAGTTATGATTTATTAGTAATAATAGATTGAAAAAAAAAACAGTTTTTGACCACTATTGCACTCACGCGAGGGCAACGGTAGTCATGATGTTGACAATGATGATCAAATACTTCTAACATGTGGAATCCCAGCCAGTGCCAGCAGAGCGATTCCAAAGCTCACAAGAAGTGAATCGGTACCATATTTCGATGTTTCGGCCAAATTACCCGCATATAAGATAATTAGTATCTGAGTTATCTCCATCAAAAGTATCATCATCGACGCAATGGTCGTCAATGAAGAGTCATTTCCTTCCTTTCAGCCTTTTTATGTCTTTCCTTCAACTCTTTGGTTTTTTCGTCCTTCCCCTTGTATTTTCCTTTCCTTTCAATATCTTGACCGCAATTACCCGTAATAGAGTTAATAGAGTAAATTGGGAATAAAAAAAAGAATACCAAATTTTGATTTAAATTGAACATTATTTAAAATTTGTGATGAACAGTTTCAACCAACTCTCAATGATTCACGTAAAAAAAATTTCATAACCTACCTTGATAACTTAGAACTACTTCAAGTAAGATCGACTAAGAGCGAAAACGAAAGACACTCGTCACCCAGGCAACACAAAGATACCCCAGAGAAATCCCTGCGACTTCTTCTTAGGAAGTTCTGACGCCTTTTGTGACTCCTTTGGGATGTCACAGGGAGCTCTATATCTCCTCCAAATGTCCGCCACAAAAGAGTTCCCAGAGAACTCTTGACGATATCCTACGTGGATATTCTCAAACAAGTCACACTGAGAGTTCGGATACACCTCCCGCGGCGAGGACTTTGAGAACATCTTATCAACCTCCGCATTGCGAGATGTATAAGATATTCTCAAACAGGTCGCATTGCGAGATGTATAAGAAGTTTCTACACAGGCCGCTTTGCACAGGTATATACAGGTCGCATTGCGAAATGTTAATAGAACATCAAAAACTAAATCTGATTTGTCCTATTGCTCTGATGAGAATCTGTATATTAGCTATATTATTGAATTGATCTACACAACAAACAGTGTTAAAAGTTATTCATTATGTTCGGCTGTAACAGAAGGTAAACTAAAACAAGCGAATAAATCCTTCAATCTTCATTATCAACAAATTGCAACAACAAAATTAAAAAAAAAAATTATTCAAAACATTACATTTCTTTCTTCCTCTAGGTACAATCTCTCAGCCAATCTTGAAGAAAGACTCCTCTGTTGTACTCCACGTATGCAGTGTTGCCACTCTCCTTACCTACAAGTTCGGAAAAAATCGGTATATTTCGGTAGAATTTTGGGAAAAATCTGTAGATTTTTGAAAAAAAATACCTTTTCACATATTTTTTGTGTTATTCAAGTTGAAATTTTACGAATGAATCAAAATTTAAAATGGATTTCATTTATTTACAGAATTAATGTTCGAAAAACTAATCTTTCGAACAAAAAATGAGTATTCTGACAAAATAAATAGGTATTCAAAAAACTAACACTTATTGAAAACAGCAAATATGCTGGAATCAAACGCATGTACATCAAATTGCTTGAAAAAAATATAGATTTGTCAACGTATAACTGAACTAATGTATCAAATTATGGTATGCTTAGGAAATCTTCAAAATAATATCGTAAGAGTCATGATTTCCTAGAATATCAGAACATACATTCACTCCATCAAATTTCGGTAGATTTATGTGCTTTTTCGTTAGATCGGTAGATTGCGAAGAAAATCGGTAACACTTTTGTAAGGTCAGTGGTTTATACATTAATCAAAACGTGAATAAACATTGTGTCAAGTTCTTTTGGAGCACAAATTCAACAAAGAGGATTTCAACAACAACATTTCAGAGCCCATTCATATATCAGCTTGAAACAAAATGAGATATAATTCCAAACAGTTCCCGTGAAAGTGTCGAATCATCACAATCCTCATGGAAGTGTTTTCTTTTATTACTATTGGAATTGCAATAATGTTTTCCACAGGAACTTGTAAACCATGCCTATTAAGAATTATCAATAATTTATTAGCTTGAATTTATGGAATATTCGATTCTACTAACCATTCTTGTAAAATCTGTTGTGAAGTTATTACACTCATCCATTTTCTTAATAGAAATGATTATCCTGATCACCAATATACCAAGTAGAAAATGGTTTAATGTAAATTGATCAATTCCGTTATTGGTGGTCGAATTAATCGGATAACATAAATGGCGGTAAAAATGGTTACGGTATATGTCCTAATAGGTGAGAAAACTCCAGAAATAACACTTACTTGGAGCACAAATATCCTCATCGAAATTTCACACAATAACGAACCTCGCACAGCACAGTAACACCGATAAACACAACTGACTAATCTATCCACAAAACCCCTCTCGATGTCTTGGTAAACTTGCTGTTTATACAAGTCGATTTGATAGACAAATAGCGCCTGCGTGAACAGATTGACCTTATCAATTGCATGGTGCGCTCTCCTCTCCAAGTTACCGCATGGAGAGTTCCCAAGGATATCGCATGGCGAGGTCTCCAAGATATCGCATGGGCACATCAGTGGGAAATTCGCTCAGTAACATCACATAGAGATCTCTTGGACCTCGCGGTAAGAGCTCCCATAAAAGTCGCATTGTAACCTCTCAGAGATATCGCGGAGAAGTCTGTGTTGTCTGGACATATATGAATGCGTCGTGAAAAATGACTGAGAATGTTTGGGAACTCGCTGGTGATGAAGAATCTGATGTTACCACACTTCGCACGCATAGGCAACTTAAATTTTTTCAGCTGTGAGCATGACCACCATTACCCACTGACCACGATTGCCCCATCTGCCCCTACACGAAGCCAGAAGACCAGCAGATATATATCTCAAGCCAGCACAAAACTTCACTCCGGGGTATACAATTAATTCTCAAGCTTTCTCGTTTTGACAAGAATTGGTAAATCAGTTCGTTCTTGTCTTCAAGAGAGCTGTACGATACCAATTTTATAGCGAATAGTTCCCTGGGCGTTCCTGGTTGGTTTTATTCCTCGTAATGACCTTGTCGTTATCAATTATTCATCGCAGCATTCCACACCCGATCAAATCGCAATATCCGCAGCAGTTTCTAGCTTCATCATCTTATGCATCCCCCGTGGCAGAAATTACATAAACACGACTGCCATATCAACAGCTCCTGTTTGCCGATGGAGCTATATCCTGGACGAAAATCAATTACGGTAGTAATTTCATGGGTAAATAATACCTGCTGGTAGTTGGCATCCAATCGGTCGAAAACTCGATATACGTGACAAACATGTCCTGATGGAAACTTATCAAACTGGATAATTTCGTTGGCTTGTACGTGAGCTATTAGGACATTCGCACATAGGAAGCAAATTCATATGGCAATAGAAGCTGTACCGTGCCCATCTTTGAAAGCCCCAAAGGGTCCACTTTAAAAAAATTAATGATTCCATAATACAGGGTGAGTCTTTGACTTGTACATATATTTTAACTGTAGATTCCTCTCATCAAACCGAACACTTTTTTCCCATACCATTTTTCAAAATTCGGTTTCGTTTGGAATATACAGGGTGTCAAAAATCCACGAAAAAACACTTTTCTGTTCATATCTTCGGAACCGTTATTTCAAATGAACTGAATTTTGGTGAAGTATTCATTCCTATCATGATGCATATTCCCAAATCAAAACTTATTCAATATTCCATCCGGTATGAAAGTTACAGCTAGCCAACTCATATATTCGTGAAAAAATACTATAAAACCACGTGAAAAAGCAGAATGGTTCCTATTTTCGAAAGAAGCAATCGGTTTGGAAAATAAAATTATTCTTTAGTTTTTTCAAAAAAAAGCGTAGTTCTCGAGTAATTCCGAATTTTACCCGACAAAATTTGACGAGAAAATCATAAATCTCGAGAATAATCTGAATACTTTCCTGTCTTGTAAATATCACCGAATTGAAGATGTGTCAATATTCTGTAATCGAATTAAAAGTTAACAATGTTGTCAGAATGTTTGTCGAATTTTCTTTTGGAAATCACTGACCTATTAAGTATCTAAATCTCTATGATGGGAAAACGTTTGTTATGTCATATAAAATTTCGATATTTTTTCACTTTACCGTCTATCAGCAGTGATTTGCTTCAAAGAGAGATCTTCTGACCCATGTGTTCAACAGTTCAACTCATTTTTTGTTCCATATTGATAGTTGGACACTTATTTCATTCAATGAATCAATCCAACTCTGTGAATAAATTGACTATAGACATATCTCGTCCTCTGAAATATGCACCTAGTTTATCCCATCAGTTTCGGGCTCCGGCAGAAATACATCATAATTTCTATTTTCTAGCTACTCATTTCATTATTCAAATTTAAATAATAATTCGTCACAAACATCAACATAACCTATTCTCTCGTTGGACGAATTTTAATTTCTAACCTCCAAACCATAGAAATCTCACGTCATACGCTATGTAACGGAACTACGGTGAACCGTCTGAACTACCTCAGACATGTGAAGTATAAGAACGGAATAGTGGTAGAAAAATCAATTTCCCTAGTTTCAAGAATATTGCTGAAACTGGCAACATACATATTCAAGTTCTGTGAATTTTGCACAGAAGATTTCATTAACATCGATTTGAATAGGTTATAGCTTGATCAAAATTATAAATTGAAATTAAAACCTAGGAGCATAGTTATTCTATGCTCCTAGTTAAAACCATCATTCACAAAATATTTTTGGGATATCGAGGAGGATATGAACAGGTTTTTAGTGTTTACAAACTAATCTTTAGGAAAATCGAAGAAGGAACTCAATTATATAGGAGAAACATGGCTTTTCAATTGCCGATATAATCGGACCAAACTGAGTGTTTTTTCAAAGAAATATCGTGTTTTTAACACTCTTATTCAAATAAGGTTAGTAGTTGAGTTCCCCCAAATATACCAACTTAATTTTAGTCGAGAAATATGAACTTTGCATTGGTTCCAGAGAATGTTTTCAGGCACGTAATCAGCCCCATGTTTTTTTTTCAAATGGCTATATCTTTTTAACAGAGCTGAATTCGGAAAAATGGAAAACGAAAAAAAAGTTTCTTTTGACCTCAACAATCATCAGTTGAAATATATGTACAAGTCAAAGACTCACCCTGTATACAGGGTGTATTTTAAGGTAAGGCTTTTCTTTTGACAGGTGATATAACTCATCAAATTGAGTCATTTTACCGAAATTTTCCAATATGAAATGTTCAATTCGAAAACTTCATAGAAATGATGCTTATTAATACTACTCTGGCCTGCATCTCTATGTTCATCATATCTCTACATATCTGCACCAGGTTTATGAACATCCGCGAAGTTGGGTGATTTCTTAGCAGAAATATTGTTCTGTATAACTCATACGCTGAACTGGAATTTCGTTTCGATTCACCATAAATTAAAAGCATATCAACAAGTTGATTATTTGAATAAACGTGCGGCATTTTCGAAACAAAAAACAATCGATATTCTGAGTCATGCATGATAAGAAGACAAAAAACAGGTTGATATCTACGGAGGAGCAGGTCAGGGAACAGGTTCGGACTGAGGAATTCTCAGATTCACCTAGAAATTAGAAATAATTCTAGTATCATTTTCTTGAAACAGAGGCATAATTCATATAAAAAATGTTTGGTAAAATTACTTATTTTGATGAGTTATACCATATGTCAAAAGAGAAGCCCCCCACCTTCAAATACACCCTGTATATAATGCAACAAACAGGAATGAAAATGGTTAATATGGAAAATGATGCAACAATAACTTTCCTCTTCGTTGGTATGCTTTTTTGTCATTTCAATATTCATGCTGTAGGAGTTGTCTTATGTATTGCCTGGGTAGCAATTTCATCAATTTGATTCAAAGGGCTGCTTATACCATAGGTGGTCACAGACATGTGATTCTCACCCATTTGTCATTTTCTCATCATGTATCCCAAAACCAATTCCTTCATTTGATAATTCAAGGATCCCTATCACAATTTGAATCCCTCAACTCCATTTTCAAGCGACACTCATCAGCATTCACAACACAATGACAAGTTTAAGGTCGCCGTTCAAAGCGAGTAGGAAAACGTATCCGATAGTGGCGCCACCGTGCATTTTATGGAATATCTCCATAGAACTTGAATTATCACTATAAGTTCTATGAATATCTGTCTAATCATGAATGAAATGTATAATGGCGCTTTCTATCCAAAAATCGCTGAACTATGAAGTTAGTAGTGGATTTGAGGGTAAAGCAGGAACTTTTTCCCGCCATACATTTGAATTTGGCAATTCTCTGCCAAATCCGTATTTCAAGTTATTTTTCTGAACGAAATTATCTGTAGATTCACTTTTATTCGGAAGTTGAACTATTTTCATGGGTATTTCGTTCGAAACGAAACAGAAGCATGAGTTATTTTCTTCTATTTTTGAGAGAAAAAAATTGACTTTCGAAATGAAATTGATTTAAATTATTTCATCCAATCCTTTCTGAGTTTACCCACAAAATTTCAGTTCTCAAAGTGAAAACATTTTCGAATGAAACTTGAAATAACAACACAATAGATTGAACGCCCACCTTGATGACCTTCAATTTGATCTATTGTTGATAATTGGTTGAGGTCAGGGATGAAGGAAATCAATTAGATGAAAATTCTGCCGACGTTTCGATTGTATTCAAATCATCTTCGGGGCTCTGAAAGAGCAATACAAGGACATTATACAACAATACAGAATGGCTGTTAATTTAAAAGCAGGAAAATGAACAAATTGTAACGGGAATAATAAAAATATGACTTTTTTTCTCAAAATTATATTTCCTTCCAACTGACATTCATAATCAAGGATAGGGAGATCAAAATATCAATCATTCCCAACATTCTCCCCCCTTAACAATTTTATGGAATATTGAAATTGTTAAGTACAAACTCTCATTAATAACTATAACGTTTCAGTGCTACAACAGTTTCTTCCTTCTCTTCCAAGTCTTCTCCTTCCTCGAAACTATCTTCATCGAGGCTTTCTCGTCAAGTCCAGTAACCACAATCACACAGTTGTCAATATTTTTCTCGCGTTCGTCTGTATTATTAGAAATAGCTTCTACAGCTAGTTGCATCGTTTCAATATCGTTTACAATCTTTTCGCTGACGTCATTCTTCTCAAATCTTTCTATCACGTTCACGGTCAGGAAATCCTTCTTCAATTTATTTTCAGATGTCGAGTCCAAGTCGAACTGAACCTCCTTGCTGTTTTTCAGTACACAAAGCGTTTCTCTTCCTTTAGCTTCATTCATGATGTCGTAGAAACTCTCTATGTTTTTCTTCAGTTCTTTCCCTGGATCCGAATCATTGTTTCTCAATTCAACCTTAGATTCCATACGCTCGAGTGGCAGACGGAAACATAGGCTGCTAGCATCTTCTCTTGAATCATCTTCGTTATATTCTTCCTCAACATCTTGCTTTAAATGTAGCGTATTCTCATCTTTGCAAACATTAATCACCTTTCTGCGGGCATTTGTCGATTCCAAATACGAGTTGCCCGGTGATTCGTCCTCAAACTCTTCTTTCTTGAGGAAGAATTCGCACTTACATCTGTATTTTATTAATTCTTCCCGGAAAAATTCAACTCCATTTAATTCTTCTTCAAACGCTGCGTCATCGATGTCTGAAGATAATAATGATGTTCTGATATTTTCATCCGCTCTGAACAGTCTTTCGCTTTTATCTTCTAATTGTCTCAATACTGGTAACAGATGCTGCTCATTTGTGGCCTTATCTAATATCATCTGGTCCAACTCTCTGCAGCATTTTGAGAATTGTTTTCTCATCCATTCTCGTTCCTTCTTGATAACATTCATTTCCTAGCTTCTAAAGTCCTGTCACGGTCGCCAAATGTTAATTTAAAAGCAGGAAAATGAACAAATTGTAACGAGAATAATAAAAATATGACTTTTTAAATATCTTTAAATCTTAAAACAGAAAGAAATCAGGGATCAGAACAACTAGCAATTGTATTTGTTCAGAGAGAACCAGACTCTCTGAGGATTCTGAGAATGACCTCATGGGCTACCCTATCAATCACTAGACGTGATGTCCATTTGTAAGAGAGATCTTACAATAAAGCACTTCATTATTATTATCAAAGGTGACTCTATTCTCTGCTTTAAGTCGCTGGATGTAATTCTCCCCCTAACCTCCAATTTTCCCGATCTGCCTGACACTTCTAACGACCGGCATAGAAACCGCACTAAAGCTCAAGATAACTTTTTTATTGAGTTTCAAAAGTTCATATTGTCTAACAGTTCTCGAAGGGCAAACTTTGTCGGTCACTCATATGATGCAGAATGTGGGAATTAACTCTGTTGATGTTTGCTCATCGTCGTGCAAACTTCAGCTGCGGTCCAGATGAAATATTCATCATTGTGTGATGGACAATTTGGATACCAATGAAACTTTACGCGCCATTGGTTCTTCACGAGTTCAACCTTTAATCATGTGGACATTCGGGTGCCAAATCCATTCGGAAATTCCTGCTTGAATTATGTTCATTGAATTCAGTACAAACATGGTTGTTATCAATTATTCACAACGCAACCTTTATGTTTGATCTCATTTTCTAAATTCTCAACCAAGTTGATATGTATTATTATTAGGCATAAAAAGTAAATTCGGCAATCGATTACAATTCTTTTACTGAATATAGTAACGACTGTAGAAACTAGAAAGTATATATTGCGAGAGCAAGGCAAGACCCCAATATAGCTCGTCGTAAGATAGTTTTTAAGGAACCCTCAAACCAATTAGGAAAGAGTGAGAGTCGTTCATGGGACCACACACTGGTCTGTGATGGGACTAACGTTGGAGACACAGAACAACGGTATGTCTTGCGTGGCGGCTACGATTCGAGATAGCGCTCCGTTATAGGCGACTGAAATTAAGATCGTATCGCTATATCGGCGAGAATCAGAACTACTCGTTTGGCATTTCCAAAGAGCAACGCCTAGACGCCTTTAGCGAAAAGTAAACAAAACTAGTGTCTTGCGATAGTTCATCTGTAAATGATAGGGGACGTACTAATTCCTTGGTTTCGCCTATACCATTGTTTGAAGAGAAAATCAGCAGCAATCTGGCATCGTCTTCTCAAAAGTTCTGTGAAATATCACAGAAGATGGGTTAGATTAGGTCATTGACCTCGAATTCTATGACCTAGGTTAATGGAATTAGGTTAGTGAGAAAACAATTCTTTCTGAGATATTTTTGGAATATCGAGGAACATATGAACAAATTATCAGTGTTTACAAACTGACCTTCAAGATAATCGAAGAAGGAACTTATTTTGGTGTGAGAAATATGGCTTTTCAATTGCAACAAAAAGTGTATTCGTTAGGAAATATCGTGTTTGTAACATTCTGATTCAAAAAAGCTTAGTGCTTGAGTATTTCCTAAATGTATCAACCTGAACATTCAATAAACACTCCAATTTCAATCGAAAAATATGAACTCCGAGGAGTTTGCAGAGAATCGCAGAATCGTATCAGACACGTATTTGGCCCAATTTTTTTTCAAATTCTCTTTAACAGAGCCGAGTTCGGAAAAATGGAGAATGAAAAAAGGTTTCTTTTGGCCTCGAGAATCTACAGTTGAAATATGTGTAAAAGTCAAAGACTCACTCTGTATAATGATTGCAGTTCCTTATTGATTTTTCATTACGGATACTATTGTCTGCTTGAACATGCTGCTTGGTGTATGTTAGGGTGGGTAAGGGTTGTAATTGAACGTATCTCGTCGCTTGTGTATGCCGTTATAGCACCCTGGGGATACAGACGATGCGTATATCACTCAATGAAAACCCCAGGTAATAACGCCCACGACTATTTGTTACGGAATATAATGAAAACAGTCGAGCTTAAATTACACGTTGATGAGTTGGAAGCATTCGCTTCTATGTCGTTCGAAATGTTTATTTTTATATGAATTTCTCCCTATTCATTATGTATATATAGTGCTGAAAGCAAGTAAATAAGGAGCTCCCATAGAAGTAATAACTCAAAATTTCCACTGTGTTGGATTCATTTCCTTTATTTGTTCATTCCATTTCAATTTCTTTGAGTTATTTTGTCAATTTTGGGTTCATTATCTGTAGTTTTCTACCACTTATCATGTCACTGGCTACTCTTTACAATTTCACTCTTGTGTATGATTTTAGATGTGAAAACAAAGTATAGATGATATCCAACTTTGTATTATCAAAAATTTATGTCACGAAGATTTGTCTTATTCAAATGAGGTTGATACTTGACTATTTTCTGAATGTAATCAACACAATTTCAATCGAGAAATATGCACTTTAAGGTGTTTGCAGAGAATAGTATATGGAACGTATTTGGCCCAATTTTTTTTCACAAGACTATATCTTTAAAACAGAGCCGAATTCGTAAAATTGGAAAATGAAAAAAAGGTTTCTTTTGGCTTCACGAATTTACAGTTAAAATATATGTACAAGTCAAAGACTCACCATCTATATGAGATAACCTATGGTAGTTCAATTGCAAAATTTTTCGAAGTAAAAATATTGTTTCAGATGACAGTAACCAGTATCTGGGATTGCTATTGAATGTAGCGAGGAAATAATGTGGTGGACCTCTTTTGATTTTCGATTCTCGAACCGATTCTGTTTTCGCTTTTTCGAGCATGACGGATCGGACCTCGAGTTTTTATGCGATCCATTGTTATTCTCGGCGATACGATTGAAAGGAAATATCTATCAAGAATACTATACTTTTTATGGCCACTAAAAGGAAAGCACCATAAATTTTCCCGATTAGAAAACCATCCCACAATATCGTCGACTTTTCATCTGTTGTGATGTCAGAAGTGCGGTCACTTCCTGAAAACTTTCATTCCCTTTCAGAAGACAGTTTATCGCATGGATGCAGTGAGTGGTGATAAGAATGGGTTTTTTTAAGGGGTCCTGTGTTATGGAAAATAAATATCGATATGCCGGCGGAAGAATGGGCCCGAGGACTTCCTCAAACACTCAACTGTCTCTTTCAGCTTCCCCATGATATTTTCATCGTCTGATGAATTTGGAGAAAAATGAGAACTCATAGTTTGTAGCATAAAGAATTTTGAGATTCATAATATTCAATGATGTCCCGTTCAACTCGTACATCTATAAATGAACTGGACTAAAATTTTTTATCGAAAAATACATACACTGCGCAAAAAAATTAACGCACATTATGGAAATCTCAAATTTATTCTACAACTGAAGGTGTTCTCAATGATAATTATTTTTATCAGAATTATGCATGCATATGTTATCCACTTTCAACGTTTTTCTTCAATACAGATGTTTCCTCCCAGCAGGAATAAAAAAGATGATATTATCAGATTTTGAATGTATTGGCTCCATTCTAAAATCAGTTGTTCTCGATCAATTCTAGTGATCAATAGTTTTTCTTTCGTTTGATTTTCTACACTGGATCGCTATGCAACGCGAAACACGCAATTTGACCCAAGAGGAATGTGCCCAAAGGTAGTTTTGCGAGAAGAAGGGTGGACATGCACAAGAATTGCAGAAAGGTTTGGAGTTTCCCATACAAGTGTGTCCAGAATGTTGCAGCGATTCAGGGAGACAGGTATGAATGTCCGAAGACCAGGACAAGGTAGACCATGGATAACAACTGCCATTCAAGAACGTTACTTGAGAGTTACTTCGTTGAGACAACGGTTTGCAACCGCTCGCCTCCTTCAAAATCAGCTTGAGCAAACTCATGAGGTGCAAATTAGCACTCAGACAATAAGGAATCGCCTCAGAGAATATGATTTAAGGCCTCGTGTTGCGGCAAGAGGCCAAGCTCTTACCCCAGCCCATCGAAGGGCGCGTTTGGATTTTGCGAGAGAGCATATCCGTTGGGAAGAGGCCGATTGGGAAAGAGTTCTCTTCACAGATGAGTCTAGATTCTGCCTCTACCATTGTGATCGACGTTTCCTTGTGTACAGACGTCCACATGAAAGATATGCTCAGTGCAATTTCCTGAATACTACTGGTTTCGGGGGAGGATCGATTATAATATGAGGTGGAATATCTTTGACTGCTCGCACAGACCTAGTGGTCGTTGATAATGGAGCTATGAATGCTGATAAGTATGTAAGGAACATTCTTGAAGAGCATGTAGTGCCATTTGCCCCATACATTGGTGAAAATTTCATTTTTATGGACGATAATGCCAAACCCCATCGTGCGCGCATCGTTCAGGAGTACCTTGAAGAGGTTGAAGTCTCTCGAATGGAATGGCCAGCAAGAATTCCAGATCTCAATCCGATTGAGCAGGTTTGGGACAACCTCAGTAGAAGGCTGAGAAGTTCAGAAAATCATCCAGCTACTCTTAATGACTTAGGAATCCAACTCGGATAAATCTGGAAAGGATTAGATCAGAACATTTTAAGATCACTCATTTTGAGTATGAACCGTCATTGCCGAGCTGTAATTAATGCAAGGGCTGGATACCAAGTATTAAAGCACTTATCAGCATTTCAGTATTTCGAAAATTGTTCATTTCTCTTCTTTCACATAAGATTCGGTGAAATCCTGAATATTTCTTCCATTTAATGTGTCTTGTTTCGTTCAAAACCTTCCCGAAAGAACATAAAAAATTAGTTATAAAGTCAATGTAGAGTTCACTTCCATTAAAATTGAGATTTTCAGAATGTGCGTTAATTTTTTTGCGCAGTGTAGAAGGATTTTTCCTTTTAGAATCTTTTTTGACCTATTAGGGAGTCTACAGTTAGTCGTGAAGCAGCCTGTATCCATAATATGCCGAATAATGTATTCTGTATATATGTTGGTAAAATTGTTTGGTTTGAAAAGGTCATAGAAGGCAGTCACATTGATTTTTCATGCTTTCATTTCTCAATCAAATTGAGTGTGTTGGTTTAGGACGAATAATCAATTTTTAGTAAACCTTCATTATACCCATCATTTATTTATGCGCAATATCCGTTAGATTAATATCCGAATATGCGAATAATTATATTTGAGTAAACATACATATTTATTTGCGAACTATGTATGTTCAATCAACTCAAAATCAGAATATTGAAAAATTACATGAGTTCGAATAGCTCAAATATTATTTAGGAAATGAGAAAAATGTGTGAATTTCCCATAGAGATTTCGACCATTCCATTCGCTGTAAATCATCCACCTTCACCCCCACCATTTTCCATCGTGGAACGCTGGACCATTTATCTCAAAGTGAAAGTTTCGATAATGTCCCGGATGAAAAACGAGTTGGTCCCGATGTCGTAATCACCTTGTAAATAAATTCAACATAACAAGATTAGCGACAGAAAAGTTCAAAGTAGAGGGGTTCTTCAGTAGAGTAATTTCTTAAGGGATTGATTCGAAAAAAAATATTTTTCTACAAACGTCAAAATATGACAAGGTTCGCGCATAGACAACAATATGCGAAGTGATCCTTTTTTTCATTTTCCTTCGTTACTATGACACCGTGCGCGAAGTAGTGTGCGAAATACTTACTTCGCACACTGCATGTAAACTATATGGGATTTTAATCTTTATGTTCCTCAATCAAGCAAGAATCCAAGAAATCATTTATTTATTAATGTATAACAATAATTAAGGCTTCCAAATTGTGAGAAAATTTAAGGGTCTACATCCCTGAAAAAAAGGGGGTCAGAAACGATTCATTTTTCTGACTGATCAAGGGATGTATGTGTGTATAAAGGTAAAAATAATTAAAAAAATATTTTATGAGTATTGAATGAATAAAAAGGATATTCAACATCATTTTTGGTTATTTTTCAACATTTCCACCATCAAAACGAACTAATATTTTTGTGTTTTTTCATTTCAGTATTGAAGTCTATCATTTAATTAATGACATGTCTATCTCATTTTTCTTTTATGATTAGCCGTTATTTTTGTAAATGATATTACAGAAACGTGTTGTTTTCGCGAAATTTATTTCCTTGAATTTTTCTATTCGGAATGATGAATATCCATTTTTCTCAAAGACAAGTAATTGAGGTTTGTTTCTGCCGTCGATTAGTGAAAATCAATTGTTAATAACAATTATGGATTTTAAGATGGAATTGAATTTCTTTTAAATGACACGCCCCGCAGGTAGCTCCTCCCAGTTGACTGGTGAATGAAAGAGAGAGCATTTATAGATATATAGTTCAGGGTCGGATTTCTTCATTTCTTGTTATATTCCCTGCGCCCCAACATTTGTTCTATGCAGCTGAATAATCCAATATATGTATGAAAATTAATGTATTAATGTTTGTTTCTATTTCTTTGTATTTTCATCTTCATCATCCTCATTATCATCATTAAGATGACGGAATGAGGTTTTTTGGCAACGGGAACAACGGGAGTAATAGGAATAACGGGAATAATAGGGACATCGGATTATCGGAAATAACGAGAACAATGGGAATAACAGGAATTATAGAAATTACGGGAATTACTCAACTGTGTACAAGAAAATCTCAACAATACAGGATGACATAATTCACATTATCTACTGATAATGGAAACAGCCGAAATAATCTTTCACTGGATTCCAATATATAGTAATCTGAAATTTTCGTGAAAACTTTCAGATTAACTTCGAAAACGAACACGTTTGTAATTTGGGATAACAAGCACCGATTCGGTCCTGTACAGTGGGTTGACAGCAGTGTGATCGTGAAGCTATAAAACGGGCGGAGTTAGGATCGGGGAACTCGCACTGCCATCTGGCGGTAAACGTTTCTTATTTTGAAGGCGAAAGACTCTTAACACTACCTAATTTTATTTATTATTTAAAATGTTAACATTTATGGTGCAGCCAGTGCACGAATGTTTGTAGAAAAAATTTTGTTTGCATCTCATGCGCGAAATACTTTGGTGATCTCGACTATTTTTTTGTAACTCGGCTGCGCCTCGTTAAAAAAATCAGTTCTCGATCACCAAAGTAGCATTTCGCGCACTAGATACAAAAATAACTATTTTGTACAACTGCCATTGAAAGTGACACTTTTAATGACAGCAAACAATGTTAAAATTGATTGTTTACGTGGAAGCGTGTTGAAAATATTTTTAGCACTCCATTTTCTTATGATGAAATCAGATGAAAAAATTTCATCAATTGCAAATTTTCATTATCAATATTTAATTACTTATGAAAATTGATATGAATCGTAAAACTAGAAGAATAACTAACGTTAATGCCCTGAGAGGGAGCTTCGCAACACATTATTAGAATCCTCAGCACCATCAGTACTTGTAAAAACCAGAAGTAGAATATTGGATGATGATGATCCTAAATCTGTTGAGGTTGGGAGAATTTTTTCAGCGATGACATTACTATATGCAATGGAATGATCAACATAGCCCTCGGCTAACGTCGTAGACTTCCATCCACCATGTTTTTTAAATCCGTAAAATTTGCTCTTGATTCTGCTAGCAATGAAGCGGAGGATCTTCGAAAAAAGTGTCCTGTATATTGCTTTGGTTCTGGCAATTTGAGGAATTCGGCAACAATAGATGCAATTTTCCCAAATGTATTAATACCAACACCAACTGGATTGGCAGCGCATTTGATATTAATGTATTTCAGGCAAATGTTTCCTGACAGAAGAGCGCAGTGCAAAGTACTGAAAATAGTCAACATACTTCCCAATAATACTGAAAGAACGACTGACTATCGTTTTTGTGTTTGGAAGTTGTATAACCAATGATTTATTTGTTATTTCGATGTCTTCCACTGATAAATTACACAATTCTTCACGCCGACAGGCTCCAAATAATCCGAAAATAGTTGCAACCTTAACCATCAAGTATTTCTCATCTGTTGCCTCATTTATAAACTTTTCAACTCGTTCACGAGTGAGAATTTTCGATTTTTTGGGACGATATCCTTCAATTTTCCGTTTCAAATATGCTATTACTTTAAAATATTTACTAACATCCACATCATTTTTAATAAGGGCGCTTGACTTTATCATTGAAAATTTGCTCCACAAAGGGGATGAACTCCATATTTTTTATTTTTCTTCTAAGTATGCTAGGAAAACAGGTTCACTGAAGTTCCCTTTTACATTTTTCAATTTACACCAGACCAGGAAATTGTTATATGCAATATCGTACTGTTGAACAGACTTTTTAGGTAGGAGTTCCAGATTTGCTCTTCTTGCAGACTCTTCAATATTCATAGGAACAACCAAATCGTCACTTTTATTAATAATTGGACTCTCGACAAACATATTAAGCAGTTAAAAACCCAAGACGAAAATTAGACAGGAACGAAATTCAAATGACAGCGTCTTTTCTCATTTGTTAGTAATCATAACGTTGGCAAAGTTTGCCATTCACAACAACCGTTTGATTATTTGGATATTAAAATGCATTTTGAAGTTAATTGTCATTGCAAATTCGCCCATTTCATTATCAAAATAGGGCAGTTTTACGAAAAACATTGTATGGGAATTGTGTTAAAAGTGATTTTATTCTGTTCGTGAAATTTTTCAATTCGCTCCGCTCATTTCACGAACTTTTTTACTCACAAAATAAAACGTAGCTTTTAACACTAATATCATAAATAACTATTTTTCAAATGGGAATGAAATGGTAGGATTTCAACTCATGGAATTCGGTGGATATTATTGCTCATTAAAATAGTGGTTCCTTCAGGATGAAAATGGATATTTTCAGGTCATAAAGAGTGCTGTACTTATTGTAATTATTCAACCAAGGAGTTCCTATTGCAATAGAAAAAGTCTCATATGTAACTAAACGGCGAATGCGCCAGTATTGACCTGAAAATGATTCCTATCCCGCACTTCCATATACACCAATAATATTGAAGTATTCTCAAAAATGTAGGTCTCTCTACTCAATTCATTCTTAGAGAACTTGGTGCAAACATGTGGACAAGGGTAGATGAAGAGCATTAGGGAAGCCTTACGTATTTAATTGAAAATTAATATACTGTGTTTTCGAAACGGATTAAACCGAAAGCAACATCGAGCCGAAATTATAATTAAATTCTTAACAAGGAACCATTGATCCTTTGAACCGAATACCGGCGAAAGGCAAATGAATGAAACGTCGTAACTTCTAACAGAAGCCCCGAGCAATTTTCTTATTTCGAGCCTGATATTGGAACTCGGCAAGATTCTGACTGAAAAACAGTCATATGAATATTACATCCACCTTATTCCGTGGAGAAATCAAGGACGGGAAAAGTTAATCCCAACTTCCGAAGACGCGAATTCCTATTAAATATGAAATACTAAATGCAGATTAATTTTATTTCTCTCGAATACATTTTCCAGTTCAGACCCCGTTTAATTTCAAGAGGATCTCCATAAGAAGTGTTAATTACAAGAAGTTCCCCATCCTGCGCCAAAAATTATGCATTCATGAATCCGGGAATTCTCTCGGCTACTCACAAAACTTTTTGCGACACCGGGAAGAGTCACACTTTGGACAGGAATTTTTTATATGGATGCACTCCAGGAGATGCTTGAAGTTGGCAGAGATCTGGAGATGAAATTCCTTTTTCAGGAAGTAGTTGAGAGCTTCAGTTTAGATACTTATACAAAGGAGACAAGAATTTTTAATGGGTCTTTGAAGTGCCGTCGATTGAAAACGGATATTTCTTTTTCTTCTCAGTTTACGACGTTGGAGGAGAAGATGAGTCATTCTCTTTAATTTTCTCACAAAGAGCAATCAAATACTTCTGATCTGAGATGAACTAAAACCTTTTAAGACATTCATGTATTTTATTTCTTTGATTTCGAAACATTTCCTTCTAGAAATCAATTTATACAGGGTGTCTAGTTTTAAAACGGCGAAACTTCAAGGGGAGATTATTCAAGTGATTTGCAACAAAAAATGTCATATAACACATGGTCGAAATCTTGACGGATATTCTTCAATTCAACATATCTCGTTTTCACGAAATATTTCAATTTTTTCCTTGAAATCTTTAATATATCAGTTATGCTTGTAGCTTCATCGAATTCGATCACATATTTGGAAATTGTATTGAATTTTCATATTTTCATATTTTCAGCAAAAACTACCTCATTTAGTGTACTTTCGAATGACATATCAACTGTTTTGCTAACTGTTTGTTTTCTGCCATAATATCATGGCTGACAAGATAAAAACGAAAAAGTCGAAAAATTTGAAACCTAAATTTGCTCCATTTTGAAACTCATTATGATTGAATATCGAAGTAATTTTATGGAAATCACGAATTTATCGATGAAATTGGAATAATTCAGAAGAATGAAATAATTTTTAATAATACAGATTTTATGAAAAAATGTAGAAAACAGGCTATTACAATTGTTCGAAATGTCCAACTCCTTCTTCAATACATTCAACACATCTTGTTCGAACTGAATCAACAACCCTGCGAGGTTCGCAATGTTTCTGACGCATTTCTGCACAACACAATTTAATCACATTTTTTTTAAGGTGCTCCAGACATAAAAATCCAAAGGCGTCAAGTCTGGGCTCCTTGGTGGCCATCTTACCGGACCGTACCTTCCAATCCATCTCTCCCCAAAATACTCATTCATTAACTGTCGCGATATTCTATGTTCCAAAAAACTGGCATTATTTTCTCCATTTCTTCCCGAATACTTATTATAAATCAAATTAATTCGGTAAATTCAAAAAACGTTACTAAGAAAAAAGTTGTAAATTTCTTTCGAACGTAACTGTCTGACTGATTCTTCTACTGTCGAAGAATCACTCTTACCATTGTTTCAGCTCTTACTGACACTTACTATTGAATAACTTCCGTAGTATAACTAACTGTGAACTGTCAACTAACAGTGTAACTCTAACCTCCCTCGCCATAGAACGTAAAGAAGATAAACAGAGAAGAAGAAGAAGAGATAGGCGTTGACCCCATAGAGGGTAGGCTGACCATAGAAATGTGATGCCGTCATTAAATGATTCTTAACAAAAGTTAAGTGACAGAAACTGTCAGATTTCCATAAGAATTACTTCGATATTCAATCATAATGAGTTTCAAAATGGAACAAATTTAGGTTTGAAATTTTTCGACTTTTTCGTTTTTATCTTGTTAGCCATGATATTATGGTAGGAAACAAGCAGTTAGCAAAAAAGTTGATATGTCATTCGAAAGTAAACTAAATGAGGTATTTTTTGCTGAAAAGAAAACATCTGCATAATAAATAATTTTTCATATGTAATACCTCTAGAGATGGAATTTTGCCGGCAAAATTTCTCGATTGTAAAATGAAAGTTTGTTGCTCGGAAATTTCACTCGCATGACGGCTCTTGATTTTGGAAAAAATGTCATGATCGAAATTTCCGAAAAGCAACAAACTTGAATATTACAAGAGAGAAATTTTACCTGCTTAAATTTCATCTCAAGTGGAATTCGGCATGACTATTCCACGAGAAAATAGGGTAATATGTTCACATTTGACGAGTTATGCGCTATTTGGCAAATTAGAATTCATCATAGATAAACTAAACCACTAAACTTTGTTTGTTCTCTCTATGATATTCATTTCCGAAGATATCTATGAATTCGAGAAACGTCAAAAATTTTGTCGCTGAAAAACCAACATGTTGGTTTTGCTGACTTGAAAATTTTTTCGGGATGAAACGATCGTTGCTACGGAAACTTCCCCACTAAAAATGAAAAGAGTGGAATAGTCATACGTAATACCACTAGAGATGGAATTTTGCCGGCAAAATTTCTCGATTGATATGAGAGTTTGTTGCTCGGAAATTTCGCGAATGACATTTGTATCAAAATCACGAGCCGTCAAGCGAGTGATTTTGAAAAAAATGTTATGAGCGAAATTTCCGAAAAGCAACAAACTTGAATATTACAAGAGAGAAATTTTACCTGCTTAAATTTCATCTCGAGTGGAATTCGGCTTGAGTATTCCACGAGAAAATAGGGTAATATGTTCACAATTGTCGTGTATTGCGCTATTTGGCAAATTATAATTCATCATAGATTAACTAAACCACTAAACGTTGTTTGTTCTCTCTATGATATTCATTTCCGAAGCTATCTATGAATTCGAGAAACGTCAAAAATTTTGTCGCTGAAAAACCAAATGTTGGTTTTGCCGACTTGAAAAATTTTTCGGGATGAAATGATCGTTGCTACGGAAACTTCCTCACTAAAAATGGAAAGAGTGGAATAATCAACGAAAAACCCATTGGAAAAATATGACTGATTTTGTCTAGTTCAGTATAGTGATATTCATCTCCTCACCAAACCCGCATTAGAAATATTGTTGGCACACCGAAATTCTTTTCTTGTAGAAAATTTAATACCATTTCCAAATATGTGATCGAATTCGATGAAGCTACAAGCATAACTGATATATTAAAGATTTCATGGAAAAAATTGAAATATTTCGTGTAAACGCGAAATGTTAAATTGAAGAATAACCATCAAGATTTGGACTATGTGTAATATAACATTTTTTGTTGCAAATAACTTGAATAATCTCCCCTTGAAGTTTTGCCGTTTCAAAACTAGACTGTATAAATGATTAATATCTTCAAATTATATTTTTGATTTCTTCTTCACGCAGATCTCAGAGCTTTGGACAATACTTTTAACAGTCTGAACATTCAATGTATGTGTGAACAACTTTTCTAATTACTCTTCTTCTATCAGTACATGGAATGAAATTTCGCTGAAGCAACGTAAATTCTATAAAATTCACACAGTAAATACATAAACTGGAAATCTTATTTCCACCAGAAAGTCTAAGAAGCCAGGATAAGCCCAGCGGATACAACAAAAGGGCGTCGTCGTGTGCTGATGAAACTTCTTTCACTTCACGGTAATCCAGTTGAAAATATAATCTGGTATTACATGGACAAAAACGGGAATGGGATTCCTTATCTTTCACGTCCCATACTGGGATGTTTATTGCTAAGATAGAGATGCGGACTAACGAGGAAATGTCTGGAGTGACTGGAGCAGGTGCTCACTACAAAAATGGGATAGCAGTTCGGGGAAATGGAAACAATGGATAAGGGTGTCTTGCGATGTTTTTCTCGGTAATTTCCTCATTGTGAAATTTGTCGTGAGAATTTCAGGGGAAATTCCAACATTAGACTATTTTGTGAAGGTGTTGTTCGTGTTGATGGGAATTATCTTGAACTCGCATTGAGGGTTGCTTTATTATATCTTCGGAATATGATCTGGAGTACTCTATGTTACACCAAAGATTAGGTACATGACGCTCAACTGTGGCTGCTTCCGACTTAGTTTTGGAAAAGCCAGATGAGGGCTTATCTTCTGTCAGAGCTTCTTTTAACATTCATTCTACACGATTCTCTGATTCATATCTGAAAACTACTACTCTCTACTGTTTCTTGCTCATGAAATCGTGAATTATAATGAAGTGTCCTTCAATCACTTCCATCAAGGGAAACTGAAGAAACTTTTTGTCAAGGTGGGCCTAGGTTTCGGTCTTATTGTAGCTGTCATCAGAGCAACATAACTCGTCTTGGACAAGAGTATAATGATAATAGTAAATAGATGAATAAATAAATGAAGTGATTCATAGCGAGTTAAGATAACAATTTCTAATCTCATCAGGATGTTGAAATAGGAACAGTATAGTTGTAGGAAACTCTTACACCGTAAACTGTTGAGTAGTCTTCCAACATCTGATCTTTGGGATGGATAGATGAAGTCTCTTTCAGTTTTCTCATTCATTAAAGTTTCAGTAGAGTTGATTCCGTAGATGTCAAATAGAGACAGTAGTTAATTACTTTACCAGGTTTTCAATTAAAGTTAGAATCAGTACCTATGCAATTAGACGTCATTAAATTCGAATGGAAAAGCAAGACAGTACTCACAAAGTTGATTATGAGATGCAGTTAATTATACATTGAATTCAATGAAAGACGAGAAGATGGTTTGGAACGATACAGGAAAGAGAATTCGAATGCAGGTGTTTTTGATAAGGAAAGATAATTTCGTTCATAAAAACAACTTGAAATACGCCGGAATTGGCAAGGAATGGCCAAATTCAAATATATGGCGGGAAAAAGTTCCTGCTTTACCCATATATTCACCTATTTCATAGTTCAGCGATTTTCGGATAGAGAGCGCCATTGTTCATTTCATCCATAATCAGAGATATTCATGGAACTTATACTGATGATGTGAGATCTATGGAGATATTCGATAAAATGCACGGTGGCGCCTCTATCGGATTAGTTTTCCTACTCGCTCTGAACGGTGACTTTAAGCATTTGAACCCTGACAAAAAAATCCCACTGAACTGTGTCTAGTCGAAGGATTCCCATTAATTTGTTTCATTTATTTTTTACACCCGCTTCCATTTTCCAACCGTAGCTCTTTCCGGCGATATCCGCGAAAATGAATACGAAAAGCGACCGCCGCAATTTCCCGCGACCAAAACGGAATATTGATGCGGATTCATTGCCATATGCGGTCCTTATTGCTGGCAACTCCCATCTGACGTTTCCCGTAGCTAAAAAACTAGGATCGATATCGCAATAAAGCTCGATTGAATATTCATTAGAGGAATTTTCAACATATTTCCGACATCGAACCGACTCCGTTTCCAATTTGTAAATTCTTCGAGTTGGAGCCCTGGGTATATCTCACTCCATTTCACCACTCGCATCCGGGCGTATTCTTATTCCAGACGAGGCCCGCGGCGTGGCTGAGCGCGCCAGGGCTCAAAGGGAACGCCGACCCCCGGAATATTGATGAACGGCATCCAAAATGTCAAATTATCTCGCAATCAGAATCCTTTCGGAATCTTTTCATATTTCTGGACAAATAAACTCTTGGTGCCGACCCGTGTTGCCAAATTTCCTTCCTGCTAGCTTTCCGCTTTCCCCGTCGCGTCTCTTCATTTTCTTATGCTATAAACCTCGGATGCCGGCACGCGTTTTGAATGGAAATATGTCGGGATAAAGAGGGCCCATTCATTTCGAGCAGTGGCGGACCAGCAAGGAATCTCATTCGTTTTTGGATTACAGAACGCACTGGCATTCAGGGATCCATGATGAAACTAATTATAAAAAATGTTTTATATGAATTGAGAAGTCCTTTGGGATATTCTCGAAAAAGAAATCCATCCAGATGAAAGGGAGCTTCTAAGATTCGAAATTTAAATTTAAGATGAATTCTAAACCACGAAAAACTTGTTGTTCCAATTGAAGCTTTACTGTTAACTCGTGGAAAATTATAATCACTTTCAAAAGCATGTCAGACGCCTAGAGCACAGTGTTTTAGTCCGAAAATAGTGGCACCTTGAAGCTGGAAGATCATTTATAGAAATTAAAGAGAGGAGAAGCTTCCACCCTGACCCTTGCGGGACTCCAAGTTGAATTTAAGACAGCATGAACTCTATTGGACAAATACGAATTCATTTAATCTCAACTATTCCCCTCCACACAGTCGGAGGTCCTTGCTTGATCCAAAAAGGAATACAGAGTTCTCAAAGCTCCCTGAGGTATAGTTCACAATATCCACAATGGCGTCAGGATTGCTTCTCCCCTTCTTGAAGCCAAACTGTTTCAGCTAAACTGTTTCCGAGTAATTGAGAATTCAGAATCTCTTCAAGAGATTTGGGAAAAACAGGCACAAGGAATTCATGTATTTCCAACATCTTCTCTATTGTTCTTCTTCAATAGTGTGATCAGCAAGTAGGAAATTTCTTATTGATGTCGATTAAGAAACTGTAAAGCATCCCAAGTGGGCCTGACGAAGTGGTTGATATTTTTCTCATATGTAATACCACTAGAGATGGAATTTTGCCGGCAAAATTTTTCGATTGTAATATGGAAGTTTGTTGCTCGGAAATTCCGCTCATGACATTTTTTTCCAAAATCACGAGCCGTCAGGCGATACAAATTTCATTCGCGAAATTTCCGAAAAGCAACAAACTTGAATATTACAAGAGAGAAATTTTACCTGCTTAAATTTCATCTCGAGTAGTATTCGGCATGACTATTCCACGAGAAAATAGGGTAATATGTTGACATTTGACGCGTATTGCGCTATTTGGCAAATTAAAATTCATCATAGATTAACTAAACCACTAAACGTTGTTTGTTCTCTCTATGATATTTATTTCCGAAGCTATCTATGAATTCGAGAAATGTAAAAAATTTTGTCGCTGAAAAACCAACATGTTGGTTTTGCCGGCTTGAAAATTTTTTCGGGATGAAACGATCGTTGCTACAGAAACTTCCTCACGAAAAATGAAAAGACTGGAATAGTCACTGAGAATTATACAATGCCAAACATACACGTAATAAAGGTTTCATCCATTCAATATGGATTAACTGGTTTTTCATGTTCATATTATGATGACCTTCAAAAATCAATCAGCTTGATTTGCATCTATTCCGATCAATTGAAAAGGAAATGATACACCAATTGTTTCATGATCGGGAATAGTATATTCTAAAACTAGTTGCAGAATGGGCTCCTATTCCAATACGAAATTCGAAAACGAGCGACGACGGAGCGAGTTTTCGAACGCATGAGTATTGGAATTGCATTCTGCAACGATTATTAGACGATATTTTCTCTATTTCAGTCAAATTTCGTGAAACACTGTTGAAATTCAATGAAGAATTCAGATTATATATCCTAGTGACTTTTGTATTGTATTTTGGCAGTTGGTGACAGTTACGAAATTGACATTTCCAAATTGTCGTTGATATGGAAATTGATAGAATCGGAAGCCAGTGCTGAAAACTGAAAACAATGCTGTAATGAGTTCATTACAGTACTGTTTTTAGAACTGTAATGAACTCATTACGATACTGAAATAGAGGAAAGTATCTATTGCTCTGATTGCTATAAAAATGCCCATTAGAATTAACTTCTTTAGATTTTATACAAATGGACAATCATTCAATGACAAATTTTCCATCGGTTCCAATTATTCTTTTTACTTGATGAATATAAGGCTGAGTCGACACTTAGTCAAGGAAAGGAAAAATATATTCCCTTTGCACATAGATCCAGAAATTTTGCATCACATTATAATAAATTTTCGAGATTTGGTTCACCAAAAATCATCACATATTTTTTACAAGAAATTGATGATTAAGTACAATCTGACATTTTCAGGTGTGCTTATTTTATTATCAAAAGCAGTCGAATTTTCACGATTTTGACTACCGACATGAATCGGAGAGATAAGAGGACCATGCAGGAGTTGAGATTTTAATTGAAGAAGCCCATGATTGTGGCTAATTGTTGAAGAAAACTCCGGTTTGTCCCTTCCTCGTCGTTCTTTGGAATTAAGCATTTTACGAACGTCATTACACCTCATTTTGAATTAAGGTTTGGGTCTTAAGGCTTATAGAGTTCAGTTAACTCATCTTGAGTGATGAGGTCCATATCCATCTCGGTGGCTCCGTCAACAAGCCGAATTTTCGCATCTGGGACTCGGAAAACCCAAGAGTTATTGTTGAAAAGCATCTCTATCCTCCACGCTTTACTGTTCGGTACGGTTGATGGTCCGAAGTTGTCATTGGACATCACTTTTTCGAGAATGAGGCTGAAGCAACAGCTACCCTGCATAGATTGCCCTATCGAGAGAGGATTACTGATTCGTTTTGGCCGGAATTGGATGGTATTGATTTGGACAACGTTTACTTTCAACAAGACGGCGCTACGTGCCACACAGGCAACGAAACCAATAATCCTTCAAGGGAAAAGTTTTCGTACCGTGTTATCTCTCGAAGAGGTCACAATTGGTCACCGAGATCTTGTGGTTTAACACCTGGTGACTTCTTCGTTCGGTGTCATGTGAGAGAGGCTATCGATTTGATTATGGAAAATTTTATGGAAAGGATCTGGTCTTGTCTTTTTGGTCGTGGTAGTCATTTGGCTGATGTTATCTTCCGTTATTAACCTTCCTCTTTATAATGAGATGAATATCCGATCATTTATCTAAAAAATGGCATTTTTTTTCGAATGTCGAAATAACACCTCCTATTGGAAAACCCTTTAAAATATTCTGTATCGGACGAAAGATCATTTGCAAATTCATAACCTGCAGCTCAGAATATTTAAATATCTGAAATAATACAGATTTTGGCGTATGAAGTAGGTTATGATTAAAAGACAATAATTTAATTGTCGGTATTCTGTTGAATTTCATGCGTGTTGCTATTGTGTTTAGGGCTGATCAGATTGGCTACAATGAGCGCAGCTTGCCAATGTCGTTGGTGCTGCAATTGCCCTGCTCGAAGGTTTCGTGTTGAAAGACGAGGCTCTACTTGAAGCCAATAGTGGTACCCCAGTATCACTTTTGAGTGGCATTCTCTGCTGAGCATTTACTCAAGCGCAGGTGCTGTGTAGAATGCAACACAAGCTGTGGACAGTGAGTCACTCGAAATCGTTTGCGCCAAAAACAATATCTAAAAAACTATAGCATAAAATCCTCAGGTCTTGTCTTCCCGATAGGTTTCATAGGAAAATATGGCATAGGGTTTTTTCCAGGAGACCCTGAACTTTGCCTTCTGGTCATTCATTTTCGGCTTCCGAGTATCTGAAAATAATATCGTTAACCCGAATCCATGGCCAACTGGGCAGTCGTTTCCTAATGTTCCGACTTCCGAAAAATCATAAATCATAGTTCCCTCGACATAAGGTGTGTATCATTGGTGCGTTTTCATTGCCTTCTTCCATGAGTTATTGAAGGCTCCCCGAAATTAATGAACTGATTGCTGCCTTCCGACACAAGAGCAAGTTGTGCCAACATGGCACAATATCGAGCAGCCATCCGCCAGGAATCAAAAAGCGAGTCACGCGCGCGTAAAATATGAAGCGAAGTGTTTGATAATGTGCCAACTTGCCGCCGTTAATCAAGAGTCCTTTGTTAATTTTAGGTTAACATCAACGCCCGAGCCAACTTTAATGTTTTATTGCTGAATGGCTCTCAGCTAACTTCGAGGCTTAGGGCTATTAGGTTTTTCACGTGGAGAGAGAGAGAGCAAGTCGGTTATGTTTCGATGTTCCTCCAATTGCGGACGCGGAAATTGTATATCATTTCGACGCTTTCCACGTTCCATCTCGATGGTGTTCATGTCTGGACGAAGATGCCAGGCTGTTATGTTCATACAAGAATTCGAGGAGACAAACTTTACGGTTCTGTCTTATTCGAAAATCCAATGCTACATCATCTGAGATGGATATCTGCTTTGTTCTGAGAATCTTGAACACCCAGGATCAATCAAAACCTAGAAATTCCTCTCGAGTCTCAAATAAGCCAGCTTTTCTCTATTCTCAGCAAGTTCCTTTCAATGATTCTGTATCTCAGTATTGAAGGTTTCAAAAATTTGTGGAAATTGTACTCACGGTTTATGCTGGTTTGAGTGATATATCTGCTGGTCGCGTGTATGTTTTGTACGAATGATAGTCTCTTTCTGCTATATTGATTGATTGATTGATTTGCTGACGAACAAGAGATCGGGTTAGCGCTTGGTCTCCCTGTGACACTGCGACCAACTTGGGTCTATTGTATCACTCTTTCGTCAGTGGTTCCTCACGAGAATAGGTTTGTGTCCTTTATCAGGTTCAGTAGCCTGTTTATGAGGTTTTTCGGATTCATTCCCGTTTCCGGATTGATTTCTCCGAAGATTCTGTGGCGCCTTCTTCCCAGGGCGTCGCATTCAAAAATTATGTGAGAGGCTGTTTCTTCCTCTTCACCGCACAGTCTGCAATCCACGGGTTCTCCAAGTGTTCCTATGGTGTTCAGATATTTTCTAAGGCCGCAGTGTCCCGTCAGTAGACCTACTATTATACGTGCCTTTGTTCTGTTTATATTCAAAAAGTCAGCCGTCAAGGTTTGGCTTGTGTGTCCTACCATGCCTTTGCTGTGTGTTTGCCCGTCGCTCTGTTCCCAGTGTTGTCGGTGTCTTTGTTTTATCCACTCCTCGATCAGGGTCCTGCATCGGTTTTTGCTGATTCCAAGCACATGTTCTGGCCCTGTGAATGGCGTTTCAGATGATTGTCTTGCTAACTGGTGAGCTTTTTCGTTGCCTCTTTCTCCTATAACTTATTCACTGTATGGACACACGTGCTAACTGGTTGGGTTTGGCGAATAGAACAGCAATCGGCTGTGCTGGCTCTGGTTTATCTTGATTTTTGGTAATTGTAGGCCACGAAGTGGAACGGTGAGCCTTAGGTTCTTCTTAATGTTTGGCGAAAAAGTCACAGCATCAACTTCGTGGTGTTGAGAAACCTATGAAAATACTTATTCTGAACCCATATTTCAACAGCTGGTGAAGAGAATAATGTTGTTTTTTCTTTCAGTGGCCTACGTTAATTTGGGCACAGCACTGATAGCCGCAGGAAGATGCCAGGAAGCTATATCCATCCTCAAGCAAGGTTCCAAATTAGATGGAACGGGACTCAAAGACCAGAAAGAACATGATTCTGCGAGAGTTTCTGCGCTGTTACAGCTTGGAGCCTTGTATTCTGACCAAGGTAGACTTCAGAAAGCCCTGGTGACTTACAGAGAAGCTGTGCATTCCTTACCGAATCACTATCCACCACAAGTGAGTACGAATGAGTCATATTCTCTAGAGTCTAGGTACTGAATTGAAGGAAATCTATAGACTATCGAACTGAAAACGTGGAGTTGAAATATGCAGGAAAAGTTGTTCCTACCCAAACACCGAAAGGTAGATATCATTTGGATTTGGATTTAGATTATATGATGAACAGTTGTAAGGACCTCTTAAAATACTGCCCTTAAATTAGCTCTTTTAGGTTACTAGGGTCGGACTAGGTTGTACATTTTGATGTTTACGAGTACATTGTATGGTAAGGAGTAGAAAAAAAAACAAATTCGGATAGCTTGAAGATTAAGCTAAAAAAAGGTACTCTCGTTTATTGTCGATAAAATGAACCGTTTTCGAAAAACAAAATTACAAAGATTCTTAACTATGCAGATTATTTATAACTAGCGTATTTATATTAAATCGTTGCAAGCTTTAGTGAGAGTACATTTCTAAAAAATAATTTTTGTTAACGTGCCTTTCTATGACAAAACTGCATGGTCAAGGATCTTTGTAATTTTGTTTTTCGAAAACGGTTCATTTTATCGACAATAAACAAGAGTACCTTTTTTTAGCCTTATGTTCAAGCTATCCAAATTTGTTTTTTTTTTACTCCTTATCATACAGGGTGTTGAAAATGTAAGCATTAAAATGTACAGTCTAGTCCGCCCCTGGTAAACTAAAATTTAAATTCAAGAGCAGTATTTTAAGAGGTCCTTACTACTCCACAGCTTTAAATTGCCCAAGAATATCATACGAAGAACAAAAACAGAGTTCTTGCCTATAAAACCGTTTCTGATCTTCGTCCTTACTACTGTTTTTTTTTTAATTACATCAAATAGTTTGAGATTTATTTCAGTAAAATGGATTTCCAGTGACGTCATTTAGGAGGCCGTATCTCCGTAGGGAGGGCCGCTAGGAAAAAAAATTATGGAAACTTGTCATTTTTTTTATGTTTTATTTTAATCCGAGAGATTTCCCACATTGTCCGGGACACCCTGTATACCTATAAGAAACAGTGGCGCCTCTATCGGATTAGTTTTTTTACTCGCTCTGAACGGCGACCTAAATGTTGCTCCCAGTGTTGATGTAGACTCTGCGACTGGGGTGCATGCTTCATCTACCTTTTCAATACAAAGTAGCCTAGTTGTGTCACGAAGGTGTTGAAAATTGTCCAGCATTCTATCGAATAGCAACCATTGTCCTAACTTCCTTTAAGGGTGTCAGGAGAACAAAACACCTGAATTATCTCCGCCACAATTTTTTCGAACGAGAAGCAACCCTTAGCTCACATGTGCTAACAAGGGCACTCTGTCGACAATACCGTGAAGAATGATTCGGTCACAAGGAAGGTCTCCAATTGTTTTCGGTCCACTTTGTTATCGGAGTTTCAGATATTTCAATGGCTGCGGGCGATACACACAACCCGGCAAAGCAATTGGACGGGATCCCTTTGTATAGTAATGATAGGGAAAGGGTCGCGTTTGTCATGTCCGCCACCCAGTAATGGATTTGTAATTCAACGTGAAACAGAAAGAATTGGACTGTAATTGTAGCAGGGCCCGAAAAACAAGGAATAATTACGCAAACACCAGAGACAAGTTGAGCCCTAATTTGTCAAGCGGACTTCATAGACGTCGCGCCTGCGGAAGGAAAACCTAATGGGTGCAAATTAAAAATAAATTGTGGAGACGGGATTAGAACGAGCGACTGCTCAGTTAAGTTTGGATGAAAAAGTCTGACGTTGCGAAATTTTTACACATTGCTCAGGTACCCAGGAAAGAAGGCTTAAGTTGCATTTTCGAAGAAGAGTATTACCTTCAATCAATCTAACGAACGCAATATGTCACACTATATACTGCTCTATGCAGGGTAACCGTTACTAGCTACTAACAGTGGAGATGGGTGTGGTTCTCACTCAATTCAATAGATCTATGGGCGCCAGGTAAATCGAAACGGAATCAAAAACCCTTACGTTGGAAGTTCCCAAATTTACCAAAAGGACAATCACATAAAATACACCAGTAGTCGTATAATATTTCAAACGTACAAGAATCCCAACAGATGAAATATTCAGGACTTATAAATATAGTATGGTGGTGAAAATGCTTACAGTAGTGACTGATTCAACAGTAGAAATTGAACGGGGTAACGTTATTGTGAGAAAAAGACGAGTCGCATGAGCTCAGGCGTAGCACATTATGTAGTACTATATACCAACTGATACTGAGGGAATAAACATTCAATTTCAACCGAACAATATATCTTAAATCTAGAAACCCTATCTACTTATTACTAAAGTTATTAAATATATCAAATTATATAAATGTGTCATATACAACACTATAATCAAGGTCTTTCTCTTACGTCCCTCCTGTTAAGAGGAATCTGGTGTATGTTGGCTGTCTCGTACACCACCCTCTTCGCTCTTTCGACCTCCTAATCTCCAACAACTCCGTCCAGGTAACCTGTACTGCCCTCCTAAACCAGAAAGACTTATCTCAAATTTCATTGAATGTCTGATTCTTTCATTTAGGGACACTTTCAGATGTATTCAATCCATTTTCATAGCTCAATCTTAATTGTATTCACCCAAAAATTACATAAAAAAATGTTACTATGTAGGTTCACTTATATGAAAGCCTATCCTGAAAACCCTGTAGAAGGAAACCCTAATTTACCAGTATCCTTCGATATAAAAATAATCAGACACGCAGAAAACACTCACAAGAAAGGAATCGAATCTATGCCTCTACATACCCTGATCTTTTGGGGTTTATTCCACGTTATCGTCTTGTGTGAAAATCACCCAGGAATACACGAATGATACCAATCCTGATGAAGAACTCCAATTCACACCTAGAGGTAATGTGGTTAAATCCTCTTTCGAGTGTGACACTGACGAGCTATTCAACAACCTATGGCCAGCATCACTTTCTAACGAATTCCCAATAAGAATCCCCTTAGGATGATTTCATAAATCATTTATCAATTGAGAAAATTCGTATCCACATTCACCTGCTTGATTTCGATAACCTTCATGTCCTTTTTTTCCGGTTTCCACCGAAAACTTGACACATAAGAGACATAGAATTGCGATAACGACATACTCCCACAGAACACAATACGAAATTCAAATGATCCACACCAGCCACGGAACCGGCTGTGACCTAACCTAACATATACTTCGTAAACGACGTAAACAAACAAATAACACGTAACAAAAAATCTTGTTCAGTGAACCGAATCAGAAGAGAATTAAGAGTCCAAAACAAATTTTCTCAGCTTTTATCTGGTTGATTTCGATTCAAAAAGCTCCATTGTTGCGGTGAAATAAAAATTTTGGTTACTCTTTGACTGGGTAACTCTTCATTTTGCAACTGAAATTTCTTGGGGTAAAATAACACTTGTTTTCATTTTGCATGGGAGGAAACAGCAAATGAAAAAAAGTTCAAGTGAAGACTCACTCTGTATAAAATAGGAAGGAGGATTTAAGATAATCTACTTCATCTCTATCATGAATATAAATACCACATATTCTCAAACTGGAACATTTTCAGGAAACTTCCTCGATTAAATTGAAATAGAGAGAGTATAGTGTTCCATAAAACTCATTATTTTATGGAAATTCGATGAGATTGAACCGCAAAAGATGCAGCTTCCTCAGATCGACGAAATGAATGAATGAGGTAGTTCTCAACTTCTTCTCATCTATTTAATTTATGGTATATTTCGCCAAGAGATGCTCTCAACTTGATTATTTCTTTCAATTTGAATGTAGGTATAACTCAGACGGTTCTCACTGTCTGAAAAACTCTCTGAGATAACTTTTACTTGGCAGTTCTTAAATGCTGAATGTTTCCGAGGAGCCCAAAATATCTATTCGTTTAGGTGTATCAAGAAATTCTGCGGAATATCTGAAGGGTGTTTTTGTAGTTATCTCTCCATGAATTTCGAATCCCTAAGTTTTTTCAGCGAATATCTATTTTCCTTCATCAGGTATGGATGCAATCGGAAGTGAGTTATGAAAACGAAATATCATATGAAACAGGTTTTCATTCAGCAACACTTACACATAATTTAAAAAAAAGCAATAAAATGGAACACAGATGCTTCTGAAACCATGATAAAATTTGCACAGGAGTATACGGGGGAAGAACCATGTGAACAATAAAGTAAGGCTCCCAATCGAGTGTTTTTTAAGCAGACATACTCGCAATCGAAAGATGCCTAGTCATGAACATGAAAAGAAACCATCAAAGGTGTGACAAAGTGATCCATTCTTATAGTCAAGTTGCTATCAAAGCACTAAGCTCGAAGTCATCGACTCAAAGCTGAATGAGAGTGCCAAAAGAAACTTCATGAATTAGGCAAGGACAACCAGATCTCTTCCGTCTGGGTTGCTCATCACTCAGGAGTCCAAGGATACGGAGAGGCCAACACACTAGCCACTTGAAGGCCCACAACCTTTCTGTGGTATATGCAAATGCACCTATAAGACAGAGTTTCTGAGGAAAGGAAAAAAGTTCTGGCTTACAAAAATGAATATATTTTGGACAGGAAAACTACACACTTGCTCATATCACCTCATAACTCTTTAGCGATGATATGCAGTTTTCATCATTGAGTGTTTCCATTCAGCCCATTAAAAGGACTTTTCAATCAAAAGTGTACAATTTGGTCCTTTCTGTATGAATGAGCCGATTGAGTTCGTAAATGGGCAAAACCGTCTACCGTATCAGGGAACATTTCAACGACGAATTTATGATGTACCAAAGCATTTAATACCACCCCTATTAATGCAGAGCAAAGAAGCTTGTTGCGCAAATATTATATTATTAATAACTCCTTCCCTGACCTATTTCTTCTGTACCCGTTGCCGCTCTAATGCCCTTTCCGATGCCATTACTGGAGGAGATGCTTGCCGCTACAACCCGTGTTTTAATGAAATATTCACCTCTGTAGCACACTAACTAATTAATAGCTGGTTATGTTCTATGCTTTCAGTTAATCATTCGCGTTTCTAACGAATTAATTCCGCGAAAATAACCTCGGTGAAATGGAACCGGTTTCTTCTGGAATCGGATAACATTTATATCCGCTGTATAATATAGTATATTCATTCACTAGCTGTCCCGTCGAACTTTGTTTCGCCTAAATGCCCTAAATGATAATCACCGGTGATCGGATATCAACGCCTTGGTTCTCTGATTTTCGAACTGTCAAATCTAGTTGGTGCTAGATCAAGCTCCGATCACCAGTGATTACGCTTTGTGAAACCTACCGTTGAAGTTGTATAAACGGATCATTGCTATTTTTTCAAGCAGGTGATAAATTAGGCAAAATATACAAAATTTTAGTACCATTGTTATTCGCACGAAAAAAATTCTCCTCATTTAAGTGGTATCTAATTGTTGAGCATATAACATTTTCTTTTGAATGCTTAACAGTTCTGTCATTGAGTACCTATCTTGTAATGAATGACAACACGAATGCAAATATAAATCCCGATCGAATTGTATGGATGAGAAATAGTTTCAATGATGAATTACCTCTGATCACTCGCTCACTGTATAAACCACTTCAGTTCTCCAATAAAACGCTGAAAATTTTAATTGAAGTACTTTGTCTATGGTACTTTAACTTCACTTCACAGAATACAAATACGCTAGGACGTTTTCTTATTTTCCTTCTCGACTTATTGACGTTTATCAGAAAGAATTCAAATATCTGAACCAACTAATAAAATTAGAACTTATTTTGTGAATAGCGCTTTCTGAAATGGAAAAAACGAAACTTTTCTAATATTCTCAATGTCGGCTAAGCAGAATCTAATTAGTGTTCACACCATTATTTTAAACATCTTAGCCTTTTGATGCTCAGCTTAAAATACTTGGTAAACATCTCAGTTCGTGGAGCAGCGAGATTTCCGTGTTTCCATAGATATAGGCTGTCACACAGAACAGAAACAAAAATAATATGTCAATTACTAAATATGGCAAACATATTCATTCCCAAACAGAAATTCGAAAACATTTAAAAAATTATGAGAGAAGATGAGAATGGACAATTCACGATTGAAACCGATCGCCAAAATCCGATTGCCGAAACCCGATTGCCAAAATCCGATTTACTTGACACTTCGATTAAAATTCACTGTGATATTCATCCGCTTCTTGATCTGGTAATACCCTTTCACGGTACTATAAATCGCCATCTAATGGTGATTATATCAAATATAGTACCTACACGATGACCTCATTTTGTTTTGAATAAATAAAACTGTAGAAATAACTGATAACCAGTTTAGTATAGTATAGAACAATCAGTCATAATGTATGAATAGCGCCACTTGAAGTGGTAAGAACGAATTTTCTCTCATATCTCAACGAAATCTAATCATTTTAGAGATCTGTACTCCTACGCTAAGACATTTTGGTTTTGGTCAACAGCGCAGAGTTGGAGGCAACCCAAATTACACTTTATATATTACAATAAACTTGAAGATTGACAAATGTGGGTGACTCATTATGAAAGAAGAGGAAAAGGTCCTTAGGTCCCACAATCTTATAGACACCGGTCACACATTCGACATGCATACAAATTTCACAATATTACACTTGGCAAATAAGGGCCCCCTGATAGATAATTTGGAGAACATGGAAATCCTGAAAGGTCGTAAAAACAATAATAATAATATTTTGAATAAACAAGTTGGTTGTGACTTCGCGCCTGTCTATATTTCATTACTTCGAACGACATCTTGTGTAGGAGTGTATTTTCTTCAACTTTGATCACAGTTTACTGTCCTTGTTCTGCATATTTGATCAACACCTGTTCGTTCCATAATCTAGATGTCGCGTTATTTGTTTTTTTTAAGGATCATAATTTTGTTGTGAAGGTGTTTTTTTGTAATTCGAATAGGTATGTATTGACTTCATCTTGGTCATTTTGTTTCGTGATGAAGACCTTTCTTTATTATATTATATATTTATTTGTGTTTTCTTAATTAGTAGCCTGTATGTAAGTGTAATTGATTTCATAATTTATGACCTCTACACCTAATTTGAAATAATTTTTTGTAGCTTTAGAAGACTTGAGAATGAGACTAATTTGAAGTCTCGAAACTAGTCGTCAAAAAATAAAGATTGTGGGACCTAAGGACCCCTTTTTCTCTTCTTTCATACACTTTATATGTTTACATCGCAATCTAAGCTGTAGCGTAACTGTAACTGTAGCGACACCTAATGACCTTACTCAAAAGAAGGAAAAGCATTTTCTATATGAGTAAAATTTCCATCGATCTTTTCAAAGTTTTATTGTATTTTATAATAACCAGACCGTGAAAGAATACATATATAAAGTTTCATAACCAACAGCCCTTCCGATCTCGAGTTATAAATGGTGTAACCAACATCTTTCTTTTATATATAAAGATTAGTTCAAATAATTATGGCAAAATTAGCAAGGAAATGTGAACAGAAAATAATCGAATTCTGCGTGGAAAGTGAAAAGCTCAGCAAAAACTCTATCTCTCCGTATAAGTTTATTGAAATTGAATTTGTTTGAACAATAAGCGTGACACTCATGTTTCAAAGCTTTCTGTACTCGAAATAAAATTTCCTTATTGATTTGGACGAAGTGTTCTGAAAGTATATCTGTACTATGGTCCTACTTGACTATGCAAGCCCCATTGTATGGGTATATGGGTATGATCATCATAAATTTCTTGGACTGAGTAAGTCCAGGAGTGTTTCTCCAGGGGGTTATTCTGTTGTCCAACTCCCATCGTTTAACCGCAGCCTCATGTTGGTCTTTTCAAGCCCACAAAATGGCTCAGGTCTATAGCAGGTGTTAACCTTGATGCATCTTTCGCAAGCTCATCGTATTTTTCATTGCCTTCAACACCACAATGACCTGGAACCCATAATAGCGTCACTTCATTGCTGGCCAAATGCTTCATGCTGTTAAGGCACTCCTAGGTCAGCAGAGATCCCTGGCAGTTTGATTCCAGTAGAATAAACGGTAAAGAATCTACAAGGGGCTCTTTCTCAGACCTCTCTTCTGCTCTTTTGGACAATTGAAGTATTCTCATAACTCTGTATCCAGGCAAACTACTCCCGAGTGTGCCAGTAGCTGCCTCCCTGTCAAACGTATAATACCACGAAATAAAATTGCCTCGAAACATGTTTCAAGGAGCGATAATGAACAAGTCCCGTCATACGGAATTTAATAATAGACCGCCCGATGAAGGAGACAATAACGGTTATTAAATTTGCGGTATGAGTGCCAGACGAGTCCAGGACATCCTGCACTTAGCGTGATTAACCGGCGAGATGAGTATTGGTGAAGAACAGGATGTGGGGTGCAGACGCGTTATGCCATAATTGAATATTTTCGTGTCCGGGTTCGGTGTGAAATTCACACGAAGCAACGGGGGGTATTTGTAGAATATGCAATAATGGTGTATGTGCAGGTTCGAACGGGTCACGCGGTTTTACTGGTGGATCCTGGGAATCCTGGCTAAATATAGGCGGAAGCGACAGCAGGAACTTTTATATAAGGATCGCAGATATTTGTATCGATTGATCAGCAGCGTATGCATAACATGGTTTATTAAATAAACATGATTATAGTATGCCAGATGTTCTCCTAACATGACAGAATGATGTACAGGACGACCTGAATTCGATCGTCCTTATTGCTGTCGTAAATGAACTGACGAGAAAATTGATGATTATGAGTAGATGAAGGAGCATTTGCTCCACTGAATTCCTTGCAATGGACCCAGAACAGATAAATAGTAATTCAGAAATTCACGCTCTAGCGATTTAATGCATTCTGACTACTGGCTGTGAGGCTATCTGAAGTCACAATTTCATGCCACTACGCCTGCAACCATCGAATCATTCGAAGCCGAAATTGAACGCTGTATCAATGAAATACCACCACATGTATTCAATAACGTTATTGAAATTTTCGTCAAGAGGGTTCGCATATGCCAGCAAACTTCGGACAAACTCTTTTTCATTTAACTTTATTAAACAGAAGAAATTGAACAAAACAACAACAAATAATAATAGCTTGAACATTTGTTAGTAATATATTCAAGCCGTTTCGAAGTGGCTTCTTTTGGCGGCGATACACAGCTTCAGACGCTTCTTGAAATTTTCGGCAATGGGCCGCATCTCCTCGGGCGTTAATCGGTTCCTATCCCGGCGCAGAGATTGCTTCAGCGACTCCAAATTGTTGTGTTCATTAGCACAAGCCCTGTGCTCCAAAATCGACCACGCGCTGTAGTCCATTGGGTTGAGATTGCGGATTTTGACGGTGTTCGATGATGGCCGATGTACCGAGAGCCTCCACGGACCAGACTCTGTCGTTTTGGTGGTTGTGGGATTGTTCTACGGTGAAAAGCTTCTCGTCTGTGAAGAGAATTCGCTCCCATTGCTGACCGGCGGCACCTTTGGAGTCGTACGCGCTTGTTTTCTTCCGTGAGGAGTTGAACTTTTTGGAGCTTGTATGGCTTGAGGTTGAGCTCCTTTTTGGGAATTTGACGGACTGATTCGCGGTTGATACTGGTCTCACAGGCTATTTTCCTCATGGAAACCCTCGGATTTCGATTGACTCGCTTCCTGACGATGTTGCGATTGCTAGGTGTATTGACAGTGCGTTTTCTACCACTTCCTGGACGACGACCATCATGGCAAAGCTCCTTGAAACGACGAATTGCATCGGACACGGTTTGTCGAGGCACATTGAGCAAACGAACAATTTCGCATTGACGCCTACCTATACGAAACAGCTCCAAAATCGCACTATGTTTATTTGGCATTCTAAAACTCTGTGAAATGAAATTATATCAAACTGAAAATTCACATATTGGTACAGGAAAGTGTAGAGAAACCAAGAGAATAAAAATTATTTGGCTGCGCTGAAATACTTTTGTTTCAGACCACAGCAAAATTTGTTCGAAGTTTTTCTTGTCACCTTGTATAACGTGGAAGTTTGAGAAGACAGAAAATCATAACCCAAACTTGTGAATTATAATAATTTTTCTCTATTTCAGTATCGTAATGAGTTCATTACAGTTCTAAAAACAGTACTGTAATGAACTCATAACAGCATTGTTTTCAGTTATATTTTTCGTTTTGTGGTTGTCAGCACTGGCTTCCGATCCTATCAATTTTCAACAGAACGTCAACTTGGAAATGTCAATTTCCGAATTTCGTAACAGTCACCAACTGCCAATATACAATACAAAAGTCACTAGGATGTATAATTGTATAATCTGAATTTTTCATTGAATTTCAACAGTATTTCACGAAATTTGACTGAAATAGAGAAAATATCGTCTAATACTCGTTGCAGAATGCAATTCCAACACTCATGCGTTCGAAAACTCGCTTCTTCGTCGCTCGTTTTCGAATTTCGCATTCTTATTGGAATATGAGCCCATTCTGCAACTAATTTTAGAATATACTATTATAATAGTTGCGTTCGTTATGTCCAATCCGCGGATTGAAGGGAGAGAATACGAATACAGAACATACGGATATACAATTAAGTCACTTAATTGCATATTCTTATCCGAATAATTTAGATGTTCTGTGTTCGTATTCTCTCCCTTCAATCCGCATATTGGACATAACCGAACGCAATGAATAATAATAATTTATCTACTCCCATAGAATAATATACCCATTATTCAACTGATTTTGATCTGTAATAGTCTCTATAAACCAATAGTGAAAGGTTATAATAACCCACGCCGATAACTCACTCTAATACAAATAGGAAAAATGTAACATCAAGGTAACTTTCTCGTCATCCATTTCTACATTTTCTTAGGTCCGAATATCCAAAAATTGCATTTGGAAAACGTGAATTTTTGACGTTTTCTACGGTATTCGATATCGATTCGAGTTTCGACCAGATAAATCGCTTATGACAACTGTTGCCTATTTTGAAAATGCAGATTAATTCGAATATTGCTGAAGAAGTCAAAGATAAAGTATAGTGTTCAATTCGCGGTAATGGTCATAACACACTTGACGAATTACACACCTCGCCTGACGGTTCGGGCTGCAAAATTCATTTGCGTGTGTTATGACTTACATTACCGCTCATTGAACAATATACTATTATTCGCAAATAATCCATACATCATTATGATACCCCTAAATATAATACATGAAAAGTGAATAAATAGCTACAGGTCTACAGGGGGAGACAAACCCATGCGTAGACCATCAACGCCCAAGTCAAGTTCAGCTTGTACAATGAGAAATCAACAAAAATATCACAAGCAATACAAAATGAGCACTAATTCTACAACAACCTAATGATCAATCCTCCACTCCAATGATATTAAAGAAGATATTTTGGTGTCGAATTTGTAATTTAATCTACTTGTAGACTTAAACTTAGGATTCCAATATTTCACATTAACAACGCGATGTTATTTCATAAAAACAAAAAAGCTCAAGTTTTCCTCAGTTTGTCCTGATTCAAAATAGGTCAATTTCCTTAGTATCATATATCAATTATACCATCCATATTTTAGAAGATTTAATTGAGCCGAGGGAAGATATTCAAATTTATTGATTATATAAATAGAACATCCTGTATGAAAGGTAACATTGAAAGCGATTATGCGTTTGCCATCCACAGAGGAAAAGCTATGGAATAATTCCGAAAGAAATCTGAAGTTTCTCAGAATCTTTTTTATATTTTGCATCAAATTATTTTACGAATGAAGATGAGGAATTGATCCTGCATGTAACAATATAATCTACGGAACCCCTCATTTCATGAGCTAACAAATTTAAAAACTGTTTGTGATCTGTGTAGAAGCTAAATGATGGAAAATACCAAATCTGCCAACAAGTATGCCAACCTGCGCATTCGCCATTTTGCTGCAAAAGGAACATTCACCTTCTTGAAATTGACAATTGTAGATGCCTTTTATGATCAAATTTTTTGGATATCCCTATTCAAATCCTTGTATTCAATAATGAACTTTGAGTGAAATAAATTCATTGCTTTGGGAATATTCCGAATCGCATAAACCAAAAATTTCCGTCGTTTCAAACCGAATTCCCATCTTATTCAATCACAAGGTGATTTTCCCCCAGAACAGAATTTTAACCCTGCCTTTCAGCAGACAAAACCGACATTATAAACTCCGCTTCAAGTCCACATTTTCCTGTTGCGAAGCAAGAGATAAAGAGAAAATTCCGACGCCAAAGTGCAGCGACATCGTACCAAAATGATGTATTGAATCACTCCAAGGTAATGGCATGCGAATAAAAATGGCGTCTCCGGAAAATTGAGCTGTTCAGCAGCTGTCAGCTTTTTACTCTAAACATTGGATGCGGAAAGGTGAAGGCCTGATCAATCTTTCCTTCGCGCTTTTTTCCTCTCCTACCCCATAAAAATATTCAGAGACGGGGCAACTTGTTCTAGAATTATTTATGGGAGAACTTGTGCCGTTCGCAGGCGGCCACGTGATACAGACAGAGCGACATAATTCAGGTCGTTCTCGAAACAAAAGAAATAAAAAGCGAACTGGAAACATGGAGAGTGAAATACAGTCGGTGGGCGGTGCATAAAAGTGTTGCCGGAACACAGGGCGGTATGGTGAACATTTCTTTGTTTCTTCATGAGATTGTCTATTCTTCTTCTTATTATTAAATCTCAGTAGGGGTTGGACGATAACAAGAATGTCAGGGAAGTGATTTAAAATATAAAGATTGCTCCACGTTTTAATTTTCAAACACAGTCAGTTCTCAGAGTTCAAATAATCTTCATTGCATACAAACTTGATGCCGTCGTCACATTATTAACTCTTCAGAGTTTATGTTTTTTTATGTTGTGGTTTTCACGAAAAGGAATATCCTGTAATGTTCAGAGAACATCGTGAGAACCAAGGGCAAGCAGGTAGGAATTGGTGTTCTTCTTGAATTTCTGGAGGTTATATGCCTCGGGGAACACCTCCCTAGGCAATGTGTTCCAAAGCCTCGCTGTTAGTCTTTGAAGAGAGATGTTCTGCAGGTCTCCAAAGTGACCACGAAGGGATGTGAAGACTTAACTTGACGGATTAGTCTCGAAGAGACTGCCAGAGGGCGAACGATTGCTGGAAATTCAGAAGAGCATCACCCATGGTAATATCTATTAAATAGAGACAGATCTCCTACTCTTCTACGGTGTTCTAGAGAAGTGAGCGAGTTTGTAAGCAAGGCATAACCGACGAGACGAATTGCCCTTTTTTGTACAGAATCCAAGAGTTTCAGGATTTGTTTAGGTGCAGCACTCCAAATATAGGAACAGTATTCCAGGATAGGTCGAATCTGTGCCTCAAAGATCATAAGCAGCTGACCTGAGGTGAAATACCTCCTGGCACGAAACAGAAAACCAAGTTTTTGGGATGCACTTTAGCAATGGATCTCACGTGATTCTCCCAATAAGAAAGGTTACTGCCGACAGTAATACCAAGCATCGAAATGGATGACTTCAATGGTATGGTCACTCCCAGTCACGCACAGAAAGATCGGCTTTTCTAGAGGAAAGACATGCTTGTGTTTTGTTTGCGTTGAAATCTACCAAGTTATAAGATCCTCATTCAAAAATCGTCGCCAAGTCCATATTTGTATTGTTAAAACATCTTCCTCCTCCGCTTCTGATTTGGCGGGCTCTTATTGGTGCCCTAGAAGAAAAGGCTCTATGGAGGGTAGGTACTATCATCCGCGAACCTGTGCACTGGAAACGAAGTTGCCTCCAGCAAATCGTTGATGTGAAGTAGAAATAGTGTTGGAGCCAAAATTGATCCCTGCGGAACACCAGCATGTATTAGAGGTTTCACAGCTTATTTCCAAAAACGTCTCGACGCAGGCATAGAGATTGTCGGAACTCCTGCTGCAGGCCCCACAATGAAATTCCTCTTATACTCCATTCAATTTTATAAAGAATCCCGGTTGGCCTTGGTTTAAGTTCATCAAGCTTTTTCCTAAAAACTGTACGGTAGATCGTTTTCTCATATGTAATATTCGGCATGACTATTCCACGAGAAAATAGGAATATGTTCACATTTGACGTGTATTGCGCTATTTGGCAAATAAGAATTCATCATAGATTAACTAAACCACTAATCGTTGTTTGTTCTCTCTATGATATTCATTTCCGAAGAAATTTGGCACTGAAAAACCAACATGTTGGTTTTGCCGGCTTGAAAATTTTTTCGGGATGAAACGATCGTTGCTACAGAAACTTCCTCACTAAAAATGAAAAGAGTGGAATAGTCATGGAGAATTCATCCAGATATCTTGTCATTACACCCAAAGATAACATACTGAAGCTAAACTGCATCACAGTTTAGAAAAATGTTCTTCCTACAGCTACTGGGACCTATGGATTCTTATCAAAAATCTCCACATAAACGTCAAGAACTCAGACGGCTTTAATCGCAAGCCTAGAGAGAAATTGATCAAGGCTATTTCAACAATCTGATCGACAATATCAAAGACGTTGTCATGCTGTGGTTGATGTTCGAGGAGGCCATAGCAGTTACTGAACTTTATTTTTAAAAATTTTTGAGCGAAACACGTTTGCAGTGCAAATAATGAAAATGAATTATTACCTGAAACTATAAAATTCACAGGAAAAATGTGCAAAAGAAGGAGTGAGAAATATTCAGATTTATTATATTGAAAAAATTGGTGAAAAAAATCGTAATTTTTGAACTTCCTCAACTTTTATCGGGCAGTAAATTTTGCTGCTTTTATTGCTCCATATTTGCGTCAACTTTCACACTCTATCCGATAGACATAATAGAAGATTCCACACCTGTAGATCCAACACTCTAACGCTACAATACATGAACCCTGTAGAGGAAGAGCCAGTGACCAATTTTCATATGTCATTTCATAATTCACCAAAATTTACTTGTTTAATATTCAATGTCTGCTCGAAAACAAAAACTATTTCTGCCAGCCTATAATGGCCGGAGTAGACTACCAAGCGCTCAAAGAGGCCAGAAAATTAGGTTCAACTATGTCATAGTATCATACACAAAACTTTCAGGAATTGTTATTGATAATATGTTGAGTCTATAAAAAATAATGACAGAACTTTTTCGTCCCTCCTAAGTGTTGGCAGAATTCTTTGAAAATTCATTAAGAACAGTTGTACTTATGTCATTTACAGGAAATAAAGAAAATGTGTCTAGAAAGCGAATTATAATCATGACAGAAATTTTTTACATCACGAACCATCTGCCAGAACGGGAAATGTTGCCGCGCAATTGCGAGCGAAATGAGCTTATTCATATTTGCAAGTCAGACCTAGAGCGCATATTGGGCATGTATTATTGTCAATTAAAAGAAAAAATGAACACAAAAAGTACTACATTGTTTCTCACTCGAAGAATATTTTTCAACAATATTATAATGGTTACTTCTCAAAAATGAGTATAAATATATTTCACCAACAGATTATTCATAAACATTGACTTTGTTAGAAGAATTTATGCTCGAATCTGAACAGAGCTCCAAAATTTTCGAAAGGATTGAGGAGGTCTTGAGTATACCTGTGTGACTTACGAAACATTCAAAGAAGTGTAAGATTTCAGTCACATTGAGGGGTAAAAAATAAACCATCAGGGCATTTAAAACCCCAAAATTTGGGTAGACTAAGAGTAGTAAAAGAGAGTATAAGACTTTCACTGTGAGTACATAGTGAATACCTTGATCATCGGATCAGGTAAATGAAACTGAAATAGTATATTCTAAAACTAGTTGCAGAATGGGCTCCTATTCCAATACGAATGCGAAATTCGAAAACGAGCGACGAAGGAGCGAGTTTTTGAACGCATGAGTATTGTAATTGCATTCTGCAACGAGTATTAGACGATATTTTCTCTATTTCACTCAAATTTTGTGAAATTCAACGAAAAAATTCAAATTATAGGTCCTAGTGACTTTCATATTGTATCTTGGCAGTTGGTGTGAATGTTAGGAAATACGAAAATTGACGTTTCTAAATTGACGTCTGCTGAAATTTAAAAGGATCGGAAGTCATTGCTGACAACCACAAAACGAAAAATGTTACTGAAAACGATGCTGTAATGAATTCATTACAGCACTGTTTTTAGTACTGTAATGAACTCATTACGATACTGAAATAGAGAAACAAATTTTATAATTTCATAAAAGAATTTTAGCTTCCTCCACATAATTTTCTATTAACTTTTGATGAGTGTCGTAAATGCCCAATATGCGGTCTAGGTCTGACTTTCAAATATAAATAAGCTCATTTCGCTCGCATTTGCGCGGCAACATTTCTCGTTCTGGCAGATGGTTCGTGATGTAAAAAATTTCTGTCATGATTATAATTCGCTTTCTAGACACATTTTCTTTATTTACTGTAAATTTTAAGCGTACTGAAATGACATAAGTACAGCTGTTCTTAATAAATTTTCAAAGAGTTCTGCCAACACTGAGGAGGGACGAAAAAGTTCTGTCATTATTTTTTATGGATTCAATATATTATCAAAATAACAATTCCTGAAAGTTTTGTGTATTACTATGACATAGTTGAACCTAATTTTCTGGCCTATTTGAGCGCTTGTGGTAGTCTACTCCGGCCATTATGGGCTGGCAGAAATGGTTTTTATTTTCGAGCAGATATTGAATATTAAACAAGTAAATTTTGGTGAGTTATAAAATGACATATGAAAATTGGTCACTGGCTCTTGGTCTACTGTTGAAGTTTTCATTTCAACATACCGGCAATTTTGCATTGATGAACTATTTCTTTCCGTGAAGAAATATTAACAATTGTTCATTACCTGCACGCCCAATTCCATCAAAATGTTTACGATCATTATGCATGCAGTATTCGATATCAAGCTTCCAACTATAGAGTTCCCACCTTCTGGAATCATTAGCCCTCACACAACTTCAACCCGTTCTATCCAGCTGACATCTCATTTGTCCAATTCACACGACGACCCATGATTTATTCATCGGCTTTGTTTCAGAGCGTATTCAATGTCCTGGGCGAAACACTGGCCAGGCTACAGCAGGATGAGGAGGCAGAAAGTTGGTACAGAGCAGCACTGGATGCTCAGCCTGATCATGTGCCCGCCCACATCACGTACGGAAAACTTCTGGCCAAAAATGTGAGTTTTCCAATTCTGCCTTTTTCGATTTAAATCAATTTCGGGTCTACCATAAGATCGAAATTAATGTAAAGTGATATTTAGTCGTTATATTCATTTTGACACTCTCATGTGCCAAGAAAAAAAAACGTATTTAAGGCAACCAAAACAAAAAAAAGTATTGTGAGAAATTTCAGATTAACTGAAATATTTCCGGTTTTGACATTTTCCTCATGAAAGTATCAAATCGAAACATTATGGTAATAGAAAAATTACCCCTTTTGGGATTTTCTGCAACTGTTTTTTCTTATCCAAAACTTTGGCACTATATGAAAATGTGAAAGTTTGAATTCCTCATAATAAAGCTGCAAAACCTCAAGTTGTAGAGGGGTCCCTTTTATCTTGCTTCAACAAGGAGTATATTTTCAGTGGATTCTTTAAATGCATTATATCACCTAACTTCTCCACGAGAACCTGTTCGAATGGTTTATCTCAAAGCAGCTGGATAAACTGCGTTTTTATGGAAGCGCCCCCATTCAAACTATCCTCATTAATATGACCTCTAAATCGTTGCAGAGACCTCGAAATACTAAATTTCCCGCAGGATTACCTTCTTGGTAAAATAGAACCGCTACCAGTGCAAGCTTGCACTCTATCAAGATCCCGGAAAGGATCAAGTGCCTGCCCACATTATCTATGGCAAACTTCTTCAAGGCTCTGTGTCGGCTCTGCACATTATTCATTTACTTCCCCAATCTCGTAAACTTTCCTGCTGAACGCCAGAGTTCGCGGGATGGTTGTAATTCAAAATTCATTGAGCACCGTGAAGTGAAATAGTGACAACTGAGTTCAAACATGAATTATTTGCATCGAAAAAGCTGGGTTTCTTTTCAGAGTAATCTTGAAATACTTTAACGAAACCTCCACAATGCAACTCAATCAGTTATGTTTAAGTGATGAAAATATCCAAAATACTTGAGGCATACCATTTATTCAGAAGAAAAACACAATAAATTTCAATACTCTATTCGTGGAAGATTGCAATGTAAGATATTTAAACGATGTTAGGTTTCGCAACCACTGTAGGAAAGTATTTCAGTGGTTCTGAGATATTTAAAACAGTAGAAATCAATAATATCTTCATTAAAGAAAATCACAATAGCAAATTTCATTTAGAGGTGAAATATAACATGAAATCTAGTCTGGAATAGCCTTTGCCTAACTGTGAGGTAATATGTGTCCTACTCAATCCTATTTCTACTGAATAATATCATCAAAGAACAGAAGAAATGGACTCAACCTAAATCATCTGAAAGAAAGAGTAAACTAGAAAACTCTGTCAGAAGAAATGAAACGTAATTTTACGCGAAACACCTCATGAGTTGATTCATCTTATAGGTAGATTCTCATTCAAGAATCCAACGAAATAAGAATTTGGTAGCTATCAAAATGATTAACAACAGCTGTCAAGTATTGTTTTTATTACAGAAATATTGGATTTGTTTTTCGAAAATTCGCTAGAATTTGATAAAGTTCCAGTTATGCGATCTTGACAAGCTCTTACATGTGTCTTGAATATGTCATTCTTCATCTTAATTCAAAATTTAACCTTGATCGACTTCGTAGTTTTGAAATAATCACGAAAACAAAATCTACCAGCATTGATGCTTACCAGCACCTTCGCCAATTTGCTACCAATACATTGCTATTTTGAAATCAAAACTTGCAGATGCCTTCTATAGGCAAATTTCTTGGATAATTTTTTTGGAATCCTTGTTTTGAATTATGTACTCTCACATTCGAGTGAAATATACCTATTTATTTTTAATGAAAATATCGGGAATTTTGGATTCTCTTTATTTCAATTGTTAACTTGCAACTTGCAACAAACGCCGACGTTTCGAAACACGCAGATGTTGCGTACCTGCTGTAGTATTATATGATTTTCCGAAATGTTTTATTATTTTGAGAACCGTACAATATTGTTTTGCCGTGACTAGCCCTGAAGAAGAAAAAAGTTGTTTCGGCGTTTGTTGCAAGTTAACAATTGAAATAAAGAGAATCCAAAATTCCCGATATTTTCATTTAATTTAATAATAATATACCTATTTATTGAATTGGGAATATTTCAAATCGCATACAGGCAATTCCAGTTCGCCAGAGCAGCTGAAAATTCATGAGACATTGTTTGAAAAAACCAGACCACAAACCAAAAATTTCACACACCTTCCTCTATTTTCGTCATTTCAAATCTTTTTCAATGCCAAAATTTGCAGAAGCATTTTGAATTTGTTCCTGCTTTAAGCTCATTTTTCGATAAAAATATAACTTCTTTGGGAGAGAGTAAGTACTTAGTGAAAGGTGCAGTATTTTTTGATCAAGTCGAATCATTCTTAGCCCTTCTTGGGATGTTCCCAATACTATTGGACAGATCTGAATGAGCTCAGGAAGTATCGGAGCTTCTTCATGATTATCATAGAAGTTGAACCCAGAAGAAATATTGAAAATATTGGTGTTGAAACCCAAAAGTATCGCGATGGATTTACGCCATGATTCTGAGATCTGTAATCACATATGGGGCAGTTTTCTGGTTTTCTGAAGCAATTAAAGTGAGTACGAGGAAAATGCTTGCCTGCGTGTGCACCACGAGAGCTATGAGAACGTGCCCAACTAGGGCCCTTGAGATAATTACAGATCTTACACCTCTGCCCATCTAGTGATTGATAGGGTAGCTCATAAGTTCATTCCCTGAATATCTAAGGGAAGTGTAGGAAACTAGAGAATCAAGAGTCAGAGAGTCTTGTCCTTGTGAACAATAAAATCTCATCAGCGAACCTTCCTAGTGATCTAATGATCAAGAAAATTAGCATTGAGAAAAACTTCAGAAACAAAGCTAAGCAAAAGAGAGGACTGGAGAAGGAAATACACCCACCCTAATCTCGAAGGAAAATGTCGCAAAATGATATACAAGTTAAAACTATCGTTAGGCTCCCACTCGAATGTTTTTCAGGCAGAAAAAATTGAAAGATGTCTAGACATGAACCTAGATAGAAAGTGCGATATAGTCATTCACTCGGATACTCAAGCTGCTTTAAACACTGGGCTCCTATAGCATTGACTCAGAATTGATTTGGGAGTACCGGAGAAAACTAAATGAGGTCGGCAAAAAAATAAGGTCCCCTCAATCCGGGTTGCTGGTCATTCCAAAATTAAAAGAAACGATGAGGCCAATATGCTTGCCAGAGGGGGTGCACAAACGCCAATCACTGGCCCAGAACTTCTCTTTCTGTGGTATAAGGAAATGCACCTATTGAAAGAAACTTTTAAACTGCAAGATCCAAAGGATATCTGGATCTCAGTGAGAACCAGCTGCATCTCCTCACCGGCTTTCCCTCAGGACATTGTCGCCTCAGAAAGCATCTCGTGAGAATGGGTTCATTGGACACTGAAGAGTGTAGATTCCTTGGGGAGGAGAAAGAAACTCCAATGCACCTAGTCGCGCAAAACCTTGCCATTGCAATACAAAGGAAAGATTCCTTTGGGCAAAAAACTTGCAGGAGTGAGGAACTAGCCCTGTTGAAACCTTCCTAGATATTGGATCTCTCTAGGAATCTGGATCTCAGTGAGAACCAGCTGCATCTCCTCACCGGCTTTCCCTCAGGACATTGTCGCATCAGAAAGCATATTGTGAGAATGGGTTCATTGGACAATGAAGAGTGTAGATTCCTTGGGGAGGAGAAAGAAACTCCAATTCACCTAGTCGCGCAATACCTTGCCATTGCAACACAAAGGAAAGAATCCTTTGGGCAAAAAACTTGCAGGAGTGAGGAACTAGCACTGTTGAAACCTTTCTAGATATTGGATCTCTTAAGATCTCTAGAACTGGAAGGTGAGCCGTGAAGTGCATGATGAGAACAGCTCTGTAAGGGGGCACAATAGACTTCAAGGTCATCTTAGTAGTTTCACCTCGGAATGTGAGATACCCAGCTGTATATTCGTATAAACCTTTATTTTGACACCCTAAAACATGTCTCAAAACCTACATATTGTAAGGTGTCCGCGTCTGTCAAAAAATAAGGTCAAAGGTCACAAAAATCTATTTTTTTGAAGTTTTTTGCAAATATCTCGTTTCTTATGGGGTTTACGGGATTTGTATTCATTATCAATATTATAGAAGATAAAATTCTCTACAACTTTTGTCTGAAAATTTTTTTTATACGTTGAATCGTTTTTGAGATAGAGGGCTGTGAGCGCGCAATGTTTAACTATATAGAGGATCTTTAAAGGTCAACCGGTAGGTCCGATCAAAAATATGTGTCAAATAGTTTATAAAATGTTTAGAAATATATAATTATAAATTATTATAATGTTGCAGAATATTGTGCTAAGCAATTCCTCTGGAGCAGGTGGTAAAATTGTTGTGATTGGTTCCAGGAATTCGTTACGCATTGTCCAACCCCACTCCTGGGGTTCCAAATCATGCCCTAACCAAGTTTGGACTTGATAACAAACACGATTAAGATGTTGATGAGCTGCAGCACTTGTTGGTGGAATATTTGACAACTGCACAGGTTTATTTGATTTTGTAAATTTAATATATTGGGTATAACGCAGATGGTCGATGCTGCTCACAGACTTTGGAGCATTATAGACTGCCAATAAAATCTTAATTCCACTTTCGAATAATCTTTGTACCGGACAGTTTTTTTCTTCGAATGCTGCAGCAGTTTCATCCAAATTCGACAATTTCTCAAAAACTTTTGAAAAAGTTTTTTTACCTTTTTTAAAAATTGCCGAAGTCGTGTCACAGCCACTCAATGCGTGCAAAAACAAAATATGTTTTTTAAAACTGGGATATTTGTCAAGACATATTTAAGCTCTTTTAGTGTAAATTGTGAATCGTAATTATTTTCAATATAATTGAAAATTTCAAACATAGCTTCAGTTACTTGATTATCTTGACGAAGTTTCTGATGAGGCGATGGATGATGATGTTTTACTTGAAAAATTTGTGAAGCAAGTAGCATGATATTTAGCTTCAGCAGCAACCAAATCATAATGGAAAAGTATACGATTTTTTACTATTTCTCCGAAATCATCACCACGTTCTTCTGCTTTTTTGATCACAGATTGTTTGAATTCAAGAGTACTCACTTTTTTCATTTTACGTCGGTATTTTTCCTTTTTCTTTATCTCTACGGCCTCATCAGCTGTTTCACCACAAAATATACATTGAGTCTTAAAATCAAACACTTCACTTCGTCTTTTGCAGGGTACAGATGGAGAAGCAATGCTTTCCCCTTTTTCTAATCGCCGTTTTGCAGCTTGAATACAGTTTTTGCTAATGTAAACACTTCGGCATTTTTCATGCACTTTTACAGAGGTTACGGATTTTAGACGATCAATGAGGCCATCATTTCTTTCGATACTTGCCTTTCTCAAAGTCTTTAAGCCGCGCACTACTTCAACTAATGCATCTTTTGAATCAGAGTTATAACATATAAAACACACATCAGCCATAATTCTTGAAATAGTATGTACGTAGTTACCAAGATACGAATTAAACTCACGAATAACCATGGTTACTATAAAGTGGTTCCTTGATAAAGAAAACGGTCGAAACTCTATACAAGACAGCGCTCACTGCCCTCTATCTCAAAAACGATTCAACGTAAAAAAAAACTTTTGAGACAAAATTTGTAGAGAATTTTATCTTCTATAATTTTGATAATAAATACAAATCCCGTAAACCCCATAGAAAACGAGATATTTGCAAAAAACTTCAAAAAAAATAGATTTTTGTGACCTTTGACCTTATTTTTTGACAGACGCGGACACCTTACAATATGTAGGTTTTGAGACATGTTTTAGGGTGTCAAAATAAAGGTTTATACAAATATTCAGCTGGGTATCTCTCATTCCGAGATTCTTACCTTATTTTGACTAATATGACTGGACGAACTGTAACCCCTCTCTACCTATTACTATATCATATAAAATGATCATGCGTTCGTATAAAATTCTCCCACTGTGACAAAATTGACACTTCACTTTGCCAAGAATTATTCGAGAATGAATAAGTGCACTCCAATTAGGCAGATCCAGCTCCACTCAGCGACTTAACGGCAACAGTCTCTGGAAGAATATTTGTAATATTCCCTGCAGCAAGTGGACCAGTTTCCATAATGTAGCAGGCTTCACACTTCTAACCAGATATTCTCTTCAATTAACGGAAAACAGCTAATCCTACCCCGCATCAGCCAACAATGGGGAGAGCGAATAACAGATACAAAGCCAATACCGTGGAAGCCCCAAGACAGATTAAATTAGTGATGGCACTGAAGCTACGGCGTCGCCTGCGGATGCAACTTAGCTAATTATTTCCCGGGTAATTGCTCGATCAATTTCGGCGAGTATTTGGAAAAAAGCTGAATCCCCGGAATTATTTAATTATCTACCGTTGAATTTCATATCTGCCGGTTGTATATCGCGGAGGGAGCAGGGGAAAATGGACGAAGGCTTTTTTTGCAGTCAAGTCATTTTTCGGTTTCCATCAACTGAAAGGTTCCAATTTTTCTATCGACCACCCTTTATGACATGGAGCTAACTGTCATAAAACAACTACAGTTCATCCAAAAATTAGTGTCATCTCGGGGGCCTTCGGAGAATCGAAAGTATAGGCGAGTTTATACAGCAACTAAAATAAAATAAGAACTAAAATAAAATAAGAATGTTCACTTGATGCATTTCAATGACAGCGTTTATACAGGAAATAAGCTAAAATAAGGAATAAGAATAAGAATAAGAGATGGTCAACTTTTATCTTTTTCGCTTATTTTATTTGGAAAATGATAGTGCGCATGACCCAAATCCACTCCCCAATCTTTTCCGTATTGACACTTTTGACAAGTTCTAGTTTTCTAATCTAAAATTTAATGAATATTTTTTCAAATCATTGTTGATAATATATTTAATATGGATGACCAGGAAATCATGATGGAAGCGATGTTGTTATTGATGACAAGTACTGCGATTATCGCCTTGAATAAAAGGCGGAATGGCCGATTCAAAACTCGATCAAAATGCCATCATCCATTCAACTAATGATATTTTCTATAGTGATTCTAATGGGAAATTAAATTTTGAAAAATATAAATGAAATGACAACTAATCATTGTCAAAAAATCTGCGATTTGATTGGTTCATTCTTATTTCTTATTTTATTCTAGTGATCTCTATAAAACTATGTTTTCTGCTCTTATTTCTTATTTTATTTTAGTTCTTATTTTATTTTAGTTGCTGTATAAACTCGCCTTATGTTGGTAATAGCCCATTCAGTATTATTTTGAGTTGCTAAATTCAGGTTTGTGTTGGAAATAACACTGACGTTTTGTTCTGTCATCAATATTCGAACAAATTTGGCAAATACGAGGATGTATTGATATCTAGTTGCCTAGACCAGTTCCATGCTTAAACAAAATATTGCGATATGTACCATATCAACGAACAATAACTTATTAGAAGTGTCAGTGTAGAGTTCGACGTCAAAAATTTAAACCAGAGTTACGCAATAAATTAAAAAAAAAAGATGTCCACCGAAATTGTAAAAATCGAAAAATTGGAGTATCGAGCCATCATCAAGTACCTGTATTTAAAAAGGGTTAAGAGGCAAGCAGATCCACGAAGATATGCTCAATACCCTTGGTGATCAATGACCTTCGTATGCGACCGTGAAAAATTGGACTTCAAGCTTCAAAAGAGGTGAATTTTCCATTGGAGATGATGACCGATCGGGAAGGCCAGTTTCTGTGTCAGTCCCCGAAAATATCGATGCAGTTCATGACATGATTTTATCAGACCGTCGAATTGGGCTAAAACGGATATCTGAAGCAATGAAGATTTCATACGAACGTGTTCATCATATAGTTCACGTCAATTTGGACATGAGAAAAAATGGATCCCCAAATGTTTGAATGTTGACCAAAAGCGTGCAAGGGTAAAAGTAACGCGTTCGATCTGTGCTCGATTTGAAAATGTAGACTTCTTGAACCGAATTTTTACTATGGATGAGACTTGGGTTCATTTTTACTATTCAGAAACAAAGCAACAATCGATGGAATGGCGACACTCTGGTTCCCCAAGACCTAAGAAGTTTCGTATCCAAAAATCTGCTGAAAAAGTTCTTGCTTCAGTTTTTTGGGATTGCCATGGAGTAATCATGATTGAATTTTTGGATAAGGGTAGAACAATAAATGGATATTACTATTCGACATTACTGGCCACTCTTCGGGAAAAAATTAAAGAGAAAAGAAAGCTATTCCAGGTATTTTGTTTTCACAGAACAACGCCCCAATACACAAATCTCATGTTGCCATGCAAAAAATTCGTGATTTAGGGTAAGAATTACTAGAACACCCCCCTTATTCACCAGATTTGGCTCCGTCCAACTATAATCTTTTTCCTCAACTGAAAAAAGTTTGTAAGGTCGTAAATTTTCTTCCAACGAGGAGGTACTAAAAGCTGTGGAGAACTGGTTTGCAGAGATGGAAGAAACATTTTTTTTTTGAAAGGTCTAGAGACGTTGTAGGTTTGCTGTAATAAATGTATTCAATTAAGAGGAGAATATGTTGAGTGATAAAATATTTTGACATTGACATTTTGTTTGGTTTTATAGTAGGCTAAGAATTTTCCAATATATCCTCGTATTACCATTTTTCCAATCCATTAACTTTGCAGCAACAGGCTTCAAATTATCAACTTGATTATTCTGGAATAGCGAATATTCATATTGAACTTCGGAAGGAAACATGTTTTTTAATCATCCACGATATTTAACTTTATCGGACCAGAATTTCCTGGCCGTATGCTCATATAATTGGTCGTTCGAAAATGTATCAATACAAGATGAAAATGATATACTGCTGGTATACAGATCAACACGATGGTAATCGTATGTGATAATCAATGTTTTTTTGTGTAAGTGATGTATTTTGTTTTCGCTACCTTAAAATGTAATACAAATCGTAGGAACAAAATTATAAATGTTAATGAAGTATATGTTCAAAGTGTTCATCGAGAACTCTTTGGTAGCATCTTAAGCCCAATTACGTTCAACATCTCAGGAGTGATCTACTTAATGGCAAGCGTTATTCGAACTTTCAGGTCATTCAAATCAAGGAATTTTCTCTTTACTCTTCTCTTCTTCACACATTCACATTGCCTTCAATAGAAAAAGTGCCTTTGATATGGTATCGATTATTTCCTGTCCAAACATGAACCTTTTGAGAGAATTGCTTGTGTTACTCTCTCATTCAGTGAGGATTTTCAGTAGACTTGTAGCGGCAATTTTGTCGATTAGGTTTAGCGGAGTTGTTAAGAGAGAAAGTGCTGGAACAAAAAAGGCTACTAATAGGATAATCTTGTTATCTAACATATTCTTTTTTTCTTTCTATCCCATCTTGAAGATCAATAAGTTCAGTATAATTGTAATAATTTTGGGAATATGCGGAGGAATATCAAAATGAATTTCGGTAATATTTGCTGAATTCAAATGATTTTATTCACATTTTTTGTTGCAGGTAAGCCGTTTAAGTGAAGCAGAACAATGGTTTAGAAGAGCCCAAAAGCTTGCTCCTGGCGATCCAAGCGTTTATCATTATTATGGTGAGTTACCAACCTAGTTTTGATCCATTAATTGTGTTCAATATCAGCCTTATGTGCAATAGTCAATGGGATTAACAGAATCTGGATCTCATCCTTAGGAAGCTGATTTTTCAAAATTGAATATATTTCATTCATTTTTATTTCACGAGGGTGTTCATATACTCCATTCAAAATTATATAAAATCACAACTCTGTCCTTGGAAATTTGACACATTTCACTCTGTATCGAAGTTATGACGTTTTTCAAAATATTTTCATGTTCCAAGTCAACACTATGTTGCCCTTTCTACATTCTTAGCGTATTTATCAGAATGTGAATTTATTCGTAAAATGAATGAATTGGAAAAGATGTGATGGACGAAAATAATTAACGTTTATATGAATTGATAGAAAGGATTCCTTTTCTAGTTATTTGCATAAAAAGTACAAGAGATCACTGTTGAAATATATTATTTTTCATCATGGAAGAAAATTGCATTGCTTTCACATAATTTTCATAATGCATGCTTGTGAAGATTTAATGTTTATTATCCTCTTTAACTGAAAGTTCAAGACTTGACGACATCAATTGTTGATTCTAATCAAGAATTCATTAAGAAAAATAAACCCAAATATATAAGATGAATTGATGGGTAATTACAAGAATCAAGAATAATGTCAATTTTATTTTGTTGATAACTTTCTTAAAATCAATGTTGGGATATAAAACTCGGCTGCGTTTGTTCAAACAACATCTAAAGAATACATTTTTCACCAACTCGACCTTTGAAAGGCGTTTCTTATAGGAGAGTTAGGTCTAAGTTCCACCTCATTAGTGAGGTACCTAACTTTTGCAAATCTGCTCAGATATCGCCAAATTTCTTGGAAAACCTGAAAAATATCATCCTAATCGACCTCTCGAGGCTCCATTCGATCCAGCTACTGCGATATCTGTCCAAATAACAGCTTTTTCAACGAAATTCTCGTGTACCCCTTCAACCTCGAAATGTAAACATTCGTCTTTGTCTTGAAAATCGTCATCACGCTCCAAACTGGTGCTAAAAACAATAAACATACGTTAATCTTGGATATTCGACGAAAAACTCACCTGCAAATATCGATTAAATACCAAAAATCTGCGAACAATTTTTAAACCTAACAAAATGTGGAATATCTTCGATACTTTTACTTTGATGTAAACAAAGAAACTGGCAACGTCGTTTTGTCATTAACGATATTTTCTGTGCGCGCACTGACTTTTCATCATATGTTCTGTGCTTTTCATCAGGGGCACCAACTCCTGAAAACGAAACCATGACCTCCTATGTGATTAAATAAAAGTGAATGGAGTATATGTTTCCCTTCGATGGCGAGTCAGGGCTCTCTGGATATATTCGATAATTGCGACATGTCCTGATAAAGTAAACGTATTTCCCCATCCGCGGCTATACACGCGAAAGTTAATAAAAGTTTTAATTACTTTCAGCTGCAATTTGGAAGTTTTTTACGATACATCTGCCTCGCGAGAGTTGAAACTTCTTTCGTCCACCCCTATTGTAACTTCACGGTGTACTTACCCAAACAAAATCGATGATTTCACACGGCGTTTTCAATGGAATTTCCGGGCAATTAGGAGCAACGGCTAAAATTTGGCAGAAAATTCAAAATTCAGAAAACAAGACATGAAAAATTTATTTCAAATAGGTTAATCACTAAAGACTCTTTTTCTATGGACTTTCGATTAGAGGTTTTCTTTCTTTGACACGAATTTGTATACGAACCAATAATATTAATGCGTGCAATTTGCTTTGGGGGTATACAGGGTGACTCATATGAATTAATGAAAATTAGGAATTATTTTGTCGAATGAACTTGTTGAGGCTTTCGCAGTCCATCGTTTGATGTCATCTGATGTTTTTGCGAGCATTTCGACCGTCGTGGTTTGCTTATTTTCGATGTTTCGCCAGTTCGAGTGTCAGGAATCAATTCTCTGTCACTCGAGCTTGGGATAGCACGACAATGTTTATTTGCGCTCAGCGATATCGTATCGCTATCATATCGTTGTGTGTGATTGGTTCACCGTTGATTTGCTGTATCAAGGAGCTGGATGAAAGGCCATTATTTAGTGTTTTTGATATCTAGAGTTATGGTCTAGTTTCAAAGAGGTTGGAGGCATTAAGTTTGAAGAACTGAGTATTGTTTCGACTAACCTTATTTCCCTTTTTCCTCAATGATTCAATCATCATTATCAGCGCTGAAAAACCATCTTGAATATCGAATGAAATTATCGCACGATTCACTAAACTCTTCACAACTCCTACAACGTCTATCGTCATCCCCTCAAAATCAGCCAGTGTGAAATTCCTCGACATTACCGAATTTTGATGCAATTTTCTGATCCGCAATACGGCGTTATCTCTCAAACTCCTGGAATAATGGCCATTTGAACGGGAAGCTAATTCGGTAAAAACCTCTTGACCTTTCTTACCCTTAACTATGCCAAGTTCCGGAACACTACCTGGGGGTTATGTTCGATTGGGGTTGGACGGTCCCGTGTTGCGGTTTCCAACTATGTTCGGGGCGGTTTGTTGAGCAGAAAGCTGTATACCTACCTCCGAGATAGAATGTGGATTATGTTAGCGGATGGCCTCATCGACGGGATATTCGTGAAGATTTCAATTGAGGGTTTTCTAATAGGAAGTGTTCAGAACGACATAGCGACCATATTGGAAATCACGGAAATGGCACTAGTTTTCTGATAAGTTGTAAGTTGATCGAAAGCCTCAAGTTGGTGACAATTTCGTTGGGCCTCGCTAGAGGTTATTGAGAATATTATTATTGTTTATAATTACACTGCGCAAAAAAATTAACGCACATTCTGACAATCTCAATTTTAATGAAAGTTAACTCTACATTGACTTTATAACTTTTTTTTTATGTTCTCTCGGGAAGGTTTTGAACGAAACAAGACACATTAAATGGAAGAAAAATTCAGGATTTCACCGAATCTTATGTGAAAGAAGAGAAATGAACAATTTTCAGAATACTGAAATGCTGATAAGTGATTTAATTTCCACCCCTTGCGTTAATTACAGCTCGGCAACGACGGTTCATACTCAAAATGAGTGATCTTGAAATGTTCTGATCTAATCCTTCCCAGATTTCTCCGAGTTGGATTCCTAAGTCATTAAGAGTAGCTGGATGATTTTCTGAACTTCTCAGCCTTCTATTGAGGTTGTCCCAAACCTGCTCAATCGGATTGAGATCTGGACTTGCTGGCCATTCCATTCGAGAGACTTCAACCTCTTCAAGGTACTCCTGCGATTCGCGCACGATGGGGTCTGGCATTATCGTCCATAAAAATGAAATTTTCACCAATGTATGGGGCAAATGGCACTGCATGTTCCTTATATACTTATCAGCATTCATAGCTCCATTATCAACGACCACTAGGTCTGTGCGAGCAGTCAAAGATATTCCACCCCATACCATAATCGATCCTCCCCCGAAACCAGTAGTATTCAGGATATTGCACTGAGCATATCTTTCATGTGGACGTCTGTATACAAGGGAACGTCGATCATAATGGTAGAGGCAGAATCTAGACTCATCTGTGAAGAGAACTCTTTCCCAATCGGCCTCTTCCCAATGGATATGCTCTCTCGCAAAATCCAAACGCGCTCTTCGATGGGCTGGGGTAAGAGCTGGGCCTCTTGCCGCGACACGAGGCCTTAAATCATATTCTCTGAGGCGATTTCTTATTGCCTGAGTGCTAATTTGCACCTCATGAGTTTGCTCAAGCTGATTTTGAAGGAGGCGAGCGGTTGCAAACCGTTGTATCAACGAAGAAACTCTCAAGTAACGTTCTTGAATGGCAGTTATTACCCGTGGTCTACCCTGTCCTGGTATTCGGACATTCATACCTGTCTCCCCAAATCGCTGCAACATTCTGGACACACTTGTATGGGAAACTCCAAACCTTTCTGCAATTCTTGTGTATGTCCACCCTTCTTCTCGCAAAACTACCGCTTGGGCACATTCCTCTTGGGTCAAATTGCGTGTTTCGTGTAGCATAGCGATCGAGTGTAGAAAATCAAACGAAAGAAAAACTATTGATCACTAGAATTGATCGAGAACAACTGATTTTAGAATGGAACCAATACATTCAAAATCTGATAATTTCATCTTTTTTTATTCCTGCTGGGAGAAAACATCTGTATTGAAGAAAAACGTTGAAAGTGGATAACATATGCATGCATAATTCCGATAAAAATAATTATCATTGAGAACACCTTCAGTTGTAGAATAAATTTGAGATTTCCATAATGTGCTTTAATTTTTTTGCGCAGTGTATATTTTATTATATTTATTTTGATGTATTGCAGGCGAGGACAAATGAAAAGTACGAAAGATAGCGTTGAAATTCAAATAGAAAGATATCAGTTTGTCCCCGCCTGCAATACCATATAGCATTCACGACATTTTTTTTTATTGAAGTAGATGTCTTTTTCTTCTTGTTGATGCCACGAGAGCCTTTGGGGTGCTTCAGGCTGGTCCGACAAGTGCAGAGGGCCAAATTCTCGAATGTTCGCCAAAGTCTGATACATAGGATATCAAATTTTGGCAAACGTTAGATCGGTTACTACTTCGAAGATATTCGATTTTATTTGACAATCCGAATTTAAACTCAGTCTCCGCCGACAATCCGCTCATCATACTCGGTCGCAGCCATGAAAATTTCCATAAAACACAGATTCCATTTATCGAGACATCATTTTTCGACGAACGTGTCAAGGATTTTATTCCTATTGCAGCCATCTCGAGTTCTCCAGAACTTGTACACAATTATCATAAAAAACCTACTATGTTGTCACGTACTGGAGATTTTGCCGGATATTTGTGCCCTTTCCCCGATGTTATCCGAATAGGAAAAGAGGTAGATGATACGGTCGAGAGGATCTGCAATAAGAGACAGGTCGTGACGAGAGCACGTTTGCAGATAAGAGGTGCTAGTGTTGATTTGTCTACCAATTCATGCGGAAGGAGCTAAGTGTTTCCGGCCTTTGTAACTGTCAGCTGTATGTTCCGAGTACCAGCTTTTAAACGAAGAAATTTGTTCCTACTCACAGGAGACAAACAAATCCTGGGCCGTTAAATATGATACGTTTATCGTATAGCGTGTTGCTATACATTGTCAATCCGGATGGGGTTTACGTTTCGTCCCAGCACCGCTCAAAGGACTCATCAGATCAGATCCATAATGATGGCGTGCCTTTGGGACGTTTTATGAGCACCACAGACTCACCAACATATGGAGTTTTTCATAAGGAGGTGTTATTTTGACATTCAACGAAGAAGGTAATTTTTTTAGATAAATGATTGTATGTTTGTTTCATTATAAAGAGGAAGGTATGTCTTTGATGATAGAAAATAACATCAGCCAAATGACCATCACGACTACAGGCCCATATTCTCACGAAATTCATCTATGTGGTGTTGAATCGACGCGACGCTGGGCTACGCCAAGGCGTAGACCTTCTCTTTCACATGGCCCCAAAGGAAGAAGTCGCGAGGTGTTAAATCACAAGATCTCGGTGGTCAATTGTGATCACCCCTTCGAGAGATAACACGATCCGGAAACTTTTACCATGAAATACCAATGGCTTCGTTGCTTGTGTGGCACTAAGCGCTGTTTTGTGGGAAGTAAACGTTGTCCAGATCAATACCATCCAATTCCAGGCATAAAAAATCACGATACATCTCTCGATATCGCAATCCATTCACCGTTACTGTTGCAGCACCCTCATTTTCGAAAGACTAAGGCCCACTTACCCCTCCGGATCATAAACCGCACCGAACAGTCAGACGATGGGGACGGAGAGGCTTTTCAACAATAGCTTTTGGGTTTTCCAAGCCTCAGATGCGACAATTTTGCTTGTTGACGAAGTCACCGGAGTAGAAATGGGCCTCATCACTCAAAATGATTTTTTGATGGAATTCCGGATCAGTTTCATGCATTTCAAGGACCCACTGAGCTTTATAAGCCTTAAGACCCAAATCTTAATGCAAAATAATGACGTTCGATGGAATGCATAATTCCAAAGAACGACAAGAAATGGACAAACCTGGGTTTTCCTCAACACTTTTGGGCTACAGCAGCAATATAAAAAATTTGAAATACTGACACTTCCAAGCTTATTTGTTTTCGAAATGTGTGTGTATGTTTTTAAAAATAGGGATAATTTTAACTCGGTTAGGGACAAACATGCTGTTAATACTCGCCAGCAAAACAATTTGTATGTTCCTTTTAATAAATATAAGATAGGATTTAAGTCGCCTGATTCTTAGGGGCAAAATTTTTCTAACAAATTGCCGAAAAATGTAGTCGGATCACCTAATTTGAAGATATTCAAGGCTAGATTGATGAATATTAGTTGAAAAATGTTTGTATTCTGTAGACTCATTTTTTCGAGTTATGTAACCGTTTTTGTTGTATTTGACTATTCCTATACAAAAATAATTTTGTCAGAGAGGAAAATAATAGTATATTCTAAAACTAGTTGTAGAATGGGTTCCTATTCCAATACGAATGCGAAATTCGAAAACGAGCGACGAAGGAGCGAGTTTTCGAACGCATGAGTATTGGAATTGCATTCTGCAACGAGTATTAGACGATAATTTCTCTATTTCACTCAAATTTTGTGAAATTCAATGAAAAAATTCAAATTATAGGTCCTAGTGACTTTCATATTGTATCTTGGCAGTTGGTGTGCATGTTAGTAAATACGAAAATTGACATTTCCAAATTGACGTCTGCTGAAATTTAAAAGGATCGGAAGTCATTGCTGACAACCACAAAACGAAAAATGTAACTGAAAACTATGCTGTAATGAATTAATTACAGCACTGTTTTTAGTACTGTAATGAACTCATTACGATACTGAAAGAGAGAAAAGTATTTATTTATTTATTTACTAGCTGGCCCGGCGAACTTTGGACCGCCTGAATTATACTTAAAAATTGTATAAACTTACCATTGCTTTTTTTCAAGCAGGAAAAAAATTAAGCAAAATTAAAGTTCAAAATATACAAAATTTTTATAATTTTGTAATTCACATGGCAAGAATTCTCTTTATTTAAGCGGTAACTAATTGTTGAACTTGAACATATAACTTTTTGATTTTAATTGTTGTACAGTTCTCTTTTTGTTGTACCTGCCTCATGTGACTGTGAATAGCAGGAGTATAATCCATATTATACCTTTCCTCTCATGTAAATCAAAATGTCAGGAATATGAACAAAAATTATTCCTTTAATGAACTATCGACTATTAACACAGCCCGTCGACCCGAATAAAAAAATCAGTCATTTGTTAATATCCCAACCTGAAGTGGCAAAAACAAAACTTTTCTTATATTCTCAAAATCTAATCAGTGGTCACACCATTATTTTAGACATCTTAGCTATGCTGCTAGGCTCAAACTAATGGGTAAACATCTCAGTTGGTAGAGCAGCGCGATTCTCATTATTCCATGGATATGAGCTGTCAATCTCTCTTCAATTTGTTCAATTTAGTTGACGATATCAAGCTCGTTAGAAGACAAATCGAGATGTTAAAATGTCGATAGTACGATCGACACGGCAAAATTATCAACACTTTGAATTATGTTGAACTCATATTCGAATTTATTGATGGTCATTCGACCAGATCAGGTTAGGCAACCCATGAAACATTATTGTATATCATAAGTGAAAGCCCGATGAGCAAACGTTTCAAAATTATTGACGCTTACAATACTGTCTCTGTGCGAACAGAAACACGAATATAATATGTCAATTACTAATTATGGGCAATTTTGGATTCAGTTATTTCCGCAAATATATCTATTACCCAAACAGAAGTTAAAAAGCATTTCAAAAATAAAGAAAACAGATGAAGATGGCCAACTCACGTTTGAAACTGATCGTCAAAATCAGATACTTGATCTTTCGGTAATAATTCACTGTTCCACCAACTATAATGAGATAAGTTTACCCGCTTTTTGATCTGTCAATAGAATTCCATGTTACCATGAATTCTATGCGAATCACATATCGCCATCTAACAGCGGTAATATCAACCTACGACTACGTACAGTGACTTGTCTATTCACTGTACTACTACGCATCAACGGTAGCGACACCTAGTGGCCTTATTCAAAAGAAGGAAAAGCATTTCCTGCATAAGTATAACTTTCATCAATTTTTTCGAAGGTTCATTGTATTTTATAATGACCAGACCGAAGACGATTCCATAACTGAAGTTTCATAACAAACAGTCCATCCGATCTCTAGTTATAAATGGTGTAACCAACATCTTTCTTTTATATATATAGATTTATTTATTTATTCATGGTTCTTGAGCGACGTCTAGGGGTTTTATTCTTCACATAATTAACTTGTCCCAACAGCTCAAATTATTCCATCAATTTCTGTATTGCGGTTCGACCAGGTGCTTCACGCGACCCAAAAATATTCCAGTTTTACGAACCGTCCCCGCCAAATCTTCACCATTTTATAGTGAATTTTAATGAATTCAATTCGTTATTGAAGCGTGTATCGTTCCATTTTTAATAATGACGTAGTTAGTTTACTTGTCAAATATCAAAAAAGGACAGCTTCAGAATTGTCATCTACCGAAATAGCGGGCTATTCAAAATAACACCTGAATAATATACACTAGCTCTCTTAGAGAGGAGACATGGACTGCTGTACCAATTCTTATCGCCTCGAGAATTAAAGAAAAGAATGTATGTTTGACAGAATTGAAAATAAATACCACAAAGCAAATACTGAAGGAATGGTACTTACGGTTGTTCAGACTAAAAGTTACGTATCTGCTTCTGTCTGGTTTCATGTGCAAGGTAAAAGTTCTTATCACGCATGAATTCACTTCGTAAAGGGTGGCGATTTAAAGGCCGACGACGTGGAAAGTATTTGTTAAGGGCTTCGAGCAAAGCCGTGTAAAAACAATGAAACTGAAGGCAGGTATCTTAGCGAACTGAGCAGGTATATGCTTGTGGGATTTTTGTAACAGCCATAGAATCGCGCAGAGCACATCTAAATTTTATTCTTAACCGAGTAAGCCCATCCTATATATAAACTCTGTGGTATATAAAATGAAAAGTATGAATTTTGAACAACAACTCTTATTGGAAGACCCCTTATAATCTGGCGAGAAGTCCCTTGTTTCAAAATTCAAATTGAAATCTATAGAGTATTCCGAGTTTTCTAACCGTGGTCCAATTCCTATTGGACCACGGCTCCGACCCAGAAACCTCTGAATGTATGTCTGAATGTATGTCTACCGCAGTTGTACCCCGACAAATGACCGCTCCGAACAGATCGACGTAAAAACGCCGTTATCGTGTAATTGGTCGCAACCCTTTGCTGATCAAAGACAAAGTTTCTTTCAGAAATCCGGACGATGATGATAAAACACACGAATTCCCTGAGAAATGTGATATTTCCACGAAAATTGGTTTCTCACCTTCGATATCCGTTCAACCTCATCGCCAAAACCTTTGATACACGGCAATATCTTCCGAAGCAACATCCAATAATTAAATTTCCCCACATTTGTGGATCAACAAGAAATTTGTTTTATTAGCGTGATACCCTCGCCAAAGATGTTCTGACTCGGCTGAATTAGTATGGTGCATGTTCAACAAATAAGAAGAAAAGTGATGTGGATCTGTGGCTGAAACTTTTAATGAGTTCTAGCGCAGAGGTTAAGTGAATTATTTCCTGTGGGGAGGCAGCGGAGTATAAGATTCGTCGTCACCGGAAGGTGGAAGTTTACTGTCAAGTTATTAAGGCGGGAAGGGTAAAAACTGCAGATTTGGATTTCGCTGCCAACAAATGCGCTGAGATAGTTGTTTCAGCTTTCCTCCCTTCTTCTCTTCAACTTTTAATGAATTCTTGGGGAATGAATCAGAAAGAAGATACGGAATGTTTTCTCACGATGACGGCTTGTTTAACAAGAAGTAAAAAGTCAGTCGCTTCAGGAACAAAATGTTGCCATAGGCGAGGCATCAATGCACTAGCGGTCTAGGTACTTTTTGAGGAGGGTCCTATTTATGAACCACAAAAATTGGAGAGTATTTCTTGTGAATGTGCATTTTTGAAAAGTGGCTGTAAGTTTTTCCTGAAAAAAATGTTGCGTCTGTGTGGAAACATTTTTGAGGCTCTTTTTAATGAACCTATTCAATGTTGTAGGTATATATTTTTTTAATAATTCTCATTTTTATATATTCATATATCTATTTTAGTAGAATTCAGTAATGGGTTTTATGGGAGTCCAATAAAGCTCTTTTAAAATTACGTGGTGCATCACATGTGTCGGTAGAGCTTGAGGTTACCATTCCAAAAATATAGGAATGTTGATATTTATCCTCACCTTCTCAATCAGAATTTTTGTTTACCGTTAACTATTTCAATTCTATTCTTTACCATTCTAAAGATAATATACCTACTAGAAAACTAGTAATCTTCAATTTTCGAAGATGATTTCAGTAGGTATAATACAAAGTATGGCATACTTTTGAAATTGAAATTCCAAGCCCTACCTTAGATGTCTCCTTCGAAATTAGAAAGAAGGTATGTGTATATCAAGTTTAAATGATGATGATTTCACTCCGAATATTATACACCCCATTCGATACTTTCCCGCTAGCAAAATATTTTGTATAATAATTATACCATATTATAAATATCTAAATATATGTAAGATTTATGGAAAAACTACTGACACGGTTAAATTTGCTGTGAAAACATGTTAAGGAAAATGATTGGCAACTTTTCCAAAATGCACATTTGCGAAAAATATCCTATAACTCGATCAAAGATATGCTGTTTTCACCATGGAAATTAACTTCTTATACCGACATCAGTTATCTACGTATCTGCAGCTTATTTTTTATCGATATATTTATTATTTATTACCTTCTTAATGATCTTATACATAAGATGAATTCGTAGCATTGCGACACCTTTATCTGCATTTATCAATTTGTCGAGTCCTGTAGTTCGAAAAATTCGTATCCAAATTAGATTATTTCGTTTCTTTTGTAGTTCGGTGCTATGCAGAGAATAAAAACAATTATTGTTTCGATGATTGAATAGCAGAAACTGGTTGAGAATAAAGCCTTGATGGTTGTTCAACCAGTTTCTAATATTCGAATTTCAGAAAAATCGAAAGGGAGGGGATGACATGGCCCTAATGTGATATTATGTTATCAAACCAAGCATGCTCTCACAAGTCGAGCATAAAGCCGAAAGAATGTTTCCCAAATAAATGCCTGCATGAATAGGGCTGTTAAATATACAAGAGCTCTCTTGGTGAGAATGGACTGTTGTATCAATTCTTATCACCACGAGAATTAAAGAACAAAATGCATGTATGAAATAGGAAAAATACTACAAAGTAAACACTGAAGGAGTGGTACTTGCGGTTGTTGGTTTTCTGGACTCGTGTTCTGTTGTACTGAGTAATTCTAATCTTACGAAACGAATTCACTGTATTAGGTTACGAAAAAAACGGGTTCCGAAGTGTGGAAGAACACGAGGCGAAGTGTTAAAGGGTGACGAACTGAACGCCAAGTGTTGCGACAAGTGGCAGAGGTATTTTATCGAATTGATCAGGTAGAAAATATGTTTGGGCTCATAGAGGTTCTTCTTTGTTACCGACGATGTCCATCCACAGTATGAGCTTTGTGGTATTAGATATCATGAAGGGTCGAGATTCGAAAGATTTTTTTTTATATTCGTGTTACAGAAACCTGGTGAGAGTATAGGAACGAAAATCATCAAAACCTGTGGATTGTGGATTGGAAAAATTTCTAAATGAAGTTATTTAAATCGGGGATTATCGATTACAGAACACGATCCTCTGAAAAGTCTGAAATACCGCCAAATTTTTTATCTTCAATGAACTTAACTATTGATCACTTAGTTTATTAATTTCCATTCCAAATAATAGGGTATCTAATCCTGGTTTGAAAAATGAAATTTTTACTTCATAAATTCTAAATAGAATTTATTTTGAATTAAAATTTCACCTAAAAATGAAAATTCTGATTATTCTGAGAATTTCTTCCAAATCGTTCAACATTCCCATTCTCGGAATCAGTAGCAGATACGACAGAACTACAAAAAAAATATAAAGTTTAGTATAACATCAAAGGTTCTTTTCAAACTGACAATGGCTCACCAACAAAAAGTCCCAGAATAAAACAGTGTTCCAGAAATAATATCATTCTGTAGATCTGCATTTAAAATTGGCATGCCACATGAAATTTCAGATGAATATCTTGGGAAGTGCAGATGCTATGAAAAAATATCTTCAATCAAATTCAAACTTGCATCTCGACAACGAAACATTTGCGGTCCCAAATTCATGGGACTTTTTTCTTCAAATTATTCAAGTAATCTCCCTTTCTATTTATACCTTCAACTTAGGTACACCCTGTATATCAAATTTCCATTGTTCCTTTTATAATAAATTCGAGACTACCCGCAAACAAACCAACTATTCCCAGCATCGAGAATTTCACTGAAATACCGCATGATAGCAATTTGGTTGGATGAAATGGTTTGCGCACTTTGGACAACTAAACTCCAACAGTCTCCCATTTCCTCGCTTTCTCTCAGGTGCATAGTGCTATTTTTTCATCAAACTAGACATTCTTTCGCAATTCCCGCCCGACAAGGAAAGTCAGAAATGTAAAAAGCGACCTATTTACACGGACTCATTTTCTCCGACGAATAACGAGTGTCTAAAAGCCAAACTGTGTCGTTGCACCCGTGTAATTGCCACGAGTGGCAGCTCTGAGCTCGGAGCTAAGAGTTTTATTGCTAATAATTCCAAACTACACGGCGGAATATCCAGAATATTCCTTCTTGGAATGCCTCGTATGCGATGCTTTCGCGAATTCTGCCTTCGGTCTTTCTTTGTTTGCTGTTTTGTACTCGAGAGACAACGATGGAATCTGTACGACAGGCTGCAGAACACGAATTACAGGAATTTCTCTGATTGAAATTCGAGTTCTCAGAAATGTTCTGGTATCAATGGGTGCGACGAGAAATGGCGAATTCGGAATTAACGACGCAACTCATGAGATATACTGATTAAGAATTCATTGAACTGTTATATTGTGTCATGTTGATATGAATTTCTCGAGAGATCTGAACATTCTGGGTCACATAATTTCTTCCATTTGGGATAAACGTCTCTCGAGAGTGGATTGTGACGTGTCAAGTATACTCTGGCTTCAGTCAGTAGGTGAACGCGTGCGCCAAGCTGAGAATAATTCAACATGAGTGCGCAAACTCCCTAGGCTGAATGCATTCGTTAAAGGCAAAGGAAAGCTGACTCATTGTTCTTATATGTCAGTTTGAAGAAAGAGTTGTGAATTATTTTATCTGCAGTTTGATTTAAAAAGTAGGGACAGTATTAAATCGCCAGAGCACTGTTTTTTTCTTGTTATAAAAGAGGTGAATCTTACATCAGACACCCAGTCTTTCTGGGTCGTGTCGGATTCTTACCGACTAAACACCTCTCCTGCGATTGGTTCCGGGTATACGCCTATAAACCTTCCATCATCTTTCTGTTATTTCCTCTTTCGCATTCATCCTCCAATTGGATATCTCTCTCCCTCTCTCTTAGTTTAGAGTTCTACATCTTCATTTTCGCAATTGGTCTCTGGGTCTTTTGCGGTAAATTCTCGCTTTTTTTTCATCTTCAGCGGGGTTTTCTTTTGATGAATATAGTAATGGGCTCCCATTTTATGTCTTTTCGGATTTGTTCATTCCTAACAAACCAGGGGGCGTCTAATGCCCACCTCAGAAATTTGTTTTCTGTACTTTGTGTCCTCTTTATATGGGTTCTCGCTACATAGCCCAATGCTGTTGATCCATTTGTTAGCTGCAGTCTGGTGACTGCTTTTATGATCCTCAACTTCGTGTTTATGTTCATTTGGCTTCTTTTGCCTTTAATCGGGTATAACCTTTTCTTTGCTACATTCGTATTATCCACGTTGCTGTTTCCACGTTAGTCCTTTGTCTAATATTACTCCTAGATATTTAGCTTCATTCTGCCATTCTATTTGATTATCGTCTTTATGGATATCTTCGATTCCATCTTCAGCCTTCTCTCTTGAAGGAGTATCGCTTGACTCTTTTCTCCATTGATTTTGATTTTCCATCTGACACAAAGATGACTGTTATCGTCTGCAGCTTCTTGAAGACTTTTGTGAATTATTCCTGTATTTATGTGCCTAATTGTTATGCCCGTATCGTCTGCGTATAGAGCAAGCAGGCATCTTGGATTTCTTGGTATATCATGTATACAGGGTGAGTCTTTGACTGGTACATATATTTTAACTGTAGATTCCTCTCATCAAACGAAACACTTTTTTCCTATACCATTTGGTTTGGGAGATACAGGGTGTCGAAAATCCATGAAAAAAACACTTTTCTGTTTATATCTTCGGAACCGTTATCTCGAATGAACTGAATTTTGGTTGAGTTGTTACTCTATTCATGGTGCATATTCCTCAATCGAAATCTATTCAATATCTTTACTAGTATAAAAGTCAAAGGGTAGTCGACTCATCAATACACGCTAAAACACCATAAAACCACTTTAAAAAGATAAACGGTTCATATTTTCGAAAGAATCAATCATTTAAGAAACTGAAAGTATTCCAATTTTTTTTTTATAAAACGCGTCGTTTTCGAGTTGTTTCCAATTTTACCCGGAGAAATTTGACGAAAAAATCATTAATTTCAAGAATAATCTGAATGCGTCTCTGAATTAAATATCATCGAATATTATTTCTTCTCTGGTCTTCAAACGAGTTTACAATGTTGTAACAATATTTATCAACTTCGTCGAGATATTTAAATAATATAATCCCACGAATGTGGGAGATAAAATTAAACACCAAGGTGGATTTAATACGCATAGTTTCTATTGAAAATTCATAGTTACCGGTCCATATTGAAGTTAAATGTCGATGAAATACAAAATTCGGATATGAATGATGAATCTGGATACAAACTACTTATTGAATTGAAATTAATGAAAAATAATACCATACCTGATAATCTGTGGCGATGTTTCTATCTAAACAAAATCCTCTTGGAATTTTATAAACTCGACACGGTTGAAATTATATTAATTCACTTCACATAATAATCACATTAGAACAATAAGTCACTGAATGTATTCAGATTATTCAGAACTTCACATAATGTTTACAAATTGTTCAGGGACTCTGGTTTGTTATTGTTTATCGTTGGCCTCCAGATAACCATACTTCGGTTTTCGCTCTACGCATGCGTGGTAAAACTTGGCGGCAAAGTCGATTCATGATGGAAACGGCAGAATTCATAGATATTTATACCACGGTACACAAATGTAACGTGATTTATACTATGTTTCGTAAAAAATCCTTAACCTCATTGAAAATATCAGCAAGCTGACAAAATCTTCTTGAAATTTCTGTGCAAAAATTCACAGAATCGATACAAATTAGATTAGGTTAGGTTGTTTAATAATAAATCTGAATGAAAAGTCTCTCTTCATGATATTATTTGGGAATTTCGAGGAAAATATGAACAAATCTGCAAAAAAATCGAAGAAGGAACTTATTTTGGTGAAATAAATGTGGCTTTTTAGTTGCAGATATAATTCGATGAAACTAACTATTTTTGTTGAAATTATCGTGTTTGCAACATTTTTATTCCAATAAGGTTAGTACTTGACTACTTGAGTATTCCCTAAATTGGGCTTAAATGTATAAACTCAATTTCTATCGAGAAATATGAACTTTGAATCAATTCCACAGTATCATTTCAGGGACGTATTTAGCCCAATGTTTTTTTTCAAATGGCTATATCTTTTTAACAGAGCCGAATTCGAAAAATGGAAAATGAAAAAAAGGTTTCTGTTGGCCTCAAGAATCTTCAGTTAAAATATTATGCACAAGTCAGAGACTCACCCTGTATATTATAGAGTAGCGTTCCTAGTAAGGATCCTTGCGGACCTCCTGCTTCTAAATATCTGAGTGTGGAATGAACATCATCTATTTTCGCACAAAAATTTCTATCCCTCAAATAATTTCTTATCATTCTGCATAGGGTGAATAACCTGCGGTTATCATTTTATATGCTAGTCCTTCATGCCATACTGTATCGAAAGCTTTGGTTATATCTTGAAGTAGTTCAGCACTCCAACAGCATCACAAGGTCAGAGAGCACGTACAAAAGACGACAACAAGGTGAACTCTAAGCTCTTGACTTGAAAAAAAACTGAAAAAAGAAGCAATAACGTGTTCAAAATAAGGGAAATTTTCTAGGAAGGCCCTCTGATTGTTCAGTTTTGGATTACGGTGAGGGGAAAAGTACAGTGTCACTTTCTGAAATTTGGATCGAATTTAATTAATGGTACAATACAATTGATACAATATAATGAAATTCAAGGTAAAGAAAGCCAATTCCTTCGAGAACGACAAGTTGGACGTTATGTTATTTTGACCAAAGCGTCGGTAGGATACTGATCTCCATTGCTAGCGTTATTCGAGAATCTTAGTCGGTTCATGTGGAGAAATTTGAAGAAACTTCCTTGGGTTTTCTTCACTCTAATTCCATGAGTTCTGCCGATTTTCCGAACATAAGAGATGACAATGTGCCCCATCTCTTAAGAAAACGATATTGGTTGCTGCAAAGTGGTTAAGCAGCTGTCGACAAATTTTTTATATGAGATACTTCGTACTGGACTGGTTCAGTGCGAGTGCATTGTTATTCTTCATTTACCATTCCTACAAGCTTATGAAGCGAAATAGGGTTTGATTATTAATTCGAACAACCCTTTGCAACCATCATCTGGGCAAAGTACAATGGACTACGTAAACCAAATGGTCAAAAAGTCATCCATGTGATATGATATGATATATTGTTCATCCTGATTACTCCTAGGTCTCCTGAGAGAGACCCCTCTTATCTGAAACTACAAGCTTTGAAGCTTGTAACTTGTGCCGAGTTCGGAGTAAGCAGTTGCGTTATGTGTAGGCTTTGTTACTGTGTCCTTACGCCACCTTAGGAACAGCACTGTTAATTTTTGACCCAACAGTGAATGGTGGCCCCTACCGAGACTAGAAAATTTCTTTCCTAGCTCGGGATTGAACTTCGGACCTTTGGGTCCTAATTCCAATGCTCTACCACTGAGCCAAGAGCACTAAGGTACACTTATTGATCGAAATCTGTCGAAGAAACAGTCATAGAGGAGTTTATGGACCTAAACTGAGAATCCTTGGTTTTACTGACAGAATAATGACTGTCTTTGCTAATACTGAGTTTGAAATCATGAAACTCATTTTCATTGAGTCTTCGTGTATACTCAGGCAAGAATTGTTCACGAAAAGATTTCATAACCGTTTTGTTCGAAAGTTACCGTGTAAGTTCGAAGTAGAAGTTGTTAGCTAGTGTACGAAAGAACGAAGTTGTTAATATGAAAAGTTGCGTTGATCTTCGAGAACAGAAAGTCAATATCAGGAACCAATCTTCCAGTGCACTTACCCTTCCAGAACGTTCCTGAAACGGCCTTAAAAACCCTTTTGGGTCAATATTGCAGGACTCACCCGATTCAAAATTAATATTCGGCAGCGTTTTCATTAATGATCGTATAACCTGGAATGTCGTTAATGGAAACTTTCTTGATGTAATAACTTTTCTATTAAATGTTCACTTCAAGTTCGCTTTTATGTCTTCCCCGGATTAAATTTCTACACTTTTCAAAAATTTAATGGGATGCTATGGAGGAAAAGAGGGTTCAGAATAAATGTGAACCCAATATCAATTTATTTAATAAGCTGATGTAAATCGATAGGTTTCTGGGTGAAATATGACGAGGTCCAGAGGGGGACTTATTTCCTTATTCGAATGAAGTAACGACTTTTCGTTCCCGCTCCTTTCAGCATCCCAGATAATTAAATATTTCCTTTGGACAGGATACTGAATTCAATTTTTCAAATTCCTGTTGAAATTTCATTTCGAAATTGAATTTTGCCCCAAATATTTCAATATCACATATTATCTCCAAGAAACTTCAAAATTCTTTCATATAACTGAATACATGAGTATTTCTCGATCTGTCCTCAAAATAGATCTATACTCCATTCACTTTTATGAAGTATCCCAGTTGACCATGACATTCTGACACATTCCACTGTGTAGATTTTGTAAAGGTTGGGTTATAGTCATTTTCCTGTCAGATAAATACGCAACGTTGTCCTCTCTACATAGAGTTCGTAGTTATTACGAATTTATTAAAATGTTTACTCATTTTGGGAAAATAATGAATTTGTGAAAATATTATGTGAATTATGGCGAATGTTGAAGAAACTTTTTTCTGCGTTGATACTCGATATATTTCAGGTATATCTTGTGAAATATTAAGAAAAATGTTTATGAAACTGATTCATTTTACATTCACAAATCTTCCCTTGAAATTAAATTGAAATAATTTTTCACGATCTCATGCAGTTATATGTAACATAATTGAAATATATCTACTGAACGATTTTTTCTTAATTGAGTATAAGGTTGTCGGGTTTTGATGAAGTCTATTTTCTCTTGGTTTTTTTAGCTCGTTATCAAATCCTTGGCTTTCGCCAAATTTGTGAGGCTTCTTCAGAGGTCTGTGGGTTGGAAAATCAATGAGTTAAAAACTGTATTACAAATTTCTCAGGTTGAGTTTCACACTTACTCAATGTGAGATCTTCACCCTACGAGCTCCACACATACCTAATATAGTTTATTTCCAAACGTACGATAACAACGTCAGTTCTCGACTGACAGGATCATCGAAAAGTTCTATTTCTCCGCCTAGGCGGAGAAATATTTACTTTTCCCTCCGGCGGCAGTAAAAGTGTTGCTAGGAAAAAGATTACTTGGTTACCATGAACATAGATGCATAGAATACAAAAACTTCCAATTCAAACGTCATTTTTATTTGATAAAGTTGTAATGTATATGTACAATTTTCATGAATTTGAAAACGTTTGGAAATAAAATAGCATATTTCATTCGGAGAAGAAGTGACTTTTCGTGGCTCGCCTTCAATTATCCGCCTCACTCCGTTCGGCGGATAAACTCAAGCTCGCCACGAAAAGTGACACTTCTCCTCCTAATGAAATAATATACTATTATTTCCGAACGTACGATAACAACGTCAGTTCTCGACTGACAGGATCATCGAAAAGTTCTATTTCATTACACCGCTCTGAAAACCCTATCAAAACATGTCGATTCAGGGCACCGAAAGTGAAACTCTTCCGTGCGGCCGCACCGAAAGTGACCCTTTTCCGTGCGCTGAGACATAGATGCATCTATGCTGAGACACAAAGCAACGATTGCGTGATGACAGTAGAGTGTTTCGAATAATTATTGTTTTACAATATCGAAATGCTTTCTGTCGAAGAACAAATATCGTTGGATTGTTTTCAGAGAGGTGTAATGAAAAATATCGTTCATTACACGTCCAGAAAGGCTTTTTCCGTGCTTGCACGAATTCCCGTGTTCGGCTCCGCCTCACACGGGAACTCTTCGCGCGCGCACGGAAAAAGCTTACTTTCTGGACTAGTAATGAAATATACTAAATTTCTCCGCCTAGGCGGGGAAATATTTACTTTTCCCTCCGGCGCGCGGCGGCAGCAAAAGTGTTGCTACGAAAAAGATTACTTGGTTACCATGAACAATGAACATAGATGCATAGAATACAAAAACTTTCAATTCAAACGTCATTTTTATTCGATAAAGTTACATTAGATGTACAATTTTCATGAATTCGAAAATGTTTGGAAATAAAATAGCACATTTCATTCGGAGAAGAAGTGACTTTTCGTGGCTCGCTTTCAATTATCAACTCAAACTCAAGCTCGCCACGAAAAGTGACACTTCTCCTCCTAATGAAATAATATCCTACTATTAAATGTGTTTCTTTCTGAAATACATTGCTTATTCAGTACCCTTTTCGCTTCTTTTAATATTGTAGAATTTCCAACAGAGGTTTCGTGGGATATGTCATGAAAGATTGATGACTTTTACACAGGACTAGGTTATCAAATGTTAATGTTATATTAATGAAATAATCAATGAAAGCAAAAATTCTATAAACTGAAATATTCCATGAATCATTCCTGAATAAGCTTTCATAGAAAGATAAATATACTCCTGCAATATTCCCTGCTTGCAGATATACAGGATGTCACATTGAAAAGGTACCAGTGATCGTTTCTTGTAGGAAAATGAAAGTTTTGAAAAATGGCTCGACCCGTTCAATTTGTTCTTGGTAGGGGCATTTGTTTAAATAAAAACAATCCTTGTATCATTTCATTCCTCAAGGTGGCAAACCTAACCTTTTAAATTTGGTCATGGAAAATCGTTTTATTTATTGTTTCCAATTCGCAAGGTACAGTTTTATCCCCAGACCGTTCCTGTACGTCCTGGAAGGTAAAGTGAAAACTTGCCGGAGATATCGTTTTCGAGATAGCGCGTAGTTCTCCACGTCGTCGATTATTGAATTACGGTGGGGTCTCTTCAAATCGGTATCGTTTCTAGTTAATTGAACACGAACAGCTTATGAACCGACGATACGTCGTTAAATATTTCCATGATTTAATTCATTTCTTCAATTACCGCATAGGCCTAGTGCCAGGCGGTGCCTCACAAACGATTGTCTGTCATTCGTCTTCCAGAAACTTTTCACTTAGGCCGCATTCAAGTAATTTCCCAATTAGGAAATTATGTATCTGCTCGTTTTTCAATTAGAGACGCAACTTGGCGTGTTGCTGTTGTTGTCGTGATTAGGGAAATTTGTTTGTTCACACAGTAGATATTACTGTTCGAGCCTGGTTCGAGCCTGATTCGTACATCGAAAAGGTTTGTTCACATCCAAATGAAAAAGAACTCTTAATACTTTTTTTCACGTGAAAAATATTTTTTTTGACGGTGAAAAAAAGGAAAAAATTCACAGGATAAACATGAAATATTACTTTTCGAAAGATTTATTTCTTACAGAGTCAATTATTGATGATTAATAATTCTCGAATCTACTCTTCAAGTGATATTTAACGTTTTTAATTAGAAACAACATAAATCATCTTCGGGAGTATATGTTCCAGAAGTAATTAATCAAACTTTCCTCTCAGTTGTTACTACAGTAAACATTTTCATTTATTGGAACAATATTTGATAGTGAAGTGTGAACAAGAACTTTCAATATAAATTCCCGAATATGTTTCAGTTTGCTGCTGATCAGCAACGTTAGATATTTCGTGAAGAGTTGATTTCACAGTGTTATCAGATATTTTTTTGGAAGTAGATGAACAATTCAATATTTTGTTTGAAATCCCCAAGTTGATTGTTCAAACTATACAGGGTGGTCCAGAATAGGGGACTGTAAATTCGGGAACTTGATCGTCAGATGATTTTATGACATAAAGTTCCTATGGGCTATAGGTCCCTGACGCACTGTTTCTGAGATACGGGGTGTTGAAATTTAAAAAAAAAATTGGTTTTATGGAATTATTTTCTACACCGTACACAATTTTTTCTTGCGTTTTGCTAGGTCATGGGTACGCATTAAGACACAATTTTTCCTATACGAAATGATGTTCAATTTTCACCAGTGGCGTCCGTACAGACTTCTGTCCGAATAAATTCGGTGAAAAAATTGGTACGCCAATGATTTTTCTCGAAATCTGAATTATTTTCGTAATTGCCACATAATTTGCAATAAGAATGGTTTCTTGAGTTTTTTACCTGCGACGAATACTTTCTGAGAAAAAAAAAATACAATTTCATCATGTGTTTAAATGCGTACTCATTTTCATAATAACTTTCCGTGAATTCGAGGTCTTAATCTTCAGATGATTTCATGATATAAAGTTTCTATGGACGATGGCTATCTGACGCATTGTTTCTGATATAAGGGGTGGGGTGTTGAAAATAAAAAAAAAATGTTTTCGAAATTATTTTCGGCACTGTACACGATTTAGGTAGGATATGAGTACGCAATAAAACACATTTTTTGAATTTCGTGAAAAAAAGTACGCCATTGCTTTTGATAAATAAAAGTTTAACTATTCACTTATGAAGGCGAGTAAGCTGCCTTAATCTGTGTCCAGACAATTTTGGAAGTAATCAAAGAATTTCTTAACTCTCTTAGATGAAATTGCATTTTATTTTTTTCTCAGAAAGCATTGGTCGCAGGTAAAAAATTCAGGAAATCATTCTTATTGTAAATTATGTGGTTATCACGAAAAATCATTGGCGTACCAATTTTTTCACCGAATTTATTCGGACAGAAGTCTGTACGGAAGCCACTGGTGAAAATTGAACATCATTTTGTGTAGGAGAAAATGTGTCTTAATGCGTACTCATGACCTACCAAAACGCAACAAAAATCTTGTACGGTGTAGAAAATAATTTCATAAAACCAATTTTTTTTTTAATTTCAACACCCCGTATCTCAGAAACAGTGCGTAAGGGACCTATAGTCCATAGGAACTTTATATCATAAAATCATCTGAGGATTCAGTTCCCGAATTTACGGTCTCTATTCTGAAACACCCTGTATATGCTTCTGCTACGGACGCAGATTTCCAACCTCCGTGACGTTTTATCGATGTAATGTTGCCCCCTGCATTGGCCAGAAGAGTTACAGAGCTTCTCCTGAAACAGTGACCTTTGTAGCTTTTATACATGTCTTTTCCAAGCCATTTTGCAATTTGAAATTTCTCCTATATTATTTATCCGCTGATTGGCTCATTTTCATCTCCAATATTTCAAAAATAGTCTATTACTTTTTGTTTGAGGAGGTAGTAGTGCTCTATACTCTATACGGTATATGTCAATATAATCCTAATTTTAAACAGTTAATGTTCTTGCGCAATGGGAATTTGTATCAGGCATTTTAAGAATTAGTACAGCTTCTTCAATGGCATCAATAGTTATATTTAATCATCCTTCACAGCGACAAGCACCGCTGATACCCAAAATTAGGACAACCTATAAATAGGGAATATTGAAATTACAACTAATCTCACTGAATCATGATTATATCCGTACCTTATAAAGTAAATTAGTATCGTCATCAGCATCTTGAATGAAATTATTGGTATCATCCCTTGATATCACTTTAGATTTCTTTCCGACGCTTTTGTTCTTAATGAGTGGGACCAATTTTGAAAACTTCCTTATATCCATATTTTCCTTAACATTCAATGTACTCCTTAACATTGAGTAGACACTCCATAACGAGGAAGGTTTTAAAATTTTTGATTTTTCAGAAACCTTTTTACATGGTCCTTGTAGCACCATTCACGAAATTGGTCATTTGTTTTCTTGTATATTAGCTTTGGTTTGACCGGTAACATATTGGATACAATTGCATTTGCTTTTTCAGCCAAATCTGATGGGGTACCTCTACCACTATCATCATCATCATTTGTCTTCTTCAAAATAATTCGAAATTGAAGCAACTACGAGCAAATAAAAACAAAGATTCAAACACGCGGCGTGTCAACAAACCTTCTATGTTACGACACTGGATGCATAGAAATATTGTATTGAAAGCATTATCTCTCATAATTATGTTTCAGACGATGTAAATTCACATTCACAGTTGTACAAAAAATGTTGATAGTATTTCGTGCGTATAAAATTCGTGTTTTCAGGACATATTGGAGTGAAATCACTCACTTTACGCACTAAATACAAAAATAATTATTCTTTCTCGTCCCTATTCTGAATTTTTTTTTGGTAAACCACAGAATAGCACGCAACGCAGAAGACATTATGAAATCAACCACACATAAAGCCAAACCCACAATACCTAGAGAAAGAAATAATTCTCTTCCTACGGGTGTATTGCCATGAAGTTTTAAAAAATTGCGACCATTTGTTGATCGTTCCTTTCCCGAGAACTCTTGAATCATGCGATAAGACAAATTATTTCCGAAAATGTGGAGCGAACAACGGTGGTAGAGTGAAATACTTCGAGCTCACAATCCCTCTTCATTATAATCTGTTTAGACGTTAATATAATGGAAACAAATAACTTCGGAACAACGATTTTTCATACTCAACGCTGATACCTTCTCCTAACATTACTTTAGAGTGAAAATCCGCCTCCTGTTCAACGGGTTATAAGTCTTTATTAAGTCCTGAGCATCTGACCTCCCCTGTGATGAGATGCTTTCAGGAAACATCTGTTAAACCTTTGTGCTGTTTAATGATGCTTTCATGCGGCTGGTCCAGGGTAAATTTAAACGAATCGTTGTTGCGGAGTTAAGCCCAGATTTGAAATATTCTGGTTGGATTATTTCTTCTCAGTTCGAAAATATCGTCGTTACATCTTTTTGATTGGGAACCCTTCCAATCTGTGGACTAAGGGTCGGTTTATTCAACCTGTGTCTGATAACTGTCCCTTCGTCAAATGTATCCACCTGTAACTAATTAGTATTTATCTCCTCGGTAGTTATGAGCTAATAATTCACTAATCACTCTCTCCTTTTGTGAGATGAACAGATCCTCACAAACCTCATCCCTATCATCATTGGCACTATTTGACGGTTTACTGGTATCGGGTGTTTTCTTAGAGTGAGAGAATTTTCGATAGGTATAGCTGTAATTTGACAGAGGGTAGAAACCATGTCATTTTGATATTTCTGTTCAGTAAGCATTGAAAAATTATCATGGAAATATTCATGCCGCATTAACATTTTCAAATTGTTGAAATTTATTTTCGAAATCAGTGTTCTACTCGCCAATCATATATAGCGCTTCCTGAATTTATCGTCCATCAGAGCAGCTTATTCGTCGAACTATCGATAGATTTCGGAAAACATTTTCTCTACTCGATGTAACCACAACAACAAGACAAAAAACTGTACGTACAGAAGAAAATATCGCTGCTGTAAACGATAGTGTTAATGAAGATCCAGATTTGTCTATTCGTCGACTTTCACAACAAGTTGGACTTTCTGCATCTACCTCATGGAAAATTTTGCATACAGCTCTTGTTCTACTCCCATAGAAGATCGAACTGGTTCAAGAACTGGAGCCACCTCACCATAACAAGCGTCGTTTGTTTGCTGATTGTGCTCTAGAACAGCTTGAAGTTGATCTACTTTTTTATCGAAAAATTGTGTTTAGTGATGATGCTGATTGCTAGTTGAACGGCTACGTAAACAAGCGAAATTGCCGTATATGGAGTGAAAACAATCCTCAAGAAGTTCTGCAGGTTCCATTGCATCCTGAAAAATGCTCATTATGGTGTGCTTTACACGCTGGCATTATCGGCCCATATCTCTCCAAAAACGATGCTGGATCTAATAATACAGTGAATGGTGCTCGTTACAGATCGAGGATCAATGATAATTCGTTTCAAAATTTGAATGGTATCCACACAGAAGTGCTTTGGTTCTCACAAGATGGTGCTTCACCTCATACTGCTACCGTAACAATTGATTTATCAAAGAAAGATTTGACGATAACATTATTTCGCGAAATGGTCCAATTAATTGACGACATAACTTCAATGGATCATTTTCTTTGTCATTGGTTTATGCTGATAAATCAGAAACATAAGACGCTTGAGAAACCAACATTACTCGTGTTATTGCTAAAACAAGGCCTGAATTACTCGAAAAAATGTTCCAAAATTGGTCTGGTCGAATGCGGTTCCTCAGAGCTAGTCGTTGGGACATATGCCGGAAATGATTTTTAAAACATAAATTTACAAAAAATGGCTTCAATCAAAGTTCTATCACTCTAAAAAAACACCCGATAGATGAATATACCAAAGACAAACGTCACACAATTAGATTCGACTATCATATGAAATATTTGGTTAGGTTCTTGGCATAGGTGACTAATAAAATCCCATATGAAACTCTTAAATTTTTAATCAATTAAAGCAGCGACGTTTCGGCCAATGATCCTGGCCATTTTCAAGCCTATAAAAAGATTTTTTGTTACACAACACAAATTTTTTCAAACAACTATACAAAACTATAAACATAAAAAACACTCACACGCAAACAGAGATAGATAACAGAGTTTATATGTTCGTTTCTTAAAAATATCATAGAAATGATCATCGGAACAGTCTACACCCTTTTCTCTCATTAATATGTGGTCTCAATTATAGAAAAGCTCTTTCAACAATCCATTCACAAAACCTAGACATCAATCAACACTAATACCACAGACTTTTTCGAATACCGGTCATTCACGTTCTTCTATCTCCGGTTGCCTACTTGTTGGTTTCGCTTCATGCAATAGCTTCGAATATATGGAACTCAGATTTAAGCAGTCAGTTATTCTATTCATTGCTTTCTGTTCTTTCTTTATAAAAATTTTTTCGGCCAGTTCTCTTTTATTTTTTTTGTTTTCTTTATATAGGATATTTGTTTCGTCGAAGTTCATATTATGACCCTTTTTTAATGCGTGTTCTGCCAATGCTGTACTTTCTGCTTTGTTTGTCCTAATAGTACTTTTATGGGCCGAAACGTCGCTGCTTTAATTGATTAAAAATTTAAGAGTTTCATATGGGATTTTATTAGTCACCTATGCCAAGAACCTAACCAAAGATTCATAACCAGGGTGAAGAAATTGAATAATAAAATATCATATGAAATAGTGATTCAAATATACAGGTACCTTGTACCGCCTTGATGAGAAGAAAATGATGGCTATATACTCCATTCGCAATTATAAAATCACGACTCTGGCCTTGGAAATTTGACACACTCCACTCTGTATCGAAGTTATGACGTTTTTCAAAATATTTTCATGTTCCAAGTAAACACTATGTTGCCATTTCTACATTCTTAGCGTATTTCTCAGAATGTGAATTTATTCGGAAAATGAATGAATTGGAAAAGATGTGTTTTGGACGAAAATAATTAACGTTTATATGAATTGACAGAAAGGATTCCTTTTCTAGTTATTTGCATGAAAAATACGAGAGATCACTGTTGAACTGAAAGTTCAAGACTTGACGATATCAATTGTTGAATGAAGAATAATGGAACATTATATTCCTCTATTGGAATCCAAATAGTTGAAGGGAGTTCTGATGCAAGAGGAACTTTTTCTTAGAACATAACCTTAATAGCTAACTTAATAAAAATAAGAGTAGAAGATATACATTTCATTTATTTGATCTTATGAACAAGGAGTAAAATATTCGGATTGTAGGTATAGTTTAAAAAATATTCATACATTACAACCACAGTAGGTTTGTACAAATAAAATGGAATAGGTCAAACATATGCTTCACATTTATCATTCACCTGTTCTAAAATAAGACACAAACTCCTCCACATTATAGGGCCCTCACAGCATTAAAAGCTTGTGTCTCTTTTGAAAGAAGTAGCACTAGATATAATATATTCTTTCGATTAAGAGCAAATACCTACCGTTGAATGTTACATACACAAATTTCTTCAAAATGCGCTTACACGAAGTGGTTTTTTTTTCTGAAACGTGAAAACGATCAACAATAATCATTTAGAGACCGATGATGGCCATCCAAAACACGTTTACTTACGAAAATCGTGCAATTTAATTCTGCAAGTTCTTTCCTCATAATTCCTCGAAAATCCTACCTGAACCATATTTTCCGGTCGCTTTCCTGAGAAGATCGTATAAGGAAGCCTTTTTTTGTCCATTTACACATTCCAAATAAATTTGGAGCACCAAAAACGATACCGAAACGAACCAAACTTCTGGGGGACCGGAATTTCGTTTGAAATCTTTCCAAACGGCCAGATACCTGAAAAAACTTCGTTATCAAGTGTAAAAAAGGCGATTAGTACTTACTTTTGCTTTATTTATGCTTATAAATCGATTTTTGGTCCAATTCAAATTTGCCGTTTGTACTCATGCCAAAATATCTTTGATACTTTTACTTTGATGTAAACAAAGAAACTGGCAACGTCCTTTTGTCATTAACGATATTCTATGTACGCGCACAGATTTTTTACCAGGGGCACCAACTCCTGAAAACGAAACCATGACCTCCTATGTGATTAAATAAAAGTGAATGGAGTATAGGTGTAGTTCAAACTAACTAGCTTGACAAGGTTGAAATGCTCGAAATTTCGCCTTATGTCCATGTCAGTGTCAGCATTGAAATGTTCGTATTCAGCATTGAATGTTCCCAAATAGAATACTACTACACTACGAGATGAAATTCTATCAATTCATTGGAGGAATCTTTCGACCAATATTTGCAGGGAATGCGAGAGGATCAGTTAGTATTGATTATAATTCAAAATCAAACAAGATTGATGCATGAGTTTCAATGATTTTTAAAACAATTCAAATTCTAAGCTGCCTCCAGAATTTTGTTTGGGTTTACGACTTTTTCCACAAATGTGCCTTTCATGCCTTTTTATTTAATCATTCGAAACGAAGATCCGACTAAGTCTGGCATGGAATCTGAACAAAGCTAAGCCATCGTCAACATCTCTTCAAATAGGGAATTGATGAATTGAAACATCCTGCACCATCGACGATTCCCAGCATTCTCTCCCGTATTTACATTCAAATAAGGGCATATATGTTGGTGCCGCGTCGGTGTTGAATATTGCATTTGCATGAAGCATTCCGGACGAATATCAAAGTAGCAGTGGCAGCGAAGCGTCGTTTTCGAGTCGGCTTCTGCCGTTCATTCCGGAGGAAATCTTTTTTACGATCCCCCACGAATGGAGGGGTCGGCCCGGTCTCCTGCCACGCCATGGAATCAGATACAAATCCCGCGATAAAAAATAGCGACGGAACGGTCGTTTAAACCGATATTATTTGCATCCAGAATTCGGGAAGCTTAAGTATTTTGCGTGTCGCGCCGACAAATTCGGCGCGATCGTCTTTTATTACCGACGACGAAGGAATTGCCCGATTATTTCCTAGTTTTTGTTATAGTCGTATCTTCCGGGCAATTTGGTCCATTTGTGACATCTGTGACGTTGGCGTCATGCGAAGTGGAGCTCAGGGAAGCTTTCCGGGCTTCTTGGATGTTGTCGGTATTGGAGTTCTGATTGGGATACGCCCGAAGGACCTTGGAGATTGTGGACAGTTGAAGAAAGAAGAAGATTATTTTAAGTATTCGGAGATACCCACCGAAAGGATGCGAAATTGCATTAATGATGCTGATGGCTCTTAAAATCGGGCAAATATGCGGCTCTTAACAGATATTCTAAAGATTATTCCAATTATAGCACAAGATTTGAATTTCGCGCCATGTTTGACAGTCATAATGTCACATGGTTATGACGTGACAAATGGGAATCAGTACACATGGAGCATTACTTGGCAGAACAACGCGTTTTGATTTAAAAAAATTATCATCAGAATGGTGAAAATTAAAATGCCAATATTATCAGAGTGTCGTAATGAGGAACGAATGATAAAAAACTCGAAAGTTCTGCTTCGGTTAGTGATGTGGAACACAAGATACAAGCACGTCGAGGTCGTTCAGAAGAAAACATCACGGCACGAGAATTGTACATTTCAACAGGCACTTTGGTGCGAATTCTCACAAAAGATTCACAGATGCATGCCTACAAAATTCAACTGACTCAACAACTTCTGCCAGTTAATCAAAAATAGCGAAGATAATTCACCAATTGGATCTTTGAGCCACCTGCTGATTTTGCAAACAGAATCATTTTCAGTGATGAGGCCCATTTCACCTTCATGCATTTATTTAATAATTCCTATATGGGGAATGAGCCAATCAAAACTGAAGCTGGGCTTTGGTAACAATCCAGATTCATGTGAAATGTTTCAATCGCTTCATTCCGTTTTCTCAGGTCCTAAATATCATTGTTGACTCCTATTCATATTCTAAAATTGAACTTTATTTAAGGATTTAAGTAGCATATTGTAACGTTCTCGGGGTTAAAACAAATCGTCTGCTGAATTGAATGTCTAATTTATTTCCAATACCACTAACTTATCCCACTAATTTATGGACAATAACTAATACTGGTTTATTTACACAGTTGCTAATTTATATTCACTACTTCACTACTTGGAATTCGCTATTCACAATTCCATTCGGCTCTATTCAGGAAGTAACTGACTCCGTCCCACTCGTGCGCGTCTTTATATACCTAATACGGCTCTGTTTCTAGAACGCTCCAGATAGTCTCTGGAGGGCTTCTAGAATTCCTACGCGGAATCAGAGAGTCCAGAGACGTATTCAGGCGGACTTCGTCCGCTACACTGCCCCCTCCTTAAGACGTTCGGTCCCCGAACACCCTGGATGGTGTGGCTGAATCTACAGGCGTCTCCGTTTCTGCAGCACCCCTGTCGTCCGAAATAGCATTCCACTGTCTTCTTCTTCGGCGTATATCCGCTCGGGTTGAAACTGCAAACCAGTATCTTCATTCCCGTCCTTTGTAAAATGACCTCAAGCATACTTCTAACGATTCTCCAGTTGAGCTGATCTAGACCACAACCCAACTTTGGCACAGCTAGCTTTTTCACCTTCAACTTGGTGAGCTCGTCTCTCAGCTGCAACAGGGTGTCCCACATACTTTTGTAGCTGGGTTTGTTGTCGGAGAATCTCTTGGTTACCAGGTAGAAGAGGTAACGCTGGCCATCAGCCAATCTCAGCGTTTTCCCAGTACGAGGATGTTGTTTCAGGAGTTCTGGTACACGGCCAAATTTCTTCCGGAAGACGAATGCTATTCCTCTCGACATACGCAGGTCTTCCGAGACACAATGGGCTAGTGAATAATCTTCAGATACGGAGAAGAGATCTTTTCGTTGCTCGATGGTAACTCCAAATCTTGCTTTTCCGGTTCCACCGTAGTTTGCCATGAATAGATCGAAACTCATCTCCTCATGCTTCGCTTTCTGAAAAGTCATTCTTCTCAGATGGGTTTCGTCATGTTCTTCGTAGTCTGCCTCATCTTCGGTTTCGGGGAATGGACCTGCAATATCGATGGCAACTCGTTCCAGAGGATTCCCCACGTTATACTGCTTCATTGGAGCTCTACGACTTCCCCTCGGGCCATTCGATGAGGCACATAATCTGCATTTCCGGCACCAGTCTTTAACATCTTCTTTGCAGTTGACCCAGTAAAAACGCTCTCTGACCTTTTCTAGCGTTTTTTTGATACCGAAATGGCCACCGGAGGTTCCGTCATGTAACTTCTCTAAAACCTCTCTCACTCGACTCCTGGGAATTATCAGCTGATTCTTTGCTGCGGTACCTTCGTCATTTTCGATGGACCTCTTCAGCAGTCCGTCCTCCAAAATGATAGAATCCCACTGTGCCCAGTAGGACTTGACCCTAGGATTCAGATGACTCACCCCCTCCCATCTTGGTCTCTGTCCGCTTATCTTCCAATACAACAGCATCTTCAATTCTGGGTCACTCTCTAGATCTTGCTTCAGGGATTCTGGCATCCAGTCCGTATCCACGATGGTCGTTCTCAAGCAGAATTCTTTCTCTTCTACCTTATTACAGTGCTTGCAATCTGACGGACATGGTCTCCTAGATAATGCGTTAGCGTTGCCATGAATCTTTCCTGCACGATGTTTGACAGTAGAATTATATTCCCGTTTCTGACATTTAGCTGGCTCTTAGCAGTAGCGCCGAATATGCCCTTCTCCGCCGCAATTCCAGCATCTAAGTCCTCTATTCCGTCGCTCTTGACGAACTCGGCATAGAACCTCTTCTATAATTTCATCGCTGACCGAGGAATCATCCACAGTGCGGCTCATCTTGCTGTGTATCATGTGCGAAGCTTGTTTGGCAGCTTCATACTCTAATGCAACGGCCAGGGCGTCATCCAGAGTCTTGGGTCGGGCCAATCGTAGTGTCTGCTGGGTTTCCAAATCTCTCAAACCATCGACAAAGGTCTGGATAGCGAGCAGTTCCAGGAAGCTCTCCGGTGCTGTAGGATATGCCAGTCTTACCAACCTTGCTATATCTGCTTCAAATTCCTGCAACGTTTCTGCACTACTCTGCTGGCGACTCTTGATCTGCGCGTGATACACTTGATGGAGGTGTGCATCACCATATCTCATTTGGAGTTTAGTTGTTGAAGCCTCGTAATTACATTGATGACTCGCAGGAACAGTCTGAAGTATATTCAATGCATCTCCCCTTAGTGCAACAATCAAGGCTGCCACTTTCTCTTCCGCTCCCCATCCATTGGCATTCGCTGCTGCTTCAAATTGCATCTGGTACGTGCACCAAGGTGTTTTGCCGTCAAAAGTTGGAGGTTTTATCTTCATTTTACCACTTTCTGTGTTGTTCTCCACTTTCACGAAGGATGGTAAAGCTAGGGTTTCGTTTCTAGTTGCCAATTTTCTCAGGGACTCTATCAACTTGGCATGTTGTTCAATTATTCGTGATATTTCTTCAAACTTTCCGTGAAACTCATTCACTACTCCTTCAATTTTTTTGTTAACCTCTTCAAATTTTTCATTCACTTCCTCAATTACTTCCTTGACAGCCTCCATTCTCTCATTCAACGTAGTTGCAATTTGACTCACCACCTTATTTTCCATTTTATCCATTTTTTCTTCCATTTTTGAACCGATCGAGTTCATTTCTCGAGAATTCTCTCCCATTTTCGAGCTCACTTTTTCAAAGGCTTGCTTGAAGAATTCCATACTCGCCTGGTCCATTTTCTCTGTTTGTGATCTCGTTATCGGCATTCAAAAGTTCCACAATGAAGTCCACAATTCAATTAGCACAGCAGTTCAATTGACCCCACACCTGACACCAATGTAACGTTCTCGGGGTTAAAACAAATCGTCTGCTGAATTGAATGTCTAATTTATTTCCAATACCACTAATTTATGGACAATAACTAATACTGATTTATTTACACAGTTGCTAATTTATATTCACTACTTCACTACTTGGAATTCGCTATTCACAATTCCATTCGGCTCTATTCAGGAAGTAACTGACTCCGTCCCACTCGTGCGCGTCTTTATATACCTAATACGGCTCTGTTTCTAGAACGCTCCAGATAGTCTCTGGGAGGCTTCTAGAATTCCTACGCGGAATCAGAGAGTCCAGAGACGTATTCAGGCGGACTTCGTCCGCTACAATATTTTCATTCTCGATATCTATTTTCTTGTTGTCTTTCAGAATAAACATAACCTCTATATTTCTCGCAATTTTTGAATTTCCAGTTGACGCAAGCGTACAACTCAACCCTTACCAAATATTCGGCTTCACTTTGTGATTGTGAAAAGCAGGGGTATAATCCTTATTGATGTTATCAGATAATATGCCTTGATGGTTTCGTTAATAGGCAAAACTGTCGCATTTGGGGCTTTGAGAAGCGACGAATGATTCATTAGAAAGCAATGCATCCATAACCATAACAGGGCCCTGCATGGTGTGCATTATGGTCTGGAGGAATGATTGGACTGTTTTTCTTCGAAAACGAAAAAGGTAATGCAGTAACGCTGAATAGTGAACGTTATCGTACTATGATAACACAGTTTCTGCTGCCTCATCTGGAAGCTATTGATCTTGACAACACGTGGTTTCAGCAGGACGATGCCACATGTCATAGCGTCGTGGAACATCGACGATATTGCACGAGTTTAATCCTGGGCGTGTCATTTCCCGATTTGGTGACCAAAATTAGCCTCTATTTTCTTGCATGTAACCGCCTTCAGACTTCCGGCTCTGGGGAAATCTGGAGTCACAGGTTTATGCCAATAAGCATCGAATGCCGAAATTAGACGCTGTATTAATGAATTACCACCACATGTTTTCAATAACGTTATTGAAAATTTGGTCAAAAGAGAACGCATATTCGTTGCGACCATTTACAAGATAATTTGTTTCATACATAATTCCAAAATATATATTTTCTGAATCAATAAATATCTCCATTGAAATACCCTTCAGATTGGGGATTGTGATCTTGAGGTCTATTGTATCTTCCAACTCCTACCAATGTTCCAAAGGAACTCCTTGAAATGATCCAGCTCTGGGTGATTCCGCAAGAGCATTTTCTTTTCGATATCCTTCTTCTCCTGAAGCTCTCTCGTTATGTACATCTTCCTTCACCACAAAAGGTTCTTGGCTAATGAAGGACATTCGTGCTTCTTCTCTAGCAAGTGAAAACTTCTCCTCGTTTTTCTTGTCCCGACAGACCAAGAACTCAGACTGAAAAAAAAACAACTTGTCGAGTTCATTGAGTTTCCTTTGGCACTCCTATATCTTGCTTGAACTTATGACGAAATATCTGCACTTTGATTGCAGCTTGACTGTCAGAATAGATCCCATGCTTACATACCAAACATTGTTAATACCGAATAGGTGAGGTACCCAATTTATAGTACCTTTGCTACCATAAATCTATCATTTGTTCGATTCTTTCTGTCGCTCGACACGTCCAGCTGAAGGGTTTTCCAATAAGTCGTGTTATTTTGAATAGCCCGCTATTCCGGTATATGTCACTCTTGAAGCTGTCTTTTTTTGACATTCGACAAGTAGAAACTACACCATCAATGAAAATGAAATGAAACACGTTTCTACAACGCATTGAAATTATTAAAATATTATAATATACCACTTAGGACACTTTGGGATTTGGGAAAACTATCTATGAAACATTTGGAGTGGTGGAGCTGAATATTTAACACTGAAGATTGTGACAGTTGCTGTCTTTGACAGTTTTCTGTCTGATCTTGTCTGTTTTGAGTCAGATATTGGAACAGAGTATGAAAACTTGACTAAACAGGTTCTTTTTTGTTTCAGGTGAATTCTTAGCATCAACGAAGAGGTACAAAGAAGCAGCAGTACATTACGAAAAAGCAGCTCAACTCAGGCCTTCGGATTTTGAGTTAGCAGTGGCTGCAGCTACAGCCATGAGGCAGGCAGAAAGATACGAAGAGGCTGAAATGTGGTATAGGAGAGCTGTTGAAATCAAACCAATGGTGAGGATTTCAATAATATAAATTTCACCCCGAAATCAATTCGTCATATTGTGGATGAACTTGGTGGAAATCTTGCAAGCTATTGAAGGAAAGGCTTCTTTAGCAATTTTCCGATCTAGCATTCAAGTTTGACTGGAATCCAAACATGAAAAAACATTTTTTCATTGGTCCTGGTTATTGTGTATCTTATCGATATAATACGAGCTGACTCTGTCCCCTACAGCGTCAATATTTTCCATAATTGATTTTCCGTGTGATTGATGAGCTTCAATTTGGGAGCGGCGAACTACTCATAATACATCGATCTCATTAATTGCAGAAATATAGGGTGAGGCAAGTTATAGATAGAAAATCAAGCGTCGACAAAATATATCGGCAAGGGTTTTCTAATTGATGGACTTATACTCTCTGTATAAAAAGTACCCGGAAAATGTTATTTAAATGAACCGCCAAAAAGGAATCGGTAATTTTTTTTTTCTTAAAGTTGGTAGGACCTTCCTTTATTACCAAGCCAAATTTGAGCGCGATCTGTCAACTAGTGTGTTTACAACAGCTGTCAGTATCAGTCGACCTCAAAAGTGCTCTGCGAATTTTACAATGGAAAAAATAGTTGATCAAAGAGTTTGCCTCAAATTTTGTCTTTCAAACGAATTTTCTTGTGCCGATTCATTGAAAATGTTAAAAAAAGCCTTTGGTGATAATTGTATGTCAAAAACACAAGCATACGATTGGTACAAATCATTCAAAGACGGTCCGAAAAAACCACGTCAAAGTCGATCGAAAATTAAAGTTTTGCTCACTGTTTTCTTCGATTATCGTGGTGTTGTGCACTCAGAATTTCTTCCTGAAGGACAGACAGTGAATAAGGAGTATTACTTGGGTGTATTGAGGCGTTTGCGTGAGAATGTTCGTCGTAAACGGCCAGATTTATGGAAAGACAATTCGTGGATTTTGCATGATGATAACGCGCCGTCGCACCGAGCCATAATTATTAAGGAATACAAGACCAAAAACTCAATAAATACCATCGAACAACCGCCGTATTCACCTGACTTAGCTCCGTGCGACTTTTTTCTATTCCCAAGACTCAAATTGCCCCTACGTGGAACGCGTTTTGAGTCCATTGAAGCCATCAAAACAAATTCGCAACGAGAACTGAAGGCCATACCTTTGGCGGCGTATGAGCGGTGCATGGAAAAGTGGGTTCGCCGATATCATAGTTGTATTGTAAGCAATGGGGACTATTTTGAAGGAGACATAATAAATATTGATGATTAAATTTAAATTTATGTGTTTTTTTTTTTACAATTCCGGGTACTTTTTATACAGAAGGTATACGAGGATATATTGAAAAATTCTTGGTCTACTATAGAACCAAACACAATTTCAACGTCGAAACATTTTATTACTCAACATATTCTCATCTCAATTGAATACATTTATTACAGCGAACCTGCAACTTCTCTAGACCATTAAAAAAATTTTTCTTCTTGCTCTGCCAACCAGTCCTCCACAGCTTTTATTACCTCCTCGTTGGAAGAAAATTTACGACCTTTTAAACTTTTTTTTTCCGTTGAGGAAAGAGATGATACTCCGACGGAGTCAAATCTGGGGGTATTCTAGTAATTCTTACCCTAAATCATAATTTTTTTTAATGGCAACATGAGATTTGTGCAGTACTGGGGCGTTGTCCTGTAAAAACAAATTACCTTTGGATAGCTTTCCGCGTCTTTTCTCTTTAATTTTTTCCCGAAGAGTGGTCAGTGATGTTTAATAGTGATCTCCAGTTATTGTTCTCCCCTCCTCCAAAAAATCAATCGTGATTATTCCATGGAAATCCCAAAAAACCGAAGCAAGAACTTTTCCAGCAGATTTTTGGACACCAAACTTAGGTCTTGGACGAGGTCTTGGAGAACCAGAGTGTCGCCATTCCATCGATTGTTGCTTTGCTTCTGGATCGTAGAAATGTACCCAAGTCTCATCCATAGTAACAATTCGCTTTAAGAAGTCTATATCGTTTTCAAATCGAGCACAGATCGAACGCGATGCTTCTACCCTTGCACGCTTCTGGTCAACATTCAAACATTTGGGGGTCTATTTTGCAGAAATTTTTCTCTTGTCCAAATTGACGTGAACCATAGGATGAACGCGTTTGTATGAAATCTTCTGTGCTTCAGATATCCGGTTTAGCCCAATTCGACGGTCTGATAAAATCATGTCATGAACTGCATCGATATTTTCGGGGACTGACACAGAAACTGGCCTTCTCGATCAGTCATCATCCTCAATGGAAAATTAACCTCTTTTGAAGCTTGCAGTCCAGTTTTCCACGGTCGCATACGAAAGGGCTGTGAAGTTAGCGGCCACTTTCCATCGGCCATTCTCGGATCCATCGGCCAGTTCACCAGTGGCGTCGGGTATTTATGAATATCGCGATTAAAATTATTTGGGAGACGAAAAGTTCAGGATTTTTGCCTGAAATGAGGTCTTTGATTCTCTGTTGATAATTAACCACCAAAATTTCTATTTATTTTAATGACAAAAAGTTATAATGAATTATTATGTGTCGGAGAAATCTGATTTCGAGTGTATTGAAGGGATATACTTAAAAAATGATTAGCCTGAGTGAAATTTGGTGGAAATGTTGCTAGTGTGGTCTAGAATCTTATTCCGAGACGTTTTTCATTTGCAGGACTTCGGGGGGGGAGTTTTCTCCCCTATCCTCCAAGTGTCGCTAAAACATCGCAAGTGGGTCTAAAAAATGATTAGCCTGAATGAAATTTGATAGGGATGTTCCTAGTGCGGTCTAAAATCATAATCCGAGAGGATTTTCATTTGCAGGACTTCTGAGGGTAGTTTTCACCCTTATCCTCCAAGGGTCGACAAAACATCGCAAGTGGGTCCAAAAAATGATGAGCCTGAATGAAATTTGGTAGGAATGTTGCTAGTGTGGTCAAGAATATTATTCCGAGAGGTTTTTCATTCGCAGGACTTCGGGGGGGAGTTTTCACCCCTTTCCTCCAAGAGTCGACAAAACATCGCGAGTGGGTCTAAAAAATGATTAGCCTGAATGAAATTTGGTAGGAATGTTGCTAGTGTGGTCTAGAATCTTGTTCCGAAAGGTTTTTCATTTGCAGGACATTGAAGGGTAGTTTTCACCCTTATCCTCCAAGGGTCGACAAAACATCGCAAGTGGGTCCAAAAAATGATTAGCCTGAATGAAATTTGGTAGGAATGTTGCTAGTGTGGTCTAGAATCTTATTCCGAGAGGTTTTTCATTTGCAGGACTTCGGGGGGGAGTTTTCACCCCTATCCTCCAAGGGTCGACAAAACATCGCAAGTGGGTCCAAAAAATGATTAGCCTGAATGAAATTTGGTAGGAATGTTGCTAGTGTGGTCAAGAATCTTATTCCGAGAGGTTTTTCATTTGCAGGACTTCGGGGGGCAGTTTTCACCCCTTTCCTCCAAGAGTCGACAAAACATCGCGTGTGGGTCTAAAAAATGATTAGCCTGAATGAAATTTGATAGGGATGTTCCTAGTGCGGTCTAAAATCATAATCCGAGAGGATTTTTATTTGCAGGACTTCTGAGGGTAGTTTTCACCCTTATCCTTCAAGGGTCGACAAAACATCGCAAGTGGGTCCAAAAAATGATGAGCCTGAATGAAATTTGGAAGGAATGTTGCTAGTGCGGTCAAGAATCTTATTCCGAGAGGTTTTTCATTTGCAGGACTTCGGGGGGGAGTTTTCACCCCTTTCCTCCAAGAGTCGACAAAACATCGCGAGTGGGTCTAAAAAATGATTAGCCTGAATGAAATTTGGTAGGAATGTTGCTAGTGTGGTCTAGAATCTCGTTCCGAGAGGTTTTTCATTTGCAGGGCTTCGGGGGGGAGTTTTCACCCCTTTCCTCCAAGAGTCGACAAAACATCGCGAGTGGGTCTAAAAAATGATTAGCCTGAATGAAATTTGGTAGGAATGTTGCTAGTGTGGTCTAGAATCTTGTTCCGAAAGGTTTTTCATTTGCAGGACATTGAAGGGTTGTTTTCACCCTTATCCTCCAAGGGTCGACAAAAAATCGCAAGTGGGTCCAAAAAATGATTAGCCTGAATGAAATTTGGTAGGAATGTTGCTAGTGTGGTCTAGAATCTTGTTCCGAAAGGTTTTTCATTTGCAGGACTTTCAAGGGTAGTTTTCACCCTTATCCTACAAGGGTCGACAAAACATCGCAAGTGGGTCCAAAAAATGATGAGCCTGAATGAAATTTGGTAGGAATGTTGCTTGTGTGGTCTAGAATCTTATTCCGAGAGATTTTTCATTTGCAGGACATTTCTGGGGGGAGCCTGAATGAAATTTGGTAGGAATGTTGCTATTGTGGTCTAGAGTCTTATTCCGAGGGATTTTCAATTTGCAGGACTTCTGGGGGGAGTTTTCACCCCTTTCTTTCAAGGGTGGACAAAACATCGCGAGTGGGTCTAAAAAATGTTTAGCCTGGACGAAATTTGGTAAGATTGCTGCTAGTGGGGTTCAAAATGATGTTTCGAAGATTGATTTCTCAGACGCATTGAAATATGGATTTCTATAATGGAATGACATTTGTTGTGGAGGAATTAATTTCTTTTTTGTGTATTTATATTCAGTAAGAACACCATTCGCAACCACATGTTTTGTCGACTCTTGGAGGATAGGGGTGAAAACTACCCTCCAAAGTCTTGCAAATGAAAAACTTTTCGGAATAAAATTCTAGACCACAGTAGCAACATTTCTACCAAATTTCATTCAGGCTAATCATTTTTTAGACCTACTTGTGATGTTTTGTCGACTCTTGGATGATAGGGGTAAAAACTACCCTCCAAAGTCTTGCAAATGAAAAACCTCTTGGAATAAGATTCTAGACCACACTAGCAACATTCTCACCAAATTTCATTCAGGCTAATCATTTTTTGGACCCACTTGCGATGTTTTGTCGACCCTTGGAGGATAAGGGTGAAAACTACCCTTCAATGTCCTGCAAATGAAAAACCTTTCGGAACAAGATTCTAGACCACACTAGCAACATTCCTACCAGATTTCATTCAGGCTTATTATTTTTTAGATCCACTTGCGATGTTTTAGCGACTCTTGGAGGATAGGGGAGAAAACTACCCTCCAAAGTCCTGCAAATGAAAACCCTCTCGGAATAAGATTCTAGACCACACTTGCAACATTTCTACAAAATTTCGTTCAGGCTAATCATTTTTTAGACCCACTCGCGATGTTTTGTCGACTCTTGGAGGATAGGGGTGAAAACTACCCTCCAAAGTATTGCAAATGAGAAACCTCTAGGAATAAGATTCTAGACCACACTAGCAACATTCTCATCAAATTTCATTCAGGCTTATCATTTTTTAGACCCACTCGCGATGTTTTGTTGACTCTTGGAGGTTAGGGGTGAAAACTACCCTCAGAAGTCCTGCAAATGAAAATCCTCTCGGATTAAGATTTAAGACCGCACTAGGAACATCCCTATCAAATTTCATTCAGGCTAATCATTTTTTAGACCCACTTGCGATGTTTTAGCGACACTTGGAGGATAGGGGAAAAACTACCCTCCAAAGTCCTGCAAATGAAAACCCTCTCGGAATAAGATTCTAGACCACACTTGCAACATTTCTACAAAATTTCGTTCAGGCTTATCATTTTTTAGACCCACTCGCGATGTTTTGTCGACTCTTGGAGGATAGGGGTAAAAACTACCCTCCAAAGTCTTGCAAATGAAAAACCTCTTGGAATAAGATTCTAGACCACACTAGCAACATTCTCACCAAATTTCATTCAGGCTTATCATTTTTTAGACCCACTCGCGATGTTTTAGCGATACTTGGGGGATAAGGGTGAAAACTACCCTCCAAAGTCCTGCAAATGAAAAACCTTTCGGAATAAGATTCTAGACCACACTAGCAACATTTCTACCAAATTTCATTCAGGCTTATTCTTTTTTAGACCCACTTGCGAAGTTTTAGCGACACTTGGAGGATAGGGGTGAAAACTACCCTCCAAAGTCCTGCAAATGAAAAATCTTTCGGAATAAGATTCTAGACCACACTTGAAACATTTCTACAAAATTTCGTTCAGGCTAATCATTTTTTAGACCCACTCGCGATGTTTTGTCGACTCTTGGAGGATAAGGGTGAAAACTACTCTCCAATGTCCTGAAAATGAAAATCCTCTCGGATTAAGATTTTAGACCGCACTAGGAACATCCCCATCAAATTTCATTCAGGCTAATCATTTTTTAGACCCACTTGCGATGTTTTAGCGACACTTGGAGGATAGGGGAGAAAACTACCCTCCAAAGTCCTGCAAATGAAAAACCTTTCGGAACAAGATTCTAGACCACACTAGCAACATTCCTACCAGATTTCATTCAGGCTTATTATTTTTTAGATCCACTTGCGATGTTTAAGCGACTCTTGGAGGATAGGGAAGAAAACTACCCTCCAAAGTCCTGCAAATGAAAACCCTCTCGGAATAAGATTCTAGACCACACTTGCAACATTTCTACAAAATTTCGTTCAGGCTAATCATTTTTTAGACCCACTCGCGATGTTTTGTCGACTCTTGGAGGATAGGGGTGAAAACTACCCTCCAAAGTATTGCAAATGAGAAACCTCTAGGAATAAGATTCTAGACCACACTAGCAACATTCTTATCAAATTTCATTCGGGCTTATCATTTTTTAGACCCACTCGCGATGTTTTGTTGACTCTTGGAGGTTAGGGGTGAAAACTACCCTCAGAAGTCCTGCAAATGAAAATCCTCTCGGATTAAGATTTTAGACCGCACTAGGAACATCCCTATCAAATTTCATTCAGGCTTATCATTTTTTAGACCCACTTGCGATGTTTTAGCGACACTTGGAGGATAGGGGAGAAAACTACCCTCCAAAGTCCTGCAAATGAAAACCCTCTCGGAATAAGATTCTAGACCACACTTGCAACATTTCTACAAAATTTCGTTCAGGCTAATCATTTTTTAGACCCACTCGCGATGTTTTGTCGACTCTTGGAGGATAGGGGTAAAAACTACCCTCCAAAGTCTTGCAAATGAAAAACCTGTTGGAATAAGATTCTAGACCACACTAGCAACATTCTCACCAAATTTCATTCAGGCTTATCATTTTTTAGACCCACTCGCGATGTCTTAGCGATACTTGGGGGATAAGGGTGAAAACTACCCTCCAAAGTCCTGCAAATGAAAAACCTTTCGGAATAAGATTCTAGACCACACTAGCAACATTTCTACCAAATTTCATTCAGGCTTATCATTTTTTAGACCCACTCGCGATGTCTTAGCGATACTTGGGGGATAAGGGTGAAAACTACCCTCCAAAGTCCTGCAAATGAAAAACCTTTCGGAATAAGATTCTAGACCACACTAGCAACATTTCTACCAAATTTCATTCAGGCTAATTCTTTTTTAGACCCACTTGCGAAGTTTTAGCGACACTTGGAGGATAGGTGTGAAAACTACTCTCCAATGTCCTGCAAATGAAAATCCTCTCGGATTAAGATTTCAGACCCCACTAGGAACATCCCTATCAAATTTCATTCAGGCTAATCATTTTTCAAGTATTTCTCTTCAATATACTCGAAATCATATTTCTCCGACACATAATAATTCATTATAACTTTTTCTAATCATCAAAATAAATAGAAATTTTGTTGTTTAATTATCAACAGAGAATCAAAGAAGTCGTTTCAGGCAAAAATTCCGAAATCTCGATGTTAAATCATTTTAATCGCGATTTACATAAATACCCGACGCCACTGGTGAACTGGCCGATGAATCCGAGAATGGCCGATAGAAAGTGGCCGCCAAGTTCACACTGATGCATACGAAGGACATTGATCACCAAGGGTATTAAGCATATCTTCGTAAATCTGCTTGATTGACCGCTCGATACTTAAATTTTTCGATTTTTACAATTTCGGTGGACACCTTTTTTTATTGCGTAACTATGGTTTACTTTTTTGACGTCGAACTCTACACTGACAATTTTAATAAGTTATTGTTCGTTGATATGGTTTCGCAATATTTTGTTTATGCATCGAACTGGTCTAGGCTAACTAGATATCAATACATCCTCGTATATATACCGTAAAATGGGGTGAAACATTCTACATTCTGTGCGTGAAATGCACAGAATGTAGAGCTTCCCCTATTGAATTTAAAAAAGTAGATATTTGAAAAAAAAATATTGCGTTTGTGTTTCTATTCGCGCCCCAGTTTCTAATCACCCCATTTTACGGTAATTATAACAGGCAGATAAATTCAATTTGGTTTAGTAACCGAGTTTTTTTATGAATATGCCACTTGATTTCGAACATTCTTCCATCTTCCTGGTAAAGATCGAATATCGTTACAATAAAAGTGTTCTTCAACACGTATCACGCCATTATTGGATGTCTTCATATGAGTGGAACTGCTGATGAGCAACAAGAAATAATCTGAAGGCGCAATATCTGAGAAATACTGCATGTAGTTAGGGTAGGACGTTCCATTGCAGTATTTCCAGATAGGTTTCATTGGGTTTGATAACGTGAGACCGAGAATTGTCATGCTGTAGAATTACTTTATAACACAGAATGATAAAAAATAAAAAAAAAATATTCCCAATTATGAGACATTCCTCCAGCTTACATTATCTATAAAAAGACTTTCCCTTATTTAATGAATGCTATCTGTCTGAATAATATGGGTTATCTGGTGTCTAGAAGGTATAAAACGAAAAACATCATTTATATCTTTAGTATTTGCCATTTATTATTCAGAATGCATTCTTAGCGAATGCATCCAAACATACAAAACTCGTCGTCATCGTTATATATTTTCTTGTTGCAGGACGCCAGAAGCTATACAAATCTTGGCGCCATTCTCCATTTGAATAGAAAATACGCCGAAGCTGCTTCAAGCTACAGGCATGCTCTCAAACTCCAACCTAACGATGCAACAACGATAACGAATCTTCATAAACTCCACGCCATAACATCAACCTGACGCTGACCCTAGGAAGATTTCCAAGGGAATTAAAATTCGTTAGTGAAACCACGACTGAAATGTAAGAGGAATCTGATATAAACCAAAAATATTGTAAAGATTGTAAATGGGGCCACGAACTATAAAAAATGTTATAATTCATCTACCCTGATGATCGATGTGAATCTCAATTGTAAATCAAAATGAAATTCAGGGGAGAGTTGAGAGACGTTTTCAACAGGGTTTCGATAACTTTCGAAAAATTGTTATTTGATTAATTCAGTTTACTTGTTCATTTAAGTGCGAACGAAAAAGGCACAAAATAATTGCAAATACAATGTGAATAAGGCAAGTACCTACTATCACTTTCGATTCACCTTATTCAATAGCAAGGCACACACGAAAGGGAAATCTGTAAGATCTGATCGGCAGTCCAGATCTGTAACAGATCTGGACGGCGGATAGGATCGCTCCCGCCGATCTGGTCTGTCGCGGATCAATGAGATATATGATCCGCGACGGACCAGATCGGCGGGAGCGATCCTATCCGCCGTCCAGATCTGTTACAGATCTGGACTGCCGATCAGATCTTACAGATTTCCCTTTCGTGTGTGCCTTGCTAATCGACTATTGTTCTTGCATTTCGAGGACAAAAGACCCTTAGCTGTACAGCATTAAATGTTTTGCTCTTTGAGGTTTAGCGAAAAGAAGAAGGTAACCTACAACTGGAATGAGCCAGTTAAATATTCAAGTGATTAGATTAAAATACAAGGAAATATTGAAATATTCTTAGCCTACTATCGAGCCTACTATAGAACCGAACAAAATTTCAATGTCAAAATATTTATAACATATTCTCCTATTAATTGAATACATTCATTACAGCGAACCTGCAACGTCTCTAGACCTTCCAAAAAAATTTTTCTTCTTGCTCTGCAAACCAGACCTCCACAGCTTTCATTACCTCCTCGTTTGAAGAAAATTCACGACCTTTCAAACTTTTTTACAGTTGAAAAACTAAATGATAGTCGGACGGAGCCAAATCTGTTGAATAAGGAGGTGTTCTAGTAATTCTAGCCCTAAATCACGAATTTTTTGCATGGCAACATTGGCAACATGGGATTTGTGTACTGGGGCGTTGTTATGTAAAAACAAAATACCTTTGGACAGCTTTCCGCGTCTTTTCTCTTTAATTTTTTCCCGTAGAGTGGTCAGTAATGTCGAATAGTAATCTCCAGTTATTGTTCTACCCTTATCTAAAAAATCAATCATGATTACTCCATGGCAATCCCAAAAAACTGAAGCAAGAACTTTTCCAGCAGATTTTTGGACACGAAACTTCTTAGGTCTTGGAGAACCAGAGTATCGCCATTCCATCGATAGTTGCTTCGTTTCGGGATCGTAGAAATGTACCCAAGTGTCATCCATAGTAACAATTCGGTTTAAGAAGTCTAGATCATTTTCAAATCGAGCACAGATCGAAGGCGATGCTTCTACCCTTACACACTTTTGGTCAACATTCAAACATTTGGAGATCCATTTTGCAGAAATTTTTTTCATGTCCAAATTGACTATATGATGAACGCGTTCGTATGAAATCTTCAGTGCTTCAGATATCCGTTTCAGCCCAATTCGACGGTCTGATAAAATCATGTCATGAACTGCATCGATATTTTCGGGGACTGACACAGAAACTAGCATTCCCGATCGGTCATCATCTTCAATGATGAAAATTTACCTCTTTTGAAGTTGGCAGTCCAATTTTTCACGGTTGCATACGAAGGACATTGATCGCCAAGGGTATTAAGCATATCGTCGTAAATCTGCTTACCTCCTAAACCTTTTAAATACAGGTACTTCATGATGGCTCGATTTTTACAATTTCGGTGTACATCTTTTTTTTTTTAATTCATTGTGTAAATCTGGTTCACTTTTTATACGTCGAACCCTACACTGACACTTCTATAAGTTTTTGTTCGTTGATATAGTATCGCAAAATTTTGTTTATGCATGGAAGTGGTCTAGGCTAACTAGATATCAATACATCCTCGTACGTTGCAGGAGAACAATCAAACATTTTTCACATATAAATTCTTAGGATGAACTCCCAATTTGTAGGGAACATAAATTCAAACTGATTATCAGTGCGGCTTAATCTATAGGTTCCCAAAACTCTCCCCGCCTTCAATTAACTGATCTATCAGGATATGGGATTTTGCGGCCACAGACGATGATGAGTGATGCGCCTTCATCAAGTGTTAAGTGATGTTGTGGTCGGAAGATGGGCGAAGCTGATAACGTTAACATGCTCTAATCATTGCAATGCTCCGTTCGAGAGACCGAAGATGCTACAACATTGTTTGCTGGATCCTAAACAAACCTTAGCAGACAGGTTTAAATTGAATAAGGCTACGAGCTAATGCGGTGTTTCAAATTACCCCATTCGATTCAGTAGATTTGCAGGAATTCAAAAGATAATTTAATTCTCTCATTCGAATATGCGCTAGCGAGAAAGAATTCATAGTTAGTATACAGGGTGATCGAGTTTGTGCTAGCTGGACTTCAACACTATTTGGAATAGCGCCTTGAAGTTAATTTATTGAAGGGTTATTTTCACTTCCCGAAAAACTAATTGGACGAAGTGAAGTTCGATTGACAATACTCTAAATATCATCGCAAGGTGTCTCTCGATTTTTTTAAATACTTTAGACAGAACATTACCAATTTTTCTTTATAACAGTCAACCCTTGGCCTGTAACACGTTTTCAGCTGTACTGCTACGGATCAAGATTTTATGTTCGAAACTTTTTTCTGTTGAAAATGGACCTCAACAAATTGTCCAATATAATGCGTGGCATTCGTATGATCAACTTTGATAATGACAATATTACATTAACTGATAATCGTTAGATGTATCTCAACTAAGGGTACATGAATGAAGTTCATAAGAATGAAACTTCGAAATTGGATTGATCCAGCTGAAAGAACTGTATAATATTGTATATAAACTGAAAGAGATTTGTTTGTTCCGCTATGTAACTGTCTATTTTACAACACCTACATCGGTGTTGTCAGAAGAGACACTTTTGGCTGTGGTACATTATGTGTAAATGGCCTGGGGAGTATTCCAAAAAATTACTGACTGAATGGATTTTTGCATGAAGTTTTTGTGCTTCTGTTCTATCTCTCTGAAGAGTGTCTCATACTAATTGCCGAAAATTTTCATTATTCTTCGCTTACTTCGATGAATTTCGGATGAATGTAATCAATGAATTTTTGTCTTCCTTAGGTGGTATTTCATCTAGAACTTATTGTCTTCAGATTCAAATCACCTCAGTCAGTTATTTTTTCATGATGATAGAAACTGTTTAACTCCAGGCGTTTTTTGTATACTTCCCAGATGAAACGAAAGAGATGTTGCCATTTCTCCAGTAATTTTGGTGTTGTGCCAATTGTTGGAATATGTTTGAATTCTGGTACTTATAAAATTAGTTCACCTTTATTAATTCAATTTTTTGCAATCATTTCTGAATCGAAACTGTACAACGAAATGAATTCCAGATTGAATACTCGTTTATTTAATTCTTCGAACTGATTTTTCAGTTGAGCAAAAATACTGGAGAAATGGCATAGAAGAATATTTTACGGTAATATAATCAACGTATTCGTATGAAGAAAATCTATGTTGATTAAAAAAATATGAATAGTTGTAGATAAGTTGTAAATTTGACGAGAAGTGATAATGTATATAAGAATGTGATGAATATTTATTTATATACAGCTAATTGAAACATTATCAACATATCTTATAATTGTTTTTTATAATAGATGTTTGAATACATTTTTGAATTATATGAGGCTTCTGAGAATTCCAGGTAATGAAACAATTACTGTACCTACCTTCAATCTGGCTTCTACTGATCTGTAAGATGTATGACTATTATGTAATTGATGAAATTGTGAATAAAAGCTTGAGACTATTTTATGTAAAATGTGGTTTCATTTACTCCCGAAACAGAACAGAATATACAACTCAGTTCGATGACATTCATGGATCAAAATCGACTCATTTGCGACAACGTTATTGTGATTCTCCAACAGACATTTCAAGTGGAAATACATTATCCCAATTCCGTACATGTAACTATAAGAAACTGATGAACAACACGAAATCTCTGGGGCAATTTCAGAGGAGATATTTGATGAGAATCCACAAAGAAATTAGACGTCTTTGTCGTCTTTGGTTTCATTGCATTCTAGAGACTACGTTTGAGTAAGGGATTAAGAAAATGAAATGAAAAGAAGAAATAATATTGTTCTTAATTCATTACATTTTTTGATATTAAATAGCTACTTAGAAATTTTTTTAATCAAGATCTTCATGAGAGTGTCTGAACTCTTCAGATGTTTAACTACAGCGGATAAAAATTGAAAATTTCACAAAATATCATGATAATGACTACAGGATTGAATTTTGTTTATTTCCGATGAATTGATCTATTTTAAATCTTCCTCAAAGACTGATTGAAGTTTTAATTCAATTAAATTCTATACTCCATTCACTTTTATAAAGTAGCCCGGGAGGCCCTGGAATTCTGACACATTTCACCGCGTATATTTTGAAAATGTTAGGTTATAGTCATTCTTCTGTCAGATATGAACGCAACATTGCCGATTCTACATATAAATCGTAGGAATTACGTATTTATCAAAATGTTTATTTACATCAGGAAAACAATGAATTTGAGGAAATATTATGTGAATTCAATAATTCCAAAGATCTGACGAATATTGGAGAAACTCTTTTCTCTGTTAATACTGAAAAAATTTCACGTGTACGAGTATAAACATGATTGGAAGATTCAGTTATGCTATTTTCTTGTACGGAAATCAAGAACCGAGTGTTGAAATTTTACTGAAAAATAATGAACAGAATAGTCCGTTATTTTGTGATAGTTTATCAACCCGACAGAAAAACTTTTAGAAGAACAGAACAGACGGACGTATGGAAATCCACACTTTTCAAAATTCTCAAGAAATAAGCCTACAGACGACAATTAAATACCTCTTTGCGCAACTTGAAATACTCCAGTATGAAAATGTAGTGGTTCTACGAATCTTGTGTCACAGGATAAACTTTATAAGAACTAACTCCATTCACAAAGTTGAAAAAGAGTAAATAGAAAGTAGACTTGGCAATGTCGCTTAATTTTCACGATTGCCAACCTGCGTCCGTTTTAAGTAAAAGAACTTGATAAACCTAAACCATAGCCCACCAAGATACTTTATAAAAGTGAATGGAGTATACCTGATGGTGAATTCTTGTGACTATTAATTTTCTTTCTATCCTGATAATATTCATGAAAAGAAATTTTCCCAAGATTTTCTGAGAAGAATGATTCGATGCTCTTGACTCAAAATTGCCCTGTAGATGATTGAAAATTCGATACTCAAACTTCAATTTCACTATCCCTTTGTCTTCTCCAACCCTTTGAAGGCAATATTGCTCTTTTATCGCCCATAATTCCCTAATTTCAACCTGTTCAATTTCTAATACCATCACAAACTTCTGTCATTATTCGCGTCATACAACTTTGTACAGGCTAAAGAGTAATTAAAACCATTCTCATCAAGAGACAGAATGGAAAGTTCTCCCTCCGGATTCCGGAATTCCAAAGCTCCTCGGGCTCATATAAACACTGTCTTAGATTTCGACGTTACGCTTGTCAGCCCGGAAAGTTTTAGGCATTTCTCATGGCAGTTCCTTTTTCCTTGAAACCTGATATTATATCAAAGCCGAGCCCTCTCGGAATTAAGATTTGATACGAGCTTCGACACTGTGAATAGCAAGCCACACACGAAAGGGAAATCTGTCAGATCTGATCGGCAGTCCAGATCTGTAACAGATCTGGACTGCGGATCGGATGGCTCCCGCCGATCTGGTCCGTCGCGGATCATATATCTCATTGATCCGCGACGGACCAGATCAGCGGGAGCGATCCGATCCGCAGTCCAGATCTGTTACAGATCTGGACTGCCGATCAGATCTTACAGATTTCCCTTTCGTGTGTGCCTTGCAATTGATCCTCGACAGACCAGATCGGCGGGAGCGATCCGATCCGCAGTCCAGATCTGTTACAGATCTGGACTGCCGATCAGATCTGACAGATTTCCCTTTCGTGTGTGCCTTGCTATTGAAATTTTGACTGCTGATATTAAATGTCACTTATGTCGCACATTCAAACTTTGATGTTCAATTGATGCATGAATACGGAGTTTGAAATAAACGAAGAAAAATATTCGACTATCTTCTTTCGATATAATTTACTCCCATCCTTCGATGAACAGTAATTTTTCTCGCCCAGGGTGATAAATGTTAATAATAAATAAAACCTAGGTAAGTACCTACATTTTTTTTTTCATGTCAATATTTCAAAAATGAGTGGGAAATGAGAATTTTTGGAATATAATGAAGAATATGATAATTGAGATTGAAATATATCAATTTCAGTGAAAGTTTCGTTATTTCTCGATTGAAACCGAGTAAATACAATTGGGGAATGCTAACCTATATATGGGAGCAAATATTTTGAGAAAATTATATTTCGTAACCATAAGACTAAGTTTAGTTCGATCATGTCTGTAATCAATAACCAATATTTCGATCCCAAAAACACATGTCCACATTTATATTTTGTTGCTATTCTCCTTGATAACGGAAAAATATCTTATAAAAACGAATTTCCTTTATTTATCTCGAAAAATTTATAATTTGATTCAATTTCAAAATATTTTCATGTTTTTTAATGATCCTGAGTTATTGACAAATAAATGTCTGTAATATCGTAAAATGGAAATTGTTTTTCAAAGCTGTCGACGATTCCTGCTCATGAATGATCGACATGGAAGTATTAATGTTTGCTAGGGAAATTCATTTGGAATAACAATGCATACAACTGTTCCATCCTGGTAACATCCACGTACAAATCTCTCGAGGCAATATATCTCAATTTTTCAATTAAACAGACAGGCGAAAGAATCACTCTGCTGAATTAAATTCCATTTCGGCCATCTATCACTTAGGATGGATATTCTAAGTAATCTCGATTCAAACATTAATTTGGATTTGCAGATAAATTATTTTGTTAGAACAAATTAAAGCCGAATATACGGAATGACTACAGAATGAAACATTGTAAACATCTGCCAAGATAGCCCCTGTGCCCCCTGTTAACTGAGGAAAAATACCAGTTCCTTTGAAATTCCAGCACATTCAAAAATTGAAAAATTTATAACGATGAAATAGAAGTATTCCTATGTTTCTTTGATAAACCGAGTCGTTTTCTAGTTAATCCTAATTTCATTCTATGAAATTAGGCGAAAAAATCGTCAAGAATAATCCTCAATTTTAAATATCACCGAATCGCAGAGATAGTATATAACATTACTAGCAAGGTAAGAGGGTTTTTACTGGCGAATGGAGGCGAGTCAGTTACCTCCTTGAGCCAGTAAAATCCGTTACCTTGCGTGTATTGTTTTATATTTTATTTGTTTCTCATTTGTAAAAAGGTTAGATAAATTTCAAAAAAATCTCAATAATTTGTCGCAAATGTCGTAAGCTATGGAAGCGTTGCCATGAACATGTCTGTTTATTTTTCTTTATATTTGTTTTGGCGAAAGCGAAAATGAATGTACCAGAAGAAATTATTGAGGCAGCCAGCAGGGTGGCAGCTTCAAGTTTATTACCTGCAAAATCAGCTTCAAGGTACTAGCGGGAATACGACGACTTCAAAAAGTGGTGAAACAAAAATAGTGTGATTGTGGTAACTGAAGATGGTTTGTTGGTCTACTTAAATCAACTATCAGCTAGATTCAGCCCTAATACTTTATGGGCAAAATGGTCTATGCTGAAAAGCTGCTTGTTCGCAGGTTTGTTTTCCTTAAAAAAATTATTGAAAAATATGACGTTTAGTTGTCATTTGCAGATTTCAAAAGGTAATAGCGTTTCTGAAACGAAAAAATGAGCGTTATACGCCAAAAAAGGCCAAGGTATTAAGTAAAGAAGTGGCTGAACAATTTCTTTTACATGTTCCTGATGACCAGTGGTTGCTTGCGAAAATTGTAACAATATTTGGTATTTTTGGATGTTGTCGATGTGACGAAATTCTCTCCTTAAACATGAATGATGTAGAAGATATGGAAAAATACGTTATTGTGACATTGCGGCAAACAAAAAATTTAACAACAAGAAGATTCACCATAACCGATGATGGCTGCAGCTTCAAGCCCTGCATGTTATACAGAAAATATGTAAATCTTCGGTCTCCTGGAACAGAAAGCCTAAGATTTTTTTTGTCATACCGGCATGGAAAGTGCATTTCCCTTAATGCTGGCCAGCACACGATTGGTGGTGTCCCAAAGCAAATAGCGAAATATTCAGGTTTAAAAGACTCAGAGTTATACACCGGCCACTCTTTTCGCAGAACTGGAGCCACTATGGTTGCGGATTCGGGTGGAGATATTTTAGCACTAAAGCGTGCATGCAGGAGGGTCGAAGAGCACCGAAATTGCGATGAGTTATGTCGATGATTCGGTCAACAAAAAAATCGAAATGTCTAGCAAATTATTCAGTATCAACTCTATCATCATCAAAAATCTGTGTTACTGGAAATAACAATTGTACCATGATTTCAAACATATATGACGATAAAACAAAATTTTCTAATGTAAATAATACTACTAACTTGTGAAAATTTTGCAAGTTAAGGTCGGCGTTTAAAGCGAATAGGAAAGCTCAGCCGATAGAGGCGCCACCGTCCATTTTATGGCAGATCTCCATAGAACATGCACTATCACTATCAAGTTCTATGAATATCTCTCTAATCATGAATGAAATGTACAATGGCGCTCTCTATCCGAAAATCGCCGAACTATGAAATACGTAAATTTGTGGGTAAAGCAGGAACTTTTTCCCGCCAAAATTTGAATTTGGCCATTTTCTGCCAATTCCGTATTTCAAGTTGATCTTCTGAACGAAATTATAAGTAAATTCACTTTTAATCGGAAGTTGAACTATTTTCATGGGTCTTTCTGTTGAAATAAAACAGAAGCATGGGTTGGCTCATTTTCTTCTATTTTTGAAAGAAAAAAAATTAACTGTCGGTATGAAATCGATTGAAATCATTTCAACAAGAACCCTAATCCTTTCTGAGTTCACCCACAAAATTTCAGTTCTCAAAGTGAAACCGTTTTCGAAATCAACTTGAAATAAAAACACACTACATTGAACGCCCACCTTAACTGACCAGTTTTACAAGTTAGTGACTTGATAAAAAAAACTTTCTTGATTAATATTGTGCTTTTGGAAACTGACGTTTACAAATGAGAAACAAATAAAATTATTAACTCGTCACAAGTTAACAGTGTTGTCAGAATATGCATCAACTTTGTCGATACTAAAATCTCTATGATGAAAAAACGTTTGATATTCAATAATGAAATCCCACAAATGTGGAATTCTGAGGAGCATGAAGTTATACATTTTATACGCACATTTTCCATTAAAAATAGTTACCGTTCAATACTTCAGGAAGATATTAAAAATAAATTTCGATAAAATACAGAATTCAGATATATGAATGTCGATACAACCACGTTTTCAATTGAAATTAATGAAAAATAAAATGATACATAGCACTTAATAATCTGTGGCGATGTTTATAATCAGATAATGTCCTCTATGATAATTTGCTACCAACCAGTTATAGTAAATTTTATACACTAGACAATTCACGGTTAATATTACCAATTCCTTGATGTTACATAAATTCACTGAAAGTTGACACATAATCACCACGAGATCGAAGGAAAACACCTATAGTAGGGTTGTCGCCATACGAATTGCAGCGTAAAGAAGAATTCACTTTGTTTTTCGATCGATCACAATGAATGAAAAACCGTTTTTCACAAGATGTTTTTGGGATATCGAAGAAAATATGAACGAGTTATGAGTGTTTACAAACTAATCTTTAGGAAAATCAAAGAAGGAACTTATTTCGATGGGAGAAATATGGCTTTTTAATTGCAGATATAATCGGACAAACGAGAGTGTTTTCGTTAAGAAATATCGTGTTTGTTATATTTTCATTCCGATAAGGTTCGTACTTGAGTATGCCCTAAATGTATTGACTCAATTTCAATCGAGAAATATGAATTCCGAGGTGTTTGCAGAAAATGGTATCAGACACGTATTTGGCCTAATTTTTTTCAAATGGCAATATCTTTTTTCGACAACCGGGAAGTGGATACTTCCCGGACGCTTTTTCTTTGAGAAAGTAACATTTCCCGGCCTAGTCCGGAAAATACGTACTTTCCGGACTAGGCCGGAAAAACTCACGTCGTTGTTGTCATTGTGATGATCATCACAATAGCAACGAACTAACGGATGACAGTTCTGTTCAATTCACATAATAATCAAAATGTATAGTGAAGAAATGTGTCGTCTCATTGATTTGTAATTCTACACGGTTGCCGCAAAAAATATTGTACGCAACACGCTCGAAAATAGTTTTTTTGGACTCACAGACTTCCAGGACTCGCCTCCGGCTCGTCCTAGAATTTTGTCTATTCGTCCAAAAAAACCCTATTTTCCGGACTTGTTACGTAAATTACTATTTAACAGAGCCGAATTTACAAAAATGAAAAATGAAAAAAAATATATGAACAAGTCGAAGAATCAACCTGTATGCATATTATGAAGTATTTGCTGGGATACATTTTTCAGATTCGTAGGTTTGAAGATGAACCTATCTATAATTTCACATGGAATACAGATATTTCGACCCCCTCTGTATTATGGTCTCGTTGCAAATCATGTCCGAAATCAACAATTATCCTCTGCGAATGCGGACTTAAAATGCGCTCTAAACCATTAGCAGAACCCTGCAATGACATTTGCGGGAAGGCTTATGCAATGCAGCCCTGCCACCTGAAGCGACTTTCCATTGTAACCTGAATCTCGTGTTTCACAGGGTGAATTAATGGTGATTCATCTTCTGCGATAGTTAGAGCCGCCTTTCATTAAAGTACTCGCTAGTTGTCGGAGTTGGCAGCTAAGAAAAGAGCAGCGCTCTCTGGTTTCCGCTAAGAGGTCGAATTATGGCTTTATGTCGGGAGTTCAAAATCAAAGTCCAAAGTTTGTCTATAACAATCATAGTTATTGTAAACTGCCAGGTCCGTGTATAAGTTCGTGCATGGAACTTTAACAAAGGTTACTATTCTATTCATTACTTGTCCCTTGCCTTTAACCGTGGTCCTGCGAAACTAGCTACGAAGTTCTGGGTACACTGCATGAAGAAGGGATAAAGTTGCTTTCGAGAAATTAATGGTCTTCCATTTCGTCATGGGTAGAAAATTGGACTTCGCCAGGAGTAGCGACAAAAAAGCATGTTTTAAGGTTTCAATAAAATTTTTTTGAATATGCTTACCACTGAGACGCAACTACCTACCTTAGATGGAAAAACATCGTGGTCAACCTATCAGATGCAATTCAAAGCAGCTGCACATTCTAATGGATGGAACAAAGAGAAAAAGCAATAGCATTGATCGATTCTCTGAACGAATGACCAGCTCTGTATTTCCATCGGGTTTTATACCCCGGTCAGAAAATATTAAAAGCTCATTATTCTAGCTATACAACCCATATTCGTTTTCAACAGCAACCCAGTCAGTTTATGACTGTAGCATTCGTTGCAGTTCATTATGGCTACTCATCCGATTAAAAGATAAATCCTGAATTTTACTGTTACGATATTCCTTTTCCTTTTCTATCCGCATACCATATCGCATAAAATCTCGAACGAAAACGATATGTAAAATGGGAAAAAGCCATTATATAATGAGGTTTTCTGATTTGTATGACATGAGTAGATGGTTTGTAATAAAATCCGAAAGAATAGTCATATAAAAGAACTTCAATATCTATATTGGCTTTTTCGGAACTGGATACGTACGTCTGGAAATTGACGGCCCGTAGGTCGTAGATAAGGACTGAATCGCGCAGTTTATCTGATCTACGGTGCATTCAGATCCATCTGAATGCATGAAATTATCCCAAACCAATGAGATAGTTCGGTTGGATTTAATCACTTAGATTTTTTCTTTATCGTCTTCGGAATTCAAACTTTACATAAAGTTCACTGTAGACCTGGTATTTTATCTTTTGGTCATTCATAATTGAAATCCAACTATATTGAGAATTCGATTCTTTGCCTTGATAAAAATATTATGGTGTACTCATTTTCATTCATAGTTTTCTACTTTTCAACTTGAAAACGCATTTCCATTGACCCCTGCTTCGTTTGAATTCGGCGATTTTTTTCCTTAAAGATCTGAGTTTTTTTACATATTCAACGTTTAGAGATCCCTTCACGAATGGAGTTCGAATACACCAATGAGGAATGAATTGAAATTCTCATGGCGAATTTTGATATTCGATATTTTGATTTCTTATGTTCAGAATTAATGAATTAATCTTCAAACATAAGATTATATGGGCCATCCTATCGATTCATTGCATTTTTTTGAATTTTACCTATTTGTTTTTTTTTTAGGAAATTCCCTATAGCTCTCAAAGAATCCAGAAGGAAAATGATCAAAAATAAAACAACACTGAGTGATTAAGGAATATTATTGTTTCATTTTGAATTGAAATTCATAGCTGTTATAAAAAAAATTATTGGCATATGATAAAAATCAGGGAAAATGTATTTTTGAGCCATCGAAACCAAACTAAATATCAATTCAATTTCATTCGCAGATTCCGGAAAGCAATATTCCGAATAGAGCAGTCTGGGATATTCAGTTCCCTGAACTTTCATAATAAGTGCATATATTCGAATGATTTCCTCTCCATTTGAATCGAAAATAGTTACCCCATTTTGTTAGAAAAACCTAAATCCAATCTTCTACATGGATTATCGGAAAAACTTTCTTCTATCGTTCTCTCGCGGATAATAAAGCAATCCAGTATAATACAGGAGGATATTCGGTTGTGAAGTTTGTTTATGTTATGGTAAAAGTAGCCAATCGTTGTTTCGGTGATTACGTATAAGTACAATACTAAACATGGTCCTGCAACAGTGAATTTTCGAAATTTCTTTCGAAAACGTGTTTTTTGTTGTTATTTTCTGAATTAAAACAAACGGTTGATGTTTTGAATGGATTGCCCTGTATATTTTCATGATTTTTTAATGACCTTCACAATCTCTATCATAACGCAAAATCTTGAAAATATTTTTATAGCAGTAACAGTATTCAGAGAAAACTGGAAAAAGTTGAGCGCTAAAGACCAAAAATGGTTGCAAAAACAAGACGTAGCATCATTGCGATAAGGATTCTTGGTTACTGAAAGATTCTTAGCGTCACAATAATAAAAAGATCAATCTTTCATATACAGGACGTCCGTTATTGATTGCCAAATATGAAGAAAACTAGCTGGCACGGCGAACTTTGTTCCGCCTAAATGATACTTACGGTGGATTTCACAAATAGTAATCACCGGTGATCGGAGATCAACGGCTTGGTTCTCTGATTTTTGAACTGTCAAATGTTTCCATGGATATGAGCTGTCACACAGAACAGATACACAAAAATAATATGTCAATTACCAATTATGGCAATTTTGGATTCAGTTATTTCCGCAAATATATTCATTACCCAAACAGAAATTTAAAAACATTTCAAAAATTATAAGAAAATATGAGAATGGACATATCACGATTGAAACTGATCGCCAAAATCGGATATACTTGACATTTCGATAAAAATTCACTGTGATATTCAGGCGCTTCTGGATCGGTTAATAGCCCTTCATGGTACTATAAGTCCTATGCAAATTACACAGTAATTGATGTCATATGTTCTTTTTTCGACCATTTCAAACCACGACGACCGAAATGCTCGAAAAAAAACAGATGACATAAATCGATGGTCGCGAAAGCTTCAACAAATTCATCGCCATCTAATGGTGCTAATGTCAAATATAGTACCTTCACGATAAGATGTCTAGAATAATGGTGTAGCACCCGTCAATTCTTGAGTGGAATGACGTTCGACCAAATCGAAAATATTAGCAATGTTTCGTGGCGGCGCCGCGATATCCTTTCAGTGTATTTTCCGTTGTCAATTAATGATTAATGTATCAACAGCTGATTTGCCAAAGTCAATTATGACATGACAGCAGAATGGCATCTTTTTATAATGAAAGTTTTCTACTTTTCCTAAGAACTAATATATTAGTTGTATACATCAGAATGTCCGGAATATAAACACACATTATGGCTTGATAAAAATTATCTACCATTAACACGCCACATTCGCCAGAATAAATTCAAATATTTGAAATAATTGGTGAATAGCGCCACCTGAAGTGGAAAGAACGAAACATTGCTAATATTCTCAATTTGGTCACAACAAAATCTAATCAGTGCCTACACCATCATTCTAGACATCCTACTTCACGATTACGTTATTTTGAATAAATAAAACTATAAAAATAACTAATAATCAGTCATAATGTACGAATAGCGCCATCTGAAGTGGTACGAAATTCAATCATTTTAGACATCTGTACTACTGTACTCCTACGCTAAGACATTTTGGTTTTGGCCAACAGCGCAGAGTTGTAGGCAACTCAAATTACACACTATTACAGTGACTATAGAGGTAATAGAGTCACTGTACACACTATTTGTTTACATCGCCATCTAACGGAGAGGATATGAAATAAGTACCTACGAATAAGCGGTAGCGTAACTGTAGCGACACCTAGTGGCGTCGCACAAAAGGAGGAAAAGCATTTCCTGTATAAGTAACATTTTCATCGATTTTTTCAAAGTTTTATTGTATTTTATAATAACCAGACCGTAGACGAATCCATATATGAAGTTTCATAATATACACTCCATCTGATCTCGAGTTTTAAATGGTGTAACCAAAATTAAATTAAATAGTTATTTCTCGATGTTTTGAAACCTGACGCCCTAGTTATTTTTTATTTAATGCAGAGAATTGACTGCTTCACATTTCTTCAGAGGTGACCTTGGGGTTATTTTCATTCCTAGTTCTGGGAAATAGAAATATGGCAACGCATCAACAGACAATTTGATTTGAATATGAACAGATAAATGGAGGAATATGGAAAAATTATCGAAACTATGGAACCTGCAGTAAAAATCATTCAGGTTATATTCGCTACAGAATAACTCGTTCATGGGCATCTCCAATATACAGGCTGTTCGAAGTTAATTGAAAAATGGGTAGCATTTGGATCGGATATTTGTCGATAGTGTCTGATGTTCTTATAATTATCGAAATTCTGACAGTATCAATAGTTTCAGATTGATCTTTCTATTAGAAATCTTTCAGTAATCAAGAATTGGTACCTGTCCAATTCTTGTAACGTCTTGTTTTTGCATCCATTTTAGGCATTTAAAATTTCGAGAGACGCTGAGGAATATATTTTTGACATTGGTCCAAGTGGAGAGACACAAGACGAGCTCGAGTATCAGAGCACAATTAAAAATACAGAATACAACTGACGCGAAGAAAATTAGCTTCTCCCTTCATTCGGAGAAAGAATCGTTGTCGACTTGTTCTCATAAATTTCTCGTCCGAAGCTTCTTAATTGTGGAACTCGTCAAGTTGAATGTTAAAAACAGGCGTTCAGCACTTTTACAATAAACGTTCACTTTTCTGAGGCAGGAAGGTATTTCCGGCAATGTGAAAAGCATAAATTTTTTCTTAGATCTCACAATTCTCTTATTCGGAAATATTGCTCTGGAATATACCCTGCAAAAAAGGATCTCGCCACCACGGCTGTAATGTGAATATTTCACTGTTCAACTGCGTATCTTACGCGACTCGAATGATTGGATTTTTGTTGATACTGTTAGGCCTGGGGAGGGTAAACTTTTTGAAAATGGAATTCTCATGTTCTCATAATCGAATTCTATAAATCTCGGCGACTTCAAAGTAACAAGTGATGTAGCTGTGCCTCAGATGAAAAATATCTATATGGAAGTCATTTTCGTGGTATTTACGAAAGTAAAACTGACTCTCTGTTTGGGAATTATTGACAGTGGTTTTGTCTTCGTCGAGAATAATCTGTTTGAGAAGGGTGTCGGAAGTAGATATAATAATATGATACTACCATATTTTATTTTTATTTTCAGGGAATTAAAATGAAGAGTTACCATGACAAACTTGACAGTTGTTCTTTAAATGCCCCTAGAAAACTTTAGAATTCGACATGAACAAGTCATCACCATGGAATTTATGATATGTTTCTCAACAGTATTATTATTCAAAAAAACAATGTGCCACACGAGAAATCTACATTCTTAAGGCACTTGTCACGGTTTGAAAATCCTGACCAACACTCAGGTACAATGATTTTAGATTTAGATTAGATTTAAGGAGGGGCGTTTAGACTTAGCTTAGCCTCGCAAACACCTTGACCTGAAGATCTATTGTGCTACCCCGCGCTGTTTACCAATCAGGTAGCCAAGCCTCTATGAACTTCACTACTCTTCTCGGTGCCACGCCCATTACTTGTTCCGGTTTTAAGAAACAGAAGTCAAGATGTTGCAGCCTTTTCCTGAAGTTCCACAACTGCAAAGCTGGTGTTCAGCTGTTTCGGTGGCTTCTTGACAGAAGTGTCAGGTATCATCAGAAACCTTTTCCATGTTCCGAAGATGATAATTTAAAGGACAGTGTCCCGTGAGTATGCCCGTCATTTTCCTCAGTTCTAATTTGCTTAGTGCCAGAACTTTTTTGGTCCAGCTCGTTGAGTACGAGAAGAAAGACCTAGCCTGTCTCTGTCCCTGGACCAGTCGCCAGGACCTAGTCTTCCTTTTATGTTCCCATTCTATAACAGCCATCGCTTGATGGCTTGCTGGGAAGCCGCAGAGAGGCTCCGGTCCAATGAAGGGGACGAGTCCACCCTTCCTTGCTAGCTGATCAGCCATTTCATTACCATGCACTCTCGACTGGCCAGGTACCCAAACCAGGTTGACCTGATTGTTGAGCCCGAGTGCGTTGAGTGACATTTTGCATTCCCAGATTAACTTTGACCGAACTAGTGGTGAGTCAAGCGCTAGTAGGGCTGCTCTGCTGTCAGATAGTATATAAATCCTTTTTTCCTGGTAGTTGCATCCTATACAGTGTGCAATGCACTCCCTTATGGCAAAGGTTTCCGCTTGAAACACCGATGGACAAAAGGCCTTTGATAGGACTAGTTGTATCGAGGAACCGTATACTCCGGCTCCGACTCGACCGTCTTCGGTCTTCGAGCCATCGGTGTAAAACACGAGAGACCCTGCAGTATTTTTGAAACTCATGCTTAAGGGTGAGGTTCTCTGTGACCACGTCTAAAAGCTGCTTACACTCATTCAGAATGCCAAGATGGCCTGAGTAGTCGCCAGTTCTGAGTTCCCGCTCCCTGGCTACTCTAAGAGCCCACCTGGCTGCCCCACTTTCTAAGAATGATCCTAGTGGAGGCAGGTCCAGGATGACATGCATAGCAGCGGTCGGACAAGAGCGAGATGCTCCCGTTATGGACAAACATGCTGTACTTTGCAATTTATCTAGGGTTTTTTGCCCCGTAAGTGTTTTCCCCTTCGGCCACCAGATGAAAGCTGCGTAGCTAACGATTGGTCGCATAATGGATTTTTTATAAATCCAATTGGTAATTTCAAGTTTGAGTCCCCACGTACTTCCGACCATCCTCTGGCATGCGAAGAGAGCTCTCTGGCCTTTACTGATCACTGCCTTGAGGTGCAGGGTCCAAGAGAGCTTTTGGTCGAAAATAAAACCAAGATATTTAGTATGATCAGTGGGGACTAAAGCAATTCCTTCCATCGTAATTTCTTTAAGAGTTAGAGAATAATGCTGCTGTAGCCGAACGTGTTGAATAAAACCCAGTTTGGTCCATTCCTCGTCTTTCTTTGGAATTAGGCATTCCACAAACGTCATAACGCCGTATTTTCCATGAAGATTTGGGTTTGAAGGCTACATTTCAGTTAACACAAAAACTCAAGCCGACCGATCATCAACAACGTCGTGCCTTGGCTGATTGGGTCCTTGAAATGCATGAAAATGATCCGGAATTCCATCGAAAAATTATTTTTAGTGATGAGGCCCATTTCCACCTCGGTGGCTTCGTCAACAAGCCAAATTGTCGCATCTGGGGCTCGGAAAACCCAAGAGTTATTGTTGAAAAGCCTCTCTATCCGCAAAGTGTGACTGTTTTGCGCGGTTTATGGACCTTACTTTTTCGAAATGAGGCTAGAGCTGCAGTTACGGGAAATGGATTGCGTTATCAAGAGATGATTATTCATGGCCGGAATTGGATGGTATTGATCTGGACAAAGTTTATTTTCGACAAGACGGCGCTACGTGCCACAGAAGCAACGAAACCATTGATTTTTTTAAGAGGGAAGTTTCCGGGCCGTGTCATCTATCCAAGAGGTGATAACAATTGGCTACCGAGATCTTGTGATTCAACACCTTGCCACTATTTCCTTTGAGGCCACATGAAAGAGAAGGTCTACGTCAAGAGTCCAGCGTCGATTCATGACCTCGAAGATGGAATCCGTGAGGCTTTCAAGAATATAGGGCAGCCACTTCACGATTTGGTTATGAAAATTTTAATGAAAAGTGGAAAACCCTTCACCATCTCTCGCATCATCATTGATTGCCAAAAACTTTTCTGATCATGTGAGTCGCCTTAATAAGTCAGTGATATTCACCAAGCAAGGAAATCATTGTACCTATTCAATGATATAAAATGGAGCTAATAGGCTTCATATTATTTCCAGAGACTCCGTTACCTACATCGAACACCCTTATCTTGTAAGTATATAAATAGACTTTTTCCTTTTATATTTTGATTAATTTATTTCCCCACTAATCGACGTACACTTCTCAGCACGTAAAATAGCCATAAGTTCTCATTAGTTGTTGAGGCTTGTGTCAAGCCAAAACAAGAGGATTTATTGACTCAACAATATTTATGTCTAGAGCGTGAGAACTGCCGTCTCAGGAATGACAATATGCTTCAAGGAAAATTTGTCGAGACAATGAAGTTGAATCTGATTACATATCGAACTGTTCCAATACTGAAGTCGTACTCAGTAAAATACATCTATTTCAAACTTCATACCATCACAACACAAAATCTGGAAATCATTCATAACTATTCAATTACAGAGGTACAGGGACTCAATTTCCAACTACATAAATGGTATTATCGACTACGGTAACGGGTCCGTTTTTATTTTGTTTTACGAGGACTATTATGAGTTTTCAGGATTGGACATGAAATATTTCGGATATATGAGGCATAAAACCGATTTTATGATTTCCATCACAATGATACAAAATTTCCAGTTACGGAAAAGGGTTTTGATTTGTTGGCAGTAATGAGCAATAAACTTTTAATTGAATTGTGTGAATCATGTTAATGTCAGGGGCAAAGTGTGTGATATTTTCCGAATGTCCAATTGTACAAAATATATATGGACTATTCGGTAGCAACGTTGTTCATCTGAATCATTCAATAACTATCGTACAACAGCCCATCACACAAAATGATTTATGATGCAACATGTCCATAAACGCATGATCTGATATTCGAAGAATTTGTTCTCAAAAACCACCTGGTTCAAGATAAGGTTTGAGATTTTGCTAACAAAATTTGAAGACACAAAAGTTTGCTCTGATTGAAAATCTCTACTTCTCCTTCTTGGTATAACATTTAAAAATAAATGGAATACGATGTATGCGATGGTTGTAATTCAATATACAGGGTGTTGGGTATACATGCGAAAAAAATTCAAGAGTTATTCCTTGTACTATTCGAATGTTATTTTATCCTTCGATTATTTTTGAAAAAGCGCTTTGTTGCGAAGATATATTACGAAAAACATTCAGGAAAGATAATAGTATATTATTTCATTAGGAGGAGAAGTGTCACTTTTCGTGGCGAGCTTGAGTTTATCCGCCGAACGGAGTGAGGCGGATAATTGAAAGCGAGCCACGAAAAGTCACTTCTTCTCCGAATGAAATATGCTATTTTATTTCCAAACGTTTTCAAATTCATGAAAATTGTACATTTTATGCAACATTATCAAATAAAAATGACGTTTGAATTGGAAGTTTTTGTATTCTATGCATCTTTGTTCATAGTAACCAAGTAATCTTTTTCGTAGCAACCATTTTTCCTGCCGCCGGAGGGAAAAGTAAATATTTCTCCGCCTAGGCGGAGAAACAGAACTTTTCGAATATCCTGTCAGTCGAGAACTGACGTTGTTATCGTACGTTTGGAAATAAAATTAATTTACTGCTTTCTACGCTCCTTTTCCGTTCTGTGGTATAACCCACGCCTCCGAGGTAGATAGTTCTGTACAACATTATTCTATTTTATGAGTGAGTGTGAACGTTAGTAAAGTCCTCCATGGCTCCCTATACGAATGCCGAGAAGGCTGATAATGAAATGCTATAAGGAATTTCCACAATAACCATGTGTGGTCTGACGAGAATCCACATGAAATTTGTGAAAATCGGTTTCAACATAGGTTCTCGTTGAAGGTTTGGATTGGAATTGTGTGTGACTGGCTAATTGGACCGGTATTTCTACCAGGAAGACTTATCAGCGAAGTATAACGTAACTTTTCACTACAAACGCTGCATCAGTTTCTGGAGGATGTACCTACCATTGGCTACAATACAGGCAATGAGGTTTATACACCAGCTCATTTTAGTGTACATGCTCGACATCAGCTTCCAAGCATACGGAGATTGCTGGATTGGTCGTGATGGACCTCACGTCAGTGGCGGCTTGTCCTATCAGGCAGGTGAGGCAGTGCCTCACCAATAAACGTCGAAAATTACAAGTATAAATATCATATATTTATTAATTATTTATTCAATCAATTGAAATTGTTTTCATTATCTTCTTCCATACGCATTCATATCGAAATTTCCCTTCATTATATAGCAATAAAATGCGTCTCCGGTTGGGTCTGAGTTTCCGTATCTCACGATTTCTGGGTATCCAACTCCCAGTAAACGGCAGAGGCAGGCCTCAAACTGCCTTTCTTTACGCGTCATTTTACATCATACGGAACGGACGGCAGGCGAGAAAACCGCACCACTAAACGTCAAATATTACGTTGAGTCTGAGGCTAGCCTGTCCTCTAGTCTTGATATTCTCTCGCGAAGGGCAAACTGTAATTATTCTGCACTATTCGGGAATTAGTTCTTCAACCTATGAACTCGGGTCAATTTTCAAATTGGGCTCGATTTGTAAAAATAGTTTTATCTGTTTTTCGTGTAGATTAAGGTTTGTCTCAGTGTTCATATGATGTCTTCCAATCTTATTACTCAATTCAATTTCTATCGGAGACCCGAAGGCGAACTGTATTTAACGGGACCGATGGGACGTCACGAATTTCTCAGTTAGATGTAAACGCTCGAAAGACTTGTGATTTTTCTGATTTTTCAGCTAATCAGCAAAGTTTTTGGCGTAATTCTTTTGGGGATAAATCATATACAGTTCAAGAAGTAAAGCGATCTATTCCAGATTTGAGTGAATGTCTTGACGCAACTGACGAAGAAGAGAGTTCACTAGAATGAGTTATTTATAGGTAAGTATATGTACATATACAGAGTGTCACATTAGTGCAATGAAATAGATAATCTCATTACTTACGTCAGTTACGGAATAATTTGGCTGCAAAAATGGTTGCTCTTGCACTGATATATCAGCCTAAAATAATAGTACCGGCCACAGGGTGTTCGTTTGAAGCGGTATTACTGGTATCAGAATTAGGTCGGTTTATTCTAGTGATAACCACTTCATATCATTTCATCTCTTAGTGCCAAATTAGTGTTTCTATACATTGGCATCAACATTTTTCTTAATTTATCCGGCGTGGCTGACATATAACGAAAAAATTATGGGAAAGTGGAAGATTTTACTTCATTATCAGAGTGACATAAACTTTAATATTCTCAATGTTCTGGTTAATGGGTGTTGCAAATCTGATGATAGGATGGAAAGCAACTTGCTTGTAGAGGATGTTCTCAACAAGGTCCAAAATTGAAGAATTTCAATAATGATGCTCATTTTCTTCAACTGGCTTCAAATTACTTTTTATACACACCCTTTAAAATGTTTAGTTTTCGATTAAGATAATTCTTCATCGCTAGAAGTAAATATTTTACAACGCAAAATGTTTCTCGAAAAAGATGAGATTGAGTATGCTAGCGATAAAGAATTATTCTAATAATCAGTTTTGCAATAGCCTTTCACGGCAACGCCACGGCAGGGAATCTTTTTTCTCCGATGTGCCACACCACCTTGAACTGTCACGAGCCGCCACCTCAAATTCAATGCAATGTAGAGAAATGGAGAATTCTGAGATGAACCTGAGTCACATGAAAATGGAAAAAAGCAAAAAATAATAGCGCACTTATCTGCCTGATGATGGAAAGTGAAAACGTTAAGTTTTCAACAGTCTTAATGAAAATATGTGACATTTAGAGGAGCACAAATCCTACTTTCATTTCGATACTTTTTTTCGAAATATAACCTGCACATTTCAGTTGCTTTGAAACCTCATACATATTCGTTCCATAAAGGATCCTCTTTAGGGGAAGATGGGTTAATCGTGGTCAGCAGGCAATGGTAGTCGTCATGCCCATAGCTGAAAAAATTTAAGTTGCCTATGCGTGCGAATTGTGGTTACCTCACATTCTTCACCTCCCGTGAATCCCCGGATACCCTCGGTAATTCCACTCGACGCATTCATATAATGACGAGTATCTTTCGTTTTAGCTCTTGATCGATCTTATTTAACGTAGTTCTAAGTTATCAAGGTCAGTTATGAAATCTTTCTTTTTTCACGTGAAGCATTGAAAGTTGGTTGAAACTCATAATGAATTTATAATATGGTTCAATTCGAATCAAAATATGGTATTGTTTTTTCTATTCACAATTTACTCTATTACGGGTAATTGTGGTCAAGTAATTGAACGGAAAGGAAAATGCCAGGAAAAGCACAAAAAACAAAGGGTTGAAGGAAAGACTTAAGAAGGCTGATAGGAAGAAAATGACTGACGTAGACATCGATGACCCCTGCGTCGATGATGATACTTTTGATGAAGATAACTCACAAAATAATTGTCTTATATGCGGGGAATTTGGCCGAAACAACGAAGTATGGTGCCTATGCACTTCCTGTGGGCTTTTGACTCACTCTGCTGGCACTGGTTGGATTCCGCATGTTAGAATTATTCGATCTTTTTTCAAACTTTTATTAAGAATAAATCGTAACTCCAAAGCTTATTACCCTGACCTCAATTAATAGTCCTCTTTATTGCAGAATTGTGATGTTATGTTCTAAATAGAGCTGTGATTAATAATTTGAGTTTTATTGCAAAAAGAGCTTAAATGACCGTCATTACCCCCTTTTTTCTTCAGCTATTAACACTTATAATAATAATAATATTTATTGATTCCCAGTATTAAGATACAGGAAACGTCAAAAATTAATATAAAAGTCTGAATTTGTGTAAGGACTGAACATAATGATACGCAGAACGAACATAACATCTAGATTTACAATTCGAATAAAAGGGATGATGGACCGATGGACGGTCCAGGAATTCCTTCACGCTATATAGTCTTCAGCAGGGCCCTCCTAACCTCCCTTCCAAATCTTACTGCACTCATGCGTTTCATAGTGTCTGGTATCGAATTACACAGAACAGGACCCCAGTAGTCGATAAACTGTTGCGACGAAGTCAGACGATGGTAAGGCATCTCCAAGGATGCTTTATACCTTGTTTCATATGAATGTCTCTGCATATTCCTAGGGAATTCTTCGACATTCGCATGCACATACTTCAGAGAGCATAATATAAAAATACTGGGGATAGTCAAAATGTCCCCTGCCTTGAAGGCTTCTCTGCAGCTATCTCTGGGTCCAAGACCATAAAGAGCCCTTATAGCTCTTTTCCGAAGTAAAAGCACTCTATGCGCCTCCGAAGAACCCCCCCAAAAAAGAATGGCATAAGAGGCGGCACTATAAAAATTGGCAAAATATGTGAGCCTCGCCATTCAAATTGTTGTGCACATTCTCATCCTTCTTATGGAATAGACCGCTGCTGACAGTTCTGCCATCAGTGCATCAATATTGGTTTTCCAGCCTAGTCCAGTTTCGAAGTGGACTCCCAAAAATTTGATGGAGTATCTCTGGTGCAGTGCATGGGAGAATGTGAGCTGTTGAGTCTTGCTCTCATTCATCTTCAACCTGTTCGCTTGAAACTATCTTCCAATGTTCTTCAGGAGTTGCTCCATCGCACTCTGATTCTCGTCTGCATTCATTCCCCTCAACATGACAGAGGTGTCGTCAGCAAATAGGACAGCTCCATAAGAATTCAAATTTCAGACCAGGGCATTGATGAAAATCAAAAAGAGGATCGGGCCCAGCACTGAACCATGCGGTACTCCTATTCTGATCTCTTTGCTGGTTGATCGTGCATCCGACCAGGTCACCAGTTGTTCCCTCTCTGATAGATATGAGGCAATTAATTTATGTGGAATGCCTCTCACTCCGTAGTAGGACAGTTTCTTGAGCAGCGTGCCATGATCGACAGTGTCAAATGCCCTCGATAAGTCCACACATATCAACTCAGCTATGTCCCAGGCCGCAGTAGTCAGTTTGAGGATTTCCCATATGGCTGTCACAACCGACCTGCCCTCTCTGTAGCCGTGCTGATGTTCGGAGAAGAACCTGTTCTTTCCAAAGTACTGAACTAACCTCTTCTCAACCACCACCTCCAGGACCTTGGACAAAACGGGCAGAATCGATATGGGCCTGTAGTTCTGTATTTGATCGGCATCTCCGCTCTTGAGTATTTTAGGAAACCCCCCTCCTCCATACATTTATTCACAACGAACGATAAGGGACCAGACATTTCATTTTTTATCTCCTTCAACATCTCCACTGTAAAATCGTCCACATCTTTGGAGGTCTTTCTGTTGAGGTTGCCTATAATTTTTTCAATCTCTTCAGGTGTAGCAGGATGAAAGAAGCCTGATTTAGAATTATTTATTTTAACATTCTGCAGGAATACCTCAGGTGAAATATCCGATACCGCTATGCTTCCCGCAATCTCTTCACCCAACGCACAAAAATATGCGTTAAAATCCTCAGCGCTGAGCGATGTCTCAGGTAATACTTTCGGCTTTCTATTCGTTTCAATCTTGATCAGGTTCCATATGGCTTTCTGCTTATTTGCCGAGTTCTCTATAAAAGCGGCATTTCTCAGCTTTGCGGGTTTATTTCTTGGTGAAACAACCTCTTGTAGTCATTGTATATTCGGTAGTCTTCATCTTTTTTTGTTGTTACTGCCCTTACTGCTAACGCATTCAATCTGTTCTTCATCTTCACTCCGTGAAATGATAGTTACTTTTTTTCTTATTTATAGGTATGTTCTTTACTGGAAAGCTCTCGTTGTAATCCCTTAGAACAATTTCATATATCGTATTAAACATTTCCTCTGCAGATTTATCTCTCAAGATCTGTGACCAGTGATATGATGAAAGTTTTTGTTTATATGCCCGTGTATTTTGCTCATTGACTTCTCTCATCTTGATCTCTTTCACTTTTTCTTGGCTTTTCAGTTTTCTAGGTATCACCAGGAGTTGTGCCAGATGATCCGATATGTGCCTATTTACTGTTCTCACTCTAACATTATCCAAGTCGGCATTTGTTAAGATATTATCTATGCAGGTACTGCTAGTTTTAGTAATCCGTGTTGGCAGAGTCGATGGGATTTTAGCAGATTTAACAAATCTTTCATTTCATTACTTTCTACTAGAAAATTAATGTTGAAATCGCCCACCAAATATATGTCGTGAGCGGCAAACTTCTCGGCTACCTCGGATAGCGTCCTTTCAATAACATCCATAAACAGTTCAAAACTACCATTCGGAGGTCTGTACGACGTGATGACGATTAATTTCTATTTGTTTAACTCTGCCGCCGAAATTTCGACGTGTTGTTCAATTGTGACTGAGACAAGCTCTGGCAGATCTCTATACTTCAGCCCTTCCCTCGCAAGAATCATCGTTCCACCATGAGCAGAATTTTCCCTACAGAAGGACGATGTCCCTTGGTAATTCTGAATATTTAACACATCTATGTTTCCTTTCTTGACCCAGTGTTCAGTTAGACAGATAATATCAGGATTAATTTCAGCCATATAAGCATTGAATTGGTCGAGTTTTCTCGATATACTTCGTACGTTCAGATTCATGAGAGTGAAGTCGCTCTCTATGATTCCGACATCCTCTCTTTTCTGTTGGAGAAAAAATATCGTCGTACTTTGACACCCCTAGGCTATCAAGGACACAGTCAGCAAGAAAAATCGACTTGATAGAGTGGAATATGTATTAATTTCGCCTTCAACACTCCAGAAGTAGGCTGAATTTTCCATTCGCTCCGTAGCTACTTTTCAATCTTACTTGGCGCCTTTCTGAAAAGTTGGATAATCTTTTACACTTCCATCTCAGGATGAAAATCCGCCTTCGTCTCGGTACACCCCGCCATTCAAAATATAAAAAAGCGTCAAATTCTTAAAACTCATCGATCACAAAAGATCAGCGGAAGCCATCATGGCAGGTTGTCGTTTCGGGTTGCCTAGTTTGCCTGCACTTCGCCATTATCCTGATTGCGTCGCACAAGTCACCTGTAGGATGTGATTGATGGTCCTCTTAGCACTATACATGATTGCGCAGAGAGAATGTGATCGCTGTCCTGACAAAGAACCCTTTCAAGGCGCGTTAAACGCAGGCGGACCCGCTTTTCTATCAACTCTCCGGTTGCCACGGATAGAAAATGAATGTGCGGATTCGATGGAGATTGAATTTTTTTTTTACCTTTTTTTGGCGTGAAGTGGCATGGAAATGGCCAAATATTGAACAGAGCCCTGGCTTCAATTTTGAGGGATGAGGATGACAGGAAGCTTCGGTCTGCAGCTTTAGGTGGAAGTATTATTCATACTGTCCTAATACACCATCGCCTGTGTAGGACTATTGTTAGGGGATTGAATGATATCTGGAACCAGTGCTTGGTCTGAAAGAACTGTACAATGTTCCACCCATATACGAAAATATTGGAGGAAGTTTAGAATTAACAAAAATGTCCAGGGTGGGTAAAATTGGTGCTACATGAACAAAAACTTTTTAACCCGAGGAGATAGAGAAAAATGAATGGCACATTATAGTCCTCTTTTTTCGAGAAACTGATAATGCCACCAACTGTATTCCTCTATCTTCTTTCGTTTCCGAGTTATAGGCCGAAATTGAAATTTGGGCGATTTCAACTTTGGTCATTATCTCCGTTTCTGTTTATGCTAGGATGTTGAAATAAAAACATTATACAGGCACTTTTCTGATAGCAATCCAGTGGCGTACTCTGATTTTTTCTAAGAGGTTTATTTGCTGAGTTATAACATAAAGTTGTATTTTTTCTTATAGAAACAGTAGTTTGAAATAGTTGGAAAATATGAAGATTTTCCAATGAGAGGGGTTATTTTGAATAGCCTGCTATTTCGGTAGATGTCACTTTTGAAGTTGTCATTTTTTGACTTTTGTCAAGTAGAAGCTACAACATTAATAAAAATGGAACGAGACCCTCTCCAACAACGCATTCAAATCATTGAAATTTACTCTAAAAAAGGTGGAAATTTGGCTGAGACGGTTTGAAAGACATGAACCTTTTTGGATCTTCTTGAAGCACCTCGTCGAAACGCAATACAGAAATTGGTGGCGAAATTCGAGCTGTTGGGACAAGTTAGTGATATGAAGAATACCTGAAACCCGTGCACGTTGCTCAAGAACAGCCAAGAATATGGCTTCTGTGTTGAAGAGAACTCAGTTTTGTCCATATCTCGTGGTTATTTGGACTGAGGCATTCCACAAACGTCATTTAACTGTATTTAGCATAAAGATTGGGGTCTTAAGGCCCATAAAGTTCAGTTAACACAAGAACTCAAGCCGGCTGATCCTCAACAAAGGCGTGTCTTTGCTGACTGAGTCCTCTAAATGCCTGAAAATGATCCAGAATTCCATCGAAAAATCATCTTGAGTGATGAGACCCATTTTCACCTCGGTGGCTTCGTCAACAAGCAAAATTGTCGCATCTGGGACTCAGAGAACCCAAGAGTTATTGTTGAAAAGCCTCTCTTTCCTCAACGTGTGACTGTTTGGTGCGGTTTATGGTGCGGAGGGGTCATTAGACCTCACTTTTTCGAGAATGAGGCTGGAGCAATAGTTATACGGTCAATGGATTGCGCTATCGAGAGATGATTACTGATTTTTTATGGCCGGAATTAGATGCTTTTGATCTGGGCAACGTTTTCTTTCACTAGGACTCTGCTACGTGCAACGGGGCCATTGAGTTTTTGGACCGTGTTATCTTTCGAAGAGGTGATCACAATTGGCCACCAAGATCTTGTGATTTAACACCTTGCGACTTCTTCCTTTGGGGCCATGTGAAAAAGGACGTCTACCAAGCCAAGCGTTGATTCAAGACCTCGAAAATGGTATTTGTGAGGCCATCGAGGACCATTTTACGATTTGGTTATGGAAAATATCATGAAAAGTATATGGTCCTGTAGTCGTAGTGGTCATTTGGCTGATGTAATTTTCCATAATCAACGGCATACCTACCTCCTCATAATGGAATAAATAATCGATTATACACTGCGCAAAAAAATTAACGCACATTCTGAAAATCTCAATTTTAATGAAAGTTTACTCTACAATGACTTTATAACTTATTTTTTATGTTCTCTCGGGAAGGTTTTAAACGAAACAAGACACATTAAATGGAAGAAAAATTCTGGATTTCACCGAATCTTATGTGAAAGAAGAGAAATGAACAATTTTCAAAATACTGAAATGCTGATAAGTGATTTAATACTTGGTATTTCCACCCCGTGCGTTAATTACAGCTAGGCAACGACGGTTCATACTCAAAATGAGTGATCATAGAATGTTCTGATCTAATCCTTCCCAGATTTCTTCGAGTTGGATTCCTAAGTCATTAAGAGTAGCTGGATGATTTTCTGAACTTCTCAGCCTTCTATTGAGGTTGTCCCAAACCTGCTCAATCGGATTGAGATCTGGACTTCTTGCTGGCCATTCCATTCGAGAGACTTCAACCTCTTCAAGGTACTCCTGAACGATGCGCGCACGATGGGGTCTGTCATTATCGTCCAAAAAATTTAATTTTCACCAATGTATGGGGCAAATGGCACTACATGCTCTTCAAGAATGTTCCTTATATACTTATCAGCATTCATAGCTCCATTATCAACGACCACACTAGGTCTGTGCGAGCAGTCAAAGATATTCCACCCCATACCATAATCGATCCTCCCCCGAAACCAGTAGTATTCAGGAAATTACACTGAGCATATCTTTCATGTGGACGTCTGTATACAAGGGAACGTCGATCACAATGGTAGAGGCAGAATCTAGACTCATCTGTGAAGAGAACTCTTTCCCAATCGGCCTCTTCCCAATGGATATGCTCTCTCGCAAAATCCAAACGCGCCCTTCGATGGGCTGTGGTGAGAGCTGGGTCTCTTGCCGCGACACGAGGCCTTAAATCATATTCTATGAGGCGATTTCTTATTGTCTGAGTGCTAATTTGCACCTCATGAGTTTGCTCAAGCTGATTTTGAAGGAGGCGAGCGGTTGCAAACCGTTGTCTCAACGAAGAAACTCTCAAGTAACGATCTTGAATGGCAGTTGTCTCCCGAGGTCTACCCTGTCCAGGGCTTCGAACATTCATACCTGTCTCCCTGAGTCGCTGCAACATTCTGGACACACTTTTATTGGAAACTCCAAACCTTTCTGCAATTCTTGTGTATATGTCCACCCTTCTTCTCGCAAAACTACCTCTTGAGCACATTCCTCTTGGGTCAAATTGCGTGTTCCGCGTTGCATAGCGATCGAGTGTAGAAAATCAAACGAAAGAAAAACCATTGATCACTAGAATTGATCGAGAACAACTGATTTTAGAATGGAGCCAATACATTCAAAATCTGATAATATCATCTTTTTTATTCCTGCTGGGAGGAAACATCTGTATTGAAGAAAAACGTTGAAAGTGGATAACATATGCATGCATAATTCTGATAAAAATAATTATCATTGAGAACACCTTCAGTTGTAGAATAAATTTGAGAATTCCATAAGGTGCGTTAATTTTTTTGCGCAGTGTATATCGCTGGACTATGAAATTAGTGAATGTGTGGGTAAAGCGGGACCTTTTTCCGCCATATATTTGAATTTGACTACTCTCTGCCATTTCCGTATTTCAAGTTGTTTTCCTAAACAACCGGAAGTTGAACTGTTTTCATGGTTCTTTCGTTTGAAATAAAACAGAAGCATGAGTTGGCTTATTTTATTCTATTTTTGAAAGAAAAAAAATTAACTTTCGAAATGAAATCGATTTAAATTATTTCAATGAGAACTCCAATCATCTCTGAGTTTACCCACAAAATTTCAGTTCTCAAAGTGCATTTTCAAATGCAACTTGAAATAAAAACACACTACATTGGACGCCCACCCTAAGGAAATACCCTAGCGTTATCTCATATTTTGAAAACGCTTTGAATTTTTTTCTCGTAAATAATGCCGAAATAGAAAACTTTGTGTACCTATTAGTTATTGGGCATTTCAGCCATGATTTTTTTAAAGGAAAATTTTCGAAAAAAAAGGGGTGTGAAAAAAAATATCTTAGAGGGTCACTATTTCAACCCTTTCTGAGCATACTTCAGGGTTGAAAAAATTCCAACATAGGTATGTAATTTCATTGACAAATGATAAATACGAAGTTTCGTGTTCTCAACTTAATATACAGGGAAAATAAAAAAGAAGAACATTTTTTCTATTGATCTTCGGAGGGGTGTAACTTTTCTGGGGAGAGGCTTCTCAAAGAATTTTATATCGAACAACCACTTTAATTTTCCTCAAAGAATCATCCCTTAAATTTTTTCGGTGTTATTCAGATATAGGTATCATGATGCCTTGATCAAATCACTCCTCATTCCGAACTTGAAACTCATACCTTTCAACTCTCTCTTTTCGCTGTCTAATTGACGAATAAATCCGAGCTTGGAAATCGTAACCGTGAAGAATTCTCCCATTTTCGCTTCATCCTGTATAATTTGCCGGGGCTCTAATGACGCTTGGCTTAATGAAGTCCGCCTTTGTAAGCCTGTCGAAACCTACTCATGTATTCTCTCTCATTTGCACGTCAATCGTTAACGAAATCTCGATTAGATCTGAAGTACGTTCCATGCGAAGATTATAATTATTAGATTTACTGGGATTGGTTACCGGCTCCAGTTGTCGCTTTGCTCGACAGCGCACCAAGTCTAGATTCTAATCACATTTTTCCCTGCCTTTGTCCTGTAATGCATTCACAAATCCGGGATGACACGCTCGAACCAGTGGCGCATGCATGGAGAACTGGAAGGGAAGTACAGAACGTCCAGAATGCACAAATTGAGACTTTGAAGATTAAAATCTACGGTTTTCCTCGCGATGCAAGTACACTCCACTTTTATAATATATCCCTGTTGGCCATGACATTCTGACACATTTTCCTGTGTATATTTCTAAAATGTTAGGTTAGCAAAGTTGTTTTGAGAATTTGAGAAAATATAATGTGAATTCAATAAGCCCAAAAACCTGGCGAATGTTGAAGACACTTTTTTCTCTGGTAATCTATATATATAAAAGAAAGATGTTGGTTACACCAATTATAACTCGAGATCGGATGGACTGTTTGTTATGAAACTTCATATATGGATTCGTCTACGGTCTGGTTAGTATAAAATACAATAAAACTTTGAAAAATCGATGAAAATTTAACTTATATAGGAAATGCTTTTCCTCGTTTTGAGTAAGGCCACTAGATGTCACTACAGTTACAGTTACGCTACCGCTTTTTCGTTTGTACTTCATTTGATATTGTCCGCGTTAGATGGCGATATAAACAAATAGTGTGTACAGGGTGGGCAAAATTGGTGCTACATGAACTAAAACTTTTTAACCCGAGGAGATAGAGAAAAATGAATGGCACCTCATAGTCCTCTTTCTTCGAGAAACTGTTAATGCCATCAACTGCATTCCTCTATCTTCTTTCGTTTCCGAGTTATAGGCCGAAATTGCAATTTGGGCAATTTCAACTTTGGTCATTATCTCCGTTTCTGTTTATGCTAGGATGTTGAAATAAAAACATTATACAGGCACTTTTCTGATAGCAATCCAGTGGCGTACTCTGATTTTTTCTAAGAGGTTTATTTGCTGAGTTATAACAAAAAGTTTTAGTTCATGTAGCACCAATTTTACCCACCTTGTACAGTGACTATATTCCCTCTATAGTCACTGAGATAGTGTGAAATTTGAGTTGCCTTCAACTGTGTGCTCTTGGGCAAAACCAAAATGTCTTAGCGTAGGAGTACAGATGTCTAAAATTATTAGATTTCGTTGAGATATGAGAAAAGTTTCGTTCTTACCACTTCAGATGGCGCTATTCACACATTATGACGGATGATTATTAGTTATTTTTATAGATTTATTTATTACAAATAAAAAAATCGTGAAGGTATTATATTTGACATTATCACAATCAAATGGCGATGAATTTGTTGAGGCTTTCGCGGCCATCGATTGACGTCATCTGTTCTTTTTTCGAGCATTTCGGTCGTCGTGGTTTAATATGGTCGAAAAAAGAACATATGACATCAATTACTGTGTAATTTCCATAGGGCTTATAGTACCATGAAAGGCTGTTTACAGATCCAGAAGCGGGTGAATATCACAGTGAATTTTTATCGAAATGTCAAGTAAATCGGATTTTGGCGAAGAGTTTCAATCGTGAGATGTCCATTCTCATCTTTTCTCATATTTTTTAAAATGTTTTTGAATTTCTGTTTGGGTAACAAATATGTTTGCGGAAATAACTGAATCCAAAATTGCCATTATTAGTGATTGACATATTATGACATATTATTTTTGTGTATCTGTTCTGTGTGATAGCTCATATCCATGGAAACATTTGACAGTTCAAAAATCAGAGAACCAAGCCGTTGATCTCCGATCACCGTAAGTATCATCAAGGCGGAACAAAGTTCGCCGGGCCAGCTAGTAATGGATATATTGCCCGTATATAAACATGGTTGGAAGATTCAGTTATGCTATTTTCTTTGTACGGAAATCAAGAATCGAGTGTTGAAATTTTACTTAAAAATAATGGACAGAATAGTCCATTACTTTGTGATAGTTCATTCGAAAAAAAAATAATAACCCGAATAAACCCAACAGAAACACTTCTAAACGAACAGACGGGCCTATGGAATTCCCCACTTTTGAAAATTCCTAAGAAATGAGCCTACAGAAGACAATTAAATCCTCTTTTGCACAACTTGAGATACTCCAGTATGAAAATGTAGTAGTAGCACGAAACCTGTGTCACAGTTAAAGCTTAAAAGAACTAACTCCATTCACAAGGTTGAAGAAGATTAAATAGAAATTAGCATTTGCAAAGTCTCTGAGAATTATTTGACATTTCACGAGTCCCAACCTGAGTCAGTTTCGAGTAAAAAAACTTGATAAACAGTTTGGAAGAAATAATTGTAGGGATTGTCGGATGAGGACAAATTACTAAGCAATAGTTATGGTGCATTTTCATGAATAAACTTCATCAGGGCCAGTAAGGATACAAATCAAATCACAATATGAAAAACACAAAAGGGACAAGAACAAGTTCACCAAACAAGATGAACATATACTCCATTCACTTTTATTTAATCACATAGGAGGTCATGGTTTCGTTTTCAGGAGTTGGTGCCCCTGATGAAAAGCACAGAACATATGATGAAAAGTCAGTGCGCGCACACAGAATATCGTTAATGACAAAACGCCGTTGCCAGTTTCTTTGTTTACATCAAAGTAAAAGTATCAAAGATATTCCACAGTTTGTTAGGTTTAAAAATTGTTCGCAGATTTTTTGTATTTAATCGATATTTGCAGGTGAGTTTTTCGTCGAATATCCAAGATTAACGTATGTTTATTGTTTTTAGCACCAGTTTGGAGCGTGAGGACGATTTTCATGACCAGGACGAATGTTTACATTTCGAGGTTGAAGGGGTACAAGGGAATTTCGTTGAAAAAGCTGTTATTTGGACAGATATCGCAGTAGATGGATCGGATGGAGCCTCGAGAGGTCGATTAGGATGATATTTTTCAGGTTTTCCAAGAAATTTGGCGATATCTGAGCAGATTTGCAAAAGTTAGGTACCTCACTAATGAGGTGGAACTTAGACCTAATTATCCTATAAGAAACGCCTTTCAAAGGTCGAGATGGTGAAAAATGTATTCTTTAGATGTTGTTTGAACAAACGCAGCCGAGTTTTATATCCCAACATTGATTTTAAGAAAGTTATCAACAAAATGAAATTGACATGATTCTTGATTCTTGTAATTACCCATCAATTCATCTTATATCTTTGGGTTGATTTTTTTCAATGAATTCTTGATTAGAATCGACAATTGATGTCGTCAAGTCTTGAACTTTCAGTTCAAGAGGATAATAAACATCTCCACAAACATGCATATGAAAATTATGTGAAAGCAATGCAATTTTCTTCCATTGCGAAAAATAATCTATTTCAACAGTGATCTCTTGTACTAATTATCATGCAAATAACTAGAAAAGGAATCCTTTCTATCAATTCATATAAACGTTAATTATTTTCGTCCATCACATCTTTTCCAATTCATTCATTTTCCGAATAAATTCACATTCTGAGAAATACGCTAAGAATGTAGAAACGGCAACATAGTGTTGACTTGGAACATAAAAATATTTTGAAAAACGTCATAACTTCGATACAGAGTGGAATGTGTCAAATTTCCAAGGCCAGAGTTGTGATTTTATAATTGTGAATGGAGTATACCTCAATAATTGGAGAAATATGCAGTCGTGAGAATAAGAAATCATCTACATGGATTTAATCCCATAAGCTCAGAAACGAGAGCAATAATAGAATTAAAATAAATTACATAAACTATACAATAAAACAACAAGAAGTCACATTGAAATTCGTATCTGATACTAGGGTTCAGCGAAATCTATACCAAGACGCATAAGACAATAGAATAAATGAACTGCGCACAAAGTTTTCTGCCTTTGGCAAGATAAAATAAAAACAAAAATAGAAAATTACAATGTAACAATTTAGTACAGCACGATTAAAGGTCTCTTAACAAATTGGCATACATAAAACTAAGATTTTGTGTACCAGAGCGAAAGTTAACAGTGTCATTCTCGAGAAATGAGCCTACATAAGACATTCAAATACCTTTTTGCCAAACGAAAATGTGATACCTAGTTCTACGAAAACTGTGTCATAGTTAAACCTTAAAAAAACTAACTCTATTTACGAAGTTGAAAAAGAGTGAATAGAAATTAGCATTGGCAAAGTCTCTGAAAATTATTTGACATTTTACGAGCACCAACCTGAGTCAGTTTCGAGTAAAATAAACTCGATAAACAGTTTGCTCTCTAATATTTTCATTGAAGAAAATATCTCAAAAAACTGTTACCCCATCAAGCACACCACTAGTTTTATAACTTTTATAACTTATCCTCAATGCCACCGTGCCCTGGCACCCATAGGACAGCCACTTTATTGCCTCTGGCCAGTTGCTTCAAGGTATTGCGGCTATTCCAAGTGAGCACTGAGAGTTAGATTCCAGAGCTCTTTGTGCTGATTGGTCTGTAGTGAAATTTATGCGAGCTCCTTCGAGATTTCTTTTCATACATTCTGCAGCGCACCCATCGACACCCATTAGTTTCGCTTGAAAATGGGGTTCTTGCCTTTTTGTCACTGAGAGCCGCAGTTTAAGACCATATACTGCTCCGCCCGTTCCTTCGGCTGATTTTGATCCATCAGTGTACTTTAGGGATGGCTTTTTATCTATTGAATTTACGTAGTCCAGTGCACGTTGCTTTTCACTTGTGGCTGTGGCAAAATCAAAACAGTTGATATTACTTCAGAGTTATTCGATACATGATCGAGTGTCCTATCCAGTGGCCGGGTAGCTGCATCAGGAGCTTGCTCTCTGATGGGATTTCCTCATTTATTATTATTAAACAAGATTACCTACAGTGTTGAGGTAACTACATTATAAATTATAAACCCTGACCTAAAAGTAAACACAAAACAACAACTGTAAAAAACAGAAGATGCAAAATAAGGGAAGTAAAATGAAAAGCGAAAAGTAAGAGTCGTCAGAAATCAAACAACATAAGAAAAAAATTAACGCAACGCTACAAGAATTTCAACACAACAATAATAAGCCAGCTGAATAATTTTTGTGGCCCTAGCCGATCTAGAGGTAGATATAAATTTTCCCGATATGTTTCATGTCAGGTTCACTGTTTTTTTATTACCCCATTACTCCCTCAGATATTCAATGGGACAAAGGCCACATGGGTTAACCTAGATCTAGTGGTTTGAGGTCTACGATGATTGTAGGTGCCTTAGTTGAGCAGGTTCTTATAGCTCCAGTGATACAAATACAGGCTAGTCTTTTATATTGTCGAGTGAACTCCTCGTGCTATTTTGTCCTGCTTTGGTGTACTAGACTACTGCTACATAAATGATTTAGGGTCTCCCAATTACATTATATTACATTACGTACATTCATGGCTTACCAGCTAGACTCCTGCACTCCATCAGATCTTCTGTCGCTTTTCTAGCATTTCTCTTGGGGATATGTCTAGATATACAACTTCAGACTCTTCACTTCTATTCTGAGGAGCCACTAGAATTTTCCTAGCTCTGAAATCCCACTATTCCTTGCTTTCTGACTCCTGTTCCGCCTATGAACCTTGTATAGAGTCTTATCGCCTTTTTTAGTCAAAGTTTCGATATAATACCCTACGATATTAGTGATGAAAAGCCCGAAGCATTGAATCCACTCTCAATAGCAGAGATTGTATCCGATAGTCCCTCGAATTTGACATTCATTTGCATACGTGGGCGCGATAAAGCAATGACTGTCACATCGTAGTTGAGCATCAAATTTGAATAATATTGTGCGGAATGTTACAACCGTCAACTAAGCAATCTGACTGAAAGTCTCAATTATTCAAAACAGGTTGTGTTAACACGAAAGGCATGTTCAGGTCATTGGGGCTGCTTGGGTGGAAATATTCTGGGTCATGTTTCTACATTCACATCATTTATCGCCCTGGGCGTTCATTGAAACTAGGAATTATAATCGAATCAAGCTACGTTTATGGTTCTTGGATTAACAGGAATCATTAATAATTTAGAGTTGAGTGTTTTTCTTCATAATTCAGAATATGTTTATCAGAAAATATTTCAGATATAACGATGAAAAGTTGAATAAACGTAGAATAAAACACTTCGGTTCAGATCAGATTTGATTAGAATAGAATAGAGGAGAGGTGGAAGATCATTCGACCTCGTATGCACCATAGCCTAAAGATCTATTGTGCATCGCCGCGCTGTTTGCCAGTCAGGTAATGGTGTCTTTATGAACTGTATCACCTTTCTGGGAACTGAATTCATTACTTGTTCCGTCTTTAAAAACCAAGAGCCAATGTGTTGTAGCCTTTCCGATGAACAAATTCACAATCGCAAAGCAAGTGCTTGGCTGTCTCAGTGTCTTCTTGACAGGAGCGACAAGTGTCTTCCGGTGTCTTCCTCATGTTCTTCAGATGATACCTCACAGAACAGTGTCTCGTAACTGCGTTTCCTCAGTTGCAGTTAACTGAGTGGGAGAACCTTTCAAGCCCAACTCGTCGAGTAGGGGGGAAATGACTCGACCTGTCTTTGACCATTGATCGTTCACCAGAACGCAAGTTTTCCCCTTTGTTCCCATTCCTCAAATTCCATCGCTTGATGACTACATGGAAAGCCTTCAAGGTTAACAGCTGCTAGACCAGAGCCTTTCTGTGGGCTTGGAAAAAGCCAATAAGAGGCAGCGGTCTCATATTGGGAGTTGGATAACAGAATAACCCTCTGGGAAAACACTCCTGCAATAGTTGGGTTATTGAATATGTTTTTCGTTTTTCATGAGTACAAGCTATATTGTTGAACTCGTTTGGGTACCTGGCCACTCGGGAGTGCATGGGAATGAAATGGCTGATCAGCTAGCAAGGAAGGGTGGACTAGTCCCCTTCATTGGACCGTAGCCTTTCTGCGGTTTCCCAGCAAGCCATCAAGCGATGGCTGTTAGAGAATGGGAACAGGAAAGGAAGAGTAGGTCCTGGCGACTGGTCCAGTGACAGAGACAGGCTAAGTCTTTCCTCTCGTACTCAACGAGCTGGACCAAAAAAGTTCTGGCACTTAGCAAATTAGAACTGAGGAAAATGACGGGCATACTCACGGGACACTGTCCTGTAAATTATCATCTTCGGAACATGGGAAAGGTTCCTGATGATACCTGTCGCCGAAACAGGTGAACACCTGCTTTGCAATTGTGGAGCTGTCTTCAGGAAAAGGCTACAACATCTTGACTTCTGTTCCTTAAAACCGGAACAAGTAATGGGCGTGGCACCGAGAAGAGTAGTGAAGTTCATAAAGGCTTTGCTACCTGATTGGTAAACAGCGCGGGGTAGCACAATAGATCTTCAGGTAAAGGTTTTTGCGAGGCTAAGCAAAGTCTAAACGCCCCTCTTTAAATCTAATCTAATCTAATCTAATCATCATGAAAATTTTTGTAGTTCATAAAAGATTAAATTGCCGAGGGCAAATAGTTGCGATTTTTTTCAAAAGATAATGAATACCCGTCGAAAAAAAATCAATAATTAATTTTTTAATTGAGAAACTAATTAAAGAAAAAAAAATGAAAACTATATGCCCTCGGGACGTTCTTCAACTTCAATTTAAAAAAAATCAAGTCTCCACGTCGTAAATTAGGGCAGTTACTCGTGAAATAAAGAGACCCCTTTTTGAATGGAGATTTACCACGATTCAAAAGATGATACTTCCCCTTAAGTAGTGAATCATGAAACTCTTTCTTGAATCACAAACCGTACATCTGGCAAATTGTGGATCTCCCTTTTCCACCAACCCCCACAGGCCCTCCCATTCTCCTGAATCATAGAAGAGAATCTTCTTGGCCGAAGATAAACTTCCGATATTGTTAACCATTCGTAGTTTCCGACACCACATAGAACAATAAAATGAGTTCTATGCGGACCACGGAGGATCCTTACCAGACTGGCTGTATGCATTTTTAAAATAAATACGACGTTCAGGAGAAACACATGTACCGCAACATCCTTGGCGTAATGGCGGCCCTGGAACGTGAGAGTTTTATTAGTATTGTATTTCGCAGAGAGGGTAGGGATCAGGTGCAGAACACATGTACCAAATGTAATGATGTGACTGTTTTCTCCCTTTACTGCTTCACTGCGCGAAATTTCTAACCCAGAATGCAAGTTCGATTCGTGATCAAGGGTCATTTTGAGCGCTCGTTTGTCCGCCTTTAGGTAGGACTCGATTTTTCCAATTCGAGAATTTATTTGAGATCATTTTTGATATCTACCGAAAAATACTACAGCCGCTGTCAAAGATATCGTCATCGTTTCTGGATCATCTGTTACCATGATTTTTTTTCGGCAATTCGCTGAAATATTATATGATTTTTGTTTCTCGATTTCGACAAAATGTCTCATGTCGCTTAAGGCTTGTTCGGACTAGGCCAGTATTTTAGTCGAGTGGAGAGTCGATTCGCCCACTGACTACTCTACCTCAGTATCAAAGACTCTTAAACAGTAAAAGGTAGTAGGCACATCATCATGTGACTCTGCTCGACTCGATTGCTGGCGTTCGCACATGGGAAATTACAAAATCATTTGCTACTCGACTAATCTACTGGCCTATTCCGAACAAGCCCTAAGTTCACGATGATCTTCATCTAAATGCAAGAATTCATCCCGATAGAATCGGTAGTTTCAAAATTATCAGAAAATCTAAGTATCCAACAGCCACTTTCATTTAACTCCTAGTCGAATTTTATCCACTGATGATTGTAACCAAGGCAATCAAGCTCTGAGTCTACCCTGAAATTTTTGAAGCTTTCAAAATGCCCTTCCGAGAATTATTCAAAAATTTCGAAAAATCTTGTACAATTTGAACCAGATCCTTCGCCAATTTGCTTTGCTGAAAAACTAATGAACTATTAATTGACTAGGTAAGGAATGCACACGTTTCTTTACCCACTGTTCGCTTTATTGTTGATTGTATTTTTTAGCCTTGAAAAAGAGGAAATCCATCCTCGAAACGTTGGCATTGTGAATAACAAAAGGTTAATAAAGTTTTCCCATTACCCAATATTGTTTTTATTTATCTAATGAACGGTTTTCCAATATGGGGTGTCATTTTGAATAGCCCGCTATTTCGGTAGATGTCACTCTTGAAAATGTAATTTTTCGACATTTCTCAAGTAGAAACTTCTTCTTCTTCTTCTTCAAGTACCTATCCGATTCGGATGTTGGCATTAATAAAGATGGAACGATGCGCGCTCCAACAACGAATTGAAAATTATTAAAATTCATCGTTCGTAAAACTCATTTTTGGGTCGTCGTCAAGCACCTTGCAACTGCAATACAGGAATTAGTGGAAGAAGTTGAGATGTTGGGACCAGTTAGTGATGTTAAGAATAAATCCCGTCCAAGAACAGCCGATAATATTGCTACTGTAGCCGAAAGTGTTGAAGAAAACCCAGGTTTGTCCATTCCTCGTCGTTCTTTGAAATTAGGTATTCCATAAACGTCGTTTACACCATATTTCGATCAAGATTTGGGTCTTGAGGCTTTTAAAGTTCAGTTAACACAAGAACTCAAACCGGCCGATCATCAGGTATCAATAATTTATCCTATCATATCCAAGAGGGAGAAATATGACAGGTTTATCATTAGTATGCCTTCATTGATTGACTATTACCTATCTACATGCTGAAAGGAGCCTTTTTCAGTTAGTAGTTTGCACTGCATTCTTCGAATATAATGTATTAACGATTTTACCGCTTCTGTTTTTAAAGTTAATTGGATATTCAAAAGAAAAACAAAATCCGAAATAGTAAGATAGATAGTCCCGCCATTTCCAATAACATAACATACAAGATTGACACTAGTGGCCAATATATATGTATATGAAAAAATATCACAACATGAAGAAGCAACAAGAAGAAAGATATAAAAATTTGTTTCCATGAATCCAAATAATCTTTCATACCGTATGATTCAAGTGATACTGAAAAGGTGAATAAGACTTGATTGAGTTTTTTAACAAGCACTTCAATCTCTACATGAGGAGGTGATTCGTTTAGAATTCTTATTTCCATGTAAAATGGATTATTTCATATAAAGATAAAACATCGTTGTTCAAATGATATTTGTCGAAATATGGTTACATGAATTCAAGCCGATAATCTTCATGATTAATAACTTTGAAATTAAAAATTATTAATTTCGCAGATTAGTGACTTGAACCCATGTTGCATATTGTGTCATGCGAAAACTATCCATTTGATATGGGACTAATACCCTTGAATAAACTTCCTTCTGATGTAAAGAGTATTGTGCATGTTTGAAATTTTAAGAAGGACATATTTATGTTTTTAGCATGAGTTGAATCATATGGGATGTAAATCTATTTGTGTTCAGGGGTTCAATTTTCTCATTTTTCCCTTAGTTGCTTCTCCATTTGTTATTATTTTCTCATTTGTATATTTATTGCCCTTTCTTGGTTGAACTGTAATAATTTATTACTGAACAAAAAACAGACAATGTCTTAAATACTTTAAATCTGGTATGAAAAACCCTAGTACAGTAAAATTGACTGACCGAATATTGACATTTAATTGAATTGAAAATACCAAATCGCTTACGCTTCAAAAAAGGTTATGGATTGAAGGTTTTCTCCAGCTATTTGAAATATAGCACCTTAAAAACGGTAGATTAATATTTGAACTAATATTCTCCGGTTCAGGAAATATGTCTCCTCCATTTACTTTACAGAAACAGGTTTTTAAAATAGTCTTCGAGCTAAGTAGAATCACATCATGACGTGCTATATTCAAACCAAATAAAATATTGACACTATATGCAATATAAATTCAGGAATGCCTCATATTCCTAAATAAGAACAAAGAACTTGTCACAGAGCATATTAATTAGAACAAGGCAAAGTACAGCATACGAACCTTAGTTATAAATATCCCGAGTGCCGTTTAGCTAGCACTCAGGACCAAATGGAATACAGGAGTATACCTACATAAAATTTTTCAATGCTTTGCCAGTAGCGATGTAGAAAGAAGAGGACTTGAAGATTTCATTGAATAAGTAGATGGCTGAAGGTCAAGTTCATAAAAGAGTTTCAACAATTTGCCTCTGTAAGCAAATCCTTTTTTCGGATCTATTAGGAAAAAAAAGGAATTATATTGTTAGATGTTTCAAAATGGCGAAGGATCCGGTCTGTCTTGAAATATTCATCTTTCATTCTGATGCTCCTGGTCAAAACAGCAGGCCAAGGTCATGAAATTATTATATTGTCATTGGTCCCTAATGCGTGTACAAATTTTCAAATCGAACGTACTTTTTTAAACTGGTTAAAACTACGTGGAAAGATTCACATCCGAAATAGAGGCAAGTGGGGCTGATAAAAACGTGTTGAAAAATCAAAACGATCGATCAGAAAAATCCGTGGCTTTGTATTGAGATATTAGCAAGGCACACACGAAAGGGAAATCTGTAAGATCTGATCGGCAGTCCAGATCTGTAATAGATCTGGACTGCGGATCGGATCGCTCCCGCTGATCTGGTCCGTCGAGGATCAATTGAGATATATGATCCGCGACGGACCCGATCAGCGGGAGCGATCCTATCTGCAGTCCAGATCTGTTACAGATCTGGACTGCCGATCAGATCTTACAGATTTCCCTTTCGTGTGTGCCTAGCTATTGTCAAGCACAAGTGATTTGAGTATTCAGTAAGAACATGGACAAATATACAAGCATTTCTCAGAATCTTCTGGAAGATGACATATCGAAAAAATCCAACTATCTCAACATTCTCCATTCACAAATTCTTCCTCAGCATTTGCTCATGTGTGATGTGATGGCATATCTAATAATAACCATCACATGTAAAACTACCCTGAAGCGTAATAGACCTTAAATTTATGATGAGAAGGCATATTTTCCTAATCCTCAGGTTTCCATTATGGGAGATCCAAAAAATCATTCTGTACCGAGTTTCCTTTTTCATCATTGAATGCCTCATATTCCTAAATAAGAACAAAAAACTTGTCACAGAGCATATTAATTAGAACAAGGCGAAGTACAGCATGAGAACTTTAATTTTAAATATCCCAAGTGCCGTTTAGCTAGCACTCAGAACCAAATGGAATACAGGACTTGAAGATTTCATTGAATGAGTAGATGGCTGAAAGTCAAGTTCATAAAAGAGTTTCAACAATTTGCCTCTGTGAGCATATCCTTCTTTCGGATCTATTAGAAAAAAAAAGGAATTATATTGTTAGATGTTGCAAAATGGCGAAAGATCCGGTCTGTCTTGAAATATTCAACTTTCATTCTGATGCTCCTGGTCGAAACAGCAGGCCAAAGTCATGAAATTATTATTTTGTCATTGGTCCCTAATGCGTGTACAAATTTTCAAATCGAACGTACTTTTTTAAACTGGTTAAAACTACGTGGAAAGATTCACATCCAAAATAGAGGCAAGTGGGGCTGATAAAAACGTGTTGAAAAATCAAAACGATCGATCAGAAAAATCCGTGGCTTTGTATTAAAATATTGTCAAGCACAAGTGATTTGAGTATTCAGTAAGAACATGGACAAATGAACAACCATTTCTCAGAACCTTCTGGAAGATGACATATCGAAAAAATCCAACTATCTCAACATTCTCCATTCACAAATTCTTCCTCAGCATTTGCTCATGTATGATGTGATGGCATATCTAATAACAATCATCACATGTAAAACTACCCTGAAGCATAATAGACCGTAAATTCATGATGAGAAGGCATATTTTCCTAATCCTCAGGTTTCCATAGACGCCATCCTTTTATGGGAGATCCGAAAAAATCATTCTGTACCGAGTTTCCTTTTTCATCATTTACCATTCACATTTTATTGCTGTCATGCAGGTTACTTCATGATTTATGACGTACTGTAAAAGAATGAAGCAACTTTTCAAGTTATTTATTCAAAAGATGCATTAGGTGGGCATTGTGTGTACGATATTCACTCCATTTCTTGTTGCGGTAAATCGATTTATCATACGAATGGATAGGCCATTTATACGAGCAATGCATTAGCTTCCAACACGTCTGACACATTTTGTGTTTTTCCCATTAACCCACCCACCTCTTCATGCTATTCATGCTTTGTGTTATTGTATTCGAGTCTCATACATTTATTGCAAATGACTCTTCAGCTTCGAGACCTGTATAGAAAACGAATCCCTTTGGGACTGAAGTCCATTATCGGTAATAGACAGTGAAGAAAGGCAGGACAGGACGATGCCACGGAGACACGTTGTTGTCTTCGGGACTGTCCTTAGACAATTGTAGCCATTGTTCATTGAGGGAGTTCGTCTCGTCCGTGTCTCAGATTTTCATCATTGACTGATGGTTGTTCTGGAAAGAAGTGCTACGTGTTGATTTCAATGATCGAAATGATTGTACACTGCGCAAAAAAATTAACGTTAACTCTACATTGACTCTATAACTTATTTTTTATGTTCTCTCGGGAAGGTTTTGAACGAAACAAGACACATTGAATGGAAGAAAAATTCAGGATTTCACCGAATCTTATGTGGAAGAAAGTGAAATGAACAATTTTCAAAATACTGAAATGCTTATAAGTGATTTAATACTTGGTATTTCCACCCCTTGCGTTAATTACAGCTCGGCAACGACGGTTCATACACAAAATGAGTGATCTTAAAATGTTCTGATCTAATCCTTCCCAGATTTCTCCGAGTTGGATTCATAAGTCATTAAGAGTAGCTGGATGGTTTTCTGAACTTCTCAGCCTTCTATTGAGGTTTTCCCAAACCTGCTCAATCGGATTGAGATCTGGACTTCTTGCTGGTCATTCCATTCGAGAGACTTCAACCTCTTCAAGGTACTCCTGAACGATGCGCGCACGATGGGATCTGGCATTATCGTCCATAAAAATGAAATTTTCACCAATGTATGGGACAAATGGCAATACATGCTCTTCAAGAATGTTCCTTGTATACTTATCAGCATTTATAGCTCCATTATCGACGACCACTAGGTCTGTGCGAGCAGTCAAAGATATTCCACCCCATACCATAATCGATCCTCCCCCGAAACCAGTAGTATTCAGGAAATTGCACTGAGAATATCTTCCATGTGGACGTCTGTAAGTATACAAGGGAACGTCGATCACAATGGTAGAGGCAGAATCTAGACTCATCTGTGAAGAGAACTCTTTCCCAATCGGCCTCTTCCCAATGGATATGCTCTCTCGCAAAATCCAAACGCGCCCTTCGATGGGCTGGGGTAAGAGCTGGGCCTCTTGCCGCGACACGAGGCCTTAAAACATATTCTCTGAGGCGATTTCTTATTGTCTGAATGCTAATTTGCACCTCATGAGTTTGCTCAAGCTGATTTTGAAGGAGGCGAGCGGTTGCAAATCGTTGTCTCAACGAAGAAACTCTCGAGTAACGTTCTTGAATGGCAGTTGTTACCCGTGGTCTACCCTGTGCTGGTCTTCGGACATTCATACCTGCCTCCCTGAATCGCTGCAACATTCTGGACACACTTGAATGGGAAACTCCAAACCTTTCTGCAATTCTTGTGTATGTCCACCCTTCTTCTCGCAAAACTACCGCTTGGGCACATTCCTCTTGGGTCAAATTGCGTGTTTCGCGTTGCATAGCGATCGAGTGTAGAAAATCAAACGAAAGAAAAACTATTGATCACTAGAATTGATCGAGAACAACTGATTTTAGAATGGAGCTAATACATTCAAAATCTGATAATATCATCTTTTTTTATTCCTGCTGGGGGAAAACATCTGTATTGAAGAAAAACGTTGAAAGTGGATAACATATGCATGCACAATTCTGATAAAAATAATTATCATTGAGAACACCTTCAGTTGTAGAATAAATTTGAGATTTCCATAATGTGCGTTAATTTTTTTTGCGCAGTGTATATTATATAAAAAATATCGAACATATTAAGGTATGCATTTAATGGAATATCTCCATAGAACTTACATCATCACTATAAGTTCTATGAATATCTCTGTCCTCATGAATGAAATGTACAATGGCGCTCTCTATGCGAAATCGCTGAAGTATAAAATTGGTGAATATGTAGGTAAGGCAGGAACTATTTTTCGCTATATATTTGAATTTTGTTATTCTCTGTCGATTCCGTATTTCAAGTTGGTTTTCTGAACGAAATTATCTGTAGATTCACTTTTGATCGGAAGTTGAACTATTTTCATAAGAATCAAATTTCGAAATGGAATCGATTCAAATTATTTCATTAAGTACCCCAATCCTTTCTGAGTTTAACTACACAATTTCAGTTCAAGTTCGAGTGCCTATTTGACGTTTCTGGAGTACTGGACATATTTGACATCTGAAAATTGGGATAGTAATATTGTTCGGGATTTTCTACTGAGCTGAAATATTTTTGGAGCCGAAGAACCGGTTATACAAGAAGTTTTCAATTTTTTCGTTTCTGTTATGATTGAGTTTTCAATGCTGAATACATTCCTGTTCAGACTTTCATATTCATTCGAATAGTTTTCCAAATATCGAAAATCGGAAAAAAGTCAAATATTCATAGTCAGTATTATGTTAATTTTTCTTTTTCTCAACATCCTGAGTGTAATGTGAAATGGTTATGCATCTTTTGAATGTCATGAATATCTCCACATGGTGTTTAAAATTTTGTGTCGATAACTGAAATCGGAAATTGGCCATAACTTCTGTTTCTCAGATGAGAACCCTATTTCTTAATGATTGCGTTAGATTCTGCGAAGAAAAATAATGATAGCACTCCAAAATAGTTTGGCTCCTAAATACAATAATTTCTGAGTTATTTGAGATTTTTTGGATTTATGTTGTACGTAGGGTCAAACTCATTTAGTCTGTTGCATGAGAATTTGTTGTGACCATAGAAAATGAATGATTCGAGTAATATTTCGCAGGTGGTCTTATTAGAAGTTGTTACCTAAGTTTTATAAGAATATTCATCGAATCTGATAAATTTGACTGTATGTCCAAAAAAACTCAAATAACTCAGGAGTTACTGAATTTAGGAGCAAGAGCATCTTAGAGTGCTATCATTACTTTTATTCGCAGAATCCAACGCAATCATAGAAAAAAAATTTATTCTAATTTGAAAAACAGAAGTTATGACCAATTTTCGATCACAGATTTCGACACACTCGAACTTGGGAGACCCTGTTTAGCATTTTCCTTCACAATGGCTTCACGCCACAACATTTAATTTATTTATTTCGGAAATGAACAAATGAAGAAAATAGACAACCATAAATATTTAAGACTCATTTTTGAAGAACAAACTTTTCGAAATAAATTCAGACATCTGACACATATAAAGGGTGCTAAATAAGAGCGCAAGCATTGAATTGCGCGCCATTTTTGACAGTCATGATGTCCCATGATTATGACGTGACAGATCGGAAGTTGACAGATGGGAGTTTACGGGACATTATAGTCTGTACTGAAAGAATAATTGTACAGTTTTTCTCCGAAAACGAAGAAATTAGAAAGTATGCCATAACGGTGAATGGTGAACGTTATCATGCTATCAAAACACAGTTTCTTGTGAAAGCTATCGATCTTGAAGACAGGTGCTTTCAGCAGGACGGTGACACATGTCGTATAGCCCGTGAAACATTGACGATCTGGCACGACTTTGCAACTTTGCTACAAAAAACAATGTTTAAATGAACACTGAAATCTTATTGAAACCCCCTTCAGTACATTGAGTTCATTTCAGATGAAGTTTTTCCAAACATTGTTGGTCAGATCTCTGGAACGAAAGCTCAATATACAAACCTACAACTGAGCCTTCTTCCGGAGCAAGTAGTTCTGAAAGCTATGAAGAAATGGTGGAGAACGAGCCTTCGGAATCAATAAAGAAACGAGTGGAATGATGTGTTATTCAAATTGACTTAAAGAATTTGTTGGTAAAGTTCAACATCCTTTCTTTAGGAACAATAAATAATATAAACTTCTTCAGTATTTATGCAGATATTACTGCGTGAGATTGAAACCGATCTGTTCAACTGGTCACACGTTGCTACTTCGAAACCCCTCAAACAGAAATAGATAAAACTTTTAGATAAAAGTATTCGAAACAATTCCATTATAACAAAAGCATTTCGCGGTATCACAAAGGATCTGATTCTCTTTGACATAATCCTTTCGAAAGGTCTCAAAGTCGTTGTCCGATGGAATTAAATTGTTCGTATGTCTAACCCACATGTAATGTTCAATTACACCGTAGCCACTGACGATGAAATTGAAAGTATAAAACGTTTTCCCTACCAAATATCACCCCACAATACTCCTGTTAATGTCAGAAAAAAAATCAGCTACATGGTATCGACGGTCACTCCATTTCCACTTCTGTTCACATCACCCTATTTCGTACATTATTGTGTTAACATAATTCCCCAATCATTTTCTGGTTGAGGAGCATGAAAGAAGGGATGTCTGAGGAATGGGCTGAACTGAACAGACCCAAGGTATAAATAAATCAACAACAGCAAATAGGATTAGCATACGATTGCCGAGCCCTGAAGTCTACTTGTGTAGATAAGACTTGATAACGACTTCGAGAACCGCCCCGTTATTGCTGAGTCGGACATATAGTCTGCTGGTTCAGTGGTGTATCTGAATCAGATCTTTCGTTTCATTTTGATTCACAATGATTATTTCAATTATACAGGGAGAGTCTTTGACTTGTGCATATATTCTAACTGTAGATTCTTGATGCCAAAAGAAACCTTTTTTTCATTTTCCTTTTTTCCGAATTCGGCTCTGTTCAAAAGATAAAGCCATTTGAAAAAATTGGGCCAGAACCGTGCCTGATATGATCATCTTCAGTGAACACAAAGGTCATATTTGTCGATTCAAATTGAGTTGATATATCCAGAGAATACTCAAGCACTAAACTCATTCGAATGAGAATTTTAAAAACGATTTTTCTTAACAAAAACGCTTAGGTTTGTCCGATTATTTCTGTAACTTGAAAGCCTTAATTCTCCCACGTAAATAAGTTCCATCTTCGATTTTCCTGAAGATTAGTTGGCAAACAACCAATAACTTGTTCATATTTTCCTCGATATCCCAAAGATATTTCATAAAGAAATTTTTTTGCACTCTTTCTATGATTATCAACCTAACTCATAGGATTCTAGGTCAATGACCTAACCTAACTCATCTTCTATGAATATTTCACAGAGCTTTTGAGAAGACGATGCCAGATTGTTGATTTTCTCTTTGAAAACTGGTATAACGGTGTGTCTTGCGAGGTAGCGGGCGCGCAAGACAAACCGTAAAATGTATGAATCGACCCATCTCAAATATTATTAGAAAGGAAGATTTTTTAGCGGCATGCAGACAATTTTTGAAATTCCGGAAAAAGTCACACACCGTGCAGGAATTGAACCTGCGTCTCCTACTTTCCGGGTCGGTGCTCTTACCAACTGAGCTAACAGTGTGTATGATACTTTTCCCGGAATTCAATATCATGAGGTTCACCTCATATGTGGTGAGAGAGGGGGGTTCCTAGGTGGGGAGCACTGATTCGTCATCATCAGCCAGATGACTCCTTTATCCTTCACTTCACTTCATCGAATTTCTTCGATTTCAGTTTTAGGTCGGATGTTGGATTCCGACAAATGATGAAATACTAAACCGAGAATTTATATTATGAATGATTTTATCTTCTGTGAATTCAATTAGAGAGGAAGATTTTTTTCTCCGGAATTTCAAAAATTGTCTGCATGCCGCTAAAAAATCTCCCTTTCTAATTGAATTCACAGACGATAAAATCATTCATAATTAATATTATTGTTCTCTTTCTCTCGAACATGAGTGTCTGTGAAAGACGCAAGTGTATTGCGACAACAATTATGGAGAAAATCATTTCGAGAGCTATGTTGTTATAAACGGGAAAAGTGGTTTTTCAAGGTGTTTTTCTTCGATCTCGTAATGATTATGTGAAGACTGTCAGTGAATGAATGTAATATTAACCGTGCAGTGTTGAGTTTATAAATTCCAAGAGAATATTGTCCAGATAGGAATATCGATAACGATTCTTTAGTGCTGAGTAAGATTTTATTTTTCGTTAATTTCAATTCGACACGCAGTTTGTATCGACATTTATCATTCATATATCTGAATTTTGTATTCCATCGACGTTTATTCTCAATATGGACCGGTAACAATTAATTTTTAATAGAAACGGTGCGTATTCAATGTATAATTCCATTATCCTTTGTGTTCAAGGTAATCTCAGACATTTGTGGGATTTTATTATTACATATCTATCTACATCAAACGTTTTTCCATCATTGAGATTTTAGTCTTGACAAAGTTGATAAACATTATGAAAGTATTGTTAAATTGTTTAGAGACCAGAGAAGTAATGATACTCAATGATATTCAATCCAGGGAAGCATCGAGATTATGTTTTAAATTCATGTTTTTTTCCTCAAATTACATCGTATACAATTATGAATAATTCGAGAACGACGCGTTTTATTGAAGAAAACATAATTTCATTTTCTGAAAAGATCGATTCATTCAAAATATGAACCATTTATATTTTTCCAGTGGTTTTATGGTATTTTTGCGTGGATTTATGAGTCGGTTAGGCTGTAACTTTTATACCAGGAAAAATATTGAATGAGTTTTTTCGATTGAGGAATATGCACCATGAATAGAGAAAACAATCAACGAATTTTGAAAAATGGTATAGAAAAATAATTTTCAGTTTGATGAGAAGTACCTACAGTTACAAGTCAAAGACTCACTATGGATAATAATATATAATTCTCTAAACTTTAGTTATTATTTAGTGTAAGTTTGAAATATTATCTCGGAATTGCGTTAATTCCCTAATTGTGACAATTTTGTTTCAAAAAGCCCTTCCAATCTTTGGAAATCTGGAGGACATTTGATTCAAATACATAATATATTTCCTCAGAAAACTAAAGGTGTGGAATTATGTTGATCTGTTGAACCATTGCCTGACTTCTTTCATTATGAAAAAAAAATTAGTGTACCAAATGGATGAATTTTTTTCTATTTGCTTTATGTAGTACACTGTACTTTGCCAAGAAATTCGACTCTCCTCATGCGTCAGCGGCTTGTAGACTGAGCGTGAAAAAAATACACATATTGAATAATATACAGTAGCTCACTTGGAGAGAAGAAATGAACTGCTGTACCAATTCTGATCACCACGATAATTGAAGAATAAAACGAATGTACGAGAATAGAAACACTGTGAGAATGGTACTTACGGTTGTTCTCATTGAGAGCGATGTATCTGCTGGCTCTCTGGTTCCGTGCAATGTTTTACCGGGTAAGGTCCTTATTACACGAATCTAATTCACTTCTAGGGCCGACGAGGGTTTATATCTGTTAAGGGCTGCGAGCTCAGCCGTGTTTATGAACGTAACGACAGGTGGCAGAGGTATTATTGAACAGAGCAGGTATCCAAGAATGTTTTTGGGTTCTAGGTGAACCACAGAAAAGGTTGGTCAAGTCATAGAACTTTTCTTTTCTTGTTACGCACTATTCGCAGTAAAAAAATTTGTGGTATAATGAAATATAAAGTTTGAATTTTGAGCACATACATGCATTCAAGAAACATAACGGTCCTTCTGGCGCAGTCGAATGGAAATGTAATGAACCTTTTTTCGGAGTAAATAAATTACAACTAATGAAAGCTCATAAAAATTTCGGAACCAATAAGCTACCACCTGTAGCTCGGCGAACCGAAATTAATCGTTCCACAGCCATGGCGAAAACAGCTACGCTTCAGTTGCGTTTTATTGACATCGAAATTTGTGTTACCTATATGTATTCATTCAACATAATGAAACATTATAGCCAGCCTTTCTTTCCACAGGATCGCATGCCCATTAATTTGTGCAGCAGGGGGGTGTTTACCGCTAATGCCCTGACCTGAATGAAATTGTGTTATTATGCTCATAGAATCCCTAGGAGGAAATTATTCGTTGCCCCCTATTCAATTCGTTACATTGGTCGTATTCAAGGTGGGATTATGCAATTTTGCGGAATTCCCGGAATGATTATTTCGTCTACAACCCCCGAATATCGTTTAATCCAATTTCATTTATTGCTCACAGAAGCTGAGACACTCCGTATACGCATTCTTTGACAAATTTCTAGCCAGAATGGTATTTTGTCCGAAATTCCTGTACGTTCGTGAAATATAGTATGCTTTCTCACTTTGGTGAAATGTCTGCTTAATTTTATTCTTTTTTCTTGTTTTTTAAGAAAAAAAATTAAAAATTGTTTGCAAAAATGACGCCTCCTATTTTTGAAATAAAAAATCATACAGCAATCATTTTTTTCCTCCCCTCTGAAATTCAGGGAAATTTAGTAACGATTTCTAGTAATTCCGTTGACGATGATAATAATTTGTGTACCCAGTAGTTATGCAATTAATGAAGTCGATATTTCATGGGTAGCTTGTCACTTCCAAATTGGAGTTCATCGGTCATGCGGAAAATCAATTATGGAAAATATTTCTATAGGTGACGAGGCTAGCGGCTGTAATTTCTGTTCATATAAATAAATATCGATCACATTATTCCGGACCAATGAGGAAATGTTTATTTACAGGAATGGAACCCAAAGTATCGATTGCAAGAATATCATATGGTTATCCGTTTTTTTATGTTTCGATTATTTCTCCCTTTTGATGAATATCATTTCTGCAATTTCTCTCCCGAATAGATTTTCTTCCTTGTATAGTATCTTCACATTATCAAAATTTAATATGTGGCCCTACGTTAAACAATGATCAGTTAGAGCTGTAGAGTTTTCATTACGATTTCGAATGGAGCTTTTATGGTTAGAAATTCTCTGTTTCAGCTTCTGTTTTGTCATCCCTACGAATTTTTTATTACATGATCCACAAGGAATCGAATTTTGATTGGTTGTCTTCAGGTCCTTTAATTGTGAATAAATATTTCTCATTGTGTATGTATTAGAGAATATTGTTCTGTTGGTCTAAGATCCGGTACAAGAAATATATACCCTCATCTGTTATTTATTAGTGATAAGAAATAAATGATAGATAACATTTACATCGACACATTGCACATAGGTTGCCTAATTAAATCTGGTGCGGATAATGTTAAATTGTTAAATCTTTAACAAAAATTTTTCAATAAATTTCCCTCATCTGTTATTTGAAAAAATCATCAACCAGTTAAGAGAAAGTAATGGTTGCCTGCTTTTTTCCGGGTACAACTGTAGGGTTGCCAGGTTTGAAGAGGTGACTCGCTGTAATGAAATTACCCTCATCTGTTATTTGATCGTATCTGATGTCAAATGAAAGCTTATTTCATTCTCAATCTGACTGTATAGGGTTGCCTTACTCAAAAGTTGATTCAGTCTAGGGTTGCCTCAATTTTATATGTAGATTTTAGACAGGAGCGGTGACAGATATGAGTTGCGCGCTCAACTCTATGTGACAGACAATGATGAAGGGAATTCCTATGATGATGATTTTTCTCATTATATATAATAGCATAAGCGCGTTATGAAGTGAATTAAATCGGACTGAATATTAACAAAAGTATACAACGAGCGCAAAGAAGTATAACTTCAAAAATATAGAGTTATTATCCAACACTTATTTATGGAAAATGTATATAATTTTGTTAATGTTCCTTTCATTTTTTCCCTTCGGTATTTTGAGTACATCCTCAACTTGTAGAGGTGTGGGATCCTCTACGCATGCTCTTAATTCAAGTAGCCATCTGAAGACCACCCACAGTCTTTTGGGGCTAGTGTGGTACATCTCTCATCAATTGCATGAAGCCACATAGAATTTACATATATCTTTCGTAATATTTTCTGCTGGAGAGACTTCCAGCAGGGTGGAATGATATAATGAGAAAAATCATCATCATAGGAATTCCCTTCATCATTGTCTGTCACATAGAGTTGAGCGCGCAACTCATATCTGTAACCCCTCCTGTCTTAAATCTACATCTTAAATGGAGGCAACCCTAGACTGAATCAACTTTTAAGTAAGGCAACCCTATACATTCAGATTGAGAATAAAATAAGCTTTCATTTGACATCAGATACGATCAAATAACAGATGAGGGTAATTTCACTACTGCGAGTCACCTCTTAAAACCTGGCAACCCTACAGTTGTACCCGGAAAAAAGCAGGCAACCATTACTTTTTCAATTCTTTAGAGTCCATTCTCTTAACTGGTTGACGATTTTTTCAAATGACAGATGGGGGAAATTTATTGAAAAATTTTTGTTAAAGATTTAACAATTTAACATTATCCGCACCAGATTTAATTAGGCAACCCATGTGCAATGTGTCGATGTAAATGTTATCTATTATTTATTTCTTATCACAAATAAATGACAGATGAGGGTGTATATTTCTTATAACGGATCTCATACTATGTAGCCATATTGTTTAACAAGATTTTTGATCTTTTTACTGGCAATAGAAACGAATGGAAGAATCATATTTTTTTTTGAGTAATCATTTTCTTTATCTTCTTCGAAGTTACTATATAGCTTGTTAACTCTAGATCGTATAATATTATTTGTTAATTGTTCAGATAGTTCAAATAGACTTTTGATACCAAGTTGTTTCAAACATCTAAAAATCCGAAACAATTATTATTCATTTCCAGTTTTATTGTGTATTTTAAGCTATTATAATCATTGAAAATATCTAGAATGGTATGTATTTTAATTTCACTCGAATGTAATCAGTTGATTCATAAGAGTAACAGGTGTTCACAACAAAATCATACCAATGTCACAATAGCAAGGATATTGTAATCTTCCGTAATTTCACTCCTCCATTTTTATAGCCAGAGAAGAAGTCATAACCCTGCACAACCAAGAACAAACCTACATACATATTTGAACATTTTCCCCCCACTAAATCGAGCAAAAGCACTCATAGATACTGAGACCTGTTACCCAGAATAATCGCCTAAAGACGACGCAATAGAAGTCCCTTACAAATGCTCTCCTCATACATTCTGGGAATCCTTCCCGAATCATCCCGCAATATCTATCTCGCGAACGTTCTTTCCCCCATTCGAAGGCTCATAAATCAAACAATTTGCTCGAAATTTGGCGGGTATGCGTGTGCTGGATTTCCTCGGAGACCGTAGGGGCACACGTAGCAATAGACAGCAGAATGAAGGGAGCGAAAGATCACGTTCCGTCGAGAGCGTGCTGGCCCGAGGCACCTCGAGCAACAGCTATCACCTAAACAATATCCTTTAGATTAAAAACGGAAACAATGGAGTTGACAGCTCCAGACAGGTCCGAGGTTCGGCGCAGAAAGCTCCGTAATGGGATACCTCAACGGGTGTCTTCATGAGGAGACGTACGTATTTCATCGACACACATTGTCAAAAGTCTTGGCCCCCCTAGGTTTTCCAAGAAATAAACAACCTATATTCTAGAAATGAGATGAGTATTTTCCGAAGGGAAAAATGAATGTAGGTAGGGATCGAGTTTTTGAAGCACCTCTGGATTGAAATGTAGACATTTACCCGCTAGGTGGGACACTGAACATTAAACTTTATTCAATTGTTCCTGCTAGAGAGTAATATGAGATCTGGCGTTTTAGTGGGTTGCTACCGCCGTGGGACTATGTGGCACTGATGAAGGCTAACAAGCCAGAAGACGGTATGTCATTGTCCTGCTGTGATGGTGACCCCAGTGGTGTACTTCGGAATTAGATCTCTGCTAGTCCATTTTTATCTATATCAGATTTGATAGAAAATCTTTGTTCGTTACTGTTTGCTCATGCAGGATGAGAAAAAATAGAAAAAATGAGAATAAATCTAAATTCATGAAATATTTATTTTTGTTAATTATAGTTATTCCATAATTGAATCCAAATTGAATAGTCCGAATAACCACCTCTTCTTCCAAGACTTATGACGATGTGTGTATATTTCAGGAAATTTCCAAGAATTTGTATAATTATCAAATGATGTTATAATTCTATTGATAATTCTATATATAATTCTATAATTCTATTATAAAGAATTTTTAATTGGAAAGAGTAACGATGAAGTTAGCACATTGAGGGATATGGTGTTCTTCATGGAACGGTTATAGTTATAGTTATAGTGAAAAGGGGTTACAGTCCACTGCGACCTTAAGGTCTATTGTGCCCCCTGACAGAGCTGTTATCATCGCGCCTCCTACAGTTCGCCCTCCAGTTCTAGGGATTCGAGAAATCCAGTATCTGGGACGGCTTCAAGGAGGATAACTCCCCACTTCTACAAGTTTCTTGTCCAAAGCACTCTTTCCTTTGGCTTTCAATGCATAGCATTGCGTAACCAGGTGAATAGGAGTTTCTTCCTCCTCCCCACAGAATCTCCACTCATCAGTGTCCGATAAACCCATTCTCAACAGATGCTTCTTTAGGCGACAATGCCCTGTGAGAAAACCAGTGAGTAGATGAAGTTGCTTTTTACTGAGATCCAGATATTTTTTGGATATAGCAGTTTCAAAGTTCCGGAGGAACTTTTTGGAGTGATGCATCCCTGGGTGATTCCGCCAGAGTTTTTCTCTTTCGGTTTTCTCCTTCAGCATAAACTCCTTCTTATAGGTGCATTTTCCTATACCACAGAAGGGTTCTGGGCCAGTGAGTGGCGTTTGTGCGCCCTTTCTGGCCAGTGTATTGGCCTCTTCGTTTCCTAGGATTCCCGAATGACCGGGAACCCAGATTAAAAAGACCTTATTCTTCTTGCCGACATCATTGAGTTTGTTTCGGCACTCCCAAATCAGCTTTGAGTCAATGACGTAGGAGCTCAGTGCTTTAAAGCATCTGTATGAATAGCTATATAGCACTTCTGATAGTTTCTTTCTAGATTTATATCTAGACATCATCCGATTGCAAGTATTTCCGTTTGAAGGACGCTTGTACAGGAGCCTAACGATAGTGCACACTTGGTACTTGTCCCGTGAATCCCAGCGCCAGCTCCTGTAGCGGTTTCAGAACCATCTGCATACCATTTCATTGTATTTTCTTTCAGATCGTAGTTGGTGTATTCCCTTTCCCAATCCTCTTTTTTACTTAGCATTGTACTGAAGTTCTTCTCAGTGCTTACTTTCTGAGGATGGCCTGTCAATCACTAGAAGAAGAGGTGTGAGGTCTGTGATGGATGATCTCAAGCGCCCTGGTTGGGCACGTTCTCATAGCTCCCGTGATGCACACACAGGCAAGCCTTTGTACTTTGTCGAGCATTTTCCTCGTACTTACCTGACTTGCCTTAGCAAACCAGGCTACTGCCCCATATGTGACTATAGACTATAGATCTTACAATCATGACGTACATCCATCGCAGTATCTTTGGGTTATAGCCCCAATACCTGCCGCATAGGCGCCTGCACGCCATCAGAGCTCTTGTAGCTCTGCCAGTAGCATTATCAACATGAATAAGAAGCATGTTTTATTTGCAAACGGAAGGTTTAATTATGAGTTCAGACTTGCCAATGATGGAAGAATACATGGTGTGTTCTTTACGGAGCTTATTTTCGTCCGAGTTGGCGCATGACGTCACTCCGAGCAACTTGGGGAAGTAATTTGAATTGACTTATGTGTGCGTCACTCGAAATATCCAATGAGAACGCTGTAAATGATTCAAATATTTGATCTGACTGACGCAGCGTGCGCAAGGACACACCATGTATTCTTCCATCATGGGCTTGCCGTACTACAGGATTTTCTCCCTATCTCGTAGCCAGAACCATAAGAAATTCTAGGAAATTTTCGAAAATATCCTTGACTATTCCACTCGTTTCAAAAACTGACCAATCACAGTCCAAGACAGCTCGTATTATAGCGATAATACCAACTGTCTCTGAATTATGATTGGTCTGACTACTTCGGTATTTTCAACGATTGAACTACAGAATAATCTGTGATTTAACTATGGATACGAACGGTTTGACAACTGATAAATATAAATTGTAGACGTCAACATGAGTTTTTCCTTGCTTTTCTCGAATACAGAGTTTCTGACCTTTTATTCTGTTCGTGAAATGGTCTTATAAAATTTCACTCGAGATTGAATTTACCTCATAAGTCTATCTTTTATTTCCAAACTCAAATGAGTTGCTTTATGCAACTCATTTTCGTTTGAAAATAAATCGATAGACTTATCACGGAAATTCAATCTCTTGTGATATTACTATTGGCAATTTCTTCATAAAAAATTGCTTCAATTGGTTTCTTTAACTGGAAAATGCAAATGAATCTACAAGGGAAATAAACCAGCACCCAAGAGCTGATAACCCTTAGTACTTTTGAATTTTTCAATTGAAATTATTTGGAAAAATCCTCATTTTGTACCTGCATTTGAAAATAATACTGCCTGAAAATCTACAATGATGCTTGAAAACTTTTGAATGGAACAAATTGGGAACTAATTATTATTGAGCTTCGTCGATTAGTTCAATAGGATTCATTTCATTATTAATATATTCTCGAATTCATGCTTGATTTCTTCCATCCATTATAAAAAACTCTTCTCATCTATAATGAAAGGAAATACGAAAAACAAAAACTGCTAGAGATCCATTAGCATGGAACTCCCGACAGCTGAGAGATTTCTTGTTTTTTCCCGATTTGGAAGCTCTCACCTGGGTTCCTTCGGGAAATTTGATTCCAATTAAATTCAAGCGAGGACGCCTCGAATAACAATGATGAGCGCCGTCTGAAAGAAAGGGAATAAATTGAAATTTTCATTCCTAATTGGTATCGATTGATCTTGTAATGCGAGCTCAGTTTGTTTGACGGATTCGACATTTTTTGTCGTATGCCTCAAGTTTCAGTAGAACAAAAGAGAGGGTGTTGACGTGAACCCAGTTTAATTAGAGAAAAAAACGCTTTCTCCAATACTTTTTAGGACGAATTTGTTCGAAAGAAGACTTTTTCGATGTGCGAAGATTTAATGATGGAATTCGAGGAGATAAAGAGGGAGTGATTTATCTCGAAATCATTTATTTCTTGATGTACATGTTGAATGGGCCGCCCTATCTGTCTTTTGATATCCAAAAATACATTTTTTCTCCAACCATCGAAAAATGTTGACATTTTTGTACTATTTTCAGGTGCAAAAGCTATCAATTCCATTACCGTACAAAAATTTGCTTAGCAACACTTTTAATCCTAGGATTAAAAACGCTACTTTTAATCCTAGGACTAAAAGTAATTGCATTTGAGCTCTCTAATTGAAATTTTAAGAGAAAAACATTGTCTCATACAAACTTAGTGAAACAAACTAATTGGGCAACTATATACAGGGTGAGTCTTTGACTTGTGCATATATTTTAACTGAATATTCTTTAGGTCAAAAGAAAGCTTTTCTTCATTTTCCATTTTTACGAATTCGGCTCTGTTAAGAAGATTTGAAAAAAAATTGTGCTAATTACGTCCCTGAAATGATACTGTGGAATAGATTCAAAGTTCATATTTCTCGATAGAAATTGACTTTATACATTTAGGTAATACTCAAGTACTAACCTTATTGGAATAATGATGTTGCAAATACGATAATTTCAACAAAAACAGTTAGTTTCATCGGATTATATCTGCAACTAAAAAGCCACATTTATTCCACCAAAATAAGTTCCTTCTTCGATTTTTCTGCAGATTAGTTTGTAAACATTAATAACTTGTTCATATTTCCCTCGAAATTCCCAAACAATATCATGAAGAAACATTTTTTATTCAGATTTATTATTAAACAACCTAACCTAATATAATTTGTATCGATTCTGTGAATTTTTCACAGACATTTCAAGAAGATGTTGTCAGCTTGCTGATATTTTCATTGAGGTTAACGATTTTTTACGAAACATAGTATAAATCATCATTTGTGTACCGTGGTATAAATATCTATGAATTCTGCCGTTTCCATCATAAATGGACTTTGCCGCCAAATTTTACCACGCATGCGTAGAGCGAAAACCGAAGTATGTATTGGTTATCTGGACTCTGGAGGCCAACTATAAACAATAACAAAACGGAGTCTCTGAACAAACTGTAAACATTATGTAAAGTTCTGAATACATTCAGTGAATTATTGTTCTAATGTGATTATTATGTGAAAAGTGAATCAATATAATTTCAACCGTATCGAGTTTAAAAAATTCCAAGAGGATGTTGTTTAGATAGAAACATCGCCACAGATTATCAGGTATCGTATTATTTTTCATTAATTTCAATTTAATAAGTAGTTTGTATCGAGAATCATCATTCATATCCGAATTTTGTATTTCATCGACATTTAATTACAATATGGACCGGTAACTATGAATTTTCAATAGAAACTGTGCGTATTAAATCCTCCTTGGTGTCCAATTTTATCTCCCACATTTGTGGGATTTTATTATTAAAATATCTCGACAAAGTTGATAAATATTGTGACAACTTTGTAAACTCGTTTAAAGACCAGAGAAGGAATAATATTCGATTATATTTAATTCAGAGACGCATTCAGATTATTCTTGAAATTAATGATTTTTTCGTGGTTTTATGGTGTTTTAGCGTGTATTGATGAGTCGACTACCCTGTAACTTTTATACTAGTAGAGATATTGAATAGGTTTCGATTGAGGAATATGCACCATGAATAGAGTAAAAACTATAATAGTATATTATATTATGAGGATTAAAAGTGCCTATTTTTACTCGCAATTTTGCATTCGCTCGGCTGCGCTCCGCTCGTAAAAAAATATGCACTTTTAATCCTTATAATATAATATACTATTTTTTCAGCCACTCTGAATGACGTCACTTTTCCAGATTTGCTTGAAAATTGCCCAAATTTTTGGAAAACCTGAAAAATATAATCGTAATTCACCTCAAAAGCCTTCATCCTAACCATCAAAAACGATATTGCCTCAATAAACAGGTTTTTTAACCATTTTCTCATTCTCTCGTATAACCTGAAATTAAACATTTTTTCTTGCTTCCAAAAATGTTGAAACCGATTGGAATTCTAGCTGAGATTCAGAAAAACCACGTAAATAAATTTTTTGAACAGTACTTCCCCCCTATCTGCAATCTTAAAATACATTTTATTTCATCCGAGCCATTCTGAGATGTCAAATATGGCTTATTGATTTCATTGATAATTTTCGGAAAATTCATCTCGAAAAATGAAACCGGGTTTGTTTCTTTGAGAGTTTATCTAGATAACACGTTTTTCCTCATATACCTAACCTAAACATTCTTTCTTGCTTTCAAAAATGTTCTAGCCGATCGGAATTTCAGCTCAAATGAGAAAAGACAACGTGAGATTACTCTTCCAACCAGAATTTACCTACTACCTTTCTTTTTCTATCCAAAAACTTATTATTCCTTCATCCGAGCAATATCAGGATGTCATTTGGACCTCATGGATTTTGTTCATAACATAGAAACACATTTTTACCTGGAAAACCGCTTTCAAATAGGAAAATGAGACATATTTGTTTGTTACTCTTTCCTTCATGAAGGATGGGACAAAATAGGAAAAATGAGAAAAAAAAACAAAATTTCGATTATTTATTTTTGATTAATTATAATTATTCCACAACTGAATCCAAACTCAACGGTCCGTATTACCACCTCTTCTTTCAAACAACTGTCCAATACGCCTAGGCATCCCACGAATCGAGTATTTTTCATGAAAAATGCTGAAAATTGCTGAAAAGTTGAAGGGTGGTTTAGGCGATTGGATATTGCTCTCCTCAAGTAATCCCATACGTGATCAATTGAACTCATGTCCGGTTTATTTGCTGACCAGTTCATTCTCTGAATATTGCGCTCTTGAAGAATGTTTTGAACCCTTCGTGTGCGATGTGGTGGGGCGTTATCATCCTGCTGAATGAAATTGTCCCCAAATGCGTTGCGCAGAGGAACAATGATTGGTTCAATGATGTTTTCTACGCAGATGACACCAGTCATTGTCCGTTCAACGATAATAAGAACGGTACAATTAGCGGTATCAAATTTCTTTTCATACTTCTGGCCCTTCAGGGTATGAAAATGCCACAAGGGTTTCGACAATTATGGATGCACTCCAACCAAGCTACCCGCAGTGTTTCCGTTCAAATTATTCTAGCCAGAAAACATCCCCAAAACTTCTTTATCTTCAGTATCATTAATTCTTGAAAGTTCAAGATAATCCAAATTCACGTGACTACCGTCTCTGGCAGTGGAACAATTATTGGAAGTATCTTGTTTGTTTAGAACTCCCCCGATATAACGTTGGAAGTTTCCGAGTCGGAAAATTAATCCATATGTTTTCCTAAGAAAACGAGTCAATAGAAACCGAATAACGATTCATTATTCTATGTCATTCCGTTGAAGTTAGGATTTACTTACCCTGCTGTAATGCCGTTCTTCTTTCAATACGAAAAATAACCAAATTAGACAGTTCCATTCAACTAATTGTTTCATTTATTTTGGTAATACGAGTGGTGGAATAATAATGGATCATTAGTAAAGTTCTTATTGATGCTTTATAACAGTGATGTTTGACTACAAATAATACCTTCGGGGTTAAAAGCAGCTATGGCATAGAAAATTAAATGCTTTTCACCCGACTGCGACAGAATGAGGGTAATGTTTTTTGAGTGTATGTAGAAGATTTTCCAATAAGAGGTGTACTTGTTGCATTCAAAGAAAAATGCCTAGTTTTTAGATAAATGATCGGATCTTTATTTCATTGTCAAGCGGAAGGTATGCCGTCAATAATGGAACATAACGTAAGCCAAATGACCACCACGACTACAGGACTATATCTTCTTCATTCAAATTTCCATTACCAAATCGCAGATGACTGCCCCATGTCCTCGATAACCTCACGAATTCCATCTTTGAGGTCGAATCGACGCTGGGCTTTTGGCGTAGACCTTCTCTTTCACATGGCCCCAAAGGAAGAAGTCACTAGGAGTTAAATCACAATATCTCGGAGTCCAATTGTGATCACCTCTTAGAGAGATAACACGGACCAGAAACTTTTCCCGTAAAAGATCAATGGTATCGTTGCAAGTGTGGCACGTAGCGCCGTCTTGTTGATAGTGAACGTTGTCCAGATCAATCCTTTCCATTCCGGCCATAAAAATCATAAATCATCTCTTGATAGCGCCATCCATTCACCGTAACTGTTGCTCCAGCCTCATTCTCGAAGAAGTTGGGTCCAATGACCCCGCCGGACCATAAACCACACCAAACAGTCAACCATTGAGAGAAGAGAGGTTTTTCAACAATAACTCTCGGGTTTTCCGAGCCCCAGATGTGACAATTTTCCTTGTTGATGAAGCTACCGAGGTGGAAATGGGCCTCATCACTCAAGATGATTTGCCGATGGAATTTCGGATCATTTTCATGCATTTCAAGGACCCAATCAGCAAAGACACGACGTTGTTGATTATCGGCTGGCTTGAGTTCTTGTGTTAACTGAACTTTATTAGTCTTAAGACCTAAATCTTTATGCACAAAACGATGTAATTACGTTCGTGTAATGTCTAAATCCAAGGAACAACGAGGGATGGACAAACCTGAGTTTACTTCAACACTTTCGGCTACAGCAACGATATTTTTGGCTGTTCTTGAGCGACATGCACTGGTTTTATTCTTCACATCACTAACTTGTCCCAACAGTTCAAATTTTTCCACCAATTTCTGTATTGTGGTTCCACAAGGTGCTTCACGAAGACCCAAAAATGTTCGAGTTTTACAAACCGTTTCTGCCAAATTTTCACCATTTTCATAATGAATTTCAATACGATGCGTTGTTGAAGCGTGTAGCGTTCCATTTTTTTAATGGCGTAGTTTCCTCTTGTCGAATGTCAAAAATGACAGCTTCAAAAGTTACATCTATCGAAATAAGGTACTATTCAAAATAATACCTCTTATTGGAAAACCCTTTATTTATGTAAGCATGCATGTACCTATTTTTTGACCTTTGTATGTATGTCTATTTCTTTTTCACCCTCTACATTTCATTGATCGAGTAGCTACACTTTCTTCAATAATTTGTTTATTCATTATTGGAGGTTTAGATATTATAAAGAATGAACGATCATCTTCTGAAGATTTCAACACCCAGTTTCTCCGAATTGAAGCGTTTATGGAGCTTTATCCATATGCAATTTTCTTCTGGTGATCAGTTTTTTTTTGGCAAACCATATTTTGTATCAGTGTGACAATTAAACAACAAACCTTTCTCATTAATATTCTTCAGTTGGATAATAGAAGAGAAAAAATAGAAGTGATAAGGAGAAGGAAAATTTCCACACAAAAAAGCTTATAATTTTTCCGAGCCACAGGGGATATTTTCCTTTTCTCATTTCATTAGCGAGCAGAAGTTAACTCCCAAGTCGACTTTTTTTTATCCGCCCCAACGTCATGGCAACCTCAATCCCGTAATGGAAGTGCAACTGTGATAATTGATAAAGTAGGTACTCTTCCGTGATGAGTGTGGCGTTAACTTTTTGTTTTTGGCCGAGTCCAAGTCACGCGGGACTCTGGAGGGAAATGAAGGGGGCTTAGCATTAGGGAAAATTTCCCAGGCGGCCTCGCCAGTTGCTCCATTTGATTCCCAATCAGCTTTCTTTATTAAATGTGCTAGCGGCATGGCGAAACTCATTACGACCTAATGCTGGGCCGGATGATGCAACAAATAGAGGATGGCGTTGGAGAAAATTAAACTGCGGCAAAACATATTGCGAAGGAAGAAGAAATTGAGACTTACTACCCAAAGTAATGATGAAGAGTGGGAGTTGAGCTGTCTCCGTACAGGTTGTTGTCTTTATTCGAAAGAATTCGACGGGAAAGGTCTGCGAAAATGAAGACAACGAGAGTATACAGTTCGTATAGAGGTGGTGGAGTGACTAGAGCGGAAACTCTTTAGCCTTTAGCGATAGTTAACATTTTTCGATTTGTTTTGGGGAAACTACACACTTCAAACGAGTTTTGACTCTCTGAAAACCTTGCTCATCTTTTGTTTCATTTGTTTACCTACTTGCTGGCTTGGCGAACTTTGTATCGCCTAAATGATACTTTCGGTGGATTTCAGAAATCGTTATCACCGGTGATCGGAGATCAACGGCTTTATTCTCTGATTTTTGAATTTTCAAATCGAGTTGATTCTAGATCAAGCTCCGATCACTGGTGATTACGCTTTGTGAAACCCACCTTTAAAGTTGTATATACTTCATGTTGAAGAAAATAACTGTTAACACGTTACATCATGATTTTACCACCAGAGGAAGAGATCATACTTACCTGTTACCTAGATGTAACAAAAGTATAGGACAAAGAAGTTATAAATACTTTGCACCAAAAATTTTGTACATAGTCCCGGATCATCTGAAAAATATAAAAAACATGAAAAGATTTAAAATACGAATGAAAGCTTGGATGACTAGTGAAAATAGATGAATAATTAATGAATTAATAAATAACAATTAAAAATATCCCGAACATGAGAGTAAAATTTATCAACTGTGACAGTGAACCTAAACCGAATTGAGACATTTACTTACCCGATTAGAGAAAACTACAACCGATAATGACATTTCTGATGCGCATACTCACCTCATAATATGAATGTCGAGTCGAGTGTGAATATAGTAGAGAACATCTTATTTTGTCAGTGCATGAACTTTCACCTCTGTATTCTGTAATTTGCTTTCTTATATTGCTATTTGTCTTTTTTTTCGAAATTTTTCTTCATGGAACAATTTTTAAGAATAATCATTATTTTGATATCACGTACAGGTTATAATATTTTATTGTACCTCAGTGATGTAATTTGTTTATTCATCGAAATAAACTTTATTATTATTTTTTTTAACGTCCGTGTGAGGGGAAAACCCTTTATGGGCACCGAGAGGGTCCGCACTCTCGGTAGTGTGAGAATCCAGGATCTTGTTTGGCTACTCACTAAAAACCCATCACACATTCAATGGAGGAGTTCTTCATCCTGCCCTCGCAGCGTCCCTTAACAAAAGAGATGGGATGCAAGTAGCTTCTAGTGTTCATGGGACCTGAAGATATGAAGTGACCCGAGCAACACTGCCTTCTGCATTCTGTGCGCCAATACCTCGGCCAGTGATCTACAGACCGGGATAATCTTCAGTTCATCCACGTAGTTTGCTCTCATTCCACCGAGACATCCAAGCTCGAACATAAGGTCTTTGTATTTTTGCCTCTTCTGTTCTTCTTTCATCACAACATTATTTTCAGCAGGGGAGGGGAATTCCACGACAAATAACTCCCTCAGCTCCTTGTCCAGCCGAAGTAGGTCTGGCTTAACAGCATTGATCTGCCGTATTGTTGAGACAGGATAGTTCCAGCATATGTGAGCTCTATCGTTCTGGACCACCGCTTCAATCTCCAGAGGCACATATGGTAGCACCGGTCTATCCCATACGCGGCTCTCAGATGGAAGTATAGAATTCGGAGTGCCGCGTTGTGTCTCTCTACATACCCCGATGGAGCATGGACTCTGCAGGCGAAAAGGATGTGCATAATCGTTTCCTGTTGCCCATGGCAAGCCCTGCAAGTTGTTGGGGTGTCCATTTTCATGATGTTCTTTTTATACCATCTCGTATTCAGTACTCCATCTTGACACGCCATCACAAATCCTTCTGTCTCTGACTTAAGGCTAGCTGACTATAGAAAGGCGAAAGACAATTCTTCAGACAGGTCCTGGTCTTTTAAACTCCTGAAATATATGGAGTGCAAGGTCTTACTCATATGATGTTCGAGTAATGTATCTGACTGAGACTTTCGGATCAGTCTTGCTAGGCTTCTTTGGTCCGCTTGAGTGATCGGTGCTCCAGCGAGCTCAGGATTGATCGATACGCCGGTTATGCTGAGCTTCTCCAGGGACCTTTGTGCATCTCGGAATAGGAACGCTCCATGGTTCGCAATTTCATGCTGAGCGACAAATTTCAGAAGCGGATCTTCACTTCTTAGAATCCTTACTGCCATTTCCAATGTTTGTTGATAGTGTTGAAATTCCAAACATTGCAATCCTCTACCCCCCTGGCTTCGGGGAAGGTATATCCTCTGTATTGAACTGTTGGGATGTAGGCTACGATTCATGTTCATCGTTTTCCTTGTTAACCTATCAAGATCGAGGAGTTCGTTTACCGTCCAGTTCACCACTCCGAAAGAGTAGGTGAGAATCGGGATGGCTAGCATATTTGTAGCAGTATCATATTTGTAGATTATTATTATTATTATCATTGCTATTTTTTTAAGCAGGAGATAAATGGGGCATAATATTCGAGATTGTGTTACCATTGTTATTCGCATGAAAAGAATTCTCTTTATTTAAGCGGTATCTAATTGTTGAAGATACAACTTTTTGTTTCGAATGCTTTACAGTTCTCCCATTGCTTGTGATGAACGACACCACGAATGCGAATATGAATCACGATCGAATTATATGGATGAGAAATAGTTACAATGATGAATTAGGTACCTCTGATCACTGCATAAACCTCTTTACTTCTGCCAATACAACCCTGAAAATTTCAGGTGAAGTACTTTGTCTATGGTACTTTAATTCCACTTCACAAAATACAAATACACTGAGACGTTTTCTTATTCTTCTTCTTCCTGACTAAGACATTTTTGTTTTGGTCCTCAGCACAGAGTTGGAGGCAACTCAATTTTCCAAAGAATTTTGTTATAATGGAATGATATGAGCCATGCTTGAGATGTCTAAAAACATTTCGTCCACTTGAAGCCCTGAATATCATTTTTAAAGAAATTCGGTATGATAATTAGGTCAATTTTACGCTTGATTGATAACCAAATTTTCAAGTGGATATTACATCAGATAATCTACAACTATGGTCGTTAGTTGGTTAAGTGTTTCAACATTCTGCTAGAGATATAAGGAGGAGTGGCAAAAAGAGTAATCGAATTCAAAGTTTCACATCCACTGTGGTCGAACTCCATAAACTGTGTTCCCGATATCTTTCAACTTTTTGCTACTTGACGTGCGTTGGTCAATTCCTGCCCGAATTTGTCGATCCTGCTGGGGATAAGATAAAAAAACTGGAGGTATAGGGAATGTCAGTTTGTCGATACTAAATTCGAAATATGGTGAACGCGAATTCCCAGAGGCATGCCAGATTGCGGAGGAAACTTCAACTTGACCCGTGCTTAGTGTCTCGCTGTCTCGTACTCAAGGGACACCCTTGTCACTCCTATACGAAAGTATTCGATTTGAATATAAACGCGACGATACTTCTGTTCCAAGATGGCGTTTTCCACAGAGAAATGTCAACAATGTGGGTTATAATCTCCTGGATATATTCTGGAATGAAACCGATGGAAATGGATAGCATTCGAATTATCCATTTTATTGTATTTGACTGGACCCTACAGCTGACCTGCATCCATATTCAGAAGGAAAAGAATGCACTCGACTATGTTTATTAGAATTTGATAATGTTTCATGGCAACAGTACGTGCTTCAGTTAGGGGAAAAAGGGGGTAATGGCGGTCAGTTAAGCTTGTTATAATAAAACTCAGATTATAAATCACAGCTCTATTAGGAACATAACATCACAATTCTGCGTTAGAGGACTATTAATTGAGGTCAGAGAAATAAGCTTTGGACTAACGATTTATTAGTAATAATACGAACAACTGGACGGGGGTCGTTTTGTGGCTGGTCTGTTCTTCCACTTGTCAATGGCCTTTGATGTCCTCGATTTTAACTTTATGAGGACCAAATTCTATAACCTTGGATTTCGCGGTATATTCTTAGATTGGCTCGACAGTTTCATTGCCAACAGAAAAATGATTGTGAAGGTACAGAATGTATGCTCTGAAGCCTTTCAGGTGTGGCCCAAGGGTCGGTATTGGGTCCGATTTTATTCATTCTCTTCACAAATGACCTCCCAAATTGCATCCCGTGGTGCAAATTAACCCTATTTGCCGATGACTCCTCAGTGGCCATCTCCACTGAAAGTCAGGCAGAGCTCGCATTAGCTTGTGGTCGTTTAGTTCGATGTTTCACTGAATGGTGTCGAGCGAACGCACTGATTGTGAATGAGGGTAAAACGGACTGCTTACATTTCGCCCTAAGAAATCTGAGCAGAACGCCACTACTTATAGAGACCGAAAATTCAATAGTTGAATCGAGAAACCATGTGAAATTCCTTGGAGTCCACATGGATTGTAATTTGAGATGGTGTCAAAATGTTGAAGCATTATGTAAAAAATTGAGTAGCTCCTATTACGCAATAAGTAAATTGAAATGCTGCCTTCCAAGAGGATCGATAATTGATATTTACTATAGCTTATGCTATAGTCATATATCTTACAATATCTTATTGTGGGGAATTTCTCCTGATGTGAATAGGGTATTCATAATGCAAAAACGAATACTACGGAATATATTTGATTTAGATCCCAGATCTTCTTGTAGGCCGATATTTATTGCATGGGATCTGCTTACGGTGCCTTGTGTATACATATTCCAAAAGTCTGTTATACATTAGAGAGAATTTGGGTAAGTTCACCAAACTTTCCAGTTTCAAAAATACAATACAAGAAACCCAGAAGTACTGCTGCTACCGGCGCACAGAACTTCAAAATATGAATATTCACCATCCTATAGGGGAATTAAATTGTATAATCGGTTACCTAACTCACTGAAATGTTTACCTAAAGCTAAATTCAGGAAAGAAATAAAGAAATTCTTAATCAGCAAATGTTACTACACAGTAGATGAGTTCTTAAGTGATAACAGCTTATAATTGCAAATACTGTAATATTGACGTATCCTATGCATGTAAATGTCCCAAAGGATGAATAAATATTATTATTATCTGGATTTCGCCAAGGCGTTCGACAGAGTTCCCCACCGTCGGCGTCGTCTTATTCATAAACTGGAGCATATGGGAATTCGAGGGGGGTTGCTCTCGTGGATAAAGTCCTTCCTCAGTGACAGAACGTTTAGGGTGAGGGTTGGTGGTGTTTTTTCTACACGCGATGTGAGGGTTACGAGTGGTGTGCCCCAGGGTTCTGTTCTTGGTCCTATACTCTTCCTGCTGTACACAGCCGATCTCCCTCAATCATTGGTTTCCAAGTGTCTGCTATTCGCTGACGATGCCACATTATATAGTGTTCCGTCCCTTACCTTCAACCAGCTGCAGGCCGACCTGAATATTATTGGTCACTGGGTTGAAAAGTGGTTGTTGCCTCTCAACATCAGTAAGTGCTGTGTACTACACATCGGCAGAAACAACCCTGAACTCCCGTATACGCTAGCTGGACAGCCCCTCGCTGTGGTCCGGAGCCATCGTGATCTTGGGGTGATGGTCAATTCTGATCTTGACTGGTCGGAACATATTACCGAGACAATAGAGGCAATAGAGCAAAGAAGGCCACCTTCCTCATTCAGCGATCTTTTAGAGGTTGTAGTATCCAAACTGCAAAGTTGCTGTACACGACATACGTGAGACCAGTTTTGGAGTACGCTGGACCAGTTTGGTGGGTCGCCCGGACATCAGACTCGCAACTTCTTGAGTCTGTTCAGAGATGGTGCACAAGGATCCCTTTTCCATATTTATCTCGACCCGGATATGAAGCAAGGATGGGATTATTCGAACTGACCAGCTTCGTGGACCGGCGTGCCAGGGGTGACATGATAGTGGCGTTCAGGGCGATGCATGGATTCTTCGGTGTAAACCTTGAGCATTTATTACCGTTGAACACGAATTATCTTCGCGGACATAATTTTAAACTTGCCAAGGAATCGTTTAAAACCTCCTACCGGATGAAGTTCCTGTCAAATAGAGTTTTCGACACTTGGAATCGTCTCCCGGGTGATGTGGTGGATGCTGCCACTGTCAATGGGTTCAAGAATATGTACGATCGATGGAGAAGAAGTGCCTGAGCTGATTTCAAGACTGGCAAACTTGTATTATATATATACACTTATATTAAATTCTGTATTGAGTGCATAGGTTTTACCTCCACTCTCATTGTTTATTAATAATAATAATAATCAGTTCTTCTCTGAGTCCGCACTACAGCAACTACTGAATATCGTTTCAGACTACACCTCAGCCATAGGAATGTCATTCGGTTTGGACAAGTGTGCTGTATTTCATCTGCGCAGGGGAAAAGCTGAAGATGCAGGAGAAGATATTCGACTGGAAGATGGAATGACTTTTCGACATCTCGAAGACGGAGAAACAGAGGGGTGTACTGGAGACAACGGTAAACGAACTCCTCGATCTTGATAGGTTAACAAGGAAAACGATGAACATGAATCGTAGCCTACATCCCAACAGTTCAATACAGAGGATATACCTTCCTCGAAGCCAGGGGGGTAGAGGATTGCAATGTTTGGAATATCAACACTATCAACAAACATTGGAAATGGCAGTACGGATTCTAAGAAGTGAAGATCCACTTCTGAAATTCGTCGCTCAGCATGAAATTGCGAACCATGGAGCCTTCCTATTCCGAGCTGCACAAAGGGCCCTGGAGAAGCTCAGCATAACCGGCGTATCGATCAATCCTGAGCTCGCTGGAACACCGATCACTCAAGCGGACCAAAGAAGCCTAGCAAGACTGATCCGAAAGTCACAGTCAGATACATTACTCGAACATCATATGAGTAAGACCTTGCACTCCATATATTTCAGGAGCTTAAAAGACCAGGACCTGTCTGAAGAATTGTCTTTCGCCTTTCTAAAGTCAGCTAGCCTTAAGTCAGAGACAGAAGGATTTGTGATGGCGTGTCAAGATGGAGTACTGAATACGAGATGGTATAAAAAGAACATCATGAAAATGGACACCCCAACAACTTGCAGGGCTTGCCATGGGCAACAGAAAACGATTATGCACATCCTTTCCGTCTGCAGAGTCCATGCTCCATCAGGGTATGTAGAGACACAACGCGGCACTCCGAATCCTATACTTCCATCTGAGAGCCGCGTATGGGATAGAAAAAGAACCGGTGCTACCATATGCCTCTGGAGATTGAAGCGGTGGTCCAGAACGATAGAGCTCGCATATGCTGGAACTATCCTGTTTCAACAACACGGCAGATCAATGCTGTTAAGCCAGACATACTTCTGCTGGACAGGGAGTTGAAGGAGTTATTTGTCGTGGAATTCTCCTCCCCTGCTGAAAATAATATTGTGATAAAGGAAGAACAGAAGAGGCAAAAATACAAAGACCTTGTGTTCGAGCTTGGATCTTTATACCCAGGTCATAAAATTAGGATGGTCGTACTTATCATAGGATGTCTCGGTGGAATGAGAGCTAACTACGTGGATGAACTGAAGATTATCCCGTTCTGCAGATCACTGGCCGAGGTATTGGCGCACAGAATGCAGAAAGCAGTGTTGCTCGGGTCACTCCATATCATCAGGTCCCATGAACTCTAGATGCCACTTGCAGCTCAACTCTTTTGTTAAGGGACGCTGCGAGGGCAGGATGAAGAACTCCTCCATTGAAGTGTGAGGGGTTTTTAGTGAGTAACCACACAAGATCCTGGATTCTCACACTACCGAGAGTGCGGACCCTCTCGGTGCCCATAAAGGGTTTTCCCCTCACACGGACGTTTAAAAAAAAATCAGTTCTTCAATCTTTCCAAACCTCTCATGGATAATTCGGATATATCGCCCTGTATTTCCCATTGTAACTTCACTAAATTCATGCAACGAGGGTGTTCCTTCAATAAATTTCCTTTCGAGTAGGCATGAATTTCTTCCATTCCTAGAACACAAACAAGATGAGAGGATTTATTTTCAATATTCGAGCAAATCATCTGGGGCTTCTCCATATTCTCTCGAATTCGGGGATGGGTTTTCTATTTTTCATTTTTTGAACTTCTGCATTTCCCCATCTCATTCTGAAATACAAGTTGTTCCTAAGTGAGTTATGAAGTAGGAATTCAATTACACTTTTCCCTTCTTCAGTGGGTCTATCGGAATTCTATACATATAGGTATGGAGGGATACGAAACACGACAACCTTCATATAAGTTTGAAGTTTCGAACATCTTCTCCACTCGTGACATGAGATGAGAAGTGGTTTTGTTGCGACGTGAAACCAAGTGCTCCATTCGTGAAATAAAAAATTAATGTCTCGTATTCCTCGTAAATTTTGAACTTGTTGTTTTTTGTACTACATCTTCTTGAAAAAATTGACCACACTTACACTATGCATAATTGAATAAATAATTTGGAAAGGAATGAATTTTGAAGACTCTTATGCAAGAATCGAATAAGACATTCCTGAGTGTAAATAAGTTAATAATAATAATAATAATATAATAATATATTTATTGATTTCAACAATTACATCACAGTATGATAGAAAAGTGAGACAGGTCAAACACAATACATCTAAAACATACAATATTGGATAAATTCCTGGGTACTGTATGGCTCACATTGGACAATGAATTTGAAAAGAGATTTTCTAAAAGCACTGTAATCATTTATTTCTTTGAGGTCATGAGGTAAGGCGTTATAGAGTCTCATAGCACTATAGAATGCAGATTTTTCCATCAAAGTTGTTCGGTGTGGAGGATATATGTAGGGATGCATTCTCCTTGTATTATTCGAGTTTTTGCACTTTGAGAAGTAGTGACTGTGTTTTCTCATAAAAAGCAGAAGCTTGTGAATGTATAGGCCATAGACTGTCAGAATGTTGTTTCCCCTGAAAAGACCCCGACATGATTGTCTATATGGCATTCTGAATATAGTTCTCAGTGCCCACTTTTGGGTAACAAATATCTGATCTGAGAAAGAAGAACTTCCCCAGAATATAATGCCATATGTCAGAACTGACTGGAAATTAGCATAGTACAATGTCTTGAGAATGTCCTGATTTACATGGTTTCTGAGCCTCAGGAAGGTGTAGATAGTTGTGTTGAGCCTCTTCCTTAGATGTTCAATATGCGGCTGCCAGTTTATCCGTTTGTCAACTGTGATACCCAAAAAACCTGCAGAATCATGTACAGCAACCTCAGTACCCTGAAATATGAAACCTTCAGGAGAACTTCTAGGTTGCCTGCTTATGTCAAAAATCATGGAGTTTGTTTTCTGGACGTTCATTGATAAATTACGTTCCTGACACCAGTTTGATACATTCAACAATATAGCCTTTGCTAACTCCATCACGCTGTCAATGTTCTCTCCTTCTACAACAAAATTGCTATCATCCACATAGTTGACAGATTTACAAGGCATTCCCAATTTCAGTACTGCATCGCATAAGGTGTTTACATAAACTATAAAAAGTAGGGGACCAAGTATGCTTCAGGGTGATTCACGTTGGATGGCACATTAGACGTTTCTGGTGAACCAGATATCGGATAGAAATCCGAAAATCATGACCTCTAAAAATGCTGATAACTTCGGGTTGAGAGACAATTTGGCATTGAAATTTGGTTTGGAGTTAGGTGATACATGAATGCTTTCAACACATCAGCCTGATCTACGTTACTTCAATACAGGGTGGTAAAAAATACAGTATTTTCGGTTGCTCGAAAAAGGGACTGAAAGTTGTTTATTTCAAATGGAACGCCCTGTATATTATTAGAAATTCAGAAATCTGATGAAATTTGCTTTCATTCTATGTATATCATGCCTTCACCTTCCAAGTAAAATTTCGGACTCATGAGCATTTATTTGTCAAAATGTCCCTTCAGAATGGTATTTCCATTCGTTATTTGGTAGGCAGGCCATGATTACTATTTGATAGTGCCTTGTGACATTCGCCTAATAATGAAGGCACCAAGAAACTTGAAAGTCGAAGTATTCATATGAATCATGATTAAAAAGTAGAACAATCTTGTCCAATATTTCAAAGTATGTTCATATCGCTGGCCGTTCACTTCCAAGCACAAAATGCGGGTGTTGACTGCTTACGTTGTGGCGGATCGTTTTTCTTTGAAATCTAAGGCCGGAGACACACTTGGCGTTTTTTTCCGATAGGATATTTTGCCGTCGACGCCGTACCAGAAGTGGCGCGTGGGATCTTATGGCGATGTGCACATTCGGCGGAAAAAAGGACGATCGGATTTTTTTACGCCGTCGGTAGAAATGCAGCCGTCCACTGCCACTACATTCGTCGGTTTTTCTACCGACTACCCTCAGCAGTGGCCTACGTGACCGAATGCAAGGTTACACACTCGTCGTCCAGTCTACAGTGCTGCGTGTCAGTGATCGACTGGCGGAGGTAGCGTGGTTGTGACTTGAGACGGATATTTTACCGCCCAGTGTGTAATCCAGTGTGAAAGCTCCAATTTCGTTGTACCGTCGACGGTAAAATATCCGATAGGAAAAAAACGCCAAGTGTGTCTCCGGCCGGAGACACACTTGGCGTTTTTTTCCGATCGGATATTTTGCCGTCGACGCCGTGCCAGAAGTGGCGCGTGGGATCTTATGGCGACGTACACATTCGGCGGAAAAAAGGACGATCGGATTTATTAACGCCGTCGGTAGAATTGCAGCCGACCACTGCCACTACATTCGTCGGTTTTTCTACCGACTACCCTCAGCAGTGGCCTACGTGACCGAAGGCAAGGTTACACACTCGTCGTCCAGTCTACAGTGCTGCGTGTCAGTAATTGACTGGCGGAGGTAGTGTGGTTGTGACTTGAGACGGATATTTTAGTGCCCAGTGTGTAATCCAGTGTGTAAGCTCCAATTTTGTAGTACCGTCGACGGCAAAATATCCGATCGGAAAAAAACGCCAAGTGTGTCTCCGGCCTAAATCTTCAAATGCTTCGGTACTTAATCCTTTCCAACAATTCATCTCTCGAACGCACGGGTGTTTTGTAAACTTTTTCTTTCAACATTCCCCACAGATAAAAATCTAATGGACTAAGATCGGGTAATCTTGCTGGTCCATACCATGGTCCTAAGCGCCTTATCCACCGATCGTCAAAAAGTATCTACAGTTAATAATAATAAATGAATTCATGAGCACTTCGTTTGAATAGTCTTATTCTTCCATCGTTTCAAGGGTATTTGCAACTTCTGAAATGACGAAAATGTTGAAATTGAAGTTTCTTGGTGCCTTTATTATTAGGAGAATGTCACAAGGTACTGTGGAATAGCAATCATGGCCTGCCTACCAATACCGAATGAAAATACCATTCTGAAGGGACCTTTTGAAAAATAAATGCTCATAAGTCCGAAATTTGACTTGTAAAGTAAAGGCATGATATACGTAGAATGAAAGCCAATTTCATCAGCCGTCTGAATTTCTAATAATGTACAGGGCGTTGCGTTTAAAATAAACAACATTTCAAACAAACGAAAAATACTATATTTTTTACCACACTGTATTGAAGTAACGTGGATCAGGCTGATGTGTTGAACGCATTCATTATCACCTAACTCCAAACCAAATTTCAATGTCATCAGTTATCAGCATTTTTTGAGGTCATGATTTTCGGTGAAAAAAATTGAAATTAATTTATATTTCGAAAACGGGAACAGATAGGTATAGGAAGATGTCGAAAAAAGTTGTCGAGAAGTTGTTGGAGATTCCAAAAATAATATAATATACCAGGTGTTCCATTTGAAAAAGCAAAGTTGCTACTTCTTTCTAATGGAAGTGGCAACACCGCATTGATGAAAATATTTTAGTTGGGTAGAGAAGGTCCGATAATTTACTCATGCAATTTTTCAAACCGATCTGATATCTGGTTCACCAGAAACGTCTAATATAATAATACAGTGCTAGTCAAAAGTCCCCTCCCCCCCTCGTATCTTTTGAACGGCTATACTTATAATAATGAAATTTGGAGGGTGAAAATAAACGGATGTTGTTCGAGACATAATGGGTAGAAGTTTTGGAAATTTACCTCAGTCCTCACGGACTTTGGCGGCTCTTATAATTTTCGTATTTCTTAAATTTATCAATCAAAATCAGCCGAAACCCAAACGAAATTGGTATGACTGAATAGGTATTTTCAATACCTTCCAAACGAGCTGTCACTTGCCATAGGGTCCCATTTAAAATTATTGGTCACAGTGGCCTTGTGACGTCATTTATGACTATTGCGTCACCTGTTATGACCAGTTGAGAAGCCTTCATCCGTTTATTTCCACCCACCAAATTTCATTATTATAAGTATACCCGTTCAAAAGATACGAGGGGGGGAGGGGACTTTTGACTAGCACTGTATAATAATAATCTTTATTGGTCCCTTCAGACATTAAAACAATGTATGAGACAAGTCAACTGTGTGATCACAGACAATAATAAAATTGACAAAAATATAAAATCACAAAGACAAAGATGACACGTCATCGTTCAGTTACTCCTCAACACTATAATACGCTCTAGCCAATAGAAGTGTTCTTATTTTTTTTTGGAAATTTTTAAAAACTAATGTTACATTTGTACGTGGACGGAAGATGATTGTACAATTTAAGACCTTGATACATAGCAGATTTAGAAAATTTAGTAGATCTATGGTGTGGAATACATAATGTGGCATTCATCGTGAATCACCCTGTATTTCGTGTGAACATGTGCAGTTAGACTGCAAATTAGGGAAAGATGGGGCAATCGTTTTCAGCAGGGAATGGTGGTCATGCTCACAGCTGAAAAAATTGAAGTTGCCTATGCGTGCGAAGTGTGGTAAACTCACATTCTTCGATCTTATTTAACGTAGTTCTAAGTTACCAAGATAGGTTATGATTTTTTTTTACGTGAATCATTGGGAGTTGAAACTGTTCATCATGAATTCATAATAATGTTCAATTTGAATCAAAATATGGTATTATTTTTTCTATTCACAATTAACTCTATTGCGGGTAATTGTGGTCAAGAAATTGAAAGGAAAAGATAATACAAGGACAAAAACCCAAAGAAAGGTGATGCACTTCCTGTGGGCTTTGGACTCACTTTTCTGGCACTGGCTTGGATTTCTCATGTTAGAAGTATTTGATCATCATTTTCAACATCATGACTACCATTGCCCTCAGGTGAGTGCAATAGTGGTCAAAAACAGTATTTTTTCAAACTATTGCTACTAATAAATCGTAACTCCAAAGCTTATTACTCTGACCTCAATTAATAGTCCTTCAATGCAAAATTGTTATGTTCCTTATAGAGGTGTGATTTGTAATTTAAGTTTTATTCCAAAAAGAACTCAACTGACCGCCATTACCCCCTTTTCCTCCATAATGTTATGATAAACATATGAATAATTAAGCGATCGTTACATGTTATTCGAAGCTCAGCTTCAATTCCATTCTGATTATTTGTTTACAATAAATTTTGATATTATATTTGAAGATTTTTTCCCAACTGAAGGAGTCCATTTTTGGCATCATTATTCCAAAAGGAAAATACGGAAATGGAAAAAAACATAATTTACATAACACAAAACATGGACTGTCGAGGGCGTCTCGCGAAGAGATCAATAGGATCACTATGCAGTGATTGATTGAGCTTCGATTATGTAACACAGTCGACTTGTCTGCCACTTTATTCCCTTTCCAGCCCCTTCGGGTAATGCATAAGCAATCTGCGTAACCAACTGACGGATATGATTAATGGCAGGTACGGAAAATACAAATACTCCGTAACGTGGCCTTGTGGCTTGTATTCGGGAAACCAAGAAGCCCCCAATGTTTGGAAATGGCAGCCAGGATTCCCGATCACGCAACAGCTGAAGTCAAATATAATTGGATCGAATGGGATATGGATTGGGTCGCCTTTGGTCTACATCCAAAGTTTGCTCCTTTATTGAAACTTACCATCCACTTTCGTTCCCGATCAAATGTGCACAGTTTACGTAGTTCTCTTTAATTCCGATTCGGGTGTGCTTTATTTTGTCCCCAAGAAAATAGATGGCTCAAAATTCTTTTTTTTTTCATTTCATATCACCCAGTTCATACTGCGTATGGACTTCGTCTGTTACGAAGAAGACTGAGTGGTTTCATTATATGATCTTGAATTCCCAGAATCCCACAAAGATTGTTTCTTCTGTTACTTGTCTAGCAACGACCACAAACTGCCTTCGCTTTGCCACCCTATCAAATGTTACACGATATTCTTTAGCCACGCCAGAACCTGCTATTTTTGTATCTGAAAATCTACTCAGTACAACGATACACGAGAGCAGAAAACCAGCAGATACATCTCTTCAAATCAGACCAACCGTAAGTACCATTCCTTCAGTGTTTACTTTGTGGTATCTTTTCCTATTTCATACATATATGGGAAAGGGGGGCAAAACCGGGTAGCTAAGAAAAAACTGCAATAATTTTTTATTTATTCATGTTTATTGATTGACACTTGACTTGTTTATGCCGTAGCATATGAGCCAAACAGTGAAATGAGTTAAACTTATAAAAAACCAGTATAAGATGAAAAACCAACAAAAAGAATCATATTCTATTTTACGGTTCTGCCCCTAGGGTTGGGGCAAAACCGGGTTGTGCGTATTATTCACAGTAAGCACACACAAAATCATCGGAATAATCTTCTGAAGATCCTGTACATCCTTCGTGTGCCTAGTTCTTGCAACCTTGCAAGTTTTAGTGCATTTTATCCACCCCTAATTTTTGGTAGTATAAGAGCACTGCTCTTTGCAGTGAATGCAGAAGGTGTCTTTCGTTGTCACCTTGTGATTTATCGTATTCTTTTCCTGAGCTAGACTCTTTAGCTATTTGTTTCGTCAATTTCTTGTTGTTTTTTGTTTCACAATCTTTTTCTTCACCTGTTGTATCAATTTATTTTGGGTACCAATTCGATATTTCATTTACCTTCTGAAGCAGCCCTTCCCAAATACATTTCATTCATCCTTTTTTCAACCCTATCTTCAAGATTTGATTGAGAAACATTGTTTTTTTCTAGTTTATCGTTTTAGAAACAACTTGCATCATTGCTTATTCCATGTCATCCGTAGACCAATGTTGACGACTAGTCTCCGATTATAGGTGCAGCGGCGTAGCTACGTGGGTGCAAGAGTGTGCAGTGCACCAGGGCCCCCAAGCGCTGACCATCAAATCGCGTTTGAACTTAAAAAAAAAATCAAACTTTGAATTTTCTCTGTGATCTATTGAAACATTGTTTTTATTATATTCAGTGGTTGAACAATGTTTTTTCCGAAATATCATCAAATGTAGGGATTTATTGCCAAAATTCACTAGTGAATCGGACACCTATTTAGAAAAACTAAATCTTACTAGATGGTCCAGTAGGGTTAACATAATTTCGGTAATCAAATTTCATTTTTTTCATATCATTCGTGCATTAGCTGAAATAGTTATGAAAAATTCTTGCAAATAAGAGCGATAACAAGCAGAAATTAAAAAAATGTTGAATTTTGAATTTATTTTCCTCGGTGATTTAATGCACCGCATTCTCAATGATATACGGGGTGTCCCAGAAGTACCGCACTTCCTTGAGGGGATCGAAAGTGAAAAATATTCCAAGCCCAAATATCCATGTTTGAAATTTTTGGATAACGTAGTTCATTAGTTATTAATTAATGAAAGTGACCAATCAGGAGCGCGCTACAGAAGATTGAGTAAGTAGTGGGGACGCGAAAGTGAGACGCCAGTCTCGGTTTACTGCGTGAAAAGCCGGCAGCAGCTCTGGCGTCTCTCTCTCGCGTCCCCAACTACTTACTCATTCTTCTATAGCGCGCTCCTGATTGGTCACTTTCATTAATTAATTACTGATTAACTACTTCATCAAAAAATTCCAAACATGGATATTTGGGCTTAGAATATTTTTCACTTTCGATCCCCTCAAGGAAGTGCGGGACTTCTGGGACACCCTGTATATTATGCATCTGAAATATTACAAAAATGCGATTTCAGTTTGGACGACGTATGCAGAGCTTCAGAAGAGACGAATACAAAGAAAAACATTTATAGGAGTGACTTCGAGTCCTTCAAGTGCAAGGCTAGAGAAAATGTCAAAGCATATGGTAAAGATCCCCATTTCGAAGAAAAGAGACAAAAAAAGGCAAAAAAATATTTCGATGAATTAGCTTCCGATCACCGATTTCGAAGCAGGGGAGAATTTCCCGAAATAAATATTTTCAATAGAGTGCTCGATACATTTCATCGTGTATATTTTGAAAATATAATAATAATAATAATAAGAGTTTGTTCACAAAAACGAACTTCATACAATATTCATCTCGCTCAGAAAAACAAATTGTGAACAAACAATAATCCGCAAAAGGCATGCCTTGAATGCGGGGTGCTTTTCACAAATAAATGTAATTTAATGAGACGTGACAAAACACCGAATTATTCATATATAGATCCCCATTTCGAAGAAAAGAGACAAAAAAAAGGTAAAAAAATATTTCGATGAATTAGCTTCCGATCACCGATTTCGAAGCAGGGGAGAATTTCCCGAAACAAATATTTTCAATAGTGCTCGATACAATAATTTCTCAATTTTAGAAGTTGCCTTCTTATATTTCGCTTGCGGTTTTCAACAAACTGCCGAATCATTGGAAACTATTAAGTTTCATAAAATTTAAAAGTGAGTTGAAGGCGCTCCTTGTAACAAAAGCGTATTATTCGCTTTCAGAGTTTTTCTGCGACACAAACCTATCTGTGATATAAGTATAGTTTGTCCTAGACTGTAAGTTTATTTTATGTCCATACCTATTTACATATTTTAATAATGTGTTATTTATGCTGAAAATTGACGAGTACACGCTATTGTATTAAGTCTGTAGTACAATAAAGATTTGATTGATTGATTGAATTCAAGTTCCGGGTGTATGACACTCAGCGGCGTAGCTACGTGGGTGCAAGGGTGTGCAGTGCACCAGGGCCCCTGACCTCAGGGGGCCCCCAAGCGCTGACCATCAAATCGCGTTTGAACTTAAAAAAAATTCAAACTTTGATTTTTCTCTGTAATCTATTATGTAAATAACATTCTTTTTATTATATTCAGTTGTTAAAAATGTTTTTCCGAAATATCATCAAATCTTTATTGCCAAAATTCACTGGTGAATCGGACACCTATCTAAAAAAACTAAATCCGACTAGATGGTCCAGTAGGGTTAACATAATTTCGGCAATCAAATTTAATTTTTTTCATATCATTCGTTCATTAGCTGAAATAGAAGAATAAATTCTTGCAAATAGGAGCAAAAACAAGCAGAAATTAAAAAAAAATGTTGAATTTTGAATTTATTTTCCTCGGCGATTTAATGCACCGCATTTCATTGATATCAATTATGCATCTGAAGAGACGAATACAAAGAAAAAAATGTATAGGAGTGACTTCGAGTCCTTCAAGTGCAAGGCTAGAGAAAATGTCATAGCATATGGTAAAGATCCCCATTTCGAAGAAAAGAGACAAAAAAAAGATAAAAAATATTTCGATCACCGATTTCGAAGCAGGGGAGAATTTTTCGAAATAAATATTTTCAATAGAGTGCTCGTTACAATAATTTCTCAATTTTAGAAGTCGCCTTCTTATAATATTTCGGTTGCAGTTTTCAACAAACTGCCGAATCATTGGAAACTATTAAGTTTCATTAAATTTAAAAGAGAATTGAAGGCGCTCCTTGTAACGAAAGCGTATTATTCGCTCTCAGAGTTTTTCTGCGATACAAACCTATCTGTGATATGAGTATAGTTGGCTCTAGACTTTAGCTTCATTTTATGTACATATTTACATATTTCAATAATGCGTTATTTATGCTGAAAATTGACGCTATTGTATTAAGCCTGTAGTACAATAAAGATTTAATTGATTGAATTCAAGTTTCGGGGTATGACTGCAGTCAACAAAATTTTGAATTTTCATTATCACTAGATATAGGTAGACGATAAAACTGTAATTCAAAGCTTCGACCAATTTCAAAGTAAATATTGCGATATGAAAGGACCAACTTTTCAATTCAAGTTCTTAATATTTATCACCTATTTCTACCTGAATTGAATAAGACATGGACAATTCATGAATTGTGTATGAAAATAATAAGGAAATACGGAATGCTGGAATGCGATCTAACAGAAGTATTTACAGCAATATTACTGTTCCATACAATCTTACTGTCACCTCTGTAGAAGCTGAAAGATCTTTCAGCAAATAAGGAATAAAACAAAATTATTTGCGGAACACTATGAGCCAAGCTCAACTGCGGCATTTATGGCTTGTACCTATCAATTGAAAATGAAGCTGCATCAAGTCTGGATTTGAGTGAAGTCATTGAATCTTTCGCAAAGACTAGGTCTAGAAAGAGGTTGTAAACATATTTTTTCCGAAGGAATAATAAATGACTTCAAATCTAGACTTGACCTCTAGGTTCGAATCCCCAATAATCAATTTGAATTCATTCCTCGAATAGTTTATTCTTATTGTGATTTCACCAAATAATCTGACGTATCAATAAAAAAATTAGGCTAGAAGGTCATAGTGACGATGACAATTTTTTTGTGAATATTTGTACATATAGTAAATATCTATAAAAAATTTTTTCAACGCCCTTTTTTTCATCCACATAATGAATTTAATATACCTATACTCAAATACATAAATAACAACATAATTTATTCAAGTATATTCCTCAACTGTACCTTAAGTAAGTAACTTTGCTTCTTGGAAGTATTTATATTTTGACTCGAAAACAATTCATTAAGGGGCCCCTCTTCGATTTTTGCACCAGGGCCCCGGACCATCTAGCTACGCCACTGATGACACTATGACTGCAGTCAACAAAATTTGGAATTTTCACCATTTCTACTAGATATAGGTAGACGAAAAAACTGTTATTCAAAGCTTCGACCAATTTCAAAGTAAATATTGCGATATGAAAATGAAATGGACCAACTTTTCAATTCAAGTTCTTAATATTTATCACCTATTTCTACCTGAATTGAATAAGGCATGGACAATTCATGAATTCTGTATTCATACAGACCGCATTCCAGCATTCCGTATTTCCTTATTATTTTCAAATAATAAGGAAATACGGAATGCTGGAATGCGATCTAACAGAAGTATTTACAGCAATATTACTGTTTCATACAATCTTCCTGTCACCTCTGTAGAAGCTGAAAGATCTTTCAGAAAATTAAGAAAAATATAAAATTATTTGCGGAACACTATGAGCCAAGCTCAACTGCGATATTTATGGCTTGTACCTATCAATTGAAAATGAAGCTGCATCAAGTCTAGATTTGAGTGAAGTCATTGAACCTTCCGCAAAGAGTAGGTCTAGAAAGAGGTTGTAAACTTATTTTTTCCGAAGGAATGAATGACTTCAAATCTAGCCTTGAAGGACCTCTAGGTTTGAATCCTCAATAATTAGTTTGAATTCATTCCTTGAATAAATTATTCTTATTGTGATTTCACCAAATAATCAACGTATCAATAAGAAAAATAAGGCTAGAAGGTCATAGTGTCAATGACAATTTTTTTGTGAATATTTGTACATATAGTAAATATCTATAAAAAATGTTTTCAAAGCCCTCGTTATCATCCACATTAATATAATGAATTTAATATACCTACTCAAATACATAAATAACAAAATAATATATTCAAGTATCTTCAACTGTACCTTCAGTAAGTAACTTTGCTTCTTCGAAGTATTTATATTTTGACTCGAAAACAATTCATTAAGGGGCCCCTCTTCGATTTTTGCACCAGGGCCCCGGACTATCTAGCTACGCCACTGTATAGGTGCGCACCATATAAATGTGAAACTGTTATAAAGAAACACTCTAACAAATTTCTAAAAATTCAATGCATTAGTCAATATCCATCTGGGGCATAAATTGGTACAGCCCGGTTGCATTTTTCCGTTCCCTATACAGTCAGCGCGACAGGTCGCTCTCACCGTATAGGAAACGGAATGCACGAAGGAACACTCCGTTTCCTAGCAGATATGCGCGATGTGCTCACTGCCCTAGTCTTCTGGGTGCCGATGGGACAAATAGCAAATTATTAATAAAGTTTTCTTACTTTCTGTATAGGGTATTAGGTAGAGTCTACCACATTTTTCCTCTGTGAACATTTTTGTAGTCGCGGTTTTTTTTCAGTAAGCCTCTAGTAAGTCGACCATATTTTCATTTTTTTTTTAATCATACGTACTCTTTTTTTGTAAAATGCAATCATAAAAACCATCTGGAAAAAATGAGAAAACATGTGGCGTTTTTCTTGTCCGACAGATGAAAATCGACGATTTTTTTGAGTTTTTAAATTCATTAATATTTGTCGGACAAGAATGAATTTATATTTTAGAGAGATTCGTTTTATAGAGAAAACAACTGTCCACCACATAAAATGCGGCAAATCCTTAGTCTAGTTGAATATAATGGTTTTGTTTCAGAATCTTTTTTCGTTTATTATTGAAATGAAACTATTGATTTTGATTGAAAGTTTATAATTCAAGTTGTTTACTGACATTTTTATTCAAATCTAATAAAAAACAATGAAAATACTCCTTCCTCACATTAAATTCGTTGTAACAAGACGAATGGTATCCAGTAAAAGTATCACACCAATCGTCAGGTAAAATGACATCTTTATATTTGTGATTATGATGTTCAGTTGATGCCAAGAATATTTCGCACAGTTAAAGGATGACACTTTTTCCCTTTTTCGTTTTAAAGCCACGGATATATTTTGAATGTTCGCACAAAAAACACTCCATCGTATTATATCGGCAACAACCAACAACTGAAATTGCCGAACTTTATTCGTCGGACAGCTGGATGATAGTATTCAGCACATCCTTCTTAAATGGTCCTCAAAAAAACAAATGTTTATTTGTAACATGAGGAAAGTTATATCCGATAAATGGATATAATCTATTCATAACCAAATTAGAGCAGTGAATACTTTAATTTTTGAATGAACGCCACATTTTTTTGTCAGACAACTGGCTACATTGTATTTTCAAGGTGGAGAGAAAATAAGAGAAAAAATACATTATTCATAATTTTTTTATCCCGAAACATCTCAGTTTTCCATTAGTCTGACAAGGAAATCGCCACATTTTTCTGTCGGACTATTGCTTTTTCGTATACTTCATATGGTTGTATCAACCGATTCTGAAAAATTCGGGAGGGTATTTTAATACTTTGAAAAAATGCCATTTTCAGTCATGTTTATGTTGTTAGCCAATCATGTTTTCTCATTTCTCCCAGATTGTTTTAATGATTGCATTTTACAAAAAAGAGTATGTTTGATTCAAGAAAAATGAAAATATGGTCGACTAACGAGAGGTGTGCTGAAAAAAAAACCGCGACTACAAAAATGTTCACAGAGAAAAAAATGTGGTAGACTCTACCTAATAAAGCTATACAGAAAGTAAGAAAACTTTATTAATAATTTGCAATTTGTCCCATCGGCACCCAGAAGACTAGGGCAGTGAGCACATCGCGCATATCTGCTAGGAAACGGAGTGTTCCATCTTGCATTCCGTTTCCTATACGGTGGGAGCGACCTGTCGCGCTGACTGTATAGGGAACGGAAAAATGCAGCCCGGTTGTACCCCACGTGGATTTTCCGGTTTTGTCCCAGAGCTTATATTTTGAACAATGTTGAATAATAAAAAACACATGAGAAAAATTAGGCTTGTCTACAGAGTTTCATACAGCCAAACAACCTACATATCACATTATGTATTCTCAATTATCGTAGAATATAGTTAGATCAATCTGTAGGTAGGAATAAATTTAGGTAAAAAAAATTACATACCAAAGATTCACGTGATTCTACATAACACTGATAAATAAACACACACAACTGGCAGAACTTGTGGAAATACTGGCGTACATAAGAGATACCAACGTATGCTAAGTGAACGAAATTTAACAGACGCAAAGGGGGTAAATTGGGGGTACCCGATTTTGCCCCTACACCCGGTTTTGTCCCTTTGTCTCCTACATTTTTTCTTTTAAACTTATGGTGATGAGGATTGGTACAGCAGTCCATTCTTTTCTCCAAGAGAGTTCTTGTATAATTTACATAGATACATGCTGGTCATGCCCCTCCTCTGGACCTCGAAATTGACAATAATCCCTTGATAGTTAGTAGTTGAATCGATCCCTAATAATTTCAATAAAATTTTTTATCAATTCATGGCCCCCCTTGAAAAAATTCTTGCCCCCCTCTGAAAAACTGTCTGGATCCGCCAGTGACAAAAAAGGTCAATAAAATCACTTCCAAATAAATTATTTGTCGAATAAACAAATCTGAAGCATGCTGTGACGAAATGCTGGCGCCTATCCATGCAGTTTCTTTTTTGTTTTAAACTCGAGTTGAGGGGTTTAGCTGCTTTGAATTACACTTGAATATTCTACGAATGTGAAGCTTTATTCACACGCACAACCATAATTAGCCCAATTATGACCAGCAACAAAGGTGGCATTTTTCAATTATCAGTGAATGTGCAGTTGAAAAGTTCCTTTTGTGTTTTTCAATGCATACGAATTTCCCATTCAGGTTATTTAAGTGCCTCCACTAGTTGTTTCCATTTTTGTTCATGGCCTACGCGTTGTCGATGGGGCTCACAGTACGTTCATAGCCGCAGGAGATAAATTAATAAAAGGGTGGCCTGTGAAAATCCTGAACGTACAAGTGATGAAAATTGTTTTCATCAGCATAGAAATGTCGCATTCACGACACACAGGAAAAAACTTATTATGATGTTGGTTAATTTTCAATCTCGTTTTTGTTCCTTTGAACCACATCAGGCATTGCTGCGGCAAATAATTACTCGATTTTATTCACAAAGGCTGGCAATTTTTGCAGTCTCATCACGAAGTGGAATAATTCATACAGGAAAGAATTGTGTATGCGAGAAAAAAATTTGTAGATACTCGGTAGTGAATGGACCAACTCCAGACTCCAGACCTTTTAAGAGCACTAAACCATAACACAATGAACAAATTTGTTGGTAAAGTGAGTCGAAAGTTGGGACGAGTGAGTCAGGATTATTACAGAAAGAATGTTTCCTGGAAAAAAAATATATTGGTTTTTTTCACTTTGTTCTCTAGTGTCGATAATCTCATTGAAAGCCTAGATTTTGGACTCCAATAAGGTTATCGTGTTTCCTAAATGGAGTCGCTCCATTCAAATCAAGAAATAGCAGATCCGATAACAATGAGGAACTGTAGCAAGTTGGGTACCCTTGTTTCATCATTGTTTCGCATACATCAAATTCAGAGTGGGTTTCCCGTTTCGTTCCTTGATCCCCCAACTTATTCCTCGAAGCCGAAGGAACGTATATCAGTTGAAGCATTTCCTGTTCGGGGAGAATTGGCCATAATTCGAGAGGAATTTATTGGGTATTGTTTCGATGTATACAGATCGAGGGATTTTTCTTAGAGAATAATAGATCGTGATTCAAATTCTATAATATTCACGTTCTTGAGGAGGGATGAAATATGGTTGGATTCCATCGAGGATTCCATGTTCTTCCCGGTTCCAGAAATCCGTAAGGATAATAGTGGAATATGTGGAGTGAATGTTTTGTTGGAGAAAATTGGGAGAGACAAAATTTCTTCATTATCATAGTTGCTCATGATTGTGTCCAAACTTGATTTGAGCTTCAAATTAGTCTTCAACAATATTGAGGAGTCAAGTTTTTGGAACGTTCTTCGAAATATACCATCACAGAACTGTCCGACAAGCACGAAAACTCATTTAACATAATGCTGTTTGAATTCGGAACATGGCAAAACATCTTTCGCTTTCTCAACGTTATTCCGATTGGTTTTCCGAAGAGGATAGCCTTCTTCTGTTGTAAAATCGTTTCGATTTTCAATTCATTCGAATATAAATTTTCAGATGGAGTGAAAATCTTGAGAATCTCCCCGCAAGGGTCGCTTTTATTCGGCATATGCTTCCTTTATGCATAATGGTTGAATCTGGAGAGATATTTGGGGAAAAACGGAAAACCTGCCTGCAGGTTTCTCAGTTGCAGGAAAGAATATGTTCGACTTATTCATATTTTTTGTCAATGGTCGTTTGAATCCAATGGAATATGGAGAATATTTTCAATTATTTCTTCATATAGCTACGCTTGTTTCATAGCCAGAACATTTGAAGATGGAAACCATTTCATTTCGAAGTGATAATTTGAAGTTTCAACTCATTAGAAGTGATTATTTAACTGCTAGAGCCATCAGAGAGATCTGGATCTGGTGTTTATCCAACAAGAAGTGTTAATCATACGTAAAGCTCTCTTGGAGAGAAAAATAAAGTGGTGAATGTCCATTTGAATTCGCTAAGAGTGTTGCGACTATATTCCTTTGTTAGAACCCAGGCAAAACAAAGATATCCCAGAGAATACCTGCGACTTGTTTTTAGGAAGTTGTGACGCCTTTTGTGACTTCTTTTGGAGGTCGCAGGGAGCTCTATATCTCCTCCAAATGTCCGCCGATTTTCGAAAAAAAAATACCTTTCCACATATTTTGTGTGTTATCCAAGTTGAAGTGCCATTTATCCGAAATAGTGGGCAAGATAGTTATTTTACGAATGAAGCAAAATTGAAAATGGATTTCATTTATTTACAGAATTAATGTTCGAAAAACTAATCTTTCGAACAAAAAATGAGTATTCTGACAAAATAAATAGGTATTCAAAAAATTAACACCTATTGAAAACAGCAAATATGCTGAAAACAAACGCATGTACATCGAATTGCTCGAAAAAAATATAGATTTGTCAACGTATAACTGAACTAATGTATCAAATTATCGTATGCTTAGGAAATCGTCAAAATAATATCGTAAAAGTCATGATTTCCTAGAATATCAGAACATACATTCACTCCATCAAATTTAGATTTATGTGCTTTTTGGTTGGATCGGTAGATTGCGAAGAAACTGGGTAACAGTTTTGTAAGGTCACTGGTTTATACATTAATCAAAACGTGAATAAACATTGTGTCAAGTTCTTTTGGAGCACAAATTGAACAATTAAAGAGGATCTCAACAACAACATTTCAAAGCCCATTCATATATCAGCTTGAAACAAAATGAGGTATAATATAATTCCAAACAGTTCCCGTGAAAGTGTCGAATCATCACAATCCTCATGGAAGTGTTTTCTTTTATTACTATTGTAATTGCAATAATGGTTTCCACAGGAACTTGTAAACCATGCCTATTAAGAATTCTTAACAATTTATCAGCTTGAATTTGTGGAATATTCGACTCTACTAACCATTCTTGTAAAATCTGTTGTGAAGTTATTACACTCATCCATATTCTTAATAGGAATGATTATCCTGATCACCAATATACCAAGTAGAAAATCGTTTAATGTAAATTGATCAATTCCGTTATTGGTGGTTTAATTACTCGGATAACATAAATGGCGGTAAAAATGGTTACGGTATATGTCCTAATAGGTGAGAAAACTCCAGAAATAACACTTACTTGGAGCACAAATATCCTCATCGAAATTTCACACAATAAAGAACCTCGCACAGCACAGTAACACCGATAAACACAACTGACTAATCTATCCACAAAACCCCTCTCGATGTCTTGGTAAACTTGCTGTTTATACAAGTCGATTTGATAGACAAATAGCGCCTGCGTGAACAGATTGACCTTGTCAATCGCATGGTGCGCTCTCCTCTCCAAGTTACCGCATGGAGAGTTCCAAAGGATATCGCGAGGTCTCCAAGATATCGCATAGGCACATCAGTGGGAAATTCGCTCAGTAACATCACATAGAGATCTCTGGGACATCGCGGTAGGAGCTCCCATAAAAGTCGCATTGTAACCTCTCAGAGATATCGCGGAGAAGTCTGTGTTGCCTGGGAATTCACTGAATGTTGAATTACCTATACTCCATTCACTTTTATAATTTATCCCGGTTGGCCATGAAATTCTGACACATTTCATCGTGTATATTTTGAAAATATGAGGCTATAGTCATTTTCCTGTCAGTTGAATAAGCAACGTTGCCCTTTCCACATAGAGGTCGTAGTTATTACTTATTTATCGAAATGTTTATTTACTTTGGGAGAATAATTAATTGGAGAAAATTTAATATGAATTCAATAATTTCAAAGACCTTGCGAATGTTGAACAAACTTTTTTCTCTATCAAAACTGGAAACATTTAACGTATATGAACATGGTTGGAAGACTCAGTTATACTCTTTTCTTGTACGGAAATCAAGAATCGAGTTGTGAAATTTTCCTGAGAAATCATAGACAGAATAGTCTGTTACTTTGTGATAGTTCATTCGAAAAAAAAAATAAAAGTACTCGAATAACCCGACAGAAAAACTTATAGACGGACCTGAACTGCCCCACTTTTTGAAATTCTCAGGAAATAAGCCTGCAGAAGACATTTAGATACTTTTTTGCTCAACTTGAAAAACTCCAGTATGAAAATGTAGTAGTAGTACTGCGAAACCTGTGTCACAGTTAAAAAAAGAGTAAATAGAAATAAGCATTGGCAACGTCGCTGAGACTCATTTGACATTCAACGAGTACCAACCTGTCTCAGTTTTAAGTAAAAAAACTTGATAAACCTAAATCATGGCAAACCGAGATACATTATATAAAAGTAAATGGAGTATAAGAGAATTTGGTGTACAATTTTGCAACACAGCCTGAATAACATCTAGGAAACTTGCAATGAATGCAAATTCGTTCAGGATCATTATTCATATGAAACATTTGAAATAACTAACCGTTATGATTGGAATCCTTCCGAGTAGCATCCATTAATTAAGCCGCTGACCCAACCTAGGATATCCCTTCGAAGCATCCACGGTTAAGTAATTTATTTCGGCGATAACAGTTTATATAAAGTTAATTAAATTAAGGTTATCCATTCCCGAAATGATCCCAAAAACAGCAGTCCCAGCTAATATATCATTTTACTCGAATCCCGGACCTGAATAACGTTAATGTGGGGAATGTAAACCTAACCAAACTCACAAACGCATACTCCTTTCTCGTTCCGGTAATATCCCGATATTGAAGATAAATTGCATGCTCCAACCCCCTTAGATCTCTTTTAATTCAAAGTAGAAATATCATCGGGCGCTGCTTCAAACCACTTTTTTCACCATGTTAGATTGGAGCGTAGATATAGTGGTGGATTTTCGACTTATTTTCATATTTCACATACATCCTTACCTCACACTGTATATAGAATGAGAGAACTCATCTGGAGTGAATAATATGAGTATCTCAAACCGTCTGTCCCGAAATAACCAAATTGAAGTATTCGCAAGAAACCATAGTATTTAAAATTATATTCTTTGAATATTCTTTGTCGGAAGCTGGCTCGAATTATCTCTTAGAATAGAGAGAAAGCTCTCAGCTTACTCACATGAGATCAAATCTCGAAATAATTCTCGTTTATTGGTAGTGTATCGTAGCATTTACGCAACTTACCTGGTGTGATCTGCCGCTGCGCAAGAACTACTCGCAACTATCTGGTGAAAGTTGCGCGCAGCTATCGTGAGCCCAACACTCTCACTCTCATCGGGAATATATTATTATTACAATAACTGACAAAGAAATTGCAACACCCAGAAGGGTCTGTTTAAATTTTAAATTTTCCGGGTAAAACATAGATAGTAGAGCAAGAAGTAAATGATTGAAATTTGGATGAATAAGAGAAGGGTTTACAATTTCTTTTAATAAATTTGTTAATGATATGCTTATCCACCGCGATTATCTATACACTTCCCAGCACGTCTTGGCATTGATGCAATAAGATGGTCTATATACATACATCTTCTTGAGGGATTGTATCCCAAGCTAGCCGTACTTCATGCCTCAGAGCCGCCAAAGTCTGTGGAGGCTTGGGCGAATTTCCTAACCATCTTCTACCATGATGTCCCAAACATGCTCTATGGGCGAAAGATCGGGGGATCTGGGCGGCCTCATGTTTCCTAGAATAAAGACTAAAGGTGACCCAGTTGCATGTGCAATAGCACCCCATACCAAAACACCTAATGTCTGGTGTACTGGACGCTCAACACGTCTTTTTCCCCGACGTCGTCTAACCCTTCTTCGGCCCTCATGTGCACCCAAGGAAAATCGAGATTCATCAGTCATTTCACATTCCAATGTTGACGTTCTCTGCACTACTGTAATTGTTGCCGGCGATGCTCAACCGTCACAAGTAACACAAGATGGGGTCGATAAGGCTGCATTCCAAAAGACCTTAACCGGGGGTAAACCTTCCGGACAGTTACAGGATGACCTTGTTCTCCTAACTATTCATCAGCCAATGATCGAGTTGTCGCAAATCTTTAATGGCCATAAGTCTTAGACCGTCGATCTTGAACTTCATTCATGTCCCTTCGACGTCCAGTGCCTACTCTTCTTTGATTGTGGGCATTATCAAACCACGCTTGTAACATCTTATAACAGTGGTTAGATTTCTGTTCGTAAGGTTAGCTATTTCTCGAAATAACAACCATGCCTCCCGTATACCAATAATTCGAACTCTTTCAAATTCACTTAGCTGACGATAAATTCCGTGTAACCATTTTAACAACAACTAAACATCGACTTTGGATCTCCGAGAACCTCTGGTTTCTTGTGAAATATAAAAAATTTGCACCCCTTGCTATACTTTCTATGTTTCACTAAAAAAATTTTTAATTCGAATAGCTCTTTCGGGGTGTTCCAGTTTCTTTGTCAGTTAGTATAGTAATATTATATTCACGATGAGAGTGGCTGTCGCTCTCACGATATCTCCTCGCAACTATCTGGTCTATCACACTTGGCCAGATAGTTGCGAGTAGTTCTCGCGCAGCGGCAGATCACACGAGTTAAGTTTCGTAAAGGCTAAGATACACTGCCAATGTACGAGACTTATTTCGAGAGTTGATCTCATGTGGGTAAGCTGAGAGCTTCCTCTCGGTTTCTGAGAGATTATTTGAGCCAGCTTCCGACACAGAATATACAAAGAATATCATTTTCAAAACTATGGGGCCCTCTGACACTCAATATGCTGAGTATTCGCCATAGACTAGTAAGACTAGTTACTACAAAGCACGAACTATCTATCCACATCGATTTGTTCCTCTTACATTCGTTTCTCCTGAAACATCGAGTATGAATATTCTAACACCTAGCCAAAGTCTGCCTGACGAAAGCTAGATCGTTATTTTTTTCCGGGGCGGTTTTGTTCCTCGGAATTATTAACGATTGTCAGACTACCCTCCTACATTTGATTTATTCTATCTGTCTGGAGGTCTGCGCTCGGGAAAATAATTATACGTCATTTGGAAAATTTATAATATGTAATCAAGAATGGTTATCGTGATCCTTCCATGTAGTTACTGCCTGCGATACACATCTCTCAAACCGCTAAGTGGAGAGCTATGCCAAAATTAAACTGCCACTGGCGGAATGTAAGCATTTCGCTGTAAATAATGTTTAGCGGTTCCCACATCTGGTAGCGGTAGAGTCCCATAACTCACGCCCTGACCAAAATAACCCGGAAAGAAGAAGCCCAACAGAATTCATAGGACCATAGGGGTAGCATGAGGGTTTGTTGAAATGTATGAACAATTGCATCCAAAATAAAAGCATATTCTGCTACGAAATTAACATATTTGAAAGTGGTTCCCCTCACAAGATGAGCAAATTACAAACATGTAATATCTATATATCATTCTAGAACACCATAAAGTTATTTGTGTTATGGTCATTGGTTCCTTTTATTAGTGTTTACATTTATATCCGCCAGAAGAGTGTATCCATCATTATACGATAATATTGTCATCAAATACAGTTTCCAAGATGTATTAAGGTCGCCGATCACAACGAGTAGGAAAACTAATCCGATAGAGGCGCCACCGTGCATTTTATCGAATATCTCCAACTTACATGATCACTAAGTTCTATGTTCTCTATCTCTCTCCTTATGAATGGAATGTACAATGGCGCTCTCTATCCGAAAATCGCTGAACTATGAAATTAGTGAATATGTAGGAAAAGCAGGAACTATTTCTCGCTATATATTTGAAGTTGGCCATTCTCTGCCAATTCCGTATTTCAAGTGGATTTTCTGACTGAGATTATCTGTAGATTCACTTTTGATCGGAAGTTGAACTATTTTCATGGGTCTTTCGTTTGAAATGAAACAGAACATGAGTTGGCTTATTTGCTCCTATTTTTGACAGAAAAAAATTATCTTTCGAAATGAAATCGATTTAAATTATTTCATTAAAAACTCCAATCCTTTCTGAGTTTACCCACGAAATTTCAGTTCTCAAAGTGAAACCATTTCCAAATACAACTTGAAATAAAAACACACTACATTGAACGCCCACCTTAAGCGTGAAGCAGAAGGAAAATTCTTGAAAGCACTTCTGTTTTGTGGAACCATTTATTTAATAGTATATTCTAAAACTAGTTGCAGAATGGGCTCCTATTCCAATACGAATGCGAAATTCGAAAACGAGCGACGAAGGAGCGAGTTTTTGAACGCATGAGTATTGGAATTGCATTCTGCAATGAGTATTAGACTATTTCACTCAAATTTTGTGAAATTCAACGAAAAAATTCAAATTATAGGTCCTAGTGACTTTCATATTGAATCTTGGCAGTTGGTGTGAATGTTAGGAAATACGAAAATTGACGTTTCTAAATTGACGTCTGCTGAAATTTAAAAGGATCGGAAGTCACTGCTGACAACCACAAAACGAAAAATGTAACTGAAAACGATGCTGTAATGAACTCATTACGATACTGAAATAGAGAAAAATCATTCGGTGACATGTTTCGGCGCATTCGCCATTATCAAACCAAGGAATTCTGAAAAAGATGTTACACGATATAACTTAAAAATCAGGCAGTAAACCGATTTGAGGTCTTAGTTGGAAAAGATTTTTTTTTAATTTGCTAGCGAAAAAAAAATAAGGAATCGTTCGATGAAAACTTACGATTTTAGGTTCCAAAGTCATATGGTAAAAACATACCTATCAGTCAAAAGGTAAAAGCCAAAAATAATACATAAAATCAGCCAAAAAGCTTAGATCTTGTGAGCACGTAAAATGACAGATAAAAACAAACTATCCGAGGTGAACCCAATTATTTTTATGGTATGTGAACATTGGATGCTCAATAACGAAATCAGCCAGGTACACCTGGAAGAATATAAGCTTGTTGTCCATTTTTCTAGATCCGCGAATAGGGGTGGTGGAACAGCGATTTTTGTTGGAAATAGAGCAGAGAAGAATATTCAGGCTTGTTTGGTACAAACAAAAACAGTACCCATTGAAAGAATATGTGAGTTCTGTGTCATTAAGTTTTATCTAATGGGTAAAGGTTATAAAGTGGTCTGTATATATAGATCACCTAATTGTGATTTCAAAATGTTCTGCGATGTTTTCTCTGAACTACTCGATGAACTGTACAAGCCTAATGAACACATTATTGTGGGAGGAGATTTCAATATTGATTTCTCCTCGGGAAATACTAGAGTACTTGATTTTTTGCACTTATGTGAGAGCTATGGGCTGGAATCACTCGGTCTGGGCATGACTAGGGTTACGTGCACGTCTAGTTCACAGATTGACAATTTTTTCGGAAATGTTGCAAAGGACGATGTTCTGTTTGAAAATATATTGACAGATATTTCTGACCACTATGGTCAAGTGCTCAATATTAAGACTAACATGTCTGCTACAAAGAACAACAATTACAGTAATAAACGATTTTTCACGGACGTCAATTTGCAAAGACTTGAGTCCTGTTTGAGGGATGAGTCATGGGAGGGTGTAATCAATAATACAGATGTTGAGCATCAATACTTTCAATTCGCTAACCTACTGCGATATTATTTCGAGTCGTCATTCCTTTTTCAGAGGTGTAGGGTTGGTGGGACAGGTAGCTGGGTTAGTAGGGAAATTAAACAATATTCAAACTATATAAAAGATTTGTATGTTTTATACCAGATGACAGGTAGTCATGAACTTAAAAAAAAATATAAAACCGAAAGGAAAAAATATAGAAAATTCATCTCTGATTCAAATAAAGAATATAATGACAGTAAGATTCTCAACTCTAGAAATAAAAATAAAACTATGTGGAGCATTTTCAATAAAGAGACAAACAAGAATAAAACTTCTGATTCTTATATCAAATTGAAAAATCAAAATGGGCTTATAACTGATGATCCGGTGGAGATATTGAATACTTTCGTGAGTGAGTTCAATTTAACTTCAAATAGTGTTACAGCTGATAGTTATAATGATGAATTTAATGGTATTAACTATCCTAGCATGTTCCTGAACCCAACAGATGATCAAGAAGTCCAAAGCATTATCTTGAGTCTTCCTAATAAATTCTCTGCAGGAATTGATGAAATACCAACTTCGGTTGTTAAATATGTTTCAAAATATATAAGCATTCCTATTTCTCACATGATTAATTCATGTTTCTCCAGTGGGATATTTCCGAAGGGTCTCAAATGTGCTAAAGTGGTACCGGTCTATAAAAAGGGTGAAAAATATGATAGTACTAATTACAGACCTGTCTCTTTACTGCCAGCAGTGTCGAAGATTTTTGAAAGGGCCATATACAATCGTATGCATAGTTTTCTGCTCAGATTCGAGATTCTAAGCAACCGTCAGTTTGGTTTCAGACCACATTGCTCCACAGATCATGCGATTTATAATACATTAGAATTTGTATATAGAAATTTGGATATGAAAAATAGTGTGGTGGGCATATATTTCGACCTTTCAAGGGCATTTGATACCTTGGATCACAATGTCCTTCTCTCAAAGTTATACCGGTATGGTATACGTGGGATTTGTCATGACCTAATAAGATCGTATCTTATGGACAGAACACAAATAATTTCAGTTAGTAAGGAAAGCAAAGCGTATTTTTCAAATAAGCAGCGCATAACGCAGGGAGTACCGCAAGGATCGATTTTGGGACCTCTGTTATTTTTACTGTACGTAAATGATTTATCACTTGAACTATCACGTGGCCTGGTTTGTCAGTATGCAGATGACACATCTGTAATGGTGGCGGGGGGGTCAATAGCGGATGTTTCCGAGGGTGCTACGTACATCTCAAACCGTATGGCAGAATGGTGTGGACGGAATCTTCTACGGTTAAACCGTCACAAAACTGGTTTGATATTTTTCGCCAAGAGGGGATTCGATTCACTATCGGTGCTGGTAAGACAGGACCATACATCGATTCCAATATCTGAACATGTGAAGTTCTTGGGTCTTCATTTGGACCCACAGCTGAATTGGGATGCCCACATATTAAGTCTCAATGCACGACTAAACAGCGCATGTGCGGTAGTCAGACGATTGAGAGATTGTGTTTCTCTGGCATGCATGCGACAATATTACTTCGCATATATAGCAATTATGGTTTATGGGATTGGTTTTTGGGGATCTTCTAGTAATGCGGTTAAGATTTTCATAACTCAGAAAAGAATTATCAGATGTATGCTGAAATTACACCCGAGGGTATCCTGTAGACCCTACTATTCAATTTTGAACATCATGAGTGCACCATCGTTGTATTTTGTGTCTCTGGTAATGCTGGTGAGAAGAAATCCCAACTTATTTATATCAAATCACCAGAGTTACAATAATTTGCAAATGGTAACCAGAAACCGAGAGGATCTACGTATTCCAGCTCATAGCAGCTCTTTTTATGAAAGAGGATGCCACTACATGGCGGTTCAGGCCTATCGCTCACTTCCTTCAGAAATTAAGGAAATTTCAAATATTGTGAAATTCCGAAAGGCAGTGGTCCAATATTCGAGGGATAAATGTTTTTATTCTTTCAAGTTAGATTAATTATCTAGTTTGTATTATGTAGCTTGGTGTCGAATAGAATTTGTTTTGATTTTGTAATTGTAGTTATGATATTGAAGGAAGCTAGCTCTTCCAATGTATGACGTTGCTTTGTTTCTGTAAAGGGATTTTGTTGGCAAATAAAGGATATTACATACATATTACATACATACATACAAAAACATAAACGAAAGATGAATAACTGACGTTCGCGCAGACAGGTTCCTGCTTTTTTTTCTTTTCAATTCAACCAGGCTGCAGGTGTGAAATATTTCCAAGCAAGAAACAGTGGCGTCGACAGAGAGAATCAATACAGAAGTCTCTAAATGTCTTTTACATTGTTGGTCAACATCGAATTTAACGTTTGTATTCTGCACTCTTGAGATGTTTGTAAATGTCCACTTCTTCTAGAATTTCTTGTCTATGGTTAAATTCGCTGTGATGAATTAGATGGGCGTTCTCCTCTAAATCAAACTTGTGTTTTTCTTCTCTTAAATGACAACCAAAAATTGATTTGTCATTACCTGGGTTCTTGGAACTAGCCCGATGTTCCTTGGTCCTTGTTCTAATGGATCTGCCGCTTCTCCCCGCATAAACGACATTACAACCTGGTTCACCGCATTCTAATCTGTAAACGCCCGGCTTGTCCTAAGTGTCGATTGGGCTCTTGTTCATGATGATGAGGGATTGATGTAGGATATTCTGGGACTTGAAGGCTACTCTTGTATCCTCTACCTGTTTAACTACGTTGGCAATTTTATATGAGATACCCCCGTAGAACGGAATGCAACATAATTTCAGATTTGACATAACATTAGTTCCCGGAGTTTGCGAGTTCAGTTCTTCTGTGGTCCGTCCCCTTCTTGTCCTATCAATAAGTCGGTCGATGATATCCGTTCTCCACCGCTAGATATTTTAGTGTGTTCACCTCCTGGCTAAGGGGCATGTTAAGCAGCCTATTGATGTTAGCGTGGGTTTTCTATATACAGGGTCTTTCACGAGGAACCTCACCCATATTTATACGGGAAACTACTGAACGTATTTTCATGAAATTCAGCACTTATAAGTTTTTCACGATGCTGATGAAATCTAAAATATTTTCAAGGCATGAGCACCTCCGGTTTTTCCGGAAATGACGTCAACTTCCGTTTTTAAAATTAGAACACCATTTTTTTATTGCAGAAATAGATTCCTTAGAAAATTTCAAGTTATTTTGATGTAACATTTTTCTGTTTTGGTTGGAAAATTCTCTCTGAGCGGGAAAATTCGAAAAAAAATCGAAAATAGAGCTCCGCTGAAACAAGAATAACTTCGAGGTTTTTGGATGGAAAATTTTCGTTTTTGGGATTTTTCAAGATGTAAGATTGATGTATCCACTTTAAAAATCGAAATAAAACCATATGCAAAAGCTTACCATGTTTTACATTCTTTTTTTTTAATGATAGATATATCATTAATTACATCTACTGAATAAAGAGGAATTTGGCAGATGTAATTAATGATATCTATCATTAAAAAAAAGAATGTAAAACATGGTTAGTTTTTGCATACGGTTCATAAGGAATTATTTATTTATCACTGGAGAGAAAATCGATGGCCGATTAGTTGAAATAAAGAGGTTTCCGATACAAATTCGAATCCAAATTCGCCATCTATTTAGGAACAACCTGTAACTTTTTTCTCTTGCATATTAGGGTAGTAAAATCCAAAACATGGTTTAAGTAACAGTTCCTGAAAATTTCATCTTTTTGGCGTGAAGGGAAAAGAAATAGCTGAAAATTCAAGACGAAAAACAGTTTTTTGTGAATAACTCAGAAAATATCCACTTTAGGGCAGGGGTGTGATGCATACACTCACATTATTTTTTAACGTAGATTCAATATCTGACATAAAAAATGGGGTTCTAATTTGAAAAAATTGATTTTTCACGATTTTGTCATCCCTAACTTTGAAAGCGATTTTTTCACCCCCTGTATCATGAATCGCGATTTCGATTTTCAAAGTGGATACATCAATCTTATATCTTGAAAAATCCCAAAAACAAAAATTTTCCATCCAAAAACCTCGAAGTAATTCTTGTTTCAGCGGAGCTCTATTTTCGATTTTTTTTTCGAATTTTCCCGCTCAGAGAGAATTTTCCAACCAAAACTGAAAAATGTTACATCAAAATAACTTGAAATTTTCTAAGGAATCTATTTCTGCAATAAAAAAATGGTGTTCTAATTCGAAAAACGGAAGTTGACGTCATTTCCGGAAAAACCGGAGGTGCTCATGCCTTGAAAATATTTTAGATTTCATCAGCATCGTGAAATACTTATAAGTGCTGAATTTCATGAAAATACGTTCAGTAGTTTCCCGTATAAATATGGGTGAGGTTCCTCGTGAAAGACCCTGTATACTGAACGTCACCTTAAGCGTGTTTATTATACAAGAGGTCCCTTGGATAGAAGAATGGACTGCTGTACCAATTATTATCACCACGAGAATTGAAGAATAAATTTATGAACGCGATAGAAACAATAACCACAAAGTAAACACTGAAGGAATGGTACTGACGGTTGGTCTGACATGAAGAGATATGTATCTGCTGGTTTTCTGTGACCTCTTGGATAGGAATAGTCTTTTATTTCACGGAACGAATTCACTTTTCAGATGACGGAGGGAAGGATATAAGGCGAACTTTGAAACGGTGGCAAACCGAAGGCTGTATGACCGTTACTAGACAAGTAGAGAAGGAGTATATTGAACAGGAAGAATGTTGTTTGGGATTTTCGATGACTTAAAACCATCGAATCGAGAACATAGAATTCCAGGTCTTATTCGTTATCGACAAAGTCCATTCGCAGTATGAACATCGAAGAAATATGAATTTTGAACAAAGCGTATCATACATATAGTCCAAGCCACAGCCAGAATCCGACCATCAAACAACAAACCTTGTTTCGAAAATGACATACTCCAGGTCTCAGACCCACAATGTCCGTCAAGCCGTTCTGGGGACCTGAGTGCCGTGACTGCAGCATTGGTATTGTATATATAACATTCCTACAAAAAAAAACTATGGGAGGATAGATTGATTCAGTGGAGTTTAAGACCAATCGTTCTAAAAGGTTCTTCCATAGCCAGTCGCTCCGATGACGTAATAATAAGAATAATGGAGACATTGAATTCAGTCAGGATATAGAATCAACGAAATAGTCTAAGAATGTCAAAAATGCAATCGAATGTAAGATGCACGTATGTTTCGAATCAAGGACTTCTTTGATGGTCAAAATGGCGGCTAGATAAATGAACATGGCGTTGTCTCGAGAGAATCAACCCGTCAGGAAGATATTTAATTTCAATTAAAAGATGCGTGGTCTTTTTCTCACCATACGAATAATTTATGATGTATCCAAACCTGAGACCATAGAAAGAATAAGAGACGCACCTTTCAATAAAAAAACACTGAAGCCAATTCTCAAAATCATCAGAACTAAACTGAATAACTCAACCACTACGGAATCAAAATATATAGTAGAAATTTTTGCAACGTTGTTCTTTGAAATTTGAATTTTCTAATAAATAAACTCTCCATCAAAATGAAAAATACCTAAGATTGAAAGCCACTCATTTGCGCGTGAATGTCAGAAATGAGTATTTGTTTCTGCAAAGTTTGAATATTGTGCATTCTTCACATTACATATACTGTATACCCAGGCAACACAAAGATATCCCAGAGAAATATCTTTTTAGGAAGTTGTGACCCCTTTTGTGACTTCTTTGGGAGGTCGCAGGGAGCTCTATATCTCCTCCAAATGTCCGCCACAAAAGAGTTCCCAGGGAACTCTTGACGATGTCCTACGTGGATATTCTCAAACAAGCTTCACTAAGAGTTCGCATACACCTCCCGCGGCGAGGACTTTGAGAACTTCTTATTAACCTCCGCATTGCGAGATGTTCCTATAAGATATTCTCAAACAGGTTGCATTGCGAGATGTATAAGAAGTTTCTACTCAGGCCGCATTGCGAAATGTGAATAGAACATCAAAAACTAAATTTGATTTGTCCTATTTCTATGATGATAATCTGTATAAGCTATATTATTGAATGGAACTACACAACAGTGTTAAAAGTTATTCACTATTTTCGGCTGCGATAGAAGGTGAACTGAAACAAGCGAATAACTCCGTCAATCTATATTATCAACAAATTGCAAAAAAAAAAAATTATTCAAAACATTATATTTCTTTCTTCCTCTGGGTACAATCTCTCAGCCAATCTTGAGAAAAGACTCCTCTGTTGTCCTCCACGTATGCAGTGTTGCCACCCCCTGTACCTACAAGTTCGGAAAAAATCGGTAGATTTTTGGAAAAAAATACCTTTTCACATATTTTTTGTGTTATTTAAGTTGAAATACCATTTATGCGAAACATTGGGCGAGAAGGTTATTTTACGAATGGATCAAAATTGAAAATGGATTTCATTCATTTACAAAATCAATTTTCGAAAAACTAATCTTTCGAACAAAAAATGAGGATTCTGACAAAATAAATAGGTATCCAAAAAATTAACAACTATTGAAAACAGCAAATATGCTGAAAATAAACGCATGTACATCAAATTGCTTGAAAAAAAATAGATTTGTCAACGTATAACTCAACGAATGTATAAAATTATGGTATGCTTAGGAAATCATCAAAATAATATCGTAAGAGTCATGATTTCCTAGAATATCAGACCATACATACACTCCATCAAATTTCGGTAGATTTATGTTGTTTTTTCGTTAGATCGGTAGATTGAGAAGAAAATCGGTAACACTTTTGTAAGGTCAGTGTTTTATACATTAATCAAAACGTGCAGAACAAACATTGTGTCAAGTTCTTTTGGAGCACAAATTGAACAAAGAGGATTTCAACAACAACATTTCAATGCCCATTCATAAACCAGCTTGAAACAAAATGAGAAAAAGTTCCCGTGAAATTGTCGAATCATCACAATTCTCATGGAAGTATTTTGTTTTATTACTATTGGAATTGCAATAATGGTTTCTACAGGAACACGTAAACCATGCCTCTCAAGAATTATCAATAATTTATTAGCTTGAATTTTGGGAATATTCGACTCTACTCACCATTCTTGTAAAATCTGTTGTGAAGTTATCACACTCATCCATATTCTTGATAGAAATAATTATCCTGATCACAAATGTACCAAGTAGAAAATCGTTCAATGTAAATTAATCAATTCCGTTATTGGAGGTTGAATTACTCGGATAACATAAATGGCGGTAAAAATGGTTACGGTATATGTCCTGATGGGTGAGAAAACTCCAGAATTTACTGAAAATATCACTCAATTGGAGCACAAACATCCTCATCGAAATTTCACACAATAACGAATCTCGCACAGCACAGTAACACCGATAAACACAACTAACTGATCTATCCACAAAACCCCTCTCGATGTCCTGGTAAACTCGCTGTTCATACAAGTCGATTTGATAGACAAATAGCGCCTGCGTGAACAGATTGACCTTGTCAATCGCATGGTGCGCTCTCCTCTCCAAGTTATAGCATGGAGAGGTCCCAAGGATATCGCATAGCGAGGTCTCCAAGATATCGCATGGGCACATCAGTGGGAAATTTGCTTGGTAACATCACATAGAGATCTCTGGGAACTCGCGGTAGGAGCTCCCATAAAAGTCACATTGTAACCTCTCAGAGATATCGCGGAGACGTCTGTGTTGCCTGGGTACAGTATCGGCTCGGCCGTTTTTGCCTCAGATAATGAATGGGAAAGTTATGACAGCACCGTTTATTGAATCTGTGTCCAGTTCATTCATTCATTTTAATTTTATGTTACGAATGATGTTTTGAACAGTGTTGTCATCAAGATATCGCGTAGGTAAAGTGAAACTTGGATTTATTTCTGAGTATTATTAGCAGAATACGTAAAAAAATGGTTCGTAAGATTGTGGTAAATTGGACTATTGGAATCCTGATTTGAGTTTTAACAGGTATGTTCTCCTCTCATCATTTCTAAGCAGCAACGGCTGACTCTGTTCACCTAACTCAGAATCTGTTTCAATGTTCGGAACATTGTATGAATTCGTCAGTAAGTGTTAATTCACCCTTAATTTCTTTCCATTCCTCAATACCAATAACACCACGCCACTGGATCTTTCAAAGTTAGATTCCCCAATGTCGCCACGGCCGTATCTTTTGATAGTGCTATCCTTTATGCTATCTTCGTTTAACTCATTGAAAACTGATTAAATTTTGGCTTCGCCAATTCTCGAATTTATGACAGAGACGCTGTGTCTCCTCTTTCTATGGTCTAAGGTCCAAACCAAATTTGTCTATGATCAGATTTGGTTTCTTCATTTAAACTGAAAAGTAGCCATCATGAAAGTGGAGAAAGTAGATTTAATGGGCCAGGAACGCTTTTAGCCATATGTGTTGAACTTTTCTTGAATTTGGTAACTATCTTTTCTGACAAGATTTTATATTTTCACATAAATTTCCTTCACAAAAGTATGGAATGAGAAATCCCACAGAACTTCTGATTCAATGTTTTCGGGATAATAACGCTCCGCAAATTAAAGCGGATTCAACAATGGCATCCAGCGTTGGTGAAGTAACAAACTCTCCTATAGAAAAGTGAGGGGCATATCCGAATAGTCCCGGCTTTCCCAACTATGTCTGGGGCTATTTTCGGGAATAAATCGCCTGGGGACGAAACAGAGCAGGTCGTGAGGAAAACTCGAGTCATTTGCGGTATCCTAGATTTATGATAAGCCCCAGGCCGGCCCAAACTCCATAGACTGGAATAAAACTAATTCAGCACCTCAAATCCCGATGGATCTTCATTAGCGTGCTACTGGCCGGGTTATATAGCTCGTACCGGAATCCTGTTAATTTTTATCACCCTTTGCGTCGGCTTGTCTACCTACCACGTTATCCCTAACACGTTTATGAAATTTATATTCGTCTAGCGGATAGAATGGGATCTCGTTAATTCCTGTTTGGAAGTTGTGTTGTCCAAATATTAGAATATTTCGGTTCAGACTAGATGGAAGGCATTAAAACTCATCCCATTCCTACACCTACTCGTCTCATTCTGAAATCACTGTCAGAAGCATTAATTAATGTTTCACCCAAAAGGCACTTTTCGTTGCCGGTTCAAAATTACACTTCTCTTTATCTCTAACATCGGATTGTGCTATTCACACTACCCGCACACAAGCTTGAATATTGAAATTCTCTGGAAGGCACTCAGTTTCGAGTTCTACAATCGACGTTGAAATTGAATTGAAAATGTAATCAGTTCAAATGGCATACAACTAATTTTCAACCTTAGGACTCTAGGGGCCATGGAAAAAGAGTGGGTGATAAAACAGAACCATAGGGAACACCTGAGCTCAATCTGAAGTTGGTTTCACTGACGTCATCCTCGACATCAACCTCCTAATCCTCTCATTCAAACCTCCAAGTGAAACAATTAATAATATATACTCCATTCACTTTTATAAAGTATCTTGGTGGGCCATGATTTAGGTTTATCAAGTTCTTTTACTTAAAACGGACGCAGGTTGGCAATCGTGAAAATCAAGCGACATTGCCAAGTCTACTTTCTATTTACTCTTTTTCAACTTTGTGAATGGAGTTAGTTCTTATAAGGTTTGTCCTGTGACACAAGATTCGTAGTACCACTACATTTTCATACTGGAGTATTTCAAGTTGCGCAAAGAGGTATTTAATTGTCGTCTGTAGGCTTATTTCTTGAGAATTTTGAAAAGTGGGGATTTCCATACGTCCGTCTGTTCTGTTCTTCTAAAAGTTTTTCTGTCGGGTTGATAAACTATCACAAAGTAACGGACTATTCTGTCCATTATTTTTCAGTAAAATTTCAACACTCATCGGTTCTTGATTTCCGTACCAGTAATAGCATAACTGAATCTTCCAATCATGTTTATACTCGTACACGTGAAATTTTTCCAGTATTAACAGAGAAAAAATGTTTTTCAATATTCTTCAGATCTTTGGAATTATTGAATTCACATAATATTTCCTCAAGTTCATTGTTTTCCCAAAGTAAATAAACATTTTGTTAAATACGTAATTTCTACGATTTATATGTAGAAAAGGCAACGTTGCGTTCATATCTGACACAAGAATGAGTATAACCTAACATTTTCAAAATATACGCGGTGAAATGTGTCAGAATTCCAGGGCCTCCCGGGCTACTTTATAAAAGTGAATGGAGTATACATGCATAATCACATAAGAGGTCACCATCTGATACGTATTTTAGAAAACCAATATGGTCATCCATCTCCAAGTTTCTGCCAGTATCAGATTAATAACACCTTCTTTATGTTCCAACAAGATGGGAATTAACTAAAGAGCAGTAGTTCGATGAGAAGCTTAGGTATCTCCCGAAATAGTTTCGAGTTCTACAGATAACGTTGAAATGGAACTGTTTAAATTTACTCGAATAGCATACAACCGATTTGCACTCAAGGGTCCATAGAAAAAACGTGGGGAACAAAACTGAACCTTGGGGAACACCTGCGTTCAAACCGAAATTGCTTCTATTGACGTCATCCTTAAACCGACCGAAACTCTGAATAATCTCACTCAGAGCATTCAGTAAATCAGCAAATTGTCCAACAGTATTGAACGGATACAGAACATGAATGGTTGCCCGTCTGAATCACAAAAACTTCTAAGATTCTCTATCAGAACCGGATTCCATCGGGTCGAAAGGCATAAAAAACGATAATACCATCATTCAATATACAGAATGAGTCTTTGACTCGTACATATATCTTGTCTATAGATTTTTGAGGTCGAAAGAGACCTTCTTTTCATCTTCCATTTTTCCGAATTCGGCTCTGATAAAAAGATTTAAAAAAATGGGCCAAAAACGTGCTTGGTACGATTCACTGGATTTAATGAAAAGTTCATATTTTTCGATTGAAAATGAGTAAACACATTTAGAGAATACTCAAGTACTTATTGGAATAAAGATGTTACAAACACGATATTTCTTAACAGAAACACTTAGTTTTGTCAGATTATTTGTGCAATTGAAAACCCATATTTCTCCCATGAAAATCAGTACATTCTTCGATTTTCCTCAAGATTATTTGGGAACACTAATAAATAACTTGTTCATATTTTTCTCGAGATCCCAAAAATATCTTATAAATTGGTAAATTAAGGTCGCCGTTCAGAGCGAGTAGACAAACTAATCCGATAGAGGCGCCACCGTGCATTTTACGGAATATCTCCATAGAACTTACATTATCACTATTAGTTCTATGAATATCTCTCTGATTATGAATGAAATCAAAGATATCTTTGAATGAGATGTACAATGACGCTCTCTATTCGAAAATCGCTGAACATTGAAATTACTGAATAAGTGGGTAAAGCAGGGATTTTTTCCCGCCATATATTTGAATTTGGCCATTCGCTGACAATTCCGTATTTCAAGTTGTTTTTCTGAACGAAATTATCTGTAGATTCACTTTTAATCGGAAGTTGAACTATTTCCATGGGTCTTTCGTTTGAAATAAAACATGAGCATGAGTTGGCTCATTTTCTTCAATTTTTGAAAGAAAAAAAATTAAATTTCGAAATGAAATCGATTTAAATTATTTCATTAAGAACTGCAATCATTCTCAGTTTACCCACAAAATTTCAGTTCTCAAAGTGAAACCATTCTCAAATGCAACTTGAAATAAAAACACACTACATTGAACGCCCACCCTAATCAGGCTATATCAACTTATTTGGTATTCAAAATAATCAAAACAATAATCTTCTCTGAATATTTCACAGAGCTTTTGAGGAGATTTTGCCAGCTTATTGATTTTTCGGATAACATATTTTAAATGTCTATGAACTTCTTCACATAGAACAACAATTATCTACGTGGCGAAAATTTACCACGCATGCGAAGAATATGTTATTCCCGAGGTTATTCCTCGTCTAAGATTTCAACTACCGTTGGAAACGCGGCGATAAATAAACAACCATGGAGGAAATGAATCTTTTCTAGAGCTCTGTTGTTATGAAAGAAAAAGTGTTTATTATAGTTGTTTTCCTTCGATCAAGTGATGATTATTTGAAGGCTTTCAGTGAATTCATGCAATTTTAACCGTGTAGTGTCTAGTTCCTGCATAAATTGATATATTTTTTTGTGTAGAAGTTTATCCCTGGATGTAAGTTGTTAGAAAATTATCACAGAATCATCGCCACCGATCATTTGGTGCCAAGTTTCATTTTATTCTACATCAATTTAAATTTGATACGTAGTTTATATGTATATACGTATGTTTATAGGTATATTTGAATTTTGTACTTAATAGACATTTATTTTTAATAATTTTCTTAGGAACCAGTAATAATAAATTTTTAATAGAAACTGTGCGTATAAAATGTATAATTTTATGTTCCTTAGAATTCTTTGTGGTATTTTATTTTTACATATCTCTACATCAAACATTGAGATTTTAGTCTGGACTAAGTTGATAAACATTCTGTAACCACATTGTTAACTTGTATAGTGATCAGAAAGATAACAATTTTTCTGATATTTGGTGATATTTTAAATCCAGGGAAGTATCCAGATTATTCTTGAGAATCATGATTTCTTCGTCAAATTTTATCAGATAAAATTAGGAATTACTCGAAAACGACGCATTTTTTGGAAAAGACTACTTGTATTTTTGACACCCTTCATCTTTCAAACGAAACCGAATTTTAAAAATGTTTTTAGAAAAAAGTGTGATGGAATCTACAGTTAAAATATATGTAGAAGTCGAAGAATCACCCTGTATATTTCTTTATCATTTTTACAATTGATCAAATGACGATTAATAAAGATCCATAAAACACCATATTGGATATCAAATTGGCACCACCTGTAGCTTACTTTAACGGGATAAAACTGCCTCCAATATTATCGCCATAGCGAAAACAGCTTCGCATTATATTGACATCGAAATTTGTGCTACTCGTATATTTGTATTCATTCCAGTTAATGAAACATTACACCCTTTCGTTATACAGTATTGCGTGCCCATTTATTTATGTAGCGGGGGTTGTTTGCTGTTAATACCCTCACCTGCATGGAACTGTTATTGTGCTCATAATATCCTTCAGAGGAAATAATTCGTTGTCCCATAATAAATTCATAACATCGGTTTTATTCATTACTCAAGGTAGAATTATGAGTTTTGGAAAGGAACTATTTCATCGTTAACTCATAGATATACATGATGATCATGGTGGTTGCCAATATATCAAATGGTGGATTTCTGACCGACTATTCCACTCTTTTCATTTTTAGTGAGGAAGTTTCCGTAGCAACGATCGTTTCATCCCGAAAAAATTTTCAAGTCGGCAAAACCAACATGTTGGTTTTTCAGCGACAAAATTTTTGACGATTCTCCAATTCATAGATAGCTTCTGAAATGAATATCATAGAGAAAACAAACAACGTTTAGTGGTTTGGTTAATCTATGATGAATTCTAATTTGCCAAATAGCGCAATACGCGTCAAATGTGAACATATTACCCTATGTTCTCGTGGAATAGTCATGCCGAATTCCACTCGAGATGAAATTTAAGCAGGTAAAATTTCTCTCTTGTAATATTCAAGTTTGTTGCTTTTCGGAAATTTCGCGAATTACATTTGTATCAAAATCACGAGCCGTCAGGCGAGTGATTTTGGAAAAAATGTCATGAGCAACAAACTTTCATATTACAATCGAGAAATTTTGCCGGCAAAATTCCATCTCTAGTGATATAACATATGAATAAACTGTTGCTTCATTTGTAGTTTAGTTCGTTTCGAGATACAAGTATGTAGTTGAATTATCATTAAAAATTATTTGTAGCGATTTGAAGACGAAGATCATTATTATTACTTCATATGTTCTCAACATTATTTGTTTCATCATACAACTATTATGAATAGAATATTTCTCAATTTCTAAATTCAAATTCTACTTCCAAAGAGTGTTAACTGTCAAAAACTCACATGTACAATGCAATACGGTAGAGCGGTGTGGCTTTGCCAACGGAGGTGACTTTGCCAAGCTACCTAATGTTTTATGTTTCATTTTATTTTGGTAAGTCAGTAACTTCTTAACGACAGCACGAATCGGAACCTAAGAGACACTATATCCCCACATTGTTTCAACAGTCGCAGTCCTTTGGCTTGGATTGAAGGGTGTGCTATGCTGTGTTGTGTGAGCAGGTAAGTTTTAACGTGTTTATAAATGCGAAATACTGACGGCCGTATTCGCCGTTTTCCCTCTTAAGCGAAGCTTCCGTAAGCGCGCTTAAAACTTGAGCCAAGCTTAAACTTATGCGTTATGTACCGCAGTACGATAAACGTGGCTCAGGTGAGCGTGAAAAAAACTGGGCAACATTGCTTTTTTCAAGCGTTTCAAAAATATTTCACGTGTCAAACGTGAAAAGTCATAATTGAAAGTGATGGATCGTGATTTCGATTTCAAAGTTCTCATTTATATTTACGTGTCTACTTATGTAGTATCATATCATCCATAATAGAGGATGATTCTGGAGAGAAAAAGGAAAAGACCTAGCAGCAGATCACAGAAGAGTTCAACGCATCTTCATCTACTGGTATAGTGGTATATTACGCAGTATGGTTATTTTGAAGAAATGCTACGAAGAGAGAAAAAAGAGCTTAGGAAAACCTTGGCGGAAGAAAAGAAGGAAGTTACTACTGGCGGTGGCCCACTACCAAAGATAGAAAGGGATGAGACTGACGGTCTTTCAATGTCGAATATCGATCAAAATACATTGGTGTTGAGAACAAATTCGATGATGATGGAGATGAAAGCACTAGTCTGAATAGAGACCCAGATGAAGAAGAAGTGGAATATATAGTAGACGATAATAGCGCAGAAAACACATACTCTGGGAGGGAGACATCGCCATGATCGACTAGGAAACTGGAAATCATTTTCACTGAGAATTTCAACATGATTATATTTATAAATACTACTACCTATTTACTTCAAATACTTTTAATAACAGATTTCCAAAGTAATTGTCTATAATAAAATTTATAAAATGATGCAATAAATTTTTCTGAGGATTAATCGGGGTATGTCTCCTTGTTGGACTCAAAATATTCCAATTCCTCCATATTCAGACATACTGGAGGTGGGGGAATGCCATTGTGCATTACTCTAGTGATATTGTGTTTTGTCTTCATACATTGTATTGATTAAAGAAGGTAAAAGATATAAATGTTTTGTATACAATTCGTTTTCGAATTCTAAAGTATCTTCTAAGAGCTCCAGCACTTATAGTGTTGTAGACTTTGTCAGTCGGAATCTTCTATTAAAGTCCATATCATCCATCTCCTCGAAATAGTTGGGCCTCCAGAAAATTCTTTGTGGAAATCCGAAATCAATAACATCTAATATGCCATTATCATCTTCCAGAAGGATTTCATCTTCTAATTCCATCATTGGTATACTTCTTCACCTCCTAATACCAAAAGGGCAAATACTAATACTTATTTTTTTGACAATATCAAAAAAGTGGCGTTATGTTGTCAGCATAAGCCTGGCTTAAAATATAAAGCTGCCGAATATGGCCGCTTAGAGTTAAGCCAGCCTAAAGGCGTTCATGGATACGGAGCATACAAATTCATAAAGTTAAGCGAGCTTAAGCTTTAAGCTTGGCTTAATAGTATACGGCGAATACGGCCGTAAGGGTTGTGTAGAAAACATGAAAAATGGTACATCAAAATACATTTAGCAGCTTATTTCACAAGTATTTAGAGTCGCGTAAAAAAAAAACTCAGAGCATTTGGTTGGGCGGGTCTCGAAATTTCAGGAAATTATTCTATTGTTTCCAGATTTATGCAGACAACCCATCAACGTTGGGAAGAGGAAAATGGAAGCGATTTTTTGTAGGAGGATAAAAAATTGAATGGAAGCAACAGTTCTGCTGTTTTGGAATATGAATCATCATTATTATATATTGTTCATTTACAAAGATACTCATTTTATGTATTTTATGAAGAAAAATAGATTTTATTTTCTTATAATTTGTTGTTTTATTCGCGACTAGTACCTAGCTTACTAACCTTCAAAAAAGTCAAAGAAAAACGTTCTCCTGGCCAAAATACCACCCGCACTTGATTAAATTGCCAACAAACGCATTTTGATGCAAGTGGCAAATTCGCTCCGATGTGCGGGTGACTTTGCCAAATTTTTAAAATGGAAAAAAAATTGTTTCACACTTTTTCTTGCGTTTCTAATAACAGAAATCGATAGCTAGATTGTTGAAATTAAACATAATTCAAGCACAACTCATTTTACAAATAAACGAGGAAGTTACATCAAGAATACTCTAAAAAGTGGTGCAAAGTCACAACGCTCTACGGTATTATTTGTATGTAGCTCGATGAATTTGAATGATTTCAGGAGTTGGAGAAATGGGAAATTAACTAATGGGTTCATTGAATTAATTCAGTATATCGACAATTTTGAAACCTTCTAATCAAGAATTTCTTGCCTCAAAACATTCTCAAGGATTTTATAATTTTCTAATATTCCATAGGAAATATCGATACTCAGTGGACATCAAATTAATGAAATATTCCATTGATCACAACACAAAAGTTTAAAACTTCTTTAAAAATTTACAGTTCATAACATCAACTTGATCTCATCAGTTTTGTTTCACTTTCTTCTTCACGAATACTGATCTGACTAATAGGCTGGCAACTTTGTAAATGATGTATGTGATTGAGAGTAATATAGCTGCAAGGAAAGCCAATACGTCCAGTAAAAGGTACTGATAGAGAGGCATGTCCACTGCCGCTGTTTTCATATGAGGAGCACCTTTATGTCTGGCTACATACTCCACCCAGTATACTGCAGTATCCATCGGAGACATGGGCCTGTCCCTGAAACGTTCGGAAAGTGCTTTCGCATTGGCTCTGAATCTGAAATAAAAATCCCATCAGGCATTGACCGCAACATTTCAAAATTTTCGATGTTTTCATGCCCCATCACTGGACTTTAAATAATATAAAGATGAATACTGAATGAAAAGACTTGAACAATGTCGCGGGGCTTAGACATGCTGCATTTGAAAATCGATTTTTTTCATTTACTTACTGAGCCGTTAGTTGGTATGAATTATTTATAATTTCTCACTGACAAAATCTTCCATTAAAAATTTTGTTTTGTATCTCCTGCAAAATTTAAATTTTCGGAGATGATCCCTTTCTGAAATTTGCAATTCATATATAATGAATAAATCCAAGTTGCCAGAAGCAATATACGGAATCAACAACAAGGAACTGGTTATCTGCATAATTTGATGTGTTAATAAATAGTATAATGAGAAATAATTGTCACACCTACTTGATGTTGATACAACAAAAAAATATGTATCTGTAGTAATCTCGGTATACATTCCATCAAGTAACTACGAGGAATGCATCAATCAAAAAGCTCGCTTGAAGGGCATGTCGAAATTCTGTTTTTTTCGCTTGATCGGCAAAAATTAGCACACTCTTTACATAAGCGGAGTTTGAGCATAATCTGTTATTCAGTTTGTTAACAGTGCTTCATTTCGTCAGTTAATTTCGAAGGTGCTTTCCAATTCTTGGTAAAATCGAATGAATGAATAAGATTTCCTATAGTGAATCAGCCTAATGCCGACTTCTATGGATAAACTCCACTTACTCAGGATCTAAAACAGTCTTCAGACTTTGGTAGACCTTCTCCTCCGTAGCTTCTTTCAAATAGAGTATAACACCACCTCCATTCGCTTCAACTGCTTTCGCATTTGTATGCTGATCCCCATACTGAGGCATCACAACCATTGGAACTCCACAATGGACGGCTTCAGTAGTTCCCAGTAGCCCACCATGAGAAACGAATGCTTTCACATTGGGATGTGCTGAAATAAATACGATTCAAATGACAGCTGTCAAATTGTCAATTGGATTCTCGAACTGACTTCAGTCTGTGCTTGTAGTGACTCATTTTCTCATACATAATACCACTAGAGATGAAATTTTGTCGGCAAAATTTCATCTCTACTTGAATTTTATCTCGAGTAGTATTCGACATAACTATTTCACTAGAAAATATGTCTAACTCTATAGTCTATGGTATTAATTTCCCAAGCTATCTATCAATTTGAGAAATGTCAAAATATTATCAACAGTAGAAACACAAGAGCTTTTTTTCATCGGATAAATTTCTTTTTGTAACGAAATGATATTGCCAATCAGTTATTTCACGAGAAAAACTGACATGACACCATCGCGTGATCGAATGAAATTTTGCCGGCAAAATTTCTAGATTATACCTAATATGAAAGTTCGTTGCTAGGAAATTTTCCGAAAAGCAACAAACATGAATATTACAAGAGATAAATTTTACCTGCTTAAATTTCATCTCGAGTGGTATTCGGCATGACTATTCCACGTGAAAATACGGTAATATGTTCACATTTGACGCGTATTGCGCTTTTTGGCAAATTATAATTCATCATAGATTGACTAAACCACTAAACGTTGTTTGTTTTCTCTATGATATTTATTTGCGAAGCTATCTATGAATTCGAGAAACGTCAAAAATTTTGTCGCTGAAAAACCAACTTGTTGCTTTTGCCGACTTGAAATTTTTTTCGGGATGAAACGATCGTTTCTACGGAAACTTCCTCACTAAAAATGAAAAGTGTGGAATAGTCACTGGAAAACTTACTTGCTATGTTTTGCCGGCTTGCATGTTTTATCACTGTGAAACGAGAGTTGCTATGGAAACTTCCCCACAAAAAATGTAATGAGTAAAATAGTCATTAAGACGTATTCGAGGAAGGAATTGCGATACAAATTTTACATTTTGTATTTTTGTTTTGGAGTACATGAACCCAGTATAATATTTCCTCATAATTTATACAAGAAGCAGTATCAGCGTACTTTCTTTTGTTCCACTGTTGCGAAAAAAATTTTTTACAATGAGATGTTTTGGAGATATAAACACTAATTTGTGACAATCTTTCTGCCAAAAAAATTGAGAATCAGGCTATAACTCAACAATCGCTTGATGTGGTTGCGCATATCATACATCAAATCATTGCAGAATTCAACGAAGAATTCAAATATATATGGATATACAGAGTGTTGCATTTGAAATACGAAGTTCACATTCGTTTCCGGTAGAACCGGAAGTAGATTCAGCTTGAAAATATTTTACAAGTTGAGTTCATTTGTGCTCTAAAACAAAAATACAAAATTTAAAATATGTATCGCAATTCCTTCCTCGAGAACATCTTATGAAACATTAAAAAAAATCATCCTGTATGTACATATATCAATTCCATCAATAACAAATGAATGGAGAAACAAGATGAAACGTACATAATATGTCGAACTGCGGCATCCACTTTTGGATCATCACATTATCGGGTTTTCCTGGCATAGTTTCGTTTTCCCATTTCCACAGAACCCTCTGAGGGAGTCGAGCAAAAGCTCTGAGAAATGCCTCTCGCTTCTCTTGTGGAAAAGTGTGTCCTTTGATCATGGATCCCAAACTGAAGTAGATAACTCCATGTGTAGATTCGTTTATGAATTTCTCGATATTCTGGAAAAAAAAAGTATTATGAAATTGATTGCTGGATGAATTTATCCTAAACATATCTCTTTTATTAAGATTATGTACAGAAAATGACATATTCCGTTTTAAGGAACAAATATATATTATTATTATTATCATGAAAAAGGGGGATAATGTCCCTAAGTTGGAACAAACTATTATACTACTTATATTCTTCATCGGTCTCCCGTTCTCAGCTTGAGCTGGTAATTCTTCTATGAACCAGTGAAAAAACATTTCAGTTCCTCCCACTAGTTCAGAATTTTCCGCACGATGTTATTGGTTTGCAAATCCACAGCCTGCTGTGCACATCCCGCGATCTTCTGGGATAATTCGATCCCTTGAAGATTTCTCTTCTCCATCCAGGATGTGGTTTGTCCTCGCAATCGTTCACGTAATGAAAAGCTCGCATTACTTCAATATTCATTTCGCGGCTCCACTGGATACGTGCGTTGCGAGCTCCCCTGCGAGCAGTCCTCCTCAAGGTGGTCGAGCCAGCAGGTGGAGTGGCATCTCGATCTTTTTGCCACGATATCGGTTTCCACTTCTCGTTCATGGGTTTGCCACCTTTTACCCTTGGTGGCCCAGGTAACTCGGGCCGTTGGGACGTCACCCCCCATGTGGCGTGGCAGAAACCAAACCACACCCGTGCGGTTTAATTATTATTATTACATATTATTATTATTATTACATATGGTGATCAATTAATTTCTTAGGATTCATTTCCTCCAAGTTGAAAAACTGTGGAATAACTTAGTTTGAATGAAATTTTTCGCAGAATTGAAGTCCCAATATCCATCAGTTAATTATTATATTAATATTATAACCAGCTTTATTCCTTCCATCAAAACAATCGGACCATGTTGTGAAAACGAAACTTTGAGAGCATCGAGAGGTTTCAATTTAAAGTGCTTTCGGTTCAGGTTCCTAATCAATTCGATGTTTTTTCATTGTAGGAGTAATTATGGTGCATATACGAAATGTGATATGGAACAGATTCAATTTGTCGAGTAACGTTCTCTTACTTAGTTTGAATGAAATTTTTCGCAGAATTGTAGTCCCAATATTCATCAGTAATGATATTATAACCAACTTCATTCCTTCCATAGAAACAATCGAGCCATGTTGCAAAAATAAAACTTTGAGAGCATCGAAAGGTTTCAATTTCATAAAGTGCTTTCGGTTCAGGTTCCTAATCAATTCGATGTTTTTTCATTGAGAAAGTGATTGAAGCAGATAGGAAATGTAATATTGAAAAAATTCAATTTGTTGAGAAACGTTCTCTTCCCATCAAGGTAATAAGAGCAGCTGGGGTATAAGGGTAAGTAGGTATGTAGTGTCCATTTTCTACTCAAGCAATATCTTCAACAGAGAAAAAACAGATGTCTCAGGGAAAAAGATTCCCAGTACGTTTTTGAGACTCCAGCTTGTCGTTTTCGTGAATCAAAAAGTCGGATCATGCTTTTTTAGGTCATCGAAGAATATGGCCTTGGATTGGTGGCCTTGTTTCCATCATATTTGGTGAACATAAATAGTATAGCAAAGGGTAAATGATTAAATTTGGAGAAAAAAATCGTGAAGGTTTTTTCATATACAGGGTGACTGGTGACGTAAGGGACAACGGCTAAGTGGAGATAGAGGACCTCAAACTGAATGAGAATTTTGGTTTCAAATGTCCCATAAGGGTATTCGTTTCGGAGATATAGGGTGATTTATGAAAAAATGCTAAATCTATGAACTCCCTTATCTTCGTTAATATGATATGTTTTTCGCTGATATTTTACATGTTTGTTCATACATGCATTCTCTGTCAGCATAAGAAAAAAAAATTGAAAAAATTGCTGGCCCGTACTCAAAAATTTCAATTTTCATGTCAAGTGAGAAATATCACACGGTAGGTATATGAGATAAAATAAAATCGAATAGAAATTTGGAAAGAGGGAAAAAAACTGATGAAATATCTGTCTTTTGTTTGAATGGCACAAATTTTCTTTCGTTTCTATGATATTTTGAAATAATAATATTACAATATTTTTATATTCAAATCATGAAAATTAGTACTACTGATAGAAAAAAGTAAAGAATTTTCTGAATAGGGAGTTTCCTGACAGGTGGATTGGTCGGGGAGGTTCTAGGAATTGGCCTGCTAGATCACCCGATCTAACTCCTCTGGATTATTTCCTATGGGGTCATCTTAAGGATACGGTGTATAAAGAAACAATAACAAGCCGTGAACATTTGAAGAGAAGAATAACTGAAGCATGCGAAGAAATTAAAACAAATATTCCTCTGATTAGAAAAGCTGTGCTTCATTTGTCCAAGAGAGCCAATAAATGTATAGAGGTGAACAGCTCTCATTTCGAACATTTGCTTACTTGATTTTGTTATGAATTATATTTGCGACTTTTTCTATTTTGGTGTTTGATTATCCAACTCTTTCATCACCCCATCTAGAACAAATTTTATTTTGAAATTTTATATGGCATCGAAATATTAATTGATAAAAATAGATTTTAAGTTTTGAAGGAATATTTTGATGCTAGGCTCATTCTAGCGCCTCGAATTCAAGGTTTTTTCTATCAGTAGTACTAATTTTCATGATTTGAATATAAAAATATTGTAATATTCTTACTTCAACATATCATAGAAACGAAAGAAAATTTGTGCCATTCAAACAAAAAACAGATATTTCATCAGTTTTTTTCCCTCTTTCCAAATTTCTATTTGATTTTATTTTATCTCATATACCGTGTGATATTTCTCACTCGACATAAAAATTGAAATTTTTGAGTATGGGTCAGCAATTTTTTCATTTTTTTTTCTTATGCTGACAGAGAATGCCCGTATGAACAAACATGTATAATATCAGCGAAAAACATATCATATTAACGAAGATATGGGAGTTCATAGATTTAGCATTTTTTCATAAATCACCCTATATCTCCGAAACGAATACCCTTATGGGACATTTGAAACCCAAATTCTCATTCAGTTTGAGGTCCTCTATCTCCACTTAGCCGTTGTCCCTTACGTCACCAGTCACCCTGTATAATACCACTAGAGATGGAATTTTGCCGGCAAAATTTCTCGATTGTAATATGAAAGTTTGTTGCTAGGAAATTTCGCAAAAGATATGGAATAGATGGAAAAAATGTCATGAGCGAAATTTCCGAAAAGCAACAAACTTGAATATTACAAGAGAGAAATTTTACCTGCTTAAATTTCATCTCGAGTGGTGTTCGGCGGATTCCGCTATTTGGCAAATTAGAATTCATAGATTAACTGAACGTTGTTTGTTTTCTTTATGATATTCATTTCTGAAGCTATCTATGAATTCGAGAAACGTCAAAAATTTCGTCGCTGAAAAACCAACATGTTGGTTTTGCCGGCTTGAAAATTTATTCGGGATGAAACGATCGTTGCTACGGAAACTTCCTCACTGAAAATGAAAAGAGTGGAATAGTCTTATGTGAAATACCACTAGAGATGGAATTTTGCCGGCAAAATTTCTCGATTGTAATATGAAAGTTTGTTGCTAGGAAATTTCGCAAAATATAATTGTATCAAAATCACGAGCCGTTAGGCGAGGAAAAAATGTCATGAGGGAAATTTCCGAAAAGCAACAAACTTGATTATTATAAGAGAGAAACGATTACAGTGGTACAGAGTACATTGGAATGTGGTATGGCATCAGGTTGTCTTTTCTGATCAATCTCGATTCTCCTTGGGTGCACATGATGGCCGAAGAAGGGTTAGACGACGTCGAGCAGAAAACGTGATCCTCAGGTTGATGTGGAGCGTCATGGACACCTGACAGTAGGCGTTATGGTATAGGAGGCTATTGCACATGCAATTAGGTCACCTTAAGTCTTTATTCGAGGTAACATGACAGCGCTGCGATACCTTCAAGAAATTATGGAGCCATATGTTCTCCATTACCTCAACCAGCAAGATAATGCTCGATCTCATGTTTCCAGAGTTCGTTCAAACCTTTTTGGAGTAACCCATGTGAATCTTTTGCATAGCCGCCCAGATCCCCCGATCTTTCACCCATAGACAGTAGCGGATTAACCGGTACGCTTAGTACGCTGCAGCGTAGGGCCCCGAGGTCCATAGGGGCCCCCGGCGATCGAATTAATTTTTTTTTTCTAGAATAAAAAGTCAATCTGTAAGTGTGAAAAAAAATAGACAGGCTGTGAATTATGGATTATTACATTCACATGAAACGCAATGAATAACAAAAGCCTCAGAGCAAAACTCCGATGTTGGAAAAAACACACCATTCGAGATTCAGCGTACTGCCCCTAATTATCTTGCCTGCCTGCAATAAATTCCGTCAAGGGTGGCGGCCGAATTCCAATGTTGACAATTACATCATAATTCAATACATTTGTCGGCATTTCCTCTAAAATCTAGGAATGTGCTACAGAACGGCCGACCAGATGTTGATTCTTTTAGGGGTGTAAAGTGAAAAATAACATATTCCGGCCCATACCATAACACTACATCCTCGGATAAAAAATAAATATAGAACTGTTATGACAGAAAATAGATTGCAGTTTTTAGGAATACTTTCTATCGAAAGTGATATAACGAGCAGTCTCGATTATAATTCTGCAATAAAAGAATGCTGATATTAAAATAAGAAAAAAACAATTTTTTTAGTGCAATTTCATTTTGTAGGTAACGAATATGCAGCTTTACGATACTTGTATCTTTTGTGATGATTTTATTTATTCCTTAATTTCGATGGCGCAATAAAAAATTGGCAGATATGATATTCAAGAGATATTTTCTATTTTAATTTTTGTGGTATTTTTCCCTTTTTTAAGATTTTTATTCATCTTTTATATTTTGTTTTGATATACATACCTTGTATTTTATTAATAAACTTTATATTTTGTTTTTAAAGAAGTGAGTTTTAATTAAAAAATTCTTTTGAAAAAAATCTGAAATGTTTCAGAGGGGCCCCAGAAGTTTTGAAGCGTAGGGCCCTTGAAATCGTAAATCCGCCACTGCCCATAGAGTATGTTTGGGACATCAGACATCATGGGTAGAAGGCTTGGGAATTTTCCATAGCCCCCATGGACTTTAACGGCTCTGAGACATGAAGTATACAGGTATCTTGGGATAGTACCCCTCAAGAAGAAATCTTATTGCTTCAATGCTGAGACTTGTTGGGGAGTGTATAGATAATCGCATTATTAACAAATTTATGCAAATTTAAATCATTAACTCCTTGCTATACCATCTATGTTTTACCAACAAAAAATTTGAAATTTAAATAGCTCCTTCTGGGTGTTGCTGTCTCTTTGTCAGTTAGTACCTATATGAAGAAACTCACCTTCGATAAAGGTTTTGGTGGATTCAAGTGAAATCCACCAACTTCTACAACATTTGGTACAAAGGGCCTAGCAAAATTTAAACTGAAGTGACTGTTTACCAACATCAAATCGATATTTGGCCAATAATGGGGCAGCATTCCATCAGAGCTCATATACTTCTTAATTATCTTCTCATGATGCTTCTGCTTCATCTTGAACCAGAAGTGATGTCCGTAAGCCACTATCGTGTTCTCAAACCTTTGAAAAAACGTCATGCGATTCGAATAGTCCATAAATAGTGTCGGTATATAACTGGGATTATCTGGATTGGCAAATCTTCCGCTATTCCATGGTAACATCACACTTGTTGTTACTCCAACCACAGGAGCTTTGAATTTTTGATTCAGCGCCAAAAGGCAGTCACTCGAAAATGGTTCGTGTATGATCAAATCGTATGTATCATTCGATGCCATCAGCTTCTTCACTGTGTCCGTTTGTAATGTTGCTTCACAGTACTGATCAGCCATGAGACCCATTTCCAAAACGTCGAAATACATAAAAATTATTCTGGCACTCAAATAGTCTAAATTGTGAATTGGTTCAGTGTGCAATAACACAGGATATGAGCCTCTTATAGAAAGGTCTTCATAGTTTGGTAGTGCTTCATCAGAAGGAAAATGCGTAAGGACAACCACCTCATGGCCTCTCTTGCTGAGTTCCCTCATCAGGGGAAGATAAACATCTGAATGACTCTTTCCAGGGTAAGGAAAAAGACCTAAAATCCTATACGAGGTTATTGTGGAAATGGAGCTGAGCACCAAACAAACACCACAAAACTGTTTGAAATTCATGGTTATGAGTCTTAGGCACACAAAGTTGTAAATTTGAAGGGTTTCTCTGGAACTTCGATATCACAACTGAAGAGTGTTTTATCATTGAAGTAAACAAACGATGATCGAAGGTGCATTGAACTGGACCGGTTACTTGTACGAAGAAAGTAATATCAACATAATATACGAGTCAGATAATGCTGAAGGCATCTTCATTGCATGTTGAGACGTTGAGAGTAGTCCAGATCGGGTTATTCACTTCCGCCATCCTCAACACACTTTTCTTATTTCATGATTCTTCCACGTGAGGAAGTTCTTATGTGGAATATTATGTCGAATTCAGTCGTGTTTATTCTTCAGAAATGGAATTCAATAGTAATCCAAAAATTGGGACAAAACCACAAATAATCGTATACAGGGTTGGGATAAAGTTTGGCACCAAATTAATATATTTAAAACGTAACGGACGGTAATTTTGAAATTTGGCAGCTGAATGAATGGCAAGCACTTCGAACATTTAAAATGATTTTTTTTCAATTATTTTCAATAAATTTCTTCTACTAGTAAAAGCCCTGTATTTCTTCTCTTTATAGATTTTCATAAAAAATACGTCATGAAAAGCATGGAACCCGATATGGACAGATCCGAAACAAGGTGCACTTTCAGAATCTGCAGAAATATACAGGGTGTCCCATTTAAATAAATTTTTTTTTGTCATTTCCGGTTAAACCGGAAGTATCTCATTAATGAAAATATGCTCATCAGATGCATTGTGGTCCATTTCACTCAGCTGCCAAATTTCAAAAATATCGCCCGTTTCGTTTTAAAGATATTAATTTGGTGCCAAACCTTATCCCAACCCTGTATATCGTATATCAATCAAGGAGCAGTAATGTAGGTCATAACACATGCAGATGAATTCATCAAGTGTGTTATGACCATTATAGTTCATCTACGAATTCTTCAGCAAAATTCGAAAAAGTATAACAGTTTATTCACGGCCATCGACCTGAGGTTCTTCAACCTTCAAAATTCGAATTAATCTGTATTTCAGATGTCGAAAGCAATCTCTCTGGTTGAGAATCGAATCGCGTAGAAAACATCAAAAATAATGTTTTCCAAATGCAATTTTTAGATTTTCAGACCAAAAGAAATATAGGAATGGAGGGCGAGAACGTTACCTTGATCTCTGAAATACGAGTTCCCAATCGATCCGACTTTTTTCATTTATTTCGTAAGCTTCATTTTTCCTATTCGTATTACAGTGAGTTATAACACAACTCACGCTATTGGTTTATAGATAGATACTATTACCGATCAAAATCAGTTGAATAATGGATATATTATTCTATGGGAGTAGAGGAAAAGGAGTTATTCATACAAACATTTAAAAAACTTGTATCCTTAGTCTCCTAATGTTCATATTGCTTATATCGTCGTTAAAAACCATGTATGTAAAGAATAATTAAACCAATTCTAAATCATTGAGAGATTTATATCAGCTGCAGCCTTTCACAAATCCTCCTTCAGTATAAAGAACATAAGAATTCATTGAAAAACAATAATTAATTCTATTTCGAGGCGAAACATGTCCTTATAAATCAATCAAACACTTGACTGATTGCTACTGAAAATCTTATGCATACAGGAATAGAAATAATTAGACCGCAACGGTGAACTGATAATAAAACAATATTTTGCATATTAGTGGTTCCAATTACCGATAATATAAGGTAAAATCATTGAGTTTAAATAAACTCAGTGGTAAAATCGAAGCATTTATGTTTCATCTGACTCATCAACTGATTGAATGTCTGTTTTAAAAATTATTTCATGTTCAGGGAAAGGGAAACTGAACAGTTGACAGTTAAAGAAATCAATTGAAAAACATTTGGCAGTTGCACAAATGAATTGGTAATTAAAATTTTCCCGAAATCAGAAAAACAAAATTACGGTGAAGCTGGCATCAACAAACTAAAATAGAAAAGACTCAAAACTAGTGATGGTAATGACTATATTTAAATGGTACAAAAAGACTAAATACTGACAAATTTTCTCGTAATCAAAGAATGAGAAGCTGAATGTAAGGATGACACAAGAAACTCGAATATCTCAAAAACATCAATGGTGCTCTAATTGTTGCAAAAAGCACAAATGGACATTTGATATTGCGCAGAATTTTTTATGGCAAATTTCTGCTACTTTCACGTTGATGAATATGCGAATCATGAATTGAAACATGCCTTTTTTTAATAGGTTAGCTTGGTTACATTCGTCATCTTAGATATCAGAGATGAAACCTTTGAGAAAAAGGAAAAAGAATGGATATTGCTAGCATGCTGTTAGAATAACCTCTGCAACATTTTCTGCATAAACTCCTTATAATAATGTTCAGGATCATTCGGAAGGAAACTGAACTGACTAAATTCATTAAAAAAAATGGATCAAATGTTTTTGTACCTATCAGTGAGTTCAATCCCTTCAAGTCAGATGAACTTCACCAGACTGGCACGCAAGTTATATGAAAATAATGTGAAATATTCAAACAATATAGTTAGATACACATAAAAATTAATAACTGAACTGAATATTAACGGTCGATACAGTTCTTCTGATATGTAGAATTATTTTTGAATTTACAGTGACACATGGTTTCGATCGATTGGAACCAACATTAATACATATGTTTTGAAATAAGAGTAAATAAATATTTGCAATATTCCAAATTTCAGGAATGCATGTTCATTTAAGAAATTCACATATTTTCTTAAAGTTGTTTCCCTAAAATCAACAATCAAGTTTTCTATGCATTTCGATCATTCGAACTCCAATTTATTTTTGTGCTCTTCTGAATTGAATTGGTCTTCTACCTTTGCGAAATCCTTTTTCAGTTGCTTAGGTTATTTTCATACAAGAATCCATAGGTTCATCATATTTCACATCCAAATCTGGAGTAGTGAGTATTCTGACAATAAGAGTTTCCACCAGGTACATTTTCATCTTAAGAATGAAGTAGAATAGTTCGAAGAATGATGTGAATTTGTGCAATAAATGTTGCACCAGTTTCTACCAAATAAATTCGTTATTAAAAACTCGAAACGCCCGAAAATATGAAAAATTTCTAGACAAACTGTCAACGCATTGTCTCATAATCAATACAGTGAAAGTGGTCTTTATCGAAAAAAATAATTGCCACTACATCTGAAAATATCCAAATTGGTGTGATTGACCAACTCACCCCTAGTAACCTAACCCTCCACCACAGTTACCTTGGGTAATTTTTTCTGTTGCTGCAAATGAATTCCTCCAATTTCAACAACCTGGGGTGGAAATGGTTTGGCTTGGTGCAATGTGTGATGTGTATTCACCAGTAGCACACTGACATTCTTCGCTAAGTCTCTAGCTGGTGGCAAAGACTGATTGAAAAATTTCCTTGCAATAGCATCATCCTTGTTATTTCTCCAGAATCGATGAAACAGAAGATGAATCCATGTAATCACCGAATTCTCAAACCTCTGCAGGAAATTAAGTTTGCTGGGGTATCCCATAAAAATGCTCTGCATGTAGCTCGGGTTTAGAGGAATTCCGAATCGAAAACTAACCCATGGCAGTAGCGTTGATGAGCTCATTGCAACTATGGGAATATTGAATTTTGACTTCAGAGGGAGAAAACAATCAGTGTTGAACATTTCAACCACCATCAAATCGTATGTAATGGTGGAATTCAGAACTTCATTTAATCTTTCACTGAAGTAAGTGGATTCGCATATCCCCTGACCCCATTGGCTCATTTCTGTTGGGGCCATATACATATCGATTTTGTTATAGTTGTAGAGGTTCTGAACGTCCACAGTCTCGACGAAAAGTGGAAAAATCCCTTTCAGACTGACATCCCTGTATCTTGGCAATCGGTTTTCGAGGGGATAATGGCTAACAACGGTAACATCGTGACCCCTAACGGCCAGCTCTTTCATAAGGGATTGGAAAACTCGAAAATGACTCCTTATGTTTATTGGAAATACACCAAGTACTTTCAAACACTCACTTGCGGATATAACCACCAACAATAAAATTGTTCTGAAAATAAATTTCATTTTCACTTCAGTTCTAGCCGAATCGAAATTCTCGATGATAATGTTTCTGCTTGGTATTCACTTAGTTGCACCATGCACCATTATGCGAACGGATATCAAATGATAGATACAATGTAATCGAGAATGTTTCTGTTAAATAAGCTACCTCTTCTAGATTAGCGCGCCCCCCACTCCCTATGTCTTTCAACATAGTGACCAAGGGACCAACAGAACCAGAAGTAAAACTATTATCCCCATTACTGAATATTAATAAGAACGAAGTAATTCAGTTAATTCTAGAAATCGAACCATAATCAATAAATATGCTAAAACATAACATTTTATGTTTTTGTTTACAAGGAAAACTCAGAAATCGAACATATACTGTCATATTAATGTGAAGTAAGCAATTATTACGAGTTTTAATTAATGTTATATTTCCAAAAAAGATATTATATCTTCATAATGTCAAGTTTGTCAAGTGCATATCATGAATAATCTGCACTCAACTAATATTTTTCGCAAGTTTTCTGTCATCGTGTCACATTGGACATTTTTCATTTTAATCGGCTATAACGGCAAGGATAACCGTTTCGAAACGATTTGTTCTCAAACCTGTCAATCTTGATCTGATGATTGCTAATGTGGGTACATTTGCCGAAAAGTTCATGGTCCAAAGAAGCACATTTTTTTTATCTTTGCCAAAATGGTTTTCGTTTCCCAACGCCCTTCGATAGCAGCACTCCACATTCTACTTTCCCAAATTTGCAAATATGTAATGATAATAATGAAAAAACTTAACCATATTCCTTAAATAGGATTATATAAATATCTTGTAAGAAGATTCACCTTGTGATTAAATCCACAATCAATAATTCAAGGAGAAAAAATTATGACAGCTGTCGAAAAAAATTGACAACAGCAGACAGAGGAATCATACATGATCCCGGAACTCTTACAACAGAATATGGTTTTGGGTGTGGACAAAATTATTTGAATTTAAAAAATAAAGGATAACGTCCATAGAGTTAACCATCGGCGGACTATATGGCACTGATGAAGCCTAACAAGCCAGTAACTTCCTCACTAAGAATGGAGTGAGTAAAATAGTCAACTAAATTTTTGCATGAATATAACATTTAATAGTTTACACCATGTGGCATGCCATTTCGTTTGCTAATCTATACTGTCAAATTTTTCTTGAACACTCTATTTTCCTCCAGAACTTTTTTTTGGTGAGCCACTGTTAGTTAGAGAAACTGTAAAATATTTTTTGTTGTCATACTTAAGTTTCGTGTTACCTGTTTCTGATTTTGAAAACAATTCCCTGGAAATTCACAGATAAATACAGAAAGTCATAAAAATCCAGTATAAAAAGATATCTTAACTATTCAAATCAGGGGATCTGCAGATTTCTGTAACAACGGATCAGCTCTCTTCAACAGTTGTCAAAATTTCCGTGAATCGGTTCTATTCTTTCAGTAAAAAAAAACATGTTTCTCAGCTTGTTTAATTTTGGACCGGATAGATGTCATGGGTTAGAATCCAGTTTCAGGAGAGAATATAGTTGATGAACTAATTTAAATCGTCCATTGACTCTTGGAAAGGTTCAAGGTTTTTCTGTGAATAACTTTTACGCACACAATTTATTTTCCATTGGAAATTCGGAGTAATTCGTTTCTGGTAACTTCATTGAATAGATTAACACAGGAAAATAAACTTAAGTTGACGTAGCACAATTTCCAGAAAGTTATCCGTGGCCATTCAATCAAATAGTTCCTGACTATGATATAATGTATTCGTGTTAACAGCGCCGAATTAAGGATCTGTTTTTGTTTTCATACAAAAAAATCAAGAATTAAGTTTCAGGTGCTTTCATCCCCAATAACCAACAATGAGCCATTATAAAGTTTCATTGAATTCGACGACAATATATGAAGAGTTCCCACTTTCGTCCCATCAGTTACATGGACTATTATACTTAATATGTAATTTTTTTGTTGATTTTCGATTGCTTGGACATCACCTGTCAGGAATTTTTTATTATTAATTTATTCGAAAATTGGTTTCTTTGAACAAATAAGATTTTTTTCAGTTTGATATTTGGAGTGGAACTTCAGTGAGAGGATTCAAATTGAATTGGTTTGTGTGCAAATTATGTGTTTTAGCACTGAGTTTAAATACAGGGTGAGTCTTTGACTTGTACAGTTAAAATATATGTACAAGTCAAAGACTCACCCTGTATACATAGAGACACAGCCCAGTTCAACGATTTGAAGCTAAATTTTGTGTAGTTCCTTCACCGGTTCATAGATGGATAAGTGTGTTTCAGAGAAGCGAGAATGTTCACTCCCGCATCTATCGGAAAGTAGCTATAAGGCACTATTTCCGAAGCCGAATGCGATGACGATCAGGACCGGCATATGGAAATGTGAATGTTCAGTATTTCATCACCTGATTTTTTTGATGCAATAAAACGACAATTATTTTTGATCTTTCATGAATATAAAATACTGATCTATGAAAAAATAAATGCATGCAATTTTTTCTTCATTCACAAGTATTTATAAATGGATTTTCTATGAATTTTTAAAAATATTTAAATTTATAAACAGCGGGATGCTTCTGTGTCGAGATTCCTTTGGTTTTTTTCTGTCACCTGTACAGCTTCACCCTAATCAGTTGTCTCAACAAATGAATCCTGTGCTTTTCAAATTCTGGAGTTAACGGAGAGTTCCAATCTTCTATAAATTCATTTTTTTCAATTTTCCTAAAATATACCTTTGAAGTCATATCTTTTCTGATTTTGTGACCATAATTTTCTTTATGACCAACAGCGCTTTCCTCATCGAATGTTTGAAATCGGTTGAGGGAATTCTCAAATGTATCCGATTTCGATTTGCAATATATATCCAATCATTACCAAGCTTATTCAAATCATCAATGAGGAGTGCTTTTTCGCACTTACCGCATTTGTTTTTTTTTCGGCGATGCTCCTCGTCAAATACCCCGAGAAACTTGCGATTGAGTTGGATTCTAGGGTGTTTAGGGGTTCAATTAACTCTTCATCCCTTATATACCCTCACTAGGCTCACCGTTGCCCGAATCCGCAGAAGAAATGGTCGAATCTGTCCAATCAACTACATCAATGGGCCTTCTTTCAGATTCTCCCATTGCACCCAGGTCGAAATCATTGTCGTCTTGGCAGTTAGAATTATCAGAACATTTTTCAAGACATCCAGTCATGACCGACTGCAACCCAAATCTGATGCATCGAGCTGAAGGGTTTGGATCATAACCCCTACGCTGTCTTATTTTGGAGAATGAATTCTCGATTGGGTCCTGGTTGAGCCGACTTTTCATCAAATATGGAAATGTTTCCTTCGTCTCTTCCCACAATTGACAATTGAAGGATGCTACTGATGGTTTGTATCAAACCGTTGAAACAATAGGGAATATTTTTCCCAACTGTCCAAGACTTAATGAATTCAATTGATTCCGTCAGAGTTTGCATTGCTGATGGCTGATAATTTCCCTCAAATTTTCCATTCGAATTGAGGAAGTCGAAAAGAACATTCATTTTCAGAATGAACTGAACAGTTGAATTGGCACTTCTCGACCTCAGCTCACCAGTTGCAATGACTGTTCTCATAGCCGAATATAAAGTTCTGATGAAAATCTGCGTGGCCAATTTAACCTTCATTTTCTGGAAGGCGTTTGGATTTATGTGGTTTTCAGTTATCTTCAAGAGAGTACGAGAAAGACGAATTCTTTTCATCGATTAAGTACGTTTCTTTTATGTCCCTCCAAGAAACATTTTCACCCCTCATTTCCTACCTGAGAACACTCATTTGTAGAAATTCATGGCTAATAGTGCATCATTATTGAATCACACCGTTTGTAATGAATTTGGACGAATCCGACCCTGCCTACGATTCATAGAACTAGAGGAAAATAAATCTCCTACAGATTTCTATAAATGGGTAGTGACAAAATGGATCGGACGAATATAGTTCCTTTTGTAGCTACTATGTGCCGCCTCTTAAGTTGGCAAATTGGCAAGTAAACTGCCAAAAATTTTGCATCAAATCAATGAACTGGGCTGTGTCTCTATGTATATTTAAACTCAATGGTTTTAGTTAGAAAGTCTCAACGAATCTAAGCCGGTCCTGTTTGTATGTTACGTAATGAATGTATGTCTGTCATATGTGAGACATGGTAACCTTGAACGTGAACTTTTGTAAATGAATTGGTTGAGGATCAACAGGTTCTTCAGTAAAGCCTTGAAGTATTACACTCAGACGTCGAAATGTATATTTCCACGATACCAATGCGAGAAGTGAAGAAAAAAAATTCACGAAAGTCATTTTACAATGGAATTAGAAAAAAAAGTATCCAGGCTGTCAGTGCTTATAGTACTTCCTAATGAAACCAAAATTAACAATATCGTGTAGACCAAAGATGACAATGAGGGAATTGTTTATGATAGAGATAACTGTGCAAAAAAAATGTAGCTGATAACCTTATATACCTACAAGAATGAAATGTCGCAAAATATGGAAAATATTCGTCTTACCTGGGGAAGTTTTTTATGTTTTTGAATATGTACGCCCCCTATTTCCACTACTGCTGGTACCAGTGGACGAGCGAACGTCAACGACCAATGAGAATTCACCAGAAGAAGACTTGTGTTCCGTAACAAAACATCCAAATCAGGTATTCCCCGATCCAAATGTTTCTCGAGAAGTTTTCTGTTGGAATCGAAGAATATCCAATAAACTGCTTTCGCATACACAGTACCCAGAAAGTTGATAACTCGATCCAAGAAACTCATTCTCTTACCGAACCACAAATGGTTGTTTGGTATATATGCTGGGTTATCAGGATTGCTGAAACGTCCATTATGCCATGGCATAATGGTGGTAGTTGATATTGCAACAAGGGGTGCATCGTATCTATGCGCCAACCCTTGAGAACATTCGCTATTGAACAGTTCTCCAAAAATAAGATCGAACTTTTGATCCGACTGCAGCAGTTTTTTCACTTTTCCGTTGGAAAATAAGAAATCGCACGATCTCAATCCTTCACCAAATAAAAGATCGCTTGAACGTAACTGCTCATACCACACAGGTGAATCCAAATCCAATTCAAAGATTTCTAATCCCCGGGCATTTGGATCATTCAGTAAAACTTCCTGGTACCGATCAGAACTAATGTCGAATCTATAATGGACCAAGGTTGTCACTGTGTGGCCCCTCTTGACCAGTTCACGTACTATAGGACCGAAAATCCACTGATGACTCTTGCCCTCGTGAGGAAAAACCGCCAGAAAATTGTAGGACAAGGAAAACCCGACGAAATGAAGCAATACGAGTATAACGCGTAATTCAATCATTTTCACAAACGAAATTCGAACGCTGCTGGTGAATATCGCAACAATACTATAAATATATTATGTTTCAGTTCATGTAAGATCTCACTTGATTTGATTTACTCGATATACGTATGTTGGTCGTATCAATTTGAGTTTCAACGAAATTAAATTTCATTTTATTTGTGAAGGAATCCGTCTAAATGGGAACTATCAAATACTGTATTGTGAGGTTTACGCAGGAATCTGTTCAAACACTTCACTTCGATATCATATTCGTATCGTGCTGATAAAATTATATTCATGGAAAAGATCGACGATTTGTTGTGTAACAGTAGACTGTGAGCAAATACTGATCCCAATTCCTCTATAAATAAGTATACTGGCAAAACATTATTATACTGTCGCAGTCAAATTATAATCTGCTTCCGGTTTCTTTATCATTGTTCATTGGAGCTTGTTACATTAGGTACCTACGTCAATTACATCTAATTCTTGAGGCTAGAGGGTTCCAATAAATGATTGTAATGGTCGTTGTAATATGGTCTCCAGTTGTCCCTTTTCTGGTATGGAGCTTCTTGCTAATCTTCACAAAGTGAAAATCATTCCATACGTTTACAAAATTAAAAAATTCCTGGCTTTCCACCCCCTTCTGAATAGAAATACCGAACCACATAACGTCTGATCAAATGTTTGTCTTTATGTCATGACGTTATCAAGTGCGCGTCAAAATTATGGAACAAATTCATTTTCCCAGGAGAGAAATATTTGGCAACGAAATCCTCAAACAGGTCAATTTTTGTTTTACTTTTACCAAATTTTTAGGCATTTTTGTGCACTTTGTCATGACTCTTTCTTTGAATTGAAATATTTTCTCAAAAAGTTTCAACTTCAGTAGAAACGTATACTAATAACATACCTACTCAAGATCATAACTGAAGCGCAGTGTTTCACACATTCTTATTTTTCACGTGAGGGGGTTGAAAGTTGTGCATGAACAAAACTGTAATGGTCGACTTTCATTCGGTGACAAATTTCATCGGGTATCATCGTATCAAAGTAAATGAGCCATGACAAAGTGCACAACTGAAAACCTCTTTCAACTTACGAATTTAAAAAAAAATTTCTTGAAAATTTCTGCACGCCTGTAGAAAATAACAAAGACCTTGCCAAAAAAGTATGACCCACTTTTCCTATTCCAAAAATTTGGAGGGTTGATGAGGATGGCAAAGGGTGCAACAAAAATCATTCAAAATGCATTAAAATTTGGTAAAAGGGACATAATAATTGACCTGTTTCAGGATAATGTTGCCAAATATTTTTTTTCTGAGAAAATGAATTTGCTCCATAATTTTGACGCGCACTGTATAGTGAACACAAGTCAGTATGAACGCAATGTTATTCATTTGGAAGCAAAAATTTGCAACAAACGGATCACTCCTTCTCAATCAGTGCAAATATCGATCAGAGTACTACGTAAACAAATGAGAGAAGGTTTTTCTTGACCTCAAGGTACATAAAACTGTATATACTACTCGCAACCAATTTCAAGATTATGAAGCTATCGATTTTTTCGAGAAGGTTATGTTTCATCACTTATATCTAGATGATGATTTATGTGTCATAGTTAGATGTTGCAATTATTTATAGAAATTCAGTAATATGAAGCGCAACATATAAAATCTTATCTTGTTTATGTACTCGAGAAGGAGTTTGATGTCGTATGAGTGTTCATAGCTTCATGGAGTCTGTCTAAATTCTCAGGGAATCTTCTTAAAAACTGTAAGGAAGAACACTGATCAGGATAAAAATCCTATTGTTTTGTCTTTTTAGCAATTCAATTCTTTTTTCAATGTCCAAAAATTTTGCATTCATTTATCCTCACCTTTGGAAGCTTTCTCGCCTTCTGAATATGTACTCCACCAATTTCTACCACAGATGGTACGAATGGCCGTGGAGAAGCCAATGTCCAATGAGTGTTCACCAGAAGAAGGCTGGTGTTCCTCATCAAGTCAACAAAATTGGGTATCTTCTCCTTGAAGTGCTTTTCGAGGAGTTTTTTGTTAGAGTCCATGAATGACCCATAGAGTGCTTTTCCATACTCAAGACTCACAAAATTAAGCAATCTTTCTGAAAAACTCATCTTGTCCCCGAACCATAAAGCAGCGTGAGGTACATATGAAGGATTATCAGGGTTAGCGAAACGTGCATTATACCCAGGCATAATTGGGGTAGTTGATATCGCTACAAGTGGAGCCTTGTACCTGTAAACGAATCCCTGAGAGCATTCACTGTTGAAAAGTTCACCAAGAATGAGATCGAATTTCTGATTCGATTGCAACAGTTCCACCACTTTCTTATTCGAAAATACGATATCACAGGACACCAATCCGTCATAAAATTTGTTTGAATTCATTTGTCTACACCAAAGTGATGAACTTTCGAAATGCCGCATTTCAACAACTTCAATCCCAGATACATCAGGATTTTCTAGAATTATTTCCTTGTATTCCTTGGATTCAACATTTAATTGGTGATGGATCAAAGCTGTGATATTGTGGCCTCTCTTCACCAGTTCTTTCATTATTGGACCAAAAATCATCACATGGCTCTTTCCTTCATGTGGAAATACAGCTAGTATATTGTAAGAGTTCGAAAAACTCACGCAGTTAAGCAGCAGAATAACTGTCACGAATTTAATCATTTTGGCTGAATAAAAACGATCTGATTTCACACAAATTTCACTTATCCAATATTCGGAAACATTTTGAAGTGTTGCTACCGAGATGTTATATACATGTGGTTAAAATTTATCTCAAGAACTTATTCGCTCTCATGCGGTGCTAAATGATAGCCAAATTCAATCTGATACATCCATGTTTACAGATTCAGAAAAGATAAGATTATCTATTCTCCTATACTTACTTGAGTTGAAAATATGGGAATAACATTTTTGCTCAAGTTATCTATTTCTTACAGAATCAAATTACATTGTCAAACAGTGGCGCACCGATGGGGGGGCTGTCGGGCTGCAGCCCCCCCCCCCCCCCCGAGCTGTGACGAAGCAGAGTAATTCAAATATTTCCATCTTATTGTTTTTCTTAAAGAAATAATAATTATTTTAGAACAGAATGGAAACTTAAACATTTCCTTTACAGATAGAAATAGGGATTGATATACATATACAGGGTGTTTCATTGGTGAATGAACATACGTTAACCTGAGCCAGAGCTAGGTGAGTCCAAAAAACCGATATATGATAGGTCTAATCAATTCCATAACCGAGATACAGAGTGGTTTATGTATTCACCAAAAATTTCAATTCCTCATAACTTCTGAACCAACTAGTAGAGCTGGTTGATATTTGAAACGTATGATTCACTTCTACAGGTCGATCGATTTACTTTTGAATTTCCAAAAAAATCCAGGTCCGTATTTGAAAAATATGGGACTTCTTCCAAGCTGAGATTCAACACCCTGTATATTGAAATTTCACGATTTGATTGAGATATTTGAAAAGAGAAGAAAATTTTCAATGGGGTTCAGTAGATTTCATTACCCCGCACGTCATTTTGCTCAAAGAGAGCTTAAGGGAAAGATCCAATTGAATATTGGAATTCCACAAAATTCTCAGAAAAATCGTACATTATGATCAAATTGATCTCCAGAAGGTACAACGATTGGATCCAGGTGATGAAATTAGAAGAACTAACTTTAGTAGCTGGATTTTACGAAATGAAAGAATGGTCAACAGAATTTTATTATGCAATGAAATACGTAATAATCCAGACATGATCAAAAAAAGTATCAGACATATTTTTTGAAGAGGGCAAGAATGTGTATTGAACATAATGGTGGTACTTTCGAGCACCTTCTGTATTTCACGTTGAGTTTTTATGTTTCTTCAGTTATTTATTCATCTTTGTTGACTTCAACTGAGTTTTTCTCGATGAATAATGATTTTCCGGAAATAACTCCAAATGATTCCACAGAATATTATGAAATTCGAACGTGCAATTAGTGGGACAAAAAAAATTCAATACGATCATAATGTACGATTTTTCTGAGAATTTTGTGGAACTCCAATATTCAATTGGAAATGACGTGCGGGACAATGAAATCTATTGAACTCGATTGAAAATTTTCTTCTCTTTTCAAATATCTCAATCAAATCGTAAAATTTCAATATACAGGGTGTTGAATCTCAGCTTGGAAGAAGTCCCATATTTTTCAAATACGGACCTGGATTTTTTTGGAAATTCAAAAGTAATTCGATCGACCTGTAGAAGTGAATCATACGTTCCAAATATCAACCGACTATACTGGTTGGTTAAAAAGTTATGAGGAATTGAAATTTTTGGTGAATACATAAAGCACCCTGTATCTCGGTTATGGAATTGATTAGACCTATCATATATCGGTTTTTTGGACTTGCCTAGGGTAGCTCTAGCTCGTGTTACCGTATGTTCATTCACCAATGAAACACCCGGTATAATAACGAATGCGATATATCCATTACTTAAGAAGGTTTTCGCTTGCGGCGCATTTTTTAAATTATATAACTTACAAAAACCTGATTACTCTTGAGCAGCCCCCCCCGAATCAAATTTCTGGGTGCGCCACTGTTGTCAAATATAATGAAAAAGGGGAAAAGCAGTGTCCATCCACCTTGTGGGTGCATTCGCATTTCAACGATAAGGAAACCAACTTCAACAATTACAGTTAGCTCAAAAAAAATTACTGCAGGTGTCAAAGAAATCCCACCAAAAACATTCTGTAAAAACTAACCAAGCCTCGATAGAGCTGCTAGTTTATCTCTGAAATGTAATGAAATCTAGAAAAAGTTGAGCCAAGTTTAAGGCTCCTTACTGCGATTTCCTTATTATTATAGTTAATGTTGTGTGACTTGGCCGTTGAACATTCTTTATACGTTAGTGGGTACAAGTCAATTTTGTTTACACGTAATGCTATTTCTGTTGTAACTACCTATGTTTGTTAAGCGAGATAATAGCACATGCTGGTAATGGTAATTGGACGCTAGTGTCTCATTTTAGGCTGTTGTTGATTGTGCAACACATATGCATTCAGCATTGACAATGCTGACTTCTGCTATCTTCTTTTTGGAGCGTCAAATCGACCACCGATCTAAAATGAAATAGACGTACAGACGGTCCTCTATCAATGATAAGAAGTCCGTCTGTACTGGAAATAATTTTTTATACTGTTTGTTTCAAGCTCGTATTATTGAATACGCAGCTTTATCAAGCCTACAAATGACTGGTTATTGAATGAACGTTTTCCAAGTGGTAATTTTCCATCGTCAATGGGTTGCGTTTCTGGCGACAGATTGGTGCAGTGGTGTCATGGAGCACCTGGTTTTGTACCCTTGTGTACCCTTCAACGGCCAAGTCACACAACATTTACTATAATAATAAAGAAATCGCAGTAAAGAGCCTTAAACTTGTCTCGACTTTTTCTAGATTTCATTACGTTTCAGAGATAAACTAGCAGCTCCATCGAGACTTGGCCAGTTTTCACTGAATGTTTTTGGTGGGATTTCACTTCTTTTTGTAGAAACGTGGGCATATTGATCTATTTATTAGATTTTCTTATTTGACACTTTTTTTAGGAGTATTTTTTTTACTACAAATCTTTATTTTTTTTTTCGGTTCTGAACTATGGTAGATAGAGCCTCCGATTATTTCCTATTGATTTCAGCGTAGTCGAAAACCTATAGTTTGATACCAAACTTGTCCATATAGCCCATCTCTTACCCGATTCCTTTTCGGATTCAATTTTTTCTCTCCCAATCTAACCACCGCAGACCCATCTGATGATGTTTTTTCTGAAGAGCAATAGACGTTCTATATTGCACCAAAATTTCATAGCATTTTTTTGTTCAGTGATACAGAGCGAAACATAGTTTCTTCTTCATCAAGCTCTTCGGAATGGAAAGAAGATATAGAGAACATAACTGTTTTTAAAGTTGCTGATGATTCTGATAGAAGAGATTTGATTCACCAAATAAATCAACGAAGAGAGGAAGTGGGAGGATTACCTCAAATAGTACAACTATTGTTGAATGAGCACCCAGCACCCAAGCTTGTTGTCGTACATTCTGATCCCTGTACTCTGATGAAGAATGATCATAGATCACTTCATGAAGCCTGACAAGTTCGATCAAATTTTCATCCATTTTCACTTCATCAATCACTTCACAAAATATCCGACGTGATATCACTTAAGGTGAATACAGACTATTCTGACGTGACGTGATTCCACGTCACGTCAGACGTGTAGCAGTGCTCACATTGGCCTAATATGAACGTGACCGTCAAAATGTGAGTGATATAAAAATGCAACACATCGTTCTGTGCGTTCACGTTCATATCAGCCCAATGGAAGCACTGACGGTGCCTGACCTGACGTGAAATCACGTCACGTCAGAATAGTCTGTATTCACCTTTACGGTTAGAAAATGTAAATTTGCGGGTAGTTCTGGTGTGCTATCAAGTGACAGCAGATGCTAACTTCGTGAATGCGTGAAATGATAACAATTGAAAAAGGGATAATATTCGGGTGATCAGTCTTATACACAGTGATAATTTGTACTGTCTCATTCATTGTTCCGGCCTAGCTTTCGAAAACCTATCGTTTCCTTGAACAATAAATGAGACAGTAAAAATATCACTGTGTATAAGACTGATCACCCGATTATTATTTTATTTTCAATTTATATTCTAAAGTCGATAAAGTACATATTGAGTATGATAAAAATGTGTTTCCAAGCGCATAAACTTCCATACATTATTGTGGTTGCACATTTTGCGAAGATGACGTGATAGCACGTGAGCTCACGTGACGTGCCAACAGATTTTCGATTATCCTAGTTTTTATAGTTTTCCCTTTATGTGGCCATTAAACCCTAAAGGTGCAGACACATTGTTATCACGTCACGTCACATCACGTCATCTTCCCAAAAGGTGCAACCACGATAATGCATGGAACTTAGAGCATAGGATGCGAGACACACCTTTCAATAATAAATAGTGAAGCCAAATCATCAGAACTAAACTGGGTGATTGTACTACTACGGAATCAAAATGTGGTAAAAATTTTTGCAACATTGTATCTGCTGTCACGTTATAGCACTGATAGCACGCAAGATCTATAATCCGCAAATTTACATTTTCTGTATGCACGTGATTTTACGTCTAATATTATGTGAAATGTCATTCTGACATACATTTGAAACCGATCTGGGTGCTCATTCAAAAATTCTTGAATTAATTGATGGAATTCCCCCACTTCCTCTGTTCGTTGATTCATTTGGTAAATCGAATCCCTTCTATGAGAATCACTAGCAACTGTAAAAGCAGCTATATTCTCTATATCTTCTTCCCATATCCTCGCGTGAGCTCACGTGACGTGACAACAGTTTGTATGCACCTTAACTCTGTACCAAATTTCAGCTCTCTGAGTTTATGGGAAGTACTAGTTCTATTTTGATGATCATGAGTGAGTGAGGGTCGAAAATGCGTAACTTCTGAACTAAATGACCGACACACTTGAAACTTTGGATTTTGAGTACGTAATTATAGCTTACTGGATGACGAAAATTTCGGCCCCCAAATCGAATGAGGTATCAGTGGTCGAATTCGATGGGTTTCTATCATCCGTTAATACGAATCCATAATCACGTACATCTGTACATCAATTTGTATAAATGTCATGACGATATATTAGTGAACTTGACCACAAGTCAATATGAACGCAAGATAATTTATTTGGAAGAAAAAATCAGCAACCGAAAGGATCACTTTTCCACTAAAAAACTATTTTCATTGGAAAACTATTGCAAATACCAGTAAAAAAATACGTAAATAAAAATAGTTTTCGAAATTCCCTCTGTGATGGGATTATGATTACGTCATTATACCTACTATAAACAGACTTTGCCTTCTGTTAAAGCGAACTGATCTTGTGTGATTTCTTGCGAACAAATCGTTTTCGTAATAACAAATAATCGTAAAATAGTTGACTGGTGATACGTTTCACCTCCTTCTGTTCTTGTATAACGAACATTGACGTATTCTGATTGCTGTTTGCACGTGATAATCAATTTATTTTATTTAATTTAGCGGGAGTAATACGATCACTAAGATATTTTTTCAATATTTCAAAATCTCCCTTCAATGAGCAAAGCCTCAATTTATATGAATTTTTTAACATGTGTCAAAATCCCTATTTCACGTTTATGAAACTATCAAACTTTCCCAATAGGTCGTGTTTGATCACTTGTTTCTGGATGGTCATCGTTTGAGAGTCAGAGGAAGATGTTGGAATGATTTAAAGAAACTCTTCAATATGAAGAGCAACAGGAAATCTTGATATGAACTATGTTTAGGTTTTAGGTGTTATGAGTGTTGAACGCGTCTTCAGGTCTGACTAAATGCTCATGAAATCATCTGAAAAACTGGGTGACAGAACACAATTCAGGACGCAAATCCAATGGTATAATTTTTTTAGCAATTGAATGTATTTTCCAATGTACACAATGTTGACACATATTGTTCCTCACCTGTGGAAGCTTTTTCGCATTCTGAATATGTACTCCACCAATTTCTACCACAGATGGTACGAATGGCCGGGGAAAAGCCAATGTCCAATGAGTGTTCACCAGAAGAAGGCTGGTGTTCCTCATCAAGTCAGCAAAATTGGGTATCTCCTCCTTGAAGTGCTTTTCGAGGAGTTTTTTGTTAGAGTCCATGAATGACCCATAGAGTGCTTTTCCATACTCAAGACTCACAAAATTAAGCAATCTTTGTGAAAAACTCATCTTGTCCCCAAACCATAAAGCAGCGTGAGGTACATATGAAGGATTATCAGGGTTAGCGAAACGTGCATTATACCAAGGCGTAATTGGTGTAGTTGATATCGCGACAAGTGGTGCCTTGAACCTGTGAACGAATCCCTGAGAACATTCACTGTTGAAAAGTTCACCAAGAATGAGATCGAATTCCTGATTCGATTGCAACAGTTCCACCACTTTCTTATTCGAAAAAACAATATCACAGGACACCAATCCTTCAACAAATACAAATTTTGTTGAACTCATTTGTTGATACCAAACTGACGAACTTTCCAAATGCTTTAATTCAATAACTTCAAGTCCAGCTGCATGAGGATTTTCCAAAATTATTTCCTTATATTCTTTGGAGTCAACTTTCAATTGGTTGTGGATCAAAGCTGTGACACTATGGCCTTTCTTCACAAGTTCCTTGATTATTGGACCGAAAATCATCTGATGGCTCTTCCCTTCATGTGGAAATACAGCTAGTATATTGTAAGAGTTTGAAAATATCACCAAGTTGAGCAGCAAAATAACTGTCACGAATTTAATCATTTCGACTAAATAAAAGCGATTTTAATTCACACAAATTTCACTTAGCCCACGTTCATGAAAACAGTTTGAGGAATGCTCCTCTATTCACCCTGAACTTTTGTTACCGAGATATTATATACATTTGGTTCATATTTATCTCTGAAAGTAATTCACTCTCTTGCAGTTCTAAACGATAATCAAATTCAAACTGATACAGCTATGTTTACAGATTCAGAAAAGATAAGAATTTTAAATACTGTCTCAACTCGAAAAAATAAGAATAACATTTTTGCTCAAGATTTCTATTTGAACAGAACCCATTCGATATCGAATGAGCAACTTCACAATTTTGAAAAGTCATGCTGAAATGATAACTGGTTGTTGGATGATTCAGCACAATTTCATCTATATATATAAAAGAAAAAAGTTGGTTACACCATTTATAACTAGAGATCGGACGGACTGTTTGTTATGAAACTTATACAGGAAATGCTTTTCCTCCTTTTGATTAAGGCCACTAGATGTCGCTACAGTTACAGTTACGCTACCGCTTATTCGTTGGTACTTCATTTGATATTCTCCGCTTTAGATGGCGATATAAACAAATAGTGTGTACAGTGACTATATTCCCTCTATAGTCACTGTAATAGTGTGTAATTTGAGTTGCCTACAACTCTGCGCTGTTGGGCAAAACCAAAATATCTTAGCGTGGGAGTACAGATGTCTAAAATGATTATATTTCGTTGAGATATGAGAAAAGTTTCGTTCTTACCACTTCAGATGGCGCTATTCACACATTAGGACTGATGATTATCAGTTATTTTTATAGTTTTATTTATTCCAAATAACGTTATCGTGAAGGTACTATATTTGACATCACAATTAAATGACGATGAATTTGTTGAGGCTTTCGCGGCCATCGATTGATGTCATCTGTTCTTTTTTCGAGCATTTCGATCGTCGTGGTTTGAAATGGTCGAAAAAAGAACATATGACATCAATTACCGTGGAATTTACATAGGGCTTATAGTACCATGAAAGGCTATTAACAGATCAAAAAGCGGTTGAATATCACAGTGCATTTTTATCGAAATTTCAAGTAAATCGGATTTCGGCGATCAGTTTCAATCGTGATATGTCCATTCTCATCTTTTCATTATTTTTGAGACGTTTTTGAATTTCTGTTTGGGTAATAAATATATTTGCGGAAATAACTGAATCCAAAATTGCCATTATTAGTGATTGACATATTATTTTTGTGTATCGGTTCTGTGTGATAGCTCATATCCATGGAAACATTCGACAGTTCAAAAATCAGAGTGGATTTGTTAAATCCACCGTAAGTATCATTAGGGCGGAACAAAGTTCGCCGGGCCAGCTAGTTAGCAAATAAAATGAAAAACTAGAAGATCAAATTATCCAATTTTTCAGTTCAAGAAACCAATTTCAAAAATTATCGACAGTTTTCGAAGAAATCGTCTATAAGCTGCGCAGCGTTAGGTACCTGAATGGCAGTAAGCGCCATCTACGTATTTGTACAAGACCGCAAAAACTCTTAACCAGATGGTTATTGTTTTCAAAAATCATCAGAATCTGATAACTTGATTATGAATAGCAGCCACCTCTTGACTTTACCAAAAATTTATCATTCACTTGAGCTCAGTTTATCATTTTCTGAAAGTCATTCAAATACTCAGTATCGGCATTTTTTGGAAAAAGGTTTGAGATAATCGGAATCGGATTCCACCGTTCTGAAAAATTTACTATCTAGAAGTATTCGATCTAGAGATATCTTGTTTACGGTGAGACGGATGAACTGAATTGAATTAAATCACGGATTCGTGATAAGTGACCCAATCGATTGTGACAATTCCCAGCTTTAAACGCAATAAATCCTCGGTCAAGTACAACAGGCACTCAAAAATTGTTGATAAAATAATTAATTTCCGAAACAAATTGAAGGAATGAATATTCTGGACTGAACTCACAGCTGGCAGCAATCCTACGTTGCCAATATGGACACCACCAACTTCGACAATCCCAGGTACCAACGGCCTTGAGAAAGTAAGGGAAAAATGTGAATTCACAAGAACTAAACTGGTATTCCGCATCAATTTTTCGAAAGACGGCAATATTTCCTGAAAATAATGCTGCAGCATTTTCTGGGTGTCTGGAACTGCCCACGAGTACACCAGCTTATACCACTGTGTCCCAAAAAAGTTGAACATTCGTTCTGAAAAACTCATTTTAGCTGATTGACCAAGATGGCTGCAAGGAATATACGAAGGGTTGTCAGGGTTCCCTAATCTATCACCATGCCATGGCATCAATATACCGGAGGACACTCCCACCAGGGGAGCTTTGAACTTGTGCACAAATCCAAGAACACACTCACTGTTGAAAAATTCGGCCAGAATCAAATCGAATGTTATGTCAGTTTGGATCAGTTCTCGAACTTCTCGGTTTGACAGTAATGTTTCACATGATTTCAACCCGAGATCGGTTAGTAGGAAAGGATGTTTCACTTGTGATGAAATAACTGGTTCGTCTAGAAGTGTCATATCGAAGAAATTTTCTCCTGTTTTATTGACGTCACCCAGCAGAATTTCCTTGTAGTTGTCCCTCTTAACATTGTAGCTATAATGAACAATAACAGTGAGGTTATGTTCGCGTTTCACTAACTGGCGGATAATTTGGCCGAAAACTATCTGGTGGGTTTTTCCTTGGTGAGGAAAAACTGCTAGTATATCGTAGGCGAAAAGTGAAACGAAAACATGGGAGATTGTGTAGATTAAAACTAAGACGTTCATTTTCGAGTTTACCGACGTACTGCAAAACTCTTGCATTCAACCATGCGATAGTGCTTTCAGCCTTCGTAGAGCATTCACCTAATACGTTACGCAATATCGGAACCTCTTACATTATCTCGTCTTGTTTACACCATTCTTCAAGTAACTCTTATTCGTCGTTTGAAAAGTATTCCACTGATATCTAAATTGGTACAATATTATTCCAAAGGGATGATATGTTGTTAAAACGTCCTAGTAGACATATTTGAATTGGGAAATATCACTATTAAACTGTTATTTACGTCCAGTGTAGTTTCTAATTTCGTTATGGCTAAATGAACATTTGGACATCTTGTTCTAAGCAACCAAACATTTCATAGAAATACTCGTTATTTTGTGAACATTAAACTTGATACATTCATCTACCTGTAAACTGTCAACTGCTCTACTTATAGGAATGCGGTTCGTAAACTTCTTTTCATCTTTCAGTAGGAGAGAGTGTTTCATAAATATGTCTTAGCAAGAGGATAAATCTAGAGACTAGATGGAGCTTTTCAGCTTTAAGTCCTTATTCGACAGATCATATTAGGATCCTAACGTAATATTTCAATGGTTACTTGGTTAGGAATTTTGTGTGAGCTGAACGAATCTTGTTAAGTTTCGTTGACTAGATATACTGACGGACAAAGAAACTGCAACACCCAGGACCCAGACAAAACCGTTTTGTAAATTTTGTTTGGTAAAACATAGCTAGTTTTGGAGAAAAAAATTGTGAAGGTTTCTTCATTTAAACATTTTTTGTTACTTAAATATTGTAGTCGTTTTTTGCAATTTTTTAAATTTCAAAACAAACCAGCTGTGCCAGGGTATCCGCAGTTGATATTCAGTTGTTTAAATGCCAACTACTGCTATGAGATGTAGTCAAGCGTGGTTTGATAGTGACCAAAATCGAAGAAGAGTAGACACTGGACGTCTAAGGGGCACAAATAAAGTTCAAGATCGACGTCTAAGACTTATGGCCAATATAGGCCGATTTGTGACAACTCGATCTTTGGCTGATGAGTGGCAAGGAGAACAAGGCCATACTGTAAAGTTCAAACAGCTCCTTCTGGGTGTTGCAGTTTTTTGTCCGTTAGTATATTATCTTGTTATCGTCACCTGCTTCATAACTAAACTGCTCCACATGAGTAAGGGATATTGACTTAAATTGCAAACAAATATAGTTAAAATAAGATTTTTGTGATGAAAATTCATATTAATATGATTTCAAGTTGCAAATTAATTTTAGCCTGTAGGTCTGCAGCGTATACAAGGTGGTTAAGAAAAATCGAGTAAAATAACGAAACTTTATTCCCAAAGAATTCAAGCATTTTGAGACTATCAACACAGTGTAAAACCTCCACGGGCATCAATAACAGCTTGACATCTTCTTTGCATACTACACACGAGGTTGTTGAACATTTCATGAAGAATTTGGTTCCATAAACGCGGCAGAAGCTTTCTCAGATCATTTAAGGATTCTGGGGCATGTTGATGATTATCTAATCTTCTTTGGAGCATATCCTATGCATGTTCTATGCAATTCAAATCTGGTGAGTGCGGAGGTATTGGTTAATGTGGAATACCAAGCTCCTCGCGCGCATTCTCCACTATGGCTGCACGGTGTGGTCTAGCGTTATCGTATAGAAAATGAAAAGTTTCACCAATACAATCGTGAAAATTTGGCACAACATTGTCAATGACATGCTCCCTATAGTGTAAGGCGGTCATATTCCTAGGACAAATGTGTAGATCTGTGCGCCTGTTGGAACATATCCCGACCCATACCATAACACTACCCCGTCGGAATGTATGGACTTCTTGGACATAGCGACGATTACGGGGTATGCGTGGGGTGGGATCCCAAGTAACACCGTCATATTTCTTTGGCATTGAATGCCAAATTCATGTCATCAATTCGCCTTAAAAACCAAATTCTATGCCAAAAGCATGTCAAAGCCAAATGGCTTAGCATTCTTTTAGATTTTGCAGCTAAAAGTTGACCACTAAATCTAAATACATGCCAGAATATGTGCTCCTTTTTGGCATGGAAAACGTCCACACAACGTTATTAATACGTCATTTGTGCTAACATTAAATGCCAAATCGCATTATAGATAGCATAGAAATCGCTTTCAGTGCTAATTCGAAGCATGTCGTGTTACTTGGGATTGTCCATACCCTCATTCTTCGAGAATCTGAAAATCGTCCATATCTGGATTCAACAGTGAAAAGGACACTACGCCATTGATCGTTCCAATTGATATGTTGTCTTGTCTATTTCAGTCTTTGACGCTTATGGTCACGTGTCAATGGAACTCCTCTTGATGGACGTCTAGAACCTAAATTTGCCTCTCTCAAACGTCGTCTGATGGTTTCGATGGAAACTTAGATGTAGGGTTTCTTTTCGCCGAAACGGTGATGAGATGATCCTGAGCAGGTGTTGTTTGATTACGGGGTATGCGTGGTCCATACCATTATTCTTCGAGAATCTGAAAATCGTCCATATCTGGATTCATCAGTGAAAAGGACACTACGCCATTGATCATTCCAATTGATATGTTGCCTTGTCCATTCCAGTCTTTGACGCTTATGGTCCCGTGTTAATGGAACTCCTCTTAATAGACGTCTAGAACCTAGATTCACCTCTCTCAAACGTCGTCTGATGGTTTCGATGGAAACTTGGACCCCATCTGGATTTTGAAGAGTATTTCGTAGCATTCTACATGTAGATATAGGGTTTCTTCTCGCCGAAACGGTGATGAAACGATCCTGAGCAGGTGTTGTTTTTCGTCGCCCACCAAGCATTGGTCTTTCCAACACGGAACCTGTCTCCCTGAACCTATTCCAAAGTCGAAATATCACACTTTGGCTGACGACTTTGATCCTTTCCGCTGCAATAACCTGAATTAGGCCACTCTGTAGCATTCCGATAGCCCTATTAACCTTAGCGTTTGTTAATTTACGTCTTGGTATTTTCAGAAAACTCGTGTCGAATCGAAGCCGTTGAAAAACTGACTTAATTTCAAAATAAAAACATTAATAAAGCATATGCAAAGAACCAAACTTCAGAAAAAAGGCGACCTGTTGGACGGAATATCTCATACTGTTTTGGATCGATTCATGTTGTTATTGATTTTTAAATGATTAAACAGCGATTTTCTAGAAGATTACATACTTTTAAAAACGATTGAATACGATATCCCTATCTCTTGTGGAGCAGTATATTAAAAAGACGAATGACGTTGAATATACCCAAATGAGTAACAGGTGTTGGAAAAATTTGACGAACGGGTAGTTTTGTTAGACACTTCAAAGACAGGTTGAATATATCGATCCTAAGATTACTTTGAGGAATAATTTCGACATCAACTTACCGCAGGAACTCTTTTAGGTTCGGTAACATGGATTCCTCCAACCTCTACAATTCCAGGTACAAATGGCATGGGTTGATGCAGAGTGAAGTGCGAATTAACAAATAATAAACTAGCATTTTTCTCCAAATCCTCGAACGATTTCATCTTTCTACCTAAATGTTTCTCAGCCATGTTCTGATAATATTTCAATTGGAACCAATGGACGGCATCGTACCAAACATTTCCGACTAGATTCTCAACTCTACTCAAGAAGCCCATTCTCGCTTCCGACCAAATGTGATTATTTTTTATGTAGGAAGGATTGTTCGGTTGTCCAAATCTACCGGTGTGCCATTGCATGAGAGTGGTAGATGAGAATCCTATCACAGGTGATCCAAATTTTTCGACGAAACTCAAATAGCATTCGCTATTGAACATTTCAGCTAAAATCAAGTCGAATTTTTCCTCCGATCTCATGAGGTTCTGTACGCGAAGGTTTGAAAGCATGGACTCACAAGCATTTATACCGAACGAAGTCAAAACGAAAGAACTACCGAAAAAAAGAGCTGTTCCAGGCTGATCGAACATATCCAAGCTATAATCATCGATACCCTCATGTTTTCCCTCCAAGATAATTTCTAACAACTTATTGGATTCAATATTCAAACTGTGTCTTGTAACCACTGTTATTTCATGTTCACTATTCAGTAGCTGTCGAATAAGCGGTGAAAACACCATCAAATGGCTCTTTCCTTCATGAGGAAATACAGCTAATATTCTCAAACTCAAAACATCCTTAATTAACATCAAAAGTAACACCCAAAGAAAACTGTAATTCATTGCGAACATTCCCCACAGCACTCAAATTCATAAATCTCGAAATACACTGTTCAACATTGAAAAAGGTTTAAGGAAGGTAGACTGAGCCCGCATGTGAGTCTTTACCTTGAACTGAACAACAAAGTCATGGAAATAATTGCATAATATAGGTGGAATATTCCAGATAGGTCTGAAGATCACTGTAGGTCGAGGTACTCAAACTCGTTTGGAAATTACTGTCTGTTTAATTAGTTAACTGTTTGTTCAGATATCACAAGGAAGATGTCGCTATATGTGTTAAAAACGAAATTTGAACCTAAGGGTGCCCATACATGTTAGGATCAAGAATACTCATAATAGTATTCAAAATGTCTAACCTCTTTATTTACAGAATTTAACATATAATACATTAGGTCCTTCTAATGCTTTGTTGGTACTTCCAAGCCTGATGCCGAGTAATTATTTGTATAAGAAAGGAAATCATTACAAGTTGCTACATTTATCGATGATTCAGAAGAGAGAAAGGAAATTGCTATCCTGAATGAAGATTTTTTCCTCAAGTAAATGAACAGAAAATATTAAAGACCAATATGTGTTCATAATATCATCCAATTCCACTGAATAGAGCCAAAACTGCCACAAACTATGAGCTTCATCAATGAATATCAGACAATCTTTCAATAGAGTTCTTCATCACTTTCCAGTCGTTTATGGTGGTCTAGTGACTTCAGTTCTTCAGTTAAATTTTGTGAGGTTGCGAACTCAAATCTTTTTTTGAAATTCTCCATGTTGTTGTAGAATGATAGAATGATAAAATAATTGAGAACGAAGTGAAACCGATAAATTTGGATTTTCTCTTTCATTTGCTGCTACCAGATGAATATTTTTTTGTGTGCGTACATTTCTTGGTCGTACTGGTATTCTTGTATCATCTCAAGAAAATTCGCACTCACAAATTTGTACATAATACGACTAAAGCTCATAAACTATAAAAATTTATTTCGTGCAAACAATGCAGACGCCTCTGTGTACCACATGTCCACAGTCCAGTTCAGTATCTTCAAATTTGTCTGAATCTGAAGTGAAAGAAATAATATTGCTATGGGATGAAAATAGTCATGAAGGTCATGTGGGCAAATTGCTTGCTGTAGAATTAGCGTGGCAAGGAGGAGATGCTTGTCTGGTGAATTGTTTTTGAATCCAGAAAAATAACGGTGACTTCACAACAAATCGCATTAAATACAAGTGTGTTCAGTAAAACGTGCCAAAGTGGTCTCAGAAGCTGTACAAGTGGTAAATAATGGGTTTCCAAAAACGGAAGACAAAGCTGACCTATAGTACGTATTTTCGATGAACGAGGCAACAAAATTACATCGCCAAATCTATACTGGAAAAATGAAACTGACAAGTGTTACGATAATGTACCTGTTGGAGGAAATACTATAGAAAGATGGACTAAATCTGCTGCTGAAGCAATTGGCTTGAATATAAAGAACAAAAAGATGACAAATCATCCGGAAAGAGTAACTACTGTTAGCGAATTTGCCGAAAGTTATGTAGAAGTACAACAATTACTGAAAATTACTGGTCATAGCAATCAAAATTCTTTGAGACCATAATTAAATATCGATCAAGAACTCCACAACTAGATCACAAATTGTATGCGTGCTAAAAGATCTTTTAAAGTGTTTTTCAACTACAGGTGATATTTTGAATAACCAGCTATTTCGGTAGATGTCACTTTTGAAGCTGGCATTTGATTAACATTTGACAAGTAGATACTGCGCCATTAATGAAAAGGGAACGATAAACGCTTCCAGAACGCATTGAAATTATCAAAATTCGCTATAAAAAGAGTGAAATTTTGCAGAGAAGTTTCGTTAAACTCGTACATTTTTAGTTCGTCGCGAAAAATCTTGTCGAACAGCAATACAGAAATTAGTGGAAAAATTTGAGCTTTCAGGACAAGTTAGTGATGTGAAGAATAAAACCAGCACACATCGCCCAAGAACAGCCGACAATATTGCTGCTGTAACCGAAAGTCTTGAAGAAAATTCAGGTTTGTCCAATCCACAAACGTCATTACACCGTATTTTGCATAAAGATTTGGGTCTCAAGGCTTATAAAGTTCAGTTAACACAAGAACTCAAGCCGGTCGATCATCAACAACATCGTGTCTTTGCTGATTGGGTCCTTGAAATGCATGAAAATGATCCGGAATTCAATCAAAAAATCATCTTGAGTGATGAGGCCCATTTCCACCTCGGTGTCGGTGGCTTCGTCAACAAGCAAAATTGTCGGTTCTGGGGCCCGGGAACCTCAGAGTTATTGTTTAAAAGCCTCTCTATTCCCAAAGTGTGACTTTTTGGTGCGGTTTATAATCCGGCGTGGTCGTTGGCCTTTACTTCTTCGAGAATGACACTGGAGCAACAGTTACGGTGAATGGATTGCGTTATCGAGAGATGATTGATGATTTTTTATGGCCAGAATTGGATGGTAGTGATCTGGACAACGTTTACTTTTAACAAGACGGCGCTACGTGCCACACAAGCAACGAAACCATTGATCTTTGACGGAAAAAGTTTCCGGCCTGTGTTATCTCTCGAAGAGGTGATCACACTTGGCCACCGAGATCTTGTGATTCAACACCTTGCGACTTCTTTCTTTGGGGCCATGTAGAAGAGAAGGTCTACGCCAAGAGACCAGCGTCGATTCAAGACCTCAAAGATGAAATTCGTGAGGCTTTCGAGCCACTTTGTGATTTGGTTATGGAAAATTTCATGAAAAGGATGTGGTTCTGTGGTCCTGTAGTCGTGGTGGTCATTTGGCTCATGTTATTTTCCATTATTCACGCAACACCTTCCTCTTTATAATGAAATAAGCATCCGATCATTTTTTTTAAATGGCATTTTCTTTCAATGAGAAAATAACACCCCTAATTAAAAAACCCTTCATGGTTTAGAACAGCAGCGAATCTAATCTGAAGTTGAATTTGAATAATTGTACTTTCACTAACTGTACTTTAAATAGATAAAAAACTATTTTGCTGTACCAAGTTATATTTTTTTTCGTCAAAAAATTTCCCGTCGAATATGCCTCGGACATTGACAAATCCCTAATAATTATAGGACAAATTTCCATAGAAATCATAATATATATACTTACTCTAGAATGCTAATTCCTTCTAGTTCCGCAGCGAAAAACGTGCCGCATAGGCAACTGATTCACAATGTGCGCATGCTCACTATTACGAAATTTCACGTAGAACGATGCCAAGTCCCTAAATGTTTTGTCGGTTCTATTTTAAGTCAATATTATTAAACAATAAAAATATTCCATTGAGTAACAGACTTATTTTATAGCTCATGCGCGACTTCCTAAGACTATTAGACACATTAATATCATAAGTGAATTGCAATATTTGTGGAATTGGTGAGAAAATTAGAGCAGTAATGTAGTAGGTTTCACTAAATAGATATAGACCACGCAACACCGCTTTTTCTGTCTCATGGCAAATGACTTTGAAATGACCTTAGTGAAAATCTAGGCAGGACCGTGTTCAGTATCAGTCTGCAGCCACAGTTTAGTTTACTGCATAGACAAACTAGTTTACTGGTGCGTAACTATTATTTTCGTGTTTGATATTCTTCGTGTGCATTTTGCTTTTGTTGTGTGTTGTGTTCGATTTGGATTTTTTCGTATCCGATAAACAATGAACTGTATAGTGTTGTGGTGTCCTTGTCTTGACCCGCTCATTTCCCACTTGAGTATGTAAACTATGTGCACCTTTTCATTCATATAAACTGTTAGAAATTTATGATTTACGCTTTGCTTTTCATTCGATTGACACATATCTATCCACTATCCACTCGCAATTCATCATGAAAAATCATGAAATCTTGTGAGTAAACCATCTTTTAATGGATAATTCGAACTCGAAAATAAAATATATTGAAGTAAAACTTTGCAGTTTCATTCAGATAAGATAACAGATTGATTTTGGAATATACTCGGAACTCAAAAAGACAAATGACTTGAAGAATGAATGTAGGTATCAGAATTCACTCATGAAACGATGCAGAGTAACGCATTGGCAGATGTACAATACATTTTCATGTTTCCACTATTTTCAGGATCACCGAAGAATAGAACTGTCCTGAAGGGATATATTAGTATATTTTGCTCATTTGATTTTTTTCTGTACTTTACCAAAAGATTCGTTGTTTGTGAACCAGAATTTGTCTTCCTTGATCCTTGAATTAATTTTAATACCGAAACCGGGTTTTTTCAACGCCTGAAGAGGTTTTGGAATAATGAAAGATTTTCAGCTTATCTTCCAGTCGCTGATGATTCCAAATTTACCATTCAAATAGCTGTTGAAAATTATCAATATGTTCAAAACAACTAGTAAGTGTCGAATACTAATTATGAATTGATTAAATCCAACTGCAACAATAACAGCATAAAATTTCATTGAAGCCGAACCTGTTCAGAAACAGCCTGATGGCACGTATGCGCATTGTGGACCACACTGAAATTTTTACAACACTTCGATCCAATTGATTTAGCATTCTAGAGTAAGTATATATATTATGATTTCTATGCAAATTTCCCAGGCTCGTTGCTTGGTAACACCCCTCAGCCTCAGAGCATAGATGCATAGAACACCTGGTGTAACGACTTCCTACTAAAAATCGTGACCAAAATTTGTAGATCAAAACGGCATCCTAGATTTCAGATTTTGGACTAGAATAAATCCGCAATATTTATCGGTCGTGGCGCTACTGCGGCAACGACAAAAAACGCGACCCCTTTCGGCAGAAATGAAAAACTGCACAAAATATCACGTTTTCGATCGACAAGAAAGTCTTAAACAAAATCTAATCAGTGCCAACACCAGGTATTTCTATGCATCTATCTCAGAGCTTTCGATTGTCATAAAATTATCTCGTGTATTGTCAATTTCCTAGGGATATTACTACTGATCCTTATACCAGAAAATGAAACAACCAAAAACGTTGCACTCTCGAAACCCATTAAATGTAATTCCATCCTCACTATCAATAATTCAGATGTTTGACTTGCGTTCCACCTGATCAAATGGACCCGTAATTGAAAAACTTTCAGCGCAGTTACTCTCAACTTTGATTCGACAAACTTAAACAAAGAATGTTAATTTGGAAAATCAGAGGTCATGACGGCAACTGTTTACATTGTGAACTGTCTTCTATTCCTGCTGTTTGTTCCTGAGTAAGTCTCACTCACCTCTGGTAATTTCCTCTGTGCTTTTATATGGATTCCTCCGACTTCAATCACATTGGGAACCAGCGGTCTGGGAAGGTTCAGACTGAAATGGGAGTTGACCAAAAGTAGGCTCGAATGTTTGCTGACCAATGTTTTCATGGAGGGGATTTTTTTTCCTAAATGTTTCTCGATTAAAAACGCGTCGTTTCCATGAATTTGATTTTCGTATATAAATCTCTGGAAATAAAGTATCACAAAATTTTCCACCCTCTCCCAAAAACTCATCTTATTGCTGTGAAACAAGAGCGCGTTAGGAATGTAACTAGGATTTTCAATATTTCCAAATCTCTCGTTATGCCATGGTAGTATTGCACTGGAAGACAGACCAATAACAGGAACCCCGTATTCATCCGCCACAGCAAAGGAGCAATCACAAGAAAAAAACTCGCTGATCATCAAATCAAAATTTTTCTCAGTCTTCAGTAAGGTCTTCACTTCTTCGTTGGCAAAAACCGCGTTGCAGTGGCCTAAAGATCGCATTTTCATCTTGAACGGTATAGTAGTTTGGAGCCACTTCATGTTCACATTTTCGTCTATGTCGAGAACTTCGAGTAAAGGTGGAATTCTCAAATTGATCTCCCTGTAATTTTCCCCAACGATATTCAATTCGAAATTCACGACGGCTGTTAGATTATGACCTCTTCTTACTAATTCCTCTATAAGTGGTTTGAAGACTTGCATGTGGCTATGTGCAGGATTTATGAAGAAGGCAACTATGTTCAGCGAACTCACTGGACACAAACTGACAGTCATTAACAATAATAGAAGAACGAAATTCATATTGCGAGAGGAATTTGACGATATTCACTCAGATAATTGCATAGAATCTGGATAAAGCACGTTCACGTGTAGACACATTAATGACTGAAAGAATCAGATACTTGAAATTTGTTATCGGAAATCCCTAACCAGTAGCGTAACACTTTTTCCAAATCTTTGAAAACTCGGTCTATCCCCGATTTTGTGAATGTGAATTATTGAGTGGAAAGTTTACAACTGCATATAGTGAGATTAATGGATACTTGTTTTCCATGTGCCACTAAACAAGACTAATTCATGAAGTTAAGGTCAAATTTTTTCATCATCTGTGAGCAATAATATTAAGTTTTCCACGTGGGTTTCCATTGAATAGATAATTAGCTCTAATATTTCCATACCCGTGCGCTTTTGTTCAGACAATCAGACATAACTGGAAATGAGTATCATTTTATATTGCGTAATCAATGACAGTTAAGTCAAAAGATGGTGTATATCTTTCTTACTATACGATATTTGCCACTTTTGTTTACATAGAGATAAAAATTATGGTACAAATTGAATGCGTAAAGCTTCACTCTGTTCGCTTATTTTCATTCACATTCCCGTAGAATATGGATCCATAATTTATTATCCATGTTTGTTTTCAGATCGAGAGAACAAGTTCGGTTTTAATTTTCGAAATTTTTTAAATTAAATATATGAATAGGTTATCAATTATAGGATCGCTTTTGACAAGATGTGGCGCAATAAGGATTGGTATATTAAATGAAAATGCTTAAATTCACACCAAAATCAATAAACATCAAAATAGACGACACCAAATCATCGACTAGGCTAAATTGTACAATTTTCAACCATTTAGTCATTGAACAAGTATGGAGTAGGTATTCTGTCGAAGATGAAAATTGAAACGAATGAGGCTTCAGTGAAGAGTACGATCTTACCTCTGGACCTATTTGAGACTTCTAAAAATACCGATAACATCCTATCCAATTTTTCACTTATAATTACCTGATTCCATAACAATTTCCCTATCTTATCTTGGACATTCTCAGCTGTCCACTTACCATGGATAATTCATATTTTTACTCTACAGGTACGTATCAAAAGAATCGATTAAACTGAAATATTCTAGTCTTATTCAAATGATACTTCTATTCGAGAGCCGATAGATAGGTACCTGATTCTCAGTGGCGTAGCTAGATAGTCCGGGGCCCTGGTGCAAAAATCGAAGAGGGGCCTCTTAATGAATTGTTTTCGAGTCAAAATATGAATACTTCGAAGAAGCAAAGTTACTTACTGAAGGTACAGTTGAGGAGTATACTTGAATAAATTATGTTTTTATTTATGTATTTGAGTAGGTATATTAAATTCATTATATGAATGTGGATGAAAACGAGGGCTTTGAAAACATTTTTTATAGATATTTACTATATGGATGAACATTCACAAAAAAATTGTCATTGTCACTATGACCTTCTAGCCTTATTTTTCTTATTGATACGTTAGATTATTTGGTGAAATCACAATAAGAATAAATTATTCAAGGAATGAATTCAAATTAATTATTGATGATTTGAACCTAGAGCTCCATCAAGGCTAGATTTGAAGTCATTTATTCCTTCGGAAAAAATATGTTTAGAACCTCTTTCTAGACCTACACTTTGCGAAAGATTCAATGACTTCGCTCAAATCTAGACTTGATGCAGCTTCATTTTCAATTAATAGGTATAAGCCATAAATGTCGCAGTTGAGCTTGGCTCATAATGTTCAGCAAATAATTCTATATTATTCTTAATTTGCTGAAAGATCTTTCAGCTTCTACAGAGGTGACAAGAAGATTGTATGGAACAGTAATATTGCTGTAAATACTTCTGTTAGATCGCATTCCAGCATTCCGTATTTCCTTATTATTTTCATACAGAATTCATGAATTGTCCATGCCTCATTCAATTCAGGTAGAAATAGGTGATAAATATTAAGAACTTGAATTGAAATGTTGGTCCCTTTCATATCGCAATATTCATTTCGAAATTGGTCGAAGCTTTGAATTACAGTTTTTTCGTCTACCTATATCTAGTAGAAATGATGGTGAAAATTCAAAATTGAGTTGACGCAGTCATACATCCGAAACTTGAATTCAATCAATCAATCAAATCTTTATTGTACTCCAGGCTTAATACAATAGCGTGTACCCGTCAATTTTCAGCATAAATAACACATTATTAAAATAAATATGGACATAAAATGAACTTACAGTCTAGGACAAACTATATATATATATCGCAAATAGGTTTGTGTCGCAGAAAAACTCGGAGAGCGAATAATACGCTTTTGTTACAAGGAGCGCCTTAAATTCTCTTTCAAATTTAATGAAACTTAATAGTTTCCAATGATTCGGCAGTTTGTTGAAAACTGCAACCGAAATATAACAAGGCAACTTCTAAAATTGAGAAAGTATTGTATCACTCTTGAGCTGAAGGACCGTAGGTCAATGGCTCATTGTCTGTTTTCAGTCAATAAAGAACAATATCTCTCTCCCTCTCTCTCTCTCCCCACTGCTTCGAAATCGGTGATCGGAAGCTAATTCATAGAAATATTTTTTACGTTTTTTTGTCTCTTTTCTTCGAAATGGGGATTTTTACCATATGCTATGACATTTTTTCTAGCCTTGCACTTGAAGGACTTGAAGTCACTCCTACATTTTTTTTTCTTTCTATTCATCTCTTCTAAAGCTCTGCATACGTCGTCCAAACTGACATCGCATTTTTGTAATACTTCAGATGCATAATTGACATCATTGAGAATGCGGTGCATTAAATCGCCGAGGAAAATAAATTCAAAATTCAAATTTTCTTATTTGCAAGAATTTTTCATAACTATTTCAGCTAATGCACGAATGATATAAAAAAATGAAATTATGTTAACCCTACTGGACCATCTAGTCGGATTTAGTTTTTTTAGATAGGTGTCCGATTCACCAGTGAATTTTGGCAATAAATACCTACATTTGATGATATTTCGGAAAAAAATATTTTTCAACAACTGAATATTATAAAAACAATGTTATTCACATAATAGATCACAGAGAAAAATCAAAGTTTGAATTTTTTTTCAAGTTCAAACGCGATTTGATGGTCAGCGCTTGGTGGCCCCCTGAGGTCGGGGGCCCTGGTGCACTGCACACTCTTGCACCCAAGTAGCTGCGCCGCTGCTGATTCTAAACTCATTTTCCTATCTTATCTCTTACAATCTCAGCTCCTCACTTACCTTGGGTAATTCGTGTTCTTCCACAATATGTATACCTCCAATCTCTATCACGTTTGGAACTAATGGTCTTGGAAAATTCAAACTAAAATGCGTATTCACCAATATCAGGCTCGTATGCTTCCTAGCAAATTCAGCTATCGAATCGATATCCTTGCCGAAATATTCCTTCGCAAAATGTTTATCGTTATGGTTAGTGAAGAATTCGAAGTAGATTTTGTGGAATTGGTTCACCAAAAAATTTTCCAGTCTTTGCCAAAAGTTCATTTTATTCGAGAACAAATAGATGGGATTTGGAATGTAAGAAGGATTGTCGATGTTTCCAAATCTATCATTGAACCATGGCAGTATTGATGTTGAGGAAACTCCTACAACCGGAGCTTTCAATTTGTCAGAAATGGTCAAGAAGCAATCATTAGAGAAATGTTCCAGAATAATGAGGTCGTAAGATTCCCTACGATCAAAAAGATCCTTGAAGATTCTCGCCGATAAATCAGCATTGCAAAGTCCCTTCGAGGCTTCAGAAAATCTGACAACAGTTCGAAATCTGTCTAATTTGACATTACCTCTATTTTTTATCTTGGAGAAGGCTCCTGCCAAATCGAACTTGTTCTCAAGGATATGTTCTCTGTAATTTTCTGATGCTTTCATTCCAGCAGAAAAATGGGATATGAGGGTAACGTTGTGGCTTCTCCTTACAAGTTCTACTATAAGAGGTTTGAAAACTTGGAAATGGCTGCCTAAGGGTTCCTGAAGGATTGTCAGTATCTTATAACAATTCGCGCATGTTTGACAACACGCGATGATTGCGAGAATGTGAACAAGGATTTTCATTTCTGTTTCTCACTATCGTTGTTTAATTCAGGATTCGAAATCCACGTATTTATAGCTCGACGATTACACTGGGAGGATAAAATAAATTTTCTGTTTACCGAGTAATTTTATCAGTTTCGATGAATCGATAACAGTTTAAACAATGGCAGCGCTGAATGATAAAACGGTTGAGTTTGTCTCTAGGTTTGTCTTCGGGATAAATGAGTCATCAAAATGGCAGTTTCAAGGTTATACCTATTATTATTAATAATATACAGGAAATGTTCGAGCTCAAAAATCAAATTTGCGTTCGATAGGTGTAATATTGTTCCAAGCAGTGGCGGCTCGTAGTCATTTGGACTGCGGAGGCTCGGATTATAAGGCCAACTAAAAGGTTTTCCAATAAGAGATGTTATTTGAACATTAAAAGAAAAATGCTATTTTTTAGATGAATGATCGGATGTTTATCCATTAAAATGAGGAAGGTAAGCCGTTAATAATGGAAAATAACATCAGCCAACTGACCACCACGACTACGACCACAGGACGTTATCCTTTCCATAAAATTTTCCATAACCAAATCGCAAAGTGGCTGCCCTATGTCCTCGATAGCCTCACGAATTCCATCTTTGAGGTCTTGAATCGACACTGGGCTCTTGGCGAAGACCTTTTCTTTCACATAGCCCCTGAGGAAGCTTTTTCATGGTGTTAAATCACAAGATCTCGATGGCCAGATGTGATTATCTCTTCGAGAGATAACACGGTCCGCAAACTTTTTCCGTTGAAGGTCAGTGGTTTCGTTCCTTGTGTGGAACGTAGCGCCGTCTTGTTGAAAGTACTTGTTGTCCAGATCAATACGATTCAATTCCGGTCATGAAAAATCATTAATCATCTCTCGGTAGTGCAATCCATTCACCCTTTACTGTTGCTTCAGCCTCATTCTCGAAACCATAAACCGCAGCAAGCAGTCACATGTTGAGGATAGAGAGGCTTCTCAACAACAACTCTAGGGTTTTCCGAGCCCCAAATGCGACAATTTCGCTTGTTAACGAAGCCAATGTGGTTGAAATGTGCCTCATCACTGAGGATGATTTTTCAATGCCGGATCATTTTCATGCATTTCAAGGACCCAATCACCAAAGACACGACGTTGTTGATGATGGGTCGGCTCGAGTTATTGTGTTAACTGAACTCTATAAGCCTTAAGATCCAAATCTTTATGCAAAATACGGTGTAATGTCATTTGTAGAATGCCTCATTCGAAAGAACGCGAGGAATGGACTAACCTGAATTTTCTTCAACACTTTCGGCTACAACAGCATTATTCTCTGCTGTTCGTGAGCGAAGTGCCGTGGTTTCATTCTTCACATCACTAACTTGTCCCAACATCTTAAATTTTTCCACCAATTTCTATACTGCTCACGCCGATCCAAAAATTTTCTAGTTTTACGAACCATCTCTGTCAAATTTTCACCATTTTATTACAAGCTTTTATTTAGTTTCAACTGTCCCGGTGTCTGTCTGTCTGTCTGTCTCTAATCAAATCTTGCAAGTTATACAGAGTGTCCGGGGAATAACTGTACATACTCATACCAGAGATAGAGTTGGACTAGCTGATTACGAATTGACTATAAAAAATTAATTTCTGGATTTCCCTAGAAAGCTACAGGGTGATATTCCAGCTTCATGGAAATACGAAGACCATCATAAAATCCAAACTTATTGACGGATATTATTGAAACTTGGGAGGTTATTGGCACAGTGGCGGCTCGTGAACTTTTATCTTGGGTCGGCAGATATACAGGGTATCCCCAGTTCGAGTGCCTATTAGACGTTTGTGGAGACCTGGACATATTTGAAATCAGAAAATTGGGATTATGATATTGTTCGAAATTCTCTACAGACCTAAGATATTTTTGGATCCGGAGCACTTCCGGTTATACAAGGATTGAAAAGAAATTTGTTCAAAAATTTTTTTTTAATTCTTCGTTTTTGATATTTTCCGATTCTTTTCGATATTTTTGAATCTATTCGAATGAATACAATGGTTTTGACATGAATGTATTGAGCATTGATGACTCAAACATATAATAAACGAAAAAATGGAAAAAAATGAAACAAATTTATTTTCACTCCTTGTATAATCGGAGTGCTCAGGCTTCAAAAATATTTTAAGTCTGTAGAGTGTAGAGAATTTCGAACAATATCATAATCCCAATTTTCAGATTTCAAATATGTCTAGTTCTCCAGAAACGTCTAATAGGCACTCGAACTTGGGACACCCTGTATATAATAAACAATCCGCATCCCGCAATACAAACGAAAACAGTCGAGGTACCCCCGATCCAATCCTTTCCCTTGTCTACGAATCAAGGCATTTCCAGTACGGCATAATCTCATTTGCCGTACCTGAGCCTGCAATAAGAGTTTAACGGCTACTGTTCAGCATTTTTTTTCGGCTAAAAATTTCTGTAAATAGTGGAAATAGATGGAAATTCATATAAGTACTATCATATTCAGCATTCACGTCTATAAAAGTAGTAAAAGTACGAAATACGACAAAAATTCGTTTTAAGCAACTTTTATCTCTTATAATCTGTGAGATTGAACGAAAACATCCCATTTTCGATTATGAAAAAGCATTAACTATAAGGCGAATATAATATTTATCATTATCTGAATAAAATTCCAACAGAAATCAGTCGTTTCGTCTCATTCGTATTCGCCTTTCATTGATCCAGTACGGCCGAGTACGGCATGCCGTACCTGCTTTAACGTCGGTCTCCAGAAAGCGTTCGATGCTTGGCGCTCTCGTCTTCCCGCAGTTACACACATTTCAATTCTCGGACTGATTTGGGTTGACGAAACGGCGCGGCGTTGAGATTGGAAGAGCGTATTTTCAAGAAGTTGAAATATTTCAGTTATATAATTTTTAGAATTTTATTCACATAGGTATTGGTAATACAATAATTATAATAAATTTGGTAATTTAACAGAAGAAAGAGTAATTTAAATTTTGGCTGAACACAAAATATATAGGGTCGGCAGTGCCGACCCTGCCGTCCCTGACGAGCCGCCACTGATTGGCACATGCTAAGGTGAGTCTGAAATATATCAATTATTCCATTATTCCAGGGTCGGACTCATTAATATTCATTTAAAATGTTCAGGGTATTTCGAATTACCAATAATTGGTTCGCTTTTTAGAAAGAAGCTATATTATGCTTCAATTTGTGGTATCGCTCAAAGTTGTCACATCAACAATTCTTTTTTTATGAATTTCTTAATTTGGAAAAAGTTCGAAAATTTTAATTTATTTTCCTGAACAGGACTTTGTCATTTTGTGGGGGTCTAAAATAAATAATAAACTTTCTCAAAAAAGTCACTGAAGGTGAGGAAGACTATAATAATTTGTTGATATACTGGGGTGCCACCCCAGACGCGGATCTCATTGCGATGGAGTTAATGAAGGTAAATTTCGAAAAAAAAAATTGGTGATATAAGTAGACCAAAGTGACACACACTTCTTCCAATGGCTCCAAAATGGCGTCCAAAATGAGTTTTGTAATTATGATCCGATTCCATTCAAAATTAGTATCTGGGGGTTTTTTAGTTCGATAATGATGATTCTTTCGTCAAAATTGGAGAATTCAAGATGGCGACTACAATATGGCGGACGAGTTTTGTAATTATGAATCGATTCTATTCAAAATTGAAGAATTCAAGATGGCGGCTGCAAAATGGCGGATGAGTGTTGTTATTATAAAAGCTGTGTTTAAAAATGTTTTTATTTCTATTGAAGCTTGTTTATAGTGAATTCTGATCATTTCAATGCGTTTTCGGAGTGTGTATCGTTCCATCTTTATTGTTGGCGTAGTTTCTACTTTTCAAATGTCAAAAAATGACAGCTTCAAATGTGACATCTACCAAAATAGCGGGCTATCATAAATAACAAATTAGATGTTGTGTCTTAAGACACATCTTTATTGAGAACAAGAACGACATGGCATGAAAATCTTGCCCAATATGGGATTTCCGGACTCAAAAACCATTCAATTGAGCTGTGAAATACTTCATATAAAATGAACTTCTTATTCACTTGGGAATCCAGAAATATAAAATACAAGCCGTACCAGCTTCGCCTGGGTAGAAATTTGTTTCACGCGGCGGTTTCATCTTCAACACTTCATCCTGCCATATCTTTTGATGTACTCGTTGTAATTGTGTGATGTGAACGGCAATTTCGTTCTAAATTGAATACTGGGGATAAAAAACGTATTAGGTTGGATGAGGATCAATACTCATAAAAACACACTCCCAAATAGTGCATAATTTTGGAAATCATCTGATTACCATAAACAGGTAATAGCAAGTCAATCTTGGGAGATAGATATATACTATCGCGGACTTTTTTGTAGAACTATTTAAGAGGTACATTTTCGTCATACATTGTATCCACGTAAGTCTTAGGGTTTTTGAAGCGCACGTGAAAATAGCTGATTATGGCTGATTTTTTTGTTATTATTGAAGTTATAGTAGGTAGCCTTATTTTTTTCGGGTGAAGAGTATAGCCTTTGTCACTCAGGGATATTGTAGCTTTCTAAGGGTGAAAGAATTTCTGAAATTGGTCCAGTAGTTTTTGAGCCTATTCATATCACAACAAAAATACAAATCTTTCCTCTTTATAATATTAGTATAGATTAATTCCTTTCCGTCCAATAGTTTGAATTGTGGAATTTTCGCAGGAAATGGTCTTGAATGAGTCTCTACTGATATCCACTGATCCGTTAAGATACGTGGATTCGCATGGATACGCCTTTGGAAACATCTCCCGAATAAACGTCATTTCGGCGTGATAGTTAAGATGACCGACCCTTTTAGGAAGCCAAATAGAAGTTTCTGTATCGCGTGTGTTGTGATGGGACCTTATTGTTGTTGAATTCCCTCCTCTCATTCGTTGTCGCTCGTATGTGTCGCCTTTAAGCGGGGAGTTCCGGGAATTTCCAGGTCCCACAGTATGTTTCCTGATGCGAGATGCAATATAACTCCAACTTCTGACGACGAGCCGGAAGATTTTTCCGCCAGCGCCATATTCGCTTTACCACACCGCGATCATTTACACCGACCTAGGGGAAAGTTGGGTCATTAGGTTGGCAAGATTTTTATCAGGGTAATAACTGTTAAAGTTGGCGACACTTCGCCGTACCTACAGCGCTGGCACGTAATGAGAAAACCCCTCAATGAGTGGTTGGTCTCGAAAATGGTTGCTTATTAACTCTAAAACTCTAAGCAGATGGGCATTTCATCTCATCCTCTCTATTGGAACCTTATTGAATGTTATAAAAAAACAAGGCTTGTCTGGGAAGTTGTATTGTGAATATGTTCGCACGCCCCTACATACACAGAGCCTGCATTGAGGGTCTACCTCCCTGAAAAAAAGGGAGTCAGAAACGATTTATTTTTTTCTGATTGATGAAGGGACCTATGAGTTTATAAAGATAAAAATAAAAAAAAATATTTTATAAGTATTGAATGAATGAAATGAATATTCCCCATCATTTTTGGTTATATTGTAACATTTCCACCATCAAAACGAACCAATATTTTTGTGTTTTTTCATTTCAGTATTGAAGACTTAGTTAATCAAACGTCTATCTCATTCTTCTTTCAGAATATACCGTTTTCTTGTAAATAATATTACAACAATATGTTGTTCTCGTGAAATTTATATCCTTGAATTTTTTTATTCGAAATGATAAATATCCATTTTTATCAAAGACAATTAATTAAGGTTTGTTTTAGCCTTCAATTAGTGAAAATCAATTGTTTATTGCAATTGTGGATTTTTACATGGAATTGAATTTATTTTAAATGACACGCCCCGCAGGTATCTACTCCCAGATGACTGGTGAAGGAAAGAGAGTGTATTATACAGTCAGTGTGAGATCTAGTTCAGGGTAGGATTTCTTGTTATTATTCCCTGCGCTACAACATTTCTTTTGTAAAGCTGAATAATCCAATAAATAGAAATTAATGCACTGCACCGCCATCTGGCAGTATACCTTTCCTATTTTGAAGGCTGAAGACTTTTAAGAGGAGGTGGTACACAGTTTTTTTTCAAATTAAAGCTTGATGATTTATTTTTAATGTATATAACTCGCTTTTCCGTTTTTCTTCGTATATAAGGAAAAAAACCTGGTGATCTGTTATTTCATGAAAATCTGGACAAACTATTTTATTTCCATTATATCTCCGTCAATTTTCGGTATAAATGTATGAAATTTTCAGTATACATGCGAAATAATATTTTTCAGAATGTTTAATAATCAGTTTTCCTGTTGATTGTCCCTGAATTTCTAAATGAATTATGAAGTAGGAACTTTAATGGTCATATTTTCAACCAGGTTTTTTTCCTAACACACGAAGAAAAACGGAAAAGAGAGTAATACACATTCTGCAAAATATCATTCCACATGTATACTGAGAATTTCATACATTTATCCCGAAAATTGTCGGAGATATCATGGAAATAAAATCGTTGGTCCAGATTTTTATGAACTTACAGCTCAACAGGTTGTTTTCCTAATATACGAAGAAAACCGTAGAAGCGAGTAATACACATTCTAGAGAAATGATTAAGCTTCAATTAAAAAAAATTGTTGGTCTACGCCGCATACGAACTGAGATATCATGGAAATAAAAAGCCCAATTTTTGAGGGGAGCTCGCGAGCTCGGACGTGTACCACCTTACCTTAAGGCCGCCGATCACTACGAGTAGGAAAACTAATCCGATAGAGGTACTACCGTGCATTTTTTGGAATATCTCCATATTATCATGGAAAGACTCACGATGCAACAACGCTTACAAATTGTTGAAATTTATTTTCAGCATCCGTAGATTTCGGTCAACATTTTCTCTACTCGATGCAACATCAGCTACCAGACAAAGTGATAGTATTAATGAAGATCCAGATTTGTCTATTCGTCGACGTTCACAACAAGTTGGACTCTGTGCATCCACCACATGTAGAATTTTGCGCAAAGATCCTGATCGACAACCATACAAGATCCAACTAGTTCAAGAACTAAAGCATGTTTTCCAAAAGAAGAGTCCTTTATTTGCTGATTGGACCCTAAAACAGCTCGAAGTTGATCCACTTTTTTATTGATAAATTGTGTTTGGTGATGAAGCTCACTTCTGGTTCAAAGGCTACGTGAACAAGCAAAATTGCTGTGAATGGAGTGAATACAACCCTCAAGAAGTTCTGCACGTTCCACTACATCCTGAAAAATGCTCGGTATGGAGCGCTTTACACGCTGGGGGCAGCATAGGTCCATATTCCTTTAGAAACGATGCTGGAGCTAATGTTACAGAGACTGGTGCTCTTTACAGATCGATGATCAATCATTCTTTGTTTCAAAATTTGAATGGTATTGACCTAAGAATATTTTGGTTCCAACAAAATGCGGGTACACCTTACGCTACTAACGAAACAATTGATTCATTGAAAGAAATATTTGGCGATATCATTTCGAGAAGTGGTCCAATTAATTGGCCTCCAAGATCATGCGACATAACTCCAATGGATTATTTTTTTGGGGTTATGCCAAGTCATTGATAAACCAGAAACAATAGACGCTCTGAAAGCCAACATAACTCGTGTTATTGCTGAAATAAGGCCTGTATTACTCGAAAAAGTGGTCTAAAATTGGTTTTGTCGAATGCGGTTCCTCGGAGCTAGTTGTGAAGAAAACACCCGATATAATCGATGTCTGATCTGTGTTTTAACATTTCATCTGTACAAGTCAAAGGATTTTTGCTTTAGGGGCACCAATCTGTTGGGACATGTTTTTATACTTGGATGATCCTATAAATACTACCAAATGTACCAATATTCAGTTGCGTTCAATCCAGTATTTGAGGTACTTGTTTCATCTCATTATATCCCATTTTATTCCTATGGATCGGAGTTATTCGAATCTACTTTACGTCGAAGAAGCAATTATATGATGATATTTTTGTGAGATGGCTCTGAAGGTGAACAAGTTGAAGAAGTTTCTGGATTATTTCCAGTTGACATTGACATAATAAAAAATCCGTTATTTCAGAAAACGTATATTTATTATTCGGGAGCAATTTTTGTAATTGGCGTTAATGACTTGGAGTTATAGTTATCATCAATCTAAGCAAAAATAGTCCAGAATTCATAGTCAAGAGAATTCTTTTTATACGAAACCTAATATCCCAATTTTTTCCTCGGCTCCGAAGAACGAAATTAACTCAACGCCTACCTCGATATATTACATAGTAATAATAAACAACATGAAATGGCCTTATCCACTTAATTCGATACTAGAAGTAATTACTTTTTTTATCGGTGCAATTTGATTGAATAAATGATGCGATTGCGTATTCCTGTCCGGAATAGGACCGAAAAATAACCACAACACAATGGATGGGGCTAATAGAATCACTAATGTATCTTCCAAGGAACGCCTTAGGTAAACTTATTGATTCACAAACAACAATTTGTCAATATTGGATGTGTTTCTGAAGATATATAGTGCGATTTGTCTAATGGATATGTTTCAGGCGAATTGAAATAAAAACATTCTGTTGTTCTTTGTGACTAGATTACAGAACGGTCGTTTGTGTTCGATTTGGTGAATTTGCAGAGGGTTGATCCAATTGTGGGACTTGTTCACTTCAATTTATAGCTTCTCTTTCTTCAACGAAGATTCCCACACTATTGATATTCAGATGTCACTAAGCACTAAGAGCTCTTGAATCTAAATGCCAGGGATCAGTGCTCAACCGCAGCACCATAAAGCTACTGGTCAGAGGCAACAGAGTGACTCTTATTTATGGGAGCCAGGACACTGTGACACCTGGCCCTCCCTTGTGGGCGCCCATGGTGGCAGTTCTGAAAAGTTTTTCGATACCCAATCGACCTCATCATGTATTATATAACAAGAATTAGTCTCAAGACATGCAGAATAATGAGAAGACTTGTAGTTGAGCTCACTCCCGTTTATTTTTGGATCTGAAAGAAGTGACTTATATCCAGTAAAAAGCTCAGAAAGTAAATAATTCATCGATGACATAATGATATAGTATTATTCTTATTTTTTCCATTGTTTTTGTTGCTTTTCCTTATAGATCTCATCCAGACTGATTTGAAAACCTTTGCTACCTTTCGTGTGAATAGAGAAGTGAATATAAATAAATAATTTGAACTGGGTTCGTTATGGCTTAGTTAACCTTCCAAATACTGCGACCACATACATCTTTTTTTCTCTTCCCCATTCATTCATTAAATCCCAAGCCGTCGATCATCCTTAGGAGCCTTGGCTGTTAGAAGATACGAGGATCTAGTTAGCCTAGACCAGTTCCAAGCATAAACAAAATATTGCGATACCATATCAACGAACAATAACTTATTAGAAGTGTCAGTGTAAAGTTCGACGTCAAAAAAGTAAACCAGAGTTACGCAATAAATTAAAAAAAAGATGTCCACCGAAATTGTAAAAATCAAAAAATTGGAGTATCGAGCCATCATCAACTACCTGTATTTAAAAGGGTTAAAAGGTAAGCAGATTTTCGAAGATATGCTTAATACCCTTGGTGATCAATGTCCTTCGTGTGCGACCGTGAAAAATTGGACTGCAAGCCACTGGTGGATACAGGGGGGGGGTCATAGGGGCCATGGCCCTCCCCCTTGGATGGCGAAATTGACGATAATCCCTTTATTAGTAGTCCTATAACGTTGACAAAAAAAATTTCCTATTGATGCCCCCCCTCTGAAAGACTTCATGCCCCCCCCCTGGAAAACTGGCTGGATCCGCCAGTGCTGCAAGCTTCAAAAGAGGTAAATTTTCCATTGAAGATGATGACCGATCGGGAAGGCCAGTTTCTGTGTCAGTCCCGAAAATATCGATGCAGTTCATGACATGATTTTATCAGACCGTCGAATTGGGCTAAATCCTTAGACTATACAGGGTGTCCCAAGTTCGAGTGCCTATTAGACGTTTCTGGAGAACTGGACATATTTGAATTCTGGGATTATAATATTGTTCGAAATTCTCTACAGACCTAAAAAGGGAGTGAAAATAAATATGCTCAAAAATTTTTTTTTCATTCTTTTCCTTTCTGATATGATTGAGTATTCAATGCTGAATAACATTTCTGTTGAAACCATTGTATTCATTCGAATAGTTTTCAAAATATCGAAAAAAACCTGAAAAAAAGTCAAATATACATAGTCAGTATCACGTTCAAAAACACAAGTTATGGCCAATTTTCGATCACAGTTTTCGACACAAAATTTGAAACACCCTGTGATGATTTTCATGAAATTCAACAGAGGTATGACCTTTCCACATTCTTCTACTTTGACGTTGTGAGAACGGTTTACACTCAGGATGTTCAGATTAAGAAAAATGAACATGATACTGACTTTGCATGTTTGACTTTTTTTCGGAATTTTTTCCGATATTTTGAAAACTATTCGAACTCTGAAAGTATTTTAGGTCTGTAGAGAATTTCGAACAATATCATAATCCCAATTTTCAGATTTCAAATATGTCCAGTTCTCCAGAAACGTCTAATAGGCACTCGAACTTGGGACACCCTGTATATAGGGGTATAGTCAAAGACTAAAACGAATATCTGTAGCACTGAAGATTTCATACGAACGCGTTCATCATATAGTTCACGTCAATTTGTACATGAGAAAAATGTCTGCAAAATGAATCCCCAAATGTTTTAATGTTGACCAAAAGCGCTCGATCTGTGCTCGATTTGAAAACCATGTAGGATTTGAAAACCATGTAGAATTTTCAAACCGAATTGTTACTATGGATGAGACTTGGGTGAATTTTTAAGATCCAGAAACAAAGCAACAATCAATGAAAGGGCGACACTCTGGTTCTCCAAGACCTAAGAAGTTTCGTGTCCAAAAATCTGCTGGAAAAGTTCTTGCTTCAATTTTTTGGGATTGCCATGGAGTAATCATGATTGATTTTTTGGATGAGGGTAGAACAATAACTGAACAAAGCCCCAGTACACAAATCTCATGTTGCCATGCAAAAAATTCGTGATGTAGGGTTAGAATTACTAGAACACCCCCCTCATTCACCAGATTTGTCTCTTTCCTCAACTGAAAAAAAGTTCAAAAGGTCGTAATAAAAGCGGTGGAGGACTGGTTTGCAGAGCAAGAAGAAACATTTTTTTGAAAGGTCTAGAGACGTTGCAGGTTCGCTGTAATAAATGTATTCAATCAGGAGGAGAATATGTTGAGTAATAAAATATTTTGACATCGAAATTTTGTTTGGTTCTATAGTAGGCTAAGAATTTCTCAATATTTATTTATTTATTTATTCACGGGATAAACCCAATTACAAAATTAAACAGAATACTTATTCTATAAAGTGAAACGCTATCAATAAAAACTAAATCCAACATCGATTAACATTTCTTACGACAGCAGAATATGATGAATTCGTGAAATCGATTCCCAATTGACTAGCAACATTTGTCCTACCCGATATTCTGGGAATTGGAGATTCCCTGGTATAATTATGCCGATAATTTGGAATACTGAGTAGAACGGATCCTCTAGTATTTCTAGGCGGGACGTGAAAAGCAAAGAGGGACAGAAGCTCCGTTGTTGACAACATCCCCATAAAAAGTCTGGCGAAAAGAGCAACACATCACCCCTAATTCTACGAGTTCTCAAAGTTGGCAAGCGAAGCTGAGCTCTCATACGAGTTACAGAAAAATTCATCCTAGAGATGCCCAATCTGTATGAAACACAAAGAAGAAACCTGTTCTGTACACTCCCGATTCTATCATTATCCAGCAGAGTATAGGGACACCACACAGTGGATGCAAATTCCAAATGAGGTCTGACCAAACTGACAGATGTTTAATGGTGTTGATATCCCTAAATTCATAAAAATGTCTCATAATGAAACCAAGCATCCTAATAGTGCCCATCCACGGGGGACACCGAATCGGAAACATTGTATCCCGATCTGCAATAAATCATGGCCAATAAAATGTGCCGCTTGGGTTTTGACAAGAGTTAGACGGATTATGTTGCTAGAATTTGCCAGCGTTGCCACTCATAGCCCTTATTTTTAAGATATCTGTTGGAATATCCTGTGCTTTTTACTTTCCACAGGCAGGTTTTCTGCCTGTACAATTCTATGAATCCTGTTAAAAATTCTTTCATTTTAAGCAAAGTTGCTTCTGAATTTCAACTATAAGATGTTGTGGAATCGACTGCCCAGTGCTGCCACACGCGTAACTTAAAAATGAGCTGAAAAAATTTGTAAGGTAAAATAATGAAAGAAACCAATAACGGGAAGTCAAACATACCTTTTAAATTGAATAAAAATGTCACACACCACAATGAATTTCCACAGAACATGAGGAAGCTATCAGTAAGGAGGCTGGAGAAAGACTGAGTATAAAATGAATAGATAATTCTTAGCGGAAATCACAGATGCTAACACAACAAAATCTTGATTACCCAAATTCGACCGTCTTCTCATAATAATAAGAGTGAAAATAGCGTACCTACCTGTACAAGCACCACCAGTCTAGGTACAAAGGGTGCGAATTGTAAACAGATGTTTTTTTATGACATCTAATGCCAGCGTAACCGATTTTGCAAAACTGATAAGAATTCAACTACCTGGTGCAATAATATTCAACAAAATCGGAGATGCCGTTGAAACTTTCTGAATTCCCTAATTCTACGGAAATTTTCGTAGAAGTGACTGTCACAACTGCAAAAATTCCGATGTTCTTCATGGGAACTGATAGCATCTGCAATGGCACGCGCCGGATTTTATGGCCCTTTATTATCTTTGCCGCTTGTGTCCGGTTCTGTTGCCTCGTGAGTGGAGACCATAAGACCCTTACCAAGAATGCTCTCAATATGCACACTGAAACTCATCGTGGAGTCGTACATAACACCCAAATCCCTAACAACACTAACCCTATTCAACGTTTCTCCATTTAACATATATCTTGAACAAAAGGTATTTGTTTTGCTAGATATTGACATGTGCTTACACTTCTCAGCATTAATAAACACTCCATTGTACCTGCACCATCGCTCGAGCTTCTCCAGATCAGACTGAAGACTCAATAAATCCAGTGAGCTGTCAACTTTCAGAAAAAATCGTCCGCAAATAAGAGGAATCTAGCGAACCTGAAACAAGTTGTTATGTCATCAATATAGATAAGAAACAGGAAAGGCCCAAGGTGACTGCCCTGTGGAACGCCCGATTGAACAACGTAAGATGAGGAAAAAGAATTTCGAACCTTGACTCTTTGGGAACGGCCATCCAAGTATGACATGAACCACTCAAGCAAGTGGCCTGTGACGCCAAAAGCCACCAGCTTCCCCCTCAAAATATCATGATTCACCTTGTCGAATGCCTTGGAGAAATCAGTGTATATCACGTCAACTCGCCCTCCCCTCTCCAAAGAATCCATAACATAATGGACAAATACAACCAGATTTGATTCAACTCCCTTACCACCAACAAAACCATGCTGCTGCTCTGACAGCCGTGAATACATGTCTCTTCGCAACTGTTCCAACACCAGGGTCTCAAAGATTAATAATAATACTGATAGGTCTGTTTTGAGAAAAAAGGTGGAAATCTCATCAGGTCCAGAACCTTTTTGTGTATCCAATGACTCGAGCCGACCCAAAACCTCCTCAAGAGAGAAAGACAAAATATTTTTACCTAAATGATCGCGTGCTGGCACCGCACAATCACGTGCAAAATCATAACTTGTTAAATAAGTTGATTTAAAATGTTCTGCATAAAGTTCAGCAATATGAGAATCAACACCAGCACTACGTCCATTCAAGTGCATGCTAAGCGGCAAGTCGTTGTTGTTTCTTTTAGAATTTGTGAAATTCCAAAACGATCTTATATTGTCCCTCAAAGAGCCTTCTACGCTGGAAATATACTCTGAATAACATGTGGCTGCTCTAGCAGCACACTCTGACCTTAATTTACTGAATGTGAGGTAATCTTCCCAGCGTTTGTGCTCCTTAAATATTCGGTGCATCCTTTTTTTTGGAAAATGAGGCTCTTTAGATCCAAGGAGATCCAAGGAGAACCAAGGAGGAAAGGTTGACTTCTTAATGTGGATCTTTGGCACAAACTCATCAATAGCTGTCATGACCACCCCATAAAGACATCGACAAGGTCATTTATCTGCCTGGAATCATCCAGAATTTCAGCCCAGTTCAAACCTGCAAAGTATCTGTTGAGAGCAACATAATTAGCCTTCCTGAAATTGGAGTGAGTAGTACTGGTGACAGGAGAACAATAAAGATCTGATAATATATGAGCAGAAAGCGCAGGATGGTAAACGTCCAATCGGGATAGGACATCCACAGCAGGCTCAACAATAAGGCTCGAATCACCAGGGAGGACAAGGTCCAGCATACCCCCATGAACATTCCTTTCCGAGTTTATCCGATGAACTCACTGAAAGCAAGGGCATCGCCAACGAAACGAACACAAGGATCAGTTACGCCACCCAAACCGTCATCGCACCAATCGACATCACCTAAATTATAATCTCCCGCTATGAACACACGTGCAGGATCAACCCCACGGATAACATGTTCTACATTGGCAAAATGACTTTCGTACTTCTGTAATCGGTTGGAAGCACAAGAACCGGGAGGCACATAAACAGTTCCAAAAATCATGCAAGGATCTTCCTTAACCGAAATGAACAGATCCTCAACACTATCATGCAATATAGGCAGTAAAGTTGAAATGAATTTTTTCCTCACAGCAATCAGAACCCCCCCTCCGCCCTCCTTCACACTCGAAGAAGACCGATCTCTTCTAAAAATCAAGATAACTGTAATTCAGCATAGCCAATAGAGGAATCGAGCCACGTTTCAGTGAGAAGAATCACATCATAATCCGCTATACCAATGTTTTCAACTAAATCATACAATTTTAAACTACCCCTAATACTACGAACATTTTGATAGTACACTAACAACTTCTTTGAACTAAGATTATCCCTATATACTAGTTTTTTTTCATCTTCGAAGCAACTATTTTAGGAAAACCGTAAACATACCGAATTGTAAGGTAAGACTCCCCTCTCTCTCTGAGTTGTTCCAATTTTTGACGAAGAGTCTTTAAATATTCACGCTGCTTAAGGGTTGAATCAGCTGTAAATTTAGCAGACGGGTGTTTGATCTTGTGCTTGTTCTTCAGCACGGTTAAAGCCTCTTCAGATGTAGCAAATGTCAGTTTGAGAGGCGGAGGCATGCCCTCCACCTTCCTTCTCAGTCTGAAAACCTTAACGACCTTGACATCTGGAACAACTTCGGATAATATCTCTTGTGCTGCTTGCCTATCCCTAGCAACGGAATCCTGCGCTTCAAAATTGTAGATGATGATGTTTTTGGATCTCCCACGACGCTCCGCTATCTCCATCATTATCTCGTCCTGAAACGTCGAACCACCATCAACACTTGTGTGATCGCTGCCTCCAGAAGACGTCTGAAGAGAAGCTATTGTTGCCTTCAGCGCAGAAACCTCCTCAGCCTGACCCGCAACCTGTGCACACAAAACCTCAATCCTTCCATTCATCTCAACAATCTGAGATAAATAATTTCTTCTCATTTCCTCCCTGAAATCATTGAACTGGCTTTCGACAAGGAGGGTGAGCTGCTTGATTATTCTGTCGGACTCCGAGGTCCCGGAGGTAACGTTCAGGTGTTGGGAACATAACATTTTACCATCTTTCTTGACGACCCGGGCCTTGACAGAACAACTAGGATGAAATAGGGCGCCGCACTCCGAGCATCCAACAGGATTGCAAACGGATTTCCTACAGTATGTGCAGTCGGGCTTTGAACCCTCCTGACTCGACATCCCGGAGCGTGGTACGCCACTGAGGAAACTCCAAGATACAGATAACAAGGAGATTCCAAGAAACAGCTGTGTCGCTGATAAGTTTTTTTTACGTCCACTTAAAATTCGCGAAAGACTAGTTCAACAGTCAAATTGCAATCTCGAACAGATTTTTTCTCATTCGCAAGAGTATGATGATAACACAACGTATCAAACTTTCCGTCGAAATAAACCTTCAAAAAATCGTTCGTGAAAACAGGGACAAAATCGAATACTTGCGGAGCGATAAGAAATGCGTTTAACATCCGAACATGCCGAACGAATATGACATATATCCTCGTAGTCTCAACAGTCTGTCAACAAATTGGTATTTCGATTAATTATGTCATATCTCTGCTAACTAGAATGAAGCTCAATATCATTTTCACCCCAAATACCTACTTGCATCCATGTATTTCGTAAATTCTGTGATGGTACTGATTTAGCCTAATCCGATTACTTGACCATATCCTGATATCCTACTCCGTAGTCTAGTTATTGTTGAGTGAACCGTTACTCTGAATTCATCATTATATCGATTATTGGTCGATATATCATGTCGAGCCATAACTAGGACCGATTCCTCCCGTTTCCCCTCATCCTTAGCAGCAATCGCAGGCTAATCGCACATAGTGAGTCGCTGATTACGTACGTCCTGCAACCGCCTCTCTCTGATTACCTTTTAATTAAATCAGGGAACGATTACTGACATGCCATATCTATCTGAATTTTGGATTAGGCGCTCGCCATTCGAGACGCAGGATGATCGGCTTTGATTTGATATGCCTTTTCACATGGAAGATTATGAATTTATGCTCGATACAGGAGGGGATTTCGTTTAGGATTATTATTAAATGGTAATGAGGATTTACATCGTGGACCAGTTCAATTACAGCTCGATTTTCTGTTGTCCAGTTGTTCACAGATTTACAGGAAGTATTAAAAGGTGAGGCTTTTCTTTCGACAGATGGCAAAACAAAACTCATCCAAATAAGTCATTTTCCCAAAAAATTTTCACATGAATTATGCCTCTGTTTCGAGAAAATGAAACTAGGATATTTTCTAGTTTCTAGCTGAATCTGAAATTCCCCAGTCCGAACCAGCTCCCTCGCCTGCGCCTCCGTAGATATCAACATGTTTTCGTCTTCTTATCATACATGACCTAGAATATCGATTGTGATCAGTAATCTTAGATCGTGTTACGGCGGGGATACGAGTGTTTTATGTTTCGAAAATGGCGCAAGTTTATTCAAATAATGAAATTGTTGATATGCTTTAAATTAAAGGTGAATCAAACAGAATGCCAGTTCAGCGTATAAGTTGTACAGAACAGAATTTCCGCTGAGAAATCACCCAACTGCGCGGATGTTCATAAACCTGGTGCAGAGATGTAGAGATATGATGAACAGAGATGCAGGCCAGAGTAGTATTAAGGTATTGATACACAAAATTTTTCATAAAATTTTCAAATTGAACATTTCATATAAGAAGTTTTCGATAAATCGACTTATTTTGATGAGCCTCGTTGAAATCTTCCTAGATATTGGATTTCATCAGATCTCTGGAACTCGAAGGCGAGCCGTAAAGTGCATGGTGGAAACAGCTCTGATAGCGAACACAATAGACCTTAAGGACTAAACTGTAACTCCGTTATAACTACATATAACCATTGAGTTTTAATAAACATAGAGACATAACCGAGTTCAACGATTTGATGCACAAATTTTTGGCAGTTCACTTGCCAATTTGCCAACTTCAGTGGCGGCACATAGTAGCTACTGAAGGAACTATCGAGCAAACTATATTCTGCTTGCTATTCATTTATAGAAATCTGTAGGAGATTCATTTTCCTCTAGTTCTTTGAATTATAGGCAGGGTCGGATTCATCCAAATTATATATCTTCGTTACAAACGGTGTGTCAATAATGATGAACTATTAGCCATGAATTTCTCCAAAGGAGTGTTCTCAGGTAGGAAATTATTATTTTTTTTTTTTTTTATTATTACATATAAATGAAGGCTGAGGACTAAGTCCTATGTAAGCCTAAAAACAAAAGAAATCAATGAAGCTGTATGAATGCATGCAGAGAAAAAAAAAAAAAACAATTAATGTATGCACATAAACAAATCAACCAAATAAGCAACTGTCTACTTTGTCTTTAAAACTATTCACTGAGTCAGAATTCACTACATCATCAGGTAAGCCATTCCATGTCTCGAATATACGATTGAACAAAAAATATTGTCTCTGTCTTGTGGCAAACTTCTCCTTTTTCAATTTGAAAGTGTGACCTCTCAACCGCGGATCATTGTTGAAGATGAGAAGTTCTCTAAGATTAGCATAATTGTAATTGAGAGGTGAAAATGTTTCTTGGAGGGACATAAAGGAAAAGTACTTAATCGATGAAAAGAATCGTCTTTCTCGTACTCTCTTGAAGATAACTGACAACCACATAAATCCAAACGCCTTCCTGAAAATGAAGGTTAAATTGGCCACGCAGATTTTCAGTAGAACTTTATATTCGGCTATGAGAACAGTCATTGAAACCGGTGAGCTGAGGTCCAGAAGTGCCAATTCAACTGCTCAGTTCATTCTGAAAATGATTGATCTTTTCGACTGCCTCAATTCGAATGGAAAATTTGAGGGAAATTATCTAAAGAGACCGTTGTCCGAGAAAAACACCGCAGCAATACAAACTCTGACGGAATCAATTGAATTCATTGAGTCTTGGATTTTCAAAAATTCATAGGAAAACTATTCATAAATACTTGTGAATGAAGGGAAAATTTCATGCATGTCGTTTTATTGCATCCAAAAAATCAGGTGATGAAATACTGAACATCCCACATTTCCGTATGCCGGTCCTGATCGTCATCGCATTCGGCTTCGGAAATAGTGCCTTATAGTTCAGCTACATACCGACAGATGCGGGAGTAAAAATTTTCGCTTCTCTGAAACACACTTATTCATCTATGAACCGGTGAAGGAACTACACTAAATTCAGCTTCAAAGCGTTGAACTGGGTTGTGTCTCTATGTATATTTAAACTCAATGATATAACTATAACTAACTCCCTGTATCCCTTAAATGAATGAGAATTCTTTTGCTCACAATTGAGCCAGGAATCTCCCTTGTTCTATTGTACCTTCAATTCAGCTGAATAACGCTGTTGGTTCCATAATGAAGTACCGTAGAGCGGTGTGACTTTGCACCACTTTTTAGAGTATTCTTGATGTAACTTTCTCGTTTTTCTGTAAAATGAGTTGTGTTTGAATTATGTTTAATTTCAACAATCTAGCTATCGATTGCTGTTACTAGAAACGCAAGAAAAAGTGCGCAACAATTTTTTTTTCCATTTTAAAAATTTGGCAAAGTCACCCGCACATCGGTGCGACTTTGCCACTTGCATCAAAATGCGTTTGTAGGCAATTTAATCAAGTGCAGGTGGTATTTTTGCCGAGAAAATGTTTTTCTTTAACTTTTTTGAAGCTAAACTAGCTAGGTAGTAGTCGCGAATAAAACAACAAATTATAAGAAAATAAAATCTATTATTCTTCATAAAATACATAAAATCAGTCTCTTTGTAAATGAACAATCTATAATAATAATAATAATAACTCATTTTTCAAAACCGCAGAACTGTTTTCTCCTCTTCCAGACGTAGATGGTTTGTCTGCATAAATCTGCAAATTTTGTTATTTGGCAAAGTCCCCCTCCCAAGTGCAACAATAGAATAATTTCCTAAAATTTCGAGACCCGCCCAACCAAATGCTCGCAGTTTTTTTTATACGCGACCTAAATACGTGTGAAATAAGCTGCTGAATTTATTTTGATGTACCATTTGTCATGTTTTCTACACAACCCTTAGTATTTCGCATTTACAAACACGTTAAAACTTACCTGCTCACACAACACAGCATAGCACACCATTCAATCCAAGCCAAAGGACTGCGACTGTTGAAACAATTGGGGATATAGTGTCTATTAGGTTCCGATTCGTGCTGTCGTTGAGAAGTTACCGACTTTACCAAAATAAAATGAAACATAAAACATTAGGTAGTTTGGCAAAGTCACCTTCGTTGGCAAAGCCACACCGCTCTACCGTACCCAGTTTCAGGGAATTCCACATATTGGAAGCATCAAGCATCCAATGCCAAATCTTTCAGGGTAAAAATTTCATAAGCTCATTCATTAGAACTGTGGCAAAATTCGGGTCCCCTCTGAGCCCATCTAGATGGTCATTTGTCATGGCCGATGAAGCGACCGTCCAGCCGTATTTCAAGACACCCTGTCATGGGACTAGCACTATAGGGAAATCTAACCGAGGCTGCAGATCCAGAATTGCTTATAAATAAATCACAGGCTTTGATTATGACACGAGATGCGCATTACGCCTTCCTGTTCCGTTATGCAGGAATCATACCATATCATGCTACTGAGGTAATAAATATTTAACAGGACTAACCGTATTATCATTGACAACTACATGCATACATCGTCGTAGTTACAAAGGACATCGAATTGCCTTCTTCATTATGCACGTAATGGCTGCAATTTACCATTAATGGATTTTTTATATTAGTTCACAATAAGTCCAAATTGAAAATGGTACCTTAACTATCTTGTGATAGATGTTTTTAGACGAGGAATGCCATATTCTTGCAAGTTTGCTTTATAACCTGAGATAATTGAACGTTTGATATTGGTGACAACTGTAACGTCGATAAAACGTAGACAAAAATAAGAACTGAAACGTAGAATATAAATGTCTTGGTTTGTTGGAAACTTCAGTCTGTTGTAAAGTGTCATATTCAACGTTCATGTAACATTTCATGGTTTATATAGGATATACGTTAAGGAAGCACGATAAGGACATTAAAATTGAGTTTGAAGCCAAATTTATTCTTTATTTGAAACATGATTCTACGACATTTCTGTTTCGAAAATAATATATCCACCTTGACAAGCTCTGAGGAACCGCATTCGACCAGACCAATTTTAGACCACTCTTTTTATCAGCATAAACCAATGACTTGATATAACACCAAAGAAAATAATCCATCGGAGTTATGTCGCATCATCTTGGAGGCCAATTAATTGGACCAGTTCTCGAAATGATGTTATCACCAAATTTTTCTTTGAATTAATCAATTGTTACGTCTTGTTGGAACCAAAACACTTCTGGGTGGATACCATTCAAAATTTGAAACACATTATCATTGATCATCGATCTGTAACGAGCACCATTCACTATAACATTAGCTCCAGCAACGTTTTTGAGGAAATATGGACCGATGATGCCTCCAGCGTGTAAAACACACCATACAGTGCATTTTTCAGGATCCAATGGAACCTGCAGAACTTCTTGAGGATTGTTTTCACTCCATATTTGCTTGTTTACGTAGCTGTTCAACCAGAAATGAGCTTCATCACTAAATACAATTTTTCGAAATAAGAAAGTGGATCTACTTCAAGCTGTTCTAGATCCCAGTCAGCAAACAAACGAGGCTTATTATGGTCAAGTGGCTTCAGTTCTTGAACCAGTTGAATCTTGTATGGGTGTAGACCAAGATCATTAAGCAAAATTTTCCATATGGTGGATGCACATAGTGCAACTTGTTGTGCACGTCAACGAATAGACAAATCTGGATCTTCATTGAAGCTATCACTCACAGCAACGATATTTTCTTCTGTACGTACTACGTACTGTTCTTTGTCTTGTTGTTGCATCGAGTGGAGATAATGTTGTCCGAAATCTATCGATAGTTCGTCGATGATAATTTGTCAATGCTTACTGAACGGAAATATCAAAACAACATGGGTTCTTCTTCCTGTCAAATCTCAGTTATCACTATCAAAAATTCTATCACCCTTAAAAAAACACCTTATATCAACGTTGAATTTCGGTTTCAAGATTAACGACCGATGGTTTTGGCTTCATTATGGTCATATTCATCCTCGACGATAAACAGTAAACACTTAAGGAAAGGTATTCACGGTTGATCTGACTTAAAGAGATGTATCTGCTTGTTTTCTGGTCTTGTGTAGGTATATTGAGGAAAATAATATGAGTTGAACGTGATAGGGTGGCGACCTGAAGGCCGTGTTAAACGAAGATAGATAGTGAACTGATGGCGCTCAATGACTGTTGCTAGATAAGTGGCAGAAATGTGTGATCAAGCAGGTAGAATGTTTTGTGGGGTTCTAGGTGAGTCTTCAGGCCACAGAGAAAGGGGGTAAATATCACAGAGCTTTGAGTCTTCTTTGTTACCGACAATGTTCATTCGCTGAATGAACTTTGTGGTACTCATCTATATGTATATATAAAAGAAAGATGTTGGTTACAACATTTATAACTCGAGATCGGATATACTGTTTGATATAAAACTTCATTTATGGATTCGTCTACGGTCTGGTTATTATAAAATACAATAAAACTTTGAAAAACCGATGAAAATTTTAATTATGCAGGAAATGCTTTTCCTTCTTTTGTATAAGGCCACTAGGTGTTGCTACCGTTGATGCGTATAGTCGTACAGTGACCAGATAAGTCTCAGTACGTAGTCATAGGTACTTAGTTTGATAATACCGCTGTTAGATGGCGATGTGTGATTCGCATCAGATTCAAACGTGAGTTGCCCATCTTCATCTTTTTTCTTTATTTTCGAAATGTTTTTGAATTTCTGTTTGGGTAATAAATATATTTGCAGGAAAACCTGAATCCAAAATTGCCCATAATTAGTAATTGACATATTATTCTAATGTTTCTGTTTGCACAGAGACAGTATTGTAAGCTTCAATAATTTTGAAACGTTTGCTCATCGGAGTTTCACTAATGATATACTTACAATAATGTTTCATGGGTTGCCTAATCTGATCTGGTCGAATAATCATCAATGAATTCGAATGTGAGTTCAACACAACCGGCAGTGTTGATAATTTTTTTTCTTGCATTTTTCACTCTGCCATGTCGATCGTGCTATCGACTTCATTTGAACATCTCGATTTGCCTTCTTACGAGCTTGATATCGTCAACTAAATTGAACAAATTGAAGAATGATTGAACCCTAAAATTTTTGTTCATTTGCCGTACCTATTGTTCGAAAATAAGGAATTCACCTAATTTGGTCAACCTTTTAGTTAAGCATTGCATGTGATGATGGAAAGTTTGAAAATACGTATTTCAACCTTTTAGATTTTTTCAATAAAATAAAATAACATCTACCGGAATTTTCCCCGTCCCAGCCTCCCAGCACATGTTCTGTGTGATAGTGACAGCTCATATCCATTGAAACATGAAAATCTCGCTGCTCCACCAACTGAGATGTTCACCCACTATTTTGAGCTTAGAAGCATAGCTAAGGTGTCTAAAGTAATGGTGTGAGCACTGATTAGATTTTGAGAATTTATCGTGACTGATTTTCAAAACATTAAAATCAAAAAGTTATATGTTCAACAATTAGGTACCGGTTAAATAAAGAGAATTCTCTTTATGTGAATTACAATAATATTAAAATTTTGTATATTTTGAACTGTATTTTGCCTAATTTATCTCCTGCTTGAAAAATAGCAATGGTGAGTTTATACAACTTTAACGGTGGGTTTCACAAAGCGTAATCACCGGTGATCGGAGTTTGATCTAGAATCAACTCGATTTGACAGTTCAAAAATCAGAGAACCAAGCCGTTAATCTCCGATCACCGGTGATTACGATTTATGAAATTCACCGTAAGTATAAGTTGGACGAAACAAAGTTCGCCGGGCCAGCTAGTTCAAAATAAAAATAAAATCTGAATTTCGAACCGATAGCGAAGATTGAGGTATAGTCGATTTAAAATCATTCGAAGAAGTCATAAAAACTCTCACATAAAGATTTTATGTCTCCTCCGAGTATCAGTAAAGGGGGGTATCTCATTTTGAGACCCTATTAACAAAATTCAATTAAAAGAATGTTCCAACGCAGGAATTGGTTTTGTTAAGGACGGAAATCGTTATGTATACTAATTTGTTTTCATTGTGAATCTTTTCAATATCAACACAATGCATGCATACTCTCGTGAATGATAACAAGGATATGAATTTTTTCGCTATCTCCCCAGTTTCTGCATCAGGCGGTTCAGCAAAGCCTAAAACGGTAATAGCATTTCCTTAATGAAACAAATGCGGAGATGAGCATCGAAATTAGCACTGGTTATGAATACAACAGGCAAAGGTCGGCTTATCCCTCTCCTGATATTCGCGGGGTATATGAAGTTTACGTGTTCGGATTATTAAATTCGGTAAGGTGTGTCTATGGTAGTATGCAAATGTTCTACAAGCGGAGCGCCACTTTTATTAAAAGGAACAGGTTCGTTGTGCTACCAGTGCGGGTATTATATTGTTTCCTCCCTTCCCGTTTTATTACTATCGGCGTTAGGAATAGCAAATTTAAATCGAGTAGGAGCCGTTTGCGCCTTTCCGTGAATTTTTCATGGCTCAGAAGGTTCCGGTCTGATACAAATGAGTTTCGTACCTATTCGGCACGCCGAGGGCTATTCTTCCGCATGGAGGAAATGCATTCCGTTTCGTGGTAGTATCGACTATCGAGTACACTCAGCGTATAGGGTGACCAAATTGAAACAGTCTATCTTGAATGTTTTCAACCTGGCAGGTTCATCAGGAAAAACCAGAGACGGATCAGTTTTTACTTTCAAAGGACTCTTTTGATCGTGCTTTTTTGAGACAACAACGAATACGGGGTGAAAATGATCGCAAGAATTAGGGGCATCACCGAATGGCAAATCTTTTAAATGATATTTGGATTCTTTACAAAGAAGGTGATATCTTCGGTTTCGCACTGAAATTAACCCTTTACCGCATGAATTTTTATTTTGCGTTAAAAAATTAATTTGTGAAGAACATGATCTCTGGTTTGGATACTCAAAAAATCTATATGGGAAAGGGGGGCAAAACTGGGTAGATAAGAAAAAACTGCAATAAATTTTTATTTATCCATGATAATTGATTGACACTTGACTTGTTTATGCCTTAGCATATGAGCCAAACAGTGAAATGAGTTAAACTTATAAAAAACCAGTACAAGATGAAGAAACCCACAAAATAAATCATATTCTATTTTACGGTTATGTCCCAACCTTTGGGGCAGAACCGTACGGCAAAAGGGGTAAAACCGGGTACTGCACAAGAAATCATCTAAATCATCTTGTAACGATCCTGTACATCCTTCGTGAGCCTAGTTCTTGCACGTTCTAGTGCATTTTATCCACCCATGATTTTTGGTAGTATAAGAGTACTGCTATTTGCAGTAAATGCAGAGGGTGTCGTCACCTTGTGATTTATCGTCTTCTTTTTTCTGAGCTAGACTCTTTAGCTATTTGTTTCGTCAATTTCTTGTTTTCTTTTTGTATCACAATCTTTTTCTTCACCTGTTGAATCAATTTATTTTGGGTACCAATTCGATATTTTATTTACCTTTTGAATAAGCCCTTTCCAAAGACATTTCATTCATTCTTTTTTCAACCCTATCATCAAGAGTTGATTGGGAAACATTATAATTATTGGCTGCTTTTTTTCTAGTCCATCGTTTTAGGAACAACTTCGTTAATTGCTTTTTCCATGTCATCCGTAGACCACTGTTGACGACTAGTCTTCCGATTATAGGTGCGCACCATATAACTGTGAAACTGTTATGAAGAAACATAAATTTCTAAAAATTTAATGCATTGGTCAATATCCATCTGGGGTATTATATTTTAAACAATGTTGAATAATAAAAAACACATGAGAAAAATTAGGCTTATCTACAGAGTTTCATAAAGCCAAACAACCTACATATCACATTATGTATTGTCAATTATCGTAGAATAGAGTTTGATCAATCTGTAGGTAGGGATAAATTTGGGTAAAATAAGATTACATACCAAAGATTCACGTGGTTCTGCACAACACTGATAAATAAACACACGCACCTGTCAGAACTTGTGGAAATATTGGCGTAGATAAGAGATATCCACGTATGCTACGAGAAGAAAATTTAACCGACGCAAAGGGGGTAGATTGGGAGTACCCGATTATGCCCCTATACCCGGTTTTGCCCCCCTTTCCCCTACTCAAAATTTCGAAATTTATTTCGAAAAAACTGGATTGTGTCACATATGGATCATCATTCAACAAGAAAATAACAAATCGTATCGAAAAAATGTATTCAGTATAAAAACGTAGGAAGCAGTTCCTGTATTTGTAAAGACACAATGGAATTTGACATATTTGAAACAAAATATTTAAGTTCTCCTGAGTTCCCTGGGTATTTTACATCGCACACGATGTGTTTCGTGCCAATGCGGTAAATGATCAAAACCATCCTTTCGCACGTCTTCTTGGAGGATTTCCTCCGTTGGTCCTGTCCTCTGCTTATTTTCATACATCTGCTGAAGGTTTCCTCTTGGTCTTCCCCGGTTCTGTCGAGTTGGTTTGGTTTCCTTGCTGTACAAAGAGCATCTATAGCTAGTTTCGTATCTTCATGGCCACTTAATTTTATATCGTTCTCAGATTTTTTTCAATATCATCTACCCATCCATTGTTCGAACTCTAGGTTTTGTTTTGTTCATTTTTTATGGATTTCTGTTTGTAGAATGGAGAGGGGAATTTCATCCTCTGAAAGGTCAGTTGCTGGAATGATGTCAACATAATTTTTGACTACTTTAGTTCGCGATGCGAGTATTTCTTTTGGGCCTGTGTCATCCTCATCTAATAAATCAGATTGTTCACTGTCAAAATCAGGAATTCTTGCGGCGTTTTTTTCTCATAAAACAGCATTGGATTCATATCTACGACAAATATGCAATGCTTTTTCAGATTCAAGCACTGCATGATGTTCCATATATGGGACAATCTGTTTTGTTATATTTTCTATGAATTTTTGATAATCAAAATGATTGAAACTTAACTGAATAGGTTCTTGAAATCACAAATACGACCAAAATATATTTTTTCGGCAACCGTCCGGGAAGTACCCACTTCCCGGACGCTTTTTCTTTGAGAAAGTAACATTTCCCGGCCTAGTCCGGAAAGTACGTACTTTCCGGACTAGGGCGGAAAAACTCACGTCGTTGTTGTCATTGTGATGATCATCACAATAGCAACGAAATAACGGATGACAGTTCTGTTCTGTTCAATTCAAATAATAGTCAAAATGTATAATAAAGAAATGTGTCGTCTCATTGATTTGTAATTCTTCACGGTTGCCGAAAAAATATTGTACGCAACACGCCCGAAAATAGTTTTTTTGGACTCACAGACTTCCAGGACTCGCCTCCGGCTCGTCCTAGAATTTTGTCTGTTCGTCCAAAAAAAACCCTATTTTCCGGACTTGTTACGTAAATTCCTATTTCTGCCTTAAAAAACACTTTTCAGCGATAATAAACGACCACAAATATAATCGAACTATAGCAGGACTAATTCACGCCCATATGAGGGAAGATATATAAAAATCACTGCAACATATAGTGTTGGATGTTTGTGGAAATGAGATTGGATACGAAAATGTATATTTTTAAAACAAATCAAACCTGACCCGCTTAGAATGATGACCCTTTCCAATAATCGTCTACACCAAGTGAAAATATCTTGATTACGACAAGGCCATACTAGGCTCACGCACGCCCATGTCTTGAAAAGAGAAAATACTCCAGTATGCAGCACTTGTGATCGAACTATGAACGCCAAACATATTTTTGTTGATTGCCCAAACTTCAGACCTCGAAGAGAACAAACTGGTATGGTTTACTCCTTACAACAGGCCCTAGGACAAGAAGCCGAAAAACTGGAAAATACCATCAAATTTCTGCAAGTCATCAATTTGAATTCTATATTTAGTTTGATATAAATTTTTGACATATAAACTGTAAATGTAGGAAATCAGATGTATCCGTCTCGTAGTGCTAATGATCTGCGAAATTGAAGCACAATAAATAAAAAAAAATATTTTCTATATAGGCATTCTGCTTACTGCAGCGTCTCTGCATATGTCACACTGCTTCTTATGAATGTGTCAGATATGGGCTGCTCTATGCAGTTGAGGAAAGATTCAGTTGGATTAAAAAAAAATTGTTTTTGGTTTGTGCCATTTAGGTATAGCACACGATGCGATAAAGAGTTTACGTATGTACCATAAGTTTTTGCACGAATTTCAGAGACCTAAAAAGTAACCAAAAATATACAGTTGTTCATTGTATTGTGATACACATTAAATATAGTTTCAGAAGCAACGAAACTATCAATTTGAATTGAATGAAGATGGTCATTATCTTCCACAGAGCGCAACTTTCTGCGTACAGGTTTTGGACGGTATCTAGATTGATTTCTCGGATCTTTCTGTATATTCGGCGTCGAAGTTCCTCCTCATTTTGGGCTTCCCATCCTTCATCGTAAACTTCTTGCGATTAGAGAGCCGAAATAGTATATTCTAAAACTAGTTGCAGAATGGGCTCCTATTCCAATACGAATGAGAAATTCGAAGCGTCGCTCGTTTTCGAACGCATGAGTATTGGAATTGCATTCTGCAACGAGTATTAGACGATATTTTCTCTATTTCACTCAAATTTTGTGAAATTCAATGAAAAAATTCAAATTATAGGACCTAGTGACTTCCATATTGTATTTTAGCAGTTGGTGTGAATGTTAGGAAATACGGAAATTGACATTTCCAAATTGACGTCTGCTGAAATTTAAAAGGATCGGAAGTCATTGCTGACAACCACAAAACGAAAAATGTAACTGAAAACGATGCTGTAATGAATTCATTACAGCACTGTTAGTACTGTAATGAACTCATTACGATACTGAAATAGAGAAAATCTTTTACGGGTCGAGCCTGTGGAAGGTTAGGGGTATTGCCGTTTCGCGAGACAAATGGCACTTTTTGGTCGGCTAGCCAAGCTTGAGTTTCTCATGCATAGTGCCTGGACGCAAGGTCTGGCCAGAACATAATATCGTCTCTAGCGGTTTCTGCTTCAACTAGCGATATAGTTAGATATCCTACATTGACGTGCTGGTTTTCTTAGCGAAGTACCATCCATGTTTTCCGCTCTTCTTACCAGTCTTACGGTCCTTGCTTGGGCAAAAATTACAGGTCTTCCACTTTTTGCAAGTTTTGTACAAGGAAAACCTTGCTCACATTCAGCGATTGTCCGATAAATAGTTCTACAGGATATATTCTGATTCTCAAAAATGCTTATTTTTTTCGGCTTTATCGACTCGTCCAACTAAATTATATGATACTTTCTCGAATTTATTTTTTGTAAGCCATATCGACTTAACCACTTCAACAACTGAAGTGTTAAAGTAAAGTAGAGGTTACAAACAAACTTTTATTCCAATAGCAACCTATTGTCTTCTTCTTATCACCACTATATTGGTCTATGAAATTTGTGCCAAAACTTATGGGACATAAGTTAGTTCGAATTTTTGACCACATAATTTTTAAAAAAAAATTAAATTTACACCTCATCCAAGAATCCTGTAAATATAAAGTAATTATAAACCCATACATAATTTAAGTTTTACCGAAAAATGCCACATAATAGATGTCCACATTTTAAATGTTCTCCATCTATTTTAGAAGTATTCACCAGTTCGATTTGTTGAGAACTGAAGCGGAGTGAAGGGGCGTATAACTCGATTATCTCACTGAAAAAGTTCGAAGTCATGAGTGCTCTCAAAAACTCTCGTAAGAAGAGGATATACTTCGGTTATTTGATGCTCCTTCAAGGGATACTTTAGTCCAACCAATTGCTTTGAAGACACCAAATTCTCTTTTACTGCAGAATAATGCATGAAAATTAGAAAAACAATGTTCGCAATAGAAAGTTTTAACGCATCGATCCAGTACCAGTACAATATCGCAGAAATTTGTTTTCTTTATGTGGTATCTATATTTAGAGATCTGAACAGGATTAAACAGAAAGTACGTTCAAGAATAGATTATTTTCTTCCTTTATATTTTCGAGCTCCTGTTGGCCTCATAAGAAGGCTGTTTTTACGTTTGTAAAATGATTGCTATGGCGACAATATCGCCCAAAAAAAAACGAAAAAAAAAATAAGATGACATCAATGAATTAATACACCGTTTCCTTCTCAATTTCTATTCTAGATCTGTTAGGGAAATAATTAACGTATTTTGTGATGCTGGAATCACAAAGTCATACCTGCAAGAACTGCAGAAAAAAGGCCACTACGAATTCCTATAACATTATTTTCTTGTCGTTTGTAGAATTCACCTCAGTTTCGAGAAACTCGAAACACCAAGTAAACATCAAAGGAATGTTTCATTACATTAATGAGAAGATTGAGCAGGTCCAAATAAGCTCTCAGGTGGAAAAATGAGTTTCATTCCATTTTCTTTGATATTCTATCCGGCAACTAGCTCGTTATTCGCTTCTCATGACGATGAACTCTGTCACCTGCCTCACTCGAGGAATACCATCTCCGACATTATTCTTGAGTTGGGAGCATTGAAGACGAGGTAAAGCTATGATGATTTCAATGGCCTAAGTTCCATGTAAGGAATATTTCACTTTGATATAGAAAATGTATGTATTCATCTTGAAGTTCAGTTCAATAAATGAATATGTTTTCGGATAGTGACAACATGTTTTCCAACAATTTAAAGAAAATCAAACCTATACTTCTTGGATGTATAGTACCTACATCAAAAAATGAGTGTAGATTACTCTATAAAACTATATCCCACAAGTAATCAATTTCAAAGTAACTTTTTATCAAACAACATTTATCAGAAATCCATTAAAGTGACTCTACATTATTCGCGACAAGATTTAAGTAATGGCGGCTCGAATCAAGGCTGAAATTAGTCCTAAAACTGACTTAATTTGCGACCGCGAAAATACAACTTATTCTACCTTTTCTATTTGTTTTCACTTTGATTGAGAGTTTATTTATTAGAAAATTCAACGAACGTCACAACGTTGCAAAAATTCCTACTACATTTTGATTTCGTAGTAGAACAGTTACCCAGTTTAGTTCTGATGATTTTGAAAATTGTCTTCATTATTTATTATTGAAAGGTGCTTCTCCTCTTTCTATAGTCTAATGATGAAGGCATAGGAGGATTACATTTCTCTTTTAATTGGCTAGATTTCCGTCATTATCTCCTACAACTGATAGAAAATTGAAGGTTATGAATAGGGTAAGCAGAGGCCGAAATGATATTCAAAAAGTTCATGGTAGCTATTCCATTCTTGCAGTCCATAACAAGCTTTAGTCATTAAATCAAATTTTATGTTTTCTATTTCAGAATAGTCTCCTGAAGCTCAGGATGAATCACCAATGTTTTCGAAATAATCAGTTAAAAAGTATTCAAATAACAATATTTACCTTTGGTATTATTTCCTAGAAGACATGGTTGCATTTATCTCAGGTATCTGTGTTTTTAGCGATTTTGTAACTAAGAGAGAAGCTCTTCGATCATTGTAATTATGATTTGATCTGTTTTAAATTCTGGAAATACAGAGAGCTATACAATTTCGAAATCTCGATGAAACAGGCTTTTTTTGCCAATTCGACACTCAGGTGGGCATATTTTTTCCGCATTAAGTTTGATGAAATTTAGGAAAATCTCAGCCAAACATGAAATTTGATCTGGATCTTTGTTGAAAAAAGTCTATGCAAGCACATCAAAATTAATATCATACATCCAGAAAACAGATTGAGAAAATTTCTTGATATTAGTCTTGCCACCCAGAAGAGTGGCAAAAAGGGTAATTTTTCTAATTTTCGTAAATGAATATTTCGGCAACCGAGGAAAATTCACTGAACAAAAACATGTTTCTGAACCACCTCAAATTCTTCTACACGCAAGTACCATATTATCTATTCAATACGCCACTCGTTGTATAATGTATACAGGGTGAGTCTTTGACGTGTACATATATTTTAACTGTAGATTCCTCTCATCAAAAGAAACACTTTTTTTCTATACCATTTTTCAAAATTCGGTTTGGTTTCGAAGTTTCAGGGTGTCGAAAATCCATGAAAAAAACACTTTTCTGTTTATATCTTCGGAACCGTTATTTCAGATGAACTGAATTTTGGTTGATTGTTTACTCCATTGATGGTGCATATTCCTCAATCAAAACCTATTCAATATCTCTACTAGTATAAAAGTTACAGGGTAGTCGACTCATCAATACACGCTAAAACACCATAAAACCACTTTAAAAAAATAAACGGTTCATATTTTCGAAAGAACCAATCATTTGAGAAACTAAAAGTATTCTAATTTTTTTGCAATAAAACGCGTCGTTTTCGAGTTAACTTTACCCGGAGAAATTGGACGAAAAAATCATTAATTTCAAAAATAATCTGAATGCGTCTCTGAATTGAATATTATATGAATGAATATTGAATATTATTCCTTCACAATGTTGTCACAATATTTATCAACTTTGTCGAGACATTTTAATAATAAAATCCCACAAATGTGGGAGATAAAATTGAACAACAAGGAGGATTTAACACGCACAGTTTCTATTGAAAATTCCATATTGAATTTAAATGTCGATGAAATACAAAATTCGGATATGAATGATGAATCTCGATACAAACTACATACTTATTAAATTGGAATTAATGAAAATTAAAATGATACCTTATAATCTGTGTCGATGTTTCTATCTAAACAATATCCTCTTGGAATTTTATAAACTCGACACGGTTAAGATTATATTAATTCACTTCACATAATAATCACATTAGAACAATAATTCACTGAATGTATTTTGTATTCAGAACTTCTCATAATGTTTACAGTTTGTTCAGAGACTCTGGTTTATTATCGTTTATAGTTGGCCTCCAGCCAATATTTCGGTTTTCGCTCTACGCATGCGTGGTAAAATTTGACGGCAGTCGATTTATGATGAAAACGGCAGAATTCATAGATATTTATACCACGGTACACAAGTGTATCGTGATTTATACCACGGATACTTAAAGACCAATGTGTTTGAGTATCCGTGGATTTATACTGTTTCGTAACAAATCCTTAACCTCAATGGAAATATCAGCAAGCTGACAACATCTTCTTGAAATTTCTGTGCCAACATTCACAGAATCTATACAAAATAGATTGGGTTAGGTTGTTTAATAATAAATTCTGATGATCTGAACGAAAAGTCTTTCTTCATGATATTGTTTTAGAATTTCGAGGAAAATATGAACAAGTTATTAGTGTTTACAAACTAATCTGCAGAAACATCGAAGAAGGAACTTATTTTGGTGTGATAAATGTGGCTTTTTAGTTGCAGATATAATCCGATGAAATTAACTGTTTTTGTTGAAATTATCGTGTTTGCAACATTTATATTCCAATAAGGTTAGTACTTGAGTATTCCCTAAATGTAAAAACTCAATTTCTATCGAGAAATATGAACTTTGCATCAATTCCAGAAGATCATTTCAGAGGCGTATTAAGCACAACTTTTTTTTTCAAATGGCTATATCTCTTTAACAGAGCCGAATTCGGAAAAATGGAAAATGAAAAAAAGGTTTCATTTGACCTCAAGAATCTTCAGTTGAAATATATGTACAAGTCAAAGACTCACCCTGTATACAGAGTGAGTGAAAAGTAGCTCACAATTGGCATATCTTCGATTTCTTTTTTGTAGAAAACTGCTCAAACACGTTGATTTCCATTTCAAATTACCCAACATTTCCTGTTTTTAATTGAATACTTCGCCATACTAGGGGTGAGGGTAGTTTTTAAATTGCAACCCTAATTCTTTATAGACATTATCTAGGATAATGTCTTTATCCACTCTTTATTATTATAGGGTTGAAATGAGCAAACTCACTTAATTCGAATTTTAATTTTTTCCACTTATTTTGAGGTCAATCACAAATGTTTTCAGTGTTCTTATATTCTCTGAGCAGTATCATTCTATGGAATTCGATAAGAAATTTGAAAACGAAAGGTATAAATTTTGTGCGTTCCTTTTTCTCAATTTGTACTGTAGCATTCCTCTCAATGTTCACTCTAATTTTGGACCCCTCACCAACTCCAGCAATTTATTTGAAGTAGAGAAATGAATGAAATGTATCACAAAATGGATTTCGAATCAGAAATTCTCATTCCATTTCAATAAACGTCTGTGAGTATTATTTCGGTTCTTTATTCTGAACATTATGTACTTACTCCAGCTATTCACCACTGTTGCATATCGATTTCCTCTCAGCTAAGACCCAAAAAGGAACAATCTCATTTTAAACCATCGCGAATTCGTTCGCAGTAATACGATTAGAAAGGAATACTGAAAAAGAAGGTTTGCTGAACAGTAGGTATATTGTCGGGGTAGAATATTTCATTACCAGTCGGAGGAAAATACGAAATGAGAGACGAGGGTCACATTGACGGTATATTTTTCAGATAACCATTAAAACTTAGTTTGGTACGCAAACTTCATCAAGCTCAAATTTCGCGAAGGCAGAAAAAATAATGCAGTATTAAAATTCATAGCATGAAGGAGATACCGCTGCGCCAGCGAATGAAATGAGTAATTTAATCGTATTTCTCTTTTTCGGCGGTTTATTTTATTCGTGCAATTTTTAACTCGGTTTCGTCATTTCCCCGAAGTTGAGCTCGAGGTTATTATTTTCAATTTCACGAACAAATTTCACGGTCGTTTTCACTGGAAATACTCTTACGTTGACAGTATCACAATGAAAACAAATCTCACTAGGGCACTCTTCGTCACAATTTTCTCTATGGGTTAGGTGCCCAGGGCTACGCCAGGTCCATAAATCAAGAAAGAAGAAAGGGGGATGTGCGGGCATGGAAAATTGTGAAAAATCCGACAGCCGACGTTTCACATCGCGTTGGTTGTCAGTGTGTGGACAGAAAAAGCTGCGAATCTCACACCTACCAATTTACACATGCAAGCACAATCAAAAAATGAATTTCTGGAGATTCACGAGTTGCATTCCATCCTTCCATATGATGAATGCTTTAAATAGATTTTTATTCTAATTCAAGGAATTCAACCTTCCCCATCACAAATTGACTTTCGGTAGTTACCGCTATATGCGGCCTTTTCCAATTTCACCACAACATTTTCTAAGTATAGGTGCGCAACTAAGTTCTTGCTATTTGTTACCACTACTTTTAATAGAAATGCAACTTCATTGTGAACAAATGGTAACAAATTAATCACTCAAAGTGTTGCCCTATGTTGGCTACATTTTTTCCATGGACCTGCTGATGAGCCAGACCATGTGCCATCGACTGGAATAAGTATTATCTAACATCCGAGCGTTGTCATGCTGTAGAATCACTTTATCCTGTCTCTCCTCGTACTGTGGCCAGTAGAGGTGTTATTTTGAATAGCCCGCTATTTCGGTAGATGTCACTTTTGAAGCTGTCATTTTTCTGACATCTGACAAGTAGAAACTACTCCATTGATTAAAATGGAACGATACACGCTTCAACATTGCATTGAAATAGGTGGAAAAATTTGGGATGTTGGAACAAGTAAGTGTGAAGAAAAAAACCCGTGCACGTCGCTTGAGTACAACTATCGAAAGATGATTAATGATTTTTTTGGCCGGAATTGGATAATATTCATTCGGACAACGTTTACTTCCAACAAGACAGCGTTACGTGCCACACAAGCAACGATATCTTTCTTCAACGGGAAAAGTTTCCGGACCTTGTTATTGCCTTGTTATGGCCACCGAGATCTTGCGATTTAACACCTTGCGACTTCTTCTTTTGGCGCCATGAGAAAAAGTAGGTCTACCCCATAAGCCCAGCGTCGTTTCAAGACCTCAACGATGGAATTATTGAATCTATCGAGGGCCTAGGGCAGCCACTTTGCGATTTGGATATGGAAAATTTCATGAAGAGTATATTGTCCTGTAGAAGTGGTCGTGGTGCTCATTTGGCTGATGTCATTTTTCATTATTAACGGCATACATTCCTCCTCATAATGAAATAAACATCCGATTTATCTAAAAAATTGGCAACCTTCTTTGAATGCCAAAATAACAACCCTTACTGGAAAATCCTGTAATTAATCCCTAGTCCCTATACTTGTTGATTCTTGATGATTCTCAATTCGGCTTCAGAAACGCTTTTGGAACGCGGGAAGCACTTTTCGGAATTAACCTTCTCCTCCAAAAATGCCGCGATCAACGAAAAGATGTCTTTGCATGCTTTATCGACTACGACAAGGCCTTTGATCGCGTACAGCACGATAAACTTATTGATATACTGCAGGGGGTTGGAGTGGACGATAGAGATATCCGCATAATTAAAAATCTATACTGGAATCAGACAGCACAGGTGAGAGTGGGCAATTTTAAAACAGACGCTATCGAAATTCAACGTGGGTTAAGACAGGGTTGCATATTCTCGCCCTTACTTTTCAACCTATACTCTGATCGAATATTTAAGGAAGCATTGGAAGGAATAGCACAGCTCGGCATCAAAATAAATGGAGAGCCAATAACAACAATCAGATATGCTGATGACACATTGATATTAGCAAACACGATCGAGGAACTACAGCTGCTCATGAACAAGATCAGTAGCGTGGGAGCCGGAGAGACACACGGTCTAAAGATCAATGTAGGGAAGACCAAATTTATGATATTCAGCAGGCAACCTCACAATGGCACTACCCTAGAACATAATGGAAGCCAAATTGAACGTGTCTCTAAGTTCAAATACCTTGGTAGTGTTATTACAGAGAATCTAAATCCTGACCGCGAGATAAAGTGCCGTATAGAGATTGCACGGGCTACCTTTAATAACATGAGATCCTTCTTTTGTAATGACAGCTTGAGTCTCAAGTCAAGACAACGCATGGTTGAATGCTACGTGTGGTCGGTGTTACTGTACGGAGTGGAGACGTGGACTCTGAAGGTCAGGACGGTGAACCAGTTGGAGGCATTCGAAATGTGGCTTCACAGAAGAATGCTTCGTATTCCGTGGACGCAACATGCTACAAACGAGAGTGTGCTACGAAGAGCAAACATCGAAAGGCAGCTCTTGAAGATCGTAAAATGCCGGAAGATATCATACCTCGGGCATATTTTGAGAGGTGATAAATATCGCCTATTACAGCTCATTCTGAAGGGCAAGATTGAAGGGCGACGTGGAGTTGGAAGAAAGCAGCAGTCGTGGCTCAGGAATATTCGGGATTGGACTGGCATAAGAGGGGCTGGTGAACTTTTTCGCTTGGCGGAGGAACGTACAGCTTTTGCCATGGTGATCGCCAACGTCGGGGGGACCGGGCAGGGCACATGAAAGAAGAAGAATACTTGTTGTTCTTTTTCTTCCTTATTGTTTGTTTTTTTATAATACTTGAGTCCATTGAGTCCATAAGTTTCTCTTCGTCCCATTTTCTTATGTTTGTTTCAAAAGACAGCTCCCATTATTTCAGAATTTTAAAATAGTTTATACCTTTGTTGTTCGAGTGTAGGTATACTTTCATTTCTGACTATTTATTGTAGAAATTAATATCTCCGAAATGTTTGCTCGTTGCAGAATAATTTTTCACTAGATTATTTCACTACCCATTATTAACGTTCTTATTTAGTTGAGAGAAATAGAAGAGCTAACAACTCAGGATGGAGATTTACTGCTCATTGATAACTTTGAATGTTTTTGGAATAGTAGGATACAATTTTGCTTGAAGATTTCTCTCTTGGCAAAGCTCTGCTATGGATTGTTTCATGGAGAATTTTTTGTCTGACTTTAAAAGATACCCAATTCGTTGTCACCAAGTTATAGAAAATCGTAAGGAAAAAGGGGGTAATGGTGGTAAGTTAAGCTCTTTTTGGAATGAAAATCAAATTATAAAACACAGCTCTATTAGGTACATAACATCACAATTCTGCTCTATTAATTGTGCTCAGAGTAATAAGCTTTGGAGTTACGATTAACGGTGGATTTCCATGCATCCGTCATCCGATGATACGATCGTCCGAAAGTGTTGTGATTGGCGGAAATATTCAAAATTGAAAGAGCGGCAAACATTCGTCCGAAAGTTTCAACTCCCTTCCGTTATCGGAGAAAGTTGAAAAATGTTTAACTTTTGTCCGTTATCGTATCAAATTTGACACAACTTTTTGAATGTTTGACGTTCTCTTGTTGTTGTTGCTTTTGATTCTTCTATTGAAAAGAAAGAAACCTATTATGGGTGAAAGATATTTTTATGAGCAGAAAGGCCCAAGGAATGTTCAATAACTTGGTACAAAAAATGCGATAGTGGGCAGTATTCCAATTATTCGAGAATGAGCAATATCACATTCAACAAATTATTGAGTATTGCTGGACCATCTCTCACAAATATGTACCATATACGAGAACCCATCTCACCGGGTGAAAGACTACCTTTGACTTTAAGGTTTGTAATTTGATGATTCAATAATTATACAGTTCGCGTCAAAATTATGGAACAAAATCATTATCTCAGAAGAAAAATATTTGGCAACAAAAATCCTTCAAAAATGCATAAAAATTTGGTAAAAGTGAAACAAAAATTGACCTGTCTCAGGATGCCAAATATTTTTCTTCTGAGAAAATGAATTTGTTCCATAATTTTGACGCGCAATGTATATTCAAAATGGTACCATTTTTCCCATTAAAACACCGGGTTCATGATTCAAGCTTCGGAATGTCACATCGGGTTCATGATTCAAAAAATACTTCACCTTGGTTACCACTTCGAAATTCTGTGCCTCGAAATCGGTCAAGTTCGCGGCCTTATTGTGGGGCCCCGGGGGCCCCCACGCGCTCCATCTCGCTGTTTTCCATAGTCCAACTCTCCGTCTTTGCGTAGCAGTTTTCGGTTTCGTCCTACGTGCCCCGTGAAAAAAGCCTTTCGCTGCCCCAATTCGGCCTTTTTCGCGATTTAGCAGTGGTATCGGACAATATTGGTACTTTTCGGGAATTTTTTTTAAATACTTCCCGAAGGCCTACGACTCGGCCTGCTGCCTCGTCGGAAAGCTCGTCTCTTCGACCCCCCGAACCAACCCTCGCCTCGGGCAAAAAACACCGTTACGGTGGATTTCCATGCATCCGTCATCCGATGTCCGATTCGGATATCGTATACATTTTGTCGGACGGACGAAACTGTCAATTTCCATCCATCCGAATTTTCAAAACGTTGTCGTGTGTTTTAATGGGAAAAATGGTACCATTTTGAATATACATTGCGCGTCAAAATTATGGAACAAATTCATTTTCTCAGAAGAAAAATATTTGGCATCCTGAGACAGGTCAATTTTTGTTTCACTTTTACCAAATTTTTATGCATTTTTGAAGGATTTTTGTTGCCAAATATTTTTCTTCTGAGATAATGATTTTGTTCCATAATTTTGACGCGAACTGTATTATTATTGAATCATCAAATTACAAACCTTAAAGTCAAAGGTAGTCTTTCACCCGGTGAGATGGGTTCTCGTATATGGTACATATTTGTGAGAGATGGTCCAGCAATACTCAATAATTTGTTGAATGTGATATTGCTCATTCTCGAATAATTGGAATACTGCCCACTATCGCATTTTTTGTACCAAGTTATTGAACATTCCTTGGGCCTTTCTGCTCATAAAAATATCTTTCACCCATAATAGGTTTCTTTCTTTTCAATAGAAGAATCAAAAGCAACAACAACAAGAGAACGTCAAACATTCAAAAAGTTGTGTCAAATTTGATACGATAACGGACAAAAGTTAAACATTTTTCAACTTTCTCCGATAACGGAAGGGAGTTGAAACTTTCGGACGAATGTTTGCCGCTCTTTCAATTTTGAATATTTCCGCCAATCACAACACTTTCGGACGATCGTATCATCGGATGACGGATGCATGGAAATCCACCGAAAATGTATACGATATCCGAATCGGACATCGGATGACGGATGCATGGAAATCCACCGTTATTAGTAATAATATTTGTCAGAAATGACAATGAAGTGTCAGACGTTTTTCGAATTTGCTCTTGCTTTTTTACTGATTTATCGCTAAAAACAACCACTCTTATCTATGGGAGATGATCCCCCAACATAAGGGGCCTGTAGCGTTCCTCGAACACCTGAAGAACAGAAGAATCATCACTTGGAAGATCGGACCTGATCGAAAGATCCTCCCGATCCATGAGAGAGTTAGGGCTTTGTGAAAAGTTTTTTTTTTTCAGGTGAAGTATTTTTTTCTACTGCTTCTTTCTCGTTTTTCTTCTTTTTTTTTCTTGTTACAGATATAATTTCAAGATATTTGCCTCCAGTTCGATGAAAAGGCATGTTTTCAAGCACAAGGAGCTCTGTAACATGGATAGCAGCATATTTTTTGAACAAATTCAGTATCACCACACATACACGGGGAGACAGAGTTTTTTCAGAGGTTTTTATCTGTTCTCGTGTATCATACGCAGAATTTTATGGTACCCCGTTTACATTCCTTCTGCTAACACTCAGATTTGGAGAGGGAAACAGATTTGATTCTTTTATACAATCTGTTCCTTGTCGCCATTTCTTTACACGTGCCATATGCCATATATTGTTTGATATTACAAAACAGTATCTAATTCTCTCTTTCAAAAGAATATATATATATATAGTAATAATATGTATTTTGAAAAAAGTAGCTTTTGACCACTATTGCACCCACGTGAGGGAAATGGTAGTCATGATGTTGACAATGATGATTAAATACTTCAAGCGGAATCCACCCAGTACCAGCAAAGTGAGTCCAAAGCCCACAGGAAGTGCATTGGCACCATATTTCGTTTTTTCGTCCAAATTCGTCGTATATTAGACAATTATTTTCTGAGTTATCTTCATCAAAACTCAGAAGTATCATCATCGACGCAGTGGTTGTCAATGTCTACTTGAGTCAATTAAGAGTCATTTTCTTCCTTTCAGCGTTTTTGAGTCTTTCCTTCAACTCTTTGATTTTTGTCCCTCTCCTTGCATTTTCCTTTCCGTTCAATTTCTTGACCACAATTACCCGTAATATAGAGTTAATAGAGTAAATTGTGAATAGAAAAAAGAATACCATATTTTGATTCGAATTGAACCTTATTATGAATTTATGATGAACATATATGAACCAACTTTCAATGACTCAGGTAAAAAAAGAAAAATTTCATAACTTACCTTGATAACTTAGAACTACGTTAAATAAGATCGATTAAGGTAGGCTTTCAATGTAGTGTGTTTTTATTTCAAGTTGCATTTGAAAATAGTTTCACTTTAAGAACTGAAATTTTGTGGGTAAACTCAGAATGGATTGAAGTTATCAATGAAATAATTTAAATCGATTTCATTTCAAAAGTTCATTCTTTCTCTTTCAAAAATAGAAGAAAATGAGCCTACTCATGCTTTTGTTTTATTTCAAACGAAAGACCCATGAAAATAGTTCAACTTCCCATTAAAAGTGAATCTACAGATAATTTCATTCAGAAAAACAACTTGAAATACGGAATTGGCAGAGAATGGCCAATTTCAAATATATGGCGGAAAAAAGTTTCTGCTTTACCCACATATTCACTAATTTCATAGTTCAGCGATTTTCGGATAGAGAGCGCCATTGTACATTTCACTGATAATAAGAGAGATATTCACAGAACTTATAGTGATAATGTGAGTTCTATGGAGATATTCCATAAAATGCACGGTGGCGTCTCTATCGGATGAGTTTTCCTACTCGCTCTGAACGGCGACCTTTAGAGCGAAAACGAAAGAAACTGATCATATATGAATGCATCGTGTGGAATGACCTGGGTTAACCACGATTGACCCATCCTCCCCTGATTTCTAAGTGAAAAATCTTTCTAATTTTCCTCAACTCAAATTTAAAATGTGCCTAAATTCCTCGGTTATCTTCGAACAAATTCATTTCAACAAATTCTGTGGATCCTCAACCATCCTGTCATTATTCGAATCCTCCCAAGTGCCGCGCCGCGCCGGCCTAGAAATTAATTTTCCGTCGAGGTAGAATTTATTAGTCCATTCGCTTCGGATCTCCGTGATTCAGGTGCGCCATTCCCGCGTGCCGCGTAACGTCTGGATGCCAAGTTTCACGTAACATGTGTCAGAAAGTGCTCACTGGAGCCGTGTGATTTCTCAACTCGAACATAAAAATCCCACTTCCGAAGTCGAATGTTCCTCCTTGTCTTATTATGACACGACAAAAATAGAGGAAAAGCGTCGCTTTTCCTCTGTTCCGTAGTTTCTGATATTTTGTCAGATGGATTGCGCTTTTACGGGATGAAAATATCTTTTTGGAGTTTACTATGAAGCATATTGGTCGTTGTCTCATGCAAATGACAAAGACAGCAATTTGAATACTGAATGGCCTATTCTGCCTCAGATCGATTCTTGAAAACTGTAGACCGCAGAGTCGAAGAAAGTGGGACAACCACTGAGGTTTGGATCTTCTTCTTTACCAACGAAGTTCAAACGCAGTTTCAACATTGTGGTATCGAGTAGATATGAATGAAAATAAAAATCCGAACTCTGAACACCTTCATTAGTTCATTTGAAAAGAAATATAGACTTAACTGACTTGAAATAGTTGACTTCACTAGTAGAGCCCCTAGATCTACCTATTAAGTAGTTATTCTTATCGGTAGAAAGGCGAAAGGTCAACATTTGATCAATTTTCCTGAAGAAATGAGAGAATTATAAAAAATATTAGTAACAAGCTGTTTTGCATTGACCTTTCCTCTTTCGATCCGTATATTTACATCACGGTCAGTATGTCTGTGAAAAAAGTTTTATCGAGTTTGAAATTGCACTTTTTGCCGGGTTTTTTGCAAATTTTTTAAAAATACCTATACATCGCCTTGAGAATCGAAATTTCACCCACGTATAATAATATGGTTTATTCTGTGAAGCTACAGGTATAAACAACAATCATCGAGGCGTTAGCCTGTACGTGACTTATAACTAAACATGATATAATACAGTAGCCGGTATTCAAATTATTTTATGAATTCTCAAAAACAATTACCTAGACAGTGTTATAACATGGAAACCAACAAAGAAAAAACTTAAAAATTCTCCAAGACAATACTATTCGTACCAAGAAGTGAAAATCTCATCTACACAACAAAAGCACAATGGGCTTATATTCGGGCTTACGAGTATATTCGGTCCAGATTAATTTTATCTGTAACCAGTACATATCTCTTAGAAAAACTTATTAGGAGTTCAATGTATACAGTGGAAGGTTGCAGTTGTTAAAGATGTTGAATATTTTATTTCGGAAGAACGTATCTGGTGTGAGTTAACGGGGATTTATTATCGAATTGAAATATTTTCTTCCCTTTTCAATTACCCAATTCATCATTTTCTTTTTTTTGGTTTTTAATATTCTCATATTCTTAAGGTCGTTCGGAACTACGGCATATATTCGTGGGGCCAGGTAGGCAAAGCATCTCTGACCTATGCGTTTTTCTGCTCGGGGCGTAAGATATTGATTCATCTTGTTTCTTGTGTTATATTCATACTCAGTTAATTTGAGTTGAATATTTCTTGCGTTTACGCTAATTAGTATCTGCATCACAAACAACTGGTGGGGATTCATAATCTTGGAAACAGCAAACAATTCATCTGACGGAAAGAGAAGAGGCTTACCGTAGATAACACGTAGCAACCATTTCTGGACCACCTCAACCCTCCTCATGTGACAACCGTATGCTCCACCCCAACCTATTATGCCATATCTAATTTGGGACTGACATAGAGCTGAGTATATCATCTTCAGATGTGTTAAATCCAGGAACTGTCTGAGACATCTAAACTTGGTAAGTAGACACCTCAGTTTGGACACCAAAGTATCTATATGTTTATCCCATCTCAAATGTCGGTCGATTGTGATACCCAGATATTTTATATGTTCCGCTTCAGGAATTGATGTTTCATCGTCAACTTCCAGATTGCCCATATGTGGCTGACCTGATTCGTAAGCAGAAAAAGGCAAGTACTTGGTTTTCTGCAAATTTATCGTCAGTTTATTTTCTCTGAACCACTGTTTTACAATTAAAAGATCTTTCTCCGCTTCATGTTTCAACTTTTCCCAGGTACTATTTTCGTACAGTATGGCAGTGTCATCTGCAAAACTGATAATCTCTCCTTTTCTTTTCATTAGCAATAGGTTGTTCATATATATGATGAATAAAATGGGTCCCAATACTGTTCCTTGTGGCACTCCATATTCAACAGTGTGTTTTTCACTTGAATGCCCATCTATTTTCACAAATTGTGTCCTACCTGATAAGTAGCATTCCATCAATTTATGTGCTTTTCCTCGGAAGCCGTTCAGGTAAAGTTTCCTCAAGAGCTTTTTATGTGATACGGTGTCGAAGGCTTTTGCAAGGTCTATAAACACGCATATGCCCACTTTGTTCCCATCCATCCATCCATATACCCTCTCCACCAGCTGTCTGATTGCGTCCTCTGTACATTTCCCTGTCCTGAAACCGTACTGCTTATGAGACAAGACTTTATTCTTCTCCAAAAAGTTGACAATACGAACCTTCAACAATTTCTCGATTACTTTAGATATGTTGGATGTTAAACAAATTGGTCTATAATTTGATAAACTAGTTTTATCTCCTGACTTAAACAATGGTTTGATAACACCCACCTTGAAGATATTCGGAAATTCAGCAGTCTCAAAACATAGATTCGCTAGTAACATTAAAGGCTCTACTATTTCATCCTGAATGTTTTTCAGTAGTTCATTTCGGATACCATCATTTCCAGGTGCTCCACCATCCTTCAGTTCCGCTATCGTTTCTCTAACTTCATTTACAGAAGTTGGAAACAGAAAAAGTGTGTTGTCACAATAAAATTCCCCTTCTTCCCTCTCTGGAACTTCATCTATGCTCTCCGCCAATTGTCTTCCTATCTCACTAAAATATGCCCCGAATTCTTCCACCATTTCCTCTTTTGATGTTATTAGTTGTCCACTAGAATTCTTAACCGTATCTATCCTTGTTTCAGGTCTCGATCTCCCGCTAAGATCATTGACATAAGACCAGAGAGATCTAGTCTTCGAAGTATTTTGCGTGACAAAATTATTCATGTGATCTCTTTTTGCAGTTTTTATCAACTTCTGTAATGTATTCCGATACCTTGAATATTGCAACTTCAATTTCATATCGAATGGACTCTTAAGCATTTCCCTGTATAAGTTATTTTTGTTATTTATAGCTTTCAAAAGGCCTGGTGTAATCCACTCTTTTTTCCCTGATTTTCTATAAGTTAACTTTATTCTTGTTGTGTTTTTTTCAGTATAATGAGCTATCAAACCAACAAAAGCTTCTGCAAAAGTGTTTACATTCTTATTTTTAATCATATCACTCCAATTTATTTTTGCAAGCTCATTTTTCAACTTACCATAGTCCACATAACTTTTATATCTATCAGCTTTTTTCTCTTGTACTTTCTCAATATCAAGACACAATATTATCGCATAATGGTCGGTTATATCTGAACGAACAATAAATGCATTATTCCTGTCTTCAGTGGCACTTCGACGTGCAAGAAAGAAATGATCTAAACAACTACCACTGGAAGGTCTGGTCACATCATTTATATAAGAGTTATATCCCAAAGAACTGAACAAATTCTTATACTCCTCAACAAGCTCACCGTTTGATAACAGGTTAATATTCATGTCGCCCACAACAACATGATAATCACATTTCGATACTTTCTCAATGTATTCCCACAAATCCCGATTAAAGTTTTTCAGGCACAATTGTGGCGAACGATAAATTCCCGTTACTTTGACTGTCTTCCTCTTTAGTTCTATATCTAATTCTAAAACCCTAATTCCCCCAATAAATACAATTTTTTGAGTGTATTGCAGATCCTCACGAACATATACAATAACACCATCATTCCTGTTAAATGTACCATTGTTGTACAAACATGTGTATCCCTTGATCTTAAAAGGGTCTAGATCTTGTACCATGAACGTTTCCGTTAAGACAATCATATGAAAATCCTCAGGGTACGTTCTCAACAGTAACCTAAATTCATCAAAATTTTTCTCTATACTCCTTATGTTGTTATGTATTATCTTGAATCTATCAGCCGCATCCCAATCATTCAAATCACCCAATCGATCTATATATCTAGAACGGTATACTTCCACCTCAAAATCCCTTATGAACTGATCCATATTCAAACAATTAAAATATTCTATAATAAAAAATAAACAAAAATATATCAATCAAATGCACAAATTAAGGAAAAAAATACTTAATTAATTGTCTCTGCCACCCTTCTTTATCTTAGTTCCGGGGACGTTCGTTCTTTGTTCCCTCCTGACACTTCCCGAGGACTGTGATCTTGTTCTACCCAGTTCCTCCCAGTCTTTCGCCCTATGCAGCACCTGATTGATCGACGAAATTTCCTTATTGAGTCTCGAATCCTCCACCACTGACAAATGTTCGTGCTCAGTCAGCATCTTTATAAGGAGCTATAAGAGCTGGACTGTTTGGTGTGTTCGTCGCCAGCTCTGGACTTCCATCAGACTTCGGATCTGGGTCCCTGTTTTGGGCTTTTCCGGTAGGAAGGTCACAATCTGAACTGTCCTTATTCCTGAGCTGTTCGACAGAAAACTTTTCGCCGTTAACAATTAAGCAATTTGCCTTTATATACGCCCTACAATTTTTTGCTTTGGCCAAATTCAGCTGCTGTCTCAGAAGTCTGAAATCGACACGGTCCTCCTCACAAAGATCCTCGTTTATATAAATTTGAGAACCCTTCAACTTGCGTCGATTATTGAGCAGCTTAGACTTTGCCAAAAATGTTGAGAATTCTATCTTAACCACTGGTTTATCCTTCCCCAGTCTATAAATGTTGTTGATCTCGAACTCGATCAAGTTAATATCCAGAAGGGTGTTAAGTTGGGAAATAACAGAGTGTAGTAGATCGGAGTCATCCAACATCAATCCAGAAATTATCACGTTGTTCTTCAAATAATTTCTTTTAAGCCCCAGAATTTTACCTTCCACCTTGAAGATCCTCTCCTCACACGACTCCAATCGTAATTCCGCAGTCGATCTCACCTGCCTAATTTCTTCTCTCACCTTCGCCAGTTCTTCTTTAATAACAGCGGTTTGGGTGGCAAATTCACTTTTTAAAAAAATCGATAAATCCTCATTAACGGCCATTCTTCGCTTGAGATGTCTTGCGGTGTATGCGATGCCTTATATCCCTTGTTGACGATGTCAGCAGATGTATGGATTCGACCGATATGAGATCGAGATCATATAAACGAAACCGTTCAAATCCAATCCAATCAACTGTGGAGTCAGTTGAAAAATGAAAAATTCCAGAGAACGAATTCACAATATTAAACTTTCACCGGGATCTGAAGAAATTAAAAACTGTTAACTTGAGATAATCAACAATAAACACTTAGAATTTAAAAGTACGTATTCACTCGCATATGGCTATTTATTCTATTTATGTATGAACCGATTATTGCTCTTTTCGAACGTATAAAAAATTCATCACTCTATCGCAGCTACGATGCGATTTTGAGATCCTGCTGGACCCACTTTTCGACAGATTCCCTCGGGTAGGTCCATAAAGTTACTATTATAGTATACTATATTACTATAGAAAGAGCACCAGGGCTCTCGACCGGTGCTCCCAAGCCTTCAAATCGTGATCGAACTAAAAAAAATTATATTAACTACTTTTATTTTTTTCTGTGATCTATTATATGAATAACATTGTTATTATTATATGCAGTGATGGAAAAATGTTATTTCGGAAATAGAATCAAACGTCGGGATTTATTGTCAAAATTTACTGGTGAATCGGACACCTCTCTAAACAAACAAAATCCGACTAGATGGTCCAGTAGATATACAATTTCAGCAATTAAACTTAATTTTTTTGTTACATTCGTACATTATCAGAAATAGTTATGAAAAATTCTTGCAAAGATGAGCGAAGCCAAGCTAAAATTATGAAAAAACGAAATATTAATTCATTTTCCTTTGCGATTTTATGCAAAACATTTCAATGATATCAATTAACGTATGGTCCTAAAGTTTTGGGAAAAATTTCAAAAGCATATAACTCTGACTTAAATAGTCCTATATTTTCATCAAATTATTCAACAATTTAACTTAACTATCCTCATTATAAATCGAAATTCAAATAACAGACAAGGGACCATTATTTTCGATTTGCCTTATAATTCCCCTGACACGTCGCTTCTCAATCAGACCAGGTGAAATTTTTCCCAAAACTTTAGGACCATACGTTATGCATCTAAAGTATTACAAAAAACGATGTTAAGTAAACGACGCATGCAGAGCTTTTGAAGAGACGAATGCAAAAATAGAAATTCATAGGAGTCCTTCAGGTGTAAGGCTATAGAAAATGCCATATTATAAGGTATAGATCCCCATTTCGAAGAAAAAGGAGGAAAAAAGATAAAAAAAAGATAGATGTAGACGAAAAAACAGTTATTTAAGACTGCGATCAATTTCAAAGTAAATATTGCGATATGATAGGGGTCAACTATTCAATTCAATTTTATAATATTTATCACCTATTTCTACCCGAATTGAATAAGGCATGGACAATTAACGAATTCTGTATGGAAATAATAAGGAAATACGAAATGCTGGAATGCGATCTAACCGAAGTATTCACAGCGATAGCACTGTTCCATACAATTTCTGTCACCACTGTAGAAGGTAAAATACAATTACATTCAGAAGATAAAAGAAGGAATAATAAAAAATTATTTTATCCCTTATATCAATTGAAAATGAAGCTGCATCAAGTCTTGATTTAAGTGAAGTCATTGAATCTTTCGCAAAAAAAGTTTTGCCGAAGGAATCAATGACTTGATGGACCTCAAGGTTCGAATCCTTGGTAATTAATTAAAATTCATTCCTTTAATAATTTATTTTTATTTTGCAAATAATCTAACATATCAGTAAAAAAATAGTCGAGAAGGAGATTGTTAAACCGCTCATTTTTTTGTAGATATTTGTACATTGTTTTCAAAGCTCTTTTTTCATCCACATGAATATAATAAATTCAATATAACTATTTAAATACACGAATAAACCTTTCGAATTGCCTATTTCTTTTTATACCTAATAACATCATCCTTTATTCAAGTATACTTCGCAACTGCACCTTCAGTAAGTAGCTTTGCTTCCTCAAAGTATTCATGTTTCGACTTGATAAAAACCAAACAATTCATTCTTCTCTCGACTTTTGCACCAGGACCCCTGCCTATCTAGCTACGTCAGGTAAGTGGATCTACTTGTAGGGGGTTCGCAATTAGGAGAATAAAATATATTGTTGAGTACAATACCTGTTCATTCATTTCAAAAAGATTCAACTACATTGGTAGTTCATGATGTATAATTTTCATATCGCAGTACAAGGAAATGCTATTCTAAAGAATATGAATACTGATGAAAATAAATATGATGTGATGGATGATATTTTTGTCGATTAAATCAATCTCATGACTCGAATATCGCGTCGAACCAGGATACAAGAAACATCCCTACAATCAATAAAGGTTCGATCTTCAATAACTGAGGTAAATTTTGGAGTATCTCAATTTTTCCTTAGCAGCTCTGATGATTTGTACTTTATCATCCAAGCTTGACGTTTCGAAAGTAATACTCCCGTCTCCATTCCTCTTCGCCTTCGCAATTTCGATTGATAGAAGCAGCTTTTGTTTGATAATTCCTTTGACTGTGTCTAAGGCATCCTCGTTAACAGGAATTCTGCCCTCGACTTTGAGCTTCCTCGATGATTCGGGGTGTTTTTCTGATATCTCCCTCAATATTCCGTTTATATCTTTTAACGAGTTCACTTCAGACCTCAATTCCAAGAGTGCGTTGGTTAAATTCAATATGGCACTCTTGCAACCCAGGTTCACGCTGATCGGTTCCGTGATGCTGGATACCTCGTTAGCTTTTGTTGTGTGTTCGTTATCTGTAGCCGCTGATGAACCTGTCGTGGTTCTTCTCTGGATTCCGTCTATTCTGTAGGGGGTATCGTCTGCAAAAGGAATAAGTATAATTAGAAAACTCGATCTCAATTTCTTGTCTATTCGGAGAAATCTTGCTATGAAAAGGAGTTTTTTATTTGTGGCGAACGATGAATGCTCTCGAATATTTCTGGTTTTGCCTCATAATATAGGGTGATTTTTCAAGAGCTCTAGAGGAAATATTTTCAAAAGAAAACACAGAAAATGTATGAAATCTTTATTCGAATTGATAATATGGTCCATATAATCAATATCTTCCAATGCGTCAAACGAAGTAGGCTTATCAGTATACATAGACAGCATAAACATACCCTCCAGACAAGGGCGTCGCCAGGGGGGGGGGGGCAGCTCAAAAATCCCTTAAAAACTTATGAAATAGTAGCATAATATACGAAAATCAGTTCATTTTTCCTATTCTGATTGTTTTTTGCCCTCCCCCCTAGCTCAATTGCCCCCCCCCCCCCTTAGCTCAATTGCCCCCCCCTAGCTCAAAGGCTGGCGACGCCCTTGCCTCCAGATCAATACCATCCAATTCCGGCCATAAAAAATCCATAATAATCTCTCGAAAACACAATTTATTCGCCTTAACTGTTGCTCCAGCCTCACCCTTGTTAAATTAAGATCCAATTACCCCCACGGCCCATAAACCGCACCAAACAGGCACACGTTGAGGAAAGAGATGCCTTACTTCAATAACTCATGGATTTTCTGAGCCCCAGATGTGAGAATTTCGCTTGTTGACGAAGTCACCGAGGTGAAAATGGGCGTCATCAATGACGATTGTGGAATGACTTATTCCAAAGAACGACGAGGAATGCACATACATAGATTTTCTTCAACACTTTGGCTATATTCTATGCAGTTCTTGAGCGAAATGCACGGATTTTATTCTTCACATCACTTAAGGCGAGTTTATACAGCAACAAAATAAAATAAGAACTAAAATAAAATAAGAATGTTCACTTGATGCATTTCAATGACAGCGTTTATACAGGAAATAAGCTAAAATAAGGAATAAGAATAAGAATAAGAATAAGAATAAGAGATGGTCAACTTTTATCTTTTTCGCTTATTTTATTTGGAAAATGATAGTGCGCAAGACTCAAATCCACTTCCCGCAATCTTCTCCGTATTGACACTTTTGAGAAGTTCTAGTTTTCTAATCTAAAGCCGAATTATCGCGTGACAATATTTTAAAACTATTTCGTCCGTTTTGAAATATTCGTGTTTTCGCGTCGAACTGGTGACGTCACGCACCAAATGGTTCAAAATAATTTGAAGCGGTTTGAAAGCAGGTAGCGGAATAGTTCGAACTGCAGTTGGAAGTAGGGAATCAGCTGATTGAAGAATATAGGTTATGTTTGTTGGATTTATTTTGTTTTCACCGTTTTTATTTTGAATAAATAATAATTATAACTGTTCTTCATTGCATTGAATATTATTTGAATATGACAGTTTTGTTTTTAGAATGCATTGTAACCTGTGACTGTGAAGTAATAAATCACTTCGAGTAGAGCACACCTTTATTTTAGAATTCTGAAATATTATTTAGTTTTGAAAATGTATGTTCAAATTTTTGAAATTGATTTCACGGCTTCTTGATTCAATCAAAATGAATATTGCGTATATTTTTTTCAATGAGTCGTTAATCAGGACGAGAACATTCAAATTCATCATTAAGTGATTGGAGTCCAATTTGAAAATACAAGATTTAATAATAATATACAAATAAACACACCTAAAATTATAAATATTTTTATTATTATGTGCGTGTATCATGTTTCTAACTTTTAAATTCATAAATTGTATTGACATTTCTATGATGACGTCACCGTTTTGAAATTGTGGCATTTTAGCGATGCATGAACTGGTGATGTATACTTCGAAATGTTTTTGAAATAGTTTTGAACCGTGATTCACGCGAAAAAATGGCTTAGTGATGAATATTTTTTTAAATCCTTGTTGATAATATATTTAATATGGATTACCAGGAAATCATGATGGGAGCGATGTTGTTATTGATGACAAGTACTTACTGCGATTATCGCCTTGAATAAAAGGCGGAAAAGGCGATTCAAAACTCGATCAAAATGCCATCATCCATTTTACCAATGATATTTTCTATAGTGATTCTAATGGGAAATTAAATTTTGAAAAATATTAATGAAATGACAACTAATCATTGTCAAAAAATCTGCGATTTGATTGGTTCATTCTTATTTCTTATTTTATTCTAGTGATCTCTATAAACCTATGTTGTCTGCTCTTATTTCTTATTTTATTTTATTTTTGTTCTTATTCTATTTTAGTTGCTGTATAAACTCGCCTTTACTCGTCCCAACAGCTCAAATTTGTCCACCAATTTCTGTATTGCGGTTCGACAAGGTGCTTCACGACGACCCAAAAATATTCGAGTTTGACGAACCGTCTCTGCCGAATTTTCAACATTTTTATAGTGAATTTTAATAGTTTCAATGCGTTGTTGAAGCGTGTATCGTTCCTTTTTCATTAATGGCGGAGTTTATACTTGTAAAATGTCCAAAAATGATAGCTTCAAATGTGTCATCATCCATAGCGAGCTGTTCAAAATAACACCTCTTATTGGAAAACCTTGTAGTAGAAAATTCACTTCTGTTTTTCTACCACTAACCTGAGCAAACACCAGTATTAAACAATCAAATCAATGAGTGAATATTCGAATTTTTTTAATGGTCCATCCTCAACTTTCCTCTAAATCCTGAGTCCATCCCTGTACGAAAGGGGTGAAATTAGGAATTGGGTCCGGTACATGCACCTAATTAATTCAATATGAAGTGGCTGCCATTAATATCCATAAAATTTATCTTGCCGATGCACTGTTTTCGAAACGCGAAAATTACCCCCTTCGTTCGTTTATGAATAAACATGTCTTTTAACGCGTTACATGTTCTGAGGCCACCTTGACAGGTGTGCTCGTGACACTGAGAACGGCGGGAACATGCAAATTTCGGGCACGCTTTGTGATTTATTCAACGCCCTATTCTCCCCACGATTTCGCTGATGTTCTACAGGTTGAGCCCCCCACGATATAGGGATAAATACACCCTAGATTAGTTCCTAATGATTCTGATTTCCAATTCAGAGCTTGTTCCCCCATATTTTTCGGAATCCTCCCTGATTTATCGCCCCTTTTGCTGTTATTTTATTCTAGGATACTCAAATATATGAACTCGAGGGGTATTATTATCGGTGGTGGAAATAATCCTTTCGGAGTGGTCGGCCGAACTTTCGAGGATCTATTTATTATGGTCTGCCTAGGAAATTACATTAATTCAATCAGAAAGCCAGCTTTTATCAGCTTATCACATCTGGTATAAATAAACATGAGGAATTCGTAATGCATCAAGACAATTCCTTCCGCAAATTCGATTTGTCAAGCAATTCCAAAAACGTTTGAAAAAACATATTATGTCCGATTTTTGTTCCAATTCCATATTGCGAGTATGATTATAAAATAGCTATTTATGTAACAAGTACATAAATTAGGTCTTTATGGACGAGTCCAAAATTTAGGGCAGAGCGAGCAAAGCGAGCGAGGCCAATAATTTGGGCAAGTCCATAAGCCTAAGTATGTACGAGTTGCATACCAAGCTTTATGTTTGACTGCAATGCAGACATTTCATTTTCTGAAATGGCAATCAATATATTCGTCGCTTTATTTCAAGAAATACATTGAGTGTACTTTTGCTTATCTTACCTTAGTAACCGTCAGCGACCTTAGCAACCTCACTGAACAAAGTTGTTCACATCGTTAACTCTGTGACAAACGTCATAATAATCCCAAAAATGGATAGTTCGGAAGAAGAAAGCGTGAATAATTTAGCCGCAAGTGCCAAAGAATCTCTCCTACCCACTAAAAGTGCTTATGAAAATTTGTATGCGGCCTATAACAAGTGGTGTGAAACGAAGAAAATTGCAAAATCGAGAGAAGACTGTGACAGTTGAGTCCAATAAAGTGGTGTCCAATAGAGTAGTCAATTATGGACGGTAAACGAATTCATGAATCAAGTGTTTATGAAGCAGTCGAACATAAAATACTTTCTCTATTTCAGTATCGTAATGAGCTCATTACAGTTCTAAAAACAGTGCTGTAATGAATTCATTACAGCATCGTTTTCAGTTACATTTTTCGTTTTGTTGTTGTCAGCAATGACTTCCGATCCTTTGAAATTTCATCAGACGTCAATTTGGAAACGTCAATTTTCGTATTTCCTAACGTTCACACCAACTGCCAAGATAAAATATGAAAGTCACTAGGACCTATAATTTGAATTTTTTCATTGAATTTCACAAAATTTGAGTGAAATAGAGAAAATATCGTCTAATACTCGTTGCAGAATGCAATTCCAATACTCATGCGTTCGAAAACTCGCTCCTTCGTCGCTCGTTTTCGAATTTCGCATTCGTATTGGAATGGGAGCCCATTCTGCAAATAGTTTTAGAATATACTATTATCTACTCCCATAGAATAATATATCCATTATTCAACTGATTTTGATCTGTAATAGTCTCTATAAACCAATAGTGTGAGGTAATAATAACTCACGCCTATAACTCACTCTAATACAAATAAGAAAAAGTGTAGCTTACGAAATGAATAAAAAAGTCGGGTCAATGGGGAACTCTATTTCAGACATCAAGGTAACGTTCTCGCCATCCATTTCTACATTTTCTTAGGTCTGAATATCCAAAAATTGCATTTGGAAAACGTGAATTCTTGACGTTTTCTACGGGATTCGATATCGATTCGATTTTGGACCACAGAAATCGCTTTTGACAACTGTTGTCAATTTTGAAAATGCAGATTAATTCGAATTTTACTGATGAAGTCGATGATAGTGTTCAATTCGCGGTAATGGTCATAACACACTTGATGAATTACGTACGTTTCATTTGTCCGACCTTCAATACATTAGTCTTCTTATATTTATATTGAAGTATATTCTGTCAGTTTTCGGTTTCTTTTCGATAATTTGTTTAGTTCAATCTTGGTAGTTTCAAGAATGAATGAGTAGGTATAGAGTGAATATAGGCAACAAAATAGGAGTTCCAGATAAGAGGAATGATAGAACAGTATTCAGAACCAATTTTCCAAATCTTTCATTCTGCCAAATTTATGCAAAACTACAAACTAATCCACATCAGTTGTTGGATTTTAGATTTCGTGGACTTTATGGGCTACTTGTCCCTACGACTAGATAGTGAGAAATTTTCAGCTGATCCAAACCTCGACATAATTGAAACTCACCTTTCACCGTGAATATTCCATCGTCGTATCTGTATCCCAAGGAATCCTTGATAACGAAGAGCCAGAAGTAAATTTTGTCGCCAACCTTCAACTTTGTTCTGCGATCTTCAAATATCCAATAGTCACCAGTTCTATTGCAAATATCCTTGGTGAACTGGCCAGCTTCAAGGAATTCCAATTCCTCGTTAAGTTTTCCATGGAATGCAAAAATTGAGATTCCATCACTATCTGGAATTTTCACACTAAAGCCTCTGGGATACAAAAGCTCGAATATCGGTTCCGGTATTTTGTATTCATTGTCGCAACGACTAAATGCAGCATTCAATAATGGAAAAATAAAAATCAACAACGGAAACATTCTGAAGACTATCACGTTCGCAAGACGACTATTGGATTATCCAATTCAACGGTCAGATATTTATGTATAATTAAACGAGATTTATTGATAACCCACGATGTTGAATGTTCTTTGGGATATTGGAAAACAACTGAACAGGCGGAACTCCCTAGGAAATCCCGAGTTTTGAATAGGCTCACTGTATCGGAGTCTTTTACATGTGAATGCGTCAGCGAATGGGGCATGGAAAAGATAAAATTTTCCGGTTTTTCGACAAGGAATGTGTTTCCCAAAATTTGCTCAAAGTTTTGATTGAACAACACATACAGGGTGGCCATTTGAAAACGAAACAGACGAGATTACAGACGAAATAAATTTTTTCGATAGAAATGCTCGAACAGGTCGATTTCTGTTTCGAGGGGGACAACTTAAGATGTAGGTTACGGACGCATAGCGCTTCAACCCTTGCTACTACAACCCTCACCCCCAATTTTTGAATAGGGAAGATGGGGTGAGTGATACCTCATTTGGAAGATATTTTTATACTGATTTCAGCACAGTAATTGTTTTTTCATTTTATGCATTAGTTCTCGAAATATTCTTAACTAAGATTAGGAGCGGGGAATGGATCAATATGTTTGTTTGAATGATCTGTTCCTTGTTGCCTTTTCGAGACACATGCCATATTTGGAATCAAATCTGTATAGCTCCATTTCATAAGAATATATATATATATGGCACTTGTAGTGTTTTTTTGTGAAAAATCGACATTTTGAGCTTCAAAACAACCATGACTGTGAGTTTTTGATCAATTATTTACTTTACGTTGAAAAGTCTTATTTCTTAGATCAATACTTCAAATCGTTCTGATACCGTACAGTTGGAGAATGATTTCAGTGAATAAAACAGCTAGTCGAACATCTGACCCTAGTAGCATTAACACGTACGGTATGACTACATTTGCCCAGTGGTAGATGTTTTGCAATTTCAAATACAAGTACGGAAATTTTGGTGTTTCGGAAGCACGAAATGTCAATTATTCGCAAAAAATTAATTTAAGTGATAAAATTAACTAACGCATGAATATTTCGAGAACTAATGCATAAAATGAAAAAACAATTACTGTGCTGAAATCAGTATAAAAATACCTTTGAATTGAGGTATCACTCACCCCATCTTCCCTATTCAAAAATTGGGGGTGGGGGTTGTAGCAGCAAGGGTTGAAGCGCTATGCGTCCGTAACCTACATCTTAAGTTGTCCCCCTCGAAACAGAAATCGACCTGTCCGCGCATTTCTATCGAAAAAATTTATTTCGTCTGTAATCTCGTCTGTTTCGTTTTCAAATGGCCACCCTGTATATCTAATAATATCAATATGGCTTATACCCCTGCTTTTCGCACTCACATAGTGAAGCCAAATCTTTAGTAAGGATTGAGTTGCACGCTTGCGGCAACTGGAAATTCAAAAATTGCGAGTTATGTAGAAGTTATGTTTATTCTGAAAGACAACAAGAAAATAAATATCGAGGATGAAAATATTTCACATGAACTTGTGAGGTTATGATCGAAAGTATTCACATGAAGTTATGAATGACATAATCCATCCACTCTCTTGGATGGGATGAAACTTTCATAAGTTGCTTGATATCGATGAATATTTGGTGAATCGATGTACTATTCGGTATTTCCCATACGAATTAGGTTTCATAGTGAATACCTATTAATAATTTGTTATATTGCAGAAAAAGTTGCTGATTGAAAGTTAAATGTTTCATTTTACCTAGATATTTTTTTCTTTTTCTCGAAATCTTACTTCGAAATAACACATTTTCCTTGTGTACCTAATGATAGAGAACTACCTACAACTTTCAAAATATTTCATCAGAAAATATTCTTTGGTTTATAAATATTTATATTTATAAATAATTCCCATACAGTAAATAACACCAAATGAATAAAAAACTCTCGAAAAAATGAAAAAGGGAGATTCAATTAGAGCGCGAGATTTCAGTGGATTTCTGTAGCAAAGTATTGACATGTTTATCGCATGAGAAAATAAACATTCGGGTATTATGTATGAAACAAAAAATCGTGTAATTGGCATCTTTTATGGCATATGCATATCCTTTAGAAGAAATTTCCAAAAACGTTTCCAAATACATATGGTGGTATTTCATTGATACAACGTCAAATTTCGACTTTCAATGATTCGATGGTTGCAGGTTTATTGGCATGAATCTGTTACTTCAGATAACTCAGAGCCGAAGACCTTGGAGGCCCATTGACCAAATCGGGAAATGACACGACCAGGAGCAAACTCGTACAAGATCGTAAATTTTTCACGGTCGGTATGACATGTGGCACCGTCCTGTTAAAACCACATGTCGCCAAGATCAATAGCTTCACAAAGAACTGTGTTATCATAGCACGATTACTGCATTAACTTTTTGGTTTTCGAAAATCGCTCTTATTGAAATATATTAGTATCATCAATTTTCAAATGAAAAGATATAGGAACTAAGATGGAAAATATAAAAAAGTACATAAATTTGAGAAATTTGGCCATTAATTTTATCATGCAACAATTAACCTTGTTTTGCCTTATAGTTTCCATTGAACCATATATTCAAATACCTTCATTTTGAATTCAATTTTTTTATCGTGGTTTTTCTGCGAAGAATTTTCAATATTTTTTACTGGATAAGTACAGGGTTGGCCAAATTCTACTGAGGTGATCTCGAGAACTACAGCAGCTAAAATGGAGAACACATTCTCGAGCTCTTTTTTCCTGAATAATCCAAATCTGAAAACAAATCCGACCTATCATTCATAGATTTTGAGTTATGAGCGAAAATTGATAAATTGTCATTGTCAATAATGCTGAATAACTCGCTCGTTTGAACTCCTATTGGAAATCTGTTGTTACATTCTACAGGCACTTTTTTAAGAGTAATTCAAATATAAGATGATTGATTTTTTTCATCCAGCTGTTTTCGAGAAATGCGAAGGATTTTTGATTTCTCAAATGTAAACTATTGTCGAAAGTTATTTCATCTTGCTGCGAATTTTTTGCTGATTTCGAAAATGTGTCATATGCCACAATTCAAATTAATATCACCTGAAAAAAAATTATAATACTTTTCCTGCTTTTCGATTCACTGTTGAATTATAAGCTGGCTGGCGTTGCCATGGAGACCGTTGAATATGCATTCTCTTTCGTGAACTCTATGACTGAAATCATCGATTGCTGAAATAATATTTCTGTCTACAGTTAATGTGTCTACAGTTAATGCGATTATTCTTAGAAATAGTTTATCTATTAAATTCATTACCAAAATGACTAGAAATATTTCAAGTCATGAAAAATTCGATATATTGGTGTGCTATATTCTCTTTCGTGAACTCCACATAATTATGTGAACTCAACCTTCTGCGATAAGAATAATCGAGTGTCGAATAATTTACTCAATGTATCGATATCCTTCATAAGGGAAAAGAAGACTTTCATCTGATCATTAAAGAAAAATGTGCATTCAATTATCTTTTATCTATTTTAGAAATGAACTCGAAAATTCAGTAGTATAAAAAAAGTCAACAATAATTATTTTCACAAAATTAAGATGATGAAAAAATATATCAACGATAGTGTTCGAATTGTAAACCATTGTTGGATGAGCACGCCATACATCTCGATATAACACTACGTATGGCGTTGCCGATATGAATTCTGGTGACTTCCCTCAGTGCGTTTTCCGTTCTCCTTCTTAACTGTTTCATAATTTTAATATTCAAATATCCCCATTGAAAAAAAGTCGAGTGGCGTAAGATCTGGAGAACGCACGGGCAATCTCAAAGGGCCAATGGTAACTATCCAATGGTCACCAAAAATTGAGTTCAACCAATTTGTTGAGACTCTAGCGTTGTGTGCTGGTGCTGCATCCTGTTGGAAATATATTTCTCTCCAAGAGATCAATGGTATGTTTTCCAGTTCAGCTTCGATATTTCGCTGTAGGATGTTGAGGTATGCATCTGCATCGAGGGTTTGATTATAGATATGATATGCCAGAATCTTGTTTTTATTTAAGGCAACCGATATATTGAACCCTAATCGTCCTTGTCGAAAGCCGTCTTCTTTAACCAAGTGTTGATTTTGATCAGACCAATAGTGCATATTGTGCCTTTTGATAATTCCACAATTTTCGATTCGAGCTTCATTAGTCCAAATAAGATTTTCATGGAAAAGGGAATCTTCTTCTACTTTACTCAAATACCAATTTCAAAATTGAATCCTCCTTTCAGAGTCCCCATCTTATAAATGTTGTATTTTGCGATATTTATAAGGGTGAAATTTATTGCGTTTTAATATGTTCAATGCATTTCTACGTTTTATTCCTACTTCCTCTTCTAGTTTTCCAGATGATATATTGGGATTGATCGTTACAGCTCCAATGATATTAAAAGTATTCTCCTCTTCAGATTGTGAACTAAACGCTGGCTATATTTTTCACTGGGTTGCTGCCGTTCAGGGTATTTTTCGAAATAGACTTTTTCATGATTTGGAATATTTCCAGCCATTTTGGATAATGAATTTAATAGATGAACTATTTATACTCCATTCACAATTATAAAATCACAACTCTGGCCTTGGAAATTTGACACATTCCACTCTGTATCGAAGTTATTACTTTTTTCGAAATATTTTTATGTTCCAAGTCAACACTATGTTGCCCTTTATACATTCTTAGCGTATTTCTCAGAATGTGAATTTATTCGGACAATGAATGAATTGGAAAAGATGTGATGGACGAAAATAATTAACGTTTATATGAATGGATAGAAAGGATTCCTTTTCTAGTTATTCGCATGAAAAGTACAAGAGATCACTGTTGAAATATATTATTTTTCGCCATGGAAGAAAATTGCATTGCTTTCACATAATTTTCATATGCACGCTTGTGAAGATTTAATGTTTATTATCTTCTTGAACTGAAAGTTCAAGACTTGACGACATCAATTGTCGATTCTAATCAAGAATTCATTAAAAAAAATCAACCCAAAGATATAAGATGAATTGATGGGTAATTACAAGAATCAAGAATAATGTCAATTTTATTTTGTTGATAACTTTCTTAAAAGCAATGTTGGGATATGAAACTCGGCTGCGTTTGTTCAAACAACATCTAAAGAATACATTTTTCACCATCTCGACCTTTGAAAGGCGTTTCTTATAGGAGAATTAGGTCTCAGTTCCACATCATTAGTGAGGTACCTAACTTTCGCAAATCTGCTCAGATATCGCCAAATTTCTTGGAAAGCCTGAAAAATATCATCCTAATCGACCTCTCGAGGCTCCATCCGATCCATCTACTGCGATGTCTGTCCAAATAACAGCTTTTTCAACGAAATTACCGTGTACCCCTTCAACCTCGAAATGTAAACATTCGTCCTGGTCTTGAAAATCGTCCTCACGCTCCAAACTTGTGCTAAAAACAATAAACATACGTTAATCTTGGATTTTCGACGAAAAACTCACCTGCAAATATCGATTAAATACCAAAAATCTGCGAACAATTTGTAAACCTAACAAAATGTGGAAAATGTTTGATACTTTTACTTTGATGTAAACAAAGAAACTGGCAACGTCGTTTTGTCATTAACGATATTTTCTGTGCGTGCACTGACTTTTCATCATATGTTCTGTGCTTTTCATCAGGGGCACTAACTCTTGAAAACGAAACCATGACCTCCTATGTGATTAAATAAAAGTGAATGGAGTATATAATCATAAGAATTATCGCTGACACATTAACTATAGAAATTTTATTTCCGCAATCGATGATTTCAATCACGAAAGAGAATGCATATTCAACGGTCTCCATGGCAACGCCAGCCAGCTTATAATTCAACAGTGAATCGAAAAGCAGGAAAAGTATTATAATTTTTAATTTATCTTCAGAAATTCGACCTGTGACTAGATATCAACCCAATTCAAACTAGTCTACCAGAATCCATTCACAAAACACCGAATCAGAAATCCCTAAAATTGGTTAGTGCAAAATCGTGAACTGATTCGACTTGAATTCACCTTTTTGAACCAATCAAAATATTTAGCTTGGGTTTTCACTATGTCTGCTCCAAACGGAACGCTCTCAGTTCCCCCCCCCCCCCATTCATTGCTTTTAAGAACCCCACCGACAACAAGATAACGCATCAAATCCGCTCAAATTAATGGAAATCCATTGTTGGTAAATTTTCCATAGAACGCTTTGGGGTTAAGAGCGAATATTCACGGTTCGCATTATAAAAATGCCTTTCAGCCACTCCAGCATGAAGGCGATTTGCGTATTGGCATCCTATTCATCTGTGGGCGGCCGATAAACGCGAACTGGGATAAATTGAGTGAATTTTACGCTCCGTTACTCCAGAGATAAGTTAATTCCAAGCATTATATTGTCAGTACCAAACTGAATATTATGGGTATTTAGGGAAGATTGCGGGGAATATCTGCCAGTCGAGGCTGTTCCGAATGACATTCCGACATGGATGAAAGGATGACGTCATCCTAAATGGCTCTGATATTAAATTCCGTCTAGTCAATAGTTGCCGAGATAACTGGGGTTACTGAATGAATAGTTTGAAGGACAGGTTGCCCAAGGAGCCTGTTGACAATAATGATATTGACAAGACTGTCTTCAATATCTCTATTACTAGCTGGCCCGGCGAACTTTGTTTCGCCTAAATGATACTTACGGTTGAACTGTCAAATCGAGTTGATGGTAGATCAAGCTCCTATCACCGGAGATTACGCTCTATATAAAACCCACCGTTAAAGTTGTATAAACTAATCATTGCTATTTTTTCAAGCAGGAAATAAATTAGGCAAAAAATTCAAAATTTTAGTACCATTGTTATTCGCAGGAAAAGAATTCTCTTCATTTAAGCGGTATGTAATTGTCGAACATATAACTTTTTGTTTTAAATGCTTTTCAATTCTCTCATTGCAGTACCTATCTTGTGATGAACGACATCACGAATGCAAATATAAATCACGATCGAATTATATGGATGAGAAATAGTTCCAATGAATTATTACCTCTGATCTGATAAAAATTAGAACTTATTTTGTGAATAGCGCTTTCAGAAGTGAAAAAAACCAAACTTTTCTAATATTCTCAATGTTGGCTAATCAAAATCTAATTAGTGCTAACACCATAAACATCTTAACCTTTTGGTGCTCACCTGGCGGTTCTAGCGGGTAGGCCGGGTAGGCGTGGGCCTACCCAAAAATTTCATATTTATTCTAGTGGACCTCCTCGGCTTTGCACGGGGTGGTGTAACTGACGTAATTCCTGAACCGTGCCTACCCAAAAAAAAAAACTGGGCCTTCCCAAAACGAAAATCGTGGAGCCGCCCCTGAGTTGGTGGAGCATCGAGATTTCCATGTTGCTATGGATATGAGCTGTCACACAGAACAGAAACACAAAAATAATATGTCAATTACTAATCATGGCAATTTTGGATTCAGTTATTTCCGCAAATATATTTATCCAAACAGAAATTCAAAAACATTTCAAAAATTATGAGAAAAGATGAGAATGAACAACTCACGATTGAAACTGATCGCCAAAATCCGATTTATTACTTGACATTTCGATGAAAATTCACTGTGATATTCACCCGCTTCTTGATCTGGTAATAATAGCCTTGCATATTAATATAAGTTCTTTGCAAAATACACAGTAATTGTATATACATCGCCATCTAATGATGATAATATCAAATATAGTGCCTTCACGATTGCGTTATTCTGAATAAATAAAACTGTTAAAATAACTAATAATAATCAGTCATAAATGTGTGAATAGCGCCGCATGAAGTGGTAAGAACGAAACTGCTCTCATATCTCAACGAAATCTAATCATTTTAGAGATGTACTGTTGTAACGTTAAAAACGTTACAATTATAATGATTATGATACGCCTATGTTTTTTTGTCAGAGCACGGATCTGAATGACTCGCTGATCCGCGCATGTTGCAAATTAGATAAGAAGTACCTACCAGATTCTTCGACGAAGAAGGTTTTCATTCTTTTTCGTTTGGTAGAGTTGTCTGAATAAGATATTTTTCGCTGCGATTTTGAGAATTTTTGTGAATTCATTTGGTTAAGGCAATATCAAAGAATAGAAATTCTTTGTTAAAGTCAGTGAAACTCAACATAGTTGAGTTTTGGGTAAGGACCCGAATAATCTTTTTAAGTCGTCGAAGAAGGAATTTTGTGAAGATAATTCAGGCAGATCAAGGTGAACTGGACCACGTGAGAGCCTTTCCGATCTCATGGGACAATCTTTGATGGGGATAGATTTCCAGAACTGATTTGGATTACGTTAGGAAATTTATACTGAAGGAAGTAGATTTTATATTTTTCGTAAATTTCAATTATATTATTTTTCTTTTTTGGCTTCGAAGCTTTCAATATAAGTTGAACATTCTGTACAAAATTGTAAACGGCCATTTCCACTCAATTACTTTAATTTTCATTTTCATTGACTGTTAAAAGTTTCACAGAGAAGAGTTTAATTTGATAGAGATACGTTTGTGATAATAAAGGGCCTTGAAGTGTGGTGGAAGCAGTTTTTTTTAGTGAGATCCCTAACCTTCAGATTGCCAACATTATATTTTCAGGATTTAAATTCAATTTCTTTAATTTTGTTGTCACTCGCATAGTAACAGATTCCGGGCAAACTCGACCCACCCCCAAATGCACCGACTTGAGCTTACCATTAAAATAATCTCTGAAGAGAGGAAATAACTTGTATACAGGGTGGTACACAAATTTGGCGCCCAACGTGGGGTCCCGATTGATTTATTATTAATAATTATTTCTTTTGTTTTTTTTTGGCAATTTGAAGGTTCCTCACTTAGCTGCATTTCATGATTAAATTTTCGGAATGGCAAAGTTTTGTCCTAATCATTTGAGAAGTTTCGAGTTAACTTATGAAATTTCTATTAGAGGTGTTATTCCACCAAAAACAGTTCAAGAAAAACGAAAAGTTTTAAGGGGCCTTTTGTCCCAGGAGAAAACAGATAGAAGTTTCATGGATATAGTAGATATACATAGTTTTCAGGATAATGTTAAAGAAATCAGAGATAGTCTGACTGATATAAAGGCATTGTTACAACACGTGAGTCATGAATCATTTGATGATATAAAAAGATTAGAATCTAGAATAACACACACGACTGGCCGTATATCAAGGTTGGTGGTAGATTCTGAGGTGGAGAATCTTATCAAACAAGATTTGATGAGAGAAGTTCTTATTTTAGAGGCCGATCTTGAGGATGCGCAATCTCCCCCTCCCCAAATTTCGGCTTCTCCTTCTAGAGCACCAGTTGTTTCGCCACCACATCCTCTTTCTCCACCAAACCGCAATCCCTTGCATTCTTCTACTCCAACGGCCTCCAATATTCAGCCATACACAAATATCTCTGTTAAAAAGGTTCCAATTTATAAATGGGGTATTAAAAAATTTACGGGAAAAGAAAATTTATTATCATTTTTAGAATTGATTGACTCATTGAAATCCTCTAGGGGATGTGATGATACAGATCTTTTTGATTCAGCGGCAGATCTTTTTGAGGGTGATGCATGGACGTGGTTGCATAATAATTACCTCAAAAAGAGATTTGATAATTGGTCAGATTTAGTTTCTAAGTTAAAGTCAACATTTTTGCACAGTTCTCATGATGAAATCAAGTTAAATGAGATTAAATCGAGAAAACAATCACCTAGAGAATCTATAACCATGTTCATTACAGATATGGAATCTCAGTTTAATAGATTGAACTCTCCACCATCTGAAAAAGAGATAGTGGGAATAATTAAAAATAATTTATTAGCTGACTATGTCAAAGCTCTGGTTCTACAAGATGTAGAAACTATTTTTGATCTTACTTGTCTTTGCAAGAGAGTGGAGGATGTTTTATCTCTAAATGTTCCTTCAATTCCTAAAAAAGAAATTCGAACATTTGCTGCTTCTATTTCCTCAAATATGAAATGTTGGAACTGTAATATGACTGGTCATATTTTTGCAAATTGTCAGAGACCGATGAGGAAATTTTGTTACTTATGCGGCAAAGTTAATTTCACAAAAAACACCTGCCCTAATTGTTCAAAAAATGTGAAAAGGGACTGCAATTTGGCAGACGTTGCAGGACCTTCAGGTGTGCGAGCGAAGCCTGCCAACCAGAACAAACGCATGTAAAGTCTTTGAATTTTGAATCCGAAAGAGAAAGATGGAACGATTGGCTTGGTACTATCAAGAAATTTTATAATAATAAAACTAAAAATCCAAATTCCACCTTTCTGGATTCAAAATCTCAAGAACGTCAGCCAGTTGAACTGAATCCAATATTATCTAGTAAACCTGGTGATAATCGACCATATATAGATATTAAAATTTTTGACGATTCAATTACAGCATTACTTGACAGCGGCAGCAACGTTTCGATTCTAGGGAATTCAGCTCTATTTTTGTTGAAAAAGTATAATCTTTCAATGGATTATAATGTTTCGGTTCAGGTGACGACTGCAGATGGACAAGTTCAAAATACTTTAGGTTTTATATACTTGCCAATGTGCGTTCAGGGTATCGAAAAAACTCTGAAAATTTTGATCATTCCGTCTATAACACAGTGTTTAATTGTAGGAATGGATTTTATACGAGCTTTCAATGTTTCTGTCAATTTTGGTGAGGGTTCCTTTAATTCAAATTTAATGTCGATTTCGGCACTTCGAGTAATTCATGGAACTGAGTCTCTTGATTATGAACAGCAAATGAGTTTGAATAGTGTAATAGATTTATTCAAGGACATTGGTCCCACAGATAAAATTGGTAGAACTCATTTGTACACTCATCATATAGACACTCAGGATTCCAAGCCAATTAAACAAAGACAGTACCCACTGTACCCTGCTATGCTAAAGATATTGAATTCGGAGGTTGATAAAATGATGGATCTAGGAATTATTAGACCAGTAACTGAATGTTCCCCCTGGTTGAGCCCTTTGTGGCTTGTTAAAAAGAAAGATGGTTCCTATAGAATTTGTTTTGATGGAAGAAAACTGAATTCCATCTCAGTAGCGGACAGCTATCCCATGCCGTTAATAGATTCCGTTATAAGCAAAGTTCGGGATGCACAATATCTTTCTTCATTGGATTTGAAGCAGGCATTTTTTCAAATTCCATTAGATAAAGACTCGCAATTAAAAACAACGTTTGCAGTACCTGGTAGAGGCCTGTATTGTTTTCAAGTTTTGCCTTTCGGCTTGCATAGCAGTGCTCAAGCAATGTGTAGACTCATGGACATGGTGATCGGCCCTTCGTTAGAGCCATATGTATTTTACTATATCGACGATATAGTCGTGGTTACTCCTGACTTCAACACACACATACGTGTCTTGAAGGAGCTTCATCAGAAACTTCGTGATGCGAATTTGACGGTTAATTTTGAAAAATGTATGTTTTGCAGACCCTCACTGAATTTTCTTGGGTTTGTTGTGGATAAACATGGTCTGAGAACGGACCCTGATAAAGTCCAGGCAGTATTGGAATATCCTACTCCCCAAAATACTACCCAAGTAAGGAGACTAATTGGATTGATAGGATATTACAGGAGATTTTTGGAAAATAGCTCGTCAGTCTGTGCTCCTATCACTGACCTTCTGAAAGGTCGAAAAAAAGGCCAGTCTATAGTATGGACACAGGAGGCTGATGATGCGTTTAATAACATCAAAAAGCTCTTGACTTCAGCACCGATACTCGCCAGTCCAGATTTCTCTAGACGATTCTTCATAGCTGCAGATGCAAGTAATCGTGGTGTAGGTGGAGTTTTGTTCCAAGAAGAGGATGGTCTTGAGCATCCCATAGCGTATTGTAGTAAATCTCTCAACAAGTGTCAAAGAAATTACACTACAACTGAAAAGGAATTGTTGGCTATTGTCTACTCTGTGAACAAGTTCAGACCTTATATAGAGGGTGCTGAATTTACGGTAATAACTGATCATTCTTCTCTGAAATGGCTCAGTACTATGAAGGACCCCTCTCCACGATTGGCTAGATGGATAGTCAAATTATCACAACATAAGTTTGATATTGTTCATAGGAGTGGTTCTCTTAATAAGGTAGCAGATTCTTTGTCGAGGATTCCAGAGAGCCAAATTGAGGAAATTGCCGTTCTTGATTTGAAAAAGTTGAAAACAGACCGATGGTACAGACGGATGTTGAGCGACGTTGTGCGGAATCCTCAGAAATATCCCGATTTCAAGGTTGAAAATAATGTTTTGTATAAGCATGTATTAGTTCAGCAAAGAATCTCCGAGGATGCCCCAGAGTGGAAAATTGTAATACCAAGTCCACATAGAAAAGAAATAATGCATATGTTTCACGATGATCCTCTTGCTGCACATTTAGGAATTTATAAAACCTTTTCTCGCATTTCTCATCTATACTATTGGCCTCGCATGAGGATTTCTATAAAAAAATATGTCCTGAACTGTAAGGTCTGTGCATCGTGCAAACATAGTAATCTTCCTCAAGCGGGTCTTATGGGAAAATGCAGAACAATTAGTTTTCCATTTCAATTATTATCGGCTGATTTGCTGGGACCTTACCCGAGATCAAAACAAGGAAATCGGTATCTCTTGGTGGTGACAGACTGGTTTACAAAATTTGTATTTATTCAACCCCTTGCTAAAGCAACCAGTAAAGCTATTGTGAAATTTCTCGAAAATAATGTATTTTTGATATTTGGCGTTCCTCAAATTTTCGTGGCAGATAATGGTCCACAATTTGTTTCCGGTGAATTTAAAGCTTTGATGAGTAAATATAACGTTCAGAAAATTTGGTATAATGCTCGTTATTTTCCGCAGGTAAACCCAACTGAACGAGTCAATAAGACAATTGTGACGGCAATAAGATCCTATATTCAAGGAAATCACAAATGTTGGGATGACAACATCCAGCAGATAGCACAAGCTATTCGCTTGGGCAAACATGAGGTAACCAAGTTCTCTCCTTCATACCTGTGTTTCATGAGAAACGTTCCAACGGATGGTTCATTTTATGGTCAAATTTCAGAAACTGCGAAGAATTATACTGAAATATCTAAAAAGGTATTGAATCCTGAACTACAGGCTGAAATGCCAAAAATATTTGAAGATATTCAAAAGAGATTACTGCATGCACATAAAATGAATTCATACCGTTACAATTTGAGAAGAAGAGATGTCAAATTCAGAGTAGGAGACAGGGTTTGGAGGAAGAACTTTGTGTTGTCGAATGCAGCCCATGATTTCTCAGCTAAATTGGCACCAAAATACGTGCCATGTATTATTCGAAAGGTTTTATCACCACTTGTATATAATCTAGAAGATATAAACGGAAACGATTTAGGTAACTTCCATGTAAGTCACTTGAAGCTCGACGTGACTGAAGATTCTGAAGATGACGAGCAAGGCAATAACTAATTTTTTCTATTATTCAAGTAATTAATTTTTGTTGTTTAGTTTTTGTTGTTTTTTCTTAGTATTTGATATCTATTTCATATATTTTGTGAATTTGAAGTTTTAGATTTTGAATTTTAGTTGATGACCTCTCAATAATTTTTCTTGATGGATAGACAGATAGGAATAATTTTTGTTGGGGCTTTCATGTGTTAGTGGATACCCATTTGAATTAGATAATTTGTGGTAAAGAATTAAATTTTTAGGATATCTTAGCATAATTGAGATATATTTTGGTTGAGTTATGTAATTCTGTTTATCCCCAATTTGTCAGAAGTAATAGATTACTGTTCAGATTGAAATCTACATAGTTATTGGATAGTTCTCTTTATTGCTTTTGTGTTATCAATCTCAGTGGATCTCTTTCGAGAATCGTTTTTTTTAGTTATTGAAAATAGGGAGGTCATAACTAAAATAATTTTGCAGTTCAACATATTAGAGTGCAAGTTTATAGCTTGCTGGCGCCCAAAATTTTGATTTTTCTGTTTTTTTTGGTGTCTATTGTCTTGATCTCATTACAGTTATATTTCGTACCATCTATTTATCGTGATCTAAACTTATATCCACGAAATTGATTTTTTTCAGTCAGGAATCAGTTTGGTTTTGCTGGACTTCATTTGGACCAATATTGCTATACATTTCCGTGTTTGTATAGGAAAGTAATAGCGATCGATAGTCGCAACAATAGTGAATTTGACGCCTAAAGATTGTATCCTCATTGGATAACGTCTTCTGTTTTCCCTTGAATCGATGTTTTGATGTCAATTTTTAATATAATTTTTTTCTGATGAAATAGTGAATTTTTGAGAGGAAATGTATGGAGTGGAGGTTATTTAAGGAACAGGTTATTGATGGAAGGTTAATTTATGAGCAAGTCGAACATTTTGTGTAATTTTGTTTATTGAACTGAAGAGGGTACAGACGCATTCTTTCTGTAGCGCACTGTTCAATAGGTTCGTCGAACAACTGACACCACATAATTTCGAATTTTTTTTTATAGAATGGTTTGGATACTCAACTAATCTTCGTTCTCAGTATGAAACTTCATGAACTTCTCGAATGATTGTGTCAACACTTTGTATTTTTCAGATTACCTTATATTGATATATATTTTTTTTGCAGGTTTGGAACTTTTCTTTGAATGATTCGTAGTTTATGTCTTCCACTTAACTTCGTGGATATAATTCGATTTTTTTTTTGTGCAAGAGAAAAAAAAATTTTTTTTTATATAAATTTTTTTTTTTTTTTTTTGTGGGTAGAGGAGATGTGTAACGTTAAAAACGTTACAATTATAATGATTATGATACGCCTATGTTTTTTTGTCAGAGCACGGATCTGAATGACTCGCTGATCCGCGCATGTTGCAAATTAGATAAGAAGTACCTACCAGATTCTTCGACGAAGAAGGTTTTCATTCTTTTTCGTTTGGTAGAGTTGTCTGAATAAGATATTTTTCGCTGCGATTTTGAGAATTTTTGTGAATTCATTTGGTTAAGGCAATATCAAAGAATAGAAATTCTTTGTTAAAGTCAGTGAAACTCAACATAGTTGAGTTTTGGGTAAGGACCCGAATAATCTTTTTAAGTCGTCGAAGAAGGAATTTTGTGAAGATAATTCAGGCAGATCAAGGTGAACTGGACCACGTGAGAGCCTTTCCGATCTCATGGGACAATCTTTGATGGGGATAGATTTCCAGAACTGATTTGGATTACGTTAGGAAATTTATACTGAAGGAAGTAGATTTTATATTTTTCGTAAATTTCAATTATATTATTTTTCTTTTTTGGCTTCGAAGCTTTCAATATAAGTTGAACATTCTGTACAAAATTGTAAACGGCCATTTCCACTCAATTACTTTAATTTTCATTTTCATTGACTGTTAAAAGTTTCACAGAGAAGAGTTTAATTTGATAGAGATACGTTTGTGATAATAAAGGGCCTTGAAGTGTGGTGGAAGCAGTTTTTTTTAGTGAGATCCCTAACCTTCAGATTGCCCACATTATATTTTCAGGATTTAAATTCAATTTCTTTAATTTTGTTGTCACTCGCATAGTAACAGATTCCGGGCAAACTCGACCCACCCCCAAATGCACCGACTTGAGCTTACCATTAAAATAATCTCTGAAGAGAGGAAATAACTTGTATACAGGGTGGTACACTGTACACCTACGCTAAGACATTTTGGTTTTGGTAAACAGCGCAGAGTTGGAGGCAACTCAAATTACACACTGTTTGTTTACGCCATCTAACGGAGAGAATATCGAATAAAGTACCTACGAATGAGCTGTAGTGTAACTGTAACTGTGGCGACACCTAGTAGCCTTACGCGAGAGAAGGAATAGTATATTATTTCATTAGGAGGAGAAGTGTCACTTTTCGTGGCGAGCTTGAGTTTATCCGCCGAACGGAGTGAGGCGGATAATTGAAAGCGAGCCACGAAAAGTCACTTCTTCTCCGAATGAAATATGCTATTTTATTTCCAAACGTTTTCAAATTCATGAAAATTGTACATTTATTGTAACTTTATCAAATAAAAATGACGTTTGATTTGGAAGCTTTTGTATTCTATGCATCTATGTTCATGGTAACCAAGTAATTTTGTTCGTAGAAACACTTTTCCTGCCGCCGGAGGGAAAAGTAAATATTTCTCCGCCTAGGCGGAGAAATAGAAATTTTCGATGATCCTGGCAGTCGAGAACTGACGTTGTTATCGTACGTTTGGAAATAAAAGCATTTCCTGTAAAAGTAAAATTTTCATCGATTTTTTCAAAGTTTTATTGTATTTTATAATAACCAGACCGTAGACGAACCTATACATTCATAACAAACAGTCCATCCGATCTCGAGTTATAAATGGTGTAAGCAACATCTTTCTTTTATATACAGGTTGTCTACTTTTAAAACGGCAAAACTTCAAGGGGAGATTATTCAAGTGATTTGCAACAAAAAATGTCATACATATATAACACATGGTCGAAATCTTGACGGATATTCTTCAATTTAACATTTCTCGTTTTCCCGAAATATTTCAATTTCTTCCATGAAATCTTTAATATATCAGTTATGCTTGTAGCTTCATCGAATTCGATCACATATTTGGAAATGGTATTAAATTTTCTACAAGAAAAGAATTTCAGTGTGCCAAAAATATTTCTACTGTGGGTTTGGTGAGGAGATGAATATCACGATACTGAAGTGAACAAAATCAGTCATATTTTTCCAATGGGTTTTTCGTTGAAAAATTATATATTATGGACATGTTTTCTTTTCAGCAAAAAATACCTCATTTAGTGTACTTTCGAATGACATATCAACTTTCTTGCTAACTGCTTGTTTTCTGCCATAATATCATGGCTTTTAAGATAAAAACGAAAAAGTCGAAAAATTTCAAACCTAAATTTGCTCCATTTTCAAACTCATTATGATTGAATATCGAAGTAATTCTAATGGAAATCATGAATTTATCAATGAAATGAGAATAATTCTGAACAATGAAAAAATTTTTAATATAATATATAATAATAATAATGAGTTTATTCAGTGATGTAAATACAGGGTTGATAAACTCAGAAAAAAAAAATTTGAGTTAATCAAAGATGATAACTGTGTACAGCTGATAAATTAAAAAAATTGATTCTAACGGCAAAACAAACAAAATGTGAATTCTAAACATTTAAATTCTAATTGAATAGCAACGAACAACGGGAATGACAAACTTGGGTGTTTTATCTTAGTCGGTGTCCTCGTCTTGATCGGTGGCCCTTGTCTTCATACCTGGCATCAGTCTATATCAGTAGGTAATATTGGTATATATCGGCAATATTGGTCTATATCGGTAATATTGGTCTATATCGGTAATATTGGTCTATATCGGTAAAATTGGTCTATATCGGTTATTTTTTTTCATAGGTAGAACAATTTTTCTTTATTGCATGTTTTTCAATTTGTGTTTTTTTTTTGGAAACAAATTTTCACGATTTATGTCATTCCTATCTTCACCATCAGGTAGAATTAACTGTCCCATGGATCAAGGTGCGGTCCTCTGTTAGAAGCCATGTTTTTAATTGAATTTTGAATTTGTTTTTGTTTCTTACTTCTCTTATTGTTTGAGGTACAAGGGGGTACAGTCTTGACGCTATATACGTGAAATATCTTTGACCAATTCTTTTCTCTGCTCTCGGTCTTTCGAAATTATTCCTTTTTGCTCTTGTGGAATAGCTATGTTCTTTCAGTGTTAACTTTATTTTTTGTTGGTAAATATTGATGATTATTTTTTGTGCATATAATTGTCTTATATCTAGTACTTTAGACATTTCATAGATATGCTCGCTAGAAAATGTTACTTTCTTTCCATACATCACTTTCAGAATACGTTTCTGCAGAACATCTAAGCACCTCTTATGGCAGTAGAAAATGCCTCCCCATCCAATAATACCATAAGACAGCTGAGGTTGTACTAGTGCGTCATATAGCTATAGCATATGGAGATGTTTTATAGATTTTATGCTCTGCCGTATATACCTGAATCTATATAAAATACCTCTCAACTTTTTAGTGATGTAGAACACATGCTCATCCCACTTTAGATGTTCGTCGATTAAAATCCCGAGGTATTTAGTGTAGTGCGTCTGCTGAATCTGTAGTTCTCCATCAATTTGCAGATCTCCAAATCTTGGTAGTCCCATCCTGTTTGAGGCAAAAGTCAGGTATCTAGTTTTCTTAGGATTCAAGGTGAGTATATTCAGTTGAAACCACTGTTTTAATGTGACGAAATCTTCTGTCGCTTTCACTTTGAGCCTTTCCCGAATTTCTGCCTCATATATTACGATAGTATCATCTGCGAAGCTTATAATCTCGCCCTTGCTCTTCAGTTCAAATATACTATTCATGTACATGATAAATAAAATGGGTCCGAGTACAGTGCCCTGAGGAACTCCATAAGACAGTATCTCCTTTTCACTGTATTTCCCATTCATTGATACGATTTGAACCCTGTTAGAGAGATAGCTACTAATGAGGTCGTATATTTTTCCGCGGAATCCGTAATTCTTAAGTTTTTCCAGTAACCTTGGATGATTAACGGTGTCGAATGCCTTAGCTAAATCTATCACAATTGCTAAAGATGGAGTATTTTTATCGATATTGCCGTATATAGTTCCTGTTACTTTTCTAATTGCATCTTCCGTAGAAATTCCCCCCCGAAATCCAAACTGATTACTTGATAAAATTTTATGCTTATCGATAAAAGCAATCATACGTGCTTTTATTATTTTCTCAAATATTTTGGCAATGTTTGACACTAGAGTAATAGGTCTATAATTACTCATCTCAGCTTTGTCACCGCTCTTGAACAATGGTTTCACTATGCCTACTTTTAGGATCTCCGGAAAACAAGCCCTTTCAAAACAACCATTAATCAAGTGAGAGAGAGGTTGTGATATCTCTTGTTTCACTTCTTTCAATGTTTCGGAGCGTATTTCGTCACATCCCGCTGATTTCTTTGATTTAAGACTGCTTATAATGTCCTCTATTTCAGTTGAGTCAGTTGGATACAAGAAGAAAGATTTATCATGAACGTAATGATGATCTGTGAAATCTTTTGGAAATTTTATTTTATTGGCATAATTTTCTCCCAATTTACTGAAGTACTTACTGAAAGCATCACACATTGCCTGATCACCCTCAATTTTTCTATCATCCTGCCCTTTGATGAATTTAATATGCGTTTCTTTTCTATTAGTATTGGTCATGTTTTTCAAATATTGCCATAAGCCTCTACTTTCGCCTTGGTTTTTTATGATGGATTTTTGTAAATATTGTCTTTTAGTATCATTTATCAGTATACGCAAATGGTTTTTAAATTTAGAATATTCACTTTTTAATTCTTTATTTTCTGGTTCTTTTCTGATTCTTTTATACATATTCTGTTTCTTATTTATATCGCCCAGTATTTTTGGTGTCATCCACTCTTTTCTTGCCTGTGATTTTCCTTGTATTCGTATTGTGGTTGTACTACTTCCTATATATTGTTTCAATATGTCGATGAAATTTTCAGTTGCCGAATTAATATCTTTATTATTATATACTTGTTCCCAGTTTTCATTTCTGAATAGATTTTTCAATTTACTATAATTTACATATTTTTTTGTTCGGTTTTTTGTAAGATTGTATTTTTTGATTTTGATATCGGTATGTAGTATGATAGGATAATGATCAGTGATAATATTCTGTAAGATTATGCCATTTATATTCGAATTATCCGGATGAATACCTCTCACAAAAAAATGATCAAGACATGTTTGACTATCTGGACGTGTACATTTATTTATAAGTGATGTGAATCCGAAAGAACACATAATATTTTTATATTCCTCCACGCAGTATTCAGTTGACAATAAATTTATGTTTATGTCTCCCGTGATAATATGTTTAACTGGATGTTTTCCCTCCTCTAAATAATGAGACAATTCTTTGTTGAATTCCTCAATAGAATATTGTGGTGACTTGTAAATAGCAGTTACTTTGAGTTTTTCATTTTCATATTGTATATTTATTTCTATTGCTGTGACTTCCCCTAGTTTTACCACAGAGTGATCGAAGTCAATGCCCTCCCTTATATACACCATTGTTCCGTCATTTCTGTTGTACTTTCCCTCGTTATAAACCTGCTCATAACCCCTTATCCCAAACAAACTAACATCCTCTATTTGAAAAGTCTCAGTTAAAACCAATATATCGAATGCGATTGATGCGTTCTCCAGAAATAATTCAAACTCACTAAAGTTCATTTGAATACTACGTATATTCATCTGAAGAAGTTTAAATTCGCCATTAGTTTCTCTGATATTTAGTTCTTTGATATTACCAATGACAACAGTATTATAATCTCGGTGATTTTTAACAGGTTTCTAGGTCCAAAAATAATTCACAAAACCATTTGTTTGGAAAAAAGGCCAACTAGTTTCGATTTTATTCTAAAATCTTCATCAGGGCTCTGAAATGGAATAACATACACTACAATAATCTAAGATGTTCGAAATTACAATTAAAAGATTAAAATCATATCTTTTTTTAACACTTATTTTAGACATATATAAACAAACAAGTATATTATAAGTATTATAATCCTCATTTTCATAGTACCTTATAAAATTATCCATATTAAATCAAGAATTTTTTGTTTGTTTGTTTTTCAATATTTTTTTTTTTTTAAATTTTTGTCAAAAATTTTTTGTTACCAGTATATTTTCAAAAGCAAACATAATATGAGTAGATGAGCCCTTCATACATTATTAATTTTTCCTGTCTGTCGCAGATTTATGACGGAGCTTCATACCTTTTTCAGATCCCTTCACAGGTGATTTTTTCTTATTGTGGAGTACTTTCCTGTGTGTTGTCAAGTGTGGAGTGTATACTCTACTGTCTTGGGCCTTCTTCTGCGTGCCTGATGTTCCTGGACGAGAATCCGATATCACAGCGTTCTGACTTCTTTCCCCTAACTCAATATTATGACCTGCAGTTGCTGGAGTACTTGGTGCGCTGTTCGTCTTCTTTTCTTCTTCGTCTGAGGTCTCTAAATCTTTCAAGGTATATATTTTCTCCCCCACCACCAGTCTGTTCCCTTTTATATAAGATTTTTCTGCGGAATTCGCTCGGGCCTCCAATAGAAATGGTCTTAACCTCCGGAATTCCTGACGTTGTTGCAAGGTTAAGTCGTTGGCGAATGATATATTCATACCCTTCAGCTTATTGGTATTCCGGAAAATAAACTTCTTAGTTTGGTACGAAACTAGCTCCACCTTGATTGGACTACCCTCCTGCTTGCCCAATGAGTAATAATCATTTATTTCCGATATTTCAATCTGAACATCCAATAATCTTTTTATTTCTTGGCAAAGATATTCTGCCGTCAGATTCGACGATTTCAATCCAAATATCACCAAATTGTTCTTATTATACCAACGTTCTGTTTTTTCTAGTCTGTCTGCTAAGTTTTTGTTCTCCCTTTCAAGAGCTTCGTTTCTTTCCTTCAGTGTCTGAATTTCTAGTAGTAGCCTCGCTTCGGCGGCAGAAATACAGTTTTTTATTTCCCTCACCTCCCTTTTGGTACCCTGTATCTCTTCTAAGATTTAATGTTCCAGTGTTGCTGTTTCCACTCCGTTCGGCATTATCAATCAAATGTGTGACCGTGTGGTAACCCTTAGATTTCTCGGAATTCCCTCTTATGATGTCCCAGTACAGATGGGGACATATGGAAATCTAAGATAAACAATTTATTCATCTTTTATGGAGTTTTCCGATCCGGTCGTAACTATACAAATTGTTTCTAATTCAAAGTTCCCTCAATCAATCCACCACACCGGTACAATAGTTTGATCCACACTGTTCTCATACATATATATGTTTATTTTAAACCTTTAGAACTCAACCAAAACTGACATCTGCTGACATTAACCGATTAATCTTAATAATACAGATTTTATGAAAAAATTTAAAAAACAGACTATTACTATTTATAACAATTGTTCGAAATGTCCACCTCCTTGTTCAATACATTTAACACATCTTTTTCGAACTGAATCAACAACCTTGCGAAGTTCGCAATGTTTCTGACGCATTTCTGCACAACACAATTCAATCCTTTCGATCAGAGCCTCTCGAGTCTGAACGCGAATTCGGTACACATTTTATTTAAGGTGCTCCAGACATAAAAATCCAAAGGCGTCAGGTCTGGGCTCCTTGGTGGCCATCTTACCGGACCGTACCTTCCAATCCATTTCTCCCCAAAATACTCATTCATCAACTGTCGTACGTTCCGGCTATTATGAGCTGGGCAGCCATCCATTTGAAACCAGACATTTTGTCTGGTAGCCAGGGGCATTTCATCCAATTTGTCTGTTAAGCTGCTTTGGATTAATCTTATGAATTCATCAGAGTTGAGGCGATCGGGGAGTATAACTGGTCCGAAAAGTTCACCTCTCATGACTGCTAACCACACGTTGACCCTTATTTCATGTTGATAATGAGAAACAATACTCAATAGTAGCATGGGGGTTTTCTCTCTTCCATCTATTTCGCAAATTCATGAAACCCGATCTCGTGAAAGTTGCCTCATCAGTCCATAATATTCTATCACCCCCCCATTCTCCTAACTTATTCAGGTACCACCTACAAAATGTTAATCGTACCTCAGCATCTACAACAAAATGGAGCAAATTTAGGCTTGAAATTTTTCGACTTTTTCGTTTTCATCTTATAAGCCATGATATTATGGCAGCAAACAAGCAGTTAGCAAGAAAGTTGATATGTCATTCGAAAGTACACTAAATGAGGTATTTTTTGCTGAAAAGATAACATGTCCATAATAGATAATTTTTCAACGAAAAACCCATTGGAAAATATGAATGATTTTGTTCACTTCAGTATCGTGATATTCATCTCCTCACCAAACCCGCAATAGAAATATTTTTGGCACACTGAAATTCTTTTCTTGTAGAAAATTTAATACCATTTCCAAATATGTAATCGAATTCGATGAAGCTACAAGCATAACTGATATATTGAAGATTTCATGGAAAAAATTGAAATATTTCGTGAAAACGAGAAATGTCAAATTGAAGAATAACCGTCAAGATTTCGACCATGTGTTATATGACATTTTTTGTTGCAAATCACTTGAATAATCTCCCCTTGAAGTTTTGCCGTTTTAAAAGTAGACACCCTGTATATAGATTAACTCCTATAGATTCAATCGTGTCAAGTGGACTAGAGTCTGAGCTACAATTTGGTTCTTCCTTCGAAATGTTGACTTTTAATGTACATATTTCATTTTTTGTTCATCTGAAAAACAGTATGAAAACTATGACAACTTTCAGGTAGGAAATTCTAGACCTCTTTAATATAGATAAATGAAACCACCATTTTAATTTATTTTGAAGAGCCCTCTATTTCTGCTAGTGTCACATTTGAAGCTCTCATTTTTGATATTTGACAAGAAGAACAACGCCATTAATAACAAGCCTAATTCTCAAAAAACATTTTTGAAGATAAGCTTTTATAACAACACTCATCCGCCATTTTGAAGCCGCCATCTTGAATTCCTCGATTTTGAAGAATCGTAATTTCCTACCCAGAAAACCCCCATATACCAATTTTGAATAGAATATGATCATAATTACAAAACTCGTCCACCATATTGTGGCCGTCATCTTGAATTTCCCAATTTTGACAACAGTATCATCATTTTCGAAGCCAAATACCCCCAAATACTAATTTTGAATGGAATCACAAAACTCATCCGCTATTTTGGAGCCGCCATTTTGTTTTTTTTTTCCATAAAAAATATTTCATGATGCATTGTCACCAGAATTAGGTACACCTGCAAAAGTTCAAATCAATCGGACGATTAGAAGTGTGTCATATTTAACTTGCAAGAATTGATTACAGACAGACAGACAGACACCGGGACAGGTGAAACTAAATAAAAGCTTATAAAAATGGAACGCCGCCCGCTAAAAAATGAAGATTCTTTGGAGGCTGCTCGTGAAACTCGAACCTTTTTGGGTCGTCATGAAGCCCATTGTCGAACGGCAATACAGAAATTGGTGAAAAAAATTGGGCTGTTTAGACAAGTTAGTGATTGAAGAATAAAAACCGCGCACGTCGCTCATGAACAGCCGAGGATATTGCTGCTGAAGCCGAAAGTTATGAGGAAAACCCAGGTTTGTCCATTCCTCGTCGTTTTTCGGAATAAGGCATACCACAAACGTCATTACACCGTATTTTGCATAAAGATTTGGGTCTTAAGGGTTATGAAGGTCAGTTAACACAAGAACCAAAGCCGGCCGATCATCAACAACGTCGTGTCTTCGCTGATAGGGTCCTTAAAATGCATGAAAATGATCCGGAATACCATTAAAAAGTCATCCTGAGTGAAAAGGCTCATTTCCACCTCGGTAGCTTTGTCAACAAGCCAAATTGTCGAATCTGGGGCTCGGAATACTCAAGAGTTATTGTTGAAATGCCTCTCTATCCTCAACGTGTGACTGTTTGGTGCGGTTTATCGTCCGGCAGGACCCTACTTTTTTAAGAATGAGGCTTGAGCAGAAGTTACGGAGAATGGATTGCGCTATCGAGAGGTGATTAATGATTTTTCATGGCCGGAATTGGATGGTATTGATCTGGACGAAGTTTACTTTCAAAAAGACGGCACTACCTGCCACACCAGCAACGAAACCATTGATCTTTAACTGGAAAAGTTACCGGGCCGTGTTATCTCCCGAAGAGGTGATCACAATTGGCCACAGAGATCTTGTGATCTAACACCTTGCGACTTCATCCTTTGGGGCCATCTGAAAAAAAAGGTCTGCGCCAAGAGCCCAGCGTCGATTCAAGACCTCAAAGATGGAATTCGTGAGGCTATCGAAGACATAGGGCAACTACTTTGCGATTTGGTTAAGGGGAATTTCATGAAAAGGATTTGCTCCTGCAGTCGTAGTGTCGTGGTCTCGTGGTGGTTGAAATTAGAAGCAGGGAACACCTAGTTGAAAGTATTTTCGAGGAATATAATGTCCTGAAGCAAAATCAATCCCTCGTTAGAAAATTGTAAATTTAATAAAAAGTTCGCGAATATGTATTCAAAATAGAGGAAATATTTCAAACATTCTATGTAAATTTTGTATTAATCCTTCTTAGTTTTGCCTTTCATAAAATGTTTCGAATGTTTATCTATATATATAAAAGAAAGATGTTGGTTACACCATTTATAACTCGAGATCGGATGGACTGATTGTTATGAAACTTTATATATAGATTCGTCTACGGTCTGGTTATTATAAAATGCAATAAAACTTTGAAAAAATCGATGAAAATTTTACTTATACAGGAAATGCTTTTCCTTCTTTTGAGTAAGGCCACTAGGTGTCGCTACAGTTACAGTTACGCTACAGCTTATTCGTAGGTACTTTATTTGATATTCTCCCCGTTAGATGGCTATGTGAACAAATAGTGTGTACCTAATTTGGGTTGCCTCCAACTCTATGCTGTGGACCAAAACAAAAATGTCTTAGTCAAGAAGAAAAATAAGAAAACGTCTTAGCTTATTTGTATTCTGTGAAGTGAGATTAAAGTACCATAGACAAAGTACTGCAATTCGAATTTTCAGCGTTGTATTGGCAGAACTAAAATGGTTTCTACAGTGATCAGAGGTAATTATTAATCATTGGAACTATTTCTCATCCATATAATTCGATCGTGATTCATATTTTCATGTAGGTACCTACAGCAATGAGAAAACTGTAAAGTATTCAAAGAAAAATTATATGTTCAACAATAATTAGATACCGCTTAAATAAAGAGAATTCTTTTCGTGCGAATAACAATGTTACTAAAATTTTGTATATTTTGCCTAACTCATCTCCTGCTTGAAAAAATAGCAATGATTAGTTGTTACAACTTTAACGGTGGGTTTCACAAAGCGTAATCATCGGTGATAGGAGCTTGATATAGAATCAACTCGATTCGACAGTTTAAAAATCAGAGAACCAAGCTGTTGATCTCCGATCACCGGTGATTACGATTTGTGAAATCCACCGTAAGTATCATTTAGGCGGAACAAAGTTCGCCGGGCCAGCTAGTTCTTTATAAGTTGTTGTAGATTTTTTGGTTTACGCATGTAGGTACGTATAAAGATATTTTCTAGATTTAATGATTTTTACAACAGAATGTGAGTGATAAAAAATTAATTCCGAATTTGGAAAACTACTTAGGAATCAGAAAGAGCTTTGTATCATTAGACGATACAGCTTTACTATCTAGTTCCGAATATTCTTACTGCCTCGCAGTGAAATAACAATTTTTTCTGAAAAAACTGGACGAGTGCCAAAAAAATAAAAACGCTTCAGTAATGTTAACTTATGGCAGAATCTGAAGCAGGTAGCGAATTGTATAGGGTGTTTTTTCGACCTGCAACTTTTATCTGATTTCATCATAATTCCCACCCTGTATTTTTGAAAAAGTGTTGGAATTATTGAAAGTAGACAATCATATTGTTCTACACTGAAATATTCATCAAAATTGTTGACATCATACCAACCATAAACTAAACATTGATCAGAAACTGCCTTGACTAGTGTAAACTTCTCCTAAAATCACCCTGTATAGTCGGCTATAATCAATTTTCCATCGGTTCTTTTTACATTCATTTGAAAATATTTTTCTTCCAAGGCTAGGATATCACAACCTGAAATACCAAATGCTCGTATCGATTTGTGTCTGATTAATTCTGTAAAAGTTCATTCCTGTTCTTTCTCGTCTCCTATTCACAAACAATTGTATTTTCAATTGAATCGCTTTGTAGGAATGTGCCATGTTCTATCTTGAGACGAAATTCATCTCATTTCCTGCATGTTGTCGTCCTTGATTCTATTGTAGTTGGATGAAGTTTTAAGCCGATGTAAGATAAAATGCCTTGTTTACCTTCCCTTCTGAACAAAGTGATTCTGTCAAATGGCGTTTCTTATAGATATTCCGAATGCCCGGTTTCTATTCTCTCCGCTTCAGAACTTGTTTACATACGAAAGGATGAAATGTAATATGTGTCCTCGAAGATCTTTTCATGTTTTCATCTGCAGTTCGGGTATACATATTAGGAACGAAATAGAGGCGGAAAGTACATGTGAGATATCCGAGGATCAGACCTGAGCGAGTAATTCAATCCATGCATAAGTCTCCATCCTTTAGGATTTTTTTTCTCAGAAGTCTTCTCGTTGAATGTTGGCTGAGCATTCTGTTAACAGATGCTGCAATCATCACTCTTTATACAGGGTGTTTATGAACTGATGAGAAAGATTTATAAGGGTAATTCCTTGTTCAAAATAAAGTATGTTATATAAATGTTGGGTCAAAAGTTAAATGTTCGGGAGATATCATGGTTCGAAGATGGCGGAAAATTGAAATTTGAAGAAAAACTTGAAACGACTTGGATAGAATTAAATTCGGATAGCCTGATTTGGTTGGAAACTTTTTCATCTCCTGTATTTTTCTCGTAAAATGTACCGTTTTGAAATAAAAATTTGAATGTAAATCATTATTACGAGCCAGGAAAGGGCAATTCATTTCAGAAATGATTCACATTTGATTTTTTTTATTTCAAAACGGTACATTTTACGAGGAAAATACAGGAGACGAAATTTGTCAATTTTGTTCTCCTAGTCATTTCAAAACAACTCATATGGTCGACATAAATTTTCTTATTCAGATGGAGAATGAAGTAACTAAACTGCACCACATGAGTTAGGGATAACGTATGGTCCGAAAGGTTTGGGAAAAATTTCAAATGCATATAACTCTGACTCGAATAATCTTATATTTTTATCGAATTATTCAACAATTTAACTTAACTATCCTTATTGTAAATCAAAATTCAAGTAACAGACAAGGGACCATTATTTTCGATTTGCCTAATTATTCCCTTGACACGTTGCTTCTCAATCAGACCAGGTGAAATTTTTCCCAAAACTTTCGGACCATACGTTATTGACTAAAATTGCAAAAAAATATAGTTAAAATAAGATTTTTGTGATGAAAATTCATATTAATATGATTTCAAGTTGCAAATTTATTTTTCCGTCGACCTCGGTATAACAGTTCTATTAACGATCGATTTCGTTCGAGAAATTGATCGTTAATAGCCCCTATTCATGCATGATTATCATGGCAACCGAACATAAAATATTCAGTCGGAGCATAGATGCATCTATGTCGGAGCACAATCGAGTTGTCAAATTTAATTATTCGCTTTCGATCAGAATCGGATTTTACCAGTTACGTTATTTTACATAATGAACATCGAAAAACATATCCCTTCGACACCGCTAGATGTGGGAAAAACTGCTGAAGCAGCAACTTTAAGTATATGCTACCTGGAAAGAGCCGACATTTATGAGCAAACCTATGAGGAATTTCGATCTTGGTTCAAGGAGAAGAACGTTCTGAAATTTTCGGTAACGGTTTTGTTGGCATACTTTACGTGTATTGCAGAAAAGGGGCATTAAGCAAATTTATGGTCAAAGTATTCGATGCTGAAGACAACATTGATATAAGCAGATAAAACAAACTGTTGATCGAAAAATCGAAAAAGAAAATGTGGAAGAGTTCATGGCGAATGCTCCTAATAGTATTTTGTTGATGTCTAAGGTAAAAATAAAACTCAATTGAATCGTTAATCCACCTTATTCTCATGAAAAAAATGTAAACTATTCAGAATTTTATAACATGTCCTATTCCATCCATGAATTTTTCGAAAACTTCTATAGGGAGCATAAATATTAATATATAGAAATGAACACCGAAATTTGAATTATGTCAAATTTGTCTATTACGCAACATAAAAATATTTTTGAATCCAGAGTTTATTTTCAATTCATGATGAGGTCGACGGAAAAATCTTGTAATCAACTCGTTTATTAATATAGCGATTAATGGTCTCAAACATTAACGCGCTCGCTCCGCTCACGCGTTAAAATATTTCGACCATTAATCGCTGTCATTAATAAACTAGTTGATTAAATAACTATTTGCCTGTAGGTCTGCAGCGTATACAAAGTGGTTAAGAAAAATCGCGTAAAATAACGAAATTGTATTCCCAGAGAATTCAAGCATTTTAAGACTATCAATGCAATGTATGGCCTCCACGGGCATCAATAACAGCTTGACATCTTCTTTGCTTACTACACTCGAGGTTGTTGAACATTTCTTGAGGAATTTGGTTCCATAAACGGAACAGAAGCTCTCAGATCATTTAAGGATTCTGGGGTAGTTTGATGATTATCTAATCTTCTTTGGAGCATATCCCATGCATGTTCTATGCAATTCAAATCTGGTGAGTGCGGAGGTTTCAGTAAATGTGGAATACCAAGCTCTTCGCGCGCATTCTCAACTATGGCTGCACGCTGCGGTCTAGCGTTGTCGTCTAGAAATTGAAGAGTTTCACCAATAGCAGCGTGAAAATTTGGCACAACATTGTCAATGACATGCTCCCTATAGTGTGAGGCGGTCATATTCCCAAGACAAATGTGTAGATCAGTGCGCCCGTTGAAACATATCTCTGCTCATACCATAACACTACCCCCTCGGAATGGATGGACTTCTTGGACATAGCGACGATTACGAGGTATCCGTGGGATTGTCCATACCCTTATTCTTCGAGAATCTGAAAATCGTCCATACTCGGATTCATCAGTGAAAATTGATGTTGCCTTGCCCATTCCAGTCTTTGACGCTTATTGTCACGTGTTAATGGAACTCCTCTTAATGGACGTCTAGAACTTAGATACACCTTTCTCAAATGTCTTCTGATGGTTTCGATGGAAACTTGGACCCCATCTGGATTTTGAAGAGTATTCCGTAGCATTCTACACGTAGATGTAGGGTTTCTTCTCGCCAAAACGGTGATGAAACGATCTTGAGCAGGTGTTGTTTTTCGTCGCCCACCAATCCTTGGTCTTTCCAACACGGAACCTGTCTCCCTGAACCTATTCCAAAGTCGAGATATCACACTTTAGCTGACTTGGAGCCTTTCCGCTACAACAACCTGAGTTAGGCCACCCTGTAGCATTCCGATAGCCCTATTAGCCTCATCGTTTGTTAATTTACGTCTTGGCATTTTCAGAAAACTCGTTTCAAATCGAAGCCGTTGATAAACTGACTTCATTTAAAAATAAGAACAATCATGAAGCATATGCAAAGAACCAAACTTCAGAAAAAAGGCGACCAGATTGACGAATATTTTCCGTTGGATTCTGAATGTGAATCTACCCACAAGGTAGAAGAACGAGAGCTCAGAAGGTGGTGACTTTATATATGAATTCATTCCGCCTGGAATCTCTTCTGATTTGGTTTTAAAAACCCATCTCGTATATTACTTGGGAGATTTTCTGAAAACATTGATGTTTATTGTATTCCATGTACATTCGCTTCATTTTTCGAACCACTACGGAATGAACTTTTTGGATACCGAAAGCATCTACCATATCCGAATGAAATAACTAGCGAGTCCCTGGATTTGTTTGGGGCACTTCAGCAACTACAAAAGAACGACAGTTCCCAAGAACCGAATTCGCATTGTTTAATGTATCATTATTTTTGATTGTCTATATATACGTTTTATGCTGAATTGCCCCGAGATAACAAAGCAGCGCTTTATTTTCGATGGGGACGCCGCCTTTGGTAGGCAAATTTCCCTATTATTCCCTTATTTTCCTTTCATGCATAATGGAAGAAATGTTCTCCATTCTCTGCAGAATTTAAATTGTATATGAAATTGTTTCAGAATCCATTTTTCGTGCAGTCATCAGTCTCTTGTTTCGGAATAATGAGTTCTCATGTCCCCTGCCCTAGATTTTTGTACAATTTCAGCTGGAGGAAATGGAAAATAACATCAGAACATATCCCTCTGATCTTCTCGACCCTCTCATTCAGCATGCTATTCGACCATTTTCGGGTTGGACATGTTGATAATTTTGATCACTCGAGTCGTCAACTTTGAGATAACACTCGCAGTTAGACTATCATCATTTAATATTGGAATAGTGATGTAGGAAAAGTGAAATTTGGATTCATTTCTGATTATTAGCAAAATGCGTTGAAAAATGGTTCGTATATGTCTATTCGAATCCTGATTTGGGTTTACACAGGTATGTTCTTCTCTTATCATTTCTGAGTAACAATGGCGTAGATTCTTCGATTTTTTGAATTTCACTTTTCAGATTCCCTTCTGATATTGAGAGGAGGAAAATCAATTCTGGATTAAGCTGACTCTGTTCAGCTTACTCAGAATCTGTTTCAATTTTCGGAACATAATATGAATTCTTCAAAAATAATCCATTCACTTAAAATTTTATTTCCATTCCTCCTTGATGAAAGGTCTTATAAACATGACGAATATTAGGGCTGATTTGAAAGCTACAGCTTGACTTCTGCATGCCATACAAGAAGTATGGCTAGTATGAGAGAAACACTGACTCTTTTCTCAACCCTTGTAAGGATCAGCGGCATAGCTACGTGGGTGCAAGAGTGTGCAGTGCACCAGGGCCCCCGACCTCAGGGGGCCCCCAAGCGCTGACCATCAAATCGCGTTTGAACTTGGAAAAAAATTGAAACTTTGATTTTTCTCTGTGATCTATTATGTGAATAACATTGTTTTTATTATATTCAGTTGTTGAAAAATGTTTTTTCCGAAATATCATCAAATGTAGGGATTTATTGCCAAAATTCACTGGTGAATCGGACACCTATCTAAAAAAAACTAAATCCGACTAGATGGTCCAGTAGGGTTAACATAATTTCGGTAATCAAATTTCATTTTTTTCATATCATTCGTGCATTAGCTGAAATAGTTATGAAAAATTCTTGCGAATAAGAGCGAAAAAAAAACAGAAATTAAAAAAAATGTTGAATTTATTTTCCTCGGCGATTTAATGCACCGCATTCTCAATGATATCAATGCGATGTCAGTTTGGACGACGTATGCAGAGCTTTAGAAGAGACGAATACAAAGAAAAAAATTTATAGGGGTGACTTCGAGTCCTCCAGGTGCAAGGCTAGAGAAAATGTCATGAGCATATGATAAAGATCCTCATTTCGAAGAGAAGGGACAAAAAAATGGTAGAAAATATTTCGATGAATAAGCTTCCGATCACCGATTTCGAAGCAGGGGAGAATTTTCCGAAATAAATATTTTCAATAGAGTGCTCGATACAATACTTTCTCAATTTTAGAAGTTGCCTTCTTATATTTCGGTTGCAGTGTTCAACAAACTGCCGAATCATTGGAAACTATTAAGTTTCATTAAATTTGAAAGAGAATTGAAGGCGCTTCTTGTAACAAAAGCGTATTATTCGCTCTCAGAATTTTTCTGCGGCACAAACCTATCTGTGATATAAGTATAATTTGTACCAGACTGTAAGTTCATTTTATGTCCATATTTATTTTAATAATGTGTTACTTATGCTGAAAATTGACGAGTACACGTTATTGTATTAGGCCTGTAGTACAATAAAGATTTGATTGATTGATTGAATTCAAGTTTCGAGTGTATGACTGCAGTCAACAAAATTTGGAATTTTCACCATCATTTCTACAAGATATAGGTAGACGAAAGAACTGAAATTCAAAGCTTCGACCAATTTCAAAGTGAATATTGCGATATGAAAGGGACCAACTTTTAAATTCAAGTTCTCAATATTTATCACCTATTTCTACCTGAATTGAATAAGGCATGGACAATTCATGAATTCTTTATGAAAATAATAAGGAAATACGGAATGCTGGAATGCGATCTAACAGAAGTATTTACAGCAATATTACTGTTCCATACAATCTTCCTGTTACCTCTGTAGAAGCTGAAAGATCTTTCAGCAAATTAAGAATAATATAAAATTATTTGCTGAACATTATGAGCCAAGCTCAACTGCGACAATTATGGCTTATACCTATCAATTGAAACTGAAGCTGCATCAAGTCTAGATTTGAGTGAAGTCATTGAATCTTTCGCAAAGAGTAGATCTAGAAAGAGGTTATAAACATATTTTTTCCGAAGGAATAAATGACTTCAAATCTAGCCTTGATGGACCTCTAGGTTCGAATCCTCAATAATTAATTTGAATAAATAAATAAATAAATAAAATAAATAAATCTTTATTCATCCTGTGAGACATTAAACAATGTATAGGATAGGTCAAAAAGAATACAGAAATGAACACATTTTATACTCTTATGATGAAGGAAATGAAGAAAAGCCTTAGAGACTATCACACAGATATTCATCTACACTATAATAACATTTCTCGTACAACAATGCCTTCACTGCTGTACGAAAACGATTTTTTTCCAGAATTTTTATATTATCTGGTAGTTTATTGAACAACTTGATACATATATACATTGGAGATGTTTCAAATTTGCTGGTGTTATGCTTTGGTATGGACAACAAACTGTCATTTCTTGTATTATAGTTATGGAAGCTAGAGAGCTTAACATACACTCTTTCATTATCCTTGGTATAGAGAAGACATTTATAAATATATATACATGGTGCAGTCAATATTTTATGTTCATGAAAAATTGATTTACAAGACATTCGTGAGCTAAGTCCAAAGATCATTCGTAAAATACGTTTTTGTGCAATAAACAATCTACTGAAGTCAATTGACTTGCCCCAGACCTCGATGTTATATGACAGATGAGAATATACTAGTCCATAGTAGACATTCAATAGTGCCTCGAGTGGGAGCGAGCTCTTCAGTCTGCTTATGGCGTAAAATGACGACGATAGTTTTTTAGAAATGTAGGCGATATGTTCACACCATCTCAGATTGCTGTCGAAGATTACACCCAGGAACTTGGTGAAACTTTTGCTACAGATAACCTCATTTCCAGTGTTCAAAGTTAAGGGGGAGGATTTTCTCAGTTCAAACTTAATCACTTCAGTTTTCTTTACATTTAATATAAGTCTATTTGCCTGACACCACAATTTAAAGCTCTTTAACAGCAGTTCACATAACTCAATAAGATCCTTTAAACTTCTTGCTCTCAGAATAAAAGAGGTATCATCAACAAAAATAATTAATTTAACCTTTATATGGTCCGGCAAATCGTTTATAAACAATATAAAAAGTAATGGTCCCAGTACCGAACCTTGTGGGATACCAAGTTCAATCTCAAATTCAGAAGAGCATACATTTCCTACCCTTACATTCAATTTACGATTTGTCATGAAGCTAACAATCCATCTCAAGAAAACACCACGAAATCCAAGATTGTAAAGTTTACTTTCGAGGAAACTAGGATCGATGGTATCAAAAGCTCGTGAGAGGTCAAAAAAGAGACCAGCAACAGCGTAACCTTCGTCTAAAGATGACTGAACGTACTGGAGGAAATCAATGACAGCCGTCCCAGTCGAACGTCCCGATCTGAAGCCATGTTGACTCTCGGCAATTATATTAAATTTGACCAAATATGACATCATTCGGTTTAGTATTATTCTTTCTATTACTTTTGAAAACACACTTAGTATGGAAATTGGGCGATAGTTCGCCAGATCATTAGTCTCATCTTTTTTGTGTATTGGAATTACAGTTGCAAGCTTGAAGCAACTAGGAAAAACACCACTAGAAACTGATTCATTAACGAGGTGCGCGAAGGGTTCAGAAATATCATCGGCTATTAATTTCAATATTTTGACAGAAACCAAGTCATGTCCGGTAGACTTTTTATTTTTCAATTGATTTATTGCACCAACTACTTCAATTTTATCCACAGGATGAAAATAAAAAGTAGTGTTTCGAATTGGGGAAGTAGTACATGTTTGACTCAGTACATTACCGTAATTCCGTTCTAAAGTCAATTTAGCAATTTCAGAGAAATATTTCGCGAAAGAATTGGCTACATCGATATCTTCAGAGGTCACCACTCCATCAATACTCAACTTTAATTTAGAGCTCGAATTATTTGTATTTTTGGGTTTTCTAGCAGTTTCCATATTTACTATTTTCCAGGCCATTTTATTTTTATTATCTGATGTTCTAATCATGTTATCAAAGAAGCTCAACTTTGTTGTCTTTACCAAGTAGTTAAAAGCACTCTTTGTGTCCTTATACAATTTCTGGGACTCACTAGTCTTCAAATTGATTTGAAGCCAATGAAGAAGTTTCAATTCTTCACTGGCAACTCTTATTCTAGGTGTTATCCAATTTTTTGATATGTTCGTTCTAACAGAGTAATAAGTTAATGGACAGTGAAAATCAATGAAGTTTCCTATTGTACTAACAAATGTTTGAAAGTTTATGTTTACATCTGAAATTTCATATAATTCAGTGAAGGAATATTTGGAAATATCTTCAGCCAATTTAACCAAATTTTTAGGGGACATTTTTCTGCACAATTTACGTTGAAAGCAATTATCAGGCCGTACTTTGATATTATCAATGAAAAAATCCAGTAAAAGTGCATTATGATCACCAAAGTGAGGTGGAAATACATCAGATTTACAATTATTCAAGTCAAAATTTGTTACAATATAATCGATTTTTGAAGAGGAGGTATGGCCTAATATATTGGTAAAAACCCGTGTCGGATCTGATGAAGTGATTTTCAATTGGAAGCAGTCAAACAAATCGTCCAGAAGTTCTCTTCGTTTTGAACTCACCTGCAGATAGTCAACATTGAGATCGCCACAGAGAAAAACATTTTCGACATTTTTAGAACAGTACTGTATTATATTTGACATTTTTGTGATAAATGTTTCAAAATTGCCTGATGGTGGTCTGTATACACCGATGAACACAAACGCACTCTCTCCGAGTATCAACTTAACAGCACTACATTCACATATCATTTCTTCTGTGAGCTTCATCACCTTTATTTGCTGAGTTTCCAAATAGTCTCTCGCGAAAATAGCGACACCTCCGTGATCATGGGTCGATCTACAGAAACTTGCTGCCAGTTTATAGCCAGGAAATTGAATAGTGTCCATGCCTTCCCTCGGTAGCCAATGTTCAACAACACAGAATAAATCAGGATTCTTTTCAGTTAATAGAAGTGTAACTCTATCAATTTTGTTCAAGATGGATTGAACATTTAACTGCAATAATCTCAACTTCAGAACATAATCAATTATGGATTTATGTGTGTTGACCTGCGCTGGTAAAAATTATGTACACTAGCTCTATTTGGCCAGTGTGCCTGAACTGCGACCTTATCGTATTCCTCAGCTGGGATAAGAACTTTGAAGGACGAATAACTTTCAGGGTAGCGAGATTGTAGGGATTCACATTTTACCTCAGAAAAGGTATTCAGCAGGAACATTTGGAGATCTTCTGCTTTAGTTTCAGGCTTCAAGTTTGACACATGCAGAGCTTTAAATTTCATTACGCCCTCAACATTGGTCGAACCAGTGAAATTACCAACTACAAGAGCTCGTTTTTTTCCTTTCACTTTTCTGCGAGAGGCAGTCTGCCACTCTGTTTCCTCATTGGTTTTTGCTGCTATGCTGGAATCTTGAGTCTGAGTATCACCAATATATAAAGTGGGCAAAGTGGCTTGTTTTCGATTTTTCATCTCGCGAGTAGTTTGTTTAGAAAGAGACATTTCATTGGGTACTGTAACGGGAAATCTCCGTAAGGTGTCGATGCCTGAAGATCTTGTTGCATTAACAACCTTCGGAGCAGCAGTTGCGGCATCCCTATACGTCAAGCTTGGCTCGGTGAGGTCCTGAAGAACGGTGTCGGTGTCGAGTTCCTTATCTTGTTTACCTTTTTTACTTCTTAGATTGAATATAATTGTATCTCTCTGGGCGATTTCATTCTCTAACATGGAAATTTTAAATTCCGACAGTTTTGAGTTTTCAATGAGTATTTTGTTTTTACTCTCCAACTCAAATATTATCTTCAGCAATAGATCTTTGGTTGACGATTCACTGTTTATGACGATATCATCGATCATTGATGGAAATAACTTTTCACTTGTTTCTGAACACGATGGAGAAATCATGAATTCTCTATCACAACACTTTCCCATTTTCCTACTACAGTGACTATGATAAACTTTATTACAAACCGAACATTTTATACCGGATTTTGCAATGTATCGTTTGCAGATAGCACATTCAGGATTATTCATACGCGGAGCGTTTGTTGAACCATCCTTACTCGTTGACGCCATATTACACAATTCATTCCTTGAATAATTTATTCTTATTGTGATTTCACCAAATAATCTAACGTATCAATAAGAAAAATAAGGCTAGAAGGTCATAGTGACAATGACAATTTTTGTGTGAATATTTCTACATATAGTAAATATCTATAAAAATGTTTTTAATGCCCTTGGTTTCATCCACATTAATATAACATTAATATAATGAATTTTATATACCTACTCAAATGCATAAATAACAACATAATTTATTCAAGTATACTCCTCAACTGTACCTTCAGTAAGTAACTTGGCTTCTTCGAAGTATTTATATTTTGACTCGAAAACAATTCATTAAGAGGCCCCTCTTCGATTTTTGCACCAGGGCCCCGGACTATCTAGCTACGCCACTGGTAAGGATATTATTTCACATCATCCTTCTTCTCTCCATTGAACCGTCCTGGAAGAGCATTTTCAAATTCATGACATCCATTGAGCATAAAGTATCGTCGAATGTAGAAGTCGGTATAGAAAATATAATGAAGGCAGAAATTCAGAGCTGGCTAAATTGACCATGTATTTTTTCTGTAAACTGCTCTGTCTTTTCACTCGAAAGATAAATAAAACTGGAACGAAATGGACTGCATCGAATAATTTTTCATATGAGAACTCATTCAGCCCACTCCAGGTCCTCTGTTTATTTTTCCACATTGAGCGTATCGTTCTAACCACGTCTCTTTGCGAAAAAATACGATTTTTCCGACCGTCTTCGGCAACCAGAATGAATATTCTGAAAATGAGAGCAGGAAGATGACAGAAAATTGTGAATGTTCACCATCATTGATCTGCTGCCTTTATTGGTAATTATATATTTATTTATGACTGTCATGTCTTGTGATGTTGTATATGCCACAGTTAATCCTCCAATTTTCGTATTTTTCCGGAAAGAGGGGAGTTGAATCCAATTACTGTTCTTCTCTAGAAAAATCAATATTCCAATGATGTTAAATAAACATGATGGGTTGATATGAGTAAATGCAAGAATCCGCATATACGAATAAAAACGATTTTCAGAAAGAATAATAATCTGAGTACCCTTCACCGTGTCTTGAAGAATTTTCCTCCCCTTTCTTTGTTTGGGAAAATGTGAGAATAGGTATTCATCACGTTCGGCAAATATCGAAGCAATTTCGAAAGTTCCAGAACGAGAGACCATTCCGCACCAGATTATGTCTTTTCGACAATCCGCAACCGAACATATAGCAAGGTTGAAAATAGATAAGGGCCCTTGCTTTCCAAAGTGCAATTCATTAGATAATGAGGTAAGAAATAAACGTCACCGTTATCGTAATTTACCTGCCCTAACTTTCCTCATTGAATTATTTTAAACAACTTTGCAAGTTTATTGGCGCAAATATCTATCGGGCGTGATAAAACTTTTATACACTATCAATCCTCTTCGGGTCATAAAGCTGTGCGACCCAGTTCGGCAATGATTCTCTGCTCAAGTCGTCTGTTTTGTGTTGGGTGGCACTAACTTTTTTCACGTCTAGATGAGCTGCGAAGTTGAAACTTGGAATTGAAAGTTGAAACACTTTTCAGGTCAACCGCTGCCAAGTGGCAGGTTTTGCCTTGACACGGGTTATAACGATTCAAATTATAAATAAGCAGCTTCATTTTATTTAAATGTCATGGATTGAGAGGAATTGAGTGACTCAAATATAGGTCTTTTTCCTACTGTGCTGTAAAAATTTTCAATGCGATGAACTTGGATTTGCATTCAACATCATTTGCACAGTATAGGTCACGTTTGAGATCTCTATTATACCAGAGTCAAATGTAATGGTGTAGGTATTTTTCAGTAGTTTGTTTTCTTTACCCTTTTAAGTCGGAATTTATCTTCTCATGTTTCAGTTTCAGTTGGTTGATTTAGAGTTTAGAATTTTTACTGTATTTTTTTGCCATAAATATTTTGGATATTTATATGTTTGTGTACGTTAATATGATATAATTTTAACATCTGCTGCTTTTTAGTCATGAATAAGGACAACCCCATTGTTTTGAATGTAATCAAACAGTCGAAACGTCGACAGAATTCAACTGGATTTAATTCCCTTTTGTTCATATTAGTCCAATATAGCCACGAACTCTCGAATTCAAATTAATATTTTGGAATTTGGGATGGAGCAGTGTACATGTACATTTTTGAGGCCTTACTGGAGTTAAGTGTAAGAGTAGTCCTAGACTAAACTTCGCTTCAGTTTGGAACCTAACATCTTTAGAATGATTGTATCATTTTCAATAAAGGCGACATTATTATTATTATTATTGAAATGCATTTTGATTTCGACAAAATTTTTCATTTACGAGGATGTATTGATATCTAGTTAGCCTAGACCAGTTCCATGCATAAACCAAATATTGCGATACCATATCAACGAACAATAACTTATTAGAAGTGTCAGAGTTCGACGTCAAAAAAGTAAACCAGAGTAACGCAATAAATAAAAAAAAAAGATGTCTACCGAAATTGTAAAAATCGAAAAATTGGAGTATCGAGCCATCACCAAGTACCTGTCTTTAAAATGGTTAAGAGGTAAGCAGATAAACGAAGATATGCTTAATACTCTTGGTGATCAAGGTCCTTCGCATGCGACCGTGAAAAATTGGACTGCCAGCTTCAAAAGAGGTGAATTTTTCATTGAAGATGATGACTGATCGGGAAGGCCAGTTTCTGTTTCAGTCCCCGAAAATATCGATGACATGATTTTATCAGACCGTCGAATTGGGCTAAAACGGATATCTGAAGCACTGAAAATTTCATGCAAACGCGTTCATCATATAGTTCACGTCAATTTGAACATTAGAAAAAGTTCTGCAAAATGGATTCCCAAATGTTTGAATGTTGACCATAAGCGTGCAAGAGTAGAAGCATCGCGTTCGATCTGTGCTCGATTTGAAAACGATGTTGACTTCTCAAACCGAATTCTTACTATGGATGAGACTTGGGTAGGTACATTTCTACGATCCAGAAACAAAGCCACAATCGATGGAATGGCGACACTCTGGTTCTCCAAGAACTAAGAAGCTTCGTGTCCAAAAATCTGCTGGAAAAGTTCTTCAGTTTTTTGGGATTGCCATGAAACCGAATAAAATTGGAACTCAACAAGATGTCTTCAATACACCATGAAAATAAAATAAAAATAGGATAAAATATCAATTCCGCTGACCAAGGTGGGGAAAAGGGGGGTAATGGCGGTCAGTTAAGCTCTTTTTTGAATGAAACTCGAATTATTAATCACAGGTCTATTAGGAAAAATACATCCACAATTCTGCATTAAAGGACTATTAATTGACTGACGATACTTAGGTAGACCAGAAAGATTCTGGAATGGAGACCAAGGGAAGATTCAAATCGAAATAGAGGTCGCTCACCAACCAGATGGCACGATGATTTGAGACGCATTCATTCCAACTAGATGCAAGCTGCGAAGAATATAGAGCTGTGGAAAAACTCAAGGGAAGCGTATGTCCAGCTGTGGACTTTGAGAACTGCATGATGATGAATTGAGTTAAGAGTAATAATAAGCTTTGGAGTTACGATTTATTAGTATTAATTGTTTGAAAACAGACAGTTTTTGACCACTATTGCACCCACGTGAGGGCAATGGTAGTCATGGAAGTCATAGCCCACAGGAAGTGCATCGGTACCATACTTCGTTGTTTCGGCCAAATTCCCCGCATATAAGACAATTATTTTTTGAGTTATCTTCATCACGAGTATCAGCATCGACGCAGTGGTCGTCAATATCTACGTCAGTCAATGAAGAGTCATTTTCTTCCTTTCAGCCTTTTTAAGTCTTTCCTTCAACTCTTTGGTTTTTTCGTCCCTCCCCTCTCATTCTCCTTTTCGTTCAATTTCTTGCCCACAATTACCCGCAAGAGAGTAAATTGTGAATAGAAAAAAGAATAAGGTGAAGCGGGTCAAATGTGATATAGTATTTGAATAGTTCATAAACAAAGCGTTATAAGTAACACTTTAAATAAAGCTGAACGTTCAAAAAAATTCATGCATGATCACAATATAGTTCTCAATTGATTGTATGATGGTCACTCTTTGAAATATTTAACAAGTTTCGTCCTTGCTGATCAATACTTCGAACAGGGTTTTAAATCACTATTCACATCATCCACAAGTTCATAAAAATAACACCATGAAGAATCTCTTATTTAGATGTTATAGTCTCAGTAGTAAGGAATTTTGGCAAGATAATGAAAAGAAAATAAGAAACATTTTAAGAACAAATAACTACCCAAGTAATTTAGTCAACAAAACTATGCATATGTACAAGAATAAATTTATTGGAAACACTATAAGAACTAGTGAACAGACTGAAACACAAGAAATGGTCTATTTTATATTTCCATACATTGAAGGGTTATCTGAGAATGTTGAAACGTTGATTAAGCAGCACTCAACCAACATCAAGCTTGCTTTCTATCCCCTTGCAAAACTAGAGACTATTTACACAAAATTGAAAAACCCGTATCCAAAATTGATGACATCCAATTTAGTGTATCAAATTCCATGAAAAGATTGCAATTCATCTTATATTGGTATGACTAAACAATACCTGAAAAATCGAATTAACCAACATACAAATGATTGCAAAGAAAAGAATAGAGATAAGAATGAAAAAACTGCTCTAGCCGTTCATCACTTCCAGGAAGGACATAATTTTGATTTCAACGAAGTGAAAATTTTAGATAAAGAAAGCAATTACCACAAAAGATGCATCAGTGAGATGATACATATTTCCAGAAATGATACTGTGAATGTCAGAACAGACATTCAAAAATTAAGCATAATTTATAATAATCTACTGCGAGAAATCAAATAGTAAATCCCCATCGGTGTGAACTTCAACCCAATACGTTTAGGAGGTCAACGACATTGCATTAGAAAACAGGACAACATGAAACCAGTATCACATTGACCGAGTTAGAAGATATCATCGCACTCGTTTCTTGAAAAACAACTAATAAATAATATAAAAAGAAATTGAAGATACAAACAGTTCCAATGAAATTCAACTTTTATCACATCGTAAGACACTTGACTAAATTGGTAAGACCATAAGTTACGAACAACTTGCGAAACTAATATTGTGAAGGGAAAAATAGAATAATTATTGAATGACATGTAATATATTAAAAACAAGTCCAAATTCCACCTGAATGTGAGTCATTTTAATTTTTAAGTGTTCCTGTCGTTTTATCATGTTTAAAGATAAATTAATTTTATCAAAAAGGTTCAGAAAAAGAAAGCATGTGTTGTAGTATTGTTCCTTTGTATGTTACTCGTCTAAAATTGAAATAAATTTTCACAGTCCTGAGGAAGATCCCAAAAAGGATCGAAACGTCGACAATTTGAAGAGAGTGTGTTATTCACCCTAAAGCAGTCCTGAAGCCAAGATCCCCATTCTAGTACTCTTTGAAATCTTTTCTGAGAAATGTTGGGTTAATTAAAAAAAAATGATGTCGGTATATCACAATTGCCCCAGAACTTGGGGTAGGTGAATGTGTTAATATCTTTTAGCTACCTATGACTAAGTTATTTGGAAAGGACTGGGGTAAATGTATAAATTATAAGAATAATAGTCACGTGGCTTGCAACCATACTGACAGGTAATTTCGTTTGGTCTAGTGTTTTGGTGGTTCGCTTGCAAGTTTGAACACGTGTTAGATAGATGGCAGCAGTATTTATAAATTTGATCTGAATATATAGTCCGTTATCACAATTGCCCCATTATCACATTTACCCCACTTCACCTTACCATATTTTGATTCCAATTGAACATTATTATGAATTTATGATGAACAACTTTCGGTTATTCACGTACAAAAAAAAATTCATAGCTTACCTTGATAACTTAAAACTACGTTAAATAAGATCGATTAAGGGCGAAAAAGGAAGATACTCGTCATATATGAATTCGTCGTGTCGAATGACCGAGGGTGTTCGGGTACTCACGGGTTGTGAAGAATGTGAGGTTACCTCTTCGCACGCATAGGCAACTTCAATTTTTTCAGCTGTGGGCATGACCACCATTGCCTGCTGACCACGACAAATTCCTGACAGATTGTTATTATTGCTACTACCTTCTTGTTATACATATAATGTCAATGTCAATTCCATTTGACTAAAATAAACCCATGAATTTTCTGGAAATCCCCCGTGTATGGAGCCAAAGGCAGACCGAAGTATTCCGTAAGTCTGAGATCTGCCACTGGAAGGTTACAAAGCCTGGCGCATTATCTGAAAAGCAGGACCGGAGGAAACCCAATAAATAAAAACTAATGTTTTCCCCTCACGTAACTAATACATGGGAATAGGAACGCCAATAACTGCCAACTCATCTATTTCACCTTAACGAAAAAATCGCTATTAAAAATTGAATTTCCGCATCTCCCATACAGCTGAGAGTCTTCAACCGGAATACGTTATGAGCTTATCAGGCTCGTAAATTCCGGGAGTGTAGAACAATGGATACAAGGATATATTGAACGGGTTTCTGGAAGTTGCCGCTATCATTCATCAATTCGGCTGTATATCGAAAACATGGACGGTATTTGATGCCAAAATCAAACGCCCATTTCTCATTGATAAATCATCTGCTGTGCTGTTTTATTTACGCCGAAAGATAAATTAATTTATTTCCGACCCACGAATGAACACAGCTTCGGATTATCGAGAAGTCGGAAAACGGAAAATAGTTTTTCTCTTCTTGGCGAATAATGACATTGTACGGAGAGATTATTTCCAATTTTCAGTAGGATTAATGAGGAAAATGAGTTCTGCTGTTTTTCTCGAAGAATAATCTCATAAATAATTTGTTTTGTGTTCACTTCTTCTGATATAATTTGTTCGTTCTGGATCTTGGTTCTGAGCATTATCGGTCCTGGACTGTCTCGAACAAACCTGAATTATTATCATGATAGGCGAAACACAATGTTTCAGATCTGGTTGAAAATGGAGAATTGATATAAATATATCTGAAAGAAGGATTTTAAATGGTATCTAGAATAGATATAGATATAGTTAGAAAGGGGCTCCACTTCACTGCGACCTTAAGGTCTATTGTGCCCCCTAATACCTAATGGGTCGATCTGTGGAAACAGCAATTTATGAATTCACAAGGACAATCCTTGAACTTATAGAGCAGGATAATATGACACTAGGACTCTTTATAGATTTAACAAAGGCATATGACTGTTTGTGCAGATCACTAATTTTAGCAAAACTTAGAAAGTTTGGAATAGGGGGCAATATCTATAGTTGGCTTGAGTCATATCTAACAAACAGAAAACAAAAAGTAGTCATTAAGAAAGATGGTCATAAGGTCAAATCTCCGTTACGTATTTGTGATCATGGGGTACCACAGGGTAGCATATTGGGCCCGTTATTGTTTTTGATCCTTATTAATGATCTCTATGATCACTTTGTACTAGATGGAATATCAATGACAGGTTACATTAATGGCACGAATGTAATAATTGGTGGAAAGACAGGTCAGGAAATTGCTGGTAGTGCGTCTACCATGTACACAATAATTAAACATTGGCTAACTATGAATAAACTCATTATTAATGAGAAGAAAACTACAGGGATATTGTTCACAACAGAAAGATCCAAAAAAGAAGAGATTCATGAGCTGAATATTGAAAACCAGAACATTGCTTTAGAACACTCCACAAAGTTTCTAGGACTATACATAGATGAATTTCTCAAATGGTCTCACCATATAGATTGGCTCAGTAGGAAATTGAGCAGTATATGTTTTGGAGCAAGAGTCATGGCTAATTACCTAAACAAGGAATGTTGCAAATGCATATATTTTGGAAATTTTGAATCTATAGCAAGATATGGAATTATATTCTGGGGAGCCAGCTCAGGCGTTAATGACATATTTCTTATACAAAAAAGAATTTTTAGGATTATTTTCATAATGTCATACTTAGAGTCATGTAGAGGGGTTTTCAGGAGGAATGGAATATTAACTTTGACTGGTTTATACATACTTGATTGTTTAAAGTTTTTGTACAAAAATAGTTCTCGTTTTGAAAGCTATACAAATGATAGATATCCTACAAGGTCCATGAATATTCAATATCCACAACATCGTCTAACACTTACAGAAAAACACCCAGACTATATGTGTAGGAGACTTTTCAATAATTTACCACCACATTATTTTGAATGTCCTCGAATCGTACAAAATATATGTAAGAAACATTAGAGAATTTTTGGTAGAATTAGAACCCTATTCTCTAAATGAATATTTAATCAGAAACTGGTAGAAATATGTTTTGTTTTCTTTTGGACGTCATTCTTTTGCATACCCATATGATTGTAAGAGTACATGTAAGGTTTTTGCTTTGAGAAATAAAGGTTTATTTATTTATTATTATTTAATAGAGCTGTTCTCACCACGCACCTAACAGCTTGCCTTCCAGTTCCAAAGATCTAATGAAATCAAATATCTGGGAAGGCTTCAACGAAGCTAGTTCCTCCCTTCTGCAAGTTTCTTGACCAAAGGATTCTTTCCTTTGGATTATAATGGTAGGGCATTCCGTCACTAGGTGAATGGAAGTTTCTTCCTGCTCCTCAGAGAATCTACACTCTTCAGTGTCCAATAAACTCATTCTCACTAAATGCTTCATGAGGTGACAATGTCCTGTAAGAAATCTGGTGAGGAGTTAAAGCTGGTTCTTACTGAGATCCAGATACCTTTTGGATCTTGCAGTTTCAAAGTTCCGAAGGAATTTTTTGGAGTGTTACATTCCTGGGAGATTCCGCCAGAGTGTTTTTCTTTCGGTTTTCCCTTTCTCCAGAAACTCTTTCTAATTGGTGCATTTTCCTATTCCACAGAAAGGTTCTGGACCATTGAAAGGCGTACATGCACTCTCTCTCTCTCTCTCTCTCTCTCTCTCTCTCTCTCTCTCTCTGGCAGCATATTGGCTTCTTCGTTTCCTCTGATTCCCGAATGACCGGGAACCCAGATTGAAGAGACCTTATTTTTCTTGCATACCTCATTGAGTTTTCTCCGGCAATCCCAAATCAACGTTGGATCAATGACATAGGAAGCTCAGTGGTTTAATAGCACCTTGACTATCCGAGTGTACGGCTATATCCCAATTCTGATAGTTTCTTTCTAGGTTCATGTCCGGACATGTTTCAATTGCTAGTAATTACATAGATAGTAATTGATCATCACTAGGGAGGTTCCCAGATGAGATGTAGTTGTTCAGAGAGGATCAAACTCTCTGACTCTTGATTTTCTCTTTACCTGCACCTACCCCAGATATTCTGATGATGGCCTCATGAACTGCCCTACTATGAATGCCTTTGGCTCAGTGGTTAGAGCATTGGATTAGTACCCGGCAAGTTCGAAGTTCAATCCCGAGCCAGAAAAGAAATTTTCTAGATAGGGGTCATCATTTCACTGTTGGGTCAAAAATTAACAATGCTGTGCCTAAGGTGGCGTAAGGACACAGTAACAAAGCCTACACAGAACACAACTAGTTCTTCGAACTCGGTACAAGTTACAAGCTTCGAAGCTTGTAGTTTCAGATGGTTCTCCCCAGGAGACCTAGGAGTAATCAGGATAAACAATATATCATATCATATCATATCAATCACTAGATGTAGAGGTGAGAGATCTGTAATCATCTCAAATGCTGTAGTTGGGCACGTTCTCATAGCACACGCAGGTCAGCCTCTGCACTTTGGCAAGCTCTTTCCTAGTACTTACCTGACATGCTTGAGCAAACCATGATACTGTCCGGTATGTGATTATAGGTCACATCATTTTGGGTAACAACCCCAATTCCTGCCGCATAGACGCCTGCACGCCATTGGAGCCCTTGTGGCTATTCCAGTAGCATTACCAACAGAGGCTTGCTATCCAGGGTTATTCCCAGATATTTGACTTCTCTCCGTTCAATGATGGTTTCAAGTAAGTCAAATTTGATATTTTCATTCAATGGAAACTGAAGCAATGATGTCACCTATATTGGGAAGCTAGTAATAGCAGTAACTCTCTTTCTGTTTAGTTATTACAACAAGAGCTATTATGAATGTTGAGTTTTCATTACTGGAAATTATCTGTAGTTGCTTTCTACATTCTTTCTTCCTTGAGAAAACAGAAAATGAAATAGCATCAGTTCCAATTCTCATATTGAATTTTTCATAATTTTCTAACCGAATTGTACATGATTGTTGTATTCTTCGAAATTTTAAGCATTTTTTGAATAATGACAAAGTATGGATATGCTGCTGTGAAAACTAACGTGCAAGTTTTTCTTCAGTTTTCAAATGCAGTGAAATATAAAAACTTGAAGTGAGATTAATATTTTGCAATGTTAATCTGAACAAACTGCATTGTAGTCAGAGAAACGATCGTTATTCAAAAAAGAAATTTGTGCAAATTTTAGGATTAGTTTGGTCTCTATTCTGTATTACTATCAGGTATAAGTTATGCTTATATTAGTTATATTTGTGTGACGAAGTTCTTTATCGTCCAGGAAAAAAAGTATTTCTGAAAACTACACACACAAGGATCAGAATAATTTGCATTTCATTGCCAATTCAAAGAGCCTTTGGTATATTTGCACAATCTTAAGAGGATTCACCTAAACCAATAATGTCTCCTCTGTCGAATCCGATAAAATATTTTACATCCAAGATAATTCCACAATCCCTTAGTGATCTCAGGGAAACACAGTCTGGTTGTTATTCATGAAGTACCTCGAGCATGTATTATTCAGGAAGCGACAACGTCATACCCATTCCGTATTCAGGGTGACCTACTCTAATGATCATATCACAAAGCACTTTCGTTATTCATCAATTATAAATCTAAAGGATGTTGGGAGTACGAAATCACGCTAAGCTAAATATAATAAGATACTTATTTTGCTTTATTGCTAATTAGCAGCTGTCTAGGGAATTCTCCTCCAAAGCTTAATTCGTTCGTGAAAGTAATGATGTTCTGAAGATACTCACCTTTGTGCCTTTTCACTCAAGTTTTCTTAAGTTTCTCCTCCGGGAGATTTCTATATGTAAATTTAACCGAGATAATTATGCTCTTTAATCAATGCCAACACTTTATATTGTGTAGAAAAATGGTTAGAATTATTCATAAGTAGCGTTGAAAAATGATGTCTGCTGTTGAGTACAGTATCTTACGAATCATTCGATTCATGTTCCCACCCAATAAACACAGTAACCATTAAGAAACGTTGTATTTTTTAGGTAACGTCACTATATTTCATCGTTGAAAAAACGGTAAAATGTCGTTATGAAATACGTTTCTTTTTGGTTTCATCGTAACGGTTTCCCTGCACGTTGATTCAACGTTGCAAACCTCCTATTGTCATAAGTAAAATACCGTGATATAACGTTATTATTAAGTTTCAACGTAACGATGTATTTTCGTTTCGGAAATAACGTTGATGGTATACGAATTCTCAACGTTGATGTGTATGCCTAAATACCACAAATATATAACGTTCATTTCAAGTGTCAAGGTAACGTTGATTTTAGGGAATGAAAATACCTTGATATAACGTTATTTTTAAGTTTCAACGTAACGACGTATTTTCGTTCCGGAAATAACGTTGATGGTATACGAATTCTCAACGTTGATGTTAATACCAAAATACCACAAATATTCGACGTTCATTGCAAGTGTCAAGGTAACGTTGATTTTAGAGAATGAATTAATCTTGAGTAAAAATATTTTTGAATTGTTATTATTTGAATTTCAGCATAATTTGTACTAAACTAAGGAAACTTATAAACCTTTGTCATCTACATCTTGAAAAATATTCTAAAAACTTTCAAGATATTCAAATGTTTTTTTCATGAATATGAAAATAAAGAACAGGAAATAAATTTTGGTCCCAATTTTAAATGAAGTATTATCACAAGAAATGTTTCTCATTGGAGATTATATTTTGGTCAGATATATAGGTGTAGTTATCGTTAGTAGTACAACATTATTTCTGTGGACTCTTGTTATTTATAATGGGTGAAAATTTTGGGAAATATTCAAGTACTTATCTATTCAAGTGGACAACAATTTCAAAATGCTGACAATTAAACACAGATTCATCAATATTTTGTAATAATAAAAAAATAAACAGAGTAAGTAGAATATGAAAGAAAAAACATAACTATAAATATAAAGAGAACAAACAAAAAATTTATAGATTTTTAAATGTACCTACATATTAAAAAAAATGTTTAAATTTCATTTTTTTTTCTTTACTTAATGCAGCGTCCTTGAGTCTTCTTTCGCAAATTCCAGCCAATCTTTTGTTGCGTCTGCAATTTTTAGGTCTGTGGCTGCCGCAAATTCTTTCTTGACAGCCACTGAAAAAACTCATAATGCTCATTAGATATTTTGAAAATATAGGTCTACAAAATGAAGCCTTACCATAAATGAGTTCCGTCGACTTCTTATCTCTAAAAGGTTTTTTCTCCCTGCCCTTCCAATTGTATTGGCAAGCTAAATCATTACTTAATATGAATCTGAGAATTCTTCTGGTATGGTCCTCGGGACCATTACCTCCCATTGACTTATATCGGTTAACCTTAAAAAAAAACGAGAAAAATTATTTTTACAGGGAACTGGGGTAATAATTTTAGCATCGCTATATGAATTTATGCCTTCGTAAAAAAACAAACTAACATTATTTATGTAACAAATTTCACAATTAACTATGTTAGGAATGACAAAGCTTTCATATTATGTAGATATGTCCAAAAATTAACATTTACTCACAAATTATTTCGGTATCCTCTGCTGATGAAACAGGAACTGATTCATCCAAAAAAATCGGTGGTGTTAAATGTTCCATATTCGAGTTCTCCGATTCTTCAGAAGAGCTCTGGAAGCTTTCCAATCTTCTTTCACCAATCGATAATCAATATGAAACTTTAGGGTACTGATAGGTACTTACCAAAATCTTTGTTGTCGCACTTCTAAACAAATCAGATAATTTTCCTAGCAAACTCGATTTACCACGTCGAAAATAGCGAAGGGAACTATCGGGTGACTGCGGCACTAGCTCTTCAATATGTGGAATGCACGAATGCAGGATTCAACTCAACTCGATCACAGCAGGATCGCCGGCGCCGGCCTATATGGCGCCGGCACTATCACGTATCACGTAATCACAACCCCTGCCGACTCTGGTGCACCGTTGCCTAGGTTGATTAATTATTATCTTTCAAGAAACTTCATAATTTTCTATTAATTGATTTTAGCAAAGACGATGTATGTTACGAATATAAGGTTATTACTAATAATGGGTTTCATATTTTCAACGAATAAAAAATTCAAAGTAAAGAATGCAGGAAATAAGATCGGACGTTTCGGTAGGTATGAAATCACTATATCACTTCACATAAAATGATAATATTTCTCCATCCTTTCGAAATGAAAGATTTTATAAAAAAAATATTAAAAGCGTTTCAAAAAGGTATATTTAGGTACCTACCTTCATTATAATATGCTGTTAAATATTCCTTCGAATTAATAAGAAGCTGATATAATACAATACATGTAATAAATAAAAAATGTAATAAATATACGTTTCATAATGGTGGATGAATCAACCAGTTGAATTGGGTAAGTATATTATATGTATAATCAACGTTCCGTTGAATTTGTGTTTCGGATGTAATAAGTAGAATTGAAGTGGGTTAACGTCTGAGTTGATAAAAAGTAACTCATTTAACGTTTATTCAATGTTACTGAGCTCACGTTGAAAAAACAATTAAAAAACTGTAATGAATATACGTTTCATAATGGTGGATGAATCAACCAGTTGAATTGGGTACGTATATTATATGTATAATCAACGTTTCGTTGAATTTGTGTTTCGGTTGTAACAAGTAGAATCAAAGTAGGTTGACGTCTAAGTTGATAAAGAGTGACTAATTAAACGTTTCTTCAACGTTACAGAGCTCACGTTGAAAAATCGTTTGAAAAAATACAATAAATATACGTTTTATAACGGTTCATCAACCAGTTGAATTGGGTACGTATATTATATGTATATTCAACGTTTCGTTGAATTTGTTTTGGATGTAATTAGTAGAATTAAAGTTGGTTTACGTCAGAGTTGATGAAGAGTGACTCATTTAACGTTTATTCAATGTTACTGAGCTCACGTTGAAAGAACGTTTGAAAAAATGTAATAAATATACGTTTCATAATGGTGGATGAGTCAAACAGTATGTATATGTGTTTAATCAACGTATGTATATTATGTGTTTAATCAACGTTTCGTGGAATTTTCGTTTCGGATGTAACGTAGAAAATTCAACGTGTAACGTTAAATCAACTTCAGCCACTAGAAATAAACGTTTATTATACGTTTGTGTGTTTATTGGGCAGTTGCAAAACGCCAATGAATCTTTTCATATAACCACTTACAGATGCAACACAGGATTCTTCAAACAAGCGAACATAACTGACGGTTTCATACGAACGTTTACAGGTTTAGCAACCTGAGGCCGACCGTTGTCATGCTGTAGAATCACTTTATAGTGCCTCTGCTCCTATTCTGTCCGTGCTCGGCTCAATCGTATTAATGGAAGTCGATACCGTTTCCCAGTAATGGTCTCACTAGGTTCCAACAGCTCATAATGAGTAACACCGGCGTAGTCCCACCAAATACACCGCAAACCTTCGCGGCGTGAATATTCGGACGCAAAGACGACGTAGAAGCATGACCTGGCAGTCCACATGACTTTTCTTTCTTTGATTTGCTGTGGTAGATCCATTTTTCATCACTCGTTACGATGCTAAGAAGAGATCCCTTCCTTCTTTGGCGCTGAAGCAGTTTCAGCTTCAATTCATGAGGAACCCAGGTTTCCTGTTTTTGAATCACTCCCAACGCATTTAGTCGTATGAAAATGACTTGGCAGTTAACTCCTAATGCTGAAGAAAGCTCTTCTTGCTCTTTGCACGAACACTCATCGACCAATCCCTTCAACTACATTTATTTTTGTACTGTACCTAATAGTAATAGTTATATTTATTCATCCTGTTTAGACATTAACAATATATAGGATAAAAAGCAAAAAACAAAGTGAGAAATACAAGAAATCCAATTCAAATAACAAATAAAATTACAATGAACTATCCACAAGATATTCTCCAACACTGTGGGGACAATTCTTAATTAATATTTTTTTAATTCAGTATGGAAACTCTTGCTGTTCTTTTTGCGTTTCATCATGCCATTCATACAGAATTATCACAGCAGCCTTCCACTCATTATCATCGCGTCCCCTCCTGATAACTTTAAAGTGAAGGACTCAGAACTGAAACAAAAATCGTTAGACGATGTAGGAAATACACAGCTTTTACGGAAGAAAAACCTATCTTAAATATGAAGTACTATATAGAACAAATGGCTGCACAAGAGTTATGGAGAACTTATAAATAATACAGCCATAAATATTGCGAGACGAGACTGTAAGTGACGTAGCGCTATTGCTTCATAAGTCAGAACTCAAGAAGGTCTGACGGCGTTCCTCTGTGGAATGCTTATATTTTTCCACAGTTGTTTCGGACTGTAAGACTTATATTATTCAATTAACGCAATAGAATACCTCTTTCACCTTCATTTTCGACGAAATTTACATACGAAATGTAGAACTATGCATTCAAAGAATAAAAAGATATTTCAAGAAAGTTGATCGAATTATGATAATATGAAATCTATAATAGTGAATCTGAATCCAGGCTCATCATTCATTCATGCCATTTCAGATGAGGAAGAAACAAACCGAATCAACTCAATTCGAAACCTGTTAAAAAATCTTTGGTAATCGAATATTTGCATCTTTTACATTGTAGCAAATTTGCATTCACCTATGTTTGTTGTTTATGAAGAATCAAGGCTGATAATTACTCCAGGAATTCATCTACATGTAAATTATGTATGCATTTATTCAGCACTGAATTTCAAAACTTTTTATTATGATGATTTCACTCAAGAATCATGTAAAAGAAAAAAATTCCGAGATCGGTAATACTTTTTTTATACTTATCAGATTTAATTCCAATTGATGCGCTATTTGTTTGAATTTTTATCAGAAAACATGACATCCATCAATGGTCATATTTTATTCATTTCAGTCATACTATAAAACATAAATACGATTTATGTCAAACATAATTGAAAATCGAAAATAAAATCCATATCGGAGAAAGAAATGCATGCTAAAACAACAACTTTGTTACTGGTGTGTTTCCTAAATTTTCACAAAACTAGAGTTTCACGAATGTCATAAAAAAACGTTGCAATGGGCAAACAAAACATTTAGGTAAGTATACAAATTCAAGATATTCTAGAAAAAATTGTACTGATTCGAAATCAGAAAACGAATTCCTAGATAAATCAACAATAGAAAATTTTGGAAGAGTTACAAATGAGTTATTTTGATTGAATACAAATCAAAAAATGGGAAAATATTTATTTTTAGGTTTGATAATATTCACGATTCCTCACTCTTCAATTTGAGGAAAAATCTGTCTTAATGTAATAATTACCATTTCGATTTTCAGAAAACATTCGAAAACTCTGCCAATACGGAAATTTTGAGCTAGAATCGAAATTCCCGTAGTAATATACAGGCTTTCATTCTTTCAAAATGACGAAAATATCATCAGATCACCATGTTACAGAACCGTTACGTCGCGTCGTGAAGATGTAACCTGTGTTTCTTGTTTGGTCACATACATGTCACCAGAGTCCAGAAGAGCACATTTACAGAGCTGTTATGTAACAGAGATGCCCAGACAAGGAACATTGTTTGCTTCTTAAAAACACAAAAATGCTCCATTGACGTCTTTTCTGACAAGAATATGAAAAACAATCAGTCGCATGAAAACACTATTTATGAATGAATAAATTGATATAAATGCAGCAGTGAAACTTCCCCCTTTCAGTGTAAAATAACTGACTTCGAAGAAATTCTGATAATCTACTAGAATTCCGATGAAAACTAATTATCTGAAAAGCAGTTATCGTTTTTCAGAGCCGTTTCGGGCAAAGTCTCGAAGAGGAACTAAGTATTACTAAGATGGAACATAATAGGTGCAAATTAGGATAATTGCAGCGTGTCAGAGCTGCGGCCATATTGTCGTAATTTGATTTTGTATTCAGACGTGGAAATGCTTCCAATTAGGCCGATAATATGACTAACTCGTCTGATTTCATCAACCATTCATCCCTCATTATGAGTTCTCCCATTCTCATCTCAGCATATTGCGAGAATTATTCAACTCTCCTGCACAGCACGGATTAATGTTGAGAGTTGTAAAGTTCTTGGAGTTGTTTGTCGATTCTTGGATTATTAATTGCTAGGTCGATTTGATTCATTTCAATACCCTCAGAAGTGTATTGAAACCTTAGCTTCACCTCGATTTTATACGTAAAACCATTTTGAGAAGGATGGTGTGTTTTGAAAACATCTTATCAGCCATCTTTGAAATGGTTAAATGTTTCTAACTCATATTTGTGTTTAGTATAGTTAGACAAAATGTTATGCAAATGTACTGTTGTTAAAACTACGTGAACATTGACACATTCAATCAATAAACATTTCTTGGGGATTTGTGTACATATTTTACTTGATCTCAAATCATTTACATATACAGGGGGAGTCTTCGACTTGTACTCGAATTTTAAGTGTGTATTCTTAGGGCTATAATTTTTTTTTTATTTCCCATTGTTTCGAATTCAGCTCTGTTAAAAAGATATCGCCATTTGAAAAAATTGGGCCCAATACGTATCTGATACAATTCTCTCCAAAGATCTCAAAGTTCATATCTCCCGATTGAAATCGGAAAATACATTTAGGGAATACTCAAGTACTAACCTTATTTGAATAAGAATGTTATAAACACGATACTGCCAAAAACACTTATTTTTCTACGATAATATATGCAATCAAAAAGCCATATTTTCCCATCGAAATGAGGTCCTTCTTCGATTTCCCTAAGGATTAATTTGAAAACACTACTAACTCTTTCATATCCTCCTCGATATCCCAAAATATCTTGTAAAAAGAGGTTTTTCATCCAATTCATGATAAATCAACCTAACCTTACCCATTTTGCGTACAAAGGTACCTAACAAAAATCTTCTGTGAAAGAGTTTTTGAGAAGACGATGCCAGATTGTTGATTTCCTCTTTGAACAATGGTGCGAGGTAAAGGGCGCGCAAGACACACCGTAAGATCTATGAATCGACCCATTTCAAACCCTATATTGTTGTTCTGTGTCTCACGCATGCGTATAGCGACAACCGGCGCCATTTCCAAGTGTAAACAAGTAGGTATGGATGACAATTGTTTTAGAGCTATGTTGTTATAAATAGGGAAATTGATTATTTTAGGTGTTTTCCTACGATCTGGTGATGATTATATGAAAGACTTTCAGTGAATTAATATAATATTAACCGTGTAGTGCCGAGTTTATGAAATTCCAAGAGTATATTGTCTATATAGAAACATCGCCAGATATTGTTTAGTGCTAAGTATCATTATATTTTTCAGAAATAGAAGATCACGTGTGTATCATCATTCATATATCTGAATTTTGTATTCCATTGACATCTATTTTTAATATGGACCGGTAACAATAAATTTTCAATAGAAACTGTGCGTATTAAATGCATAATTCCATGCTTCTTGGTATTCAATTTCATCTCCCACATTTGTGGGATTTCATTATCACATACATATCTCTACCTCAAACTTTTTTCATCCTTTAAATTTTAGTCTCGACAAAGTTGATAACCAAGAATAGAGGATAACGTCTCTAGGACATAGCATAATAAATAAGGAAAATGAACTAGCAGAGATCTAATTTCCGAAGTACACATCCAGTGTCGCCACCACAGCAGAATAATGACAAACAGGTTTCGGACTTGTTAGCCGTCATCAGTGCCGCATAACCCTTACTGCGGTAGCAACCAACTGAAACAGCTGAACTTATATTACTCTATCAGGAACACTTGGGTACAGTTTTAATGTACAGTGTTCCACTTAGCGGGTAAATGTCTACACTTCATCCCAGAGGTTCCTTCAAAAAGTAGATCTTCACGTACAATCATTTTTCCGTACAGTGATTCGCAAGTACTCACTTTGGAGTCTCATGCAGTTTACTGTGTCAAGTGGAATGAATAGTACACTGCGTGAGTATATGAGAATATGAACCGAAGGACTTATAAAAAAAGAGAGATAGCAAACTGATGGCCCTGTATGACCGTTGCTAGACAAGTAGCAGAATTGTGATAAAAACAAGTAGCATGTTTTGTGGAATTCTATGTGAGTCCTCTTTGAACTTCAGACTACAGAGAAAGTGGGTAAATCATACAGCTCTGGGGTTCAATTGCAGTATCATTTTTAACAGTATCTTATACGAGGATATATTGAAAAATTCTTGGCCTACTAAAGAACCAAACAAAATTTCAATGTTAAAATATTTTATCACTCAGCATATTCTCCTCTTAATTGAATACATTTATTACAGCGAACCTGCAACGTCTCTAGACCTTTCAAAAAAAATGTTTCTTCTTGCTCTGCAAACCAGTCCTCCACAGCTTTTGTTACCTCCTTGTTGTAAGAAAATTAACGACCTTTTAAACTTTTTTTCAGTTGAGGAAAGAGATGATAGTCAAACGGAGCCAAATCTGGTGAAAAAGGGGGTTGTTCTAGTAATTCTAACCATAAATCACGAATTTTTTGCATGGCAACATGAGATTTGTGTACACTGGGGCGTTGTTCTGTGAAAACAAAACACCTTTGGATAGCTTTCCGCGTCTTTTTTCTTCAATTTTTTCCCGTAGAGTGGTCAGTAATGTCGAATATTTTTCTACCCTTATCCAAAAAATCAATCATGATTACTACATGGCAATCCCAAAAAACTGAAGCAAGAAATTCCCAGCAGATTTTTGGACACGAAACTTAGGTCTTGCAGAACCAGAATGTCGCCATTCCATCGATTGTTGCTTTTTTTATGGATCGTAGAAAAGTACAAAAGTCTCATCCATAGTAACAATTCGGATTAAGAAGTCTACATCGTTTTCAAATCGAGCACAGATCGAACGCGATGCTTTTACTCTTGCACGCTTTTGGTCAACATTCAAACATTTGGGTATCCATTTTGCAGAAAATTTTCTCATGTCCAAATTGACGTGAACTATATGATGAACGCGTATGAAATCTTCGGTGCTTCAGATATCCGTTTAAGCCCAATTCGACGGTCTGATAAAATCATGTGATGAACTGCATCGATATTTTCGGGGACTGACACAGAAACTGGCCTTCTCGATCGGTCATCATCTTCAATGGAAAATTTACCTCTTTTGAAGCTTGCAGTCCAATTTTTCACGGTCGCATACGAAGGACATTGATCACCAAGGGTATTAAGCATATTCTCATAAATCTGCTCACCTCTTAACCCTTTTAAATACAGGTACTTGATGATGGCTCCATACTCCAATTTTTCAATTTATACAATTTCGTTGGACATCTTTTTTTTTAATTTATTGCGTAGCTCTGGTTTATTTTTTTGACGTCAAACTCTACACTGACACTTCTAATAAGTTATTGTTCGTTGATGTGGTATCGCATTATTTTGTTTGTGCATGGAACTGGTCTTGGCTAACTAGATTTCAAAACATCCTCGTACCATCATTACTAACACAAAACTCTATTCATTGAGTATAGGACTCGTTTTTTCCCTTTCTTTCTAATGTTTTTGTAGCCGGGTTTTCATTTATTATTCGTGGAGTACATTTTTCATGTGAGTCTTTTGTGATGCACTCCAGAACGAATTTGCGTATTCCTTTCTGAGATTCGTACAGCAATATTCCAGTCGCGATAGCAACCAATCGTGTGAGAAATTCATTGCAGCTCAAAATCGAAACCGTGGTGATGAGAACAGCTCTCCTGAGTAGACCAACAATAGTCTCGCTCATCAATATTCCATATTCTATATAGAAGGTGTATTACACGGAATAGATTTCTCCCGAGACCTTATATTGAAAGCTGGAAAATGGGGAATAAATTTTTGATTTATCGATCATTCTCTCCCCCCGAAAAAGGGAAAACTCATAAGCGACCGACGCCTCAGAACGACACTAAAGTCATAATAACATATACGGAACCGTTACGGAAGCCACTTTTTCGGGGTCTTGAGCCGAGGCATAGAAAATCGAAATTTCATCCATTTTCATGTGATATCTCTGTTTCGCAGGGCCAGCTGCAAACGCAAGTGTTCGTTATTACGTCTTACAATTTATGGCTTTCGCGAGCGCAAGATGGCCTTTCAGTTTTTATGTCTGATATACGTCGATCCGCCTACCGTATATCTGAAATTTTACGGCGTCTTGCGGATTCCGCACTGGAGATTTGCCATTTTGGATGTTTTTATGAAGTCGTTTTTGCGGGGAAACCAGAGCTGTCCCTTCGTATGTGTGTGATTTTTTGCACTCGATCATAAATTCAGGTATTCTCTGATCACTATGTATGTCTGGAACGGGGAATCAGGACAGGACCTGCAATAAATGGCAGCTTTCGAGATGGAACAGTGTAACTCAATGGCAGAACCAGACTGTCGATTCAAATTATCATATCACCCTGAAATTGTACAAAACTTGAACTCTTTTCAACAGGAATAATATATCTTTTCAACAGGAATAATATCTATATGTATAAAAGAAAGATGTTGGTTACACCATTTATAACTCGAGATCGGATGGACTGTTTGTTAGGAAACTTCATAAATGGATTCGTCCACGGTCTGGTTATTAAAAAATACAATAAAACTTTGAAAAAATCGATGAAAATTTCACTTATGCAGGAAATGCTTTTCCTCCTTTTGAGTAAGGCCACTAGATGTCGCTACGGTTACAGTTACGCTACCGCTTATTCGTTTATACTTAATTTGATATTCTCCGCGTTAGATGGCGATATAAACAAATAGTGTGTACAATGACTAGATTCTCTCTATAGTCACTGTAGAAGTGTGTAATTTGAGTTTCCTACAACTATGCGCTGTTGGGCAAACCCAAAATGTCTTAGCGTAGGAGTACAGATGTCTAAAATGATTAGATTTCGTTGAGATGTGAGAAAAGTTACCACTTCAGATGGCGCTATTCACACATTATGACTGATGATTATTAGTTAGTTTTATTTATTCCAAATAACGTAATCGTGAAGGTACTATATTTGACATTATCACAATTAAATGGCGATGAATTTGTTGAGGCTTTCGCGACCATCGATTGATGTCATCTGTTTTTTTTTTCGAGCATTTCGGTCGTCGTGGTTTGAAATGGTCAAAAAAAGAACATATATGACATCAATTACTGTGTAATTTACATAGGGCTTATAGTACCATGAAAGGCTATTAACAGATGCAGAAGCGGGTGAATATCACAGTGAATTTTTATCGAAATGTCAAGTAAATCGGATTTTGGCGATGAGTTCCAATCGTGAGATGTCCATTCTCATCTTTTCTCATAATTTTTGAAATGTTTTTGAATTTCTGTTTGGGACATAAATATATTCGCGGAATTAACTGAATCCAAAATTGCCATTATTAGTGATTGACATATTATTTTTGTGTATCTGTTCTGTGTGATAGCTCATATCCATAGAAACATTTGACAGTTCAAAAATCAGAGAACCAAGCCGTTGATCTCCGATCACCGGTGATTACGATTTGTGAAATCCACCGTAAGTATCATTTAGGCGGAACAAAGTTCGCCGGGCCAGCTAGTGTTATTATAATTTGAAGGCCATTCCATAATCCGACGGCGAAATATCTGAGTAATTCGGCGGGTGGAGTAGGACGTCTTATTTGAACGTTTCCACGGGCTTAGCAACGTGAGGGGCGAACTTAGTCATGTTGTAGAATCACTTTACCGTGCTTCTGCTCGTATTGTGGCCATTTTTCGCGCAGTGCTGGGCTATATCGCATCAACTGAAGTTAATACCGTTCCCCAGTGATGATTTCACTAGATTCTACCAGCTCATAATAAATATCATCGACCTGGTCCCACCAAATACAAGCCATAACCTTCGCAGCGTGAATATTTAGTCTAGGAGACGACGTAGAAGTCTGACCAGCAGTCCCATGACTAATGGGATACCATAAAACCTCTCGAAAAAAAAGAACAGTTCAGATTTTCGAAAGAATTGATCATTTCAGAAAATGGAAGTATTTATTTCTAATAAAACGCGTCGTTTTCAAGATCTTCCTAATTGTATACGATGAAATTTGAGGAAAAAATTAAGATTCAAGAATAATCTGGATGCTTCCCTGGGTTGAATATTATCGAATATTATTACTTTTCTGGTCTCTAAACAAATTAACAATGTTGTCAGAATGTTTATCAACCTTGTCAATACTAAAATCTGAATGATGTAAAAACTTTTCATATAGAGATTTGTAATAATAAAATCCCACATATGTGGGACATAAAATTGAACAACAAGGATCATGAAATTACATATTTAATATGTAATTTGAAAATTTAGGGAAAAATCATGAGTTTCGAGAATAATCTGGATGCTTCCCTGGATTGAATATCATCGAATATTATTACTTTTCTGGACTCTAAACAAATTAACAATGTTGTTTGAATGTTTATCAACCTTGTCAAGACTAAAATCTGAATGATGTAGAATTTTTTTATGTACCTAGAGATTTGTAATAATAAAATCCCACAAATGTGGGACATAAAATTGAACACCAAGGATCATGAAATTACATATTTAATACGCACAGTTTCTATCGAAAATTTATTGTTACCGGTCTATATCTTCTATATAATGAAAGAAAGATGTTGGTTACACCATTTATAACTCGAGATCGGATGGACTGTTTGTTATGAAACTTCATATATGGATTCGTCTACGGTCTGGTTATTATAAAATACAATGAAACTTTGAAAAAATCGATGAAAATTTCACTTATACAGGAAATGCTTTTCCTCCTTTTGAGTAAGGCCACTAGATGTCGCTACAGTTACAGTTACGCTCCACTTATTCGTTTGGACTTCATTTGATATTCTCCGCGTTAGATGGCGCTATTCACACATTATGACTGATTATTATTAGTTATTTTCACAGTTTTATTTATTCAAAATGACTTAGCCATAAGAGGCTATTACCAGATCAAGAAGCGGGTGAATATCACATTGAATTTTTATCGAAATGTCAAGTAAATCGGATTTTGACGATCAGTTTCAATAGTGAGATGTCCATTCTCATCATTTCTCATAATTCCTGAAATGTTTTTGAATTTCTGTTTGGGTAATAAATATATTTGCGGAAATAACTGAGTACAGATCTCTAAAATGATTGGATTTCGTTGAGATATGAGGGAAGTTTCGTTCTTACCACTTCAGATGGCGCTATTCACACATTATGACTGATGATTATTAGTTATTTTTATAGTTTTATTTATTCCAAATAACGTGATCGTGAAGGAACTATGTTTGACATTATCACAATTAAATGGCGATTAATTTGTTGAGGCTTCGCGGCCATCGATTGATGTCATCAGTTCTTTTTTCGAGCATTTCGGCCGTCGTGGTTTGAAATGGTCGAAAAAAGAACATATGACATCAATTACTGTGTAATTTACATAGCGCTTATAGTATCATGAAAGGCTATAAACAGATCCAGAAGCGGGTGAATATCACAGTAAATTTTTATCGAAATGTCAAGTAAATCGGATTTTGGCGATGAGTTCCAATCGTGAGATGTCCATTCTCAACTTTTCTCATAAATTTTAAAATGTTTTTGAATTTCTGTCTGGGTAATAAATATATTTGCGGAAATAACCGAATTCAAAATTGCCATTATTAGTGATTGAGATTTGTACAGATGTCTAAAATGATTAGATTTCGTTGAGATGTGAGAAAAGTTACCACTTCAGATGGCGCTATTCACACATTATGACTGATGATTATTAGTTATTTTTATAGTTTTATTTATTCCAAATAACGTAATCGTGAAGGTACTATATTTGACATTATCACAATTAAATGGCGATGAATTTGTTGAGGCTTTCGCGACCATCGATTGATGTCATCTGTTTTTTTTTTCGAGCATTTCGGTCGTCGTGGTTTGAAATGGTCAAAAAAAGAACATATATGACATCAATTACTGTGTAATTTACATAGGGCTTATAGTACCATGAAAGGCTATTAACAGATGCAGAAGCGGGTGAATATCACAGTGAATTTTTATCGAAATGTCAAGTAAATCGGATTTTGGCGATGAGTTCCAATCGTGAGATGTCCATTCTCATCTTTTCTCATAATTTTTGAAATGTTTTTGAATTTCTGTTTGGGACATAAATATATTCGCGGAATTAACTGAATCCAAAATTGCCATTATTAGTGATTGACATATTATTTTTGTGTATCTGTTCTGTGTGATAGCTCATATCCATAGAAACATTTGACAGTTCAAAAATCAGAGAACCAAGCCGTTGATCTCCGATCACCGGTGATTACGATTTGTGAAATCCACCGTAAGTATCATTTAGGCGGAACAAAGTTCGCCGGGCCAGCTAGTTAAAAATAAAAGACGATGAAATAGAAAATTCAGATATATGAATGTCGATACGAACCACGTATTAAATTGAAATCAATGAAAAATAAAATGATACTAAGCACTAAATAATCTATGGCGATGTTTCTATCTAAACAATATCCTCTTGGATTTTTATTAACTCGACAGTGCACGGTTAATAGTATACTCATTCACCAAAAGTCTTCACATAATCATTACGAGATCGAAGAAAAACACCTAAAATAATAACTTTTTCCTTCAATAACAACATAGCTCTAGAAATGATTTCCTCTATATTTGTTATTTTGTTTGCGCCATTTACGGATCTCGCCGGTTGTGGCTATACGCATGCGTCGTTCATGGGACTAACGTTTAAGATTCACAGCAACAATATAAGGTTTCAGATGGGTCGATTCATAGATCTCACGGTGTGTCTTGTCCGTACGCTACCTCACACCATTGTTTGAAGAGAAAATCAACAATCTGGCATCGTCTTCTACAAAGATCTCCATAGAAGATTTTCGTTATGTACCTTTGTACGCAAAATGGGTTAGGTTAGGTTAATTAATTTTAAATTGGATGAAAAACCTTTTTTTACAAGATATTTTTGGGATATCGAGGATATTAATGTTTACAAACTAATCTTCAGAAAAATCGAAGAAGGAACTTATTTCGATGGGAGAAAAATTGGCATTTGAATTGCAGATATAATCGGAGAAAACTGAGTGATTTGTTGAGAAATATCGTGTTTTTCACATTCTTATTCAGATAAGGTTAGTACTAGAGTTTTCCCTGAGTGGATTAACTCAATTTACATCGAGAAATATGAACTTTGTTGTCTTTGCAGAGAATCGTATCAGGCACTTATTTGGCCCAATTTTCCCTTTTTAACAGAGCTGAATTCGGAAAAATGGAATGTTATATACATCAAGGCCGGAATGATGGCCTGTTTGAACGGTAAATATTTGATCAACCTCAATGGACTGCGCCAGCACAATCAAACCTCGTTTTCCACCGGAACTCCATGGATCCATTTTTCATGACAGCCTTCGTCCCTTGCGTTATGTATAATAACAATAGGCATTAATGCAGCATCTGTTGCCGGAATCACTCATCCACGATACAAATCCTCCGTCATTAAATTGGACATTTACATGGGCGGCTATGGAAATTGCGACCGCCCGCCTTGCACATCAGTGCGGTTCGCCCATCTCCAGAATGGTCAGCTCATTCGGTCGCAGCTGGCTGCTTAACCCCGAACACACCGACAGTAGATTGTTTCATTTCCTGCTAACTGATTTCGATTCCGTGTTTCCTCTTTTTATAATTGTATGGCATGACCCGACGAAGATGGAAATGCGCAATGCGTTAAATTAAACCAAGGGATTGCTTCATGGCCTCTCTTGTTCATGATTAAGGGTCTCATTCGATCAGGGAGAATCTAATGGCGAAATAGTGTCACAGTAGTCACTGAATGGGACATCGGTACAATATACGCTGAATGGGGTATTTCCGCAAAGGAAAACGAGGTATATTGCAGTCGGCTTTCCACCTATACAATTCGATTCGGAGTTGAAATTCACTGAATCGGTAATCATGGCACAAGAATGAATTTCCTTCTCAGTATGAACGTTATAGCTGGGATATCGATTAATTTATAAATGAACATAATGATTCACTGAACATTTCATACGGTCAACATCAAGTTAGTTATTATAAAGAGATCATTGCTTTCCATCGTCGATAATAGCTATTCTCTATTTCAGTATCTTAATGAGTTCATTACAGTACTAAAAACAGTGCTGTAATGAATTCATTACAGCATCGTTTTCAGTTACAGTTTTCGTTTTGTGGTTGTCAACAATGACTTCCGATCCTTTTAAATTTCAGCAAACCTCAATTTGGAAATGTCAATTTTCGTATTTCCTAACATTCACACCAACTGCCAAGATACAATATGAAAGTCACTAGGACCTATAATTTGAATTTTTCATTGAATTTCACAAAATTTGACTGAACTAGAGAAAATATCGTCTAATACTCGTTGCAGAATGCAATTCCAATACCCATGCTGGGCATTCGTATCGGAATAGGAGCCCATTCTGCAACTAGTTTTAGAATATACTATTATCTACTCCCATAGAATAATATATCCATTATTCAACTGATTTCGAACTGTAATAGTCTCTATAAACCAATAGTGTGAGGTAATAATAACTCACGCCTATAACTCACTCTAATAGAAATAGGAAAAAGTGTTGCTTACGAAATGAATAAAAAAGTCGGGTCAATGGGGAACTCTATTTCAGACATCTAGGTAACGTTCTCGCCATCCATTTCTACATTTTCTTAGGTCTGAATATCCAAAAATTGCATTTGGAAAACGTGAATTCTTGACGTTTTCTACGGGATTCGATATCGATTCGATTTTGGACCACAGAAATCGCTTTTGACAACTGTTGTCAATTTTGAAAATGCAGATTAATTTTACTGATGAAGTCGAAGATAAAGCATAGTGTTCAATTCGCGGTAATGGTCATAACACACTTGATGAATTACACCACTGGCCTGACGGCTCGGGCTGCAAAATTCATCTTCGTGTGTTATGACTTACATTACCGCTCATTGAACAATATACTAATTTTCTCTCTGAATCGCCATTTTGTTAATTCGAAATCCATGTTAATATTAAAGAGGAGTTATCTCTCCTGAAAAAAGTCCTGGTAGGAAATGTTCACTCGAAACGATTTCTAGAAAATACTTTTGCAGAAATCCAGGGCAACAATACACATAACACAAAATAATGAAGACAAACACCCACAAAATTCACGTAACGTGCTGCCCCTGTTCTGTCAGGAAAGATAAAATGAATTGAAAGAAGCTATGATGTTATAGTTATAGTTAGAAAGGGGGTACAGTTCACTGCGATCTTAAGATCTATTGTGCTCCCTAACAGAGCTCTTCTCACCACGCACTTCACAGCTCGCCTTCCAGTTCCAGAGATCTGATCAAATCCAATAACTCGAAAGACTTCAACGAGGCTAGTTCGTACTTCTGCAAGTGTCTTGCCCAAAGGATTCTGTCCTTTGGGTTGCAATGGCAAGGTATTCCGTCACTAGCTCAATGGGAGTTTCTTCCTTCTCTCCACAGAATCTACACTCTTCAATGTCCGATAAACCCATTCTCACCTGATTCTTCCCGAGGTGACATGTCCTGTAAGAAAGCTTTCCCTTTCGGGTTTTCCTTCTCCAGAAACCCTTTCATATAGGTGCATTTCTCTATAACACAGAAATGTTCTGGGCTAGTGATTGGCTCTCTTACAAACATATTGGCCTCTTCGTTTCCTTTGATTCCTGAATGACCAGGAACCCAGATTAAAGGAAATTTGGTGTCTATTCTGAAAAAGCAGTAACTTTTCGGGCTAAACTGATTGTTTGCCTTCTTCACTTAAATGGATTTTTATATTGATTTATACAGGCTTCTGAAATAGTGCGAAAATCTTTCATAGCTGCCGAACCAGACATCTCAGAGATTTCGTTGGAAAGTATACCTCTTGTACCTTAGTTTCTGCATCTGAGGAAATTATTTTCTGATATACAGGGTGTCCCCGATAAATGTTATTCAACAAATGGATGATTTTTTTAATGGATCACCCCATATATTTTCACATATTTTCAATGACCTTCATAACCTATTTCATGACGCAAAATATTAGAGACATTTTTCCATCGGTAAGAATCTTATTGGAAGAAAACTGCAAGAAGGTGAAGGAAATGCAGTTCAGTAAAAAAGTCTTCTGACGATTTCCAGTAGCGATAGTAACAAGAGTTTGATCTCCAAGTATTTTAATTGAAGGATTTGCCTTGTCACTGGTACTTAATGATCAACCTGTCATATACAGGGTGTCCGTTATTGAGGTCCAAATATGAAGAACTTCGAATAATTATTCCTCGATTCTTGCAAATGTATCACCCTGTATTTTTTCTACAGTAATGTAGACAATTGAATACCTCACATTTTCTCCGAAGTAATCTTAGGATTATTTTCACTCCCTCATCCAGCAGACATGAAAAATGATATCGTTATTGAAAATTTCATTCAAATAATAACATAATAAAAACTAACGGATGTTAAAAAAAGACAAAATGAAACTTTACTCATGATGGGAATCTTCGATAGAAAGGTTGTTCGAAATCGATAACTGAATTATTATGTTCAAAAGTTACCTTGAGCTTTAAATAACAATAATCGATGTACTTGACATCTACTGTCACTACAAGTTTGTAAAAAAAAACCAATAACCCGATTCTTTTGAATGTTTTCAATCGGGATATTGGGCAGCATAAATTCGACCTCCTGAAAACAGGTTCTGTGGCACTGTCCTAACATGAAAATAATATCAACCATCCCATTTTTTCCAAACATTCATGCTGATTTAGTTTATTCGAAAATATCTTTGAGCTGATATTTTTTTTTGGAAAGCCGACAAGGACTGATATAATTTGTTGAATACGTGATCAATATGTATTGCTTGTACGGAAAAGAATATAATTTTTATGTTGATGCTTAGGAAGCAGGATCCTGGGAAGGTTTTAAAGTTCGTCAATAATTATTTATTTAGTTTTAATTCATTGTTTGACCTTCTTTTTATGTCCGTTAGTTTTTATGTTATTACTTATTTTTAATACTATGTCACAGGAGAGACTCTCGAATTTGGCCATTATCTCTATTGAATCTGAAATATCGGAAAGAATTGATATGATGAGCGAAATTATTGATTCATTTGCTTCTCAAAAAGGTAGGAAAGTTATTTTATAGGTACCTGTTTATACATATACTTTTACAGACTGAATAAAAACTGTTTCTGTTCGTATTCATACTTTTTGTTATATATTTGTTTGTTGGTGTTTGTTCTTTTAGTATTAATTTTATGTTTCCTATATTACATTTTTTTATTGAATTTTTTTTCGAATTGGTTGAAATGTCCTGTTTTTATTTATATTTTTTGTCACATATAGGTTTGTTTTTTTCAGTATCAAGTTTATTTTCTTTATTCAATGTTTTTTATTTTGTTAAAATGGATGAATTAAAGACTTTTAGTTCCTGTTTGTACACATAGTTTTTCGTGACATATAAGTTTGTTTTTTTTTCATTATTCAGTTTTTCTTTTGCACATATTTTTTCATTGAATATTTTTTATTTTGTTGAAGTGGATATATCAGGTATCTAATACATGATACATCATATAGTACACGAATACAGTATAGTATTAAAAATATATATGCGTGTATGAAAATGGCATTTTCATTGTGTAAGATAACATAAAAATCTTTAGATAAGATGTCGGAGGGCAGAGGGATCATCAAAATCTTACGGGAAAAGTAACGGGGTTATTCCCCCCCTTGAATCTAATATGTACAGTTTTTCCTAACAATGAAAGGAGGCCCATTAAAGATTTTTTTATATAAATATGTCAAAAAAATATATTTTTTTTTTGTCTTTGGGGCGGCACATAAGGATTCTGCACGCGGGCGACCAACACCCTAGGATCGGCCCTGTTGATTAACCCAAAAAACGACATTGAATCATTATTTAAAGATACAATTAGAGAATGTCATTGAAGTTTTGAATAAATCCGAATCATATACAATGCAAGACTTTAATAGCTGAATGGCCTGAAAGAGAAAAAATTTCGTCGTCGTCTGTCTAAATACCCGAGTGACTATTTCCTCGTACTCAAGCTTACATGGAAGTTGGAGAAAATACTGCTCGAAGAAAACGTCCCCAGCAATAGAAAGGTACAAGTCGCGAATACCTAATTCGGACCACCAAAGCAGCAAAGTTGAAATTTATAAGGGGTCTCTGTAATGCAAAACATCAGTCGCGACTTAACGAGATTCGTGCATGGGGCGTAAATAAGAACAAGCAATAGAACTGCATGCCGATATCAGGCGTTAATCTGTATTCATTGCCTGACCGAGGACACACAACTTCGTAGGCGAAGACGTCAACCCCGGCCTAATTGAAAATGCTACGCGATCTAATAACCCCTCTTTTCGGGTACCTCTTTGCGAAGGCATTGACGTTACGCGAATATCCAAGTTGCTCGTGGCGTAGATGCAGCAGACAGTTCTCCGAACCGGAGAAGGAAATTTAGATTAAACCGAAATATGTGATGAAAGGCTGCAGTTGCTGGAAGACTGATGAATTGGAATTCGTTCTCAATCCATTTGAGAGAATTTTCCGTACAATGGATCCTGGTCTGAGAGCTTTCCTCGAAAATTGCATGTGATTATTTCTTCGACTTGGAGAAGGGGGAACTTTTTTGGGATTGCAGATGTCGTCTGCTCCAGCTTTTGAAATCACAGTAATTCAGTTAGCGTCAGTCCTGGAGATTTTCAAGTCGATCCGAAGGAATAGATGGAAAATCTTCATGTTCGCGCACACGTGGAGAATCAGACAAAATCAAATGAAGAATTGCTCTAATTGTGGAAAAGCTCTTGATTATACAAGGTCTAACTCAACAAAAAATCTGTCCCCAAAATAAGGGGTTGAGTTGAGAGTATCAGATTTTCCAATATTTTCCTTGTTCAGGTGGTAATCCTTTAGTTTATAGTTTGGTAAGGGCGTTAAATTCCACTACGACCTTAAGGTCTATTGTGTCCCCAATCAAAGCATTTTCCACAACTGTATTACAGCTTGTCCTCCAGCTCCAGAGCTGCAATGAACTGAGGGCCTCAAGGAGGCTAAATTTTCGGTCCTCTTCTAATTCTCTTATCCAAGAAATTCTTTGCGCAGGCTTGTAATCACGAAGCATTCTGTAATCGGGTGAACTGGAGCTTCCTCATCTCCCTCACACTCGTCAGTTTCTGATAGGCCCATTCTCATCTAATGCGTCCTAAGCAAAAAATCTCCTGGGAGGATTGATTGATTCAGTGATTGATTGGCTGACGAACAAGAGACACTGTGACACTGCGACCAACTTGGGTCTATTGTATCACTCTTTCGTCAGTGGTTCGTCACGAGAAAAGGTTCGTGTCCTTTATCAGGTTCAGTAGCCTGTTCATGAGGCTTTTCGGATTAATTCCCGTTTCTGGGCTGATTTCTCCGAAGGTTTTTCGACGCCCTCTTCCTAGGGCGTTGCATTCAAAGATGATGTGAGAAGCTGTTTCATCCTCTTCACCGCAAAGTCTGCAATCCACTGGTTCTCTTAGTATTCCCATGGTGTTCAGATGTTTCCTGAGGCCGCAGTGTCCCGTCAGCAGACCTACTATTATACGTGCCTTCGTTCTGTTTAGATTCAGAAAGTCAGCCGTCAAGGTTTGGCTTGTGTGTCCTACCATGACTTTGCTGTGTGTTTGCCCGTCGCTCTGTTTCCAGTGTTGTAGGTGTTTTTGTTTTATCCACTCCTCGATCAGGGTCCTGCATCGGTTTTTGCTAATTCCAAGCACAGGTTCTGGCCCTGTGAATAGCGTTCCAGATGCTTGTCTTGTTAGCTGGGAGGAAGCCAGTGAGGAGACGTAACTTATTTTTTTTATCGTTTCTTACAGTTCGGAAATCCTTATGAACTTTTTGGAATGATCCATTCCTTCTTCCAGAATGCTTCTCTTTCAGTTCCTTCCTTCTGCAAAAACTCTTTCTTCTAAGTGCATTTGCCCATACCACAGAAAGCGTAAGAGTAAGAGGCGTTTATGTTCCCTTTCTTGCTAGTGTGTTGGCATCTTGTTTTCCCTTGATTCCTGAGTGACCAGGAACCCAGACTAAAGAGAATTGTTGTTCTTCATTTAGTTTCCTTCGGCACTCCCATATCAGCTTTGAGTCGATGACATAGAAGTCCTGTGCTTTGATAGCACCTTGACCATCAGAATGGATCACTACATCCCACCCTTGGAAGTTTCTATCCAGGTGTATGTCTTATGTTAATTTTTCCTCAACATGGAATCTTCAGTGCATAAGAAAGAAATATCTAATAAGCCAATCCAAGAGTGCAAGATTCAGAAGATATTCGCTAGTTATTGTTCCTTTTGATTTGCATGATTTAACGAACTATTAAATGGGGCGAAGGCTCTTAGAAGGCAGCAAGGTCGAATTTAGTGTCTTGCGCTCACTACGACAAGGTCGACAACATCGGGACAAAATAAATCTCTTCATGCCATAAAAATTGAGCTGTCTTATTTCAAATAGCTATACAGACAAATAGATTTTCAACAACATGGGATCGATCGCTTGTGCTGCAATATTTATTCCATATACCTTGGTTTAATATCTTAGTTCCATGTTTAAACACCCTTTAAAGACTGATTTATGGGTCATGTATTGAAAGTGTTCTCAAACCAAGATAGTCAGGTCAAATTTGGGAAATCCATCTTATTTTTTGAGAGCATGACCATGTTTTGTGAACCTTCTCAGTTTCTTAGTACTGGAACACTTAATCGGGATTTCAAAAAGTAGAATATCACGGCACACATAAACAATTAACTATTTTATATTGCGCATTCGCCAATTTGCAACTCCGCGAACGTAACTGATAACAGCCGTCCAACTGTCGCTTTCTCTCTCCAAGCACCAATAAGGAAGACCCTATGATATATCAATTCGAGTCTTTCTACCTCGCCCTTTATGAATCCTCAGGAAAGTCATATCTTTCCAGTTCACCACATATGCCTTTTTGAACTCCATCAAATTCTTGGGCAAATATATCTTTCCCGCATTAGGTCTCCCGGGTTGGAATTTTCCGACAGAAACTATATTTGCTGTCGACAAATGAAGCGGCCCTTGGTCATCTATGAAGGCCTGCAATCTCCGATCATATGAAGTCAAGTCCGGAGGAAGAATGGTCAATAATTCTTTGCGTAAACAATGGAGAAGCCATTCGATTCCGAAAGAACAAGCTATATTCGTTACTTCTGAAATCATCGGGGTGAAGTGGAAGTAATAAAATGACATCAAATCTGATTGTATTTGTTCTCATGATTTGAAACCATCTGTAGAGGCAATCCATAAGTTATTATAAGACAGATCTTGAAAATATCTTGATTGAATATCGACGATAACTATGAAGAAATTCAATTCTCGTTGCTTGGGCAAAATTAACTAGTAAACCCATTCAAGATTCTTTCAAACTTTCACACCTCAGCTTGGGAAATGCGTAACAACATGAAAAGCTGGGATTGAAATTTCCCCACTCGGGATCTCCCCAAATCCTGAAGGATCTTTGTGATCTAAAATTCATTTTGTTCCCTCAAACTGTAAGTGACTACCTCGACTTTGATTGATGGGAAAATGAAAGATGGAGAAGGAGAGTATATTGTGTTTTTCTGCACCCTTAAAACATGGGGAGAATAATTGTTCTGCAAGATCTTTGCAATCAAAATGTCCAGGAGAATAGATTGGATATTCTCCGTTTATACAGGCCCTCAATGTAGGATGTCAATTGTGATTTGTGAAGGGCGTCATTTCTGAGTTGTGGCCCATTATGTGTGGCCAAACGATAAGACGAAATATTCAAACGTAATGAGAGAACAAATTTCATCGATGGAAAAGTCTATTTTGTTGTCTTATTGCTATATCGAAGCAAAAATATCTTTTTCTTCGTATTTTGGTATGTTTGTCTTTCATGAAAAAATTGAAAGTAGAATGTCAGTTTTTCATTCAATAGTATCATTTGGGAAACAGAGTTTGATTCCTAATTTACGTTTTGTGGAGATTGAAAACAACGTGAACCAACATGTAGTGATTTATTTTGTCGAATTGACGGTATTGCCGATGAGGAGCCATACCAAACGCAAGAAGGGCTTTCTTCAGCATTGGAAGTTAACCGTCAAGTCATTTCCAAGTGACTCTATGCGTTGGGAATTATTAAGAAACAAGGAACTCGAGTTTCTTATGAATTGAAGCCGCGGCAAAAAGAATGGTCAAGCTTCCACAATGTTGCTTGGACCGAATATTCACACTCTCTAGGTTATTGCTGTGCACTTGGTGGGATCAGGTCGATGTTATTCATTATGAGCTATTGGAACCGACTTCAATTGCTGCGATTGAGCTACCACTGGGCCTCAATGCGATGAAGAGATTCTTTAGATGACAACACTCGGCCTCAAGGTGCTAAACCCGCTGAAACCTGTCTGAAATGGAATGTCCTACCTCCAGCGCCGTATTCTCCAGATTATCACTTGTGTTGCTCGAATGCACATGTCTGGGTCATCAGCAGTTCCACTCATATCTGGTGTTTTTTTAGAGTGATAGAATATTCGGTAGAGATAACTGTTGTTTTGGCATTTCTGGTCAGTGAGCATTGACAAATTATCATGGGAAGACTCAGGCAGTAACAACGTTTACAAATTGTTGAAATTTATTTTCTAAATCGGTGTTCTATTCGCCAAACTTATAGAGCACTTCGTGAAATTTATGATCGACATAATCGTCCATCCAGTTTATTCGTCGAACTGTCGATAGATTTCTGACATTTTCTCTACTCGCTGCAACATCAAGACAAAGAACTGTACGTACTGAAGAAAATATTGCTGCTATAAGTGATGGTGTTAATGAAGATCCAGGTTTGTCTATTCGTCGAAGTTCACAATGAGTTGAACTCTGTGCATCCACCACATGGAAAATATTGCGTGAAGATCTTAGTCCACACCCATACAAGATCCAACTGTTTCAAGAACTGAAACTACTTGACCATATTCGGCGACGTTTGTTTGCTGATTGAGCCCTAGAACAGCTTTAAGTTGATCCACTTTTTTATCGAAAAAAGGTGTTAAGTGATGAAGATCATTTCTGGTTGAACGGCTACGTAAACAAGCAAAATTGCCGTATATGGAATGAAAGCAATCCTCAAGAAGTTCTGCAGGTTCCATTGCATCCTGAAATGAACTGTATGGTGTGCTTCACACGCTGGAGGCATTATCAGTCCATATTTCTTTAAAATCGATGGTGGAGCTAATTTTACAGTGAATGGTGCTCGTTACAGATCGATAATCAATGATTATTTGTTTCAAAATTTGAATGGTATCGACCCAGAAATGTTTTGGTTCCAACACCTCATGCTGCTTCCGTAATAATTGATTCATCAAAAAAAAGATTTAGCGATAACATTATTTCGAGAAATGGTCCAATCAATTGGCCTCCAAGATCATGCGACATAACTCCATTGGATTATTTTCTTCTGAGTTATGCCAAGTCATTGCTTTATATTGATAAGCCAGAAACAATAGACGCTCTGGAAGGCAACATAATTCGTGTTATTGCTGAAATAAGGCCTGAATTACTCGGAAAAGTGGTCCAAAATTTATCTGGTCCAAAGCGGTTCCTCAGAGCTAGTCGTGGTGGACAAATGCCGGAAATTATTTTTGAAATAATCTTTCAAATAGATTTGGCTTCAATCTCAATTTAAATGTACCGTAACAGTATTCTAGCATTACCATAAAGATGGTAAAAAGGTGTAGCTAACAATGGGCAATAATTTGAATATACATAGAAACTATGATATAAAATCATTAAAGCTAAGAAGGCAGCTACCTAGATAATGAAAAGGAATTAGACACAAATCATTTGCCAATATAAATATAGACAAAATGAAGGTGGATAAATGTCGCTCATTAATACTCGTTCCGTCGTTCCGAAGTGATGCGCGACAGATATCCATATCTTGACGAAAAGATTTTCCAAATTTGGGATATTCCACCCTGATGAGTCCTAACTAGGACGAAACTGCAGTCGGTGCGATTCTCAGTTGACGTTGGACCATTCGGTCTGGCAGGGTGAACGGTGTGGGAGACCTAGTTCGTATTCACATTTCATTTGTCTATATTTATATTGGCAAATGATTTGTGTCTTATTCCTTTTAATAATTTGAATGATTCATTTATAACCATTTTAGAACAATAAAACTACAATTTCGTCAGGAAAACAGCAGGAACTGAGTTGCCCTTCTCATACACTGCGCCAAAAAATTAACGCACATTCTGAAAATCTCAATTTTAATGAAAGTTAACTCTACATTGACATTGTAACTTAATTTTTATGTTCTCTCGGGAAGGTTTTGAACGAAACAAGACACATTAAATGGAAGAAAAATTCAGGATTTCACCGAATCTTATGTGAAAGAAGAGAAATGAACAATTTTCAAAATACTGAAATGCTGATAAGTGATTTGATACTTGGTATTTCCACTCCTTGCCTTAATTACAGCTCGGCACCGACGGTTCATACTCAAAATGAGTGATCTTAAAATGTTCTGATCTAATCCTTCCCAGATTTCTCCGAGTTGGATTCCTAAGTCATTAAGAGTAGCTGGATGATTTTCTGAACTCCTCAGCCTTCTATTGAGGTTGTCCCAAACCTGCTCAATCGGATTGAGATCTGGACTTCTTGCTGGCCATTCCATTCGAGAGACTTTAACCTCTTCAAGGTACTCCTGAACGATGCGCGCACGATGGGGTCTGGCATTATCGTCCATAAAAATGAAATTTTCACCAATGTATGGGGCAAATGGCACTACATGCTCTTCAAGAATGTTCCTTATATACTTATCAGCATTCATAGCTACATTATCAACGACCACTAGGTCTGTGCGAGCAGTCAAAGATATTCCACCCCATACCATAATCGATCCTGCCCCGAAACCAGTAGTATTCAGGAAATTGCACTGAGCATATCTTTCATGTGGACGTCTGTATACAAGGGAACGTCGATCACAATGGTAGAGGCAGAATCTAGACTAATCTGTGAAGAGAACTCTTTCCCAATCGGCCTCTTCCCAATGGATATGCTCTCTCGCAAAATCCAATCGCGCCCTTCGATGGGCTGGGGTAAGAGCTGGGCCTCTTGCCGCGACACGAGGCCTTAAATCATATTCTCTGAGGCGATTTCTTATTGTCTGAGTGCTAATTTGCACCTCATGAGTTTGCTCAAGCTGATTTTAAAGGAGGCGAGCGGTTGCAAACCGTTGTCTCAACGAAGAAACTCTCAAGTAACGTTCTTGAATGGCAGTTGTTACCCGTGGTCTAGCCTGTCCTGGTCTTCGGACATTCATACCTGTCTCCCTCAATCGCTGCAACATTCTGGACACACTTGTATGGGAAACTCCAAACCTTTCTGCAATTCTTGTGTATGTCCACCCTTCTTCTCGAAAAACTACCGCTTGGGTACATTCCTCTTGGGTCAAATTGCGTGTTTCGCGTTGCATAGCGATCGAGTGTAGAAAATCAAACGAAAGAAAAACTATTGATCACTAGAATTGATCGAGAACAACTGATTTTAGAATGGAGCCAATACATTCAAAATCTAATAATATCATCTTGTTTTATTGCTGCTGGGAGAAAACATCTGTATTGAAGAAAAACGTTGAAAGTGGATAACATATGCATGCATAATTCTGATAAAAATAATTATCATTGAGAACACCTTCAGTTGTAGAATAAATTTGAGATTTCCATAATGTGCGTTAATTTTTTTGCTCAGTGTATTTCACTTAAATTCACATCTGAGAGTGTTCATTGGATACTTCCAGGATTCCTTTGAGATCTCCTGTATAAACTCGGATCGCCAAGAGTCCTCGCGATATTCTGCCTTACGTCTCGTTCCAGCGCTCCACAAATAATATTGTTTCAGGTCCAACGAGCGAACTACAACTCAATTTCCACCTACCGACTTTTTCATCGTCCTTCCAAACTCCAGTAATTCGGACGTCGTACGTGCAATTTGAACGATCACGCGTCAGCCCTCATTTTTCCATCGGGAAAGTCATTGGTCCGAGCAGATGCCGGCAGGAATGTCCAACAATGCGAAAATCAATTTGCGGCCAAGACGTCAAAATGGAAGAGTGCGAGCTGTCGGTTTTCGCCAACCATCCCACGGGAGGGAGGCAGCGATCGTTTATTTTGAAATTTGAAGGGAGCCCTGATGAAAACGAGAATGGGATACAGTGGGGAGCGCCCTCCATTTTAATTCGTTTAGGTCTCATCAGCTCCAGGGAAATTTTCTTCACGAAGCATAATTTCTGATCTTCGGGGGCGAGTTAGTAGAAGGAATATAATTAATAAAGACAGGAATGATTAGTTTTTAATAGCATTAGCGCCGGTGCTAACGGAATTGTATAATGCATACACCCATATTACTGATATTTTACTGCTCAATTTATTCATCAATAAGTAAAATATTGGAGGGAAAACCAAAAACTCGACTGCAAAAAAAGTTAACTGAATAGAGAAACAAGTCCTATAAAAACATATCGTCAAAAGTCTTGGCAATCCTAAGTTTCTCGAGACATAAACAATATATATGTTACGGGCAATATAAAATATTGGGCATTATACATAATCCCCGGGCAATTTAAAAAGTGTCCAAAAGGATATGACAAAATGATAAATCTGTTTCAAATATTACATAGCCCGGTCATTATGTATAATGCTAAAAGTCAAGTAGGCAATAGATTTAGTAAGATGGTCTGGGTATACAAGTATGAATTCATATTGATCATCAGCTTGTGCTGATGTCAATAGAAGAGTCCCTTCATACTGGCCAAGGCCAGCTGTTTAAAAATAGCTAAAAATCACTTCCTTTTTTTTCGCAATGATTCAACTCTTACCTGAAAGCTTTAATCCTAATGAATACGGTATATCCTAAAAATATTAGAGGTCACGAAAGTCTCCTTTAGGAGTCATGTTTCCTTCTTTTCTTATGTTTTCATCAATGCTTCTTTGCTATGAATCTATGAATAAGATATCCCCACCAAAATTGTCGACATTTCGAAATCTTAATTATCTAATAAAACATATCATTTTTGACAATTAACACAATATTCAAGGCAAAGCCAACGCAAAATCTTCAGCGAAATTCTCATAAGGATCGTAATTCTCCATAGAAAATTTCTGGTGGGGATATCTTTTTCATAGATTCATAGCAAAGAAACATTGATGAAAATATGAGAAAAGAAGAAATCATAACTCCTGAAAGAGACTTTCGTGACATCTAATATGTTTAGGATAAATATTCATTAGAATTAATGCTTTCAGGTAAGAGTTGAATCATTGCGAAAAAAAGGTAAGTGATTTTTAGCTATTTTCAAACAGTTGGCCAACATGAAGGGACTCTTCTATTAAATCGACTTGACATCTTGAATTCATATTCATACTTAGTACCTATCGGTCTAACAACTTGTTTTTTTTTGCAGGTCATATATAAATTTAGATATGTAACAATCATTTCCCTTGTAATGTTTGAATTTAGCTCTTTTTCCATGCGGTTTCGACCAACTTGCCCAATTACTATATGTGCATCATGTAAGAGTTGAAATATCTCTTTCCGATGTACGTAAAATCTTATCTGCTCTACCTTCCTCTACAGGAACTTTCAACTTTTCCTTCTCTCCAATAGAAATTACGTCAATCCTACGTGAACGCTGATAATCCTCGGGTTTTAATTTACTACTCTGCTTCTAGATTTTTTAACCTCTTCTATTAACTCGAGTATTGTGGCTTTGTGAGAATTTGTGTATTCTGAGCTTTTGATGAACATACTTAATTCATCCAGACGTTCATTAAAACGATGCTTCATGTCACTGATATCAGTTACTAACTGTTCCTGCATTTTATTTTATAGAAAAATCACAACAAAAAATAAACAGAACCCAAAGTAAATTTAAGACATACCTACATCAATGAAATGAATGCTGATTGGCCAGCCAGAATCACACCACACGCACGTGGTTGTCCCATTGCTGTCAATTAATCAAAGTGCCCAAAGAAATAATAGCGGTATTCATAATGACCGGACAATATGAGAAATTATCGTAAAGTAATTCAAATTCATCAAATTGCCAAATTTTAATGGTCATTATTCATAATAACCCAGCATTTTGAATACTGACCTAAATAATTACATTGCCCTTAACATATGTATTCTCCTCCATTTCAACTGAAATACGTTTGATAGAAAATCTCTGTTTGGTACTCTCTGCTTTCTTCAGAATGATACAAAATAGGAAAATGAGAAAAAAAACGAAATTTATCGATTAATTATACAGGGTGTATTTAAAGGTGAGCCTTTTCTTTTGACAGATGGTAGAACTCATCAAAATAAGTAATTCTACCAAAAAATTTTTCACATGAATTATGCCCCTGTTTCGAGAAAATGAAACTAGAATATTTTCTAGTTTCTAGGCGAATCTGAAAATTCCTCAGTCCGAACCTGCTCCCTGGCCTGCTCCTCCGTATATATCAACATATTTTTGGTCTTCTTATCATGCATGACTATCGATTGTGATCGGCGAGGGTAGGAGTGTTTTATGTATCGAAAATGCCGCAGGTTTATTCAAATGATGAACTTGTTGATAGGCTTTTAATTCATGGTGAATCAAAACAAAATTCCAGTTCAGCGTATAAGTTGTACAGAACAAGATTTCTGCTGAGAAATCACCCAACATCGCGGATGTTCATAAACCAGGTGCGGAGATGTAGAGATATGATGAAAAGAGAGATGCAGTGTGATCAGTAATCTTCGATCGTGTTACTACGAGGGTACGGTGTAGATTGTACGAGTGTTTTGTTTCGAAAGTGCCGCACGTTTATTGAAATAATGAACTTGTTTTGATATGATTTTAATTTATAGTGAATCAAAACAAAATGCCAGTTCAGCTTATAAGTTGTACAGAACAAGATTTCCGCTAAGAAATCACCCCACTTCGCGGTTGTTCATAAAACTGGTGTAGATATGTAGAGATATGAACAGAGTGATGCAGGCCAGGGTAGTATTAAGGTATTGATGCCCAGAATTTGTAAAATTTTTTCAAATTGATATTACAAGAAATTTTCGGTAAAATAACTTATTTTGATGAGTTCTATCACCTGTCAAAAGAAAAGCCTTACCTGAAAATACACCCTGTAGTTATTGAATCCAAATTCCATAGTCCGCATTACCTCTTCTTTCAATCAATACGCCTAGGCATCCTACGAATCAAGTCATTGATGAAATTTTTAGGCATATCCATTCCTGAAAAGTCGAAGGAGGTTTTTGCGATTGGATATTACTCTCCCTGATTGATCCGGTACGTGCCTAATTGGATCCATGTCCGGTGAGTTTGCTGGCCAGTTAATTCTCTCGAGGAATGTTCTGAACCATTCGTGTGCGGTGTAGTGGGGCGTTATCATCCTGATAAATGAAATTATTTCAAATTCGTTCCACAGAGGAACAATGATTGGTTCAATGACGTTTTCCTCGTAGGTTACACCAGTCATTGTTCGTCCAACGATAATAAGAGGGGTACGACGACCGACCATTATACCCCTAAGCACAGTATTGATCCTTCTTGAAAGGGCATCACTTCTCGAGCGAAATTGAGTCTCTCTAGTCTACCTTGACTTCTTCAAACCATTTCTCGTCGACTATCACTTTGTAAACCGAATCGTGACTCGTCCGAAATAAGTACGTTGCGCCGTTGTGGTAAAAGCCAGTCCAGGTGATATCCGAGGTACTCTCAAGAGTCTTTTTGTCCTTAAATTTTAGAAATGCAACCGTCTCATTATGGCACTGGATGACACTACCAATCAGTTCGATTCCTTCGAGTAAAATTTGCGATATAATGGTCTTCCCTTGCAAGACTTTTAACGATGTGTGTACTCAATAAAATGTTGTGTGAGTAATATAAAAAATGCAATGTTTTTCTCGCTACCCATATAATTATACGAATAGATAAAGCAAAATTATTATTATTACATGAATAAAATTAAATTATGGATACCTATTCTAAAAGCGAATCAACTTACAATGAAATTTCGATGGAACGAATGAGGTCGGAAATAATGTATTATTTAGAATGTGTGGCAATGGAGAGCTCGGTTCCACTCAACTGTTCAGTAGCATCCGCTTTCAAACAATATTCATTTCCACCACATGAAAACTCATTGTGTATTTGTTTTCTGCAACCCAAATCCAAACTGTTCTAATTTTAACCTGACCTTATTTCATCGGAATTCAGTCAGTTAATATAAATCATATCAAATATGAGGAATTATATAGCCGTCGAGTTTAATTAATCTATCGAAATTATGAAGTGGATCTACAATTTAATATTTGATTTATAGCGAGTGCAATATCGTGAGTATCCGAAATTTCCAGATATCAATTATACGAAATAGTAAAATAATTATTAACTTATTCATATAACGCGTAATAGAATATGCAACAGACGACTAATAGTATTTTATCCTTGCATTCTAGGAACCTATTGGTTGTTGTGAGTCAATAACGAAGCGATAGGATTACATTTCATTATTTGCGTTCGGTTATTACATATCCGTCCACTCCATTTTCTCCTATCGATCCGTTAGAGTTCGATAATGCGATCTGTCCTCTCCGACCTCTCCGATCCGCGTTCAGTTTTTTTAGCTGAGGTTCCCGCGAGATGAATATCCTGTAATGCTTCTTCGATTTTGGGCATTATCAAATCACGCTTCTTATAAAGGTAGTTGGATTTCTGTTCGTACGGTTAGCGATTTCGCGAAATGACAATCCTGCCTCCCAATAATTCGACCTCTTTGAAATTACACGTACACGTGATCTAGGAATTTTATCAACAACTGAACATCGACTTCGAATCTCCTCGAACAGCTGGTTTGTTGTAAATTTTGAAAAATTTACAAAAAACGACTACAATATTTTAAGTAACAAAAAATGTTTATATGAAAAACCTTCACGATTTTTTTCGCCAAATTTAATAATTTACTTCTTGCTTCTTACAATTTTTTACCAAAAAAATAAATAAATTCGAACAGCTCCTTCTGGGCGTTGCCGTTTTTTTTGTCTGTTAGTATATCTTACTTTGTTTCTGATTTCACCCTTGAGAATTAAATATGCTGGTTAAAATAGTGATGTTTTAATGTTTTTATGATTGAAGAATATTTTGGCTAGTCATTTTGCAAACTGACGGATTTTAGAATCCGACTGCGACATATACACTTTTTCAAAAGATTTTCCAATACAATACACTTTTCACAACAAAATCTATACACACTTTGAACAGCTAGACCTTCACAGTAGCTCTTGGTATTTTAACTAGTCTTGTCAATTGAAAACTTCGATATTTATGCGAATCAAGATAGCTGTAACCCATTTAAGGAAAGGACCCAAATCTGGTGTTTCCCGGAATTACCTTGTCGGAATCTTGAGCAGCCGACAAAGAGTTTCGTACAAAAAAAATATAAAATTTTGGACCGAAACTAAATATATTTCGGATATTACAAGTAAATGACCATTATAAATTTGAACAGAGATCTTTTACGAGTCTTGTCAATTGAAAACTTCGATATTTATGCAAATCAAGATGGCTTTCACCCATTAGGGAAAAGTACCCAAATCTGGTGTTTCCCGGAACTACTTTGTCGGAATCTTTCAAGATTCCGACCCAAATCTCTAAAACTCTGGTGTTTCCTGGAATTACCTTGCCGCAATCTCGAGCATCCGAAAAATAAATCATTTCGTAGATAATAATATAAAAACAAAACAAAATAAAAAAATCGCCGGATATAAAATGTCCATGACAGTTGCAAATCATAACAGAAATTTTGCACTAGAGTTTCTGAGGAAAAAAATTCTAATGTGGGAATTGCTGACTCAAATTATTGAATCATTTCTATCCAGTACCATACACAGTTGGTTCCGAGTAGGTACGATCCTGGCAGTCTCTTAGGGCGTTAAAAGGGAGCGTTGTTATGACCGTTTGACCAATAGGAGCTTTATTGTGAGCAAACCAGACGATTCTGTTTGTTTACAAAGCTCCTTCTTATATTTGAACGGACTATAGAACATGTAGTAAACGTCTGCATGCAACAGAAATCCAATCCAACTTTTAATAAATAAAAAGTGAATCCGAAGTTCTGAGCGATTTTCAACTTTAACAGCCCGTATTTAGAAAACTAGCCGTAGGATTGGGTTGGGTCCATTGACACATTTGGTAACCGAGTCGGGTACAGCAGCATACCAAATTTTCAGAAAATTTGACCGGTCGCCATTTTACATAAGAAAAGTGCGGGGTCCTTTCACTTCCAAGAATAAACTTTTGAATGATATTAATACAGCTGTATTCATGTTCTTATTAAAATACAAAAAATTATAAATGGGCTTCAATAACGTTCAAATAACGAAATGAACGATCATTGAGGATAATTATCAGTACGGATACGATTTCCAAGACTCTGAACATGAAATATGTATGTTACACTATATCCTTCCTGTTTTGATAAAGCGATCGGTGCTTCAGTCCTCCCAGCCTCCGAGCATGTCACGTCAAAGAATCTAAAGTAACTTTTGATCCCTAGCGAAATCGAAAGAGAGTCGAAAGTCTTCCGTAAGCATCGGAATTAAACTAGCGAACTTTTGCGTCTGTGTGTTCGAAATTGAATTTGGCGCCTTACATAAAACAACACACAGTGCATTAGGAAGCAGCGAGAGATCAAAGAGTGGCCCAAGTCGAACGATGTTGTCTTTCCAATCCATCTGGCGTGTTCGGACAAACAAATTGAATTACTGACAGCGACGGGTCGTAGAAAAACGGACAGATGGAATCTTGTGTCATGAGGTCAATTTTGCTGAGTACCTACTAGTCAAGGACAATTCCGAGAAATGCGAAAACTTTCGGATGGAAGCAGGGGCGTTGAAAATTACCTGATAGCTCCCAACACAATGTTTTTGTTATGATGATCTTCAGATACAACCTTTCCTTGAATAATTTGTTTTTATTCGCTCTGAATTGTTGCTCACAATATTTGTTTTCTTTCAGGACAACATCCTCTAAATCTAACAGATCTTATAAGAAAACAGTGATTTCTTAATCCTTTGGATGATTCATAGGTTATAGGCAGGCCCGAATCTGAAGTGCCATTTACACCACCTAAAAAGAGGACAAACATCCTATCTGTCCAAAAATATACAAAATGAAATTATCGATTTAATGGCCACCAAAGTTCGGAATAACATTATTAATGAGATCAAGCAGGCCAACTATTTCATTATTATGTTCGACTGCACCCTAGATGTATCTCACACAGAACAAATGAACCAGGTTATACGATATTTAAAGAGATCGGAGTCTGGATATGAGATAAAAGAAAGTTTTATTGACTTCTTAGAAGTTGACGGAAAGACTGGAGAATAATATCACAGCGAATTCTAGATAAACTGTAAGCTGATAATTTAGATATCAAAAAATGTCGTGGGCAATCCTACGACAACGGATCTCATATGGCTGGCATATAAGGAGTCTAATCCAGAATTCTACAGATGAACGAGCTGGCTGTATTAAGGACTGAACGAGAATAAATTCGCTATCACAAAAACGCATATATCTCTTGAACCAATTGAGAAAAAATCAAAATTTGATCATAATTAGCTTTGTTATGAACGTCAGAAACATGTGGAACATTCACTTCATAGATATTCCAATTCTCTGTCGCAAAATGTCAAGCGAAGTGAAAAAACGAGAATTTATAGTGAAATTTTTTCAAAATAATCAAAAATGGAGCTTCAAAAGGATCGCAAAAGAGGCTCGCGTTCGTCCGGAAACGGTATCAAGAGTTGTTAAGCGCTTCAACGAAGATCTTACAATTAACCGCAAGGAAGGAACCGGGAGGAAAAAGGGGTTTCATAGCCCAAAAAAGTGAAGAAAGCCAACAGCCTTTTTCAGAAGAATCCTAACCTTTCAGGACGGAAAGTGGCCCAAATAGTGGGTTGTTCGCAGTCAACCGTTCAGAAAATCAAGTCGAGTTGTGGGCTTAGAACATACAAAGTGCAGAAAGTGCCAGACAGGAACGCTGTGAAGAATCAAGAAGCGAAATCAAGAGCAAAGAAATTAAAAAAAGATTTCTTGTTGCGTGATGGACGACGAAACCTATCTCTGGCTGATTTCTCGCAACTTCCTGGTCAGGAATTTCATACTGCAGATTCTCGTGGAAATGTGGACTAACAATTTCGCGTGAAGACGTGAAAAAACAAGCAAAGTTTCCTAAAAAATTCCTGGTTTGGCAAGCAATTTGCACTTGTGGGAAAAGGAGCAAATTTTTCTTTGGCCAAGGCTCTGTTCACTCGATATACTTTGAGGAATGCTTGAAGTAGCGACTTTTACCATTTTTACGTGAGCACGATGTGTCAACAATCTTTTGGCCAGATTTAGCTCCATGCCACTACAGCAAGGCCACCAAGGAATCGTACGAAGCTAATGAGGTGGTTTTTGTCCCCAAAGAGGCCAATCCACCAAATTGCCCAGAACTCAGGCCAATCGAAAGATATTGTGGGCCCTGGTGAAAAGAGAATTGAAGAAGACTGAGAAATCAACGAAAACATTAGCGGAATTCAAGCAAAAGTGGAAGACAGCATCCCAGAAAGTGACTGAGAACACTATAAGAAGCTGGAAAGAATTCCAGAAAAAATCCATGAATTTTGTAAAAAATAGTTTGGTTTTTTTATTGTGAAAACTGTTTTCATTAGAATTAGAAGATGATTCGAAAATGAGTTTGATTTTAGAAATCGATCCAGTGGTTCAGAAGATATAAGCGTGTTTGTGATAGCTAATTTATTCTCGTTCAGTCCTTAGTTCCATGCCTAGTACCTACTCTCTTTGAATCTTGTGGGTGTCCATTCGGCTTCATTATGTCCAGAAGCAGTAAATTTATGTGGTGTTGTACAAAAACTGTGTTTTTTCGTTGGTTCAACCACACGATGGACAATTATAAAAAAGTGCACGAAAACAAATTTGAAAGGAAGTAGACCAACAAGATGGTGGGCTAAACATCAAGCTGGTAATGCCCCGCTCAATAATTTAACCAGAATACACTTCTTTCAGAAAAATTGGATGTGGAGCCAGTTCTTCGAAATCAACGTGTTTCCAAGAAGAAAAGGCAAGTCGACGAAATGTGCGAGGATGAGTGAATAACGCTAGATCTAGTTGGTTTATTCTCGAGGGAAATTAAGATTATTTTTGACAGATTATTGTCAGAAATCCGAGAAAGATCAGAAAGCGCAGAGAGTCTGCATACGAATTTCGCATTACTCAATGGCCATGCTCTTTTGAACATTCCAAAAGAGTATCTGCAGAAAAATGGGACCCTTTTAGCGCAAAAATATTGAAGAGACTTGAATACAGTTGATTTCTGTTGGGAACTGTTAAATGCATAGAATTATGTGGTTAAATGACAACACTGATGTCATATGATTTAAATTAATTAATGTGTCAAGTTTGATGTATGTAACAAAATAGAAAATAAAGTTATTATATTTCAAAGGAATTCATTCGAGCTAAATCCAAATATCCAATAGGTTATGGGCCCAGGTTACGTCCAATTCGCTGTTGTGCAGTTTCAGTAATTCGTGAATATCAGTCACGTGTGAACATTATGAGTTCGGAAAACAACCGTTTAGTTCGTGCAGTAAAACCGTTCAACGGTCAAAACTTTTCTGATTGGAAGTTACGAATGGAGCTTTACCTTGATGAACAAGGAGTTTTGGATTCTGTGCAAACCAAAGCAGACGCAGAAAATGCGAAAGCTATGAAAATGGACAAAAAGTGTAAGTCCCTCATAGCACAACATCTGGAGGATTCCTATCTCGAACATATCAGGAACAACTCAACCAGTTATGATATTTGGATGTCTTTATGCCATACCTACGAGAAGAAGGGACCATGTAGTAAAAGGCTATTACTCAAACAGATTGTGGAACTCGAATACGATGCCAAGAAAACGCTGGAATCCCATTTCATTATTTTTGATAGCATTATGCGTGAATTGAAGAATGTTGGAGCAAAATTAGATGAATCTGATTTTTGCTGTATACTTCTGAACACTCTTCCTACTCAGTTTGAATCAGTTGTTACAGCACTCGAAACTTTTCACGAAAGTAACATGAAATTGGATGATGTGAAGAGGAGGCTGGCTGAGTATGATATGAAACTGAAATGTACTTCTTCAGTTGGTTTCAGATACAAAGAGGATAAATTAGAATTGAAACACAAAAATCAACATGCATTCAGTGCATCGAGAACTGTTTCTAATCAGGAAAATAGAAGTAAATTTTCGAAAACAAATCTGAAATGTAACTTTTGTGGACGTAAGGGTCATAAAAAGTCAGATTGTTTCTTCTTCAAGAAAAATACGAACCAACAGGTCAATGTAGTTCAAAATGAAAACTGTGAAATCGAAGACATTGACAATGAATTTGCATTTTTGACTTCCGAGGATGATGAACTAAACCAGAAATCTCTTGAGATTAGCTGGTATCTTGATTCTGGTGCGTCAAATCATTATGTGAACTCTGAAAAACATTTAACCGAAGCAGTGTCTTTGTCAAAACCCGTACAAATAAAAATTGCCAATACAGATACCATGGAAAGCACAAAAACAGGAAAACTTCATCTTGTCAACAAAATTACCAAAAACGTGTGTACTTTTGACAATGTTTATTATGTGCCTGGTTTACGGTATAACTTACTGTCCGTGCGTGCTATTACTGAACGAGGATACAATGTTATTTTCGATACAGCTATAGTTCGGATTCGGAAAAATTACGAAACCATTGCCTTAGGAGTTATGGACAACAGTCTCTATCGTTTGGATTTTATTGTCAACCAAGTATTGAATCAAGCTTATCCCTGTGAAATCAAACCAAGTGTTAGACTCTGGCATAGACGGCTTGGACACATAAGCATGTCAGGTTTGAGCAAATTGGTAAAAGCGGGAATGCTGGAAAATATAAGTCAAATCGATTCAGATTTGTCAGAGGTTTGCAAGGAATGCGCAGAAGGTAAAATGGCAAAACTCCCGTGGAAAAATCATACCACACCCGCCAGGAGACCTCTCGAACTTATTCATTCTGATATTTTTGGACCAGTCAATCCGCCGTCAATGAATGATGAAAAGTATTTTATTTCATTTCTGGATGACTTCACCCATTTCACGGTAATATACCTCATGAAAAACAAATCTGAAGCATTCGATAAGTTTATGGAATACGTAAAGATGGCAACTTCAAAAATGAATACGAAAATAAGTCGTTTGAAATGCGATAATGGATCTGAATACAAATCTGACAAGTTTCAAAATTTCTGCAGAAATCAAGGTATTCAAGTCGAATATACAGTACCGTATACACCGGAGCTCAACGGCAAAGCTGAACGCTTAAATAGACTAATAGCTGAGAGAGCTAGAGCTATGTTATGCGACAGTGGCATGGATAAAAACATGTGGGCAGAAGCAGTGCTGACAGCAGTGTATGTAATCAACCGAAGCTATACTTCAAATGGAAATCTTCCAGCAAATCTTTGGTATGAAAAAAACGTTGATCTGGGCAATTTGAAAATTTTCGGATGTCGGGCATTTGCACATATCCCAAAAGAAAAAAGATCGAAATTTGATCCCAAAGCCATAGAATGTTTTATGGTAGGCTATACAAGTAATGCCCAGTGGGCACACAAACGTTGAATAAATGTTTTTTTAACGTTGATTGGTAGAAAAATACGTTATCGGTTGATTTTTCAACGTTGTCATTTCAGTTATAATTTATAACGTTAATTCAATACGTTTCAATAACATATATCCAACGTAATTTTACAATAATCAGTTATAAAATTGAGTGCTAATACGTTTCCTCCCGAAATTATTATAACGTTTATGAAAGATGTTATTTTAACGTTCTTATGTAACGATTCCACAACTTCTAGTTCATTAGAATCGTTTCAAATACGTCTCCAGTCAACAATACGAATACGTTTATGGCAAATGTTATTTAAACGTTATCTGATGACAATTCCACAATTTCTCATTAATTTTTATCGTTTAAAATACGTATCCAATCAACAATATGGATACGTTAATGATTTACGTATGTTCAACGTACTTTTCTCACTTCCAGAAAAATAGTTCATCTGAAAATACGTTATTCTGAAATAGAATTTTAACGTGTGTTCTGAACGTTTTTTTAACGTCCATTTTTCAACTACTAGTCTATTTAAATCGTTGAAAATACGTATCCTGTTAACAATACGAAGACGTTTATGGAAAATGTTATTTAAACGTTATCTAAAAACAATTCCACTATTTTTCATCAATTTGAATCGTTTAAAATACGTATCCAGTAAACAATATGAATACGTTAATGTTTTACGTATGTTTAACGTACTTTTCTTACTTCCAGAAGAATAGTTCATCTGAAAATACGTTATTCTGAAATCGAATTTTAACGTGTGTTCTGAACGTTTTTTTAACGTCCATTCTTCAATTTTCTAGTCTATTTGAATTGTTGAGAATATCCAGTCAACAATTCGAATACGTTTATGGAAAATGTTATTTAAACGTTATCTAAGAACTATTCCAAAATTTCTCATTGATTTGATGGAAGGGTCATAAAAGTTGACAATACTTAAGATGAAAAACAATATAAGGTGCAATTGAATTAAATGTATTTTATTTCCAAACGTACGATAACGACGTCAGTTCTCGACTGACAGGATCATCGAAAAGTTCTATTTCTCCGCCTAGGCGGAGAAATATTTACTTTTCCCTCCGGCGGCAGGAAAAGTGTTGCTACGAAAAAGATTACTTGGTTACCATGAACAATATGAACATAGATGCATAGAATACGAAAACTTCCAATTCAAACGTCATTTTTATTTGATAAAGTTACAATATAAATGTACAATTTTCATGAATTTGAAAACGTTTGGAAATAAAATAACATATTTCATTCGGAGAAGAAGTGACTTTTCGTGGCTCGCTTTCAATTATCCGCCTCACTCCGTTCGGCGGATAAACTCAAGCTCGCCACGAAAAGTGACACTTCTCCTCCTAATGAAATAATATACTATTTCCTTTACATTTCATTTCACGCTACTGAGGTAAAATTCAAAGAAGTGAAAAAAATTTCAATAGATTGATTTACACAAAAGAAAAGCTGACATGTTTTAACAACTGGGCCAATAAATATTGACACTAATAATTTATTTTCAAATGGAATTCGTGAATTAGCACAAATTTGTCGAATTTCATCAGAAAATGAGGAAGATATTTTCAGGTGGCGCTTCCTTCCAATGAATCACCAACACCAATAGAAATTACTCTTCCAATTTCCATTTCCTCAACGCAATAATAATTCATATTCCATTTCTACATTACAATCCACTTACAGGGAACGGATTTGCACAATCTGGCAACAAAATCAGCTTTCGACACTGTTCGCGGCATGCGCAACTCGTCTGTGACGGTCGCATCATTCGTGAATGCGCGGGAACTGCTTCTCTCTGATTGGCTTGTGACATTGCGTCTTGCGTCTACTTCTGCGCCTACTGCTGAGAGCTTGAGTGGTCGCAAATGCAACCGCCATCCGGTCATCGACTCCAACGGACCAACATTCGACAACACAACAGGCAAGCGACAAGCAAGTCTCGTTGATGGTTCAGTGTGTTGAGTTTCAGAGTTTCGGTTATATTGTTTCAATTATTATAATAGTGTTGTTAATTACATGTGAGTTGGAGAGTACTATAATAATCATTGAAGCACCTATGATGCAAATGCTTGGAAATTTCAGTTCAATCACTTTATACTTCTGAGTGTACCCGCTTTACCTCCATTTTCCACCAATTTGATTTTGCCAAGCGTCGGTTTTATTTCAGGTGAGTATTCTGTTTCAATTCGCTTTTTTTCTCAAGTTGTATTTTATTGATTGGCAATTATAAAATATATTGGTTAATATTTGCATCTGCATCTTGGATATCGATAATAATCTTGACATTTTCATGAAAATTGAATTATTTTCGAATGATTCTTCTCTGCTTTATTCGAAGCAATTCCAATAATAGATCGTGACAATAGCAATTACTATGAAAATGCTAGTTTTCTATAATACTTTATTACTTTTCTTGAAAAAAAAATGAAATCTATTAGATGTAGATGTGTTAACCAGAAAAAAATTTTCATATAAATTTCAGAATAGAATGCTCGTGTCTGATTTTTTTTCATATTTATAGAGGCTGTTAAGATTTCCTTCCCAACCAAAGAAATAGATGGGTTTCGACTTTGCACAGTCATGAAAGAATGGCTGAAATTTGCCACGGCGAGGTTGAAGAAAGCAAAATAGACGAACTATTATTTTATTTTTGTTTCTTGGATATGTTATAGTGAATGTCTCATTTTATAATATATTTTTTATAATAATCAGAAATGTTTTTTTTCTTGAGTTTCACAAATGAAAACACAAGGTAACTTTCGATTCAATTATGATTTATTCGTACCTATTTGTGAAAACTCAAATATAGAATCCATATATTCTTTTTAGGTTATCGTATATACCTACCTATACGTTTTAGTTCAACAATTGAATAATTTATGCAAGATTCATATTTTTCCATTGAAAAATGTTTATCATAGTAATGACTTCTTATTCAAGGAACATTATACATTATTATACGAAATTTGTGTAATATAGGTAAACGTTTCAATACAATGTTCAGATTATGCTCAAAATATATTGAATCATTACGTTGAAAGACAACGGTTAATGAGGATAAAAATTTTGGTGAAAATAAACATTATTAATATGTTAATGATTGAACATATAATTTCGTAGGGTAATATAATATATATACACGTTATAAATTAACTTTCAGACTGAGCACAAGGTAGGTATATTATAATAATACTTTGAAAGACAACGTTTATGTATAGGTATATGATATGGTGGAAATAAACGTTATTTATACGTTATCGGTTAGACAGCAAACTTGTATGGTAGAATAATATACATACACGTTATAAATTAACGTTAATATTGCGCCCAATTTATATTTAATCAATACGTTGAAAGACAACGTTTATGAAGTATATATGATATGGTATAAATAAACGTTATTTATACGTTATCGGTTAGACAGTAAACTTGTATGGTAGAATAATATACATACACGTTATAAATTAACGTTAATATTGCGTCCAATTTATTTTTAATCAATACGTTGAGAGACAACGTTTATTAATAACTAAATTATCGATGCAAGAAAACGTTTTTTCCCGCGACATTTTTACTGTTTTTCAACGTTTGGTTATGTAACTTGTTTTCAACGTATTTTCTACGTGCGCGTGCCCACTGGGTGGCTACCAATTGATGAAGAATAACGGATTGATATTTAGTGCTCGCAACGTTATCTTTGACGAATCAAAAACATACATTGATTTAGTCACAATTCCCAATAATGAAATTCAGAAGGGGCAATCAGAAGAGATTACAACGCCTGTCATATCTCAACATCACGATTCTTTCAATAAGCACTTTGTCAACATAGCTTCATATAATTCGTCTTCTGTGAATCGGTCGGCTTTAAATATCGTGAGCAATAAGAAATCCTTTTTCATATTTGACATCGATGAAAATGAAATAATCAAGACAAGTAAATTCCTAAAGAGTACCTGGTCAAGTGGATATGACGACATTCCCATGACAGTTGTGAAAAAATCGATTACCCTGATTGCGAAGCCTCTAGCTCATATCGTATATTCATGTTTCAGAGATGGTGTATTTCCCAATAGTCTGAAAATTGCGACAGTTAAGCCCTTACATAAGAAAGGAGATTCAAAAGATTTAGGAAATTACCGGCCTATCAGCTTACTGACGTCATTCTCCAAGATTTTTGAAAAAATTCTTGGAGTTCGTTTATTGAAATTCCTTCACAAGTTTGAAATTATACGTCCAAATCAACATGGGTATTTAAAAAATAAGAATACGGAAACTGCAATTTTCGAGCTAACGAAATCTATAATTGCAGCTATGGAAGGAGGAGAGACTACTTTGGGTATTTTCCTAGATCTGTCCAAAGCATTTGATACGGTTGATCATGAATTGCTACTGCGAAAACTATCTTTGTACGGAGTGAGAGACAAACAATTGGATCTCTTTCGAAATTTCTTGGGAAACCGTATTCAAAGAGTTGTGGTTGAAGTGGACGGAAGTTCATATGTTTCATCTGATGAATATTTACAAAACGGAGTTATCCAAGGAAGTATCCTAGGACCGTTACTTTTTTTAATATACATTAATGATCTTCCTCTTATTTTTAAAAACGGAGAATTGGTCATAATGTATGCGGATGATACAAATATAATTGTATCTAAGAAAGACGCGCCGTCCGCGATGGTAACAGCAGAGCGAGCGATAACATCTATATCTGACTGGTGTGAAACTAATAATTTAAAACTTAATCCACTAAAGACTGACTGCATGTTTTTCTCCGCATCTAAAATTCCGCCCAACTATCCAACGTCGGTGCAACTACTCGGTCACACTGTTAAGATCTCGTCCAACACTAGGTTTCTTGGAGTCACTTTGGACACAAATCTGAACTGGGGAGATCACTTAAAGTGCCTCAAACAGAAACTTACCTCAGCTTTGTATTGTTTGCGGGTCATGTCCCGACAAGTGGACCAAGATGTTCTGAAAATACTATATTTCGCCAATGTTCAGACACACTTGAACTACGGGATTGTGACTTGGGGAGGATGTTCAGGTGTGAATCAGATTTTTGTCATGCAGAAGTCTATTCTTCGTGTCATCTTGTCTTTACCTTACAGAGAATCCTGTAGAGGTATGTTCAGAAAAAACAACATTCTGACTCTCGCAGGACTATACATTTACAGATGCCTTTTATTTTTACACTCCAAAAAAGATATATATTTCGGAGAGCACAGAAACATGAACAATACTAGACGGATGCTACCATTTAACTTTCCGAAGCACACTCTAACGGTCACGGAGAAAAATGCAATATACATGTGCATTACAATCTTCAATAAGATTCCTAAGGAGCTACAGAATATTGGAAAATTTGAATGTTTTCGATCTAGATTACACCGCTTCCTTATAGACAGAGAACCTTATTCACTACAGGAATTTCTTGCATCGTAAGATCTGAACGCTCTTTGTAAATTACTTAGTTAAATGATGGAATGTTAGTTTGAGTTTTTTTTTTCTGACGTGTTCTCCTTACATATTGCTTGTAATTGTTTGAGAGAATAAATATCTATTATTATTATTATTATTATTATCGTCTCGACCTACTCGCAAGACTACCAAGCCTATCTGGCAGAATGATTTTGAATTAAATTTATGCCTAGAAAATGACGTAAGATATGAAGATTTGGAACACATGTCCGTAGAAGAAAAAGTCAAATGGAGCGCAGCATTTGTTTTCGGAAATCCTGTCAGTTGGACCACGAAAAAACAGTCGTTGGTAGCTACATCTTCTTTCGAAGCAGAATACATTGCACTTAGTGAAACCATCAAGGAAGCAATTTGGATGAAGTCAATAATGGATGATTTTGGAATTATCTTAGAAGAACCCATATCTATCTGGGAAGATAATCAGAGTGTCATCGCTCTCACAAAATCAAATCAAATCAACCAGCGATCTAAACATGTTGAAATTAAATATTCTTTTGTGAAAGACAACATATTTAGAAATGTCGTTACGATGAAGTATGTGCGTAGTGCGGATCAAAAGGCCGATATACTGACTAAACCATTAGGTTTGCCTTCATTCGCCAAACTGAGAAATGCATTCAATATATAGTAATATTTTTTCATTATTCCTCGTAATTATTGTTATATTACTTGGTTATCAGTGTTGAGAAGGGGTGTTAAATGCATAGAATTATGTGGTTAAATTACAACACTGATGTCATATGATTTAAATTAATTAATGTGTCAAGTTTGATGTATGTAACAAAATAGAAAATAAAGTTATTATATTTCAAAGGAATTCATTCGAGCTAAATCCAAATATCCAATAGGAACTAGTTGTTTTCAAAGAGCTGGTTCCTGAAATTAGTGAAAGATCGACTTCATTAGACCTGCTACAAATTCTTCACAGGCAAGATCTGCAAGAAGCTCTCCCTAATGTCAGTATAGCTTTGAGAATATACTGCACATTACCTACCACGTCTGCAAGCTAAGAACGCAGTTCCAGCAAATTGAAAATAATAAAACATTATTTGCGTTCCTCGATGAGTCAGGAACGTCTCTCTGGTCTCTCGATCTTAGGTGTAGAAAACAAAACTGCTTCCGAAACAGATTTCGAGAAGGGCACCATAAAGAATTTTTGCCTGGTTATAGGAAAACTATAGCGCTAGTTCAACTCGCACACGACTCGAATCTCAACGTATTATAGAAATAAATGAGAAGAAATCAATTAATTCAAAAACTTCATATTGATTTTTATGAAACAAGGTTTTCATTAATAAAATTAATTCATAAGCATCCACTAGCCTTAGTAATAAATGATGATATGAATTATCTCATAATCCATCACAAAATTAATTGATCTCCTGATTGACGAGCAATTTCAGTCAATTAGCATTAGCTATACTTATCAGGCGCCAAAACTTTCAAGGCTTCGTTCCCCCACATCGAGAAATCCTGATATTTTCTGGAAATGGTAGAGAACTTGTTCCTATTAATATTATTCGTTTCATTTCGATGATACCAAATAATTTCTCATGGGATGGGGAGATCATTCAGAGGTAATATTGTATGTCCTTTAACAAATTGGCGAATGCGCGGGTTTCTAAATAAGTTGTATCTTAATACTCAATGCTTTGCCACATGCCTTGTTGTCCTCTGCGTTTTGGAATGCTACTACTATATCCTTCCAATAGTTCTACTCAGTCGGAACCAATAAGGCTGTCAAGCTATCAGTAGTAATTAATATCTCCAGGACTTTGATAATAAACGAGATAATTTTATGACAATCGAATTTCTCCAAATTATGAGGCATTTGTCAATGTATAACTAACAAAAAGAAGAAGTACCGTTAGTGAAAGTACAATTAAGTATTAAAATTCAACTTAATAGTAGATTTGTTACTGTTTCCTAGTATAGAAGATCTATCACTACGTATAATTTTTATGATCTTGTTATTGTGATGTTCTTGATCGATATTTGAGTATGGTTTCATGAAAGTTTTATTGCTTTGACTAGTAATTTTCAGCAGTTGTTGTTCTCTACACATGTTTTTGCCAATTCGCTAACAGCAGTTGATCTTTTCGATTGATTTGTTATCTATTTGTCTTTCACATTCAAGCAAGTTTAGTCCACCCATTTACTGTATTTCTTCCAGCAGGTACATTATTCTACCATTTGTCAGTTTTATTTCTCCATTGTCGATTTGGCTATGAAAACAGTCGATGTCAGAAAATATTGTCGCCTCGTTTTGATATCAGTTCATGAAAAAGAAGTATAGTACAGCTTTGAATTCCACTATTGGAAACCAACCATTCACTACTTAAACAGCTTTCAGATGCACCTTGGCACGTTTTACTGAACACCAGATTGAATTCAATGCAATTTATTGGAGAGTCATCGTTATTTTACTCTCCTACTACCTCTCCTCACCACGATAATTCTACAGCAGCAATATGGTGAAATTGTATCATATGATACAAAAAGGACTGTCCTTGAAGCAAACTTTCACTCAAATGAGCTATGTTCCAATGTGTTTCTTCTCCTTGAAGGGTGAAAGTGTCACGGAGGACAAAAACTAGCATCTGATCAATTCATCAAATATTCACTTTTTTTTCAATAATATCCTTCTATTGTATTTCATATGAGATTCAATGATTGACAGTTTTTATTCTGTATTTATTTCCCAATGGGGTGCCCAGAAAAATATGCTATTAAAGGATAGTATGAAGTCCACACATTTTAGTCTTGAGGGTCTCACGAATAAAGGGTGGAATGAGAACAGAGATATCACAACAAAAAACGAGGGGAGCCCTAGGAAGAGATCGCGTTAATTCCCTAAGGCCTGTAAAGGAACTCATTCGTCCTACTCAAGTATTCAGCGTATATGAAGTGATGACGCGATTTTTGAATTTCCAACACATGCAATTGCATCTAACGAATCGTAAGCCCGTGAAATTAGAATCAAGATACGGAGATGTTTCGTACACAAAATGCGTCTGACAAATAATAATATGTTTATGTTCGACTGCTTCATAAATACTTGATTCATGAATTCGTTTAGCGTCCAGAATTGACTACTTTATTGGACACCACTTCATTGGACTCAACTGTCACAGTCTTCTCTCGATTTTGCAATTTTCTTCGTTTTACACCACTTGTTATAGGCCGCATACAAATTTTAATAAGCACTTTTACTGGGTAGGAGAGATTCTTTGGCACTTGCGGCTAAATTATTCACGCTTTCCTCTTCCGAACTATCCATTTTTGAGATTATTATGACGTTTGTCACAGAATTAACGAAGTAAACAACTTTGTTCAGTGAGGTTGCTAAGGTCGCCGATGGTTACTAAGGTAAGATAAGCAAAAGCACACTCAAAGTATTTCTTGAAATAAAGCGACGAATATATTAATTGCCATTTCAGAAAATAAAATGTCTGCATTGCAGTCAAACATAAAGCTTTGTATGCAAACTCGTACATAATTAGGCTTATGGACTTGCCCAAATTATTGGCCTCGCTCGCTTTGCTCGCTCTGCCATAAATTTTGGACTCGTCCATAAAGACCTAATTTATGTACTTGTTACATAAATAGCTATTCTGTTCCCTCATAGGAGTTCTTTAATGATATTTTAGGAAAACCAGGATTTGAAAAGACCAAAAATGAAATAATCAGGACTTAACTAGGGAAACTTATTGTCTACTATTGCACCTCGAATGTTTTGTGGTTTATTTAATTGTATTCTTTGAAATTCAAATATTATGTCTTTTTTTAATTGTGGAAAAAATATACATTGCTTTACTGTATGAACCATAAAAAATGTGCAAATATTACTGCTCTGCTAAATTTGATAAACAACATCAAGATAGATATGTCAGTCGGTGTTTTTTAGAGTGATATAACTTAAAATTGAAATAAAAAACATTCAAATTAAGATTGCAACCAAATTTTCATTTGAAAGATAATTATATGACATTCATGTTTTACAAATAATTTCCAGCATATGTCCACCACGATTAGCTCTGAGGAACCGCATTCGACCAGGCCAATTCTGAACCACCATTTCGAGTAATTCATATCATGCCTTATTTCAGCCATAACACGAGGTATGTTGACTTCCTAAGCGTCCATTGTTTCTGGTTCATCAGCATAAACGAATGACTTGATATAAACCCGAAGAAAATATTCCATTGTAGTTATGTCGCATGATCTTGGAGGCCAATTAATTGGATAATTTCTCGAAATAATGTTATCCCATATTTTTTTTTTCAATAAATCAATTTTTACGATAGGAGCATGAGCCAAGACACTTCTGGGTCGATACCATTAAAATTTTGAAACAAATAATCATTGATCCTCGATCTGAACGTTCACCATTCACTGTAACATTAGTTCCTCAGAGTTAGTGGTGGTGGACATATGCCGGAAATAATTTTTGAAACATAAACGTCATTAAATTATCTTTCAATTAAAAAAAATGGCTTCAATCCTAATTTAAATGTGTTTCATCTCAATTTTAAGTTCTATCACTCTAAAAAAAACACCCGATACATTGTGACATTTATTGAGTGGAACGCCATGTATAGGGGGATGTAACTAAGCAGGGGTGGTTCAAAAAAAATTCATACGAAAAACCCACCCTATTTTTTGAGAAGATATACATTCATTATAGGTGCAGCTTTATGCGTTGTAGAATTGTAAACCTCCCAACAATGGATTTATTAGTTTGTTAATCTTATAGCAATCTTCTAACATGAAATGTTTTTAGTTGAATTAGAATTAAAAATTAAAATTAAATGATACTTACGGTGGATTTCACAAATCGTAATCACCGGTGATCGGAGATCAACGGCTTGGTTCTCTGATTTTTGAACTGTCAAATGTTTCCATGGATATGAGCTATCACACAGAACAGATACACAAAAATAATATTTCATAATACGTCAATCACTAATAATGGCAATTTTGGATTCAGTTATTTCCGCAAATATATTTATTACCCAAACAGAAATTCGAAAACATTTTAAAAATTATGAGAAAAGATGAGAATGGACATCTCACGATTGGAACTCATCGCCAAAATTCGATTTACTTGACATTTCGATAAAAATTCACTGTGATATTCACCCGCTTCTGGATCTGTTAATACCCTTTCATGGTACTATAAGCCCTATGTAAATTACACAGTAATTGATATCATATGTTCTTTTTTCGACCATTTCAAACCACGACGACCGAAATGCTCGAAAAAAGAACAGATGACATCAATCGATGGCCGCGAAAGCCTAAACAAATTCATCGCCATTTAATTGTGATAATGTCAAATATAGTACCTTCACGATTACGTTATTTGGAATAAATAAAACTATAAAAATAAATAATAATCATCAGTCATAATGTGTGAATAGCGCCATCTGAAGTGGTAAAAACGAAACTTTTCTCATATCTCAACAAAATCTAATCATTTTAGACATCTGTACTCCTACGCTAAGACATTTTGGTTTTGCCCAACAGCGCTGAGTTCTAGGCAATTCAAATTACACACTATTACAGTGACTATACATAGAGGGAATATAATCACTGTACACACTATTTGTTTATATCGCCATCTAACGCGGAGAATATCAAATGAAGTACAAACGAATAAGCGTTAGCGTAACTGTAACGACATCTAGTGGCCTTACTCAAAAGGAGGAAAAACATTTCCTGTATAAGTAAAATTTTCATCGATTTTTTCAAAGTTTTATTGTATTTTATAATAACCAGACCGTAGACGAATCCATATATGAAGTTTCATAACAAACAGTCCATCCGATCTCGAGTTATAAATGGTGTAACCAACATCTTTCTTTAATATGTATGGATGTGACTGTTATGAAGAGGGTCATAGAATTCACAGACAGCCGGGAGAAGATTGTCCGTTGTTGTATGCAAGAGCATACAACTGTTAAGCAACAGCAATAAAATGGAAACGGAAACACCTCCAGTGCATCGAATTATGTTCGATCCGTATAGTTCCCACTGATGTGTGTCATGACTCTGGCATTGGCATCGATAATCTAGAAGTTATTTCGACGAACCTGTCCATGTGGAATTGGAAAATCAGTATGAATTATTCTGGACGTTGATTCGGTTGCAACGAATCGGAAAAATCGCACACCCCACTTTGTAGCGGTAATCTCTCGTATTCAGGCTTGTTGTTCCAGCGCTGGTCGGTTTCATGATGACTAGATATATGACGAATGGTCAGTTATGATATTTTCGCAAACGAGCGTTGCGCCACTCAGATAGCAGATATTTATTATCATTGCCGAAGCCACATTGCCTCTCGCCAACGCTATTTTGCCACGGATCGATTTTCATCACCGGCGAATGTGAAGCTCTATTTGTTCTCGCTGAAGAGAAAGAAATATAATACCCCTCACGGTCACGCTCCTCGCCTTATTGCACTGGCAATTTTATGGAACTAAAGCGGAAAGACATATAAAACTTACGGTTTAGATTTGATCTTAGTCCTTAGTGTTGCTTCAAAGCTAGAAAATTGTGGATGACTTCATTTCGTTAGGAATTATTTGATAGATTTCTAGACACAAATATTTCATGAAAATATCACAAATATCAAGGTATGTCTGTTCTATAGAGTGCCACTTATTACTTCTTAGTAATGGCTTGTTCACAAACTTTTTTGCGAATTTAGACAAAAATTGTCGGATGGCCTCTCACAAGGATAAAAACTTTGTGATTACTTTTTTATCCTTCACTTATCATATATGCTTCGAAGAGCATTATTTGTTTGTGATTAGGGTGATGGCTTTATCGTTTTTCAGCAGAACACCCTCAGTATTACTTTCTTAATCCAAAGGACAAGTCATCGAAACATAATTCACATAAGTCAAAAAAATTATCACATCATAACATTTACAAAAAATGTTACCAAGTCTGTAAAAAATCAATATCCATCTTGGAGGACATAAACTCATCCACACTATAGAAGGCTAACTCTATTGAAGGTAGGCTTTAATATAATACTAACTGGCCCGGCGAACTTTGTTCCGCCCTAATGATACTCACGGTGGATTTCACAAATCCACTCTGATTTTTGAACTGTCAAATGTTTCCATGGATATGAGCTATCACAAAGAACAGATACACAAAGATAATATGTCATAATATGTCAATCACTAATAATGGCAATTTTGGATTCAGTTATTTCCGCAAATATATGTATTACCCAAACAGAAATTCAAAAACGTTTCAAAAATTAAGAGGAAAGATGAGAACGGACAATTCACGATTGAAACTGATCGCCAAAATCCGATTTACTTGAAATTTCGATAAAAATTCACTGTGATATTCAACCGCTTTTTGATCTGTTAATAGCCTTTCATGGTACTATAAGCCCTATGTAAATTACACGGTAATTGATGTCATATGTCTTTTTTTCGACCATTTCAAACCACGATGACCGAAATGCTCGAAAAAAGAACAGATGACATCAATCGATGGCCGCGAAAGCCTCAACAAATCATCGTCATTTGATTGTGATAATGTCAAATATAGTACCTTCACGATTACGTTATCTGGAATAAATAAAACTATAAAAATAACTAATAATCATCAGTCATAATGTGTGAATAGCGCCATCTGAAGTGGTAAGAACGAAACTTTTCTTATATCTCAACGAAATTTAATCATTTTAGACATCTGTACTCCTACGCTAAGACATTTTGGTTTTGCCCAACAACGCAGAGTTGTAGGCAACTCAAATTACACACTATTACAGTGACTATAGAGGGAATATAGTCACTGTACACACTATTTGTTTATAACGTCATCTAACGTGGAGAATATCAAATGAAGTACAAAGAATAAGCGGTAGCGTAACTGTAACTGTAGCGACATCTAGTGGCCTTACTCAAAAGGTGGAAAAGCATTTCCTGTGTAAGTAAAATTTTCATCGATTTTTTCAAAGTTTTATTGTATTTTATAATAACCAGACCGTAGTCGAATCCTTATATGAAGTTTCATAACAAACAGTCCTTCCGATCTCGAGTTATAAATGGTGTAACCAACATCTTTCTTTTATATATATAGATTTGAAATTCATAGCAGGAGCCTTTCTCAGTGACTGGGGAATTTGATTAAATAATTTGTAGCACAAAAAATTCGTACTATTCTGACATTTTTTCAGTCTCTGAAAGTTTGGTCTCAAATCTTTTTTTCCCCTAGTATTGTAGCTATGGAAATCGCCATTTTTCATTAAATTTTCCTGTTGACTATGGACATAAACAAGACACTCATGTATAAAAAGCAAGGAGAAGTGAGTATTTTGAGCTTAATGAATGACTTTTTACAGTCGTCCCTATAATCGACATGATCCAATATTCTCACAGCTCTTCTTCGTAATCTAAATATCCTTTCTCTCCCAGAACATCCCCCCAAAGCAAAATACAATACCGTAGACGTGACTCAATGAGACTATGGTAAGCACTTTTTATTACCTTGTGGGATACAGTTTCTGTAAGATTTCGTAAAAGAAATATTTTTTTGATCAAACTTTAGGTAAAGTGGTCCACATGTGAGCCCCATGTCAGAGCTGGGTCGAGAAATACTCCCAGAAATCTCAAAGATAAAGTAGCATCGTCCGGCTGGGTATTCCTCAGATTGAAAAACATCTTTTCCGTTTTTTCCTCGTTGCATGTAAGACCAAAAAAACCACTCTTGCGCCATCGACTGTGCAACACCCCCAAATTCCACGGTCCCAAAAAAATCCTTGCTGTTCACCGAGATACATGAGTCATCGGTCCAAAAGTATATGATCTAGTTCACAGGAAGCTTGAATCAAATCCGTTTGTGGTGACTTTTTTCATTGGATTTATTAGTCTGTAGAAAAATGAAAATATTTTCCTATCGGATGTTTTTTTAGAGTGATAGAACTTCAAATTGAAATAAAATACATTCAAATTACGATTGGAGATTTTTATTTGCAAGATAATTTTATGAGATTTATGTTTAATGAAAATTCCGGTATATGTCGACCACGACTAGCTCTGAGGAACCGCATTGGATAAGACCAATTTTGGACTACTTTTTCGAATAATTCAGGCCTTATTTCAGAAATAACACGAGTTATGTTGGCTTCCAGAGCGTCTATTGTTTCTGGTTCATCAGCAAAAACCATAAACCAATGACTTGGCATGATCTCAAAGAAAATAATCCATTGGAGTTATGTCGCATGATCTTGGAGGCCAATTAATTGGACCATTTCTCGAAATAATATTATCGCCAAATATTTATTTCAATAAATCAATTGTTCCGGTTGCAGCATGAGGTGTAGCACCATCTTGTTGGAACCAAAACACTTCTGGGTCGATACCATTCAAATTTTGAAACAAATAATCATTGATCATCGATCTGTAACGAGCACCATTCATTGAAATATCAGCTACAGCATCGTTTTTAAAGAAATATGGACCGATATTGCCTCCAGAGTGTAAAGCACACCATACAGAGCATTTTTCAAGATGCAATGGAACCTGCAGAACTTCTTGAGGATTGTACGTAGCCGTTCAACTAGAAATGAGCTTCAGCTCTAAACACAATTTTTCGATAAAAATGTGAATCAACTTCAAGCTGTTCTAGGGCCCAATCAGCAATCAAACGACTCTTATTATGGTCAAGTGGATCTAGTTGTTGGACCAGTTGGATCTTGTATGGGAGTAGTCCAAGATCTTTAAGCAAAATTTTCTATGTGGTGGATGCACAGAGTCCAACTTGTTGTGAACGCCGACGAACAGACTTCCGTACGTACAGTTCTTGCATCGAGTAGAGAAAATGTTGTCCGAAATCTATCGATAGTTCGACGAATGAGCTGATCTGGTGGACGATTAAGAAAAATCATAAATTTCACGAATTATTCTATATAAATCATAGTGTCAAGTGTTCTATAAGTTTGGCGAGTAGAACACTGATTTTGAAAATAAATTTCAAGGATTTGTAAACGTTGTTGCGGCATGAGTCTTTCCATGATAATTTGTCGATGATTACTGAATAAAAATGTCAAGACAACACAGTTATTCATATCGAAAATTCTATCACTCTTAAAAAGACACCAGATATATCGAATGACAACATGTTTCAGAGATTTTCTGAACGACAAGACTCCTTGATTTGTTATCATGGCAACGGAAAGAGTGGATAAAGATGCTAGTTTTTTCAATTTCAAAATTGCTGTGAATTCTAAAACCGTTATGCTTTTACTGAACATATTTTTCGATTTTCTGATCACCCGTAGGTAATGGATTATCAATTGGTTAAACCTCAGCCTGTATGAATTATAATGATATTTTCGATTTTGCCTTTGTTTCTATGTCATAGATTGATTTGCCACAATGGCAATTCGTAATTTTGAAACGTCGGCAATAAAGTGATCCATACCAATTTCGAAGCGCAAAATGTTCCTGATGAACAAGCTTCGGGCTACAGCATCATCGATATTAATTAATCAGTATATTTGTATCGCTTTCCACGATGTGGGTGTCCGTTGATATTGTTAGTTCTAGGTTTTATTCAATTAAGCATTATTGGCGATGGATTTATTATTTGTACTAATTATATAGGTCGTATTTGTGGCAGTCTAATCTGCTCGAACACAATTCAATCAATGATAAATTAATTACTTTGTCAATCGATATTCAATTATCATTCTTTCATTGGAGCGTGTATGAAAATATTATAGTTATCCTCTTCGTTGTATTATAGTTAATGTAAAATACACTGATTAACGGTGTAAATCAATCATATTCAGATTGATATCATGGTCATTATTCTGGTAACAATATTAAGGACTGAACGAGAATAAATTCGCTATCACAAGAACGCCTATATCTCTTGAAACAATTGAGAAAAAATCAAAATTTGATCATGGTTAGCTTTGTTATGAACGTCAGAAACAGTTTCATAGATATTCCAATTCTCTGTCGCAAAATGTCAAGCGAAGTGAAAACACGAGAATTTATAGTGAAACTTTTTCAAAATAATCAAAAATGAGCTTCAAAAGAATCGCAAAAGAGGCTCGCGTTCGTCCGGAAACGGTATCAAGAGTTGTTAAGCGCTTCAACGAAGATCTTACAATTAAGCGCAAGGAAGGAACCGGGAGGAAAAAGGGGTTTCATAGCCCAAAAAAAGTGAAGAAAGCCATCAGCTTTTTTCAGAAGAATCCTAACCTTTCAGCCCCTTGACCATCCCTCACTTTCTGGTGGAGTGCCCGGAATATGTTAATGACAGGAGGAACAACAAAATAGAGCTGACCTTAAAAGAGATTCTCCAAAACTACATAAATTTCAACAACTTAATGAACTTCGTTAAGTCTGTTCATCTATACAAGTCAAATTTGAAAATTTATAGTTTGTTAATTTGTTCATTACATTATTACACATATTGTAAAATAAACTGTTACCGCGTCAATGGCCCAAGCAGTCGAGACACATGAATTTAATTAAAAAAAAAGGAAGGAAAGTGGCCCAAATAGTGGGTTGTTCGCAGTCAACCGTTCAGAAAATCAAGTCGAGTTGTGGGCTTAGAACATACAAAGTGGCAGAAAGTGCCAGACAGGAATGCTGTGAAGAATCAAGAAGCGAAATCAAGAGCAAAGAAATTAAAAAAAGATTTCTTGAAAAATTTTTCCTGTTGCGTGATGGACGACGAAACCTATGTCTTGGCTGATTTCTCGCAACTTCCTGGTCAGGAATTTTATACCGCAGATTCTCGTGGAAATGTTGACGAACAATTTCGCGTAAAGAAACAAGCAAAGTTTCCTAAAAATTCCTGGTTTGGCAAGCAATTTGCACTTGTGGGAAATGGGGCTAATTTTTCGTTGGCCAAGGCTCTGTTGACTCGAAGTTATGCATCGAGGAATGCTTGAAGCAGCGACTTTTACCATGTTTACGTGAGCACGATGTGTCAACAATATTTTGGACAGATTTAGCTTCATGCCACTATAGCAAGGCCACCAAGGAATGTTAAGAAGCTAATGAGGTGGTTTTTGTCCCCAAAGAGGCCAATCCACCAAATTGCCCAGAACTCAGGCCAATCGAAAGATATTGGGCCCTGGTGAAAAGAGAATTGAAGAAGACTAAGAAATCAACGAAAACACTAGCGGAATTCAAGCAAAAGTAGAAGACAGCATCCCAGAAAGTGACTGAGAATACTATAAGAAGCATGATGGGAAGAATTCCAGAAAAAAATCCATGAATTTTGTAAAAAATAGTTTTGGTTTTTTTATTGTAAAAACAGTTTCCATTAGAATTAGAAGATGATTCGAAAATGACTTTGATTTTAGAAATCGTTCCAGTGGTTCAAAAGATATAAGCGTTTAAGTGCATTTATTCTCGTTCAGTCCTTATTTATATGTTAGCTTGTGCTCGAAATGTGTTCTGTTTTCAATAGTCAGCCAAAAACGATGGAATTTCGGAAAGAATTTTTTGCCTTCTTCACATAATGTAAAATAGGAATCAAATCTGCATTCAGAAATAAACCGTTTTTGGCGTCAGCTTGGTTTTCCATGAATGCAAAACATTCCAGAATGACAACAAAAAAAGGGGTTACATTCTCTTCAAAACCTGCATTCATTAACAGATACAGTTGATAACTGTTCCATTAACTCCTCCTCTTCATACAATTATATTGACGAGGCAAATACTTGGGAAATTCAATAAGAGCATAACTCCCCAGCGAGGGCTGCTTCCAGGACAAATTTTTCTCCCGCAGGAATCCAGGGTTGCGCTCCGAACCCTATTCCGTCGGTGGACCAGGCTGACCTCGAAATTAATTTGAATGAAATTACCTCTTGATGAATATTCATCAACTATGAAAGAGACCTGCAGCTTTGTATATATTCAGTATTCGTTGGTGCAATAAATGATTTAGAAGAGCTATGGGCGAGAAACTCTATCCTGATGAAAACTGCTAATCCGCTTCAAATCCGGGCTCCCGCAGTTAGCCAGATTAAAATGAGAGACAATAACGACCGAGAATTGAGGAATTTTCAATTTATTCCCTTACAGGCTATATTTTTCTTATTTCGGTAAAAGTGAACTGTTTTAATTATTGCAGGTTCCGTCCCAGTTTCCACATAACTCTCGGGATATTACAAAAGTTTTCGGATAACAACCCGGTATTTTTTAATTTAGAGTAGAATGAGAAATTTTAATGAACGCTCGCCATTTTAATACATCGAAACGAATATTCGGAAACCATACTCGATGCATGGAATGCATGATATAAAAACAAAAGGGCTCTCCACTATATACATATTGCAAATGCGGATCCCCAACAGCAAATTTCGAGAAAATATCATATTGAAATACACAACTTTTGGAAATATGAAAGAATGAAAGATGAATGCGATAGTTATGGGTTATTCTTGTTTAATTCAACAATTCCGTCCAGGGAATATGAAAATGGTATTTAATGCACTCGTTTCCACACCACCCAGTAGGTAGAGTACAAGGTGCGTTTTGTTTTTAAGTGGTATCCCCAGTAGGCCTAATACAGTTAATGTCGAAAAACGCCGAACTAATTTTTAATAATTAACGAAAAATTAACTAGATATTAGGGCATCTCGGAAAGAAAGCCTACGATCCTTCTCTAAAGTGCGGTTTACACGGGTAGAGTAAATGGTAGAGTACGGTGGTAGAGTACTTACTATCCCCCTACTAGCATAATGTAAACAGGCTGAGCTAGTGACAGTAGAGTACTAAAGATAGTGCACGGTAGAGTAGAGTGGATAGCACATGTGGATAGTACACTCGACTATCCCATCCCCACTACCACAATTCTACTCTACTCTATTGGTTTGCTAGTTGACTATCCCAATGTAAACAGACACTTGCCTGGTTTCAGTAGAGTATCTATAGAGCGTGTTACTAGTCTCCCTATTGTTATTCGGCCAATTTTCCTTTGGAAGATTTGTTTACGTACTAGCAACGTGTGAACAGTTACTCTACTGAAATGAGTAGAGTAGAGTATTTTCGCAAAAAAGTATGCTAGTGAACTCTACCATTTACTCTACCCGTGTAAACCACACTTAAGTCATGCAGATGCCTACAGTATAATCTGGGATAATATCCTGGAAAATTATAAATTATTCTCAGTGTTGAAATAGGGTGCCGAATCATTAAAAATCAAATTTTCTATTGGTTTTTTATCACATTTCAAACCTGTCTATAGTTTCGGATAGTGAAATTTCTATTCAGATACCTAGAAGAATTTAAAAAGACATTATTTTCTCTAGTTCTCGGGTAGGAATAGGCAATTTCAAGAATATGATTTATGTTATATATATTTGATATAAAACAAGAATTCGATTTCTTTATTAGTAAGTAAGAAACATATTTAACAAAATTAAAAATTACAAACGGTATTATCGATTACTTAAAACAATTCACATTAAAAATACATCTCAGGTTGCTTATTGATAAAAATTCCACTTATAACGACATCGCCCTCTATATGTACTGCCTTTACTTGATCTGCGTCGCATCTATAAGCGAACTCTGCTTGCAACTTTTCATTCACCCATATACTGAACCTCTTCGAACTCCTCCTTATCCATAACGCGAATGGAGTGAAAGGGAGAAACTTGAAACCTCCCGCTCGTTCCTCCATACCCCATTTATTATCGATAAAGGCATTCCTTACCAATATATTGTTGCCTGTAACAGTAATATCGGGTTTTATATGGGTCTTCAGGAATGTGTATCTGGAAAAACAATTGTTAGGTATAAAATTGAATTGTCTGGAGAATTGCTCCTATTCAGCAAACGGAAAGTTTTCCGATAAACCAACGAACATTTCAGAAATTACAGAACATTATGACAGACATTCCCTATACGAACATCGCAAGAATGATTCCAACAAGGGAAGTAAGTAATCAGTTAATGCACGTTGCCAACAACATAGGTATAGGTACCTATGTTTTTTTTTCCACACGGTTATAACCGTGTGGAAAAAAAAGACAACGATACAATAATAAGGATGCAATGAAAAAGTCCCAATTCTTATTGGATATTTGCTGGAAATGAAAAAATAGGAAGATATTTGACAATTCGTACGACCTGTCTTATCTCATGTTAGATTACAAGAATTGCATTTCCTTTAATCTTCGAGGAAGTCTGAATTCAGATTTAATTATACAGGCTGGTCCAAAAAAGGATATTGGTCTAACCAGCAATGAAAAGTGTAAAATGAAAACGAAAAATCATCAAAGTAATTCAACTAAAAAGTACAAAAGCAAAAAATCATGCGACAGTCGATGCCAAACCGGTTAATTAGGCCTCTTAGTTGGTTAGGCACAATGACCACTTGGATCTGACTCTAAAATAACATAATTTATTGATTTCTTACCTTTTAGTTGAATTACTTTTATTCCTTTCTTCAGAATTCTTTCTTTTTCTGATTTGAATATGAACTTACCAAAATTTGCTGTCACTTTCAATGGAATGATACTAGAGGGCCAGAAATAATTCTCGTTCTTCAAGCTGACTGAAAACGACTGTGGAAGTATTTTGGGTGTTCCATAAATTTCAATCTGCCAATCTTCTTGAAAACCTTCGGGCAATGAAGATCTTAAAGGCATCTTCTGTGAATGATATCTAGTATCACAAATTGTATGTGGAATGAGATTTATTTGAACAAAATCTATTCAAAAAATGGTGGTCTGATTCGATCTATTCCAAAATTGGGAAAATAAATATTACAGATTTTAGGCAGGTTGCAGTATACGCATTTGACGCTTTTTACGATTTTTAAGTGGCGTCCGGTTCATTGTAAATATTTTTTGAACTATTTTTACGATCTATAACTACTCATATTTGAACTTCGTATGTATGACGGAATTTTTAGCGATAAATTTGCGCTTGAGGGTATTCCATGAAAATTCTAGGTCTGTATGTTAGTTTACATTGTTTCTTTATAAGAGATGGAATAAGGTAGCAATATTTTAATTTGTTTAGGTAATGGAATCAACGAACTTACCAATACTGAATGATTGGAAATTGGCCTGCTAACTTCTTTCGCGACATGAACACCATCATCGTCTATCGGATATCGATCGAAATTCGCCATTTCAATCTTGTATAGATCTATAATTCCACAAATTTCAACGTGAGAGATGGTACTCAGTGGTATTCTGAATCCAAAATTGCAAACGTGTATATTGTTGTAAGTGACGAAGAACTGATGATCAGCTACATAAATTCGAAGCTGAAACTCTTCGCCTTGCTTCATAGGAAACCCTCCAGTGGTTAGCGATTCTTCGTTTCCCCACTGGCCCTTCAAGCGGGAATTTCTTACTACGTAATGCTGTAGAAGACGAGGGTTGAAGTGCAAGGCTATGTCTGAACTGTGGTTGTTCCCACATAGTAAATTGATAGCCCATCTGGAAAAAATATCTCTTTGAGCCTTCTGGCCAAGTTGAACCACCAATATAACTATGATATGACATAAGTTTTTCCTCTGCTAGAATTAATCTCCAACGTCTGTTACGACTCTGAATTTTCCGACCGGATTTGGAACATCTTGCGACATCTACAATGTAATTGTGAAACCACAAGTAGGAGGAACTCACCTTTGGCAGTTTGGGTTGGTGGAAGCAGTTATACAAAGTATCCTTCCTCTGCTCAGTCTGTTGGGTAGGTTTTCAATTCTGGTAAGGTTCAATCCAGAAAGTGACCTCTGTTCAACAATGGAAAGAACGTCAAAACCATACTCAATAGCATCGTCGCAATCATCACTACAGAAATCTGCACACATATTTACATAAATAATCGACAATAAGGTCGTCAAACTTTGTTAAATCGTCGACATAACATCAAATCTCCGTTGGCATTCTTTGTAAAAAGGTTACAGGCCCCCAACGTTATTAACATCAAAGTGAATACCCGGAAGGAAACTTATGTATCTGATACATACGTCATGAATCCATTTTACGCTAATGGCGAAAGAAATATACATTGAATTCACAATATCACAACCTTCAACACCCACACATCAGAAATACAGACTCAAACCGCTCTATTTGCTCCGATGACGTCCATTGAAACTAGGTTTAATTCTTACGTACCCCTTAACGCATACAGAATACATACAACACGTCAGTGACGTACCCTATGGGGTTCGTCCTCTTCAACCTCCAAGTGCCTGCAGCAGTGAATGCAGCTGTGGAACAAACTGGCGCTCTTGGACGCTCTTATCACCAACATTTTCACATTTACTCAGGACTGCAGTGGCATCCCAGTGGCGTAGTTTTAACCATTTCAATATTAAGTTAATGGAAATACCTGACGTTACCGTCTGAGTTACATATGTACTGAATGTGAATTCAATTAAGAGTCGTGTAGACTATAGATTATGTATGAGTCACTTTTGTGGATAAAAGATCACGCCTTCAATATAGGTATGTTCTCATAATTCGCGATTAACATTGGTTCAATTGTTATCTTCAAGTCTTCGTCATTTGCGCAATAAAAGCATAAGAATGATAACGATATCATAAATCGGCAAATAATTGGTTATAAATTGAAAAATTACGATGTTAGAAATGTTAGAATTTTTAATATCACCAGGAGCGGTGATAATTTTCAAGGGACCCTAATTAATAAAATAAGCCTGCTGCAAAATGGTGGCAGAGGTGAGCCCTCGCAGGTTTATTGCACTCAATTTTTCTTGAGGGGATAGTTACCCCCAGTATCCCTCTTATCGACGCCCTTGTATATCCTCAAGCCAGAGAAGTTGATTTTCCTGTTCGAAGCTATAGCTTTGATGTTGGTTCTGGGTCACATTATGGAGCCTCATCGTTTTCTTAGATTTCTATCATTTTTTGAAAGAAAGGCTTAACTGGTATACAGTTTTAAAACTATTACCATGTCTTTATATATTTTCGATTTTTTTTCATTGACGTCTGCAACCCTACGAAAAAATGGGTCACCTAAACCACTGACATGAAATCAGTATCTTTTGCGCGCTGTGTCAGGCCTCCTTGATGGTAGATTCGAATTCACTAATCCAACGGTATAAAATTTTTAAAAGCTGTCAAAAATATTCCCTTCCTTTGAAGTAATTCGCTAGAATTTTATTATGTTCATTGCTCGATCTGGAAAATGCATGTAGCTTGAGTGGGTCATGCGAAAATTCATCTCAATCAATTCAGAAGTTACGGAATCCCTTGTCAAATTTTGCCTTTTAGTCATTATCTAAAAAAAGGGATGATCGTACATTTTCAAAATAGATTTGCAGAACTCATTCAATTTTTTAATGGTACTATGAGGTTTATACGATTCTTCCTTTTCGAAGAACTTCTCTTTTTCATTGGTGATCAATTCTAATGAATAATTTCTAAATAACGCTTGAAGGCTAAATAAAGCCAATTCTTATGTTCAATTAACTTGGAACGTATTTTCTCTGCTCATCGGAATGGGGTCAAATTTGCTCATTACTGTGATAAGTAATGGTGAATTTTGAATGTTAGGTGCAATAAAGTGAGGACTTAATTCAGAAAGGACAATTCAAATCAAAACATACCAGTGAGTCCAACAAGTCTTTCTTCTGCTTTTTCATGATGAAAATGTCACGAAATATGATACCATAGAATGAGTTTATATGATACAACATAGAATTAAACGTATTCGAGAGATCCGGACAAATTCAAAGTTCCTTACTTGCTCTATAAGGCACACATCCGTCGTATGTTTGATTTTTCGTTTTTTCCTACCAAAACATCCACTGTGAATTTTAGCGGTTTTTTGGGAAGTCATCAGATATCACAAATTTCACGTACTATTCGATTCGTAAAGTTGGGCTTTGAAAGAATGCCACGAGATAAAAATAGAGATGTTCCACATACCTTGTACATCTTCCTTATTTTATATATCTTAGATGCCAATTTTTCGGTTATTGTAAACCAATGCTAGAGCGGTAGTAGAACGGCACAGTCAATTCACAATAAACTGACCGTTTCGGAAATAATAATAAAATAACTATGGCGGTTATCAATGGTTTCGAATGAAATGAATAATTTATCGAGCATAAAAAGTAGATAAATATTTCTAATAATATATAATCTATGCGACCTCATAGGAAACATTCGGAAATTGAGGGCATACACAGGAAATTGTTGTCACACTTTTGACGAATAGGGAAACAAACAATAAGAAAGTCGCCCAATGTTCCTTATCAAAGTCAGTGTATGAAAGGAACCAAAAAATAAGTTCAGAGGCGTAACTAGGATGGGACAACCGGGACAGAGTTCACAGGTTAAAAGGTTCTCAAGGCCCAAAACAGAAAAATCAATTTCATAGGAAGCTCTTTGCGCCAGGTTGAGTTACGTCCCTGAATTGGTTATTTGATGTCAATTGTTTCATAAAACTTATTTTGACTGTCTTTTTCGTGTTCGGACTATGCTACATAAAAAAGAATGGGCGTTTCCAGTGATTTTCAGAAAAAATCTTTCCGGCAATATTTGACCCTCAGAATCTCGTAACAATTTTTCTTTTTTTTTCTGTTGTCTATTTTTCGAGAAAAAAATTATTGAAAATACCAAAACGAACGCCAAATTCAAACGAGTATAAATGGCGGCAATCGTAATTTGATTGGTTGGAACAGTACAGCGTTGCCAGGTCGCCATCCTCCTAACTATCCGTTCTTCTCTATCACGGAAGATTCGTTCTTATCATGGTTCTAATTCTGTGATCAAAACGATGGCTGTTGGATTGAAGAGGTTATGGTGATACCCATCGAATTTATCAATAAGCCATGTATGCTTCATAAGTTTCTGTGGTTTTATTTCTCCTATTTTAGACGACAAAATAGAATTTGCGGCAACTACGCCTTCTTGATAGCATACATCACAAATTAGATTGGTCATGGATGTGTACGTCATCACGGCAGTGTCCAATGAGGTTCCGAGGATAGCTACGTCATCATGGCGCTAATTCGAATTTCAATACTTTATTAATGATAATAATAGAAAAAATGCGCAAAATGGAAAGTGAAAAATTGGTTAGGATTATGTTTTGGACTACTCTTAATATATTTATGTAAAAAAAAATATGGATTTCTTGATGTACTGGAAACGCCCATTGTAAAACATAATTCCCAGTCAGGTTGATGTGTGTACGATGCAGTTTTGTTTGAATTTTAGAATCCTATTACGAGACATCTCTTATAGAGACGAACTGGTATAGAGCAAACAGTGTATGATTCACTCTCCGAAACTAGTAACTAACCAAGATGGCCATGATGCAAAATGGCCAAACTGTAGATATGTTAATAATGAATGGTGTGTAAACACTTTGAAGTGATATTCGGAGGGGTTTTTCACAAATGGAACTAATTTAATAGATACGAAAAATACTTGGATCCCAATATTGCAGTTCAACATATTATGTTGAACAAAATGGAATGCAGATTTATAAAAACACATCTTAGACGAAAACTGATAAATTCGGCACGAATATTGAAGAAATCTTTGCACCATAGCGGACAATGGAACAATGATATGTATGGAAGACATATTTTCGGAAATAAAATAAATTCTTTATTGTTTGTATTTAATTTGTGTAATATTTCAAGTTCGATAAAATTACAGAATACTTAAATACATAAGTCCCTCTCGAAATTCATTACTGAAGCATTGAACAATGTGAATTTGGCTGTTGGGTGTGTCAAAATACTTCAGAAATGGATTGTAAGTGCTAACAATTAAGTTACAATGTTCATTTCAATAACTATAATAATTTTATTAAATTTGGTGTTCATCCTCATTATTTTTATTGTAAATATTAACTCACCTATAATAAGTCTATGTATAAAATTATGCAACAATGATAGACTTGATAAAATACAAAGAACAATGAGAAAAAATTCAGAAATATTCCAGAAAAGTCATCCCAGAAAAAACAAGCGAATCTATCATTCTTGCAATATTATTGCTGTGTTGTATTAATTGATCCGTCAAGTTACAGAGATAACTCTTCCTCGTCCTTTTTGGTTACAAATTCATCCTATACAGAAAATAGAATGGTCTGAGAAGTTGCATTTCTCTAGAGATTATTGGAATAAATAGAGATGAAATACAAGATTGGTAACCATTGACACTAAGTTCTTTTATGAATCCATTACCTAATAGTACGGAAGTCAGGAAAATACAACAAGAAAATACTGAGGTATAAGTGAAAATTTAGAATTCAATTGATATTGCGATTATAAGAACAGAACAAGAAAAACAATTTTAAACTGTCGGTTATAGACAGGAAATAATAAATACATACATTATACTACATAACAATTTTGTACTGTATATAAAAATAAAGTATAAAATTACACTAAGACAACTAAGAAGTAAAAATTCATAACATAAATAGTCACAGTCAGATGGAGTGATATTTCAAAGAAAGATTTTAGTTGTAAAAATACGTATGTACAAACTTTAAAAATACAAGAAAAATTCATAACAAATCTAATGCTCATAAAAACATAACTGTCTTCAATTATCGTTTTATTCCTTTCACATCATGTCTCCAAATTATCATTTGGGAATTCAATCCCAACACCGCATTGAGATTTCTGCTTAAATACTGCATAGGATTGTATAAATCTTTGGTACCGATTTCTGAATCAAAACCAGAAATATTGAAAAGTCAGAGGTGATTATGATGGACTTCATACGATGTAGAGAAAACATTATGTAATCATTTCAAAATAATGTTTATCACAAATGTTAAACGATATACACTAGGGAAAATCTAAAATTTCTTCAAGAAGGAAACTGAAATGGTCACTTATAACCTTCGTTCGCATAAGTTTCAAAACAGATTGCTACTATTTCCATTTAGAATAACTTCACAGTATTCAAAAATGAACAGGCTAGATATTAAGAAAATTTATGATGAAAATGATTTCAAAAATTGGTGTTATTTTTCCTATACTGATGATAATACTGTGTATATTTCAAATAACGTATTTGTATCTATTAGAAAATAGATTATATTTTTGGACATAAGAAAATGCCTTACCTTTAACGTAAGTATATACAAATGTAACAAACATGAATAAATGTATACATTATCAACTACATGTTTGGTGTTCAAATACCTGTTTCGCACTTGTTATTGTCTTTGGACATTTTTAAAAAACCATTCCGTGAATTTACGAAGTTGAGCCAGAGCTGCCTGCGCTTGATCTTGCAGTTTACGATTCTCATCTTTCAAACGTTGTACTTCATTTTCCAGCGACAACCTTCTCCGGGTTTCTCTGTTTACTTTAGCTTCTAGCTCGGTAACGGTATTTTGGAGTTCGGGGACACTAGTGCTAGATCCAACACTAGAAAAGTTAGGTGAGGAATTTTCTCCTTCTTGCCAAATTATCTACAAGCTAATCTATTCCTCTCAAAAAAGCTACGAATTATCATGCAAACTGCGTAATTTTTCTACCAAACTCTACTTGAGTAAAAAGAAGAAAACTGACTTGGGGTCAAGAGCTTTTCAGCGCTCATTCATCTAAAGTTGAAGTTTGAAACTTTCAGGATCTCGAATGCCGAGGTTAAGGTCGTTAATAGGCTAAATTCGATCAGGGGTTCCATAAATGGCCTTTAGCAATTTTGTTTCTCTGATGATTTCAAAATCACGGATTCGGCCGAGATTAAATTTTGCATTCACATGGAGGACGTCGTATTCAAGCTACGTACAGAATTAATTCTGTATTAACAGATCTAGGATCATCGACGATTTATTTGAAAGCTGTTGTTAATTTGTTTTGATTGGTGAGAAATTCTTTCCGTTGAATTCTTGAATGCGATTCTACCTATAAGGTGGATCTACTTACAAGGTGGATGTACGAGCACTCAAAAGCTCCTGACTCAATGTCAGTGACTTTTCCTGTTAATACATGATTTCCAAAATGAACAAGATACTTACGAAGATGTCAGAGAAGCATCGATCATAGCATCCAATTCCCAATGTCTTCTATCTCCATCGTAATTTGAACCGCTAGCTTCTTTCGGAGATATCAAACTCCTCATTCCTCCTTCGATCAAACTGGTCCAGTCCTCTTCAGGAAGCGTAAATTCTTCGGCCACAGCCATTGGTTTTTCTTTCATCAAGTTATTTCGTCTTACTACTCCTAAAGAATCATCTTTATTTCTGAATTCATTAAGAAGTGGACTGGATGTTGTGCTAGCATTAGAAATTACTGTAGCGGGACGAGCTGTTGTTAAAATAACTTCTGCTTGTGATTTATCATGTACTGATAGTTTTTCCCTAGACAAATTTTCTCTAGAGTGATTTTTATCTTTGGTTTTCGAAGAATCAGTCATGACGTTTGAAGCTTCAATATTATCCGGATTTATGAGTCTCAAAAGTTCTTCCTGGAAGTTGGTTGAAGATAAGTTTGCACTGTTTCTGTTTGAAGATCTGGAATTCACTCCAGGTCTCAACTTTGTATCACTGTTTATGGATCTGGGGCTTTGATTTCTACTCGTACTGGTCAAGCTGTTGGTGCTAGTGAAAGATTTGGCTTTTCTCTGCGGTCTAGGCGAAATATTTCCCCCACTACCATTAGACACTTCATCCTCACTACCCAAGATATATAACCTCTCACTTATTGAACTATCCGTTGAATGTCCATCATTGAGATTCATTCTACTCAACTCGTTGTTCAAATGCTGCAATGAAGTGTAGTCTGCATTGACTCTACTAGCAGAATACTCTCCATCCTGTCTAGATTTGTCATTCTGCTGCTTTAGTATATTATTCTTGAACCCCAAATCGTACTCGACATTGTTCAACGTAGATATGGATGGAGTGCTTAAAGGTTGCGTAAAATTAACATGCTGCAGTGGAAGAGAATGACTGACCGAAACTTTGTTGTGTTGAAGTTGCGGTTGAATAAAATGGTTGTGCGACTGCGACAGTTGAAGTTGTGACGTTTGAAGGTGATGGTTGTTGCGTTTCGGGGTTGATGGAAACGTATTGTTTGCGTGGATTGTACGGTGTGTGGATTTCGTTGGAATTGGAGGCGGGTCAAAGTCGTGAACCGCGTCGTACCACTTGTCTTCAGCTGAATTGGCACTAGACGAGCCGGTTGTAATGGCCTAGGAAATAATAGTAATACAAATATCTAAATGTAGATAGAACGCGGCTTTCTGGATTCAAGTTAAAATTAGAAATACATGCTCTATACTATTTATTAGTAGTTAAGTAGTGGAAGACGAAAAAGTTAAGTGTAATTTTCATCTTTTCATCAGCGTCAAGATGGTCATAAAGGAAGACATGAGCTTGGATTGAATTCTTCGATGAAGTTACTTCCTTAGATACAGAATAGTTTATTTATGCTATGTCTTGTCATGTCAGTGCTCCTGAAGAAAACTGAAGCAATTTGATGAAAGAAGTTCCTGATGAATCTTGATAATGTATTTTTAGGGAATCTTCCTTTTGGTTCAATAACAAAGCTATGCACATTTGAATGTATGAACGTCTTTCTATAAAACATATGGTGTGAGTTTCAAATACAGAATAAATAGAACAAATCAAAAAAGATCTATATCTCACAAATTTAATTCACATAAATATTTATGTGAATTGAATTTGTGAGATATAGGCCTCTTTTTGATTTGTTATATTTATTCTGTTTCTGTAAAACCTCAACAGTAGGCACCCAAATATCCAATTTACCATGTAATTAGAGATAAATGGTGCACTATAATTCCTAGATGTTTTGGTCACTAGTAAGGCTAATGTGAGATTTGCGACAATGTTTTGATTTTTCGAAAATGACTGGGCAGAGAGATCAATATTACATCGTTGGTAACAGCCAAGTTACTGCATGAAGTCTTGACTTCCGTCTCATAACTTGGTGGAAGGAAAAAACTGCAGTTTATATGGGTTCAAGGTCAATACGGCATCCAAGAAAACGAAATTGCCTAATCCCTTGCCAGTGACATGAGCTCTTTTATCCAGGGACCGGAGCTGATGAGCTCATGCATCGACTCAAGTCGAAAATAAAAATGGCTGGACCTAGCTGGAGATTCAGAAGTACTGGATCAGGCGACTCAGAGGAGACCTACACAAACTAGGTGTTGTCGCGGATCCTGAATGTAGAATGACGAGGCTACGAATCATAAACTGTGCGAGTGCCCTACAAGGAACACCATCAGGCTCGAACAAACTGATTCTTGAGTACCTCGATATCATATAGACGAAAGGTTTCACCAATTCGGAGCAGTTAATCGTCGAGTAACAACCTCCGACCGAGATACCACTCAACATATCTACCGCAGTCGTAGTCGAAACGTTAGGTCTCAAAATTTGAAATATCCTTATATTCTGCCCAACAAATTGAGATAAAAGTCGATTTGAACATAAAACCCGAAAACTGTAGTCACAAGAAATCCTTTCGATAATGTTCAGTCTCAATCTATTAGATGAGCATGCAACAATACAATATTTTAATTAAGCATGCTCAGAAAAAAGTTTTAGTCGACAGAGTTCTACACAGTTTCGCTAAAGTATGTATGAATTTTCATAGTAGGCTTTGTTTTGTATAAACATGAGGTCCAAAATGTGATCCATTGTGTATTTCCCAAGGTTACAAAAAAAAACAGTTAATTGAAAGGTTAATTTTCTTTTGATCCCAATACTATTTTGAAAATTCGAAGAACCAAAGCAACCACATTCGTAACTAACAAAAACTTTTATTTGATGCAAAATGAAAATCGAAATACAAAAGAAGTGTTATTGATTGAATAAACTGGAAGTCTATAGAAAACATTGAACTATTCACATTGCATGCACATTCGAGGCCACAAACTCACCTATTCTAATCTGTCCCATTAGTAATGAATTGAAGAGAATGAGGAAGTTAGTGAAATACCATCACGCAAAGTCAAAGCACCTACCTCTATGTTCATATTATATTTCGATTCGGGTCCATGAAACGACTTGCTGCTACTTCCAGTGCCATATCCAGAGCTGTTACTAGAACGAGGAGGACTGAAACTTCTTTCGTACACCCTCTTGTGATTGCCAGCTTGCTGAATTTGAGGAGCCTTTCTGTATTTCCCCTCATCCGTCCCCGCATTTTCGTAGTCACCCTCGTAGTTATTTTCGTTATATTTACAGTTAGGCAGGGTGCAGCCTTTGCGGGGTGAACCGTCTGGTAGAGGGGGAATGACAGTAAGAGTCACCAGTTGAGATGTTTTCAGCAGATCTACCATCTGATCGTAGGTGAGAGTCGAAACAGCAACCTAAAACAAAATAATATGAAATTAGGCCATGAATCATTATTGATTACATCCATATTCTGAAAAAGTTGAAGATTTACTAAAGTTATCAAAGTGAAGATCACGAACCTTGCAAATCTCAACAAGCCTTGAGTTTTGTCTTAAACCAGCCTGCCAAGCTTGCCCAACACTTTCGACCAAAGTAACAATGCCGTCAGGTTGAACATGGAAGCCTAATTGTCCCATTATGTTCCTTTTCAAAGGGAGCTCTTGGGCAAAAACACCCTGCGTAACAGCCTTGAGACGTTCCATGATTTCCATAAGTTCATCACGATCTCCATGGGAATCCCGCATGTGAATAGTCATGCATTCACCTGAAATATGTGAAGAATATCAGAAGGATTCCAATATTAAAGTCAACATAAGATGTAGAATGTTCATGATTCATGGTAAAATTAATATTTACCTTGGTGATGGTAGATTCTAAGGCTGTTGCTTTGCGGTGACCATCCCAAGATTGATTTACAGGGTGTCACGAAAACAATCTGTTTCGAATGTTCGTCAATAAGTACTAAACTGTCAGTGGATATCCCCAAAAAACTCTCGATTTGCTGAGATTGTCCACTGTCGTCGAGAAGAACCTGCCAAAGTATAGCTCCCCTTTGGCAGGCATCAGGTATGAAACGTGGACGGATTTTCTCTTTCTTTTTACTGCTGAAAATGGCTGCAAATTGACCCTGCATTAGTACTGAAATTTCTAATTGCATATGTTGAGAACCTACAGAATTTCTGTCCGGTGTCAATGGTAGTGTGCGTGGAACAGTTTTCCACTAGGTCTTTCAGGTATTCCTGTCTGGTTCTGGTGGCCATCAACACGAATTTTTCACTTCGATGCGCTGCATTTTCCGCGTTAACAACTTTGGCGAGCAGAAATTCTGCAAAGGCTTTTCCTTTAGGAAAGATCGCTCCTTCCTTTATAGGAGGTCCAAAAACGTGCACGTCTTTTGACCTACTCACAGCCACCTGAAAATAATATTCAAATGATGAATGGATAAACTTTGATGAGTTCACTGACATTCTTGTTTTGTTTATTAAAAAACACATTATTAATATTATTATTTTACCTTGTAGTGCGTATTTTCGGTGCACGCGTTTATTGCTTGGACTATAATGAAAACATGTTGAAACTGGGATCGTATCCCTTTTGGTGTGAAGGGTAAGGCACCTGGTTCTTGAAAAACAATAGTAACAATGTCGTTGCCAATATGTCGTTTTCTCAACAATTGCTGTCGATTATTTGGTGTGAAAGGCAACATGGTAGAGACATGAAACATTATTTCGCAATTCTGATACTCTGAATATACAGAATACAGCCCAGTCGAATCAGCTGCAAAGAAAATAATGAATATATACAATAATTCAATTTTGTTTTCAATTTGTTAAAAAAATCATAAATTTACTCACATTTATTATCAAGTCCAGCTTTGTACTTCTGGAATCCGTTCAACCTCACTTTCCTACCAATGGTCTCTAAGAATTCGTTGAAAGCAGGTCCGGCTTCTTCGTTATTATACATCTCTTCTTCAGAGCTCTGACCTGCTTTACAGTACATGACCCCAACCTTATAATTTGTCATAAGGCCCTGTTCGTCCAATTTTAACAATTGATCTTCAGTCTGAATAGTTTGAACGCCCATTCTCAGACAACTGAGCTGGATTTCAGGAGCTACGTATTCGAGTACCTCCTTCACATTTAAGTTTTTACTGCTATTCGATGTTTTTATATTAGGTATTGCGTCTTCTAAGATAGCGCCTCTTAACGTTTGTAATTCTGATGTTCTTATGACTAGTCTATACTGGTATTGCATAATGGAAGATGAGTGGTTTTCTTTATGTATCACTTTTTCTCTTCGTATCGATATTGCTATGGGACCTAGCTGCTCGTCCATGCCGAACCAATTTTGGTGATCTGAAAGGGAACACATTTTTCTGTTCACTTAATTTTTCTGGATTACTCATCACCTTATTTGTTAATGTGAAAGACGTGAAAGTAATAAGAAACTCAGAAATTGTTGTATTTAGGAGTTGAATAAACGCAATTTGTGTAACACATTTCTAATGTACAAATGAACTACTATGCCTCAACCTGTTTGTGGATTCTCAATTTACGAATAGATATGTGTTAAACTGTATTTACACAGGAAAATCTCTATAAAACTGTTGCTTCATTATCAAAATAAGAGCTCCCACAAACATAAGCCCAGGATGATACCAGTGTCAAAAGTAAGCTTGTTGACGTCTTAAGATCTGGAGTCCCCACTATCGTCTAAAGTATAAACTGATAACATTGACAATTGAAGGGCTCACCTTGTCCTGAGAAATATTTCCTATAATATAAAGCTCCTTGGTCCACACTTTCAATTGGCCTCGGTAATCTCTGATAAGGGCACGTCGAATGTCTCCAATGAGTTTCGCCTAACGGAAACTCCAACACTGCCACACCATAGGCCAATGGAGGCCTATGCAACGGTCTTTTGTTACCCCCCAAACTACCACTGTGCACTCGAGTCAAACTCACTATTCTCTCCTCTTCTCCCCCGATTTCGTTTCTGAAGAACGGACAGCTATCCACCAAACCGTTACTTTGACCGTCCCCAATGTCTTCTTCGCCATTCTCAGCGTCGGGGGTGGAGGACCTGGCCAGCATGGATGCCGCAGACGCTCCCGTCGCTGTATTACGTCGTTTGGCCAGGAGATTCCTCCTCATCCGAACCACATAGCTGAGGTTGGTGGTCAGGGATTGGCAGTCGAAATGGGTGAAGGCTCTCCTCCTTGCTATCTCCTCGGATTCGGTGTTGATGTTGACGCTCGTGCTGCTGCCGGATACTATAGAACTGTCGTCCATCGCTTGTTTTTGGCTTTTGGTGCTACTATTACTGTTAACCTGGAAAATTAGTTCAATAGTAAACAAAGCGGATAAATGAGGTTATTCCACCTCCAAGGTCATAACTGTCAAACGAAGTGTATGTCAAAACAATCTAGTATGAATTAAACCTCAAGTTAATAGGTACTGAATACAAATTACAAATAATTCTGGAATATAAAGTACTCACATTACCGCTTCCCCAAAACCTGGGCAGCTTGACCCTCAATTTCGGACTCTGAGGATTAGAATGATAGGAAGAATTCGCATTGGTATCTCCCGCGTAACTACTGCTACTTATACCGTCAGACTGATCAGCAGATTTTCCTCTCAAATATTCAGAAGGTCCTGGTGATCTCTGATCTGTTCCTATCGCTCCCAAAACAGCGGGTCTATAATCCTGGAGCATAGCAAAGAACGATTCGCCGGTAGTTAGAGGTGTTCCATTGGAGGCTTGGCTTGAAGAGGGCCTGTCTATTATGTGATCTATTGAGCCGTGAGACCCGTATTCTCTCTTAAGGCCGGGAGGCGAACCATTCGTCCTAAGAAAAAAAATGAGCAATAAATAACCGGAAGTCGTCAGTAGGATATATCAAGAATGAGCGTTGAAGAGAATGAAATGTGAAAACAAATAAGTTTATGAAGTTTATGCCTACGTGCGGTAACTACAATATGTTACTGTTATTTTAATAGTCAATAAAAGTATTACAATGGAATTTGCACAGTTCTACTGAAATTATGTAGTGTCTTATATTAACCTGCAATTTTGAATAGTTTTCCTTCTTCGGCATCTCACAAACAGACAATTCATACTTCACAATGAAAAAAACTTGACAATTTTTAGATTGGCCAGAGCATTTCAAGGCAGAAATCGAAAATCAAGATCGTCAGCTGCAAATGAACAAAACAACATGGTTTGAGTAGACGTTGGGTATAATTTCATGAGGCAGGATGTGAGAAGGTTATTAATTGTGTATCTGTGAAATTATGCGGCAATTTCTCGAATGGACTTGTAGTGACTGAACATTGTACCAATGGAAATAGGATTCAAGTTCAGGTAGATCGTAATTTAATCAGTAATCTGTGCTATTTTCTTCTTCAGTACGAAAGAACGGGGTTGATCATAATGATTTTGTCCTTTTATTACTTCATTTGTATATTGATTTCATATACCTATTATACAAGGTTAATCTTTGACTTGTACATATATTTCAACTGTAGATTCCTCTCATCAAACGCAACATATTCTTCCTTTACCATATTTCACAATTAGGTTTCGTTTCAAAGATACAGGATGTCGAAAATCCATTAAAAAACACTTTTCTTGTCATATCTTCGGAACTATTATTTCAAATGAACTGAATTTGGGTTGATTGTTTACTCTATTCAAGGTGCATTTTCCTCAATCAAAACTTATTCAATATTTCTTCTGGTATAAAAGTTACAGTTTAGTCGACTCATAAATCCATGCAAAAATACCAAAAAGCCACTTTAAAAGATAAACGGTTCATACGTTCATATTTTCAAAAGAATCGATCATTTTAGAAAATAACAGTATTCTTATGCTTTTTCAATAAAACGCGTCGTTTTCGAGTTATTCCTAATTTTATGGGATAAAATTTGACGAATCTCAAGAATTATCTGGATGCTTTTCTAGATTTGAATACATAGCACCGAATCGAGAAAAATTCATCGCACAGGTTAACAATGTTGTCAGAATGGTTATCAACTTGGCGAAAAAAAATTGCTGCAGAGATATGTAATAATAAAATCCCACAAACGTGGGAAATTGAATTGAACATCAAGGGGCATGAAATTCAGCAGTTAATACGCAGAGTTTCTATTAAAAACTTATCGTTACCGGTCCATTGAAATGTCAATGAAATACCAAATTCAGATATATGAATGACGAATGTCGATACAAACCATGTATTAAATTGAAATTAATGAAACATTAAATGATACATAGCACTCAATAATCCGAGGCAATGTTTCTATCCACACAAAATCCTCTTGGAATTTTATAAACTCGACCATACACGGTCAATATTACATTAATTCACTGCGAGTATTCACATAATCATCACAAGATTGAAGAAAAACGCCAAAAACAAACAATTTTCCCTTTTTACAAGGTTTGATTCAGTTTCACCTGTCCCGGTGTCTGTAATCAAATCTTGCGAGTTGAATATGACACACTTCTAATCGCCCGATTGATTTGAAATTTGGCAGGTGTACATAATTCTGGTGACAACGCATCATGAAATATTGGTTGTAGAAAAAAACAAACTGGCGGATGAGTTTTATAATTATGATCCGATTCCATTCAAAATTAGTATCTGGGGATTTTGGGGTTCGCCAATGATGATTCTTCTGTCAAACTTGCAAAATTCAAAATGGCGCCTACAATATGGCGGAGGAGTTTCCAATCATCCAATTTCATTCAAAATTGGTATCTGGGGGTTTTCTGGGTCGGAAATTACGATTCTTCAAAATTGAAGATTTCGAGATGGCGGTTTCAAAATGGCGGATGTTGTTATAATAAAAGCTTGCCTTTAAAAATGTTTTTTTTATACAAGCTTGTTATCGCTATACGCATGAGTCGGCCACAGACACTGATGTTTGAGACACAGAAAAACAATAGACACACCGTTATACCATTATTCAAAGAGAAAAAATAATCTGACATGTTCTTCTCAAAAGCTCTGTGATAGCTCTGTCATGAAAGATTTCTGTGTGGAATGCAAAATGGGTTAGGTTAGATTAATTAATCATAAATCGAATGATTAACCTTTCTTTTCAAAATATTTTTGGTAGGATAATCTTCAGGAAAATCGAAGAAGAAACATGTTTTGCTGGGAGAAATATGGCTTTTTGATTGCAGATATAATCGGACAAAACTAAGTGCCTTCGTTAAGAAATATCGTGTTTCCAACATTCTTATTCAAAAAAGATTAGTACTTGAGTATTCCCTAAATGTATCAACTCAATTTCAATCGAGAAGTATGAACTTTGAGGTGTTTGCAGAGAATCGTATCAGGCACGTATTCGGCCTATTTTTTTTTTCAAATTGATCTTTTTAACAGAGCAGAATTCGGAAAAATCGAATATAAAAAAGATGTACCGGGTTTTTCACTATAAATTGACCCCCCCTTTAACTTTGTTACTAAAGGAGATACAGAAAAATGTTTCATACAAAAATTTCACGAAATCAACTGAGGTTTTTTAATATGACTTCACGAACTGAAATATATACAAGGTGGCCAACATATTGATGGCAACTTCATTTTTTCAAATGGAACACCCTGTATATTTTCCTATATTTGGCTAGCTCTTTTTCCCCTAATTTCGAATATGTAACATATGTTGGTCTATCTCTCTTATTCTGAGCACCACAGAGTTTCAAATTTAAAGAACAACCTGGCAAGCTCAGCAATAACTTTTCAAGTGGCAGGCTGCGATTACTCAAAATGCCCGTTTTTGGAGTTATCTCCTTAGTAACGATATGACATACTTTATCATAACTCCAAAAATGGGCATTTTGAGTAATCGCAGCCTGCCACTTGAAAAGTTATTGCTGAGCTGCCAGGTTGTTCTTTAAATTTGAAACTCTGTGGTGCTCAGAATAAGAGAGATAGACCAACATATGTTACATATTCGAAATTAGGGGAAAAAGAGCTAGCCAAATATAGGAAAATATACAGGGTGTTCTATTTGAAAAAATGAAGTTGCCATCAATATGTTGGCCACCTTGTATATATTTCAGTTCGTGAAGTCATATTAAAAAACCTCAGTTGATTTCGTGAAATTTTTGTATGAAACATTTTTTTGTATCTCCTTCAGTAACAAAGTCTGACAAAAAACAATGATCCCCTTTCCGAAGTATGCTAATTCCCTTCCAAGAAACTGCGATGATTCACGATTCGGGCACTTTCCCGGACTCACCTTCTTGAATGTCCGTGGTGGTGGTCCAGCAGTTCCAAGCTAGAATTGCTCCGGTACAACAGCTCAGGGGTGCCGATGTTTTGCGGTCTACCCGAGGAATTCTTTCCGATGGGACAGTTGTGGCTGTGACGGTCGTTGAAGGAGGCCCTCGCTGCGGATGCCGACAGACCTGCTGAAGCCCAGGCTTTATGCACGTGAGTGTTGTAGTACTCCACCGCCTGGGCCGTCCTGGCTCGGCTCTGGGATATAGGCGCCCGGGGTGGCGCTGACGCGCATTCCTGCAATCCAATCATCCCATCACGCTGGAAAAAAGGGGCTGATTAGGTATCGGTTTTATTAAAAGTGTTTATCAAAGTATTTGAGATTTATGAAATACAAGGTTCCTTGGGTACATTGATAGTATTAAGGCTCTATGAAGGGGAGTATACCAGAAACCGCCATTTAGGGTCCAACCATAGACTCGAAAATTACAGATCCATTCGAATGAAATGAAATCTGTCCATTAATCAACGAGTGATTGCCGCGGCATCTAATAGTCAAATTTATTAGTTATTTATGTACCAAGTGCGTTATATGGATCCTAACGCCCGGAGGGAAACATTCGGCCCGAGGGCCTTTGGCCCGAGGGATGAATGTTGCCCGATGGGCGTTAGGATCTAATAACGCTCGTGGTGCATACAAGATTTTATTTTTCACGAATATATCATTCAATTACAATAAAATTCGATTGCTCCTATGATTTTTTTTTCCATTTAACTTTCAGTAGTAACCATGGCACTTGTTAATATTTTGAAGTTCGTTATTGCTGTCATCATTTTATTAAGTGAATGTCATTACTGTTTTCGTTGTGAAGATTTAAAGAAATAACAGAAATGAATAGCAATTTGCCAAATAATATAATTGAAAATGCAGCCAAAGCTGCAAATAATCTATTACCAGAAAAATCCAGACTCGTCTACGACAAGGATTATGAAACATTCCATCAATGGAAGTTGAAAAATGAAATAATTGCTATAGATGAAACAGTGTTATTGACGTACTTTCAAGAATTGGTATGCTATGTTATTTTTCATTTTGTTCATGTGTGGGTAATTTTTTTTTATTTCAGTCTGAAAAATTTTGTCCTGCGTCATTGTGGACGAAATATTCTATTTTGAAATCTACACTGATTGTCAATGAAAATATCAATATTTCACAATTCTCCCGGCTAGTAGCGTTTTTAAAAATGAAATCTAAAGGATATATTCCGAAGAAATCCAAAGTTTTGACAGCAGAACAAGTTCATACATTCATCAATGAAGCTCCTGATGAAATTCATCTTCTTCATAAAGTAGTTCTAATAATGGGTGTTTTTGGAGGACTAAGGAGAGATGAATGAGTGAAAATGTCTATCAAAGATATAGAAGATAAGGGTAGCTGTTTACTTGTTAAAATACCCGAAACTAAAACCGGTATGTCAAAAGGATTTAGCATTGTAGAGGAAGAAAAAATAGGAGCTTTGGGGCTGGTCAGAAAATATATATCCTTGAGACCCAGTGGAGTGAAGAATCCTAGATTTTTCCTCACGTTCCGAAATGGTCGGTGCACCATCCAACCTGTTGGCAAAAATACCATAGGAAGTGTGCCTTCGATGATTGCCAAATACTTAAAATTGGATAATGCAAATGAATATACAGGACATTGTTTGAGACGGACTTCAGCAACTCTTTCAACTGAGGCTGGTGCATCATATGAAACGTTAAAAATGCACGGAAGATGGAAGAGTGCATCTGTGGCGGAAGGTTACATAGAGCAGAGCATTTTTTCCAAAATCAAAGTATCGACGATGATTGTGAATTCGGTAACAGATTCTCATGAATTCTCTAGTGGTTCTCTTGTGAACGAACTTCCAAGTACTTGTGGTCAAGTTTTCGCTCCTCAGGTTTCGAAATCATCCCAAGATTCACGATTGAAGAATTTTTCCGGGAAATTCGAAAACTTCACTTTTAATTTTAATCAAGAAAGACTTTGTTGAGTTGTCGTTGTTTTAGTATTAAAATTCTGCGAAATAAATAATTTCTTTCTAGCTTATTTTGCTTCTCGCACAACGACCGGTCGTTATGATCCATAATGCCCGCTAAAAATGCCCACGGGCATAATGAGTGTATTTATAGTAACCGTTTCTAAGGTAAAATAAACATATAATGTACAAGTGAAAAATAAAATTGTATAATGCTCTTGTGCGACCCCATATTGAGTATGTTTCTGTTGTATGGTCACCACAATCAGGAACTAACATAAATCCGATAGAAAAGGTACAAAAAAGATTTCTTAGGTACCTATACTTCGAAAAGTATAATTTTTATCCATTTACGAGGATATATTGAAAACTTCTTAGCCTACTATAGAACCAAACAAAATTTCAATGTCAAAATATTTTATTACTCAACATATTCTCGTCTTGATTGAATACATTTATTACAGCGAACCTGCAACGTCTCTAGACCTTTCAAAAAAATGTTTCTTCTTGCTCTGCAAACCAGTCCTCTACGGCTTTTATTACCTCCTCGTTGGAAGAAAATTTACGACCTTTTAAACTTTTTTTCAGATGAGGAAAGAGATGATAGTCGGACGGATCCAAATCTGGTGAATAAGGAGGGTGTTCTAGTAATTCTAACCCTAAATCATGAATTTTTTGCATGGCAACATGAGATTTGTGTACTGGGGCGTTGTCCTGTAAAATCAAAATACCTTTGGATAGCTTTCCGCGTCATTTCTCTTTAATTTTTACCCGTAGAGTGGTCAGTAATGTCGAATAGTAATCTCCAGTTATTGTTCTACCCTTATCCAAAAAATCAATCATGATTACTCCATGGCAATCCCAAAAAACTGAAGCAAGAACTTCTCCAGCAGATTTTTGGACACGAAACTTCTTGGGTCTTGGAGAACCAAAGTGTCGCCATTCCATCGATTGTTGCTTTTTTTCTGGATCGTAGAAATGTACCCAAGTCTCATCCATAGTAACAATTCGATTTAAGAAGTCTACATCGTTTTCAAATCGAGCACAGATCGAACGCGATGCTTCTACCCTTGCACGCTTTTGGTCAACATTCAAACATTTGGGGATCCATTTTGCAGAAATTTTTCTCATGTCATGAACTGCATCGATATTTTCGGGGACTGACACAGAAACTGGCCTTCCCGATCGGTCATCATCTTCAATGGAAAGTTTACCTCTTTTGAATCTTGCAGTCCAATTTTTCACGGTCGCATACGAAGCACATTGATCAGCAAGGGTATTAACCATATCTTCGTAAATCTGCTTACCCTTTTAAGTACAGGTACTTGATGATGGCTCGATACTCCAATTTTTCGATTTTTACAATTTCGGTGGACATCTTTTTTTTTTAATTTGGTTTAACTCTGGTTTACGATAACACGATCAAATACGGAAAAATGGAGGACTAAGAGGCGTAGCGTACTGATCTATAGAAGAGTGAAACAACCACATCATTCTTCTCTATTATTCGGCCGTGGATATCAATATTGACATGAGGTAGGGCTCACGTTGAATGCGACAAATTTCACAAAAAAAAATGTGCAAGGGAATTCATCATATTCCCACTTTTCCTAGCACCTCTTTTTCCGTTTTCAAGTTCACCTTTGTTGGATGAGTAAATCGAGATTAGATAGGTGAGTCATGAAGGACAATATAAGATATTCTGCTATGCATTGGGAATATTCAATCAATAGCATTCGTTCTGATATAATGAATACACCATAATACAAATATGGGATCTTCAATGAGTAAAATTAACTAATTATACACAACTCTAGACAACATAAAGTAATTGAACTGAACTATAATCCTCCTCAAAAAATCTTACAAGCCTTCGACGGAACAATCATCACTAGAAGTTTTCTTGGCGGAACCAATGCTTCGCAATCATCAAAAAATTCATTGTCTCCGCGTAAGAAGAACCGTGAAAAAAATTGTGCACAGAAGAAGCCAATCATTCGCTCCGAAGCATACGAAAAGTACGAAATCCCAGCTAGCGTAAAAATAATGGCCTCTCGCTAATAGGGCATAATTATGGCTAGCTACCATTATTCAGTTTTTCACATATGCACGCAGCAGAGAATACAGCGATGAGCTTGAGGACACCTGTACCGTGAGTCACCTATCTGACGCTTTTAGGAAGGTCAAGTTTATACGTAACATCCATGGGTGGTGCTTACCAAACTGATAATTATGTTGAATGCACCTTCATGAGGATATCCTAATCACAAATGATGAAATCGTAATGATATACGAGGAAGTTATCAATTAACGTCTTACTCAATATGGTGGTGACAATATTTTTCTTAATACGAACAAATTTATTAATGTCACTCCTTGGAGAGAATACAAATTCTAGAGTTGCGTCGATTAATAACAATATAGCCTTTCCACACTACTACAGGGAATTGTTCAAGTGAAAAATACTGTTGGAACAAATTTCTTCTTGCACGAGAAGAAATATAATCATTTTCGTAATAGACCTTGATTTCTGGAAATAAATCATGCAAATCCTTTATAAATAATTCTCATTCATAATTATACACCATAAGAAACGAATTGGTACTATGAATTATCAATCACCTCATTCCGATAAAACTAAATATTCCCATTCGTTTTAAATCCAGGAACAAATTAGAAAATCAACCATGACTACTCATCATCAATTTCTAACACTGATCCGATCAGCTCAGAATGTTATATAAATAGATTTATCAGGGTTTGAACGTAATCAGTGCGTTTTGTCTTCACGTACCATTATCGGGGAACTAATCTTGAAACAGGTACTGATTCACACCATCAGTATTGAATCAGTAACAATGGTATTATTCAATATGGAAAATCTCTTTACTGCTTTACGCCATGGATCATATCGATTTTCCGTTTGAATCAAAAACGGTGTTTCTTGTCAGATTGCGGAATGAATGAATGAAGAAACTGGAGTAACCGTTATTAAAACTTCGCACGATCAAAGTTATCAGTAACAGCATTCATGATATGAGAATAATCCTAAAGGACGGTAGCTTTCAATTTGAAATATAGGCAGGATTTTAACTACTGTTCATGAATGTGGCAAATATCAAGAAATGAATTTTCAAATCAACTCCATTTTTATTCCTAAAAATTTTATAATTTTCATGAAAAAAAGAGCAGTGGGATACAAATCATTATTCGATAATGAATAGACAAATTAATAAAAACAATCATAGGAAAGAGAAATTGCACAATTTTCAGCAATACAGGGTGACAAGAAAAACTTCGGACAAATTTTGCTGTGGTCTGGAACAAAAGTATTTCAGCGCAGCCAAATAATTTTCATTCTCTTGGTTTCTCTACAGTCTACACTTTCCTGTAGTAATATGTGAATTTTCAGTTTGATATAATTTCATTTCACAGAGTTTCAGAATGTCAAACAAACGTAGTGCGATTTTGGAGCTGTTTCGTCAAGGTAGGCGTCAATGCGAATCAGTCCGTCAAATTGCCAAAAAGGAGCTCAACCTCAAGCCATACAAGCTCCAAAAAGTTCAACTCCTCACGGAGGAAAACAAGCGCGTACGACTCCAAAGGTGCCGCCAACTCCTTCGTCTCGCCACCGGTCAGCAATGGGAGCGAATTCTCTTCACAGACGAGAAGCTTTTCACCGAAGAACAATCCCACAACCACCAAAACGACAGAGTCTGGTCCGTAGAGGCTCCCGGTACATCGGCCATCGTCGAACACCGTCAAAATCCGCAATCCGTCATGGTCTGGGGCGGAATTTGCGGCAGTGGTAAAACTCCCTTGGTTTTCGTGGATCAAGGGGTCAAAATCAATCAAGAAGTCTACCGCTGCGACATCCTTGAGGCCTTAGTACTTCCGTGGGCCAAGCAGCACTTCGGCGATACGCATTGGACCTTTCAACAGGACTTCGCTCCGGCTCACAGAGCGAAAATGACGCAAGAATGGTGTGAGACCCATTTTCCTTATTTCATCTCATCTGCAGAATGGCCGCCCTACTCACCGGATCTCAACCCAATGGACTACAGCGTGTGGTCGATTTTGGAGCACAGGGGTTGTGCCAAAAAACACAAAAATTTGGAGTCGCTGAAGCAATCTCTGCGCCGGGAATGGAACCGATTAACGCCCGAGGAGCTGCGGCCCATTGCCGAAAATTTCAAGAAGCGTCTGAAGCTGTATAAGTATCGCCGCCAAAGGAAGCCACTTCGAAACGGCTTAGATATATATTATTAACAAATGTTCAAGCTATTATTATTTGTTGTTGTTTTGTTCAATTTCTTCTGTTTAATAAAGTTAAATGAACAAGAGTTTGTCCGAGGTTTTTCTTGTCACACTGTATTTCCAGATGTACCTCCAAAACGAATAAAGCAGCATGAATCTCCTTTCGATAACACAATGGCATCTCGGCCGATTCAGATGAAAAAAACAACAACAGGAATGGCATCTAGGAATCCAACGAAAAGTTCTTTCCTGCAGTTTATTGGCGCCAAAAGTCACTGGCCGAGACCTTTTCATCAGAAATAGTCCCAGAGAATAGAAATGATATTGAATGGAACTACTACCATTCCTATCTGCCCCATTACGTGAATGATAAACGACTTTGTTATTCGAATGCCCCTCTCACTCTCAGATGAAAAGTTGTTTGCAAAGTTCCAAGCTGAGAAAGTGAAGGATATTGGTGTTTTCCAAAGATGCATATTTCCGTTTCATCTTATTATTTCCTTTTCAATTACGTAAATTTATAACGATCGTAGAAACGTATTCTGGTTCATAGTGCAGAAAGTTTAATCATGTTCAATAATAATAATAATAAAAATAACTCTGACCTACACTTTCGGAGTCTTGAAGTGGTCAGATGCTGATCTGAATGAGTTGGACCGAGTCACCCGTCGCCTAATGACAAAATTCAAATGTCTGCACACCAATGCATCTGTGAAAAGGCTTTATCTACCTAGAAGAGATGGCGAACGAGCTCTGTTGAACATATTTAGACTCTGCAGAAAACAGGAGAAAAACTTGAGGTAGCAACTGCTCGAGTCTGAAGCCTGATAAAATTGATGACAACAGATGATAAGGGATACACACCTCTGAACCTACAATACAGAGAACTGAAGTTCGATATCACTACCAGAAGCGAAGACAGAAGTATATGGCGAGAACAAGCTTTGCAAGCAGGTTTACCAAACACCTTGAGGGGGAAAATGTCGATACATTTGCTTCTTTGTCGTGGATGAACGCGGACAATTGTATCCTGAAACTGAGGGATTTCTGACGGCTATCCAAGATCGAGTTATACGAACTCACAACTACGAGAAACACTGTTTGAAGCTTAACGTGGAGGACAAATGCGGGAAGTGCGGCGCAGTTGGCGAGTCTATTGAACATATTATCGCCGGTAGCATATCTGGGCCGACACAACCAAGTGGCAAAAATTGTTCACCAGCAGATAGCTCTTAGGCATGATTTTTTGGGTACTTGTCCACCATATTTTAAGTATCAACCTGCAGCAGTGTTGGAAACGGACGCAGCGGTTCTCTACTGGGACAGACCCATAACAACAGATAGAACAGTGGACTACAATAGATCGGACCTTGTGTTCATTGAGAAGGATCAGAAGTATGGGGTGATAATTGGTGTGACAGTACCATTGACTCATAACAAGAACGGAGTCCGAAAAAGTAACGAAGTACGAGAACTTGGCAATAGAAATGAAGAATATGTGGCAATTGTCGAAAGTCATTATTATACCATTGGTGATTTCGGCTGAGAGAGTCATGTCAAAATCATTCAAGAGAAATCTTCAAAAGATCTAATTATCCCAGAGGATCGCGGGATATGCACAAGAGGCTGGTTCATAGAAGAATACCAACTCATGGTGAGACCGGGAGACCGATTATGAAGAATAATAATAACATTTATTCACCAACAGAATTTGTTACAACTATATATACTAAGATGAGCAACAAAAATGTAAGTCGTCAAAAAATAATAACAGTATCAATGAAAATTCCTCCTTTTATCTTTTTTTTTTGTTAACATCTGTGTTTCCTACAATATTTCCAATATTCATCTATATTGTAGGGTTCTCATAGTAATAAATATAAGCGTGTTTTGTCCTTTCTATTTAGATTATTGATTTTCTTAAAAGAGGCAGGTAGTGAGTTGAAAATTTTTAAACACATGTATGTTGTACTCTTCTGGTATAGACTCAGTGTCCCCAAGGGATAAATATATGTTTCCGTTCTCCTAGTGTTGTACTGGTTTTTGAATTCTTCAAAATAATGCAGGTTCTTGATATACTTTGGACAATGCTGATTGACAATATACACCAAAGAGTGGATACGACCACAGGAGTGGGAGAAATGGCAGGAACATACATGCTTCATTTCAAATTGAGGCAACAAGAGATGTTGATATCTACACGGATAAGCAGGCCAGGGAGCAGGTTCGGACTGAGGAATTTTCAGATTCACCTAGAAACTATAAAATATTATAGTTTCATTTTCTCAAAACAGGGCATAATTCAAATAAGAAATTGTTGGTAAAATTACTTATTTTGATGAGTTCTACCATCTGTCAAAAGAAAAGCCTCATCTTCAAATACACCCTGTAGTTATTTGGGAAGGCATCACCATCATTTTCGAAATTCGCCTCGTTTGAAATCCGCCTACTGTATAAATCGATACTTTTCGCAAGGATCATGCCAGGAAAGGACCTTTCTTTCCCTACCGTTCCAAACGTTTCAATTAAAATGAGATAAGACTCTTGAAACACGAAAACATCCTTATGTCACGTTTCTGTAAGCATCGTCAATCGGTGCTCTCCTCCTCTAGCACGTCCTGAGGCTGAAGGAGGACAAAGGTGGAGGGAAAAGCCGACCGAAAGCACCGGAAGGAAACGCGTATAATCCGCTCAAGCACATCTCCGCCTACGTGGTCAGTGTACCACAATACACATTGTGGCACGTCTCTCTCCGCGTGTTTACGGATCTTTTGGAGTTGAGGGCAAGTCGCCAAACTAGTATCACGGCTCGTTGATCGACCGAAAGAGATCACTTCGAGCAGAGCAGTATTCGATTTATATCTTGACATTTTGCGATTATCGATCTATTACGTATACCTACTCCATTCACTCTTATAATGTATCCCGGTTGGTCATGAAATTCTGACACATTTCACCGTGTATATTTTGAAAATGTTAGGTTATGGTCATTTCCCTGTCTGATGAATAAGCGACGTTGCCTTCTCTACATAGAGGTCGTAGTAATTACAAAGGACCCCGTACTTTCCTTATATGGCAAATGGCATTCCGTCAAATGTTCTAATATACTGCTCCACAAGAGTGAGGGATATCGTATTATCTTCGAGAAAATCGCCGTAAAATCATTTAAAACTCAATAACAACTTCAATCGATCCAATAAAAATCAGTATGAGACATTTCGTCAATCTGGTCGCCTTTTTTTTGGAGTTTGGTTCTTTGCATACAGGGTGGCCATTTGAAAACGAAACAGACGAGATTACAGACGAAATAAATTTTTTCGATAGAAATGCTCGGACAGGTCGATTTCTGTTTCGAGGGGGACAACTTAAGATGTAGGCTACGGACGCATAGCGCTTCAACCCTTGCTACTACAACCCTCACCCCCAATTTTTGAATAGGGAAGATGGGGTGAGTGATACCTCATTTGAAAGGTATTTTTATACTGATTTCAGCACAGTAATTGTTTTTTCATTTTATGCATTAGTTCTCGAAATATTCTTAACTAAGTATTTGAAAATGAAGTGGTGTTTTCATGGCACTTGTAGTGTTTTTTTGTGGAAAATCGACATTTTGAGCTTCAAAACAACCATGACTGTGGCTTCCTTCCTCCAATCCACTGACAGAAATCTTTAATCAAGATGTCGATTTTTCACAAAAAAACACTACAAGTGTCATGAAAACACCACTTCATTTTCAAATACTTAGTTAAGAATATTTCGAGAACTAATGCATAAAATGAAAAAACAATTACTGTGCTGAAATCAGTATAAAAATACCTTTGAATTGAGGTATCACTCACCCCATCTTCCCTATTCAAAAATTGGGGTTGGGGGTTGTAGCAGCAAGGGTTGAAGCGCTATGCGTCCGTAACCTACATCTTAAGTTGTCCCCCTCGAAACAGAAATCGACCTGTCCGAGCATTTCTATCGAAAAAATTTATTTCGTCCGTAATCTCGTCTGTTTCGTTTTCAAATGGCCACCCTGTATATGCTTCATGAATGTTCTCATTTTGAAATAAAGTCAGTTTATCAACGGCTTCGATTTGAAACGAGTTTCCTGAAAATGCCAAGACGTAAATTAACAAACGCTGAGGCTAATAGGGCTATCGGAATGCTACAGGGTGGCCTAACTCGGGTTGTTGTAGCGGAAAGGCTCCAAGTCAGCCAAAGTGTGATATCTCGACTTTGGAATAGGTTCAGGGAGACAGGTTCCGTGTTGGAAAGACCAAGGCTTGTTGGGCGACGAAAAACAACACCTACTCAGGATCGTTTCATCACCGTTTCGGCGAGAAGAAACCCTACATCTACGTGTAGAATGCTACTCGCGTTGAGCTTGGTATTCCACATTTTCCAATACCTCCGCACTCACCAGATTTGAATTGCATAGAACATGCATGGGATATGCTCCAAAGAAGATTAGATAATCATCAACCTACCCCAGAGTCCTTAAATGATCTGAGATAGCTTTTGCCCCGTTTATGGAACCAAATTCCTCAAGAAATTTTCAACAACCTCGAGTGTAGTATGCAAAGAAGATGTCAAGCTGTTATTGATGCCCGTGGAGGCCATATATTGTATTAATAGTCTTAAAATGCTTTAATTCTATGGGAATAAAATTTCGTAATTTTACTCGATTTTTCTTATCCACCCTGTATACGCTGCAGACCTACAGGCTGAAATTAATTTGCAACTTGAAATCATATTAATATGAATTTTCATCACAATCTTATTTTGACTATATTTTTTTGCAATTTAAGTCAATATCCCTAACTCATGTGGAGCAGTTTATTTTGGTATAATGTTGTTCTCGACCTACTGATCAAAAGTGTCCTTGGCCCCAACTCAATCCTTTGACTAGTTTTTGAGATACAGGGCGTTGAAGTTGAGAATTACCCACTTTAACAACGCGCTATCTCGAAACAGAATCGAATGAAAAATTTTTCTCAAGAAACATTTCAGGGAGCTACCATATAGAGGAATATGACCGAAAATCGTTACGAATACAGGGTTATCCATAATTGAATGCATGCCCGATTTTGAAAGTAACAAATATGTCAGTTCCAGAGCGAGAACGTTCGCAAAATGAACTATTTCACTAGATATGTTGTTAAATCGAAAAAACCTTGAATACCCAGAATTTATATCGGGTGATTCATTATTATAGAAACTATTCACAATGAAGGTTAAGTGGACAGCCTGTATTTTTGGGAAGAAAAATTTTTCTCTGTTAATACTGGAAATATCTCACGTACATATGAAAATGGTTGGAAGATTCAGTTATGCTCTTTTCTTGTACGGAAATCAAGAATAGAGTATGGAAATTTCAGGGAAAAATAATGGACAGAATAGTCGGTTACTTTGTGATAGTTCATTCGAAAAAGAATAAAAGTACTCAAATAACCCGACAGTAAAACTTCTAAACGAACAGACGGAATTCCCCACTTTTCAAAATTCTCAAGAAATAAGCCTACAGAAAACATTTGAATACTTTTTTGCACAACTTGAAATACAGTATAGAAATGTAGTAGTACTACGAAAGCTGTCTCACAAGTTAAACCTCAAAAGAACTAAATCAATTTACAAAGTTAATAAAGAGTACAAAAATGGATATTTCACAAGTACCAACCCTCGTCAGTTTTAAGTAAACAAAACTTGATAAACCTAAATCTTGACCAACCGGGATACTTCATAAAATTTTCGACTTCATTATCGTTATTTTACACATCCAATTTACTTATAAACAAGAATATAAGTGTATTTTATTGTTTTGCGTGATATGAAGGCACTGCTTGACTAATCCTACACATCCAGCGTAGGTATTGCCAATACAGGGTGTTCAATACATATTTTTTTCAGTAACTTATGCTAGGTTCGTTTAGAAGTTACAAGCATTGAAAATTATAGGAATTTATCTATAAGTTATCATCGATAAGATTGAATTTGAATATCAGGCTTTCATGAAAGCTCTACTATTGAACTTGCAACACATTCAACACCTGTGAAAACAATGATCTCACTCCTGTACCATTTATGAAAATTCAATGGATAGTAATGTACCAACTCTCGAATTGTAACAATGTGGTGTAGGATGAAACGTGATCTAATTATGCCAAATGTAGTTGTAACGTATACTTAGAAGTCATTTTTTGCGATAGTCTGAATCATATCGATTCTTATTGTTGAAAGATATTGATTGCCAGGTGTGGTACGTCTGAGGTATTGAATTGGTGTATTGAAATCGCCAAATTGATACGTTGTACCTATGTATTCAAAGAAGAAGTGATAAAATATTTAAAATAACCCAGAGAAAAAAAAGAAATGCTCGTAAAAATGATAAAGGAAAAATTGAAAAGCTTACAAAAGTTTAACGGTGATTCGTGATAGTTTGAAAATCGAGTATTTATACAGCTTCGTAATCTTTTTCAAGGTCTTTCCAGGTGCTTTAGTTCACAGGTGAAGTTGAAGTCCCCTTTGGTGCTATAATGAGCTATATGCAAGAGAAATTTCCTCATGTTGTTTAGAAAAGAAGCTCGATTCATGTTCTTGTAGACATATGGAAGATACAGAAACTTTTTGGTCGATTGATGAATTAATGTCGAAATGAATTATGGCAGACTTAACAAATTGTTTTCAAAATATGCATCCCCTTTTCAAGGTAGGTACTGAAAGTTCCATTTGGAAATAAAGCACATTATCTCACCTTCCCATTTAATGTTTCATATTGTCGCATTTGTCGCGTATAAAGTTACCCAAACTGTAATCAGATACGTGCATTTAAGTTAACGATACCGAAGAAACGAAGTTCTGCCGAGTCGATAACCATCTACAATCCAATGACGTAACATTTATGGGAGTACCATACAGATCAGCATTATCGTTTGCCATGATCATCGAGCAACTACCAACTTTGTATCTTTCACCTTTCTCTGCTGAACTTGAATTCTTAAGGCGTCTATAAAACTGGATGACGCTCCTCAGGAACAAACAGAACCTTGAAATCTATGAAATGTGTGTCAAACAAACTGCGCTTAAATATCTGAAATGCTTGGCAGTACAGCTCATTGGCATTTACCGAATAAGGCGGTTGATCAAGAGGAATTACCTCGGATACATACGATTACCATGCGATTTACCTCACTGTCGAAGTAACGACAATAAGGGTAAGGATAAGAAGAGGTATATGCGTAGAAAAACATTTATTTTTCTGGGAATCTAAAAGGAAGAATTAAAGTTTTTCCAGGTTGAATGTGCTTTCGTGAAGAGTGTGTTCAAAAGAAATACTTGTAAGTTCAACAAATCAGCGACTAACTTATCACAAAATGCAACTACATCCGTGAACTGTGTTCAAAGTAATTATGAGTTTCTTCGTCACGTTTAAGCAATTAACACATTCAAAACGATACAACGAAAGTGAGAAAACGGCACACAGAATGGACCTTAGCGAATTGCCGAGTCGAAATTCATCTTTGAAGCTGAAGAACCGACATTTTCAAGTTGCGTGAAGGCACTACCTGGCATCCATTGACGAAAGGAGCTATCTAAGAATGTAACCAACAGGTGGTGACTTTGGTTGTAGGTAATAAATTACAGAGTTTCAAACTGTTCACCTACGAAGACGACCAGATATGGTAGAGGGTGTATCTCTGGTGTCGAGAATTCCTGATAAGGGTGCAGTTCCAGGTAGATTATTTTCTGGTTCATCACGGGGTTTAGTACTCATTGAAGATGTGAATTTACTCAAGGACCTTCGTGGTCTATTGGTAAGTGTACGTCAATAGTCAGAAGTTTAAGTTCATGGGCATATTCAAAGGGATACTAAGAAAAAGAATTCACAAATAATTAAAAATTTCTGATGACAGAAACTGATAATGCAAAAATAAATATTAAGGGGCAGTATTACCTCTTGAATCGTGGTATAAATCTCCATTCAAAAGTGGTCTCTTCATTTCACGAGTAAGTACCCTAATTTACGACGTAGAGACTTGATTTTTTTTTTAAATTGGAGCTGAAGAACGTCCGAGGGCAAATAGTTTTCTTTTTTTCGATTTAATTAGTTTTTCAATTAAAAACCCAGGGTAATCGTTAGATCTGGAATTATTGAATATGTTTTTCTTTTTTCATGGGTACAAGCTATATTTTTGAAATAATCATCATAAAAATTTTTGTAGTTTATAGAAGATTAAATTACCGAGGGCAAATAGTTGCGATTTTCTTCAAAAAATGATGAATAACCGTCGGAAAAAATCATTAAGTGTAGTTTCCGAAACGTTGAAGTTCAACCTGTTTTTTTTTATTGAAAAACTAATTAAATCGAAAAAATCGCAACTATTGCCCTCGGCAATTTAATCTTCTATAAACTACGAAAATTTTCATGATGATTATTTCAAAAATATAGCTTGTACTCATGAAAAACGAAAAACATATTCAATAATCCCAGATCTAACGATTAACCTGTTTTTTTTTAATTGAAAAACTAATTAAATCGAAAAAAAATAAAACTATTGGCCCTCGGGACGTTCTTCAACTTCAATTTAAAAAAAAATCAAGTCTCTACGCCGTAAATTAGGGTACTTACTCGTGAAATAAAGAGACCACTTTTTGAATGGAGATTTACCACGATTCAAAAGGTGATACTGCCCCTTTAGGGGTCAGCCTGTATTTTACTGGATAGAGAAGGTAATTTTGTCAACTGTGCGATAGGAACAAACCGTATATGACTTCATTTGCTAAGAGGACATACATAGGCGGAATTTGGAAATTTCCATATAAAGAAAATCTGCGTTTCTGTGATATTCGAAAATTTTATCCGATAAGATTAGTCGAAAAAGTCAGTGGAATTAAAAAGATCTGTCAGTCTGATGAACAACAACCCAAACTACAGACAAGACAATACCCATTAAAATTCTACAGGTTCCAAAGGAATTTGAATCCCATAAAGATAACATCGAAAATTAAAATAAAACGTTATCTCATAAAATGTTTACTGACCCATCTTTAAGAGTCTTCAGCCTCCAGAATAGGAAACGTATACCGCCAGATGGCAGTGCAGTGCATTAATTTTTATTTATTGGATTATTCAGTTTAATAGAACAAATGTTGGGGCGCAGGGAATATTAACAAGAAATCCTACCCTGAACTAGATCTCACACTGACTGTATAATACACTAATTTTCCTTCACCACTCATCTGGGAGTAGATACCTGCGGGGCGTGTCATTTAAAAGAAATTCAATTCCACTTAAGAATCCACAATTGTAAGAAACAATTAATTTTCACTAATCGACGGCTAATAAAATCCTTGATAAAATGTCTCTGGTGAAAATGGATATTTATCATTCCGAATAGAAAAATTCAAAGAAATAAATTTCGCGAAAACAACACATTGTTGTAATATTATTTACAAAAAAATGGTAAATTCTGAAAGAAAAAGGAGATAGACGTTTAATTAACTAAATGATAGACTTCAATACTGAAATGAAAAAACACAAAAATATTTTTTCATTTTGATGGTGGAAATGTAGAAAAATTACCAAAAATGATGGGGAATATCCTTTTCATTCATTTAATACTTATAAAATATTTTTTTTATTATTTTTTTCTATATACACTCATACATCCCTTCATCAATTAGAAAGAAATAAATCGTTTCTGACTCCCTTTTTTTCAGGGATGTAGACCCTTAAGAGTCAAATGTGGTGCAATATTATGGGCAAAGGGACTTGTAATAAGCTTGAAAATCTCGAAAACGATTTTCTCTGAGGTAAACTCCATCCTGCATGATGAAAATCATCGGACGCAGGCAACCTCATGAATCCTATTTCACTTAAGAGCAATTTTCACATGACACTCTGTAATTATTGCCAATCGGATTCCCAATTAAGTATCTTACTCATCGTTTAATACAGTTTAGTGCCGAACCACATACCTAATTGTCGGCATCATTACTATCACTTGAAGGATGATTGCGAGAATATCTTACACTTCAAATTTCCAATTTTTTATGAGATTCACGAGAAAGCATGGGTGAGAAACTTTCATGACGTGAAAGGTATATTTGGAGCGTATGATCAAGCCGAAATGATGGAAAACTTAATCATTTCGTTTTCATTGTTGAAGACTCTGATTATGTACGAGGATGTATTGATATCTAGCTAGCCTAGACCAGTTCCATGCATAAACAAACTATTGCGATACCATATCAACGAACCATAACTTATTAGAAGTGTCAGTGTAGAGTTCGACGTCAAGAAAGTTAACCAGAGTTACGCAATAAATTGAAAAAAAAAGATGTTTACCGTAATTGTAAAAATCGAAAAATTGGAGTATCGAGCCATCATCAAGTACCTGTGAAAGGGTTAAGAGGTGAGCAGATTTACGAAGATATGCTTAATACCCTTGCTGATCAATGTCCTTCGTATGCGACCGTGAAAAATTGGACTGCAAGCTTCAGAAGAGGTAAATTTTCCATTGAAGATGATGACCGATCGGCAAGGCCAGTTTCTGTGTCAGTCCCCGAAAATATCGATGCAGTTCATGACATGATTTTATCAGACAGTTTGAATGTTGACCAAAAGCGTGCAAGGGTAGAAGCATCGCGCTCGATTTAAAAACGATGTAGACTTCTTAAACCGAATTGTTACTATGGATGAGACTTGGGTACATCTCTACGATCCAGAAACAATCGATGTAATGGCGATACTCTGGTTCTCCAAGACCTAAGAAGTTTCGTGTCCAAAAATCTGCTGGAGTTCTTGCTTCAGTTTTTTGGGATTGCCATGGAATAATCATGATTGATTTTTTGGATAAGGGTAGAACAATAACTGGAGATTACTATTCGACATTACTGACCACTCTACGGGAAAAAATTAAAGAAAAAAGACGCGGAAAGCTATCCAAAGGTATTTTGTTTTTACAGGACAACGCCCTATAGTACACAAATCTCATGTTGCCATGCATAAAATTCGTGATGTAGGGTTAGAATGACTAGAACACCCCCCTTATTCACCAGGTTTGGCACCGTCCGTCTATCATCTCTTTCCTCAACTGAAAAAAAGTTTAAAAGGTCGTAAATTTTTTTCCAATGAGGAGGTTATAAAAGCTGTGGAGGACTGGTTTGCAGAGCAAGAATAAAAATTTTTTTGAAAGGTCTAGAGACGTTGCAGGTTCGCTGTAATAAATGTATTCAATTGAGAGGAGAATATGTTGAGTAATAAAATATTTTGACATTGAAATTTTGTTTGGTTCTATAGTAGGCTAAGAATTTTTCAATATATCCTCGTACATAAAGTTAGCAAAATAACTCTGGCGAAACTTGGAATTGCTCAAAATTTTGCCGTTTTTCATCCGTAATTCATACGTGAAAAAATAAATTCTGCCGCTCTGATATTCAAAAAATATTTGATGTTTCGCTAACTTGATATCAACTTGCGGCCGTCGGAATGTATACCAGGCATTTTTCTCGTAAACTATGCATGCAATGTTGTTGACATTTGGAAGAAAGATGTAGATTTCCATCCTTGATTCATCCATGAAGAGGAAATTTTGCAGCTTCTGTTTTTGAAAGAATATCACCTGCACTAGTGAGTGTATATCAAATAACCAGGTCACATGTTAATAAAATTCATTGAAGCAATCAACAGATAATTTTATTTTTTTCAATGAATTATCCGATAATTATCTGTGAAGAAAAAAACATCGCCACTCTTGTATTTTGAAAAATATTAGATGTTCCGCTAACTTCATATCAACTCAGCGAAAAAACTATCCAAAAAATGTTGTCAGCGGCAAAATTGTTCTCTTCGTGGATGAATCAAGGATGGGAAGCTACATCTTCCTTCCAAATTTGAACAATATAGCAATGAAATGCCTGATATACGATCCGACTGCCCCGGAACTATCAATAAGATTTTGTCATTTTTCTACAAAACCTTGACATATACAAAGTTTCTTTCAGCACGGATAATTTACGGATGAATCACGGAAAAAGATGAGCTAGTTTGATTTTCGATGGAAATAGTTTTTTAAATAGACGAGGATATATTGAAAACATCTTAGCCTATTATAGAACCACACAAAATTTCAATGTCAAAATATTTTATTACTCAACATATTCTCCTCTTAATTGAATACATTGTAATAAACGAACCTGCAACGTCTCTAGGCCTTTCAAAAAAAAAAGTTTCTTCTTGCTCTGCGAACCAGTCCTCCACAGCTTTTATTACCTCCTCGTTGGAAGAAAATGTACGACCTTTTAAACTTTTTTTCAGTTGAGGAAAGAGATGATAGTCGGACGGAGCCAAATCTGGTAAATAAGGGGGGTGTTCTAGTAATTCTTACCCTAAATCACGATTTTTTTGCATGGCAACATGAGATTTGTGTAGTGGGGCGTTGTCCTGTAAAAACAAAATACCTTTGGATAGCTTTTCGCGTCTTTTCTCTTTAATTTTTTCCGTAGAGTGGTCAGTAATGTCGAATAGTAATCTCCAGTTATTGTTCTACCCTTATCCAAAAAATCAATCATGATTACTCCACGGCAATCCCAAAAAACTGAAGCAAGAACTTTTCCAGCAGATTTTTGGACACGAAACTTCTAAGGTCTTGGAGAACCAGAGTGTCGCCATTCCATCGATTGTTGCTGGATCGTATAAATGTACCCAAGTCTCATCCATAACGTATGGTCCGAAAGTTTTGGGAAAAATTTCAAAAGCATATAACTCTGACTTGAATAATCTTATATTTTTATAGAATTATTCAACAATTTAACTCAACTATCCTTATTATAAATCAAAATTCAACTAACAGACAAGGGACCATTATTTTCGATTTGTCTAATTATTCCCTTGACACGTTGCTTCTCAATCAGACCAGGTGAAATTTTTCCCAAAACTTTCGGACCATACGTTAGTAACAATTCGATTTAAGAAGTCTACATCGTTTTCAAATCGATGCTTCTACCCTTGCACGCTTTTGGTCAACATTCAAACATTTGGGGATCCATTTTGCAGAAATTTTTCTCCAAGTCCGAATTGACGTGAACTATATGATGAACGCGTTCGTATGAAATCTTCAGTGCTTCAGATATCCGTTTTAGCCCAATTCGACGGTCTGATGAAATCATGTCATGAACTGCATCGATATTTTCGGGGACTGACACAGAAACTGGCCTTCCAGATCGGTCATCTTCAATGAAATTTGCCTCTTTTGAAGCTTGCAGTCCAATCACCAAGGGTATTAAGCATATCTTCGTAAATCTGCTTACCTCTTAACCCTTTTAATTACAGGTACTTGATTTTGATTTCTACAATTTCGGTGGATCTTTTTTTTTATTTATTGCGTAACTCTGGTTTACTTTGTTGACGTCGAACTCTACACTGACACTTCTAATAAGTTATTGTTCGTTGATATGGTATCGCAAGATCGGCAAAATTTATTTTTCAAGGATAAATAACAGCAAAATTTTGAGCTATTCCGAGTTTTATTCGCCAGAGTTGTTGAGCTAACCTTGATTAATAATGACGTTACAAACTGGGAGTACCTACTTATTTCAAATTGAAAACCTCCGGAAATTCATTTAGTAGACTGTATCGACCCACCAACGCTCACAAGAACGCTGAATAACTAATTAGCAGACATTCGAGCCAGTTTCTCTAACACAACTTCTGGCCCAATTAATTTCGTCTTAGATTCCAAATTAATTTGTTTACTGCCGATTCCATTCACGAAACCACCGAGCCCATACAAAACATAAATCATAACAGGCCAGGTAATTCAACATTTCGTTTCATTGAGTCGTCGCGCAATGGAAACCATAATTGATAGGTGGCATTTCGTCCAAAAACGGTTCGGGCCGGCGGGCCGAGAACGGTACCAAGTCGGGTACCACACTCTCGGGTTCTTTAAAAATGTATAATGGACTGTGGAACGCGACGAAGAGATGACTCAGGACGGCGGAATGTGAGTGAATACTAGCGGCTATTCATTCTTTTGTATGCGAGAAGTGCGGTCCAACCTCAATAATACTCGTATATGTCGCCGATGGGATTGTAGGGTGGAAATTTGATCTAAAACAGCAATTTAGACGAGCTTTTGTATTGTACTGCTAATTTTCACGGTCAGGAAAACATTACAACGCTTCAATGCAACTGGTATCCTGAAAATTTGCCAAAAAGTGGAAGACGGCGGACAGCAAAGTCGAGATATACTCCATTCACTTTTATAAAGTATCCCGGTCGGCATGACATTCTTATACATTACACCGTGTATATTTTGAGAATGTTAGGTTATAGTCATTTACCTGTCAAATAACTATGCAACGTTGCCCTCTATACGCAGAGGTCGTAGTAATTACGTAAGACCTGGTGAATGTTGAAGAAACTATTTCTCTGTTGATACTGGAAATAAACTGCTCCACATGAGTTAGGGATATTGACTTAAATTGTAAAAAAATATAGATAAAATAAGATTTTTGTGATGAAAATTCATATAAATATGATTCCAAGTTGCAAATTAATTTTAGCCTGTAGGTCTGCACAAACCGATTTCCACTTAATTCATCTCGGGACGCTTGAAAAAGCGTTATAAGCTCAGTCTTTTCCCGAGAGATGCGTAAAAAAAAGGGAATTTTATTCCCAGAGAATTCAAGCATTTTAAAACAATCAATACAATGTATACGCTGCCCTCAATGTGCGGCTAGCCTAACAGCTTGACATCTTCTTTGCATACTGCACACGAGGTTGTTGAACATTTCTTGAGGAATTTGGTTCCATAAACGGGGAAGAAGCTCTCTCAGATCATTTAAAGATTCTGGGGTAAGTTGATGATTATCTTATCTTCTTTGGAGCATATCCCATGCTTATTCTATGCAATTCAAATCTGGTGAGTGCGGAGGAATGGGTAAATATGGAATACCAAGCTCCTCGCGCACATTCTCAACTATGGCTGCACGGTGCGGTCTAGCGTTATCGTCTAGAAATTGAAAAGTTTCACCAATAGCAGCGTGAAAATTTGGCACAACATTGTCAATGACATGCTCCCTATAGTGTAAGGCGGTCGTATTCCCAGGACAAATGAGTAGATCTGTGCGCCCGTTGAATCTTATCCCGGCCCATACCATAACACAACCCCCTCTCAATAGATGGACTTCTTGGACATAGCGACGATTACGGGGTATGCGTGGGATTGTCCACACCCTTAATCTGAAAATCGTCCATATCTGGATTCATCAGTGAAAAGTACACTACGCCATTGATCGTTCCAATTGATATGTTGCCTTGCCCATTCCAGTCTTTGACGCTTATGGTCACGTGTTAATGGAACCCCTCTTAATGGACGTCTAGAAACTAGATTCACCTCTCTCAAACGTCGTCTGATGGTTTCGATGGAAACTTGGACCCCATTTTCATTTTGAAGAGTATTCCGTAGCATTCTGCACATAGATGTAGGGTTTCTTCTCGCCGAAACGGTTATGAAACGATCCTGAGCAGTGTTGGTTTTCGTCGCCCACCAAGCCTTGGTCTTTTGCAACACGGAATCTTGTCTCCCTGAACCTATTCCAAAGTCGAAATATCACACTTTGGCTGACTTCGAGCCTTTCCGCTACAACAACCTGAGTTAGGCCACCCTGTAGGATTCCGATAGCCCTATTAGCCTCAGCGTTTGTTAATTTACGTCTTGGCATTTTCAGAAAACTCGTTTCAAATCGAAGCCGTTGATAAACTGACTCCATTTCAAAATAAGAACATTCATGAAGCATGTGCAAAGAACCAAACTTCAGAAAAAAGGCGACCAGATTGACGAAATGTCTCATATTGATTTTTATTGGATCGATTCAAGTGGTTAATGAGTATTAAATGATTTTACAACGATTTTCTCGAAAATTACATACTTTTAAAAACGATTGAATACGATATCCCTAACTCTTGTGGAGCAGTATATAAACATGATTGGAAGATTAAGTTATGCTATTTTCTTGTAGGTACGGAAATCAAGAATCGAAATTTCAATGGAAAATAATGGACAAAATAGTCCGTTACTTTGTGATAGTTCATTCGACAAAAGAATAAGAGTACTCGAATAACCGGACAGAAAAACTTCTAAACGAACAGACGGACCTATGGAATTCCCCACTCTTCAAAATTGCCAGGAAATAAGCCTACAGAAGACATTTAAATAACTTTTCACACAACTTGAAATACAGTAGGTATGAAAATGTAGTAGTACTATGAAACCTGTGTCAGAGTTAAACCTCAAAAGAAATAAGCTTCGGCAATGTCTCTGAGAATTATTTTGACATTGCCGATATTTAACGAGTGCCAACCTGCGTCAGTTTTGAGTAAAAAAACTTGATAAACCTAAATCTTGGCCAACCGGGATACTTTATAGAAGCGAATGGAGTATACCTACTGCTAATTTTCACGGTTACAAAAACATTACATGATTCCATACTTTCGCCCAAACCTGTCTATGCTCAATTTGTCGTAAAGTTGATTGTGACATCTTGCGAAGGAATTCTATTGGGTGACTATTGAGACTAGGGTCCTCCGGAAGGAAGCTTTTATCGAAAACCGGATACGAGATGAATAGGAAATATGAATCAATTTTAATGGGGGTATTGGGAGATAAGATTGGCAAAGACAAACAATTCCCGATCGAAAACATGGAGCAAACTATCAGCATAATTTTCAATCATATACAGTTTGAATAATAGTCCGTCTCTGGTACTCAGGAGTTTAATGATATGCGAAATATCGTAGTGTTCAAAATTCATACTTATTTTAATAACCACAAAATTTCCTACTGCGAATGATGCCGTAACAAAAAACAACAGTTCAATGACGGTACAACATTACACGAAACCAGACAGTCAGCAGATACATCCCTTTTAGTCAGAACAACCGCGAGTACCATTCTCACAGTGGTTATTTTGTGGTATTTATTTGAACACATTTCAAGATTAGTATGGAATTCTAATCAATAATTTTTGGATTTACCCCAAGAATCTTGCGTTCCAAAAGAAAATTGCAAGAGACAAGAAAGTTTTTCAGTTTTCCATCGGTTCAACAATTTCTGAAATCTCTCGATCTGAACAATATCATAAAAGTCAGAACAAGAAGAAAATGCGACAGGGTTAAGTTAAAACGATGTTCCTTCTTCCGGAAGACGTTAGCAATTTGTCCGTACGGTACTAGATATACCGAAGAAATAATAATCATCGTCTACCAGGAAATAGGAGGTTAATGCCGATTTGAGCTACAGGACCGGTTCAGAAAATATTCACTCGACGAAGCACGATTTTTATAAACCGGGAAAAGCTGGAAAGAAGTCCGATGTGGTTTGGGAAGTTCAGATTTTCAAATATTTTTCAGATTTTTTTTTAATCTACATTGAAAATCAGGTATTGTAGTTCAAGATTCCCGGTTTAAACTTGAAATCATATCTTGAAAACGTTGAGGTTAATGTATGATTTTTTTATTGAATTCCCGAAGAGTTTTCAGGTCTTCTGCAGTTTTACGGATCACCCATGAGGAGGTCCGAAAGACACTGCGATTTTTCGAAAATGACCTTTAAAAATGTCCGTTTATTCAAATCATTAAAATCATGGATAGTATCTCAATATAGAAAAGGACAAATGCCTTTCAACCCAAGCCTGCATTTTCCTGTCTCCAATATCAATCAACGAGTTTTTCGAATAATTCAAATTGTCAATATCGCAAAGGTTTCATCAATCAAACGGCGAGACCGTGAACTGTCAATGAGATAATAGTTTGAAGAAACTTAATGGGAACGGTACATCCAACATAATTTTATCGACGCTTAAAGCATAACAATGATTAACTTTTTACAGTTAAATCAGACTGTTGGTATAATTTCTGACATATATGGGAGTTGGGTAATGCACATATCCACCAGGCATTTCCGACAGCTGTATCGTTCGTGAATATTCAAGCTAGAGACCTTCGATTTTCAGAAAGAACAACATCCTGTGTACCGGTACAAACGGGTATGAGCCTATTGTATGGTTCTGAAAAAATGTTAACTTCGAATTTCATTATTTTTTAAATATGAACGATTTCCACTGTGAATATTCTGTATAAACCGATGAACGAGAAAGCATCTGAATGCTAAAGAATAATAAACTTTTTTATTCAGTGAAAGAAAAAATTCCGCAGCCTTAGAAAATTTAGTTTTGCAAATTCGTCTTCATCAAATTAAAAATCGCAAATTGAAATTACTATTTTCACCCTGTAATATTTTTTTTACTTCTAGGCTTTTTCGCTCTGATTTGCGTGATCAAATCGATCTGGACACCGGTAAATGTGTTCTTCCTCTATACATCTTGTATGACTTCAATAAACTTCTAGTAACTTTCACTAGTACAATGGAGCCTTAATTGGCTTAGATTCTAGGTCGATTTGGTCGTGATGTGGAGTAGGCTAGACAAAAAAAATTGACACAATCAATATTTCACTGCGTGTGCACTGAATGTGCACATTGACAGCTTCATGATGATCTTTGGGCTTTAGCAATATCGATTTACTGTTCAATCAGTGCAGTTATATGAATTGCATCATTTATAATTATTGTTAGGGTTGAGTGTGACCAACTCAAGTAGAATTTTATTTTAGCGTATTTTCGAATCAGATGACTCGAGTAGGGATTTTTTCTAGTTGGTCCACCTCTATCGCATTCCTTGATGGAAGGTGATTCAAATATTTTTTTATTGGAGAATATACAGAACTAAATAAGTCACCAACCTAACATTCTGGTTGTTGCAAGCTAAATCGCGATACCATATATTTTTCTGACATATTCTCAATGCATTGTTACACACTATCATTTTTTTTCTTCAAATGGAACACCTGTATATTATTGGATTCCAGGGTGAGTCTTCGACTGTTAACTGTAGTTTCCTCTGATCAAACGAAACACTTTTTTCCTATACCATTTTTCAAATTTCGTGGTCGAAAATCCATGAAAACAACAACTAGTATTTCAAATAAACTGAGTTTTGGTTGATTATTTACTCTATTCATAGTGCATATTCCTCAAACAAAACTTATTCAATGATAGAAAAGTTACAGCGTAACAGATACATAAATTCACGCAAAAATACTATAAATCTACTCGAAAAAATCAATCATTTTAGAAAATTAGTATATTATTCGATGAGCACATAATGACTCGGGTGAATTGCGACACTCGCCTGGCGGCTCGTGTCGCAAACTTCCCCCTCGTGAATAATAGTAATTATGTGCGAATAGAATACTATGCTTTGTCCACGACTTCCTCGGTAAAATTCGATTTAAACTGCATTTTCAACAACGAAAATAGTTATCAAAAGCGTTGACATATGATTTTCTGTGTTCGCACTGAATAATGCAAAATCTCGATAAACGTCAAAAAGTTCAGTTGACATCGATTCATTTCCATACTTTCGCTCTGATGAAATTGAAATACAAAATAAATAATAATAGGTGTCAAATGAATACCAAGTACAAGCTATTCCAACACCCAAAATAAATAATGTATACAAGCTAGTGTTTCACCTTCATCACAAGATATTTTTGATCGCATGCTTCAGTAATGAAACTCTAGCTTTCTTCCTTCTGATTTCCTCTTCAAAATTGAACGCAATTTTTCATAATTTCCAATATCGTTGCCTTCATTTATGTTGAGAGTATTCTTGAGCATGGAATAATGGCCCCATAGGGTTGTTTGTTTATATAGGTAGCTGTCAGTAAAACTGACTCCGAAAATGAGTGGATTTTATGAGCTGCTCTCAGTCCATGAAATTATTAAACGCTTTTAGGCTGAGATTCCTTGATTTTTCCGGCAATAGATGTAATGCATTATTTCTTGCAGCCTGTCTTATTCCTGGTGCAGTACACAACATTTCTTCATGACTCTGTAATGCAGGTATCTTCGAGAAGAATTACAATTTATGGGAGGCTCAATGAAAACAGACGGTTTGAATATTTTTCAGCTTGTCAAACTGAATGGGAATCATAGAAGAAAACATTAAGTGGTTATTTTTTCTCTTATTTGTTATTGCGCTGATGGCTTGGTGGTTGGCAGTCATTTTTCCGTCGTGGAAAAAGGGCGTCTCGGGTTCGAATCCTGACGTGCAATTCAGCAGTGATTAATGAATCATTATTCACTGCCATTATTCACCGGTGAAAGATGACTATCATAACGTTTCTCAAAGATCATTCGAAATGTAAGGATTATAGGGAAGTCGTGGACAATGAAACGCGTCATATATCTCAAGAATAATCTGGATGCTTCCTTGGATTTTAAATATCACCGAATCTCAGAAAAATTATTAACACTCTGATCGCACCACAAGTGAACAATGTTGTCAGAATGCTTATCAACTCTGTTTATGGAAAATACCATCATTCAAATGGCCACCAAGACTTCTACAAACGTACTGCATTCTGCCAACCCAATTTTTAACGTCACTCTTTCATCAATGTCGATTTTTAACTGCTGAGTTGTTGTCGGATAATCAACATAAACTCTGATTTAACAAATCCCCACTGAAAGAAACCACAAGGTCCACTTTGCGTCATGAATTTCTGCTAACTTTATAGGAGTTAAAGACTTATAATGAAATTTTTGTATTGAAAATATTAGGAATCGATTGAACTCATATGGAGGGATTATTGTCAATTTTGTGCTCCGAGGGGGGTGAGCCATGCCCTCCCTGGATTCGCCAGTGACTGGTACTCTTACATCTTACATCGTGTGAAGAAAATTCACTTTCAAATTTGTCTGCAATATGACGAATGCTGAGTTGTTGAAGCGTGTATCTTTTCGTGATTAAATAACATAACTTACTGAGCACAAATGAGAATGACATAAGAATTGTCAAAAAATAATACACAATTTTGGCATTAAAACCATTTTAAATTGAATCTCCTATTGGAAATCCCGGTATGTGAAATTTAGGAATTATGGAATGATTTTTCTATCTTTGTTTTTGAGAAGGGATGGTGCACCGCGCCACTAGCAGCAAGAAAATCTCTCCTTGAACGACAGTTCACCCAAAAAATCACTGCTGAGTCAGGGTACAAGAAAAAAAGACAAGAAATGTTTTAATAGTATGTATATGCTTTATATTCGACTTTTTCAGTTAAATTTGAATTAATCTGCATTTTCAAAATTGACAACAGTTGTCAAAAGCGATTTCTGTGGTCGAAAATTGAATCGATAACGAATCCTGTAGAAAACGTCAAAAATTCACGTTTTCCAAATGCAATTTTTGGATATTCAGACCTAAGAAAATGAAGAAATGGATGGCGAGAACGTTACCTTTGATGTTTGAAATAGAGAAATAGAGACTTTTTTATTCATTTCGTAAGCTATATTTTTCCTATTTGTATCAGAGTGAGTTATAGGCGTGAGTTATTATTACCTCACACTATTGGTTTATAGAGACAATTACAGATCAAAATCAGTTGAATAATGGATACATTATTCTATGGAAGTAGATAATAGCTATTTATGTAACAAGTACATAAATTAGGTCTTTATGGACGAGTCCAAAGTTTATGGCAGAGCGAGCAAAGCGAGCGAGGCCAATAATTTGAGCAAGTCCATAAGCCTAATTATGTACGAGTTGCATACAAAGCTTTATGTTTGACTGCAATGCAGACATTTTATTTTCTGAAATGGCAATCAATATATTCGTCGTTTTATTTCAAGAAATACATTGGGTGTGCTTTTGCTTATCTTACCTGAGTAACCATCAGCGACCTTAGCAACCTCACTGAACAAAGTTGTTTACTTCAGTAATTCTGTGGCAAACGTCATAATAATCCCAAAAACGGATAGTTCGGAAGAGGAAAGCTTGAATAATTTAGCCGCAAGTGCCAAAAAATCTAAAAGTGCTTATGAAAATTTGTATGCGGCCTATAATATACTCAAAAAATCGAAGACACTCAAGTCTACAAAAAGTTTTTCAAACCTTACCATAACCTCCGACAAGACACCAAGACAATTAGCCCATTTTAAAAAAATGAAAGAAGAGGTGGAACGACGTAAATCTCAGGGTGAAAATGTTGTTCTGAAGTTCAAAAGGGGAGTTCCCACCATCAATACAGTTGATGGTGGCGTTTCGTTAAACTAGATGCACCCAATTGCAGACACAACCAATTTCACTGTTATTACCAAAACGTTAGGGGACTTAACTCGAAAGTGCGAGATTTTTTTGAAAACATTTTGAGTGGTGGTTTTGATTTGGTGGCCATAAGTGAAACTTGGCTGCAGAATGGGACTTCGAATTCGGGGCTGTTTCCTGTGGATTATGATGTCTTTCGTTGTGATAGAGATCAAGTAGCAACTGGAGCAAAGAGAGGTGGTGGTGTATTGCTGGCTGTACATAGTAGATATAATGCAACTCTTATTGACTTAAATAATGTGAGAAGGTGTGCTCCAACTATTGATTTTGTCTGTTGTAAGGTAAAACTGAAGTATTCTACTTTGATTATAATTGTTTTATATATTCCTCCAAGTACTGAGAACCGTACATATGAGTTATTTTTTGATATTCTGGCATCACAGGATATTTTGCTTAGTGGTGGCTTATTAATTGTTGGCGACTTTAATGCCTCACTGTATATCGAGAATTCATTGGACAGTAAAACTTTAGCTTTAAAATTGTTTTCCCAAATATTGGAATTGAGGCAATTCAATAACATCTTGAATGTAAGGCGGAGACTGCTGGATCTTGTATTTTCTAACCTGAAATGTAATATTCTGGAGGATACATTTTCGCTTGTAAATGTTGATCCCTACCATCCTCCTATTCATTTTGTTCTTGAGAATGTATCTGTGCGTCGTCGAGATATCGGAATTGATCACTATAATAGTACTAATGAATTTAATTTTAGAAAAGCTGATTTTTTGATGATGTATAGGATGATTCTCGATGTTGACTGGTCAGGAATTTTGTTAAATCAGGTCAATTCAGAGGAGGCCTGCGAAGTCTTGTACTCCATGCTTCATGAAATTTTTAATAGAACAGTTCCTCGTAAGTCTTCTAGAAGGAGACGTTTTCCTATGTGGTACAATGCTGAGGTTGTCAATCTTGTGTTCAGGAAAGAGAAAGCTTTGAAACGGTTCAAAAATACAAAAATGATTTCTTATTACAGTGAATATAAGCAACTAAGAAAATTGTTAAAATCTAGTATATCCATTGCTCATGCTAATTATGTTCAATCAACGGAACAGAAAATTGTGTCGGACCCGGCTCAGTTTTGGACTTTCATAAATGACAGAAAGGGTAATTCTCGTATTCCGGGTGAGTTGAGGGATACAGATGGAAATGTTAATAGCGGAGCGCGTAATATTGCAGACACGTTTGCTAGGTATTTTGAGAGTGTTTATCGGAGTCCGCGGTCTGTGCCGTCTGAAGATTTTGCCCGCGTGGCTGACTCATCTCTTGTTCATATTGATTCCGTATGTGAAGATGATTTAATATCGGCGGCCAAGAAATTGAAAAACAAAAATACAGCTGGTCCCGATGGAATACCGAGTTTTGTTGTTAAGGATTGTATACGTGTATTGGCGGTACCACTCATGCACATTTTTAATTTATCCTTGAGAACGGGTGTATATCCTTCAATTTGGAAACTTTCAAAAATCATTCCAGTTTTGAAGAAGGGAGACAAATCTGACGTGACCAACTATAGACCCATCTCTATATTGTCAAACTTTTCTAAGATTTTCGAGATCATCTTGCACAGACGTATATTTCCGGAAATTAAAAACAAAATAATATGTGAACAGCATGGATTCATGCCGCATCGCTCGAGTCTAACAAACTTGGCGGTGTTTTCACAGACACTGGTCGAGATCTTAGACCAGTCTGGGCAACTGGATGTTATCTACACTGACTTTAGTAAAGCATTTGATAGTGTGGATCATCGACGGCTTATTATGAAGTTGAAGTGTATCTATGGATTTTCGGACAGTCTGTTGGGACTCATCACTTCATATCTCTCAAACAGGAGACAATATGTCAGGGTGGAGAATTCTAATTCATTTTTGTTTCTTGCATCATCCGGAGTTCCCCAGGGCTCAAATTTGGGCCCATTATTGTTTATACTGTTCATCAATGACTTACTGGATGAAATTAAAGTTTTGGGTTTATTATTTGCGGATGATTTCAAGTTTTATCTCAGGATAACATCTGTTCTCAACTGTGCCACATTACAGCTAGCAATTGATCAATTGTCTCGCTGGTGCAATCTCAATAACTTAGACTTAAATATAAATAAATGTCAGGTAATGTCTTATACTCGTAAAAAAAATATTATTATGTATCCGTATAATATTGGTGGAAAAGAGCTGGCACGTGCTACACAGATTAGGGATTTAGGTGTGATATTTGATGAAAAATGTTCTTTTGTGCCTCACATTGAAAATCTGATATCGTCAGCATTCAGAGTATACGGTTTTATAGTTCGTAACAGTGTGTATTTCGCAAGCACTAAAACTCTTCTATCCCTTTTCAATTCGTTGATAAGAAGTAGACTCGAGTACGCCAGCCTTATTTGGCGACCTATATACCGGTGTCATGGGGATCAGTTGGAGAACGTTCAGCGTAAATTCTGTAAATTTCTAGTTTGGAGAGAAGACTCTGTATATCCTCCAATAGGGTGTAATCACAGACGTCTACTGGAAAGGTTCAATGGACAAACATTGGAGAACAGGAGGGCTGTATTAGCCCTTAAAACTGTTTACAATTTGCTGAATAACAGGATTGATTGCCCGGCATTGTTGGAGAAGTTACCAATTTTTATTCCACGGTTAGAAACTAGAAGTAGACATTTGTTTTATTTGAACTCTGGTAGGACTAATCTGAACCTACAATCACCAATTAATTTTATGTGTAATATTTACAATACTGTGGCTGATAAGTGTGATGTAACTGTTGATTCTATAGATAAAATAGTGGACATATATGTTAATTCTATTGAGTAGAAATTTTTTGTTCGCAATATTCTGTAAAATTTTGTTTTTTTTCTCATGGGGGTCAGTTGATATTCGGCTGGATTTTTTTTTATGTTGATGAGTTTGGTCATTTTTCATGTTTAACATTACAAATTTTTGTTTCATGCCTATGCTGTCATATGTTAGTATACATTTTTGATGATTTATCACAATTTTCCTGTAATTGGGTGTTAACCTGTTGGAAATAAAGGACTTATTATTATAACAAGTGGTGTGAAACGAAGAAAAAGGCAAAATCGAGAGAAGACTGTGACAGTTGAGTCCAATAAAGTGGTGTCCAATAAAGTAGTCAATTATGGACGCTAAACGAATTCATGAATCAAGTGTTTATGAATTCGTTTAGCTTCCATAATTTACTACTTTATTGGACACCACTTTATTGGACTCAACTGTCACAGTCTTCTCTCGATTTTGCAATTTTCTTCGTTTCACACCACTTGTTATAGGCCGCATACAAATTTTCATAAGAACTTTTAGTGGGTAGAAAGATTCTTTGGCACTTGCGGCTAAATTATTCAAGCTTTCCTCTTCCGAACTATCCGTTTTTGGGATTATTATGACGTTTGTCACAGAATTAACGAAGTAAACAACTTTGTTCAGTGAGGTTGCTAAGGTCGCTGATGGTTACTAAGGTAAGATAAGCAAAAGCACACTCAATGTATTTCTTGAAATAAAGCGGCGAATATATTAATTGCCATTTCAGAAAATAAAATGTCTGCATTGCAGTCAAACATAAAGCTTTGTATGCAACTCGTAAATAATTAGGCTTATGGACTTGCCCAAATTATTGGCCTCGCTCGCTTTGCTCGCTCTGCCATAAACTTTGGACCCGTCCATAAAATTCTAATTTATATACTTGTTACATAAATAGCTATTGTTGGTAAGAATTGATTCGTAGAATTTTTATTTTTTGAATATTACGTCGTTGAAGTGACATCCAAAACTTTCCGAAAATGCGGTCTGGAAACGATGCAATTTTTTTCTGTGATGTTTGTCCCCAACTCTGTTGAAGTTTGTGAGAGTATATCGTATAAATTCGCCTTGAGCTCAACAAGAGCTTTAAATATTCGTATAATGCTTCCATCGAGTCGTTAGTTGTATGGGGCGTGACTCCATCTTGTTGAAACCTAATATCAAGTCAGAATTCTTGATCCTGGGAAGCCATGATATTAACTTCTCTTAGCACAATAACATTCAACAACAATCATTCACACACGTAACCTTCTCGAAAAAAAACCTGAACGAGATTATCAATAGAAAAAAATACCAACAGACTCATCACCCATTCAATGCCAACCCCAAAATGTCCCTTTCAACTCGTACACAGGCGAGTTTAATCGCATTGTGATCGCAAGAAAAGAGCAGAACAATAACCGCAATGCAAGGTAGGGTACCCTTCGCAACACACGAAAAGATTAATAATCATTTCGCTGCGTACCGAATACATAATTACCCGATGGTCGTAGAGTGTGAATTCGTAGAGGCATATTATTCATGCATGAGCGCGTTTCTCTTTTCGACGTGCTTCTGCTTGGAAAACGGTTTACAATGTTTGTTCAACAGGTTTTCCCTTCGCGTTATCCGGCCTGTGTTAAATGGAGTGGATGAGACGAAGCCAGGGGCGATGAATTGAGGGATTAGCAGTTTGGGAAAACAAGGTGCGACGAGGGTAGAACCGGGCGTTTGGGAAAATTATCTGTTTCGTCATTCCTCCAGTGGCGACTTGTCCTTTGAGGCAGGTGAGGCAATGCCTGACCAGTAAACGGCGAAAATTTCACGTATAAATAGCCTATTTTATTAAGTATTATCTGCATCCATACGAATTATATCGTACCCTTTCTATATATAGCAATAAAATGCTTCTCCGGGTCTACGTTTCCGTATCTAACGATTTCTGTGTATCCATCTCACTTCCTCACCTCCCAGTAAACGGCAGAGGCTGACCTCGCACTTCCTTGTCTAGCGCGTTATTCCTCATGGGGAACGGACGGCAGGCGAGAAGACCGCACGCCTAAACGCCACTTGTTAGGTTGGGTCTGAGGCTAGCCTCTCGATTTTAGATATTCTCTCGCGAAGGGCAAACTGCAATCATTCTGCACTATTCAGATTAATCGGGAATTCGAGTCAGTTTTCAAATTGGGTTGGATTTCTAAGGATAGTTTTAACTGTTTTTCGGGTAGGTTTAGGTTTGTCTCAGTGTTCGTATGATATCTTTCAATTTTATAACTGAATTCAATTAACATCAGAGACCCGAAGGCGAAATGGATTCAGCGGGACCGAGTGGGTCGTCACAAATTCCCTAGTTAAATGCTTGTGATTTTTCAAATTATTCAGCTAATCAGCAAAGTTTTTGAAATAATTCTCATGAGGATAAATCATGTACAGGGTGGCCAAGAGATTGACGTCAAAAAGGAAAAAACAGGTCCCTCGTGTCATGGGCTATTCGAATCACCCCCATGTATGTTATGCTATTTTTCACGGTTTTCGAGTTATGAATATTTTTATGAACTTAGAGAATTTTCGACTTGACCATCTTACAAAAGATATTTAAAAAAAAATACAAGACTTCTCTCTGAAATTCTTTTTGTAACTTAATCTCCATGAATTGTACTTTTATACATAAAATAACCAGATTCGTAACTTTGATAAAAATTATGGAAATGTTGGTCTCAAGTCAAAAAGTTACCTAAATTGGATTATGATCTGAATTTTCGAATCAAAACTAAAAATGTAAAAAGGCTAATTCACGGTTTCTTAGTATGCTAAAAAACTGCGCTCAACAGTCAGCTTTTAGAATCATTGATGAAAAATGGTACTTAACACTCTACTTTTGCTAGAATTAGCCTTCAAAGGCAACGAGGTGGAAAAAATCAAAGAACTAGACATTTACTACCAAATTATTTTTTGCCATTTTAAGATATTTCTGATCAAGTTATGATAGAAAATGCTGAAAATTAATGAAAATTAGCTTTAGATGTTGGTCAAGAAAAGTTCTAGATAAAAAAAAGAAAAAGGTATGGCAATAAATCACATGAATGTAAATAAAAAGAAATTTATTTATAAAATTTACAGTGGCCACCTCCAGCCTCAATACACATTCTACACCTTCTTATAAAATTTTCTTTTAATCGCATAAAACCTGCCCTGTTCTCTCTTAGGACACGTTCGGCTTCTCTTAACTTCAGTCGCAGCTAGTCTTCACTCGAACATTCGAATAACCCCAAACGAAAAAATCGATGGGGTTAAGGTCAGGTGAACGTGGGGGCCCCTTGATTGGTCGACTGCGTCCGATCTATCTGTTCGGGTATCGTTCATGCAAGTGGTTAATAAAAAATTGTTCTCGAAAATTTGAATAATCCCGATCGGTTTTTCATTGCTGCAAGTTACGAATCTGGTTATTTCATGTATAAAAGTACCATTCATGGAGATTAAGTTACAAAAAGAATTCACAGAGAAATCTTGTACTTTTTTTTAATATCTTTTTTAAGATGGTCAAGTCGAAAATTCTCAAAGTTCATGAAAAAATTCATAACTCGAAAACCGTGAAAAATAGCATAACATACATGGGGGTGATTCGAATAGCCCATGACACGAGGGACCTGTTTTTTCCTTTTTGACGTCAATCTCTTGGCCACCTGTATAGTTCAAGAAGTAAAGCGATCTATTCCAAATTTGAGTGAATGTCTTCAACTGACGAAGAAGGGAGAGTTCACTACAATTAGTCATTGATAGGTATGTACATATACAGAGTGTCCCATTAGTGCAATGAAGTAGAAAAACTCATTACTTACGTCAGTTACGGAATAATTTTACTGCAAAAGTGGTTGCTCTTGCACTGACAGATCAGCCTAAAATAATAGTACAGGGTGTTCGTTTGAAGCGGTATTAGAATTGGGTCGATTTGTTCTAATGGTGCCCTTCATATTATTTCATCGTTGAGTGTACTTCATTATCAGACTGATATATAATTCAATATTTAATGGTTGTTTGAAATCTGATGGAAAGCGACTTCCTTGTAGAGGATGTTCTTGACAAGGTCGAAAAATTGAAGAATTTCAACAAGGATGGTTATTTTTTCCAATGGCTTCCAATAACTTTTCATACAGACCCTTTAAAATGTTTAGTTCTCGAGTAAGATTATTTATTCTTCATCGCTGGAAGTAAATATTTTACAAAGAAGAATGTTCCTCGGAATAGATGATCTTGAGTATGCCATCGATAAAGAATTATTCTAATCATCAGTTTTGCAACAGCCGTTTTTCGGCAACGCCACGGCAAGGAATCTTTTTTTATGGTGTGCCTCACCACCTTTAATCTCTTAAATTTACTATTCCCCAGACAGACAAGGCAAAATTTGTGGCAATACATAAGAGATTAAGAGTGTCTCTTACTCTTGGACTAAATTCATGTTTGCCTTGAATATTGCACCTACTCTAGTACGAAGATTTATGGATGAAACTAATCATATTATTAATAGCATGATCATAGTATCATCATATTGACGAAATACAAAATAAATACTCCCGACTGAATTAATTATAGAAAATAAAAGTTGTCTATTTGCAAATGGTCTTGTGATATCACCGGTGATTATCTCAGTTTTCGACGTTGATGGATTCGATGTCGATGAATTATCGGTCGAAGAAAATATCAATAAAAGTGAAATTTCTAATCACAATTTGTACATCAGTATCCACTTAATGACCCTACGTTCAAGAGAAAGTGAACAAATTAATTTACATGTTCCATTTTTCGAATAAAGATTACCACCATGCATCATCAGTTTGGACGCTAAAGTGCTTTACGACGATATGGGTATTTTCAATGAGTATAAAACCGATAAGATACATCGAATGGTTCTTTGAATGAAGAGAGTGTTTAAGAAACGATTAGCTGCATTAACTCCACTCGAAAATTAAGCAGAAAATGAATGGGATCTTGTGACGCACAATGGTGTGTTCATCCATGGGCGTAGCCAGGATTTACACTACGCAAAAAAATTAACGCACATTCTGAAAATCTCAATTTTAATGAAAGTTAACTCTACATTGACTTTATAACTTATTTTTTATGTTCTCTCGGGAAGGTTTTGAACGAAACAAGACACATTAAATGCAAGAAAAATTCAGGATTTCACCGAATCTTACGTGAAAGAAGAGAAATGAACAATTTTCAAAATACTGAAATGCTGATAAGTGATTTAATCGAGGGGGTGATCACGAGCCGAAAATGTGTACAACATTTCCAAATATCCAAGTATTTCCACACATTTCAATACATTTCCGAGCATTTCCAAATATTTCCACACATTTCCACATATTTCCATACATTTCCAAGCATTTCCACACATTTCCAAGCATTTCCACACATTTCCAAGCATTTCCACACATGTTCACATCTTTTTCAAAGACCCCAAGTGTTAAGATGGCCCATAAAAAGTAATGTTTTTATAAAAAAAGGCTTGATTACTGAAGATAGCTGCATATTATAACTTTATAGGGGATAAACGGGGGGATAAATTCATAAATAACACAAAGGTTTAGTGTTTAGACCATTTAATAATATCCAACATCCAACAATATCAACAATGTTAAAAATTCCTATAACAAGGCAAAATTCTCAAAACAAAAACTCAATACTTTTAAGAAAACTCTCAACTTCAAAGAACTTGAAAACATAGAAAAACTTTATTAATAACAGAACAAAAACTCATTATGAGACTAGAAAAGTAGGATGCTATATGCTCGCCGTTATGTCCTTGCACCTTTGGGGAATTTTTAAGAATTATTTATCATTTTAAACTCTTAATAGTATATTCTTAAACTAGTTGCAGAATAGGCTCCTATTCCAATACGAATGCGAAATTCGAAAACGAGCGACGAAAGAGCGAGTTTTTGAACGCATGAGTATTGGAATTGCATTCTGCAACGAGTATTAGACGATATTTTCTCTATTTCACTCGAATTTTGTGAAATTCAACGAAAAAATTCAAATTATAGGTCCTAGTGACTTTCATATTGTATCTTGGCAGTTGGTGTGAATGTTAGGAAATACGAAAATTGACGTTTCTAAATTGACGTCTGTTGAAATTTAAAAGGATCGGAAGTCATTGCTGACAACCACAAAACGAAAAATGTTACTGGAAACGATGCTGTAATGAATTCATTACAGCACTGTTTTTAGTACTGTAATGAACTCATTACGATACTGAAATAGAGAAATTCTTTATAACACTTGTTTATGAGCTGGTTTTGAATTCTTGTTAATTGGAAAGGATGCGTACCAATTAACTCAATGGGACCATAAAAAACGAATTTTTTGTCTACTTCTTCGATTTGGGCGTTCTTCGGCCACTTATATTCGTTCAGGTAGCTTTCTACAAATTTCACTATTAGCTTTTCTCCATTTATTTCAATTACTCTCCCTTAATACCACCGAGAGTCATAAAAAATAGCGTAATATTTTTCATTTTGAATGTTAACCTGACGCATAGGTTGCGTTTCATTTTCATAAAAAGACTTTTCTTCAGCTATTCCATCTTCACCAACACTTTCCAAACTTTTGTCCTGATTCTGATTGATGTCTTTCTTCAACATGGTTGATTTTAAGACCAACTGTTCTGTTTTTTCATTTTGTTGCATATTCATTACATTTTCTGCTTTCTCATTTATTCCCGTAGTTGTGCCTTCCTCGGTCATTTCAAACTGTTGCATGCCAATTTCATTCTCAACCTATTTATTTATTTCAGAGTTTGTATTTCCTATCAATATATTCTGATGTATGAGTATCTTTTGTTTTTTTGATTCATTAGAAATATCGGAATGTGTCTGGCTAGTGGAATCAAGAGATGTTACATTTGGGTGCAATTTGCTCGTCATCGGTTTGAAATAATTGCTGAGCAGCCCAAGGTATTTTAATAAATTTATCACAAAAAGGACAAGATATGGTTCCACTTGTATTGTTATTTTTCTAAAAATGTTTACTTCAATGTCATCCAACTTAGACAAAATTTGGTCATGGCATGGCAGTTTTTCCTGGAGTTGCTCTAGTAAGGTAGCAATGTAGTTTTTTTGCAATGATTTAATTTTTTCTATCAGTTCAGAATTATCATTTGGAGAATTTATAAGGTGATTAGTTGATTCTCCTGTCTCTTGTGGCAAACCTATTCTGGATTGCTTATTCCTACGTAAATTCTCGCTCGAATGTCCGAGAGAATTTGCTGAGCGCTTTGCTCTATGATGTCTCAGCTTCTCTATTGCGTCAAAAAGTAATTTTCTGTGTCCGGGTATAATTTTAAATTTGCTAGGTTTGTGTCGTCTCCTTCGGGAATAAATTCACAGATTTCCTCTTGAGTGAATTTTTCTATGGAGCTTATATCATTTTCAGTTAATTGCAACAATGAGCTCATGCTGTCGTATCCAGAGTATTTCAAAATGTTTTGTAGATAACAAGGCAGCTGGATATCATAAAGTTTTAGAAACTCAACTATTTGCTCGTTCATATTGAAATACCTGGAGTACATAACAAAATAAAGATATGAAATTTTAGGAATATATCTAATATGTACTTACTATTTATATTATACACACAATAATATATCAAATACTAAATTTTTACACGTTACTACTATAAACACCCGTATAAACATGAAATAAACACGCTAATGTTCATCAAATCTTAGATTATATATCCTATATCAGGGATATACAGGGTGGCCATTTGAAAACGAAACAGACGAGATTACAGACGAAATAAATTTTTTCGATAGAAATGCTCGGACAGGTCGATTTCTGTTTCGAGGGGGACAACTTAAAATGTAGGTTACGGACGCATAGCGCTTCAACCCTTGCTACTACAACCCTCACCCCCAATTTTTGATTAGGGAAGATGGGGTGAGTGATACCTCATTTGAAAGGTATTTTTATACTGATTTCAGCACAGTAATTGTTTTTTCATTTTATGCATTAGTTCTCGAAATATTCTTAACTAAGTATTTGAAAATGAAGTGGTGTTTTCATGGCACTTGTAGTGTTTTTTTGTGAAAAATCGACATTTTGAGCTTCAAAACAACCATGACTGTGGCTTCCTTCCTCCAATCCACTGACATAGAAATCTTTAATCAAGATGTCGATTTTTCACAAAAAAACACTACAAGTGCCATGAAAACACCACTTCATTTTCAAATACTTAGTTAAGAATATTTCGAGAACTAATGCATAAAATGAAAAAACAATTACTGTGCTGAAATCAGTGTGAAAATACCTTTCAAATGAGGTATCACTCACCCCATCTTCCCAGAAATCGACCTGTCCGAGCTTTTCTATCGAAAAAATTTATTTCGTCTGTAATCTCGTCTGTTTCGTTTTCAAATGGCCACCCTGTATAATCTAAGCATCAAATGATTCAAATGAATAACCTAACCTCACTTACAGTACGTCATTTGGTGCCATTGCGCATGACTATTTCCAAACATTTCCAAACATTTCCACACATTTCCAAACATTTCCACACATTTCCAAACATTTCCAAACATTTCCACACATTTCCAAACATTTTCACATATTTCCAGACATTTCTACACATTTCCAGGCAACTGTACAACCATTTCCACTCGTGATCACCCCCTCGGATTTAATACTTGGTATTTCCACCCCTTGCGTTAATTACAGCTCGGCAACGACGGTTCATACTCAAAATGAGTGATCTTAAAATGTTCTGATCTAATCCTTCCCAGATTTCTCCGAGTTGGATTCCTAAGTCATTAAGAGTAGCTCGATGATTTTCTGAACTTCTCAGCCTTCTATTGAGGTTGTCCCAAACCTGCTCCATCGGATTGAGATCTGGACTTCTTGCTGGCCATTCCATTCGAGAGACTTCAACAACTTCAAGGTACTCCTGAAAGATGCGCGCACGATGGGGTCTGGCATTATCGTCCATAAAAATGAAATTTTCACCAATGTATGGGGCAAATGGCACTACATGCTCTTCAAGAATGTTCCTTATATACTTATCAGCATTCATAGCTCAATTATCAACGACCACTAGGTCTGTGCGAGCAGTCAAAGATATTCCACCCCATACCATAATCGATCCTCCCTCGAAACCAGTAGTATTCAGGAAATTGCACTGAGCATATCTTTCATGTGGACGTCTGTATACAAGGGAACGTCGATCACAATGGTAGAGGCAGAATCTAGACTCATCTGTGAAGAGAACTCTTTCCCAATCGGCTTCTTCCCAATGGATATGCTCTCTCGCAAAATCCAAACGCGCCATTCGATGGGCTGGGGTAAGAGCTGAGCCTCTTGCCGCGACACGAGGCCTTAAATCATATTCTCTGAGGCGATTTCTTATTGTCTGAATGCTAATTTGCACCTCATGAGTTTGGTCAAGCTGATTTTGAAGGAGGCGAGCGGTTGCAAACCGTTGTCTCAACGAAGAAACTCTCAAGTAACGTTCTTGAATGGCAGTTGTTACCCGTGGTCTACCCTGTCCTGGTCTTCAGACATTCATACCTGTCTCCCTGAATCGCTGCAACATTCTGGACACACTTGTATGGGAAACTCCAAACCTTTCTGCAATTCTTGTGTATGTCCACCGAGATGTCCACCCTTCTTCTCGCAAAACTACCGCTTGGGCACATTCCTCTTGGGTCAAATTGCGTGTTTCGCGTTGCATAGCGATCGAGTGTAGAAAATCAAACGAAAGAAAAACTATTGATCACTAGAATTGATCGAGAACAACTGATTTTAGAATGGAGCCAATACATTCAAAATCTGATAATATCATCTTTTTTTATTCCTGCTGGGAGAAAACATCGGTATTGAAGAAAAACGTTGAAAGTGGATAACATATGCATGCATAATTCTGATAAAATAATCATCATTGAGAACACCTTCAGTTGTAGAATAAATTCGAGATTTCCATAATGTGCGTTAATTTTTTTGCGCAGTGTATAACAGGGGGGGTGGAAACCATAGTCATGTCCATGGGTCGACCAAAATGTATAATTTTAGGACAAAAAGAAAAGGCAAATTTAATTTTTTTTCAGGGGGGGGCAGCTGGTACCGAAATATATCTAGTTTCGCCTTGGCTTATTCGTTGTGTACCTGCCTGACTTGATAAAAAGCCGATTTACTGAGATTCGATCCATGATCCCAATAAAATAAAGGCGTGGAATCGCAGAGAAAATGAAGCGTTACGAAAACGGTTAAAAACGAATTATACACTCTCGTTGAACAAAACAATTCGTTACGAGGAAGCGATTTCCGAAGAATCAATGCCGCAACTAGAACTCACCGCCTAGAAAAAATTCGTGGAAAACAATCGATCCCAAGTCATCGCACTTTCGGAAACCGAAGACAACACCAAGTTCCACACTTCCGTCTACCAGTGCCGCTACAATCAAAAATCAAACATATACCTCGTCTGAGAACGCACATTTTCTGATTTGTTAGCCGGCTTGTAACGAGGCTGTTGTAGGTAGGTATATCGGCTACTACGAGCTTTCTTATCGTAAGCGTAATGACAGAGCGTGATAGGAACAAACGGCGTAACATCGAAGCCTGGATGGATGCCATGGCTTCACTCGTCGTCCCACCATTCTTATCGCATCGGATTTCTGTTGTCAAACATCTGTTCTTGTGTGTGCTAGTTGGCTTGTTTGTTTTAGCAACGATACGGGAAAAATTCACACCCGTTAAAATTTTATAGGCTTTTGAAATGGTCTCATGGGATTCTGGTATGATCCAGATCCAAATTGAGTTGAAAAAATGATCACAAACCTAACTCTTTCCCCTGCAGGACAATCAACGCTTGACTTATCGTCAATCATCCTTCCTGCACAGCCTCCAAAATATGTAGTCCGGGGTATCTAAAGGAATAGACCTTCGCACCACTGCTGGCGAGATGAGCTGCTATGGAAATTGTCTTCTAATTTTTAGTCTATGGTGATAACACAGATAACATATGAGTAGAGGGCATTCGAGAGCACCTTTCGCGCAGCTCAGATCAGAAAGGCATCAGTATAATCGTCATCTCGTTTTTGCCAAGTCCAACGCAAATTGGGAATCATTAACAATGGGAAAGCAACATAAAGCGTTTGGCATTCAAAGAAAAATGCCATTTTTTAGATAAATGATAAAGTGGAAGGCGGGCTGTAGGAGGCGCGATGATAACAGAGGCTTTTCAACAATAATTCTTGGGTTTTATAAGCCCCAGATGCGACAATTTTACTTGTTGACGTAGCCACCAAGGTGAATCTCCATTCAAAAAGTGGTCTCTTTATTTCACGAGTAACTACCCTAATTCACAACGTAGAGACTTGATTTTTTTTTAAATTGAAGTTGAAGAACGACCCGAGGGCAAATAGTTTTCTTTTTTTCGATTTAATCAGTTTTTCAATTAAAAAAACACAGGTTGAACTTCAGCGTTTTGAAAACTACACTTAATGATTTTTTTTCGACGGTTATTCATCATTTTTTGGAAAAAATCGCAACTATTTGTCCTCGGCAATTTAATATTCTATAAACTACAAAAATTTTCATGATGATTAGTTCAAAAATATAGCTTGTACTCATGAAAACGAAAAACATATTCAATAACCCAAATATTGCAGAGATCCAACGATTACCCTGGTTTTTTAATTGAAAAACTAATTAAATCAAGAAAAAGAAAACTATTTGCCCTCGGGACGTTTTTCAACTTCAATTTACAAAAAAAATCAAGTAACTACGTCGTAAATTAGGGTAGTTACTCGTGGAATAAAGAGACCACTTTTTGAATGGAGATTTACCACGATTCAGAAGGTCATACTTCCCCTTAAGATCGAAACCTTTATGCAAAATACTGTGTTATGACATTTGTGGAATGCCTTATTCCAAAGAACGACGAGGAATGGACAAATCTGGATTTTCTTCAACAGTTTCGGCTACAGCAGCAATATTCTCTGCTGCTCTTTTACGACGTACCCGGATTTTAATCTAGCTAGTCCCAATAGCTCAAATTTTTCCACCAATTTCTGTATTGCGGTTCGAAAAGGTGCTTCCCGACGACCCAAAAACGTTCTTGTTTTACGAACCGTCTCTGCCAAATTTTCACCGTTTTTATTGTGGATTTTAATAAATTCAATGCATTGTTAAAGCGTGTATCATTCCACTTTTATTGATGGCGTAGATTCTACTTGTCAAATGTCAAAAAATGACATCTACCGAATTAACGGGCTATACAAAATTACATCCTTTATTGGAAAAACCTTCAAATATTCGAAAAAAAGAAAAGATACAAAGAAATACTACACTCCGCAAAAAAATTAACGCACATTCTGAAAATCTCAATTTTAATGAACATTGACTTTATAACTTATTTTTTATGTTCTCTCGGGAAGGTTTTGAACGAAACAAGACACATTAAATGAAATAAAAATTCAGGATTTCACCGAATCTTATGTGAAAGAAGAGAAATTAACAATTTTCAAAATACTGAAGTGCTGATGAGTGATTTAATACTTGGTATTTCCACCCCTTGCGTTAATTACAGCTCGGCAACGACGGTTCATACTCAAAATCAGTGATCTTAAAATGTTCTGATCTAATCCTTCCCAGATTTCTCCGAGTTGGATTCCTAAGTCATCAAGAGTAGCTGGATGATTTTCTGAACTTCTCAGCCTTCTATTGAGGTTGTCCCAAACCTGCTCAATCGGATTGAGATCTGGACTTCTTGCTGGCCATTCCATTCGAGAGACTTCAACCTCTTCAAGGTACTCCTGAACGATGCGCGCACGATGGGGTCTGGCATTATCGTCCATAAAAATGAAATTTTCACCAATGTATGGGGCAAATGGCACTACCTGCTCTTCAAGAATGTTCCTTATATACTTATCAGCATTCATAGCTCCATTATCAACGACCACTAAGTCTGTGCGAGCAGTCAAATATATTCCACAATCCACCCCATGCCATAATCGATCCTCCCCCGAAACCAGTAGTATTCAGGAAATTGCACTGAGCATATCTTTCATGTGGACGTCTGTATACAAGGGAACGTCGATCACAATGGTAGAGGCAGAATCTAGACTCATCTGTGAAGAGAACTCTTTCCCAATCGGCCTCTTCCCAATGGATATGCTCTCTCGCAAAATCCAAACGCGCCCTTCGATGGGCTGGGGTAAGAGCTGGGCCTCTTGCCGCGACACGAGGCCTTAAATCATATTCTCTGAGGCGATTTCTTATTGTCTGAGTGCTAATTTGCACCTCATGAGTTTGCTCAAGCTGATTTTGAAGAAGGCGAGCGGTTGCAAACCGTTGTCTCAACGAAGAAACTCTCAAGTAGCGTTCTTGAATGGCAGTTGTTACCCGTGGTCTACCTTGTCCTGGTCTTCGGGCATTCATACCTGTCTCCCTGAATCGCTGCAACATTCTGGACACACTTGTATGGGAAACTCCAAACCTTTCTGCAATTCTTGTGTATGTCCACCCTTCTTCTCGCAAATCTACCGCTTGGGCACATTCCTCTTGGGTCAAATTGCGTGTTTCGCGTTGCATAGCGATCGAGTGTAGAAAATCAAACGAAAGAATAACTATTGATCACTAGAATTGATCGAGAACGACTGATTTTAGAATGGAGCCAATACATTCAAAATCTGATAATATCATCTTTTTTTATTCCTGCTGGGAGAAAACATCTGTATTGAAGAAAAACGTTGAAAGTGGATAACATATGCATGCATAATTCTGATAAAAATATCTATCATTCAGTTGTAGAATGAATTTGAGATTTCCATAATGTGCGTTAATTTTTTTGCGCAGTGTATAAAACTGAATGAAGTTGCCGAATCGACATTTTTATAACACTTCCTGTCCAGGTCAATGAAAATCTTATTTCCGCACATAAATTTCTTCCTATTCGACTCCTTACTTTATGGCGAATGCAGGGGGAAGGAAAATCCAGCATATGAAGGGCGTTGAACCCATGCTCGAGGAACTGGAACACTGGAAGTAAACTAAATGCTGCGTAGATGGTACCTATCCAAATTCAACCCGTATAGAATAATCGAGATACTGGTTAACCCACTTTTGTACAAATGTTTACTACTGAATCGACGAACGATAAAATTATATGGTTGATTAACATATGGCTGATAAACATTGGTATGCCATGGAGTCATGTTACAGCATTAGAAGAAGCTGCAAATTTCATCACGATAGCTTGCTCATTCGGTGGGCCAGGTTAACTAACTGCTTTATGATTTGTAATGCAGCATTAGGAGAAAAGTGGGCCCATAAGAATCTAGGCGATTTAAAAGTACATATTTTCAAAAAATTCTCGAAAATCGCGAAAAAAAACGGCAAAAAGGACAGTTTTCAACTCGATGAAACTTCTTTCACAGATATCCTAGCCGTGATGTGAATATGTATACTCCATTCACTTTTATAAAGTAGCCCAGGTGGCGTTGGAATTCTGACACATTTCACCGCGTATATTTTGAAAATGTTAGGTTATACTCATTCTTCTGTCAGATATGGACGCAACGTTGCCGTTTCTACATATAAATCGTAGAAATTACGTATTTATCAAAATGTTTATTTACTTTGGGAAAACAATGAATTTGAGGAAATACCTATTATGTGAATTCAATAATTCCAAAGATCTGACGAATATTGAGGATACTTTTTTTCTGTTAATACTGGGAATATTTCACGTGTACGAGTATAAACATGATTGGAAGATTCAGTTATGCTATTTTCTTGTATGGAAATCAAGAACCGAGTGTTGAAATTTTACTGAAAAATAATGGATAAAATAGTCCGTTACTTTGTGATAGTTCATTAACCCGATAGAAAAAAAACTTTTAGACGAACAGAAGAGACGGACGTATGGAAATCCCCACTTTTCAAAATTCTCAAGAAATAAGCCTACAGAGGACAATTTAATACCTCTTTGCGCAACTTGAAATACTCCAGTATAAAAATGTATTGATACTACGAATCTTGTGTCACAACTCACAGTTAAAGCTTAAAAGAACTAACTCCATTCACAAAGTTAAAAAAGAGTAATTAGAAAGTAGACTTGGCAATGTCGCTTGATTTTCACGAGTGCCAACCTGCGTCCGCTTTAAGTAAAAGAACTTGATAAACCTAAACCATGGCCCACCAAGATACTTTATAAAAGTGAATGGAGTATATACGGATCGAAAGATGAATAGTCAATGTAAAATAGCGTGGTATTAATATTTTCCATGAATCTCCCATTTCTTCAGGAAAATTGATCAAACTTTTAAATTTCGCCTATAAAATCACCCGATTTGAAGAGATCTATCTAATGGATAACTACTTAATAAGTAGATAAGGGTTCCTACTAGTAAAAAAAACCATTTTCTTAGTCGAGTCGATACTGAAAACAGAATCAAAATCTAAGAAAATATTCTTGATCGTTCACCATCATCCAATCGCATTGAGAGAGCAATTTCTAAATTTCATGCATAAAACAATACCTCAAGTTTATCATATAAGATCTATTGATGCTTTCTTAACATGCCCAAACCATCAACTGACACAATGGCTATTGAAGCACTTCAATTTGCTGAAGCTGAATAGCAACATCCGGAAGTGCCAACCTAAATATCATGTCTAGAGATTAATGGGTGATAACATAACAATGATACATTTGCGGTTGCATTTTCCTTCAGATGATGAAAATTTTATGCACTTGAACATCATCACGTTCATCTTCATTGATGTGTTTTCACGCTCAAGCGGGTATTTATTTCAACAATGGCGAATTTCGCAGTGGGTCAAGTTTTCGGTTTATAATTAACTTTCCCCTCAGTTAATACGTTTTAGTGAACGGAAAAATTGGTATGACCAAACGTTGTATACATGCCTAATATCCGTGAAGACTTTCTGTACTTAATGAGGATAAGAATAAGCAAGTTTACAAAGAAAATTTAGATACCATCTCGTTCAGTGGAATCTTTGATCCGACTGGTGTAAACATAGCTTGATATTATCTAAATTATCAAATCCTTTTTCGTAATGAATTCTGAAGTCTTCATGAAACTACACTGCGCAAAAAAAATTAACGCACATTCTGAAAATCTCAATTTTAATGAAAGTTAACTCTACATTGACTTTATAACTTATTTTTTATGTTATTTACGAAACAAGACACATTAAATGGAAGAAAAAATCAGGATTTCACCGAATCTTATGTGAAAGAAGAGAAATGAACAATTTTCAAAATACTGAAATGCTGATAAGTGATTTAATACTTGGTATTTCCAACCCTTGCGTTAATTACAGCTCGGCAACGACGGTTCGTACTCAAAATGAGTGATCTCAAAATGTATTGATCTAATCGAGGGGTAAACCGGTTGCAATATTTTGTACACCACAATGCCAAACAATGCCACATTTACATTGAGCTTATGGCAGACAATACAAACAATGCCGACAATGCCAGTAAATGCCAGCAAATGCCTGTCAATGCCACCAAATGCCTACCAATGCCAGCGAATGCCTACTAATGCCAGCAAATGCCTACCAATGCCAGCAAATGCCTGCCAATGCCATCCAAAGAAAAGCGTCTTCCACCTACATTAAACATGGTTACATTTGCCGTTTAATCCTAAATCATGTTAATCATTACTAAATTTGACTTTAAGAAAAAAGTAGGACTAAGAAGATAAGCAAAGCTAATACACTGAGCATATTATCTTTCATGTGGAGGTCTGTATACAAGGAAAGGAAACGTCGATCACAATGGTAGAGGCAGAATCTAGACTCATCTATAAAGAGAACTCTTTCCCAATCGGACTCTTCCCAATGGATATGCTCTCTCGCAAAATCCAAACGCGCCCTTCGATGGGCTGGGGTAAGAGCTGGGCCTCTTGCCGCGACACGAGGCCTCAAATCATATTCTCTGAGGCGATTTCTTATTGTCTGAGTGCTAATTTGCACCTCATGAGTTTGCTCAAGCTGATTTTGAAGAAGGCGAGCGGTTGCAAACCGTTGTCTCAACGAAGAAACTCTCAAGTAACGTTCTTGAATGGCAGTTGTTACCCGCGGTCTACCCTGTCCTGGTCTTCGGACATTCATACCTGTCTCCCTGAATCGCTGCAACATTCTGGACACACTTGTATGGGAAACTCCAAACCTTTCTGCAATTCTTGTGTATGTCCACCCTTCTTCTCGCAAAACTACCGCTTGAGCACATTCCTCTTGGGTCAAATTGCGTGTTTCGCGTTGCATAGCGATCGAGTGTAGAAAATCAAACGAAAGAAAAACTATTGATCAGTAGAATTGATCGAGAACAACTGATTTTAGAATGGAGCCAATACATTCAAAATCTGATAATATCATCTTCTTTTATTCCTGCTGGGAGAAAACATCTGTATTGAAGAAAAACGTTGAAAGTGGATAACATATGCATGCATAATTCTGATAAAAATAATAATCATTGAGAACACCTTCAGTTGTAGAATAAATTTGAGATTTCCATAACGTGCGTTGATTTTTTTTGCACAGTGTATGTTAGATTTTTATTGAACGAAGACTAAGATAAAGTTCAGCAAATTAGTTTGCTAGCAGTTTGAAAAACTAATTACTAAACAAATAGAGTAAATAGACCATCAATTCAACCATAATTTCCCAACAGTGTATCTCATTTATTCCCCAAGATGCGCCTCAATTGAACGTTGCGAAGTACAGTGTAAAGATAATGAAATCATTGGTAAAGACGACTTATTTAATAATGAATTTCATCATAGCAACTTGCACTTTTAACGGCATGGATAAAGAGATTTCCAAGACATTACTCAGCAATATTTCAGAGAATATCAACATGGAATCTCCTGGAGTTTGATTACTCTGAATAATGGGAACTGCAGCAGAACATTATTATTACATTATAACGCTTTTCTGTTCACAATTCAACCCATATTTTCAGTTATGTATATTTTGCAGGATCGTCGCAATTTTGAAGAACTGACGAGGCATTTAAACCCCCATTTGCGTAATATTACTTTAAGCAGGACTTCCTGTAGTATCTGTGATCTTTTTGAGCGCCTGTTCTTACGGAAAAGAGATTTATATTTTTGCCTGAAAATCGATACATTAATTGTAGAATTGTGTGCTGAAAATAGTCTTCTTCAAGAAAAAATTATATATAGCATAATTAGTACAATAGGTTCGACCTCGGGCTCAACAATAGCTCTATAAGGATGAATTATAAGCTCATATCTGGGAACAATATCAATCGAGTTACATATATTACTGGATTATTCCATAGATATAACTCTTTAAAGTACAACTTGTTCATAGGCAAACTCATCGAAAATAGAATCATTTCCTGAGCATCTAAATTAATTTACTATTCTCGTTAATGCAAATTTTACAGGAGCGACAAAACCTCGGAAAACCTATGAGAATAGATGACAAAATTATCAGATGGAATATAGGTACTATTCCATTTCATTTTCAAAGATATTGCGAAGTATCTGCTGCACCAGGCTGTGATATGAAATCATCTTGATGCTAATGCTAATTTAATAGTAAGTGATGTATTATTTCCATTTTTTGCGTCCTGGATGTAGAGATGAAATCGAAATTAGATTCAGAATCTTGAGACTTTCTAGCTGAATCGGTAGTGAGTACCTAGGTATTCAAATCACTCTTGTAACTAGGGCAGTTCAAATAGTGGTATTTACCGTTATTCGGGAACATAAACAATCCGTTTATAAATGAAATAATCGTTTTGGAGCACAGTTTAACGAATTGAACCTATCCAAATTATGCATAATGTATTATCACTTGATAATAAATTGATTATGGAGATCCAATTATTGTACATGTTCATACAGTAAGCGTATAAACATAAAATTATCTTAAATCCAACTATACTCCATTGAATAAGAAATCATGAAATTTGGTGGAAAATTAGCGTTTCCACGAATAAATAAGTAAAGTTTCATCGAAATTGCGATGGACCTTTACTAGTTACTACAGAGATCTACCCTCATTCACAGAATGCCATAATACGAGTACGAGATAGTGTACGTCGCTATTCCATCACCTTGCTCCATCGATTACATCCGCTGGACGGAAAAAATTGATTCGAGTTAAATACAATGAACCCAACTTACGCTGTCGCTCTGTGAAGATTTCCGTTGACGAGGCACACAAAACAACGTCACTTTTAAGCCTTTGCGATACTTTATTTGAGTAACAATGAACTAAATAAGAGTTGCACACCACTTATTCCAATAACTATTCAATAAGCAGGAGAAGACATCACAACAAAGTACACATTATCGGTTCATGGCACATAAACCCAAATCAAAATTTACACACCACTGGTAAACAAATAAAATAAAAACAAATAAACCCAACTCTTTACTAGTGTATCACTGCATTGTCAAAATACCTAACTCCCAATTGTCAATTGAGTTGAGACGGCGACTGCGTGGATCGTTCATTGTGTTCGGTGATTCATGTTTGGTCTTGAAGCTTGAAGCGAAATCCCCTCCAAGAATGCCACCGACTCCACACAGGAAGTTGTAAAATCTATTCTTTGTCCATCTAGTAGCATTCCATCAAATTATTACAATGTTTTATATTTCTGTACCTACAGCCATCTTTCGGTGCGAGAGCGAACTTGACTCTCAGCCTATCGGATTTAACGTGAACTACGTTAGTAGTGACAAAGGAATCGAAATGGTGGAAAACCATAGAACATAAGTAAAATGAGTTCGATGAAGAAAACGCACTGAAACCATAGATCTATGCTGAAAAATTGACAGCTGAAATTTGGAGGTTAGGGTTTATTTGACTTCAACAAGGTTTTTTTGGAAAAGACAGTTTTTCAATCGAATTAAACTTCATTTTCTTCTACGAATATTTAGAAAATTTCCGGTTCAAATTACAGCCTGAAAAATGAGTTTCGATTCCTTCGATAGTGGCAGTGCCAAAGGTGGAGATAAGGACTTGCAAGACTTCTTGATGATTGAAAAGCAAAAAGCACAATTCAATGCCCAGGTGTGTGTACTAGAATATTGTTCGGTATTGAAACGAATTTAATTCATATTCTCCCTTAGATTCACGAATTCAACGAGTTCTGTTGGGACAAATGTGTAGAGAAACCAGGAAACAAATTGGATGGCAAAACTGAAACATGCCTCACAAACTGTGTGGACAGGTTTATAGATGTATCCCTTCTAATCACGACCAGATTTGCCCAATTGTTACAAAAGAGTGGAGGAGGAATGTAATTGAGGAGTTTCTAGTTTTAGTGCATTATCTGTAGAAAAGAGAGCTCAGGGTGTTCTTATATGAGTTTTATGTATGATTTGAAAATGTGTATAATAAATTTCTTTCATAGTTCTTGATTTGTTTATGGAAACCTGCCAATTACTCAGTTTTGAAGATTTTGTTAATTTTAATTCAGATATGCAATTCAATATGAAGATTTCTGATAATAGTTTAATTTCACATCTTGTGGAATGATCTTCATCAATTCAATTGAAATTACATCCACAGAATACTATAGAAATTGCTCAATGCATAACAATAGTTTGAAACAAACCAAACCAACAATTTGAAATGCAAATAAGATATTAGTGGAAGTCTAAAAATTAAGAAAAATGGTGGAAGCGCTAGTGGTACAAGTAGAACATAATCGTTAATGTTGCCGAATCAGTTGTATGAGATTTTTTTCAATATTTCACCAGAATTTCATATTGTTCTGGTAAAATGATCTGAACAAAATTCTGCATGCAGCTCGAATCCGTCATTGTCCATCAATAATCGATCGATCCATGACCTATTTTTGATTATTATTCTTCAGATCAGATTCAGGATTATAAGCTTCAGCAGAAACCTAATTTTTTGATCTAACATAAGTCTCGAGGGGAGTTTCAGCACCTTAACCCCCCAAAGGTTGCGCCATCGGCTTATAATTTTGTCGTGAACTGAAATCTATAACGTCTTATTCTTCCAAGTTTCATGAAATTCGAAGAAACGATTTCCTAACACAGCAGAGCCTGCATATAGGAATAGGTACTCACAAAATCAATTGAAGTGTGTTATCATTGTCTCTAATCAATGTTATTATCAACCACAATATAAGGTCCTTATGCGTACTATGCTAGTATTTATTTATAAACATAAAGCTTTTTTTTAATAATGAGTTGCTACTTATTTATGGACATTTTCTTTTTCATCATAAACAAATCATGTTTCTTTATGTCTATATACAAGAAATCTGAAATATATCATTCGGTTACTGACAACATGTGTATTAATAAGAAGACTCTCGTACTGCTATCATTGTATATTTCCCAAAGATTGAGTGGGGCGAATGTTATCGATATATTATGGAAAATAATAGTTCCTTACGAGGAAAAACGACTTTACCATGGTAAGTACTTACCCCTATTTATTGAAATGCTTATAAGGGTATCTAGTATGAAGTATGAACTAGAACCATGGGTAGGTATTAGGTATACTAAAAAATAAGGGAATTACTTTGTTTCAGTTAGCCTCTTCCGAAGAAGTTATTCACTTTCTTTTCCCCCAGATTGAAATATGACAAAGTGCCTATAATAATATAACCCAACCAATAAAATCATTCTTTCAATATCAAACGGTGAATAAGAAACATAAACCGATAAATATAGTGGGTGAAAATGAATGAGAATGGTATTTCTCATTGGCCAATTCCAATCGAAGTCGCATATGATTTTTTGTTGGTGGAATTCTTCTCATAACGCCTCGAGAATGTTGATTAACCTCTCGAAATCTTCGAAGAATTGTTTCAATCGAAACCAAAACACCAGAAGCTTTCAAATGCTGTTGCATGATTCGGAAAGTACTCAAAGGATCTCTGCGGGTAGACAACTGCCCATTCTGTCAAAATGCAGGAATAATTGAGTTGTTCGTTAAATCTAAATACTAGTCATCATTCAAGTTTTCTTCTATAAAAAATGGGCCTATAAAACCTATTATCGTCCAATTCGTTTTGAAGATATTCACTTGATGGTACCTACCATACTTCATCCCAATCCTGTATATAACTCAATTGATCACATCAAACAGTTCTGAGAAGATATTTTCGTCAAAATAAAAATTTGCAAGATGGTTGAATTCTCCACAAACAAAAATTATTGCATAACAAATCCTACTCATATCTGCTCTACAATATTTGCAGTATTTCCTTGAGACAACCCTTATATCTACCAAGACACCTCCTAAGACACGTGGAGTATGAAAATTAATTCTCGCGAACTATTTACCCCCGATAGTGAATATTAATTAATGAAATGCTCATTCCAATTGACCTGAGATGTTGTGAACGATTTAGAGCTTTGGAAATAAATTTGCATAATATGTGCCAAAAATATTATCCCCTGTAGGTGTTTCCTGGGACCCTTTTTCATATAAAAGATGCTTAGGATACCTTTACCAGCATTCCTGAAGTGTTCATCAACATGGTGAGTACATGACTCAATTAACAATTTCAAATTTTGTGGAACATTTATTAATAACATCAAATTATTTTTATCAATGCAATATCTCAATTAAAATTGTATCAAAAATTATATCAAAAACAGCATTTATTCAATTCTTTGATGAATATGCTTGAACGATCTTTTTTTAATCACAGATCATAGCATAGGTGTTCGAAGCAATGCATCAGCATTTCTTATGAAAATATTTTCATCAAACACATAAACATAAACAGTTGTGAAACTATTTTCCAGGTTTTGGAATTTCTTTAAAACTATTATTGATGTTTCAGAGTTCCCATCAACTGTTAGCCCTTTTAGTCTGTGTCATCTTTGTGTCACAAAGTTCATGTAGTCCTTACAAACATGAGAACAGGGGATTGTGTGGAACACGTCTTGTAGAAACAATGGCCATAGTGTGTAACTATCATTATAATTCACCGATGAGCAAGAAAGCAGGTGAGTTAGAAAGTATTTCGTGTTTTTCACAGATTCAGAAGCTTGAGAAATAAGTTGATACCCACGATATATATCCTCTGGAGTCTTAAGAAAGTTTTTCAATGAAAATAGACGATGACTACAAAGATTTGCACGACTGATATTTTTCACTATTTTTCCGCTAAATATTCGAGAGATTAGTCTGGGAATGTAGAGATTTTTGATCAAATTTTTTGTAGTGAAAATATCATGGAACAAATGACTCTCCAAAAATATGTTCTGCTGTTTCCAGATCATTTGTTACTCTCACAATTTTCTTGTATTGCAGTGAACTGGAATCTAGAAGATACTTCCGACTACTCAGACGAATTTGTTCAAAACGCCTTGTCTGATGGAGGTTCTTACAGATGGCTGGACAATGATGTGAACTCCTTCATTCCATTGAGACATCAAAGAGGAATTGTGGACGAATGTTGCAAAAAGCCTTGTTCTATAGCTGTTCTCAGATCGTATTGTTCGAAATGAAAGAATCCCGGTTATTTCCTTCATACGTAGACATTTGTATCGATGAATTTATAAATGTATGTAGGTGTATTTTACATCTTGGACTTCGAAATCAATAAATACAAAACTGTTTTTAAAATGAAAATTTCTTATTTTATACCTACCAACAAAATCAATGACCACATAGAAAAATTAAGAAAATACATATAATATCTTTCGAGATTTTGATCCAACCTGATGGTTCGATGATGCATTTGACCTTTTACTTGTGCCGGTGATTATTATGTTGTCTGAGATACAATTTCGTTTCCGAAAAACTATTTCGAAACTGCCAATCTACAGTGCCTGAAATAGATTTACAACTGTAAGTGGACGAGTAATAACTAACTGATATTTTTGTATGGAAATTTCATTTCGAAGTTTGGAGAAAATTGCACCAACAATAACGATTCCTTCAATTTGTGATATATCGCCAATGAAGAAATACCAATTTGTCGAGCTTATTTTAATGCAGATACAATAAGATGTTCCACAATAAATTGTCAATTTGGGCAAGAATACAAAATTCAGATTCATACAGAAATGTATCAGTAGTTTTAAAAATGTCATGCTATACCCAAAAATTAAATTGTTTCCGAGATCCCTATTCGCTTTTAAAATGAAATTTGCGAAGTTGCGTTTTTACAGTTTCAAACTTTTTAAGATAATGGTCAAACTAAAATCATATGACATATGAACCCGGATAAAATTATTTTTTTGAGAAGATTAAATTCGGATAATTATATAATATATGATATACAGGGTGTTTCTGAATTGATGCGAAAGATTTAAAGGGTGTTTCCTTGTTCGAAATGAAGTGTAGTTTATATATAAATGTCGGGTCAAAAGTAATACGTTAGGGAGATATTGGAGTTCAAATAAGGCGGAAAATTAAATTTAAAGAAAAAATTAAGCAGACTTGGATATCGCATCCATTCAGAAACCCCCTGTATATAAAAAAAAATAGTCCTCACAGGTACTTTTGAGAACGATGAAGTCTGTACACATCGCTTGTCTTCTGATGGCAACATAGATCAGCAGAAACAATGATGTCTTTGTATGAAACTGAAAAATTTTTCTTTCAGTGCACATTTTGAATAAATAAAGGGGAATTTCACATCACTGACTTATCCCTTCATAATTCCAAGCAAGGTGATGAAAAGAAAAAAATCTGAGTTCTCCATAAAGAAAGCCATTTCAAGTTGCCGAATAATCGAATTTATGTTTTGGTAGGAACGAGAAAAAAATAAACGATAATAATAATCACTGTTTCATTTAGGTATAACTTCAATCAGCGATCGAAAATCATTCTTTACGCAGAGAAATTAAAACGAAACAAAGATTCTACAGGATGATTTTATAAATTCGATTTCATACTTGAATAATCCGGCTGCAGTTTATTTTCACCATCACTATAACCACAACAAAAGCATTGTATTCTGAATCTGAGAACTGTGATATTTCGGGATTCAAAGAAAAACTGTCATTTTTTTAGATAAAGGATCGGATGTTCATTTCATTATAAAGAACCAAATCATAATCATAACCAAATCGCAAAGTGGCTGCACTATTTATATATTTATAGTGCACTATTTCCTCGATAGCCACACGAATTCCATCTTTGAAGTCTTGAATCGACGCTGGGCTCTTGGCGTAGATCTTCTCTTCCACATGGCCCAAAAAGAAGAAGTCGCGAGGTGTTGAATCACAAGTTCTCGGTGGCCAATTGTGTTCACCTTTTCGAGTGATAACACGGTGCGGAAACTTCCTCCGTAAGAGATCAATGGTCGCGTTGCTGGTGTGGCACGTAGCGCCGTCTTGTTGAAAGTAAACGTTGTCCAGATCAATACCAGGATCTTTCCCTGAAGATTTCTTTGAGCGAAATGATGTGCGGGACAAAGAAATCGACTGAACCTCATTGAAAATTTTCTGCTCTCTTCAACTATCTCAATCAAATCAAAAATTCCAACATATATCAGATGGGAAGAAGTCCCACATTTTTCAAATACGCACCTGGATTTTTTTGGAAATTCAAAAGTAAAGCGATCCATCTGTGGATGTGCATCATACGTTTCAAATATCAACCGACTATACCTACTGGTTGGATCAAAAGTTATGCGAAATTCAAATTTTTGGTGAATACATAAACCACCCTGTATCTCGGTAGCTAGAGCTACCTATTCTGGTAAAATACAGGATGCAGGAATGATTTTTTTATTCGGTATATCCGTTCGAGTTTTCTTCCACAATTATTATCTTCCAATCCATTTTCAAGATACATATTTACTTGGTTCCATACTTCGTCTCAACCCTGTATATAATTCAATTGATCACATGAGACAGTTCCGTGAAGATATTTTCGTAAGATAAAAATTTGCAAGATGGTCAAATTCTTCACAAACAAAAATTATTGCATAACAAATCATAAATATATCTACACTACAGTATTTGCAGTATTTCCTTGAGACAACCCTTTTACTACAAAAGCACCTTCGAAGACACGTGGAGTCTGAAGATTAATTCTCGCGAACTTTTAACCCAGGATAGTGAATATTTATTAAAGAAAAGCTCAGTTCGATTGACCTGAGATGTTGTGAAAGATTTAGAGATTTGGAAATATATTTGCATAATATTTGCCAAAATATTATCTCCTGTAGGTGTTTTCTGGGACCCTTTTTCATATAAAAGATGCTTAGGATACCATTTCCAGCATTCAAGAAGTGTTCAACATGGTGAGTACATCGCCTCAATAAACAATTTCATATTTTGTACTTATAACATCATTCGAATTTCGAGCTGAAATTATTTTTATCAATGCAATATCTCCGTAAAATTATATCAAAAACAGCCTTTATCCTATTCTTTGACTGCTTTAACAATCTTTCCTTAATCACAGATCATAGCATAGGTGTTCGAACTGTTCGAAGCAATACATCAGCATTTCTTATGAAAATATTTTCATCAAACACATAAACATCAACGATTGTGAAAATATTTTCCAGATTTCGGAATTTCTTTAAAAATTTCATTGATGTTTCAGAGTTCCCAACTGTTAGCCCTTTTAGTCTGTGTCATCTTTGTGTCACAAAGTTTATGTAGTCCGTACACACATGATGAGAACAGGGTATTGTGTGGAACAGATCTTGTAGAAAGAATGAACATAGTATGTAAATATCATAATAATTCACCGATGAGCAAGGAAGCAGGTGAGTTAGAAATTATTTCGTGTTTTTTACAGATTCAGAAGTTTGAGAAATAAGTTGATACCCACGATATACATATATCCTCTGGAGTTTTAAGAAAGTTTTTCAAAGAAACTAGACAATGACTACAAAACTTTTAAAGATTTGCACGCCTGATGTTTTTCACTATTATTCCGCTAAATATTTGAAAGATTAGTCTGAAATGCAGAGATTTTCTACCAAATTTTTTCAATTGAAAATATCATTGAACAAATGACTCCACAAAATTATTTGAAAGTTCTGCTGTTTCCAGATCATTTAATACTCTACAATTTTATCGTATTGCAGTGAACTGGAATCTAGCAGATACTTCCGACCACTCAGACGACTTTGTTCAAAACGCCTTGTCTTCTTACCGATGGCTGGACAATGATGTGAACTCCTTCATCCCATCGAGGCATCAAAGAGGAATTGCGGAAGAATGTTGCAGAAAGCCTTGTTCTGACGCTGTTCTCAGATCGTTTTGTTAGAAATGAAAGAATCCCGGTTATTTCCTTCATACGTAGACATTTGTAGCGATGAATTTATAAATGTATGTAGGTGTATTTTACATCTTGGACTTCGAAATCAATAAAAACAAAGCTGTTTTTAAAATGAAAATTTCTTATTTAATACCTACCAACAAAATCCATGATCACATAGAAAAATTAAGAAAATACATAATATCCTTCGAGATTTTGATCCAACCTGATGGTTCGATGATGCATTAGACCTATTACTTATGCCGGTGATTATTATGTTGTCGGGGATACAATTTCGTTTCCAAAAAACTATTTCGAAACTGCCAATCTACAGTACCTGAAATAGATTTTACAACTGTAAGTGGATCGATATCAACGCAATTCTGATGTGTAAAAGTTCATCTCTTTAATTACTATTTTTATTTGTCAACAAATTGAAACCAACGAGAACTAACTAACTGATATTTTTCTATGAAAATTTTATTTATTCATTTGTTTATTTTATCAATAACAAGGGTTGAGGACAACCTATAAACCCATAAAAAAAATGAAAATTACAAATCTGATAAGAAAAAAATGACAAGAAGACAACTTGGCTCAGACATCGAAATCATCCCGGAATAAGGCTCCAAGCATCCAAGCCATTCTTGAGGTTTGGGGAAAATTTCACCGACAATGATGATTCCTTCAATTTGTGATATATCCAATGAAAACATACAAATTTGTCGTGCTTTTAATGCAGATACAAGATACAATAAGATGTTCCAAAATAAATTGCCAATTTCGGTAGGAATACAAAATTCAGATTCATACAGTATCAGTAATTTTAGAAATTTCATGCTATATCCAAAAAATTTCATTGTTTCCGAGATCCCTATTCGCATTCAAAATGAAATTTGCGAATTTGCGTTTTTACAGTTTTAAACTTCCTAAGATAATGGTCAAACTAAAATCATTTGACGTATGAACCTTGACAAAATATTTTTTTTGAGTAGATTCAATTCGGATAATTATGTAATGTATAATATACAGGGTGTTCCTGAATTTATGCGAAAGATTTAAAGGGTGTTTCCTTGTTCAAAATAAAGTGTAGTTCATTATATAAAGCCGAATTTTCGCGTGACAATATTTTAAAACTATTTCGTCTGTTTTGAAATATTCGTGTTTTCGCGTCGAACTGGTGACGTCACGCACCAAATGGTTCAAAATAATTTGAAGCGGTTTGAAAGCAGGTAGCGGAATAGTTCGAACTGCAGTTTGAAGTAGGGAATCAGCTGATTGTTGGATTTATTTTGTTTTCGCCGTTTTTATTTTGAATAAGTAATAATAATAACTGTTCTTCATTGCATTGAATATCATTTGAATATGACAGCCTTGTTTTTAGAATGCATTGTAACCTGTGACTGTGAAGTAATAAATCACTTCGAGTAGAGCACACCATTATTTTAGAATTCTGAAATATTATTTAGTTTTCAAAATGTATGTTCAAATTTTTGAAATTGATTTTACGGCTTCTTCCTCTTGATTCAATCAATATGAATATTGCGTATATTTTTTCAACAAGTCGTTAATCAGGACGAGATCATTCAAATTCATCATAAACTGATAGGAGTCCACTTTGAAAATACAGGGTGCGGCACGGAGGATGGATGGTTTTAAAAAAATAATAAAAGCGTTAATTTTTACTCAAAAACACATTTATTGACGGAATCAGATTCTCAAGGAAATAGCATTTGAGACAGTCAAGTGTGGAAAATCACATCAGGCATGTGGTGGCCGAAATCGGTGATGCAGTGCTGGAGGCGCTCTTGGAAGTTCGCGTAGACTCTCTCCAACATCGCTCTCTCAACTTGGGCAACTTCCACGCGAATAGCCCTTTTCAATTCGTCCAGAGTTCGGGGCTTGGTCTCGTATACTCTAGCCTGGAGGTGTCCCCATAAGAAAAAATCGCATATGGATAAATCTGGGGACCGGGGAGGCCAATGAACATCGCCAAACCTGGAAATAAGGCGACCAGGGAAGAGAGGGCGAATAACGTCCATTGATGCTCTGGCTGTGTGGGCGGTCGCCCCATCCTGTTGGAACCACACACGTCGGATTGGAACACGTTGCCGTCGTAATTCGGGGATAAAGAAGTTGTTGATCACTTCGACGTACCGCTCTGAGTTCACGGTAACAGCACGACCATTAACGTCTTCGAAGAAGTAAGGGCCAATGATGCGAGTTTGCGATACAGCGCACCAAACCGTAACTTTTGGTAAATAAATGCTAGGAACACACGAGTCTAACGGCACCTTCCCCACTTCTCTCGTCCTCAGTGGGGGAAAGTTATGCCCATCTGAAAAACGTCCGCCCTCCGTGCCGCACCTTGTACAAGATTTAATAATAATATACAAATAAACACACCTAAAATTATAAATATTTTTATTATTATGTGCGTGTATCATGTTTCTAACTTTTAAATTCATGAATTGAATTGACATTTCTATGATGACGTCACCGTTTTGAAGTTGTGGCATTTTAGCGATGCATGAACTGGTGACGTTTACTTCGAAATGTTTTTGAAATAGTTTTGAACCGTGATTCACGCGAAAAAATGGCTTAAATGTCGGGTCAAAAGTAAAACGTTAGGGAGATATCGCAGTTCAAATATGGCGGAAAATTAAATTTAGAGAAAAAATTAAGCAGACTTGGATATCGCATCTATTCAGAAACCCCCTGTATATAAAAAAAATAGTCCTTATAGGTACTTTTTAGAACGATGAAGTCTTCGCTTGACTTCTGGCAACATAGATCAGCAGAAACAAAGATGTTTTTGTATGAAACTAAAACATTTTTCTTTCCGTGCACATTTGGAATAAATAAAGGGGAATTTCACATCACTGACTTATCCCTTCATAATTTCAAGCAAGGCAACGAAAACAAAAAAATCTGAGTTCTCCATAAAGAGAAGCCATTTCAAGTCGATGAATTATCGAATTTATCTTTTGGTAGGTACGGTAATAATAATCACTGTTTTATTTATTACTTCAATCAACGATCGAAAATCTTTCTTTACGCAGAGAAATTAAAATGAAACAAAGATTCTACAGGATGATTTCATAAATTCGATTACTTGAATAATTCAGCTTCACTTTATTTCCACCATCACAATTACCACAACATAAGCATTGTATTCTGAATCTGAGAACTGTTCTGAGTCAGCAATAAAATAATTCTGGGAGAAGTGACAAATGTTGTTTATACCAAAAGTAACCCAGTGATCAGCTATGAATGATTCCATATAGAGGATTCTATACATGCTCAGTTTCGAAGGGTTTTTGAAACAATATCTATGATATTTTTTGGTATATTTAAATATTTTGATGCTCCCCGTGAATATGACATGCGAACGTAAAAGCTGTTTTACATTAGAAATATGTATTATTGTACTTCATATAGGTACTAAAGGGTTTTCGAATAATAGATGAGAGATGATACTTCGGCATTCAAAGAAAAAAGTCATTTTTTTGGATAACTGATCGGATGTTCATTTCATTATAAAAAACCAAATCATATTCATAACCAAATCGCAAAGTGGCTGCACTAGGGCACTATATGTCCTCGATAGCCTCACGAATTCCATCTTTGAGGTCTTGAAATGACGCTGGCTCTTGGCGTAGACCTTCTCTTTCACATGGCCCAAAAGGAAGTCACATGGTATTAAATCACAACTTCTCGGTGGCCAATTGTGATCAACTTTTCGGATGATAACACGCTGCGGAAACTTCCTCCGTAAAAGATCAATGGTCGCGTTGCTTGTGTGGGACGTAGCACCGTCTTGTTGAAAGTAAACGTTGTCCATATCAATACCAGGTATCAGCTTTGGGGCTGCACCCCCCCCCCCAAACGGTACAACATTTTCAATAGACCGTTGTCTGAGTCTGACCATTACTCTGAAATGGGGTGGAGCTCCACATGCTGAAAATATGAATTCCTGCAAGTGCAATGTCCGCAGCTTCGAGTAATACAGGAGGATGATTTTAGACGAAATCTAAGTGAAGATCAGCTGTAAGCCGTCTTGGAAGGACGTGTGGTGCTATCAATCAATTTCTATAAACGCCACACCATACGTATCTACCAGTGGCGTAGCTAGATAGTCCTGGGCCCTGGTGCAAAAATCGAAGAGGGGCCCCTTAATGAATTGTTTTAGAGTCAAAATATAAATACTTCGAAGAAGCAAAATTACTTACTGAAGGTACAGTTGAGGAATATACTTGAATAAATTATGTTGTTATTTATGTATTTGAGTAGGTATATTGAATTCATTATATTTATGTGGATGGAAAAAAGGGCTTTAAAAACATTTTTTATACATATTTACTATATGTAGGTACAAATATTCACAAAAAAATTGTCATTGTCACTATGACCTTCTAGCCTTATTTTTATTGATACCTTAGATTATTTGGTGAAATCACAATAAGAATAAATTATTCGAGGAATTAATTCAAATTAATTATTGGGGATTCGAACCTAGAGGTCAAGTCTAGATTTGAAGTCATTTATTCTCTGGGAATAAAATATGTACAACCTCTTTCTAGACCTACTCTTTGCGAAAGATTCAATGACTTCACTCAAATCTATGGCCCCCCCCTGCGGGCACACATGCATATCACAGATAGGTTTGTGTCGCAGAAAAACCCTTAGAGCGAATAATACGCTTTTGTTACAAGGAGCGCCTTCAATTCAATTCTCTTTTAAATTTAATGAAACTTAATAGTTTCCAATGATTCGGCAGTTTGTTGGAAACTGCAACCGAAATATGAGAAGGCGACTTCTAAAATTGAGAAATTATTGTATCGAACATTCTATTGAAAATATTTATTTCGGAAAATTCTCCCCTGCTTCGAAATCGGTGATCGGAAGCTAATTCATCGAAATATTTTTTATCTTTTTTTTGTCTCTTTTCTTCGAAATGGGGATCTTTACCATATGCTTTGACATTTTCTCTAGCCTTGCACTTGAAGGACTCGAAGTCACTCCTATAATTTTTTTTCTTTGTATTCGTCTCTTCTAAAGCTCTGCATACGTCGTCCAAACTGACGTCGCATTTTTCTAATACTTCAGATGCATAATTGATATCATTTAGAATGCGGTGCATTAAATCGCCGAAGAAAATAAATTCAAAATTTTTTTTAATTTCTGCTTGTTTTCGCTCTTATTTGCAAGAATTTATTCTTCTATTTCAGCTAATGCACGAATGATATGAAAAAAATGAAATTTGATTGCCGAAATTATGTTAACCCTACTGTACCATCTAGTCGGATTTAGTTTTTTCAGATAGGTGTCCGATTCACCAGTGAATTTTGGCAATAAATCCCTAGATTTGATGATATTTCGGAAAAAACATTTTTCAACAACTGAATATAATAAAAACAATGTTATTCACATAATAGATCACAGAGAAAAATCCAAGTTAGAATTTTGTTTAAGATCAAACGCGATTTGATGGTCAGCGCTTGGGGGCCCCCTGAGGTCGGGGGCCCTGGTGCACTGCACACCCTTGCACCCACGTAGCTACGCCGCTGGTATCTACGAACATTGCAGGAATGCATTCTCAGCATGATGGAGCTCCACTGCTCCACCCCATTTCAGAGTAATAGTAATACAATTTTTAGACCAGAACTTTCGAAATATGTGGATTGGCAGAGCTTATTTGAAATATGAATATATTCATCTGAAATAGAAAGTGAGGAGATCCTCATGCAACGTATCGAAGTCGCCTGCAATAAAATACGTAAGTAATAATCCAGACATTATTTGTAGGAGAGAGTTGCCATAGAAATGTTTATTTCGCAAGCTGGGAATCAGTTGCTCGTTACGGCATTATATTCTGGGGGGCTAGTACCAGAATGAATGAAGTATTTCTAATTCAAAAGAGAATAGTAAGAATCATGTTTAAAATGGGATACCGTGATTCATGCCGAGGTGTCTTCAAGAAGAATAACATACTTACTTTATATGGAGTTTACATTTTGGATTGTTTAAAATTTTTATTTAATAACAGGGCAAGGTTTGATCTTCAAGTCAATAATAGATATCCGATGAGAGCCAGAAATTTTCATTATCCTGTACATCGTCTTACTCTAACAGAGAAGCATCCACAATATATGTGCATAAAATTATTTAACCACTTACCACAGCAGTTGAAGGTTTTTGGGTCTTACAATAGTTATGTCCGAAACATTAAAGAATTTTTTATTAATTTAGAACCATATTCTCTTAATGAATTTTTCAGCAGATTTTAGTTAATTTTCAATGTTTTGACGTCACTCGTTTGCATTTTATGTAATGTAAATTGCTATATGAAATAAAGGATTATTTATTTATTTATTTATTTATTTTAACCAGCCTGTATCTCGGTTATGGATTTGATTGGACCTATCATATATCGGTACCTATTCTGGTAAAATGCAGGATGCAGGAATGATTTTTTATTCGGTATATCCAAATACTGGTCACCGTTCAAGTTTTCTTCTACAATTATTATCTTCCAATCCGTTTTCAAGATACATATTAATTGGTTCCATACTTCGTCTCAACCCTGTATATAATTCAATTGATCACATGAGACAGTTCCGTGAAGATATTTTCGTGAAGATAAAAATTTGCAAGATGGTTAAATTCTTCACAAACAAAAATTATTGCATATCAAATCATAATTATATCTTCTCTGCAGTATTTGCAGTATTTCCTTGGGACAACCCCTATGTCTACAAAAACACCTTCGAAGACACGTGGAGTCCGAAGATTAATTCTCGCGAACTATTAACCCCGGATAGTGAATATTTATTAAAGAAAAGCTCAGTTCGATTGACCTGAGATGTTGTGAAAGATTTAGAGATTTGGAAATATATTTGCATAATATTTGCCAAAAATATTATCTCCTGTAGGTGTTTTCTGGGACCCTTTTTCATATAAGAGATGCTTAGGATACCATTTCCAGCATTCAAGAAGTGTTCAACATGGTGAGTACATCGCCTCAATAAACAATTTCATATTTTGTACTTATAATATCATTCGAATTTCGAGCTGAAATTATTTTTATCAATGCAATATCTCCGTAAAATTATATCAAAAACAGCCTTTATCCTATTCTTTGACTGCTTTAACAATCTTTCCTTAATCACAGATCATAAAAAAGATAGGTGTTCGAAGCAATACATCAGCATTTCTTATGAAAATATTTTCATCAAACACATAAACATCAACGATTGTGAAAATATTTTCCAGATTTCGGAATTTCTTAAAAAATTTCATTGATGTTTCAGAGTTCCCAACTGTTAGCCCTTTTAGTCTGTGTCATCTTTGTGTCACAAAGTTTATGTAGTCCGTACACACATGATGAGAACAGGGTATTGTGTGGAACAGATCTTGCAGAAAGAATGAACATAGTATGTAAATATCATAATAATTCACCGATGAGCAAGAGAGCAGGTGAGTTAGAGAGTATTTCGTGTTTTTTACAGATTCAGAAGTTTGAGAAATAAGTTGATACCCACGATATACATATATCCTCTGGAGTTTTAAGAAAGTTTTTCAAAGAAACTAGACAATGACTACAAAACTTTTAAAGATTTGCACGCCTGATGTTTTTCACTATTATTCCGCTAAATATTTGAAAGATTAGTCTGAAATGCAGAGATTTTCTACCAAATTTTTTCTATTAAAATATCATTGAACAAATGACTCCACAAAAATATTTGAAAGTTCTGCTGTTTCCAGATCATTTGTTACTCTACAATTTTTTCGTATTGCAGTGAACTGGAATCTAGAAGATACTTCCGAGAACTCAGACGACTTTGTTCAAAACGCCTTGTCTTCTTACCGATGGCTGGACAATGATGTGAACTCCTTCATTCCATCGAGGCATCAAAGAGGAATTGCGGAAGAATGTTGCAGAAAGCCTTGTTCTGACGCTGTTCTCAGATCGTTTTGTTAGAAATGAAAGAATCCCGGTTATTTCCTTCATACGTAGACATTTGTAGCGATGAATTTATAAATGTATGTAGGTGTATTTTACATCTTGGACTTCGAAATCAATAAAAACAAAGCTGTTTTTAAAATGAAAATTTCTTATTTAATACCTACCAACAAAATCCATGATCACATAGAAAAATTAAGAAAATACATAATATCCTTATTTTGATTTTGATCCAACCTGATGGTTCGATGATGCATTAGAGTCATTAGACCTATTACTTATGCCGGTGATTATTATGTTGTCGGAGATACAATTTCGTTTCCAAAAAACTATTTCGAAACTGCCAATCTACAGTGCCTGAAATAGATTTTACAACTGTAAGTGGATCGATATCAACGCAATTCTGATGTGTAAAAGTTCATCTCTTTAATTACTATTTTTATCTGTCAACAAATTGAAACCAACGAGAACTAACTAACTGATATTTTTTCTATGAAAATTTAATTTATTCATTTATTTATTTTATCAATAACAAGGGTTGAGGACAACCTATAAACCCATAAAAAAAATGAAAATTACAAATCTGATAAGAAATGTAAAGTAATTTGATTGGGAACTAGGAAGGTGGTTAAATAATCAGCAAATTTCAGCTAATGCCAACGTTTCGCAACATATATTGTTGCTTCTTCAGGGCGAAGCCAAACTATGCGTACCAAAGTTGTTCAAAAATAATAAGAACCGCAGCCAGCGAAACATTGAAAAATTAGTCCAACGTGCGACATCTATTCAAAACATTCAATGGAATAAAATGAAATTTCATTTTATTCCGTCTCTGCCAAATTTTCACCATTTTATAATGAATTTTAATGATTTCAATGCGTTGTTGAAGCGTGTATCTTTCCATTTTTATCAGTGTCGTAGTTTCTACTTGCCAAATGTCAAAAAATGACAGCTTCAAAAGTGACATCTACCGAAATAACCTGCTATTCAAAAAATCACCTTTTTTTGGAAATTTCTTTCAATAATTGTATATTTTCTTCTTGAAATCTTCCTTTCATGAACATTGGTTGTTTACTTGTTTGTATTGTGTACTTGAAAGATATCGTGCAATATATTATCTATAGAAAACTGTTCTTCCAAAAATACACTAGGACCGGCTCTGCCCCAACTGTTTAACCAATTGAGAGGAAACTATATTTCTCTATGGTAACCAGGGAATTATGTCATATTAGAAAAGACATAATGGGTCAACCTCCATCAACTAGTGATTGATGTCTCGACATCCAGGCTTAGAATAGGCCTATTAATAAATAGTTATTAGACGGTATTAGATGATATACACTTTGAGACATGATTTTAGCCACTGGCGGGAAGCTTCATGCCCAAAGGTCAATTTTGATTCGTGCTCCACATTTATTAGATGTGGGAGAAAACGTACACTTTTTATATTGCAGTATTAGAATGCATATATCATTAATGAACGTCATCTTACCTAATTTAGTCCATGGGTGGACTGAGGAATTCAACCTCACTCATTTCTATTTTTGATTTCTCAACTATTGTCGAATTGCGCAGCAGTTGGTTCTTTATAAGGGCAGAAACAGATGCAACTGATACATCGGGTGTTTTCTTAGAACGTTAGAACGTCAAATTGGAAAAAAAGCACATTTAAATTAAGATTAAAGTCAATTTTTCTTAATTTCAAACATAATTTTATGGCATTATTTATGTTTTGAAAATTATTTCCCACCACGACTAGCTCTCAGGAACCGCATTCAACCGGACCAATATTGGACTTATTTCAGCAACAACACTACTTATGTTGGCTTCCACAGCGTTATCAGCATAAACCAATGACTCGATATAACCCCAAAGAAAATAATCCATTGGAGCTACGTCGCATGATCTTGGAGGCCAATTAATTGGACCATTTCTCGAAATAATGTTATCGCCAAATATTTCTTACAATAAATCAATAGTTACGGTAGAAGCATGAGATGTAGCACCATTTTGTTGAAACCAAAACACTTCTTGGTCGATACCATTCAAATTTTGAAAGAATAAATCATTGATCATCGATCTGTAACTAGCACCATTTACTGTAATATTAGCTGCATAGCTAGTCATGGTGGACATATCCCGGAAATTATTTTTAAATCATAAATGTCATAAAATTATCTTTCAAATGAAAAAAATTGCTTTCAATCTTAATTTCAAAGTGTTTTATTTCAAATTCTGTCACTCTAAAAAAAAGGTATCACTCTGGGGCTAACTTCTGTTATTTTCGAACAGATCCACCTGTTCACTCAAGGGTTAGGATTTTGCGAACTCGCTGTTCGTCCTACCTTCAGGATGATGGGATTATTATTCCTCCTGTTTGAAGAATACTGACCGACTCAATATATTGGCTCTGTGTTAGGTTCAAGAAGCAGGAAAGTGCATAGATATACAGGGTGAGTCTTTGACTTGCACATATATTTTAACTGTAGATTCTTGAGGCCACAGGAAACCTTTTTTTCATTTTCCATTTTTCCGAATTCGGCTCTGTTAAAGAGATATAGCCATTCGAAAAAATCAATCGGGCTAAGTACGTGCCTGATATTATTCTCTGCAAACACTTCAAAGTTCATATTTTTCGATTGAAATTGATGTGATTATTAGATATTCTGGGTGATACATATAAAAATACTCAAGCACTAACCTTATTTGAATAAGAATGTTATAAACACGATATTTCCTAACAAAACACTTAGTTCTGTCCGATCATTTCGGCTATATGAAAAGCTATATTTCTCACACCAAAATGAGTTCCTTCTTCGATTGTCCTGAAGATTAGTATATAGACACTAATAATTTGTTCATATTTCCTCGATATTCTAAAACGATCTCATAAAAATTGGTTTCTCACTAACCTATCCCAACTCCATTAACCAAAGTCATATGTTTCGGTGTCAATGACCTAACCATACCCATCCTCTGTGCAGATATTCAATTCACCCACAGAACTCTAGAGAAGACGATGCCAGATTGCCGATTTTCTCTTCAAACAATGCGAACTCAAGAAAGCAGTACGTCCCCTATCGTTAGCGGATGAACTATCACAATCGCTAAAGGCGTCTAGGCGTTGCTCTTTAAAAATGCCAAAAGAGTAGTTCTGATTCTCGCCAATATAGCGCTACGTTCCTTCAGAAGGCCGTGGAATCCACGGCGTGGATGTAGCCATTGTAGCCTTGACGCAAGACCGTTGTTCTGTGCTCCAACCAGTCCAATCTAAAACTTTAGTCAGTGATCCCATAGACGAAGTTCACTCTTTATTTATTTACAGAGAATGAAACAAACAGGCTTAGAATATAAAACAAATATTCTAAGCAAACAGGTGATGATTATGTGAATGACTTTCAGTGAATTGATGTAATAGTAGTGTCGTTCTGGTTTCGAGTTATATTGTTTCGATAGATATTTTGCTGAAGGACCGGTAACAATGAATTTTAAATAGAAACTGCCTATAAAATAATTTCATGCTTCTTAGAATTCAATTTTATGTCCCACGAATGTAGAATTTTATTATTACATATCTCTACATCAAACGTTTTTTCATCATAGAGATTTTAGTCTTGACAAAGTTGATAAACATTCTGACAACGTTGGTAACTTGTTGAGAGACCAGAGAAAAAAAATTATATTCGATGAGATTTAACTCAGGACAGCATTCAGATAATTCTTGAAATTCATGATTTTTTCCTCTAATTCAATCTTATACAATTAGGAATGACTTGAGAACGACGCGTTTTATTGAAAAAATATAAGAATACTTTTGTTTTCTAAAATAATTAATTCACTTTTTCAAGTGGTTTCATAGTATTTTTGCGTGAATTTATAAGTCGACTATACTGTAACATTTTTACCAGGAGAAATATGAAATAAGTTTCAATTGAGGAATATGCACCATGAATAGAGTATACAATAAACCAAAATTCAGTTCATTCGAAATATCGGTTCCGAATATATGGAAAGAATAGTGTTAATTTCATGGATTTTTGACACCCTGTATCTTCCAAACGGAACCGAATTTTGAAAAATGGTATGGGAAAAAAGTGTTTCTTTTGATGGGAGGAATCTATAGTTAAAATATATGTACAAGTCAAAGACTCACCCTGTATTTCGTTCTCCCTTATTTGAGGTCGCAGGCAATTCAATTGATCTAATTCAGATGAATCAGGCTCGAATACCAATAATAATTAGGGAAAGATTTTGCGGCATGCAGACAAATTTTGTGAAATTCCGGAAAAAGTCACACAGACGATAAAATCCATTTATATACCAATAATAATTTTTTCACTATTTTTGACATCGCGAGTCAAGCCCAATGCAGATTGACTTAGCCTCGGCCATCTACATTTGACCGAAATACTATTTGAAAAATAAATGGATTCGATTGGCACTTTCAGTTTTATGTGTTTAATTTCAGAATATTTTCCTGAACCTAACGATGAATCATACGATACATTACATATAATCGTTTTCTATCTCCCTTTCATTTCCAAATATATTGAACCGTATGATTCGGAAAGTGCTCCCGTACACCATGGAGTCCATAAATCTTCGTTGTATTATTTTAATAAGCGTTTTGGAAATTATTTTGACTGAGAATAAGATTAAAGAGGTGGTACATTGACTCTTTTAATTTTTGATAACGATACATTGAACGCGTTGCGATTTGAGAAACACGGATTCTAGAAATGGTTGAAAAAAGTTTTTGGACTTTAGGAAATTGTTCTGTTGCTGATTTTATTCAAAAATTCATTAATGCGAGAAGCTGAGCCACTATGTTCAATTTTACCTACGACCTAAGTATTATAATATATTGGTTATTGTCATAATTTTATCTATTTCATTGGCGTACATGAAAATTTTCGGCCGAATTGAGCGATCAGTTTCGAAGATAAAAAATTTTTCAATCACTGAAATTAAGTTATTTATCATTCAACATGATGCCAAATTTTAACCCGAATCGTACTCAACTGTGAGTTTAGCGTTTCCAGTGGTGGGGCTAATCGTGAAAAAATGTACCAACAAATTGTAAAAAAAAAACTGAAACTTCAAAAATTATTTTATTCCACTCAAATACTTGAAAAGTTTTTGTCCAGGAAATGATAATAATGGGAGTTGTCTGATTGAACCAAATTTTCCATAACAGAATTGCGGAAAATGAAGGAATTACGTAATCAGATCACAAACTAAATTCGATGAAATCATAAATGTTTGCCTCATCCACATGCCATGAACTTTGATAACCTTTATTTTGTGAAGGAGAAACTAAAGCATTGTTATTGTGGATGGGATGGGAAAGCTCAACAATGTAGAGGACAAATTTCAACAGAATTTTCATCATAAGCCCCGTGATTGACATCTTGCCGGAATATTATATTGTTTCATTATTGATAATGAAATTTTAGAAAATGTACTTCAGTACGACAACTGATAAGTAGTTACACATATACAGGGTGTCCCGGAAAATGTGGGAAATCTCTCAGACCTCACTGGAAATCCATTTTACTGGAATAAATCTCAAAGTATTTAATATAATTAAAAAAAAAATGACATGATGAACAGTAGAAAGGACCTCTTAAAATACTGCCCTCAAATCTAAATTAGTTTTTTAAGTTTACCAGGGGCGGACTAGGTTGTACATTTTAATAGTCACATTTTCAACACCCTGTATGATAAGGAGTAGAAAAAAACAAATTTGGATAGCTTGAACATTAGGCTAAAAAAGGGTACTCTTGTTTATTGTCGATAAAATGAACGTTTTCGAAAAACAAAATTACAAAGATCCTTAACCAAACAGTTTTGGCATAGAAAGGCACGTTAACAAAAATTATTTTTTAGAAAAGTACTCCCACTATAAAGCATGCAACGATTGAATATAAATACGCTAATTATGAATAATCTTTGTAACTTTGTTTTTCGAAAACGGTTCATTTAATCGACAATAAACAAGGGTACCTTTTTTTAGCTTAATCTTCAAACCTAGTAACCTAAAAGAGCTGATTTAAATTTGAGGGCAGTATTTTAAGAGGTCCTTACTACTGTTCATCATATCAATTTTTTTTAAATTATATGTAACTTTAGCGACACCTAGTGGCCTTACTCAAAAGGAGGAAAAGCATTTTCTGTATAATTTAAATTTTCATCGATTTTTTCAAAGTTTTATTGTATTTTATAATGACCAGACCGTAGACGAATCCATATATGAAGTTTCCTAACAAACAGTCCATCCGATCTCGAGTTATAAATGGTGTAACCAACATCTTTCTTTTATATATATAGATTTTTTTATCTGAATCCGAGAGATTTCCCACATTTTCCGGGACACCCTGTATAATTCGGAAGTTTTGACCACGCAGAACTTATTTCTGATATTTAAATTATTGATCAGAATCCAATATACGTATACATATATACTATAAAAAGGATATCGTCACTTGAGTTATTTAATTTCTTTCACCAAGAAAATCAAAACACTCCATGATTCGCAGCAACTAGTTCGAAGCAGTCATTCGTCAGGACGTCAGGTTACAACCTCCGCCCGAGAAACCTTTGCAGATGTTTGGACCACGGCTGGAAAACAGTTGCAGTGGTACCTACCATTTGAATCCTTCCAATAGGCATAGGGAAAACCCTTAGACCATAGAAAGAGGAGCATCTCATTCATAATTGGTAAAAACTAAGTTTAGTCAGTATTCAATGAGTGGAACAAATATATCATGAAGGATAGCAATATCATCAGATCTGGCCGTGGCAACATTGCGGAATCTAACTTTGAAAGGTTCAGTGGCGTGGTGTTGTCGGTATTGAGGAATAGAAATAAAATTACAAGTGAATTAACTCTTTTCAAAGAATTCATACAATGTTCCGAACCTTGAAACAGATTCTGAGTCAGCTTAATTCAGAATTTAGGTTCCTGCTCTCAATATCTGAAAAGTACAATTCAAAAAATCGAAGAATCTACGCCACTGTTACTTGGAATGAGAAAAGTAGAACATACCTGTGTAAACTCAAATCAGGATTCAAATCATTTTATTTGCCGCAAACAAGACACGTACGAACCATTTTTTCGACGTATTTTGCTAATAATATTTAGGAATAAATCAAAATTTCACATTCCCTACGCGATATCCTGATGATAACAGTGCTCAAAACGTCATTAGTAAGACAAAATTAAAATAGCGAAATTAATGAATGAACTGGCCACAGATTCAGAAAACCATGCTGCTATAACGTGCCCATTTATTATCTGAGGCAAAAACGGCCCGAGTCGTTTCGCGTACATTCCGATACTTTAGTGTATGTACCTAATGTGAGAAATTCACAATATTTGATGAAACAAATACTAATTTCTGACATTGAAGCACAAATGATTAAATGAATTTCTATCTAAAGCACTTTTCATTTTGATTGATAGTTTATTTATTAGAAAATTCAAAGAACGTCACAGCGTTGCAAAAATTTCTACTACAGTTCGATTCCGTAGTAGTCCAGTAACCCAGTTTAGTTCTGAGTCTAAGGGAAAACCACATTAAATTTTGGAGGTTCAAAAAAGGTTTTTTTTGTCGTTCATTACGTTCATTATGATTTTTGTTACCTAATTGTGAAATTTCGTAATATGTTTACGATTTCTGCTACTGAGTTCAGAAAGTTTTTTTTTCCTGTATTATTCATATATTTTTAAATTTTCGTTAAATTCTTCAATGATTCTATACGCCATATATGAATATACTAGCTGGCCTGGCGAACTTTGTTCCGCCCAAATGATACTTACGGTGGATTTCACAAACCGTAATCACCGGTGATAGGAGATCAACGGCTTGGTTCTCCGATTTTTGAACTGTCAAATGTTTCTATGGATATGAGCTATCACACAGAACAGATACACAAAAATAATATGTCATAATATGTCGATCACTAATAATGGCAATTTTTGATTAAGTTATTTCCGCAAATATATTTATTATCCAAACAGAAATTCGAAAACATTTTAAAAATTATGAGAATGAACATCTCACGATTGGAACTCATCGCCAGAATCCGATTTACTTGACATTTCGATAAAAATTTACTGTGATATTCACCCGCTTCTATAGCCTTTCATGGTTCTATAAGCCCTAGGTAAATTGCTCGAAAAAAGAACATATGACATCAATCGATGGCCGCGAAAGCCTCAACAAATTCATCGCCATTTAATTCTGATAATGTCAAATATAGTATCTTCACGATTACGTTATTTGGAATAAATAAAACTATAAAAATAACTAATAATCATCAGTCATAATGTGTGAATAGCGCCATCTGAAGTGGTAAGGACGAAACTTTTCTCATATCTCAACGAAATCTAATCATTTTAGACATCTGTACTCCTACGCTAAGATATTTTGGTTTCGCTCAACAGCGCAGAGTTGTAGGCAACTCAAATTACACACTATTACAGTGACTTTAGAAGGAATATAGTCACTGTACACACTATTTGTTTATATCGCCATCTAACGCGGAGAATATGAAATGAAGTACAAACGAATAAGCGGTAGCGTAACTGTAACTGTAGCGAAATCTAGTGGCCTTACTAAAAAGGAGGAAAAGCATTTCCTGTGAAAGTAAAATTTTCATCGATTTTTTCAAAGTTTTATTGTATTTTATAATAACCAGACCATAGACGAATCTATATATGAAGTTTCATAAAAAATAGTCCATCCGATCTCGAGTTATAAATGGTGTAGCCAACATCTTTCTTATATATAAATATAGATTTCATGATATAACTACGTTTCTGTCTTTAACGATAGAAAATTATTGTGCTTAAACAAAATTCTTTTTGAGTACGATGAATGTCGATAATGAAAAACATACGTTGAAATCCTAGTTCCGCTCTAATTCTTTAGACTAATGAATAAAAAAAAATTGTTGGGGACTTATTGGCCAAAATTCTACAAAATCTGCAAAAAATTTAATGCAGCGGTAGCTCCCGAGCAATTCAGGAATGAAGCTGGTAGCACGCGTTGACGATATGCCAGTAATGGGACAATTGCAAATTTTATTAGGTAACTAGCTTATAATTTACTTTTAGGTAGAGTGGACACTGTACTAGGAAATAAATTGGTGCCCATTAGACATCGGCGTCTTGTCTTTAACATCACTTAATTTCTATTGGGTGCAAGTGCACGCTGCTCAAAAAGCTTAGCCCAAAATAATTTCTCATTTCGTTTCATCTCATGGTCACGAGAATATATAGTGCATCCAAATCGTGTCCATCAAGAGGTAAGAATATTTCTATGGACCAATATATTTCTACTGAATTTCATGAATTCCGGCTTCTTCACTTTCTCGCAACCATGCAAAGATATAGAAGAATTTGAGTCTCTGGCAAATTGTGACCAGAGATGTCTTCACAAAAAATGTGCCTGTACTCTGTATGTATGGCAATCTGGTCTTCTGGGACCAAAACTAATGGAAGTTCTGCCTGACATGAATTGAAGGTCGTTTAATCGAAGAAAAATTTGCATCAGTCCGAATTACAAATAAGTTGAATAAAAAAAATCTGTACCTTTTAATCGATACCTACTTCCTTTTCACCATTAGCTTCACTAATATTAGAAATTTAACTAATTCTACTTATTGTATACATGGTAAGAATCTTAGACAAAGGAGACTAAGGTATGAGTAATATGTAATATAGTTTTCATGGAAAATTATTTGTTTTTATGTGAAAGGGCTATTTCCAGGATGACACTGTTCAGTTTCTCTTTTTTCATTTCTTATATTATGTATTTCGAATATTTCGCTCCGTCATAACTTTTGAACGGTTGTCTTGAATCGATTGAAAATCTCAAGAAACATTGTTTTTCACCCTGTGTATAGTATTTCCAATACTGGATGAGTTATATTCGAACCTTAGAAATTAAGGAGAAAATGTGCCAAAAAAATTTTTCCCAACACATTGCAGGATTTCCAATTAGATCATGAATTTCAGTTGTTAGTTATCTTCGCTTACCATTAACAACTTTCTCATTGAATTCAGTATAAGGAACAGAAGTAAGTGTCCCCTCAACACATTACAGCATTTTCATAATTTACTGCCGTTTTCAGGACCGGCTTATGCTTATGAAAATTTCCCAATTTAATTTATTCTCTGTATCGAAAAACCATTTTGGCCGTTTATTGAGCACTAACTCGTTTGTGAGCTGAAAGATACCCAAAATGTCATTTTTCATTACTTAACAACTTTGTTTTTATATTTAACAACGTAGGATGAGTATTGTTCAACCCATGTATGCTCGAAAGGCAGATAAAACTTGCAATATCTCACGGTCTGTTCTACCTAAAGAACTGTGGTTGAGCTTGAATTGGTTATTTCATTCTCTTCGAAAGTCATCATGATGTATTGTTGCGAAAAATGACTCCTCCAGATGTTAGAAGCCGAAAAATAAAAATGTCCAAAAATTCTAGTTATTCGAACCATTACTAAGCCACCTCCAGAATTTTTAATTCGAAAAAATGTAATTCCCACACGCGATTTTTTGTTCTCAGAACGATTTAATAGTTCACACGGGAATTTTAGTTTTTCTTGATTTGTAATAGTTTAAACTTGTAGAGCCCCTAGATTAAGTAGATTAAGATCTCTGCAAATCAGGCGATTCTATAGGGGAAATGTCAAAGTTTGATCCATTTTCCTGAAGAAATAGCAAAATCATGGAGAATATGAATACCAAGCTTTTCTGCATTGACCTCACCTCTTTCGTTCCGTATATCTACATCATGGTCAGGTTATATGTGAAAAAAGTTTTATCGAGTTTAAAATTGCTTTTCTCTATTTCAGTATCGTAATGAGCTCATTACAGTTCTAAAAACAGTGCTGTAATGAATTCATTACAGCATCGTTTTCAGTAACATTTTTCGTTTTGTGGTTGTCCGCAATGACTTCCGATCCTTTATAATTTCAGAGGACGTCAATTTGGAAACGTCAATTTTTCGTATTTCCTAACATTCACACCAACTGCCAAGATAAAATATGAAAGTCACTAGGACCTATAATTTGAATTTTTTCATTGAATTTCACAAAATTTGAGTGAAATAGAGAAAATATCGTCTAATACTCGTTGCAGAATGCAATTCCAATACTCATGCGTTCGAAAACTCGCTCCTTCGTCGCTCGTTTTCGAATTTCGCATTCGTATTGGAATGGGAGCCCATTCTGCAACTAGTTTTAGAATATACTATTTTTGCCAGATTTTTTTAAATACTTCCACATCGCCTAAAGAATAGAAATTTCACCCACGTATGACTCAATTATTCTTCTTTTTGATCGTAAAAGAATTTCCTCACTTTATTGCAGCTTCGCGGCGATTTTAAGATTCTTCTGGACCCACTTTTTCGACAGATTCTCTCGGATCGGTCCACAGAGTTACCATTTCATTATAGTATATCGAATAGAAAAATATTCAATTAGGAAAATGTTCACTTTTTGGTGTTCCCATTTTGTTCTGAGCAATCAATTCTTAACAATATTCGGAGACCAGAATTACTCCAAGTGATTTAAGTGATCTGTAAGTTGAAAAGATAATATGTCTATCAAGACGATTATGTAATTTGTTTTATGTATATTCCGCACGTGTATAACCTTCCCGGACAAGGTTTAAAATGATTACAGTGCATAAAAACGATGTTTAAATCCACAAAATTATTACGTGAAGTGATTGGAATGGAGCATTTTTCCCGCCTAACTACAGCACAAATCTGGAAATAATGGGAAAATAAATTAGCGATAAATTCCTGGTAACGCATCAAAACAATTCGTGTTGAGCTTCATACATATACATTGTTATTCCGATAACAAATTGAATATCAAGATTGAAATAATTATATTTATGTGTGTTGTAGTTATAAACAGCTATAATGAGTACAAGAGGTCATTGTTTCTTTGCTTGTTGTCTATTTTTAGAACGGGAGTATCACTAGACATTCATCAGACAATTTTTGTCATTCGAAATAAATGACTTATTCTTATTCGATACTGAAATGACTAGATTCATTCCTATTCGTTGGGAATTCTAATTCTTTCTATAATAAAAAGTGGGTCCAGAGAATCTTTCATACGGTCGAAAAGAAGAATAATCAATTCATACGTGGGTGAAATTTCGAATCTCTAGGCGATATTGAAGTATTCTTGAAGAATTCGCGAAAATCGGCAGAAACAGCAATTTTAAACTCGATAAAACTTTTTTCACAGATATCCCGACCGTGATGTAAATATACGGTTCGGAAATGAAATCAGCTGATTTGCAGAGATCTACCCATAATATAAGGTGGATCTAGGGGCTCTACTAGTATTCAATACTATCTGTCTAATTATTGTCAGCAAAGTGATTATTAAGTTTTTTGGATTTGAAAACATATTTTCCAAAAATTTTATGATTATGGTCCATAACTACCATACCTAAGTATTATTATTTCACTGATTTCGCAAAGTTTTTTGGAGGTTCTTTTATATCTCCATCATTATAAAAATTGATGACATCTTTCTCTGGAAGTATAGCTAAGATTTGAATAGCACTTTTTCTCGCAACGAATAAACGAAGATAACAAACATCTGTTAACAGAGGGGTATCCTTCTGTCTACATGAAAAAAAAATAGTACAGAAATCTATTCTCCACTAGCTATAATTGACACTCATTTTTCAGAACTGAATAGCCATATGATACTATTTTTTCTCTGTTTCCCCTGCTCTAGACTTATTATCAGTTAGATCCTATATTCGTTGTGATTATTCTTCTTCTCTCCAGTGGTGTATCTCTTGATGTCAACAATGTTATTGAGTGATAAGTGTGACCTGGTTCAAAAATAGTATCATAAATCACGTGGTGTTGAAGCTTATAATTATTTATGGAATAAATATCATCTAAAGAATTATAGCAATTTTTCATTGAAATTGCCCAACTCTCGATCAAATCAGCTGAAAGTTTCTATTAACGTAGCACTGAATCCAGATTAGGTTTTTGATTCCCTATTGGCTTAAGAAAACAAAAAATTTAAGACCTGTTTATGCTCATCCCAATAAAAATTTGACAGTTCATACTAGCAATCATGAGCAGAAGAGGAATTTTGTTAGTTTGACATGCGTGTCTTTATCTATAGGTCTTCTAAATTGTTGGAAGGGAATTTGCCTCAGATTTCCATGGCTCATATCAAATTCAAAGATGAAGTGCTTCAAAAAGTTCTAATCCCTTTGCACTTTTCTGAGCAAAATTTCCCAATGATATCGAACAAGAAATTGGGATCAAATTATATGTTAATTAACTTCATTAGGTCGATCAGACACTGGTCCTTATATGTTAATGAACAATGATTGAAAATTATTCATATTTTCTTGAACTTATAGCTCAAATCGAATGAAATTTGATTTAAAATAAAGAGCAAGACCTGAAAGTTGTTTTTATCTGGTACCATTTTTCCTTATTATATTACATATTTAAAATGTCAGATTGATTAATTCAATTGGAAATTCTGTCCAGCTAAACAAATGAAAACCAACTAGCTTATCTCCTGTATTATAAAGTATGGAGTTTAGTTTAGAGTTTCATTCGATGATAAGGGTTTGGTATGCTCACAGTGCTCCGAATGCCTGCTGTTGAGTGGAGGTGATCGTCAGTTGTCTGTTTGAATTAGTGCTCTCAAAGTGTTTGTGGAGAGAGAACAATGAAGAGTTTCAGTTTTTACTGCGAGGAATACTAGTAAAAGGTTAGTTCAGAAGTTCAGACTCAAGAATGCACATTTCTTTGAATTTTCACGAAATTTTTCATATTTGTTATCATCTCAACCAAACTGAATACTTGAAAGAAATAAGACACAAATCATTTGCCATTATAAATAATGACAAATGAAATGTGTATACGAACTAGGTCTCCGATACTGTTCACCCTACCAGACCGAAGTATTGGAGACCTAGTTCGTATTCACATTTCATTTGCCATTATTTGTAATGGCAAATGATTTGTGTCTTATTTCTTTCAAATATATAGGTAGCTGCCTTCTCAGCTGATGATCCCATATCATCATTTTCCTTGTCAAACTGAATACTTCTGTAGGTTCAATGGTCACTCTACTTGGAAATACACAAATCTACTTATACATAAAACTTTCCGTATTATAATGGACTGGCATTACCCTTGCCTTTCAGCCTAATTAAATATGGGTAAACATTTAAACTGGTGAAAAAAAGATATTTTAATTTCATCTATGGATATTTCATGAAAATGAGTTCGATCATTAGATATCAAATTCCATGATCCATCAGTGGTGAGCTAAGATGTTAACATGCTTTTTGCACTACTATAGCATTCCATGTAGCTACTGCAGACTATGTATCTGTATCTGTAGATATTGATTGGTAAAAAGAACACAAAAGATTTTCAAATCCTCAGATTCAACTTTGGCCCTGTGAAATCGTAGTAAATTAATCAATAATATTGTAAATAACATGTTTGTTACTCATACTTAATTTTTATAGTGACATTTGAAGTGATAAGATATATATCCTTTTTAACAGTATCCGTAAATGGAAAGAACTGATTAGAGACCAATCTTGTATTTTGATGGTAGCTCATATTCAACTTGGTCAACCAGGTTCAATCTGACCTATGAGTTCCGAACACAAGATTCCAAAACATTAGCTTCATATTATTATTTCAAATTGAAAGAATCATCTAGCGAATCGGCATCTGAAAAAAACACATATTGCAGCAAAACATCAAGTTTCGCTCAATTTTGTCCATATAAAATTCCTTACATGAGGTCATACATAACTGAAAAATAACAAAAGAAATATTTGGAAAAAGTCAATGTTGGAATTTTTGGTAATGTTTCATTCATTATGCTTATACCGACTAGATTTTGGACAGTTTTAAAACTTAATTAGATAAGCCGAGGTCAACTATTGATCATCAGGGATTCAGAATTATATCATATTAAAGATATTAATTGACCAAACAAATTGAACATAATTTAGATAATTATTGGAAGAATCTCGAAAAATACTGAGAATTTTTGTGATTTCTGCGTAGAAAGGTTGATAACAAACTTGAGTAATGATAGAGTAGACAGAATATCTCTTTGTAAATGGAAATGTTTCCTCTGGCATTCCCATTGGCGATACCAAAGTCGAGTTTCTGATAATATGATATCTGCATAGTCTACTAGCTCAGAAAATTGTGTCAAAATTAATGAAAACTTTTGTTTCAGATGAATTTCCTTCGACTTATCTGGTCCGTACTTTTAATGTTCATAAGTGTTTCCCATTGCCAAACTGACCCCCTTGAAATGTTGAGGATAACGAAGAAGAAATATTGCGGGGAGAATTTATCCAAAACCCTCTCTACTGTGTGCAAAGGAAATTATAACACTCTGTCAAAAAAATCAGATGGTATGTATAGTTGCAAAATTTTTTTTATATTATTGACGTTCTATACATTGCCTAGGCATTGTACTAAATGTATACATTGCCTGGGCATTGTATAAAATGAGTACATTGACTAGGCATTGTATATAATACCTGAATTGGACATATTGGCGGTAACATCTTTTTGTAGTTATGTACTTATTATTTTTTTTAGTGATAAGAAAGGAGGGATATTGGACTCCCATTTTCAATCCAGAATATGAGGAAGCTAGATTTCCTTTTACGAGAAAAGCTAGGGCAATTTCGATGATGAAATTTTATCAGAGAAGGAGAAAACGAGGTGTTTTCAATGAATGCTGTGAAAAAGCATGCACACATAGAGAACTTTCTTATTATTGTGCTCACTGAAATAGCTTCTCATGAATTCGGCCTGGAAGTTTCTTGCGATCAAACCAATTAATTTCCTCTGAAACGAAAGAGATGTGATTGTTGGAATTTTGATGAAAGAATGAGGTAGAAAAAAGGATATCGTCGACAGAAGGAAACAAAACACATAAGGTGTCTCAAAATGGATTCCACTTAAATTAAATAGTTGAAATGAAATTTAGGACTAAGAATGAATGAATTTGTCGAAAGAATGTACCTTCTATCGAGGAATATCCAATGGATACAGAAAATTTCGTAATTGTGGTCTGAAGTGAACAATATTCTAAGGAATTCAGTAGATGGTGTGGAAAATGAACTGAATTCAGATTATATCAAAATTTTGTTTCTTGTATTAAAATTGTTCGACAATTTTCGATCACTTACATTGAAGATACTGTAAATATACTCTTTGTAATACGATGGAATTGAAGACTTCCGAAATTATTCATCTTTTCATAAAATACAGAAAATTGGGATAATTTTCGTTATTTTTGTACTTTGATATATAGTTTAAATATCATTGAAATTGATTCATTTCACTTATTATCGATCTCAACCAATATAGTCTATTAGAGTTCAGTTTAGTCAAAAACGTACCAAACGCATTTGATTCCTAATAAATTTCTCACTTATTGGTTGTAGAAAAAAGATACAGAAATACGGTGATGAAATTATTCATCGTGTCGCTCTAAACGAAGCTCTAATAGACTATATACAAGTATCGATTATTTGGAATGGATTCTGCTTTTTACGTAATAATCAAATTGATTATTAGTTGATGAAGATTGCGCTGGCAGTCTATGTATATACGATTAGGATAATTCGAATAGTGTGATTTAATCTCTGTGGTCATTTTGAACTATCTGTGTTATTAACTCGTTTTATTTTACTCGAAATGGCCTTGTGATAATTATTGAAAAATTAGGAACAAGTAATAAAATTATGATTTTTAACAATTGTTTTACTTTAATTCTTACCAATGAGTTCTGATGAGATTAAGAAAAAGGTTTTCCATTGTAATTAATATTCAATTACCTCATGAAATCCCGGAGAACATGGAGTGAAATCATAAAAACTCGCTGATATCGAAATATGAAATTTTACAAAAGGTCCTAGTAATTACGTATATATCAAAATGTTTATTTACTTTGGGAAACTAATGTGAATTCAATAATTTCAAAGACCTGGCGAATGTTGAAGAAACTTTTTTCTTTGTTAATACTGAAAATATTTAACGTATCTAAACATGGTTGGAAAATTCAGTTTTGCTATTTTCTTGGACAGAAAACTAGAATCGAGTGTTGAAATTTTACTGTAAAGATAATAGACAGAATAGTCCGTTACTTTGTGATAGTACATTCGAAAAAATAATAAAAGTACTCGAATAACCTGACAGAAAAACTTCTTAACGAACAGACGGACCTATGGAATTTCCCACTTTCCAAAATTCTCAAGAAATAAGCCTACAGATGACATTTAAATTTTTTACACAACTTGAAAAACTAACTCCATTTACAAAGTTCTTGGGAATCCACGTGAATGATACACGATAGCTGGTGATGAATTATTGATTCCAAATTATCAGGGTTATTTTCAGAAAACTCAGACTTCAATTCTACAGAGCACTTCCTGATACTTTGTCTCTGCATCTCCAAAACCACCCTCGACTTTTTTAGTATCCAAGCGTGACGATTATATTGAGATTGGGACTATTGAGAGTAGAAATTATCATTGGTAACGTCTCTCAGAATCATTTTGAAATTGCCGATATTTCACGAATGCCAACCTGCGTCAGTTTTGAGTAAAAAAAACTTGATAAACATAAATCTTTGCCTACCGGGATATTTTATAAAACTGAATGGAGTTTACATGAAAAAATATTGCAAGTTAGTCCAGTTATCCTCTAGTGCCAAAGTTTGTCGAAGTGTTACAAGAACACCTAGGAAAAATTGAATGACTCTCCCTGGCGAGGATGAGACGAATATTGACTCTGAAACTTGAAAGATAAGAATTTATTTTCGTCGCACACTCTTTGCGGTAGATTGTTCGACCTTTTGCAGATCTATGGATTTTCTGTACACTTTCATTTGTTCAGGTTGTGGAAGATAATAATTTCCAAATAAAATAACGAAAAAAGATTCTCAAGAAAGAATTTCTTTCAATGAACCCATTTTAAAACTGTTGAGCATATTGCAGAATTTTATGGATGCATATTTATATTCACGAGCAAAACCCACTTCATTTTATTCCGCACAATATAATAACTATGATCACTTGTGATCATGTGACGATATCGCAAGTGTGCCAGTTTCGAAGTGTATAATCCTTGTGAGATGTGAATGACCACAAGATATTGTTGATACAGTTTCATTCCAATGGTGTTATTAAACGCATTGTAAATCGAAATGGTGATTGAGAAGTATTGGGAATATTTAATCGCTGCCTTTTGCGTATATTGCGCGACGTATTTCATTTATCTTTGGTTCGGAAAGAAAAAATCTTTCAACTATTCACAGAGAACAAAAAAGGAGGATTATTGTAATGGTGAGTCAATTGGATTTGAAAAAAAATATACTTCAGTTTTTATTGATCATTATAGATAATTATTCGGACGTTGAAGAGGATGATGGTATAGCCCCATCCCTACCAGAAGATTTGCAACACATTCCTCTGAAGTTCGATATCCTTCAATCAGATATAATGGTGCGAAAATCCAGGGAGTTCTATGAGAATATGAACCGTCGAAGATCCGTCAGATCCTTCAGTTCCAAGTCCTTCCCGAAAGAAGTTATTTATAACATAATTAAAACTGCAGGTGAGACTGAAATTCGAGATTCTTTGAGATCATATTTCGTCTCCATTAAACTCAGCAATTCTAATACATTCGTTTTCACCCAATTGCGCCAGGAGGAGGGTAATGTTTTTCGAGTGTATGTCTATTTCTTTTTCAGTCTCTAGATCCCGAACCCTTCGACGGATTTCAACATATGAGGTCTCATAAGTTTTGTATAGATTGTGGGAGTGACATAGGCTATGCTTTATTCATAAATAAATTTTATTCAGCCTGAAAATTCTGTTTCCGTGATCAGTGTCGAATAATGACCGTCATCGGCGAGCACTGGGCAAACGGCTCTGTATAATTGAAATTGATGCTATTCAATAGACGAGTCCCTTCATGCTGGCCAACTGTTTAAAAATATGTACCTGAAAATCACTTCCTATTTTTTCGCAATGATTCAACTCTTATGGTGGGTTTCACAAAGATCGTTGATTGAGTGATTCACAGAATACCTTGACGTTTTTGTCAAATCGACCAATAGAATTTCGAATTTACGGATTTTTTATCACAGAATCGCTCGATTAAGCATTTGATCACCCGATCAACTTTTGTGAAACCCGGCTTCAGTCTCTTACCTGAAAGCTTTAATCCTAATGAGTGTATCCTGAAAATATTAGATGTCACGAAGGTCTTCATCAAAAGCTATAAATTTTTGTTTTCTTAGGGGTTCATCAATGGAAAATAAATATCCCCACCAAAATGTTTGAATGGAGAATTTGAATTTTTCGAATCAAATGAGGATTTCGCTAGTCTTTGTTTTTTATAATAACTTTTCTGATGAATGAGATGTTTCTATTAACAGTGTAAAAATAATTCAAGATACTGCAAAAATATCAAATTCAAATTTCATTAATTTCCGAAGAAGGAGCACTTGTTTAAAGACCTGTTGCAAGATGTAAAACTGATTATTATAGGTGTTTCCTTTGAATTCGTAGAGATCATAGGAAGACTTTCAGTGAATTAATGTATTATTAACCCTGTATTGTGGAGTTTATTAAATATAGGTGAATAATTGTCTTTTCCCATCTAATTGGATAGAAATTCTACGAGAAATTAAGGAAATAAATGATTGTTTTGAATGTTCTTTATTTGCATGGAAACTTACTACAGAATAACAACACAAAAGTATTTACAACTGCCATATAGTATAGACTATGATCTGGATGTGAATGAGTTCTGATGCCGCATGAGAAATTAGGATCATTGTACTGGAAAATCATTATAATCAAGTATCACTTTGAAATCATAGTATATCCTTAATATATAAAGTGTTAAATTCATCAATTCAACATCATAACTTGGCCAGTGAATTCCACATCTCAAAATATCAGCTAAATCCACAAAATATATTTACTAAAAATATTGTTCGCAGTTGATTGAGAAACTCCCTAAAAAATGGCCACTTCACAAACAGTTTCAGTTTTATTGAACGGTTGGAAAGTCATAGATTTCCATTAATGAAAACAAAAATTTATAGCTTTTGATGAAGACCTTCGCGATATCAAATATTTTCAAGATACACTCATTAGGATTAAATCTTTCAGGTAAGAGCTGAATCATTGCGAAAAAAAGGGAAGTGATTTTCAGGTATTTATAAGCAGTTGGCCAGCATGAAGGGACTCGTCTATTCTGTATGTCTTGAAGAGATCTAGAAAAAAAGTCTGCCCCAGCACATCTCTCTGGGGGGTGGCTCACAATGTCCAGTTTTCTCTCTGGAAAGTTTTTCGACAATATGTTCGACTTCTTTTGACAGACAAAGTGAAACTTTTCGTGGGATTTTTATGATAATTCAATTCAGGTCAAAATTGTATTTAAAACAATAGAATGGGCAAACTCTGAGAATACTTTGATGATTTAAATAAATTTTGATGTTGAAGAACTCGCGAAATTCTATTGCAGGAACTGCTCCAAGTGGTGCCCATACAGAGCCATGGACTTTTATTGTAGTGGAAAGTTTGGATATGAAAACAGAAATCCGAAGAATAATAGAAGCCGAAGAAGAGACCAACTATAAGAAAAGAATGGGTAAAACTTGGACCACTGATTTGAAGCCTTTGAGAACCAACTGGATCAAGGAATATTTAACTGAAGCACCATTCATTATACTTGTGTTCAAACAAACTTATGGTTTAAAGCCAGATGGAACCAAGAAAATTCATTATTATAACGAACAGAGTCTGTCTATAGCTGTTGGGTTTTTACTAGCTGCAATTCATGTGAGTATCGTATATTTTTTCAATGCAATTTCACCAACATTGAAATATTTGCTTGCTTGCCTTGAGCTTGGAAAGTTCAGTTTCAGGATAGGTGAACTATATCTATCTGCTTCAATTTTTGAAGCCTCATGTGCTTGGTCTTTGGCACAATCCTTTCTGAATCCTTATTTCATCGGGAAGATTTTTGCAGTTGTGACTTGTATGCTTTGTGGCTACATTTTAAACACAGATAAATAGCACACGGGTCTCATTAATGTGACTAATTCAGAATGTGAATTTTCAGAATGCTGGCCTCTACTCCTTAACGTCAACCCCCTTGAATTGTGGACCGTCCATACGAGTCCTGCTCAACAGGCCTTCGTCAGAAAAGTTGGTTTACTTACTGCCCGTTGGGTTTCCAGCAGAAAATTGTTTGGTGCCAGATTTGCACAGAAAACCTTTATATGAAATAATGATCGAGTACTAAATTTTTAAATTGTTCTTCCAATCTCCTTCTCATAATCACATCCACATAGAAATAATATACGAGATTCATTATAGCACTTTATTTGTCACATTTTTAAGTTCACAGTCATATCTCTTATCACCTTCTTCATGAATGCTCACTGCTCATTCAAATTTATCCTAGGTTTAGTAGGTATAACATTTTCCATTTATTAATAAAAATAAGTTATTACAAACAACACCATTCTTTTATTCAGTTTGTAGCAACTCATAACATTTGGATGAGTGGATATTTCTTCGAAAGAACTATTTATGACCACTCATTGATGCATTGGAATAGCTCTGGAATATTTTTATTGTCTGCACACTGAATACAAATATTAAAATTTTAGTTTAAGATTCAAAATTCAAATAATTAACTCTTTTGATCTTTCGTAAACCAATAATCTGTAATATCCTTTTCATTCCTTTGAGTTGCCTTATAAATATTCGTTTCTGACAAAGAGCTATCCCTTTTTCACTTTATGAGTAATGATGACATTTGAAATTTTTCTATTCAACATTTTTTTCTTTGGATTAAATCTTATGTTGAACTTTTATTGATTTTCAGTACAATATTTCTTCAATTCGTCAACATCAAGGAGAGATATGAAAATTTCGAATAAACATCAATAGAATTAAGTAATATGGATATGATTCTTCCCTCCTGAAAATACAGTTGGAAGGTGTTGATTATCAATGAATTTCCTAAACGGCTGTACTGTCAACCTGAGCACTTGGTGTTGTCGTAGAATAACCTCCGTTGTCAGTATAAGATACTTCGTATACTCCTGGTTTCGACGAATTGTACTCAGCAATTTCAGTGTAAAAACCATAAATTCCCACAATTCCAAGCCACATCAAACCTAAAAAATTATCAATAATAGGAATTTTTCGCACTGATTTGTTAAACTTACCGCAAATGAGCAATACTAATAAAAAGGCAGCATTTGTGAAAACGAACATCCCAGAATAGATCGTAACAATAAGAAGTAAGACTGATTCTAACAGCATGTAGAGTAGAATATACCTTTCTTTCGCCTAAAAATTTAGGAAGTGTTCATAATTCGAGAATTTAGGTGAAATAATAAGGAAAATACCTGCAGTATGGCTGCTGCTAGAATCCCACCAGCTATGAGACTTGTTATGCCCATAAGGATACCAACAACTATAAAGGAATTATATTTCCTGGCGGTTTCTTTCTCGAGATTCATCACACAATCCAGAATTAGAGCTACTCCTGTCAACTGAAAAAGAAGAACATGAATTAATAATTTAGGACGAGTTATTCTTGATGAAAACTGATTTGATAGGTTCTTATTTGGATGGCAAAATACTTGGAGTCACTCAACCAGCCATGCCATCGTTTGAAATCACTGGGAATGATCCGAAAGGTAGAAAATTGAGTCGATGAACGGATAGCGGCCTTTTCGCGACTGGATCCATCAATCGCGAAACATTGAATGTATGAGTGTTTTTCACAATAAAGCTCCTATTGAAAAAAAGCACTTTTTATACCCCTATTAGATCCTAAAATGTGTAGAAAAACATTGGTTTCTTTCCAACTTAGTTTTATGTCAAGTAAATGTGTCTTCGTTTGCATCTTGAATTCAAATTAGTAAACCGGCGTGCCATTGGTTACACCATTTATAACTCGAGATCGGATGGACTGTTTGTTATGAAACTCCATTTATGGATTCGTCCACGGTCTGGTTATTATAAAATACAATAAAACTTTCCAAAAAATCGTTGAAAATTTTACATATACAGGAAATGCTTTTCCTTCATCTGAGTCAGACCACTAGATGTTGCAACAGTTACAATTACGCTACAGCTTATTCGTAGGTACTTTAGGTATTTGATATTCTCCCTGTTACATGGCGATGTAAACTTATAGTGTGTAATTTGGGTTGCCTCCAACTCTGCGCTGTTGACCCAAACCAAAATGACTTAGCGTTGGAGTACAGATGTCTGAAACGATTAGATTTCGTTGAGATATGAGGGAAGTTTCGTTCTTACCACTGCAGGTGGAGCTATTCACACAATATTATTAGTTATTTTTACAGTTTTATTTATTCAAAACCAAATGACGTAATCGTGGAGGTACTATATTCGATATTATCAACATTAGATGGCGATGTATATTCAATAGACCTTTCCAGAATACGTAGAACAAAGATGACAGATGTGAACTAAACCAGAATGAGAGAAAAACAGGTATATTTCATGCGCAACATGTGGGCAGCACTAAAAGATGCGCAAACCTCAGTGTGAGAGAGAAAAGAAAGAGAGAGAGGGAAGCAATGAAATGAGATCCTACTGGTTTTATCGTACCGTGACCGTCACTTAGTAACACAACATTGTTGAGGCATACTAAAATTTTGATTTTCGATAAACAATACAACAAATAACATCCACATCCAAAACGTCGACTGCGTGAAATAATAATATCAATTGTCAAATGTCAACGATTTAAGGAGGGAAATTTTGACCACCAATGATGTTCATTCTCAGCCCAAAAGTGACGCGCGCAACTTTCACCTGCACAGGTAATTCTGGAAAGGTCTATAATTGCGTACAGTGGTAACATTGTTCAAACAATGGTATCATTTAGGCGAAACAAAGTTCGCCGGGCCAGCTAGTTATGAATAAATGGCGAACTAGAACTGTGCCCTGAGGAATACCACAACACTTCCAGTGTTAAATTTATCTGCGCTGATTCTTTTCAATAAGAACATTTCTGAATCATATAACATAATTAAATAACCTAATTATCATCACTGAATATCTATGTTTATTGGTTCGAAAAAGCAGCTACAAAATGGTGGAGGCGTCGGTTAATTTGAAAACTCGAACTATATTTTTTATATTCAGGTGTTCCTGAAGTGGAGGTCCAAACGTGAATAGATGTTTCTTCGCTCGATTTTAAGACAAAAAATCCCATGAATATGTGAACGTAAACGTTACGTTTTCGAGATACAGAGCGTTCAAGTTTGAATTTGTTTCAAGGTTTTTTTCTCATGGTATCTGCATTTGAGGAGATATTTGACTGAAATTGTGTAGTGATATTACAATTTAGGGTTTTCACAAGGTGAAATTCTAATTTCGATTGCAAATCTACAGGGTGATATTTTCCCTTCACTGCCCCCTATTTTTTTCCAGAACTTTTTTAGGGTGAGCCACTCTTAGTTTAAAAAATTGTCACAATCACCTAAACTGTATTTTTGTCGTATCCGCTACCGATTAAGAGAAAAAAAAATTGGACGATTCTGTCGAAATTCTCAAAAATCTAAATTGACATAAAAATCCATTTAGTTTAGAAAGAACTCTATACTATTCAAGTCTGAGGTTTTGGTGGGTCGTAACTAATGTCCACTAGGTCCAATCTACATACATTTGATGATGCTATCGTCAAATTTCAAAAACAGAATTTAAAAAATTGGCAATATTTTCCTGGGAAAAAATAACTGGCGTTCCACAATAATTACAAAATTCGTATAAAATAAGCAAGTTTCTCATGCAGTTTATGAAGTATACTCCATTCACTTTAAAAATGTATCCCGGTTGGCCATGAAGATCTGATACATTTCACCGTGTATGTTTCGAAAATGTTAGTTATTTTCCTTTCAGATAAATTAGCAACGTTGTCCTTTCTACAATAGAGGTCATAGTAATTACCTACGTATTTATCGAAATGTTTATTAACTTTGGGATAATAATCAATTTGAGAAAATATTATGTGAATTCAATAATTCCAAAGACCTGGCGAAGGTTGAAGAAACTTTTTTCACTGTTGATACTAGAAATATTTCACGTATACAAGGTGAGTCTTTGACTTGTACATATATTTTAACTGAAGATTTTTGAGGTCAACAGAAACCTTTTTTTCATTTTCCATTTTTCCGAATTCGGCTCTGTTGAAAAGATATAGCCATTTGAAAAAAAAAATTGGGCTGACTACGCCTCTGAAATGATCTTCTGGAATTGATGCAAAGTTCATATTTCTCGTTAGAAATTGAGTTTATACATTTAGGGAATACTCAAGTACTAACCTTATTGGAATAAAAATGTTGCAAACACTATAATTTCAACAAACAGTTAGTTTCATCGGATTATATCTGCAACTAAAAAGCCACATTTCTCACACCAAAATAAGTTCCTTCTTCGATTTTTCTGCAGATTAGTTTGTATTTGTAAACACTAATAACTTGTTCATATTTCCCTCGAAATTTCCAAACAATATCATGAAAAAAGACTTTTCATTCACATCATCAGAATTTTCAAGAAGATGTTGTCAGCTTGCTGATATTTTCATTGAGGTTAAGGATTTGTTACGAAACACAGTATAAATCACGATACACGATACCGTGGTATAAATATCTATGAATTCTGCCGTTTCCATCATAAATAGAGTTTGCCGCCAAATTTTACCACGCATGCGTAGAGCGAAAACCGAAAGATTGGTTATCTGGAGGCCAACTATAAACAATAACAAACCAGAGTCTCTGAACAAACTGTAAACATTACTTATGTGAAGTTCTGAATACATTCAGTGAATTATTGTTCTAATGTGATTATTATGTGAAGTGAATTGATATAATCTTAACCGTGTCGAGTTTCTAAAATTTCAAGAGGATATTGTTTAGATAGAAACATCGACATAGATTATAAGGTATCATTTTATTTTTCATTAATTTCAATTTAATAAGTATTTTGTATCGAGATTCATCATTCATATCCGAATTTTGTATTTCATCGACATTTAACTTCAATATGGACCGGTAACTATGAATTTTCAATAGAAACTGTGCGTTTTAAATCCTCCTTGGTGTTCAATTTTATCTCCCACATCTGTGGGATTTCATTATTAAAATATCTCGACAAAGTTGATAAATATTGTGACAACATTGTAAACTCGTTTAAAGACCAGAGAAGGAATATTATTCGATAATATTTAATTCAGAGACGCATTCAGATTATTCTTGAAATTAATGATTTTTCCTTCAAATTTCTCCGGGTAAAATTGGAAATCACTCGAAAACGACGCGTTTTATTGAAAAAAAAATAAGAATACTTTTAGTTTCTTAAATGATTGATTCTTTCGAAAATATGAACCGTTTATCTTTTTAAAGTGGTTTTATGGTGTTTTAGCGTGTATTGATGAGTCGAGTACCCGGTCACTTTTATACTAGTAGAGATATTGAATAGGTTTTTATTGAGGAATATGCACCATGAATAAAGTAAAAACTCAACCAAAATTCAGTTCATTCGAAATAACGGTTCCGAAGATATAAACAGAAAAGTGTTTTTTTCATGGACACATGGTATCTTCGAAACCAAACCGAATTTTGAAAAATGGTGTAGAAAAAAAGTGTTTCATTTGATGAGACGAATCTACAGTTAAAATATATGTACAAGTCAAAGACTCACCCTGTATGAACATGATTGGAAGATTCAGTTTTGCTCTTTTCTTTTACGGAATTTAAGAATCGAGTTTTGAAATTTTACTGAATAATAATGGACAGAATAGTCCGTTACTTTGGGGTAGTTTATTCCAAAAAGGAATAAAAGTACTCGAATAACCCGACAGAAAAACTTATAAACGAACAGTGGAACTCCCCACTTTTCAAAATTCTCAAGAAATAAGCCTACAGAGAAGACATTTCAATACCTTTTGAACAACTTGAAAAACTCCAGTATGAAAATTTAGTAGTATCACGAAACCTGTGTCACAGTCAAACCTTAAAAGAATTAACTCCATTTACATAGTTAAAAAAGAATAAATAGAAATTAGCATTCGCAACGTCTCTGAGAATTATTTGACATTTCACGAGTACCAACCTGCGTTTCAAGTGAAAAAAATTGATAAACCTAAATCATGACCAACCGGGATACATTATAGAGGTGAATGCAAAAAGTATAATTATGATCTCAAAATTCAAAGATTAAATTTTAATTTGGTAAAAAAAATTACAATATTCAATATTTCTTGGAGCTGTTTAATTATATTGAAGAATATGTTGTATTCGATGCAGAACACTTTTACCGAACATACTTTTTCAATATTCTGATGGTTGAGAACTAAACTTTCAGCACTAGGTCATTTATACGTGATATTTTCGGAACACCCTGTATTGCAATAAAACAGAATGAAATTAAAATTTCAGACGTATATATCAGGCTATTTTACCCAAAAATGTAATTTCAAATTAAATAATATGTGAAATCATTATTAACTCCTACATCTACTGCATGATTTGACAAAATTTTCCGATATTTCTCACTCCATAACGAAAATTACATTGCACCTTCACTAGTAAATACTCACAAAACTAACAATGGTCATGATAACAGCCCCATTTCGAAAACTGAAAACGAAACAGAATTTTTTCACCATCTTTACCGAATTCTAAAACATATTATAACGGAACGGAACACAGAGCTGCTGGTGGGTTATTCTGTACTCAAAGGGATGCTGCGAAAATTATTCCCCTTCTCGAAGGACGCCAGACTTCTGGGCGCCTCGATATGGATTCAGGGACGCTGTTTCCCCCCCTGTGTCCATTTACGCACACTGATCACGGATTCAATCAGCATTGTGAAGATGACATCTCGATGAGTTTATCCTCCGCCTTTCTGGATTCAGAAGGAGACCCTTGTGAATTTGAATGGAATTGTCAGCAATAAATACTTTGAAGTTTTTCTGTCTCCTTTCGGTTACGATCGGGATCAAGTCGATTTTAATTTTCGCCGTGAGAAATAAATCACGGATTAGAGCATTTACAGGCATCAAAATGAAACTTCTGTTAATTTTTTCCATTGGTTCACGTATGAGAAAACTGATTCATTCGAAAATATGTTGGCTTCTACTTGCTATGAATTTTTTTTCGAATGGCTCCCTGTTATTCTTTATACAGGGTGAGTCTTTGACTTGTACATATATTTCAAATGTAGGTTCCTCTCATCGAACTTTTTTTCCATACCATTTTTCAAAATTCGGTTTCGTTTGAAACATACAGGGTGTCGAAAATCCATGACAACAAACCTTTTCTCATCATATCTTCGGAACCATCATTTTAAATGAACTGAATTTTGGTTGATTGTTTACTCTATGCATGGTGCATATTCCTCAATCAAAACTTATTCAATATTTCTCCTGGTATGAAAGTTACTGCGTAGCCGACTCATAAATGTATGTGAAAATACAATGAAACCACTTGGAAAAGATGAACGGTTCATATTTTCGATAAATCAATCATTTTAGAAAATAAAAGTATTCCTATGTTTTCTCATTAAAACGTGTCGTTTTTGAGTAATTCCCAATTGTATACGATGAAATTTGAGGAAAAAATCATGAATTTCAAGCATGAACTGGATGCTTCTCTATACAGGGTCTTTCACGAGGAACCTCACCCATATTTATACGGGAAACTACTGAACGTATTTTCATGAAATTCAGCACTTATAAGTATTTCACGATGGTGATGAAATCTAAAATATTTTCAAGGCATGAGCACCTCCGGTTTTTCCGGAAATGACGTCAACTTCCGTTTTTCAAATTAGAACACCATTTTTTTATTGCAGAAATAGTTTCCTTAGAAAATTTCAAGTTATTTTGATGTAACATTTTTCAGTTTTGGTTGGAAAATTCTCTCTGAGCGGGAAAATTCGAAAAAAAAATCGAAAATAGAACTCCGCTGGAACAAGAATAACTTCGAGGTTTCTGGATGGAAAATTTTCATTTTTGGGATTTTTCAAGATGTAAGATTGATGTATCCACTTTGAAAATCGAAATCGCGATTCATTATACAGGGGGTGAAAAAATCGCTTTCAAAGTTAGGGATGACAAAATCGTGAAAAATCAATTTTTTCAAATTAGAACCCCATTTTTTTATGGCAGATATTGAATCTACGTTAAAAAATAATGTGAGTGTATGCATCACACCCTTGCCCTAAAGTGGATATTTTCTGAGTTATTCACAAAAAACTGTTTTTCGTCTTGAATTTTCAGCTATTTATTTTCCCTTCACGCCAAAAAGATGAAATTTTCAGGAACTGTTACTTAAACCATGTTTTAGATTTTACTACCCTAATATGCAAGAGAAAAAAGTTACAGGTTGTTCCTAAATAGATGGCGAATTTGGATTCGAATTTGTATCGGAAACCTCTTTATTTCAACTAATCGGCCATCGGTTTTCTCTCCAGTGATAAATAAATAATTCCTTGTGAACCATATGCAAAAACTTACCATGTTTTACATTCTTTTTTTTTAATGATAGATATCATTAATTACATGCTACTGAATAAAGAGGAATTTGGCAGATGTAATTAATGATATCTATCATTAAAAAAAAAGAATGTAAAACATGGTAAGTTTTTGCATATGGTTCATAAGGAAATATTTATTTATCACTGGAGAGAAAACCGATGGCCGATTAGTTGAAATAAAGAGGTTTCCGATACAAATTCGAATCCAAATTCGCCGTCTAGTTAGGAACAACCTGTAACTTTTTTCTCTTGCATATTAGGGTAGTAAAATCTAAAACATGGTTTAAGTAACAGTTCCTGAAAATTTCATCTTTTTGGCGTGAAGGGAAAATAAATAGCTGAAAATTCAAGACGAAAAACAGTTTTTTGTGAATAACTCAGAAAATATCCACTTTAGGGCAAGGGTGTGATGCATACACTCACATTATTTTTTAACGTAGATTCAATATCTGCCATAAAAAAATGGGGTTCTAATTTGAAAAAATTGATTTTTCACGATTTTGTCATCCCTAACTTTGAAAGCGATTTTTTCACCCCCTGTATAATGAATCGCGATTTCGATTTTCAAAGTGGATACATCAATCTTACATCTTGAAAAATCCCAAAAATGAAAATTTTCCATCCAAAAACCTCGAAGTTATTCTTGTTTCAGCGGAGCTCTATTTTCGATTTTTTTTTCGAATTTTCCCGCTCAGAGAGAATTTTCCAACCAAAACTGAAAAATGTTACATCAAAATAACTTGAAATTTTCTAAGGAATCTATTTCTGCAATAAAAAAATGGTGTTCTAATTTGAAAAACGGAAGTTGACGTCATTTCCGGAAAAACCGGAGGTGCTCATGCCTCGAAAATATTTTAGATTTCATCACCATCGTGAAATACTTATAAGTGCTGAATTTCATGAAAATACGTTCAGTAGTTTTCCGTATAAATATGGGTGAGGTTCCTCGTGAAAGACCCTGTAGATAATAGTATATTGTTCAATGAGCGGTCATGTATACTCCATTCACTTTTATTTAATCACATAGGAGATCATGGTTTCGTTTTCAGGAGTTGGTGCCCCTGATAAAAAATCTGTGCGCGCACAGAAAATATCGTTAATGACAAAACGACGTTGCCAGTTTCTTTGTTTACATCAAAGTAAAAGTATCAAAGATATGTTGGCATGGGTACAAACGGCAAATTTGAATTGGACCAAAAATCGATGTATAAGCATAAACAAATCAAAAGTAAGTACTAATCGCCTTTTTTACACTTGATTACGAAGTTTTTTCAGGTATCTGGCCGTTTGGAAAGATTTCAAACGAAATTCCGGTCCTCCAGAAGTTTGGTTAGTTTCGGTATCGTTTTTGGTGCTCAAAATTTATTCGGAATGGACAAAAAAGGCTTCCTTATACGATCTTCTCACGAAAGCGAACGGAAAATATGGTTCAGGTGGGATTTTCGAGGAATGATGAGGAAAGAACTTGCAGGATGAAATTGCACGATTTTCGTAAGTAAACGGGTTTTGGATGGCCATCATCGGTCTCTAAATGATTATTGTTGATCGTTTTCACGTTTCAGGTGAAAAACCACTTCGTATAAGCCCATTTTGAAGAAATTTGTGAATGTGACATTCAACGGTAGGTATTTGCCATTAATCGAAAGAATATATTATATCTAGTGCTACTTCTTTCAAAAGAGACACAAGCTTAGCTTTTGATACTGTGAGGCCCCTATAATGTGGAGGAGTTTGTGTCTTATTTTAGAACAGGTGAATGCATGATAAATGTGAAGCATATATTTGACCTGTTCCCTGTTCCTTATTATTTGTACAAACCTACTGTGGTTGTAATGTATGGATATTTTTTAAACTAATAAATTACTATACAGTCAGAATATTTTACTCCTTGTTCATAAGATCAAATAAATGAAATGTATATCTTCTATACTCTTATTTTTATTAAGTTAGCTATTAAAGTTATGTTCCAATGAAAAGTTCCTTCAACTATTTGGATTCCAATAGAGGGATATAATGTTCCATTAGTCTTGATTCAACAATTGATGTCAAGTCTTGAACTTTGAGTTCAAGAGGATAATAAAAATTAAATCTTCACAAGCATGCATATGAAAATTATGTGAAAGCAATGCAATTTTCTTCCATGGCGAAAAATAATATATTTCAACAGTGATCTCTTGTACTTTTCATGCAAATAACTTGAAAAGGAATCCTTTCTATCAATTCATATAAACGTTAATTATTCTCGTCCATCACATCTTTTCCAATTCATTCATTTTCCGAATAAATTCACATTCTGAGAAATACGCTAAGAATGTCGAAAGAGCAACATAGTGTTGACTTGGAACATAAAAATATTTTGAAAAACGTCATAACTTCGATACAGAGTGGAATGTGTCAAATTTCCAAGGCCAGAGTTGTGATTTTATAATTGTGAATGGATTATAAGTCATAACACACGCAGATGACTTTTGCAGCCCGAGGCGTCAGGCGAGGGGTGTAATTCATCAAGTGTGTTATGTTATGACCATTACCGCGAATTGAACACTATTCTTTATCTTCGACTTCTTTAGTAAAATTCGAATTAATCTGCATTTTCAAAATTTAAAACAGTTGTCAAAAGCGATTTCTGTGATCGAAAATCGAATCGATATCGACTCCCGTAGAAAACGTCAAAAATTCATGTTTTCCAAAAGCAATTTCTGGATATTCAGACCTAAGAAAATGAAGAAATGGATGGCGAGAACGTTACCTTGATGTCTGAAATAGATTTCCCTATTGACCCGACTTTTTATTCATTTCGTAAGCTACATTTTTCCTATTTGTATTAGAGTGAGTTATAGGCGTGAGTTATTATTACCTCACACTATTGGTTCATAGAGACTATTACAGATCAAAATCAGTTGAATAATGGATATATTATTCTATGGGAGTAGATAATAGTATATTGTTCAATGAGCGGTAATGTAAGTCATAACACACGCAGATGAATTTTGCAGCCCGAGCCGTCAGGCGAGGGGTGTAATTCTTCAAGTGTGTTATGACCATTACCGCGAATTGAATACTATAATTTATCTTCGACTTCTTCAGTAAAATTCGAATTAACCTGCATTTTCAAAATTGACAACAGTTGTCAAAAGCGATTTCTGTGATCGAAAATCGAATCGATATCGACTCCCGTAGAAAACGTCAAAAATTCATGTTTTCCAAATGCAATTTTTGGATATTCAGACCTAAGAAAATGAAAAAATGGATGGCGAGAACGTTACCTTGATGTCTGAAATAGATTTCCCCATTGACCCGACTTTTTTATTCATTTCGTAAGCTACATGTTTCCTATTTGTATTAGAGTGAGTTATAGGCGTGAGTTATTATTACCTCACACTATTGGTTTATAGAGACTATTACAGATCAAAATCAGTTGAATAATGGATATATTATTCTATGGGAGTAGATAAAATATTATTTCTTCTCTGATCTCTTAACAAGTTATCAATTATGTCATGTCATGTTTATCAACTTCGTCAAGACTGAAATCTCTATAATGGAAAAACATTCGATGTAGATATATGTAATAATTGAAAATCCCACAAATGTGGGAAATGAAATTTAATTCTAACAAGCATGAAATTATACATTTTATACGCACAGTTTTTATTAAAAATTTATTCCTACCGGTCCATATTGAAAATGAATGTCGATGAATTCAAAATTTGAATATTAATGATGATGTCGATAAAAACCACGTATTGAATTGAAATTAATGAAAAATAAAATGATACATACTTAGTACTACATAATCTGTGGAGATGTTTCTATCTAAACAATATGGTATTTTAACTCGACAGTACACGGTTATTATTACATCAATTGACATAATCAACAACTGTTTGCATTATTCTCTGTAAATAATTAAATAAATCGAAGTCCATGGTGCGTCGTTTATGGGACCACAGAAATGATAAGAGTAGAACATACCTGTGTAAACTCAAATCAGGATTCAAATAGTCAATGGTGCTGATAATATTCAGAAAATCAGAAATAAATCCAAATATAACTTTTCCTATGCGATGACAACACTGTTCAAAACGTCATTAGTTACACAAAATTAAAATAGCCGAACGAAATTGATGAATGATCTGGCCACAGGTTCAGAGAACGGTGCCGCCATAACGTGCCCATTCATGGCTGAAGCAAAAACGGCCGAGCCGTTTCGCGTCTCGCGAACATTCCGATACTTAAGGGGCAGTATCACCTTTTGAATCGTGGTAAATCTCCATTCAAAAGTGGTCCCTTTATTTCACGGGTAAGTACCCTAATTTACGACTTTTAAATTGAAGTTGAAGAACGTCCCGTGGGCAAATAGTTTTCTTTTTTTCGATTTAATTAGTTTTTCAATTAAAAAAAACAAGGTAATCGTTAGATCTGGGGTTATTGAATATGTTTTTCGTTTTTCATGAAAATGTTTGTAGTTTATAGGAGATTAAATTGACGAGGGCAAATATTTGCGATTTTTTCCAAAAAATGATGAATAACCGTCGGAAAAAAAATCATTAAGTGTAGTTTCCAAAACGCTGAAGTTCAACCTGTTTTTTTTTAATTGAAAAACTGATTAAATCGAAAAAATCGCAACTATTTGCCCTCGGCAATTTAATTCTATAAACTACAAAAATTTTCATGATTATTATTTCAAAAATATAGCTTGTACTCATGAAAAACGAAAAACATATTCAATAACCCCAGATCTAACGATTACCCTGTTTTTTTTTAATTGAAAAACTAATTAAATCGAAAAAGAAAATTATTTGCCCTCGGGACGTTCTTCAACTTCAATTTAAAAAAAAAATCAAGTCTCTACGTCGTAAATTAGGGTACTTACTCGTGAAATAAAGAGACCACTTTTGAATGGAGATTTACCACGATTCAAAAGGTGATACTGCCCCTTAAGTAGAGGAGAGTCGCCCAATATGGGGAGGTTTCCTAATTCGGGAAGATTCAAAATCTTAGACAATGAGGGTGTACGACTAATCGCACGCACTCTATCTTGTTGATTATGTCGGGTTGCCTACACTACAGCAATGAACACCTGTTTTATTAAAAACATGATAGCGTGAGCACACGTTATCTGTACGTGAATATCTATAAAGTTTATTCGTGTTATCGATTTTAATTAATAACTACGGCAAGGTAAGTAATTAAGGATTTGTTTTTGATTTGAATGAAGCTTTGCAGATAGTTGATGCTTTTCGTTTATTTTAATTAATAAAATGAATTCATTCTGCAAAGGTGTGTATATGAAAACTCGACCTCCCCAATTTAGGTGCCCACTGTCCTGGCGTAAAATATTATCAGTACGAGATTTTCTGATTTTGAACATATCATGCAATTTTTTTACTATTTTCAAAAAAACCTCCACATATTAGGCGATTTTCCTCTTATTATGTAAAGTGAATTTGTCTATGCCAAAAATATTGTTCTCACGAATATTGTTATTTTACGAATAATGCAATGCCGTAGGTACTAGAGTTATCGCATGAAACGTTAGTTGACAATGCATCAGAATAATATCAAAAGCAAGATTGATCGACTTCCCCATAACACATCGATTTCACCTCGTTCTACTTGTTTGTTCATGTTTATACTGATTACTCCTAGGTCTCCCGAGGAGACCCCTCAGAAGCTTGTAGTTTGTGCGAGTTATGAATCTTCATAACTTCATTTTCAACTTCGATGAAAACCAATCGCTTACAAAGTGATTCCATAAGTCATCCATCTTGGGCAAATTCAATTTATTTAGCGTTTGAAGGGAAAATAATAAAATCGCTGTATTTTGTTTCAAGATACTTTGTCCAACGCGATAAAGAAACGAATAAATATGTCAGCCCATAATGGAAGCTTAAATCCGTTTTAAGCTTGAATATTTTTTTCTATTTTTACATTACTTGAAGTCTACATCAGTCTATAAAGTTTGGATTATGGATCATGGATATTCTTCAGAAAAAAAATTGATCCAAATTATTTTATTATTACAAACAGCTCAATTTCATTTCACAGGGATATCGGTAGTATTATTTCCAATAGAGTTGATATTAGTATAATGAATGATACAAATGATTATTCTTTGGCATGGTTGGCAATAAATGAACGATAAAATGTGAAACACTCACTCATATACGAGTTATATAAAAGGTTATAAATACATTCGAATATAAAAATATAAACTATTCTACATTTAAAACTTATTTTTAAATAATAAAGTTAAATACGATATTATCATCCGAAGTTTCAAATTGAGCCGCCATATTGTCATCATTTGAGAAAATTACACAAAAATATTTACATCATATAATTTACAAGTAATCTCATACTATGCACAGTGTGTTATCTTTACAAACGGATATTTGGGCTTCTTGCATTATCCTTAACCTTGGACCTAGTGGAACTCCCATTTTTTGAAGTCGTTCTTCACTCATATAAGGTAGTTCAACCATTCCCACACGTTCATTCTCGAATACATTAGCGTATTTCTGGAAAAAAAAATGGGTGATTTCAAATTAATGAGTATAGGTTGATGCGGTTCCATTCAACATAGTTTTCGTGGGCAGTCTACTCACCTCGTAGCCCAATTTCCTCAAAAACATCCTCAATAATGGCGGCTCATCTCCAAAAAACTTAGTGAGCTTCTTAACCCTAGTCGGATTGGCCAAATTTGGCAAATCTTTGGAACTGTTGGTTGGTCTAGACGAAGACTGTGATCTTACATTCAGCATATTGGTTTGAGTTCTCAAAGCCGCAATTTCTCCTCTGATGTTCTCCATTTCCTGGATCATTATATGCTGCGTCCTCATTTCAGAGGACAGATGTGCTACCGATCTTGCCAGGGTTACAACGTGAGATTCCAATCTTTGAAACCTCTTGTTGATGCCTCGAAGATCTCTAACTTTCTTCCTTTCCTCATGTGCTTTTCTCTTGTCTCGTATTGGTCTGCTGCTCACAGAACTGGAGGGTAGAGACGACATACTACCATATCTTCTTTTGCTGAATCTGGGGTCAGAAGGCTGGTATCTCCCAACGTTCTTCTTAACCCCTAATAGTTTCAATACTTCAGAATACATGGTTTCGAGGCCTTCCAGTTGCTTTCTGATAGTCCGAGCATCTGCTGTACTTATGTTGTCTTCATCTGAATCGCTTTGACCATCGAGCATAGATTCCAGATCGAGGGATCTTGTTGTCGTGGATGTAATGTCCGTGTTGTCCAGGCCGAAAACTGAAAAACAAAAGATGGTTCAGTAATGTCATATCGAGAAATTGTTTCTGTATGTCCATGGACTAGGAGTATGAATCTCACCTTGTTTCCCTCTGAAAAGAGCATTATGATCCATTTTTTTCGTATATCTATTTTTCTGAGACGAATTTCCATTCCATCTTGAATTGCCAGATGGCTCACGATGATGAGATTTCATTTGATAACCATCGTAATCTGGCTTGCTTCCATATGGCAAACTAAAGAAAAAAAAGAGTTTGAAGAATTTGCCACAACGAGCGAATTCAGTAGATACTTCTACCAAAATATTGATTCTATTCAGCATTACCTGCTATGTTTGAATCTGTTGGAATTTCTTGGAGTAGGAGTAGCAGACGATTGATCTCCAGGAGATAATGGTGGCAGAGGAGGAGTCATAGATGAAATGCTCTCACTTATAGTTGAGTTCGCAATGTTACTAGAATTAGCATGTAGGGATAACTCATGTAACTTGGGTTCCAATATGTTTCTGAGTTCATTCTCAACTACATCTACCCATTCTGAATCATGACCTGAAAAAATTGATTATAGATCTCCTTTCAAGTTAATTTAGATTTCCCAATACCTGATGATATATCTTTGTAAGCGTTCCTAGACATGTCTCCAATGTCGCTACTGATATCAGTTGGTCTTCTTCCACTACTGTAAGCTGCACTTCCTCTACCTGAATCAACATTAGATGAAGACTGACCAGTTTTATCGTAGTCTGAGCTTGCACCAGAGCTCGCTGTGTTTCTCTTGCTGCTTTTCTGGGCCTCATCAGGTTTAGTTCTTTGTCCAACGTTATAAACCCCTTCGATCTTTCCAATTTCTCCCTCCAACTTCTTACGTGGTGTACCTTGGAGAACTTCAGCTAAACTGTCCTTCTCCCTATTAACAGTAGAATCCATATTTGAAATATCCACGCCATGATTCTTGTCTGCAAGTTGTCTCTCTCTGGAATTGTTGCGTTTGAGAAAACCACCATCATCGCTTTCTTTGCCGGGATCATTAGGAGAGATCTGCATGTCCACAAGATTACCATACGAACCTCTCCTACTCGACACAGCTGCCTGAGGTTGTGGTCTGTTGTCAGTGAGGTCAGTTTTGATTTCATCTAAAAGAAGTTGAGGTTGAGAGGCTGCTCTCCTGGACTCGAAGGTTTTCGCTTGTTGTTCTCTTTCTATCTGTTGTATGCTGCGTCTGTCAGGAGAGAGTTGAGAATTTCTGTCGTCCTTAACTCCATCTATATTAAAAACCTGATCAAGAAATAAATGGTTAGAATAAAATTGACTGGTGTATCGATGAACTTTACCTGTTGTTGCATTTGTACGAAGTTCTGGGGTCTATTCATCATTCGATTGGCTGCACTACCACCATAAGCTGTTTGGTAATACATTTGTTCATCAGGCCTTGCTAACATTTCTTGGGATCTCGCTTGGGCCAAATGCTGTTGAAATATTGTTTGTTGTTGAAGTTTAATCTGTTGATTAGTTTGAAATTGATGTTGTGCTTGTTGTGCCAAAATATGTTGTTGTATGAAGTGTTGATTGTACTGTTGTTGTTGCATTGTTTCAATCCTAGACTTCTGCAAGTTTCCTTGTTCTTGCACTCTCTTAGCTTCGTTCTGTTCTTCATTCAGATTTCTTTGACTTTTCCTCAGCTCATCTGTTACATTATTCAGACCTACTTCTTCGTTTTTCTCGTCTTGCTCTTTGCTACTTTTAAATTTACTCGATATCATATCTTTTAAGGTATGATATGTCTTTGTCATACTTTTGGATGATTTGGGCGTTTCCTTCTGATTATTATCTTTGTTGTTAGGTTCTATCTGAACTGATACCGACTGGTTATTATTCGTATATTCTTCGGAAGCTCCAAAAGGTCTCGGAGCTGGCTTTGATGGATCTCCGCCTTGCCAAGTTTGCCTTGGAACAGCTCCTGTGGATGTTGGAGTCTGGCCATTGTAACAGTCTTGTGGAGGTATGTAAGTTGGACGGTAAAAACTATTGGTATCGCCAGTATGGCAGGTTTGTGCCATGGTTGGATGAGTCTGAAATAAATGTTAATGTTTTTGAAACTTTTCATGGATTTCATCGAAAAAGCTCAAAGATAGTTGTAGGTAGCAAAATTGGGTTAAAATAAAAATCTGAAGATAACCTTCGATGCCTGAGATCACTACTGTGAATAAGTGAAAAAAAAGGTTGTCTCCATAATGTAGTAACAGTAACCAGTTTAGTATAGTATAAAACTATATAACTTTATTGCACTCTGATAATCAAATACAGTGTTCAAATGAATATCACCAACTGGTGTTTCGATCATCTTTTTATGGGTACCTCCCTGTTATAGTTCACACATATAAACTACAAAAGAAGTGGAATATTTCTTGAAACGGTTTTTCATGATCTGCTAATTGAGACATACCATATGTTTTAGGCTATGATGGGAATGTTGTTGAAACGGTTGCTTGATTTCGATGAGAATATTTGTCAATGTTAGTACTCCTGTGCTAATCGAATTATTCAATCATTTCGGTGAAAAATTAACACATAATAAGACTGAATAAACTTTGATAAAATAATTCTTGTTTTTGAGTCAGAAATGGACTCAAACCATCGGTTGTTTTTTCTTTTTTAGAGTCATAGAACTTTGAAACACATTTAAATTAAGATTAAAGCCAATTTTTTTTTATTTGAAAGATTATTTCATGATATTTGTTTTAAAAATAATTTCCGGCATATGTCCACCACGACTAGGTCGGGAGCTAATGTTATAGAGAATGCTGCTTGTTGCAGGTCGATGATCAATGATTATTCGTTTCAAAACTTGAATGGAATTGACCCAAAAGTGTTTTGGTTCCAACAAGATGGTGCTACACTTTATGCTGTTACCGTAACATTTAACAATTTTATTGAAAGAAAGATTTGGCGATAACATTATTTCGAGAAATGATCTAATTAATTGGCCTCCAAAATCATTCAACTCCAATGAATTATTTTCATTGGGGTTATGATAGGTCATGGGTTTATGCTGACTATTTTACTCATTCCATTTTTAGTGAGGAAGTTTCCGTAGCAACGATTGTTTCATATCGATAAAACATTTAAGCCGGCAAAACTAACAAGTTGGTTTTCCAGCGATAAAATTTTTGACGTTTCTCAAATTCATAGATAGCTTCGGAAATGAATATCATAGAGAGAACAAACAACGTTAAGTTAATCTATGATGAATTCTAATTTGCTAAATAGCGCCATCCGTGTCTAATATGACCATATTACTTACTGTAAGACATATTATCTCGTGAAATAGTCATGTCGAATACCACTCGAGATGAAATTTAAGCAGGTAAAATTTCACTCTTGTAATATATTCAAGTTCCTTGCTTTTCGGAAATTTCGCTCATGACATTTTTCCTGAATCATTCTCCTGACGGCTCGTGATTTTGATACAAATGTCATTCGCCAAATTTCCGAGCAACAAAGTTTCATATTAAAATCGAGAAATTTTGCCGGCAAAATTCCATCTCTAGTGGTATTACATATGATAAACCAGAAACAATAGAGGCTTTGGAAGCCAACATAACCCTTGTCATTCTTAAATAAGGCCTGAATTACTCTTAAAAGAGGTCCAAAATTCGTCTGGTCGAATGCGGTTCCTTAAGGGGCAGTATCACCTTTTGAATCGTGGTAAATCTCCATTCAAAAGTGGTCTCTTTATTTCACGAGTAAGTAAGTACCCTAATTTACGACGTAGAGACTTGATTTTTTTTAAATTAAAGTTGAAGAACGTCCCGAGGGCAAATCGTTTTCATTTTTTCGATTTAATTAGGTTTTCAATAAAAAAAAACAGGGTAATCGTTAGATCTGGGGTTATTGAATATGTTTTTCGTTTTTCATGAGTACAAGCTATATTTTTGAAATAATAATCATGAAAATTTTTGTAATTTATAGAAGATTAAATTTCCGAGGGCAAATAGTTGCGATTTTTCCCAATAAATGATGAATAACCGTCGGAAAAAAATCATTAAGTGTAGTTTCTAAAATGCTGAAGTTCAGCGGCGTAGCTACGTGGGTGCAAGGGTGTGCAGTGCACCAGGGCCCCTGACCTCAGGGGGCCCCCAAGCGCTGACCATCAAATCGCGTTTGAACTTAAAAAAAAATTCAAACTTTGATTTTTCTCTGTGATCTATTATGTAAATAACATTGTTTTTATTATATTCAGTTGTTGAAAAATGTTTTTTCCGAAATATCATCAAATCTAGGGATTTATTGCCAAAATTCACTGGCGAATCGGACACCTATCTAAAAAAACTAAATCCGACTAGATGGTCCAGTAGGGTTAACATAATTTCGGCAATCAAATTTCATTTTTTTTATATCATTCGTGCATTAGCTGAAATAGAAGAATAAATTCTTGCAAATAAGAGCAAAAACAAGCAGAAATTAAAAAAAAATGTTGAATTTTGAATTTATTTTCCTCGGCGATTTAATGCACCGCATTCTCCATGATATCAATTATGCATCTGAAGTATTACAAAAATGCGATGTCAGTTTGGACGACGTATACAGAGCTTTAGAAGAGACGAATACAAAGAAAAAAAATTATAGGAGTGACTTCGAGTTCTTCAAGTGCAAGGCTAGAGAAAATGTCATAGCATATGGTAAAGATCCCCATTTCGAAGAAAAGAGACAAAAAAAGATAAAAAATATTTCGATGAATTAGCTTCCGATCACCGATTTCGAAGCAGGGGAGAATTTTCCGAAATAAATATTTTCAATAGAGTGCTCGATACAATAATTTCTCAATTTTAGAAGTCACCTTCTTATATTTCGGTTGCAGTTTTCAACAAACTGCCGAACCATTGGAAACTATTAAGTTTCATTAAATTTAAAAGAGAATTGAAGGCGCTCCTTATAACAAAAGCGTATTATTCGCTCTCAGAGTTTTTCTGCGACACAAACCTATCTGTGATATGAGTATAGTTGGCTCTAGACTGTAAGTTCATTTTATGTCCATATATACATATTTTAATAATGCGTTATTTATGCTGAAAATTGACGAGTACACGGCACACGCTATTGTATTAAGCCTGTAGTACAATAAAGATTCAATTGATTGAATTCAAGTTTTTCGGGGTATGAATGCAGTCAACAAAATTTTGAATTTTCACCATCATTTCTACTAGATATAGGTAGACGAAAAAACTGTAATTCAAAGCTTCGACCAATTTCAAAGTAAATATTGCGATATGAAAGGGTCCAACTTTTCAATTCAAGTTCTTAATATTTATCACCTATTTCAACCTGAATTGAATAAGGCATGGACAATTCATGAATTGTGTATGAAAATAATAAGGAAATACGGAATGCTGGAATGCGATCTAACAGAAGTATTTACAGCAATATTACTGTTCCATATAATATTCCTGTCACCTCTGTAGAAGCTGAAAGATCTTTCAGCAAATTAAGAATAATATAAAATTATTTGCGGAACACTATGAGCCAAGCTCAACTGCGACATTTATGGCTTAGGTATACCTATCAATTGAAAATGAAGCTGCATCAAGTCTAGATTTGAATGAAGTCATTGAATCTTTCGCAAAGACTAGGTCTAGAAAGAGGTTGTAAACATATTTTTTCCGAAGGAATAAATGACTTCAAATCTAAACTAGGTTCGAATCTCCAATAATCAATTTGAATTAATTCCTCGAATAGTTTATTCTTATTGTGATTTCACCAAATAATCTAACGTATCAATAAAAAAAATAAGGCTAGAAGGTCATAGTGACAATGACATTTTTTTTGTGAATATTTGTACATATAGTAAATATCTATAAAAAATGTTTTCAACGCCCTTTTTTTCATCCACATTAATATAATGAATTTAATATACCTGCTCAAATACATAAATAACAACATAATTTATTCAAGTATGTATATTCCTCAACTAAACCTTCAGTAAGTAACTTTGCTTCTTCGAAGTATTTATATTTTGACTCGAAAACAATTCATTAAGGGGCCCCTCTTCGATTTTTGCACCAGGGCCCCGGACTATCTAGTTACGCCACTGCTGAAGTTCAACCTGTTTTTTTTTAATTGAAATACTAATTAAATCGGAAAAATCGCATCTATGTGCCCTCGGCAATTTAATCTTCTATAAACTACAAAAGTTTTCATGATTATTATTTAAAAAATATATTCAATAACCCCAGATCTAACGATTACCCTGGTTTTTTTAATTGAAAAACTAATTAAATCGAAAAAAAAAACTATTTGCCCTCGGGACGTTCTTCAACTGCAATTTAAAAAAAATCAAGTTTCTACGTCGTAAATTAGGGTACTTACACGTGAAATAAAGAGACCACTTTTGAATGAAGATTTACCACGGTTCAAAAGGTGATACTGCCCCTTAAAGCTAGTTGTGGTACTCGTACCTACCTATGCCGGATATTATTTTAAAAACATAAATATCATGAAAGTATCTTTCAAATGAAAAAACTGGCTTCAATCTTAATTTGAACGTGTTTTTTTTTTCAATTTAGTTCTATAACTCTAAAAAATAACCGATATAAGATTCGAATAACTGATGACGCATCCGTGATCAAATTCCATTATGTCTGTAAACAAATGAACTGTCGAACTCTCAACATCTGGACCCCACAGCGCACAAGAAAATTTCTAGTCTTTTGATTTCCCACTTGCCAGGAAAAATAACATTTATTTTATCTTCAAGGGGGGGGGGGCAGCTGCCCCCCCTGTCCCTTCCCTGGGTACGCCCATGCTGTCGAACGAAAAAATCAGGAAACTTAATATTTTGTCTGAGTGAATAGAACCATGAAAATTCTAGAGACATATAACAGAAATTTCAATTGCTTTTTCGAACTGGTGAATTCGATTCTAAATACAAAGTGGATAAACGCGTGCTTCTGATACTAACTCTTCTTCCATTTTTAGTTGTCAATCAATGATGGGATATGGAAAGAACGACAAACAGAATATGCGAGGGAGATACAAAGAATTAAACACTAAATTCTTTTAAAAATTATAAGAGTCGATATCATTCCACATTCGTATTGATACGAACCGAAGAATTGTTAAGAACCTGCTAGGATGTTTCTCTGAAATGAATTTTGTGATGTGAAGAGCCACAATATAAATCTGTCATCGATATTATTTTCATTTTGTTCTTGAAATTTTCGGTAATACCTGAAATTGTACAGTTGAAACCTTTCATTCTAAACATCGCTATAGTCACAAAATACCTAGTATGCATAAACTGGTAATGCCTAATGAGACTTTGTATCATGGGAAAAATATAAATTATGAATCGCCAGCACATAGTGCATTCAACGTCAGGTTGTTCAACTGTTTTGATTAATATCATCTTCTCATGATTGGCTAATGGAAACGAACAAAATATGATTCCTTCGTTCCCATTGTTGTTTACGAAAAATAATAATGAAATATTACGGAAGCACCTTTCTTATTCAAACTTGAAAGTATGGGTTTGGGTAATTCTATTATGGCTATCAAAGACCATGAAAGGGAGGGGTGTGTCATTTCTTTTCTACATAGCTGTCATCAAGAGTTTTTGGGAGAGTTAAGTAATAATTGAGAACTTACAGTATCATTACTGTTCAAAGCAAACTCGACCATGTTATTCTGAATGAATGTAATCCTATAACAGACCAACTACCGTAACAAAGGCCGAATACATACTGAGTGCGCTCATGAAACCAACATGAAGAAACAACAGTGTTTGCTCCTATCCAAGCTGAATATAAATTATACCCAAGATTATAATCGGAGTTTTCCGTGAAGCAGCAATCAAACAATTGTATACTTCTAGTCATACCTGAAGAATGGAAGAGTGCTCTTTAATTGTGCTCCTCCATTGTTGGCCATTAGCTTCTTCATTATGCATTCGGTGTAGGATACTTATCATTTACCTTGCGCATGTGATTACAGCGATTTTCCTTCCCGAAACGTATTTTCATTATTTTTCTTCGATTGGGAGAGGATTCCGTGGAAATTTTGAAGAGTCGATGACCTTGCATATGAATAATTACCTACTTCTTTTAGTTCTCTATTCTTCCTTATAACAAAACAATCGATGCTCGGCAGCATTTTTTACGGGTTTCAAACCATTAATATCTTTCTTTGAGTAGATAGTTTAAGCTTCATATTGATTAATACCCTCTTTTCAATCGATCGAATAACGATATCTTCATTTTACATTCACGAGGCACACAAGAGGCCAATTCAATCAGCCAAATTTCAGATATCATAAAAGGTATATTACGACTGGACAATGGTTTATGCATAACCATAAACTGGGCAGACACATATAGGGTTTTTCAAATTGAAAGGGAGATTTCTTGCGTAATTTGGGGAAAAAAAGTCCCATAACAATGGGACCGCGAACGTTTCGTTTTCGAGTTGCAGAATGTTAAAGCTTTAATTTTTATCAATTTTTCTCTCATAGTATCACAAAATATCCAACTGAAATTTGGCAGAGATATCTCAGATATCACAATGTTGAGTTTACACAATGTGACATGCCAAGATGATACGACGATATATTGAGAAATTCTTAGCCTACTATAGAATTTTTATTAGAAATATTGTATGTATTACTCAACATATTCTCCTCTTAATTGAATACATTTATTACAGCGAACCTGCATCAACGTCTCTAGACCTTTAAAAAAAATGTTTCTTCTGGCTCTGCAAACCAGTCCTCCACAGCTTTCATTACCTCCTCGTTGGAAGAAAATTTACGACCTTTTAAATTTTTTTCAGTTGAGGAAAGAGATGATAGTCGGACGGAGCCAAATCTGGTGAATAAGGGGGGTGTTCTAGTAATTCTAACCCAAAATCACGAATTTTTTGCATGGCAACATGAGATTTGTGTACTGGGGCGTTGTCCTGTAAAAACAAAACACCTTTGGATCGCTTTCCGAGGCTTTTTTCTTAATTTTTTTCCCGTAGAGTAGTCAGTAATGTCGAATAGTAATCTCCAGTTATTGTTCTACCCTTATTCAAAAAATTAATTATGATTACTCCATGGCAATCCCAAAAAACTGAAGCAAAAACTTTTCCAGCAGATTTTTGGATCCGCAACTTCTTAGGTCTTGGAGAACCAGAGTGCCGCCATTCCATCGATTGTTGCTTTGTTTCTGGATCGTAGAAATGTACCCAAGTCTCATCCATAGTAACAATTCGGTTTAAGAAGTCTACATCGTTTTCAAATCGAGCAAAGATCGAACGCGATGCTCTACCCTTGCACGCTTTTGATCAACATTCAAACATTTGGGGATCCATTTTACAGAAATTTTTCTCATGTCCAAATTGACGTAAACTATATGATGAACGCGTTCGTATGAAATCTTCAGTGCTTCAAATATCCGTTTTAGCCCAATTCGACGGTCTGATAAAATCATGTCATGAACTGCATCGATATTTTCGGCGACTGACACAGAAACTGGCCTTCCCGATCGGCCATCATCTTCAATGAAAAATTCACCTCTTTTGAAGCTTGCTTGAAGTCCAATTTTTCACGGTCGCATACGAAGGACATTGATCACCAAAGGTTTTAAGCATATCTTCGTAAATCTGCTTATCTCTTAACCCTTTTAAATACAGGTACATACTTGGTGATGGCTCGAAACTCCAATTTTTCGATTTTTACAATTTCGGTGGACATCTTTTTCTTTAATTTATAGCGTAACTCTGCTTTACTTTTTTGACGTCGAACTCTACACTGATACTTCGTAATAAGTTATTGTATCGCAATATTTTGTTTATGCGTGGAAATGGTCTAGGCTAACTAGATATCAATACATCCTCGTATTTTTCTGGAACACCGTCCCCTGTTTCCTTCCAGAACTTTTTTTGGTGAGCCACTTTCAGTTTGAAAAATTGTAAAAAGAAGCTCTGTTGTTAACCAAACTTTATAGTCTCTGGTAGTTTTGTTGAACCTTCTGATTATTTGTTGTTAGTTATGCTGTACTGCCTGAAGAATATATCAAATCAAAATGTATACTTGAATATTCTCGCAGTTCTGGAAGATACATTCGTTTCACGTATTATCTGATAGAGTTTGTTTATCGTTTTTGACGAATCTCACATTCTAACAACGTCTATAAACCAAGTGATCAATTACTAACGATTTTGGCACAAATTCAATTTGTAATTCCACACACATACAATACAGGAACTTAAGGCAACTGCAGGCAATTGCTTTGTCCAATCGAGAATTTAAAGTATCGCGAAATGATCACTTATTTATCAGAATTGGGAATTCCAATTGGACTCCGCTATACGGATTTGAAGTATAATTTTAAACTAGGTGAATCCAAGTAAATAAAAATTCCTTGTAACTAGAATTGACACGGCATACTACGACACTACCTCTATGAATTTCGAAAACATGTTATTATGAAATATATCAGAGAGACAGTAATTATCTTGACTTACATTTATTTGGGTGGATGAAAAGATTTCCTGTACCTAAAAGGTGACAGAAATCAATCACTTAATGAAAAATGCAAAAGAAATAATGTCTCATTACATCGAAGCATTATCTATATATATAAAAGAAAGATGTTGGTTACACCATTTATAACTTGAGATCGGATGGACTGTTTTTTATGAAACTTCATAAATGGATTCGTCTACGGTCTGGTCATTATAAAATACAATGAAACTTTGAAAAAATCGATGAAAATTTTACTTATACAGGAAATGCTTTGTCTCCTTTTGAGTAAGGCCACTAGATGTCGCTACAGTTACAGTTACGCTCCGCTTATTCGTTTGGACTTCATTTGATATTCTCCGCGTTAGATGGCGATATAAACAAATAGTGTGTACCTACAGTGACTATATTCCCTCTATAGTAATAATGTGTAATTTGAGTTGCCTACAATTCTGCGCTGTCTTAGCGTAGGAGTACAGATGTCTAAAATGATAAGCTTTCGTTGAGATATGAGAAAAGTTTCGTTCTTACCACTTCAGATAGCGCTATTCACACATTATGACTGATGATTATTTGTTATTTGTATAGTTTTATTTATTCCAAATAACGTAATCGTGAGGGTTCTATATTTGACATTAGCACAATTAAATGGCGATGAATTTGTTGAGTCTTTCGCGGCCATCCATTGATGTCATCTGTTCTTTTTTCGAGCATTTCGGTCGTCGTGGTTTGAAATGGTAGAGAAAAGAACATATGACATCAATTACTGTGTAATTTACATAGGGCTTATTCATATTATGACATATTATTTTTGTGTATCTGTTCTGTGTGATAGCTCATATCCATGGAAACATTTGACAGTTCAAAAATCAGAAAACCAAGCCGTTGATCTCCGATCACCGGTGATTACGATTTGTGAAATCCACCGCAAGTATCATTTAGGCGGAACAAAGTTTGCCGGGCCAGCTAGTTTTGAAATAAAATAAAATTGTGTTTTAGTTCATTGGGAATAAACATAAAGTTTTACCAGGAGTAGGTGTTCAATCAATATACCTGTCTCTATTCCTCATAATTCATTGCAATTCTGATATGATTTCCTCAATCTTCCATTCTTCACAGGAAAATATCCATCATTGACTCTACCAATCAATTGAATTGAAAGATGCAAAACAACTCGGAAGTAACTCTTCTGCAATTCTAACAGGATGAAAATCCACACACAGTAACCACTAACGGTTTCGATGGCATCAACCAGTTTTGATGAATATTCAAGATGAGATGAAGTTCCTCTATTTTCACATCTTAATAAGCAGCGTTGAAGTTGTAATTTACCTCATCACCTGTACAGTTTTTGCATAAAAGAACTGAATTTATTTCTTCGATGAGAATATATGACATTGAACAGAAAAATATAGGCAATTTAAATTAATAACTATGATGGATTTGATGCAAAACATCGATATCGATTTTGTCGATATTGCTCGTGCCTCAGGTTGACATATCCGGGTATATAAAAAAGGGGTTCTGAGTTCCCTAAGCTTGATCTACTGAAGAAGAAAACATGTACACTGAATTACTTGCATTGTTACTGATGCTTATTGTTTCTCCGAGTATAAGAATATCTCTAGAATTAGATATAAAATGTCCTACCTGGTCTGGAGACAATGTTTGACCATTTGATAGTGTCCAGGCTGCCATTTGTTTCGGTGGTACGTCTGGAGCAACTACTCCTTTCGATCTCTTCTTGTAATCGTGAAGTATTGGTATTTTTGAGTTCTTGTCGGTACTCGAAAGAATCACTTCTCTTTCGATCTGAAACAGTTTTATCAAAATTTACATCCTAGCTCAATTCGAACCAAAAGATTCAGAATCATTGACAGCTCATGCCAAACTTTGAAGGCTGTCATTTTTTTTGAGAGATGTCAAATTTTTAATTGGTTTCTCGAACTTGAGTATGTGAATGAATTTTCCGTTTACTATGTGGATGTATGAGTTCTCAAAAACCCCTGACATTTATAGGGAAAATATAGAGGAATTGAAAAGTTCTTATGATTCTTCCAGGGTGTATCAGAACATATCCATTCCTTTCAACATTCATTACAACCGATAAATGGATCTCCAAAGTCGATTCATGAAAACTAACATTAAAAAGCTCACCGGAAACTTGCTGGAATGTGTCTGAAGTCCCTGCTGTGAATTCGAATGAGTTGTGCTCAGTTGACCGTCGTTGCCTGCTGCCCCAGGAATGGTTGCCTCATTGTACAAGGGGTATGGGGGCATTCTGTAAGGAGGCGGCGTGGAGGAGCCTGATTGTTGAGAGCCTGAGGGTAACTGGGGCAATGGTTTTGGGGGTGGCACTGGTTTGTATGGCCCATAACCATCGACCTCAACTGGAACAGAAAGATGTATAAGAAAAGTTCATAATACTCATAATAGATGACACGGAATGAGCCAAACAATCTTATTGCTGGCAGAGCCATAACAATTTTAAAAAATGAGTAAAATCTAAAAAAGTGATCCCAAAGTAGAATTCCTCACGAATCTCGAGAAGCGTTCAATCAAATTTGTAGTTTTTTCTCAAAAATAAAGTGTTTCATGATGACATTGAAGGATAAACCTTTCAAATGAATGGGCTTTCCAACGGTTTTAACAATTTTCAAGGAATACGCAGTTAATGTTCAGTGGTTCCAAAGACATTGTGGCCCAGTAAGAAGCGCTTAAATAGGTAATACTATGAGATTTCGCATATCATAGAACTCCTTTGCCTATCTTATTTATTACTAGATTCTGAAATAAGAAAGCTACATATTTAAGGGCTGAAACTAATGGGTCAGTAACTGCAAAAGAGGGATCCTACAGGCAAAAATAAAAGGTAGGGGTATTCTAGTTTCATCTCGGGAATCTGTGACCAAATTTTGTTGCATTAATTTCGGAACACCCTGTACTACAGATGGCAAAGAGGACCTTTATTCGAACAACTGATATCGGTAAAACAGAAAGTAACACTTTTCATTACAATAAAAATTTCAGCCTAAGGAACCTACTTAAATTACAAATGTGGTGTTTCTGATATTTTTCGTCCATCGATTCTAATAAGTTTCTATGAAGACTATTGCAGAGCTAGTAGGTTTATATTGTGAAACTTTATCTTATCTAGGTACTCGTGTTCTTGTTAGCTTTTATTACTGTAACTTTACGCCATCTTCGGAGCAGATCTGCTAATTGTTCATTCAAATACGCGTTCTCATTAATTATGAAATATACAGGGTGTTTGGTAATTCGACGTGAACCTTGGAAAGGGATATACTAGACGTCATTTGCAGTGAATTGCGTCGGGTAAAGCATGGTCCGAAAATCTATGGTTACGAAGATATGGCGATTTTTCAACTTTTTTGAAATTTTCTGCTTCGTTATCGAAAATAATTAATTTTGTGAAAACTACTCGGCTCTGAATATTTAATGAATATTTTTTTGAAAGCTGAGGAGATGGTCCTCATTTCTTGTGAAACAGTATTCACTAAAAATTCAGATAACACGAGATATACAGTGTCATAAATGGCTGCACCTGTTTTTCTCATAAAATCTTGATAAAACAATTGAGAATTACTCGAAAAAAGTATTATGAACTTGGTGTACAAATGTAAGGAAAAACTTCCCTGTTTCATCAGCTTTTCAAAAAGGTATATATGTCAATAATTCCTTCATGCAATCAAAAAATATGGCCGGAAAATCAAGCAGACAACCGACTTTTTCGAGTCATTTAGTGATCGAACCATGGCCCGCTTACGGCTTACCAATCACGCCGAGTGAAATAAAGGATAATAGGATATCTGAATGACTCGAAAAAGTCTGTTGTCTGCTTGGTTTTCCGGCCATATTTTCAGATTGCTTGAAGGAATTATTGACATACGTACCTTTTTGAAAAGCTGATGAAACAGGGAAGTTTTTCTTTACATTTGTACACCAAGTTCATAATACTTTTTTCGAGTAATTCTCAATTGTTTTATCAAGATTTTATGAGGAAAACAGGTGCAGCCATTTATGACCCTGTATATCTCGGGTTATCTGAATTTTTAGTGAATACTTTTTCGCAAGAAATGAGGACCATCTCCTCAGCTTTGAAAAAAATATTCATTGAATCTTTAGAGTCGAGTAGTTTTCACAAAATTAATTATTTTCGATAACGAAGCAGAGAATTTCAAAAAAGTTGAAAAATCGCGATATCTTCGTAACCTTAGGTTTTCGGACCATGCTTCACTCGACGCAATTCACTGCAAATGACGTCTAGTATATCCCTTTTCAAGGTTCACGTCGAATTACCAAACACCCTGTATACAGTATGCGGTGTGTCATTCAAAGGATTACGCAACTTTGGAAGGTTAAGAGCTTGGTATGGTATGCTTTAGGTCCAAATAAAGTTATATTCATTCGAAATTGGGGTTATGGGAATAGATCTGGCTCATGCCATTGGGTATGCATCTCAAGAATACAGTTTTGCCGACAAATAGAATCATTATTTAAATATAAATAAATAAATGTATTTAAGTATATTTAATTATATTTTCATGAAATAACGATGTTGTATCGATGCATGTGTTGATTATTCCAATAATTTTTTCTGCAAGATTTATATTGAAATGAGATACTAAAGCCTAAAGCAAAAATGTAGGGGAGCATATTCCAATAATTTTTTTCTGCAAGATTTATATTGAAATGAGATACTTAAAGCCAAAAGCAAAAATGCATAATTTGGTCTCGAAAAATGGCTATATTTTGTTCGTCCTCTGACATGACAGATGCCAAAATAGAGACAACTAGTATGGACCAGCAGATCTACCCTTTGAGTAGTTATCCTCATCGTAGAACTCGGGTGATTTTATTGGAGAAATGTCAAAGTTTGATCAATGAAAAATTATGGGAAATATGAATACCAAGCTATTTTGCATTGACTTTTCCTCCTTCGATCCGTATATTAACATCACGGCCAGGATATCTGTGAAAAAAGTTTTATCCAGTTTAAAATGTCCCTTTTTGTCGGATTTTTTCGCCATTTTCGCGATTTTTTTAAAAATACTTCTATTTCGCCTAGAGAATAGAAATTTCACCCACGTATGAATCGATTATTCCTCTTATCGACCGTATAAAAATTTTCTCACCGTATCGCAGCTTCGCTGCGATTTTGAAATTCTTCTGGACCCACTTTTCGACAGGTTCTCTCGGGGCGGTCCACCACGTTACCATTTTAGTATAGTATAGAAATATAAATAGAACAAATGCAGGTACTCATATGCACGCAAAAGAAAAAAAGGTTCACCAAACAGAATTATCCAATTGATGAGTTGAACTTGAATGTTCATCAAGGAACTCACCAAGTTTGAGCAGTTTGGCATCTTCGCCATGGTTTATGGTGCTCTCAGGCGACGAGACTGGATTCAAGGAATTTTGAGACCTCCGTAACTTCTCTCCATGTTTCACCTGTCGAACGGTTCGACCAGATGCCATAACATGACGACATTTCAACAGTTTTCAACCCCGAAAGCGCTCAACTGACATTATACACCACACAAGCTCACAACCATATCAGCACATTCGAACACAGTGTAAAACCAAACCAATCCACAATACATTTACATGAGAACCATAAACAATTATTTTGTAACTGTTGTTCATTTACTGTATTCCAATTCAGCAAGGAGGTTTTTAAACTTTCCTACATGATGTAACAATAGCGAGGAGAATAGAACAATTGATAGGCGTTCGCACAAAAACGGAGCAGTAGTACTAGCAGTAGCGCGACTTTCACGGTGGTACCACGAAAGGAACCATATTTCATATACGCATCAACAGAGGGGGATTGGTAATTTGTGACATTCTGGTACTCATTACCAGCAGGTGGACTATACCTTCGCGAATAATACAAAAAAGTGTTCTTCTTGATGGTAAAAGTAGAATCTTCCTCGCTCTACTGACATTTGAAGTGGGGATGTGAAGATTAAAAAGATATAAGCTCAGATTCACCTACGGTACTATTACTTGTCTTCTCTGATGCGTGTAGTATTGTTCTGGTAAATGAATGTAAGATCTAAATCATGCACGCAGTTTCATTAAATATTCAAAGGGTTCCTCGGACATTAAGCATTCAATCATCGATATGAACGTCTGGCATTCATTGATTTCACCATTTCAGAACGTTATTTATGGAATTTTGTGGATGGAGTCACTGAACTCGCTAATGTTCTTTCTGTTTTTATGGTCTGCGTTGGAAGCAACGTCTGGCTTGCACAATTCTTGCCCAGACTATCACAGATTTATATTTGATGAAGAAATTCATAGTTATAATGACATCCAAATCCAGAAAGTAGTGTAGTTGAGCGATGAAAGTCAATATTTATGGATGCGAAGACAAAAAAATACTCATACACTGCGCAAAAAAATTAACGCACATTATGGAAATTTCAAATTTATTCTACAACTGGAGGTGTTCTCAATGATAATTATTTTTATCAAAATTATGCATGCATATGTTATCCACTTTCAACGTTTTTCTTCAATACAGATGTCTTCTCCCAGCAGGAATAAGAAAAGATGATATTATCAGATTTTGAATGTATTGGCTCCATTCTAAAATCAGTTGTTCTCGATCAATTCTAGTGATCAATAGTTTTTCTTTCGTTTGATTTTCTACACTCGATCGCTATGAAACGCGAAACACGCAATTTGACCCAAGAGGAATTTGCCCGAGCGGTAGTTTTGCGAGAAGAAGGGTGGACATACACAAGAATTGCAGAAAGGTTTGGAGTTTCCCATACAAGTGTGTCCAGAATGTTGCAGCGATTCAGGGAGACAGGTATGAATGTCCGAAGACCAGGACAGGGTAGACCACGGCTAACAACTGCCCTTCAACGGTTTGCAACCGCTCGCCTCCTTCAAAATCAGCTTGAGCAAACTCATGAGGTGCAAATTAGCACTCAGACAATAAGAAATCGCCTCAGAGAATATGATTTAAGGCCTCGTGTCGCGGCAAGAGGCCCATCAGCTCTTACCCCAGCCCATCGAAGGGCGCGTTTGGATTTTGCGAGAGAGCATATCCATTGGGAAGAGGCCGATTGGGAAAGAGTTCTCTTCACAGATGAGTCTAGACTCTGCCTCTACCATTGTGATCGACGTTCCCTTGTATACAGACGTCCACATGAAAGATATGCTCAGTGCAATTTCCTGAATACTACTGGTTTCGGGGAGGATCGATTATGGTATGGGGTGGAATATCTTTGTCTGCTCGCACAGACCTAGTGGTCGTTGATAATGGAGCTATGAATGCTGATAAGTATATAAGGAACATTCTTGAAGAGCATGTAGTGCCATTTGCCCCATTCATTGGTGAAAATTTCCTTTTTATGGACGATAATGCCAGACCCCATCGTGCGCGCATCGTTCAGGATTGGGACATCCTCAATAGAAGGCTGAGAAGTTCAGAAAATCATCCAGCTACTCTTAATGACTTAGGAATCTAACTCGGAGAAATCTGGAAAGGATTAGATTAGAACGTTTCAAGATCACTCATTTTGAGTATGAACCGTCGTTGCTGAGCTGTAATTAACGCAAGGGGTGGAAATACCAAGTATTAAATCACTTAGCAGCATTTCGAAAATTGTTCATTTCTCTTCTTTCACATAAGATTCGGTGAAATCCAGAATTTTTCTTCCATTTAATGTGTCTTGTTTCGTTCAAAACCTTCCCGAGAGAACATAAAAAATAAGTTATAAAGTCAATGTAGAGTTCACTTTCATTAGGTAAAATTGAGATTTTCAGAATGTGCATTAATTTTTTTGCGCAGTTTGGTCCGCCCGAGATTCTGAGCCATTTGGCTCATAAAACCTGGAATTTTGAGCTCTAATTCAAAAAAGCAGAGAGCTATTGTTTTTAACCACTTAAAGATCAGCCTGTGCATTCAAAAAAATTAGAGTAGAGTCAATTCTTACGAAATTTGAATGGTTCTCTTCGCCCAAAATTTCAAATAAGTAGTTATCGGCTGGTCGAGCCGTGTTTAAATCTTTTATGTTGGAATGTTTCTTTATTTCGTGAAAAAAGCACGATATGATTTGAATTCATCATAAATTTAACAATAAATCACTACCAACATTTTTGTACATAAAAATTAAAATTTTCCAGGATCGTTAGCATAGATCTTCAACTCTACATAAACCCACTGGTAAAACGTGAAATTTAACTCGTATCAAGATTTGTAATGGTCATATTGCATCAAACTTTGTATTAACTATAAATGACACAATAGTTTTAATTGTATTCATTGATAAACAATGTACATAATATTTTGAAATCATCTTGCATATTTAACAAAGTTAATTTACGATAAGCTCTTCATGTGGATTCAAGATTTGAAAAGTAGGTTCTGCCAATTAAACCACATTAATCTTTACATGGGTTGATAACCTACATCAGTCACATAACAAAACACAACTCTCAAGGAAAAACCTCTCTTCGTTAGCGGTTACTGAAATCAAATAACATTGATGATTTCAGTTACAATAATGCTGCTTATTCAATGATGTAGGTAATTGTAGCTCATGCAGTTATACGTTTCCTACTCATCTTTGACCAACATCAATATTCTGCAAATCACTTGGTAATTTTACCACATCAGTTGAAAATAGATTTGCTACTTTTGGCATTTCTAGTACCACTTAAATGGGGACGATGTATGTATATTGATAATTGATATACCCTCTTAATGAGCTTGTTGAAAATCTTCTTGTCACTGAATAGGCTCTATTGTCCCTTTTGTCCATAGTCATTGAGTTTGTTCAGAGTTTTCCATTTTGTCAGTTAATTTCAGTTGTGTTGTGCCACTATTTCGATATCGTATGTCCCATAAGTGTTGGCACAAATTTCACAGACCAATGAAGTGGTGATAAGAAGAAGACAATTGCTTTCGAAATAAAAGTTTGTTTGCAACCTTGACTTCACTTTAACACTTCAGTTGTTGAGATGGTTAAGTGGATATGGCTTGCAAAAAAGGAAAGGAATTCATAACTATTTGGGACGAGTCGATAAAGCCGAGATAATACGCATTTTTGAAAATCAGAATATATCGTTTAGAACTATTTATCGGACAATCGCTGAATGTGAGCAAGGTATTCCTTGTAAACCTTGCAAAAAATGGAAGACCTAGAATTTTTGCCCAAGCAAAGACCCTAAGACTGGTAAGAAGAGCAGAAAACAGGGTTGGTACTTCGATAAGAAAACTAGCACGTCAATATAAGGACTGAACGAGAATAAATTCGCTATCACAAAAACGCCTATATCTCTTGAACCAATTGAGAAAAAATCAAAATTTTATCATAGTTAGCTTTGTTATGAACGTCAGAAACATGTGGAACATTTACTTCATAGATATTCCAATTCTCTGTCCAGAATGTCAAGCTAATTGAAAACACGAGAATTTATAGTGAAACTTTTTCAAAATAATCAGAAATGGAGCTTCAAAAGAATCGCAAAAGAGGCTCGCGTTCGTCCGGAAACGGTATCAAGAGTTGTTAAGCGCTTCAACGAAGATCTTACAATTAACCGCAAGGAAGGAACCGGGAGGAAAAAGGGGTTTCATAGCCCAAAAAAAGTGAAGAAAGCCATCAGCCTTTTTCAGAAGAATCCTTACCTTTCAGGACGGAAAGTGTCCCAAATAGTGGGTTGTTCGCAGTCAACCGTTCAGAAAATCAAGTCGAGTTGTGGTCTTAGAACATACAAAGTGCAGAAAGTGCCAGGAACGCTGTGAAGAATCAAGAAGCGAAATCAAGAGCAAAGAGATTAAAAAAAAATTTCTTGAAAAATTTTTTCTGTTGCGTGATGGACGACGAACCCTATGTCTTGGCTGATTTCTCGCAACTTCCTGGTCAGGAATTTTATACTGCAGATTCTCGTGGAAATGTTGACGAACAATTTCGCGTGAAGACACAAGCAAAGTTTCCTAAATAATTCCTGGTTTGGCAAGCAATTTGCACTTGTGAGAAAAGGAGCAAATTTTTCGTTGGTCAAGGCTCTGTTGACTCGAAGATATATATCGAGGAATGCTTGAAGAAGCGACTTTTACCATTTTTACGTGAGCACGATGTGTCAACAATCTTTTGACCAGATTTAGCTTCATGCCCCTACAGCAAGGCCACCAAGGAATGGTACGAAGCTAATGAGGTGGGTTTTGTCCCCAAAGAGACCAATCCACCAAATTGCCCAGAACTCAGGCCAATCAAAAGATATTAGGCCCTGGTAAAAAGAGAACCCCCCTAACCTTCCATAGGCTCGACCCATAGAAGATTTTTCGGCTTTCTTATCGCGAAAAGTTTACGATGGAGGATGGGAAGCCCAAAATGATAGGCACTTCGACGCCGAATATACAGGAAGATCCGAGAAATTGATTTAGATGCCGTCCAAATCCTAGGTGTGGAAGTTAATGGCCCTCTTCATTTAATTTGAATTGATAGTTTTGTTGCTTCTGAAACGTTTATTATTGTTCATCACAATACAATTAACAAATTAAGAAATGTATAATTTTGTCACTTTTTTGGTCTCTGAAATTTGATAACTTATGGGACATACGTTATACAGCAATATTTACGCGTTGGTTCCCAAAGGGGAAGAATATTTCTGATTCAAATCGAGTTCAAGTGAAGTGAAACCAGTTTGGAAATTAAATGGCTGTAGAAATTGGACCACCTAGATCTCGTGAAAGGATTCTCAGACAGAGCGATATCGAAGAGAAGACTAGGCATAAATCACGAGTATCGCGAACCGATTATTTGACAACTTAACAAGGTGTTGCAGGGAAAGAAATTTGATCTCAACGGTACGATGTCGTACTCTGGAAGAACAATTCCGGCGTGAAAGAAGGCGAATATTCCGGATTAGAAGGTTTCCTTGAGACCAATTAGCGATGTCAGCGAACCGTGATTCCTTTTTTTTGTTCGTGTTTCACACGTATTTTCGTGAGACATTCGTGTCTGGATGAACTACATTTTCTTTGACGAAATACCGGGTATATTCTTCAGTTTTGAGTTCTGGAAACGCTTTTCCGCACAATAGTGGTTAAATGAGATTTTCCAATGATAATTTACTCATTTTCATGTCTGATCTCTACGGAACGGTAATCAATAAGGTTCACGGTAAACGCGAGAATAACATATTCAGTGGTTATATAAAATATGCAGATACTTAAATATTTTATACCAGTCCGACGACTAGTAGTAAAAAAGAAGAAAAAATATTCGAGTATTTGACATGCAAGGGGGATTTTTCCCGCGAAAAAATCACACAATATTCCACAGGTCCATTACATCACATAATAAAAATTTTAAAAAATTAAATAAATCTATATATATATAAAACAAAGTTGTTGGTTACACCATTTATAAATCAAGATCGGATGGAGTGTTTGTTATGAAACTTCATTTATGGATTCGTCTACGGCCTGGTTATTATAAAATATATTAGAACTTTAAAAAATTCGATGAAAAATTAGCTCATCTAGGAAATGCATTTCATTCTTTTGAATAAGACCATTAGGTGTCGCTACGGTTGATGACGTATTCATGAAGGTACTATATTTGATATTATTTCCACTAGATGGCGATGTGTACAATAACTGTGCCATTTGCATATAACATGGAAGGCTATTACCCGATCAAAAAGAGGGAAAACATCTCAAGTTGTTGGAACAGTGAATTTTTACCGAAATGTCAAGTAAATCGGATTTTGACGATCAGTTTCAATCATTAGTTGTGTATTTTCATTTTTTCTCTTCAATTTTGAAATGTTTTTGAATTTTTATTTGGGTAATAAATATATTGGCTGAAATAACTGAATCCAAAATGGCCCATAATCAGTGATTAACATATTATTTTTATGTATCTGTTCTGTGATACCGCTTATATCCATGGAAACATGAAAATCTCGCTGCTGAACCAACTGAGATTATTACCCATTATTTCAATTTACAATTTAGGCGAAATAAAGTTCAGAAGGTAACTCCATGAAGATTGAGTTAGTTCAGAATGGCAGTTGGCCAATCCTTTTATTAATTGTCGCATCATCAATGAGATTTTTGGTAGTTTTACTTGTCTGGACCCAATGCAAAATAGTGTTACTTAGCATATGCGAATGCATGAGGAAAGGTGCTGCTTACTTGAAGGAAGAGTAAATTTAGAGATCCCTTGTGTATGCAGGCATTATCGTTGTTAATGTAAGTTGTTAAAGCGGTTTATTTCTCATTTTTAAGCTTCGCCACATGAATCGTTTTCGATACGGTGTTAAAAAACGTCCCAACTCAAAAATATTGTATATAAAGGGTGTTTCAGTAAGATTTGAATTGCACGCCATGTATGACTGTAATAATGTCACATGATTATGACATGACAGATCGAAAGTTGACAGATGGGAGTCAGTAAACATAGAGCATTACACGGTAGAACAACGCGTCCTGATTGTCAAAATTTTATTGCATTTTTTTTTATTCTCGCATTTGATTCGTTTCATTAATGATAATCAATACGCTAAAAAATACATATCCTATCTTTTCACAAAACGACGGAAATAAAAATGATTGTTTTCAATAGCACGACTAAAGTTAAAATTATAACGAAAACAGTGTTAATTAACTATGATGGGATGTTGAGTACTGAAAACAAATTTACCTATAATTACTCGCAGTTTAACATGTCATTAATTCATAATAAGTAATGATGCTACTGGAGGAACGGTGAAGGTAACGGATTGAGGAAGAGGAGCAAGATGCCAATGCATTTTTGTCACATTATGTCATGAGACATTTCATTATGAACGAGTGGTCTAGATGGATAAATGATTGCTCTATTCATTTCAAATGCAAAAAAAATCAGAATGAAATGGCAATAGCAGTAACCTCAACATTAATGATATGCAATGAAATATTGCTTAGAATTTCGTTTCCAACATTTCAGGTCTTAAAACGACTAGGTTTGTATTCAGAAAATTTCGATGAATTGCAGAAGACTTTGGAAATCATCGGATAAAAGTTTGCTGCCAGCATCTTCAGAGGTATCTCGCTCGGAGGTGTCACTCGATGATTGACTGCTTCGAATTGGTGATGTTAGTGGATATATATCTTTATTCCTTCGATATATATCTGTATTTATAGCAATAGCCCCACCGCAAGCGGGGCCGGTCGGTTCGTCCACTCTGCTTCGGACAGGTTTAGTTCTATAGTCTCCTCTGTTCTGTTCACCAGCTTCAGAGAGTGGATCAGTTTGGTTTTTGACATTACTTAGGACCTGTCCCAGTTTTGTGTAGGTTTATAGGCTGTTTCGAAATTATGTATTTCAGACGAAGTTTGTCAATTCCGTTGGTCACCGATGAAATCAAAGGAAAGTATTCCTCTTCCTTGGAAATGATTTCGGATGGTCTATTTTCCTTTGTTGGTCGCTTTGCTCTTGAGGCTCGATCGATCTCTTTCTCAATGCTGGTCACAAACGCCCACACATTCGTTGAGCTTAATCAACAAGTATTTTATCACAACTTGCTTTTGTTGGGGATGGTGATTGGACTCCTTGTGTAGATATCTGTCGGTGTGGGTAGGTTTCCTATAAAACTGGTGTCCTAGATTGCCACTAGGCTGCCTAGTAAACAAAACATCTAGAATCTTTACTTCCATGATGACTTTATTGTTTGGTTGTCAGCTATTGAGGTGCCTTAAGGAAGACATTCATGTGTTCTTCGCCGTGACTGCAAATATCGAAAGTATCATCCAAATACCACAGCCATTTGAGTGGTTTCTTTGGGGGTGTTGGAATGGCGTTCTTTTCGAAATTTTCCATGAGAAAATTGTCAAATATCCCAAGATCGAGTGATTTGTACGCTAAACTGGCTGTAGTCGTTCTACGTGGATGTATTGATATCTAGTTAGCCTAGACCAGTTCCATGCATAAACAAAATATTGCGATATCATATCAACGAACAATAACTTATTAAAAGTGTCAGTGTAGAGTTCGACGTCAAGAAAGTAAACCAGAGTTAGGCAATAAATAAAATAAAAAAAGATGTCCACCGAAATTGTAAAAATCGAAAAATTGGAGAATCGGGCCATCATCAAGTTCCTGTATTTAAAAGGGTTAAGAGGTAAGCAGATTTACGAAGATATGCTCAATACCCTTGGTGATCAATGTCCTTCGTATGCGACCGTGAAAAATTGGACTGCAAGCTTCAAAAGAGGTAAATTTTCCATTGAAGAAGATGACCGATCGGGAAGGCCAGTTTCTGTGTTAGTCCCCGAAAATATCGATGCATTTCATAACATGATTTTATCAGATCGTCGAATTGGGCTGAAACGGATATTTGAAGCACTGAAGATTTCATACGAACGCGTTCATCATATAGTTCACGTCAATTTGGACATGAGAAAAATTTCTGCAAAATGGATACCCAAATGTTTGAATGTTGATCAAAAGCGTGCAAGGGTAGAAGCATCGCGTTCGATCTGTGCTCGATTTGAAAACGATGTAGACTTCTTAAAACGAATTGTTACTATGGATGAGACTTGGGTACATTTCTACGATCCAGAAACAAAGCAACAGTCGATGGAATGGCAACACTCTGATTCTCCACCACCTAAGAAGTTCCGTGTCCAAAAATCTGCTGGAAAAGTTCTTGCTTCAGTAAAATTAAAGAGAAAAGACACGGAAAGCTATCCAAAGGTATTTCGTTTTAATGGGACAACGCCCCAGGACACAAATCTCATGTTGTCGTGCAAAAAATTCGTGATTTGGGATTAGAATTACTAGAACACCCCCCTTATTTACCAGATTTGTCTCCGTCCGACTATCATCTCCTTCCTCAACTGAAAAAAAGTTTAAAAGGTCGTAAATTTTCTTCCAACGAGGAGGTAATGAAAGCTGTGGGGACTGGTTTGCAGAGAAAGAAGAAACATTTTTTTTTAAAGGTCTAGAGACGTTACAGGTTCGCTGTCATAATAAATGTATTCAATTAAGAGGAGAATATGTGGAGTAATGAAATATTTTGACATGGAAATTTTGTTTGGTTTTATAGTAGGCTAAGAATTTTTCAATATATCCTCGTAAATCCTGCCATTGCCAATTTCTGCATGGAAAAATTTGAAAATAACGCCATTAAAAGTGCCCCAAAGAAACCAAGCAAATGGCTCATAGATTTGGAGTCACGTTGAAGAACACGGTTTTAGGCGAAATTTTTGATGAAATTCCTATTGGACCACGGCTAGAATGCCTGCAATATTCTAACTTTCATATTCTTCATTGAAAGTTTAATGTATGAAGTTATGGTCAGTATTGATTGCTACCTATATCTGCTGTGGGAACTAATTGGTGACATCCTCTGGAATAAATCATATCAATTCGAACTGGCTACTCGTATCCTCGGTTTCTAGCGATGGAGGAATGCAGAGTAGTATACGTTTCAGGTTTCAATGATTTTTATCGTTATCCGATGTCAAGTCCAACTTGTTCTCAATTCACAATGCTTCTCCATCTCGTAATGTCGCTATTTTATTACCCCTAATGGTCACTCTAGCTTCTGTTAAATCCTTACGCGTAAAATGGCATTGGCTATATGTTCTTTTCAATTGCAGTTGATGAGTTTCAACGAGCTCTTGGTCACAGGTTACCAGTATTAAAATCTCTACAAACCTAATTTCATACGAATTAGCTGTTGAAAAAGATCAACATGAACATAAAAAGTGACAACTACTGTAATGAAGAACTCAAGAAGAAATAAATGGAATATGGTGGACCACTGTCTACAAACAATTGTGGTACCTATAAAGATTGAAGAGAAGGAATCAAGGAAATCACAACAGAAAACTTATTTTCGGTTTTCGAGGAAAATTTGTTCTGGAATTTCAACGAAAATATTCCGAAATGGTAGACACAGGGTGTCTAATTTCGAAGTGAATCAGAATTTGTGAGAACACTCGGACATGTCGTTTCTGGATGACAGGGGGACATGTTCTGGTATACAAAGGTTATTTCTAGCAGCAACCCCCTGGAGAGGGTTGCAACCCCAACAGGAATTTGAATAGAAAGTGGGTATTTTTGTAGCCCAAATGTATGCATGGATTAAAATTTGTATGTACCTGCAGTTCGTGTTCTTATAAGTGAATATTCACAAAGTTACAAGGTTTTTTATGGAATTATGGTACCGATAAAACTAAATGAAATAGAGATATTCTAATTGATCGTATAATTTCTATTGAAAGAAAAATATCCTTTACGAACAGAATTAGTAGAGTTTTACCGCAAATGCTCAAAGTGCTCGCCATTAGATTGTATGCAGCGATACAATCGTTCTTCAAAGCGTCTTTTGACTATACAGGGTGTTTCCAAATTAGACCTTGGAGGACCTTGGAGGAGGTGCTAGTAGGGCTCATTTGCTATCGTTTGAGCCATATTCATTGATTAACCAAAATAAACAGTTTCCGAGATTTCTGAGTTCTTTTGATTCCAAAAAAAATTCTCCTCACTTCAATTTTCGTTATTTTTTTCTACGTTGACCAAGAATATAATTTTGGATTATTTTCATTAGAAAGGGATATGATATCTATGACAAAAGCTATACAAGGGAAGAGCAATAAATTTAAAATCAATTTGCCCGCAATTTTCGAAATCCACAATTTATGTATGACTATTCCACTCTTTCCAATTTTAGTGAGGAAGTTTCCGTAGCAACGATCGTTTCATCCCGGCAAAACCGGCAACCGGTAAAACCGGCAAAGCCGGCAAAAACCAACATGTTGGTTTTTCAGCGACAAAATTTTTGACGTTTCTCGAATTCATAGATAGCTTCGGAAATAAATATCATAGAGAAAACAAACAACGTTTAGTGGTTTAGTTAATCTATGATGAATTCTAATTTGCCAAATAGCGCAGTACGCGTCAAATGTGAACATATTACCCTATTTTCTCGTGGAATAGTCAAGCCGAATTCCACTCGAGATGAAATTTAAACAGGTAAATTTCTCTCTTGTAATATTCAAGTTTGTTGCTTTTCGGAAAATTTCCGAGCAACAAACTTTCATATTACGATCGAGAAATTTTGCCGGCAAAATTCCATCTCTAGTGGTATTACATATGACTATTCCACTCTCTCCATTTTTAGTGAGGAAGTTTCCGTAGCAACGATCGTTTCATCTCGATAAAACTTTCAACCCGGCAAAACCAACAAGTTGGTTTTCCAGCGATAAAATTTTTGACGTTTCTCCAATTCATAGATAGCTTAAGAAATGAATATCATAGAGAAAACAAACAACATTTAGTTAATCTATGAATTCAAATTTGCCAAATAGCGCAATCCGTGTCAAATGTGACCATCTTACTTAATGTTAGACATTTTCTCGGGAAATAGTCATGCGGAATACCACTCGAGATGAAATTTAAGCAGGTAAAATTTCTCTCTTATAATATTCAAGTTTGTTGCTTTTCGGAAATTTCGCTCATGACATTTTTTCCAAAATCACTCGCCTACTAACGGCTCGTGATTTTGATACAAATATCATTCGTGAAATTTCCGAGCAACAAACTTTCATATTACAATCGAGAAATTTTGCCGGCAAAATTCCATTTCTAGTGGTATTACATATGACAAAATTATTCAAAAAATTCGCCCAATTCTTTCTTCATTTCCTAAAAGAGTTTTCGTCTGAATGTAGGCACTAGTTTCTTTTTCAACATCTAATACACAATAGTTTGGCTTTTTTCATCCATATCATATCCTTTTTTGATGAAAATAATTCAAAATAAAAACTGAAAAATTGAATTCGGTCAACGTGAGACAAATTAACGAAAAATTGAGTATAGTGAAATTTTTTTTTAAATTACATGAACTCAAAAATCTCGGTAACTGTTTATTGTTGGTTAATAAATATGGCTCAGATAACAGCAAAAGAGTCATTAGAACACTTCCTCTAAGGTTCACGTGTAATTTGGAAACACCCTGTATAGAGTATTCCATTTCCAATAGGTTCACAAGCAAATCAAGCTAGTTCATTTCAATAGCGGAAATGAGATGTGCTTGTATTTCAGTGAAGACGAATATATGTAATAAATGGAAAACACAATGAATGGAACTTTTGGAACTTGTATTTTGACGAATTAATTACTAGCGTATTAAAATCTAGAACATTTTTAATCGATATACTTTTGATTACAAAAGATGTGCCCATCAAAAAAAATTCAGTTATTCAAATTAGAAATTCATTTTAATATTTCAAAAAACTGTGAAGATGACAATTCAATATATGAAAAATATTAGGTTTGTGTTTAATTGATTATAATAGTTTGAGACCATCAGATATTACATGTTTGTTGTCCAAAAAATCAACATCTTAATAAAATATAAAATGGGACTGATTTTTCATCAGAAATTTGACCTCCTAAGTGAATAACAATTATGGAGTAAAGCAATTCTGTACTCCATTGTTCAACTAGATGCTAGAATATTCAACTGAATCTGATTCAAAACAGTTCCTGGGATATGCATCACAAGCAAAACTAATTTACAGAAAAAGAAATATCGATATGGTATCCAGGTTTCATTTTTTTCAGAATTTGGAAAATTAGGATATAAAACTCATTCACAAAATTGTTGGGGATGAAAAATGTGACTGAAAAAGAACATACATTTTCAATTCATTCTAAATATCACCATAATTAACTGCTTGGTATATTAAGAAGTGAAAATCGTTTCATCTTAGGATTTTCTCCTAGCATTCTTGGGTCTCAGGTGCGAGAACAAATTCATTAAGAGTCCGTAAAAATTTAAGAATAAATAGACCCGCATATCTAAACGGAGTTATCGAACACAAAAACAATAAAATTTTATTTCCAAACGGACCATTTCAAGTTGTGCAACGAAGTCTTAACCGGCAACAAAGATACAATCTCCCCATTAGACATCTGCACCTCAAATTATCTCCTAGCTCCTCTTACAAGTCAAATAGCTAAACGTCATTCATTGCACTCACCGGTACCACTGCTCCCAGGATATTGATCCAGTTTATTCCTTTTTCGGGTAATCACTAAAACAAAGTCCTCGATCAACACTGTTCTTTTGTTTCGACTCTCGTTGCGATCCTACGCCATCGTGCATAAAAAATTCTGACTGAAAAACGGTCGATCGCACCTGCCGTTCACAAAAGCTGACAGGTTGCGGCCCAGGGAAGCAACAACAACACGGAGACCATTTATCCGTACAAATAGTGTCGTGTATGATCGGAACTATTCGTTATTTAACAGTAGATAACTGAAGAACTTCGCGGTGGATGTATGAAGAATGAAGATGAGATGAAAGCTGGTGTTGAAGAGGTCAGGTTCAATGATTCGTATCCAAGAGGATTTATCGATACCAAGATGTCGAGGGGCTCAAGCGGGAAAGCTTTAAACAAGGAAATATGTTCGTAGTTTTCCTGCGAAAATGGAGGAAAACATAAAACCGAGACATATCTTTTCGGTACTCAAATTGAGGTTTCGCGCTTGGTCGGACGTTGATATCTAACTTAAAAATCGCTATTTTCTTCCCGAACAAAGGATCATCAGTTCTCAGACGATGGCACAACCACTCAAAATTCATTATGGAATCTTACGAACTCAAAATAAATCGAAACTAAAGCTGTTTCCACTCAAATTTTCGATTATTTCCTTTAACCAAGTAGGTACCTATCAGCGAATAAATCATAAGAAGAAAGGTATTATATGCTTTTTCTACGAAAATCAGACTTTTTATTTACTCAGCCTGAACTTAAATTTCAGAATCAATCCTCTGATCATTCTTACTAGGAATTTTCCCTTGCAAGATAAATTACGGCATGAGGTTTCGCGCTTGGTCTGGCGTTGATATCTAATTTTAAAATAGCCATTTTCATTGCAATTTGAGGGTCACCAGCTCTCTAAAAGTAATAAAATTCCTGAAATTTCAGTATCCGAGCTTGTGTACTAAGAAACAATGGAGTTTGAAGATAATTTCGCTGGGGATTTCGATCATTTTCGATCCATATATCCACGCTGTGATCAGGTAGGTATAATGTGTTGCCTACCGATTCAACGGATCTGCGTTCAACTTTACAGATTTTGTGAGGTGAATACATAGAATTTGTATTCAATCTTAGCAAGAATTCCTCTGAAAATTCCACACCTGAATTTTGAACCAATCACAATACGTTACTTTGAGAGATCACCATGGCAACGGAGTGGAATTTTCTTCTCGTGGTATACCCAACAGCGAATTATACTGGATATTTTTGACGTTTACAATAACGTCTAATAAAATATATACAGGGTGTCCCGGAAAATGTGGGAAATCTCTGGGATTCAGATAAAACACAAAAAAAAGAAGATGACAAGTTCCCATAATTTTTTTTCCTAGCGGCCCTCCCTACGGAGATACGGCCTCCTAAATGACGTCACTGGAAATCCATCTTACTGGAATAAATCTCAAACTATTTAATATAATTTTAAAAAAATTGATATGATGAACAATAGTGAGGACCTCTTAAAATACTGCCCTTAAATTTAAATTAGCTCTTTTAGTTTACCAGGGGCGGACTAGGTTGTACATTTTAATGCTTACTTTTTCAACACCCTGTATGATAAGGAGTAGAAAAAAACAAATTTGGACAACTTGAACATTAGGCTAAAAAAAAGGACTCTTGTTTATTGTCGATAAAATGAACCGTGTTCGAAAAACAAAATTTCAAAGATACTTAACCATGCAGCTTTGGCATAGAAGAAAAACGCAAAAAAGACAATGTTCTACCACTTGTAGTTGATAAAAACTCTGAAATTATAAATTTGCACCACTTGTAGTAAGCTCAGGTTAGAATAAAATAAAAAAAAATATTTTTTTGACCCTAAATGGCACTTTTAAGCTACTTCAATCAGTAGTAATTTGAATTGTTGAAATAAATTTTGAAAATATTTGATTTTCCAACAGCATTCCTTGTGGAATTTTTTAGCGAATACCACGCTAAGTCAAATTAATATCAGGAAATTTTTTGTGGTATTTCTAGTGAAAATAGAGCGGTATTTTCGAAAGGTATCTACATATGTTTAGCCTAGTCTACAAATGAAATGCTAAGGACAGAACGAGAATAAATTCGCTATCACAAAAACGCTTATATCTTTTGAACCACTGGACCGATTTCGAAAAACAAACTCATTTTCGAATCATCTTCTAATTCTAATGAAAACTGTTTTAACAAAATCTATTTTTTACAAAATTCATTGATTTTTTTCTGGAATTCTTCCCATCATGCTTCTTATAGTGTTCTCAGTCACTTTCTGGGATGCTGTCTTCCACTTTTGCTTGGATTCCGCTAATGTTTTCGTTGATTTCTTAGTCTTCTTCAATTCTCTTTTTACCAGGTCCCAATGTCTTTCGATTGGCCAGAGTTTTGGGCAATTTGGTGGATTGGCCTCTTTGGGGACAAAAACCACCTCATTAGCTTCGTACCATTCCTTGGTGGCCTTGCTGTAGTGGCATGAAGCTTAATCTGGCCAAAAGATTGTTGACAAATCGTGCTCACGTAAAAATGGTAAAAGTTGCTTCTTCAAGCGTTCCTCGATGTATATCTTCAAGTCAACAGAGCCTTGGCCAACGAATAATTTGCTCCTTTACCCACAAGTGCGAATTGCTTGCCAAACCAGGAATTTTTTTAGGAAACTTTGCTTGTTCCTTCACGCGAAATTGTTCGTCAACATTTCCACGAGAATCTGCAGTATAAAATTCCTGACCAGAAAGTTTCGAGAAATCAGACAAGACATAGGTTTCGTCGTCCATCACGCAACAGGAAAAATTTTTAAAAAATCTTTTTTCAATTTCTTTGCTCTTGATTTCGCTTCTTGATTCTTCACAGCGTTCCTGTCTGGTACTAAGCCCACAACTCGACTTGATTTTCTGAACGGTTGACTGCGAACAACCCACTATTTGGGCCACTTTCCGTTCTGATTCTGAAAGGTTAGGATTCTTCTGAAAAAGGCTGATGGCTTTCTTCACTTTTTTTGGGCTATGAAACCTCTTTTTCCCGGTTCCTTCCTTGCGGTTAATTGTAAGATCTTCGTTGAAGCGCATAACAACTCCTGATACCGTTTCCGAACGAACGCGAGCCTCTTTTGTGATTCTTTTGAAGCTTCATTTTTGATTATTTTGAAAAAGTTTCTTTATAAATTCTCGTGTTTTCACTTCGCTTGACATTTTGCGACAGAGAATTGGAATATCTATGAAGTAAATGTTCCACATGTTTCTGACGTTCCTAACAAAGCTAACTATGATCAAATTTTGATTTTTTTCTCAATTGGTTCAAGAGATATATCTAGGCGTTTTTGTGATAGCGAATTTATTCTCGTTCAGTCCTTAGTTATTTTACTTTGTGATTATTTTGCAGGCACATCCAAAAAATTTTCATTTGGTTGTATTTTTAGTGTTCCCCACATTCGATAAAAATGAAGATCACTAGCATTTATGTCTATAGTAACCATGAAATGATTTCTTAGTTATTGTAAAGAATGAGAAGTACTCAACAAAGTATGATGAAACGCAGTTTGATTATCATTGGACTTATAAAATGTAACATTGATACGGTTATGACAAAAGTTTCTACCTTCTTGGACTCCCTTCAATATACTGACAAGAACATCGAGTCCATAAATTTCCTGCGATATTCTAATCTCCTGAAAAACTGATATGGAGATTAAGTAGCAGGATTAAATAATCATCTCAACTAATTATAATAATATGACAAATAACAAAAAAATTCTGAGGAAAATTGATCAGATTTCCCTTATACCTACTCAAAGAATCTGCATAAGGAAGCCTGCTCATAAATAATTCAGTGAGCAGGTGTCGTGTAAAATGTCACTGTCCATTACCGGAAATGGTTTTTAGCGAAAATTGGCTTCCATAATGAGCCGCGTCGATTCAGTTGCATTCGGCAAATTTAATTGGCAAGACGTAATGGATTATATGTAATATGTTCTTCAGTCCATGTGGGGATATGTGAAACATCGAATCATTAAATGTGAGGTGTCGATGAAATATATTGCGAAAATTCAAGTTTCCGTACACCTATTAATAATATGGAACGAGTTTAATGAATATTCAGAAAATGAATACCTTCTAAGTTTCTTTTAAGTTCTTAATCATTCTTAATCTTAATCATACCAATATGCTCAAAAATATTGAAAAATATAGAAAACGAATAAACAGAAATTGAAATTTCATAAAAATTATTTATTAGAATACTTACCTACCGATATACCTCTGACTCTCAAACTATTTAAATATATAAATAACTCTCACATCCCCAACACAATTTTTATCTCTTAGAAATTTACAACTGATATGTCCTAGCTTTCAATATTAAAAATTATGACGAAGCCTATTATTTTAAGAAAAACAGGATGTTGGGTTTGACCAGTAATTTTCCCCTCAACCTTCCTATAATTCCCCGCTTGATTCACCAATCACCAATGAAGAATATCACCTTTTTGAGGTTTACCTACTTAATGAAATCATTTTCGAAATTTTGATGAACTTTCTATGATACCAATGGATAAGAAATCATGCAGAAATATGTAATTACCCCTAATCTGAATAAACAAGAAACTAGAAGAATAATCAATATGAATTAAAATGATCATATAATTTAGAAAATTATGAAACGATAGTTCTACAAAGTAAGTTAATTAAAATTTAAATCGAAACATAAACTCACCCTGTAATTTCGTGGAATCAGGTAGTTGAGTGAAAATGAGAGTTGACCTAGGGGGTAGGGGAGGTGCTGTTTGGTCAATGATGGCCTTTTTCGGTGTATGGTAAACTGAAGATCCATTTTGAACTAAATAGGTGTAGTATCGTTGTAGATTCTTCTGAGGACAAAGGTCGATATAAATTGGTTGGAATTCCTTTATTTGTACAATTCTCTATCTCACAAGAATTATTTCCGGAAATTTATTTATATTTTGTAGGTATGAAAAAAGTGAGATAAGGTTCCAGAAAATAAGAATTTGTGGGATATATTTCCATGAGAATTCGATATATTTCTGCTCACCTCGGGTAATTTCGCAGTGGTTTCTTCAATCACATCTTCATCTGGAATCCGTTCAACGTTTATGTTCTTCGTTTGCATTTCTCAAAACTTCATCAGTTGGACTCCCACGAACTCTACATAAAACAAATAAGCTTTAAAACCAAATACACCAACTTCACGATGGGAAAATGACGAAAATGCCCAAGAATCATATTTAATATCGATAGTTGAAATCAGTGTCTTGCCTTTCGTTACTCAGGATTGAAAGATAGAGGTAAATAATGATAGCAGCAAATAACATCGAAAAAGCAATCTGTCTAGCTGGAACCACTGATTCGTGAAAAACACAAAGATGGGTTGACTCGAACCGCAGAGGTACTCTTGGCATGACTCGAATGGGATGTTGTGGAAGAAAACGTAAAGCAGATAGTTTACATCTGTAATTTTTTGTTCATATTGAAACGTTGGGAATTCTAGCGCTTCCAATAGAAAAAAAAACAACAATATGAATGTGGTAAGAATAGAGCCTCAAAGAAGGAAAAATTTTGGGATTCTTGGTAGGTACTAATCCGTGTGATCTACTAATCCAAAACAAATCATGACTCTGAAATCCCAAACCGTATCTGTGAAATTGCAGATCTGATGGTGAGTAAACTTCTGTAGGCTCTGGAGAGAGGTTGCTAGCGTAATGTAAGGATTTCAAGGCTGATAATCAAGTAAGTAGGTATACGGTATGAAGAAAAGTTTAGTTCTAGGAGTTTGCTGAACGTAAACACTCATCGTTTACTTAGAGTAGATGCAGTGACGACTTGTCCTGTGAGGCAGATGAGGCAGTGCCTCACCAATAAACGTCGAAAGTTACACTTATAAATATCATATTTTATTAATTATTTATTCAATCATTCCAATTTTTTTGTTATCAACATCCATACGCATTTACATATATCGTAATTTCCCTTCATTATATAGCAAGAAAATGCGTCTCTGGTTCTATGTTTCCATATCTCAAGATTTCTGTGTATCCATCTCACTTCCTCACCTCCCAGTAAACGGCAGAGGCTGGCATCGCACTTCCTTGTCCAGCGCGTTATTCTACATCATAGAAAACGAACGGCAGGGGAGAATACCGCACGCCTAAACGCCACATGTAACGTTGAGTCTGAGGCTAGCCTATCGATTCTAGATATTCCCTCGCGAAGGACAAACTACAATTATTCGGCACTATTCAGATTAATCGGGAACTCGGGTCAGTTTTCAAATTGGGTTGGATTTGTAAGAATAGTTTTAACTGCTTTTCGTGTAGGTTTAGGTTTGCCTCAGTATTCGTATATCTTTCGAAAGTCTTCTAATTTTATTACTTAATTCAATTACCATCGGAGAGTTAAATGTAAACACTAGTTTTAACTGCTTTTCGTGTAGGTTTAGGTTTGCCTCAGTATTCGTATATCTTTCGGAAAGTCTTCTATTTTATTACTGAATTCAATGTTAAAGAGTTAAATGTAAACACTCGAAACACTTATGATTTTTTTTTAATTTTTCAGCTAATCAGCAAAGTTTTTGGAGTAATTCTTATGAGGGTAAATTATATATATATAGTTCAAGAATAAAGCGATTTATTCCAGATTTGAGAGAATCTCTCGTGAATATTATGCAACTGACGAAGAAGAGAGGTCACTAGAATTAGTCATTTATAGGTATATGTGTCCCATTAGTGCAATTAAGTAGAAAATATCATTACTTACGTCAGTTCCGGAATAATGGTACAGGGTGTTCGTTTGAAGTGGTATTAGAATTGGGTCGGTTTGTTCTAATGGAAACCCCTTCATATTCTTTCATCGTTTAGTGCCAAATTAGTATTTCTTTGTATTGGCATCAAACTTTCCTCAATTTAACTGGAGTTGCCGACATATTACGAAAAAAATTTTGAAAAGTGGAAGATTTTCCTTCATAATCAGAGTGATATAAATTTCAATATTATCAATTTTCAGGTTAATGGGTGTTTCAGTGTTCCTGATGATATGATGGAAAGCGATTTCCTTATAGAGGAAAAAATTTAAGAATTTCAACAAGGATTCTTATGTTCCCAAATGGCTTCGAATTCCTTTTCTTTACACTCCCGCAAATGTTTAGTTTTCGTGTAGGATAATTCTTCATCGTTTGAAGTAAATATTTTACAGAGCAAAATAGTCCTCGAAATAGATGACCTTGAGTATGCTAGCGATAAAGAATTATTCTAATCATCAGTTTTGCAACAGCCTTTTTCTCTGCAACGCCAAGGCAAGAGACCTTTTTTGTCTGACTTACCTCTCGAAATTTAACTGTCACGAGCCGGCACTGTTAAGATGTGCATTAATTGGCTCTTCAAAAGTCGGAGGATCCAACTCTGAATTTGGCCCTATAAATAGCTACAGCATATACATTGTGAACAGATGGTCCAAATTTGATACCTTCCGACAATTAAAGTATTAAAAAAATCTTTTTGAACACCCCGTGCAATTTTAAACAGAAAGGGTCTCTTGAGTCTTCTCCGAAAAATGCAACAAATTTCGCATATTAGCCATTTCACTATGTTAATCAACGTATTCCCAAAATAAGATAAAGGAAGAATTATCTCTCACGAATTTTTGCCACAAAATTCAAAGGTAAAAAGGATAATCAGTAATGATCGTTAAAGACATAAAAATAATGAAAATGAGTGATGGCTTACTTACATCAAAACCATAATTCCACAGATTTTCAAGTTATAGTAAATTTTTTTGCGCAACACCACAATCACTTTCTTCAACAAATTAATGAATGGACATCCCCATTCATGCCAAGAAGTAAGCGTGATGCCTGCGATACACTTTAACATCGGAATAAACAACAACATCCAGTGACAGGTTTTTGTTACAAACGGCCAACCCACTGACCGGAAGTGGATTTCCGCAGGCCGCCTCAAGCCAATTCTTGGGACTCGTACCACCTTACAACGAAAAAATCTCGTTCCAATAGCCGGATAATGCATATTTAAATTGGATATTCCTTCCTTCGAAGGGTGGATAATTGTTATTATTCACCGCAATATGAATAACAATTCAGTCGCTCTTGCATTTCACGGTATAATATTGGAATCTTTGTGTATACGAATCATTTCTTTAATAAGACGAGAAAGGGGAAACGTTTATTGAAATTGGTATTAGAGGGAAAGTAAAAGGAGTTGTTCAGGATTCTCAAAGGATACTGCCGCTTATAGGTTATTTGAGGATCCTGGGAAATTGCTCCTGATGATTTCATGATCTTGATGAGAATTTTCGTTGGATCAAAAGTGATTTTTCTGGTATGAAATGATATGTCCATTAGAATCATCAATCAACATAATTCGCCAATTTTCTTGCCAATTAAAGAGGCAAAAGACTAAACGGAAATGGGAAATATCTATCCCACTGTCCAGGAAATTCAATCTTTTCAGTGTCAGAATTTTTGGTTTGTCGGTAATAATGGTAATACAGATATTTTTGAAACTATAGACGGACCCATGAAATCTTCTGACTAAATGGAGAATCTCAAAAAGAAATGAAAATAGAAAAACAATTCGAAATACATGATAATATTTCATAAAAATATATCACATCGCTCCATAACATGTTTGGTTCTCAGTTAAGGGGAAGTATCACTTTTTGAATCGTGGTAAATCTCCATTTAAAAAGTGGTCTCTTTATTTCACGAGTAGGTAACTACCCTAATTTACGTAGAGACTTGATTTTTTTACTTGAAGTTGAAGAACGTCCCGAGGCAAACAGTTTTCTTTTTTTCGATTTAATTAGTTTTTCGAATAAAAAACAGGGTTATCGTTGGATCTCTGCAATATTTGGGTTATTGAATATGTTTCTCGTTTTTCATGAGTACAAGCTATATATTCGAACTAATCATCATGAAAATTTTTGTAGTTTATAGAAGATTAAATTGCCGAGGGCAAATAGTTGCGTTTTTTTCCAAAAAATGATGAATAACCGTCGAAAAAAGTCATTAAGTGCAGTTTCCAAAACTCAGAAGTTCAACCTGTTTTTTTAATTGAAAAACTAATTAAATCAAAAAAAAAAGAAAACTATTTGCCCTCGGGACGTTCTTCAACTTCAATTTAAAAAAAATCAAGTCTCTACGTCGTAAATTAGGGTAGTTACTCGTGAAATAAAGAGACCACTTTTTGAATGGAGATTTACCACGATTCAAAAGGTGATACTTCCCCTTAAGTGAATCCTCAGACTAACATATATAGGGCACCTATAGTCGAAAGGTGAATCACTCTATATACGAGGAGTTCTTGTAGTTCCTTCTGTACTACTATTCAACTGCGTCATGAGAAAAGACATTTTGAAAATGAAAACCTCTATTAACTATCGATTGAACTGACTATACTCCATCCACTTTCATAATGTATCCCGGTTTGCCATGAAATTCTAACACATTCCAAAGTGTTTATTTTGAAAATGTTAGTTTAGAGTCATTTTCTTGTCAGATAAATAAGCAATGTTGTCGTATTTATCAAAATGTTTATTTACTCTGGGAAACTGATGAATTTGAGAAAATATTATGTGAATTCGATCATTCCAAAGACCTGGCGAATGTTGAAGAAACTTTTCAAATACTGGAAATAATTCACCTATATAACCATGGTTGGAAGATTCAGTTATGATATTTTCTTGTACGGAAATCAAGAATCGATTTTTCTGAAATATAATGGACAGAATCGACTTCACTTCGTAATAGTTCATTCGAAAAAAGATTACAAGTACTCGAATAACCCAACAGAGAAACTTCTAAACGAACACACGGACCTATGGAATTCCCCACTTTTCAAAATTCTGAAAAAATTAGCCTACTGAAAACATTATTTCAAATACCTATTTACACAGCATCAAATACTCCACTATGAAAATGTACTCCATTCACAAATATGAAAAGAGTAAATGGAAATTAGCATGGACAACGTCTCTGAAAATTATTAGCCGTTTGAGTTTCAATCTGCGTCAGTTTTAAGTGAAAAATACTTGATAAATCTCAAATCATGACCTACAGGGATACATTGTAAAAGTGAATTGAGTTTACTGAATATCCTTCCTTTGTGCGTAGCAAAATGGCTGAAAATATCCAAAATCCACCAAGAAGTTTTTGTTCAAAATTATATGAATTCTTAATTCCTTCAATTAATACGGTGACGAAATCATTTTTGTATCCTGAAAATGCCTTATTGCTCTTCTATGAAATATTGCAACTCCAATCGGAAATAGAAGAAATCTGAAACTAATTATATACAAAGAACGGCTTGTATCAAGCCAATAATCTTTCCTGCAATTATAAAGTTGTCAATAAGCTTCCTCTCCCGCTACGAAAAACGTGTTTTCGTTGATACACAGATTTATATATCGGACTTGTGCTTTTAATTAAACATAAAAACACAGGAGATAAGGAATAAAACAACAGTTAAACCTACAAACTTGCTCAAGAATAAAGTAGTTCGTTTCCTATACAGATAGAGACCAAATATTTGTTTATATTCGCAGGTGGTTGACGTCAAATTGAAATAGATACCGTTATTGAATGCAAATATATCTACATTATATTAACAATCAGTTCATATCCCATTTAGGATTTATAACTCATTTTGTGATTGGTCTATATAGGTACATTGTGATCCACATTGAGATTTTAATAGTCTATAGAAAAATTCATTCCAAAGATAGCAGGCGTCATTTCTGTCGAAAAAAAAATTATACCTCGATCTCTGGAGATTTCTAACGGTATCACGACTAAAAATGTTTCAATGTTTGTTTATAAAAAAGAAGATGGAAAGTAGGTTCCATCATCACTGATGTTTTCTCTTCATTACTGTAGAACTAATCCAATTGATTAGTAATTAGCACCCAATTTACCATAAGAAAATACAGTTCAAAACTGTATTGTTTCGACTTGAACACCTACTTAACGAATATCCATTTCTTGGGAAACTTGGTGAACTTTTCTCACAATACCTTCATAATTAAAACTGAGTTGCATGCTAAACACAACGGATCTACTGTGAGATTGTGCACAATATCTGCCATTAAATACGGTTTCTTTTATCCAGAGAAAAATTCTTTCATTGCTGATGATACAAAACAAAGCTAATATATAGGTACTAGAATTATCAGAATTTTACTTCACTATATTTCTTCCATCAGGCTATGAAAATGTAGAAGCCTCAAGAAATCTTATACGAGATATTTATTATTTTTCTATTTTTTTTTTCTTCTATTGATTATAAACACTATATCTTTTATTGCTTCCGAAAGTTCTGACTGAAATTGAAATCTTATCTAAGCCTATAGGAATAGGGACAAGTATTTGTAAATTTCATAGATTAAAGAGCACTATTTTATTCATATCACTGTAAAAATTAGTTTGCCTCTAGCCTGATCCTTATTAATAAATATAATCATCAATTCACAGCAAAAATTATCTTCAAACGGAAAATCAGCAAGGAAATAAGGTTTTTTCTTGAAGTTGATATTGATTATCAGTGATATTCTTGACATCACTTTCGTTATTCTCGGACTGGCAGTTACACGAAATAAATTTTTTGAAAACTTAAATGAAAACCTACCTGCATTTTGTGATTTATTCCGATCGATCGCCAATTCAAGAACCATCAATCACTTCACTATTCAAAGTGCGCGCTTATTCAAAATTTGATCGAACAACGCAACTCTTGTCTAGCTCACTTCGCCGAAGGAACATTTGTAAACGTACAGCATGCGAATCGAAGCATGGACATGGGCATAAGAATGAGAGAATGAAAGAAGACGTGGTTGTGAAGAGCTGATGACTAGTCCCAGGGTCGGACTGGCAAGACCACCCAAACTCAAGGAGGAGACCGACAAGAGGATTTTTTTTTTAATCATTATTTGATTTTGTTCAAAATTGACATTTTCGACTTTCACCGAAATGCAGATTCAGTAACTTGGAAATTTCCTAGATCTACCTAGAGTATTTACTCTATTTAATAAAATACAGGTTGATTCCTTAATATTTCATTTCCTTTTAAATTTTCAGATTCTGTCAGCAGAATTCTCACTCAATTCCCCTTTATAACTTTTCTATATTTTGTTCACATCTTCAGATTCTGTAACTTCTGCTATTGTCGTTATGTTTCTCCTGTATAGATTCCACCACAAACTGTCCTAATTTAAAATAGATATCAGAACATCTTGAAGTGAAAGTTTCATTTTTTTTTAATATATTACATCAATCGAAAAGTAATTACGAAAAATTTATGCTTCATCTTAAATGAAACTCCTTGTAGTCCTTGTATATTATTCCAAATTTCAATTCATCCCAATATTCTAAACAAAACTAATACAGGACATCATACTAAACACTACACTCTTCAGGATAACGAATTTTGAAAATACCTTTTTACTATCCCCCAATTTATGAAGGGAGTTATTATTTTTTTTTCAGATAGAATAAAAAGCTTAATTTAGTAACTAGGTAACTTGATGGACTATAAACCTAATGGGCTGAAAATATTTATGACAAAGATATTTCGAAATTAGATAAGAACTGAACGAGAATAAATTCGCTATCACAAAAACGCCTATATATCTTGAACCAATCAAGAAAAAATCAAAATTTGATCATATTCAGTTAGCTTTGTTATGAGCGTCAGAAACATGTGGAATATATTTACTTCATAGACATTCCAATTCTCTGTAGCAAAATGTCAAGCGAAGTGAAAACACGAGAATTTATAGTGAAACTTTTTCAAAATAATCAAAAATGGAGCTTCAAAAGAATCGCAAAAGAGGCTCGCGTTCGTCCGGAAGCGGTATCAAGAGTTGTTAAGCGCTTCAACGAAGATCTTAAAATTAACCGCAAGGAAGGAACCGGAAGGAAAAAGGGTTTCATAGCCCAGAAAAAGTGAAGAAAGCCATAGGCCTTTTTCAGAAGAATCCTAACCTTTCAGAAAGGAAAGTGGCCCAAATAGTGAGTTGTTCGCAGTCAACCGTTCAGAAAATCAAGTCGAGTTGTGGGCTTAGAACATACAAAGTGCAGAAAGAGCCAGACAGAAACGCTGTGAAGAATCACGAAGCGAAATCAAGAGCAAAGAAATTCAAAAAAGATTTCTTGACAAATTTTTCCTGTTGCGTGATGGACGACGAAACCTATGTGTAGGCTGATTTCTCGCAACTTCCTGGTCAGGAATTTTATACTGCAGATTCTCGTGGAAATGTTGACGAACAATTTCGCGTGAAGAAACAAGCAAAGTTTCCTAAAAAATTCCTGGTTTGGCAAGCAATTTGCACTTGTGGGAAAAGAAGCAAATTTTTCGTTGGCCAAGGCTCCGTTGACTCGAAGGTATACATCGAGGAATGCTTGAAGAAGCGACTTTTACCATTTTTACGTGAGCACGATGTGTCAACAATCTTTTGGCCAGATTTAGCTTCATGCCACTACAGCAAGGCCACTAAGGAATGATGCGAAGCTAATGAGGTGGTTTTTGTCCCCAAAGAGGCCAATCCCCCAAATTGCCCAGAACTCAGGCCAATCGAAAGATATTGGGCCCTGGTAAAAAGAGAATTGAAGAAGACTAAGAAATCAACGAAAATATTAGCGGAATTCAAGCAAACGTGGAAGACAGCATCCCAGAAAGTGACTGAGAACACTATAAGAAGCATGATGGACAGAATTCCAGAAAAAATCCATTAATTTTGTAAAAAATAGTTTTGGATTTTTTATTGTAAAGATAGTTTTCATTAGAATTAGAAGATGATTCGAAAATGAGTTTGATTTTCGAAATCGGTCCAGTGGTTCAAAAGATATTAAGCGTTTTTGTGATAGCGAATTTATTCTCGTTATCTCAAAAACGTTTGAACTTAGAGAATGATTTGCTGTATCAATTTTGAGAAGGTGTAAAATATAAAATAATTCATAGAATTTTTCATAGGAGAAAATCAATTTTGACTGATTCTGTAGATATAACTATTCTTTATTGTAAAAAACTAACATTTGTCCCTAGCTATCTTTTTTTAGGAGATAATGGACTATCTAAACATGAATCTCAGATTTGGTACTCACCAACACATCAGAGCATAGTATAATATACTTCGATATTAGCGATCACTTTATTCAGATTTATGTTATTCATTAATCGAATTTGGAAAAATTTTAGATTATTTCGTGTTTTGAAAACTGTTTCTATATCAAACTTAGAACCTATTCCTCTGAGTTGTGACATAAGGAATGAAATTATCAATAAATTGCGTTGTCCTTGAAGGTAATTTTTGTGTTGTTGTACTTGATAATTTGTTTGAGGTTTGACATTTTTTTCAAATATTTTTCATTTTCACGAAGGTCAGCTTCAATAATAACTTTTTTCACACTCAATCAGTGATGAAAATTGAGATATTTATTTGCGTGTGAAAACATTGTTTTGCTTTATGCCCTGCTACTGAATATTTTGCTGTATTTTGACGAGGAAATCTCTATAGAATTTACTTGTGGTCTCAGTGGAATTTTTTTTTTGTTTTTATGTTTTTGCGTTTTTCATGAGTACAAGCTATATTTTTAAAATAATAATCATGAAAATTTTTATAGTTCATAGAAGATTAAATTGCTGAGGGCAAATAGTTGCGATTTTTTCGATTTAATTAGTTTTCAATAAAAAAACAGGTTGAACTTCAGCGTTTTGGAAACTACACTTCATGATTTTTTTCCGACGGTTATTCATAATTTTTTGGAAAAAATCGCAACTATTTGCCCTCGGCAATTTAATCTTCTATAAACTACAAAAATTTTTATGATGATTATTTCAAAAATATAGCTTGTACCCATGAAAAACGAAACACATATTCAATAACCCCAGATCTAACGATTACCCTGTTTTTTTTTAATTGAAAAACTAATTAAATCGAAAAAAAGAAAACTATTTGCCCTCGGCACGTTCTTCAACTTCAATTTAAAAAAAAAATCAACTCTCTACGTCGTAAATTAGGGTACTTACTCGTGAAATAAAGAGACCACTTTTGAATGGAGATTTACCACGATTCAAAAGGTGATACTGCCCCTTAAGTAATAATATTGGTCCTTTGCACACCCGAGAAAGCAATTTGAATGTGTTATACATAACATAAATTCAAACTTTTAGAACATTTTCGTTGTTATCTCAAACATTATTTTATTTCATTTCGAAACATTTCGTTGGTTGTAAAGGTTCAAAAGGTACCTCTCTACTTCGGACCTGTAGGAGGTATTAAGTTTCAAGTACCGACAAACAAGCACGGGGTTCTGGTCTTCGTCTGTGTAACGCCCCCGTTTTAGGTAACTTCATGAAATAATTCACTGAATGAGAGGATGAACTGGAGGAAGCTGGTAATATTTCATCTTCATCTGGGAGTATCTATCTGACATTTTCCATTTCGACCATTTATGAATCGAAAATTAATGGGTGATGATTACATAGATAAATGGATAAATGAATGGTGCTTTACACTTACACCCCACAACTAGATGTGATTCAACAACAAAAATTGGTTGCGTAAATTTTGTTAATGGAATAAAGTTAATTGTAGCAGAGTTGCACAATCTAAATGAATTTCAAAATGAGATCTAATTTGGTTATCCCGTTATTCAAAAGATGAATTTTATACATTCTTTTATCCATAATTGTTTTATACATGAGTTGAAAAAAATTATGAATAAAATTAAAGATGAAAATAGCTACATTACAATTTTCTTTTTATTTAATTTAAGCTTGGCAGATGAGAAAAAAAATTTAAAGAAAAACTTAATTTATAATCAGCCAAAACTATACGCTTCACTTATTTCACGAACTTGAACCTGCCTTGTAAAAAATTGGGAATGAAGGTTAAAGTAAAGGATGTGACATTCACTCTTATTACTGAAATTATAAATTTTAGGGTGAACGAAACGACACAGTTGAACGAATTTCAACCGCTGTTGTCTTTCAGTCTTTCTTCTCTTCTTCGCAATATTAAATTGACAGAATAAAAATAAAATTTTAAATAACTTCGAGTATTTGAAAAAGCACTCTACTAAGTCAGCTTCCTACGAAATTTTGGGGATTGATTCTGATTTATTGAACGCTGTGTTTTGCGAAATTCAATTTTCAAAATCTTGGTTAAAAAAAGAATTTTTTTTCTATCGTTTTGGTAATCCTCATATTTGTTTTTTCAAAATACTGGGTGTTTGTATATGGGAGGTACATATGTAAAGTGGAAATTCGTTGAGTCATTTCAAGAAGAAAGAATATGATCTGCATTTCACAAGTTATTCTACTGGAAATTTCGCAGGTATATTACAATTTAGACTTCACACTATGTGACGTGGCAAATTCGATTGCAACTGAAGAGTCTGATATTTTTCTGGAAAACTGTCTCCTATTTTCCACCTTTTTTTCTGGCGAGTCGATGTTAGTTTGAAAAATTGTAAAAAGAAGCTAAAATGCTATCTAAATTTCATGGTCTCCTGTAGTTGAGTGGAATCTGCTACCGAATTCGGGGAAAATACTTTATGTATTGTATTCTCTCGAAATTATTATCGTAAAAACCCTTAAATGAGCTGCGGGGAATAAATTCATTTTCCCAATGTGTAACAATGATTCATGAAGTTTTGATAGATTCATTCAATCGTCACAGAGAAAATGTATTCAAACTTTAATACCCTGTATCTCGCAAACGAAACATTAGCGGTCCCATGTTGTGACTTTTCTTCTTAAAACTATTCAAGAAATCTTTCATCTGCGTCTGTACCTTCAATTCAGGAATTCAATTTATAAATAATTTATTGTTTTTTCAAGGTGAGAGCGATTTGTCACATGAACTTTCAATTTCCCAATCTAATTATTTCCTCTTATAGATAGATTCACATTATCCAGTTCAAGAAACTATTTACATACTAAAAAAACCAATTAAGTATTCCATTTCCAAAAGTAGATCATAACTCCATCTTGTCTTCAGGCAAATATTACTTATGACCCATACCAAGAAAAATACCGTAATTAGAAGCATTTGATCGAGATAACTGAAATTGCAGCAGAACTACAAATTTTAGGCAAAAACAAAAAACTCTCCCATTCATTTATGTCGGCAAAAAAAGGACTTGTGAGCGTGTGAAAACAACTGAGGTGTGTAACGCAAAGTTGATTCAAAGTAGGAGTTTTAAACTGACCACTGTATGTCTAGACGTAAGATTGGGAATTTAAAAAGGTAGCGTGATCCGATATAGTTAGGTCGATCCAAATTACTGGGCACGAGAAAACTAGTTTAAAATTGAATATCGTGTTCGAATTTTTCCGCTCTCACATTTCCCACAGGTTCATGAATTCAAAGCAGTAGAAGATTGGATAAAAATTTCAAATTTCTATCTCGATATTTTCTCAGTAGCACATTTCATAAAAAAGTTGTTCAAAGCAGATAATATCAATGTTCTCATTAGGGTTTCACACATCGAATGAAAAACGAAACCCTAAATGCAGTGACGGCTCGTCAGGGTGCGCAGGCCCGGAATTAATCGAGAAATAGAAAATAATTATGAAAATTTGATTTATTGAACCTTATTCTGAATTATCCATTTCGAAATTCGAATCTCGATTGATGACCTCGAAATCTTATATTTCCACTTAGAACCGAACTGTATACCACGCAGGTCGGCCAGCCGACCGAGCGCTTCAGAATATGATTCTATGTAACATCTACGACTCACAGTCACGCAGTTTTCCCAAATAGAACGGTACAATGCCTCGATATTGGGTCGCTGTTCGAAACATATAAGGTCGGTCAGCCTACCGTGCGCTTCAGAATATGGTTCCATCTTCTATCACAGGCCATCACGGCATCCCGGAATATACAATGCGCAAAAAAATTAACGCACATTCTGAAAATCTCAATTTTAATGAAAGTTAACTCTACATTGACTTTATAACTTATTTTTTATGTTCTCTCGGGAAGACACATTAAATGGAAGAAAAATTCAGGATTTCACCGAATCTTATGTGAAAGAAGAGAAATGAACAATTTTCAAAATACTGAAATGCTGATAAGTGATTTAGTACTTGGTATTTCCACCCCTTGCGTTAATTACAGCTGGGCAACGACGGTTCATACTCAAAATGAGTGATCTTAAAATGTTCTGATCTAATTCTTCCCAGATTTCTCCGAGTTGGATTCCTAAGTCATTAAGAGTAGCTTGATGATTTTCTGAACTTCTCAGCCTTCTATTGAGGTTGTCCCAAACCTGCTCAATCGATTGAGATCTGGACTTCTTGCTGGCCATTCGAGAGACTTCAACCTCTTCAAGGTACTCCTGAACGATGCGCGCACGATGGGGTCTGGCATTATCGTCCATAAAAATGAAATTTTCACCAATGTATGGGGCAAATGGCACTACAAGCTCTTCAAGAATGTTCCTCATATACTTATCAGCATTCATAGCTCCATTATCAACGACCACTAGGTCTGTGCGAGCAGTCAAAGATATTCCACCCCATACCATAATCGATCCTCCCCGAAACCAGTAGTATTCAGGAAATTGCACTGAGCATATATTTCATGTGGACGTCTGTATACAAGGGAACGTCGATCACAATGGTAGAGGCAGAATCTAGACTCATCTGTGAAGAGAACTCTTTCCCAATCGGCCTCTTCCCAATGGATATGCTCTCTCCCAAAATCCAAACGCGCCCTTCGATGGGCTGGGGTAAGAGCTAGGCCTCTTGCCGCGACACGAGGCCTTAAATCATATTCTCTGAGGCGATTTCTTATTGTCTGAGTGCTAATTTGCACCTCATGAGTTTGCTCAAGCTGATTTTGAAGGAGGCGAGCGGTTGCAAACCGTTGTCTCAACGAAGAAACTCTCAAGTAACGTTCTTGAATGGCAGTTGTTACCCGTGGTCTACCCTGTCCTGGTCTTCGGACATTCATACCTGTCTCCCTGAATCGCTGCAACATTCTGGAATCTGGACACACTTGTATGGGAAACTCCAAACCGTTCTGCAATTCTTGTGTATGTCAGTATGTCCACCCTTCTTCTCGGAAAACTACCGCTTGGGCACATTCCTCTTGGGTCAAATTGCGTGTTTCGCGTTGCATAGCGATCGAGTGTAGAAAATCAAACGAAAGAAAAACTATTGATCACTAGAATTGATCGAGAAGAACTGATTTTAGAATGGAGCCAATACATTCAAAATCTGATAATATCACCTTTTTTTATTCCAGCTGGGAGAAAACATATGTATTGAAGAAAAACGTTGAAAGTGGATAACATATGCATGCATAATTCTGATAAAAATAATTATCATTGAGAACACCTTCAGTTGTAGAAAAAATTTGAGATTTCCATAATGTGCGTTAATTTTTGTGCGCAGTGTAGTCTGTGGTTCTATGCAACATCTACCACTCGGGCAGTTCCCCCAAATAGAACGTTACCTCGATATCCGGTCCGTGCTTGATATATGCAAGGTCGGCCAGCCGACCGAGCCCTATCCTAGTTATGAATTTCAGAGTTTCTTTTTGTTCATTCCAAAAATTGAATGACTTGTTAGTAGTGTCTTGTGTCTAGTGATTTTCTGTCCATAAAAATATAAAAAATGTATTTCTAATTCCTAGTGAATTCAGACGTCGTGCAATACGCGCTAGGTCGGCCAGCCGACCTTAGGTTGGAGATATTTGAATCGCATGTTAGGTGAGGTTAGGTCAGGAGATATTTGAATCGTATGTTAGGAATTGATTAAGAGGTCAGCTTCATAAAAGTGAGAGAAAGCGGTGTATGTGTTTTCTAGCTTTCCGATCATTTCTAATAGTTTGAAAAAATGGAAAAAGAAGAATTATTGTTGTACCAAACTTTATGGAAGTTTTTCCGCATCTGCTACCGATTTCGGTACCTACAGTTTTTTAACTATTTTCACCATTTATTTATGAATTAAAATAATTCGCGAGCTTGTCAAAATTAATTGAAATCTGTCGAATTTTAAACGATTTGCGGAAAAATACTGCATACATATTTATGGGACATTTTTTCTTAAAATTATGCAAGGAATTGCACCTCCTCGTTTGTACCTCCAATTCAAAAACAGCCTGTAATCTGTATATTGATTGATATAATAAATGTAAATGGTAATTGGTCCTGTTTATTATTTTCGTTGGTATTTCTGGACAATGAGATATGCCGATATGCGTTTGAAAATGAAGGTTTAATTCAATACAAAAATACTACACTTATTTTCCAGTATATAGTACCTACTGTAGTAATCACATCTCGATTCTAAATGAACGAAAATTTTGGAATTCGTCTTCATTTTACACCTGCTAAAACAAAGGTGTTGGTTGGGCGGCACGAAAAACTATTGAATTTCAACCTCCCGCTCATTGCTCTTTTGAAGGCGACCAAACTGAGATTATATCACAGGTATTGTGTGCACATCATCGTTCGGTTTACACATTAAACATCCGATATGGCTTATCCTGAGGGGGCTGAATATTATGCAAACCGGATGTGGGAGTCCGTGGGAAAATGAGAGACGAGAACGGTGTGTGGCGTACTTTCCTGGAAAGCTTCAAGGAATCGTGTTGCTTATGGCTCAATTCATTCTGTTTAGAAGCAGGACATTTTGGGGAGTCCGAATGAGTGTTGGAAATATGTCCTAACACTATTCATTTAAAATATACAGGACGTTTTTTGTATTTTATCGAAATCAATCGGCATATACATAGAATACCTATGGACTATACCATGGTTTAACTCTTGAACGCTTTCATTTTCATGGGTTTTAATGAAAATTTCAAGAAACGAGTATAAACAATGACTTAGTCGTTTATGATGTCTTGTTGATAGAACAGTTCATAACTAGGAGCTTCATCTTGTGATGTACGTACCAGTACCTATCAAAGATTAAAAGTCTTTGGATGAATTATTGAATTTAAATTATTGATTGTGGCGATAAAAACCAGTTAGTGAGCAGCTGCTACGGATTTAATGATACTTCCACCCGATAGAGTGTAATTCCTAGCCAAATTTCAATATTGATTTTATTTATTTTTCTTTTATTTCACTCCGAGCACCTCTCCTAGTAGCGCTCCCTAGTGGGGATCATCGGAAACACATTGAAGATATTATTCAGTTATCAATAATTTGCTAATGCTTCCCAAGAAAAATTCTATAATATAATCGATCTTTCACATCGGAATTCTATAGTTCATTATTTTCACGGATTTATTCTATCAACTTTCTCATATTTTCAATTCATTAATGAAACCAATTCAAACTTCCCGCCGTCCAACTAAGCGCTCAATTGCAAATGGAGTCGTTTCCGAGTTTGGTACAAGTGATGCTCCACTGTTGTCAGTTCTCAAAATAATCGTTCATAACAGTGGTTTCTCTTTGTGAAAAATTGTGTTTAATGGTGAAATTTTCTGGTTTATGCACTTGTGATCATTTTGCAAGTATTATATCTTCCTCATTTGGTCCTAATATACCGATTTTCGGCACTAAAATGTGCTGCAGATAAAGTGGTAATGTCCCATTGAAACGTCGTGTCAACAAACTGAATTTCCGGTTTAGCGGTTAATTCAAAATAGAGACAATTTGAAAAAAAATGAAAGATGGAATCACCAACTGAGCAAACCGAGCTTTTGGAAACAGTTGTGATATCTGGAGAGCCCCAACCCCAATATTTAATTCATAGGATACCTGAGAATCAACAACTGATTACTCCAGACCTCTTGCAAAACCATGGGGGCCTTGTTGTGGATATTGGTGGAGGAGACTTCATTCCTGTAAACTATTCATCTGAAGACCTTCTTTCACAAGATTTAACTGATGAGGACCGAAATTTGGCTGCTGCTCTCGTTGCGGTACAGCTGAGTCAGCAGCAAAAACAACAACAACAAATTCAAGATGCCAATGCTCTGTCTCAATTAGATGCAAATACAAAAATAGAAAATAACATCTTGGAAGAGCAGGTAATACTAGACAAAAACGGGAGCCTAAACAGTGGATATTTGCAAATTGTTGGTTCTGATAGTATATATGTTGAGAAAGAAGTTTTACCTAAGTTTATTCCTGCTAACAAGGATACATCACCTGGATATATAAATGATGTAACCATTCAGAATGATGATGATCTGGATAAACGAGAGTCAGATGGAGATAAGTGAGTATTTCATCCAATCATATGTTAATGTTTTTCGGAGTATGAAAAAAATTGCAATGACTTGAATACACTATATTATTTCAGGATTGAAAACCGTTCATCCAAGAAAACGCTTCCACATAAGAAGAGGATCACTAAAAAATTAAAAAAACCTGCTACAACAAACAAGAAAATTAAATGTAATCTATGTGAGCAGCTCTTTCCTAACAGTGATGACTTTGCCCAACATGAATTACTTTGCCAGACCACAATAACGCCAATCAATTCTAATCTGTTCAACTGTCAGTTGTGCAATGCAGCGCTCCCTGATCAGTTGCGGTTTTTTGAACATTTGAAATCTCATTATGAACCCTCAGCGACTATTACAAATGTTCCCAAGAACACAGCAGCAAGCCCACCTCAGAATGAAGTGGAAAAGGTATGGACACCCAAATTTTTCATCACTCAACTCTGATTGTTCTATTTCGATTTCAGCCACAACAGGTCAAGAATGAGATAATGCCTGAAACTACTGCCAAAGAAACTATTTTGTCGATGCTCAACCTCACATGTACTGTGTGCAATAAAACATTCCGGAAACAGAAGACATATGATGCACACATGAAGGAAGTACATGAGAAATATGAACTTAACGAATTCAGTGAGCCAGAAGACTTAATGGAAGGTATTGATGTAACCGTTAATTCCAACCATGAATCTGATGCAGAAGAAGCAGATTCCAAAGCTTGGTGAGTCTCGTAATGAGGTTAAAGACATTTTTAATTAAAGGTTTCTGGTAAATTTTCCATTTGATATAATGATTCCATATCGATATTTCATTCCTGACGAATATTCCACATTTGCAGGTATAAAGAAGAAGAATTACAACAAACTGAAGAGTATATTAAAGATCTAGAAGCAGAAGATCATGTTTGCCACATATGCAACCAGCCTTTTCCATTAAGAGCTATATTATTACAGCATTTGATTTCATGTCGTGCTATAACTGGTAATACAAGTAAGTTAAATTTTTTTAATTTCAAACTGTGCCTCAAATCTTAACTACTGCTCTTGTTTAACAAATTATTCCTTTTCAGAACCGACTTCTCCAGATATTGTTAAGAAAAAGAATAAAAAAACAGTGAAAGATAAAATACCCTGTAATTTGTGTGAGAGGACCTTTACCCACAGAAACTCGCTGATGTATCACTTGCACAGTCATCATACCAGAGTAAGACCACATCAATGTGAAACTTGTGGGAAAAGATTCTTCGCATCAAGTGCTCTCAAAGTACATAGACGATTACATTCAGGTAAATATAGTGTTTACCAGCTTAACCTTCTTGTAAAATAAATGAATCAAAGAAGACGGAGAGACAAAAAAAATTCAAAATGGATACTCAAGAATTTTAATTTGTTTTCAGTACAGTCATTACTTTATGTTGATGTATTTTTCAGGCGAAAGACCTTACCACTGTACTGAGTGTGGTAGAAACTTCAGACAGTGGGGAGACCTGAAGTATCACATGACCTCGCTTCATTCTACCGAAAAACAATTCCAATGCGAGTACTGTGGCAAAGAGTTTGCTCGTAAATATTCTTTGGTTGTGCATCGAAGAATACACACTGGGGAGAAAAACTACAAGTGTGAGTTTTGTGAGAAAACTTTCAGAGCGTCTTCATATCTTCAAAATCATAGACGAATCCACACTGGTAAGTAGAAAAATGATTTACCTGGATCGATTTCCATTTTTCTTTGAGTGAACTGATATACAAAGGGAATTCTGCAAAATTTGAAATGAACCTTCCTTTATTTTAGGTGAAAAGCCGCATGAGTGTGATATATGTGGGAAACCATTCAGGGTGAGATCAGACATGAAGAGACATCAAAAGTCCCACACTAAGAAACCTAACAACAGGAAAGTTTTCAAACTTGAAAACTTAGAAGTGCCAGTTGAGGCAGGAAAAGCAAAAGAAGAGATTGATCATGGTTCTAACGATACTGCTGAACTTCATATAAATGATCCTGAACAAGAAACAGAAATTTTGTATGAAGATCCTTTGGCCCCTAGGGACGGAATGTAAGTTTTTTCGTTTGAATAAAACGACAGTAAAACATTCACAATCAACAGATCGCTGAATATTACAAGAATTGATATTCAGTGCAGTATATTCTTATGAATTTTTGACTTTTTCAGGTATACCAATGGACATCAACTATTTTTAGTAACATATTCCGGAGATGTGACAAAAATGGATTCTACCTGGATCCAAACAACAACATAAGACCTCCCTGGCAAAAAGTATTTTTTTTCAGTTGAGCGCAAAAATATTACTGTATTGAGTACTATTGATTATATGAAAAGTAAACCCTGGATTTTTACTTAATAAAGATTATTATTGTTGAAAGCTATTACAATAAGAAATATACATTTTTTTAAACATTTATTTGATACCCTTGTTATGTAATCCTTGAATCATGTTCTTTATTCCCTTCTTCATTTAAATAGTTTAATTTTATAAATTAATTTCTTTATGAATCTTGTTGGCTTCTAACCAATAATGACCTGGATATCAGACAACTTTTCCTGGTTATACATTATACTGACAAATGCAAACCTAACTTTAGGATGGATCAATAACATACCTGTTTTGCCAAAACCATTAAAAAAAAAGGAAATAGGCTATTCACCAATTGCAAGGAATAATTGAGAGACTTTTCTAAACGATCTGAATTTATTTTATAAACAGTCCATAACAAGCTGTAATTTACAATTTATCAACAATAAATGATTCAAATATTCACTTCTTTCAAAGTTATAAATCTGGATAGGATGAAAGCTAGAGCAAAAGTGCTTATGACCACTGCCACAACGGTTACGTAAAAAATTTCCTCATTAAACACTTCTGTGAATGATGGAAACTGTTCATAAACATGTTCTATCAACTGAATAACATAATCTCCTTTCCTATATCTGAGTCCCATTATTTTCTTCTTTGTTTTTTAGACACCAATTTAGCGATAGGGGTGCTTGCAACTTCCTCTGGTTCCACTTTAGAGCTTATATGTTTATTTATATTTTGCAAAATCTCCAGAACATTCAGATTGTCTGCTAAGAATTTCACACTTCTGCAATTGAATTTTTAATCACCAATCAGGAAATAGAGACACTTGGAATTGAAATCTTACCCAGAATCTAGGAGATCTATATGTATTTCTGGTTCACTCCTATCACAGACAACCACAGGTTTAATTAAACAATTCAAATTAGTTTCAACAACTTTTGGTGTTGAAATATGATATAGGAATTCTCTGCAATAAGATTTTCGTTATATTTTTCTTGATTCAATGAGAAAAGGGAGAAATACGCGTGCGTATTCAGAGATCTAATAATAGTCAAAAATCAATATTAGAAGAGTTTACCTAGCAGTTTTAGCATTTGGGTGAAAAGGGTCGAACTTTATTTGAATCTTTTTAATAGGCTTCAGATTCACTAACTGAAGTTGTTTATTTATAGCACTTATTATTCCAGACGATCTTGAGAAACTTCCACTGAAGTAAATAGACATTTTCAATATCCTTTTTTTCCGGAAGATATAAAAATAAACCAAAAAAACTGGGGTTATAAGAATATTGACAGGAGCTCTGTCATAACAACCACAGAACACTAATAAATGGACACTTTTCTTCATATCGAAGAAGAAAAATTTGTAAAATTATGACATGAAAGCTGTGCCTGAGCTTTTGCGCGCTCGTAGCCAGAGAGGTCATCCATCTAGGTACCAAACTCGCTCAACGCACGAGGCTTGGGTTCCAGGTTCCAAATGCAAACAATGAAACGATGCTAACGATTTTTTGGGGAAACTCGGATCATTTTATTATCTATTTCAGTACAAGAAAATCTTCAGACGAATTACGGGAATCGTTTCGAAGATACTGAATAGTTTCATTCTTTCGATATGCTTGAAGATCATCATAATATCTACTTTCGACCCGATAAGTTCTTAGAATACTAGGCAAATGTAGATTTCATTGAAAAACTCCGAAATCACTGGGTCGAGTCTGTCCATTTACCTACATAAATATTTATTAGTATGATATTATCAATTTCCTTTTCGAAGACCAGACATTCAAACCTTTCAAGAATTCCTAAATTACATTTTTTGAGGTATGCTATCGTTGTTTCATTTCTGTTTTCACCATTATTCTGTACATAGCGAAACGAGCGCATGTTTCGACTAATTCACGAAAATCCAGAAAAGCATTAAACTTCAGTTGTATCATCATATATAAATACAACACAAATGTAGTGGAAATGAAGGATAATAATTCAAAAGAAAGGAAAGTCAGAAAACATACTGTGGTATATATGGATTTAATCATATAATATACATAAAGGACGGTGCACATAGGTTTCCATTTTAAATTGGGTTATATAAAATAAGTATTGGCTGAAAATAAAGTCAAAGATTTAAGAAGGCACTTTGATAATAATTTTATGAAGTAAATTACGTTGATAAAAGTAACGAACAAGAGAAACAAATTAACAAAACTATTTTTATCACTGGAAAGAACCTATTCACCGTAAGTTCCTAGAAAATTCCGTTACAAATATTTCGTTGAATATTGATCAAAAATGAAAACAAAACTTTCAAGACCTTGAACAATAAAATCACTGTAGCACAGGAGAAGTAACAGCGAAAAGTCTGCGTGGAATAAAATGCGTATTAAATTAGTCGCAAGTAAACACATGAATTTCGAAAAATGATCCAAATAGGAATTTTTATTTTATCCTTAGCAAAGTCCAGGTTATAATTTTACACTCATGTGGTTAGTGTTCTTAAAATCTCTCAATATGATTCAATTTCAATTAAGTTTTGCATGTTTTTGCGGTACTTCTTCTGCGAAAATTTTATCTACTAATTATAAATCTTTATCTTTGGTCTGCCATACTGATCTTTATGGAATGAGGCCTCAATCTGTTCCACTCATCTAATAATTTCAAGTAAATTGATGTTATATATTTAAGACATTCGAGTATAAAATGTTAAAAAGTTGAATTAGTAAAAAGTTACATAAGTTTATACAAAAGTATTGTTGGATAATTGTGATCACTCTAAGAATATATAGATGACATATTCTTATTCATTTAGATTGACATGTTCGTTTCAACTCTTCTATTTATGTACTCAGAATATTTTATGGATCTACTCATATAAGCAAGGAAAAAAATATAGTATTCTTTCAGTAACATCCCATTCTAATAATATTTTTTTCTCTCGTATGCCAGGAAAAGTCACAATTCCAGTCAATGCATTAAAGTTTTTGAATTCTTCAACATATTCAAACTTGAGATTCGATAGGCTCCTGCAATATATGTACTTATGTCCCATTTGTACTTTATGGCAAGAAATGAGTGACCATTTTCAAAGCATTTCCATAAGTTGCAATTCTAAGAAAATATTAACGAGCATGTCTTTCAAGTACTGTAGAAATCTCAATTTATCACAGATTCTAAATATCCTAATTGTTATTTGTTCAAGTAAACATAATTAGTACCCATAGTAATTCTCAGAAGAAGCTGAGGTAGGTATGGGAATGGATGAAATATCATAAGCTCGATTTAATCAATAAATGGAAAAAAATGAACATTGCAAATCATTGTGGAAACTTTTTTAGAAAGTGGTATCAAGAGTAAATTGAAATAAATATATCTTTATGTCTTACGACATAGTTTTTTCAACCAATTAAATTCATACAATAAATCCATGAGTAACAAAAACTCAACAATTCATAATTTTTCTCATTACATATTTACACAGTAAAAATAACAATAAATAAAAAACAAATGCACATTTACACATAATGGATTATCATAAAATTATGAGCAGTGATTCATGCAATTCTATAAATTAAAAAAAAAACTTGTAATCACTCAAACATCATGTAAAAAATATTTTGTTCTATGGAGTATTCGTTTGGGCGTAGTATTTCAATTTTAGTTTCTTCATGAAAGCATTTTTCGAATATTTTTGACTAGAGAAGAAATTTGTATTTCTTCCTTTTCAATTTGTGAAATAAACTTATAAAATCCAAAACATAACAGATAAAATTGAAGAAGCTTTAAAAATATCGAGCATTGTTCAACCTGCTTCAGAAAAAATATAACAGTTGCATCAAACATGATTATTCAAAAAAAAAAAATAAACAAAAGAACTAAGATATCGAATATTCGTATTTTCTGAAGTATGAAATAGATAAATATTTTTTTAAATATAAGTTTTGAAAAGTATTCTCAGTATAATTCATACACAACCAATCAACTTTCACGAAATTTGAAGAATAGTTTCAAACTGTTATCATAGTATAAGGATACTTATGTTATACTGTCATATATATTTATAATAACATGTGTATAACAATCATATACATCATCATAGCTTTCAGAAACTAAGGCTACACATTTGGTCAAGTATACTTACAGCAGATGAAGCAACATTTGGAATGCATAAATTTTTTTGGCAGAGGCACAATAAATATAGTATATTCATTGGTATATTTCGGCGTGATTTTTCTTACGTTCTAAGAGATAAACATTCATATTGTCTTTTCCTTTTACGAAAATCGAACCTCTAGGTTTGAACTCATATCTCTGTTCCAACACAGAAAGACAATTTTCCCCAATCTGAATATGACCGTTCACACCTGTGGTATCCATACGAGAAGCAATATTGACAGCATCTCCCCAAATATCGTAATAAAGTTTTGTATTACCAATCACAGCGGCAGTAACATCCCCAAAATTATATCCTATACGAATTATTAAATTGAACTCCAACAGATCCCTGTTAAAATCTTCAACAACTTTCTGAAGTTCTAGGGCAAAATCCATCAAAGCAAACAAGTGTTCGTTAGGATCTGGCTGTTCTCTTCGCAATTCCGAGTTCAGGCCACTGGCGGCCATAAAAGTACTACCAATCGTTTTTATTTTTTCTATCGATTGAAATTCCGGCTTGTCTAAAAGTTCGTCGAAATCGCCAATCAGTTCATTCAACACTCTGAGAAATTCTTTACCTCCTAAATAACTTTCGTCATACATTTCATTGAAATTGACAATACTGGCGAATATTATTCCTACGTTATTGAAATTTTCAGAATATTTGGCATTTTTTTTGAGTTGTTCAGCTACATGTTCAGGAACAATATTGTAAATTAGATAATCTGCTTGGTTCTTCAAACTTTGTACATGAATTTTGTCACGGTTTGCTATATAACCGGTATGAAAACTAAGGCGGTAGGTTATTTCAAATTCTCTATTTAATATCCAAACTAAAAAGATAATAAGAAAAAGATCCATTACTATTTCAAATTTATATAAATAGTGGCAATGTTGTACGACTGGGTTGATTGACTGTTTGAAAATGTTTTGTATTGAAGGAGTTGGACATGACTCAGTTAAAAACAGAGAAATGAAAACGGCTCCGCAAACTATCGCTAAAAAATTTTTCATCCAGCAATTCAATTGGGTGAAATTACAGAAATGGACTAATCCAACAAGCAATAAAAATGAATAAAGATAATCTGAAGATGAGGGAAGAATTACTTTGGTACAAAAATTGATCATAACTGTGATAACTGGCAAACTTACCAGCACTCCACCAAACATATTCCATCTGTAGAATCTAGATAAACAAGAACAAACTCTTTCCATAGTGTTCAATACGTACGTAAGACAAAAAACAAAACCACACAATTGTATTATAATAAATATTAGGAACATAATCAACCACAATTCTGTGAAACCATGTAGTATTAATAAAGTTATAGCAGTAACGAAAAGTACAACAAAAGAAACAAATATGTCAAAATAAGTATTAAATTTCGAATTTGCTAATGTAACAATCGATTCATTCTGGCTGCTCAAAGAATGAACATTAGCTCTGTAATCCTGCTCCATTTGTTTGTCGTTGAAAAAAAGTGTGAAATTTGAAAGAGGGGGTTGGATAAAATAGGAACTTTTAGATTTGAAATTTTCTTGTACGCATTTGATCAACTGTCGATCAGACTGTTTGCGCAACTTTTGGATGCATGTTCCATACTTGTCGTAGAAAGGGCTGCTTTGAATATGCACGTTAGTGACTGGTGGGGAGCTGACACTACTTTGACTCGAAGTGTAGTAACCCGACACTCTCTGCTGGAGGATGTCACCGCATGACACATCAATCTGAAAATGGAAACAGCAATCTTGCCAATACCGAAAATCTTTCATTGGAATACTTTAGGAAAATTCATATAATAGCTTTAGGATTCCACAAGTACTTAATTTTCTAGATCGGGTGAAAATCGTCGCAAACTAAAAACAATAGTCACTTAAAACCCTGACGTGAAGTTAGGAGGATTCCCAACCTTGTGGGTAGATTCGCATTTATGAATCCAAATGAATTTTTTGGTTAGCTGCTGAAAATATTGACAGCAGCTGTCGAACAAATCATCCACGATCCTGGATATTTTGTAGAAATGTTGTAATTTTTTTTTCTATATATCGCTGGAATCTTTTTTAGAATTTTGCCACGGATTTGTTATAAAAAAGGTGATGTTTAATTCCATAGTTTCTGTTTCTTTCATAAATGACGAAGCCAAAAAGTGAACCATATCAGTATTTTCTTTTTTGAAGGAACTTACTTGTTGTATGCTGCTCCTTCTACTGTTGCTCTTGATTCCTGAGTCTTTCCTACTATTGGCGTAATGATGATCATCCAAATTTCCAACGCTTGTGAGCCTAGATGGAACATCGAGCGAAAATTTAGTTAGTCTTTTGAAATTGGACGATGGAGCTGCTACTGTGGCACTCCTCGATCTGTAAGGACATTTTATATTTTCGCAGAATACTCTCGTATGCCACATACATTGAATTGATTCGTTTTATTGAATTTTTTTCGAGTTTGTGATATTTCACGATATCTAAATATAAATAAGCATTACATTTTCTCAGTCCATCTATTCATATGGGCTAGCTTTTTGAACGGCGGATCCAGATTTCGAACTATTATATGGTCTCCTACTCTATTGGGCAAAATCGCATAATGCGGAGACAACTCTTACCTTTCTGTGGGAACGATATCCAAATTTGGAGATCTTCCGCGTCGCGATCTGTTGCTACCAGCCCTTTGAAGCAAATCTAAGGACTCTCTAGGAGATCTGCTATACTGTGATCTGTAACTTCCACCCCTTACAAATTGGGATAGATCGTTGGGCGCCAGTTCATATTGTCCCATGTCACTTCTTGATTGACTTATGTACGATTTTACATCGATTGATTCCTTTTGGTCCGGTATATAGGGATTGCTCGCGTTGAAAACGATGTCAAGCCAGGAATTTTTTCGTCTTCCATTCAGAACTGGCGTTCCGTTTGTTGTTTCGATAATTGTAGGAACTTGTTTGTAACCTGAAAATAACCCCTTTTATTTTTCTTTGGAATTATTATATACATACAAACTGAATAATTAAATCCCACCAAAAACATTCTGTGAAAACTAGCCAAGTCTCGATGGTGCTGCTAGTTTATCTCTAAAAAGTAATGAAATCTAGAAAAAGTCGAGCCAAGTTTAAGGCTCCTTACTGCGATTTCTTTATTATTATAGTTAATGTTGTGTGACTTGGCCGTTGAACATTCTTTATACGTTAGTGGGTACAAGTCAATTTTGTTTACACGTAATGCTATATCTGTTGTAACTACCTATGTTTGTTAAGCGAGATAATAGCCCATGCTCGTATTGGTAATTGGAGGCTAGTGTCTCATTTTAGGCTGTTGTTGATTGTGCAACACATATGCATTCCGCATTGACAATGCTGACTTCTGCTCTCTTCTTTTTGGAGCGTCAAATCGACCACCGATCTAAAATAAAATAGACGTACAGAAGGTCTTCTTTCAATGATTAGAAGTCCGTCTGTACTGGAAATAATTTTTTATACTGTTTGTTTCAGGCTCATATTATTGAATACGCAGCTTTATCAATCCTACAATTGACTGGTTATTGAATGAACGTTTTCCAAGTGGCAATTTTCCATCGTCAATGGGTTGCGTTTCTGGCGACAGATTGGTGCAGTGGTGTCATGGAGCACCTGGTTTTGTACCCTTGTGTACCCTTCAACGGCCAAGTCACACAACATTAACTATAATAATAAAAAAATCGCAGTAAGGAGCCTTAAACTTGGCTCGACTTTTTCTAGATTTCATTACTTTTTAGAGATAAACTAGCAGCTCCATCGAGACTTGGCTAATTTTTACAGAATGTTTTTGGTGGGATTTCACTTCTTTTTGTAGAAACGTGGGCATATTCATCTATTTTATTAGATTTTCTTATTTGACACTTTTTTTAGGAGTAGTTTTTTTATTAAAATCTTTATTTTTTTTCGGTTCTGAACCATGGTAGATAGAGCCTCCGATTATTTTTTATTGATTTCAGCGTCCTCGAAAACCTATAGTTTGATACCAAACTTGTCCATACCCAACTAGCAAAACTTATTTTATAAAGGCTGTGAGAAATGCTATACAGCATATCTTATAGAAACGTTAAAATCTTATAATGCGGCTATAAACCACTATACAATGTCTTTACAACCAAAAAGGGCCCCAGTTTATTCAACAGATTAGTTCTTTTAGGACAGTTCTATAGTTAACTATACAACCGTTATAAGATAATCCGTATTATCGCTATAAAACTGTCCTATAAGGATGTCTTCAAAATTACTTATACAATACATTTACAAAACTATTTGGCAACTGCTATGAAACTTTTGCATAGCAGTTCTTTTATTCTGCGGTTTGAGAGTATTTAACGAACATTTATAGAACTACTAAGAAATTATTTTATAATGCAGAAAGAATCGCTAATAAAATAATTTTGTTGTCTACTGTTGAAATTCGGAATAGAATTGTCACAAAAATATTTTATTAGATATAGAGGTATGTCAACGTTTGCGTTGAGTCATGACAGAGATTCAATATCATAATGCCAGCGACATTATATGGCGGCGGAATTATTATCGTATCTGTTGATTGAACATATTAAGGATCTTTGTCGCTAGTCCAGGGGCTAAATTTATTTGCGCAGATAAATTTTCTGACAATATATTATACATTGATGATAAAAAATTAAAGCGCCTCAGTTTAGTATACATTTTATTGATATTATTAAAAGATAAAGAATAACAAATTATGTTTTCTTTGTTTAGTTTTCAACTAAGAATAAAACATATATTGTGACTGTTGTAAAAGCAGAGAAAAATCTCTACATTTCTCTAAAAAATTAAATTTTAATTCAACTTTTCACGTTTATTTATGTTTTTCTCACAATGGCGGCGGTTTCGGAACATACGAAAGTTTAATAAAATGGCGTATATGGTAGAACACACTTTAAAGACCTTATACAATGATTCTATTTCCTTCTGAGCTATATACGATATTAAAGTTTTATTATGTTGTTCAATACAGCGCCATACCATTGCATTTGATAGTTTCAAGAGTCATTGCTAGGTTATGATTCTTGACCACCTCTGAATGTTGCCAGATTTTATACTACACAGTTTAAATGGTGAATTGTTCAACACATGTCGCTGTTTTGCATTAAGTGCACGCGACATAAAATTTATTGCAATAATTTTTCAGTTATTGTTAAAAAAATGTTTGTCCTGGTGAAGAAATTTTGTAAGCACTCTGACGTGAGGTCAGGTTGTTTCGGCGCTCTTGTCAAACTTTTTGCGAAGTTATTCCAACTTCAAGAAATTACATCTCCAAACGATTTGTTTGTCAGAGATGACAATGATATGATTAATATTCTGATGATGTATAATGAAAAAAAATTGCTGGCTTTTTTGATTGATTTGCAACACGTTTTGAACTTCAAGATGTATCATAATAAAATGAATAGTCTACGACCTATTTATTGCACCTAATATTATGAATGTTGGTATAATATATCCATTGTTTAAACAAAGATATAACTACTAACTGCCCAAGCTAACAACACTGTACGTTAGATATCCGCGTTATCCTATAGCGTGTTGGCAAACTACATAATAGAACAGAATTATCGCTTAACGTGCTTGGGGTACGACAGTTAACAATCATTCAGTTATTTTGTGTTTCGAATAACTTTTGTATACAGATTTTTTCCCATCGTGAAATTTATAGATAGGTATTTATATAATAAACCATAAAAGATGTCAAAATAGTGGAAACAGTGGAAAATAATAGAAAGGGGTTGACAAATGGGCCTACAAACTGGAAAAAGAATCGCAAGTTATCCTTTCCAAGAAGATTTGCCTCCAAATTACAACGTGAAAGTGATTCGGTGCCCGAATCAAATTGGATTTGCATTAGCATTATGTTTAGCATTAAAATTCGCTACTCCTGAAAATAAATAAAAATTAATGAAAGAAAAAAAAACAGTCCTCTCCAATGAAAGCTTGCGCTGGATAGTCTCCAAGAAAACGCAAGCGGTTTAACTTCTGGATATTTTCCAAAAAATTTTTTAAGTTGAATACTAGACCATTTTACCAATAAGTTCCATTCTCAAGTGGTACCAATTAAACTTGTTGGGGAGTATTTAAGAATGTTCGTGGAGCTGTAGGAAGAAGATAAGGAATAGCCAGGTTTCATATAACGAAAAGCTCTCTTAATGCAGAATGATTGATGTAAAAAGACGTTGCCCAAATCTTGAGTGGATCTCTTATTTTGATCTTTTTTTCAATTTCAGACAGGTAATGCATCAAATTTACGTCGTCTGTATCAGTGGTTTCTTCATCAGCACTATTAATGTTGACGCTTTCTTCCAACATATCAGGTTGGCCTTCATTTCTTTTGGATTCTTCTTCAGTATTACCTATCACTGCTGGCTGAAGCTAAAATTGTCGTTTCTTCTAGATTAGCCTTTTCGTTACATGCCACTTCAGCCTCTGCGTCTGAAGTATTCCATTCCATTGTACTTCTTTTTAATTGATCCTTTTTATTCGTTTCCACTCATAATCAGATATTGCCGAATTCATTTTGTTAACGGAACCTGCTAAAAAACCCGCGCAATTCTTCTAGTAGGGGATACAGTAAATTTTAAAATGATTTTATAATGCATGACTTGATATAAATTTATTCCTGGGAACTACATTTTTATTCTATAAGCTCTTCATAAGAGAGAATAATGTAGTTGTTATAAGATGATTATAAAATCCATTAATATTAATTGTGTATATATGTTTTACTTCTGCGTAAAGCAACAATCCTATTATTTTGTTATGGAACTCTAATGCAACTATTTATACAGATTCTTTTACAACCATCGTTTAACGCCGCTATTATAAGTAACACAATAGCTATGCAACCTTATTATAATCTGTATAAGACTGTTTTAAAATTATTCTATAAGAATTTTATGGTACGTTATGCAACTGTTATAAAATTCCTTCACTTAGACTTTTTCTTCATCGTATGATATGAGTTGTGAGAACGTTTATACAACCGCAATAACCGCATTATAGAAATCTCTATATTTTAAGATAAAATTGTCGTATTGGGACGCATAAAAAAATAATTTTGTTGTTTCTATCTGCGCAATACGATGATTATGAAATAATTTCGTTCTTTTAGGGGGCTATTTTGCTAGTTGGGTATAGCCCATCTCTTACCCGATTCTTTTTCGGATTAAATTTTTTCTCTCCCAATCTAACCACCGCAGACCCATCTGATGATGTTTTTTCTGAAGAGCAATAGACGTTCTATATTGCACCAAAATTTCATAGCAATTTTTTATTCAGTCATACAGAGCGAAACACAGTTTCTTCTTCATCAAGCTCTTCGGAATGGAAAGAAGATATAGAGAACATAACTGCTTGTACAGTTTCTGGTGATTCTGATAGAAGAGATTTGATTCACCAAATAAATCAACGAAGAGAGGAAGTGGGAGGATTACCTCAAATAGTACAACAATTGTTGAATAGGCACCCAGAACCCAAGCTTGTTGTCGTACATTCTGATCCCTGTACTCTGATGAAGAATGATCATAGATCACTTCATGAAGCCTGACAAGTTCGATCAAATTTTCATCCATTTTCACTTCACAAAATATCCGACGTGATATCACTTACGGTTAGAAAATGTAAATTTGCGGGTAGTTCTGGTGTGCTATCAAGTGACAGCAGATGCTAACTTCGTGAATGCGTGAAATGATAACAATTGAAAAAAGGATAATAATCGAGTGATCAGTCTTATACACAGTGATAATTTATACTGTCTCATTTATTGTTCCGGCCTAGCTTTCGAAAACCTATCGTTTCCTTGAACAATAAATGACACAGTAAAAATATCACTGTGTATAAGACTGATCACCCGATTATTATTTTTTTTTCAATTTATATTCTAAAGTCGATATTCACATATTGAGTATGATAACAATGTGATTCCAAGCGCATAAACTTCCATACATTATTGTGGTTGCACATTTTGCGAAGATGACGGGATAGCACGTGAGCTCACGTGACGTGCCACAGGATTTTCGATTATCCTAGTTTTAATAGTTTTCCCTTTATGTGGCGATTAAACCCTAACTCTGTACCAAATTTCAGTTCACTGAGTTTATGGGAAGTACTAGTTCTATTTTGATGATCATGAGTGAGCGAGGGTCGAAAATGCGAAACTTTGCTTTCGCGTAACTTCGGAACTAAATGACCTACACACTTGAAATTTTGGATTTTGAGTACGTGATTATAGTTTACTGGATGACGAAAATTTCGGCGTTCTGGTCTTATCCGGAGGTTCTCAAATAGGGGCGTGAAAATGCGGCGAAATGGTTCGGGTAAAGATAGTACGGCAGTGTTTGCTTCGCGCTCGACCTGGCGGGGTCACTGCCGTGCCCCCAAATGGTAAGGCTATACCAAAAGTGAATGTAAGTTGATGCATGAGTTTCATCTTCTAAGTAACCCTGAGAATAAAAATTGCTTTATGTATTATCTAAATATGGATAGCGACGGCTCTACCACCCGTTATCGTGCGAATACAACGCGCACAACGCGCAGATCTTCTTCATTATTTCACCTACCTGACTGCATAACCGTACTAGAACAACTATCTGCTGGCACTACATCGGACAATTCATGATCTTTCCTCAATTGGTCAGATTTCCTCAGAAACTTCGATATTCGCCAAGATTTGCCTTTCGGCGCCTCATACTTTTCTGCGCTTGCCGTAGAAGTAGGAGTTTTGACCTGTTCTCCCGCCATTTCTTTCATTTCGGTCTCTTGTTCGTTCTCCGAATCTAGTATGCTTGGAAGACTGCTCGCTTTTATTTTGCACACGTCCGGCGATAACATGTTGGGATTGTATGACGCCTGCTTGAGAAAGTTCGAGGTTGTATCACAGGATAAAACTCGTGGCCTGCTTTGAGGCGATAGAGTCGGTGATGATATCGGAGGAGAAACGAAAAGGCGTAGAGAATTGCAGTATCTTTGACGACCTTCCGCTCTGAAGCTCCCGGAGTATGATGGTGTTCTATCGTCCATCTTTCCCAGAATGAAATACGTTTTCAAATCTGAAAAAGAAGAGACGACGCTGACGAAAAAACAACAAAATTTAGCTTAGGATCGATTTTGCAATTTGCGAATTTAACAAGACGTATAGAAAAAACCAAAACCAGTGATGACATCTATTAATTCACAGAGAACAAAGCACCTTCGGCTCCAAGCTAAGTACGGTTTCTTTATTACAACAAATCTCTTGTATTCCAACATTTGATTCCACTCACCATGATAAAGCTCCCCTTCTTCTGTCAAATAAGCACCGTCTAAATACTCCAGCGTAGTTTCAGAGATATGCACCATACCTGGCTTGCCGGTCGACTCCATCCTATTGGCCAAAGTGACGTCGTTACTCCAAACGTCAAACTTGAATCTCTTGGTTCCGACGATACCACACAAGACGGTACCCGTGTGTATACCGACTCTCATGTTGACCCCTTCGTTCTTCTCTTCGTCAAACTGCTTTATGGCCTTGATCATGCTAAGCCCCATTTCCACACAGCATTTCGCGTGGTCTGGTCTAGGCTCCGGACATCCGGATACGCAATAGTAGCAATCCCCCAAGGTGGAAATCTTTTCGCAGTTATGATACTCGCAGAGGTGATCGAATCTTTGGAATAGGTTGTTCAATATTTCTACCAGTTCTTCCGCGCTCTTGTTGCTGGACATTTTGGTGAATCCTACGATGTCGGCGAAGAGTATGCTCACTTTTTCCACTCTGTTCATGTTGAAAGGGCGAAAAATTCTGCCTAAATCATTCGTTTCCGGATCTGAGTTTCTTTGTTCCATCCCGTTTTTGGTGAAATTCTCATCGTCGTCGAGTAACCACGTTGCCACGCTTGGAGGCATCAGAGAATGGATCATATTCTCTTTTAACTTCTTCTCAGATTCCAACTGCCTTCTGACCAGCAGACTTTGTCCGACTTTCATGAAAGTGTTTCTGAATCTTACATTCGTCATAATCAAAATATGTAAGCCTATTAAATGTATACAAAAGTGTGACATAAATCTCACTATCAAAATGTAAATATCGAACGAGGTCTCCTCGAAAGCAAGAGTCAAGATCTCGAAGAAAATCGAATATAAGACAGCCATAATTATGCACATATAAAACTTCAGCGGTATCAAGGTATATATCAGTAACAAAATCTCTATACAAATGGAAAAATGCCCAACAGGGCTTATTTCTGAGGTCAAATTCGAATTGGTATCGTCTACCGTTATCGGAATCAGAAAAACAACAGCTAGGCTAACAGCGCACACAAAAAATGTCGCTGATAGGGACAACTTGAGTAAATGCTTTTTGTGCAACTTTGTGTATGTGAGTATGGTTATGAGGATTGAAGACATTACGACTGTGATGCCGAATATGCAACATATCAGTATCCAATTCTGTGATTCTTTTTGGTATCCCATCACTAAAAAGTATATCGACCAGCATGACGATATCAGGAGGATGTACCAGGAGGATACCCTGAAAAAAAAAGAAAATGAAAACAGGGAAAGGAATTTTGCGGGATATGAATCAAGAGAACTATTTTTATAGATTTCACATATTGGAAGATACAAGATGCAGGGACCAAAATATTGATTTGGTATGTAGCTTCTGAATAACACAGTTTTATTTAAAATAATAATATTAGGTACTGCTTACTAAACAAAATTGCTATTTTGACTCAGCTTTTTAGGGGTTATTTTTTCGCAATATTGATGAATATACTCCGAATTCTGATCCAATTAAATCATAGCAAGCTCGAAATGAGCGAAATTTATGTGAGAGATGATTGAGGGTGCGAGAGCAGCATTTTATACTGCAATGAAGCTGAATGAAACATCGGAACATGTCGATAACAGATATCCAGGCAATGAAAAAATATCCAATTATTTTCGGACAATTTCCCCGATGGTTTATAGTTTCATAACACCGTTTTCTGTTCGTATGGCCCATAAATTAAATACTTTTCAGAATAAACTTTCTATAAATATTTTTGAATCGCGATATCCTGAGTCGCTATAAACAGATAATATAGTTTTTAATAGTTTCCACGTGTGAAAACGCTGGAGCAACAGAACGGTTCCCGTTTCCTAAAAGGATAGCATCGCGTAAGCTGTTACAATCTATCATAAGAAATTGTTTGGAAAAGATTCTGTTTGGTTGATGATAATGTGCGCCACATTCTTGACGGTGACTAATATTTGCCGATTTTCGTTAGAGAATACATTCGACGTGCGTTTCAGAAAAACTACTGATTATGATGAAATGGGCGAGCAGAAGATTTCGTTGAATTACCTACTCCATGTTCAGTGTAATTTTACAGAAACATTTGTTCGTAAAGAAATTTCAATTGAACGTTGGACAAAATAGAATGCTTTTTTGAATCAATGATTTTTAAAATTCGAATAATATTATCATGTCGTGATGCTGCTCTTATTATTGAATAGGAAATATTTTGAAAAACTTCCCCCTTTTTTTGTATTGTGCTTTACAAGGACCCAAAAATGTTCTAGTTTTATGAACCGTCTATTTCAAATTTTCATATACTCCATTCACTTTTATTTAATCACATAGGAGGTCATGGTTTCGTTTTAAGGAGTTGTTGCCCCTGATGAAAAGCACAGAACATATGAAAAGTCAGTGCGCGCACAGAAAATATCGTTAATGACAAAACGACGTTGCCAGTGTCTTTGTTTACATCAATATAAAAGTATCAAAGATATTCCACATTTTGTTAGGTTTACAAATTGTTCGCAGAGTTTTGGTATTTAATCGATATTTGCAGGTGAGTTTTTCGTCGAATATCCAAGATTAACGTATGTTTATTGTTTTTAGCACCAGTTTGGAGCGTGAGGACGATTTTCAAGACCAGGACGAATGTTTACATTTCTAGGTTAAAAGGGTACACGGGAATTTCGTTGAAAAAGCTGTTATTTGGACAGATATCGCAGTAGATGGATCGGATGGAGCTTCGAGAGGTCGATTAGAATGATATTTTTCAGGTTTTCCAAGAAATTTGGCGATATCCGAGCAGATTTGCAAAAGTTAGGTACCTCACTAATGAGGTGGAACTTAGACCTAATTCTCCTACAATAAACGCCTTTCAAAGGTCGAGATGGTGAAAAATGTATTCTTTAGATGTTGTTTGAACAAACGCAGCCGAGTTTTATACCCCAACATTGATTTTAAGAAAGTTATCAACAAAATAAAATTGACATTATTCTTGATTCTTGTAATTACCCATCAATTCATCTTATATCTTTGGGTTGATTTTTTTTAATGAATTCTTGATTAGAATCAACAATTGACGTCGTCAAGTCTTGAACTTTCAGTTCAAGAGGATAATAAACATTAAATCTTCACAAGCATGCATATGAAAATTATGTGAAATTTTCTCCATATTTCAACAGTGATCTCTTGTACTTTTCATGCAAATAACTAGAAAAGGAATCCTTTCTGTCAATTAATTTAAACGTTAATTATTTTCGTCCATCACATCTTTTCCAATTCATTCATTTTCCGAATAAATTCACATTCCGAGAAATACGCTAAGAATGTAGAGAAGGGCAACATAGTGTTGACTTGGAACATAAAAATATTTTGAAAAACGTCATAACTTCGATACAGAGTGGAATGTGTCAAATTTCCAAGGCCAGAGTTGTGATTTTATAATTGTGAATGGAGTATAACTTCAATGCGTTATTGAAGCGTGTATCGTTCCATTTTTTTAATGGCATAGTTTCTACTTGTCAAATGTCAAAAAATGACATCTTCAAAAGAAACATTACCGAAATTGCGGGCTTTTCGAAATAACACCTCTTATTGGAAAATCCTTATGTCATATAAATTTGGTTATGTGTGTATGAAATGCAGCATTTAATCATTATCAGGAAATGTTTAAAACCAAGTCAATATCACCTTTCCGGTTGTTGAATACAATTGCCCGAAAACATACTATGTATTTGTACAAATCACGAGTGTAAAATGTTCTGTTTCCTTTAAGAAAAATGGATAAATCCATTAGAGGAATTTCAGATTTTTCGAAGCATATATTTGTTCCTAGTCATAAACGTTCATCTGCTTGCAATAAAAAATATTTGAAAAAGGAAATAGACATCGTATAAGTCCAACCTTTCTCGGCTACACTGTTTACCGCCACATTGTCATATTAATAATAATTATGTAATTATTTGCGGTACGTCATTTATGGAAAGTCAGGTCCTTGGGTTTCAGTTTCGTTTTCAGTCAGATATGCACAATTTAGGTTAATAGAGAACAGAGGTGGAAGATCATATAATATTGAGGTGGGTAGTATCTAGGACTGTATAAAAAGTAGATATGATGATCATGAACCATTAATGATTTGAGAATCTGTAAAATCTGTAAACCTATAGCTTGATAATTTTCTGAAGACTGTTTCAAATGTTTTTACGTTTATGTGCAAAAACCTGCTAGTTGGCAGAACCAGGGAATAATAAAATATAAAGATTTCATTTTTGAACACCGCTTCGTTACAGGCAACAACCCATGATCACAGTGTGAGATTTGTTGAAAAAACATTCGAAAACCAATTAGGTACAATTAATTGTTACCACTTGTTTTGCAAAGATTTGTGAAATAATTTTCATGAGATTTGATAATAAATGGTTGGGAAATTACTGAAAGCCAAAGTTTAATCTTCTTCAAATAGTCCTTGTTGAAGTTTCGATATATCCATTTTCACCTTAATTTTATTTCTGTAAATTACTGGGTCATTTTCCATACAAATTTGGTTGTGTGTATTTGGCGTCGCTAAATTCCAAGGGCATACTATTGATTAAGAAAACACACACACAGGAAAAATGCATGAATTCATTGTATTATCAGCGTCTCACAAAACTCAGTCTAATCAATCATTGGAATTAATGAAGCGGAAAGTATACATGAAATTAGTGACGAAATTAAAGTATAAGTATATCGAAATAGAACTGATAACGTTCAGGCCAAACAGCTATAAAGTCGAATTACACAACGAATTTCGACAGGCAGAAACCAATAATTAAATTCCGATTAAAGAGGGTTAACCACTCGTACCAAACGAATATTCGTTGCACTTCATTTGCTTTAACAACCCTAGAGATTAAAACTACACACATTGTTATCCAACAGATTCACTCATTTATAGCCTCAATTTGAAATGTGCTTTGTTTGAATGCCTCAATTCTGCTTTGCCTGAAATATACCCTTTTCGCTTGGAAGCTGTTGACACAGAAAATAATGCCAATCAATGAAGCATTCAGAAATCAGAAATTATCTGTTACTTGAACTTTTTGATGATTCTCTATCTCAATAATGTTCCATAAAACCTTAGTACAGTGTTGCTATTCAGCTATATTCTGAAATATGAAAAGCTGAAAATGAGTTCTCACAAACAAGCATAGTAAGAGAAAAAAACAGAGTTTATTTTTCATGTTCTCTACAAATTTTTTCGGGAAAATTAGTGCCATCTATGTTTCGACCTCTACGAACATGAAACTGAATACATAGCCAACTGTGAAACTTTTGTTCATACAAGAATTGAAGAATAAAAACATAAATAATGTGAAGGTTGGGGTATAAAAATACAAATTTGTACAAGAGTTGTGATATATCCAAGGCTGAGAATTCATGTTCGATGTCCATTCGCGGTAGCAATAAATAATTGTTACTATTATATCTTTAAACTACTGATAACCAGAAAACCATATGAGGCATTCAAATACCAGCCTGTATGAGTTTACTGCTGAAACAATTGGGTATATCCTTTTGGGTCGTCGTTGGCAATTATACTGTTTCGATTTAAAATATAATTGAACCGCTTTAGTCAGCTTGTCTGTTTCTGAATTGTAAAGAGACGCCTGTAAAATTGTGGTTAGAACAAAACGTTAATTGGGTAACAAATTGGCGGCGAACGTAACTTGGTAGGATTCTGAGGTTATAATAATTGGAGGTGAAGAAATGATAGCAATCATACATTTCCTGAATACGGAATTTTCATGTCACGTTGAATTCTCGATTTTTCGCAATTATCTATCCTTGGAGGTTCAGAATGAACTAGATTACTACATATAAGGTGATACTGTCGAAGACTTTTTTCATCAAACGAAAATGAACCGTATTCCATTCTGCTGCTACTTTAAAATTGCTTCTCTACATTCGAATAACTACCCAATTCACGAAAGTTATGAAGATGCATTGTACCATTATGGAATCTCCATGAAAAGCAAGTACTTTGCAAGTTGGCCACCTAGGGTTTCATAGAATTTTTTCACCGTGAACGATCAAATTTTTACTAGTGATTTGGTTTCGCATTATTTTTATAGAGAGCCAACGAGCTCTTTTATACAGTGTTACAGGAATCAGGATTATGCGTTCATTCTGTATATTAGGAACTAAAACGCTGACATGAAATAATTAAAACTACGGGTTAATTTTTTCGAAGTGTAGCCCAACAACTTTTAAAGTCTTATTCGATGAATAGAAAGCATTATATATCAGCAAATGGATATGATACTGATAAACAAATTCCAAATAAAGGTGTGGCGCAGGGGTCACTGTTGGGTTCGCTGGAGTATTTGATGTATGTTCACAGCTTGAAATTTTGCTCATGTCCAAATATTCTATGCTGGTGCTTTCCTCGCATGACTTGAATATTATCTAAACTGTGATCTTGAACTTTACTGTGCTACAACAAACTGAGTATTAATAAAGATAAAACCGTGTATATGTCAAAAAACCAGAATAAACTGGGATATAGACATTATGGGACCATAATAAAATCAATGTTAGAAAAAAGATATTTTGGTCTAACTTAAGGGGAAGTAACACCTTTTGAATCGTGGTAAATCTCCATTCAAAAAGTGGTCTCTTTATTTCACGAGTAACTACCCTGATTTACGACGAAGAAGCTTGATTTTTTTAAATTGAAGTCGAAGAACGTCCCGAGGGCAAATAGTTTTCTTTTTTTCGATTCAATGAGTTTTTCAATAAAAAAAACAGGTTGAAGCGTTTTGGAAACTACACTTAATGATTTTTTTTTGACGGTGCAACTATTTGCCCTCGACAATTTAATCTTCTATAAACTACAAAAATTTTCATGATGATTTGTTCAAAAATATAGCTTGTACTCATGAAAAACGAAAACCATATTGAAGAACCCCAGATCTAACGATTATCCTGTTTTTTTTCAATTGAAAAACTAATTAAATCGATAAAAAGAAAACTATTTGCCTTCGGGACGTTCTTCAACTTCAATTTAAAAAAAAAAATAAGTTTCTACGTCGTAAATTAGGGTAGTTACTCGTGAAATAAAGAGACCATTTTTTGAATGGAGATTTACCACGATTCAAAAGGTGATACTACCCCTTAATGTAATAAGTTGAGTTGATGGTCTCATATAGAATATCTAATATAAAAGATATCTCCAATGGTAGGTGCTGTGAAAAGGTGTTATTATCTATTCGAACATTCATCGAAAGCATTACTTTACAATAGTTTTATAGAATCTCAACTGAGACATTTAATTCCCTGTTGGGAAGATGCTCCCAAATATTCATTAGAAAAAATTCAAAGAGTGCAGATCTATTATTTCCAATTTGGACCTCTTAACACCAACTACATTCTGCTACGTCAACACTGAATATGGATAAACTGAAAAAACTGGAACAGACAAAGCTAGTTAACAAAATAAGGAATAATTTATTGAGGACACAAGCTTCTTTAGCTGTCATGGAAGAAAAGCATGACTACAATGTTAGAAGTTGAAATGATTTTAGAAAAAAAAGGAAAGAACATGTATCGGACAAAATTCTCCAAATGTTTTGAGCTGTCGTTGTTTTCAATTCTATTCCTAATTCCTGTTGAAATAGCGTGCAATGGAAATATTAAAAAAATGTGCCATCACCTCAAAAGTTTCTCAAACTTCGGTGATTTCTTTGTACATAAGGACTGAACGAGAATAAATTCGCTATCACAAAAACGCCTATCTCTTGAACCAATTCGAAAAAAATCAAAATTTGATCATAGTTAGCTTTGTTATGAACGTCAGAAACATGTGGAACATTTACTTCATAGATATTCCAATTCTCTGTCGCAGAATGTCAAGCGAAGTGAAAACACGAGAATTTATAGTGAAACTTTTTCAAAATAATCAAAAATGGAGCTTCAAAAGAATCGCAAAAGAGGCTCGCGTTCGTCCGGAAACGGTATCAAGAGTTGTTAAGCGCTTCAACGAAGATCTTACAATTAACCGCAAGGAAGGAACTGGGAGGAAAAAGGGGTGTCATAGCCCAAAAAAAATGAAGAAAGCCATCAGCCTTTTCCAGAAGAATCCTAACCTTTCAGGGCGGAAAGTGGCCCAAATAGTGGGTTGTTCGCAGTCAACCGTTCAGAAAATCAAGTCGAGTTGTGGGCTTAGAACATACAGAGTGCAGAAAGTGCCAGACAGGAACGCTGTAAAGAATCAAGAAGCGAAATCAAGAGCAAATAAATTAAAAAAAGATTTCTTGAAGAATTATTCCTGTTGCGTGATGGACGACGAAACCTATGTCTTGGCTGATTCCTCGCAACTTCCTGGTCAGGAATTTTATACTGCAGATTCTCGTGGAAATGTTGACGAACAGTTTCGCGTGAAGAAACAAGCAAAGTTTCCTAAAAAATTCCTGGTTTGGCAAGCAATTTGCACTTGTGGGAAAAGGAGCAAATTTTTCGATGGCCAAGGCTCTGTTGCTCGAAGATATACATTGAGGAATGCTTGAAGAAGCGACTTTTGCCATTTTTTTGTGAGCACGATGTGTCAATAATCTTTTGGCCAGATTTAGCTTCATGCCACTACAGCAAGGCCACCACGGCATGGTACGAAGCTAATGAGGTGGTTTTTGTCCCCAATTCACCAAATTGCCCAGAACTCAGGCCAATCGAAAGATATTGGGCCCTGGTAAAAAGAGAATTGAAGAAAACTAAGAAATCCACGAAAACATTGGCGGAATTCAAGCAAAAGTGGAAGACAGCACCCCAGAGAGTGACTGAGAACAAACACCATAAGAAGCATGATGGGAAGAATTCCAGAAAAAATCCACGAATTTTGTAAAAAATAGTTTTGGTTTTTTATTGTAAAAACAGTTTTCATTAGAATTAGAAGATGATTCGAAAATGAGTTTGATTTTCGAAATCGGTCCAGTGGTTCAAAAGATATAAGCGTTTTTGTGATAGCGAATTTATTCTCGTTCAGTCCTTATATGAATAACTAATGTTTTATTTTCTCTCTGTTTATTTTTTTTATTTTACGTGGCTGATATGGATTATTGTTTGGAATCATTATGAGAGATAACATTGTAAATGTAGGCTCTGATAAAAGCTTTCTTGCTGTTAAAGGATCAGAAATAAATAAATAAAAAAAAATATTTTTTGACGCAGTGCATATCTCATGTGTTCCCTGGAGCATTGAATTGACACAAACTGTATTGTCTTGTTTCCATATTCCTTTCTAATGAATACGAGCTTATAGTCAATAACAAAAAATTGGGTGCAATTAACTTTCTCGTTCGAAGGGGATGAAACAAAATTAGAGGGGACTTGGAGAACGGTAACAGCGGGAGAAACTCAGGATGCTACGGACTTTTAATACCTTTTTTCTGAAATATCCTATTTCTTCCCTTCCTAGTTATATCTGACAAGCTCCATCATTTTTTTACCCCTTCATTATCCCCCAATGCTCTTTCTGAACCCGAGACCCCTTCCAAAATTGAACAGGAAGATCCTCCCGGCAAAATCGATATAACCCCGGTTTCCGGATCCTCGGTTAACTTTGTTTTTCCTCCAACACCCATCCCTGCTAAACCAATACATTTTCACATCAATTTCCCCGAAATTGGTTACGTGAAAGCGCACAGCTCATACCCCTGCGAGATTTCCGATGATGACACTTTCATCTTTGGCAAAACACTACGACGGCGAGGCGTTTGATAATTTCCATCCCGGGGGGTGAATGGAGCGGATCGAACTCGGGGGCTGGCTGGGGGATCAATTGGAAGAGTTAACACGCGTCGTAATTATCGGTTTGCCACCCCCAGACCTAACTTCGTCAACTGTTATTCGGATCTTTCGATCAACCGGGGGCGTTTGTCACGGATACTTGGCGAGAGCGTGGCCAGCGATGGGCTATAGGATGGCTCAATAAGACCAGTGCTTAACACAGTAACGAAGATGCAACAAAAGTGCTTCTACAATTAACGCACATTATGGAAATCTCAAATTTATTCTACAACTGAAGGTGTTCTCAATGATATTTATTTTTATCAGAATTATGCATGCATATGCTATCCACTTTCAACGTTTTTCTTCAATACAGATGTTTTCTCCCAGCAGGAATAAAAAAAGATGATATTATCAGATTTTGAATGTATTGGCTCCATTCTAAAATCAGTTGTTCTCGATCAATTCTAGTGATCAATAGTTTTTTTTTTCGTTTGATTTTCTACACTCGATCGCTATGCAACGCGAAACACGCAATTTGACCCAAGAGGAATGTGCCCAAGCGGTAGTTTTGCGAAAAGAAGGGTGGACATACACAAGAATTGCAGAAAGGTTTGGAGTCTCCCATACAAGTGTGTCCAGAATAATGCAGTGATTCAGGGAGACAGGTATGAATGTCCGAAGACCAGGACAGGGTAGACCACGGGTAACAACTGCCATTCAAGAACGTTACTTGAGATTTTCTTCGTTGAGACAACGGTTTGCAACCGCTCGCCTCCTTCAAAATCAGCTTGAGCAAACTCATGAGGTGCAAATTAGCACTCAGACAATAAGAAATCGCCTCAGAGAATATGATTTAAGGCCTCGTGTCGCGGCAAGAGGCCCAGCTCTTACCCCAGCCCATCGAAGGGCGCGTTTGGATTTTGCGAGAGAGCATATCCATTGGGAAGAGGCCGATTGGGAAAGAGTTCTCTTCACAGATGAGTCTAGATTCTGCCTCTACCATTGTGATGGACGTTCCCTTGTATACAGACGTCCACATGAAAGATATGCTCAGTGCAATTTCCTGAATACTACTGGTTTCGGGGGAGGATCGATTATGGTATGGGGTGGAATATCTTTGACTGCTCGTACAGACCTAGTGGTCGTTGATAATGGAGCTATGAATACTGATAAGTATATAAGGAACATTCTTGAAGAGCATGTAGTGCCATTTGCCCCATACATTGGTGAAAATTTCATTTTTATGGACGATAATGACAGACCCCATCGTGCGCGCATCGTTCAGGAGTACCTTGAAGAGGTTGAAGTCTCTCGAATGAAATGACCAGCAAGAAATCCAGATCTCAATCCGATTGAGCAGGTTTGGGACAACCTCAATAGAAGGCTGAGAAGTTCAGAAAATCATCCAGCTACTCTTAATGACTTAGGAATCCAACTCGGAGAAATCTGGGAAGGATTAGATCAGAACATTTTAAGATCACTCATTTTGAGTATGAACCGTCGTTGCCGAGCTGTAATTAACGCAAGGGGTGGAAATACCAAGTATTAAATCACTTATCAGCATTTCAGTATTTTGAAAATTGCTCATTTCTCTTCTCTCACATAAGATTCGGTGAAATCCTGAATTTTTCTTCCATTTAATTTGTCTTGTTTCGTTCAAAACCTTTCCGAGAGAACATAAAAAATAAGTTATAAAGTCAGTGTAGAGTTAACTTTCACTAAAATTGAGATTTTGAGAATGTGCGTTAATTTTTTTGAGCAGTGTATTTTAAAACTAGAAATGTCCTATGATCTGGGAAGACGAAATCACTTTCATCGTATCTCGAAAAAAAAACACACAGGTTAAAGTTCCCGCTACTTTGTGAAGAATATGCATCATCATTGAGAAAAAATGGTTAGTCCATTGTCAGCAGCATTTTTCCCTCTCTGTGGTAAAGCTCAATAATGGTTTCACTTGGTTTCAACAGCTCATAAGAAATAACATCGACCTGGTCTCACCAAATACACAGTAAAACCTTCGCAGCTTGAGCATTCGGTAAAGGCGACTACATAGAAGCATAATTGGACAGTCCACAAGACTTACTTTTCTTATGATTCCTGAAATATACTGCTCCACAAGAGTTAGGGATGTCGTATTCAATCGTTTTTAAAAGTATGTAATCTTCGAGAAAATCGCTGTAAAATAATTTAACACTTAATAATAACTTGAATCGATCCAATAAAAATCAGTATGAGACATTTCGTCAATCTGGTCGCCTTTTTTCTGAAGTTTGGTTCTTTGCATATGCTTCATGAATGTTATTATTTTGAAATGAAGTCAGTTTATCAACGGCTTCGATTTGAAACGAGTTTTCTGAAATTGCCAAGACGTAAATTAACAAACGCTGAGGCTAATAAGGCTATCGGAATGCTACAGGGTGGCCTAACTCAGGTTGTGGTAGCGGAAAGGCTCCAAGTCAGCCAAAGTGTGATATCTCGACCTTGGAATAGGTTCAGAGAGACAGCTTCCGTGTTGGAAAGACCAAGGCTTGGTGGGCGACGAAAAACAACACCTGCTCAGGATCGTTTCATCACCGTTTCGGCGAGAATAAACCCTAAATCTACGTGTAGAATGCTACGGAATACTCTTCAAAATGCAGATGAGGTCCAAGTTTCCATCGAAACCATCAGACGACGTTTGAGAGAGGTGAATCTAGGTTCTAGACGTCCATTAAGAGGAGTTCCATTAACACGTGACCATAAGCGTCAAAGACTGGAATTGGCAAGGCAACATATCAATTGGAACGATCAATGGCGTAGTGTCCTTTTTACTGATGAAGCCAGATATGGACGATTTTCAGATTCTTGAAGAATAGTCACTACATATGTCCAAGAAGTCCATCGATTCCGAGGGGGTAGTGTTATGGTATGGGCCGGGATATGTTTCAACGGGCGCACAGATCTACACATTTGTCCTGGGAATATGACCGCCTTACACTATAGGAAGCATGTCATTAAGCGATTTCGAATGGCTTTTGCGGTTGGTTCATGGTTGACCGGTCGGTTCATAGACGATGACGTCGGACCTCCGGTTGGTTCCGACCCATTCGAATTCTTCCTTAACGAAACGGTTGGTTGATCGGCGAGCTGTCAAGTTTCAAGTTCAATTCAAATTGACAATTTGCTCATAACACTATTCGAATTCGATACAGTCTCGTTATATTATTGTTAATTAAATATGCTTAAACGCAAGGCAGTTGCAGCACTCCTATTATTAGATGAATTGGATGATGCCGATTCATCGAATTTAAAAAAAATGTTATTATTGAGAGATAATACAAGTGCGAATATCTCTTATATGGCCGTAAAAACCTTATTTAAAGAGAAGCACACGAGGATTTTTTCATCAATCTTGAAACCCACAGCATTCAGAGATTCCGACATAATCACTTAATTAATTTAATAGAAGGCGAACACTCAACAATTTCCAAAACTCTAATTTATTTTAATCTTAAACAAATAATAAACACAAAAATTTTTGAAGTTACAAAACAAATTTATTTATGGCCGATGGCGGGAGATTGTAGAATAAAAAGAGATAGAACCATGAACCAGAGATCGAACCGTGCTGCAGAGCACGGTTCGAGTTTCGGTTAACCAACCCTGAAACAGCTGATTTATTACGTCATCAATTCATAAACCAACCAAAAACCAATATCAATCGAAAGCGGTTGGTCCATAAATGACGGACCAATTCATGAACCAACCAAGAACCAACATCATTCGAAATCGCTTATTGACAATGTTGTGCCAAATTTTGACGCTTCTATTGGTGAAACTTTTCAATTTCTAGACGATAACGCTAGAACCCACCGTGCAGCCATACTTGAGAATGCGCGCGAGGAGCTTGGTATCCACATTTACCAATACCTTCGCACTCACCAGATTTGAATTGCATAGAAAATGCATGGGATATGCTCCAAAGAAGATTAGATAATCATCAACCTACCCCAGAATCCTTAAATGATCTGAGAGAGCTTCTGCCCCGTTTGTGGAACCAAATTCATCAAGAAATGTTCAATAAACTCATGTGTAGTATGCAAATAAGATGTCAAGCTTATTTTACTCGATTTTTCCTAACCACCCTGTATACGCTGCAGACCTACAGGCTAAAATCGATTTGCAACTTGAAATCATATCAATATGAATTTTCATCACAAAAAATTTTAACTATATTTTTTTGCAATTTGAGTCAATATCCATAACTCATGTGGAGAATGATCCATTTTCATCACCCGTCACGATGCGATAAAGAGAACCCTCCCTTTTTACCGTTTGAACAACTGTTCAAGGGCAGGCGCGTTGTTTGACTTTAGACCACCCTCTATGTGAACTTTTTGGAGCTCTCGAAGAGAAGAAATCTTACCGCAAATGAGGATTTCCAAATCAGACATATTTTTGCAACCAAAAGTATATGACGCCTTAAACAAAATCTCTAATGTGTTAAAATAGCTTGTTTATCATTTGTCTAAGCTTTTGTTCATGACGTTTTGGATATGCCAAAATCGAACAGCACTTACTGCTGGAGCCATACAATGCTACCTACAGTCAAACATGCTGGGAATTTGCTTCGCAACAATTTTTATCAATTCTTTCTATTTTTTGCGTATATTTTCATCTTTGAATAAACCTCCATAGTGACTCAGATACATTAGATATATGAATATAGGGTTGTACGTTTAAAATTACATATGGTTTTATTTCAGAGGTATAACTTGTTATTAGTGAATCACAGTGGCCCTTATGACGACTTCTCTTCTGGCCCTGGAAATCGATGCAGTGGTGGAACAGTTGCTTGATGGCCACCATGCTCTCCGGACTTAACACCGCTGGAATATTTTTTATGGGGATGGATACCTCAAGTGAAGGGTATATTCCACAGTTCCAAACACCAGAGAAGAACTGGTGCAAAAAAAAAAATGACTGTTGCAAACGGGCCACCCCTAAAATTTTGCTGGCACCCAGACATTCATTGACATACTAAGACTTTCAATTTTCCCGTTGTATTTCTATTTACTTTGGCCCCTCCAAAAAAATTCCGGCCCCCTCTTGGCTCCCCCTGTCTTCGAAAGCTGGCGTCGCCACTGCTTAAGTCATACCGAAACACACTGTATATATAGTAAGTAAAACCCATCCATAGTAAGGAGATAATTTTTCGAACTGGGGCCCTCTGTAACGCCACTGATGATGTTTGGGGATGATTCGTGAGAAAATACCTATATCAGAATCAATTTCACGGTTAACTCTTCGGTTCCGGTGTGTGCCGAGTTTTCAGACCGGATCCTTGAAATGGATCCAAATTATTCACGGGAGTTTTTGGTACGAAGTACCCGCATTCTCTATACGTCGTTAAAGTTCATTCCCAATAGATTGAAAAGAATCGAACGGAACGGGAACGCTTTCACGAAGATTGCACGATAATGGGCAGTAAGATCGAGTTCGATTCGATGTTTAAGCCCCAAGGACTTCAAATTCAGACGGGAGAACTGTAGTGTTCATCATCTGAACCCGCAATCACACATTTTCAATGAACGAAAGCGTTATACGAGGATATACTGAAAAATTCTTAGCCTACTATAAAACCAAACAAAATTTCAATGTCAAAATATTTTATTACTCAACATATTCTCCTCTTAATTGAATAAATACATTTATTACAGCGAACCTGCAACGGCTCTAGACTTTTCAACAAAAATGTTTCTTCTTGCTCTGCAAACCAGTCCTCCACAGCTTCTATCACCTCCTCGTTGGAAGAAAGTTTTTTTAAATTTTTTTCAGTTGAGGAAAGAGATGATAGTCGGACGGAACCAAATCTGGCGAATAAGGGGAGTGTTCTAGTAATTCTAACCCCAAATCACGAATTTTTTGCATGGCAACATGAGATTTGTGTACTGGGGCGTTGTCCTGTGAAAACAAAATACCTTTGAATAGCTTTCCGCATCTTTTCTCTTTAATTTTTTTCCGTAGAGTGGTCAGTAACGTCGAACAGTAATCTCCAGTTATTGTTCTACCCTTATCCAAAAAATCAATCATGATTACTCCATGGCAATCCCAAAAAACTGAAGCAAGAACTTTTCCAGCAGATTTTTGGACACGAAACTTCTTAGGTTTTGGAGAACCAGAGTGTCGCCATTCCATCGATTGTTACTTTGTTTCTGGATCGTAGAAATGTACCCAAGTCTCATCCATAGTAACAATTCGGTTTAAGAAGTCGACATCGTTTTCAAATCGAGCACAGATCGAACGCGATGCTTCTACCCTTGCACGCTTTTGGTCAACATTCAAACATTTGGGGATCCATTTTGCAGAAATTTTTCTCATGTCCAAATTGACGTGAACTATATGATGAACGCGTTCGTATGAAATCTTCAGTGCTTCAGATATCCGTTTTAGCCCAATTCGACGATCTGATCGAATTATGTCATGAACTGCATCGATATTTTCGGGGACTGACACAGAAACTGGCCTTCCTGATCGGTCATCATCGTCAATGGAAAATTTACCTCTTTTGAAGCTTGCAGTCCAATTTTTCACGGTCGCATACGAAGGACATTGATCACCAAGGGTATTAGGCATATCTTCATAAATCTGCTTACCTCTTAACCCTTTCAAAAACAGGTACTTGATGATGGCTCGATACTCCAATTTCTCGATTTTTACAATTTCGGTGGACATCTTTTTTTTTAATTTATTGCGTAACTCTGGTTTACTTCTTTGACTTCGAACTTTACACTGACACTTCTAATAAGTTATTGTTCGTTGATATGGTATCGCAATATTTTGTTTATGCATGGAACTGGTATAGGCTAACTAGATATCAATACATCCTCGTATCGTTTTCTGTCCGTAATTTTCGAATTTTAAGCGGAAAATGACTTTTCTCTATTTCTGTATCGTAATGAGTTCATAACAGTACTAAAAACAGTGTTGTAATGATTTCATTACAACATCGATTTCATTACAACATCGTTTTCAGTTATACATTTTTCGTTTTGTGGTTGTCAACGATGACTTTCGATCCTATAAAATTCCAGCAGACGTCAATTTGGAAATGTCAATTTTCGTATTTCCTAACATTCACACCAACTGCCAAGGTACAATAAGAAGTCACTAGGACCTATAATTTGAATTTTTCATTGAATTTCACAAAATTAGACTGAAATAGAGAAAATATCGTCTAATACTCGTTGCAGAATTCAATTCCAATACTCATGCGTTCGATTGGAATAGGAGCCCATTCTGCAACTAGTTTTAGAATATAACTAGGTATTAAACATCATGTTGCGACACATTGATGAAGAATTCGGGGAAATCAATAGTAGGGTTATAACCTGCCACGGAAATACCTCTGAAGATGCCTACCGTTCTTGCAGGCAAAACGTTAGGTCAAATTCCTATTGGACCACAGCAAGAAAGGACGGCATTTTCTAATTCTTTTGATGAATCCGGAAGTGAAAGCCTTTATCGATAACATATTCCCCAGCTATGCCTACCCAGACATTTATTGACCACCAATGTGGATAATCCACCTGTGAGAATTCTTTGTCGATTAATAATGGTAATTATATCGATTTACAAATCCATTTTATGGAATGTCGATTCATACATCCATAAAACTGTATTTGAAAATATTCAATGGATTTTCTCCATGGCCCCAAAATCAGCATGCAGTTATTCTTAATAGCATTCGGTAAAGATGAAAGCGATGTTTTTTCAAGACGTTCCACTGATCTTCAACTTGTATCCACTATTTCGCCAATTTGTCGTTTGTATTGAAGATCTTCTTTTACTGCGAGAAAAAAGCTATTTCTTATCTTCAGTCGTCGCTATTTGATAGGACCCTGTTTGATATCTCCATCAGTTTAAAAAAAATCTTGCCAGGTCCTTCCCAACGATATTTCATCTGGATGCATTATTGCATTCAAAATTAATTCCACTTGCCAATAAACAATTCCTGTCTGATTCGCCTGGTATAAGAATAATATAATTCATTTCATTTTTTGCTTTGACTCTGGGTCTATCTACACCTTTTCCAATTGTAACTCAGAACAGTCAGTTGATATTCAGAAACGGTAATTTGAATTTCAGAAAATATAAATTGTAATTCGGAAAAAAGAATAGTAATTTACGTAACAAGTCCGGAAAATAGGGTTTTTTGGACGAATAGACAAAATTCTAGGACGAGCAGGAGGCGAGTCCTGGAAGTCTGTGAGTCCAAAAAAACTATTTTCGGGCGTGTCGCGTACAATATTTTTTCGGCAATCGTGAAGAATTACAAATCAATGAGACAACACATCTCTTTATTATACATTTTGATTCTTATTTGAATTAAACAGAACAGAACTGTCATCCGTTATTTCGTTGCTATTGTGATGACCATCACAATGACAACAACGACGTAAGTTTTTCCGGCCTAGTCCGGAAAGTACGTACTTTCCGGACTAGGCCGGGAAATGCTACTTTCTCAAAGAAAAATTGTATTTCATTTGCTTGGTATCCAAACCACTTTCCCTAATATTATGTATGTAATTCAAATGGAGACATGATTTCATTTAAAATGGGTGGCGAAAAATATTAATTATGATTTTTGAGGTCATTTTCGACGCTCAAAGTACGTAGATACCTTAATAGAAGCAAGAAATATAATAATAATAACTTTATTTCCAAGGGTAACATAAAGGTATATACAGTAAAAAACAAATTTGAAAATACCAAATACTTAAGGGGCAGTATCACCTTTCGAATCGTGGTAAATCTCCATTCAAAAATGGTCTCTTTATTTCACGAGTAAGTACCCTAATTTACGACGTAGAGACTTGATTTTTTTTTAAATTGAAGTTGAAGAACGTCCCGAGGGTAAATAGTTTTCTTTTTTCCGATTTAATTAGTTTTTCAAATAAAAAACCAGGGTAATCGTTAGATCTGGGGTTATTGAATATGTTTTTCGTTTTTCATGAGTACAAGCTATATTTTTGAAATAATCATAATGAAAATTTTTGTATTTTATAGAAGATTAAATTGCCGAGGGCAAACAGTTGCGATTTTTTCGATTTAATTAAATTTTCAATTAAAAAAAACAGGTTGAACTTCAGCGTTTTGGAAACTACACTTAATGATTTTTTTCCGACGGTTATTCATCATTTTTTGAAAAAAATCGCAACTATTTGCCCTCGGCAATTTAATCTTCTATAAACTACAAAAATTTTCGTGATGATTATTTCAAAATTATAGCTTGTACTCATGAAAAACGAAAAACATATTCAATAACCCCAGATCTAAAGATTACCCTGGCTTTTTTAATTAAAAAACTTATTAAATCGAAAAAAAGAAAACTATTTGCCCTCGGGACGTTCTTCAACTTCAATTAAAAAAAAATCAAGTCTCTACGTCGTAAATTAGGGTACTTACTCGTGAAATTAAGAGACCACTTTTTGAATGGAGATTACCACGATTCAAAAGGTGATACTGCCCCTTAAGACAAGTTCGATGCCATTGTGATAGATTCCTATGTTGTATCACTTGAAACCAAGCTCGATACTATTCTGAATTACATATTACATTTTCTGAAATTGAATTGATAACTTCTGGAATACAATTTTTCTTTTCTGAAATTGAATTTGCCATTTCTGAATTTCAATTCACTATTCTGAATTACAACTTTGTTTTTCTGAATTACAACTTCCTAATCTGAATTTCAATTTCGTTTTTCTGAAATTAAATTGACTATTCTGAAATTCAATTTCTGTTTTCTGAATTACATATTGCTTTTCTGAAAAACATGTTCCCTTTTCTGAAATTCAACTTCGAATTTCTGAACTACAACTTTGAAAGGTGTAGACGACTCTTTTAATGAGGCAGATCGGATGACATAATTGCCTATTGTCATACTGTTCATAAATCATAAGTTTTTGAAGGAGTCATCCGGAACCCCACAAGAGATTCTACCTGTTTTATCCCACTTTCACTACAGGTCTGGTGACGGTTTTACATCTCTTACATAAATGACAATGAAGTGTCAGACAATTTTCGAATTTGCTCTTGCTTTTTTGCTGCTTTTACGCTAAAAACAACCACTCAATGGGAGATGATCCCCCAACATATGGGGCCTGTAGCGTTCCTCGAACACCTGAAGATAAGAAGAATCATCACTTGGATGATCGGACCTGATCGAAAGATCCTCCCGATCCATGAGAGAGTTAGGGCTTTGTGAGAAGGTTTTTTTAGCAGGTGAAATATTTTTTCTACTGCTTCTTTCTCGTTTTTCTTCTTTTTTTTCTTGTTACAGATATAATTTCAAGATATTTGCCTCCAGTTCGATGAAAAGGCATGTTTTCAAGCACAAGGAGCTCTGTAACATAGATAGCAGCATATTTTTTGAACAAATTCAGTATCACCACACATACACGGTGGACAGAGTTTTTTCAGAGGTTTTTTATCTGTTCTTGTGTATCATACGCAGAATTGTATGCTACCCCGTTTACATTCCCTTTGCTAACACTCAGATTTGGAGCGGGAAACAGATTTTATTCTTTTATACAATCTGTTACTTGTCACCATTTCTTCACACGTGCCATATGCCATATATTGTTTGATATTACAAAACAGTATGTAAGTCTCTCTTTCAAAAGAATAGAGTATATATATTTTTCTATTTGATTTTCGTGGTGATAAGAATTGTACATACAGCCTTGGATCTTATGATTTTGCTATCCTTTATGCAGTTTATGCTATCTTCGTTCCACTCATTGAATACTAAATGGTTTCACCAATTCGGTAATTTATGAATGAGATGCTGTGTCTCCTCGTTCTATGGTCTAAGGGTACAGCAGTCCATTATTCTCCCCAAGAAAGATTTTATATGATTAACACACACTAAAAAATAAAACTTAACCGAGCACAAAAAACTTCCTGACGATGACAACTGTTATAAAATTAAGTCAACATTTTAGGACTCAGCAAAAGAGCCGTTTGAGTGCTCTTTATGCCATAAGTCTCGAGAGGCTCGGAGAGGAGAGTTTTACGTGAAGCATTTGGATTTTTGAGCCGACCAGAGTCGGTCAATAACTTTTCCGTTGCTCAATAATATTGGCCTGAGTAATCTCCTCAAACAGCATAGCAAGGGGATTTCAGCTTTTTACTTTATCATGTATCTTTCTTTGAGAGCACTAAATCCATCAAAGTCCGCATGAAGGGCATTATTCCTCATTGTTTACTTTGTCGAGAGATAAATATATCCCTAATTGTGCGTCAATTTTTCTTCATTCCCCCATCAGCGCCGGCAGATGGCCGGGAAAATTAAATTCCTGATGGAGTCCGTGATATAAATTTCGAATTAGCGGCAAGGCCAACGGGACAATACAATGCGGGACGCTGAAGAGACGAATTGTCGTCCAACAGTCCCGTTCTGGAAAAAATCCCAGACTATCTGCGTCACGGAAAACTCGAATAATACTAATAATCGTTTTATTGGTCCATTTTTGTTTAACGGGGAACCCTAGGGCGCCGGTTGGTGTTTCCTACACATCGATCGTATGGAATTTTACCGCCGGCATCCGAGGAATGCAACTTTGACTGATACGTTTTCGATATCGGAGAATGCTGAGAAATGGTGCGGCAGAAGCGGATAATGGTTTCCGTATTCAGGAGTCTGATCCTTCCGATATACACGGTGAGTTACTGGTAATAATAGGGTATCTGGAGCTGGAGGCTAGGCAGAAGATAATTCCAGAATTTCTGCAGCTAGAAACCCTCTAGTTCACATGTAAATAGTAATTCGAAAGTTTTTTCCCAAGGTGTTAAGATTAGCATAGACTTAAGTTATGCCTACAATTTTTATTTAATTATGGTGTTCAGTCATAATTAATGAAAACACTGCATTTTCATTTCCGGATACGAATACAAATCCCACTAAATTGTTTTGAAGTCTCTCCACTAGCTCATTGCTTGCGGGAATTATCGTGTTTACGGACAGAAGGCCAGACGGACGAAATTGAATTCGACCAGATATCCTGCCGAAATAATAATAGCTTTTATCCCGTCAATTACACTCAGCCCACTTCCACGGCAGGAAGCAGGGAAGTAAGCAGGGAAGTGAGCAGGGAAATGGGCAGGGTGTAATCACTTCACTTCTGCTGCCACTCGCGTTGCTACTCGCGCTGCCGGTCACTCCCTAAATTAGCGGTTTTTCGTGCGGCAGTCAAAGGACCGGCAGCGCGAGTGGCAGGGAGTGATCACATTCTGCCTAGTTACTGTCGTGCGAGCGTTGCGTACGTTGTCGTATTAATTGATTAAAAGTCGTTAATTGTTGCGAAAAATGTCGACGGAGTGGAGCAACGAAAAAATATTATCATTTCTAGAATACCTTGAGAGTGAAAGAGTGATATGGGATTCTTCTGATGAAAACCATAAACTTAAGCACAAAGTGCACGATGGTTGGAAGGATGTTTGGAATTGAAGAATTTAAGTGAGAAAAAAGTCACTTAGGGCTTCATTCAGACCTCTTCTGAAGTCTAGATCAGGTGCAATTTCGTCGTCCGCCATTGCCAAAACTTGATCGCGAGAGAAATGTTTGAGCTGAGTGTAAATACTCACTGCCTTTCCATACTGCCGCAGAAGTATTCCGGGAAATATTTCTGGCAACGCGAGTAGCAGTGGAAGTGGCTGAGTGTAATTGAGGCATATCTATTTATTTGAGGACAGATGCAAGAGATTAGTGCCGGTACAACATAATATTGTGGGGTCTGAGGGAATCTATCCCAGAATGGACGACTGACAGAATGAGAATCAGCAAATTAAGGTTGAAAACACAAGATTTCACCGAATTTTGGTACCTCTCTTACTCAGATCTGCATTCAGAATAATTTTAAAATAAAAAAATCCAATCTACGTAATTATTCCATCAGTGTTAACCTCAAAACGTTTTTGACAGGTCGCTGGTCAGCGGTAAATATTATTAATTTCATTATTTTATGCATTTTATAAGCAAAGCATTGAGTTATTCTGCTTGGAATTCCCATGAAATGGCCTGAAGGAACAACGACAAAAAAAATTTTACTCAGGCATATGATCACAACTTTAAGTATTGGGATCACTATTATATTTTGATTAATCCGTTATTTCGGTAGATGTCACTTTTGAATCAGTCATTTTCGACATTTGACAAGTTGAAACTACGCCATTAATAACAATGGAACGATACACGCTTCAACAATGCATTGAAATTATTAAAATTCACTAAAAAAATGGTGAAAATTTGGCAGATGCGGTGTTTGTTCTCTCTATGATATTTATTTCCGAAACTATCTATGAATTCGAGAAACGTCAAAAATTTTGTCGCTGAAAAACTAACATGTTGGTTTTGCCGGCTTGAAAATTTTTTCGGGATGAAACGATCGTTGCTACGGAAACTTCCTCACTGAAAATGAAAAGAGTGGAATAGTCAATCAAAAAAAAAAAAGGTTGAACTTCAGTGTTTTGTAAACTACACAATGTTTTTTTTCCGACGGTTATTCGTCATTTTTTGGAAAAAATCGCAACTATTTGCCCTCGGCAATTTAATCTTCTATAAACTACAAAAATTTTCATGAAGATTAGTTCAAAAATATAGCTTGTAATCATGAAAAACGAAAAACATATTCAATAACCCAAATATTGCAGAGATCTAACGATTACCCTGGTTTTTTAAATTAAAAAACTATAATTAAATCGAAAAAAGAAAACTATTTATATATTTGACACCTCAGAAGCTTGTAGCGTGTTGACTTTAGTTTCTTATCTTCGATTTTGACAAATCTTCATCACTGTTAACTAAATTCCACTCCGTTTCCTAGTGAAACACTTGATATGTGGATAATACACCAAATTACTGAGAGTTGGTGTTTCAAAATATTTAAATGAATTTTCTCGATTTGAACCACTTCTAAATCCGACTTCAACACAATTTTTCAAGAAAAATGAACCAATTTTCTATAATTTTACTGTTATCAAATTCCTGAAAGTAAGACACTACATTATTCCTGTTAGGAATACCTCTGACTCATCTCATCATTTACAATAATCTAATCACACCGGCTTTGATGTGTGATCTTCCCCTCACAATAATTATGTCTTTTCACGACGCATATAATGCAGATTCACTGGTAAAGAACACGAATCCGTAAGTTTTCAAATCCACAAAAAATTATACCTTCACGATAATGAATCAACCAGATATCCACACTGTAATTCACCGCATTTTCAAATCAATTGAACAAGCAATAAATCAATTATCGACAAAAATGTGGATATATTTAGCCTCGATTTGAATACAGGGAATGCAATAAATCTTTGTTTTCTATTATTTCATAATATGATTAGTTTGCGATGATATACGGCCGAGCCGAAATGATATAGATATCTAATTATTCTAAAATTTATCACTTCAAATTATAGAAAAATGAAAAATAACAGCATGGTATCATTTGTATAAAGTAGAACTTATAATTCATCAGCTTCATGATCGACTCTAGATTATACCATAGATATAGTGTAGAAACAAATTAGGAAATAAAGGATTTCGACGAGTATAAGGACTGACCGAGAATAAATTCGCTATCACAAAAAGGCCTATATCTCTTGAACCAATTGAGAAAAAAATCAAAATTTGATCATAGTTAAAGCTATGTTATGAACGTCAGAAACATGTGGAACATTTACTCCATAGATATTCCAATTCTCTGTCGCAAAATGTCAAGCGAAGTGAAAACACGAGAATTTATAGTGAAACTTTTTCAAAATAATCAAAAATGGAGCTTCAAAAGCAGCGCAAAAGAGGCTCGCGTTCGTCCGGAAACGGTATCAAGAGTTGTTAAGCGCTTCAACGAAGATCTTACAATTAACCGCAAGGAAGGAACCGGGATGAAAAAGGGGTTTTATAGCCCAAAAAAAGTGAAGAAAGCCATCAGCCTTTTTCAGAAGAATCCTAACCTTTCAGGACGGAAAGTGGCCCAAATAGTGGGTTGTTCGCAGTCAACCGTTCAGAAAATCGAGTCGAGTTGTGGGCTTAGAACATACAAAGTGCAGAAAGTGCCAGACAGGAATGCTGTGAAGAATGAAGAAGCGAAATCAGGAGCAAAGAAATTTAAAAAAACATTTCTTGAAAAATTTTTCCTGTTGCGTGAATTAAGACGAAACCTATGTCTTGGCTGATTTCTCGCAACTTCCTGGTCAAGAATTTTTACTGCAGATTCTCGTGGGAATGTTGACGAACAATTTCGCGTGAAGAAACAAGCAAAGTTTCCAAAAAACTTCCTAGTTTGGCAAGCACTTTGCACTTGTGGGAAAAGGAGCAAATTTTTCGTTGGCCAAGGCTCTGTTGACTCGAAGATATACATCGAGGAATGCTTGAAGAAGCGACTTTTACCATTTTTACGTGAGCACGATGTGTCAACAATCTTTTGGCCAGATTTAGCTTCATGCCGCTACAGCAAGGCCACCAAGGAATGGTACGAAGCTAATGAGGTGGTTTTTGTCCCCAAAGAGGCCAATCCACCAAATTGCTCAGAACTCAGGCCAATCGAAAGATATTGGGCCCTGGTAAAAAGAGAATTGAAGAAGACTAAGAAATCAACGAAAACATTAGCGGAATTCAAGCAAAAGTGGAAGACAGCATCCCAGAAAGTGACTGAGAACACTATAAGAAGCACGATGGGAAGAATTCCAGAAAAAATCCATGGATTTTGTAAAAAGTAGTTTTTTTTTTATTTTAAAAACAGTTTTCATTACAATTAGAAGATGATTCGAAAATAAGTTTGATTTTCGAAATCAGTCCAGTGGTTCAAAAGATATAAAAGTTTTTGTGATAGCGAATTTATTCTCGTTCAGTCCTTAAAACAATTCCTAATTTATTTCGATTGAAGGCGACCATTACTTTAGGGATTTAATTCAGATTCTTGGAGAAGATGTTCCCGAATTCGCGAACTAATCGGATCCTCAAATGGAAGAGTATACGGGGTGTTTTCCTCATATTTTGTCTCATTCGACATTTGCGCAAAGTTTCAGACACCTGGTTATCGATATATCAATCGATGGAGTGCTACTCTCTAATAATTTTTTATCAATTTGGAAAGCACGGAGCGAGCTCCAATAATAACCAATTTCCAAATGGGGAGTATGTAATCCATCAACACGTTGAACGATAAAACTTCAGTTCCTTTCTTATTGCATTGTTTTTCGATTATTCATTCATCGCCTCGGATGAAATTCCGACATAAACAACGCATTAAATGTGTCATCCCAATTACGAGCTTCGATATTATATGAAGATCGATTCAAAAATAATTTCCATTCACGTGTGTTATTTCTCCTTTCGGTCAATTGAGATCGTAACCGCATCAGCGTAACGCCTCTGACCTCTTTTGTTGAAACAAGGGTGAGTTCGAAAAACGCATTACCGTCCTAGAGTAGGTGCAATTACACCCAACAAAGAAAATGGAGTGAATTCTCGTACTAACACTGGATCCCAACCATTTTCACTTGTAATTTAGGTTGGTTGTGTTGTAATTCTTGAATGCCGTTTATATAAATTCACGTTCCGATACAATTAAATTTATTCAAGTTAATAATTGAGTCTACAAACTCGTAGGGATTGAAGAATTCAGAAATGTTATAGCTGGTACAGATATGAATATCATTCAGGATGTCAAGGAAAAAGTAATTACATATTTGAAATTATATTTACGAACTGTTTCAGACAACGGGAAATATCCAAAACGATACAAATACTTACACAACTCTATCTTTATATTTATGGAATTTTAAATTACCCTCATTTATTTTTCTACTAGATAAGAACTGAACATACTGCCAGGACAAAATGTTCGACAGATTGAACGGTTGACAGCAATCTTTTTTTCATTTTCTATGAAATACAAAATTTTCTAGTCACATTTTGTTTTGTAGTATGAACTCTGAAGGCAGGAGCCATGGAAATTAGGCATACCTCTCTAATCTATTATACGAGGATTTATTGATATCTAAGTTAGCCTAGACCAGTTACATGCATAAACAAAATATTGCGATACCATATCAACGGACAATAACTTATCAGAAGTGTAGAGTTCGGCGTCGAAAAAGTAAACCAGAGTTACGCAATAAATTAACAAAAAAGATGTCCACCGAAATTGTAAAAATCGAAAAATTGGAGTATCGAGCCATCATCAGTTGTACCTGTATTTAAAATGGTTAAGAGGTAAGCAGATTTACGAAGTTATGCTTAATACCCTTGGTGATCAATGTACTTCGTATGCGACCGTGAAAAATTGGACTGCAAGCTTCAAAAGAGGTAAATTTTCCATTGAAGATGATGACCGATCGGGAAGTCCAGTTTCTGTGTCAGTCCCCGAAAAGATCGATGCAGTTCATGACATGATTTTATCAGACCGTCGAATTGGGCTAAAACGGATATCTGAAGCATAAAGATTTCATACGAACGCGTTCATCATATAGTTCACGTCAATTTGGACATGAGAAAAATTTGTGCAAAATGGATCCCCAAATGTTTGAATGTTGACCAAAAGCGTGCAAGGGTAGAAGCATCGCTTTCGATCTGTGCTCGATTTGAAAACGATTTAGATTCTTAAACCGAATGAATACTATGGATGAGACTCGGGTACATTTCTACGATCCAGAAACAAAGCAACAATCTATGGAATGGCGACATTCTGGTTCTCCAAGACCTAAGAAGTTATACGTGCCCAAAAATCTGCTGGAAAAGTTCTTGCTTCAGTTTTTTGGGATTGCCATGGAGTAATCATGATTGATTATTTGGATAAGGGTAGAACAATAACTGGAGATTACTATTCGACATTACTGACAACTCTACGGGAAAAAATTAAAGAGAAAAGACGCGGAAAGCTATCCAAAGGTATTTTGTTTTTACAGGACAACGCCCCAGTAACTTATCTCATGTTGTCATGCAAAAAATTCGAAAAGGTCGTAAATTTTCTTCCAACGAGGAGGTAATAAAAGCTGTGGAGGACTGGTTTGCAGGGCAAGAAGAAACATTTTTTTTAAGGTCTAGAGACGATGCAGGTTCGCTGTAATAAATGTATTCAATTAAGAGGAGAATATGTTGAGTAATAACATATTTTGACATTGAAATTTTGTTTGGTTCTATAGTAGGCTAAAAATTTTTCAATATATCCTCGTATGAGCTGAGTTTTTCAAGTCTTCCACAAGTGATAGTTGCCGATTTCAGGGGGTGAAAGCCAGGCAGCTTTTGCCTTCACACACCCAAACGACGCCTATGGAGTTGCCGAAATACATTGTCCCTACAATATCGTTCATTAAACCCGGTGATGTTGAACTATAATCCCAAGTACACCCAATCTTAATTGCGAAATATTTCAATGCAAAATTCGAACTATCGATTAGTGGATGCATGGCTGATAAAACAAAGAAAAAATTTAATCGTAAAAAGGTTGCGGTTATGATTAGAAATATATCTATGCAAAATTGATAAAACAAATTCGTTTCCACTTTCAGTCAGACAAATTTGAAGAACTTATTTCAACAAGAACGAATATTTAAGCGTTTGCTCAGAACGGTATCCATTTGCTAATAAAGAAATTTGAAATGTCCCATTTTTGCAATTGCATGTTATCAAAAAATCAACACATATTGTTAGTTGTTTGTTGACAAGAGATTCACTAATAGGTAGATGACTAGACAGAAAGTTATCGCTAAAATTCAAGATTGAAACCCCAATGAAGAAAGGTAATTTTGAAAAAGGAGGAAAAGAATAATTAAATAGTATATTAATTTGAATATGCTATGAAACTTTTGAATCGAACAACAAACTAAAAGAGAGAGATTTGCAACCTGTCAAGTGAAAATCCCAAATAAACATGTTCTAGATTTTAATCTTTATTTCGGTAGCACTTAGTAGGTTTTTCAGTTTTCTGCATTTTCTTTATTTATGCAGTAATATTGACTGCGAAATGATTCCTCCAATACTTTCTTAGATATTCGAAAAAAATGTTGTACAATATTTCTTGTTTGGAAAAATTCACAAAACTGGAAATGACATCAGGGTTCTCATCAGGCTATTCGATTCTTCATTCAAAAGCATAAAGAGAGCCATATTTCGATCTATTGCTTGGCCAAGATGTAGAATAATTCAAGGTGGATTATTAAAATGTGTTGCCAATAATACAAGCACCTTTTTTTCCTCTACCTTACTAACGATATAGAATTTCAGCGAGTTGACCGTTTCTGTGTACATACTTCTCCCTCTTTGACATAATAAACAGCGGCTTTGTCCCAGAGTTCTCACATAACTCATCTTCTAATTACAGAGGGAATTACTGAACTACTCCAGCTCTACTGAGAAAACATTAAATTTAATTACCAAATGCATATCATATAAGCTAGATTGTTTCCAATGCGAATCAGATGAAATATTGCAGCATTATTCACCAAAGAGAAGAAAAAAGTGCAAGATAGACTTAACCCAACGGTTTCGTATAATAAAGAAGTGTTATTTCGTGAAATTTCTCGATAGAACAAAGTTTGGACATGATATCTTCGCTCTTATCGTGTTTTAGTGATTTTTGTTCATTATTTTCGATATGAATGTGATATACACGTTATACAGGGTGGTCATTTGAAAACGAAACAGACGAGATTACAGACGAAATAAATTTTTTCGATAGGAATGCTCGGACAGGTCGATTTCTGTTTCGAGGGGGACAACTTAAGATGTAGGTTACGGACGCATAGCGCTTCAACCCTTGCTACTACAACCCTCACCCCCAATTTTTGAATAGGGAAGATGGGGTGAGTGATACCTCATTTGAAAGGTATTTTTATACTGATTTCAGCACAGTAATTGTTTTTTCACTTTATGCATTCGTTCTCGAAATATTCTTAACTAAGTATTTGAAAATGAAGTGGTGTTTTCATGGCCCTTGTAGTGTTTTTTTGTGAAAAATCGACATTTTGAGCTTCAAAACAACCATGACTGTGGCTTCCTTCCTCCAATCCACTGACATAGAAATCTTTAATCAAGATGTCGATTTTCCACGAAAAAACACTACAAATGCCATGAAAACACCACTTCATTTTCAAATACTTAGTTAAGAATATTTCGAGAACTAATGCATAAAAAGAAAAAACAATTACTGTGCTGAAATCAGTATAAAAATACCTTCCAAATGAGGTATCACTCACCCCATCTTCCCTATTCAAAAATTGGGGGTGAGGGTTGTAGCAGCAAGGGTTGAAGCGCTATGCGTCCGTAACCTACATCTTAAGTTGTCCCCCTCGAAACAGAAATCGACCTGTCCGAGCATTTCTATCGAAAAAATTTATTTCGTCTTAGACTACAGGCCCGTGTCGAAAATTGATGGGTCATTTGAACCAGAAGATGACCTATCTAGAACGATAGAAGGACATAAAATAATAAGATTCAGCACTATGCCGTCACTTGTAAGCTGTCCAACTGAGTACAGGTGGCAATTCAAAAGGACAGGTAGACTGGGTACATTTGGGTCATATGACTTTTGACGGCATTCTTACCATCGATAGCTCCATGGAAAATAATAGGAAAACGGGCAGTGCCGTACAAAAATGATGCGCCATATATTCGGAAATTTTTTTTGATTTTCCGAAAATTTCCATGGTAAAATAGGTCATTTGACTTTGTACGGCATCAGTTTTATACGGTTGCCATACATCTTCTAATCCATTATTCAGCAACGCCGTACAAAAATCATGCGACAAAGGGAAAAAATCGAGGGTTGCAACCCCCTCTCTTGCCGTGCTCCAGGGGGTCATTTGAAAAAGTACGGCTTCGGTTCCAAAACATTATCCAGCACTCAAAATTACTATTAAAAATAAGGCCGTCAAAAAAAAAATTGTTCATTTTGATGTTATATCAATAATTATCTTAATTTCATCTTATGCTTGACCCATAAAGCTCTAAAGTCATTTGACCCAGTAAGGCAACTTCTTTTTTTACATGATACTTTAAGATACAATTCTTATATTATATTGCCGTTCAAAAGAAACTGTTCTAAAAAAAATTATAGAGAAATACAAAAAGTGAAATTTTTCATATAGTGCTGAATCTTATTATTTTATGTCCTTCTATCGTTCTAGATAGGTCATCTTCTGGTTCAAATGACCCATCAATTTTCGACACGGGCCTGTAGTCTATCTGTAATCTCGTCTGTTTCGTTTTCAAATGGCCACCCTGTATAAGCGTCAGCAAGAAAATTGAATTAAGTTTCCTAATGAAATTTACTAATTTAACTGGATACAACAATACGAAAATCGACCAAAAAAAAACCGTTTCGTTAATTTCATGCAAAATTGAAATATTGATAAAATGTTGGATCCTAGTTTTTATCCTGTGTGAAAAAAAGGACAAACATTCTTAAACTGATATAAATATAAAGTTGAATGAAAATATGACCATTCCTTTGTATTGGTATTTTTCAGATTGATGGCGAATAATAAATAATCCGACCCTGTACACACTAAATTCATATCTCAAGACTAGATAGTTAATCCATTAAAAACCCGTCACTTAATTTTCGGAAGACGATAATTTGCCTGGGAATTAACAACTGACCATAAATGCATGCCGAGTTGAACACTAATAATTGACCTTTTGTCTCGTCTTGCAATGATAAATTTTGAAGAATAATAATAACTCAATTTGGTGCTGCTTGATAATTAATATTTTTCGCGAAAATAATTCGACTGCATCCAATTTACCTCAACACTGACTAATATGCAGATAGTGCAACCTTTAAAAACAATTCATAAAGGTAGAGTTAACTATTTTATGATAGGAGGTATTTACTTTTGTATTGGGTTGACTGAAATGAGTGGATTTATACAGAATATAGTTTCTACTTCCATGGTTTTTGGAAGATTTAATTTGTGGTCAATAAGGAAAATTTAAATTTTACACTTTTTAGGGTTCAGTACATACAATAAAGAAAGAAAACATATAGAATCACTTGTCTTTCCGTTTTGCACTATCAATTTTCTCCTAATCTACAATAGAATTATTAAAATTTGGATAAACTTTCATCATAAACTATTCATCAAATGATTAACGCATTTCTAAAAAGAACGTATTTCGGTTTTTCGGAGAAATTTGGAAAAAAAAGTGGAAAACTGAAAAAAAAACAATGCTATGGAAGTTATCATTATGGACACAATAAATAGATATTTCTCAGATTTTCGTGATGCAATGTTCAGTAGGTATTCCAGAATACATGCAATAATTGAGAAAAATCATAAATGTAGAGGTTCACCCATTGATTATAGGAAAACAATGGGGAAATATCCTTATGTTGAAGAGACCAATTGAATGAATTGTAGGTTTTTTGAAATTGCGGACTGGCATCATTATTGGTCTATTTATACAATTTTATTTACATATCAAGAAATAATTGTTAGGAAGGGAAACTTCTATTCTCTTATAGTAAGTCTTCAGTTATCTGTGATTAAAAACAATGAAAATGCAATAAATGAATCAAACATGTTAAGGGGCACTTTGAAACAAAAATTTCTGAGCAGAATATTGGAATTTGCCCTATATAATTAAATTATCAACATACAACTGGTTTCAATGGGTATATATTGTAAAATATAATTGCTTGAAACACTTATGTGGAAAAACTACTTCAGAAAATTGAATTGGGTATGTGATAATTATTTTTTTGTTGATAGCAACTTCAGTATCAAAAATTCTGGATTTTGATCAGTATGTAAAAATGTGTATTGATTTGATATCACCGGCCTTTGTATTCGTTTTATGAACCGTCCTTCAAATTTATCAAAATTGACTATAGGTAAATCATGACTCACCTAAATTTGAATATCCAATGTCGATACGAGCTCTTTTTATATTGTTCCTCTAGAATATCAGAGTCGAAAGAAGGATCCCACCATGATTTTTGAGAGGCCCTTTCAAAAGGTATAGGAAAAAATCTACCCCAACAACCAGAACGTTGAGATACTTCAGCCAAGTAAGTTTGAAGGGTGGGATCTAGGCTCAATTGTTGATGTTCCTCATCAACAACCTCTGAAGGATGGTCTTCATGAATTGTTTGTGTGTCAGACTTACTGAAACTAATTGAAGAACTCCTCTTGTCAAACCTCATTTCACCTGAATTGTTTTAAATCCTTCAGGTGTTATAGAGGACAAACTTCATTTTGAGATATCTGAAATAGTTAATTCATCAAAATTTTAATGAGGGAAAATCGAGGAAAATTGATGAAACTCACCTGTTTTGTATCTTATCACATCTAGTGTCTACATTTCAAAAAAGTGAGTTACTGGAAGTAAGCATATTCATCATAATCTAAACCAAACAAACCAGTAGTATGTGTCAACAAGAATGTTTGCACTGTCCTCTTTTCTGATTTATTGAAGCACTTCATTATTAATTAATTGAATGATATGGTTGGGTACCAGAGTTGTATCGAAAATTGGTTTAATTCTTCTCATAAAAACACTATTCTTTCAAATTGAATATAAACAATATCAATGTCATCAATGAAAACGTTCAAAATTTTCAAATTATAACCTCATATCCATAACTAGGCACTGAAATTCACGATCAACAGTGGTTGCGCATAGTGCAAACGAATGACTTGGGTTGGGGGAATGGCAACTGAAGAAAATGCGATGGAAATTCGAGGAAAATCTGACATTCCACATGATAAGATAACGCATGCTTCGAGGCGAAGGACACTCAAACAGGTGACTTTGACACTTGGTGGAATGGCCATGTTCCATAAATCAATTGATTGAAATCGTATAAAATAATAGAAAAATCCATAATATCGTGAGTAATCAGAGTAATTCAAGCTTGAACGCATTTTTCGTTCTGATTTCGCGGCATCTTGTGTAAGGATAAGGACGTAAGGTCTTTCCAATTTATTGAATTTGAAACTTCTAGTTCTATGGATCTTATTGAGTCATAGATGATCCTTTGTTTATTTGTTGTCACTGATCCCGCTTGTCAAAATTACACAAAATTCAAATATTGTCATTTTGAAGTTATAATACATGTGAATGATTGTTTAAACTGTGATGAATCACAAGGCTTTCTCAGATTTAACGAGTGTTAATTAGTTAATGTCTAAATATAGGAAACACATGTTCATTTCAATTAAAAAGATAATTTTGTATTCCTAACCTCTATTTCATAGGATGTGCCTTTTTCCTGTTGAATATAAAATATAAGTGATAAAATTGTGTGAGGGGTTGAAATGACCGTAACATATACAGCAGAAGTTGCCAGTGTGAGAGGACTTGGTTGCTTTTTGAAATTATTAGCAAGGTAGGTGCTAAAACAGTTTTCTGAAATTCAGCTTTAATGAATGGCTATTCACGACTTTTCGTCATTTGGTTTTCTTGAGAAATAAGGTTTGACACAATTTAGTCCATTTCTTACACAATTATATGTTTACCCTTCAAATTGTTGTGTAATACTGAAACAATTGCGCCCACATAACTCCTCAGTTGAAGAAGATAAAACGAGTTTATGTGTAATATGAGCTATTTAACAATCAGGGACAGTTTTGGCGAAAAGCAACATCTCATTGAAGAAAAATTCAAAGTAATCTATGTCGATTGTTATAAACTTAATGCCAAAGTTGCATACCTATTACCTACTCCATAGGTAGATATGTGGCTAGATTTTATACCAACCCTTTTCCATTTTTTTCTGCATTGAAAACCCTTTTTCTATATGGAAATATTGAATGAAGTTCTATTGTTTGTTTTTGTTTTTTCATTGCATAAAACATCCAAATCACTGGTTTTTATGGATAATTTTATATTAACCTATCCATGATATTTGCACTGTATTTCATTTTGCAGATATTTTTGTTTACATTGAAACACTTCTCAGATAAAATAATTATCAAAATGCAAATAAAAAATTATTCTTTTTGTTCTCAAGGTAATTGAATCTTCAATAAATGTGTTGATGTTCTAGCTTTTGTTGCATTCATAAATTCAACAGATGAAATTGAAAAATCTAAAACAATATCATCAGATCTTAGACAAAGCATCAGATTGTCTGCTAATTTCATCTGAAGTTAGCAGGTCATACCTATATTACAAAATATACTCCAAGAGAAGAATGTAGGTTATAATTTTCTATTTTATGGATGTTAGTTAAGAACAAAATTTGGATATTATGTTTTCCACTTCAAATGGCCACAGTTCATTAATTCATTACAGGTCAACTGCTCTTTTGTTTCTAGATAAAGCACTTTGAAAGCTCTGTATCCTAGACATAATAATGTATTATTTGCAGATTCGCCTTAAAAAAAAACAAATAGGTACCACTATTCACTAATGCACATATGAATCTGAAACCTGCAAATCCCCAATTACAATAACAATAATTCTTCACATGAGTGTAAAAAAAAATAAATAATCGATTCTTGAAGAGTACCCTGTACGGACGCTACTGAGCCTTTCGTCAATATTAGATAATTGGATTGCCAATAGATTGAAAGTCCATTAAGCTATCAATTTCCATATAAAAATCGACCATGCAGTTTTTCAACACAAAAGCGCGACGAAGAATTTAGAGTTGGTTGATTTTCGATGCTTGCTTCTAATTTGTTCAATTAATCATTTTTGAATTGATTCAGTTGAAATATTTCGGTGGAATTCATTAAATTCTCGTACTTGGTATAGGCGAATATACAGGAAAACAAGACAATATAACAAAATAAGTATTGAGTCACTTTCTACAGTTTTTACGGACTCTTTATTCTATTCGGGGGTTACCCATGAACACTCTGTATTCGATAGCGTATAATATCGTATAAATTCAGAGATATTCTACATATTGTAGAATTGATACACTAGAGGACTCTTAATCCATTATTAATATTATATGTAAGGACAACAGATTCGGTACTTAGCAGGATACTCTCAAAAGTTGAATTTTTAGTTCTTTAGCACTCTAATTGTGACATTGTGACCACTCGCTATGCAAGCGCGGATCCAGGGGGGGTCATGGGTGTCATGACCCCCCCCCCCCCTGGACTGGACGAACCCTCAAATCTCGTGTTTGATGAAAAAATGTTTCGATTGAAAAAATAGAATTGAATCATATTTAAGTGAATATTGGAGGGTAATTAGTTCCAATAATGAAAAAAATCTGAATTTTGGGAGAATAATTTGTCCATTTCTTTGAGTAGAATATTACAAACCAGCTCAATTGACTTGAAAAGAGCTACGGATGCCATGAAAGATACGATGAGTGTGTTACGAGAAAAACGGGAAAAAGCGGACGTAGTCTTCCGACAGCTTTTTGAAGAGGCAAAGAGGAAGTAGCTGAGCAGCTAGATGTGACTATTAAATGCCCTAGAATAGTCAAAATACAAATAGGGGTGTGCGGGGTAATCGGAGCGGTCGGGAGATGGGAGCTATGGTGATTTAACCGAATGTAGACAAATTCACGTGATTTTAAACACAAGGATGCATTCGCAAACCTTCGAGAAACTTCACCTGGGCTGTATGAGCCCTTAGTGTCCACCGTTCAGTCTGGAGGGACAATTGTTTGTTATTCGCCCCGCGCTTATAAAAAACTGTGGATTTTCACCGCCAGAGAAGCATGAAATTTCATTCTTATTTCATTATGTTTATATCCATTTAATCCGTAGATTCATTGAATTACTAAAGCTATTTGTTCAATTGCGATTGAAATTGGGGTTACATTATTTATTTTATTACTTTTCAAAATGGTAATCAACGGGAAATGGGAGCCTATGGTAATTTTGACTCATGAAAAAGCAGGTAGATGTGATACTGATGCAGAAATTGCGGAAAATGGACCCATGATGATTTTCTGGAAGTGATGGTCCAGTTTCTTATATTTGTTCCATCTGTTTGGATCCATGAGATCTGGGTCATATGTTCTTTTCCAATAATTTTTTGTTTATTTCTCTTATTTTTCTCGAAAAGTAGATTATTTTATTCTTGTTACAATGAATAGTTTGTAGTGACTAATTAAGATCACATTTGAAGTGTGTTTTGTTCAACTTTTGCGCAATAATCAACATGATGACTCCCATTTCCCATGTGAGCGTGAAATGGGCTCCCATTACCCCAACATGTCGGGTTATGAGAGAGATTGACTTTTTTTTGCAAAATCGTTATTCAACCCTGACTGTAATTGATTCTAACTTTGATCAAAACATACCTGCATTACTATTCTAAGAGTTCCCAATTAAAAATTATGGGAATGTCAATAAATATGGTTTTTATGAAAGTTTTCCCTTAGTAGGCTCCCATTACCCTGCACTACCCTACACAGAGCCAATAATCAGCCTGTCCAGTCTGCAGAAGAGTATTTCCGCAGGTCTGAGTACATTTCCCTTCTGGATTCAATAATAAATGACCTAGAGGATCGACTGTCATCTGAAGTAATGAATTTATTCAAATTAGGAGTTTTTATACCTAAAGTCGTTTATTCAAAAAAATTAAAATGAAGATATTGAAATAGTTAATGAGTTGGTAAATCATTACAAACTTCTATTAGACAATCCTCCTGTTTCAATCGTTAAGAATGAATATCGCTTATGGAAGATGAAATGGCAACGACAGGAGAAGATTCCACAGACGATATATAATCTCCTAGAAAACTGTGATTCTGACATGTATCCAAATGTGAGAAAATTTCTCAGTATACTGAGTATACTCGTAACACTACCACTTAGTGTGGCAACTGCAGAGATGTCATTTTCCACTCTTAGAAGGCTCAAAACATGGTTGAGAGCTTCGATGGCAGAAGAACGACTTATTGGACTAGCACTTCTTCATATCCATAATGACATATCTGTTAATGTAGAGAAAGTCATCACTCGTTTCGCAAGAAGGAGAAATAGAAAAATTCCCTTTGCTACTTAGTTATACCTTTGTTATTATTCTCATTAAGTTTTTGTTTTTGTAAGAAATCAAATAAACTTCTTGTTTGCGTTAGACCTCATCAGAATTTTATTTTGGGGATGCTGATTTGTCTCCAAAAAATCAATTGGCGGGTATGTAATCCACCTGACCGTGACCCCCCCCTTTCTCGAGAGCTGGATCCGCCACTGTCGCTATGCGTTACTTATTATACTTATTGAAATTTGGAATTTGTTGGTTTTAGATTCGTATAAATACAGAAAATAAAGGAGGTATCAGAAAAGAAAATTTTAATATTTAAATCACCCCCTTCATAATTTTAAGATCAGAAATATTACTCATCGATCTATTTAATGGCTTGAGCATTTTTTTTCAATGTTGATAAATGATAATGATGAAGTTGAGGGTTTTTCAAGTATGCACCTGCTGCCTTAGAGAGAAATATGAGTTTTATATTTATCTGAGGCACTTGATTGAATTTTTTCGACAAAAAACCGTAAATTTCGAATTTATTGGAGTGGTTGATGAAGGTCACTGATGCTTAAAAGTGCTTATATAAGCATGCCATGTATATACCACAGACTACATACTCTGGTATACATATTAACCATATACATGGCATTTCATTCTAAAATTTCTCCCCCTACTCTCTAGATGAAATCCTGTTTTCAATAGAATGAGTACTCAAGTATTTTTTTTAGATTATTGTAAATAGAGGAAGATGCTTCTACAGGATTGCATACGTATTTGCAATTGAAATCTAATTGATTATATTTTATTAACAATTTCGTTCACATGTTTTCATGATTGGATATAATTCGTGTCAGAGAATGTATTAGAATAAATTAAATACATTTTATTTATTTAAATGTGAAAGATTCAAACTTCATCAATTTAGATTTCTCGCAGAATTATCTATGTATCTACAAATTTTGATGAGAAATATTTCAGCACATAATATTTCATAATTGAAAATATAAAAGAATAATTTGAGCGCTCGAAATATACTTATAAATAAATAAATACTTACCGAGATCATAACGTAATTATGTGAACTTTGAATCCTTACATATTTGCCATTTTCCAAATATGAATTACCTCAAGGGAAAAATAAAATAATGTTTCCTATTTCTTTTGATTCAGATGGAGAGGAAGTATTTACAAATTAGTATGGATGGATTTAGTAGTGTATTTAACACTTTATTATTGCCTCAACTGTATGTACAGATTTTGTTTAGATGATGTTGGAAAAGCGTGAGTATATTCATCATCACGTAATGCTGTCGACTAAAACTGCAAATTTTTTCAGATTATTTCAAGATATAGTTCAGTATTGCAAAAATTATATTGATCTCATTCCATTGTCTTTCGTGTTAGGTTTTTATGTTTCAATTGTGATGACAAGGTGGTGGGGCCAATATACCACTATTCCATTCCCAGACAATTTAGCAGTTTTTGTAAGCACAACAGTACATGGTCAGGTAAGATACCTACTAGCTATAGCTGTTACCTACAGTAATTCAATTCAATATTCAAGTTGAAACACCATATGCCTCTGAAAATTAATTTGAATGATATTAGTTCAGAAATCAAAGACATTACTGTAGAAGTTATTCCAAATTGCTTTTTTTCAAGGAATTCAATTGTTTCAGGATGAAAGAGGCAGGGTGATGAGAAGAACAATTATGAGATATGTTTGTGCTTGCATTACTATGACATTTACCATGATATCACCAAAGGTGAAAAAAAGATTTCCAAATTTAGATTACTTTGTTGATGCAGGACTTCTGCAACAAAATGAGAAGGAAATCATTACAGCTTTGAATAAGATATCACCTACATATTCAAAACAATGGTAAATATTATCATCATATGGTTTATTCATCTTTAATGTACATTGTTTCAGGTTACCAATTGTTTGGGCTGCAAGTATAATTACAAGAGCAAGAAAAGAAGGTAGAATAAGGGACGATTTTGCAGTGAAGACGATCATTGATGAGTTGAATAAAATAAGGGGACAGTGCGGAATGTTGCTGAATTATGACCATATTAGTGTTCCACTTGTATATACTCAAGTAAGGCTGTTTTAGAAAACCAACTGAAAATGTAGAATGTTATAAAAATATAATATTTTCATGTATGTAAATAATACTTTTTTCAGGTAGTTACTATAGCTGTATATAGTTACTTTTTAACCACTTTGATGGGACACCAATGGATTGATGATGGTGAAAATTACAAATTTGATGTATATTTACCTCTATTCACACTTCTTCAGTTCTTCTTTTATATGGGATGGTTGAAAGTAGCAGAGTCTCTCATAAATCCTTTTGGTGAAGATGATGATGACTTTGAAGTCAACTGGATGGTAGATAGGAACATACAAGTTAGTATTATATCTCTATTGAAATTTCGAGTTTTCCCATGAATGACTAACCTATGTATCTATCTATTTTTTCAATGAAGCAAATTTGGGAAAATACTTCTTTGAATACTGGAGAATATTGTACCAAATTATTTCAGGTATCCTATTTGATAGTGGATGAAATGCACCATGAACACCCTCAGCTGCTGAAGGACCAATATTGGGACCAGATTGCTCCAGTTGAACTCCCTTATACTGCAAACACTATAAAAGAGACTCATCCTCTACCTTCTACAGCCAATATAGCCAATAAACTAGGAGGGTTAGATCTGACACCCTCATCCATAAAAATTGACGATTTTCAGAGTAATGATATGAATTCAGGCCCAATTACATTCACAGCAACCGCTAGAAATCTTTCAGCTTCTATAAGATCCAGGGGTGGTTCATTCTCTACTACAGTTCCAGGTAGATTATTTCCATAAAATGAACATGAACAATTTGGTAACTAAGAATAATATTTTTTATAGATGGAGGAATGACAAGAGTTAACTCAATAAGCAGTGTACTGAAGAGATTAATTAGCAGAGATGACAGTAAAGCCGAGAATAGGCCTGATAGCAGAATGGGATCTGCTCAAGAATTGATTAATCTCACTCAGAAGCCCAAACCTAAAGTGGCGCCAGATGTTATTGAAGAGGTGAGTTGATTCCTTCAGTGTAATTTTTCTGATTCGTTGTATTTTGTTATTTATGGAAATTCTTTGCTTGAAAACAGGTTTTTATATTTCTTGAGAAAATTTTGTCATTGTCTTTGTAAGATACTATTCATTTTTGTAGGTGGATGAACAACTGACTATCAATTCCCAAAGGAGCGCCAAAGAATCTCGTCCAAGTGTGATTGGACATTTTTCTTCACCTTCTGAACCTATTGATATGCCAGGATCATATAGGTATGCTCCGAATATGTCTTTATTACTTTTCTTACATATTGATGATTTACTTGTAGAAGTGGTGGATCAAGAGGAAATCACTCTCCTGTTGCTAAGTCTGCACCGGTAGCTGGAGAAGATGATGAAGATGACCATCTCAGTATTGGTGGATCAATGACTGACCCGTCAGATAGTGATGATGAATTTTCAAGACTAAAGAAGAAACGCAGTGAAGAACGTCTCAACAGGTATGTCAATGTAATAAATACTCAATTGAATAATTCGCTTTCACACTCTTTTCATATCGAAAATTTTGCAGGTTTAGGTTATTAATTAATTACATCATGAAGCATCAAACAACAGGTTAAACATTATAATTTATTAGTGTACGTGGTATTCAGTTTTCAGCATTTTGTTAGAAACATGTATGAAAACTAACAAGTAAGAATTTTATGAAATTGTATATTAATCTTCCCAAATTTCGATAATTTTTGGAAAAAGAGTAGTTGACCCTGTATGGGCGGTAGAAGGTAGGGTAGGCGGGATTTAATAATGTAGAATATTTTTGGAATGATTTCTCGCCTATTTGAAAATTAATTCATCAAATGAAAACGGATTTGATTCGAAAATTGCACCTATCGACATTGTCTGTAATTGCGGAATTTTGAACCGAAAATGATTTCAAACTATGAAGTTGGGCTCACCGATGAAGAATTCATGGTCAAATTGAATTTGGTCCGGACTTGGTTATGTTCCTAAATGAGCAAAATCGGTCCAATGGTTTCAGAGCAGTGGCGGCTTGTCCTATGAGGCAGGTAAGGCAGTGCCTCACCAATAAACGTCGAAAATTACACGTATAAATATCATATATTTATCAATTATTTATTCAATCAATTAAAATTGTTTTCATTATCTTCTTCCATACGCATTTATATAGAAATTTTCCTTCATTATATAGCAATAAAATTCGTCTCCGTATCTCACGATTTCTGGGTATCCAACTCCCAGTAAACGGCAGAGGCAGGCCTCACACTGCCCTTGTTTACGCGTCATTTTACATCATAGGGAACGGACGGCAGGCGAGAAAACCGCACCCCTAAACGCCAAATATTACGTTGAATCTGAGGCTAGCCTCTCCTCTAGTCTTGATATTCTCTCGCGAAGGGCAAACTGTAATTATTCTGCACTATTCGGGAACTAGTTCTTTAATCTATAACTCGGGTCAGTTTTCAAATTGGGTTCGATTTGTAAAAATAGTTTTATCTGTTTTTCGTGTAGATTTAGGTTTGTCTCAGTGTTCATATGATGTCTTTCAATCTCATTACTGAATTCAATTACCATCGGAGACCCGAAGGCGAAATGTATTTAACGGGACCGATGCGACGTCACGAATTCCCCAGTTAGATGTAAACGTTCGAAAGACTTGTGATTTTTTTGATTTTTCAGCTAATCAGCAAAGTTTTTGGCGTAATTCTTATGGGGATAAATCAAATATAGTTCAAGAAGTAAAGCGATCTATCCCAGATTTGAGTGAATGTCTTGAGAATATTACGCAACTGACGAAGAAAAGAGTTCACTAGAATTAGTCATTTATAGGTATATGTACATCTACAGAGTGTCCCATTAGTGCAATGAAGTAGATGTCATTACTTACGTCAGTTACGGATTAATTTTACTGCAAAAATGGTTGCTCTTGCACTGATATATCAGCCTAAAATAATAGTACTGGCCACAGGGTGTTCGTTTGAAGCGGTATTACTGGTTTTAGAATTAGGTCGGTTTGTTCTAATGGTAACCACTTCATATTATTTCATCTCTTAGTGCCAAATTAGTATTTCTATTCATTGGCATCAACATTTTTCTTAATTTATCCGGCGTGGCTGACATACAACGAAAAAATTATGGGAAAGTGGAAGATTTTACTTCATTATCAGAGTGACATAAACTTCAATATTCTCAATGTTCTGGTTAATGCGTGTTTCAAATCTGATGATATGATGGAAAACAACTTGCTTGTAGAGGATGTTCTTAACAAGGTCCAAAATTGAAGAATTTCAATAGAGATGCTCATTTTCTTCAACTGGCTTCAAATTACTTTTTATGCACATCCTTTAAAATGTTTAGTTTTCGAGTAAGATAATTCTTCATCGCTAGAAGTAAATATTTTACAAAGCAAAATGTTTCTTGAAAAAGATGACCTTGAGTATGCTAGCGATAAAAAATTATTCTAATCATCAGTTTTGCAACAGCCTTTTTCACGGCAACGCCACGGCAGGGAATCTTTTTTCTCCGATATGCCTCACTACCTTAAACTGTCACGAGCCCCCACTGTTTCAGAGAATAATTCAAATATTATTTTTATAAAATGCTACAATTCTATATTGGATGCTGCAAAATAAAATTTCCAGAATATTTTTCAGGATAGATTTGATTGAATTTGCATGATTGTAGAGTAGAAAATTAATTTGATCAAGGTGTGACAAAATTGACTCAATAAATTATACAAAATGGTTTAATTTTTGTACTATTGGGAGATACTTTTAGAAAGTTTCTGGAATAAACTGATATTGAACAAGCTGTACTTGAATACAGAAAAACATTTCACCTATTAAATAAATACATTTAAAGGAAGACAAAGCTAATACAAATACATGTTAGTCTTGCTTAAACGTAACGTTTTCAGTAAAGACTTGGTCCGTTTGGCATGTTTTATCTTGCAAAGCGGTTTAATACCTGCTAATTTGTACATTTCGCATGAAAAAACTAAATTAATTTTTTCACCTACTAATTATTGCATGGTAATATAAAATTTTTATACAGATTGAAGTTTATCGTTTCAGGCTGAAAGTGAATCTTGCCAGATCAGTTAGTGTATGTGGACAAGGAGAAGGTGATGTTCTTCTTTATCCTGCTTCACCAGATTCTCCAATTTCTACACTCAACATTTAAAAATTCGAATTTTATCTTTAACCGGATTGTATATTTTCTCCCACGGAATTTTTATTAATTTATTTGTTCACACACTGTGTATTTCATACTTGAATAGCGCACTGATATTATGATTTTGAAGGAATTTCTCGGAAGATCGATTGTGCCTTTCAAAGAAAGTTACTGAACAGCCTTGAGAGCCCTATTTTTTGTACAAAATCGTAGGTTGAAATGTATTTGAAGCTCTCAGGATGTGGAATTCACCAGTGATATTAATTCAATTTTGCTCAATTTCATTCGATATTAATCCAGACATGGATATATTATTCATTAGGTTGTATAGAAAGTCTCTTTTCTGAAGAAGTTACCACAAATTGATTGCATAGTAGGGCCACTGCGCAGCCGAATTTTAGCCGAAAAATATTTGTGCCTACCAAATATCAACTTCCATCATCTGGCCATATGTCTGACATATTCATTAGGTTCCATCATATTGAGTTCTTATTTTAAAGAGTCCATATTATGAATATTCATTCAATAACATTTGACAGCTGCGTTTGGGTGGCGACCTTAGTTAATTAATCCTTCTGTATATATCTGATTTGAGAGTGGAGAAGTTTTCATCTTTGAAAACTATTGTAATATGAAGTACAATTTTACATTTTATTTGTACCTATATTTAATTGCATATTTTATTATTTATACTTTCATTATTGAATAAGTTTTAGTATAGCGGAATTATTTTTACTTTATTAACACAGTTTACTAATATTTGACATACATACACCATAAACTGGACATGTGGATGTGATTGATGTGCCTTACCATGTATACCTCGTGTTCAAGGTCATTTTGAGGAATATCTTATTGAATGTTGTGGTGTTTTATGTGTGACCTCTAAAATGGTTTTCGGTCTCATCTCATTATTTCTTTGGTGTGAAATTCAATTATGGTGTAGAGTTCCACAAAAAAAATCAAAATGGCGGAAAACCTTAGATTTTCTGAGAATTTTCTTGGAAGCAATTTACGAAAATCAGGTACAACCATTTTTTTCCTATGTTTACAGCGACAAGAAAATTCACCCAAAATTGCCTTGCAAAAATACCATTTGAATATATAAGAGGTGGACCTACGAAGCCCAAAATTGTTAGATAGGGCTTCTGTTACATGTGACTATTGGATGTTGCCGTGCATATCAACTAATCACAAAAATAAAGACACTGCTGGGAATCAAACTATACGATTCCGGTTCGGAATGCATTGTCGAATTGGATTAATTACCATTGATTGGTAACGAAAATTAATATCAATAGAATAATTTCAATTTTCGTTCCAGACGATACACCCACCCAGTGTTTTCATAAAAATACTGTGGAAGCCAAAATGTTCTGACAGCACTGTATCACAACTTCGGCCTTTCTAAGACCACCAGTCTGAAAAAAAATTGTTAGAAATCCTAATGGGATATGTGGAAGCCTTTCTTATTCTTGTTGAGGATGAAAACCAGTGTAACAATGAAAAATTTCAGCAATGTTGAGTGAATTTATCGCTGTACACTTGCTAACAAAGTTGTGTCGATTTTTATGAATTTTTTTTCACGGAAATTCTTAGAATATCCAGTACATTGAAAGAATGTAAATCAATTTGGCAACCAATAGAAAAATCGCAAATTTTGCAACTTTTCCGCCATTTTGTTTTTTCTAGAACAAAATATACCTAAAAGTGGTCTTCAACACCCTGTATACGGCTCTTGTTTCAAAAAGGTTGTAGGTTAGGTACATATATAACTCGCTAAAATATCCCCTGTTCTCTCCTACATGACAGTTTATGAGGAACACCCTGTACATCCAAGACTATATTATTTTTATACCATGTTGAATATACAGGGCATACCAAAACCTGGGACTGAAGATATAATATACATTTTTTGTGACCCTGACCACATATTTTCCAATGAATGCAATGCCTGGTTTTCTCTGGACAGCAATAAGTTGTTGATTTTCAGATCATTTCAAGTGGAATGCAGAGCTTATTTAATTGATTTTCAGAACGAAATCTTATTCAATTACCTGACACAAAGTTATCAAATCAACCTTGATAAATGCTAAAACTTTTAGGACACTCCCATAGTTCTTCAAGTACAAATTTAATATGTGTGATATAAAATATTCCACTATGCTAGTATTATTTAACTTCTAGGCAAACATTGGGAATGTCCCTAATTGGTCTAGGAGTTTACACAGGAAAATAATTTTGTGTATTCCTTTGTAATTAACTCTTTTTGTATACATATTTATATCAATAGCAATATTTTGAGAATCATATGATATATTCTCATATTAATACAATACACAAATTAGTTACTTCAACAAGGTGCTTTTTAACAGATAGGACTAAAGTATAACAGTTGATTTTTTTTTATTTAAAAGACAATAATTGTACTGGTAGAGTACCAATAAACTTTCTCTTTAGTGCATTCACTAATTTATACAGTTATCTATGAAGACTAGAAATCTATTATTTTGAATAATGCAGGTATATTAAAGTTCTGATGTTCATGAATTTGAAAGTTTAGTGGTACTCTTCTTTCATATAATAAACATGTTTCATTGGTTTTAACTGTATTGCAATGTGTGATATTTATACAAATAGTTTTACAATGATAAATAAAGTATCATTTAAATTGAGAAAGTTCCTTTTGATCTAATCCTGCACAAAAGATTCATAAGTAGGTAAGTTGAAATCATAGGAAGAATTAAGTAGACCAGTTTATACTGATATTCGTTACCACAAGGAAAATGGAGAAAAGAAACCTCAATTTCACTTATGAAACTATGAGGACAGTTGTACTAAATCGACCAGTCCTGAAGTGGACTCTTACTATGATACGCTGATTAATGCTTCTGAACCATAAAGTGGCAGTTCCACCACACTGAGTTCGCGATAACTATGACATGTCCAAGATATGAAATTGAAGTCGCATTGGGTCCTGCAGTGATAGAATGCCAATACATACTATGTCCAATTTGTAATCAATTTATTGGGTGATTTTTATATGTGATAAAATTCAGAATGAATCATTTGACAAGACATTCTTGAATTGAAATGAAATACAAAATATCTATATTTGTTTATTACAAATTTACAATGATCCATTAATTTTTCTGCTCCTTAAATCTGATAGCCAATCTTTCAACATTTCATGTGGCTTTCGTTCCATGGTTTGGTAATAGTCTTTAGGTGGTTCACCTTCCTCTAATCTGACAAAGTAATGACAATGCATGTAGCGAACTTCTCCAGCCCTCATTCTAGCATGTCGTCGCATGCCTTTAATTACAACTCCTTTTCCTACAAAAGATTCAGCTACCCACATATTAGAAGGGAACTCAACATTATGTTCTTTAACAGCTAATTCTTTGGCCTCTTCTAATACTTCTCGAGCTTCAACGGCTCCTTTCTTAGACACAAACTTTAGTTGTTCTATCGCTTTATCTACACTCATTCCTCTTACTAGACATGCTATATACCACATCTTTTTTGGACTGTACTTTATGTTTGCTCGCTGATGACACACGAACTAAAACCAAAAATGTAAGTGGAAAATTACTTTTTATTTTATTTTTTTTACAGCTGGTCTTCTTTCTTCATTTGGTTCTTGTGGGGGGTAGATTACTTTATTGTAATCTAACCACTTTGTAGGAGCATCGAATCCCTTTGTAGCTGAGGCAGTTACATGTATATTTCTTATTGGACAATTTATTCTGCTTATTAGATTTAAAAGTGTTCCTGATTTTAAAGCACTCATATTTACTATCAGAGAGATTAGTGTGCTAAGAAGGATAATGTATCAATTTTATGATATTTCTATATGGTATTAGATATCAAATTTCAAGTTTTCCCAAAAGAAAATTGCCAAATATTTTGCGATTTGATCTTGAAGATGTTAACCACAGAACATCTTTTGTTTTTGGAGGTTAATTTTTTTAGAGGTTAATAATTGTGACAAATGTAATAAACATAAAGAATGATTATTCTTCTTCGGAAACTAAAATGAACAGTGATATTTTTATTGGATCCTTGTTTTCTTTTTTCTTGTAGCGGTTTTATAGCATCGTACTTTACAACCCTAGATATGCTGCAGGCATTCTCGTGGCATTATGAATCATCGCACTCTAGAACCACTTTTTTATTTTTTCATTGATAATGGCGAATTTTCCACTAATTTCTGAGTGTTAAACTGGTTAAACATTCGTGTTATACTCTTTCAAAATGAGATGTGTCCTTTGTCGGCGGCGTAATTTTCCCAATGAAAGACAATCGAACAACGTAGATACTATTTATTCATATTTTCACAGTATAAACAGCTTGTAGAAATAAGGCTACAACGTAACTGATGAATAAAAAAACGACAACAAAATATATCTTACATTCGAACTTAACCTGATAAATCACTAGGTAGGTATTAGAAATAACATAATAATGACTAGAGCATTCATATTATAGAATATATGGGTTTCCTTCCTCGAAAGTCATATCTTAGCACCAACTTTCGCAAAGAAGAATTTCGCTCATTTTTTTTTCACTTGGAACTTTTAAGTGAATTGAGTGTCTTAGCTATATGCCTGATTGTGTGGGGAGGCACTGCTTCCAGCAAAGCCTTCTGGAAATTTGGATATGATATCATGTGTTTCAGTAAGGCCTTTGCATGCTTCCTGGTTTCCAAACTTCCTTCTGTAAGTGCATTTGCTCCAGCTAATATCGCTCTATCCCTGACTTCTTTACCAAGGGAGAACAATTTATCTGTACCATGCATTCTGAATAGCAACTCCAGTAAACGTGTGGTGGTACTACGGACAATCGCATTCTGATGCGTTGTACCTTTACTGGTCAAAACGATAACCACCTTAGCTGGATGTATTTTTTCTATCATCACATTCAGGGCGTTGTTTGCATCTTCTCGAAGAAACTTGTTCGTGTCTGCTGTTCGGTGAAGAAGAGGACCAACAATTTCCTCGAGCTCCTAGAATGCAATTATCTCAATTCAGAAAGCTTCGAATATAAACCAGAAGTGATCGATATAAGATTGCTTCCAACCGAGTGTAGCTAAACTGTAAGTGTACCCTGTATAATATACTCACCGCTTCCAAGCCTTTCTGAGAGCAGGCCATGAACATCTCCTTAGAAGCTTGACAAGCGGCTCTAGCAACCTGAGATCTCAGATTCTTGATCTGATTCGAGAGTGACATGCATATGGTGTGCATATGCGGTTCCATAATCTCGTTATTGGTCTTGGCAAGTTTCCCCAAGTTCCTCAAACCTGTCATCACCACCTCCCATTCGGGACTGCCCATTTGCTGCAGGATATCTCGAAGAACGTCCGATTTGGACTTTGAGCTCCCGCGGGCGCTATCTCCTTTCGTCTTCTGGACAGGTTTTTTAGGAACTGGAACTTGACTATACCTGAAAATTCAAAATATAAGTCTAAATTGACATCAAACTTCTGCACAGAGTGCGACTTTCGAAAAATAGGGAGCACAACTAACTAATAAGATAGTTTCTGAGATAACGTCGAAAGTCCTCAATTTTGGTTTGGGTGGAACACATTTGAATCACTGTCAAGATTAGCATCCACCTTAACTGGGTTGGGCATATGAGGATGAGTTGGGTAGAGAACAAAAGATCCCGGAAGGCTTACCGAGCCAAAAAGACCCCGGTTCAAAATAATAGAATAGCATCCACCTTAAATAGAGGAAGAGCCATCAGTGACCAATTTTCATATGTCATTCCATAACTCACCAAAATTTACTTGTTTAATATTCAATATCTGCTCGAAACTAAAAACCATTCCTGCCAGCCCATAATGGCCGGAGTAGACTACCATAAGCGCTCAAAGAGGCTAGAAAATTAGGTTCAACTATGTCATAGTATCATACACAAAACTTTCTGGAATTGTTATTGATAATATATTGTCGTCCCTCTTAAGTGTTGGCAGAACTCTTTGAAAATTCATTAAGAACAGCTGTACTTACTTATGTCATTTCAGTACGCTTGAAATTTACAGGAAATAAAGAAAATGTGTCTAAAAAGCGAATTATAATCAGAAAATTTTTACATCACGAACCATCTGCCAGAACGAGAAATGTTGCCGCGCAAATGCGAGCGAAATGAGCTTATTCATTTTTGCAAGTCAGACCTAGAGCGCATATTGGGCATGTATTATTGTCAATTAAAGGAATAAATTGAAGGAATTAAAGGTGTTCATTTTTGACATTACAACAATTTATTTAGCAATAAACTATTCAAAAAAATATGCTCTTCCTACGCATCCTCTCAAAATTTGTCTCCTCATCGTCGTCATCTTGGTTGACATTTTCAATGAATGAAGAATCATCTGAATCCTCAGTTTCATCACTCGAAGAATATTTTTCAACAATATTATAATGGTTAGTTCTCAAAAAATGAGTAAAAATATTTTCACCAACAGATTATTAATAAACATTGACTTTGTTAGAATAATTTATGCTCGAATCTGAACTGAGCCCCAAGAATTTTTCGAATGGATTGAGGTCTTGAGTATACCTGTGTGACTTACGAAACATTCAAAGAAGTGTAAGATCTCAGTCACATTGAGGGGTAAAAATAAACCATCAGGGCATTTAAAACCCCAAAAGTTGGGTAGACTAAGAGTAGTAAAGAGAGCATAAGACTTTCACAGTGAGCTTTAGTATTACGAGTACATAGCGAATACCCTTATCATCGGATCAGGTGAATGAAACTGAAAACAAATTCTATAATTTCATAAAAAATTTTTAGATTCCCCCACATAATTTTCTATCAACTTTTGATGAGTCTCGTAAATGCCCAATATGCGCTCTAGGTCTGACTTGCAAATATGAATAAGCTAATTTCGCTCGCATTTGCGCGGCAACATTTCTCGTTCTGGCAGATGGTTCGTGATGTAAAAAATTCCTGTCATGATTATAATTCGCTTTCTAGACACATTTTCTTTTTTCCTGTAAATTTCAAGCGTACTGAAATGACATAAGTGAATTTTCAAAGAGTTCTGCAAACACTTAGGAGGGACGAAAAAGTTCTGTCATTATTTTTAATAGATTCAATATATTATCAATAACAATTCCTGAAATTTTATTTTCGAGCAGATATTGAATATTGAACAAGTAAACTTTGATGAGTTATGAAATAACATATGAAAATTGGTCACTGGCTCTTGGTCTAAAAGGCAGGGTCGGATTAACCATGTGGGGGGCCCCTAGGCAGTGCAATTTCTGGGGCCCCTCCCTATTCAACCATTATCCGAATTTTTCAATTTGATAAGTATATACAGGGTGGCCCACCCCAGACGCGGTTCTCATTTTCAGGCAGTAAATGAAGACATTTTGAAAATTTTCTTTCGTGAAATGTAAAGGGTAATCAGATGCACAATTTAAAATTGTTTCCACATATACAGGGTGTTCGATAACAAAGATATAGACCATAGTTACACTTTTTCAATGTAATACCCTATAAATGAATTCAAAAATTGAATGGCACGCTCAAATAAGGATGAGTTCATAAAGACCATTTTATGCCTTAGGAGAACCACTTAAGAGGAAATGGTGAAAAATCGAAAAAAAGGAGTATTTTTAATTTGCAATTAATGAATAAACCCTTCAAGCCAACGAGACAGACAATGTTTTTTTCGTGTAGACATAATGGCTACCCTTATGCAGAAGAAAAAAATTTAACTCTGGAATATACTGAGTGATCATAATTAATATTCAAACATTAACTACAAATAATGGTCAAAAACTTTCTATACCTTGTTGACCGTAAAAAATAATATCGAAAGTATCTTCATTGGGTTTCCTTATACCTAAACCTAATAGTTTTCCAATAATTTTCGATTTTTAATTCAACTAGTAAACCGACTAGTAGGAGCAATGATATTCATAGAAATACGTTCTATGATGAATGAACTGACAGATGGATAGGTTGTGGAGGCCCACAAAATTGGCCTGCACGGTCACCAGATCTAACATCTCCAGATTTTTTTTATGGGGTTATATCAAATCTATTGTCTATGAGAATCCCGTAACAACTTCTCCAGACATGAAAAGAAGAATAAAAGACGCTTTTGCAAGCATTACTCTCCGAGTATTTGCTAATGTTAAAAACTCTTTTCTTAAACGAATTCGTTTATGCATGAGAAAGATGGAGGATCATTTGAGCGGTTTATGTAGATTTTCATTTATTTTTTCTGGTGATTTTTGTTATTTGGTTTTTCCTTTGTATTTTATGTAGATCTGTTATTGATTTTTATTCTAATATCCATACACACCCGGCAATTCACTTCCGATCTTGTTCCGAAATTTCCTGAAATACTAGTATGTTAGTATGTATGTCATTCTAGAAAAATAGCGAAAATCATATTATTGAAACTTGTTTTCCACCGGAGAACATTGAAAATATAAAAATAGAAGAGGCGCCCAACGGAAAAATTAGCAACGTTATTAAATATAGAACCTACCTTCAATAATACAATTCCAAGTAAAAAAATCCAAATACATACACCAAAAAAGTCACAAAATATTGAACACTCAACGTGGTTTCACTAGAATGGAAATATAACTAAAAAGAATCTGGAATATTGTTCCCCGTCTGGAAGAATATCCTGATTGGAGACTGGATAATCATTTTTGGAATAAAGAAGATGCCGCCTGTCGCATGTGAATCGGCTCTCACATCAGAGGTGCCGCCTGCCTAATAAAACTATAATCTAGTGACGTTTCAAGTGGATGCCGACACTCTTGATGAGTATAAAAAGCTCTTGAAAACAGGGGATGTGATATGCCGACTGGAATGTAATTCGGGAATATTTTTCTGGTATAGGTATAATTATACCTTCCTGGGCTATTAAATTTATTTGTTTTGCTCATTATTTTAGAGAAATTTCGCGAATCGGTTAGTTTGCGATAATCGGGGGTCCCTTTATTGCTCTTTCGTTTGGCTCGGGGACACCTTTAGTTCCGGGCACGAGGGACGGGTCACGGCCACGGGGCCCCTAGCTGATGCGGGGCCCCTAGGCAGTTGCCTACTCTGCCTCTTGGTTAATCCGGCCCTGCTAAAAGGGGTGGCTACTTTTTGGGAAATTTGTTTGGGTGAAGCTTTTTCGACGGATTGAAATGACAATAGTTGTTGATACGAACCTTTTCGAAAGTCTTCTCACAAGCGTCGGTTCCGGGGGTATTTCTTCTTCTTGTATTAAGGTCCCAGGAAGGGGAATTGTAATGTTGATATTTGTGTTGTTGCAAATATGCGTAGGACCAGTCAATACTTTCTCTTCTACCTCAACCGGTACATTGTTGTTCGATATGTCTTTGATCAAAGGAGCCGAGTTTATATTCTTCCTATCCACTATAATTGGTAGGCTTTTTTCCAAGTTCACCTCAGACCTCGACCATTTCCTATTTTCTACAATGGGTCTTGTGGTTTCCAAATCGAATTCGCTTATGCTAGGATAGGATGCCTTTCTATCGGTTTCATCCAGTCTTTCGCGAGTCGTAAGATGAATTGGTTCTTCAAAAATTGTCCTTTGTTCCGTCACATTATCTTCTGATTTCATCTGAATGGTTTCATTTTCGATTTTCTCAGGTGTGGGTGCTGGCGGAATTCTGTTGATAACCTGGAAAAACATTATTATAAGAAAAAAACAACTTTACGAGCTATGTTCGATCATTCTGGGCTTTTTTTTATGAGAATTATTAGTCGTGTGGTCGTCTGCATGAAGCTTCGTGCCTCAAGCGTATGAGAGGTGAGGTGATTATTATTCAAAAGGAAATTGCATAAATCTAGATTCAGATTAGGAATTTGAACATTCCCAATTTCCCAGAATAAGTTCTTGGTACGAATGGAAATGATTTACCTAAACTTCAATCGTCTCTACCAAGTCAACAAAAATATCAGTTCACTTCAGAACAAAAAAATAACAAATGGTCAAGAAATAGCAGGAAGAACATCAGTGTTGTTCTTTTTTTAATTGTCCACAGCAACTAAGACTATTCAAACTAGCTTGAGAAGTGACCAAATCAGTCTACTCCTAAGTAGGCGTCATCCATCATTCCACTGTGACCTCATCAAGGTCTATAATGCCCCCATCAGAGCAGTTTCAGCTACTGCGCTCTCTGCAGTTCGCCCTCCAGTTAGTCCAGTTCCAGAGATTCAATGACCTCCAGTATCCGTGCAGGCTTACAATGGCGAGGTATTCTGTGAACTGGGAAACAGGAGCTTCCTATCCTGCTTTCTTAGGCGACAATGTCCTGTGAGGAGGCTTATATCATTCTTACTGAGATCCAAATATTTCTTGGTTCTTATACATCCGAAATTCCGAAGAAACTTTTTGGAATGATCCGTTCCTGGAAGATTCCTCTCATATAGGTTCATTCGCCTATTCCACAGAAAGATTCTGGACCATCAGTAAGTGGAGTTTCTGGCTAGAGTGTTGACCTCTTCATTTCCTTTGATTCCTGAGTGGCCAGGAACTACCCAGACTAAAGATACCTTGTTGTTCTCCCCTTCTTCATTCCCATATCAGCTTTAAGTCGATGACTCCTCAAATCAGCGTTGATAAATCAGTATTGAAGATTAAGGATCATTTGGAAAGGGGTCATGAATAGGTAGCTGTAAGTTTCTGAATAGGTAAGGTAGGCACTATAGAGTAAGAGAAATCTATTTGGGGATGAAATAGTTGAATATGTTGAAACTTCTTCATTGACATTTTGTTTTTCCGAACCTACCTCAATGTATTCAACAACTTCTTCCACTGGAGGTTCATCAATACTAGTTTGTGTCTCGATTGGTTCCTTGGGAGAGCTGCTACTAACCCTTTGGGGACTTTCCAAAGGAGTAACTGCCTTGATGACCGAGTCTGGTCTTTGGACGGGACTAGCAGCTGCACTGGGTCTATCGGCGTGCGGTGGTGTAAAATATCCGGAGGATTCTGAACCTGATGACTGCCTTTGGATACTTCGCAAAGATGGACTTTCATGAGAAGATCTGAAAAAAAAGGGAAAAGAAATAATGAAAGTATGATTCATGATCATTTGAAGAGCTAATAAGAGCAGCTGAAGATAGGAAACAATTTGCCAGAGTGATCGCTGACCTCCATTAGAGGAGAAAGCACCAGAAGAAGAAGAAGTGAAATGATTCAGTATGTTTAATCTCAAATCTTTCCGGGCTTTCTAGCTGTGGTCCAATAGGAATTTCACCTAACGTTCTTCTACAACGGTAGGCATCTTCAGAGGTTTATCGGACGGAGGTTGTACCCCACCGAATGACCGCTCCGAACTACATTTCGTTCGATAAAATTGCTCGAATATGGTGTGCCATATTAGATAACTTACTTCTTTTCCGGTTCAGGATATGTCGATGTTTGCAAAATCGGCGTGGCCATTTTTGTGACATCTCCAATTCTGGGTCTTCGTTTTAAGCACGAACACAGATTGAAAATGTTTGGAAACTTGAAATTGGTGTCTTCTCTTAGTCCCCATAGGTTTTCTATGTTTGTATTCTTCATCCTTTCTTATCATGTCGTCAATACGGATTTACCGATGTTCACGCACTTTCACTATTTTACCAATATTCACAATCAGCTCAGAAGATGTCGAGTGGAACATTTAATTTCACAGCTTTGATGTATTCACGATCAGACAATCATCGACTTCGTATTTTAGTATTCAGGAAATTGGGTTTTCACTGTTTTAAACTATTAGTGTTTTGACAGACGAAGATGGAGGTAGGTACCTATAAGTCAATGAATTTGACAAACTTAAACAAACAAATTTAGATTTACTTTCAAGTATTGCTTTATAAAGGGGTAGATCAATATGTAGCACTGAAAATATTCCACTATACCTATCAAAATATGTGCATATGAATGGTACAGCGTTTTCGAAAGCAGTCTCGAAGTTCTTAATTTAACGGTTTTTGTTCTTGGGAGCTGCGTAGAAAACTCCTCAACCTACAAATGATCCACAGGAAGATAGCCTCCCTTAGATTCATTTGAATATGCGAGCAGGTAGGGTGATAACCCTTTATTCACTTGTTCTGCCCCTTCTAAAGATCGATTCTTGGAAGCTGACCCCTGTCTGACCTCGTGTGTCAGAATTTAACCTTCAACTGACCTATTCCACGAACCATGACTTGATTCCTGTTAATAAGAACTCAATCAAAGTCTGACGCCACCTTTTCAACTTTTATAAGTGAATCATAGTTGGCATTCATCCTTCTTGACAAGAAGATAATGAATTCTTAATTTGGTTTTTTGTAGATTGATAAGCGATGAATGGGATCGAAATAGCTCCCACGTCGACATACATATTCGAAGTTTTTTCAATTGATGAATTTTCGGAAAGAAACCGGAATAGGGTTCAGAACTACGAATTGCTGTAAAATGATTTTCCTCTTCATAAATGCAGGATCGTCCTCAGATATACTGCTCCACAAGAGTTAGGGATATCGCATTAGATCGTTTTTAAAAGTATGTAATATTTGAGAAAATCGCTGTACCTAAACTCATTTAAAACTCAATAAAAACTTGAATCGATCCAATAAAAATCAGTATGAGACATTTCGTCAATCTGGTCGCCTTTTTTCTGAAGTTTGGTTTTTTGCATATGCTACATGAATGTTCTTATTTTGAAATGAAGTCAGTTTATCAACGGCTTCGATTTGAAACGAGTTTTCTGAAAATGCCAAGACGTAAATTAACAAACGCTGAGGCTAATAGGGCTATCGGAATGCTACAGGGTGGCCTAACTCAGGTTGTTGTAGCGGAAAGGCTCCAAGTCAGCCAAAGTGTGATTTCTCGACTTTGGAGTAGGTTCAGGGAGACAGGTTCCGTGTTGGAAAGACCAAGGCTTGGGGGGTGACGAAAAACAACACGAGAAGAAACCCTACATCTACCTGTAGAATGCTACGGAATACTCTTCAAAATGCAGGTGGGGTCCAAGTTTCCATCGAAACCATCAGACGACGTTTGGGAGAGGTGAATCTAGGTTCTAGACGTCCATTAAGAGGAGTTCCATTAACACGTGACCATAAGCGTCAAAGACTGGAATGGCAAGGCAACATATATCAATTGGAACGATCAATGGCGTAGTGTCCTTTTCACTGATGAATCCACATATGGATGATTTTCAGATTCTCGAAGAATAAGGGTATGGACAATCCCACGCATACCCTGTAATCATCGCTATGTCCAAGAAGTCCATTCATTCCGAGGGGGTAGTGTTATGGTATGGGCATTTGTTCTGGGAATATGATCGCCTTACACTATAGGGAGCATGTCATTGACAATGTTGTGCCAAATTTTCACGCTGCTATTCGTGAAACTTTTCAATTTCTAGACGATAACGCTAGACCGCACCGTGCAGCCATAGTTGAGAATGCGCGAGAGGAGCTTGGTATTCCAAATTTATCAATACCTCCGCACTCACCATATTTGAATTTTGAATTGCATAGAACATGCATGGGATATGCTCCAAAGAAGATTAGATAATCATCAACCTACCCCAGAATCCTTAAATGATCTGAGAGAGCTTCTGCCCCGTTTATGGAACCCAATTCCTCAAGAAATGTTCAACAACCTCGTGTGTAGTAATGTAGTATGCAAAGAAGATGTCAAGCTGTTATTGATGCCCGTGGAGGCCATACATTGAATTGATAGTCTTAAAATGCTTGAATTCTCTGGAAATAAAATTTCGTTATTTCACTCGATTTTTCTTAACCACCCTGTATACACTGCAGACCTACAGGCTAAAATTAAGTTGCAACTTGAAATCATATTAATATGAATTTTCATAACAAAAATCTTATTTTGACTATATTTATTTGCAATATCCCTAACTCATGTGGAGCAGTTTATTTGGTGCCCCTGGGTTAACGGAAAATTGCTTCCATATTCGAGATTGAATATTATTTGGGCTATTTTCTGGTTCGTTATTGCAAACTTTTCGTCAAGCATTCTACTTAGGATCTTAGGAGTTAACACTTATGAATGCACCTTTCAAAATCAATATGGTTAGGATTATACTGATAACATCTTAGGTCCCTCAGAAACAAAAGGGTTTTCAAATAAGTGGTGTTATTTCGAATAGACTGCTATTTTGGTAGATGTCACTTTTGAAGCTGCCATTTTTTGACATTAGTTAATGAGAATGGAACGATACACGCTTCAACAACGCATTGAAATTATTAAAATTCACTATAAAAATGTTTGACAAAGACGGCTAGAAAACTCAAACATTTTTGGGTCGTCGTGAAGCACCTTGTCGAACCGCAATACAGAAATTGGTGGTAAAATTTGAGCTTTTAGGGCAAGTTAGTGATGTGAAGAATAAAACCCGAGCAAGTCGCTCAAGAACAGCCGAAGATATTGATGCTGTAACCGAAAGTGTTGAAGAAAACCTAGATCTCTCAATTCCTCGTCGTTCTTTAAAATTAGGCATGCCATAAACGTCATTACACCGTATTTTGCTTGAGGGGAAATGGTAGACGTCCGAGCTCGCGAGCTCCCTTCAAAAATTGGGCTTTTTATTTCCATGATATCTCAGTTCGTATACGGCGTAGACCAACAATTTTTTTTTTAAATTAAAGCTTAATAATTTTTCTAGGATGTGTATTACTCGTTTTTTCCGTTTTTTCTCGTATATTAGAAAAAAAACCTGGTGAGCTGTAATTTCATAAAAATCTGGACAAACGATTTCATTTCCATGATAGCTTGTCAATTTTCGGAATAAATGCATGAAATTTTCAGTATACATGCGGAATAATATTTTGCAGAAAGTGTATTACTCGCTTTTCCGTTTTTATTCGTATATTAGGAGAAAAACCTGGTTGAAAATATGACCAATAAAGTTCCTACTTTATAATTTATTTAAAAATTCAGGGGGGCAATAAACAGAAAAACTGATAAATACACATTCTGCAAAATATTATTCCGGATATACAGGGTCTTTCACGAGGAACCTCACCCATATTTATACGGGAAAATAGTGAACGTATTTTCATGAAATTCAGCACTTATAAGTATTTCACGATGCTGATTAAATCTAAAATATTTTCAAGGCATGAGCACCTCCGGTTTTTCCGGAAATGACGTCAACTTCCGTTTTTCAAATTAGAACACCATTTTTTTATTGCAGAAATAGATTCCTTAGAAAATTTCAAGTTATTTTGATGTAACATTTTTCAGTTTTGGTTGGAAAATTCTCTCTGAGCGGGAAAATTCGAAAAAAAAATCGAAAATAGAGCTCCGCTGAAACAAGAATAACTTTGAGGTTTTTGGATGGAAAATTTTCATTTTTGGGATTTTTCAAGATGTAAGATTGATGTATCCACTTTAGAAATCGAAATCGCGATTCATGATACAGGGGGTGAAAAAATCGCTTTCAAAGTTAGGGATGACAAAATCGTGAAAAATCATTTTTTTCAAATTAGAACCCCATTTTTTTATGGCAGATATTGAATCTACGTTAAAAAATAATGTGAGTGTATGCATCACACCCTTGCCCTAAAGTGGATATTTTCTGAGTTATTTACAAAAAACTGTTTTTCGTCTTGAATTTTCAGCTATTTCTTTTCCCTTCACGCCAAAAAGATGAAATTTTCAGGAACTGTTACTTAAACCATGTTTTAGATTTTACTACCCTAATATGCAAGAGAAAAAAGTTACAGGTTGTTCCTAAATAGATGGCGAATTTGGATTCGAATTTGTATCGGAAACTTCTTTATTTCAACTAATCGGCCATCGGTTTTCTCTCCAGTGATAAATAAATAATTCCTTATGAACCATATGCAAAAACTTACCATGTTTTACATTCTTTTTTTTTAATGATAGATATCATTAATTACATCTGCCAAAGTCCTCTTTATTCAGTAGCATGTAATTTATGATATCTATCATTAAAAAAAAAGAATGTAAAACATGGTAAGTTTTTGCATATGGTTCATAAGGAATTATTTATTTATCACTGGAGAGAAAACCGATGGCCGATTAGTTGAAATAAAGAGGTTTCCGATACAAATTCGAATCCAAATTCGCCATATATTTAGGAACAACCTGTAACTTTTTTCTCTTGCATATTAGAGAAGTAAAATCTAAAACATGGTTTAAGTAGCAGTTCCTGAAAATTTCATCTTTTTGGCGTGAAGGGAAAAGAAATAGCTGAAAATTCAAGACGAAAAACAGTTTTTTGTGAATAACTCAGAAAATCATACACTTTAGGGCAAGGGTGTGATGCATACACTCACATTATTTTTTAACGTAGATTCAATATCTGCCATAAAAAAATGGGGTTCTAATTTGAAAAAAATGATTTTTCACGATTTTGTCATCCCTAACTTTGAAAGCGATTTTTTCACCCCCTGTATCATGAATCGCGATTTCGATTTCTAAAGTGGATACATCAATCTTACATCTTGAAAAATCCCAAAAATGAAAATTTTCCATCCAAAAACCTCAAAGTTATTCTTGTTTCAGCGGAGCTCTATTTTCGATTTTTTTTTCGAATTTTCCCGCGCAGAGAGAATTTTCCAACCAAAACTGAAAAATGTTACATCAAAATAACTTGAAATTTTCTAAGGAATCTATTTCTGCAATAAAAAAATGGTGTTCTAATTTGAAAAACGGAAGTTGACGTCATTTCCGGAAAAACCGGAGGTGCTCATGCCTTGAAAATATTTTAGATTTCATCAGCATCGTAAAATACTTATAAGTGCTGAATTTCATGAAAATACGTTCAGTAGTTTCCCGTATAAATATGGGTGAGGTTCCTCGTGAAAGACCCTGTATACTGAGAATTTCATACATTTATCCCGAAAATTGACGATATCATAGAAATGAAATCGTTTGTCCAGATTTTTATGAAATTACAGCTCACCAGGTTTTTTCCTAATATAAGAAGAAAAACGGAAAAACGAGTAATACAAATCCTAGAAAAATTATTAAGCTTTGATTTAAAACAAAAATTGTTGGTCTGCGCGGCATACGAACTGAGATATCATGGAAATAAATAGCTCAATTTTTTAAGGGAGCTCGCGAGCTCCGACGTCTACCATTTCGCCTTAAAGATTTGGGTGGCTTATTAAGTTCAGTTGACACAAGAACTCAAGCCGGTCGATCATCAACAACGTCGTGTCTTTGCTGATTGGGTACTTGAAATGCATAAAAATGATCCGGAATTCAATCGAAAAATCATCTTGTGTGATGAGGTCCATTTCCACCTCGATGGCTTCATCAACAAGCAAAATTGCCGCATGTGGGGCTAGGAAAATCCAAGAGTTATTGTTGAAATACCTCAACGTGTGACGGTTTGGTGCGGTTTATGGTCCGGCGGGGTCATTGGACCTTACTTTTTCGATAATGAGGCTGAAGCAACAGTTACGGTGAATGGATTGCGCTATCGAGAGATGATTAATGATTTTTATGGCCGGAATTGGATGGTTTTGATCTGGACAACGTTTACTTTCAACAAGACGGTGCTACGTGCCACACTAGCAACGAAACCATTGACCTTTTACGTGAAAATAAGTTTGGTGCTGTTTAGGGTTTGTTACTGTGTCCTTTTACGTCCCCTTAGGCTCAGCACTGTCAATTTTTGACCCAACCGTGATTGGTGGCTAATATTGAAATTAAAAATGAAATGAATGTCAATTCCATAAGAAAAAGCCGGTAACTTTGGATCATCTATACCATTTTAACTGCTTAGACGCCATCATGAACTATCGGTGGAACAAGAGATTCCGGCTTAAACATATCCATCGGATTTACCCAGGCCCGGATCTACGATTTTTTCTGACCGGGGCAACAATTCATTATGGCGCCCCTCCCATTTGTGTAATATATGAATTATTAAAAAATAGCCAAAAATAAATGATACAAATGAATAATAAACATAAATAATGAAAATAAGAAAAATATGACAAGGAAAGAAACTAGATTCTTTTTCTTCACACCTTCACGCGGCGCGATTTTTTTCCGCGAACGCTTCTATCAGCTCCTCGAAATTTGTTTCGGAAACAGTTTTGTTTTGCATAGCTAAGATCGAGAGACCAGAAAGACGTTCCTGACTCATTGAGGAACGCAAATAATTTGTTATTATTTTCAATCTGCTGAAACTGAATTTGTACCGGGTCTAATGAAGTCGATCTTTCACTAATTTCAGGAACCAGCTTTTTGAAAACCACTAGTTCCTGACAGAAATCAACCGCATTCAAGTCTCTTGAATATTTTTGCGCTAAAAGGGTCCCATCTTTCTGCAGATCCTATTTTTGCGTGTTTAGAAGAGCATCGCCATTGAGGAAAGCGAAATTGGTATGCTGACGCTCTGCGCTTTCTAATCTTTTTTCTGATTTCTGACAATAATCTGCCGAATACAACCTTTACTTCTTTCGAGAATAAACCAACTAGATCTAGCTCCACATCAAATTCTTCAGAAAAGAAGTGTAGCTTCCGAGATCCAGTTTTCAATAGGTTTTTCTCTCATTCCTTGCAAGATCTTCACAAGACCTTGCAACAATGATAATGAACGTAAAATAATTATATCATCTTTATGAATGTCCACGTTGACCCTATTGATCCGTAGAATATGATTGCAAATTGTTAGGTTCAGGATCTAAAATCCATCTCAGCATGAAGTAACTGTCCAGCTCCATACTTGAATTCTGCGGCTTGTGAGGATTCTTTGATTTCTTCCAGAACCTTCACAACTCCCGGTAAATTATTGAGCAAGGAGCAAGGCATTAACAGCTTGATGTTCAGCTGACTATCTTGGTTGGCTACTTTCTTTTAAATTTATTTTCGTGCACTTTTTCATAATTGTCCATCATGTGGATGAATCAACAAAGAAAGAATATAGTTTTTCTACAACACCAAATAAGTCTACTGCTTCTGAACATGATGAAGCCGAATGGACACCCACAAGATCCAAAGAGTGTGCTAGGCATGGAACTAATACTGCCAGCTCGTTCATCTGTAGAATTCTGGATTGGACTCCTTTATGTATGCCAGCCATATTAGATCCGTTGTCGTAGGATTGCCACGACATTTGCAGTTTATCTAGAATTCGCTGTGAGATTATTCTCCAGTCTTTCCGTCAATTTCTAGGAAGTCAATAAAACTTTCCTTTATTTCATATCCATATTTTTAAATATCGTATAACCTGGCCCATTTGTTCTGTGTGAGATACATCTGGGGTGCAGTCGAACATAATAGTGAAGTTGTTGGCCTCCTTATTGATCTCATTAATAATCTTATTCCGAACTTTGGTGGCCATCGATAATTTCATTTCGTATAGTTTTGGAAAGCTAGGATGTTTGTCCTATTTTAGGTGTTCTAGATGGCACTAGTCGGGTCATATTTAATGATAATAATTTTTTCCGAGAAAATCAACAGTAAAATTTTTTTAACCTCTGGTTGTTTTTGGCGCCCCCTCAAGCTGGCGCCCAGGGCAAGCGCCCCGCTTGCCCCCCCTAGATCCGGGCCTGGATTTACCTCAATTATTTCTGTTTAATGAGCGCCTCATCATCATTTTTTATTCAGTGCAAGATAAACAGGAAAATGATCGATAGAGAACTCAGAAGTTTGGTCTAGTTTTTGATGTTCGGTTGATTCATTTCTTCAACGATGATAAACAATTGAAGAACGAAGTACGTACTTTCGTCTTGATATAATTTTTTGGAGAAACCGTTATATTTAAAGCAAATTGTTGTATTTCTGATAATTGTAGTTCTTATTGATATAAATAACGTATTTAGAAAACGAAACAATTGAATGAAATGGGCCTACATTATTCAGAAATATCCTTATTGAATTAGTTATTGATGAAATGAAACGCAGTATAAAGTAGATTCAATTCATGCCTTAAACGATTCAACCCATTCCCTAGTTATATAGGCCACGCTTTTTCGGATTGAAGTTCAATGCAATTCAAGTCAGCGGTTGCTTTCTCAGGAGCTAATAAAATTTTCAATATAATGCAATCGATTTTAAGGGGTGAACCAAATTACTCCATTATTATCGGAGGACATTCATCCCATTGTGTAGATTGATGTAAGTAAGGTACGTATAATACCGTTGCTTTTGGTTAGCGTTATTCAGACTGCAGTTAGTAGGAAGAACATTATTTGCAATTAGATAGCGTTATAAAATGAAGCATGCAACTTGATAGCAGCCCCTATGCATGTATACTACGATAGATCTGTTTGAAAAATGCCTGATAATTATTTGATGTGTACCTAATGGGAATACCGTTAGTTATAAACTTTTTCTTACTTCCAATAAGTTTTCCAATAATAATTTTGGATGAATGATAGGATGATTATTTCATTACAAAGAGGGAGGTTTGCCCTTAATAATGGAAAATAACATCAGCCTAATGACCTCCACTATCACGACTACAGGACCATATTCTTTCATGAAATTCCCCATAACCAAATTGCGAAGTGGCTTTGATAGCCTCTTGAATTCCATCTTTGAGGTCTTGAATCTACGCTGGTCTCTTGGCGTAGACCTTCTCTTTCATATGGATCCAAAGGAAGAAGTCGCAAGGTGTCAAATCACAAGAACTCGGTGACCAACTGATGTGATCACCTCTTCGAGAAATAACAAGGTCCGGAAACTTTTCCCGTGAAAGATCAAAGATCAATGGTTTAGTTGCTTTTGTGGCACGTAGCATCGTCTTGTTGAAAGTAAACGTTGCCCAGATCAATACCATTCAATTCCGGCCATAAAATAATCATTTTTCATCTCTCGATAGCGCAATCCATTCACCGTAACAGTTGTTTCAGCATCATTCTCGTAAAAATAAGGTCCAAAGACCCCGCCTGACCATAAACCGCACTAAACAGTCACACGTTGAGGAAAGAGAGGCTTTTCAACCATAACTCTTGGGTTTTCCGAACCCCAGATGTGACAATTTTGTTTGTTGACGAAGCCACCAAGGTGGAAATGGGTCTCATCACTCAAGATGATTTCTCGATGGAATTCCGGATAATTTTCATGCATTTCAAGGACCCAATCAGCAAAGACAAGACGTTGTTGATGATCGGCCATGCTTGAGTTCTTGTGTTAACTGAACTTTAAAAGCCTAAAGACCCAAATCTATATGCGAAATACGGTGTAATGACGTTTGTGGAATGCCTAATTCCAAAGAACGATGGGAAAGGGATAAACCTGGGTTTTCTACAATACTTTCGGTTACATCAGCAATATTCCCGACTTTTCTTGAGCGGCGTTCACGGGTTTTATTCTTCACATCACTAACTTGTCCCACCAGCACAAATTTTTCCACCCATTTCTGTATTGCGGTTCGACATGGTGCCTCACGACGACCCAAAAATGTTCGAGTTTTACGAACCGTTCACCATTTTTATAGTGAATTCTTATAATTTTAATGCGTTTTTGCGTGTATCGTTTCATTTTTATTAATGTCAAAAATGACATCTTCAAAAGGTTCAATGGTTGAACCATATCAAGTGCCATTCCACAAGTGTGCTCTCTTAATTTACAATATCTTTGAACTTCTTCTGGGAAATAAGCATCCCTACACAGATTTTCGAAAATTCTGTTACATAGTCGAGAAAAAGAGGAATGAATAAATTCTAAATTCTTTTGAGACAATAATTTTTGAGGGGGTTTGGATATTAGACATTTTTTCATAGTGTTGACCTCATATCACCACTGGAAAATAAATTTTTTTAATATTGCTGAATTGGTCAGTATTCTCCCAAAAATATATCAATGAATTTAAGAACTGAAGTATGAGAGTGTATAACAAGTACAAAATATCCAGAAATTGGTTTCATAGATAATTAATACTTATTTGAGCATTTGGATTTTGGACTCGTGCAATAAATCAATGGAAATTGAAAACAAGAATACAGGGAATGTGAGAATAAAGTAATGATAAAAATAAATAAAATGAAAAAGAATCAAACAAATCACAAAAATAAGAAGAAAATAAGAATTATTCCGTGAAAAAGCTGAAAGTCCATTTTTATCATTACGATTATAGATGGAGATATTTTTCCAGCCCATTTTTTTGTATTTTGATGATCAGTTAGGAATGGCCAAAGTATATTCTGATTGAGAATTGGCTAACATTTGGAAACAAAAACCAAATGAATATTAGATTTCTTTTATATATTGAAAGGACGAGAAAATTTCGACCTTGAAAAAACTGCACATAAATTCGCTCATCTTATGCCATACATATTTCCTAAAGTAGGTGAACCAGGTGATTCTTTCCTATACAAGATTTCGAAAATTTTCAAATTTAATCAATATCGAAAAGAAGGAGGTTCTGAATGAAACTAATCGCTTTGAAACCATACCGATCTACCCCTGAGAAATATCGCGAAAAATCCTAATCACGTTCATACTTCACCACTTCATTCCACGTATTTGCAAATTCAACCATCACTACTGAAAGAGAACACTGCACTGTTTATTTATGTAGTCGACATCACCATGGAAATACGCTACAAACAAAATGGCGCAGGTTCTTGGACATTCAACGGGAACTCCACCAGCTATCTGTCTTTGTTGAGCCGCTTTTCGAAGAAATGAGATATGAGATCGCTTATATTAACCCCGTTTCCTTTCACTATATGACCTATTTTATTAGACGTTGCTTGGGGGCGAATAACAAGAATGGCCATAAAGTGGGTCATTTCACTATGTTGTTTCGATTTAAAATGGCTAATCACATGCCATTAAAATTAAATCCATACAACCTTTTTTTAACGCTGGTATACAATTTCATGTTCGTGTTAGATGATTTTTAGCGATTGCTAGTAATAAACCTGTTAATTTCTCTTATGGTTCTATTGAGAATTCGTTTGAGACTAGACAGATGCAACTGAAGCATGGGGCAAGAAGAATAGTTCAACATCGTATCATTGGATGAAAAACTGAGCAGAATATATGATGTCGAGTATTCACGTGTGGAGCACAGAAGCTTTAATCGAAAATTCATCTCAGTTTGTCTATAAACTTCAATTTATGTATATATCGTAAGTAGGTATATTTCCTGGGAACATTACACAGTTTCTCGAACAGAAATGCAACTTTTACGAACTGGAAGGTCAAACCTCTTTTAGTCCAGGCGATTGCCAATATCTTCATGGAAAAAACAGCCCCCAAAGAAACCATCCAAATGGCTGCGATATGAGGATGATACCTTCGTGTGATTTAGATTCACAAAGAGGCACGCTTCAGTGTCTTCCTAAAACACCCAAAAATTGGGTTCACCATGGCAGTAGAGAGAGATGGTACACTACCTCTCCTGGTTAATAGGGAGCTTATGATTCTGAGTTCGTGGAATTCTTCTCAAAAGCAACGAGAATGTAGATTAACGACTCGAAGTCTTCGACGAAATGTTTTTTTTTATGTTGTGGTTCTCACGAAGAGGAATACCCTGTAATTTTCAGAGAACAGAGAATCAAGGGCAAGCAGGTAGGAATTGGTGTTCTTCTTGAATTTATGGAGGTTATATGCCTCGGGGAACACCTCCCTAGGCAATGTGTTCCAAAGCCTCGCTGTTCGTTGGACGAACGAGTCTCTGAAGAGAGATGTTCTGCAAGTGACCATGAAGGGATGTGAAGACTTAACTTGACGGGTAAGTCTCGAAGAGACTGCCAGAGGGGAAACGATTGCTGATAATTCAGAAGAGCATCGCCCATGAAAATATCTATAAAATAGAGACAGATCTCCTACTCTTCTACTGTGTTCTAGAGAGGTAAGCGAGTTTGTAAGCGCGGCATCACCGACGAGACGAATTGCCCTTTTTTGTATAGAATCCAAGCGTTTTAGGGTATGTTTAGGTGCAGCACTCCAAATATGAGAACACTATTCCGGGACAGGTCGAATCTGCGCCTCATAGATCATAAGTAGCTGACCTGAGGTGAACTAGCTCCTGGCATGAAACAGAAAACCAAGTTTTTGGGATGCACTTTTAGCAATGGATCTCACGTGATTCTCCCAACAAAGGTTACTACCGACAGTAATAACAAGCATCGAAATGGATGACTTCAATGGTATGGTCACTCCCGACAATTCTATGCTGGGCACAGTAAGATCGGCTTTTATAGAGAAAAGACATGCTTGTGTTTTGCTTGCGTTGAATTCCAGTTATTAGATCCCCATTCGAGAATTGTTGCCAAGTCCATATTTATGTTGTTAACATTTCTTCCTTGTTCGTTTCTGATTTGGCTGGATGGTATTGGAGCCCTAGAAGAAAAGCCGGTATGAAGGTTACTATCATCCGCGAAGCTGTGCACTGGACACGAAGTTGCTTCCAGCAAATCGTTGATGTGAAGTAGGAATAGTGTTGGAGCAGAATTGATCCCTGCGGAACACCAGCATTTATGGGTAGGGTAGAGAGTCAGATGAAACTCCATCGACCACTACAAGTTTCAACCGAAACCGAAATACCAGACGCGTTCAAAAGCCGCTATTGCTTGATTCGACAAGTACTCGAACGCTGCCTAAGGGTAGACACGGAAACCGATCTTGTGTTGAAGTGGCCTACACCATAGACTAACTAGGCCTACACTTTTCGGTGTTCGGTCACGTTTTCAGTTTCTCGATACCGATAAACGAGCCGGGAAACTACCCTTCGTAACAATTCTCTGATTACGCCTCGCCTCTATAACATCAATAGCCCTATTGACTTCATCCCTAACAAGTTAACGTCTAGGCATTATTGCAAAACAAATTTTCAGATTTTGAATCTGAGTAGATTCCAAGAACGTAAAACAATAACTGATCCAAAATTCTTAGAAACGAAAAAGACAAGAACTTGCCCGAAACTGAAAGAGTTATAGAACTGGGAGCAAAAAGACCATTCAGATATAAGAAAGAACACATTTGATGTTTCATAAATGAACATTTGGTGGACAACAATCTTCCACTTTTGAAACTTCATTATCTTTAGTAAAGCAGTATATTATGAGTATTTTTATGATGTGTTTATACCGAATATACATCCATTTATGAAGATGCGGTTTACTGATGCTCTTGATATAATTATACAGGTTGTCCGGGAAAATGTGGAAAATCTCTCGGATTCACATAAAACATAAAAAAATAAGATGCCAAGTTCCCATAATTTTTTTTTCTAGCGGCCCTCTCTACGGAGATACGGCCTCTTAAAATAATACCGCCTTTAAATTTAAATGAGCCCTTTCAGTGTACCAGGGGCGGACTAGGTTGTACATTTTAATGCTCACATTTTCAACACCCTGTATGATAAGGAGTAGAAAAAAAACAAATTTGGATAGCTTGAACATTCAGCTAAAAAAAGGTACTCTTGATTATTGTCGATAAAATGAACCGTTTTCGAAAAACAAAATTACAAAGATTCTCAACTATGCAGTTTTGGCACAGAAAGACAGGTTAAAAAAATTATTTTTCAGAAATTTACTCTTATGAAGATTTTAATAGATTATTTATAACTATAGCGTATTCATATTCAATCGTTGCAAGCTTTAGTGAAAGTACATTTCTAAAAAATAATTTTTGTTAACGTGCCTTTCTATGCCAAAACTGCATAGTTAAGGATCTTTCTAATTTTGTTTTTCGAAAACGGTTCATTTTATCGACAATAAACAGGAGTAGCTTTTCTTGGCTTAATTTGTTTTTTCTACTCCTAATCATACAGGGTGTTGAAAATGTAAGCATTCATCCTAGTCCGCCCCTGGTAAACTAAAAGAGCTTATTCAAATTTAAGGGCAGTATTTTAAGAGGTCCTGACCACTGTTCATCATATCAACTTTTTTTAAATTATATTAAGTAGTTTGAGATTTATTCCAGTAAAAAAGATTTCCAGTGACGTCATTTAGGAGGCTGTATCTCCGTAGGGAGGGCCGCTAGGAAAAAAATTATGGGAACTTGTCATGCATCTTATTTTTTTATGTTTTATCTGAATCCGAGAGATTTCCCGCAATTTCCCGGACACCCTGTAGAGTCAATATTGATATGAAGTTTAACGTATATGGGAGAAATCGTTTTTAATCTGTATTCAGACGAATTTCAAATTCCAGAAAAAAAAAGTTTCACTACGGGAGGGAGTCGAACCACGCATCTTCAGACTACTAAGCCGAATTTTCGCGTGACAATATTTTAAAACTATTTCGTCCGTTTCGAAATATTCGTGTTTTCGCGTCGAACTGGTGACGTCACGCACCAAATGGTTCAAAATAATTTGAAGTTCTTTATTACATTGAATATTATTTGAATATGACAGCTTTGTTTTTAGAATGCATTGTAACCTGTGACTCTGAAGTAATAAATCACTTCGAGTAGAGCACACCTTTATTTTAGAATTCTGAAATTTTATTTAGTTTTGAAAATGTATGTTCAAATTTTTGAAATTGACTTTACGGCTTCTTCCTCTTGATTCAATCAATATGAATATTGCGTGTATTTTTTTCAACAAGTCGTTAATCAGGACGAGAACATTCAAATTCATCATAAACTGATTGGAGTCCAATTTGAAAATACAAGATTTAATAATAATATACAAATAAACACACCTAAAATTATAAATATTTTTATTATTACGTGCGTGTATCATGTTTCTAACTTTTAAATTCATAAATTGAATTGACATTTCTATGATGACGTCACCGTTTTGAAATTGTGGCATTTTAGCGATGCATGAACTGGTGACGTTTAATTCGAAATGTTTTTGAAATAGTTTTGAACCGTGATTCACGCGAAAAAATGGCTCTAGTCTGATTTGTTGACCAATTACACCATCAGCGCGAATCATACGATACATTGATGAATTCTCACATTGAATTCATGAAACAATTCTTTCAAAGTGAAACTTTATTTATCTGTACTTAGAAAAGCATGAAAAAATATTTGTGCTCACCTGGATTTATCAGAAGAGGAGCCCCAATATCCACGTGGTCTCAGAATAGGTATTCCCGATCCTTGCCAGCGAATACTCCTACTTTGGCCACAGTTACTACTGCTATAATCTGATCCTGAAAACAGATTGAGGAAAATTCTTGAAGAACTGATAAACATTGAGAAAGAAGTAAACAAGTCTTAAACTCAAAAAACATGATACTTTTACTGAATACCTAAGACCAAATTATTAGTTTTGATAATAGGAATTCTGGAAGTTATTTCATTTATATCATTTGAACTGACAAATTCGATCGTTTTCGTTAGTTGGTGTCAGCGGTAGGATAAGAGTATTATCTGCTTCTTCAACGGTATGGGGTAGATGCTCTGTGCCTGTTACACATAAATGTCTATACTTCGTATTGATTTAATTCAATCTGTATACAATCATTGAAAATTATTCATTCGTTGTATCCATCAAATTGGAAATAGTACATGGTTGATTGACCGGAAATTGTTCTGACCAGAATAGAATAAACTGCACATCATAGATTCTCACGGAATCAGATGTCATATGAAGATAACTCAAACACGCAAGAATATAATTAGAGTAATTTTACACATGTAGATTCAAAACTATTGAGTGATTAGATCTAACACTTGTATAGGGGATTGTATCAATGAATATGACATTTTTGATTATTTTTTAGTAAATGTTTTTTGTTTTCCATTATGCCATCAGAAAGTGTATCGAACTTTTTTGATTTTCCTTTCGAACGATCTTAATATATATCAACTGGAATGAAAAATTGTATTCTAGAAATTGACACAAAGTCAATTCTAAAAAATATGATTTAAGTTTTCTTCAGGCAACACAAAATCTCTAAATCCTAACACAAACTTATCAGTAACCTTTCGCATTACCAACAACATTTGCCTAGCGAGCAAATAAAGAAAAAACTTTTAGAAAATTAGGGTGGTATCTAATCTATAACTCGAACGGTTTTGAAGATAGGGATTCCATTCTCACGTTAAAGAATGTCAATTTAAAATTGGGATTCGACTTGTTTCAAGATATTCTATAAATATGTACAGTCACCAAAATAATGGCTTTTCTACTCTGTATGTGAGATGCCTGTTCTACAGTACGCGTTACTGACCGCGGTATGTGTGTACTGTACACAACCAAGTGGCAAACATACAGCTATAGTAAATATCGGGTGTTTTTTCAAATGACTATTCCACTCTTTTCATTTTTAGTGAGGAAGTTTCCGTAGCAACGATCGTTTACCCCCGAAAACAAATTTACCTGAGGATATTGACGAGGTGGAAGTCACATTATTCCTATAATCTAAACTAATTGGCTGACTGTGATATAACTGATCCGATGAAAAACTTTTTCTGATGTCGTACTTCGTTGCAAATTTTTTTCTGGGGCCTCCTGGTCTCCATTTTGAACGATCTTGAGATTCGCTTCTAATAGTTTCTGTTGGTGGAAGGATGGAACGACCACGTATGTAGTCTTCCGGGTAGTAAACTGGTGGTCCTTCATCGCTTTCTTCTGGAGATGGCAGGATGCAATATACTGGACGAAGAATTCCTGAAATGGAGAGTTGAATGAGTATAAAACCAGGGATGTTGATTTCTTGTATTCAGAATTCAAATCTTGGGTACACTGAATCCGATCATAAAGAAAGAGAAATAGCGCTACAGATATATGCAAGAAAAGTACTACGTATGGTGGTTCATATACATCAGATACTGAATTGAAAGCCCCCACAAGTACTCACGTATATGGGCAACTACTAAGGAAGACGTGTAACATGAGGTATTGATCATATTTGACCAATTACAAATGACGTCTATACGTCTTCAGCCTGGTAGCTGAAGAACTAAAAACGCAAAAGGTACTCACAAATCAACAAACCGAAGAATAGTCTGATTGGGTATCAATATCGATGCATGCCAAAGGTACCAATAGTGGTAATTCGGAAAATATGTCACCTTCACTTGCATATTAGCCGAACCACAAAGAAAGAAGCCCTACGATTCCGAGTAAGAGGAAATAAGAGAAACCTAGATGGTTCAGAACATCTTCTAAACGTCATCTAAAGGAAATACCAGCAGATGAAGTAGAAACAAAAATCCCTCATAGAGAAAGAACTATTTGAAATAAAAACTCCTGAGAGATGCCAAGGTTGATGGAGACCCCCTTCAGGTAGAAAAATTATTTGAGTTTAACTAGAGCCGACTTGGAAGGCTACAGGTCCACTAAATGGGTTAGCAGATCGCTGGAAAAAGGCTGAACAGTTTTGCAGACTGAACTTGTGTTATTGAGAAGACATACAAAGGATGTAAGATTTCAATACGTAACACCAAGGCAGCTGTGAAGGCTCTTGCTCACACTGTATCAAAATCGAGGTGAGGTTTGTGGAACTCGATGTGTAGAATGTCTGAACAAACTGAATAAAGGCTCCATTTGAGTTCCAGTGCATTCAGTTCGAGGCAATGAATAAGCAAATCTTATATCCAGAAAAAGTTCAAAGGTCATCCAACAGATCCTAGACAATTCTGCTCATATACTCAGAAGTACGAGGATGTATTGATATCTAGTTAGCCTAGACCAGTTCCATGCATAAACAAAATATTGCGATACCATATCAACGGACAATGACTTATTAGAAGTGTCAGTTTAGAGTTCGACGTCAAAAAACTAAACCAGAGTTACGCAATAAATTAAAAAAAAAGATGTCCACCGAAATTGTGAAAATCGAAAAATTGGAGTATCGAACCATCATCAAGTACATGTATTTAAAAGGATTAAGAGGTAAGCAGATTAACAAAGATATGCTTACTACCCTTGGTGATCAATGCCCTTCGTATGCGACCGTGAAAAATTGGACTGCAAGCTTCAAAAGAGGTAAATTTTCCACTGAAGGTGATGACCAATCGGGAAGGCCAGTTTCTGTGTCAGTCCCCGAAAATATAGATGCAGTTAATGACATGATTTTATCAGACCGTCAAATTGGGCTAAAACGGATATCTGAAGCACTGAAGATTTCATACGAACGCGTTCATCATATAGTTCACGTCAATTTGGACATGAGAAAAATGTCTGCAAAATGGATACCCAAATGTTAGAATGATGAACAAAATAGTGCAAGGGTAGAAGCCTCGCGTTCGATCTGTGCTCGATTTGAAAACGATGTAAACTTCTTAAACCGAATTGTTACTATGGATGAGACTTGGGTACAATTCTACGATCCAGGAACAAAGCAACAATCGATGGAATGAGAATTTTCTGGTTCTCCAAGACCTAAGAAGTTTCGTCTCCAGAAATCTGCGGGAAAAGTTCTTGCCTCAGTTTTTTGGGATTGCCATGATTGATTTTTTGGATAAGGGTAGAACAATAACTGGAGATTACTATTCTACATTACTGAATACTCTACGGGAGAAAATTGAAGAGAAAAGACGCCCCAATACACAAATCTCATATTGCCATGCAAAAAATTCGTAATTTAGGGTTAGAATTACTAGAACACCCCCCTTATTCACCAGAGTTGGCTCCGTCCGACTTTCATCCCTTTCCTCAACTGAAAAAAAGTTCAAAAGGTCGTAAATGTTCTTCCAACGAGGAGGTAATAAAAGCTGTGGAGGACTGGTTTGCAGAGCAAGAAGGAATTTTTTTTGAAAGGTCTAGAGACGTTGCAGATTCGCTGTAATAAATGTATTCAATTAAGAGGAGAATATGTTGAGTAATAAAATATTTTGACATTGAAATTTTGTTTGGTTCCTAGTAAGCCAAGAATTGTTCAATTATATCCTCGTAAATTAAAGGAAAACTGAAAATTAGAACAATCGATGAAAGCCTCACTTTGAAACAAATGTGGACAGTCCAAACAGAAGCTAACCAGAAGATGTTTAGAGCAGCTGGTTCGAATCCCCACAGTGAAGGGCACTGCGACCTTAAGGTCCATTGTGCCCCATAGCGTCACCGTTATACCATTTAAAGGAAGTTACATCCTTGTTTCTGCAGCATTCTGTCCAAAGCTTAGACCATAGAAAGAGGAGACACACCTTTCAATAATAAATAGTGAAGCCAAGTTTCAAAATCATCAGAACTGAACTGGGTGATTGTAATACTACGGAATCAAAATGTAGTAGAAATTTTTGCAACGTTGTGACGTTCGTTGAATTTTCTAATAAATAAACTCTCAATCAAAATGAAAAGTTTCTTAGATTGAAATTCATTAACTCATTCGTGCGTGAATGTCAGAAACGAGTATTGGTTTCTTCAACTATTGTGCATTCTTCACATTACATATACTTAAGTATATGTAAATGTTCGCGAAACGGATCGATCTTTTTGCCCCAGATTAATGTATAAAAACGTTTGGCAATACGGTTTTTTGAATCTATGTCCAGTTCATTCATTAATTACGTGCCGCCATCTTTATTCTATGAAATTTCTGACAATTTGAACAGTGTTGTCAACAAGATTTTGAGCTTCATTGTATGTTGAAAGCGTTATTTGGATTTATTTTTGAATATCTCCAGCTAAATACGATAAGAAAATGGTTCGTAAGTGTCTTGTGTGTGGTAAATTGGACTATTTGAATCCTAACTTGAATTTGCACAGGTATGTTCTAATCTTTTCATACTTAGTTTCAGAGGCGTAGATTTTTAGAATTTCACTTTTCAGATTCCATTCTGATATTGAGAAGAGGAACATCTGGTTCTCAATCCTGAATATTACTTGATGATCTTTCTCAAAAACTGTTTGTATATTCCGAACACTTTGAGCTAAAAGATTTCGTTATTCGAGTGAATGGTACCAGATATCTCAAAAATGATGTCAATCCCCTTCTTGCCAAACCAATCTTCGAACTTTCGTCCTTAAGGTAAGTTTCTGGGAATTTCCAGAGAAAGAACCAAAATATTGAAATCAAATATTGTGCCGGTACTCTGGAAACTCAACAGAGGGATGGATCAGATATAAGCATATCACATATGATAAATTCGATAAATTGATAAGTCTCTTCCCAGTACCTGTTATTCTACCGGCAGGGGGAATGGTTGTAATTTTTGTTGCATTAGTGATTAATTATATCTGGTGTAATCTGTTTTGCAGGGTTGAAAAAATTGAGCCAGTGGAGAAATGAGATTCATCTTCCCGTTTCACTGAGGCACCGTCTTCTTCTAAAATTACAAGAATAAGGTGAATATTTCATCTCAAATCTCTTAAATTCCATTAACTCTGACAACTAAGTCATGGTCATATCAAAAAATCTTCTCTTCTTTTCAGGCATTCTTTAATTCAGGAGTTGCAAGAGATTCATTTCAAAGAATGTTAAAAGATCCAAGCAAGCAGGAGTACAACGTACAACCCATCATCGAAAGCCTTTGCATTAACATTGGCCTCTTTTTTTCCCCAAGAATACAATTATGTGGGAAAAACATTCATCAACAGCCCTCCCCTTTTAGAAACTATCTCAAAGTATAGATCTGTGGATGGAAGTCCAGGTATCATAAAAGAAGCATTGACTGCTCTGGTCCAAAGACAAGAAGAAGTTTCATATGCCTGGTACTGGTACAAGATTCTCAGGATATGTTAATATTGGATTCTGCCTTCCAAATAGAACTATGACTATCGAATGTATATAGGGCTTTGGGAGGAGCAGTTAACTACCAATGGGCCTGTTTTCAATATCAATGTTTATTTTAATATCGCATTCAGTAGATTTACTGTGGTTTTATGATTGTATTATGTTCTTCTTCATGATGTGGATAGTGGATGAATAAATGAGGTTCATTTTCTTCAAGGAATTATGCTAAATTTTGTGAAAAAATAAAGAAGGCATGAATTATTGTTGCTTTTTTCATACTGAACGCCGTTCATAGGCATATAATGTACGCTCGGCAATTCGCCGCCCCGTAGATTTTCATCTCAAATATTGATGACTCGGTTTGATGCTTTTTGCAGCCATTACTTATCATATTTGTAATAACGTGATAAAATACCTCAATTTATTATAAAATCTCGTGAAGAGGAAAATCTGATTCCTTCACATGAATTTCCACATTTTTGTGGTCAGTTTCAGCATTTAATGAATCGTGTAGTTTATTTTATATACCTTAATTGAATTCCTAAAGAATCAATTGTTTTTCTATAATTTTTCATACTTATTTTCACTAACTCCAAGTGGTATAAAAAAGCTACGCATTTTGGTATGTTCAATAATTCATTTGCATCAATTACGAATCTTCAAATATATTTATAGTACAAAATAATTTCACATTTCTATAAACCGCCCTCGTACCAATATTGAAAGAATTCGCCATAAAAAGATTATTAACTCGTTGTTTTATTTCCATTCTTCAAAATCAATAACTCCACGCCATTGGATTTTTCAAAGTTAGATTCTGCAATGTTGCCACATAAATGTAAAATGATATTGCTATCTTCGTCCCACTCATTGAAGTCTGACTGAATTTTGGCTTCATCAATTCCCGAATTTATGAATGAGATGCTGTGTCTCCTCTTTCTATGGTCTAAGGTCCAAAGCATTTTTTGCGAACTGCAAGACATTCTATAATTAGTTGATTCGGAGTTTCTTCTTTCTTCACAAAGAATTCGACGTTTCTAGGTTATTGAGTTCTAATCGGAACTCCCCCAACTTCCATAAAGCAAATTCTACCAACAAAAATATAAAGAAAAAGAACCTTGAAGTAGAGAAACCATTGGGGATATTTAAGCCCACCCTTCTTATTGTTAAGGAAATCTCAGACTTTTGTTTGACACAGGCTTGACTCAACTTCTATTCAAAAGTTCGAAAACATAGTCTCGAATAGCTTATCTGTTATATCTTGTGAATGTTCTTCGAAGTGATATTGCGCAACTTAACAAAAAAGAATCTGTTGAAATTTTCTTCTTTTACAGAGATTTCGTTTGATAATCCAACATTCAACTCATAGAGATCGGACACACCCTTTCTAACAGAAAATAACTCACCTTTTCTGTGCGCTAATTTCTTCTGTTGCAAATCTAGAGGGATCACAGCAGCACTGCCGTTTTTCAGTGGAATGAGATCATCCTGAAAACAAAATTTTAAATATAAATTTTCAAGCAGTCCACTTCCTTTCTTACAACACTAACAAAACCGTTTTCTTCGGCTTCCGATCTCACTGTAAATAAACGACACAGCAACATAATGAACTGAACAAAGGATTTATAAAAAAAATCAAAAAATTTCCCGATATATGCGTGATAATCCGGGAACAGCAAGCTCGCGTCTGACAGTCATTTTTTGAATAAAATACTGAATTGATACGGAATAAATGTGGCGTGTATTAAGTTTACCCATGGTAATGCTGCTTGGTCGATATTTCCGAACGAATAGAAGACTAGCGTTCGTGCTTATAAAAATAATACTGAAAATGTCACTACGGAGTCGATTAAGAACGTTTCCTAGTTTCTATGAGGATCAATTGGTTTGCGATTAAGTGAATCGAATAAAAAGGGGTTTGATTTGATCATTGAATGCTGAATAGGTTATTGGGATGTGGAAACTGAAATTATCCAAATGACTAAATTTTAAAAATGTTTGAATAACGTATTTTTAAGGTAAATTTTTCTATTGCTCAAAACTTTTGTGTTGTTTCATTCTTCCATCTCAACTTTCCTCTTAGGATTAAAATAGTCTTCATGGATTGAAGCCTATAAGCTCTGTCAGAACTCGTATACTTCATTGTGTTGTAGATAGTTCCAGATCCGATGAATCTAGATAATTTTTCAAGTAAAAGTGTCGCATTTTTCAGTACGAGGTAAGGTCCATTTGAAAAAATTTGTGTAAATATTCATGTCGTCAATTTTAGGCCTTGAAAGTCAGCTAATTTTGTTCCCCAACATATCAGTTGAATTAAAACGAATAAAACCTTGGTTTCGTATAATAAATAAGTCAAATCGAGAAAAAAAAGGAATATTTGGTTTGCTTATGGATGAAAAAAATACATAGGCAATTCAAATGTGTGTCGCGTGTTTCATTCCTATTTTTATTATTACGAAATATCATTCACATTATGCAGTTTCATGTCTAGAAATTCCAGAGTATTTTCATTTCAATGTGCCGAGAATAGGACATTAAAATATCTGAAAGTACCAATTAGCGTTAGGAAGTATGTAAATCAGGTATAAAAATAAACGGAATGAATAGAATTCCAAATTATAATTCCATACCAGGAAATGAAGAAACGAGTCTATGATTACTGGATAGACCATTTTGTCAAATTGTCACTTAGTTTTCTATGCCCAATTGTGACCGATATTATTAGAATTTAATTTCACAATCTTCACGGAAAGCTGTACCTAGGTAAAATGATATGGCGCTTTCGCCATTTAGTATCGCTTAAATGAAATTGTCGATAGTTTCAACCTAAGGGATTGTATTGAATATACGAAATAGTTTGGTATGTGAAAAAAACTATGAAACTTCATGAGGTTGAAACTTTCAAAATATTCTCTGACAATAAAGCTGGGTGCTTGATCTTAAAAATAATGTCGAAATGTAGGATGATGTCCTTTGTTAGATTTTTTTGTTATTGTCCAATTTTGAACTGAATCAACGAGTTTTTTTGAAATACTCATCAGAATATTACTTTGTATAAAGAATGTCCCAGAGTAAATGTAAAGAACTGATAAGTGGAAATATAAATGAGAAAAAATTCTCTTTCATTTAATTATGAAAAATTTGTATGTCTGAAAAAATTTCGAGTGGAGTTGACAGTTTTTTAAGTTGGTAATTTTTGTTCTCTTTGGTCATCAAAATATAATATTCTTCAAAAGTCTTATTAACCATAAATGAGCTTATAGAAGACAAGAAATTTTATATTTATTTCAATAAGCATGATAAAAATTAGAAATTTCAACGAGCTGCTAATGAATCTGAAACCAAATAGTTAGGCTTGAAATTAGCTACCGAATGAGAAAATGAGATATGCAATGTGGCACATGAAATAGGCCTGAAATTAACGTTGGAATATGCCATCATTCCTTAGTGCCATTTTGAACACCCAGTGGGGTTCTGAATAATTATAGAAAACACAACTTATTTACGTTATTCTTGTATTTACAAGCAGAGTATCATTTAACTGAATTCATTCTTTTGGATGTTATCAAGTTTTTTCAAAGACCATTCAATTTAAGAAACTTAGAAACTGTAGCAGAAGATACTTCAAACAAACTTGGCATCATTTATTCCGAGGAATCTGAAAATGCAATAATATACATGAGAAAAACCCAGTATATTTCTTTACAATTTCAGGAGGAATTCCTAATGGAAATCAATAATTCTGTGTCGTTAAAAATCTGAAAATTTTACTGCTTAACCGTAATAGACTGTCGCGTCACAGATACACACCCGGTATATGATTCATACAATACTTAGTGTAAAATATACGCCAGGAAAACTGCTGTTATTTGAGTTAATCCTCAAGGATTATCAACACACAACAATTCCATATCTCAGATGATAACCATATCTAAGCGGCTTTGAGAATGATTTATATCCTTTTTCGAGACCTAGTAATGGCGAAAACGGTTCGATATTTCGATTTGGCATGCAAATTTCCCGGTGCCTAGTCAACAATGCGCATATCTTGACCTTGAACCAAAACTTTTTAATAACCCATAAATTGGACATCATGATACTCACCCCATGACGTAAACCGTTCCTTTGGAGGGAGTGCAACAAAGAAGGGGCTGAGTGGTTGGATGTTCCACCTGGATAAAGCCAGTCTATTTCGATCTGTTCGCGAGGAATTGTGTACCTGATGTTGCCGTCGAAATCGACCATTGGAAGCTGCCTCCGAGATAGCCTGATGAGAAAATTACAAATTAATTACATTCTGATCGTGGATATACTTCAGGAAAAACAGGAATTGTTGTGATCAATTTGGATTGAATCCGGTTTAAATGATATGGTGAAAACGGAAATAGCATTCGTTGACCTGTCTTCATCCTAATAATACTAATAATACGTACAGTATTGGAAAACTAAAGGGTTAGGTTAGGTTAGATTAGGCTAGGGTTTTCCAATAAGAGGTGTTATTTTGAATAGCCCGCCATTTCAGTAGATGTCACTTCTGAAGCTGTAATTTTTTTGACATTTGACAAGTAGAAACTACGCTATTGATAAAAATGGAACGATACACGCTTCAACAACGCATTGAAATTATTAAAATTCACTATAAAAATTGTAAAAATTTGGCAGGGACGGTTCGTAACACTTGCTCATTTTTGGGACGTCCTGAAGCACCTTGTCGAACCGCAACACAGAAAATTTGAGCTGTTGGGGCAAGTAAGTGATGTGAAGAACAAAACCCGTGCACGACACGTCACCCAGGTTTGTCCAGTCATCGTCGTTCTTTGGAATTAGGAATTCCACAAACGTCATTAGACGGTGTTTTGTATAAAGCTTTGTGTCTCAAGGCTCATAAAGTTCGATTAACACAAGAACTCAAGCAGGCTGATCATCAACAACGTCACGTCTTTGCTGATTGGATCTTTAAAATGATCCGAAATTCTATCGAAAACATCTATTGAGTGATGAAAACATAGATCTCTTAGGGAAACCGTTTTTGGACCGTGTAATCTTTCGAAGAAGTGATCACAATTGGCCACCGAGATTTTATGATTTCACACCTTGCGACTTCTTCCTTTGGGACCATGTGAAAAAGAAGGTCTACGCCAAAAGATTCAAGACCGCAAAGATATAATTCGTGAGGCTATCGAGGACATAGGGCAGCCACTTTGTGATTTGGTTATGGAAAATTCCATGAAAAGGATATGGTTCTGTAGTCGTGGTGTTCATTGGGCTGATGTTATTTTCTATATAATGAAATAAACATCTGATCATTTATCTAAAAAAATGGCATTTCTCTTTGAATGACAAAATAACACATTTTTTAGGAAAACCGCTTATAGTAGGTATTATCATCTGAAGTTTGCCAAATGGTTCAATTAACAGAAAATATGCTGTGCGATTGAAAGTTTCGTGTAGTAACTTCAAAACTTTGCATTATGGTCTTCCACAAGGATCACATTTAGCACCTCTTGTTTTCAATTTCTATCTGTGTGATAATAAATTTATATACAATGATGATTGAGAATAACCTACCTACAGATTTGAATATTCTCAAAAATTTACTTTTTTGAGTGGCGTTTGTATCCAAACCCGAATGAAACCGAGGTAATTTTCGAGAAAATGGAAATTTGAGTGTATCTTTCGGTTATTCTTACTTGAAACAAAGCCCAATCTGAAATATCTAAGAGTTAAACTGGAACCCATTTGGAATTTGGATGATTTGATTCCGAAATTGAAAACTAGGAATAAGATTGTACAAAACCTAGCTGGTACTTCTTTCTATATGTATCAACGTTCTGCCATGGAATGCATTATTCTCAAGATAAAAATGCTATGAACAAAATGGAGAGGACTTTCGGAATCTTGGCCTGTTCTGCTAATCTATTTCAAGGCTTTCCTAATGAGAGCGACTTAAAATTTCAAATCTAACCTGATGACAACTCTATTCTTCTTCATTTATAACTGGATACATTCAAAAGCAAACAAGATCCTATCTTACCTAGCTCGTATAATGTTGAGGAGATTCTCCTTATTCTCCTCATCTTTGAGCTCTTGTTTAGCGGTTTCAAGAATTGCAGTGTTGCCACATATTTGAGCCAGACTGGCCAAAGCTTCAAGAGAAGCATGACGTACTTTTCTCTTCCTATCTTTCATCGTCGATACAGCTTTCCTTATTGCATTGTCCACTTTGACATCAGTGCTTGGAAAAAGTCTGCAAGCTGCTATGAGAATCTGCAGAGCACCCTCTCTTCCTCTGCTGCTTTCGAAGGGAAGATGATTCAGAAGTTCCTCTGGAAAATATATGAATGTTCATCAGAGAACAATTAAAGTGAATTTCTGGACCATTACTCAGCAAATCTTATCCTAAAAGCCTAATTTTTCCTGACATGAATGCGGTCTCTTTCAGAAACTTCCGTCCACTCGTTTTCAGTCGATTGCAATAATATTCTGAATTCACTGGACGAGGAAAGATACTGTTGCCATGAATATATGGATAATAACCTCTTCTTGGTCAGAAGTTACACCCCTTAATCTCTACCAGGACTTCAATAAGGCCCATTATCATTTCCGTATACTTATTTATGTCTTGAATGATAAATGAGAATTTTTCCAGACCCTCACATGTATTCAGAATACCATTAACCTACTTACCCATTTTACCTGCTAGATGGGTTCTTTTCATAACGATGATGGCCAATTTTATCCCATGGGGTGCGCCCATCCTTCCAATTCCTTTGGCTATTTGAGGCTGGCACTCCTTCAAAACTTCTTCTGGAACGTGCTCCAAGATGGAATACAGGACGTCCCTCGATCCTTTTCTGTACCTGGCTTGGGTTTCGTAAAGGAATAGAAGTTGAAGGAGTTGCTTCAGATTGTCTGCATCGAAAGTTTGGAGGAAATCGACGATTTGCAAGGAGGATATAATTGAATCGAAGGTGTAAGGGCTTTTTGTGAGATCCATTTCCTGAAAAATTGTTATTTGAAAATGAAATGCAATAGAATACCTTTATGCAAGAAATGTGGAGAATATTTAACTTTTTTTTTTGGCAACACTGATTTTGACAGCTCACGCACGTTCCGTGGTTTGTGCCTCTGTTACTCAACTTATCCAACTTTGTTTGCCCAAACTGAAAGAGCTTTATTTGCTTGGCATGTGGTTTCAACAAGACAGTGTCACATGCCACTCAGCACGCGAACAATGAACCAATTGAGAGGCAAGTCCACTGAACAGTTTATTTCATGATTCGGACCGTAGCTGAGTTTGTTCGCAAAATGAGTGTTTAAATTTGTAATTGTTACTTTTTGAGGCCTCGTTTTAGTGTAATTTCGACACAATGCCTCAATTTTTCGAATTTTGAACTGGATAGGGTTTCAAACGATATGTTTCGACTAACTGATTACGAATATACTTGTATATACATAGAGGATGAAACACTTTGTACAAGCAGTACTTCAACAGCTGATTAAAAAACGTATTAGAAGGAGAAAATTGTCTGGATTTCAACGCCAGATTTAATTTTTTCTACTTATTTTCAGTATGATCGAGGTTTTTCCGTAAATACCTACATTGTCTTGGCTGTTTTCGAGAGTATCTGCAATTTCAGCGATAATGCTTCAAATATAACGAGAATAACACACCCAGGTCATTTTACATATTATTTATCACCTCTTTAATACTACCCCTATGCTACAGTATAACGGAACTCATTTCATATGCATTTCTTTCCTTGCTGTTTACATTGGTTTATTGTTGAATTTCATAATAGGAGACGTTGAAAGAAGGTGTGCGATCAATACTGGAGTGTTATGTTCCAATCCATTATAATAATATATTTGTTTTATGTAGGTGCATAATTGATGAAACGGGGAATTGTGTTTTCCATATGTCCAGTGTTAGGAAATTCCATGCAGACTTCTTTTTCGTAGGGCACCACTATTGGTGTAATTGTATTTTTGCCTTGTACATGATCCTGCTGTTTTAATAGCATTATTTTTTTAACGTCCGTGTGAGGGAAAAACCTTTTATGGGCACCGAGAGGGTTCGCACTCTGGGTAGTGTGAGAATCCAAGATCTTGTTTGGCTACTCACTAAAAACCCCTCACACATTCAATGGAGGAGTTCTTCATCCTGCCCTCGTAGCGTCCCTCAACAAAAGAGATGAGTTACAAGTGGCTTCTAGAGTTCATGAGACCTGATGATATGAAGTGACCCGAGCAACATTGCTTTCTGCATTCTGTGCGCCAATACCTCGGCCAGTGATCTACAGACCGGGATAATCTTCAGTTCATCTACGTAGTTAGCTCTCATTCCACCGAGACATCCTATGATAAATACGACCATACGACCTGAGTATAAAGTTCCAAGCTCGAACATAAGTTCTTTGTATTTTTGCATCTTCTGTTCGTCTTTCCACACAACATTATTTTCAGCAGGGGAGGAGAATTCCACGACAAATAACTCCTTACGCTCCTCGTCCAGCAGAAGTATGCCTGGCTTAACAGCATTGATCTGCCGTGTTGTTGAGACAGGATAGTTCCAGCATATGCGAGCTCTTTCGTTCTGGACCACCGCTTCAATCTCCAGAGGCACATATGGTAGCACCGGTTCTTTGTCTATCTCATACGTGGCTCTCAGATGGAAGTATAGGATTCGGAGTGCCCCGTTGTGTTTCCTACAGACCCTGATGGAGCATGGACTCTGCAGGCGGAAAGGATGTGCATAATCGTTTCCCTGCAAGTTGTTGGGGTGTCCATTTTCATGATGTTCTTCTTATACCATCTCGTATTTAGTACTCCATCTTGACACGCCATCTCGAATTCCTCCGTCTCTGACTTAAGGCTAGCGGACCTTAGAAAGGCGAAAGTCAATACGTCAGACATGTCCTGGTCTCTTAAACTCCTGAAATATATGGAGTGCAAGTTCTTACTCATATGATGATCGAGTAATGTATCCAACTGAGACTTTCGGATCAGTCTCGCTAGGCTTCTTTGGTCCGCCTGAGTGATCGGTGTTCCAGCGAGCTCAGGATTGATCGATACGCCGGTTATGCTGAGCTTCTCCACGGCCCTTTGTGCAGCTCGGAATAGGAAGGCCCCATGGTTCGCAATTTCATGCTGAGCAACAAATTTCAGAAGCGGATCTTCACTTCTTAGAATTCTTACTGCCATTTCCAATTTTTGTTGATAGTGTTGATATTCCAAACATTGCAATCCTTTACCCCCCTGGCTTCGGGGAAGGTATATCCTCTGTATTGAGCTGTTGGGATGTAGGCTACGATTCATGTTCATCGTTTTCCTTGTTAACCTATCAAGATCGAGGAGCTCGTTTACCGTCCAGTTCACCATTCCGAAAGAGTAGCTGCGATTTCCAAATGTCTCTCAGCTTCTTTTTGTAGCTGACTGTTAAGTCTTCCTTTATCTGGGTTGTCTCCAGTACACCCCTCTGTTTCATCCCAAGAAACTTGTAAGTTTCTCCGTCTTCGAGATGTCGAAAAGTCATTCCATCTTCCAGTAGAATATCTTCTCCTGCATCTTCAGCTTTTCCCCTGCGCAGATGAAATACAGCACACTTGTCCAAACCGAATGACATTCCTATGGCTGAGGTGTAGTCTGAAACGATATTCAGTAGTTGCTGTAGTGCGGACTCGGAGGGAGCGTAGAGCTTCAAGTCGTCCACGTATAAGAGATGGGAGATCAGGTGGTTCCTTCTGCCTGGTGGTCCGGCCTTGTATCCTATTTTGCTCTCCCTCAACTCAATTGTTAGTGGTATGAGTGTTATGCAGTATAATAGCGGGCTTAGCGAATCTCCCTGAAAAACTCCTCTCCTGTATCTCACCCATCCCGTATATACGGTTCGACCATCTGCTCGGATGGCAAACTTCGTTTTCTATAGCGCTATGATGTTTTCTATTGCGTGGATGATGTTAGGATGGACTTTCAGCATTTTTAATAGCCGTATTATCAATTCGTGCGGCGAGGTGTCATATGCTTTCGCGTAGTCCAACCATGATGTGTGCAGGTCACGCTTGTAGTATCTGGCGTCTAGACATAAGCTCTTGTCTATGAGCAAGTTGTCCTTGCATCCTTGCACTCCTTTCTTTGCTCCCCTCTGTTCGTAGATACTGTTCCACACTGGTCCAATAACCCTCAGTATTTGATCTTGAATTACACTTGTGAGGATCTTATACAGTGTATTGAGGCAAGTGATTGGGCGATAGTTCTTGGGTTGCCCTAAATCACCTGATTTTGGTATCAGCACTGTTCTACCCTCCACCAACCATGACGGAATTGGCTCACGGCGAGTCAGCATCCCGCTGAATAATCTTGCTAGGTGTTGATGTGTAGCTGGAAAACTCTTCCACCAGTAGTTTTGAATACCGTCCAGTCCAGGTGCTGTGAAATCACGCTTGTTCTTAAGGGCTTGTCTAATATCTTCGGTTGATATTTCAGAAAGTTCATCGTTCTGCTGTTGGTTTTGATCACATATCTGCTGGAATCTGAGAAGTGCTGGAGTATCCCTGATTTCTGCTTGTTGTTCGTACAGGCTTTTCCAAAATTCTTCGACCTCTTGAGGTGATGGTGGGTTCTGTGCCTTTTGTTGTTGGGACTGAAATAATTTCGATGGTTCTGCGGTGAAGGTGTTGTTATCTTCAATCCATTTTTGTCTTTTTATTAGTTTCTTTCGCGCTGTAGCAAGTGATCTTATTTTATCTACAGCTTTCTGCTTCAGTAGATGGACTGTGGGCAAGTCTACTCTATGATGTATGGAACGAAGCTCCTCAATCATTTCCTTCATTTTCTTGCTTGACTCAATTTTGCCTCTCATTTTGCATCTATGATACATTGGTACCAAGATGCCTGCTGCCTCATTGATTTTATTTTGATGTCAAGCCGACTGAGCCTTAACCTATGCTTATCGTTCTCCGTAGCTGTACTTTTCGGTGGACATAGAAGTGAAGCGGCCGCTCTCACTGCAGCCACCACATCTTCTAGTGAACAAGTCTCGTTAAGATGATCTTGAATTACTTTATCCAATACGGCTAGATCTTCAGCCTTATGTCTTGTTCTTATTCGGGTGGCCTTGACCAGTGGGTTTCTGACGGCAGCCTCAAATGCTTCCCTTGTATTGACGATTAACTTCTGAACATCTCTCACCGTTCTTGGCCTCTGTTGCTGTTGATCTGGAGCATCTGTCACCTGCTCTTCAGCGTGTTCTATTTCTGGAACATCTCTCACTTGTTCCGCTCTTGGCCTTGCTCTCAGGGCTGTTGCTTGGTGTTGTTGGTTTGGAGCATCTGTCACCTGCTCTTCACCGTGTTCTATTTCTGGAACATTCCTCACTTGTTCCACTCGTGACCTTGCCCCCAGGACTATTGCTTGGTGTTGTTGGTTTGGAGCATCTGTCACCTGCTCTTCACCGTGTTCTATTTCTGGAACATCTCTCACTTGTTCCGTTCTTGGCCTTGCTCCCAGGGCTATTGCTTGATGTTGTTGGTTTGGAGCATCTGTCACCTGCTCTTCACCGTGTTCTATTTCGGGAACATCTCTCACATGTTCTGTTATTGACCTGTTGGAGCGTGTACCAGTCCCGGTTCGGCCCGCAATATTTCTCACCAGGGCTACAGCTTGTTCTTCAGCTGTGTCAATCGTCAATTGCTGATGTTGGCTCGAAGCATCTGTCACCTGCTCCTCAGCTTGCTGTTCCGTCCTTTTTGCTCTTGAGACCGCCATAAGATTCCTCTTCTTTTGAGATGACTGATCTGACCTCTAAGGTTTTGCTGCGTCATGAAGTCAAGGTCTGGATAATTTTCGCACCACAGACCATGCAGCCTATTCATGTACCCTCGTCTTTCGAGTCTAGATCTTCTGTATAGCGCTGTCAGCAGGCTATGTTGCTCGGGCGTCCACTTGTGGCGTCCCCTTTGTGCCGTCCTGTTTCGGCTGCCGGTTCCGACTACGGGCTGCTCTTTCGAACGTTGAATCCCTATGCGACCGACAACCTGAACTCTCGCCTCGTCGATGTCCTCCTTGTCTAAAGGCATAGCTTCTTGTATGGCAGGCGCCTGCCTTCTCAGCATCCTGCCGTTGGTGTCCCGCATGCTGTCACGTCCAGCACCAACTCCAGACGCGCCCTGACGACCCCCAGGCAGCGACTGTTCTCCGAGGCTAGGTATATATCTTTCCGACATCGGTTGAGAGTGACCGGGGTCCGCGGGATTGTACACTACAAAGTAGTACCCCCCGTGCGGGTTCGCCACCATTTACCCTTGGTGGCCCAGGTAACTCGGGCCGTGGGGACGTCACCCCCCATGTGGTATGGCAGAAACCACAACACACCCGTGCGTAATATTATTATTATTATTCGAACTGGGGACTGACTTTTCCATACGGTACGAATGATGTTTGTACCGACAGCAGACCTACCATCACCCGAAGCTCAGCTCGTGACAGCTTTAGAAGCTTACTGGTATAGGTCGGTGAAATCCCCACGAAATTCTTGGACTGAGGAAGTCCATGAGTGTTTCTCCAGAGGGTCATTCTTTTATCCAACTCCCATTGTTGGCGCTGCCTTATATTGGTCTTTTCCAAGCTCACAGAAAGGCACAAGTCCAACAGCTGTTAATCTTGATTTTGGCAACTTCATCAGCTTTTTCATTTCCTTCAACACCACAATGCCCTGGCACTCCTAGCAGAGTTGCTTTATTGCCTATGGCCAGTTGCTTTATGGTGTTATGGCACTCCCAGGTCAGCAGAGATCCCTGGCACTTTGATTCCAGGGAGCTCAGTGTGTCCTGGCAGTCCGTAGTGATGAATGTATGCGCTCCTTTAAGGTTCACTCCTGAGAGCATACGTAAACAGCCTGTATCTCGGTCTGTAAAATAGAGGGTTCACTTCCCAGGGCTTTAGAGATCCTCAGTTTAGGAGGTTCATATATCCCAGTGCCAGTGCCTCTTTCAGATTTTTATCCATCGGTAAACCATATGGATGACTTTTTGTCCAATTGATTTACGGAACTTATTGCACTAGGACGGTCAGCTATGACTGTTTCAAAGGTCGTTTCGAAATCGAAGATTGTTAGCATAACATCCGATGATTTTGCCAAAAGGTTTGTCCAGTTGATTCCTGGAGACCTTCATAGATTGGGGTTTTACCAATAGAACTTGTGAATATAAATGCAATCAAACGACGTTTTACTCTTTTCTTTAGAAACCTATATGAATTATTTCCCCATAAAATCCTCACCCAATCTGATGGTTTTGGAACAACGAAAACACTTTCTCGTTGTTTTCTATAATTTTCAATTTGATCTTATCGGAGAAAATGTGGCACGCGCAGCTGGCTTTGAATGTGAACCCAGAAAGTGCAGGCACCCCAATTCTTCGGAATGGGGTCAATTTAGCCACCACGGAAAGTCAAATAGAAGGAAAGGTGGCCTTATGCAAATCGAGCTTTTGGACACTGACCGGCGAGACAGGGTGGGGAGACGAGCCGGATTTATTTCTGTTGGAAAAATATTGAGAGCAATTAACCTAGATTTCCTTCGGATTTTCCCGTGCATAATTCTAGGAGTTGGACACGCTATATCCTTGGTAAACTCTTGTGACTTAATGAGGTATTGCCGTTCGGTACCGGTCTTAGTGACATGACAAGTTCGTCAAAATTCGAAAGGGGATGGGGAATTGATAATTATGAACATATTTGTGATGCGAACATTTCAACTTTGTTTTTCTGGTTTTCTGTAATTTTTATATAATTGTCTTAACCTTGGTTACTTCATACTCATTTTGTGAGAGAATGCTCCTTTGATTGCCCTCATTAATGGTTGAAAACCTTGAAAAGTTTGACCAAAAGTTCGTATTATCGAATCATTTCGTAGCTTTCCGAGGATGTGGCGATCGCATGAATCGAAGTAATTTTCAAATTCTTTACAGTAATTTTGTGAAACTTAGGTTGAAGGCTAGAAACTGATTTCATCTGACTAATTATGTCGCGAAATATTGACCAGAAACTCACTTGAGACTTATGAACAAGTTGAAGGAAGATGTTTGTATCAATTAATCTTATAGAATACATTCTGATAAAGAATCCTTCGATATTGCCATTAGTTAGTTGAATTTAATTAATGGTTTTCAATGTTCTATCTGGTGGTCCTCTAGGCTGGGAAATTCATTCAATTGGAGTGAATTTTATCTTGTACACAACTCAATTAGTCCATCTATGATTTTTACGCGTCTAACAACATCCTTAAGAGCCTTGGCGTTGTGAGGATTGAGAACTGGTAGATCCAACTATCCATTCTGCAAATTTCATCTGTTGATTTGCACAATCGGTGGAGAGTATTTGTACCGACACTGCCATCTCAGCAGTCCTCCTATAATTCATAATTTCCATATGTATAGGATGGCGAAATTTCTTTGGATACTCAACCTCTAGATGTATAATCTTTGTTGTTCAGCTCCTATTGCTCTATAGCAATGTGGTTCGGGTCCAAAAGGTGCTACCCCTGATGACTTTTTTGTCAATATCTCAGCTCATTCATACCCTTCGATACCAAATTAGCCACAAACCGAAGATTCGGTTTGTTGAATCTGGCTGATCGTTTTATGATTGAACGGCATTTCCGAATTAGCAAAGAACAATGGGAAAGTTCTCAGTTTTGTCTATGCTTCGGTGTAGGGTGATATATCACATTGTGGTATTTTTTCTATAAATAGTCCACCGCATAAGTTCACGAGAAGTTAATTGAATTTTTGATTAAAGAGATGTGAATGCAATCGATCCTTTTCCAATGCGCGATGAAGGTAAAAAAAATTCTTTCATGATTTATTTACGTGTAATCACAAATGAATACTGAGTATCAAGCAGGATTTTCTATAAAAAATCGGATTTTTTTCGAAATAAAAATCTACGTCGGATATGAATAGTCGAACTAGGTCTAGGTCGTGGCATTTCAACAAACCGAAAATTTCATACGAATTACCACATCCTTCTGGGGTTTCGGAGGTGTGAAAAGAAAATCTTGAATTGTTGTTGAAAATAAAGATCTGACAGTAGCTGGAAAATTCTTAAGCGGGATGGTTCTCAGTTTACTCGATTTCGGTTTTAGGAAGATTTAGGAAGTACGGTCTCAAAGCGGAGACGAAAAAGTGCTATTCGGGGAATAGCGGGGTGAAGTGTTGAATCGAAAGTTAAAGGTTGAAGAACTGAGCAACGAACAACGTGTTGGTGATGTGTTTTTGAAGGATACATACATCATCCTTTGGATTAATTGCCAGAAGGAGAAAGGTCAGGTATTTTTGGGTATGCTTCGCTTATTTGAGTATTGTCAGAAGGCTGCACGGAATTCCAAAAGCATTTTGAGACCAGAGTCCTGAAATCTCCACAAGTTTTTGGTACTTTGTGTTTTGATGAATCTCCCGAAGATTTTTTGATACTTTGATTTTGTTTTGATAAATCCCTAATTTTTTTTTGGTGATTTGATTTCATTTAGATAAGTTGACCAATTATTTTGGAAATTTATTCTTTTGACGTGATTGATTCATAGACAGTGTGTGTGAAATCGTTGATTATTTTATTCTCAATATGCGTTTAAAGTTTCTTCTTCTTCTTCTTCCTGTGCGGTGCCTTTCGTTGGCCAAACGTAGGCCTTATGGCCCATTGTTCATACCGCATTTGTGTAATACTGAAGAGACTCAGGCCCGAAGGCACGCTGACAAGAATGCCGCGAGCCGACAAGGAGGAGTCTCTCTCAACATAGAGATGGAAGGGGTAGGGTTCCCTAGGTGTGTTAACCTCAGTGTAGATAAGTCGTCGCAAGTGAACAGTATATGCTCCGTCGTTTCATCAGCGTTCTTGCACCATCGGCACAGGGAACACCCAGTTAGACCCATTCTTTTCAAATGTTTGTTAAACAGATGACCAGTTAGAGCACCAGTCAACAGAGACAATTGCTTCCTCTCGAGAATCAAGAGCTTTTTGACCTCCGGCTTCGAAGAAGGCCCCTTGATAAGGAGTCTCGACTGCCTGAGGTCCGTTCTCGTGCTCCACTCAGAGGAGAATTTCTTATCAATCCACCTCTTGAAGATATTTTTGATATATGCATGACAGATAGGAAGCGCGGGTTCCGGTCCGGTAAACGTCGAGCGAGCCCCTTCTTTGGCTAAGTTATCTGCTTTCATGTTACCAGACATAGACGCATGCGCCGGGCACCAGACAACATTGAGAGTATTATGTGAGCCAAGCTTGCGCAGGGCCTTTCTGCATTCGTATACCAAGTTTGAGGTTACTTTCATATCAGAGAGGGATTTCAGTGTGCCCTGACTGTCGCAACATACGTTTATGTGTTTCCCTGAGTATCCTCTGTGGATACTCTCCACCGCACATGCGAGGACAGCATATAGCTCTGCCTGTTCTATTGAGCAGTCTTTTCTTAGAGGAATGGACCACTTTGTTCTTGATCCAACAATCCCAGCACCGGCACCGGTGTTGCAAACCGAGCCGTCGGTGTACCAGGTGGGACCTTCAGGTTTTAGTAGCCTGTCTGCCTTACACCACTGATCTCTGGCAGGGACAACTACTTTGTAGGGCTCGTTTAAAATTTAATCTCGCATGTTTCATTCACCATCCTTCCTTCTGTAGAGTACTAAACACTAAGTCATGTCCCTAGTGCGACGGGCCGTACCTACACTTTCTCCTTTCGAGGCGAAAGATAATCTCCCTTGATTTGTAAAATGCCGCTCTTACGGAGAATCTCTAAGGGGGTGCTTTTTACACTTTCATAAGCAGGTGAAGGCTTCAAATTTTTCATTGAACTAACTTTTCTGGCTGAAAAACCAAACTCTTCTTTTGGAAAAATCCATCCTGTATTATTAGGAATACAAGATTCTTTTATTATGAATTAGTTGGTGAACGTTAATGTTGTTTGTCAGAAAAATGTAGCTTTTCTACTTTTTATATCACCAGGGTTATGAACTCTACCATTGAATTATTGGATAAAGTTGTGGGTCACTAGGACAAGAACAAGAGTATTGAGATTTATGAGAATTTTAAATAAAAGAGTGTTGTTTTTCCTTATTCTAAAGTGAACCTCTGAGGATGCCCACATTTTGGGCGAAACGTCAAGTGAACTATAATTAAATATTAGACAATATACCCTTGTTCTTGTCCTAGTGACCCACAACTTTATCCAATAATTATATTCTGGGGACACGAAACAATTCTACCATTAAAATTACACATTCCTTAAAAACCAGACTTCTGGTAGCGAAAAAGTTAAAATGCTGAATACTCACCCTCAGATGTGCGATGATTTGTGGCAGTGAAAATTGAGGTTCGGGACCTTTCGAAGTAGCTCCTAAATAAGAAGGCCCTGGCACTGGATATGCTTCTATAATTTTCACTTCTTCTTTCGTTGGGACCTTCACTTCCTCCTTTGTACTTTTGATCCCATCCTGTTGTACTTCGATTTTCGTCTCATCCACTGCTGGTTTTTCTTCCTTGCATTCTCCTTTCTCTACTACCAGGGATGAATTATTATTTGCATCATCAGGAAATACCCTGAAACTTTCATAAGTCTTCTGAATAGTGGCGGTACCAGGACGACTCTGCTGCGGTCTTATTGTAGCTGTTGTTGGTCTACTCTTATTCTTCCTTGTATGTTCTGGACTTCTGGCTAAATTATGGAGAATTTGAATTTCGTTATGAACAGGAACAGGACTCAGTATATCTTCAGCTCGACTATATCTTCTCGGCTGTTTTACACATTCAAGAAGCAGTTTTTCGTCAATCAGAGGAGGCGACTGTTCTTTTTCTTCTTCGGTATTTTTTGGTATGTGGAGTTTGAGAGGCGGCTTTTCTTTTTTCGTGGGCTTCGAGTCGGTCGCTTGAGTTTTAGGAATTTTTGGGTCAACTGTGTTACTTGATTTTATAGGCTTGGATGTCATATCAGATACTTTTGAAGCAGGACCTTGTTCTTCAGATTTTGTCTGAACCTTTGAATCAACATTTGCCAATTCTACCACAGAAGTCTCTATCTTCATTGGTACGTCTTCTTTCTTAGTTTTGGGAGATGTATTTCTAAATTTACAAGACTGCATTTCTTCCTGAGCTTTTATATTGTTAGGACAGGATATGTTGTCGGTTTGTGTGGAATCTTCTTTCTTTTCTGTCTTCAATCCTTCGTCTGGAGGCAATTCAGTTATTTTAACTGCAGTTTCAGGTTTTCCATTCGTTGTGTCATTTCCATTCGAAAATAATATTTGAAGGGCGATATTATTCTTTATATTCAGTTCTATCATCTTCATATTCTCCTTGATCATAAATACTGTGCTATCCTGGCTCAACTTCTTATCTGTTTCAGAGACCATATCCTCAATATCATCGTTTTGTTTTAATCTACTTTCTGTTGTTAATGTAGTTTTGATATTTCCTTTTGTTTTCTCATTTGTCTTTTTCTTCGGTATTTTGGAGGTTCGAGATAAGTTGGGAGCTGAGTTATGCAATCGGGGTTTGGTTATTGTAGGTATTGGTTTCGGCGGGGCAGTATTCTCTGTCAAATTCTTGGGAATAGGAATTTTGGTAATTTTCGGATTTTTAACTTCAACATGTGATGCCAAATTCTCCAAAGATTTACTTTTACGTTTCTTAACATTGGCAGGTTTTTTCTTCGTTGGATCAAGATTTTCGTTCAATTTCAAGAAACTTTGTACTGGAGTTGAGGTAGATTTTCTCACTTTCTTTTCCGAATCACTAGTTTGAGTACTATCACTTTCTGGAGTTCGCATCTTGACGATTTCACCTCCGAAATGGACTCTTCGAGGAGTTCTAGGAGTATCCCTGGTAGATTCGTAGAATTCTATGTCACTGTCGTCTTCCAATACTCGTAGAATACCTGGGTTGCGTGCTTCAAACTCCTTATCCGAACTTTCTTCGTGTATCTGTAGTTTTATGGACGAGCCAGAGTCTAGTTGTATTTCAGTTTCCAGGATTAATTTGTCCTCTGAGGTACTCGAAGAATAATCTTCGTCTGGAGTTTCGAAAAGACCGTACTTTTCACAAAAACATTTGAATGGTTGCAGTCGATCTGCGTGGAGGACCTTATTGAATGTATCAGATCCTATTTTCCATCGGATTTTTGCAAGAGACTTCATGCAAATCTCTTCGTATACGCATTGTTGGCTGAAGTTCCACAAGGTATCAACTGCTCTTTCTACAGATTCCATACTGAGGACTTCTGGTCTCACCAATGAGGGTATAAAGGTCAGCACACCATTGAGGACTTGCTGTGATGTTTGATCGTTTGTTCTTATAATCTCCATGAAGTCGTCATTTGGGGTGGGAGAGTGTTTAATGTAAACTTTGAGGCAATCAAGCATGCTTTTTCTTACAGCCAGTGAATTATGACCAAGGTTCGCGATCATGCTTGGCAGCAAAGGCCGTATATGTTGTTTGAGGGTATGTTTTGGAAGAGCTAGGATTAGATCTGCTAGAACTCTGGAGGCGTGTTGTCGAACTTCTTTTTCTGGGTCGTGTAGTCGATCTCTCAAGGCCGATACTAAGGGTGGAATGTCGGTACCATCTGAAAAAATGGATTGGTTAGATGGTTTTTAATTCCTCATGTTGGCTACAATACATATCCTCAAATCCCAACAATTTTAGGCTAGAAGGAGTAATCGCGAGTGACCAGCAGTATCGCTTTAATAAATTCGAAGGACGTCTGGAATTTTAAGACAAGGCTCTCACACGACAGCAGACTATACGACCTGCCCATAAAACGCCATGCATTAAATAATGCGTGTGAGTTATAGGTTCAGTTAACCTTTGCTCTTAACTGAAATTTATGTGCATGAATATCGTGAACTAGATTACCATCAGAACTTTGAAATGGATTAGATATTGCAACGTGATCGATTAACCTTATTTCTTAATCGGGGCAAACAGAGGTATAATTCGCGTTATATACTTGTAAGCATGGTTTTTCATTCGAATATTTCTGTATGAACACATGCATGAAATGCATGTAGGTCGAGATGAATATACTGCTCCACAAGAGTTAGGGATATCGTATTCAATCGTTTTTAAAATTAATACTCTTCAAAATTTGAAAGTTCAAAATGCAGATGGGGTCCAAGTTTCTATCGAAACCATCAGACGACGTTTGAGAGAGGTGAATCTAGGTTCTAGACGTCCATTAAGAGGGGTTCCATTAACACGTGACCATAAGCGTCAAAGACTGGAATGGGCAAGACAACATATCAATTGAAACGATCAATGGCGTAGTGTCCTTTTCACTTTTCATTTGGACGATTTTCAGATTTTCAAAGAATAAGGGTATGGACAATCCCACGCAAACCCCATAATCGTCGCTCTGTCCAAGAAGTCCATCCATTCCGAGGGGGTAGTGTTATGGTATGGGACGGGATATTTTTCAACGGGCGCACAGATCTACACATTTGTTCTGGGAATATGACCGCCTTACACTATAGGGAGCATGTCATTGACAATGTTGTGCCAAATTTTCACGCTGCTATTGGTGAAACTTTTCAATTTCTAGACGATAACGCTAGACCGCACCTGCTGCCATATAGTTGAGAATGCGCGCGAGGAGCTTGGTATTCCACATTTACCAATACCTCCGCACTCACCAGATTTGAATTGCATAGAATATGCATGTGATATGCTCCAAAGAAGATAAGATAATCATCAACCTACCCCAGAATCCTTAAATGATCTGAGAGAGCTTCTGCCCCGTTTATGGAACCAAATTCCTCAAGAAATGTTCAACAACCTCGTGTGTAGTATGCAAAGAAGATGTCAAGCTGTTATTGATGCCCGTGGAGGATATACATTGTATTGATCACTCTTAAAATGCTTGAATTCTCTGGGAATAAAATTTCGTTAATTTACTCGATTTTTCTTAACCACCCTGTATACGCTGCAGACCTATAGGCTAAAATCAATTTGCAACTTGAAATCATATTAATATGAATTTTCATCACAAAAATCTTATTTTAACTGTATTTTTCTGCAATTTAGGTCAATATCCCTAACTCATTTGGAATAGTTTATATCCAATATACAGATAGCCACGGTCTTTGTACTTTGGAGATATGGACGAGGAAGTTGATACAGAAAGGATCAGAAAGCTACTGCAAATCGAAAAAAGCAATAATATACAGCGTGTCAAAACCACCGAGGCTCTGAAAATAATATTCTATATGAAGGGTCTCCAAATAAGAGGTGTTATTTTGAATAGCCCGCTATTTCGGTAGATGTCACTCTGGAGCTGTCATTTTGACAAGTAGAAACTACGTCATAGATAAGAATGGAACGATACACGCTTCAATAACGCATTGAAATTATTAAAATTCACTATGGAGAAAATTTGGCAAAAACGGCTCGTAAGACTCGAACATTTTTGGGTCGTCGTGAAGCACCGCAATACAGAAATTAGTGCAAAAATTTGAGCTGTTGTGGCAAGTAAGTGATGTGAAGAATAAAATCCGTGCACTTCGCTCAAAAACAACCGAGAGTATTGCTGCTGTTGCCGAAAGTGTTGAAGAAGATCCAGGCTTGTCCATCCCTCGTCGTTATATGAAATTAAGCATTCCACAAATGTCATTACACTGTATTTGGTAAAAAGATTTGGGTCTTAAGGCTTATGAAGTTCGGTTAACTTATGAACTGAAGCCGGCCGATCATCAACAACGTCGAGTATTTGCTGATAGGGTCCTTGAAATGCACGAAAATGATCTCTAATTCTTTCGGAAAATCGTCTTGATTGAGGCCCATTTCCACATCGGTGGCTTCGTCAACAAGAAAAATTGTCGTATCTTTCCAAGAGTTATTGTTGAAAAGCCTCTCCATCCTCAAAGTGTGACTGCTTGGTGCGGTTTATAGTCCGGCGAGGTCATTGGACCTTACTTTTTCGAGAATGAGTCTGTAGCAATAGTTACGGTGAATGGATTACGCCATCGAGAGAGGATTAATGATTTTTTTATGACCGGAATTGGATGGTATTGATCTGGACAAAGTCCAACTTTCAACAAGACGGCACTAAGTGCCACACAAGCAACGAAACTATTGATATTATCCGGGAAGAGTTTAAGGACCGTGTTATCTCTTGTGATTTCACACCTTGCGGCATCTTCCTCTGGGACTATGTGAAGAAGAAGGTCTATTGCAAGAGTCCAGCGTCAATTAAAGACCTCAAGTTGGAATTCGTGAGGCTATCGAGGACATAGGGCAGCCACTTTGCGATTTTGTTCTCGAAAACTTCATGAAAATGATATAGTCCTGTAGTCGTGGTTATGGTGGTCATTTGGCTGATGTTATTTCTTATTGGAAAACCCTTTGAATAGACCAGTAGTTCTCACCCAAGAAATCAAATGGTACACCGTTCTTCGTGAAAGTCCAGAGTACCATCGATCGTGGATCACCTTATATACAACAACATAATAGAAGGAAAGTTTTGATCATTAGATATATTTTCACAACTGATAAAAATCAAGTCGCGAACAAGTCATGATAAAATTCTGTAGGCTTATTGGTTAGTTGTAGCATGATTGAGAACTTATTAGTTCAAGAGTGCAAAATGGCGAAAGCGCAATATACAAAAATGAGTGAAATTAGTCAAATCAAATTTTGTGAAAATTTTTGTCTTCATCTGTAATGTAAAAATCGAATATTGTACTGTGTCAATGGCCTAGTTGCCGAGACACGATAATTAATTAGAAAAAAATTGAAAATGTTTTGATCGAAGATGATATCACCTTAAAAAAATTCCCAGTATTATATTTTCGCGGTAAATACAGGGTGTCAAACTTGGACATCAATAATTATTTTTCACTGATAACTTTTGGATTTTTCAAACTAAAATTACGAAACCCTGAAGAATACACACTGTTTGAGGTAAATCAAAAGAGAATCAGCATTGTTGGTTGACGATGTTACTTTGAGAAGTGCAAATAGTTCAACAAGAATTGAGGAAGACATTATTTTTGTGATTTGATTATTCAATCAATTCCAAAGAACTTAAACCGATGATTGGTGACGTCTCAACAGTGAAATAGTTTTCACAGGAATTTGGACCATTTTAATTTGATATCTCAATAATACATCGCCAATGTCGAATCTTGTGTGATTCTTTTTCAAGGCTCGTAATAAGACCAAGACTTAATCAAAACTGAAGAAATTAAATCCGATAAGAATACGAGCCTTGAAAAAGAATCACACAAGAAAATATTTGTGATGTTTTATTGAGATATTCAATTAAAATTGTCCAAATACCTGTAAAAATTATTAGATTATGTTTACCTGGAATACGATGCGTTCTAACAAGTGTCTGCCAAAGGCTGCTCAACGACATCTTCTCTTGGCTCGTAGGAGGTCTTCCAGTCGAAGCTTGGGCTTGTTGACAATCCAGCATGTTTACCTTGAGACGCACGCCAAAAATCGACGCAGGTTAACGAAACGGACGCCCGCACCGTTCGTTCCTCCACAACGACGCCTGCCGACTGAAGCCCGGCATGAGGGCTGATGGCTGATGTTCCAGAATGGCTAATACGTAGCGGTTAAGGTGGCACATTTCTGAAGGTTCGTGAAGCATGCTACGAAAGGACCTTTGCTGCCGGCCAGATTGCAACACTTTCACACGCGACGGGAAAGGAGCACCCTGTTGAAGTGTACTTTCCATATTACATATGCGTGAGTTGTAAGGTTGACATACTTCTTGAACGATTGAAATTAAGGGCCGAGCCAGTAGCGATCTGATATAATTTCTATTTTTGTTGGAAGAAAAATGTCTTCGATTCGTCCAAATGAATCATGGGGTCATTCGAATGGGCACGCGAAATTGGATACAGTTTAGCGTGATCGATGGAAAAATGTTGACATTTCATCTTGGATTTGGGTTTGTGAGCCTTCAGGTCAAGAATATCGGTTTTAAAGTATTATATTAGATTATATTTTCTACATTTTGGCTCTAAATCTACTGATTATTACATGTGAAGTCACTTGGGGCAGCGGGGTAGATTGGAACAGCGAGATGAATTCGGTCTCATGACTTTTGCTGTACGAGGCACCGTTTCCGGTTCAAAAATTAAAACACATTCTCATGCGTGGAAAAAATTATCTAATCTTCGAAAATTGCTACAAAACCGTAGTAAGCTTCTTTTTTTTTAATTTAAATTATCGTGTCTCGGCAACTAGGCCATTGACACCTTAGATTATATACAGGGTGGCCATTTGAAAACGAAACAGACGAGATTACAGACGAAATAAATTTTTTCGATAGAAATGCTCGGACAGATCGATTTCTGTTTCGAGGGGGACAACTTAAGATGTAGGTTACGGACGCATAGCGCTTCAACCCTTGCTACTACAACCCTCACCCCCAATTTTTGAATAGGGAAGATGGGGTGAGTGATACCTCAGGTATTTTCATACTGATTTCAGCACAGTAATTGTTTTTTCATTTTATGCATTAGTTCTCGAAATATTCTTAACTAAGTATTTGAAAATGAAGTGGTGTTTTTATGGCACTTGCAGTGTTTTTTTTGTGAAAATTTGACATTTTGAGCTTCAAAACAACCATGACTGTGGCTTCCTTCCTCCAATCCACTGACATAGAAATCTTTAATCAAGATGTCGAACAAACAAAGCGTATTGCGAAGGAGCTCAATCTTGCTGAAACTCAATCTAAATTATCTTCGATATAATTTGCAGTATTTCCAATAACATGCGGTAACACTTGATCGATAGAAATCTCCAAAAAGTCCAAATACGTACATATCTCTAATCAGATTACCAGGTAAGAAAATCAAATCATTAATGATGCCACAGAAATATTCCAGTCCCAATTCGTGAAACGATTTCCGACTTAACTATGAAGTGTTTTCTCAGTTGGCTTCAATAATGTTTTCATTTTGTTGATCATTGAATTCATATCTTTTTCAAAAAAATGAGAATCGATAATTTTTTATTTATAACGAACAGATCATGAAGTTGGCTTACTGGTTCTTTGACATGTGAATTATTCTTAGTTTTGAATCGAGACTTGTATGTGTTCTAATTCATTGTTCGACATGGTTTATTCAATTGCAGAGCGGGTGGAAATAATTTCACTTTTTTTTGCAAACAATCAATGTGCGAATAGAACCGCAGAATTCTTCAATCAACGACATTTAGATGAACATGTTAATAGGAAGTATGTTTTGGAATTAGTGTCAAAGTTTCAAGAAACCGGGTCCGTGGCTAATAAAAAACGAAACATGGAAAGAAATGAAGCAGCGGACAGATTGCTCTGAATCCAATGACGAGTACGAGGCAGCTAGCACATGAATCTGGTTTTTCACGAACTCGAATTGCAAATATTTTGAAGCATCATAAATTCCATTCTCACAAAATCCATCTTTCACACGCACTAAACGAAGATGATTTTGAACGTCGTGTTGAATTTTGTGATACAATGAGTGAACGAGTAACTGCTAATCCCAATTATCTGTACAATGTTTGTTTCTCCGATGAGTGTTCGTTCTTTCTAAACGGCACAGTAAATCGACACAATTGTCGTTATTGGGCCGATGCTAATCCGAGATTGTTCCACGAAGTTTATACTCAACAACCACAAAAACTCAATGTTTGGGCTGGAATATTTGGTGACAACATTGTCGGCCCGTTCTTTTTACCTGGTAATCTTACTGGAGATATGTATTTGGACTTATTGGAAAATCACATTGATCCAATTTTGACGGAAATTATTGAAAACAATGCTGGAAATTATGTGGAAGATCAGATTGTGTTTCAGCAGGATGGAGCTCCTCCACACTACGCCTTACCAGTTCGAGAATATCTGGATCAAATATTTCCAAATCGGTGGATTGGAAGAAGGGGTCCCACTGAATGGCCAGCCAGATCGCCAGATCATCACTAGATTTCTCTCTTTGGGGCCACTTGAAGAGTAAAATTTACTCTACACATCCCGATTCCATAGAAGATTCAAGAAGACGTATAGTGAACGAATGTCGTCAAATCACTCCAGAAATGCTGCAAAATGTGCGCCATCGTTTCGAACAAAACTTATTTCATTGTATGGAAGCTAATGGTGAACAATTTGAATATTTAATTAATTGATGTGAGTTTTTGATAAATTATTTACTTTACTTTGAAAAGTCTTATTTCTTAGATCAATACTTCAAATCGTTCTGATACCGTACAGTTGGAGAATGATTTCAGTGAATAAAACAGCTAGACGAACATCTGACCCTAGTAGCATTAACACGTACGGTATGACTTCATTTGCCCAGTGGTAGATGTTTTGCAATTTCAAATACAAGTACGGAAATTTTGGTGTTTCGGAAGCACGAAATGTCAATTATTCGCAAAAAATTAATTTAAGTGATAAAATTAACTAACGCATGAATATTTCGAGAACTAATGCATAAAATGAAAAAACAATTACTGTGCTGAAATCAGTATAAAAATACCTTTCAAATGAGGTATCACTCACCTCATCTTCCCTATTCAAAAATTGGGGGTGAGGGTTGTAGTAGCAAGGGTTGATGCGCTATGCGTCCGTAACCTACATCTTAAGTTGTCCCCCTCGAAACAGAAATCGACCTGTCCGAGCATTTCTATCGAAAAAATTTATTTCGTCTGTAATCTCGTCTGTTTCGTTTTCAAATGGCCAACCTGTATATCAGGGATATATAATCTAAGATTGACACCCTACAATATTCTATTTTTACATTACCGATGAAGACAAAAATTTTCACAAAATATGGATATTAACACAAAGAGAAATATACTATATGATCATATTTGATTGTATAGTTGGCTTTCTCTCAGGAATTCTATTGTTGCTTCATTTGTGTTGGTGAGCTGAGGATATCTCTTGAATTTTCTTTGAGGCCCAGTCGATGTCTGATGTCATCATAATGTTGACAGCGACTTAGGAAGTGTTCCACAGTTAATCGATGTTCTGGGCAGTATTCGCATATAGGATGTTCTTCCGATGACATCAGGTAGCTGTGTGTCAGCCTGGTGTGTGCAATTCTTAATCTCCTCATTACTATTTTGTCGCTCCTTTTTATATACATTTTTATCGGTGAATCTATTTCGGATTGGATTGCACGAAGTTTATTTTTGCTGCTATTCTATTGTGTTTGCCAGTCTCTAAGAGATTTCAACTTTATTGATGCCTTCAAGTCAGAGTACAGTTGTATGTTTGTGATGGAAAGATCAGAAGTTCGTGCCAGTTTCGCGGATTGGTCTGCAGTTTCATTTCCCTCAATACCTATATGAGATGGTACCCAAATTATGTTCGTATAGATGTTTTTGTTCGTTCTAAGTAAAGGCATCGTTCTTGAATCTTTAGTATCAATTGGTTCTTAGAGTAAATGTTGGATATAGCTTGAATTGAGGACAATGAGTCTGTGAATATTGCTATATGTTGGACAGGCGTTATGGTGCTGAATAGGGACTTGTAGGTATATTGCGAAAAGTTCACCAGTATGAATACTGCAGATTGGTGGAAGTTTGAAGGATACTGTATCATTGAGTTTGTCAATGACTGAGCATGCAATTCCATTTTCATCTTTGGATGCTTCAGTGTAAAATTCCTGATCAAATTTCTCATTAGCTTTCAATTCGAGAAAATATTGTTTCAGAATTGTATCATGGGTTTCCTGTTTGCTATATCTATGAAGAATTGTATTGAGCATCGGTTGGTATCTGCACCAGGGAGCATGTTTTGAGTAGGTCACGGGGACTAAAGCTTTTTATTGCTATATCAAATTTTGGCGATTTCTTCATGCATGAGAGTGTGTTTTATTTTTTTAACCGGAAACGGTGCATCGTACAGCAAAACGTTAGGAGCCGAATTTGCTCCAGATCAAATGAGGAATTAAATAGTAATTTTTATTGTCGGAAAAACCAGTGGCGGATCATTTTTTTATCTGAAAATATTCAATCTCGCTGCAGTACGGACGCCACTGGTAGAAAAGAAAATAAATGATATTATGAAAAAAGTGCTTCTTGATGCTCTGAACCTATGTCTCAAATTTCATAAAAATATTTCAAGCAGTGTGAAAGTTATTAATAAAAAACATTTTTTTTCTATAATTTTAACACCCCGTATCTCGGAGAGGAAATATTTCTCAACATATGTTTATATGACAAACTAGGGCTTATTTTTGATGTAGAATACGTGGTTAAAATTTCTTGGTTACGATCTGGACCACCCTGTATAATAAGGTTCTATATTCAATATAACCGAAGCGTAGGGTTCTAGTAGCCCACAATCAGTGTTGCCATGCTTCCTTAGTTGATTGCTGGTATGAAGAAGGCCCTAAAAAGTTCATTCACCAATGTATCATTTTGAAATTGTTCTTATTTGCACTTGAATGGGCCAGAACTAAGATGTCTTCAGACATCTTAGATGAGGCTCATTTCCAAATCATGATTATTCTGTGGAAGATGTTGCACCAGAAAACCGTCATTGTCATGGGCGCCCGCAGAAAATTTTCTCAGGGGGGGCCATTTTTCCTTGCCCTTTGTACTTAGAATGTAATATGGAGGATGTTGTGCTGAAAAAAGAAGAGGCCATCAAAATCTCAAGGGAAGGAGGCAATGGCAAAATTTCATCTGAATTGAATCTGTTGTTTTGAAGATATTGAAAAAGAAAATTTCGAACAGCCATATTTGCGGAACCCTTGTGTTAAATCTATGTGTCCAGGAATGTCCTGTTGAGTTTGGGGCCTGTTTCATGGACCAAGGAAAGAAATGACTGTTTCAACTTTTTGACCTTTTTGACAACTCCTGACAACTACAATTGTTTTATTTAACTAGATTAAATATGAACGATGAACATTATCATATAGATCCAACATCCTCCGGCCTAAGGAAGTTGTGTATACTTTAGTGTTCCTTCAAAATTCGACGAAACTGCTTCAATCTCTGAACCCACTCCAAATACTCGCTCTTTCCCTCAACACTCCTAAATTTCACTTAATCTTGCTGGTCGATTTCGTATATCTTCTCAGTGTAGCAATGGTGCTTCTGGTGTGTTTTGGACCTATGCCTTCTTTCTGCACCTTCATGTTGGTGCTTCTCCCGATGTTCATACCAATTTTTTTTAGCCTCATACTTTGACCTAAACTGTTTATCATAAATTTCCTGGAAAATATCCTTGAAACATCCATCATATTTCTTGAGAATAGTGTTATTAGTGTTCCAACACTTTGGATAACCCCTTTCCAAGGCGACTTGGAATGATGAATGTGTAACAATTGATTCATCAGTATTGAACATTCCCATTGCAACACCAGGTCCCATATAAGTATTGACTTCATATTTGATTACCTCACCTACTTCAGGTGTGAACAGGGGCGGATCCAGAATTTTTTTCAGGGGGGGGCACAAGGGGCGGATGGGCAAAAAGTCAAGAATAACAAGTATGTATATAGGAAGGTTTATTAAGTAAAATATAGAGTATACTACTACTACTACTAAATCCGCCTATGGGTGTGAATACCATTTCCAACTTCTCTGCTGATGGCACCACAAAATCAGTAGCTTTATACTGATCATCATGAGCATGATGACCAATAATTATTGGTTTATTCCAACCTGTGACTAATGTAGATCTTCTCGAAGAAACATTCGGCAGTTCCTTTATTTCTTCTTCGATCTCGATAGTTTCATTTCATAAAATTTCTTGCTCCTCGAATTCATTTATTAATTCATCTCTATTATGTGGTTCTTCCGACTTCAAAATTTCTTCTATTTTATTATCAAGTTCGAAAATTCTTTCTGCCTTATCGTCAATTGTTCTTTTCCATATTCTACTCGTGTATTCATCCTTGGTCCCAGAACTGGAACGTACATCAGTAAATATCTTCTTAATTTCAGTTCTCAGGGTTTTCCGTTTTAGCTGCCAACAAAGCAACATAATCCTGGCAGGATCGCCAAATGTTAAATCTATGTGTCCAGGAATGTCCTGTTGAGTTTGGGGCCTGTTTTATGGACCAAGGAAAGAAATGACTGTTTCAACTTTTTTAATCTTTTTGACAACCACTGACAACTACAATTGTTTTATATAACTCGATTAAATATGATCCAAGAACATTATCATATAAGATCCAACACCTTGTTCGAATTTTACACACTAAAAAACTTATCCGAGGCATTCTCGCTCCGAACCTATCCTGAAAATATCAAGTCTCTATGTTTATCCGTTTATGGAAAGATCGGATAGAATTGAATTTGACCAGGGATTCGAGATCGGCTAAGTTAAGAAATATTTTTAGTATTTCATATGGCTCTGCTGATTTGAATTTTGCAACTCTCCATCGTTAATGAAAATAAATTTGTTTATGTTACACGAAGATAGTTTGTATACATTGACGCATCCAAGAATTATTGCTTACTACACGAAACAGTTTGTAGGTACGCCTGTGTCACATTAATCAGTTGCCAGTTGGAATATGAATTATTCGAAATGAAGTTGATCTCCAGTTTAAGTTTTTTCATTTTGATTCAGATTGCTCATTCCCTATTCGATAATGGTAAGTTATGGGAGAAAAGAATATTTTTTTGAAATCATAGAAACCTTTTTAAGAAATTAATTTGAGATGCACCGGAAGAAAATTCGAGAACGTGTCATTGACTGCTTACTACCCGGATTATGACCATGAAGATGATGAAAAGGGATATCAGGACTCGAAGGGACACAAGCTCCGAACCTTACAGGTAACGATATAAGTGATAGCATTGAGTTTAAATATACATAGAGACTCAACCCAGTTCATTGATTTGATGCACAAATTTTTGGCAGTTTACTTGCCAATTTGCCAACTTAAGTGGCGGCACATAGTAGCTACTAAAGGAACTATATTCGTCCGATCCATTTTGTCAATACTCATTTATCGAATTCTTTAGGAGATTTATTTTCCTCTAGTTCTACGAATCGTAGGCAGGGTCGGATTCGTCCAAATTCGTTACAAACGGTGTGATTCAACAATGATGAACTATTAGCCATGAATTTCTCCAAAGAAGTGTTCTCAGGTAGGAAATGAGGGGTGAAAATGTTTCTTTGAGGGACATAAAAATAACGTACTTAATCGATGAAAAGAATTTGTCTTTCTCGTACTCTCTTGAAGATAACTGAAAACCACATAAATCCAAACGCCTTCCAGAAAATGAAGGTTAAATTGGCCACGCAGATTTTCATCAGAACTTTATATTCGGCTATGAGAACAGTCATTGCAACTGCGGTGAGCTGAGGTCGAGAAGTGCCAATTCAACTGCTCAGTTCTGAAAATGAATGATCTTTTCGACTGCCTCAAATCGAATGAAAATTTGAGGGAAATTATCAGCCATCAGCAATACAAACTCTGACGGAATCAATTGAATTCATTAAGTCTTGGACAGTTTGGAAAAATATTCCCTATTGTTTCAACGGTTTGATACAAACCATCAGTATATCATCCTGCAATTGTGGGAGGAGACGAAGAAAACATTTCCATATTTGATAAAAAGTCGGCTCAACCAGGACCCAATCGAGAATTCATTCTCCAAAATAAGACAGCGCGCAGCGTAGGGTTATGATCCAAACCCCTCAACTCGATGCTTCAGATTTTGGTTGCAGTCGGTCATGACTGGTTGTCTTGAAAAATATTCCGATAATTGCCAAGACTGCCAAGACGACAATGATTTCGACCTGTGTACAATGGGAGAATCTGAAAGCCCATTGATGTGGTTGATCGGACAGACTCGACAATTTCTTCTGTGGATTTGGGCAACGGTGAGCCTAGTGAGGGTATATAAGCGATAAAGAGTTAATTGAACCCCTAAATACCCTGGAATCTAACTGAATCGCAAGTTTCTCGGGGTATTTGATGAGGAACTTCGCAAAAAAAAAACAAATGCGATATGTGCGAAAAAGCACTCCTCATTGATGATTTGAATAAGCTTGGTAATGATTGGATATATATTGAAAATCGAAATCGGATACATTTGAGAATTCACTCAACCGATTTCAAACATTTGATGAGGAAAGCCCTGTTGGTCATAAAGAAAATTATGGTCACAAAATCAGAAAAGATATGACTTCAATGGTATGTTTTAGGAAAATAAAAAAAAATGAATTTTTAGAAGATTGGAACTCTCCGTTAACTCCAGAATTTGAAAAGCACTGGATTCATTTGTTGAGACAACTGATTAGAGTGAAGCTGTACAGGGGACAGAAAAAAAACCAAAGGAATCTCGATACAGAAGCATCCCGCTGTTTATAAAAAATTAAATATTTTTAAAAATTCATAGAAAATCTATTTATAAATACTTGTGAATGAAGAAAAAATTGCATGCATTTATTTTTTCATACATCATTATTTTATATTCATGAAAGATGAAAAATAATTGTCGTTTTATTGCATCAAAAAAATCAGGTGATGAAATACTGAACATCCCACATTTCCATATGCCGGTCCTGATCGTCATCGCATCCGGCTTCGAAAATAGTGCTTTATAGTTCAGCTACTTCCCGCCAGATGCGGAAGTAAAAATTTTCGCTTCTCTGAAGCACACTTATCCATCTATGAACCGGTGAAGGAACTACACAAAATTTAGCTTCAAATCGTTGAACTGGGCTGTGTCTCTATGTATATTTAAACTCAATATGGTGATAGTTAAGGTAAATGTACCACCGAACACAACTCTTCCTTTTCTTCGATGTCTTTCTGATCGATCTTTATCGAAACAAATTTATTTTTGAAAACCATTGTGGGAGGACAATTCGTTTAGGAGACAGAAAAATTACTCAATAAGTGAATGAATAATGGATTATTCAGTATATAGTTTTGCTATTCCTAATTATAAGGTTTATTGATTCAACAACATTTCTAAGCAGTAATCCACTCGTAAGAGTCTTGAATTATTGATGATATTACTTTAATTTCTCGATTCAAATAATCAATAGGTAAAGAATTAATTCATCATATCCCACCAGCTGAAGGCTGACTTTTCAAGGGAATATTTTCGAAAAAAACACAGTTATTTAAGTACGAGTATTGTCATTTCAGGATTATATTGACGACCGCACAAACTACGTTACTTTAGCAATGGACGCATCTCTGAAAATTCCCTACGGCACTAAGGCTTGTATTCCAGAATTGAATCATCACTTTGGACACAGGGTGGTCTTTGAAGTCAGGGACACTTCGAGCGATTTGAATGGGAGTAAATACAAAAGAGCTGATATTTGTGTTCGTACAGAAATTGATAGTTATGATATAAGTGTGAATAGAATTGCCACGTTGTATTTAAGCGTGTGACTTCAAAATAAAAGCATAATTCTTTGTTCAGTTGTTTCCCTTTTTTCATACTATGTCAGTCGAAATGGAGATGACCTTATCCTCAATAGGTACTTCAATATTTCATTTTGAATAACACTTGAAACTTGTGGTTCAGAATAAAAAGTAGCACTTCAACATTTGGGTACCACTTTAATTCCTGCCGACGTTAAATAATGCAGTTTTTTTCAACTAAATAAATTTTTTAGGAAATTGATAGCAATAAAAATCAGATTGCAGTTTTCGAATTATTTACACTAAAATAAGCAGCAGTAAGCTATAATCACCAAAGAAGTAGTTACCATTGTCAAACTCAAGAAAAATCGTAGGTTGGAAAACCAAAGGTTGTTATTTGTGATACTCTTTTCTAATTTTTTTTTCGAATGGTCATAAGTTATTTCTGAGATATTAACTAGATCTTGGATATCCTTTATTTTTGTTGTAATTGTCTGAATAATCATGAAAGTCCTTAGATACTGTGTGGGTTGCATGTTAGAATGAAAACAGATTCGGTATTGAAAACATTTTTCATATTCTTCATTTTACATCCCAAGTTCGTTGAGCAAACTCCTGCAATTTTCCGTTTTGTTTTCATATTTCTATACCAATTATTCAATAATTTCTGGGTCATATTACAACAATAAATACTCTTACACAAATTCAACACTCCATTCTCCCGACTATTTACCATTTGATATTATCGCAAATTTGAAATAATTCAGAGATGAAATATTCCCCACTAAATAACGTCAATTATAAAGATTGCATCTTTGTTTCGTATGGAAAATTAGAGAGAAATGATCCGAGGTTTTGACCGTCTACATTCTCAAATATCGAGACAGAACAGAATTTATTTCCAGAGGTGGAATGTTGATGAATTGCGAATTTATTTTAGATCCAAATTGAAGAAAATTAATATTTTATTGTATCCTCTATTCGTACCGTTGAGTTCTCAATATCCGGAACATTATGGGTGAATGAATATAATTTCCTGATCGAGCATTCGAATAACATTGTCCTAGATCAATTAAACCTTAGCTTTCTTGCGAATTTTACACAGTTATAGTACTCATTTTTTTTCCATTAGGTTTCATTCAGAAAATAGATTTATAAATTTTCCATTGAATGCAGTATTGACAACTGATTTTAAATTTCATCAGTGGTTGCTTTTAATTTTTTATCATTTCTTCAGAAGATAAGTATAAGCAATGTAATCATTTACAAACAAGCCATTATTGGAAATTGATTGCCATATTTTATTGGAAGTCTAATTTGAATTTCATAACTTCAGGACGCGTTATCCTATCGTTTAATGCTCCATGCAGAGATAACCGAGATGGTCAACTAGGTACTGAAATTTGGTACATTTTAAGGAAATTTAGCCATCTCTGTCTGTTCAATGAACTTCATATAAGTTCATCCTTGTTTAAAACTGATAAGTGCCACTACTTAGATGGCGCTAATTTTCAAGCGCAAAGGGTAGGAAACTGCTCTTTGCAAATGCAAATGGCGATTGTTGACATCCTAAATGATGTTGTTTACAATCTGTTTACAACATCATAAAATATGCCGTTTAAAATGTTTACCTCGTTGGAATTCTCCAGCATTCTCGTTCTTTGCTTTCAAATCGTCTTCGAGCTAACAACAAGCAGATATTGGTGTGGACCTGTCTTCAGAGCAGAAATATTTGTTTGTAAATTAGCCAACATGCGTTGTATTGTATGTGGATCTGATGATCTGGAGGTGAAGAGAATGTATTGTTTTCCCAGGAATATTGAAAAGTAAGATATTTGAATTACGTAAACATTATCATATTAATATTTTCAAAATTTTAGATCCAAGTTGTGGCAAGAAAGTTTAGGAATGATATTCAAAGGAGAATCTCATAGAAGGTGGAAGATTTGTAATAAACATTTCCAGCCAGCTTCCTTTCGTAACTTGATCTCCTATGAATTAAATAAAGATGCGGTGCCTTTTCGGTGGGTCACCTCAAATGAATTGCCAGAAGAAAGTGAGGCTGGTCCTTCCGGAATGCTGTCTTCAGGACTTCACAAAGGTATTGATCTACATCAACTGCAAAATAAGAAAATATGCATATGATAGGGTCACCTACTGTGTATATGCCAATTATAGTGTCATTAGTTCGTTTTATTTATCACTTATACACCATATTAGAGTGCTCATTGATTTTATGCTTTCAGAAAATACTGGGGCCTTGCAGGATTTGATGATGAGTGATGCTGGTTTAGGAATGTCATCTGTTGAAGGTATTAACAGTATGGTAATTTGTGGGGAGCAGTAGATTTTACGAAAACTAGAATATTGAAAAATATGCACATAATATCACCTACTGTGTCCCTGCAAGTTGCTGTAGTCCGTTTTATTTATAATTTAATTAAATGCTTGACATATTAATAATGTTTCTTAAATATATAATATGTGCTTTACAAGATTAGAGATGCTCATTAAGTATTTGCTTTCAGAAAATACTGAAGCTTTGGAAAAATCAGTGAGAAGTGAGAGTCCACTTGCTACGCAGAGCCAGAGTACTCCACCTCATCAAAGTATCACTGAAACTCCTTCAAGGAGAAGAATTTTCAGGAATATTGAAAGTCTCTACACGCAGGAGTGTTCCCCAAGGAAAAAAAAATTAGTTGGCATGGTCCAAAGTAGGGAGAGACAACTGAGAAAATTGAAAATTTTGTGCAAAAGAAGATCGCATGATATAAGAGCACTCTCGAATATCGCAGAGTCTAACATCATGAATAATTTATTCAAGAACATGCCTTCCGTGACAGCAAATTTCATGCTGTCACAAATAAAAAATTTTAAGCCCAAAAATTTGAAAGGAAGGAGATGGAGTTTAGACGATAAGATTTTATCTCTCTGCATACTGAAAAGGAGCCCAAAGTGCTACAATTTGCTAAGAAAATTTGTGGCACTACCCAATAAAAGAACTGTTTTGAGTCTGCTGAAGAGAGTGCAATTTGAGTCGGGCATCAATGAGCATCTCTTCAATCATTTGAACGAGAGCATACCAAAAGGAATAGAACGATGTTGTGCTCTTTTGTTCGATGAAATTGACATAAAAGAGAACTTGCAGTATGATCAGGGAGAAGATCGAATTCGTGGATTCGAGGATTTTGGAGCACAGCAGCAGAGTACTGAGCTAAAAATTGCCAATAAAGCACTTGTGTTCATGTTGGTGGGGTTAAACATGAAATGGAAGCAACCAGTTGCATTCTATTTCAATAATAACGGTTGCAATTCTACCAACCTGAAAAAGTGCTTGATGGAAGTGCTTCATGCTGCAAAATATTTTGCGAAAGTGGATGTTGTCACAACAATATGTGATATGGGCACCAGCAATGTGAAATGTATGAAGGAATTGGGGGTGACCATTAATCATGCATATTTTAAATTTGAAAACAGAAGAATATCCTGTATGTATGATCCTCCTCACCTGTTGAAGAGCACAGTGTCGTTATTTAGACGACACAATGTGCTTCTGCCAGTCACCATTGGCGACCAAAACAGCATTATGGAGGCAAAATTCGCAGATGTGAGGACGGCACACGAAATAGATAAAAGAAATCCCCTCTTTTTCCGGACAATGCATAAATTGAAGGACATGCATTTGAGTCCTATTATGCAATATGGCATGAAAGTCAGTATAGCTGCTCAAGTGTGCAGCCATACTGTAGCAGCCTACATCTACTCTCTAATAAGTTCAGGTAAGTTTAACAATTTAAACTGATGTAGAATAATTTCCGTGAATTTACCACAAACACTTATATTGTATGACCCCCACACTGACATTTATTGCTGTAAAGAGCTATAGTAGGTCATATCTCATTATTTTGATGGTTCAATCTTTCAATATCATTTTTGAGACTATGATATGAAACCAGAATTTGAAAAAAAGTATAACAGAAATCATTACATTACCCACAATATATTTTTATTATACAATGGTTAAACCATAAATTTTTCATTTTAGGAACGATGGAATCAAGGGCTGTTGCTACTGCCACTTTTATAAAAGAGGTGGATACCCTTTTTGACAGCTTCAATGGTCGAACACTTAGGGCACCAGAAGGCAAAGACCTAAGATGTGCAGTAACGGAGGAATCTCCTCATGTGGGATATTGGGCTGAGGCATTCCGAACTGTACTAGGTTGGACATACAAAAGGGTATCCAAAAGTGGCACCATCAAGCCATCCAAGCCTCCATCCCAGACTGGATGGCTTACATCCCTAAACGCGATAAAGGACATATGGACTTATTTGAAAATCCAGGGATGCTCCTCCTTAAATCCAAGGTCCTTAAATCAAGACCCCCTTGAGAATTTATTTGGAGCAGTTAGGTATGGATGCGGATGTGGGGACAATCCAACAGTCCAACAATTCATTGGAAGCCTGAAGTGCCAGATTTTGAACGGCCTGGCAAACAAGGCATTTGCTTCAAAAAATTGTGAAGATGATGATCATACATTGTTATCAAATTTACAAATATTTTTGAATTTACATGAACAGCAAATGGACACTGTAGAGCAAACATCATCAGCTGCTGGTACAGTTTCTCAAACTGATTTAGATTTGGGGGATTTATCAGTAGATATAGCTGGCGATATTTCTCGTGGAAGTCCAACAATTTTTTCTGTGGCTTATGTTTCTGGATTCATCATCAAGGGAATTAAAAAAAAGATAGTTTGTGTATTATGTGATTCTAAATTGCTTTCCTCTGATTTAGAATTTCATAATACATTCGTTTCAAATAAAGAATGGTCTAGTACCAACAAACTTTTGTACCCAAGTGAGGATTTTACCATATTGATTGGATGCGGGATTACTGCATTAGAGGAGTACCTAAACGAGTCTTCCTCACATCAGTCGCATCCAAAGATTATGTTAAGTTCAGAAAATTACTTGGGTACAAAATTGAATTTTGAACTTCTTGGATGTGCTGATCATCAAGGGGAAATAAAAAAATTAACGATAAAATCATTGTGTCGGATTGGAATCCCTTGGTGGTGTAAGAGAAAAAACCAGGAAATTAAAGAATTGAGGAAAGAAAGAAATTCAATTAAAAGAAAAATAAAAAAATTTCGTCATCAATAATAAAAATATATTTCATTGTTTACCCTTATTTATAATCAATTCTAGTAATATGGTCTGAAAAGCCTACAAATATGTAAAAAAGTCTGATGAATCTAGTGCAGGAAAATTTTATTTTATTAGAATTATATATTCTCTATTATATTTTGTGAAAAATTGTTTAGTAAGGTTTTATGCATCAAATTTTAATTTCCATGAATTTTTAATTGTTGCCCATCTTGAATGTAATTCAACAATGTATGTTATGTAATTCAAAATTACCACCAGCAATTGGAATGATTTATAATGAAAGTTGTAACAATATTATTACTTGAATCTTTTTTACCACTCTGAATAGTTTCTGTTGTTTTTGTGGTCGAATGAACATAATTATTCATGAATAATGAAATAGTGTATTTTTTTGAATTCAATGTTTAATATACGAGGAAAGAGTATGAATGAACCACTTTTATTTAATAAAACCTATTCACTTTAAAATATTTAAACACTAAGTTCGCAGAACCGTATGAAAAACCTTCATTTTACAGCAGAACACATTTGTCCTGTTGCAAAATGCAAGGTTTTTCATTCAGTTCTGCGAACTTACGTTTAACGCTGAATAATTTGGATAAGAAGGCTATTCAAATTTCCCGCGCTCCGCGATTCCGTCGTACAGCGCCTCTATATCATGGCACGCCTGACTTAGAGAGAGATGGAGAATTAAAATGTACCAAACTTTTAGTTCCTAGTTGACCATCTCGGTTATGGGTGAATGAATATAATTTCCTGATCGAGCATTCGAATAACATTGTCCTAGATCAATTAAACCTTAGCTTTCTTGCGAATTTTACACAGTTATAGTACTCATTTTTTTTCCATTAGGTTTCATTCAGAAAATAGATTTATAAATTTTCCATTGAATGCAGTATTGACAACTGATTTTAAATTTCATCAGTGGTTGCTTTTAATTTTTTATCATTTCTTCAGAAGATAAGTATAAGCAATGTAATCATTTACAAACAAGCCATTATTGGAAATTGATTGCCATATTTTATTGGAAGTCTAATTTGAATTTCATAACTTCAGGACGCGTTATCCTATCGTTTAATGCTCCATGTTTAACTCCCATTTGTCAACTTTCGATCTGTCACGTCATATATGGCGCGCAATTCGAATCTTGCCCTCTTGTTGAAACACCATATACTTATGTTCACAGCTCGAGTGTATAGATTGAACTAATCGAATTTTTGAGAGCCCTGTATAAACGCTTTTAAATCTGTTGCCAATATAAAATTCCACTATTTTCAAAGTAAACAAATGAATCAATTTCATACTTCCAATTTTTTTTCTATCTGCTATGTTGGCCTGAAATATATAGCCTCACAACTAAATTTAAATAAAATCGACTGAGTAGTTTTCGAGCTACGTGTCACCTTACAAAATCCCAGAAATGAAAGTCATTTATTGACGCTCTGGACGTGATAACCGTATTTTTCAAATATCAAGTACAAACTGTATAGCCGAATCTAATAGAAGGAAACTAATTCAACTCAGTACTGCCCTGATATTTTTAAATTTCATTTTAGTTTGGCTTGAACAACTGAACCCTTCTACAAAATTTCGAGTAAATTGAAGAAACAGTTTACGAGCTACGAGTCGACAAAATTTCACAATATAAAAACACTGTTTGTCTAAAATTTTATACATACTTTCTTATGATATTCAAATATGTAGTTTTTTTGTATTTATTCTAGGATACTGAGAACACAAGGCCAAATTTAAAATGAATTTCTTGAACCTTTCTTCCTATATAATTCATCACCTTCATTCAATGTATCTTATGCAACATTTTCAATCTAAGTTGTTCAAGGAAAATTGATATAATAGGCTCAAATATAGATCACTATGTCGGTTATGAAGATGCGCGCAGCCTCCCATCTAAATCAATGAGGAAGCCAGTGAGGTGTGAGTATTTAAAATCAGTAATTATCGTGAAAACGAAAGTATACTCATATAATTCGGAACTGCTTTATATATTAGACATCTCATCTTTTCCACCATTTTGTGGTTTTCCTTCTGTGAGTGAAGATGCTCCTGAAAACGGTAAGCGTTTTATCTATTTTATCTAATATTTTGATTAGTGCTTTAAATCTAAACTATTGTATCAACCAGTCAAATATTTTGTTGCTTCAATCTAAATTTTTAGAATGGTTTTACGAAATTCTTCACGAACTAATATTTTCTTTTCATCAATATCCACTTATGTGTTAGTAAATCATAAAAATTTAAAGCTATGATCTATTGCGAAGGTTTCAGAAAAATTTCCAATCATTCATGATTTTTTCTTTTGTTTTAGATACTTTTTCTCTGCTTCTGCGGATATTTCCATGGTGCCATGGCAGAGGAAACGGATATGGAACCTTCCTCAACCAATGTCAAAGAAATAACAGTGTCAATTCAACACAATTCAGACGACACTAATACCAACGATTCGAACAAAAATCCTCATTCTAAAAGAACTCGAGCCAACCTCCTGTTGAATTCAAAGGTCGTTTATCCGCCAGGTGCAAAAAGTGCTTCAGCTTTCAATCAAGGGGTCCTCAAATTTCAACAGCTTTTGGAACTTCCACTCAATGAGTCTAACAGCGGAACAAAGGAACTACAAAGTAACGTATTGGACGAAGCATTCAATAATAGCATTGAATTAGATCCTGAAATTAAAAATATCACTTTAACCGAAGACACAGATATGGAACATGGAACCAATTGTGGAAATTCTACAACACACAGTGAGAATAGTTCACCGGTACGTGGAAAAAGTTCACTCAAAATTCTGAAAAATCAATTCCTCGAAGATTTTGGTACCAGCGGACAAAAAATTCTAAACCTAATTAGTAATATAACAGATAACAGTAATGATACCTCGATCGAAAACTTTAAGAACGAAACTTTGGAAGTTGAATTCGTAAAACACAGCAATCTAACTGTTAACGGAACTGATGCGGAAAAGAGTTCCATAGAAATCTTGGATGACGATATGGAAGATTCAAATAGTACAGACGTCAACTCGAATAATTCCACTCGAAACACGTACCTACCAGCTGAAAGAAAATCTTCGGATTCAAAAAACATCGAGATAAAACCCCAGAAACTGCAGGAAATACCTTTACAATCAAGTCATATGAAATCTTCCAGGAAGGAGGACATAGCGGACGATATTTCTCAGAACATAAAAAGAGATATTCTTCTTGGCAACCTGAATCCATTCTTCTCAAATCCATCAACGAATAGCATTCGCAATACAAACAGTATATTTTTCGATGACATGCTAAAAAAATCTGGAGGCCTCATAGGTAGAATGAACCCCTTCGTCATAAACTCCATATCGCTGGACGGATCCAGATCAACAACTCCTACTGCCCCATTGTTTTCCAGGCTCAAATCAAAATCGTCTGGCACTGTTAAAACTCTGAAAAGTATCGCTTTGAGTGAAGACAGTTCATCTTCCCCATTTGGTTCTAAATTAGGAGGATCTTCCTCTTCTTCGAGTAGCTTCACTTCTAGTTTGGGGGCTGCTTCGTCTAGCACTGGGGCCAGTTTTCCAAATTTAGGGGGACAATCTTCTACTTTCGGAGGGCATTCAGCGAAAACAACAGTTCAGTCGTCGAGAGCTGGAGGACATGTGAGAGGTAGACGTCCAGGTTTTTCAAGATTCCGCAACAAACCTTCGAAAGCCAAGGCTGCTACTGTCGAGACTGTTCCTAGTATTCACTTAGGGGATGGCAAAAAAGTACCTCCTTCCAATTTTGCATCAAGTTCCTCCTCAGGATCCAAAACTTCAGTGAAAACAATACCTTCACTCCTGATAAGAGAAGAAGATGAAAGTTCGAAATTCAGCAGTAAATACCCAAACAAAGCACCCTCTGCAGTATCTTCAGCTTCCTTCACCTTCACCCCTAGTGGCTCAAAGGGTCGATCTCATGGAAGATCGAAGAGTACTTCGAGTTATTCCAGACCAAAACCTCAATCTTCAACCAGTTCATATGGAAAACCTAAACCATCTCCCAAAAAAGGCAGTGAACCCGAAGAAGGCTTTCAAATCCTGAAATCCGTAGACTATTCTCTACCTGAAGAAGTTGGAAAAAGCCTCACCAAAACTGGACCAGCTAAATTCAAGAGGAAAGCAGGTTTCGAACCGAATAAAATCCCAGATTATAGTATGCAATCTTCTGTTACCGTTGATCCATACATGGTGAACTTCGATATGTCACGAAAAAATCAGGATGATTCAATCAACCCCTATTTGGTTAATACTCAAATGAAAGCGTACAGAAGGAAACCTGAAAAATCTAGGAGTTTCGAGTTCAGACCTAGCCTTCCTGACAGCAAAACGAGACAAATGAGGGAATTTAATCCAAATTTACAGAGAGCAAATTTTTTCCAACCTTCCCTTCAGTTCAAAGCCATGACTGAATCGCCACAAGAAGAGGTTGAGATGTACGAAGTTGATTATCCTTCAGAAGATGAAAAAGTAGAGAAAATACAGAGCATATCGAACTTTGAGAGTGACATGTTATTCAAACCATACTTCACAACGCAATCTCCCAAAAGCTTCCATTTGACACGAAATAAAAAGAATGAGAGACCGCCAAGGAGTTTTGAGACTCCTGAGATAAATTTTTCAAATATACAGTCACCCCGAAGTTTCCAAATGGCAGAGCCAACCACTTTTAGGTATTTCGGAAATGTGCATATGATAGATTTGTCGTAGTTTAAAATTATTTTCATTTAGAGATTATTTTGAAGAATTTTATTCATCAATTCTCATGATAATTTGAAAGAAAGGTCATTGTTGATTGAAAAATTCACACTGAAGGTGAAACTGCTTTCATATACGATGTTAGGATTAATGCAGGAATGATTCGTTGTGTGAATAATTGCTTGATTGCTAATAATTCTTCTTTTTCAGTTTGTGCTGAATAAATTCTTTACCTCAAACCTTTATGACAGGAATTAAGAATTATTGAATGAATGATTGTAAGAATTTTGGAGAACAGAGAGAATGTGAAGCTTTTATATGAAAATGTTATTTTAATAAAATACTGAAAATTTAAACGTCTTTCCTTAACAATCAATTTCTACTGGAATATTTATTGGAGAGGAGCTATTAAAAATTAGGGTAATAACCGAACCAACAATTTATTTTGCACTTTCTGCTTTCAACAGATTCTTTGGGGAAACAGTTTCTTTCCTTAATGTGCAATTGAAAATTCACTGGTTTTACTGTATGACCACAGACCGTGATTGAGCTTATATAAAAGATTTAATCCCTGCTATTATATTCTTCTCTGTTGTATGGAGCATATAACGATATAGATATTCATGTATTGGATCATGCATTTTTCTTTATTGTGTAACTTCCTCCTTCATTCAGTTTATATAAATACTATAATTCGCCCCGTGTCTGATTTACAGCTTATAGCGTTCTTTTTTTGAATACCCCACAAGTAGGTGTAGGTAATATCAGCAGCGGCCTTACCAATTGCGAGGCCCCGGGCGGCAGGTCTTTGCGAGGCCCTTTGTCCTTCGTGAAAAGTATGTCATTCGAATTTAGGTCGGGTCGTTTGGTTTAGGTATTTTGTCATGTTTGACAAAAACTGTCATAGTTCTACAACTAAATAAAATTTGAGTTTCAAAATATTTTGCTTCGAAAGGTTTACAAATTCAACAAATTCGGAGAAGATAAATTTATGTTAAATTTCAAAATTGATGTTCGCGGCTTTTTCTGAGACTCAAATCTTTAATTAGAACACAATAATCCAACGAATGAGCTACGTCATTTTCTATTGAAAGAATAGCAAGTACTGAAAGCCGATCTTGAATTCTTCAAATAAGTTTTGTTAATTTTAAGCCTCGAAAAACTCCTTTCAGCAGACGCAACTGCAACAGATGTGGTGGCAATAAGAGCCGTCAGTCGGGACCGGCGTTTGAACTGGATTTTGCAATACTTCCACATACATGCGTATCATCGGTTCGGCCTGCTGCTTTTGCGTGTCGTCGGATCGAGTCGCGGCAAAAGGCACAAAGGAGGTTTTCACATAATGCATGCGCACCGTCAGTCCTGATGCGATTGCGGTGTTGCGCATGTTATTATTGAATATTCTTAGGAATTTCTACGCATTTGCGAGAGGATTGTATTTATTCACCAATAATAGTGAATAATAGTCAATGGGTAGGAAAAAGTTAATTTTGAAACTGAAATGCTCATTTGTGCCATAGAAAAAAAATGGAAATATGGAATACATCCCCAAAAAATTATAAAAATATTGATTTGAATATTGGGTGGATCTGGCTCTGATCTGTGTATGACAGGAAGATTCCAAGAATCTTTTTCAATGACGAAGCAAGTTTGCATATTCATCAACAGATTGATCGTCGATAAAGTCCTCGCTCCTTAATTTTTTGTCTGAGGTCTTTGGCTTTTTATGTACAAGATGATAGAGTGAATTTCAAAAAAACTTGAACCAATCATCAAGTAGATTTCCCATTTAACTTTTCAAACAAAGAATCCACACAATAATAATTCCAATATAAGAATTTCGAAATACGAAAAAAGTTTTCACTTCGTGCGGGAATCGGACGGTTCTCGTAGAAAGCAATTACAGTGTCACGCTCCAAATCCATGGCAGCAAATGGTCTTCGATAGCGGCGACTGACGATACTCATCGATGTGAAAAAAAAAATACCGCCGACTGATGATCGGTTCGACCGACCATCAGGACTGACCATCAGTCCCTTGTGAAACGGCTCTAATTCTCAGGACTATTTCGATAGTGGGGTAAACTTCAGTTATATTTTTTTTCTCTTATGTATTTCAGCACCGGGATAATATCGTCGTTTTCCTCATACGCACTGATGAACATATTCTGTTCTTCGTACAATTCATGTCCGTCAATACCACATGATTCTCCTACTGTCACAGACATTTGCAAGTAGCTGCATTGTTTAAAAAATTCACTATTATTGATTTCCTTCAATTTTTTTACACATGAAGCCAAATATGCTCTCATGCTTGGGTTCTTGCGCGAGGCCCCTCCAAGAGCGAGGCCCTGGGCGATTGCCCCGTTCGCCACCCCCTAAGGCCGCCTCTGGGTAATATCAATCGCATATCTGCTATAGAGTGTACACAATAAATGGAGAAATATACCATCTTTCAATGTTTTTCGAAATTTGGATTTTAGTCGAGGCAGTGACTTGGAATTTGGAAATACAATGCATGAAGGTATATTTCGTTATTTATTGCTACACTCTGTAGTAGACAATATTGTGCAAAGTGACAACAGATAGTATTCAGAAAATATGCATTTTGGGATTATTAAACTAAAGGCAAGAGGCTAATTCTGGTCACCAAATCGGGAAATTTGATCAGGAGAAATCTCTTGCAAGATCGTCAATATTTCACAGTCGGTATGACATGTGGCACTGTCCTGCTGAAACCACATGTCGTCAAGATCAATAGCCTCCAAATGAGGTACAAGAAATTTTGTCCTCATAGCATGACAACGCTCGCTATTCACCGTTACTGCATTTCCTTCTTCTTTTTCAAAGAAAAATGTCCAATTTCGACCCCCATCTGTCAACTTTTTATCTGTCACAACACATCATCTTGCATTCTTATTGAAACTTGAGATTCGATTTCGAGAATGAGGATTCATGGGTTACAGATGGGCCTGAGGCCATAGAACTATTGCTCTCAATATTTTCGTCGTTTTTAGGGGTTTCTTCGATATTTAAGTAGGTATGTGGCAACGGCGAATCTCGATATAATACATATCACGATGAGGTATCTCAGACCTATATCCTGAAAAAAAATTTGAAAATCAGTCGATCCGTTATGAAATAATGTACGTTGACCATTTTAAGGTGGGACACTATATACAGGCTGATTCACGGTGGATGGCACATTAGACGTTTCTGGTGAACCAGATATCGGATCGGTTTGAAAATTTAAGGGTGTGCATAATCGGACATGCTCTACCCAACTAAAGTATTTTCGTCAATGCGAATTTGCCACTTCTATTAGAAAGTAGTAGCAACTTTGTTTTTTCAAGGAACACCTGGTATATTATATTATTTTTGGAATCTTCACCACCTTACCGACAACTTTTCTCAACATTTCTCTATACCTATCTGTTGCCGTTTTCGAAATATAAATTGATTTAAATTTTTTTCACCGGATATCCTGACCTCTAAAAACGCTGATAACTTTGGGTTGAGCAACACTATGACATTGAAATTTGGTTTGGAGTTAGGTGATACATGAATGCTTTCAATACATCAGCCCGATCTACGTTAATTCAATACAGGGTGGTAAAACATACAGTTTTTTCGATTGCTTGTGAAAAAGTGACTGAAAGTTGTTTATTTCAAATGGAACGCCCTGTATATCATTAGAAATTCGGCAAGCTGCTGAAATTTCCTTTCATTCTATATACTTATATCATGCCAATACCTAACTAGTAAAATTTTGGACTTATGAGCATTTATTTGTCAAAATGTCCCTTCAGAATGGTATTGCTATTTGGGATGGGCTGAGGAAATCTTGTTATAGGAAAGATCCTTCTTGATTTCATACGAGCAATCACCTCCTGAATTTTTTCGCATGAATTCAGAAACATCCTGTATATATGGAAAATATTGAAAATTCGACTTGAAGTTTTTGACCACCTGTTTTCAAGGAATTAAATCGTCCTCTATGTCTTATACTCAGATTAAAAAAAATAATGAAATTTCCATTGGAGTCACCATTCCAACTGAATATTTAATAATTTTTTCATTTCAAAGCACAAGTTTGGGCTACCAATTTGGGTTTTCACCATTTCACCCACTACCTCGCTTCATTACATCCACTTTATCCAGAATACCTTGTTATTAGCAATGCAATTGACCCTTAGCTGTAGAAGGTCTCTTTTTTCTTTTTGTTGTGTCTAGTGATAAGGACATGAAATAAATGTACCGATTTCTGAATCACCATTACCATTTGGATTTTTGACTTTGATACAATTTCCAATGGGCCGGTTGAGTCTTTTCGGACGCACGGTACAACCGAACAATTCCGATCATTTGGATGAAGTTTGTAAGCATAATCACCAGAATATATTTGGACCAGTTAGAAGTAAAATAAGGAGCTATTTAAAAATTAATGAATTCAAGCAGTTGAAATGAGTTTAATTACGTTCTTCGTAAGAATTCATCAGTAGATAATTCGAGTGAAAATAGGGTCATATCTTTTATGTTCAGTTACATCCTAGAGTACTTACGAATTAATAAATATAAAGAAGGAATGTATCGTTTGACCATTACCTCAGGAGAAATGGTCTAGAACAAATCATGGTAGCACTAATAATCATAAAATGTGATTGTTATTGAGAAATCGAAACCACAGACGCGATAATTCTCCTTACGATATATTGAAGTCACTTTCTCGATATATCATCCACTCATTCGCAAGCTGCTACCCAAAAATATTGCTTACTGATTTTTATTTGATACCTAGATGGCCTGGCGAACTTTGTTCCGCCTAAATGATACTTACGGTGGATTTCACAAATCTTAATCACCGGTGATCGGAGATCAACGGCTTGGTTCTCTGATTTTCGAGCTGTCAAATGTTTCCATGGATATGAGCTATCACACAGAACAGATACACAAAAATAATATATCATAATATGTCAATCACTAATAATGGCAATTTTGGATTCATTTATTTCCGCATATATTTATTTATTGCCCAAACAGAAATTCAAAAACATTTTAAAAATTATGAGAAAAGATGAGAATGGACATCTCACGATTGGAACTCATCGCTAAAATCCGATTTACTTGACATTTCGATAAAAATTCACTGTGATATTCACCCGCTTCTGGATCTGTTAATAGCCTTTCATGGTACTATAAGCCCCATGTAAATTACACAGTAATTGATGTCATATGTTCTTTTTTCCACCATTTCAAACCACGACGACCGAAATGCTCGGATGACATCAATCGATGGCCGCGAAAGCCTCAACAAATTCATCGCCATTCAATTGTGATAATGTCAAATATAGTACCTTCACGATAGCGTTATTTGGAATAAATAAAACTATAAAAATAACTAATAATCATCAGTCATAATGTGTGAATAGCGCCATCTGAAGTGGTAAGAACGAAACTTTTCTCATATCTCAACTAAATCTAATCATTTTAGACATCTGTACTCCTACGCTTAGACATTTTGGTTTTGCCCAACAGCGCAGAGTTGTAGGCAACTCAAATTACACACTATTACAGTGACTATAGAGGGAATATAGTCACTGTACACACTATTTGTTTATATCGCCATCTAACGCGGAGAATATCAAATGAAGTACAAACGAATAAGCGGTAGCGTAACTGTAACTGTAGCGGTATCTAGTGGCCTTACTCAAAAGGAGGAAAAACATTTCCTGTATAAGTAAAACTTTCATCGATTTTTTCAAAGTTTTATTGTATTTTATAATAACCAGACCGTAGACGAATCCATATATGAAGTTTTATAACAAACAGTCCATCCGATCTCGAGTTATAAATGGTGTAACCAACATCTTTCTTTTATACAGGGTGAGTCTTTGATTTGTACATATATTTTAACTGTAGATTCTTGAGGCCAAAGGAAACCTTTTTTTCATTTTCCATTTTTCCGAATTCGGCTCTGTTAAAAAGATATAGCCATTTGAAAAAAAAAATTCGGCTGAGTCCGTGTCTGGAAACATTCTCTGGAACCAATGCAAAGTTCATATTTCCCGATTGAAATTAAGTTGATATATTTGGGGAAACTCAAGTACTAACCTTATTTGAATAAGAATGTTAAAAACACGATATTTCTTAACAAAAACACTTTGTTTGCTACGATTATATCGGCAATTGAAAAGCCATATTTCTCCAATCAGAATAAGTTCATTCTTCGATTTTCTTGAAGATTAGTTTGTAAACACTAAAAACTTGTTCATATCCTCCTCGATATCCCAAAATTATCTTATAAATTGTAGTTTTCAATTCAATTTATAATTTCGATCAAGCTTTAACCTATTAAAACAATGTCAATAAAATCTTCCGGATATCACTGAAGTGAAACAGTCACAGAACTTGGATTTTGTTGCCAGTTTCAGCAATATTCCTGAAACTAAGGAAATTGATTTTTCTGATTACATTACTGAATAAATATCTATGAATTTGACCATAGATCCTGTAGTGATAATCGGGCGTGATTAAAATAAAACTACCGTTCTATTCTATCTTTCTAATCTTCCAAAAATAATCTCGTGATACACACTTTACCAGGATTCAGGATACCTTCCTTCATCAAACTCTTCATCTCCTAACTTAATCCACCTAACCTCTCTTTTCCCAACCACAGAACATAATACATAAAACATTCACAGAACATATCATTCGGTACTAGGACCGACGCCCTCTGGTGTTCATATCAACAACCCACATGAGATACACTATTCAATATAGAATATACTGCAAGTGGAATTTTCTTCGTCAGTGTTGCTTCAGGATAGTTTTTTATATTTCAAATCATGAAAACTCACTTGTTCACCCATTAAATGCCTAAGATAATAAAATTCCTCATATTTACTACAATCCAGCGACCTGTCAGAAACGTTTGGAGGTTGAAAAATGAAAATGGTGGAAAAACACGTGGTTTGGATTGTCTAGGGCATTTTCAAAGAGGAACGCCTAGACGCCATTAACGAAAAGTAAAGAATACTAAATTGCCCTTGAGTTAGTTCATTCGTTAACGATAGGGCACGCGACGTAATGCTTCCTTGGCGAAACAAAGGAGAGGCTATGGTTCGGCACGATATAAAATGCCAAATTAGGTAACCATAGATACATAATGACATGTGAACGACGCATGCGCATATTCTATGGCTTCGTTAAGTCATCATTTCCCGCGAAAATTGGCTATTAACAATGAACATGAACTCATGAACTGATTCGGTCAGTTAATTGACTATTAGTTTGGGTGGTGTATGTATTACACGATACGATTTTTAACTTTTTTTAATTTGGCACGAACTTAAGATAACATCTGTAGGCTGTTTTGAAGTGCATTATTTCTAGTGATGTTTTGTGTGAAATGGCTGAAAAATTCAGCCTAGTTGGTTCTAGTTTTACTGTTCCAGTTAGGATTTTTGCGAATTATGGCAGAGGATATTATTCAGACAGAAACATCTCTAAGTATAATTTAATTTTTCATTTATTTCAATTTAGTACGTGGGTTGTACTAGTGATTCATATACCTGAATTTTGTATTTCATATCATTCATTTTCAATATTTTCTCGAAGGTTGGACAAACAAATAAATTACTGGACGTATAATTTCGAAAAAAAAACGTTTTCCCATCATAGAGATTTAAGTAGTTTTCAGGTCAGTCATTTCCAAATGAAAATTCGACAAACATTCCGGCAACATTGTTAACATTTAATTCGATTACAGAATATTAATACATCTCCGATTCGGTGATCTTTAGAATGCAGTGGGGTATTCAGGTAATTCTCGAGATTTATGATTTTCTCGTCAAATTTAATGGGATTTAATTAGGAATAACTTGAAAACGACGCGTTTTATTGAAAAAACTTAGGAATAATTTTATGTTCTGAACCTATTGCTTTTTTCGAAAATAGGAACCATTCTTCTTTTTCGCGTGGTTTTTTAGTATTTTTGTGTGGATTTATAAGTTGGCTACGCTGTAACTTCCATACCGGGAGGAATATTGAATAAGTTTTGATTTGAGAATATGCACCATGAATAGAGTAAAAACTTAACCAAAATTCAGTTCATTCGAAATAACGGTTCCGGAGATATGAACAGAAAAGTGTTTTTTTCATGGATTTTTGACACCCTGTATCTTTTAAACGGAACCGAATTTTGAAAAATGGTATAGGAAAAAAGTGTTTCGTTTGATGAGAGGAATCTACAGTCAAAATATATGTACAAGTCAAAGACTCACCCTGTATATATAGATACCTACCACTAATATCTGAGAAAGCTGCGATAGGAAATAGAGACATATAGATACATCGTCAAAAGTCTTGCCCCCCAGGCTTTTCAAGAAATGAACAATCTATGTTCTAGGAATGAGATGAATATTTTATTCTATTCCAACTGTATTTGATAAAAAATCTTTGCTTTATGCAGGATGGGACAAAATATGAAAAAAAAAATCTAAATTTATCGATTATTGAATTTTGATTTATTATAGTTATTGCCAACTGAATCCAAATTCAATAGTTCGTATCACTGCCTCTTCTTTCAATCAACTGCCCAATATGCCTAGGTGTCTCACGAATCAAAGCATATCGTTCCATTCCTTCTGAAGGGCTAAACTTAATTCCTGAAAAGTTGAAGGTGGGTTTTGGCGATTGTATATTGCTCTCCCTGAGTAATTCCATACGTGCTTGATTGGATTCATGTCTGTTGAGTTTGCTGGGCACTTCATTCTATGGATATTGTCCTCTTGGAGAATGTTTTGAACCTTTCGGACGTTATTATTCTGATGAATGAAATTATCCCCAAATTCGTTGCATAGAGGAGCAATGATTGGTTCAATGATGTTTTTTTACGGAGATGACACCAGTCATTGTTCTTTCAACGATAATGAGTGGGGTACGGCGACCGAACATCATACCCCAGCACATAATTGATCCACCTTGAAAGGGTACAACTTCTTTGGCGAAATTAAGTCACTCGAGTCTGCCTAGACCTCTCCAAAACTTTTCTCGACGACTATCACTTTGTTAATCGAATCGTGACTCGTACGAAAAAAATACTTTGCGCCATTGTGGTAAAGGCCAGTCTTGGTGGTGTTCTGTCCATTGCCGAGGGGTAGCTCTATGTCCAGACGATAGCCGAGGAAATCTTAAAGGTCTTGTTCTTAAATTTGAAGAATGCAACCGTCCTCTTATGGTACTTGTTCAGACCACCCGTCTATAGGTCCTCAAAAATAACTTCGAAGGGCTGATACAGATACCGTTCGATTCCTTCGAGTAAAATTTGCGATGTAATGGTCTTTTCTTGCAGATGTTACTCTGGGTCGACCAGGCACCGGTCACCGGTCTCTTGGTTACGCTGAAGGTTTCCAGGAAAAGGGCGAGTATGCGCCTCACTGAATTCCGTAAAATATACAAATGATGCGCAATCCGGTGATTCTACAAAGCTTCTTGATTTACCTAGGGCTACTATTCTTGCCTGGTCAATTTGAGGAATTGGTTGTCCCGGCATTTTACACGGAATATTCTCAATCAACTCTCGTTAATTACTGAAAACTGATTATATAGAGACCGGATTATATGCAACATAAAAAGGTTGTTATATGCATACAAATATGCATGAAAAAAGCTTGAAACATGCACGAATATAGGCAGAATATGCACGAAAATATGCAGAATATGCAAAACTGAATAATGAATTTTAAGAACTAAAAGAAAGAAGAAAAGTTATTTTCATTTCAAAATCAGTACCTATATCATGTAACATTCCAAGTTTGTAAATCCTAGGAACATTATGAAAAAAGAGAAAAGGGGCAACCCTGCTCTGAAGAGCTGAGGGTAGAATTACGTTAAAGGGGGTTTTATACTTATATTTTTGGCTTGTGATGTGATCGTCTAACTCAGATTAGTGAAATATAGGATGGGAAATAATGAGGTAAAATTGATAAATAATACACAAGGTTGGACATAAAGATGGAACAAGAGCCTTTAATCATCCAGCACCATAGTTCGGGGAACCATAGCCTATGAAGGAAAAACGAACGAGAATCAATTGAAACTCAAAGCAAAAAACCTTCTAGCATTACAGATGATATGTTTACAATCCATAGAACAATTATTAACAAGACGAGCACTGGTGATATGTACAATATGGAGCTTCCTATACTCCAGTAAGGTTATTACTGGCACAATTGTTATAAAAAGCAGAATCCAATACATCCAAAGTTATCCAAAGGTTATAGGCATATAGAGTGTGTCACCTGATTATTAATGAAATTCATAAGCAGTATCCTTGTAGTTCCTAGTGTGAGAATCCTTCCTTCTAAGTGTTATGTGTGAGATCATAGCAGTCGCGTTGGTTTGGAAGTGACAATAAACTCTTTATATTTCCTGTTAACTGATGAACGATGGCACCTTCAAAGCTTTCCTTGCTTATCGGGTACGCCGTGGCCCGAAGACGAGGCTTGGTTCACTGGGACGCTCGTTATAGAGCACCCAGAGGAGGTCTCAAGCCACTGTTGTGGGAGATGTTCTCCTTGGCACAGATGATATAAACAGTTTATCCTAGGCCTCCAAACCAGTGATTATTGTACGTAAAATATTATCCTAAAAGCAACAACTCCAAATGCCTATACCATAGTGTCGAGTGAATAGTTAAATGTGCAGTAGGCCTTACGAACAGTATAAGAATATTCCAAATGGGTTGGTAGCAGAGCAGAGTTCCACAATATTCAATAGAAATGCAATAATAAAATAGAACAAGCTTACATGAGATTAAATCCTGTGAAATGAAACAGTTATTTAAATGGAGATCGTGTACATACCAGATAACAAAGAAGCGTCTTTAAAAATATACTAAAATGGCGGATTTCTAGAAGAGGAACTCCATTTCGAAAGAACACACACACAGCCGCCGCGTTAAAACCAAGTGAAAAGAGCCTTCCATTCGTTGTCGTTTTGGAGGTTAGTTTTTCTGCCACAGAATCGTATTTCTTCGATGGTCACAGAAGAACAAGTTTACTTCATGGTGGATCTTCGATATGATTAAAATCTCCTATTTATAAAGATGCGAATTGCCTAAAGTATTGATTGAAGTCGTACTAATATTCATCATTCATAGAATTATAAAATAATATCAAATAATTTCATTCAACGTAGTTCCACGTTTCGACAACAGACGTTGCAAAGTTGGGAGCCATTGAGTCTGGCAACGGTGCATTTTATTTCGTTGCAGGGTAGGAAATTCAGATATGTTACAATCAGTAACACTTAAAAATATGGTATTAAATTTTTTTAATGTTTTTGTAAATGTTAACAATCGAGTATTGCTCCAAAAGTTCAATTGTGAGATTGTGTCTTCGATCATTCAGGATATTTTTATATGTGGAAAAGGTTCGCTGCACATCTACAGACGCAACTGGACAAAATTTGAACTTTGGTGCTACGTTCTACACTATTATATATGTTTTCTGGCAAAACTATCGATTAGACACAAATCTTCAAAAACTGGATTTCCTTTCAATATGTTCTCAAACGTGGAGTTCATTTGGCGTATTTTACTCATTATTTGGATATATTCAGTTAAGGCCATACCTTGAGTTTCAAGCTTCCTAATGCTTTCAGGTACATGAGAAAAATTAGTACAAATCATTGCTATATTTTTCTTTATTGAAAAATCGTCAAATGCTAGAATGACAAGCTACTAGTGAGTCGGCACAGTCAAAGTCATTTACTACACCGTTGATAGCCTCAAAATGTTCATTGTAGAACAACACTGCTTCGATCCATGTTCCCCATCGAGTTGTGACTGGTTCGGGAGAGATTGGCAAATTTGGTAATTTTTCTTTTTGGGCTTTACTAAGAGCAGTGAAAAGACAAAAGGCAAAATTATTACTCAAGAGACCTCATATTTTGTGGAATTTGGTCGGGTAGAATTTGGTCGAATACGTGATATCATCACTTTTATCGCATTTCGGAACACAGGGAAGAAAATATGTACCGATAATATGCATCATAACTGGATCTTAGCTAAAATATGCAAATACCGCTTAAGATGTCTTAAATATGCAAGTGCATATGCAAATATGCAAATGCATATAATCCGGTCTCTACTGATTAACTTCGAATATTCGTATTTTCCCGAACAGGATACTTTTTTTGCTGGTTTATTATTTTCATTTAAGTGATGAAGTATTAAAGATTCCAAACAAAAAAAATTTTCATCTTAGGTTCAACAATGTTTTCAGATTTTCGAGATGCATTGTTCAAGAGATATTCAAGAAAATATACAAAAACTCCCTTTATCTTCGAATTCAATAGGACTATGATTTTGAAAAAAAAAATAATGTGGAGGTCTGGTCATAGATCACCAAATTACTCTCTTTCTGGCCCTACTTTTCAGATCCAAATTTTCCGTATGAGAATTTCATAATAAAGTTCAAGCAGTTGATTTCCATCCCGTTTTTTATCATAAAAATAGGTCAATAGTCAAACTTATTAAATAGTTTTGACAGCAGCGTGATATCCCGATCACTCTTGTACCAATTTGAATCCAATTCTGAAAAAATATATGAACAGTTGTGGAGAAAAATTTTTTGTTGGTGCCTACGTTTCAAAAGACTGAAACCTTGAATTTGTTTTCCACTATATGGTTGATTAATTTGTGGAAATAATAACAGTTTATTTTGAGTCCATGAAAAATCGGATAGTTAATCATTTACCTCGTTTCACCGTAAGTTGATGATGAAAGAATTATATTCTGTTGAAAAGACATCCGATCTTAAAATACATCTAATTAATGAGAAGGTAATCAATATCGGTATGAACTATCAACATATTCATAATTCTTCAAATTTCATTCAAAATAGATTGTAGCGTTCTTTTGATGAAAATAAAGTAATAAATTTGCGTTAAGTGATTGTAGATATTACCTGAAGGTGATTTAGGTATAGTGAGGAAATAAAATACATCATTAGAAACAACAAACAATATTTTACTGAATGAACTACCCAGGCAAGGAATTATGAGACATTGGTCATTTTTATATAAGCCTAGTCTATCGATTCATAATGCGCCTTATTTGAATTTAGCAGAACTTTTAATCTACAATTGTGCCTGAAGATTCTTTGTTGAAGCCATTAATGTCAGTTTTTGGTTTATAATATCTAATATTTGAACTCGAATTGACTAATGGTTTTCTTAAAATGAATATATTTATTACAAGATCTGAACAAAATTTAATGTATCTCGAATAAGCCATTCTGGAGAGACTCAATAACAACAATTCTGATCGAGTGTAATTCTGAGAAAACTGATGAAATAGAAAAATGTTGGTTTAGTTCTGAGTAAAATAGCTGTTGATTTGTTATGTCCGGAAACTTTTGGTGGAATAGAACCAGCATTTTGGCGAATTCCTCTTATAATACCGTTTTACGAACCAGGAAAGTGGAAAAAGAGTTTAGGAAGCATTAATTGCCATATAAAATCGGTGTACTCTAGAATTCTCTCATATTCTTCCGTTTGGTGCTACTGAACAAATATGAAAGTGCTTCTCGTAAGTACCACTCTTCCGATAGGTAGATTAAGTGCTGTGTGCAGTTTTAGGTTAGAAATTGATGTGATTCAACTAAGTGATTTGTTTCTGTGATTGAGAAGTGTTTCGGATTGGGTGGATCAATTTTTATCAGGATGTGATCAATTTTTTGGCAAACGCATAATTTGGTTAAAATCCATCCATCAGTAATTGAATTTAACTCATAATCTGAAAAAGTATTCAAGTTACCAATTTTAAAAATCTTTCGAAGGAATGACAGGATTGCTTACAGCCAACTATGATCGAAAATTTGAATTCTGCTTCTCATATAAAATACTTAACAGTGTAGAGACAAACAAAATACGATACACATACGTTAAGCTATTATTACGACTCATAAATGTCATATCCTTGAGTCGATTGTTTTGTCGCGTCAACCATAAATATCTATTTAATTATTTTGTCCATCTGTATATGCATCATATCTATACAAAAATTATTATATAATGAATCATTAATCTGAAAATTTTCAGCAATAAATAAATTTCTCAGTCAAACCATTAAGAATCTTTATAGGTACAGGTTGTTTCACCAAACACTAAACAAATATTCGTGAATATGAGAGAAATATTTTTATTACATAATATACACTCTATTTTCGAAACATAAGCAAGGATGTTAAGGGTAATTTTTGAAAAATATTTGATTGAGTGACCTCTTAAATAACAGTTTATAGTCACCTCTCATAATTTTTTGGTGCTCGATTCAAATAAGGTGTCATAATTCAAATTATTTCTTTGGTAAACTTGATTTCATAAGAATTTCCGTGAAAACAATTTTTTTAACATATTTGTTGACATTTATCGTATATTATAAACACGAATATAAATTGGTTTTTAAAGCTCCCCTAACACTCATTACGGCATTAGATTTGATTGTATTAGAATAATTTCGATGAAGGTACATTCCAAATCATATTGAATAAGAAAGTGGAGTTCATTTTTTGTGATTAGTTGACATTACTAATTTTGGTCTTTGCATGACATCTGTTCGAAATAAAATTAGAAGTCCGAGAGAAATCTTCGAAAGAGTGCAAGAAGAATAACGATGAATATTTTTTCATTAATACAAATAGTATAAAAATGAAAAATTCAACTATTTCCGTTGATATTGTTTTTCGCTGTAGACACGTGAAAAAGTTATGTTCAATTTTTGCAGAATTTTTCACGGAAATTTTTAGAAAACTGAGAAGAATGGGGTACAATTTGGCAACTGGAAATAATAAACCTAGAAATTTTTCATTAAGAATTCTACATTAAAGTTGGATTGATCACAAGAAAATAGGATTATAAAGCCCTATTTAGAACTTTCACATATACCAATATTGAACATAATATTCCTCGAAAATGTGTATGAATACATCGGATTATTAATATGGTCAATCATTCGATCAGTTTATGGTGAAATTTCCTGTTTATGAACTTTGATATTTTTCCACCAATCTATTTGTAATTAATGCATTTCACTGCAAATTCCCCGATATCCTCTCGTTTACATGCTGAGGGCTTTTTAATGACAATTTCCACGTTTTCTTGCACATTTTTACAGTTATGCAATTTAATGGCATAACCGGAGTATATTGTCATTGATATAATTGACTGAACATTACTCTTTGTTTTACTTTCTATCGTTATTGATACTCTCAAGCATATAGGGGTAATTACTGTAACATTCATTCTTCACATATGACAACTAGGAAGCTATCGGTCTCAGACAATGATAGCATAACGAATGATAATTATTTCATTTGGACTTTAAATCTCATAAGAATGATGAAGGTAGCTCCACAACCATAAACTCTTATTGTCATAAGTTATAATATTTTTCTTGAAAAAATATCTTGAGAGAACTGAGGTACTTTTTTTCAATCTCTGTTTTACCTACTCCATTATAACGAATTGAAGGATCTCAATGTCAGTTACCCAGAAATTCAATAACTCTAATTATTAATTGTTGATTATATCATTTCCAACAGGTACTTTGAATTTCCAAAAAAGCTTCAGTCAGAGACGAAAAATTCTTAATATATTAAATAACTCTGTTTAGCTTTTTCACAAAAAATTTGGTCATTGAGTACAACAGAGGATTAAAATGATTTTCAAGCCATGCGTCCCATTTCTCCAAATGGTTTTTCAGGTGAAAAACAACATGGTGAAAACGATATAATTTTATTGAAACAACTTCTAGTATAGACGAACGCACTTTCGTTTTTGGTTCAATTTAATGTTCCACCGCCAATTAAAGTCCCGATTGTCCGCCATGAACACGTGGAACTCGACAAAAGTATCAAATAACGAAACTGATCCAGATCTGTTCCGTTCGCGGATATCTGGACCGTGACAACCATCTAATACGATCTTTGACGAATTACATTAATACCTAAGTGTTTCGAGCATTCATTCGAACCAAACACATATGCTGTTGATTTGATGAATTCCAGCCCAGCGCCAAAATTCACTAATTACATTTTCTGCTAGATGGACGCATAATTTTCATATGAAAAATTCAGGTCACTCTGTTCCGTTATGATTATTTCGATGATTTCGACATTTTGGTGAAATCCGAAAAGTCTTGTAGATGACACAAATCATTTGAGTTTTAATTAAATTGCTACATTTTGATTTAGTCCGGTCTTTTCATATCATCGGATGCTTATAAATAGGCTATTTCATCTGATCTATTTTCAAATAGGAATTCTGTGTTATTAAATATCAGGATTTTATTGACACTAACCGCATTTCCGAGTGAACATATTCGAAAACCGAAATTTTACTCCAGATAATCAGATTTTTGAATCGCCTAGCATAGCATAAGAGCAAGCTTATGAATAGTTATTTTTTTACTGCTAACCGTTCATGTATTTCACGAAACGGCATTGAATCTGTTGCCTAATGCAACTTTATTCAATTCGACCCTTGAAGAGGCTAGAAACCAAATTGAACCATAAAATTCACACAAAATTTACAAAAAGTCAATATATTTTCTACACCTGCTCCTGTGCCACCGTTATTGTGAACTTTTTGATTGATGTGCCTCAGATAAAACATTCTCAAATCTGGTGAATGTGCTGGACACATGTCATTCTGTCCACACATGATCGTCATATTTTCATCTTTTGACAATCACATATTTTTGTTTCAGTTGTCGACAACCAATTTATTGTGACGAAGTTTCCTTCGATTATGCACACAAATCAACGATTGTTATCAATTTATCCGAATTAATTGAAGGAAGGAAATCGATAACTCCCCACCTATCTCGATATCTTGCTGCAAACAGTTTTGTCCGAAACTGTAGGCCTCTGGTTAGAATCAACATATTGAATTAATGTTTATTGGCACCTGCCATAGAAATTGGACCGGACCCAATTTACATAGTTCGTTTCTGTGATATCTGCGCCAATTTCAATTATTTCCGATTTATTCGATCAGCACACCATGCCGAAAGCGGAACCAAATTGGTATTTTGTATTTGAAGATTTAATTGAAAACTCCCATAATATTCATTGTTGATGTACCTAATATTCTAGAGAAAAACAGCTATTTTCTTCTTTATTCTGGTGGTATTGACGTACGTTTTGTTTTTCATGAAATACTTCATGAGTTAAATCATCCAGTTTTTGTGAATTCGAATTTATAGGAAGCAGGGAAGTTTTACAGTCGATTCTTGTTGTTGTGGAAGGATATCTTAAGAATCTGTTGAACATTTTGAACCAACTGCATAGCTTCTTTTCATCCTATGGGAACTCCTAAAAACTGTTTAAGGGGCAGTATCACCTTTTGAATCGTGGTAAATCTCCATTCAGAAAGTGGTCTCTTTATTTCACGAGTAAGTACCCTAATTTACGACGTAGAGACTTGATTTTTTTTTAAATTGAAGTTGAAGAACGTCCCGAGGGCAAATACTTTTCTTTTTTCGATTTAATTAGTTTTTCAATTAAAAAAACCAAGGTAATCGTTAGATCTAGGGTTATTGAATTTGTTATTCGATTTTCATGAGTACAAGCTATATTTTTAAAATAATCATCATGAAGATTTTTGTAGTTTATAGAAGATTAAATTGCCGAGGGCAAATTGTTGAGATTTTTTTTATTTAATTAGTTTTTCAATTGAAAAAAACAGGTTGAACTTCAGCGTTTTGGAAACTACACTTAATGATGTTATTCCGACGGGTATTCATCATTTTTTGGAAAAAATCGCAACTGTTTGCCTAATTTAATCTTCTATAAACTACAAGAATTTTCATGATGATTATTTCAAAAATATAGCTTGTACGCATGAAAAACGAAAAACATATTCAATAACCCCAGGTCTAACGATAACCCTGTATTTTTTTAATCGAAAAACTAATTAAATCGAAAAAAAAACACTACTTGCGCTCGGGACGTTCTTCAACTTCAATTTAGAAAGAAAATCAAGTCTCTACGTCGTAAATTATAGTACTTACTCGTGAAATAAAGAGACCACTTTTGAATGGAGATTTACCACGATTCAAAAGGTGATACTGCCCCTTAAAGGGTTTTCCAATAAAAGGTGTTATTTTGAATGGCCCGCTATTTCGGTAAATATATTTTTGTGACATTCGACAAAAAGAAACTACGCTATTGACAAAAATGGAACGAAACACGCTTCCTCAAAGCATTGAAAAGGTTATAATTCACTATAAAAACGGCGAAAATTTGGCAGAGACGGTTCGTAAAACTCTAACATTTTTGGGTCGTCGTGAAGCACCTTGTCGAACCGCAATACAGAAATTGGTGGAAACATTTGAGCTGTTGGGACAAGTTGCTGTTGTAGCCGAAAGTGTTAAAGAAAAAAAGGTTAGTCAATTCCTGGTCGTTTTTTGGAATTAGGCATTCCACAAACGTCATTGCACCGCATTTTGCATGAAGTTTTGGGTCTCAAGGCTTGTAAAGTTCAGTCAACACAAGAACTCAAGCCGGCCGATCATCAACAACGTCGTGTCTTTGCTCTGATTGGGTCCTTAAATGCATGAAAATGATCCGGAATTCCATCGAAAAATCATCTCGAGTGATGAGGACCATTTCCACCTTGTTGGCTCCGTCAACAAGCAAAATTGTCGCATCTGGGGCTCGGAAAACCCAAGAGTTATTGTTGAAAAGCCTCTCTTTTCTCAATGGTTGACTGTTTGGTGCGGTTTATGGTCCGACAGGGTCATTGGACCCAACTTCTTCGAGAATGAGGTTGGAGCAACACTTACGGGGAATTAATTGCGCTATGGAGAGCGGATTAATGATTTTTCGTGGCCGGAATTGGATGTTTTTGATCTGGAAAACGTCCTCTTTCAACACGATGGCGCTTAGTGCACTAGCAAAAAGAACATTTCCGGACCGTGAAGAGCCCAGCGTCAATTCAAGGCCTCAAAGTTGGAATTCGTGAGGCAATCGATGACATAGAGCAGCCACTTTGCGATTTGGTTATGGAAAATTTCTTGAAAAGTATATGGCTCTATAGTCGTGGTGGTCATTAGGCTGCTGATATTTTTCGTTATAAACGGCATAACTTCCTCTTCATATGGAAATAAAAATCCATTTATCTAAAAGAATGGCATTTGTCTTTGAATTTCAGAATAACATTATTGGAAAACCCTTCACCTACTTCGTACTCTGTCTTTCAAGAAGAAACGAACGTCCGTACCATTAAAATTAGGAAAGATAAACGAGCGATTCTTTGAAAATGACAATTTATAATAATTATTACACATAATGAATTTGATACCTTGGAATTTTTATACATATTTTGCACATCAACTGTAGAATGAGGATTTTGGTTGACGACCCAAAAATGAACGTTCATTAACTAGATTTTAAGATATTTGTAGGCAGCCCCTTGTTTAATATAATTCAAAACATTCAATTTAAACATCAGCTCAAACGGTTCGCTAACCAATATTAAGAGAAATCAATTTAGAAGTAGGTACATTACAATGAACCTACAAATGAGTGGAATGAATTATCCAATCGTAGAAAGCGGAGAACCATTAAGCAGCCATTGTTCTTGTACATTGATTCCTAATTACACATATTTATGTTTCAGATATGCTTTGTTTTGACCATCGGATGTCACTCAAATGAAGAAACAAATACAACATCAACAACTACATCAAACCCGACAATAGAATTCGAATCTCAAAAGTTGTCGAATAATACGAACACAATATCGTTGTCCAATCACAATCGTACAGAAAATACAGAAGAAATTAGAAATGTGACTACAGAATCACCGGTAGTATTCAAGAAAAAACTATTTGTGAAAGTGAGGAAACTCAAGAAGATCCACTCAACTGCACATGCGGGTAACGTCGTTAAAGTGAACCAGGATAATGTTGATTTGAATCGACAAGAATCAAAATTCATTGGGAAGAACCCGTATTCAATAAAGTCTAGGAACAAACCTATTTCATATCCTGAAACCTTGAATGGCCAGAATTCTTCGACAAAATATAAGATCGCACATGATTTCAGGAGGGAAGAAAGTAGAACTACCAACAAGTTTGTCGAACCCGATGCAAGCTTTCAACGATCTAGATACCACCCATATGGTCAGAAAAAAAGGTTACAATATTCCCAAAGAGCCAACAAAAGCAATTCAGATGACTTCAGAAATCCAGAAGAATCCCGCAGGAATGAAAATTACGTCCAGTATTCTTACAAATTTGAAACACGTCCTCAAGATGATGGATCGGCATCTGGTCATGAATCACAAAATCAACCGAAAAGAGCAGGAAGACCTACCCTTCCAGAAATCCAGAATGTGATTCATACACTAGATAGTCAAGATAGCACACCCAGTTATAAATCTCCCAAACAAAATCATATAGTTGAAGTAACGGAAGTACCTCTAGTGTTTGAACACCACTACGAAGGAGCTTATAAGAACCCACAGTCCAACTTTGTGGCACACCAATACAGTTATAGTCCTCCTGCTGATCCAACTGATGAAGCATTGCGACTTGGAAAGATTTTATCGAAAAACGTTGTTCAGAAACTGGAATCTGCCCAGGAACCTCTGAGGGAATATGTGCAGGACCAACAGGAACTTATTTTAGCTGGTTATACACATGGAGTACCCACCTATTCTTTTGTGAACTTCAATCTCAATCCAGCGGAATTCACCCTTCAAAACTCCCAGCCTAATCATCCTCTCATGAGATATTTAGCACCAGAAATAACCTCTCAGAATTTCAGGCAAGAAATACAACACTTCCAAGCACCCCAGGTGAACCATCATTTCCAATCGCCTCAGGTGAACCCACATTTCCAATCACCTCAGGTGAACCCACATTTCCAATCACCTCAGGCCAACCCACAATTCCAAACACCTCAAGTCAGCCCACATTACCAAACGTCTCAAGTCAACCAGTACCAGTTTGTTCGTCCCTCAACGCATATGCAACCAATCGTCGTTGAAGATCAAGATACTCGATCTGAATACGAAACAACATTCCTACATGCTATTAATAGACCAGAACACCAATACCATACCCAAGATACTCAAACGAGAACACACCCTGAAGAATCTCATGAGGAAACTGAAACTCAACAACAGAAAACCGAGGAGAATAACGGACCAAAATCACCATATTCTGTCAACGTGCAGCAACATTATGTGGATGTACCTAAATACACCATTGCAAATTTCAAGCTCAATAGCAAACCACAAGCGATTCATGAAGTGGAGCCACCAAATCTTTCTGGCTTGACCAATTCATACAATTTCAATTCTATTCAATACCAGATACCCTCTGCTCAACCAACTCCTTCCTCTCAAATTCTGCAGAATTCAGTATATAACAACGTTCATACTGAAGAGCAGCAAAATCACGAGGAACAACAGGTGGAGAATCCAAACTTGAACGTGAAACTGGAAGGTCTTATACCAACAACTAAATTAATTCATTTCGTCCTACCACAACAGTCACCAAGTGCTCCAACTTTAGTTCAACAAGCAAGACCACAAATGGTTTCGAACAGACCTTACTGGAGGAAACCACAAGTGATGAAATTGGTTAGAGTTCCAGAAAGAGCTAACCAACAGCAGGAGGAACAGAATTATCAATCACACTATCAAAATTATCGGAGTCCTGTAGATCCTCGAACAAGAAATCAGCAACTTTATCAGAGCCTTGCTGAGCATTATACCACTCCGGTTAGAATGCAGCAGATCTCATTGAACCAAAAACATAAAAACCAATATGGGAATCATATAATGCGGCTTGTGCCCCAACAAATAGCTCAACAGCATGCCTTCAATCAATTCAATAGGAAACCAATAATAGTTGAAGATTATTCCGCACACACCAATAAAGAAGAAGAGACCAGAGGTTCAGCCTACGCAAACGAAAATTATCAAAACCAGATATCAGATGATTCAGTCAGTTACCAAAATTTGGGTGAACAGAATTACCCCAACGAAAGACCTTCTACAGATCAAAACAATAACCAAGGAGGTGTGGAAATTGTCAAATCAATATCTCAGTACTATCCTCAACAGCAGGATGAAAGACAACCACAACATTCCATGTATGGAAAGACAGAGATGCAGGAAGACACAAGTTCTGATCTACCTAAAGGTTACTTATCATTCCAATCACAAAAAATCCATCCTAGGGCACCAAGTACTAGGCACATCATGCCCTTAGTTAGGTACAGAAATGTAGAAAATTATGATTCCAATAGAAGGATATTGAATCCAAGGATCAGAAGGTTGGTGTCTGATCTTATGAAGGATAATAATAGGCGACAAAACGTTTACGTTGTGATGACCGAAGAAGAATAAATAAAAACCTTCTAGTTCATTAACGAACGAATGCCATTAGTGTAATTTTATTATAGGTAATTTATTTCTTGTTAAATGTTGATTAAATTCTAAGGACATGAATTGGTGTTTCATTTCTGAACTAAATAAGCAAATCCCCATAACGAAATACGTAGATTTTTTGGCTTGATAACTAAGCGAACTTTTCCAATAATAACAATAGCAGATAAAGTGCTATTTATGGAATTCTCGAGAATAAAAATTATGCTTGACGAATAAGGTTATAGGCCGATTCTGGCCTAGTTATCGAGAATTGTACGAGATTTTCGAACATTGTGCCTCTTTTTCTTGTTCACCGAAGAAGACTAGTCACTTCATCAACTTTGTGTTATTTAATATACAATAAAATATGAATTCTGGATAAACATAAAATACTTCATTTCGAAATGATATTAACAGAAGAAATACAATACTGTTAAAAAATGAAGCAGTGCTGAACCTATAAATTCATTCATTGAATGAAATCCAATGATTCATCAACAGAACATTTCCCCTATAAATGAAACTTAAAAAAAAATTAGATTATTTAAAAAAACGAACCACTGGTTCAAGGGAAAGAAATGAGTATTCCTGTCGAAGTGGTCTTGAAAATAGGTGAATTAAACCTCACAATTTTGTTGGATTTTTGATGATGAGCACATATGCTTAACTTTGTTAGTAACTTTTTTTGGAAATTCTCTTCATTTTATAATGTTCTTTTTCAACCAGTGATACGAAAGGTACTTATTAGTATTATTGAATAAAATCATTTCCACAAATTGTCTTCGTTGTTCGAACATCTGAGAAGTATTTGAAACTAATTAATTCATAAAAAATCGTGCCAACTTAAAATTGAAGATATTCGAAGAAAGAAAACGATCATCATCCTGATTTTAACTAAGATGTCTAGAATAATTTATTCTACACATCTTAATTTTAACTCTCGCTAGAAAATGTTTCGTCTGTGTGAACACAGACAATTTTTTTTATTGTCACTGTACGTCTCTAGTGTCAAGTTTTGTGCTTGGTGCTAAATTAAAATGTGAACTCCACTAAAAAATTCATGTGTTAAAATAATGTTTTTTTGAATCAGTCGTAGATCTCTTCGATAAATTTTAGGTGAAACTCCCTACCTTCAGACATGGCTCAAGCGTTCGTAACAACCTACAGAAATCATTTCAGAAATCATAAAGAACCCATCAGAAAATCGTGAGTAAAAGTTTCAATAAACTACTAAACCTAATCATTATCTATAAATACCATTCATTCAAAATAATATCAATGTCGAGCTTGGTGGGCTCAAATGACCTGGACAATTATGAAAATTAGCAATTTAAAACTGGCTTGTAGGAATATTCGAAACAATTTAATGCTCCCTTGTTATAACTTACTGGTTTATCAAAAGAATAAGGAAGATGCCAAAGTATTGAAAAGATCAATATCATATCACAAGCTTGCCCCCATCTCAGACACTGCTATGTGTCACAATGAAAAATAATCACATCCTACAGAATTCATCCTCACTCTTTGAAATTATCTTGATTTAATCGAAACCTTTTCTTCGATAGCAAAAGACCTTTGGACAGACATGCAGCATCTGCTCCACCAGGAGACTATTGGTTGGATACTTCAAATAAGAAGAAGAAGCAAGTGAGTATATCTTATTATCTTTTAGCCTTGCTCAACCGAATTCTTCATTTTCAGGATCTGAATATACCTCTGGCTGAAGCACTGATCAATCAATCTTCAGGAAGACTCATGTTCAGCACCTATCAGATGAATTATTGCAGAGATAGTAAGATAGTTTGAGAATTAAAATATTCATATACCTAAGGCTTAAAATAATTTTCCTCAATTAAACTGAAAATATTCATGGCATGGTTGTGTATCTGCATTGAATACATTCGAATATTTATAGACTCACTCAATCATTTGATTAACGACATTTTTATGATGCAGAAATCAAAGAAAAATATCGACAAATGCGAGAAACAGTCCAAAAGGCAGCAGGAGACAAGAGCACTCAAATAGAAGAACAATCTTTCGAGAATGAGTTGTTAAGATACTGCGAAGAATTGTACAGCACGAAAACTTGTAAAATCCTACCACCGAGTGAGACTGCAAGAAGAGGTGATTTTTTATCTATACTTGTTGCACTTTTTCTGTATGTTTTCCATGATGATTTTAAAAAAGATATATGTTTAATTTTGTTCCAAGATTCTCTTTTTGTGTTTGATTAAGAGATACTAATGTTTTTATTAGAATGTCTTCAGAATTTTTGAACCAAAAGTGAATAATAATGAAATGCTCTTTTTCCCAGTTTTTGGTTATATAAGGCCTGAAGCTATGTACACACCTTTGACTCACTACCAAATGGAATATGGTAAAGCTGGCTATGATATAATGAGTAATCCAATGCAGTACTTGGATATTCATAAAGAAAAGGAAGAAAACAGCAATTTTCCTCTGTGCCTGCCATCAGATGTCCTGAATAGGACAACGTTCAAGCGCTGTGAAGATTTGAGAACAAAAAGAATCAAAGAAGAAAAAGCTGAGAGGCAGAGAAAACTGGAAGATATTATGGAAAAATTGGATACATACACGAATCATGTGAAGAAAGATGATGCTTTTATTTGTCCTTGTGAATTTGTGATGTAACAATTAAATGTTTTTTTTTATGAAGAATTGTTATTACAACATCCATCGATCCATCCTAATTTGTTGAAAACTGAACTAGCAATTGATGATCCTAGGAATAATGACTTATTTGTTTGTACATTTTCCTGGATTTTCTAGTGTTCTGGTATTCCCAAAAATATCAATGATATACCTATACTACTCATGGCAGAAGATAAACGGATTTCCCTGGTCATATTTTTCGCAAAATTCTTTGAACGCCCAAGCAGCCAAGCTGGCTCGTGATGTGTTTACAAGCTGCTGATACATTTCGAGTTCATTTCTTGGAAATTCTACGTGTGAAGTTAACGCCGAATCGCCGATATTTTTACGCTTTTTAACTGCTGTTATTTCTCTTGGAAGTTGTCGGCAGCGGTGTCTTGAGCATCGGTCAAACTATAAAAAGCTGATGGTATGGATAGCGGTGAATCATTCGATTTATTAATTTCGAATTCGTGTCGTCTGCTATTTCGTTTCAGACAGCGCCTAGGTGTCTGTTGGTAGGGTTCATAAATGCCATTCAATTCCACAAACCAATCGTCCATTCATTCAAGGGCGTCCCCAGCCTTTGACCTAGGGGGGAGGCAAACAATCAGAATAGAAGTAATGAACTGGATGTAGTGTAGGATGAAAAAAAAATTATTTTATGCCCCATCAGCTTACAGGACTATATAATCAATATCAAAATAAAAATGAATCGAAATTTCGAACTAACCAAAACACAACCTTCTTGGATTTGACTCATCAGGTACAAATTTATCGATACTCAAATACCATAATAATGGTTACGAAGTATAGTCAACCGAATATTTGTGGGTTTTTGCATCATTATGTCGCGAACAGCGACCTTTACAGTTTTTACCATAGGTACTTTCACTTGCCATAGCAAATATAGTAAACAAATCGTATCAATTGAAATAAAAGGTTGATATCGTTTTCACTTTCAAGGTTACCGAAATAAAGGATTTTGTACGTGAGAATTGTCTGTTTGCGGTCAGTATTCATGCTTGAATAGGTACACTTGAATTCGATTATTTAATGCTATTCCGAAGGAAGAATTCATGTAATAGAAAACAACGAAAAGGATACATGATTTCGACCAAGAAATGCTCCAAAGACCAAATTATACTATTATTTTCTTGTTTTATTATGTTCTCCTCCAAGTGGTTGTGATTCTTTAACAAGCCACAAAACCTATGCTGCGATTCCACCACTGTAGTTCAATAATATTCATATAGATTGTATCTACAATTTAGGCCATCTTCCTCTCCTGTTCGACTCATGTCAAACAACAACATCCTTTGCTTGTGTAGGAATAATTGCTTTCAGTCAACGATTATAAATTTTATTATTTAACTTTTACAATACAATCAGATACATATACACATACACTGGCTGAATTAATGTAGGTACAAATACACTGGACAAAAAAATTAACGCACATTATGGAAATCTCAAATTTATTCTACAACTGAAGGTGTTCTCAATGATAATTATTTTTATCAGAATTATGCATGCATATGTTATCCACTTTCAACGTTTTTCTTCAATACAGATGTTTTCTCCCAGCAGGAATAAAAAAAGATGATATTATCAGATTTTGAATGTATTGGCTCCATTCTAAAATCAGTTGTTCTCGATCAATTCTAGTGATCAATAGTTTTTCTTTCGTTTGATTTTCTACATTCGATCGCTATGCAACGCGAAACACGCAATTTGACCCAAGAGGAATGTGCCCAAGCGGTAGTTTTGCGAGAAGAAGGGTGGACATACACAAGAATTGCAGAAAGGTTTGGAGTTTCCCATACAAGTGTGTCCAGAATGTTGCAGCGATTCAGGGAGACAGGTATGAATGTCCGAAGACCAGGACTGGGTAGACCACGGGTAACAACTGCCATTCAAGAACGTTACTTGAGAGTTTCTTCGTTGAGACAACGGTTTGCAACCGCTCGCCTCCTTCAAAATCAGCTTGGGCAAACTCATGAGGTGCAAATTAGCACTCAGACAATAAGAAATCGCCTCAGAGAATATGATTTAAGGCCTGGTGTCGCGGCAAGAGGCCCAGCTCTTACCCCAGCCCATCGAAGGGCGCGTTTGGATTTTGCGAGAAAACATATCCATTGGGAACAGGCCGATTGGGAAAGAGTTCTCTTCACAGATGAGTCTAGATTCTGCCTCTACCATTGTGATCGACGTTCCCTTGTATACAGACGTCCACATGAAAGATATGCTCAGTGCAATTTCCTGAATACTACTGGTTTCGAGGGAAGATCGATTATAGTATGGGGTGGAATATCTTTGACTGCTCGCACAGACCTAGTGGTCGTTGATAATGGAGCTATGAATGCTGATAAGTATATAAGGAACATTCTTGAAGAGCATGTAGTGCCATTTGCCCCATACATTGGTGAATATTCCATTTTTATGGACGAGAATGCCAGACCCCATCGTGCGCGCATCGTTCAGGAGTACCTTGAAGAGGTTGAAGTCTCTCGAATGAAATGGCCAGCAAGAAGTCCAGATCTCAATCCGATTGAGCAGGTTTGGGACAACCTCAATAGAAGGCTGAGAAGTTCAGAAAATCATCCAGCTACTCTTAATGACTTAGGAATCCAACTCGGAGAAATCTGGGAAGGATTAGATCAGAACATTTTAAGATCACTCATTTTGAGTATGAACCGTCGTTGCCGAGCTGTAATTAACGCAAGGGGTGGAAATACCAAGTACTAAATCACTTATCAGCATTTCAGTATTTTGAAAATTGTTCATTTCTCTTCTTTCACATAAGATTCGGTGAAATCCTGAATTTTCCTTCCATTTAATGTGTCTTGTTTCGTTCAAAACCTTCCCGAGAGAACATAAAAAATAAGTTATAAAGTCAATGTAGAGTTAACTTTCATTAAAATTGAGATTTTCAGAATGTTCGTTAATTTTTTTGCGCAGTGTATATAATCACCATCAAATTGAAAAACACTTGTCGAAAAAAAAATGAGAAACACATGTTAACAGCAAAATTACAAAAAAAGAAGTTCCATCCCCACGCCTCATAGAGAGTAGGTACCTACTCTGGACTGCTAACTAAGTAATCGCTGTAAAATTTCGTTCATTGAGGAGAATCGGAAATAATGTATCAACTTGAACTTCCTTAGGGTAGGCTCGTTCCATACAGAACAATATTCTATCAATGAATCCATTTCTGATGCAAAACCATTAAATACATATATCCAATTTTGTCCTTCCGTACAATTCTTGGAAATACGAATGGTGTATGGAAAGACGAAGGCGAAAGAAATTCAAAATTAGTCGCTTTCAATGACAATTCGGGCAGGATTGCCAATGTATGCTCCAAAAATATCCTCCATTGCTTGTGATACGTGTATATCACGTCTATAAATACCCCTCGGACTTGCATATTACACTCATGTTATGACGTAAGGCATGGTTTTTCACTACTTTTTCTGCTAGCTGGTTTTATCTTCACTAGAGGCATCTATATCGGTCATTTCCTGGTTCTTCGTTGGCATCACTAGATTTCCTGCATCAGTATGTCTCCGTTTCATCAGATGAAATTTCAGGTGGCCTAGGTTTATGCATATTGCAATACTATGACGTTACATTAAAGAAACTAACATGACGATGAAAATCGATGATTTCTCCAACTTCATAATAAATTCCAGAATTCTCGGCCGAAATTTGAAAATTACCTTCCGTTCGGACTTTGTACTATGGTCTGGCACGATGCACAAAGAAAAATCAATCAATATAAATCAAATTTAAAATTATTATGAAGCCGATGACTGGTATGTTTGTTTTGGATTTCGATTGAATCAGATTCGAAATCGGCGAAGTAAATCAAATGAAAGTAAATTTTACGGTAATGAAGAAGTTAATTTTTCATCTCGTATCAATAAACATGCCGCATTATTCTAGATCGAAGCCTAGTTTGTAAGCAAACAAGAGTTGTCCATCCAAAATTCAGAATGCCAAAGTTTATGCGAAATCTTATGGATTTTCTTCTGGATTTTCCATCCTCTCATCTCTTCCAGTCCCACAAAAGCATTCCACTTCTATAGACAACATGCTAAATACATTAGGTATATTGAAAATCAGTAGAAAAAACGTCAAGAGTATATACAGGTTGTCCCAAATAAAAGTGACTGATTCTAGACGTAAATGCCCAGATTATATTAATTGCTTAGAACAGATGGGGTTTTCACTAGTTTCACTAGTTTATCAAAGAAATTTTTTTTAGACTTGGCTGGCATTTCATCTAATCAACACAGGGTGTTTTAATAATGTTGGTCAAATTCAAAGGGGCAAATATGTATTATTTTAAATGGAACTCCCTATAATTTCTGATCTCATTCGAAAGAGCAATAATTCTCCTTTCTGAAAATGTATAGTTTTCTATCTTTCGTTTCATAAACAACAAAGATATTCGAGGTTTCATGCAGTAGTACATTTTTAATTAGTAGTTTTATATGAACGTATTTTCATGCCTAAAATCAAAAAAGTTACAATAAATGCAGCATATGCCTACCCTCTTCGTTTATGCATAACTGTAAGCGACATTTTAAATGGATTTTCCAACATGAGCTGATTTTAGGCATCAAAATACGTTCATTTAAAACTACTAATGAAAAATGTACTACCGAATGAAACATCGAATATCTTTGTTGTTAATGAAACAAAAGATAGAAAACTATACATTTTTGGAAAAGAGAATGATTGCTCTTTCGAATGAGATCAGAAATTATAGGATGTTCCATTTAAAATAATACATATTTTCCCCTTTGAATTTGACCAACAGTAGTAAAACACCCTGTGTTGATGAGATAAAATGCCAGCCAAGCCTAAAAAAATCTCTTCGATAAACTAGTGAAAACCCCATCTCTTTGGAGCAATTAATAAGCATGTTTAAAATCAGTCACTCTTATTTGGGGCACCCTGTATTTAAAAATCATATAAGAATTGCTCTCTCACTACAATATAACTATGATCACAACGTAGTTGTCCAGTTTAAATGCATTTCAATTTTAACTAAGATTGAAAATACGTAAATCAAATGGACAAAAATCCAAGTTCGGCTCTGTTTAAAAGATATGCCAATTAAAAAAAAAAATTGAGCCGCATACGTGCCTGAGACGATTCTCTCGATGCAAATTGAGTTGAAACATTTAGGGAATACTCAAGTACTGACCTTATTTGAATGAGAATGTTAAAAAGACGATACTTCTAAACAAAAACACTTGATTTTGTACGATTATTTCTGAAATCAAAAAGCCATATTTCTCCCACCAATATAAGTTCCTTCTTCGATTTTCCTGCAGATTAGTTTGTAAACACTAAAAACTTGTTCATATTTTCCGAGATATCCCAAAAATGTCTCATGAAGAATTGTTTTCCATTCTATTTATGATTAATCAACCTAACGCATAGGATTCTAGGCCAATGACCTAACCTTACCCATCTTCTACGAATATTTCACGGAGCTTTTGAGAAGACGATGCCAGATTGTTGATTCTCTATTCAAACAATGGCATAACGGTGTTCTTATGCGATGTAGTCGGCGCGCTAGTTAAACCGTAAGATCTATGAATCGACCCATCTCAAACCTTATATTGTTGTTCTGTGTTTCAAACATCAACGTCTGTAAACGACACATGCGTATTGCGACAACCATCCGTAAATGGCGTATGGAGGAAATTATTTCTAGAGCTATGATGTTATAAAAAGAGGGTAGTGGTAATTTTAGGTGTTTTTCGTCGATGTCGTGATGATTATGTGAAGACTTTCAGTTAATTGATGTAGAATAACCGTGTAGTGTCGAGTTTATAAAATTCCAAGAGATATTGTTTAGATAGAAACATCGCCACAGATTATTTAGTACTAAGTATAATTTTATTTTTCATTAATTTCAATTTATTAACTGGTTTGTATCGACATTCATCACCGGTAACAATAAATTTATAATAGAAACTGTGCGTATCAAATGTATAATTTCATGATCCCTTGGCAATTGCCGACCATCAGACCTGGACAGTCAGGATTTGAAATGAACATTTGCTTCGATACAGTGAATGGGTTGGAGCTCAAATAAAAATGAATTTACAAAAGGTGATCTTAAACATTTTTACCGAATCAGAAGATATCGGAATCTATTTTGAAACCAATCGCATTGACGTAGGTGGACGTTTATAATATTTCACATTTAGAATTCGGACCATTGATCTGACACATGTGTGCGATTCCGCAGAATTATAACAGAATTATGCCGTTTTCTTCTAATACCTATATCATTACGATTGGAATATCTCATTATGCTAGATTGAATAGATTTCATGTCTTCATCTAGCTAATAGAATCGTAAGATTAGGCAAATGATGCAAAAAACGACTTCACAGCTGTGGATACTTGGCAAGGCTAACAGTGAGAATAGATTTGTCTCGATCTCGCTGTTGAAACTTGGAGTTTCTTTGTGTTTTCCCGAAATTGTGTTGTAACAATGTGAAAACATTCGGGAAATAGTTAAGCTGTACTTTGCCCACAAATCTTTCAGCTATCCTGATAATTGTGAATTTTTCTGGTATCTGTTACCGTTTAACTTAACAGCTAGCAGTCATTTGATGATGCGAAGAGGGGCATTACAAGTATCAATGTTTATTCACTTTGCATTTCCTAGGTTTCAATCTTAATTATTTCTTAACCATCGAAGGCTTTCTTGTTTCAATCCCATTGAAACTGTTTAATGTTTGAATAGCTCAATGCAAGAATGTCAAAAGTGCTGAGAGCTCACTATAGTTATCGAACTCAATAAAATTTTGTGTAGGTAGCGATCTTTCAATCTACTTCATTCATTAAAATGCAATGTAAATAACCATCAATAAAGATTAATCGTTAGAAAATAGACTTAGTGCTTACCTCTACGATTAGGTCGATTCACTTTCAACTATCGTTTCTCTGATTCATCAAACAGTGTATGATTTTTCGTGCAAAAAAGTATTTCTGTAGTTTTTGCAGTTGTGTTTTCATCAAGAAAAAAAAAACATAACCAGCTCTTCTTCCATTGATCTCACTTTCAGGCAGTGGATGCTCATCAAGGGGTTTTATTTGAAGCCACGGGTCAAAAAGCTCCTGGTTCTGAGGAGGAAATAAATGAGCCTGAGAGTGATGATTTAACTGGTCATCTGCTTTACAATCATTAACAGAAGCTCTAAATCATTGAACCCCATGAATATTTTGGCCAAGAGTTTGAACAGTCTTGGTTTCACTCAATCGAGCTAGTTTTTGGTGCTTTGGATCTTCAGTTCTTAGTGGTGATTCCGTATCTCCAATGTAAGCTCATACATTGATCTCAGACATTGATTCTTAGGCAGTCAAGACTCTTCAAGGAGTCTTATTTGAAGTCACGGGACTGAAAGCTTCTGATTTTAAGGTAGAAGAAAACTAGCTATCTGTTTCACAATCATTTTTCAATCATTGAAATCCATGAATATTTTGGTCAAGAGTGTGAATGGTCTTGGTTCCACTTGATCGAGGTGGTTTTGGGTGCTTGAAACTCCAATTCTTAGTGGTGATTCTGTATCTCCAATTTAGGCTCACCAATAATTGATATCACTCTCAGGCAGTCAAGGCTCTTCAAGGCAGGCCCGGATCTACGATTTTTCCTGACCTGGGCAAAAATTCATGATGGCAGCCACCCCATTTGTGTAATATGTATATGAATTATTAAAAAATAACAAAAATAAATACATAATACAAATGAATAATAAAAATAAATACCAATAATAAGAATAATATTACAAGGAAAGAAACTAGATTTTTTCCTTCACAGCTTCACGCGATTTTTTTTCCACGAACGCATCTATCAGCTCTTCGAAATCTGTTTCGAAAGCAGTTTTGTTTTCTATAGCTAAGATCGAGAGATCAGAGTCTCGACTTATTGAGGAATGCAAATAATTTTTTATCGTTTTCAATTTGCAGAAACTGCGTTCACAGCTTGCAGACGTTGTAGGTAATATGCAGTATATTCTTATAGGTATACTCTCGTTAGGAAAAGCTTCTTGCAGATCTTGCCTGTGAAGAATTTGTAGCAGGTCTAATGAAGTCGATCTTTCACTAATTTCAGGAACCAGCTCTATGAAAACCGCTAGTTCCTAACAGAAATAAACTGCATTCAAGTCTCTTCAATATTTTTGGACTTGAAGGGTCCCATTTTTCTACAGATCCTCTTTTTGTATGTTTGAAAGTGCATGGTGATTGAGGAATGCGAAATTCGTATGCAGACTCTCTGCGATTTCTAATCTTTTTCTGATTTATGACAATGATCTGTCGGAAACAACCTTAACTTACTTCGAGAATAAACCAACTAGAACTAGCTCCACACCAAATTCTTTTGAAAGACGTGTAGCTTCTGAGATCCAGTTTTCAATAGGGTTTTCTCGCATTCATTGCAAGATCTTCACAAGACCTTGCATCAACGATAATGAACGTGAAATATTTATATACCCTTTCTGAATTCCAACGTTTACCCTATGGATCTTTCGCAGAATATGATCCCGAGGTTCAGGATTAATATAAAATCCATCACAACATCATCCAAGCAAATGACCAGCTTCATACTTGGATACTGCGACTTGTGAGGATTCTTTGATTTCTTCCAGAGACTTTATTGAGCAAGGCATTAACAGCTCGATGTTGAGCTGACCATCTTGGTTGACTACTTTCTTTCAAATTTGTTCTCGGGCACTTTTTTCATAATTGTCCATCGTGTGGTTGAACCAACAAAAAAAGAATACAGGTTTTGTACAACACCAAATGAATTTACTGCTTCTAAACATGATGAAGCCGAATGGACACCCACTAGATTCAAAGAGTGTGCTAGTCATGAAACAAATACTGCCAGCTCGTTCATCTGTAGAATTCTGGATTAGACTCCTTCATACATATATGCCAGCCATATTATATATCATCAGCTTGTAGTCTATCTAGAATTCGCTGTGAGATTATTCTCCAGTATTTCCGTCAATTTCTAGGAAGTCAATAAAACTTTCCTTTATCTCATATCCAGACTTTTAATATCATACTAGCTGGCCCGGCGAACTTTGTTCCGCCTAAATGATACTTACGGTGGATTTCACAAATCTTAATCACCGGTGATCGGAGATCAACAGCTTGGTTCTCTGATTTTTGAACTGTCAAATGTTTCCATGGATATGAGCTATCACACAGAACAGATACACAAAAATAATAAGTCATAATATGTCAATCACTGATAATGGCAATTTTGGATTCATTTATTTCCGCACATATATTTATTGCCCAAACAGAAATTCAAAAACATTTTGAAAATTATGAGAAAAGATGAGAATGGACATCTCACAATTGGAACTCATCGCCAGAATCCGATTTACTTGACATTTCGATAAAAATTCACTGTGATATTCACCCGCTTCTGGATCTGTTAATAGCCTTTCATGGTACTATACGCCCTATGTAAATTACACAGTAATTGATGTCATATGTTCTTTTTTCGACCATTTCAAACCACGACGACCGAAATGCTCGAAAAAAGAACAGATGACATCAATCGATGGCCACGAAAGCCTCAACAAATTCATCGCCATTTAATTGTGATAATGTCAAATATAGTACCTTCACGATAGCGTTATTTGGAATAAATAAAACTATAAAAATAACTAATAATCATCACACATAATGTGAATAGCGCCATCTGAAGTGGTAAGAACGAAACTTTTCTCATATCTCAACGAAATCTAATCATTTTAGACATCTGTACTCCTACGCTAAGACATTTTGCCCAACAGCGCAAAGTTGTAGGCAACTCAAATTACACACTATTACAGTGACTATTGAGGGCATATAGTCACTGTACACACTATTTGCTTATATCGCCATCTAACGCGGAGAATATCAAATGAAGTACAAACGAATAAGCGGTAGCATTACTGTAACTTTAGCGACATCTGGTGGCCTTACTCAAAAGGAGGAAAAGCATTTCCTGTATAAGTAAAATTTTCATCGATTTTTTCAAAGTTTCATTGTATTTTATAATATCCAGACCGTAGACGAATCCATATATGAAGTTTCATAACAAACAGTCCATCCGATCTCGAGTTATAAATGGTGTAACCAACATCTTTCTTTTATATATATAGATAACCTGGCTCATTTGTTCTGTGTGAAATACGTCTGGGGTGCAGTCGAATATAATAGTGAAATTGTTGGCCTACTTGATCTCATTAATAATGTTATTCCGAACTTTGGTGGCCATCGATAATTTCATTTCGTATAGTTTTGGACAGATAGATTTTTTAGGTGGTCTAGATGGCACTAGTCGGGTCATATGTAATAATAATAATTTTTTCCGAGGAAATCAAAAATAATATTGTTCAAACTCTGGTTGTTTCTGTCGCCACCTTAAGCTGGCGCCCAAGGCAAGCGCCCCGCTTGCCCCCCCTAAAGTCGGGCCTGCTTCATGGGGTCTCTTTTGAAGTCACGGGTCTAAGTGCTCCTGGTTCTAAGGAGGAAGAAATTGAATCTGGGACTGGTGATTTGACTGTCCATCTGGTTTACAATCATTTACAAAAGCTTTATATCCTTGAACACCATGAATATTTTGGCGAAAAGTCTTAACATTTCTGGGTTCACTTAATGCAGCTTGGTTTTGGTGCTTTAAGCCTTTGATTGTTATTGGTGGTTTCGTATCCTCAATGTCAGCTCACCCATTGATCTCACTCTCAGGCAGTCAAGGCTCATCAAGGGGTCATATTTGACAAGGGCGGATATAGCTCGTTTTCATGGGAGAGGTAATAACAATCATGGGAAGGGGGGGTAAAAACGATTGAAAACCATAAAATCAGGTGCAAAATGTATGAAATACTTTATGTTACCCCCAGTACCCCTTCCGTAAATCCGCCCTTGATATGTGAAGTCACAGGTCAGAAAGCTCTTCTTTCTGAGAAGAAAGAAATTGAGCTTAGTGGCTGGTGCTTCACAATCATTTACAGAGAATGGATCTCACTGGTTGATCGCTGGTTCAAGGCATCATTATGCCTTGAACCAGCGATCAACCAGTGAGATAGGTAAATCAGGAGCTTTTTGATCATTATCAAAAAGCTCCTGATTTACCTAAAAATTGCATTGAAGTCAAATATATTATCTTCTTCCTCTGACCATAAATCAAAATTTCCTAAATAGGTTTAAAGATCATTAGCAGTTCTCAAAATTGGAAGAAGGTAACTCAAATTTTCACCGACAGTTAGACGTAAAAGATACGTCAATTTCCTGCTCCGCCAGGGGATGCTGACACATGCTATTTATTTTCAAATTGAGTTAACGACCTTTGTTCGCTGATACAAAATGAGGATAACTGGCATTGAAATCAAATACATGAACTTTCGCTTATAGTAAACACGAAAAAATCACGTTGTGAGCCAAATTGGAGAAGGAGGGAACACGTTTCGAAAAAGTCAAATCTAAAATGGAAGAAAATGAATGCGATCTGATGAGCTGCTAGAAACTAAACCAAGCGAGTTCGTTCTAATATTTCAGTCTTTCAGAATCAGTGTTAAATTTTCAGTGTAACTGAACGCACCTAGTAGCGCTTTGGTTTGAACTCCGCTGAAAATAGCTCTCAGTTGTTAAAAAGTGATACGTCAACAGTGAGGATTTTTCCGATTAGTTACCAGCTTTTTTGTGTACCAAATAATTATCCGCTGTGTTTGACTGTCCGTTTTGCGTTTTCGAGTGAAATGTGACTACGGTGTTTTTTTGCTACTTATGTTAATGTGTGACAGCAATCACGTGGTAGTGGAGCAGAGGGTGGTTCACAAGAAGACGGTACTCATGGGTGTTGAAAGCACCTCTTTCTTCAGCAGGAATAATTTTTTTGGTAGGTGAACTTTTTGATGGGGATGTTTTTATACCTTTTTATCTTGTCATGTTACTGCTGCCTTTCCCTTCCACATTTTTAGGATCTCAATGCTTCAATGATTTCTAACTTCATTTAGATCCTTGTTGGTGTACTGAAATATTTTTTTCCAATCAAGCTTTATCTAGTTCTCTTCCAAAAGAGTTTTTGATGATGATAAGATCTGATGGAGAAGGACACTTTATGAATGGATGACAAAATAACAATAAAAAAACTACATTTGGTCGGCTTACTATATATGGATTCAATTTGAGCACTTTGTTTCCAAGAATTTTTTTTTGGTAAAAATGCTAGAGGTGTTCGAAAGTTTGTGGCCAGCTTGTATAGCAGAAAATTTTTTTATAGCGACAGTAGAAAATCGGAGATAAACATTGAATGCTTCATTTTTAACGAGTTATGACGTTCTGTGGACTGTTCATCATGATCGCTTCTTACAAGAAGTTATTAGGAATCCTTTGCGAATCTTAGATACGAAAATGACGATGGCAGCATGGAAAGTGATGATAGTGTTGAATATAAGGGATATAGATAGTTTTCAGGACCTTTAGGGAAGTAAATGCACCTTTCAGATTTGCAGGATTCAACAGATCCATTTTTGAGATTCAAATTCCAATAGTCCTGCAAAAATCTGAAAAATTTCCACCTGAATAAATAAAAAGACCCTTTATATACGGAGTGCTCATCTCTGTTTAATTTCCTGAAATATATAGGTGATTGGTAGCTGGAATGTTACCACAGAAATAAATTCATAGTGGATAAATCACAATTTCTTGGGGACCAATAAATTACCATTGCCTCTTCTGGCGCAATAAAAAACTCACTAAACCTTCTTCCTAATAACATAGTGACTTTGGTGAAATGCAAAGTTGCACCATCTTTTCGGAAAATCTTCTCTCTCAATTTGAATTTTATTGAATTGTGGCCACACGAAAAATTGATCACTGCATCTGTTTTTAAGTTCTTTAAAAAAGAGTACATTTTTTTTTAATTTTGAGCCTTTACTGAGTTCCGTTGAGATTATTTTCACACTAATGTTTATTTGTCAATATATTACATTGGTTTTATGCGGACGAAATCATTAGGGTCGCTGTTCAAAGCGAGTAGGAAAACTAATCCGATAGAGGCGCCACCGTGCATTTTATGGAGTATCTCCATGGAAATTACAATATCACTATATATGTTTTATGAATATTTCTATAATTATGAATGAAATGTACAATGGCGTTTTCTATCCGAAAATTGCTGAAATATTGAATTTGTGGGTAAAGCAGGAACTTTTTCCCGCCATATATTTTGATTTGGCCATTCTCTGCCAATTCCGTATTCCGAGTTGATTTTCTGAGCGAAATTATCTGTAGATTCACGGAAGTTGAACTATTTTTATGGGTCTTTCGTTTGAAATAAAACAGAAGCATGAGTAGGCCTATTTTCTCCCATTTTTGAAAGAAAAAAATGCACTTTCGAAATGAAATCGATTTAAATTATTTCATTAGGAACTCCAATCCTTTATGAGTTCACCCACAAAATTTCAGTTCTCAAAGTGAAACCATTTTCAAATGCAACTCGAAATAAAGACACAATACATTGAACGCCCACCTTAAATGATAAATGACAATATCATCCCTTCAAATCTTATAAGTCTGTTAAAGTCTCATTTTCAATTAATTTATATTTTTTATGGTAGTTGGGACAATTCAGGACTTTCTCCCTTGTATTTGGAGAAAGAACTGATAATTGTGAAAGACAGCTTGAAATGATTGTCAGAATTGGCATAACTGACCTCTGTATACAGCCAGACTTTGAGGGTCATCTCTCTGTTTAAATTATTATTGAATTATTCGATGGTGCAAGTGTCTTATTTATGAAGGTTCCTTCTGTGCAGGAGAAACAATATTATTTTCAGTTACAGTGAGCAATTTACCGTACATTTGCAACACAATAGTATTTATTGTTCAGGTAAAGAAAAACTTCTGCTCCAGAAAAATTCAATAAAGCTTCTTATCATTCGTAATTATTCATATCTACACTGATTCGATGATAACCCATCAAAACTGTATACCTTTATTCAGTTAGAACCACTGAGTATCATCCATTTTTGCGGGAATCACAAAAATTTGATTTTATCAAGAAGCGTTTGGATGGAGATAAGGACATTCCATTTATACAAGTTTGAACAAGAAGCAGCAAAAATATCTCGTGTGACAAATTAGAAGGACAATAACCTCGTGTAGAATCTGCCAAAAAATTTCGAGCTAATTGGAATACCTTCAGTGAACATTGGCCGTGAAGATCACTATCACAAAAAATATCATAATTCTCTCGCGCCCTCCACTAAACCATTATCGCCATCGAACAAAGCACCATCGAAACAATGTCCGAGGCATCTTTCCACAAATACATACTCATAATTTTGCGATACAATAACCGACAAAAATAACTCCTCAAGTTGCTGGTAGACAAGCTTTGTTTACGAGTCGCGCTTTTATGTTTTTCCTAATTGAAGTGCTAAAAATGCTACGATTAAATCGGGCATATTTCACACAGGTAGTTTGGGAGCGCAATGCCAGAAAATGCCGATAAACATCATGCTACAACTTGTCACGTGAATAATTCGAAAGTTCATGTTCTGTATCGTTGTTGGTATGGCGTCTATTTTTGTTTATGGCGTTTCCGAGATTATATGAACCGAAATGCCACATTTCGACTGCAGACATGAAATTATTACATCGTGTTATTGTCTATTATTCTCGTCAGCAACAACTCATAACATTTGTTGGGAGTTGAGATTGTCAGGAATTTATTGCGTATTCGGGTTGTTGATTGATCAAACGCAAATGGAGATTACCTTTATTATGGATTCTTTGAAGGGGTTATAATGCATTGGGACCTCAAGGACTATTATTGTTATTATAATATGATGATGGGGTCGATATGCTATAGATAGACGAACCTTTCAGAACTACCATATTGCATATTAGCACGGAAAATCTCAGTTTAGAACCATATACTTCTATGTCAAGTTCCACGGCAGGTTTTGACCCATCAATAATAATAATACCTTCTGTATAAAAAGTACCCGGAATTGTAAAAAAAAAACACATAAATTTAAATTTAATCATCAATATTTATTTTGTCTCCTTCAAAATAGTCCCCATTGCTTACAATACAACTATGATATCGGCGAACCCACTTTTCCATGCACCGCTCATACGCCGCCAAAGGTATGGCCTTCAGTTCTCGTTGCGAATTTGTTTTGATGGCTTCAATGGACTCAAAACGCGTTCCACGTAGGGGCAATTTGAGTCTTGGGAATAGAAAAAAGTCGCACGGAGCTAAGTCAGGTGAATACGGCGGTTGTTCGATGGTATTTATTGAGTTTTTGGTCTTGTATTCCTTAATAATTATGGATCGGTGCGACGGCGCGTTATCATCATGCAAAATCCACGAATTGTCTTTCCATAAATCTGGCCGTTTACGACGAACATTCTCACGCAAACGCCTCAATACACCCAAGTAATACTCCTTATTCACTGTCTGTCCTTCAGGAAGAAATTCTGAGTGCACAACACCACGATAATCGAAGAAAACAGTGAGCAAAACTTTAATTTTCGATCGACTTTGACGTGGTTTTTTCGGACCGTCTTTGAATGATTTGTACCAATCGTATGCTTGTGTTTTTGACATACAATTATCACCAAAGGCTTTTTTTAACATTTTCAATGAATCGGCACAAGAAAATTCGTTTGCAAGACAAAATTTGAGGCAAACTCTTTGATCAACTATTTTTTCCATTGTAAAATTCGCAGAGCACTTTTGAGGTCGACTGATACTGACAGCTGTTGTAAACACACAGTTGACAGATCGCGCTCAAATTTGGCTTGGTAATAAAGGAAGGTCCTACCAACTTTAAGAAAAAAAAATTACCGATTCCTTTTTGGCGGTTCATTTAAATAACATTTTCCGGGTACTTTTTATACAGAGAGTACATATAATAACCACCCTCCAGCAGAGAGACAGTTGTGCTGAGTACTGCACACATAGTACGACAAGTTTTATGAAAAAATATATCAACATCCTACAAGAGGAAAATCCTTAGGTTTACGGTGCTTCCTATTACACTCATTGTTACCATATTAAATGTAATGACGAAGAAATAATAATAATAATAATAATTAACCAGATCGATGCCTTGAACTCTTGGGCTACGCCAGCTCTGACCTACACTTTCAGATGCTGATCTGAATGAGTTGGACCGACTCACCCGACGCCTAATGACAAAGTTCCGATGTCTGCACACCAATGCATCGGTGAAAAGGCTTCATGTACCTAGAAGAGATGGCGGACGAGGTCTTGTTGAACATCTATAAACTCTGCAGAACCCAGGAGAAAAACTTCAGCGACTGCTCGAGTCTGAGGATAGCCTGATGGAATTGGTGACAACCGAGGATAAGGGATACACACCTCTCAACCAACAACACAGAGAACTGACGTTCGATATAACCACCAGAAGCGAAGATAGAAGTATATGGCGGTAACAAGCTCTGCACGGCAGATTTCCCAAACATCTTGAGGGGAAAAATGTCGATAAATTAGCTTCTTTGTTGTGGTTGAATGCGAGACTTTTGTGTCCTGAAACTGAGGGATTTCTGACGGCTATCCAAGACCGAGTTATAAGAACTCGCAACTACGAGAAGCACTGTTTGAAGCTGAACGTGGAAGACAAATGCAGGAAGTGCGGCGCAGTTGGCGAGTCTATCGAACATATAATCGCCGGTTGTCGAGTTCTTACCGACAACGCGTATCTGGGCCGACACAACCAAGTGGCAAAAATTGTTCACCAGCAGTTAGCTCTTAGACATGGTTTTTTGGATACTTGTCCGCCATATTATAAGTATTCACCTGCAGCAGTGTTGGAAACGGACGCAGCGGTTCTCTACTGGGACAGACCCATTAGAACAGATAGAACAGTGGACTACAATATACCGGACCTTGTGTTCATTGAGAAGGATCAGAAGTATGGGGTGATAATTGATGTGGCAGTACCTTTGACTCATAACATCGGAAGAACGTGCGAAAAAATAACGAAGTACGAGAACTTGGCAATAGAACTGAAGAACATGTGACAATTGTCGAAAGTCACTATTATACCGTTGTTGATTTCGGCTGAGGGAGTCATGTCCAAATCATTCAAGAGAAATCTTCAAAATATCGAATTATCCCAGAGGATCGCGGGATATGCGCAGCAGGCTATGGCTTAGTAAACCTGTCACATCGTGCGGAAATTCCTGAACTAGTGGGAGGAACTGAAATGTTTTTCACTGGTTCATAGAAGTAATACCAGCTCAAGCTGAGACCGGGGACCGATGATGAAGAATAAGAATAATGTACCATATGTATGACTTTTGGTCCAATTCCCTTTGCCTGTCATGTATTACCGTGGCGAAGGGTGTGTCGAATTCAAAAGTATTCTGAGTCCATTTCTTCCAGGATTCTTATTTGTTCCAGCTAGTTACCGGTTAGGAGCTTGCAGTTTGATGAGATTCTGCAAGTGTTCTGCAGGCCACATTTTCTAACATGTAGATGTAGACAAGGCAGATTAGGTATGACCTCTAGGTACTGCCTCAGGGCTCAGGGCCTAAAAACTATATTTCATTATAAATTGCATTGATACATGAAAAAACTCATCTAGTTTAGTAGATGGAAGACAGTGAGAAGGCAACAATTTTCACCCAAAGCACAATAAATGATGAGTGATCTCTGGTATTTTCGAAAAAAGTAACTAACTCCAGATCTTATGAATTTTTGATATTTTGTAATTGATGTGTTACTTTGAAGCAAAGCGCCTGGTTTTGTCAGGCAAAATTGAATTTTACATCGTTCGAAATGAAGAAGAACGTAGCTACCATCGTTTGGGAATACTTATGTCTTATTTGTGATCGAGATATTCTTGATAATGGAATATTTGTTGAAAGATTATTTGGGCAGTTTCCATTATCTATGCGGTTTGTTGTTTCCGACGTTTCGGCAAGCATTCGCCTGCCGTCTTCAGGGTGTTGGTCCTGAGAAGGACCGGTATGTCTTGATGATATTCTTCATATTCTGTACAACTAATAGAAAAAGGTTATATTGTTCTCGATTGACTATTTTAGTCTATGCACTGGTAGAGCCCATAGATCTACGTATAAAGTGGGCGTTCAATGTAGTGTGTTTTTATTTGTTGCATATGAAAATGGTTTCACTTTGAAACTGAAATTTTGTGGGTAAACATAGAAAGAACTGGAGTTCTTAATGAAATAATTTAAATCGATTTCTTTTCGAAAGTTTATTTTTTTGCCTTCAAATATAAAAAAATAATGAGCCAACTCATGCTTCTGTTTTATTTCAAACGAAAGACCCATGAAAATAGTTCAACTTCCGATTAAAAGTGAATCTACAGATAATTTCGTTCAGAAAAAAAACTTGAATAACGGAATTGGCAGATAATGGCCAAATTAAAATATATGGCGGGAAAAAGTTCCGGTTTTACCCACATAATATTTACTAATTTCATAGTTCAGCGATTTTCGGATAGAGAGCGCATTTGTACATTTCATTCATAATATGAGAGATATTTATAGAACTTATAAAGATAATGTAAGTTCTCTGGAGATATTCCATAAAATGCACGGTGGCGCCTTTATCGGACAAGTTTTCCAACTCGCTTTGAACGGCGACCTTAACGCCCACCTTAAATAGTTATCCTTATCAGTAGATCTCTGCAAATCGGGTGATTTTATAGGCGAAATCTTTAAATTTGATCAATATTCCTAAGGAAATGGGGAAATTATGAGAAATATGATGCATTGCATTGCATTGACCTTTCCTCTTTGGATCCGCATATCTGTGTAAAAATCCACGAGTTGAAAATAGCGCTTTTTGCCGAATTTGTTCTCGATTTTCGCGTATTTTTTTAAAATACTTCCACATCGCCTAGAGAATCGAAATTTCACCCACTTATGAATTGAATATTCCTCTTTCCGAACATATATGTATTTCTTCACTGTATCGCAGCTTCGCTGCGATTTTAAGATTCTTCTGGAACCACTTTTTCGACAGATTCCCTCTGGTCGGTCTACAGATTTACCATTTTAGTAAAGTAATATAGTATAGAATAGAAATACACTCATATCCTTTTTTCCTCTGTTAGAAACATGGCGATTTCTTGTTTGAATAACCGCGGTGAAAACCAGGAAGAGAAACAAATATTGAGAATTTTATGTAAGTTGAACTCGAATATCATTTTTGTCCGTATGCATAAAAATCAACTGTTAACAGAGAAACTTAGGGCTTGTAGTTTGTAGTCAAAAATTTTCTGAATTCAATAGGTATTATAAAATCCTCGCTAATATTCCACAGTTATATCACTTTTACATTCTGAACTGAGACGATATGAATTCAGATATAGTCCCAACAGTCTGAATCATAAAATGGCCCATCAAAAAATGAATTATTGAATACAAATGTATTTCTTGGCAAATAACAGTCCTAAACATCATTTTAGAAATCATCATAATCGATAAACAATGGCTTTAAGGATGACTAACGAAAGTAACGATATGTGCGATATAATTCAATTTGCGTCGAGTAACTGTCTAATGAATAAATTGATTCGATTTTAATAGAAACACTTCAATTCTATTTCTGCATTTTGTGAGTCAGAACATGTTAGGCTGATTTTTTATCGCGAGAGGCAATACATCTGGGAGAAATATCTTTATGGTGGAGGCTTTCTAAAGTAAAAAGTGAGATCTATCAGGATCACTCGACAAATTTTAGCGACATATTTTTCGAAGAATATGCCAGACCACGTATTCCTAAGTGACGAAAGTAAATTTGGAAGATCCACTGTCAAAATTTCTTTTGAATGTTCTTCAAGAATCCAGAAAGAAGAAAATCAACCCACGGAGTAGTTCTTCTGAGTCCATCATCTATCACCCTTGTAAATCGTTTGATCTCCCTAAGAGCTTTTAAAATCACATCGTGAAGAGTCGTCTTGCCTAGGTGTGAGTTCCTGAGGCAAACAAGATCCGAACACTTGCCCACCAAGTGTTCGGTGGTTTCTTCCACAGATTCACATAGCCTGCAAATGGCCTCTGCTGACTCGGCCATTCGATACTAAAGGTACTTGTACCTATAGTGTTCTGTCAGCAGGCCTGCAATGCACTGAAACTCTATCCAAGCAAGCTGAATAAGCTTCTTTGTGTAAGACGGTGAGAAGTCTACAAAACTTTTCGCTTGTTTTAGTCCTAGGGATCTTCTCCTGAGAAGTGTCATGTTTTCCATCTCCCATTACTGTAATGTCCAGGTACAAACAGGCTGTACCACAGTGCCTTGGCACCCATAAAAGATTCACTTTGTTGCCTCCGGCCATTTGCTCTGTGACTTTAGGGCATTACCAGGTGAGCTTTGAGCACTGACACTTAAATTCCAGTGCTCTCAGTTCTGATTGCCATATTTATGCGATCCGCTTTGCGGTTTCCTTCATCTCTAGGATGCACTCATAGTCAGACATTATTTACTACAGAAAAAGAAGGGTTCTTGTTCTATTGGCATAGAAAGTCTCAATTCAGAACCATTCTCTCAGCTCATAATTGAGGCCATTGAGGGTAGCCAGATAAAGCGAAATGCAGAAGTTAGACAGAAGGAGATCGATGAGATCACAAAAATCCTCGGAAGAGATGGATCCAGAAGGTTCTGAATACTGATAGAAGGCCTAGGGAACCAGACAGTACCCCAACAGGAAGTTTCACCCTGAAATCGTACTTTTGCTTCATTATGTCTTTTGAATGACAAATATACAACGATAGATTTATCTGTATGAGTAGGCCAGAGAAAGAGAGATTAAAAACGAAGGAACAAAAAAAATTTCAAAGTATTTCCTATCGTTCATCAAGAAGATTCCTCTCTAGAGTCTAGACTAATCAACCAATAAAGGATCCCTCTAATGGAACTTTAAACGAGCCGACGCACCAAAATAAATAAATATCCTTCCGATATATCCAGGATCACCTGCTCAATATTTCCTCGTGATCATTTTACAACCCAATATTTCTCCGAGCTCATAAGCCGTCATTTCCGATGAACACATGTTGATGTTGAGACACGAAAATACCACCCAGACCTCTTGATGCCCGATTTCTTATTCAAGAGCAGGGTCTATTTTCGAAGGCGAAAATTCAGACAGACAACGATAAATCAAGGCGATTCACAATCCCGCTTCTGGTTAGCCCCACCAGACAGTGCGACTTTTATGCTTGGTATTGGATCTAAATTAAAATTCAAAGAGAACACTGACGTCACCAGATGTTTCACAATTTGATGAATGGCATGGTATGATGACAAAGTTATCTATTTAAGTTCTGAGTAGATATATAGTTAACTTCTTCATTCTGAATAATTTGTGATTCCGAATCTGAGCACCTATATTTTGAGGGAAGACAAATTCCACACATGAACAACCTTAATATCCATGAACGTGTCTAAGAAAGCTCAGGGCAGAAATGAAGAATGATCATTGGAACATGATGAAGAAAAAGATACCACAAGACCTCAGAGAAGAACATTTAAGCGATGATGCGAGAGATCGATATCACGAAGACCAGAATAACATAAAACATAATGAACAGGACCATACCCTCTGCAAAGAGAAACAGAAGATTGTCAAGTGCTTGTGGACTTGAATCTCCTTCCCTGCTTAAAAAACTGCATGGTCCTGATCCCAAATGGTCAATAATTCCTCATTATTCAATTGAAGCAAATACCACTGGTGGAACAAGAAGTAGATGACAAAAAACCAAAGATGTGATCCTTTGAACCAAATACCATCTGGAGACAGAACTTGTTTTCCCTTCACTTTCAGCAGATGATTCTTTCAGGAAAAAATGAAATGAAGATGCTGAGGTTTCTCAAAGCTGGATGAATGCAACAAGGAAAATAAGTTTCAAAAGAGCCTTCTTTAGTAGTATGAGGATATCTTGAATGATTAGCTACTTTCGACACTTTAATGATTGTCATCCTTGGCTAGTAGTAGCAAATACCTGAAACCTGTGACTGTCTTCCACAGGTCAGATCTCTTAAATTTTCCACATCTCCTCTCTTCCAATTCTTACATTCAACTATTAGCCAGTAAATAGGGAAACAAATAAATGCGGCACGTTGCCAAAGAGTAAACTGAGTGAATCAGGAATAGCAACGGTATCTGACGGAAATCTGGCGAACTACTCCTCCTCCTATACAGATTTTCTCCCAATATTATTGCTCCAAGCATTCCCCTCACCAGCTGGTGCTGCTATTCGGATTTCGCAGCTGCTGCTGAAAATATCCAGACGATACAGACTTTGCTTCCGGAATTTCTGTTTTGATTTGGAACAACAAGAAAAGGGATTTTCGACAATATTTCACATCATCGAGTTTGTTCGGTTATCCAGATCTATGTTTATGCTACTCCACCTCCATGCTGATAAGATGAGAACTTTTATTTTATTTTAGATCATTCACCTCTATCCTGGAAACTTGATGGTCCTGAGTAGGTCACTACGAGTTTTTTCACACTGATTCATCGATAAATTAGGAATTTGAATACATGGAATAGTTCTTGGACTAGAATTACTTCACTTGTAATGCAGGGTTGTTAGAATCTATCAGCAACCTTCTTTTTGTCAACCCTGTGGATCCAGCTATGCAGTGAGGAAAAACTCTTGCGATCGTCGATCAAACATTGATTTTCTCAAATTGAAGGAACTTTGTTCCTTAATCATTCTGTCAAATTCTCCATGTAAACTGGATGAGCTTATAGAGATGAGGATTAATGATGTCGAGAATTATAATTTGCTGTTTTTGCTATCATAACGAAGCTAGTAATAATCTCCCCATATACAGTGAGGTCTAACTTGTTTCAGGCTTGCTTATGCCTAAATGCCCATATTGGTTTAGGAGTTATAAAAAGCACTGACTTGAAGTAGAAGCTTGGAGCGCTTTTCTATCCACCTGATAGAAAGATCGACTGAAAGAATGTTTGAATGCTGTCCAGAAAATTGACAGTAGCTTTCTAAGAACTGGACAATGACCTGAATCATTAGGTATCGAAATAATGAAGCATTTTTTCGATAATTTGCTGGAATTTTCAATGGAGCTGGCCACTCGATCTGATTTTTTATCGCTGAAGCAAAGGATCAATCTCATATTGAATAACCAGTTAATCTTTATTTTTTCAATTATAGACATGCTAGCCCAATAAGCCTCAAAAAACGTCGATAGAATAATTTCGAAAGAAAAGCTCATCTCCCTAATATAAAACTTAGTGACAGGATTGGATGAGGAACTTTTTTTTGGTGTGTCAAGCCTGAAATAACCTTTGAATTACATTGATTCTGTTTACTGTATCTCGATTCATAGAGCTCATAATACAATGGAAAATAATGCCCCTCAAAAGTTGAGGAAGCTCAGAAATTTTGAAACTGTTTCCATTTAAATATGAAGAATCTGAATGTCCACTCATTATTCTGCCATTTCTCTCAGTTTCAGGTGAAAAATTTTTTTTAGTATTTTGGTACTAACTCAGTAAGCTCGAAAATTTGAAAGAATCGAGTTAAGTGAAGAGTATGGCCTCACATCTTTGCATACTTTCGATCAAATCTTAGTGGTACTCTTGATCTAGCCATCTGAGGTCTTGAAGTGTTTGTGCAGGTGGTTGATGAGAATCCAAAGCTCTTTGTATCTGATCCCTAGCCTGTTCAATGGTTTTGAGGTCTGGCAACTGAGGGGACAGAGCCAAATGCGAAATACCAATTGTCGTCAGAAAATGAGTAATTTGGTCCAATAGCAACATGACACAAAGGAATGATGTTGCAAATGCGCATATTTTTCAAGAAAATAAAATTATATAGGGTGTTCCGTGCGACCGTGGCCAATACCAACTTTCTTATTTCAAATGCAACCCCCTGTATATTATTTATTTTTTGGATTCTTCAAAAAATTCTAGACATAATTCATGTACAATGTCCCATACATATCTCCAACTTTTTCGGAAATATAAAGTGTTTTCAAATTTTTTACAAAAACTTACATTTTAAATGAAAATTATTTCATTTCACAAATTCGATACATTACACTCAATACTTATTTCCCATTTACCTCTTGATATGAAGAAAGTAAGCAAAAACCATTACTGAGAAGAAATTTAAAAAAATGTTGAGTAACGTTAGAAGACAATTCTACACCAGATTAGCATGTTGCCAAGACGTTCGCGGCGAGCATTTTGAACATTTCCTTCATTGACATTAATGTTTTTTTTTTAATATTTGAGAAATAATCAGTATTACTTATTAGGTTTTAGGTGTAATGTACCGAATTTGTGAAATAAAATAATTTTTATTCAAAACGTTGATTTTTGCAATAAATCTGAAGACACTTAATACATCCGAAATAGGTAAAGATTAGTATAGGACATTGTGCATGAATTGTGTCTAGAATTCTCTGAAGAATCCAAAAAATAAATAATATACAGGGGGTTGCATTTGAAATAAGAAAGTTTGTATATTGGCCACGGTCACATGGAACACCCTATATAATATTACTTTCTTGAAGAATATGCGCATTTAAAATTACAAATAGATGTATCGGAGCGTTTTTCCCAACACGCCCTCATTTATTCGTTATCGAATTTATTCCAGTTGGCTGTTACACTCTGTATGGCAGTATTGTGTAATATCATTAATTTTTTCTTCTGTGGAACACTAAGTGATTCCACATAAGATTAGTTGTGTGTAATGATTGCTATACGAATAGCAGAGAATCTACTATTAAGTGATCGATCTTATTCCCAATATCATACAAGAATAGCTCAGGCCGACATCAATCTTGGACATGTCTACTTCACGAAGATTAACTCTTTGAGCGGCAAAGATATCAACAGAAATAAAACCCAAGTGGAGCAAACAAAAAATTATTCCCAATTTAAAAAAAATTCGACAAAAGCTCAACCAAAACACACAAGAGGCCCATTAACAATAAATTTTTCGAAATTTTTCCCGTATTTTTGCCTTAACAGGATCTCTGCAAGTCAGGCCAATCTTCTGTATCGATGTAGATTTCTGTTCGGCGTATTTGAAATAGGTGGTACACTAATTGTACCACCGCCGCGGAAGAGGGTCGAAATTGGTGGTACATATAGTGTACCACCTAAACCCAAAGAGTTAAAGGAAGAATGTCATGTATTTCATCTTCAACGTTCGGTTTTTATGTTTATTATTTACTCGTAAAAGAAATCCGTGGCGATACTGATAAGTCACAGTTTTTGAAATGGGCGAGATGAAAAAAATCACGCTGAAAGATCAGAGGAATCGGAGGAATATTTGGACAGAAAGAGCAAATATGAAGTGCAAAGTGAAACTCCTCACGTACTCATTGACGTCATTCGAAACAATTGCATCTATTTTCGAAGTGTTTATATCGATTCGGAATGGAATTATTTACTTTAACTTCAGATTGAGTTTCACTTATTTTTCTTCAACAAATAATATTTACCGTAGCATAGAGGTGCTTAGGAGAATTAGCGCGGAATTTGCAGAAAATAATAGAAACAGAACTGAAATCATTTAGATTTTATGAGTGCATTGCTTTTCTCTCTACTGAAATTGAAAATTTTTGAACTAAAAGTTAGTTTTTTTGTACTCCTTATCAATTTAAGTATTTGCTCGCGAAAGATGGTTCATACAAAAAATTCAATAAACAAATCCAATATCGAAATGTTTCGATGAGAATTTTGATTAAATCTTATGTACGTAACTTATTTTGAAGATCCATTGAAAAAATATTCTCAATTACGATACTTTAGGGGGTAACTAATTCAAATGCGATTTGATTGCGAGAAAACAAAAACTTTCGAAAGTAACATTGTATATTACATTCTCCAAAAATTATGATGTGTTTAACAAGACAGAGTATGAGAAAACGTGAGAATCCAATTTTTTCAAATAGATCCACATGATGGAAAATGATGTTTGTTTGAAAATAATACCATAGCCCAAAAATGCATATTTTCCGAGATATTCAGAAGAAACAATTTTCTCGATAACATTTAGAATTAATTTCTACTCTGAATTACAAATAAACGTCAAAATTATATGCTGCCATAAGTTCAAATCTACTTTATCTACTTTGACATTTACAGTAGGAAACAATAAAACCCTACGTATGTCGTTGATACACTGGTATGCAGTCGATCATTTATTTTTTAGAATTCATACCTTTTCTTTTATTTTCAGTAGGTAGGTTCTACAATTCATTCGATACCAATAAGGGTTACATTTCTTTCGGAAGACTCCAGTAAAAAAATTACTGTAGTCGAGCGTAACATTTCTGGAGTGAGAATTTTGTTGGTTAGTATTTTACACCTCACGTACGCACTTCCAGTTCAGATCAGATTTGTTTATAAATTCGGAAAATGAAACCTAAATATAAAAATATCTAAAAATACTGCCCCACATATGAACTGTGTACACCTGGTCAAATTTAATCATATAAGTGCTGTAAAATCAAAATCCTATTCAACATAATACAATCGAACAGAATGTCCTACCAGTCAAAGAATCTATTTCTGTACCGCATTAAATAATCTGAATCTATAAAAGTATATCTCAACAATCTGAGATTTATCTTCAATTCATTCTCTGTCCTTTTCCTTAAGTATGTGTGTCTTGCCAAAAGAGATATTTTTGTAGTAGAGTCCAGTTTTCGATTCGCCAGTGCTGAGTGGTCATCTAAAATATATATTAGTGAAGTTTAAGAACACTTTAGTGTTGTAATATGTGACGGATAATGCATTGTTGAATCCTTTTTGGGACTTCATCAAAACAGCCTCAGAATGTGAAAAAACTAAAATAAAATTGGAACTTTCAAGTGAATTCAGGAATACATCAACGCTAAAATATAACCTAAAAAAAAACTCAACGAAGGAGAATCGGTGAAAATTCTTATTGATTTTTAATTATCATCCCGAATATTTCCTCCCACAACTTGGCTCAGATTTCCAAAATACTGCCAACGCTGGGAGTCACATGTCACACCTCAAAACAAAATCAAAATAAATTCACACTCAAACTGACGAAGTGCATCAACATCAAATGTATTACTATCGAATTTCTTAAAATTTTACAACATGTCTGATCGTAAAGCGAAACTTAAGTCCGTGGGAAGATCGGCATCAACAGACAGCACAGACTACTCAATAACAATGGGAAAATCCGTCCGAGAAAAGCGTAAGAAACCAAAGGAAAGGTGGCTGTTGACGAGGAAAACATGGAGATATATGGCAGACGCTGGTAGGAAACTAATTCCCGATGGAGCATCCAACAGACCAGAAGACATTCCAAAGATAGAGGCCTATTTTCAAGAGGTATGTAGAAAAGAACCCAAATTCCTTTTGTGGAGGAAAAATTCTTATCCAGGGGCATTGGGCCTGATGAAAAAGAAGAAAGATAGAAGGAAAAATCAAAGTTGTCGAAATGCTGTTTCTGCCAACGACGTCGACACTATTAAACCCGAAAGACCGAAAGATTTGGCAATTTTAAACATTTCTGGCGGTAGATTTGACATAAGAAAAATGAGACAAGATTTCATGAACAGTCCTCCGTCTCCTTCTAGCCACCTGCCATATATACCCGAGCAGAAAGCTTCTTCATCTGAGAATTTGGAAGAGCAGCCGGAAGACATTAGCAAAAATGATGAAAAGCTCATTAACATGTTAGAGAAATTTTTAACTTTAGAGGATAAACCTAAGACAAGCACGAAATACAAAGCTGATTTCAACTACCAGGAATTGGTCGAAAAACTTCAGAGACATTTGACTCTGGTTAGTAGAAACGTACCATCATCGACCTCAAGATTTCATGTTAGACCAGGAGCAGTTGAATTCGAAGGAGATCACAGAGAAAAATCACTGACTGAAACTTTAAGCAGGTACTTCAGTCAGAGTACAAATAGGGATAAAGTCATCTCTGATCTATTGACCAATAGAAAAGCCCTCGAGAAACTTTATTTCGAATTGAGAAAAACCAAAGGTTTCAGGGGAAGATCGAGTGGCTCACCTTATTCATCTACATCTACACTGAGTGACAGAGATAGAGCTTATTCGAGTTCAAACTTGAGGCACATTGAAAGCAATAGAGAAAAAGATAGAGAAAGGAGAATAGGAATTACACAACCTCCACCTGTTATTGCCATTGTTCAGGAGACACCAGAAATACGGTTTAGTGATTGGGGCATTCAAACATTAGCGATACCTGAGATAGTATTGACCAAATGTGAGGAGGAATACAAGAAAGAACTAGCAGCTAGAAGGGAAGAAGAGAAGACTTTATCACCAAGAAGTAACACGAGAAGAAGAAGCAGCGTGGACAATGATGACGTATCCCAATCTGTTAGTGACACTATCAAGAGGTATTTACGTATGGCTAGAAAGAAAAGTGTTGATTCAGATAAGGCCGATAGGTTCAAACGAGTGAATTACGACAGGACCCTGCGAAATATTAAGGCTAAAGGAGAAATAACGAAACCAGGGGACGACGATGGTCTTAACAAAGGCTGTCAAACGAACGAAGACTGGATTTTGACGTATCGGGATCTAAAGTTCCGCGAAATATCGGATGATAGTCGCGTGTCCAGCTCACGGAGTTCGGTAGACGCTGGTGGTGATGATAAATCTCCAGCCACATCTCCTCCCCATACGAAAACCCATCATTCGTTCCTCAGTCATTTTCTGCCTGGTAAAAATCACGATAAACATGAAAAATCTTCTACCGCAGTGCCATCGGGTGCCAGCGCGATGCAGAAGTCGAAATCTTCTTCGAGTGTGATGCACCACGGGAGCCGGCTGGTGGCCAAGAAGATCTTCAGGACGAGGTCGAAGAGCCAGAGCAGAGTGGCGCAACCTCAGTGCAACTGGATGCCACAGGTGAGTTCGATTGATAAATGTTAGCTTTCTAACAAGATCGCCTTTAGATAACGAGATGAAATTATCCTCACGATGCATGCAATACAGGTTGCCCCGAAATGAATGCAAAAACATTTGGTCACAGACTCTCAGCCTCTTAGATAGTGTTTTCTTTGTATCTCAGAGTCTGGTCATACGAAAATCCCTGAATTTGGCACACAGGAGATTTATGATATGAATTATGATAGTGCTACAAATTTTGGCGATGGACCCCTAAAAACAAGAATTCCTGAACCACAATGACTTTGGAACCACTAAGCATTAACTACATTTTTGAATTCGTCAAAATAGTTCGATTCTATTCAATTGAAAAACACTTTTGTATTTATCAAGTTTTTCAAGAAAAATTTAATGTCTGTGATTGAACACATTTCGGGATTAGTATGGAATTCAACTTCCCAGGCAACACGAAGAGATCCCAAAGATACTCCTGCGACTTCATTTTAGGAAATTGTGACGACTTTCGTAACTTCTTTGGGAGGTTGCTGAGAGCTCTATAACTCCTCCAAATGTCGGCCACTCCCAGAGAGGTCTTGGCGATATCCTCCGTGGACATTCTCAAACAAGTCACACTGAGAGTTCTGTGGCAAATTTGCATACACCTCCTGCGGCGAGTACTTTGAAAACTTCTCATTAAAATCTTTCATGGAATCTGAGGATCAGATTGGGATATTAGAAGGGAGTAGGGGGAGCAGATGTTTTTGTGATATATCTGTATGAATGTTGAGAAACAATGAATAATATTGAAGCCAAGTAGGGTAAAATTATATTTGTGTTAATCCTTAACCTGAATAGTTATTGAATGCAGAAATTAGATTGAAATAATAAAATCATACATTATTATGTGCTGTAAGGGAGGAATTGATTTATGGCAAGAAACAAAAACACATATAAACTTCATTAAGGATTCCATTCTATGTATTGGCCTCTATTTAAATTATATTTTTCCATATTCATGGTATTGTTCATATCCAATTTCTTTTTTCTGTGTTGTTAATATCTCAACAATTACTAATCTGAAAATGGTAGATGTTTTTACGTTTGATTTAACCCTGACAAAACAATTTTTTAATCTTGTTATTTTCAAGATATGCAGGGTGTTTCTGAAATGATGCAAAATATTTCAAAGGGTTAATCCTTGTTCAAAATAAAGGGTAGTTTGTTATACAAATATGGGTCAAAAGTGAAACTTTTCGATTTTGTATCTCAAAAACAAAAAACGATAGAATGATGATATTTAATGGAAGTAGATATTACTATTCATCTTCAGTATTCGTGTCCTATTCTTCAAATATGTAGTAAAGGTAGTGGATAAGAGGACTGGGAAAATAAAAATTCTTTATGAGCCGCCGTGTCACCTCTCAGAGATCTTGCAAAAAAGTTTGTGTTTCCTAGGTTGTCAATCACATTTCCAGAGTTTTCTTCAAAACTCTTGGGTTTCACGAGAAAATTGAGAGAGACCAAAAGTTTTCCAATTGAATGGGCTTTCTATCGGCACAATAATTTTTAGCGGTCCACAGGGCATTGAGGACTAGCAAAAAGTGTTTTAAGGGGCAGTATCACCTTTTGAATCGTGGTAAATCTCTATTCAAAAAGTGGTCTCTTTATTTCACGAGTTATACCCTAATTTACGACGTAGAGACTTGATTTTTTTAAAATTCAAGTTGAAGAACGTCCCGAGGGCAAATAGATTCCTTTTTTTCGATATGATTAGTTTTTCAATTAAAAAAAACAGGGTAATCGTTAGATCTGGGGTTATTGAATATGTTTTTCGTTTTTCATGAGTACAAGCTATAATTTTGAATAATCATGAAAATTTTTGTAGTTTATAGAAGATTAAATTCCCGAGGACAAATAGTTGCGATTTTTTCCAAAAAACGATGAATAACCGTCGGAAAATAATCATTAAGTGTAGTTTCCAAAACGCTGAAGTTCAACCTGTTTTTTTTAATTGAAAAACTAATCAAATCGAAAAAATCGTAACTATTTGCCCTCGGCAATTCAATCTTCTATAAACTACAAAAATTCTCATGATGATTGTTTCAAAAATATAGCTTGTACTCATGAAAAACAGAAAGCATATTCAATAACCCCAGATCTAACGATTACCCTGTTTTTTTAAATTGAAAAACTAATTAAATCGACAAAAAGAAAACTATTTGCCCTCGGGACGTTCTTCAACTTCAATTTAAAAAAAAATCAAGTCTCTACGTCGTAAATTATGGTACTTACTCGTGAAATAAAGAGACAACTTTTGAATGGAGATTTACTACGATTCAAAAGGCGATACTGCCCCTTAAGTGGGTTCATTATCTATCACAAGATGCTTTCTTTTTTCATACAATTCAGCCGGAAAACTAAACAGCAAAATGGAAGAACGAATCAACATGTTCTTCGTCCCTGTTTTGTATTCTGCCTATACAGTATTCCCACTTCGTGTTGAGACACAGTTTTCGTGCATTTTCCCCCTCATATTTTTCCGCATCGAAATATTTTCGACAGTGCCATCATTCTCGGAACCGCGAAAATATCAACCTTGAATAAAGATCAGAAAAGAGGCGCCAAAACATCGTCAGTAGAATTATGCCAACAAGAATACCTTTCCATTCGAATTACTCTAATAAATATATCTAGCAGGTGAAAATGTTATTTGTTTCACGCTGGCAGCACAAAGTGATTCGTTTTTTTTAACCGGCTAACAAAGCTCAGCATTTCAGTATCTTTTCACCTTCTTTTATGAGGGGCCCATCTAGGCTCCGAGCTGAGGAAATTCCATTCACAGGAGAGAAGATGTAAAACATTTTTTGTACGACAGACAATAAACCAACATTTTACTTCATTAAAAGGAAAGTCTAATCACAGAATTTATACAATCCGAAATATTAAACGTGGAGATTTCAGAGACGCCATTCTCTCTCAGCTTTTCTCCTTTCACAGAAAGCCAATTTATGGAAGGCACATTCTGATTCTTGACATTATATTTCGAATGCACCGAAAGAAACATTTTAGCTGACATAAATCAATATTCCCTGCACTGAACGTTTTATATATCTGGCTGGAAGATTCAGCCAAGCAGAAGTCAGTTTCTTAGAAACATTCGAAATTGCAGAAGTAAACATGAGACTTATTGTCGTTCGCGGAATAGAACAATTGAGCCAATATTTTTATCGACTGTTCTATAATATATACTAATTTCGTGGTAATAAAAATATTCCGTCTTTCCCCTCGAAATCTGTTTTTGAATCGAAATATGTAATAAAATTGTTGTTTATGAAGATTTTAACTGAAAATAATACGGAAGACTTCAGACTGAATTTGTCAACATACTCCCATAACAATGGGTTAGTGTTTGAAGTGACGCCAAAATTCATAGCTTTTCCCACAAATTTTTCCATCAGAAATTGCGTTCTGTGATCAAAGCGCTTGGTAAAGTGAACAATAATCGAGTTCCTTTGATTTGATAGGAATTATTCAAACGTTTTTAATTTCAATCGCCCTCAAATTATCTGCAGCAAAACTAATTGCAAACGTGGCACCCCTTAACCATGTCACCATGTGCACTTTATTTTGTACACAGAAACAATAGCTTCCATTATTTTACATAATTACCTTATCACTGCGGTGTCGATTGTTGGACTGATGGAATTCCACTTTGACTTTTCACCATTTGAGCAAGTAACAATTGGGATATGGACCTTTTACAAAGGGCACTCTCCAAAATTGAGATTTGTGTATTTCAGAGGCGCCTCAGTCGATATATAATAGTATATTCTAAAACTAGATGCAGAATGGGCTCCTATTCCAATACGAATGCGAAATTCGAACGCATGGAATTGGAATTGCATTCTGCAACGAGTATTAGACGATATTTTCTCTATTTCAGTCAAATTTTGTGAAATTCGAGAAAAAATTCAAATTATAGGTCCTAGTGATTTTCATATTGTATCTTGGCAGTTGTTGTGAATGTTAGGAAATACGAAAATTGACGTTTCCAAATGGACGTCCGCTGGAATTTGATAGGATCGGTAGTCATTGTTGACAACCACAAAACGAAAAATGTAACTGAAAACGATGCTGTAATGAATTAATTACAGCACTGTTTTTAGTACTGTAATGAACTCATTACGATACTGAAATAGAGGAAATATATTGACTTTCATCATGAGAAGTTGAACACCAGAAAACCTATGATTCTCCTAACGCGTACAAGCTACAATCTCAGAAACTTGAGGAATCTCTTCGGCACACCTAAGAGTTATCATTATAATCATAAACCAGAAACCACCAAGTTTACTACATTGTACTTAGTGGAGGCACAGTGAACAAGCCTAAAAAATAGGTTACGTAACGTAAGGTTTGGTTAGAGTAGGTTAGTTTAGGTAAGGCTAGGTCAGGTTAGGTTGGGTTAGCTTAGTTAAGGTTAGGTTAGGGTAGAGTAGCTCTGACAAAGTTAGGTACCTGAAAAATAGGTTCTGAGGAAGAAATATATGGTTGATAGTTCTGTGAGTAGTGAGCATGAAATACACACAACCAAACTTAAATGCAATCACGAAGTATCAATATGGACTATTCGTTTTTTTTCTCACAGCCGATGGGAAAGTTCATGTGTTTACTAACAAGAACAGATGGATGAACAAACAATCGGAAGTTCAGAGGGGAAAAATTATTGCTTTGACAGAACATCAAATGCCACAAAGACAGTTTGCAAGAACATTTGGGGTTACCCAATGGGTTGTTCCAAAAACCTATTCAAGGTTTCTGGAACGGTTGACTCCAAGGAATAAACCGAGAATTCGTGGAAGAGTAACTACAGAATGGCAGGATCACACAGTAGCACAAATAGCAAGAATACATCCCCCAACATCAAATCGAGAGCTTCAAAGGAACTTTGACAAGCTACAGGTGCGAGTGTTTCTGTCGAAAATATCAGATAACGACTTCGCACTCGATAGAAGACAGTTGAGGGTTCTAACTTGCAACTATTCACTATTGAACATTCGAAAAATGTATTATTTTCGAACCAAACCAGGATCGAACTACGATCCGATGACTGGCGAATCCACAATTCAAAATGTAGAGTAAGACAAGCTGGACCAAACCTATTCCGATTCCCGAAATAAAAAGATGTACTGTAATCTTTTGGGATGGAATAATGATTGACGAAAGAACTGTTATTTCCATCCAACCAACCTCAACAGGTCAAAGGAATATTGATTATATATACCAACATTTTGTCAGGAACAGAAGATGTACAAGCTTCAGAGTGGCCTTCTTGCTTATGGAGCAGGTTCAAAAGAAAAATTAGAGCAACAAAGAATGAATCAACAACTTGATAGATAACATGCCTCGACAAATTAGAATTCACTGTTATAGAAGCCTACACTTTTTGATATTCGATCTATTATTTAGAATATTGTTATAATTTTCATTTTTATTGGAAATCAACTAATTTGGTTATGTGTAGATTCGTTATCAGCCTGAATAACTTGAAAATACTACAGCAAAGAACTAAAATAGAAAGCCATCTGAATAAACTCAAAGTTTATGGTTTTCAAAACCTTTGCTCATATTTATACATTGTTTTTCATCATCTTTTCTTCATCTAGTTATGATTAACCAAACTATTCTCTCCACTCTGCGGTTCTATATTATTGACGAAAAATCCTGAATGAATTCAAATAGCTGAAAAAAATGATTTGAAGCTGTTATTTCAAAAGTGGTTTTTTCATTTAAATATGGACTTTTTCTAGGGCAGCTGCGTATGGAGCAGCGTTTCAGGCAGGCAAGTCGTACTGAGCGACTCATCTCTGTTGCAACTTTCAGAAATCGAAAGGAAAGTACTACAGAAGGTGGCCATCGCCAAACTACAGGCCCTCAATTTGGGGGTCAACATAAAAATTCCTGCAGGTAAGGAATATGCTCTTAAATTTTCTCTCAAACATATTTTTTTGGTTGGTTCATCATCAAGATACTCATGTTTTTTTCTTCTTTGATATAGAATGTACTTCAACGTCGGTACCAAAGAAGCGAAGACCACATTTGCTGAAAAGAAAAGCCATAACTACCTCAATTTTCGATTCAAGTCGAAAGGATGCAGATAAGGGTGAGGAGAATATTCAATCTGAAATATTTTTATTTAATTGTTGAAATGAAGACGTAAGAGGTCACGTTGCTTATTTCATGCAGTTCAGCTTGAATTTGCTTACGCATAAAGTATAAAATTACGTTGGTTTTTGAGTAGACGAAGAATTTCTTATCCTATTTTCACGATTAGTCAAAAACCAAGCGAAACAGCACCGCCAAATTCTAGGGAGACCGGGGCTAGTTGGCCCATTTTTCAAACTTTTTTTTGAGACGAATAAATTGAAATAGCTTAATGAGCAAAACTTAGTTAAAATGCTTCAAGTTTTGGCTTCTCTAAAACATTTCAAAGTAATTTGTAATTCAAATGTTTTCAGTGTAATAATTAGTTAAATGTGTTAATGTCAAGTGGGCCAACTATCCCCTGGTTCGGGGTAAGTTGGCCATAGGTCTGGGTTAATTTGCTCCATATGTATATGATGCAAGAAGAAATCAAGAATTATCTGAACAATACAGGGTGTAACTGAATAAGTGTAAAACATTTAAGGAGGTGATTCCTCATCGAAAAAAAGATAGGATCTTTCATATAAAGAAACTTCATTGGAGCATCCCTTGTTAAGATACAGCTCCTTAAAGGGGGTACATAAAATTTGTATAACAATTTTTTTCACAAGCACTGAAAAAGTTACAATATTGAAATTAACCTGACGTTTTGTACTACCAAAAAGACACTTAGCCAGTAATTTATTTGGTTTACCCCACGGTTGTAAGGGGTGAAAAACGCAACCCCTAAAATTTATTTCCAATGTAACTTTTTGTCTTATTATTTGTTTACCATTTAAAAATTTATTTCCGATAGCCTGTTTCATTCTAAACAAAAAATGTCTCTTGGGTTTTTTGCCCAAAATAAACCAGTAAGCAGCAAAACATTATTTTACGAACAACTACAGAGATACATCGTCATAAATGCGAACTGGATTTATTGTTATTTTGTAGTTAGTACCTGCATTAAACGATTAAAGGGTAATAAACAAAACTAAGTTATTAATAACAAAACACACAACATGTAGAAATCATAGTGAATGTTCAATATGTCTACCTTCAAACATTACGCATGCGTCTAGACGTGCTTGTGAAAAAAATTGTTATACAAATTTTATGTACCCCCTTTAAGGGGCTGTATCTTAACAAGGGATGCTCCAATGAAGTTTCTTTATATGAAAGATCCTATCTTTTTTTCGATGAGGAATCACCTCCTTAAATGTTTTACACTTATTCAGTTACACCCTGTATATAGGTACTTTTAACACACATTTTAGTGACAGTTATAAAATTGCTAAACCTAAACTTTGGCATTTTAAAATAATTATAAAATCTTATGAATTTCTCCAATAATATTTTTCTTGATGAAAAAAAACTATAATTAGATTTGAGGGAGAACATTAATAAATAACAATGTTGAAAAAACCGAAAATGAAGTCAAAACAATAATAATTCGAAAAACTCAAAAAATATTCTTCTCATAATATGAAATTATAATTTATCATCTGCTTGACATATGGCCAACTTGACCCTGCTTTCTCTGGCCAACTTGCCCCATTTGATATCGCTGTCTGAAGGCCTTTCTACTTTTTAATTCAGCTCGAGTTCACAAACACCGTAAAACTACAAAATATTTTTTTTTACTAAGAATGCTCGCAAACGGAAAAAATGACGTACGATCTCTGTAGGTAATGTTACGGGACTAAAGTGTAATGCAGATGTTTTGGAAAGATGTTTAACACATTCCTTATGAATACTAGCGCTATCTGATGATTTGAATAGAAAATAAACCCGGTTGGCTAACTTACCCCTATGGCCAACTAGCCCCGGTCTCCCCAATGTAATGTTAGATATTTGCGGAATTTTCAACCTTAATTTACCTACGTTAATTGGTTAAGAATTCTGGAATCTCTAGAAAGCGAATAGTGAAATGAAATGCTGTAAAATACGAATTTGTGAATCAAGAGCGGTTTCATGTTTCTAGTCATAGGATTCAGTGTACCCATCAAATCCATCGTGTTTCTTATATAAATATGAGCGCAAGTTGGATAATAATAGAGTACTGGATCTATTTGTAGGAAATCCGCGTGTCAAGTACGAAATGCCGTGTCTGAATGCGGCATCGTATTGTTCCGATATCTTGTGTTGATGATTATGCAGATTTTTTTAGTTAGAATTCCACCAGAGCTTTTTTTTCGAAGGACATTTCACATGATTTGTTTTCTCATACTCTTTAATTAGGAAAGTAGATAATTTTCACGCCTTCTTCCCTCGAGTCTTCCATATCGACTAATTTTCGTTATATCCGAACTACGAAGGACGATTTTTCAAGTTGTGGACATCGGCACACAATCGTAATGTTTCTATTCGATAAGACACCCAATTGCACAATGCCTAGAGGACATAAATATTATCAAAGACCAACAAAACTTCCGTTCCTTTCAAAGAGAGTAGATACTGATGATGGTTTCGGCCTTATTGTGGCCATTCTCAAATAACTCTTACTCGATCGGATTGAAATCTGGATATCGCATTTTTGCATGCTGAAGAATCAATTTCATGTTATGTTATCTCTGTTCAGATTTCCACAAAAATTAACCTATTTTATAGAGCATTTGAATGTGAAATTTATGGCTCACATAATCGTCCATCAGAGCAGCTTATTCGTCGAACTATCGATAGATTTCGGACATTATTTTCTCTGCTCGATGCAACAACAGAAAGACAAAGAACTGTACGAGCAGAGGAGAATATCGCTGCTTTGAGTGGTAGTATTAATGAAGATCCAAATTTGTCTATTCGTCGACGTTCACGACAAGTTGGACTCTGTGCATCCACCACATGGAGAATATTGCATGAAGATCTTGGTCTACACCCTACACCTATACAAGATCCAAATGGTTCAAGAACTTTTGCCACATGACCATAATAAGCGTCGTTTGAAGCTGACTGGGCTCTAGAACAGCTTGAACTTTTTTATCGAAAAACTGTGTTTAGTGACGGGGCTCATTTCTGGTGTGAAAGCAATCCTCAAGAAGTTCTGCAGGTTCCATTGAATCCTGAAAAATGCACTGTATGGTGTGCTTTACACGCTATAGGCATCATCGGTCCATATTACTTTAAAAACGATGCTGTAGCTGATGTTACAGTGAATGGTGCTCGTTACAGATCGATGATCAATGACTATTTGTTTCAAAATTTGAACGGTATCGACCTAGAAGTGTTTTGGTTTGAACAAGATGATGCTACACCTCATGCTGCTATCGTAACAATTGATTTATTGAAAAAAAGATTTGGCGAGAACATTATTTCGGGAAATGGTCCAAATAATTTGAAATGACTCCAATGGATTATTTTCTTCGGGGTTATATTATGCAGAAACAATAGACGCTTTGGAAGCCAACATAACTCGTGTTATTCCTGAAATAAGGCCTCAATTGCTGGAAAAAGTGGTCCAAAATTGGTCTGGTCGAATGCGGTTCCTCAGAACTAGTCGTGATGGACATATACCGCAAATTTTTTTTTAAATGTCATAAAATTATCTTTCAAATAATCTGGCTTCAATCTTAATTTGAATGTGTTTTATTTCAATCTAAAGTTCAATCATTCTGAAAAAAATATCCGATATAATTTTTACCTAGTAGCAAAAATTAATATTTCCTGATCAAATGAAAACATGACCATTATAAAGCAGTCTCCCGATAAAATTCAAATCTTCATATTACAATTCGACATAGATGTTCCAACAAAGCAAGCCGCATTGTTAACACATTCGTAGCGCGTCTTTAGCCAAAAATTCGAACAATTCAGTCTGAAACTTGGCTTGAAAACGTGGGATTCCTTTGGAACGAAAAGACTGCGTTGCGTACATCAGAAAACATTTTGCATGTTGCACCGCGAAAATACCCCGGTTCCTCAATGTGGAAAATTGCAAATATTTTTGTGCATATCGGATGTTCATAAACATACTCACTTACGTAGTAAACTCCGTCGTGTTTTGAACAAGATCAATTAATCTAATTCTCGGATAACAAGCTTTATTAGGTGACCTGAAAAATAAACGATTCAGTTTCAGGATTTTCCTAACATTCTACTGGAAATGTTTGTTTTCGGTTGAGAAAAATCATGAATGTAATCAGCGAGGAAAATATCATTTCCTTCACATATGAACTGCTCGTCAAAAATTGAGGATATTGAATAACTCTTGTTTTGTTTCCCGACAATCCAATTAGATTGTGAAATATACTAACTCACAAAAAAACTGCAACACTTAGAAGGAGCTGTTTAAATTTAAATTTTGTTTGGTAAAACATAGCAAGGAGTAAATGACTAAAGGACCCCGCACTTTTTCTATGGCGAATGGCGTTCCGTCAAATGTTCTAAAATTTTGGTATAATGTAGTACTCGACCTACTGATCAAAAGTGTCCATGGCCCCAACTCAATTATATGACTAGTTTTTGAGATACAGGGCGTTGAAGTTGAGAATTACCCACTTTTACTACGCTCGTATCTTGGAACATAATCGAATGAACTTCAATTTTTCTCGAGAAACATTTCATGGCATCCCCAGGGAGCAACCATATAGAGGAATATGACCGAAAATCGTTACGAATACAGGGTCATCCATAATTGAATGCATGCCCGATTTTGAAAGTATAAAATATGTCAGTTTCAGAGCGAGAACGTTCACAAAATGAACTACTACACTAGATATGTTGTTGTTACATCGAAAAAGTCTGTAACACCCAGAATTTATACTGGGTGATCCATTATTATAGAAACTATTCTCAAGGAAGGTTAACTGGACACCCTGTATTTATGGGTTGATTCAATGTGTTTGTTTAATTTTTTTAGAACATATCATCATGGACTTCAAAGAATACAGGGTGATTCAGTCATGAAATGAACTTTGAACCTCGCGAAAATACCCAAACCCCACCTTTTTTTTCATCCCCTCTATTTCAAGATTAACTCCGATGAGGTGGGAGTTTTCTTTCATCATTGTACTTGATATAAAAACATCGATACGACTGAGAGTTTTTATCCACTTCCTATGAACAGATTTTTTTTATGTAATATGAAAATTATTTATTTAAGTTATCCTATTTTTATTCCAGCATGAAAAAAATCTGGTCATAGGAAGTGGATGAAAACTCTCAGCCATATCGATGTTTTTATTTCAAGTACAATGGTGAAAGAAAACTGTCACCTCATCGGAGTTAATCTCGAAATAGAGGGTGATGAAAAAAAGGTGGTTTTTGGGTATTTTCGTGAGGTTCAAAGTTCATTTCATGACTGAATTACCCTGTATTCTTTGAAGTCCATGATGATATGTTCTAAAAAAATTAAACAAACACCTTGAATCAACCCATAAATACTTAACCTTCCTTGAGAATAGTTTCTATAATAATGGATCACCCAGTATAAATTCTGGGGTGTTACAGACTTTTTCGATGTAACAACAACATATAATATAATAATAATAATATCTAGTGTAATAGTTCATTTTGTGAACGTTCTCGCTCTGAAACTGACATATTTTATACTTTCAAAATCGGACATGCATTCAATTATGGATAACCCTGTATTCGTAACGATTTTCGGTCATATTCCTCTATGTGGTTGCTCCCTGGGGATGCCATGAAATGTTTCTTGAGAAAAATTGAAGTTCATTCGATTCTGTTCCGAGATACGGGCGTAGTAAAAGTGGGTAATTCTCAACTTCAACGCCCTGTATCTCAAAAAATAGTCATAGGATTGAGTTGGGGCCATAGCCACTTTCGATCAGTAGGTCGAGTACTACATTATACCAAAACTTTAGAACATTTGACGGAACGCCATTTGCCATAGAAAAAGTGCGGGGTCCTTTGGAGAAAAAAAAAACGTTTTTTCATGTATTTTTTGTTAATTAAATATCATAGTCGGTTTTTGCAAATTTTTTGAATTTTACAACAAACCAGCTGTTCGAGGAGATCCAAAGCTATGGTTATAGTTTTTGTTAAACGTGTACGCGGAATCCAGAAATCCAACTTACTGATATGAGATGTTGTCAAGCGTGGTTTGATAATGCCCAAAATGGAAGGAGAGTGGGCACCGGACGTCGAAGGGGCACAAAAGAAATTCAAGATCGACGTCTTAGACTTATGGCGATTAGAGACCGATTTGCGACAACTCTATCTTTGGCTGATGAGTGGTTAGGAGAACAAGTCCATCCTGTAACTGTCCGAACGGTTTACCGCCGGATAAGATCTTTTGGACTCCAGCATTATTGACCCCATCTTGTGTTACCTCTGACGGTTGAGCATCGCCGGCAGCGATTACGGTGGTGCAGAGAACGTCAACATTGGAATGTGAAATGGCATCAGGTCGTCTTTTCTGATGAATCTCGATTCTCCTTGGGTGCAAATGATGACCGAAGAGAGGTCAGACGACGTCGGTGAGAAAGACGTGAACCTCTGTTTGATGTTGAGCGTCATGTACACCGGACAGTAGGCGTTATGGTATGGGGTGCTATTTCACTTGCAAGTAGGTCGCTTAAGTCTTCTTTCGAGGTAACATGACAGCGCTGCGTTACCTTCAAGAAATAGTGGAGCCATAACCCCTTCAGCAAGATAATGCTCGACCTCATGTTGCCAGAGTTAGTTTTATAAATCGTGACAAACACAATATCAACGAATTTATTGGAAAAAATTGAAAACCCTTCGTTTTTTTCTCCGATTTTCAATCATTCACTCCTTGCTATACTATCTATGTTTTACCAAAAAAAATTAGATTTACACAGCTCCTGGGTCACCTGGGTGTCAACGTTTCTTTGGCCATATTTCCTAGGAGCAAGAGCGGATGATCATGTGGTTGAAATACTGTCACAAGAAATCAGAAATGTAATTTGAACTAATTTCCTACAATTTTCAATTGGATTCTCTATATACAAATGTACAAATGTTATATCGAGAGACTAAATGTAGTCCGCAAAAGTGAGAGAACAAATTTTCCATGAAATTGTGACAAAGAAGCTGAATATGTATTTCGTCATAAAAATTCAATTTGTGTTTCTGTAATCTCCAAAACACACAAATCACCTCTGTCGTACGTTGTAGGAAAACATCCGGTAGGTATATAGCAATGAAAATGAGTTGACACTTTTGGCTTCTTCTCCAGTTTTGTTATACCTCAGCGATTCGAAAAGTAAACATCAACAATAATTAAGTTTGTACAAACAAATCCTCGTTTCCTCGAATTCGGATTAGCAAAAATGAGACCCATTTATTTGCTTGCAGATGGCAATGCACCAAGCGGTCTGGTCTTTGGCATTCCCTTGATACAGTGTGTGGAAAACGACAGGATATCCAGGGCCGCAGCCAGTACGCCGCGATACAAGGGGAGCGATACAGGAGAAGATGGGAGACTTGGCAGACGTGGATCAAGGTCCAGTTTCAGCTCCTTGATAGACACTCATCGAGAAGTGAGTACTTTCTTGCTCTTACCCTGAATAAAAAGGAATTCGTTTTGATCCAGAATTATGACAGTCAATTTAAATCATTCTCATCGAGAAAAATCTGATGAAATTAACACTGAAGCGTGGGAAACAAAAGAATATTTTTCTCAAGCCGCAAGCTGCATAATTTCATGCATCTAAATACTCAGCATGGTAAGAGTGAGATAACTTCGGAGCATCGAGTAACTTCAGGTTGAATCATAGAGTGTTCTTTACAGTAGACATGGCCCCAGTATATTTTAATGCCAATTCATTGGAGCAAAGAATCATTCAAATCGCTTGAATTCATTTGAAATTGGATGTTCCAATTTTTGCATTTTCGACATCCTGAAGGGTCTCACCGAACTGTTTTCAGGGAACTATTTCATAAAAGGTTCACAGAACTGTTGTTTTTAGATAGTTTCGGTTCACGGTTCAAAGTTACTTGTTAATTCCTCTTGAATTGATACTCAATTAAAAGTTCTGAATGAATCATATTAATCTCGGCGTGGAAGTTATTTGATTAAATTTCAAGGTTTCAATGAAAATCCACTTTAACACTTACTAGATGATAGACATGGCACTAGCATGGACATTTTTCAAAATTCAAAATTTTAGATGAAGTTTGGCTCTTTTTTGTGAATCCAGTAACATTTTAGAGTAACCTATGAGCTTGTCCTTCTACACTTGAATCATAAAAATTTTAGATAGGACAACTCGATATTTCACATTGAAAGATTAATAAAGGGTTTTCCGATAAGAGGTGTTATTTTTACATTCAAAGAATAATGCCAATTTTCTTGAGGAGTGATCGAATTTTTATTTCATTATAAAAAGGTAGGTATGCCGTTCAATAATGGAAAATAATATCAGCCCAATGACCACCATGACCACGACTACAGAACCATATCCTTTTCATGAGAATGTCCATAACCAAATCGCAAAGTGGCTGCCCTATGTCCTCGGTAGCCTCACGAATTCCATCTTTGAGGTCTTGAATCGAAGCTTTGCTCTTGGCGTAGACAGACTTCTTTCACATGGCCCCAAAGAAAGAAGTCGCAAGGTGTTAAATCACAAGATCTTGGTGGTCAATTGTGACCAGCTCTTCGAAAGATAATATGACCCAGAAACTTTTCCCGTAAACGATCAATTCGTTGCTTGTGTGGCACGTAGTGCCATCATATTGAAAGTAAACGTTGTCCAGATCAATACCGTCCAACTCCGGCCATAAAAAAATCATTAATCGTCTTTCGATAGTGTGATCTATTTACCGTAACTGTTGCTCCAGCCTCATTCTCGAAAAAGTAGGGTCCAATGACCTCGTCTGACCATTAGCCGCACCAAACAGTCAAACGTTCGGGGATAGACAGGCATTTCAACAACTACTCTTGGGTTTTTTGAGCCCCAGATGATTGTTGACGATGCCAGCGAGGTGGAAATAAACTTCATCGTCAAGATGATTTCTCGATGGAATACCGGAGCATTTTCATGCGTTTAAAGGACCCAATCAGCAAAACGCGACTTTGATGATCGGCCGGCTTGAGTTCTTGTGCTAACTGAACATTATAAGCCTTAAAACCCAAATCTTCATGCAAAATACGGTGTGATGACATTTGTGGAATGTATTCGAAAAGAACGACGAGGAATGGTTAAACCTGCGTTTTCTTCAACACTCTCGGCTGGTCTTAAACGACGTGCACGGGTTTTATCCTTCACATCACTGACATGCCCCAATTTTTCCACAAATTTCTGCATTGCGGTTCGACAAGGTGATTCACGACGACCCAAAAATGTTCGAATTTTACGATCCGTCTCTGCCAAATTTTCAAAATTTTTAATAATTTCAATGCGTTGTTGAAGCTTGTATCGTTCCATGTTCATTTATGGCGTAGTTTCTACTTGTCAAATGACAGCTTCAAAAGTGACATCAACTGGAATAGCGGGCTATTGAAAATAACACCTCTTATTAGAAAAATCTTCATAACATAACATATGCTTTATTTGCAAGTTAACTGTCTGAAATAATAAGGTAGAAACAAGTCGAATAAATACCGTACAGAATCACAGAAAAAACACAATATCCCAACATACAGGGTGTTGAGTCATAGGTATCAGTTTTCCACTGGGTGTAGTTTTTAGTATATAAATATGTACCTATATTCTTTTGAAAGAGAGAATTACTAACTGTTTTGTAATATCAAACAATATATGGCATATGGCACGTGTGAAGAAATGGCGACAAGGAACAGATTGTATAAAAGAATAAAATCTGTTTCCCGTTCCAAATCTAAGTGTTAACAGAAGGAATGTAAAAGGAGTACCATACAATTCTGCGTATGATACACGAGAACAGATAAAAATCTATGAAAAAACTCTGTCTCCCCGTGTATGTGTGATGAAACTGAATTTGTTCAAAAATATGCTGCTATCCATGTTATAGAGTTCCTTGTGCTTGAAAACAAGCCTTTTCATCGAACTGGAGGCAAATATCTTGAAATTATATCTGTAATAAGAAAAAAAAGAAGAAAAACGAGAAAGAAGCAGTAGAAAAAAATACTTCACCTGCTAAAAAACCTTTTCACAAAGTCCTAACTCTATCCTGGATCGAGAGGATCTTTCGATCAGGTCCGATCTTCCAAGTGATGATTCTTCTGTTCTTCAGGTGTTCGAGGAACGCTCCAGTTTTTAGTGACGTTCGAGCTCGAAGTATATTTGTCTAATTATTTTCTCGACTTTCGTTGTCTCTAGCCTATCAAATATTTGATTATTTCGCATTGAATTTTCAACATCTATAGTGTACGTACTTGATATTGAGATTGTGATCATCTCAGTAGCGTGTGGCCAGTCCAGTCCTGCCAAATGTCATTGGATCAAACTTTGCTCACTATATTTAGGATATGTGAAGAAATCAAGCGGATATTTCTATTCTGATCTGACACGACGATAAAAGCACTCTTGGCTTCTGATGTTCCTTTTGGTCCTGGCCTCTTGTATATCCGAAGAAATCGTGCAATGATCCCGTGCCAACTTGGTCAACATTGACGTCAAAGATGTTGGTGCAACATTCTGGTGACGTAACGACAGGATCGAACTGTACAAGATAATTAACAATAGCGTTGGATGTTTTGAGTTAAATATACCCTGGGTACCAGGTGCTACTGAAATACGATACATGCACCATTAAATACCTATGCAAATAATGAATAGAATTGGCTCTTGATTGATGGAGAGTTCCGATTAACACTCTACCTGAAACTAATTATTCCTCTTTGTTAAACGAATTGAATTCTCCGTACTTATATTTCCATGATGTGATCACATTATGTTTGAAATATACAGGGTGGCCATTTGAAAACGAAACAGACGAGATTACAGCCAAAATAATTTTTCGATAGAAATGCTCGGACAGGTCGATTTCTGTTTCGAGGGGGACAACTTAAGATGTAGGTTACGGACGCATAGCGCTTCAACCCTTGCTACTACAACCCTCACCCCCAATTTTTGAATATGGAAGATGGGGTGAGTGATACCTCATTTGAAATGTATTTTTATACTGATTTGAGCACTGTAATTGTTTTTTCATTTTATGCATTAGTTCTCGAAATATTCTTAACTAAGTATTTGAAAATGAAGTGGTGTTTTCATGGCACTAGTAGTGTTTTTTTGTGAAAAATCGACATTTTGAGCTTCAAAACAACCATGACTGTGGCTTCCTTCCTCCAATCCACTGACATAGAAATCTTTAATCAAGATGTCGATTTTTCACAAAAAAACACTACAAGTGCCATGAAAACACCACTTCAATTTCAAATACTTAGTTAAGAATATTTCGAGAACTAATGAATAAAATGAAAAAACAATTACTGTGCTGAAATCAGTATAAAAATACCTTTGAATTGAGGTATCACTCACCCCATCTTCCCTATTCAAAAATTGGGGGTGGGGGTTGTAGCAGCAAGGGTTGAAGCGCTATGCGTCCGTAACCTACATCTTAAGTTGTCCCCCTCGAAACAGAAATCGACCTGTCCGAGCATTTCTATCGAAAAAATTTATTTCGTCTGTAATCTCGTCTGTTTCGTTTTCAAATGGCCACCCTGTATATCTAAAATAGACCAGTGGTGGTTTTTATCATTTTGTCATTTTAATGTTGAGGTTCACAGTCAATTTGCCTCGGTGGTGAGCACAAAGAGTATTTCTGCCATATTTTATGTCGAATCAGTAGAATTTCGAAATGCATTCTGTTGCATAGGACTTCTAACAATATAGGGGTGTACCGTCATTTACAAGTGTCCAGAATATTTATGAAATAATCTATGAAATTGCCGAAATGCCCAAAAACTTTGTATTACTTAGAATCCTGTAGTTCGATTTCTGGAAGTAGATACGGTAATTCCATGGTAAAATTCGAAGATATGAATGCCACCGAAAAATTAGCTCTCCCAATTTCAGGCATTAAACTTCTGTCACATTATTTAAGAATTTGATTTAATTCGTTCGAATTTATTATTCATGTGCTCAATACAAGTAGATTTATTTTTTTCAACATTTAATTTTTCTCTCATTCTTTCATACCCATTTTGTGTTTTATGTAAAAAGTGAGTCCTTATTCTGACCAAATTCTTTTTTCATTCGTGTCGTCCACATAGTTTCGAAATTAGAATATTCCGGCCTTTCTGTTTGGTTCAGAGGTACCTCTTCTGATGATTGACTGCTCCGAAGTGGCGATGGTACTGGATCTATCGCTGTATCAGAGCCACAGCCTCACCGACGGCGTGGCCGGTTTATTCATTACCACCACAGACTAAAACTGGGGTTTCGTAAATATTACCGTTCGAAATCTTGTTTCTCTGGTGATTTCGAAACTACACATTAGGTCTGGATGAAATTCCACATTTTAATGGAATCATCAATCCTATAACTAATTTCCGAGATACAGGGCGTTGAAGTTGAAAATTACCCATTTTTACTATGCGCGTTTCTCGAAACAGAATCGACTGAACTTCAATTTTTCTCAAGAAACATTTCATTTCATCCCCAGGGAGCAACCATATGGAGGAATATGATCGAAAATCGTTAAGAAAACAGCGTTATTCATAATTGAATACATGTCCGATTTTGAAAGTATGAAAAAACCTTGAATACCCAGAATTCATACTGGGTGATCCATTATTATAAAAAGTATTGACAATGAAGGTTGAGTGGACACCCTGTATTTTTGGGTTAATTTAAGGTGTTTAATTTTTTCATTATCATCATGGACTCCAAAGAATACAGGGTGATTCAGTCATGAAATAAACTGCGAACTTCACGAAAATACTCAAAAACCACCTTTTTTATAAGCTTTTATTTAGTTTCACCTGTCCCGGTGTCTGTCTGTCTTTCTGTCTGTCACTCTGTCTATCTGTCTATAATCAAATCTTGAAAGTTAAATATGACACACTTCTAATCGTCCGATTGATTTGAAATTTTGCAGGTGTACCTAATCCTAGTGACAATGCATCATGAAATATTTTTCATAGAAAAAAACAAAATGGCGGCTCCAAAATGACGGCTCCAAAATGGCGGATGAGTTTTGTAATTATGATCCGATTCCATTCAAAATTAGTATCTGGGGGTATTTGGGTACGAGAATGATCATACCCTTGTCAAAACTGGGAAATTCAAAATGGCGGCCACAATATGGCGGACGAGTTTTGTAATTTTGATCATATTCTATTCAAAATTGGTATATGGGGGTTTTCTGGGTCGGAAATTACGATTCTTCAAAATCGAGGAATTCAAGATGGCAGCTTCAAAATGGTGAATGAATGTTGCTATAAAAGCTTATCTTCAGAAATGTTATTTGGGAATTAGGCTTGTTTTTTCATCATCCTCTATTTCTAGATCAACTCCGTTGAGATGGGAGTTTCCTTTCACCACTGTACTTGATATAAAAACATCAATACGGCTGCGAGTTTTTATCCACTTCCTATGTCCAGATTTTTTTTATGTAATATGAAAATTATCAAGTTGCTGGAAAAAATAACATAAATGAATAATTTTCATATTACATGAAAAAAATCTGGTCATAGGAAGTGGATGAAAACTCCCAGCCGTATTGATGTTTTTATATCAAGAACAGTGGTGAAAGAAAACTCACAACTCAACGGAGTTAATCTTAAAAAAGAGGGTGATGAAAAAAAAGTTGACAGTTTATTTCATGACTGAATCACCCTGTATTCTTCGAAGTCCATGATGATATGTTCTGAAAAAATCGAACTAACACCTCAAATAAACCCAAAAATACAGGGTGTCCACTTAACCTACATTGTGAATAGTTTCTATAAGATTGGATCACCCAGTATGAACTCTGGGTATTTCAGGTTTTTTCGATGTAACAACAACATATCTAGTGAAATAGTTCCTTTTGCGAACGTTCTCGCTCTGGAACTGACATATTTTATACTTTCAAAATCGGGCATGCATTCAAATATGGATAACCCTATATTCGTAACGATCTTCGGCCACATTTCTCTATAGGGTTGCTTCCTGGGGATGAAAGGAAATGTTTCTTGAGAAAAATTTGAGATCATACGATTCAAAATCGAGATACGCGCGCAGTAAAAGTTGGTAATTCTCAGCTTCAACGCCCTGTATCTCAAAAACTAGTCATAGGATTGAGTTGGGGTTATGGATAGTGGACACTTTTGATCAGTAGGTCAAGTACTACATTCTACCAAAATATCAGGACAGTTGACGGAACGCCATTTGCCATAAGGAAAGTGCGGGGTCCTTTCCCAATTTTTCTGCTTTGAGGACTACTTTCAAATTTTTTTCAACAGTTGTCCAAATTCGTTAGATTCCTGAAAGCAAATCTACCCATAAGATGGATCAACCAACAAGAGGAAACTAATTACCAGATGGATCTACTTACAATATGGATGATCGATAGTTCAAAATCTGCTGACTCCACGTCAGTCCAACGTTTAGTCAGTTCCCATTCTTTAACATCTTCATCAATTGTTCCTTTGATCGCACCTGCTGTTTATAAAACTCAACTCGAAATGTGTCTGGACGATTTCGAAATTCCCGGTCCCGAATGCCGGCAGGATGAAAAATACATAATTAAGTTCGAATCAGAATCGCTATTTTTTTGATGCAGGTGTTGAACGAGACGTTTCATTTTTGAATTCATCTGAGGGACTCTCTGATGGCTGGCAACCATAAAATTGATACATGATGTAGTATTTTCGTCATCTGTGTAATTATTTATTTGGCTCATCATGAACAGACGTAGCCAGCACAGTGTCGTATTTTGTATGTATTTTCCACGTGTTTACCAACTCAAGTTCTACACCCTGGCCACATGCTAACAATTTTGGATTGTCGTCATATAGAACAAAAACAATCGATGCCATTAATTTATTGTTCTTTTCTTGTGAAGGAATATGGACCTGAATTATATACGTATTAGATAAAGAACTGCGGGGGGTTCCGCTCTCCCTGACGATGAGAAGGCATGAAGAATCCTTAGAGATGAGCAAAATCTCCTCTGTGGGGCGGAATTATTCAAATTATTCTCTTGGCTATAGCCTCTGTAAAACTTCTTGCCCGACATCATTTGGGACATACTCAACCAATGAGAGAAATTCGGGAATTACCACTAGAAAGTCTCTCTCGAAAACAGAGGGATTATCTGGATGTGGAACACCTTTGAAAATTATTTCTCGAAAGAGACTTTTGGAAATAATTAATTAGAACCAAGGCGGATTATGTTGCTCTGAGAAAGGTCATAACAAGACCGAAACCATGGCCAACATCTACGCATATTTGAGAAGAACAGAGCTTTTGTTAGTATCGCCGAACAATAGTATGGAATTTGTTGATATTGGTACTGGTATCAATGAATGTGATGCATTCACTCCATTCACAATTATAAAATCACAACTCTGGCCTTGGAAATTTGACACATTCCACTCTGTATCGAAGTTATGACGTTTTTCAAAATATTTTTATGTTCCAAGTCAACACTATGTTGCTCTTTTTACATTCTTAGCGTATTTCTCAGAATGTGAATTTATTCGGAAAATGAATGAATTGAAAAAGATGTGATGGACGAAAATAATTAACGTTTATATGAATTGATAGAAAGGATTCCTTTTCTAGTTATTTGCATGAAAAGTACAAGAGATCACTGTTGAAATATATTATTTTTCGCCATGGAAGAAAATTGCATTGCTTCCACATAATTTTCATATGCATGCTTGTGAAGATTTAATGTTTATTATCCTCTTGAACTGAAAGTTCAAGACTTGACGACATCAGTTGTTGATTCTAATCAAGAATTCATTAAAAAAAAACAACCCAAAGATATATATATATATATATTCTTTTGAAAGAGAGAATTACATATTGTTTTGTAATATCAAACAATATATGGCATATGGCACGTGTGAAGAAATGGCGACAAGGAACAGATTGTATAAAAGAATAAAATCTGTTTCCCGCTCCAAATCTGAGTGTTAGCAGAGGGAATGTAAACGGGGTACCATACAATTCTGCGTATGATACACGAGAACAGATAAAAACCTCTGAAAAAACTCTGTCTCCCCGTGTATGTGTGGTGATACTGAATTTGTTCAAAAAATATACTGCTATCCATGTTACAGAGCTCCTTGTGCTTGAAAACATGCCTTTTCATCGAACTGGAGGCAAATATCTTGAAATTATATCTGTAACAAGAAAAAAAAGAAGAAAAACGAGAAAGAAGCAGTAGAAAAAAAATACTTCACCTGCTAAAAAAACCTTTTCACAAAGCCCTAACTCTCTCATGGATCAGGAGGATCTTTCGATCAGGTCCGATCTTCCAAGTGATGATACTTCTGTTCTTCAGGTGTTCGAGGAACGCTACAGGCCCCATATGTTGGGGGATCATCTCCCATAGCTTAGAGTGGTTGTTTTTAGCGAAAAATCAGCAAAAAAACAAGAGCAAATTCGAAAAACGTCTGACACTAGCTTTGTTATGAACGTCAGATATAAGATGAATTGATGGGTAATTACAAGAATCAAGAATAATGTCAATTTTATTTTGTTGATAACTTTCTTAAAATCAATGTTGGGATATAAAACTCGGCTGCGTTTGTTCAAACAACATCTAAAGAATACATTTTTCGCCATCTCGACCTTTGAAAGGCGTTTCTTATAGGAGAATTAGGTCTGAGTTCCACCTGATCAGTGAGGTACCGAACTTTTGCAAATCTGCTCAGATATCGCCGAATTTCTTGGAAAACCTGAAAAATATCATCCTAATCGACCTCTCGAGGCTTCATCCGATCCATCTACTGCGATATCTGTCCAAATAAAAGCTTTTTCAACGCAATTCCCGTGAACCCCTTCAAACTCGAAACGTAAACATTCGTCCTAGTCTTGGAAATCGTCCGCACGCTCCAAACTGGTGCTAAAAACAATGAACATACGTTAATCTTGAATATTCGACGAAAAACTCACCTGCAAATATCGATTAAATACCAAAAATACCAAAAACCTAACAAAATGTGGAATATCTTTGATACTTTTACTTTGATGTAAACAAAGTAACTGGCAACGTCGTTTTGTCATTAACGATATTTTCTGTGCGCGCACTGACTTTCCATCATATGTTCCCTGCTTTTCATCAGGTGCACCAACTCCTGAAAACGAAACCATGACCTCCTATGTGATTAAATGAAAGTGAATGGAGTATACTTTGTCCATTTCAAAGTAATCTGTTAATTTTCAAAATTCGATCCAACGAGAATAATCGATAATTATTTCCCTTTTACTATGAAGAAGACTCATCGATACTATCATTTTTCGAATACTTTCAGTAAATATTTATATATAAGCTTCTATAATGCGGACATACAAGGGACCACTCAACAAATTATTATAGAAATGTGTTCCTTGTGATGTTCCACTCTTTCCTTTCAAATTTCAATGGTTGAAACTGATTCTTTTCGGAATTGCGTGCATTTGATCGCGGCTTACCATATTTTTCTTCGTTTTTCAGAAACTTTATTAGCTTGATCTTTTATCTATCTGAATACCCTGATATCTCAATTTTCATCATCTTCAAGAGATCCAATAACTTTAAAATTTGCTTACGTACCGAAGCTCGAAGACAATACAATAATTTCATTATCAGCGTTCTGACGAGGCCCACCAGGATTATTAATTTTTTGAATAAGTGAACTGGATCCTTCGCCATTCTGTAACCATATCAATATATATAAAAGAAAGATGTTGGTTACACCTTTTTTAACTCGAGATCGGATGGACTGTTATGAAACTTCATATATGGATTCGTCTACGGTCTGGTTATTATAAAATACAATAAAACTCTGAAAAAATCGATGAAAATTTTACTTATACAGGAAATGCTTTTCCTCCTTTTGAGTAAGGCCACTAGATGTCGCTACAGTTACAGTTACGCTACCACTTATTCGTTTGTACTTCATTTGATATTCTCCGCGTTAAATGGCGATATAAACAAATAGTGTGTACAGTGACTATATTCCCTCTATAGTCACTGTAATAGTGATGATTATTAGTTATTTGTATAGTTTTATTTATTCCAAATAACGTAATCGTGAGGGTTCTATATTTGACATTATCACAACAAAATGGCGATGCTTTGTTGAGGCTTTCGCGGCCATCCATTGATGTCATCTGTTCTTTTTTCGAGCATTTTGGTCGTCGTGGTTTGAAATGGTCGAAAAAAGAACATATGACATCAATTACTGTGTAATTTACATAGGGCTTATAGTTCCATGAAAGGCTATTAACAAATCCAGAAGCGGGTGAATATCACAGTGAATTTTTATCGAAATCGGATTTTGGCGATGAGTTCCAATCGTGAGATGTCCATTCTCATCTTTCCTCATAATTTTTAAAATGTTTTTGAATTTCTGTTTGGGTAATAAATATATTTGCGGAAATAATTGAATCCAAAATTGCCATTATTAGTGATTGACATATTATGACATATTATTTTTGTGTATCTGTTCTGTGTGATAGCTCATATCCATGGAAACATTTGACAGTTCAAAAATCAAAGAACCAAGCCGTTGATCTCGGATGACCGGTGATTACGATTTGTGAAATCCACCGCGAATATCATTTAGGCGGAACAAAGTTCGCCGGGCCAGCTAGTTTAGAATAAATACAATGTTTAGGTCCTGAAGGAGGAAAATGCTACAACTTTGTAGTATTCATATGCGTCCGATTGGGTTGAATATTTTCACTGTTTTGGTGTTTTTATCATTGCTTCTGGTTCGTGAGAGAACCAAAAAATTTGGGTTGATAAACTACTCATTTTCGAAAACCTTCATTTTGAAAATTCATAAAAATTCAAATCAGAAGTTCCGAAATACATATGATTATGGTTCCATTGGAGGAAATGATAAATTTTTCATTTGAATGAACCAGTGAACTTTACACTGCTATAGAACAAACTTTTGAGTATAAAACAATTCATGTTTTTCTAGTTTTTCAAACCATTACTCATTCAGCATTCTGAAATGATTCTGAACGACTTATTGAAGTTCAAAGTTGCGAAGTGTTCTTGAATTAATAAACCTATTGAAAAAAAGCTGCTGAGGCGTCTTGAACTGTTTTTAAGTCATGAATTTGTATATCACAAAACAAAAATATTGGACAACGGAAAAACAGATCTAAGTTGTGCATCTTATTGGAACATCCTATGTATGAACAGAAATATCTTCAGTATGTGAACCATTGTTGGACATATTGTCTCAGAAAAATCAAGAAGAAAGAAGTTTTAACAATTAATATTCGATCAAGTGGGTAATTAGTCAATCTCTGAATTAATTAACTAATTGATTCAGCTCATTCTGACCTTCACGCATTGTTTCTATCCAAATTAATCTGAATTTTTCCTACATGTTATTTCCAAATTCCATCACAATATTTCAATTAATAGTATATTCTAAAACTAGTTGCAGAATGGGCTCCTATTCCAATACGAATGCGAAATTAGAAAACGAGCGAAGGAGGAGCGAGTTTTTGAACGCATGAGTATTGGAATTGCATTCTGCAACGAGTATTAGACGATATTTTCTCTATTTCAGTCAAATTTTGTGAAATTCAATGAAAAATTCAAATTATAGGTCCTAGTGATTTTCATATTGTATCTTGGCAGTTGGTGTGGATGTTAGGAAATACGAAAATTAAGATTTCCAAATTGACGTCTGCTGGAATTTGATAGGATCGGAAGTCATTGTTGACGACCACAAAACGAAAAATGTAACTGAAAACGATGCTGTAATTGATTCATTACAGCACTGTTTTTAGTACTGCAATGAACTCATTACGATACTGAAATAGAGAAAATATTTTACGATTTTATGATTTGATTTTTATCTTCTGTCGAAGGAGTCATCACTGAAAATTTCGTATTTTCAGGAATTCTGTCACCGCATTTTCAACAATGCGTTCTCTGTTTTCAAAGGTAAATAAGAATTTTAAAAATATCGCGGTGAATTTGTAACCGTGACCTTATTTGATGAAAGACTATCAATTCCTCCATCGTTGACAGTCATTGGTCAAGGCTAGGTTTCTTATGATATCCACGTAAAAAAAGAGACGCTGATCGTGAAGTTAGTCATAACTCAAAGCTAATGGACCGTCGAGACGCCTTTAACTTAGCACAACGCCAAGGTAAATAAAATATAGTTTACCTTGCAATGGATGAGGTAATATACAATCAGCTTATTTTTAAATGTTTTTCACTATCTCGTACACTTTCTCGTGACTTGTTTGTTACTAATAATGGACTGCTTACATAGCTCAATGGCCTATTGTTTCACCGAACTACGCGTCTAAATGTGAAGAGGAATTCCAACATTTTTATGAGAGTTCGATACTTCGTGAATACGATAATTAATTTTTTTTGAGGATTTATTGTTGTTTGAGAGACTTCAAATGCAGTTATAAGGAAGTGGGTAGTGGCCAAATATGTTCTCTTGATTTCTCAACCAGAACCATACAAAATTCCTTCGAATTGGATTGAAATTCAGATTGTGTTTATAAAATAATGACTCTAATGCTTCTAATGCTGAACTTGAAGAGAATATAGATGCACTAACTGACATAAATGACATCATTTTAATTCCCTTCTCATAGGTACACAGTTCTGTGGCCTCCAAAGGATTTTATTAGTGACATGAAAACCTTTTTAAGTTTTTTATTCAATGAAATTGAAGCTCTCAATTTCATTAAATTTGCAAAATTCAACGTTGCTTCATGAAAACGAGTGACCAGAAAGAAACAATTGTGAGATCATCATTATGGTGATTACTTCTGAGCTTGAGGAATTGGGTAGATACATGGTGGTGGGCTTGCCAACCGTCTAAAGTTAGACTAGCCGATCTATTTTAAAACTGACGCGTCGAGCATACCTACAACGCTATAAGTCAGCTGTTACCAGTTTCAAGTGGGGATTTTATATATTTCATGTTATGCTAGTAAAATTTAATCGCTGGCGTAAAAAAGCACTGAACTTAATCGACCTCTGAGGATAGATTTCCTAGAAAACTTTCCCAAATGAATAATTGCTTGCGTAGAAGAAAATTCACATATAAGATGAGACAGACCTTGGGTCATATGGCAATATTCGATATAGGCTTGGTACAGATTTATGCTTTCCATATTAAGTGCAGGAAAATTAATCCTTTCACAAGTTGTAACTGACTTGGGGAGAAATATTTAAAAAAATACAAAAAACATATTATCTCACGAACCAAAAGGTTTACGAAAAAACAACAAGAATATTTTCTGTTGGAAATGATCTGTTGCATCATATCCCTCCATATTTTTTGCCCAATAAGCTGCAACACCCTGTAGGGTGGAATAGTGCATGAACTGGCAACATTTCAGCATTTTATATCGAAAAATTCCCGCAGGGCAGTTCCTGCGAAAGCCTAATGGGCCAAGAGAGAATGGCAGGAAGCGTTCCAGGACTCCTGGATAAAATCTCCTGCAGCTCCACGGCTGATCTGCCTGGCAGGATGAACGCGGAAGGTGAAGAACTCACGATACCTCAGATTCTGACCGCTTGTATCAAGCATATCGAGAAGAACGGGCTACACACCCTGGGTATCTTCAGAGTTAGTACCTCCAAGAAAAGAATTAGAGAGGTGAGAAAATCTATCGATCTTTTGCAAGGACATATTTAGAGCTTTACAAATTCCAGTTGAGAGAAAGTTTCGATTCTGGTAGAGAAACCTCGTTGGACCAAGAACAGTGTCCACATGATGTGGCAACCTTGCTGAAGGAGTATTTGAGAGAACTGCCTGATCCACTTTTGTGTAAGGACCTGTACCATGCCTTCGTTCAAACCCAAAGTGAGTCCTTTTCCTATTGATTTTTTGTCATCAATTTCAGATCAAGAAGTTCACGAATTAAATTTTTTCAGGGATAAGAAACAGAAGGCTTCAGTTTGAGGCTCTGCAGCATCTCATTCAAATACTCCCATCTGCGAATAGGGATACCCTTCATGCACTGCTTAATTTTCTCTCCTTAGTTGCTCAGAACTCATCGGACACTACCGATGATTTGGGTGAGTATTTTTGATATCAGTAATCTTTGAAGTAGAGGTTATTGAATAATTAACGTTACAGTAAATGGAAATATAACAAAATCTGGTTGATATTGCTCTGAAAGTAGTTAATCTTCTTCAAAATAGCATCTATATGAAAGGATACTCTTGTGCCAATTCTTGATCTAATCATCCATGCCCTTATGCTCCTTCAAAGGAAGTTACTTTGTTGCTTCTCGTTTGATGGCTTCCAACGACACAAAATTAAGCTTGCTAAACATTTCCCATTTTCAGGAGAAACCGTACAAGGAAACAAGATGGACTCAAACAACCTCGCGACCGTCTTCGCACCGAATATTCTACACTGCATAAAATCAAACAGTGCTAAAGAATCTGCTGACAGGGCAGAGGACCGTATCGATATCATCAATGTTGTGAGAACGCTCATTGATCATCATGAAGATTTCTACAAAGTTCCCGCAGAACTCCTAGATGAAGTGTATGTGCATATGATGGACAGCCATCCGGAAGCTCTGGATGAACTCTTGAGTAAGAGAGACATCACTACTGGAGCTGAAGAGTGAGTTGAAATTTGTTAATTTCCCTCAAATGGATATATTCAGTTTTTAATAAATAGGATGTTTGAAATAAATTATGAATTCATCACTCAGGTCACAGGAGGAATTGGATAGTGAAAGCTACTCAGCACCTTGGTCTCCTACTCTTCCAGGATCTGACATGTCAGTGGAGGCAATGCTGCATAGTTCAGAAGAACTTCCTAACACTCCTACCGAAAAAAAGAGGATGTGGTCAAGGGAAGAATGTCTACACGAAGCTGCAGCCACTGGTGGACCCAACATCAGTATGAGGTTGAGGTGAGCAGCATTTTTGAAGAATAGACTAAACCAATTATCTTTATGAGTTTTTCATTGGATCTACTGAATTTCTCACACAATCTTTTCCAGGCATAAAGACAAAATTCGTGAGAGGAGTCAGAGGAGGAAACGGGAGGAATCAGCTTCGCGCAAGCGCAGCAGTGATGATTCTGGTATCGGAGGATTTTCTTCGGCCATTAACATAATTTCGAAACTCAGAGGACAGAGAGAAGAAGACTATCAATACGGAAAAAATAGAAGTTCATCCTTAGAAAGTTCGAGTTCTACTCATACAGATGCAGATTACCACAGGCTACCAAATATTACTGGAGGAATTTTCGAGAGGCGGAAGTCTTCTCCATTCGTTATGGACACTGCGGGAGTGATAACTGCTAGTTTAACTATTCCAGTCCAAACTCAAGCCAGTCAAGGTGAGTTTCAATTATTACAATCCAAAAGTTTCCAGCTTGGAGAACAGTTCCAATTCCCCCATCTATTTTGTTGGAATTTGATATCATATCATAACTATCTTGGAGCTCCAGTGATTATTTTTGGCTATATTGGGGTCTTATTGAAAGGGGGATAAATGTTGATTTGAAAAGTTTTCAAAGTTCAGGTACCTACTCATTCTTCAAAGATCCAGTGAAATCTAGAACAAAATAAAAATTGTTTTCATTAGTCGATGCTATGAATATTCAGGATCAACGTTTCTTTAAGGTTTGAGCTACAACTTCGACGATGACATTCCCTTTATAGAAGATGCAGACAACGGAAGACAGCAGCTAACCATAGGAGTAATAAAAACACCAGCTGTGCCTCCTAGAAGACGACAAAGATCCATAAGTGGAAGTGACTCCTCAGTTGGTTCTACTATTCAACCAATAACAGGATGTATTTCATTGGTATGTCCAAATTTTGTTATGCACGAGTAGTTATCTCGGTAGTTATGAATCGGATCCAATTTGAAAGATTGATCGAAAACAAAATATTTCATTTCGACAATTTTATATTATTTCAGGTACAAAGTACTGATTCAGCAGTGGGTTCCCCTGTAAACTACTCCAGCCCTATCCAGAACACACCAACAAGCTTCTCAAGTAGTATGGCAGACGCTGGAATGTTCAGTTCACCTGCATCCTGGACATCCTCACCACCTACTTCGCCAGATAGTGCTCACACATCAGTCAACTATATACCAGATGACAATCAAGTACCAAGAACCAGAACCCACAGAATAGTGACCAAGGATTCACCCACCCTACAGAAAGTTACCTTCATACCTATCCAGGAGGTCCAGAAAACAAGGTTACAGGAAGTTAAACCGCAAGAAGTACCTAACCAACAAAATTTTTCAAGAGAAACTCAAGATATAGGAAGTTGTTCAAGAAGTGCTAAGGATTTTGCAAGGGCAACGAAAGAAGCACAGGACTCTGCGAGCTTTACTAGGGATAACCAAGACATCCAAAGGGTACAAAGTAGTATAACTAAAGATTTCATTCAAAAGACTGTGCAGATTTCTAGTGACATCTGTAAAAGCACGAGTACCCCCGCTTTTGACCCTAGAGAATCTAGAGAGCCTAGATACACCCCTAGCATATCAAACATAGGAAATGCTGTCTTGAAATCTAAAACTGCAGACTTCGAAAACATAGCCAAAACAGAGGCAAGAGCAACAAAAACCGTTACAACAACCACAACATCGTTGGCAGAAAAGAAGAAATATACCAAAAGGAGATACACTGATACCAGGCATCCAACTAGGCATATACCTGATTCAGAATCACTAGAGTTTTCGAACTCGAAACAAGAAGATAGAAATAATTCACAATCTAGTCAACAAGTTTACAAAAGAAGAGAGCTGATATCGAGTGTGCAGACAAAGTGAATTTCCATGGAAATTATATCACTGTGTTCGATCACATTTCGAAAAGTAATTGTAAATTTAGTCTTTACATTTGAATTTACTCATATTAATGTAATATGCGTGCTTAATTTAGGTGTGTTGATGTATATAAATTCTGAACAATTCAAATCGAATATAATTAAAACATTGTATAGGACAATGCGGTATTTATTTCAGAAGTCTTGAAAACGGACACAAATCACAACCTGAATGAATAGCATATTGAAATCCATAGAATTAAAAATATAAATAAAAATATAAAGTGATAAAGAGATGGGAATTACTGAAGAAACAAAAAAAATGGCAAAAAGAAATATTTCTCAGAATAGAGATATGAGATGAAGAGAAAATAATTTTCGATATACAGGGTGATTAACTCATGTGATCTATTAGATATTTAAAAAGAAATGAGAGAGACTTCAACCTGAAATTCTGGTTCCTGCTGGTTGAACTGTAGGTACCTAATATTGACTTTCTCTTTCGAATGGAACACCTGTGCAATATTTTATTTTTGAATTCTTACACCTTTCGTCCACGATGTAACTGATTGTTTCTTTTTTTCAATTCATTTCTTAACCATCTGTTGAAGTTTTTTTCAAATTCTGATCAGCTTTTCGAACAATTAGTGCTTGAAAATTAATTCTCAAAATGTGAGGCTTTTCTGCTATCAACTTCTTCATTTCGGATTCAACAGTTATATGTTCTGAATAGAGATCATAGAAAATCTCTTGATAATAGTACATTCTGAAACTAGTTGCAGAATGGGCTCCTATTCCAATACGAATGCGAAATTCGAAAACGAGCGACGAAGGAGCGAGTTTTCGAACGCATGAGTGTTGGAATTGCATTCTGCAACGATTATTAGACGGTATTTTCTTTATTTCAGTCAAATTTCGTGAAATACTGTTGAAATTCAATGAAAAACTCATCCTAGTGACTTTTGTGTTGTATCTGGGCAGTTGGTGACTGTTACGAAATTGACATTTCCAAATAGACGTGTGCTGAAAATTGATAGGAGCGGAAGCCAGTGCTGACAACCAAAAAACGAAAAATATAACTGAAAACAATGCTGTAATGAGTGCATTACAGCACTGTTTTTAGTACTGTAATGAACTCATTACGATACTGAAATAGAGAAAAATTCTTAAGACATTTTTTGAGATACTCGAGTTTTCAATATGGTGACTTAAAGAGACGAATCGAAGATACAAATTGTAGTTTGAAACTTTCCTTTCCAACTGATGAGGTTTTGTGGATTTTCGATCAATCATTTCAAAGATTAGCCTGGAATTCAATGATTTTATTTGGGTGTATGTATTCGAATTCAGAGAGATTCAGGATGATACAATTTATTTGAGAGTATCACAAGTTAAGGTACATAAAATCTGAGAATATCAAATTGAATAAATTATACACTAAATATCTCATATAGTTCATGGTACCTGAAAAACTCAATCAACAACTAACGGTGTGGTGATTACCAAATATATACAGAAATAATGAATCAATCTCTTCAGTTGTTTGATATACAATATTATAAAAATCTTTTGTGTGTATTAACAAGAATAACACATACTCTAATGAGAAAATAATTGGAGATTTATCCGCTCGGAACAAAATTGAATGATAGCGAAATTGTCTCTCTATGACTCGACGCATTCGAGAGAATATGAAACAAATAAAAACTTACTTTTAAAAAGTATCTAATAAATAATCGTGTTCGATGCAGACTCCATTTATATTTCCATGCAAAATTTTACACAAACGTTTAAATTTAAAAAAGTTATGCTTAAAGAACAACAGCAATAGACAACATAAATAAAGATGACACTCTTAGAGCATCTAATAAAATATATAAATATGAAAAAACATAAAACATCAAACGCAGACGCATTGCCAAAATAATTTTTAATGGACGGATTAATTTTTATCAAAAAGCACCAATGAGGATAACTACATGAAATGTCGATACTCCTGATGGAATCTCAGATATGATACACAATATTATGAATATTTCATGAATTTAGCCATAAAGTCAATGTTCTTCAAATATCCTGACTAATCCATTCAAAACACATCTGCAAAAGTTCAATAGCACATTTTCACGATTGTTTCTCTACACTTCAGTACTTTGTGTCTGTATCCTGACTTTCTTCATACTTCCGTTCCTCCCCATAGTCGGCGATGTTCCAGAGAAACCTGGATTTTGTATGCCAAGGCCACCCTCTTGTTTGGGCCTTGGTTTCTTCAGACTTGACCTCAACGGCGACCGAGTTATGGAGGATCCCACGGTGGATCCGTTAGTTGAACCCAACGTTGTGGATGTTGTGTTCATGGAAACCATGCTCCCGTTCGAAGCCGCTGTGTATGGCTTGCCACTGGCATCAGTCATGGAAATTCCTCCACCTGAAAGCAACAAACGCTTCATTATGGTTTCATACTTCACTCCATTCACAAGTAAGATGAGAGGGTATGTTATTCGTTCATTCATAATAGAGCATTATACTATACTCGTACACTCAAACTTCCCCGATTTGCAGATTTGTCGACGGTAATGAGGGTCGTGAGAGCAAGGATCGTTTCTTCATTAGGTTTTGGAACAACGCCATAAATCCGGCCACCCTCCACTTAATAATTACCCCTTCTGACTTAATTAGCTATCTCCAGTCGGTGCTGATTATGCATATCGTATTCATTGTGGAAGAAACTCAAATTACAGATCTAATTTGAATTTTAGCGTGCTGATCGTACAAGGATCACATATATAATAATAGTATTTCATTAAGGAAATGTTCGTTCTGAACTGATAGGAATATTATCTGCATAACTGAGGGTTAGAGATATTCCTTCGGAATAGGTTCGTCCCTTTTTATGTTTTATTTGGCGAATGAACATTAAACAAGGAATAAAATGACTTTGAAGGGATATTATGGTGACAGATTTATGTAGCCACACTCCAGCATGAGTACCATGCACCAATAACAAACGATATAAAATATAAATAATCAAACAAGGAAATATGCAAACAATTATAAGTCTGAGCAGTACATTCAACTTGCTCGAAGTATGATAATTATAAAGATTGGTTTTTGACTTGTTTTTCGACATCCCTCAGATATTTTTTGGTGGGGATACTGAAAACATTGTGTTAAGCTCCGGTTTTCACAAGAGGATTATTCCATAATGTTCAGAGAACATCGTGAGAACCCAGGGAAAGTAGGCAGGTATTGATATTCTCCTCACTTCTCTTGGTAATGAGTTCCAGAGCCACGCTGTTCGTTGGATGAACGAGTCTTTGGGGAGAAATGTTCTGCAGGTTTTCAAAGTGACCACGAAGAAGAGTGAAGACTCCACTTGTCGCGTTAATCTCGAAGAGGCAGCAGCAGAAGGGGCGGAAGCATCTATGAAATACGTTAGATCACACATTCTTCTACGGTGTTCTAGAGGAGTGAGCGAGTTTGTAAGCGAGGCATCACTGACAAGACGATTTGCTCTCTTTTGGACAGAATCCAACAATTTTAGGACATGTTTAGGTGACGCACTCCCAACATAGGAACAGTATCTACTCTAGAACAGGCTGAATCTGCGGCTTACAGATCATAAGCAGTTGACTGGAAGTGAAATAGCTCCTGGCACGAAACAGAAAACCGAAGGATGAACTATTAGCAATTCATCGTAATTTTTTCAAGGAAGGTTATTGCCAACAATGACATAGAAATGGATTAATTCAATGGTATGGTTACTGCTGACAAGCTTATATTGGGTATAGTGAAATCAGCCTAGAGGGAGGACTTGCTTGTGTTTTGTCAGCATTGAATTCTACCAAATTATTAGGTCTTCATTCGAGAATTGTTGCTGAGTACATATTTATGGTAACAATAGGATAATTTCAACAGTCTCTCAACAATTTCGAATCACGTCAAAGGACCCCGCACTTTAAGTATGTAAAGTGGCGACCGGTCAAATTTTCCGAAGGTTTGGTATGTTGTTGTACCCGACCCAGTGACCAAAAGTATCAATGGACCCAACCCAATCCTATGACTAGTTTTCTGAATACGAGGTGTTGAAGTTGAAAATTGCCCAGATTTTCGGATTTATTTTTTATTTATTGAAAGTTAGATTGAATTTCTGTGGGATGCAGAAGTTTAACACATGTTCTAGTAATGAAATTAGTGGATACGTATGATTAAAAATATTCATATTTACATGGTAAGTCACGAATTTATGGCGGTAGTTTTTGCTGAAGGAATAGTATTCTTTTTTTTTGTTCCTTGACCGATACCTACCATCAATTTTATATGAAGTTTGGAACGACACTGGAAGTAATCATCTTTTTTGTCAAAATTCAATTTTTCTACTGTGACGTCAGGTATGCAAATTTTTGAAATGTTCTCTTCTAGTAGTTGGACGAGAAAATATTGCACAGTACACATTTTTATACAGGGTGTTTCACAGAGAGGGCCACTTGACATATTTATTTTTTTTAGGATTTATTCATGGATTGATTTTTCGAAAAATTTATACAACGAATATATGTGTGTCTCTGATCTCCAAAATATTCATGGTGGTTTATACATAGGAAGGTATTCTATTTTGGGATAAGTACGAAAAATATGAACACCCTGTATTCAAAAATTTGCTCAGTCAAATGCAACTATTTTCCCGCTATATATTGATTTCCACAACATCTTCAGAGGTATGAATTCTAAATCTTATACTATGACCATTGTTCGAGATACATGGCGTTGAAGTGGAGAATTACTGATTTTATCAGTTTCAATTATTTCAAAGCATAATGAAGTATTTCAGACTCAAAATTGTGAACGACTAGGTATTAAATTAATGAAATAATTTCTCTGTGACGGAACTGTAGAATTATTGAGTGTTTGCAAAAGCATTGGTTATTCATTCGTGAAAAATCATGTAAAATAATATTTTAAGCTGAACCTTTTCATGTACATCTGATCGAAAATCATATTTAACTCATAGGCGCAACATAAAATCAATCCGACATTTCAATTTGGTGAAAAAACTGATAAAATCAGTAATTTCCCACATTAACGCCCAGTATCTCAAAAACTGGTCATAGTATCGGATTTAGAATTCATACTCCATAAGATGATGTGCAAATCAATATATAGTGAGAAAATAGTTGCATTTGACCGAGGAAATTTTTGAATACAGGGTGTTCATGTTTTTCGTACTTTTCCCAAAATAGAATACCTTCCTTTGAATAAACCACCTTGAATATTTTGGAGATTAGAGACACACATATATTTGTGGTATAACTTTTCCAAAAAATCAATCCATGAATACAGGGTTTCCAATAAATCCTTAAAAAAATAATTATGTCTAGTTGTTCTCTCTGTGAAACACCCTGTATAAAAAATGTGTACTCTGCAATCTTGTCTTTTTCAAATACTATATCGAAGAAAAAGTTTCAAAAAATGCCTCCCTGACTTCCCAGTAGAAAAAGTGAATTTTGGCAAAAAACTACCGCCATAAATTCGTGACTCACCTCGTGAATATAAATATTTCTAATCATACGTATCCACTAATTTCATAACTAGATTATGTGGTAAACGTCTGCATACAACAGAAGTTCAATCTAAGTTCAAATAAATTGAAAATAAATCCGAAAATCTGGGCAATTTTCAACTTCGTCACCCCGTATTTATAAAACTAGTCGTAGGATTGGGTTGGGTCCATTGACACTTTTGGTCACTGAGTCGGGTACAACAACATACCAAACTTTAAGAAAATTGGACCGGTCGCCACTTTTCATACAAAAAGTGCGGGGTCCATTCTGGTTGAATGAAAGGACTTTGTCTGGAGAGTTCAAGTGCTTACCATTTGATCCTCTTTCCCTGAAACCAGGATTTCCATACGTTGTGGCTTGTGAAGGCATTCGTACTTCTGTTGGATCTCCCCCCTCTCGCCTCGCGAAAAGCGTGTCGTAGACTGACATTCCAAATAGAAGACAGTCCAGTACGATTAAGAGAATCTGAAATAGAAGTCAAGATGATTATTTTGATCGATAGTTCAATACCAGTAGTTTTCTAGTCTATAACATATTGTATTTTCTCAAATAAAAGTTGATGTGTTTCAAGAATTGTTTTAGAATCTGCGGAAGTCATTGCTTTCTGCCTGTTCTCCATAAACGTCTAATTGAAATAAGCCATCGAGTTTGGAATATCCTAGATCCATCCTCAGAATTTTATTGCATGTATTTTGCGCAGATCAGTCTAGCAGCATTTTTCGTGAATTTTCCAGGAACATTATCGATCCAACTTCGGAACTATTGCCTCCGGTAGCAACCAATTCTGTTCGAATCCTACATCCTCTCATCGAAAGGAAATCGCTTATCGCGATAAAGAATCTCTTATTGGACAAATTTTACGGTCACAATGGGTGGCTGTTTCTGGGAATATCGACTGGAACGCATGAATAATTCATCCGTTATAGAATGTACATCGGCGTTTTTCGGAAATACGTCGCAATTCATTTCCTTCGAAATTCAATACGAAACTGTGTTACCGAAGAATTTTTTTCGCATTTGTCGTTGTGAAGGGGAATCCATGAAATTATTGTGACTGTGACATTCAGATTCCCACTGTTTTTATGTATTTCATTGAGACATGAATTGAACAAAATTGTATTTAGAGTCTAAGAAATAGCTGGATCTATATGAAAGTATACTCCATTCACTTTTATTTAATCACATAGGAGGTCATGGTTTCGTTTTCAGGAGTTGGTGCCCCTGATGAAATATCGTTTATGACAAAACGACGTTGCCAGTTTCTTTGTTTACATCAAACTAAAAGTATCAAAGATATTCCACATTTTGTTAGGTTTACAAATTGTTCGCAGATATATGGTATTTAATCGATATTTGCAGGTGAGTTTTTCGTCGAATATCCAAGATTAACGTATGTTTATTGTTTTTAGCACCAGTTTAGAGCGTGAGGACGATTTTCAAGACCAGGACGAATGTTTACATTTCGAGGTTAAAGAAGTACACGGGAATTTCGTTGAAAAAGCTGTTATTTGGTAAGATATCGCAGTAGATGGATCGGATGGAGCCTCGAGAGGTCGATGAGGATGATATTTTTCAGGTTTTCCAAGAAATTTGGCGATATTCTGCAGATTTGCAAAAGTTAGGTACCTCACTAATGAGGTGGAACTTAGACCTAATTCTCCCATAAGAAACGCCTTACAAAGGTCGAGATGGTGAAACATGTATTCTTTAGATTTTGTTTGAACAAACGCAGCCGAGTTTTATATCCCAACATTGATTTTAAGAAAGTTATCAACAAAATAAAATTGACATTATTCTTGATTCTTGTAATTACCCATCAATTCATCTTATATCTTTGGGTTGATTTTTTTTAATGAATTCTTGATTAAAATCAACAATTGATTCTCTTGAACTCTTGAACTTTCAGTTCAAGAGGATAATAAACATTGAATTAACATGAGCATGCATATGAAAATTATGTGAAAGCAATGCAATTTTCTTCCATGGCGAAAAATAATATATTTCAACAGTGATCTCTTGTACTTTTCATGCAAATAACTAGAAAAGGAATCCTTTCTTTCAGTTCATATAAACGTTAATTATTTTCGTCCATCACATCTTTTCCAATTCATTCATTTTCCGAATAAATTCACATTCTGAGAAATACGCTAGGAATGTAGAAAGGGCAACATAGTGTTGACTTGGATAATAAACATATTTTGATAAACGTCATAACTTCGATATACAGAGTGGGATGTGTCAAATTTCCAAGGCCAGAGTTGTGATTTTATAATTGTGAATGGAGTATAGATTGTAAGCCTGGAATGTTTCATCTGAACAACGTTTGAAAGCAAGAAAACAAGGATGTAATAAGGTGGCGAGGAAAGAAATAAAATACTCCTCCAGGAATTGCGAAACATAAGAAATTTAACTGTGGAAGGTCAGGAAAGTGTTATCACTACCGGCATCCTCAAGGGCTTTTATATAACGACTCTTAAAAGTGGTGACCTTTTCCTAGGTGAGCGTGTTCGTCGGCTAATTTACCCTCAAAAGAGAACTCTTGTTACTTCGAAATCGATTCTGTGGAGTTAATCGTGTTGATCGAAAACTGGAAACTTGAAGAAAACTCTCATATTTCCCTCCTTCAAAGAATTCTTATTTAAATCTAGATATCTTTCATTTCAGTTAATCTACCGTATCTAAAACGAATACTTCAATTTATTCGAACTCATTTCTGATGAAAATGTTTCTCATGCTTGAGTAATTCTGCATTAAACTTGTTTATCCAAGTGATAGAACGGTTTTCTCCCCCTGTTCTTGTGAAAATTCGTTTGCGAGCTCTGAGTGAAATGTTTCAGAGGTTCAGGGAATGCAATCTGTCTGGAAAGGTCTCGGAAAACCATAATAAACCTTGGTATAACTGTAAAGATGCAAAGAGAGAAGCTTGTAGATTTCACGAGTTGAAAAGTAATTGGCGACCAAACCTCATCACTCCTCATGAAGATATAAGAAACTCATTTCTGGCGCAATGGATACGTAAATACGCAGACATGTCGAGTTTGGAGTGAAGATCGTGTTTTTTCCTTGAAAAATATTTTATTTGTTTCTCATTTGTAAACGTCAGTTTCCAAAAACACAATATTAATCGAGAAAGTTTATTTTATCAAGTCATTAACTTGTAAAACTGACAGTTAACTTGCAAAATTTTTACAAGTTAGTAGTATTGTTTACATTAGGAAATTTTGTTTTATCGTCATATATGTTGAAAATCATGGTGCAATTGTTATTTCCAGTAACACAGATTTTTGATGATGAAAGAGTTGATACTGATGATGATGAACCATCTGTTGACTCAGAAACTGCTGAACTCGAGGACTGCAGAACATTTGTACTCTCCTTACTACCAAATAATTTGCTAGACATTTCGATTTTTTTGTTGACCGAATCATCGACATAACTCATCGCAATTTCGGTGCTGTTCCACCCTCCTGCAACGCTTTAGTGCTAACATATCTCCACCCGAATCCGCGATTTTATAACTTAATACGAATTATCACCAAATTAATAGTAAACACAAAATGCTACTGAATAAAGAGGAATTTGGCAGATGTAATTAATGATATCTATCATTAAAAAAAAAGAAGGTAAAACATGGTAAGTTTTTGCATATGGTTCATAAGGAATTATTTATTTATCACTGGATAGAAAACCGAAGGCCGATTAGTTGAAATAAAGAGGTTTCCGATACAAATTCGAATCCAAATTCGCCATCTATTTAGGAACAACCTGTAACTTTTTTCTCTTGCATATTAGGGTAGTAAAATCTAAAACATGGTTTAAGTAAATTTCATCTTTTTGGCGTGAAGGGAAAAGAAATAGCTGAAAATTCAAGACGAAAAACAGTTTTTTGTGAATAACTCAGAAAATATCCACTTTAGGGCAAGAGTGTGATGCATACACTCACATTATTTTTTAACGTAGATTCAATATCTGCCATAAAAAAATGGGGTTCTAATTTGAAAAATTGATTTTTCACGATTTTGTCATCCCTAACATTGAAAGCGATTTTTTCACCCCCTGTATCATGAATCGCGATTTCGATTTTCAAAGTGGATACATCAATCTTACATCTTGAAAAATCCCAAAAATGAAAATTTTCCATCCAAAAACCTCGAAGTTATTCTTGTTTCAGCGGAGCTCTATTTTCGATTTTTTTTTCGAATTTTCCCGCTCAGAGAGAATTTTCCAACCAAAACTGAAAAATGTTACATCAAAATAATTTGAAATTTTCTAAGGAATCTATTTCTGCAATAAAAAAATGGTGTTCTAATTTGAAAAACGGAAGTTGACGTCATTTCCGGAAAAACCGGAGGTGCTCATGCCTTGAAAATATTTTAGATTATTATATTATTATATTATATATTATAATACTTATAAGTGCTGAATTACATGAAAATACGTTCAGTAGTTTCCCGTATAAATATGGGTGAGGTTCCTCGTGAAAGACCCTGTATAGTTCTAAAGAAATCACATAGCCTACGACGTAATTGGCCCATTTCGAAGAAATTTCATTATTGCTGTAACTTGTGGGTTAGATATTTCTTTAAAATGAAAGAATATATTCATATGGAAGGCAGCTAATACTCACTATGATATAAAATGAGGGCCCCCTCGATATTTGAAAGCCACTGGACGATCTATCATCTGTCTGCAGAGCGAACAGGCCAGCGGAAGCTATAGCCAGCAATGCTGAAAATGATTAACTGGTATTAATTCATCTCGATATTCATTCCTCCTGAATAATTGTTCCAATAACAGTCCGAGTGATGGATTCCGGGTCAGAAAATTTCGAACCAGTGATTCAATTTCCGGACTCGACAAAATTTATTGGACGCATAATTTATCAGGGAATCCTTCGAAACTAAAATGGCGAAGTTTTATCCACCCTAGTTGATCTTCTCTGCTCGCAAAGATAATAGTACAAAGAGTCTCTATTGGATCGAATAGAGGGTGAAAGAAATTTATACAGAGTGATTCCGGAGGAGACCGTCAGAATTTAGGAGAAGTTGACACCAGTTGAGGCATTTTCGACACAATGTTTGGTTTATGGTTGAGAGTCTTTATTGAGAGTCTACAGGGTGATTTTTACGATTTTTCTTTCATTCATAACTTGGGTATGGCTTGATAAATATTCATGAAATTTTCAGTGTAGAACAATATGATTGTCTACCTTCAATAATTTTAACACTTTTTGAAAAATACAGGGTGGGAATTATAATGAGTTCAGAGTAAATTTGCAGGTTGAAAAAACACCCTGTAGATTCCGTTTTCAAAAATTCGCTACCTGCTTCAGATTCTACCATGAGTTTGCATTACTGGAGCGTTTCTATTTTTTTGGGCACAAGTCCAGTTTTCCTAAAAAAATTTCAAATATGAACAATATCGTTATTATTTCGCTTCAACGCAACGCAGCGAGAATATTCTGAACTAAATAGTAAAGCTGTACTGTCCAATGATGTATGTATGGAAAATAGTTTTCATCAAAAAATCTCAATTCAAATCAAGTTCGTTAGGATCCAAAATCAATCTCCATTAGAAGGTCAAATGGAAATTTAATAAAGGTCGCCAATATGTATTCAAAAAGAGGAAATCATTTTGAACATTCTATGTGATTTTTTTTTGTTAATCCTTAGTTTTGCCTTTCATAATATGTTTCTAATGTTTCTCTGTATTAGTTGTTGTAGATTTTTTGGTTTACGTAGGTACGTCTAAAGATATTTCCTGGATTAAGTGATCATATACATCAGAATATGAGTGCTTAAGAATGAATTTCGAATTTGGAAAAACTACTTTAGGACTCAGGAAGAGCTTTGTATCTTTGGACGATATAGCTTCACTGTCTAATTCGAAATATTCTCACTGCCTTGGAGCGAAATAACGATTTTGTTCATCATTAAAAAATGTGTGTGCCAAAAAAAAATAAAAAACCTCCAGTAATGCGAAATTATGGTAGAATCTGAAGCAGGTAGCGAATTTTTGAAAACGGAATATACAGGGTGTTTTTTCAACCTGCAAATTTAATCTGAACTCATCATAATTCCCACCCTCTATTTGAAAAAGTGTTGGAATTATTGAAAGTAGACAATCATTTTGTTCTACACTGAAAATTTCATCAATATTGATCAAGCCATACAAAAGTTATGAATAAAAGAAAAATCGGTCGAATCGGACAAACCACCCTGTAGACGCTCAATAAAGGCCCCAACCATAAACCAAACATTGTTTCGAAACTGGCTTGACTAGTGTAAACTTTTCCTAGAATCTGACCGTCTTCTTCGGAATCACCCTGTATAACGAGTAAGAAAAATTCGAGAAGTCTCTACAGACTGCAGTGCACCGTTCAGGCTATTATTCAGAGGTTTGAATTCCTCATTTCAAGAATGTGCAGATCTTACCCGCAAGATGAAAGTCGATACTTGACTCCAAGCATACCTTTCCATTCTCTTCAGAATAAATTTTTCCGTATGACGAATTTTCCAATAAACAAATGGAAATTCCGATGAAAAAGAAACTACTGCAACCTACACTTCAGAACCACCTGGTGTCTAACTTTTGAATTCTCACGAAGATATTGACGAGGTGAAAATCGGCTTATTCATTTGCTTTTCCAACACGGAATTTTTTTCCAGTTCAATCGAGAACTGCTTCCAAAAATGCCCATTAGAGACCGACAAGAGATATTTCTTATATCAAACAAAATATTTTTTTTCGATTGCCTCAAAATTATAAGAATCTTCAGATCAGTGATGAATTCGTCAGGCAAATCACTGTGAATGAGAATGAAAAATCTGATTTCCATTAATCCTCCAAGAAAATGTTCCTAGATCTCACCAATATGAGAAATGAAATAATGAAAATTCCGAAAGTGAATTCCTTGGCATAACTGTAATCTCAGTTATCTCAACCCCAGTGTAATCCGAGGACAGGAAAAAGGGATCCTAAAATATGCTCCGGTGGCTTCTATATACATTCCACTGGGAAGCCATTAACCCCCTGAAATTTCACGAGTAACTAAGTGCCACATTTAATGGAGAATAAGAGTTTTTATATGGGAAATATACAACATTATCATTCAAGGCAGGCACAACTTCCTCTGAACTGGAATAGTGTAATGATCATTCATGAATAATGTTTCTGATGATGTAACAAATTTTTGAAAATTTTCAGAAAGACGAAAACTATGGTCCATTCGAAAATAAAAAAAAAGGAATGAACAAAATGATATTTCGATTGAGATTCAATAATCATTTGATCTACAGTGAAGATTTGAATTAAATACTTTAACTGAAATTGTTAACATCGAACAATATCATATTCGTCTTGAAGATTAGAATATTTTTCCAATGATCTAAAATTTTGATTGAAAAAATGCGAAATTGACAATATAACAACCCTTCAAATTGGTAACACTTTGAGTGCCGATCCCTGTATAATGCGTCAGTCCTACAACGTAAACTGCAAATGGTCTGTGAAATTGCCTGTATGCTTGTTCAAAATTATCTGCTGCATCAGTTTTCAATACATCATCGTTATTTTATTTTTCTCTCGATTTGCAATCGATATAACACGACGACGACTGGGAGGAGAAGGGAAGGGGACATTTTTCCAACCTTCGATTCTCAACAATGAAACTATTAGTGGAAGTTATTCCAATAATGAAACATCCTTTATTACTTCATAAATAAGTTGTGTCGCAATAAGAATGATTATAATTCTCGTTATATCTACGTAGTACCGTATGTCTCATAGGTTTTGGCACAAATTTCATAGACCAATATAGTGGTGATAAGAAGACAATGGGTTACTATTGAAATAAAGTTTGTTTGTAACCTTGACTTCACTCTAACACTTCAGTTGTTGAAGAGGTTAATTCGATATGGCTTACAAAAAAGAAATTCGGAAAAGTATTTATAATTTAGTTGGGCGAGTCGATAAAGCCTTCATAATACGCATTTTTGAAAATCAGAATATATCCTGTTGAACTATTTATCGGACGATCGCTGAATGTGAGCAAGGTATTCCTTGCATGAACATTGCAAAAAGACCTAGAATTTTTGCCCAAGCAAGGACCGTAAGACTCGTAAGAAAAGCGGAAAACAAGGTTGGTACTTCGCTAAGAAAACTAGCACGTCAATATGGGACATCCAACTATACTATATCGCTAGTTAACTTTATTGAAGCAGGGCACGCTGGAGACTATATTATGTTATGGCCAGACCTTGCGTCCAGGCACTATGTAAGAGAAACTCAAGAGTGGCTAGCCGACCAAAACGTACCATTTGTTCAGCAAAACGGCAATACCCCTAATCTTCCACCGGCTCGACCCACTGACGATTTTTTGGCTCTCTTATCGCGAAAAGTTCACGATGGGGGATGGAAAGCCCAAAATGAAGAGGAACTTCTACGCCGAATTTACAGGAAGATCCGAGAAATCTAGATACCGTCCAAAACCTGATGCTAGGTGTTCACAGAAAGTTTCATTTAATTTGAATCGGTATTTTTGCTTCTAAACGTTCATTAATGTGCATCACGATACAATAAACAAATATATAATTTTTGACACTTTTTTGGTCTCCGAAATTTGTGCCAAAACTTATGGGACATACGTTAGTATTTCATAGAAGCCAAAATATGTGATCAACACTAACTTCAATAATTATCATTGCATTCATAATAATAACTGCAAATATATTTTATCAGTAAAAAGTAGTGAAGCCAGAACACATTATGTTATTTGGTGGATTTATGCTAATAGGCCTCGAACCAGAATGAATCGAACAAATGACTCAAACAACAAGAATTTTATCAAATTACCGATGCAGCAATCACAAAAATATATGATGAGGAATAAGACACAAATAATATAGAGCATTTTAGCATTGAATAGTGCAAGGCCAAAAGTTAAACCTGTTGGATCTGAACCCTTCTGTGGCCTTGAAAAGGACGACTTAAGGTCACATTATAGCAATGGAAGATACAAAAAAGTCCTATGGAGAAAATCCCCAGAACTAAACGATCGGTATAAGTATCTCTTGTACCGAACATATGGTGTGCTAGTGCCCGGATCTTGCCTACCTCAGGAACTTACACCTAGGCAAGCTGTTTCTTGATCCTCAGTAAGTGAAAGCTCCTAGGGAGATCTCACAACTTATGAGGATGTTGAATGATATCCTTGGGAACTGATTAGGTAGGGTATAAGAGCAAAAAATCACTCTGGTCGCATTTCTGAAAGGTTCTTGTATCCAATCGAATTCACAAATCTGCATTGAAAGATTTCCCCGAAATACCTGCATAATAATTTTTGCAAATATACACCTTATATACATACTTACTGGCAATAAGAGCCATAACAACTTTCGTTACTACGGCAAGTGAGTACTTGATGACAACTTTTTCTTTCGAGCTGATCATGGCTAGCTGCAGGACACTCAGCAGACAGAAAACCCCCAAAACAGCCACACCTATGGACGCTAGTAACCCTGCCATCCACACAGTGCCTGAAACAATATTATTTCATTTTGTTCAATATTATTAGAATGAGTTAAAATAATCCAACGGTGGCATATTTGAGTTGCATTATCTTGTTGGGAAATCATGCTTTGTGATTCAATTTAATCGGATAATATAATAATGTATTGAATTTCAGCGAAGAATGCAATCACCGATCTATAGTCTCGTTATTCGATATTCTGTAATCCTGCTTGAATCCAGAGCCTCGATCACGTGTTATAACAATGTATTGGCCATTGGGAGGCTAAGCCCCCCTAAAATCATTATTGCTCCACTTTCTTCTCTCACTCAAAATATTTTCAAATGCATCCACAATTTTTTGTATAATGTTTCATAAGCAAGTTGAAGTGGAATTCCCGATTTCACTGAACTTGATGGGGAGTGCCCTTGGTCCAGTGGTTAGGATGAACCCGGTAGACACAATTCATGCACAATGTCCTATACCTATCTATAACTATTTCGGAAGTATTAAGTGTTTTCAGATTTATTGCAAAAATCAACGTATTAAATAAAAATTATTTTCTCTATTTCAGTATCATAATGTGTTCATTACAGTTCTAAAAACAGTGCTGTAATGAATTAATTACAGCATCGTTTTCAGTAACATTTTTCGTTTTGTGGTTGTCAGCAATGACTTCCGATCCTTTTAAATTTCAACAGACGTCAATTTGGAAATGTCAATTTTCCTACTTAATAAAATTCACACCAACTGCCAAGATACAATATGAAAGTCACTAGGACCTATAATTTGAATTTTTTCATTGAATTTCACAAAATTTGAGTGAAATAGAGAAAATATCGTCTAAAACTCGTTGCAGAATGCAATTCCAATATTCATGCGTTCGAAAACTCGCTCCTTCGTCGCTCGTTTTCGAATTTCGCATTCGTATTGGAATAGGAGCCCATTCTGCTACTAGTTTTAGAATATACTATTATTTCACAAATTCGGTACATTACACTTAAAACCTAATAAGTAATACTGATTATTTCTTAGGATGTAGGAAATGTTCAAAATGCTCGCCGCGAATGTCTTGGCAACATGCTAATCTGGTGTAGAATTGTCTTCCAACGTTACTCAACATTTCAGGCGTGACTGATCTAATCGCAAGCGTGATTCGGTTTTTTAGGTCGTCTAAGTTTAAGGGTTTCGTTTCGTATACAATACTTTTGACATATCCCCACAAAAAGAAGTCTAATGGTGTCAGATCAGGAGATCGTGCTGGCCATTCTATCGATCCGTGCCTCCCTATCCACCGACTTGGAAAAATTTGGTTCAAGTGCTGCCGGACATTGACTTTGTAATAGGGCGGTGCTCCATCTTGCTGAAACCATATTATATTGGCAGGAACTTGTGGATTTGCTGGATCAGGATATAAGTTTATCAAAGTTGGTACGACATTATTTTGGAGTAACAATTCCTGCCCAAACATTAACATTTTCAGGATATTGCGTATGTTCTTCTCTCATCCAGTGAGAATTCTCATCAGACCAATAGCGGCAATTTTGACGATTAACATGACCGTATAGCGTAAATGTACTCTCATCAGAAAACAAAACATTTTCTGATTGGATCACATTGTTATCTAACATTGCCATCATTTGCTCACAAAAATGCGTTCTCTTATCGAAATCGTCTTCTATGAGTTCCTGAGTTGCCATCATTCTATAGGGATGCATCTTACTTTTCTATTCGAAATATTGACGTGTGGCTGACGGTGAACAGCGGGGCTACTTTTCGAACAGAATTATGTGGGCTTTTTCGAAACTCAAGCATAATATCCAATTTCGTATCATCACTTACTGCATTGGCAGCAATTTTTTCTATTTGTCTTACATGACCAAGCTCTCGAAACTGCTTTTCTATTTTGCTAATTGTTCCTTGGGATATAGGCGGCAAATTTGGAAATTTTTCGTGAAATAAGCGAGAAACTTCCATTTGTGTCCGTGTGCAATCTCCATAATCAATCATTTGAAGAATGGTTATTTTGTGCAGTTCTGTTAAATGAACCATTTTTCTAATATTATTACATACAGTTATCGAAATTCAAAAGACAATAGCAATTACATTGATCACTTATTGTCATGCAAAAACACAACGTGTTACTAAGGCTATGAGAATAAACAAATCTGTTTTTGTTTTTTTTAATTTCTTCTCAGTAATGGTTTTTGCTTACTTTTTTATATCAAGAGGTAAATGGGAAATAAGTATTGAGTGTAATGTATCGAATTTGTGAAATAAAATAATTTTCATTTGAAATGTTAATTTTTGTAAAAAATCTGAAAACACTTAATATTTCCGAAAAAGTTGGAGATAGGTATAGGATATTATACATGAATTATGTCTAGAATTTTCTGAAGAATCCAAAAAATAAATAATATACAGGGGGTTGCATATAAAATAGGAAAGTTGGCATTGGCCACGGTCGCATGGAACACCCTATATAATTTTATTTTCTTGAAAAATATGCGCATTTAAAATTACAAATCGATGTGTCCTAGCGTTTTTCCTAACACCCCCTCATTTATTCGTTATCGAATTTATTCCATTTGGCTGTTACATTCTGTATAAGTCCTGTTATGTTCAGTCCTCAAACCAGAGATATAAGCTCAATGATGCATTCGCTACGAATCAGTTTCACATAAACTGCCAGGAGGTTTCAGTGTGACGATAGAAACAGACTATCCTGAGGATCTGAACGCCAAGACTTCGTCGGTCCAGCTAGTGGTGTGTATACAAAACTTCAGAGCAGTGAACCACAAAAGCAAATTCGAAATATCCACTTGTCTCCAATCACAGCCGAATAAAAATCTTGTGTGAACGAACAACTGTAGTAGGCAATATCCTTTTCTTGTTTCTCATTCAATCTTTGGATGATACCAAACTTTTTTAGAATACGAACCTTGATATAGAAATTGGTGGAAAAATTTCAGCTGTTGGGACAAATTAGTGATGCGAAGAATGAAACCCGTGCACGTCGTTCAAGAACAGCCTAGAATATTGCTGCTGTAGCCGAAAGTGTTGAAGAAAACCTAGGTTTGTCCCTTCTCTATCGTCCTTTTGAATGAGGCATTCCACAAACGTCATTACACCGCATTCTGCATACAGATCAACAAGAACGTCGTGTCTTTCCTGATTGGGTCCATGAAATGCATGAAAATTATCCATCGAAATCTCTTCCTGAGTGATGAGGCCAATTTCCACCTTGGTGGCTTCGTCAACAAGCAAAATTGTGGCATCTGGGGCTCGGAAAATCCAAGAGTTATTGTTGAAAATCCTCTCAATCATTAATGTGTGACTATTTGATGCGGTTTATGATTCGGCGGGGTCATTGGACCTTACTTTTTCGAAAATGAGGCTGGAGCAACGATTACGGTGAATGGATTGCGCTATCGAGAGATGATTAATGATTTTTTATGGCTGGAATTGTATGGTGTTGATCTGGACAACGTTTACTTCCAACAAAACGGCGCTACGTGGCACACAAGCAACGAAACCATTCATTTTTCACGACAAAAGTTTTCGGTCCGTGTTATCTCTCGAAGATGTGATCACATTTGGCAACCGAGATCTTGTGATTTAACACCTTGCGACTTCTTCCTTTGGGGCCATGTGGAAGAGGAGGTCTGCGCCAAGAGCCCAGCGTCAATTTAAGACCTCAAAAATGGAATTCGTGAGGCTATCGAGGACATTGGGCAGCCACTTTGCGATTTGGTTATGGAAAATTTCATGTGGAGGATATGGTCCTGTAGTCGTGGTCGTGGTGGTCATTTGGTTGATGTTATTTCACATAATTAACGGCATATCTTCGTCCTTTTTAGAATGAAATAAAACATCCGATCATTCATCTGAAAAAATGGTATTTTTCTTTGAAAGTCATAACACCTAATATTGGAAAACCCTCCAGTATAAATATTTTGGGAAACGATAAAAATGTGGAGAAACAAAGAATATATAAAATCAATAATAGTATATGAAGATTTGTCGATCACGACAACGAATGCAATAAACCCTCGGTCATGAATTATTCAGTTAGAGCCCCCACTGTATCGGGCAAACACTTTTGTATTTGTGTACATAGCGAGGGAGATCTTCAGATCAATGTATCGTTACAAAGGAATTCGAGCTGTTCACAAGGAAACATCGCAAGCATACGTGGATCTAAGATACGAGTGTCAAAATAAACACAATAAAAAGAACATCCTCTGAAGTCAATATCCTGGCTGTCTGATAGAGTATTAGAAATGGCCAGGACGGAGAGATCTGGAAGTCCCCTAAAATATCTATTGAATTGAGAGAGCGTCTTCGAATACCGAGAATATTCGAAGAAGAAATCTGATCGATGCTGTTTTAACGAATCGTGAAGGGTTTCCGAATGTTGCCTTTCATCTGAGTGGCCCTAGAGTTCAGATGTTCGGCAGCGATAGTCAATGTCATAGATTTCACCACCACGCCAAGCTTCATGCTTGACATATCAACTGGAATTAATATAAAAAAATGGGTCACCTAAAGCACTGGCGTGAAGTCAGGAGCTTGTGAACGCTCGTTAATTTCCCTTGTAGGTAGATTCGCACTTGCCAGTGCGAGAAAGAATCTGTTCAAGTACAAAGTTATTCTGAAATCTTTACTTTTTGTTACACGTACTAATCAAGTCATGATTAGTTCTCTACTGAAAATATCGAAGAGTAAAATATTGAAAATGTAAAAACAGATACATGCTTCGATTTTGAAATGAAAATCACTGGGCTCTTAGACTCTCAAAATGGACCTATCTCTGAAATGAGACGAAGCAATGCGTCTAGCAAGACATATACCAGTGGCGCACCGAGGGGGGGGGCTGTCGGGCTGCAGCCCCCCCCGAGCTGTGACAAAGAAAAGTAATTCAAATATTTCCATCTTATTGTTTTTTCTAAAAGTAATAATAATTATTTTAGAACAGAATGGAAACTTAAACATTTCCTTTACAGATAGAAATAGGGATTGATATACATATACAGGGTGTTTCATTGGTGAATGAACATACGTTAACCTGAGCTAGAGCTAGGCGAGTCCAAAAAACCGATATATGATAGGTCTAATCAATTCCATAACCGAGATACAGAGTGGTTTATGTATTCACCAAAAATTTCAATTCCTCATAACTTCTGAACCAACTAAGTATAGCTGGTTGATATTTGGAACGTATGATTCACTTCTACAGGTCGATCGATTTACTTTTGAATTTCCAAAGAATTTCAGGTCCGTATTTGAAAAATATGGGACTTCTTCCAAGCTGAGATTCACCCTGCATATTGAAATTTTGGGATTTCATTGAGATATTTGAAAAGAGAAGAAAATTTTCAATGGGGTTCAGTAGATTTCATTGTTCCGCACATCATTTTGCTCAAAGAGAGCTTAAGGGAAAGATCCAATTGAATATTGGAATTCCACAAAATTCTCAGAAAAATCGTACATTATGATCAAATTTATCTCCAGAAGGTAAAACGATTGGATCCAGGTGATGAAATTAGAAGAACTAACTTTAGTAGCTGGATTTTACGAAATGAAAGAATGGTCAACAGAATTTTATTATACAATGAAATACGTAATAATCCAGACATGATCAAAAAAAGTATCAGACATATTTTTTGAAGAGGGCAAGAATGTGTATTGAACAAAATGGTGGTACTTTCGAGCACCTTCTGTATTTCACGTTGAGTTTTTATGTTTCTTCAGTTATTTATTCATCTTTGTTGACTTCAACTAAATTTTTCTCGATGAATAATGTTTTTCCGGAAATAACTCCAAATGATTCCACAGAATATTATGAAATTCGAACGTGCAATTAGTGGGACAAAAAAAATTCAATTAGATCATAATGTACGATTTTTCTGAGAATTTTGTGGAACTCCAATATTCAATTGGAAATGACGTGCGGGAGATTTCATCAATCTACTGAACTCGATTGAAAATTTTCTTCTCTTTTCAAATATCTCAACCAAATCTTACAATTTCAATATGCAGGGTTTTGAATCTCAGCTTGGAAGAAGTCCCATATTTTTCAAATACGGACCTGGAATTTTTTGGAAATTCAAAAGTAATTCGATCGACCTGTAGAAGTGAATAATACGTTCCAAATATCAACCGACTATATTGGTTGGTTAAAAAGTTATGAGGAATTGAAATTTTTGGTGAATACATAAAGCACCCTGTATCTCGGTTATGGAATTTTTTGGACTCGCCTAGGATAGCTCTAGCTCAGGTTACCGTATGTTCATTTTACCAATGAAACACCCGGTATAATAACGAATACGATATATCCATTACTTAAGGTCGGTGTTTAAAGCGAATAGGAAAGCTCAGCCGATAGAGGCGCCACCGTCCATTTTATGGCATATCTCCATAGAACATGCACTATCACTATCAAGTTCTATGAATATCTCTCTAATCATGAATGAAATGTACAATGGCGCTCTCTATCCGAAAATCGCCGAACTATGAAATATGTCAATTTGTGGGTAAAGCAGGAACTTTTTCCCGCCAAAATTTGAATTTGGCCATTCTCGGCCAATTCCGTATTTCAAGTTGATCTTCTGAACGAAATTATCAGTAGATTCACTTTTAATCGGAAGTTGAACTATTTTCATGGGTCTTTCTGTTGAAATAGAACAGAAGCATGGGTTGCCTCATTCTCTTCTATTTTTGAAAGAAAAAAAAAATTAACTGTCGGAATGAAATCGATTAAAATTATTTCAACAAGAACTCTAATCCTTTCTGAGTTCACCCACAAAATTTCAGTTCACAAAGTGAAACCGTTTTCGAAATCAACTTGAAATAAAAACATACTACATTGAACGCCCACCTTAAGAAGGTTTTCGCTTGCGGCGCATTTTTTAAATTATACAACTTACAAAAACCTGATTACTCTTGAGCAGCCCCCCCCGAATTAAATTTCTGGGTGCGCCACTGACATATACCCTTCGAAAATATATATATGTCCATATATTATTCCCTTATTTGAGACAGAAATAGCAAAAAAGTGGAATTTTCACTCAGAGTTGAGTGTGTTACGCATTATTTCATGAAAGTGATGGTCAGAAAATAAAATATCGACATATATATTTTCGAAAAGCTAATTTTTTTAGCATAACATAGGATCGAAAAAAGAAACCATTCGTATTTAAAATAAGAAAGTTGATTTTTTCCACCCTTTATACAAGAGATAAAAAATAACTGAATACGGTTTCGTTTTGCTAATGAAAAAAAGCCTATAGAAAGTTTTTGCCGTTTTTAGATATTTAGGAAAATGAAGAAGTTATGGCACATTTTCGAAATCGCCAAGATATCAAAATTTCGTAATATCTTGAAAACAAATGAACATATCGTGAAACGGCTTTCAGTTATGGAGTTTTCACGAAAATCGAGCCCAGGACTCCTTTCAACATGTTCACCTATCTATCCTAGAAGTACCAGAAACAGCCAAAATCAAGCAATTTGGGTGACCCTGTACGTTTTAATGAGTCTATAGCTAACGTGAAACTTAAAGGTTTTTCAATAAGAGGTATTATTTTGACATTAAAAGAAAAATGCCGTTAATAATGAAAACTAACATAAGCCAAATGACCACCACCACGACCACGACTACAGGTCCATATCCTTTTCATGAAATTTTCCATAACCAAGTCTCAAAGTGGCTGCCTTCTGTCCTCGATAGCCTCACAAATTCCATCTTTCAGGTCTTGAATCGACGCTGGGCTTTTGGCGTAGATCTTCTCTTTCACATGGACCCAAAGGAAGAAGTCTCAAGGTTTTAAATCACCTCTTCTAGAGATAACAGGATCCGGGAACTTTTCCCGTAAAAGATCAATGGTTTCGTTGCTTTTGTGGCACGAAGCGCCGTCTTGTTGGAAGTAAACGTTGTCCAGATCAATGCCATCTAATTCCGGTCATAAAAAATCATTAATCATCTCTCGATAGCGCAATCCATTCACCGTAACTGTTGCTCCATCTTCTTTAACAAAAAAGTGAGGTCTAGTGACCCCACCGTACCATAAACCGCACCAAACAGTCACGCGTTGAGGATAGAGAGGCTTGTCAACAATAACTCTCGGGTCTTCCGAACCCCAGATGCGACAATTTTGCTTGTTGACGAAGCTATACCGAGGTGGAAATGGGCCTCATCAATCAAGATTATTTTTCTATAGGATTCCGGATCATTTTCATGCATTTCAAAGACCCAATCAGCAAAGACACGACATTGTTGATGATCGGCCGGCTTGAGTTCTTGTGTTTACTGAACTTTATGAGCCAAATCTTTATGCAAATATACGGTATGATGACGTTTGTGAAATGTCTCATTTCAAAAATTACAAGGAATGGATCAACCTGGGTTTTCTTCAACACGTTCGGCTACAGCAGCAATATTCTCGGCTGTTCTTGAGCGACAGACACGGGTTTTATCTCGGGTTTTATTATTCACAACACTAACTTGTCCCAACATTTGAAGCGTGTATCGTTCCATTTTAAGGTCGGCATTTGAAGCGAGTAGGAAAGCTCAGCCGATAGAGGCGCCACCGTCCATTTTATGAAATATCTCCATAGAACATGCATTATCAATATCAAGTTCTATGAATATCTCTCTGATTATGAATGAAATGTACCGGGTTTTTCACTATAATTTGACCCCCCCTTCAACTTTGTTACAAAAGGAGATACAAAAAAATGTTTCATACAAAAATTTCACGAAATCAACTGAGGTTTTTTAATATGACTTCACGAACTGAAATATATACAAGGTGGCCAACATATTGATGGCAACTTCATTTTTTCAAATGGAACATCCTGTATATTTTTCTATATTTGGCTAGCTCTTTTTCCCCTAATTTCGAATATGTAACATATGTTGGTCTATCTCTCTTATTCTGAGCACCACAGAGTTTCAAATTTAAAGAACAACCTGGCAAACTCAGCAATAACTTTTCAAGTGGCAGGCTGCGATTACTCAAAATGTAGTTTTTGGTGTTATGATAACGTCAATTGGAATATATACAGGGTGAACAACATATTGAATGCATTTTGAGTAATCGCAGCCTACCACTTGAAAAGTAATTGCTGAGCTTGCCAGGTTGTTCTTTAAATTTGAAACTCTGTGGTGCTCAGAATAAGAGATATAGACCAACATTTGTTACATATTCGAAATTAGGGAAAAAAGAGCTAGCCAAATATAGGAAAATATACAGGGTGTTCCATTTGAAAAAATGAAGTTGCCATCAATATGTTGGCCATCTTGTATATATTTCAGTTCGTGAAGTCATATTATAAAACCTCAGTTGATTTCGTGAAATTTTTGTATGAATCATTTTTTTGTATCTCCTTTAGTAACAAAGTTAAAGGGGGGGTCAAATTATAGTGAAAAACCCGGTACAATGCCGCCCTATCCGAAAATCGCCGAACTATGAAATAAGTCAATTTGTGGATAAAGCAGGAATTTTTTCCCGCCAAAATTTGAATTTGGCCATTTTCTGCCAATTCTGTATTTCAAGTTGTTTTTCTGAACGAAATTATCAGTAGATTCACTTTTAATCGGATGTTGAACTATTTTCATGGGTCTTTCTGTTGAAATAAAACAGAAGCATGAGTTGGCTCATTTTCTTCTATTTTTGAAAGAAAAAACATCAACATTCGGAATGAAATCGACCAAAATTATTTCATCAAGAACTCCAATACTTTCTTAGTTTACCCACAAAATTTCAGCTTTCAAAGTGAAACCATTTTCGAATGCAACTTGAAATAAAAACACACTACATTGAACGCCCACCTTAAATAATGGCGTAGTTTTTACTTGTCAAATGTCAAAAAATGAAAGATTCAAATGGGACATCTACAGAAATAGCGGGCTATTAAAAATATCACCTCTTATTGGAAAACCCTTCACAATTTAACTCTCTCACACAACAAATATCACAGTTTGCAGATGAAATTACCAAAATTGAATGCTGAAGAGTGTTCACCTCGGTAGCTTAGCGGTATAAGCACTTAACCTGCAATAAAAGGACACAGGTTCGATTTCAGCTCGGGGTGACATTTTTTCTGACATATTTGGTATACTATTTTTCAATTTTCATTCGGGAAGATTCTCGATACATTTCGTTGTGCACTTCTATCTGAAAACGGGATATACCTGCCCAATAGGATGATGGAATTTTCCGCATCGCGAGAAATAGCGAAGAAATAACGAAACATCGGGGAAATGTTTCCCGATGCTTCTCAGGGAAACAGGACGTGACTTAATAAGTTCCAATCCCGACAAGAATATATCATCAGTCGGTATTTGATGTTTTCAGGAAGAGGGACACAGATGCTGAATAATATTTACTTTCACGACATCAAATGGAAGGAATTGCGCGCCAAATTCATTGTGTGGTTTTCTCCATTACGTTGATCGTGACGTAAAATATATATCTTTCTGGAGTAAGTGTTGAGAAGAGCGGATTTTCAGAAGCACTTAGAGGAAGAAAAATTATTTAGGGTTGAAATCACAACAAATCGCAGTGGAATTACACGTAAGCAATTTTACTGAAGGAGGGGCTTTTAAAACTTCAATATATGCGTATGAATTGAAGAATTCTTGGATTGGAATATTCATCATTGAATTGTCATGTTTTCAACTCGACAGCACCCGAAGGACAGTTATTTCTTCTTGAGAGTATGTGAAGTGTTCTTCAGTAAGATGTGTTATTTTGAATAGCCCGCTATTTCGGTAAATTTCAGTTTTGAAGCTTTCATTTTCTCATTGGGCTGATGTTATTTTCTATTGTTAACAGCATACCATCTTCTCCATAATGAAATAAACATATCCGATCATTCAACTGAAAAAATGGCGTTTGTCCTCGCCTGCAATACATTATGACATTCATGACATATATTCATTGAAGTATACAGGGTGGCCAAGAGATTGACGTCAAAAAGGAAAAAAACAGGTCTCTCGTGTCATGGGATATTCGAATCACCCTCATGTATGTCATGCTATTTTTCACGGTTTTCGAGTTATGAATTTTTTTTATGAACTTTGAGAATTTTCGACTTGACCATCTTAAAAAAGATATTTAAAAAAAAGTACGAGACTTCTCTGTGAAATTATTTTTGTAACTTAATCTCCATGAATTGTACTTTTATACATAAAATAACCAGATTCGTAACTTCGATAAAAATTATGGAAATGTTGGTCTCAAGTGTAAAAGTTACGTAAATTGGATTATGATCTGAATTTTCGAATCAAAATTAAAAATGTAAAAAGGCTAATTCACGGTTTCTTAGTATGCTTAAAAACTGCGCTCAACAGTCAGCTTTTAGAATCATTGATAAAAATTGGTACTTAACACTCTACTTTTGCTAGAATTAGCCTTGAAAGTCATCGAGGTGGAAAAAATCAAAGAACTAGACATTTACAACAAAATTATTTTTGCCATTTTAAGATATTTCTGATCAAGTTATGATAGAAAATGCTGAAAATTAATGAAAATTAGCTTTAGATGTTGGTCAAGAAAAGTTCTAGATAAAAAAAATAAAAAGTTATGGCAATAAATCACACATCATCGTGTAAATAAAAAGAAATTCATTTATAAAATTTACAGTAGGTGTTCAAAGTGGCCACCTCCAGCCTCAATACACATTCTACACCTTCTTATAAAATTTTCTTTCAATCGCATAAAACCTGCCCTGTTCTCTCTTAGGACACGTTCGGCTTCTCTTAACTTCAGTCGCAGCTCGTCTTCACTCGAACATTCTCGGGCGTAAACAATTTCTTTGAAATAACTCTAAACGAAAAAATCGATGGGATTAAGGTCAGGTAAACGTGTGGGCCACTTGATTGGCCCGCTGCGCAGCAATGAAAAACCGATCGGGATTATTCAAATTTTCGAGAACAATTTTTGATTAACCACTTCAATGAACGATACCCGAACAGATGGATCGGACGCAGTCGACCAATCAAGGGGCCCCCACGTTCACCTGACCTTAATCCCATCGATTTTTTCGTTTGGGGTTATTTCAAAGAAATTGATTACGCCCGAGAATGTTCGAGTGATGACGAGCTGCGACTGAAGATAAGAGAAGCCGAACGTGTCCTAAGAGAGAACAGGGCAGATTTAATGCGATTGAAAGAAAATTTTTATTTACATTATGATGTGTGATTTATTGCCATACCTTTTTCTTTTTTTTCTCTAGAACTTTTCTTGGCCAACATCTAAAGCTAATTTTCATTAATTATCAGCATTTTCTATTATCAAATGATCATAAATATCTTTATCTGATGGCATGTCATCATGACAACGTTATGTCACTCAATTTTGATGACATAAGGAAGCTCATTATGGGACTAAGTACCATAATGAATTCATTATGGGACTAAGTACCATAATGAATTCATTATGGTACTAAGTACCATAATGAGCTTCCTTATGTCATCAAAATTGAGTGACATACTCCTTTAAAAATAGTTGTCATTGTGACATGTCGAAAATGCAGTTTTTAATTTTTCGAAAATGTATTGATATAAATGCCATCAGATAAAATTTTGTATGTAATACGAATCATAAACAATCATTATGGCACACGCCGTGTTATCGGACTCGGCTACGCCTCGCCCGATAACATTCACGACTTGCACCATAATGATCGTCTTTATGATCCTTATTACATAAATAACTATTATGTTCGACTGCTTCATAAACACTTGATTCATGAATTCGTTTAGCGTCCAGAATTGACTACTTTATTGGACACTACTTTATTGGACACCACTTTATTGGACACCACTTTATTGGACTCAACTGTCACAGTCTTCTCTCGATTCTGCAATTTTCTTCGTTTCACACCACTTGTTATAGGCCGCATACAAATTTTCATAAGCACTTTTAGTGGGTAAGAGAGATTCTTTGGCACTTGCGGCTAAATTATTTACGCTTTCCTCTTCCGAACTATCCATTTTTGGGATTATTATGACGTTTGTCACAGAATAAACGAAGTAAACAACTTTGTTCAGTGAGGTTGCTAAGGTCGCTGATGGTTACTAAGGTAAGATAAGCAAAAGCACACTCAAAGTATTTCTTGAAATAAAGCGACGAATATATTAATTGCCATTTCAGAAAATAAAATGTCTGCATTGCAGTCAAACATAAAGCTTTGTATGCAAACTCGTACATAATTAGGCTTATGGACTTGACCAAATTATTGGCCTCGCTCGCTTTGCTCGCTCTGCCATAAATTTTGGACTCGTCCATAAAGACCTAATTTATGTACTTGTTACATAAATAGCTATAAAATGGCAAAAAATAATGTTGTAGTAAATGTCTAGTTCTTTGATTTTTTCCACCTCGATGACTTTGAAGGCTAATTCTAGCAATCAATGATTCTAAAAGCTGACTGTTGAGCGCAGTTTTTAATCATACTAAGAAACCGTGAATTAGCCGTTTTATATTTTCAATTTTGATTCGAAAATTCAGATCATAATCCAATTTACGTGACTTTTTCACTTGAGACCAACATTTCCATAATTTTTATCCAATTTACGAATCTGGTTATTTTATGTATAAAAATACAATTCATGGAGATTAAGTTACAAAAATAATTTCACAGAGAAGTCTTGTACTTTTTTTCAAATTTCTTTTTTAAGATGGTCAAGTCGAAAATTATCGAAGTTCATAAAAAAATTCATAACTCGAAAACCGTGAAAAATAGCATAACATACATGGGGATGATTCGAATAGCCCATGACTCGAGGGATTTGTTTTTTCCTTTTTGACGTCAATCTCTTAGCCACCCTGTATACTATGAACTGGTCAGATAGGTAGCAAAAAAAACATTGCGTAAGTTCTATGCATTATTATTCACACGAAATTTAATTGATTAAGTACCTATAGGTTGTTTTTTCTCAATTGTATGTTTCTTCAGTCAGGATTTTCGTTTTTTCTTCAATAATTTGTTTTCGGAATAGAAATCACATAAAAATGGAATTCTGTTCGTCTTTTAGAGTCTAGCCTATCGATAGGTACTAGTCCCATCTTATCGGAATATTAAAACTAACCGAAGCTGCTAAACGTTTTTCATGTGGTGGATTTCAAAATGTCTTGCCCAAATGGCCATTGCAAAGCTCACTCAATCATAACCAATGCAACAAATCGAATCAACTATATTCTCTCCCATTATATTCTCTGTCATTTTGTATTTGCAATTTGATATCTTCATCGCTTACTATATTGGGTATACATTTCGTCAAATTGATTTATTATGATTTCACTACGGAAGAACATTCTGACTATGTAAAATATTCCTCACCTTTTGGTCTGAACTTCGAGACGTTGTTGCCACATCTCTCCCTGTTGTACATCAATATTTTGCAGGTTTTCCATGGCCCAAAATAACCATTATCTTCTGCACCTCCTGAAATGAAAACTGGGTTCTTTAATCTGAACTCAAGTAAACAAATGATAGTGAATTGAATATATGTCAATAACGGTAGAAAGTTTGAATAATCCACATGTGAATGAATTTTGCTTTTATTTCCTTCGATTTTTTGAAATCGACGATGAGAAAAAAACAAGGTATCTGTCTGTCAAAGAAGTAAATGAAAACCAAAAAATGGACGTTTATTTTTATATTAGTATGAAAGCATTTATCTATAATTATTTATTTGTAATCTGATCCTGAACATTTTTCAAAAATAAAATTCAGCTGAATTTGTAATGCAGAAACTTGTATGCCGTCATATTCAGTGATAATATCACAGCTACCATTTCCATCAGAAATTCACCATAAAAAATGCATTTTTCGTCTGAAACAACAGAGGAAGAAGACGTTGCCTTTTCGTAAACTTCATAGTTGCTTAAATTAAACAGCTCCACATGAGTTAGGGATATTGACTTAAATTGCAAAAAAATATAGTTTAAATAAGATTTTTGTGATGAAAATTCATATTCATATGTTTTCAAGTTGCAAATTAATTTTATCAATACAATGTATGGCCCCCACAGGCATCAATAACAGCTTGACATCTTCTTTGCATACTACACACGAGGTTGTTGAACATTTCTTGAGGAATTTGGTTCCATAAACGGGGCAGAAGCTCTCTCAGATCATTTAAGGATTCTGGGGTAAGTTGATGATTATCTAATCTTCTTTAATCTTTGGAGCATATCCCATGCATGTTCTATGCAATTCAAATCTGGTGAGTGCGGAGGTATTGGTAAATGTGGAATACCAAGCTCCTCGCGCTCATTCTCAACTATGCCTGCACGGTGCGGTCTAGTTATCGTCTAGAAATTATAAAGTTTCAACAATAGCAGCGTGAAAATTTGGCACAACATTGTCAATGACATGCTCCCTATAGTGTAAGGCGGTCACATTCCCAGGACAAATGTGTAGATCTGTGCGCCCGTTGAAACATATCCCGGCCCATACCTACCATAACACTACCCCCTCGGAGTTGATGGACTTCTTGGACATAGCGACGATCACGGGGTATGCGTGGGATTGTCCATACCCTTATCCTTCGAGAATCTGAAAATCGTCCATATCTGGATTCATCAGTGAAAAGGACACTACGCCATTGATCGTTCCAATTGATATGTTGCCTTGCCCATTCCAGCCTTTGACGCTTATGGTCACGTGTTAATGGAACTCCTCTTAATGGACGTCTAGCACCTAGATTCACCTTTCTCAAACGTCGTCTGATGGTTCCGATGGAAACTTGGACCCCATCTGCATTTTGAAGAGTATTCCGTAGCATTCTACACGTAGATGTAGAGTTTCTTCTCGCCGAAACGGTGATGAAACGATCCTGAGCAAGTGTTGTTTTTCGTCGCCCACCAAGCCTTGGTCTTTCCAACACGGAACCTGTCTCCCTGAACTGATTTCAAAGTCGATATATCACACTTTGGCTGACTTGGAGCCTTTCCGCTACAACAACCTGAGTTAGGCCACCCTGTAGCATTCCGATAGCCCTATTAGCCTCAGCGTTTGTTAATATACGTCTTGGAATTTTCAGAAAACTCGTTTCAAATCGAAGCCGTTGATAAATTGACTTCATTTCAAAATAAGAACATTCATGAAGCATATGCAAAGAACCAAACTTCAGAAAAAACCAGATTGACGAAATGTCTCATACTGATTTTTGTTGGATCGATTCGAGTTTTTATTGAGGTTTAAATGATTTTACAGCGATTTTCTCGAAGATTACATACTTTTAAAAACGATTGAATACGATATCCCCAACTCTTGTGGAGCAGTATATTTACTAGGTATCAAAAGTAGTGCATCAACTCATTGCCAGACAAACAGATCATTCCATTTCAGTAACGGCATCTCGAGGTTGTGAAATTTGGCCCTGATTTCATGTTCATGTTCAAGGAGACATTGAACTCATTCTTCAGTTCCAGAGGAAACAATTGTGTGAACTCGATTGTATTCCCGTAGCATTTTTGAGTTAAATTGGTCTTTGTTGTATTCCACCGTGGTAATATTGGCTAGAATCAGCACAACAGAGATGAGTGTTTTATATTCAAACTTTCATGATATAAATTTTATTGAAGAAGAGACTCTATTGAACTTGAATATTTCGAAAAATCAATGCTTGTTGGTTCCTCCCTTTTTTCCAACAGTCCTAGTATTCTGGATATACGATATTCCATATTCCAGTTCGCAAAACATTAATGGATAGGTACGGAAAAGGTAAGATAGAATCTAAAAATTCCCATCATTTTACAATATCAGGAAAACTGGAGTAATGACTAATTGAATGAGGTGACTAAGAAACATTCATGTTAGCGTTCTTACTTCCTCAATTAAATGGAATAAAATTCAAATGATTACAAGCAATCCATTGTATTACCATATATTAACGCTCGCTGGGCCTCAATTCCAAACTGGTTTCATTCACGCATTTCTAAGCTTTTCTTAGATATTTCATACTCACGCTCATGAGGATATGATGAATTGTTATAAATGTTGAAAATAGAATTGCATTCAAGAGCTATATTCTCATTTGAATAGAGACCACCTGCCTATTATGAACAACTACATTTTTTTTCTGCATATACAAGGCTAGTCTTCAACTATTTCAATAATAATTTTTTTTCAGTTGATTCTTGAAACTTTCCATTTTCCTGATTGGGCAAGAACGTATCTAATAATATTCTATTATCCGATTGTAAAAAACTCAAAGTTGATATTTTCTGAGCAAAATGTTTGAAAACATAATTACTGAAGGAATTTTTTGACGAATATTGGCTGAAATGGGTGAATGTACCAAAGAAAAGTCGAAGAAATGTAATGATTATTCATTAGTTCATCTAGTTCTAGAACATCTACTGTTAGTGAATCGGTAACATTATGTAATGTGGTTCGGAAAATTTTCAATTCAGATGCGGATGTGAAATAATCGTTAAATGTATGACGTTTTCGACAAATATTATCGGATGAAATTGTCAATATCTCCAAAACGTTTGATCTAAAATACTTGGTGGAAATACGTAATTGGTTCTCTCGAAAAAATGGAAGATTCATCATTCCAAAGTAGTGGTACAGTATTTTTGTGGGGATTTAAGGGGCAGTATCACCTTTTGAATCGTGGTAAATCTCCATTCAAAAGTGGTATCTTTATTTCACAAGTAAGTACCATAATTTACGACGTAGAGACTTGATTTTTTTTTTAAATTGAAGTTGAAGAACGTCCCGCGGGCAAATAGTTTTCTTTTTTTCGATTCAATCAGTTTTTCAATTGAAAAAACAGGGTAATCGTTAGATCTGGGGTTATTGGATATGTTTTTCGTTTTTCATGAGTACAAGCTATATTTTTGAAAAAATCATCATGAAAGTTTTTGTAGTTTATAGAAGATTAAATTGCCAAGGACAAATAGTTGCGATTTTTTTGATTTAATTTGTTTTTCAATTGAAAAAAACAGGTTCAACTTCAGCGTTTTGGAAACTAGGCTTAATGATTTTTTTCCGACTGTAATTCATCATTTTTTGGAAAAAATCGCAACTATTTGCCCTCGGCAATTTAATCTTTTATAAACTACAAAAATTTTTATGATGATTATTTCAAAAATATAGCTTGTACTCATGAAAAACGAAAAACATATTCAATAACTACAGATCTAACGATTACCCTGTTTTTTTTAATTGAGAAACTAATTAAATCGAAAAAAAGAAAACTATTTGCCCTCGGGACGTTCTTCAACTTCAATTTAAAAAAAAATCAAGTCTCTACGTCGTAAATTATTATTATTATTATTATTATTATAATTGCAATAAGAGTAGAGGTACAAACCTATAATACTCAATCTAAAAAAAAAGCGTACATGTATGTGTGATGTGCATAATTGAAAAATAAAATGATTACATCCTTAATATCAATTTGTAGGAGAAAAGAATACCCAATCACAGGCGATCATAAGCATTCTTGAAGGCGTTCGTGCTAGCAGCCGCGACCACGCTGTCGGGTAGACGATTCCAACAGTGAAATATTCTGTTGGGCAAAAACCACTGTCTTTCAGATGTTCGGAATTTCTCTCTAGCTAGCTTGAACGAATGGCCACGAAGATGATTCCGATTCAAAGTGAAGAGATCCCTCATCTGATCGCCGAAATGACCATGAACGGCTCTAAAAGAAAATATCAGGTCTCCTCGCAATCTCCTGTTCTCGAAAGTTGGTATGTTGAACAATCGTAATCTTTCTTCATAAGATGGACGCATCGCACCATAAGGAAGTCTAGTGATCCATCTTTGTAGCAGCTCCAATCTTAGGGTACTTACTCGTGAAATAAATAGACCTCTTATGAATGGAGATTTACCACGATTCAAAAGGTGATACTGCCCCTTAACTGTTGCTTGAATGGAGATAGCATAAAAAATAATCAACCATTGTTGATTGATATGATAAGTAGTGAAAACACTCCATTCAAATTTTTGGCACCCTGTACCTCTCAAACGAATATGAATTTAGAAAAAAGAATTTGGTTTTTAAGGGGACTCTACAGTTAGTTGAAAATAAGTACAAGTCGAAGACTTCCTCTGTTTGTCATATTTCACCAAAAAATCAAAAATTTCGTCAATTATCCAGCTGACTCTGAAAAATCTCATGTTTAAGTGAATTAGGTGCGTGAAAAAAAATATCTATGAAATACACGGGCCCTGAAGCTAAGCAGATGGGGTTCCCAGGCCATACACCAACCGTGAATACCATTGTTTCCGTATTCATTTTGTGCTAAGGCATCACAGAGGAAAAACAATGATAAAATAGAATTCTGAAGATGTGAATTATATTCAACTTAACACATATTTCTTCAATTCACGTGGTGACAAGATTGCAATTATTAGTCCATTTCTTTTCTCCAAAAGTGCTATATGCACGTCTTGTCGTCTTATGTACTACAAGTTAATTGAAAATTGGGCAACTTCGACCTAGAGAGAGGTAACCAGTTTCCTTTGTTCATGAAATAATTGCTTGTCACATGACTTTGTTATTGATTTGAGTTTTCCATGCACAAAATTGTTTTACAAATGATAAGGAGAATTTTAATGGCTTTGAATACCGAGTTTGTTTTCAGCAGAAACTAATTTTTCATCTCCCATTTGTGTAATTGGCTAATTTCTTGTATAGGGCAGATTACATTTCACAGAAAATATTTATCTTCACTTTCTTAGGTATAAAGTAAAGATACGAAAAGTTTTCCTTTGATATAATTACAAACACCTTATATCGGTTGAGTCAAAGCTCAAACTTAAATGAGATTCAAGTTACGAGAGCGATGAGGAATAAACCGAAAACCCGATGATAAAAAATGGAATGCCCCTTGTATCATAAAAATTTTATTGCAGCTATATCTCATTCGAAGGAAATATTATGCCTTTATATTATTTGTTCGATTCAAACAATATTTTTAAGTATTCATTCCGAGTTTTATGTAAGATATTTACAATAATATAAGGGGTATTTTTGAATTTTCATATTTTCAGTTTCAATACATCCTATATCGTCTACAACAAGAACTATTGTCCTGGTTTTTTTATTTTTGAATTCTACATGTGGAAAACTTGCGAATGTGAAGTTTTATAATCCTCTCAAAACTCAAAGTCTGCTTTAGGAAGTATAAATTGGCAACTGGGATGTATGAAGTTACCTATTCCTCATGTTTATCGGAAAAGTTTTTTGCTAGTTGATTTTTACCGATGTGAGAAACTTCGAATTGGTGACTTGGATTGAAAAGACATTTTATTCGAGTTTGCCGTCTACCTTGATTCAAACTTTCTGGCATGTCATGAAATTGTTGCTGCAGGCACATCGTAGGAATTTCCTCACTCTTTGAACACTATCGAGCACAAATAGTTTTTTTTTCAGCTTCATCATGCTCACATGAATAAGCTTTGACATCTGTGGAACTCGACATAGGAAGAACAAAAGCGAAAAAAGGTGGCAACCATCTTAGCGTCATTATTTATCATTATCATATTTTTGTGGTCCTGTCCATATTGTTTCATAGTTGTTGATATCGAATTGATACAATGAATAATTCGAGAAATAAATTATCCCCTGGCTATGAACCCCATAATGTCATGGATGTAAATTTGTATTCTGCTCACAGCAGCTTTTGTTGCAAGTGGTTATTTCTCTTTGTGTCCAGCTCGAAGAGAGAACGTTGGAAAATAATGGTGGGAATCCATTGTTATAGAAAAAAAAAGCTCGTGCTGACATTGACGGCGAGGAAGCAGGTCTAATATTAAAGTTTGCTTGCGGTGTCGGCCCTTTTGGAATACTCATTGCACGGTATTCATTACACCCACATTGTCTCGACGTAATGGGGTCGAATTATTCTTTTGTTTCGTTGCAACTTCGGTGTTGGCTTTTAGGGTTTCTCCAGTCATGGTCTTGTGATTTCCGGGCAGAAAATTCGGTCAAAATGGATTTATTTCGATTGAAAAGTTGGATTTACTTGTTACTGCGATATTAGCAGGTAGACCTTCCGAAGAATATAAAATTTGACACTAACCAATATGGAGTTCGAGAAGGTAACAGCACCTTGGATATAACAGTGGATTTATAGGAGTACATTATGCAGGAACTGGATCAAAATGAATATGTTGTTGCGGTTTTTATTGATCTACAGAAAACATTTGATACAGCTGTTTATACTTCTGCAAACTTTGGAAAACAAGAATGATCCGAATCAATTCAAAACTTAGCCTATAGTATGTAGCAAAAAAATTTCGAGGGATCTGAAAACATCAAGTCTAGAAGATATCTCTACCTCTTGAACCGATTTGTTCTCGTAAATTTGTGTAAATATAATAATAATAATAATGATTTATTGATCCTTTCAGACATGACAATGATGTCAATGTCTGTTCTTCTCTTTCTGTATCTTGGTACAGATTATTTATGTACACCGAAAAGTTCAGCTACGAAGGAGGTCAAGACTCAGTCGGCTTGACATAAAAATAAAATCAATGAGGCAGTAGGCACCTTGGTACCAATGTATCATAGATGTTCTGAGAGGCAAAATTGAATCAAGCAAGAAAATGAAGGATATGATTGATGAGCTTCGTTCCATACATCATACAGTAGACTTGCCTACAGTCCATCTACTGAAGCAGAAAGCTGTAGATAAAATAAGATCACTTGCTGCAGCGCGAAAGAAACTGATAAAAAGGCAAAAATGGATTGAAGATAACAACACCTTCACCGCAGAACCATCGAAATTATTTTAGTCCCAACAACAATCGGTTCAGAACCCAAAATCACCTCAAGGGGTCGAAGAATTTTGGAAAAGCCTGTATGAACAACAAGCAGAAACCAGGGATACTCCAGCACTACTCAGATTCCAGCAGATGTGTGATCAAAACCAACAGCAGAACGATGAACTTTCTGAAATATCAACCGAAGATATTAAAAAAGCCCTTAAGAACAAGCGTGATTTAACAGCATCTGGACTGGACGGTATTCAAAACTACTGGTGGAAGAGATTTCCAGCTACACATCAACACTTGGCAAGATTATTCAGCGGGATGCTGACTCGCCATGAGCCCATTCCGTCATGGTTAGTGGAGGGTAGAACAGTGCTGAAACCAAAATCAGGTGATTTAGGGCAACCCAAGAACTATTGCCCAATCACTTGCATCAATACACTGTATAAGATCCTCACAAGTGTAATTCAAAATCAAATACTGAGGGTTATTGGACCAGTGTGGAACAGTATCTACGAACAGAGGGGACCAAAGAAAGGAGTGCAAGGATGCATGGACAACTTGCTCATAGACAAGAGCGTATGTCTAGACGCCAGACACTACAAGCGCGACCTACACACATCATGGTTGGACTACGCGAAAGCATATGACACCTCGCCGCACGAACTGATAATACGGTTATTAAAAATGCTGAAAGTTCACCCCAACATCGTCCATGCGATAGAAAACATCATAGCGCTGTGGAAAACGAAGTTTGCCATCCGAGCAGAGGGTCGAACCGTTTATACGGGATGGGTGAGATACAGAAGAGGAGTTTTCCAGGGAGATTCGCTAAGCCCGTTATTATTCTGCATAACTCTTATACCACTAGCAACTACTGAATATCGTTTCAGACTACACTTCAGCAATGGGAATGTCATTCGGTTTGGACAAGTGCGCTGTTTTTCATCTGCGCAAGGAAAAAGCTGAAGACGCAGGAGAAGATATTCGACTGAAAGATGGAATGACTTTCCGACACCTCGAAGACGGAGAAACTTACAAGTTTCTTGGAATGAAACAGAGGGTTGTACTGGAGACAACCCAGATAAAGGATGCCTTGACAGCCAGCTACAAAAAAAGCTGAGAGACATTTGGAAATCGCAGCTGTCGGGAAAGAACAAAGTCTTCTTCTTCTTCTTCATATTTTAAGCCTTTGGCTTGTATTTTCCAATTATCATGCCTCCTGCGATATCGATGTCCATGAGTCTCTCCAGCGTTTGGGTGGTCTCCCCAACGGTCGGCGTGTTCCTGGTGTTCCGTCTCTCACAATCTTCGCAATTCTTCCATCGTCCATTCTTTCCACGTGGGCATTCCATGATCTTCTCCTATTGCGACCCCATCGGACTATATCCGGGACATCACATTCGCTGCGAATTTCTTCGTTCCTCCTTCTGTCTCGTAATGTGAGGCCTAGGACGTTTCTGAGCACTTTCATCTCGGCCGTTCGCAGGGCGTTCTTCATTACTTTAGTATCGGCTCTCGTTTCAATCCCGTATGTCATTATTGGTCTCACAATGGTTTTATATAATCTGGTTTTGGATTCCTTACGCATGTATTTGTTGTTCCACACAATGTCTCTAAGAGCTCCCGATATCCTTGCTGCCTTATTTGTTTGGTCTCTGATTTCCCTAGTTCTGTCCTGATTAGACGAGATCTGCACGCCCAAATATGCAACCGTCATAACCTGTTCAATTGGTCGGTCCTCAACTACAAGTTTACATCTAATTGGTTCCTTTGAAACAACGAGTGACTTTGTTTTCGTGGTAGATACTTCCATATTCAGTTTTTTTGCCTTTGTGTAGAACTTAAACAGAAGCCTCTGTAGATCGTCTTCGCTCTCAGCCACAATTACTGCATCGTCGGCGTAGCAGATAATTTTTATTTCACCTGTTGTTAGCTTGTATCCCCTTGTTGTCTTCTTCACTTCTTCGATAATGTCGTCCATTATCATGTTGAATAATTGGGGACTCAAGGAATCTCCTTGCCTTATTCCTGTCGGTGTAGGTATTTCTTTTGTGAGACCGTTGTTTGTCATTATCCTAGTGGATGTTTCACGATTCAGTTCTCCCACAATCCTTACAATATCACTAGGAACATGTTTTTTCTTCATGATACGAGTGACATCTCTCAGTTGGACTCGATCAAAAGCCTTCGTCAGGTCTATGAAACACATGTACATGGGCTTGTTGTACTCTATGGACTTTTCTATTAGTTGTCGTACTATATATATTGCGTCCAGAGTTGATCTATTTTTCCTAAATCCCTGCTGCTCTTCGGAGATGTTCATGTGCTGCTGTATCATATCGGTCAGAATCCTCGTGAACAGCTTCATAGTAGAGTTCAGCAAGGTGATTCCTCTGTAGTTTTCAGGTTTCTTTTTGTCTCCTTTCTTGAAAATTGGTATTGTTACACTCTTTTTCCATTCCTCTGGAACCGTTCCTGTGTTGAGTATTCTGTCGAAGAGAGATTTCAGTTCGTTGCCAAGTATGGGTCCTCCATACTTGAGAAGTTCATTTGGTATCTCGTCTGGACCTGGGGATTTACGATTCTTCAGTTTTTCAATCGCTTCTTTCACTGCCTGGTTCGTGATCTCGGACGCCGCTGTATTTTCCGCATCTTCGCTATAGCGATTATCATCCTGCTCTTCATGTGCACAATGCAACCCCTTGAAGTGTTCTTCCCACGTTTTCCCATCGATCTGCACCGTTCTTGTGTATTCCGCCACCTCCTTCCTCTTCTTCCTCAGAACACCCCAGATTTTTTTCTGAGCTCCATAAAGGTCGTGTTCCATCTCCGAAGTGAATTGTTCCCAGTATTTCCGCTTTATGTCCCTTATCTCCGCGTTGATCCTGTTTCTGACTTCTATATATTGACTCCTCTCTTCTGATGTTTTCTTGCTTCTATATTTGATGTAGGCTAACCTTTTCTCGTTCGCCAACTCTTTTATTTCTGGACAATACCATTCTTTGTTGTTGGATCTCTCTACTGGTTTCACTTGTCTCTGTCCAATTGCTTCTATGGCCGCTGTTTTGATGTTATTTTTTATCTTTTGCCAGCATGTTTCTACGTCATCTATTTCTTCAACCCCATTTATCTCAATTTTCTGTTGGATACGTGTTTGGTACAGGTTTTTTGTTGATGGGTTGGTGAGAGATTCGATGTTGAATTTAGTTTTTAGGATGTTATTTTTATCCTGCCTTTTTCTCTGCATGTTCATTCGTAGCTTACACAGAACAAGATTGTGGTCCGAGCCGATATTTGCTGATGTTATGCTTCGGACATCTAAGACCTGGGATGGATGTATGGCTCTGTTCGTTATGACAAAATCTATCATTGAGTGCTGGCCTCGGGAGTTTTGCCATGTTATTTTGTGCTGGAGTTTGTGCGGATAAAAGGTATTATTTATTCTTAGAGAATGACGTGCGCAGAAGTCGATAAGAAATTCACCATTATCGTTGATTTGATCTTCGTTAAATCGATTCATTATCCCAGGCAGCACATTGTTGCCCACTCGAGCATTCAGATCTCCCAGAATTATAATTCTTTCGGTTGGCGGTATTTTTGTCAATTCTGCCTCAATATTTCCGTAAAAGGCATCTGTTTCTTCTTTCTTCAGAACAAAGTATGTGCTACAAATATGCTAGCCATCCCGATTCTCACCTACTCTTTCGGGGTGGTGAACTGGACGGTAAACGAACTCCTCGATCTTGGTAGGTCAACAAGGAAAACGATGAACATGAATCATAGCCTACATCCCAACAGTTCAATACAGAGGATATACCTTCCTCGGAGCCAGGGGGTAGAGGATTGCAATGTTTGGAATATCAACATTATCAATAAACATTGGAAATTGCAGTAAGGATTCTAAGAAGTGAAGATCCGCTTCTGAAATTTGTCGCTCAGCATGAAATTGCTCAACATGGAGCCTTCCTATTTCGAGCTGCACAAAGGGCCTTGGAGAAGCTCAGCATAACCGGCGTATCGATTAATCCTGAGCTCGCTGTAACACCGATCACCCAAGCGGACCAAAGAAACCTAGCAAGACTGGTCCGAAAGTCTCAGTCAGATACATTACTCGAACATCATATGAGTAAGACCTTGCACTCTATATATTTCAGGAGTTTAAAAGACCAGGACCTGTCTGAAGAATTGTCTTTCGCCTTTCTAAAGTCAGCTAGCCTTAAGTCAGAGACAGAAGGATTTGTGATGGCGTGTCAAGATGGAGTACTGAATACGAGATGGTATAAGAAGAACATCATGAAAATGGACACCTCAACAACTTGCAGGGCTTGCCATAAGCAACAGGAACCGATTATGCACATCCTTTCCGCCTGCAGAGTCCATGCTCCATCAGGGTATGTAGAGAGACACAACGCGGCACTCCGAATCCTATACTTCCATCTGAGAGCCGCGTATGAGATAGACAAAGAACCGGTGCTACCATATGTGCCTCTGGAGATTGAAGCGGTGGTCCAGAACGAAAGAGCTCGCATATGCTGGAACTATCCTGTCTCAACAACACGGCAGATCAATGCTGTTAAGCCAGACATACTTTTGCTGGACAAGGAGCTGAAGGAGTTATTTGTCGTGGAATTCTCCTCCCCTGCTGAAAATAATGTTGTGATGAAGGTAGAACAGAAGAGGCAAAAATACAAACACCTTATGTTCGAGCTTGGAACTTTATACCCAGGTCATAAAATTAGGATGGTCGTACTTATCATAGGATGTCTCGGTGGAATGAGAGCTAACTACGTGGATGAACTGAAGATTATCCCGGTCTGCAGATCACTGGCAGACGTATTGGCGCACAGAATGCAGAAAGCAGTGTTGCTCGGGTCACTCCATAGCATCAGGTCCCATGAACTTTAGGAACCACTTCCAGCTCATCTCTTTTGTTAAGGGACGCTACGAGGGCAGGATGAAGAACTCCTCCATTGAATGTGTGAGGGGTTTTTAGTGAGTAGCCAAACAAGATCTTGGATTCTCACACTACTGAGAGTGCGGACCCTGTCGGTGCCCATAAAGGGTTTTCCCCTCACACGGACGTTAAAAAAAAATGATTTATTGATCCTTTCAGACATGACAATGATGTCAATATCTGTTCTTCTCTTTCTGTATCTTGGTACAGAGTATTTTTTCGAATCTACATTTTCGATGCCTATGGTTATTTATTCTATCGGTCGCATAATAAAGATGGTTTGGGCATTTCGATTGCTTCGAATGACTCTCTATTCTGCGTTTGCCTTTCCTGGTTTTTGAGAATTATTTCGGAGGGCGGTCGCCAAAATTGGCAGAACTGACGCTTTTCACAAGGTGTCTTCGTTGGTTCATCCGTAACGCCGTTATATTTGTAGGATGACCAAATTATGGGTCTCTATTTTGAAAGGCGAGTACTCAACAAAATCCATCCTAACCTAACCCACGTTGACCTTATGTCTTATCTATATTCAAGCCGCAATTCCCAAGCAACAATAACCGTCCACAAATGATAAATTGTAGTCTTGTCACATATCAACACGCGGAAGAACAGAATGGAATATAATAGAAGCCTACACATTTTATCACAACAATTACCTCAAGGTATGCCAACCCTCCCACTGCACCTAATAGCAATGCAAAGATAACGAAAACAATGCGATCATTCACGCTGAACGTTCATGAACCCTGTCTATTTCTATGATGATAGCGATATCTATCTGAAAGCCGATTACCCGACGAGGAATAGACCTACCGGAGCGGCAGGTTATTGACCATCGGGGTTTCCTCATCTTGCCACACACACCTGTTCCTTCCATGTGCTGGCACCCAAATTTGTAGCAACAGATGGATCGGCTGAATGCTGAATCAGCTCTGTTTTGAATCATTAGTAGGAGTTAGTAGGCCATGTGCTAAAAGAGGAAGTGCGTACGGTGAATTCGAACAGGTAGACGGCATTTCCGGTTTCAACATCGGGATATGCTGCATTAAGAGTCTCCCATCAAACGAATAACTTCATTTCTGTGCTGGTTTTTAAAATTTGGCTTCATTTGAAATGATCCATTACAAAGACAAATTTTGGCATATATATTTTTTTTTAATTGAAATTATCGTGTCTCGGCAACTAGGCCATATTGACACAGTACAATATTCTATTTTTACATTACAGATGAAGACAAAAATTTTCACAAAATATGGATATAAACAGAAAGAGAAATAAACTATGGATGTATTGATCATATTTGATTGAACAGTTGGCTTTCTTTCAAGAATTCTATTGCTGCTTCAATTTGTCTTGGTGAGCTGAGGATGTCTCTTAAATTTTCTTTGAGGCCCAGTCGATGTCTGATTTCATCATAATGTTGACAGCGAGTTAGGAAGTGTTCCACAGTTAAGCGATGTTCTGGGCAGTATTCGCATATAGGATGTTGTTCCGATGACATCAAGTAGCTGTGTGTCAGCCTGGTGTGTGCAATTCTCAATCTCCTCATTACTATTTTGTCTTTCCTCTTCAGATAAATTTTTATCGGGGAATCTATTTCGGATTGGATTGCACGAAGTTTATTATTGCTGCTATTCCATTGTGTTTGCCAGTCTCTAAGAGATTTCAACTTTGTTGATGCCTTTAAGTCAGAGTACAGCTGTATGTTTGTGATGGGAAGATCAGAGGTTCGTGCCAGTTTCGCTGATTTATCTGCAGTTTCATTTCCCTCAATACCTATATGAGATGGTACCCAAATTATGTTCGTATAGATGTTTTTGTTCGTTCTAAGTATATGGCATCGTTCTTGAATCTTTAGTATCAATGGGTTCTTAGAGTAAATGTTGGATATAGCTTGAATTGAGGACAATGAGTCTGTGAATATTGCTATATGTTGGCCAGGCGTTATGGTGCTGAATAGGGACTCGTATATTGCGAAAAGTTCACCAGTATGAATACTGCAGGTTGGTGGAAGTTTGAAGGATACTGTATTATTGAGTTTGTAAATGACTGAGCATGCAATTCCATTTTCATCTTCAGATGCGTCAGTGTAAAATTCCTGATCAAATTTCTCATTACCTTTCAATTCCAGGACATATTGTTTCAGTATTGAACTATGGGTTTCCTGTTTGTTATATCTATGAAGAATTGTATTGAGCATAGGTTGGTATCTGCACCAGGGAGCATGTTTTGAGTAGGTCATGGGAACTAAAGCATTGAGATCAATAGATTCTAAATGTTGCTGGGCAAGCTGTGGAATTGGAAGTAACGTCGTAAGGTGTGTAGTGGTAAGGCGATTTGATGTTTTCATCAGTTCAAGTATCGGATGATTCGGCACAGCAGACATCTTTAAAGCATATGAGAGAAGAGCTTGATGTCGACGAAGGTTCAGAGGGATTTATCGTGCTTCAACATGAAGGCTCTCAGATGGGCTGGTTCGGAATGCTCCAAGGATTATGCGGAATGCAGTATTGGGAACGGCATTAAGTAATTTCATATTTGTTTTGCTTGACGTTGAGTAGAGGATGCTGCCATATTCTAGTTTCGACCGAATTGACGACCTGTATATTCTTAGCAAAATTTCTTCATCACATCCCCAGTGATGATGAGATATGCATATTCGTTGTTTCGATTAAGAATAATAATTGAATTCATGCCTTTTCCACTGATCTTGTCGAATGAAATAAGAAATACTTCGAAAATTGTGCATTTTCTGCAAAAAACTAAGTGACAGTGTTTTTTTCATAGGTTTTCAACAACCTGCATTTCTCAAACGAAGCTGAAATCGGAAAAATTTTTGCAGCAAAAATGTTGATGAGAAGGATTTACACACATCGTCAATTGTCTCCTGTGTGTTGATAATTTATCAGAGATAAACGGAAGTTCAGCCACCTTTCATTTTTTCTCCATCCCAAAAAATGCATTTACATACACTTACAAAGTTATCACCCTGAATTTCTCACCACGATGATAAAAGCTTATGCGAACATAACACGAACCCCATAACGTTTTAGCCTTGTTTTTGAGCCATCTTCAACCCTCATTGCTTCGCGTGAAACCACTGAAATCATTTTATTCCACGCAACAAGAAAGTAAATCGCCCTTAAGAGCAGGCATAACATTTTTGATGTATATCAGCGGTTCCGAGGTTTGATATCCGGAATAGGGGTGTTTTTGCTTTTACGCACAAATTACGTAGGAATAAGGAATAACACTAAAAATAACAAGCTGTTTTCTGAGTAATAGCGCTACGTCGAAGGGAATATAGTTGGTCAGATACTCAGATATACCAATTCTACATTGCACTTCTCTCAGCAAAACCCATAAAACTGATTTCGATTACCATCTTTGAGTGAATACATCAGGGTGATTCACGGTGGATGGCACATTAGACATTTCTGGTGAACCAGATATCGGATCGGTTTGCAAACTTGCACGAGTGCATTATCGGACATTCTCTTCCCAACAAAAATATTTCCGTCAATGCGGTGTTGCCACTTCCATTAGAAAGTAGTAGCAACTTTGTTTTTTCAAATGGAACACCTGGTATATTATATTATTTTAGGAATCTCTAACAACTTATCTACAACTTTTCCTAACATTTCCCTATACCTATCTGTTGCCGTTTTCGAAATATAAATTATTTTCATTTTTTTTCACCGAAAATTATGACCTCCAAAAATGCTGATAACTTCGAGTTGAGAGACACTATGGCATTGAAATTTGGTTTGAAGTTAGGTTAAACATGAATGCTTCCAACACATTAGCCTACTTTACTTACAATACAGGGTGGTAAAAAATACAGTCTTCTCGTTTGCTTGAAAAAGTGACTGAAAGTTGTTTATTTCAAATGGAACGCCCTGTATATTATTAGAAATTCAGAAAGCTGATGAAATTTGCTACTATTCTATGTATACCATGCCTATACCTAGTCGAATTTCGGACTTATGAGCATTTATTTGTCAAAATGTCCCTACAGAATGGTATTCCCATTCGGTATTCGGTAGGCAGGCCATGATTACTATTTTACAGTACCTTGTGACATTCTCCTAATAATAAAGGCACCAAGAAACGATGGAAGAAAACTATTCGAACGAAGTGATCATGAATTTGTATATTATTATTAACTGGAGAGACTTTTTGACGATCGGTGGATAAGGCGCTTGGGACCGTGGAATTGGCCAGCAAGATTACCCGATCTTAGTCCATTAGATTTATTATCTGTGGGAAATATTGAAAAGAAAAAGTTTACAGAACACCCGTGCATTCGAGAAATGAATTGTTGGAAAGGATTACCCAAGCATTTGAAGATTTGGATTTCAAAGAAATACGATCTGTCACGACGAAAGCAGTCAACACCCGCATTTTGAAGTGCTTGGAAGTGAACGGCCAGCGATTCGAACATACTTTGAAATATTCGACATGATTGTTTTACTTTTTAATAATAATTTATATAAATAGTTTGACTTTCAAGTTTCTTGGCGCCTTTATTATTAGGAGAATGTCAGAAGGTACTATCAAATAGAAATCAATGGAAATACCATTCTGAAGGGACATTTTGACAAATAAATGCTCATAAGTCCGAAACTTGACTAGTTATGTATAGGCATGATACATAGAATGGAAGAAAATTTCATCAGTTTTCTGAATTTCTTATAATATACAGGGCGTTCCATTTGAAATAAACAACTTTCAGTCACTTACGAAGACTGTATTTTTTACCACCCTGTATTGTAAGTAACGTAGATCAGGCTAATGTGTTGGAAGCATTCATGTATCACCTAACTCCGAACCAAATTTCAATGCCATAGTGTCTCTCAACCCGAAGTTATCAGCATTTTTAGAGGTGATGATTTTCGGTGAAAAAAATTGAAAATAATTTATATTTCTAAAACGGCAACAGATAGGTATAGGGAGGTGTTGAGAAAAATTGTCGGGAAGTCGTTGGTGATTCCAAAAATAATATAATATACCAGGTGTTCCATTTGAAAAAGCGTAGTTGCTACTACTTTCTGATAGAAGTGACAACACCTGTAATGAACTACAAGAAGTTGTTGACATTTTTCATGGTAACATTTTGAATTCCAAATTGTTCCTCAAAAGACATTTTCTTCGAATGTAATTTTTTTTTTCTCATTGTTGGTTTTTTTTATATATAAATTTAGTTAATTAGTTTGTCACTGGTTATTTCGCTTATTGGTGTAAACTGTGAATACTATTTATGGGTATATCCTGTTTGTATTCCTTGTAAATGAATAAATAAATAAATAAATGAAACACCGCATTGGCGAAAATATTTTTGTTGGGTAGAGAATGTCCGATAATGCACTGATGCAAATTTTCAAACTGATCCTATATCTGGTTCACCAGAAACGTCTAGTGTGCCATCCACCGTGTATCACCCTGTATTTATAAAGGGTATACTATTCCATTCTTAAAAAAAAATAACAACAGCAAAGAAAGTGCTATAGAGCCATCGAAACATTTCGGGCAGTTTTGATAACTTATTTATTATTCCTTCAGAGTCCTTAGACCATAGAAAGAGGAGAGACAGCATCTGTTTCATGAATTCGAGAATTGGTAAAGCCAAAATTTTGTCAGTTTTCAATGAGTGGAACGAAGATGGCATAAAGGATAGCAATATCATTAGATACGACCATGGCAACATGGCCGAATCTAACTTTAGAAGATCACATTGCGTGGTGTTATCAGTATTGAAGAATGGAAATGAAATTACAAGTGAATCAACTCTTTTCGACGAATTCATATGATACTCCGTACATTGAGGCAGATTCTGAGTTAGTTAAACGGAGTCAGCTTAATTCATAATAAATAACCCAATGTTCCTCCTCTCAATATCAGAAGGGAACTTTTCATATGCGACATCGTGATGACAACACTGTTCAAAACATCATTAGTAACGCAATATTAAAATAGCGGTATCATCGGACGATACAGGTTTACTATCTAGTTCAGAATATTCTCACTGCCTTGGAGCGAAATAACGATATTGTCCATCTTTAAAAATATTGACGTGGGCAAAAAAAAATAAAAACGCTCCAGTAATGTAAACTTATGGTAGAATCTGAATCAGGTAGCGAATTTTTGAAAACGGAATGTACAGGGTGTTTTTTCAACCAGCAAATTTAATCTCAATTTATCATAATTCCTACCCTGTATTTTTGAAAAAGTGTGGAAATTATTGAAAGTAGACAATCATATTGTTCTACACTGAAAATTTCATCAATATTGATTTAGCCATAACAAAGTTATGAATAGAAGAAAAATCGGTCGAAATGGACAAATCACCCTGTAGACTCTCAATAAAGGCCCCTAACCATAAACCAAACATGGTTTTGGGAACTGCCTTGACTAGTGTACGTATTTACCCTACACAGAAAAGTGCGCGAAGTGAGCCTTGATAGATCGCCTGGTCGCAGCTTTGGTATTGAGTTTTTCTGTTCATTCAAATACAGTAATAATGATTACAGATAGTAACATTCTTTATGCAAAATGACCAGATCTGATTATTAGAATTAAATCTGAACAAAATTATAGATATGACTCCTCCATGCTGCAGGCTCTACATTATCCTCTATCAAATCCACTCATACAGTAGCTATCTTCATTTGAGTCACGTAATACCCAGCGTAAGAGTAGGTAAATGTGATTATATTGTTCATTTAAAACCTCCTTTCTGATTTACGATGCGAGTATAAGCAGGAGTAGTCCACCTTGAAATACTCAGGTAGGTCAAATGTTTGTCTCTCTCCAATGCAGCAGACCTGCAGTTTCGAATCAACTCCCATGCTAAGGCATAGAATGATATAAAGAAGATATTCCAAACGAAGCAATGATTAGAGAGTAAAAGTCAAATACTTATTTATATGATGTTTTTTCTCATCTAAGAGCTTCCAGAACTCTCTTCTAACCATTCAGTGAACTGAAAGTTCCCTTCATAGGGGGAAAACTAACGGAAATGTATCACAACTCATGTTGCCAGGCATTTCATCCCATTCAAGCAAATAAGGATTTATCCGAGAGGATTTTTTCTAACGCAACTAACGAAGAGAATTGATTGATGTGACATCGTTTATTCGTTCACTGGAATACAGATTTCGTCCCTTGTGAGGAGAAATGCGGTATTTTTGTAATGAAAGCAGGCGTTTTTTGATGTTATACATGATTTGTTGGAAGAGCGAAGAAAGATGCGGTGGATGAGGAAAATAACTGTCGTAAACCGTTAGGCTTTCTCCTTTGATCTTGATGTTTCTCCTGGGGTTGGTACACAGAATTATCTGAAAAATATTCATGGAATATCTCTCGATGTATCTTTTAACTAAAAGCATATTTTTTCAGGTTTAGGGATATTCTCATGTTAATACTCTTTTTCACTTCTTGTAGTTCGTATTCGAGTTTCTGAAGGGTTTTCCAATAAGAGGTGTTATTTTTAATAGCCCGCTATTTCTGTAGATGTCACGTTTGAAGCTGTCATTTTTTGCCATTTGACCATGGAACGATACACGCATTGAAATTATCAAAATTCACTATAGAAATGGTGAAAATGTGGTTCGTAAAACATTTTTGGGGTCGTTGTGAAGCACCTTGTTGAACCGCAATACAGAAATTGGTGGAAAAATTTGAGCTATTGGGATGAGTTAGTGTTGCGAAGAATAAAACCCGTGCACGTTACTCTAGAACAGCCGAGAATATTGTTGCTGTAGCCGAAAGTGTTGAAGAAAACCCAGGTTTGTCCATTCCTTGTCGTTCTTTGAAATAGAGCATTCCACAAACGTCCTTTCACCGTATTTTGTATGAATATTTGGGTCTTAAGGCTTATAAAGTTCAGTTTACACAAGAACTCAAGCCGGCCGATCATCAACAACGTCGTGTCCTTGCTGATTGTGTCTTTGAAATGCATGAAAATGATCCGGAATTCCATCGAAAAACCATCTTGAGTGATTCAACTTCAATCCAATAGGAATTACGCCTAACTTTTCGCCCTCAACTGCAGTAGACATCTTCAGAGGTTTCTCGGTCAAAGGTTGTACCCCTGCGAATGACCTCTTCGAACTGGAGATGTTACTGATTCACACGCTAAATTCACAGCCTAAGGCTATTGCCTACCACTCTATTAATGGTTACAGATATTCGAATTGTTCGAATTATTAACGAATTCGAAACTAGAATGAATTCGTAACATTTTCTCTGACTCCGAATACAAGCTTCAGTTTTTCTATTTTCCAACAAGGACAGTTGGGGGTGGATTAGTCCTGAGCTCGGGTAAACGAGAAAGAGTGGCAGGCGGGACTATGAACTTTTCCGCTGTAAAAAAACAAATTGTCTCAGAATAAGATTGATGAAGATAGCGGAAATAGGACACTGATTACTGTTTCAATTTTCTTAACACTTGATTTAAAAGAGTGCAATCCATTACTTGAATAATATCATAGACAGTAAGGAATTGAAAAATATCAGGACTGTTTTTCAGACAGGATCCTGGGTTTTTTTTCTTTCATGGCCGAACCAGTCCTCTCAAAACTTTCGTTCAAAAGTAAGGTTGTAGTTCTATAACTGCATCTCAAGAATTATCCTATAACCTTTTCTTCAATCGTAAAGTGGAAATTCACTGATGTTCGCACGACATTCATTTGTGCGAATTCTTAATGAAAAGTCTTCTTTAAAATCTGCGAAATATACAGCATTGAAAAAGGTAGTTATTTGTTTCCATACTTTATTCCAAACCTGTATGCTATTTACAAGTCATGTTTTCTCGTTATATATTTTTCAATGATCAGTTTCAATTAACCTTGGTGAGTAATTTTCACAACTGTAAAAAAAATGTCGTCATTGTCAAGAAGCCGCCATTCTCAATCAACATGCTTTTGTTTATGCGGTGGATTTTCCAGATAATCACACTGTTGTTTATGAATGCATTTTCATAAGTCCTTGTTTTCTGAAAATACACACAAAAGTCTTGGTCACCCCTATCAACATGACAATTTTTTTATGGAATGAATCTTCACTATTTTGAAATTTAAATGCAAAAAATAAACCACCAAAAATTGTTATTCTTAGATGAAGAAAATCGTAAAGTTTATTGAATGCGAATGATTTAACCGAAGAAAGATTTCACTCAGTTCTTCCCAGTTCTACCATCTTTATAAAATCGGTTTCTTTATATGAGCTCTATAGTTGTGTCAACTATAGTTCCCTGTTCGAGCGTGAAGGCCTGCAACCTCGAGAGGTGTTCAATAAAAATGAAGTTTCAAGGAATTAGGAATTGCTCTGAAGCCAACATTAGCGCCTTTTTATAAGCTTTTATTTAGTTTCACCTGTCCCGGTGTCTGTCTGTCTGTCTATCTCTAATCAAATCTTGCAAGTTAAATATGACACACTTCTAATCGTCCGATAGATTTGAAATTTTGCAGGTGTACCTAATTCTGGTGACAATGCATCATGAAATATTTTGTATGGAAAAAAAATACAAAATGGCGGCTCCAAAATGGCGGATGAGTTTTGTAATTATATTCCGATTCCATTCAAAATTAGTATCTGGGGGTATTTGGGTTCGAAAATGATTATACTTTTGTCAAAATTGGGAAATCCAAGATGGCGGCTACAATATGGCGGATGAGTTTTGTAATTATGATCCTATTCTATTCAAAATTGGTATATGGGGGTTTTTTAGGTCGGAAATTACGATTCTCCAAAATTGAGGATTTCAAGATGGCGGCTTCAAAATGGCGGATGAGTGTTGTTATAAAAGCTTGTCTTCAAAAATTTTTTTTGAGAATTACGCTTGTTTCTCCTTGTGTTAACATCCCAAAATAAATCCAAACCGAATATGCGTCCTAAATTTGAAACAAATTCTCAATACGGACCGATCGCTATTCAATATACCAGTCACGTTTCATTGATGTCATCCGACAATCCATAAAATAGGTGGCATACCAGTTACACCCTTCATTCCCATTACGCAATTCATTTCAACGGTTTGCTTCCGATAGCTGATGGAAAAGAGAACATGTGAATTGGTCCGTATCAGTGCTCGTTTAGGTTTTTTTTGTCGCATTCAATCATTACAGATTGCCGATCACATTGTATCGAAAAGTTTCATTCTTCTGCATGGCCGCACCAACTCCGCACACTAATTCCATTGAGCGACGTATATAGGCTGTTCCTTGCATCAACTGTACATACAGAGTGTGGCGTATTGATAATACAGTAGCTGTCTGTTCAGAAAATATGTTTTATGTTTAGTGAAAGCCCCTGGGTTTTCGGGGTTTTCAAAAAAAATGTTTCTTCTTGCTCTGCAAACCAGTTCTCCAAGCTTTTATTACCTCCTCCTCCTTTTAAACTTTTTTTCAGTTGAGGAAAGAGATGATAGTCGGATGGAACCAAATCTGGTGAATAACGGGGGTGTTTTAGTAATTCTTAACCTAAATCACGAATTTTTTGCATGGCAACATGAGATTTGTGTACTGGGGCGTTGTCCTGTAAAAACAAAATACTTTTGGATAGCTTTTCGCGTCTTTTCTCTTTAATTTTTTCCAGTAGAAGGGTCAGTTATGTCGAATAGTAATATCCAGTTATTGTTCTACCCTTATCCAAAACATAAATTTGGGGGCACGGTCAGGGCCCACCAGGAAAATTTTTTTAGGGGGCCCCAGAGCGCTTGTCGCGGCTGCCTCCAGAGGCTAAGGACCAGCGTACTGGTTCAGATTTTGAAAAAGTAACGTAATTTAAGGTGAACCCAGAAAAATAAGTAGAAAATCAACCTTTCTAAAGATGTGCACTATAGTCGAGTTCGAACATTGGACAGTAGGAATTGGTTTTTGCCAATTTCAGAATAATTCCCAACCCCAAATTCAACATTGAATTCTGGAAAAATTCCGGCCAATCCCGGAAGATTGGCAACCCTAACGTTTGACAAAAGTACAGATATACAACACATTTGAATTATATAATTTAATACAAAATGTACAGGGTGTCGCACTAGTGCTGCAGCGGACGATATAAGCGTAACGGTCTGAGATTGCAAAATGTTCCTATGCAAAATTGATATACTCCCCGAATAGCACAACCTAAAAATATTTTCGAATATATCGGGCGTCCCACAAAAGAGGATCAGAGGGTGACTTTGATTTTTCAAATGGGACACCCTATATTCAGTGGTGTTTTTCAATTATCTGACACTTTCTGCATGCTTTCGTATACTTTTCCCATATTTTCATTCAACAGTTCTCGAAACAATGGTAATTTTGACAAAAAAATTATACTTTTAGGTGCTATGTTATCCAATTATATTTCACGAACTCTTGCACATAAGTACCAATAACAGCTTTATAGATAGATAGATAGATAGATAGATAGATAGATAGATATATAGATAGATAGCTTTATTGATCCTGTTAGACATTACAGAGCATGTATAGGACAAGTCAAGAAAAACCAACAAAACTACATAGTATCGAGAAGATATTCCTTAACGCTGTAATAAGACTTATCCAACAAAAGTTCCTTAATTAACTTCTTATATCTACTTAAATTAGCCGTCTTAACATTGCTAGGAAGACGATTAAATAACTTAACAGACTGATGAATGGGAGATAATTCAAATTTAGCAGTTTTATGGTTTGAAAATGATAAAATTTCTTTATTTCTAGTATTATAGTTATGGAAACTAGGCAATTCCAACCATTAACCCTCATTCTCTTTCGCATAGACCAAACATCTGAAGATAAAAATTGAGGCAAGTGTCAAAGTTCCATGTTCAACAAATATGGGCCTACATAAAGACCGAGGAGCAATATTGAAAATCATGCGCACGATCCTCTTCTGTAGGATGAAAACTCTATTTGAATCTGAGGAGTTTCCCCACAATAGGACATTATATGAAAGGTGACTGAAGACCAAACTATAATAGATGTTCACCAATGATTCCAAAGGAAGAGATTTTTCAACTCTACTTATTGCGTGATATGGCCTGTTCAGTTTTTTACAAACAACATCGATGTGAGTATTCCCACCTGCACCTAGTTTTGTAACCTTGTGTACCCTTCAACGGCCAAGTCACACAACATTAACTATAAAAATAAAGAAATCGCAGTAAGGAGCCTTAAACTTGGCTCGACTTTTTCTAGATTTCATTACTTTTTAGAGATAAACAAGCAGCTCCATCGAGACTTCGCTAGTTTTTACAGAATGTATATGGCGAGATCATGGCAATCCCAAAAACTGAGGCAAGAACTTTTCCAACAGATTTTTGGACACGAAACTTCTTAGGTCTTGGAAAACCAGAGTGTCGTCTTTCCATCGATTGGTGTTTTGTTTCTGGGTCGTAGAAATGTACCCAAGTCTCTTCCATTACAATTCGGTTCAAGAAGTCTACATCGTGTTCAAATCGAGCACAGATCGAACGCGATGCTTCTACCCTTGCACGCTTTTGGTCAACATTCAAACATTTTGCAGACATTTTGTCATGTCCAAATTGACGTGAACTATATGATGATCGCGTTCCTATAAAATCTTCAGTGCTTCAGATATCCGTTTTAGCCCAATTCGACGGTCTGATAAAATCATGTCATGAACTGCATCGATATTATCGGGGACTGACACAGAAACTGGCCTTCCCGATCGGTCGTCATCTTCAATGAAAAATGTACCTCTTTTGAAGCTTGCAGTCCAATTTTTCACGATCGCATACGAAGGACATTGATCATCTAGGATTTAAGCATATCTCCGTAAATCTGCTTACTTCTCAACCCTTTTAAATACAGGTACTTGATGATGGCTCGATACTCGATACAATTTTTCGATTTTTACAATTTCGGTGGACATCTTTTTTTAAATTTATTGCGTAACTCTGGTTTACTTTTTTGACGTCGTACTCTACACTGACACTTCTAATAAGTTATTGTTCGTTGATATGGTATAGCAATATTTTGTTTATGCATGGAACTGGTCTAGGCTAACTAGATATCAATACATCCTCGTAGTCGTAGTTCGACGGATCATTTTCAAGAGCGCTTCGTACAATTAGAATTTTGTGCTGAAAGTGTATTTACATTTATTCAAAGGCATTTCCACCAGCATCCTGTGGTTGAAATGTTTAAGATTCAGCTGCAAACTCAATTAATACGCATCATATAATTAATACTCATTTATAAAAGTAATTTAATAGGATGAAGAGTTTGCCTCCTACTTACAGATGGACAAGGTTTTTGTCAATTCCATCAGTAAGGAAAGGACTTAGGTACAGATTTCAACAGTGTACAAGAACACTTAATCTTCTTATCAATTCCGGTATAGTGGTCGCGGTTGCGTGGGCTTGACAACAGTTCAGTCATTTCGTTTACGATGCTTTTGTGACTGGTTCCACCCGTGACCTACTTGAGGCATCGAGTGAACAGCAGAACGAGTATGTTTCCATTCAACGGTTTATGTTGTGTTTTCCGAGGAATTAATGACTGAAACGAATGATAAGTCCGTAACGTTGGCGTAGACAAAGTGAATTAGGAGGAGCAGCAAGAGCGTTCTGCTTCACCTGCAACGTAGTCTGTCCTTGAATTTCTGAATCCATCGATTCACTTTATAGCGAAGGATTACGGGGTGTAATTGTCTGGAGTGCTTCTGGGATGCTCGCAAACATAGACGTTCATGTTGACATAACAAAATCCCATTGGCAAAGATGGAAGATATTTCGGCGCTATTTCGGATTTTCTTGTCAGGAGTTCACATCCGTCAGCAATCAATGCCAATTGGCCTTTATCGATCACATCCTTAGACCAGAGAAAGAGGAGATACATCATCTCATTCATAAATTCGAGAATTGGTGAAGCCATAATTTAGTCACTATTCAATGAGTGTAACGAAGATAGCATAAAGGATAGCAATATCATCAGATACGGCCATGACAACTATACTGTTCAAAATTCATACATTTTGTTTTATATACCACAAAATTTATATATAGGATGGGCTTACTCGGTTAAGAATAAGACCGATATTTTCTGTGCTCTGTGCGATTCTATGGTTGTTTCAAAAATCCCACAAGCATATACCTGCTCAGTCCTCCAAGATAACTGCCTTCAGTCGCATTGTTTTTACACGGCTTAGCTCGAAGCCCTTAACAAATACTTTCCACGTCGTCGTCCTTTAGTTCGCCACCCTTTGCAAAGTGAAATTCGTGTGATAAGAAATTTTACCCTGTACAACACCACATGAAACCCGACAGAAGCCGATACGGAACTTTTAGTCTGAACAACCATAAGTACCATTCCTTCAGTGTTAACTTTGTGGTATTCATTCTATCAAACATCCATTTTTTCTTCAATTCTCGAGGCGATAAGAATTGGTACAGCAGTCCTTTTCTTCTCTCCAAGAGATCTCGTGTATATTATTCATATACATACGTAATCTTTCTTTGAAAGGTCCAGTGGCGTGCGGTGTTATCGGTATTGAGAAATGTAAATAAAATTACAAAAGTGTTAAAAATTGAAACAGATTCTGAGTTAAGTGAACAGAGTCAGCTGAATTCACAATTGATTATCCTCTTCTCAATATCAGAAGGAAATCTGAAGAGTGAAATTCGAAGAATCTATGCCATTGTTACCTCCTTAGAAATTACAAGAGTAGAACAAACCTGTGTGAACTCGAATCATGATTCAAATAGTCCAATTTACCACAAACAAGACACATACGAACCATTTTTTCAAGGTATTTTGCTGATAATATTCAGAAATAAATCCAAATTTCACTTTTCCTAAGCGATATTCTGATGACAACACGGCATAAAATTGAAACGGCGGAACGAAATCATGAATGAACTGGCCACAGATTGAGAAAACGTTGCTGCCATTACGTGCCCATTCCTTATCTGAGGCAAAAACGGCCGTGCCGTTTCGCGAACATTCTGATACTTTAGTATATGTAATGTGAGAAATTCACAATATTTGAAGAAACGAATACTCATTTCTAACATTCACGCTCAAATCAGTAAATGAATTTCAAACTAAAATACTTTTCATTTTGATTGTTAGTTTATTCATATGTAATACCACTAGAGATGGAATTTTGCCGGCAAAATTTCTCGATTGTAATATGAAAATTTGTTGCTCGGAAATTTCGCGAATGACATTTGTATCAAAATCACGAGCCGTCATGAGCGTAATTTCCGAAAAGCAACAAACTTTAATATTACGAGAGAAATTTTACCTGCTTAAATTTCATCTCGAGTGGAATTCGGCATGACTATTCCACGAGAAAATACGGTAATATGTTCACATTTGACGCGTATTGCGCTATTTGGCAAATTAGAATTCATCATAGATTAACTAAACCACTAAACGTTGTTTGTTCTCTCTATGATATTCATTTCCGAAGCTATCTATGAATTCGAGAAACGTTAAAGTTTTGTCGCTGAAAAACCAACATGTTGGTTTTGCCGGGTTGACAATTTTTTCGGGATGAAACGATCGTTGCTACGGAAACTTCCTCACTAAAAATGAAAAGAGTGGAATAGTCATTAGAAAATTCAAAGAACGTTTCAAAAATTTCTACTACACTTTGATTCCGTAGCAGTACAGTTACCCAGTTCAGTTCTGATGATTTTAAGAATTGGCTCCATCTCCATCATTTATTATTTGTAGCCTATTCCATTTAGTATATCACCTGATGTCCATTATGCAAGAATGACAATTGAATTTGATGGTATTCACTTTTAAAATGTATCCTGGTTGGCTTTGAAATTCTGACACATTTTATCTAGTATACATATTTTAAAAATGTTAGGTGATAGTAATTTTCCTGTCAGATGAGTAAACAACGTTGTCCTTTCTACATGGAGATCGTAGAATTTACGTTTTCATCAAAATGTTTATTTACTCTGGAAAAATAATAAACTTGAGGAAATATTATGTGAATTCAATTATTCCAAAGACCTGGCGAATGTTAAAGATACTTTTTCTCTGTTAATACTGGAAATAAACATGGTTGAAAGATTCAGTTATGATATTTTCTTGTACAGGATTCAAAAATCGAGTGTTGGAATTTTACTGGAAAATAATGGACATTTTGATAGTTCATTCGAAAAAAAATAAAAGTACTCGAATAACCCGATAGAAAAACTTCTTAAGGGTGTACAGTACTTTCATTAGCCCTATGCTTCTCAATGCTAATTTTAGAACATTCTAACTCAAAATTGGCTCGATGGATACATTTCATTTTCATAGAGTAGACTCGAATGGGAATTATCAATGGATCTGTGTTGGATTTTTGGAAAAATATTCTCAGAATCTCCTGAAATTTGAATTTGAAATCGAGAAATTTTATAAATGATCATATCTCCCAACTCCGAAGTTTTCGGGAAAAAATCAATGCACAGAAACATTCCAATTTTAAAGAAGTTTTCTTAAACATAAATTAAATTTTTTTTTAAATGATATTGAGTGTAGAGCGTTCTAAAGTTTCGAAGTTCTTAAAATTCACGCCTCCCATCTAGCACCGCCTCTAAATATCGGATAGAACAGACAGACCTATGGAAGTCCCCACTTTTCAAAATTCCCAAGGAATAAGCCTACAGAAGACATTTGAATAACTTTCTGCACTTGAAATACTCCAGTATGAAATTGTAGTAGTAGCTACTACGGAACCTGTGCCACAATTAAACCTTAAAAGAACCAACTTCATTTGGGAAGTTGAAAAAGAGTAAATAGAAATTAGCATTGTCAACGTCTCTGAGAATAAGTTGAAATTTCACGAGTACCTACCAACCCTTCGTCAGTTTTAAGTGAAAAAACTAGATGAACCTAAATCATGGCCAACCGGGTTACTTTATATAAGTGATACGTCCCCAAGTCTTACCAGGCATCTGCACGTCATCAAGGCCTTTGGCGGGGCTCAATTTGAGCATTCCTGCTCAATAGATATAATTCATAATTAATTGGAACAATAGAAAACATGACTTCTCTAATTAACATTCACTGCCAGATTTTGAATACAAATTGAATCCTCTTCCTCCCTAAAAACATTTAATTAAGATGGAAAACAAATTGTGAGTTCGTTGCACGAATCGCCCCCGCATTTATCCTAATTTCTTAAGGGTACAACAAAAACATACCAATTCAAGCCGTGTTCGGTAAATTGAATGCGGAAAGAGAAATTCAAGTGCGCTTGTTTGTCAACAGAGACGAAACAGCGCCTACTCGGAATCCTAGTTATTTAAAAATATTGATGAAAAATTCCGTAGTTCGGTGAAAAAATGAAAAAAAAAACGTTGTTGGGAATTGAATACGCGTAGGCTTTGTAATTTTCGCCAAAGCTGGGATTAACGTGTCAATTTCATAACCAGAATTGTTTTTTTATCGATTTTTGTTGGAGTTATTTTTAGGATTTAAGGAGTGTTCTGCAACCCATCACGAAACGCACTTTTCATTTATTACATTTCAATTCAGTTAAATTGGCAATCATAAATATGGAGAACAGAGGATTATTTGCTAGTGAATCTGAATAACGGAAATATTGGAATTTTCAAATTAATTGGTAAAATACCATGTCTGAAAAGAACTAGCCTAACATTATTCAGGGAAACTGACAAGAGTTCCCTTCTTTAAAAATGCAGAAGATGCTGACCATTATTTCCGTCTTGTTATGACCTTGGAGCAGAGCAACATAAGTCCTCCGTCAAAAACAAGATGGAACAGTGGTCGTAATTAATCATTGCAAGTCATTTTTGAGGTAAACTTCACTCCCAGGGACAAGATGAGTGGTTACACCATGTAACATACCATACAAATTTTGATTGCGAATGGACTCGGTAATAAAGAAGAACCTCTATGACTTTCTTCGAATCTGTGGTCTAAAGGAATGACCCAGAATCCAAAATAAATTTCTCTATTTCAGTATCGTAATGAGTTTATTACAGTACTAAAAACAGTGCTGTAATGAATTCATTACAGCATCGTTTTCAGTTACATTTTTCGTTTTGTGGTTGTCAGCAATGACTTCCGATCCTTTTAAATTTCAGCAGACGTCAATTTGGAAATGTCAATTTTCGTATTTCCTAACATTCACACCAACTGCCAAGATACAATATGAAAGTCACTAGGACCTATAATTTGAATTTTTTCATTGAATTTCACAAAATTTTAGTGAAATAGAGAAAATATCGTTTAATACTCGTTGCAGAATGCAATTCCAATACTCATGCGTTCGAAAACTCGCTCCTTCGTCGCTCGTTTTCGAATTTCGCATTCGTATTGGAATTAGAGCCCATTCTGCAACTAGTTTTAGAATATACTATTTCCACATGTTCAGTTCGATATATACCTCTGTGACTCGTCTATCAACGACCTCAAAAAGCCCATGCATTCGTAGATATAGATCTTTATGTGAGCCATAAGGCCATATACCAGAGCCTTACTCAACACAAACATAATCGTCTTCACTTTCACTACCAGATGAACAAATATTATGTGGAATTCAAGAGGTCCAAATAATGCCATAAACTTCTCATAATATATTTTTTTAATTCCCCAAAGGTGCAATGTCATAGAGGGGAGCATAGCATTTTACCTTTTTAGCCTCATGATGAGTTTTTTTTCAGATTTTCGTTATTGAAATATGTTTTTTCTGTGCTAAATGAGAGCTGATATTTTTTGTAAAAGTACCGAGTTTTTCTTTGATTGTTTTGACTTGTTTTAAAACATTTTTTGTTGATTGTTGATATTTTGAATACTAAAAAATGGTTTAAACTGTTTTGTTATTTATATATTTGTCCTCTATCAAGTTATATAGCTATCTTATGCAATCATGGCTCTCATTATGGAAATATTTCATCTCATAGGCCATCTAAACATATGGTGTCATTTAAAAAAATGGCATTTCTTGGAAATGTGTGGAAATGCTCGGAAATTGTGTGGAAATGCTTGGAATTATTTGGGAGGGCTTGAATATTCTCCAATATTTGAAAATGTTGTACACATTTTTTGATAGTGATCACCCCCTCGGTTGTTTTACTAAACTTTATTGTTTATAGTTTTGTCGTATCTGCTACCGATTTCGAGAAAAAAGTTCTGAACTATTATCTTGAAATCGAAATATTCATATAAATCCAGTTAGTATGAAAATAAATCTAAGCTATTTAAGTCTGGGGATCCGGTGGGCCATGACTGATCTCCACTCCGTCCATTACATTCATTTTCATAATTTTCGTTAAAATACAAAGTATGCAAAGAATCTCTCAAACGGAACGTTTGCAGTCCCACGCTTATGGAACTTTTTTCCTTCGAATTATGCAAGGAATTTCCCCCCTTACTTTGTACCTCCAATTCAGGAACTCCTTGTATAGTACCGATAATCACCGAAAATTAAATGCGTTCACATTTCATGTTGTATCACGTCAAGTTGACATTCCGAAATTCACTGTGCTATTTCCTTTGAATAATGTGATTTGCAAATAATTTCTTATTTAATTTCCGAATTCTGGTAAAAATGTCTGAAGATGACAAGTCCCTCAAGGAGCCAACCGAACTGATACCGGTGGACGAAAAATTATGTGATAGTGTTAAGAAAGGAAGCTTCATAACAGATTCCTATCAGTTGATCAACCATTTCTTCAAATGTGTGATAGTCGCCATAATCATCTTCATAATCCTCGACAAAATATCCAGAAAATACAGAATCCTCCACGTAGCCAACAACTATGAAGAAGACACACCGGAGGAAGACATGACTTCGCAAATGAAGCAGAAGGAAAACTTGACATTCTTTTGCGACTCGAAAGTAGACCTTGAGAACGATAGTATCGAAGCTCTCACTTTGCTACGAGAAGATGTGCTCAATTTGAAACAATTAGTGCTGAGACTCGGCGAGCAGCTGAGGGAGAGGAGGAGATTTGAGTGTTTGACTAAGAAAGAGTTGTCCAGAATTGAAGATCGGGTTAGAAAAGTTCTGTCGGAAAGTGACACAGTAGACCTGAAGATCAAGAATGCCCTACATACCTACGAAGCGGACAAAGTGGCTCTTTTTGGTATATTCGAATTAGGCATTATAATGTATAGGGATTTATGTACCATGGTTTCAAAAACATAGGGAATGATGTCTTCCTATTTCAGAGGAAAAATCAGCAATAAGTGGCCCCTCTTGTGGTCAACTCAACAATAATGAACTATAGAGCCTGAAAACAATACCATAACAAGCGAATCCTGTTTGAGATTCTCTGATTTTTTTTCAGATTATGCAGCAGGCTATGCTGGAGGTACAGTGGTTGCAGTTTTGGATACGATTCCGGCACCAACGAAAAAAATTTCACAGCTCCTCGGCTTCTTCAAAATTGCTAAGGATTCTTCTCCAGATCAGATTGTGAATCCTAGTTGTTTGCCCGGAGAATGCTTCTCATTTCTTGGAGATAAGGCAAAAATCGTCTTGAAATTAGGTGAGAAACCACTGGACAAATGGGCATAAACACAGCGAATTCTGAAAACGTAAAAAAATTGGAAATTTTGACACCTTGTATCTCGGAAACGAACAGCCGAAAAAAAATGGAATAGAAAAAAAAGTCATTTTTTCATGACAAATCTACAGTTGACCTCTGATACACTCATTTAGGAGCACCCTGTATGAGAAAGTTATCAACACGTTGTTGAGCATAAAATGCCTCATCGATCCATTTTGTTACAGGAAAACCGATTATAATCGGTTCAGTCTCGATGGAGCACAGTTTCCTAGTTGAAAACATATCCTCGGCGCCCAAGGACTTTCAAGTTTTTTCCCTGCAGGATCAAACAGGAACTTCCAAGGAACTGCTGGGAAAATTCAACTACGAAGTAAAGAACAGACAGAGCCTACAAACTTTTGAGATTCCCAATAGACTGTCGAAGAATACAGAATATGTGATGTTGGAAATACTGAACAATCATGGACATAATGAGTCCACCTCGATATATAGGTTCCGTGTACATTCCAGATAAAACGATGCAATATTTTGTTCGATGAGGGCAATAAAATCCGAAATAATAGGTATTTATAGTTGGCATTTGGCTGTGTACACCTTTTTGATAATGATAATAATGCACCAACAATGGCATTTTTCTTTTTTACGATTTGTGGGAATTCCAGGAAACTGGGGCAGCGAATTTGCGTAGTGGAATTAAAATTATGATATTCCATAGTTGGTACTCACCCATGTGGAGGAGCTACCCTTAATGCTTAATGCTATATCAAGGGTTACCTGTCCATTTCTTCTCAAGTACCTATAGCATGTAGCATCAGGTTTCCATAGGAATTTTAAAAAAATGCTGTTGAAATATTTCAAATGAAAGAACTTTTGCTGCCTTCGATTGACTATTTCATAAATATTTGAACAAATATTTCTTTAAATAACTCATTGATCTGACAAGGAATATTTCACGAAATCTTTATGACAAATTTTATAGTATCGAATGAAAAGAAAATTCATAGGTGACATTTTAAATTTTTTCTTTAATTCTCGTGGTGATAAGAATTAGTAAAGCAGACAATTCGGCATTCTTCTCTCCAAGAGAGCTCTTGTATAATTAACACTGGAGATATTCTAAGATGTAACAGTAATAGTATATTCTAAAACTACACCTTTTCCAATTGTAATTTAGAAGACGTAAAATGTAATTCGGAAAAGCAAATTGAATTTCAGAAAAAAGAAATTGTTATTCAGAATAGTAAGATGATATTCAGAAACGGTTATTTGAATTTCAGAATAGTGATATGTAATTCAGAAATGGTAATTTGAATTTCAGAATAGTGATATGTAATTCAGAAACGGTAATTTGAATTTCAGAAAATATTTAAATTGTAATTCAGAATTGGTGATTTGAAATTCAGAAATGGGAAATTTTAATTCAGAAAAACGAAATTGTAATTCAGAAAGAAGAAATTGTAATTTAATTGCTTGGTACCCAAACTACTTTCTCTAATATTATGTATGTAATTCAAATAGAGACATGATTCCATTTAAAATGGGTGGCGAAATATATTAATAATGATTCTTGAGGTCATTTTCCACTCTCAAAGTACTTAGATACGTTTATAGAAGTGAGAAATATAATAACAAACAATAACTTTATTTCCAAGAATAACATGAAGGTATATACAGTCAAAATCGAAAACAGGAAAAAAACAAACTTGAAAATACGAAATACTTAAGACAAGTTCGATGCCACATTGTCCTAGATTCCTATGTTGCATCACTTGATACCGAGCTCGATATTATTCTGAATTACATATTACATTTTCTGAAATTGAATTGATAACTTCTGAAATACAATTTTTCTTTTCTGAAATTGAATTTGCCATTTCTGAATTTCAATTCACTATTCTGAATTACAACTTTATTTTTCTGAATTACAACTTCCTAATCTGAATTTCAATTTCGTTTTTCTGAAATTGAATCAACTATTCTGAAATTCAATTTCTGTTTTCTGAATTACATATTGCTATTCTGAAATACATGTTTCCTTTTCTGAAATTCAACTTTGAATTTCTGAATTACAACTGTGAAAGGTGCAGTTGCAGAATGGGCTCCTATTCCAATACGAATGCGAAATTAGAAAACGAGCGACGGAGGAGCGAGTTTTTGAATTCATGAGTATTGGAATTGCATTCTGCAACGAGTATAAGACGATATTTTCTCTATTTCAGTCAAATTTTGTGAAAATTGTGAAATTTAAATCATAGGTCCTAGTGACTTTCATATTGTATCTTGGCAGTTGGTGTGAATGTTAGGAAATACGAAAATTGACATTTCCAAATTGACGTCTGCTGGAATTTGATAGGATCGGCAGTCATTGTTGACAACCACAAAACGAAAAATGTAACTGAAAACGATGTTGTAATGAATTCATTACAGCACTGTTTTTAATACTGTAATGAACTCATTACGTTACTGAAATAGAGAAAATATCAATTCGTTGTCAAATTTCATTTCTGAATTCAACTGATATTTTGGAGAGGTCTCAATTTTTCCTTCTTACGATCAAGTGAAGAAAAACCTTGTCATCTTTGATAGAAGGTCTTGAAATATCTGTTCAGATCCAATAATCAGCATGTCTCTCCGTGCCAAAATCGATTGCAAGTCTCATAATTCCCTACCCAATCTGTACAGACGTGATTGCCACGTTCTGCCTTGGAAAATCGAAGAACATGTGTTAGGCACTTAAAGAGCCAGCAAGCAGCAAGTAGCATCGCTAATTTATTCCCTCGGCGAAGGGGTATGCAGTCACATCCAATAACACCACAGACTAGATGACACTCCGCTGGAATTCCTCGTAACACCCACGTATTTCCACGAGATGGAGCTGCCACTTAAAATGAATGCATGCTCCAAGAGATGCCCAAGAGATTCTTAAATTCCAAGAGGAGCATCTGACGAATTTTCCTAGTTATTTGAACAACTCAACCTCCTATATGTCCTAGACCGTTTTCTTCGAGGACCGATTCACCAGGAATGTTCATCTCGAGGGCATTTTCTCGAAGATACAAACTCAATTTCTGTGGGACATTTCGTTTAACACGAATCTGGAAACGGAAATATTTGGATGGTCTTCTTGATGTGGGTCACCCTGTATTGTAACTGAGTTTTTTCTGAATGCATTATCTTGTCTTCAATGATGTCTGATGCGAATACAAAGAAAACACTCAGCAATCAGGGAACATTTCGAAAACTAATTACGATTTCAATAAAATTTCGCGAATTCGACTTTGTGAAGATATGTCAGAAATTTAATCCTGCAGAATCTCATCCATTCGTTGTTATTGCTTCTCGCTTTAAAGAAGCCTTCATTCCAATCTGCAGACGGTCTTATAGAGAGAAGGTCGAGGAAGAGGAGAAAGGTAAACGTTATTCACAATTTCTGACTAAATGTATGTCGACGGATTAACCCACAACGGGTTCCGCTGGATGGTCATGAAGTTTAGTAGGATTCTTCAATTTCTTGTGAGAAATTTGCCGGAAAAAGTTTGTAGTTGCGGCTGATTGGTGTCTGGCAATCTGGTTTTCAGGACTGCCATGAGAATCGTTAGACTTAGAATTACTGGAATTCAAGATAGCGATACATGTAATACTATGACAGTGAGACCGAAATGCATTTTGCCGTTGACGCATTTGACTCATTCAGAATATATGTAATAGAGATTTTTATACAGGGTGAGTCTTTGACTTTCTCTTTCTTGCCATACCATTTTTCAAAATTCATTTTCGTTTGAAAGATACAGGGCGTCGAAAATCCATGAAAAGAAAAGTGTTTTTAATATTTCAAATGAAATGAATTGTTGATTGTTTACTCTATTCGTGGTGCATATTTCTCAATGAAAACTCATACCATATTCCTCCTGGTAAAAAAGTTACAGCGTAGCCGACTCATAAATCCACACAAAAATACTATTAAACTATTTGAAAAGATAAACGGTTCACTCTTTCGAAAGAATCAATCATTTTAGAAAATAAAAGTATGTTTTTAAATGAAATGCGTTTTTTTAATCATTCCGAATTTCACCCGATACAATTTGACGATAAAATAAAAAATCATAAAAATAATCTGGATGCTTCCCTGAATTTTTAATATCACAGAATGGCTGGAAAATTATAAAGTCTCTGATCTTCATACAATAAGTTAACAATGTTGTCAGAATATTTATCAACTATTTCATGAAATCTCTATGGGGAAAAAACGATGTAGAGATATGTAATAATGAAATCCCACAAATGTAGGAGACAAAATTGAATTTTAACGGGCATGAAATTATACATTCCATACGCACAGTTTCTATTGAAAATTCTTTGTTACCGGTCCATCCGGAAAATATTAAAAAAAAAGCTCGATGAAATACAGAATTCAGATAAATGAATTATGAATGTCGATACAAACAACGTATTGAATTGAAATTAATGAAAAATGAAATGATAGTTAGCACTAAACAATAAGTGGGGATGATTTTGAACATTATCCTCTGTGATAATTTGCTGCCAACTACCAACTAGTTAAAAACTTTTGCACAAAAAAATATTTCAATTTATACAGGTAAATTTTATAAACTCGACACAACACGGTTAATATTGCATTAATTCACTGGAAGTCTTCCACGTTAAAGGTACCTTTTTACGCAACATGGTTTGATTGACTAGTTATAAATTGGATGAAAAATGTTTCTTTATGAGATATTTTTGGGATTTTGAGGAGATTAGGAACAATTTATCATTGTTTAAGAACTAATCTCCAGGAAAATCGAATAAGGAAATTATTTCAGTGGGAGAAATATGGCTTTATAATTGCAGATATAATCAGACAAACTAAGTGTTTTTGTTAAGAAGTATAGTGTTTTTAACATTATTATTCAAATAAGATTAGTACTTGAGTATTCCCTAAATGTATTAACTCAATTTCTATCGAGAAATATGAAATTTGAGATCCTTCCAGAGAATCGTATCAGGCACGTATTCGGTCCAATTTCTTTTCAAATGGCTAAAGCTTTTCAACATAACCGAATTCAGACAATGGAAAATGAAAAAAAGGTTTCTTTCAACTTCAAGAACCTACCGTTAAAATATATTTATAGGTCAAAGACTCACCCTATTTATGAATAGTTGCGGAAAAATTGAGGGGGCGATTCGTCATCAAAAAAAGGAAATGGGTCTTTCATATAATTTTTTTTTGAGTCGTCCCTCCTTTCTTAGTCAAGGAATAATTTAGGAGTTTGTTATTTAGGAATGGAAGGAATTTTTCAAATAGCAATCCCAAATTTTTGTGCCAGAAATGGATAGGCCTTTTGCTGCTGCGGATGATCTGATCACTGATGGAATTTTTCTACCAAATAGTAAATACATACACACATATTATTTTATCAAGCTTAATTCTCTCAGTTCAACAAATAATTTAAAATTTAAATCGACAATTTTGTACGTCTATACAGTAGAACTAATGTGGACGAAATTTTGTCTCAACTACTTAAAAATCGAGAGAGTCAAGATTTTTCTGACCGGAAGTGAGACGAAATAGCTGAATCGGTATATGCAGTGTAAGACTCCTGTAAAGTTAGAAAATATCAGAAACATGTTCAAATCTTCAGGATATTTAATGCTTTTCAAAGAACTTCCAAATGGAAGAGATTCACGAACATTATCAAGGAAAATCGTTAAAGGTTATGCAGATTTTTTAAAGACCAGCCGCAATCTCCATAATATAATTCAACAAATCGGTTTACTTCCTTCATTATCAGGCAACTTATATGATACTGATGGATTTCGGTGTGGATTTTAATGACTCAATTTCGTCCTGCACTCAGTTAAACGACTGTCGAGGGTTGCATACTTCCCTATAGCTTCAGGAAGTGGATTTTGGTTCATTACATACTTCATTCGAAAGGGCTGTATATGAATTTTTGAAGAACCAAAATAATCATGCTATTATTGAGATACCCAAGTTATAATAAGGGTGGAAAGTGAAGTTTAGACAGATACAAATTGAGTTTGTCAAAAATTTTCACTCCAAGATGTTAGGTAAAAAGATCCTAGTAATCGGACCAAATCGTTGTAAGGTAGAAATCCGAAAAATCGAAAAATAAATTTCTGATGGTTCTAATTCGAAATTTCGTCTCCTTATAGTTTATATCCCTGGGGCTACTCAAGGTTACCACCTAGGTCCGGAAATATATATTCAGTTTCAACGGGATATTTGACTTATTCAGTTGTAACTGATATTTGCAATTTTTAGTTTATTTTTTGATCGATTACTGTTGTCATTGAGCACCTGATATTTCATTTTGTTCAATGGGAAATTTCAATTGACCTATGCCTCTACCACTGATACATTATGGTATATGTTTCAATAAACAAATTATCTGGAACAGAATATACCCAATTTTTCGATTCATGGTTCAAACAATAAAATTATCTGTCGTATTAATTAAAAGGCACGATGTGAAATTCAATATACCTAAACTTCCTATTGTTAAAGTGGAAGTATTTATGCTCATTACTAAGTTTATGACAGCTTAATTTCATTATCATATTACAATACATTCATAATTTGCCGAAATGGTAATCTTATTCTTATCATTAGTTGGAAATTATATGCCAATGAGTCAAATACCTCACATTATATTATTTAAATAAATCTGACTAAATTAAATATTTTGAACCAGAATTAGAAATCAATTAATTTATTCAAAAATGTAAATGGTCATTTCTCTGTCGAGATAAAAGAGCATGAAATCATGTATACTGATAAACTCTTTGATAATGTGATAAATCCGTTAAAAATGTGGGTAATAGTATATTGTTCAATGAGCGTTAATGTAAGTCATAACTCACGAAGATGAATTTTGCAGCCCGAACCGTCAGGCGAGGGGTGTAATTCATCAAGTGTGTTATGACCGCTAATTGAACACTATGCTTTATCTTCGACTTCATCAGTAAAATTCGAATTAATCTGCATTTTCAAAATTGACAACAGTTGTCAAAAGCGATTTCTGTGGTCCAAAATCGAATCGATATCGAATTTCGTAGAATACTTCAAGAATTCACGTTTTCCAAATGCAATTTTTGGATATTCAGACCTAAGAAAATGTAGAAATGGATGGCGAGAACGTTACCTTGATGTCTGAAATAGAGTTCCCCATTGACCCGACTTTTTTATTCATTTCGTAAGCTTTATTTTTCCTATTTGTATTAGAGTGAGTTATAGGCGTGAGTTATTATTACCTCACACTATTGGTTTATAGAGACTATTACAGATCAAAATCAGTTGAATAATGGATATATTCTATGGGAGTAGATAAAATTAATTATAACATAATTGTTTTTCACTATCCATTCATATATCCCTGTATATTGGCGAACACAAATCGAATGGGAGATATTTGAATTAGTCCGTCCCCTCAAATCGTCATTTCCGAAATTTTCCATTTAGGAGAGTGCTTGATAAGCTCCTATAATCAAATCATTACGCATAATTATATAACTGTATAATTGGAACATTTCCCGGTCATTTGACCTAATCTGGAATCAATTTCAGCCAATTGCCATCATGACGATCGGTCAACTGTGGCGGTTCAGACTGATAGAATCTGCAGCGAATCTAATGGGATCTTAATTTTTTCGAAATGGACAAGATTGATTCTAGAATGTTTCACAAATTCCTAAATGATGTTCAGCTATTATGAGACAAAAGAAATGAGTTTATGCTCCTACAGAGAGCTGCTTTTTGTATTCAAAACTACCCTCAGAAGCAAAACACATCGTCAAAAGTCTTGGCCCCCATATCAACTGTCAACTTGTTGAATGTATCATGACTTTTTTTTTTGTGTATGGAATCTTCACTATATTTTCACTTGAATCAAAACAATTGTCCAGCAAAAAATTATTATCAGTTCTGTTGGAATATTAATTTATTTTGATGATTACGTTTTGCTCTGTGACAAAGTTAGTCTGTCACTACGAATGTTTATGTCATATTGTTATTGTTAATTGTGCAGAATAAACTCGCATTAAATCGTTTAATCCATTAGGTTATGGGCTCCATGCTATTACCTCTGTAGTGAACGCGAGTTTTTTGTGATCGCAAATCTAACCAAACCCGTCCGCCATGTCCGTTCAGAGTTTGCCGGTGGAACGGTTGAAAGGTCGAGAAAATTTTGACTCATGGCAGTTTGGTATGAAGGCTCTTTTAGAAGATCTTGATTTGTGGGATTGTGTACTGGGAACCGAACAGGACACCAAGAAGGACATAAAGTGTAAATCGAAAATAATCCTGTCAATCGAACCACTCAACTACGTCCATGTACAGTCTGCAAAGTCAGCCATGGAAGCATGGAACAACCTCAGGGCAGCATTTGAGGATTCCGGATTGACGCGTCGTGTAGGACTCCTCCGAGTTCTAATTTCGACAACCCTTGAAAAAAGTGGTTCAGTTGAAAATTATGTGAACACCATCGTCACAACTGCACATAAATTAAATGGAATCGGTCTCATCGTAAGTGATGAATGGATTGGAACTATTCTCCTAGCTGGTTTACCCGTCAAATATGAACCTATGATTATGAGAATAGAGAGCTCTGGCATAAAAGTTACCGCAGATTCCATCAAAACAAAGCTACTGCAGGACATTTCGATTGCCGAATCTTCAAAATCGATCGAAAACTTAGCGATGTATGGAACAGGTTCCGGTAGCAGTTCATCTCGACGTTCCAATAACAAGAACTTTGAAAAAGTGCGTTGTTACGAGTGTAACGGCTACGGTCATATTTCGAAAAACTGTACCAAGAAAAAGAACCGTAACCAAGGAAAACATGATAAGACGTCGAATCAAACTAAAAACAAACAAATGCTTTTCGCCGCGTATTCCGCACAAAATACCGCGGAATGGTTTCTTGATTCGGGCGCATCGGAACATTTAACAAATTGTGAAGTGATGAACAATTCAAAAATCGTCTCCGATCACCATTTCTACAGCTAACGACGGAAAGATGAATACGACGACTGTGGGCTCCGTTGACCTTTCGATTACCATGGATGGTCGTCAGTCCGATATTGAAGTTCAAAACGTTTATTTTGTTCCGAATTTGAAAGTGAACTTATTGTCTGTTAGTCAAATAGTTCGTAAAGGCAATACAGTGATATTTACTAACGATGGTGGAAAAATCATCAATGAAAATGGAAATGTTATTGCTTCTGCCAGTCATGTAAACAATTTGTTCAAGCTAGATGTATCTCGTCGAAATGGCTCCGTATTTTCAGCAAAATGCATTGATCAAGATATCTGGCATAATCGAATGGCACACTTGAACTACAACAGCTTGTCTGAATTAAATAATGGACTTGTTCATGGAATTAAATTCTCGCCATCTAGACAACCCAACGTCTGTGAAGTATGTGTTGTTGGAAAAAGCCACCGTTTACCATTTGAACTGAGTTCATCTATTTCAAACAATATTTTGGACTTAGTACATTCCGATTTAATTGGTCCGGTAGAACATGACTCAATTTTCTGGACGATTTTAGCCGAAAATGTTTTGTTTATTTTCTAAAATCAAAAAGTGAAGCAGCTGAAACTTTTGAGTGCTTCAAACAATTTGCTGAAACTCAGACTGGAAAGAAACTCAAAATCGTCCGTACTGACAATGGAAAAGAATTTTGTAATAGAAGATTCGACAATTTCTGCAAAAGAAACGGAATCAACCACCAAACAAGCTGTCCGTACACCCCCCAGCAAAACGGACGTGCAGAACGTTTGGGGCGAACCATAATGGACCGTGCTCGTTGCCTACTTTTTCAGGCTGAGCTCCCAAACAGTTTTTGGGCAGAAGCTGTGTATACAGCTGTTTACATAATGAATCGTTCTCCGGTAAAATCACAGGAAAAGACACCTGAAGAAGTATGGAGTGGAATCAAGCCTACTGTTGCGCATTTACGAATTTTTGGATGTAAAGCGTTTGTCCACGTTCCTGCCGAAAAGCGCAAAAAGCTTGACCGTCGAGCCCTTCCATGTATCTTCATGGGGTATAGCCTTGAATCTAAGGCATACAGATTTTATGACCCATGTAAAAAGACTATTTTAATTTCAAGAGATGTCACATTTGCAGAGAATGAAAAGGGATGCTCATTGTTGAAGAAACGCCGTGAGCCGCAAGAAGGATCTTTTTATCAGTGTGATGAACTGGCAGAAATTGAAGACCCAGTTCATGATGATCCTGTGCCGCCACCTGTTGATATCCCGTCTACTCCAGAGAGCATATTGGTTGGCAATAGTGATTCCATCGTGAATGATTCACCAAGCAGGGAGCAAGTGGATGACGCAAATTTTGTGCCGTCAACCCACTTAGAGAATCCAGCTTCTGATGATTCTTCTCGACCGCAAAGGAATCGAAATCCCCCAACATACCTGAAGGACTTTGAAACCTACAGCTGTATCAGTGGAGAACCTGGTGACCCAACCACCGTTTATGAAGCAATGGAACGTGCAGACTGGACTCAGTGGAAGAAAGCCATGGACCAGGAGTATCAGAGCCAAATGGAAAATCATACTTGGATTCTGACCGACTTACCTCCTGGAAAGAAACCGTTGAATTGCAAATGGGTTTTTCGAACCAAAAGAAATGCTTCAGGAGAAATAGTGAAGAAGAAGGCACGCCTTGTTGTCAAAGGTTGCGCTCAAAGAAAAGGTGTGAATTATGATGAAACCTTCTCACCTGTCGTTCGTTACAGTTCAATAAGATACCTTTTAGCTCTAGCAGCTGAGCTTGATCTTGAAATAGATCAAATGGATGCAGTCAGCGCATTCCTCCAAGGAGATTTGAAAGATGAAGTGTATATGCTTCAACCTGAAGGATACAATTCTGGCAATAAAGTTTGTAAATTGATGAAAAGCCTTTATGGTCTGAAACAAGCAAGTAGAATCTGGAATCAAAAATTGGATGAAAGTCTGAAGAGCTTTGGATTGAAACAATCTAGTTTTGACCCTTGCGTTTATCACAAAATAACTGAAAGCAGTACATTGATTGTGGCCATATGGGTGGATGACATTCTGATATTTTCTGATAAAGTCAGAAATAAATGCCATCTGAAGGGTCAGCTGTCCAAGAAATTCAAAATGGTCGATTTAGGTGAAGCAAAAAATGTACTTGGCTTCCAAATCACCAGAAACAGGGAGGATAAAAAATTGTGGATTTCTCAGGAATCATATCTGAGCCAAATTTTGGAAAAATTCAATATGACAACCTGCTGCCCAGCTGCGACTCCTTCAACCCCAGGAGAAAAACTAAAGAAATCGCCACCAGGAAATGAAGAAACTGCAAGAAATTGGCCTTACCAGGAAGCTGTGGGAAGTTTGCTATTTGCTTCCCAAGTTTCACGTCCAGATATTGCTCATGCCGTTAGCAATGTGAGCCGGTTCAATTCAAACCCAGCTCCAGAACATTGGACTGCCGTCAAGAGAATTTTGCGTTACATCAAAGGAACCACATCTGCAAAATTGGAATATGATGGAAAAAAACCTTCTCCAATTATTGGCTACTGTGATGCTGACTGGGCAAATGATCTTGAAGACAGGAGGTCCACTACAGGATACATCTTCATGAAATGTGGACCAATATCTTGGGCAACGAAGAAGCAACCAACTGTTGCATTGTCGACCACAGAGGCAGAATACATGTCTGCATCAGCTGCCACTCAAGAGGCATTATGGCTCAGGGGACTTGCTGAAGAAATGCAGCCATCAGATGCCAATGGCCCGACGACGATCTACATGGACAACCAAGGAGCTTTACATCTAGCATTAAATGGTGCTTATCAAGCTCGAACCAAACACATCGATATTCGTCACCACTTTCTGCGTGAGAAAGTCCAACTAAACAAATTGACTTTCAAGTATGTACCCACTAAAGAAATGGTTGCCGACTCTCTGACAAAGGCTCTGGACGGCGAAAAATTTCATCGTTGCATAAGTCTACAGGGAGTGAAGAAAATCATCAAATAGGGAGGATGTTGGAATATTAATTTATTTTGATGATTACGTTTTGCTCTGTGACAAAGTTAGTCTGTCACTACGAATGTTTATGTCATATTGTTATTGTTAATTGTGCAGAATAAACTCGCATTAAATCGTTTAATCCATTAAGTTCTAGCGAATAAAGAGAGTTATGATATGGAGAATATTCCGTGAAAAATGCCGGGACATCCAATTTCTCAGTTTGACTGGGCAAGAATAGTTGCCCTTCATCAAGAAGCTCAACGTTTGAATATCCACGGACTTCAGTAAGGTGCATAGTGGTCCTTTGCCCGGAGACCGGTGCCTGGTCGACCCAGAGTAACATCTGTTAGGAAAGACTATTATATCGCAGATTTTACTCGGATAAATCGAACGGTATCTGTAACGGCCCTGCGAAGTCATTTTTTTACGGCATATAGACGGGAAGTCCCAACCAGTACCGTAGGGAGACGTTTGCATTCCTCAAATTGAGGGGCGAGAGGACCTTGAAGAGTATCTGGCTATCACCAAGGGAAGTTGTTTCCTTTCAAGGCGGATTAATAATGTGCTGGCGGGTATAATGTTCGGTCGCCATCTACGTAGAAAACATCGTTGAACCAATCATTTATCTGGATGATAACGCTCCATCACACCGCACACAGAGTTCAAAACATTTTTCAGGAGAACAATATCCAGAGAATGAACTGGCCTGCAAACTCACCGGACATGATTCAAATTGAGCACGTATGGGATTACTGAGGGAGAGCAATATCCAATGGCCAAAACCCACTGTGAATTTTTCAGAAAGGACTTCAGCCCTTCCGGAAGAATGGAACGATATGCCTGAAAATTTCATTAATGACTTGATTCGTGGGATGCTCAGGCTTGTTGGGTAGTTGATTGAACGAAGGTGGTAGATAATCGATAAATTTGGATTTTTTCTCATTTTTCCCATTTTGTCTGATCCTGCATTAAGCAAAGAGTAACAAAGGTTTTCTGTCACATACGAGGATGTATTGATATCTAGTTAGCCTAGACCAGTTCCATGCATGAACAAAATATTGTGATACGATATCAACGAACATAACTTAGTAGAAGGGTCAGTGTAGAGTTCGTCGTCAAAAAAGTAAACCAGAGTTACGCAATAAATTAAAAAAAAGATGTCCACCGAAATTGAAAAAATCGAAAAATTGGAGTATCGAGCCGTCATCAAGTAGCTGTAAAGGGTTAAGAGGTAAGCAGATTTACGAAGATATGCTTAATACCCTTGGTGATCAATGTCCTTCGTATGCGACCGTAAAAAATTGGACTACAAACTTCAAAAGAGGTAAATTTTCCATTGAAGATGATGACCGATCGGAAAGGCCAGTTTCTGTGTCAGTCCCCGAAAATATCGATGCAGTACATGACATGATTTTATCAGACCGTCGAAAAAGGGCTAGAACGGATATCTGGAGCACTGAAGATTTCATACGAACGAGTTCATCATATTGTTTACGTCAATTTGGACATGGGAAAATTTTCTGAAAAATGGATACCCGAATGTTTGAATGTTGACCGAAAGCGTGCAAGTGTAGAAGCATCGCGTTCGATCTGTGCTCGATTTGAAAACGATGTAGACCGAATTGTTACTACGGATGAGACTTGGGTACATTTCTACGATCCAGAAACAAAGCAACAATCGATGAAATGGTGACACTCTGGTTCTCCAAGACCTAAGAAGTTTCGTGTCCAAAAATCTGCTGCAAAAGTTCTTGCTTCAGTTTTTTGGGATTGCCATGGAGAAATCATGATTGAACAATAACTGGAGATTACTATTCGACATTACTGACCACGAGGAAAGCTATCCAAAGGTATTTTGTTTTAACAGGAAAACGCCCCAGTACACAAATCTCTTGTTGCCATGCCAAAAATTCGTGATTTAGGGTTAGAATTACTATCCGACTATCATCTCTTTCCTCAACTGAAAAAAAGTTTAGAGGGTCGTTAATTTTCTTCCAACGAGGAGGTAATAAAAGCTGTGGAGGACTGGTTTGCAGAGCAAGAAGAAAATTTTTTTTTGAAAGGTCTAGAGACGTTGCAGGTTCGCTGTAATAAATGTATTCAATCAAGATGAGAATATGTTGAGTAATAAAATATTTTGACATTGAAATTTTTTTTGGTTCTATAGTAGGCTAAGAATTTTTCAATATATCCTCGTATATTGCAGTTGAAATAGAGGAAAATATTCATCTCATTTCCAGAACATAGATTGTTCATTTCTTGAGAAACCAAGGGGGAGCAAAGCTTTTGAAGATCTATCTATGTATACTCAACTTGGGTTTAATAAACTTGCAGCAACAGATTGGAATTGAATGTTCAAAGTCCCGTGAATGAGGACCACTGCCAATTTTTGGTGTATTTCTTTTCTTAGTGGTTTCCCCCTTCGAATATGGAACATGTAAAGTTTCAAAAATCATCATATTTGAGCAGAAGCCGAAACTTCCTTTCAGCGGACACCAAACCTTGAGAACGATTTTGTCGGTGGTGAAAAGAATCCGATTCTGCTAAAACCACCAATAGGGTGAACTAAGAATGAAGTGCATCTGTCTAGAAGATTACCAGCAGTGTCGTTCTTGAGAAGAATAATGATGAGACACTGGTAGTTTGCAGAATTGAGAGAATAGCTTAGAAGTAACCGTACAAGAGTGTGGTACAATTTCCAGAATGAAAGAGATCGATGAGTTTGGTAAAATATATTTGCAGTCGTTGTGGTACTTTTATTCTTTCGAAAACCGACAAAATATTATTCGTTTGCAGAAAATACAGCCAGCTGTATGTGAAGGTATATTCTTTCGCAGACGGTTTTGTCTCTAATCTATATTCTATAGTGTGAAATTCTTGCATTACTCTGTTTGAAGGTGAACTGAAAGGTAAAAGGTGAAATGGGATGCTTTCACCGGAAGCAATAACTTTTATTTGGGTTCTCTAGATCCTGAACTCTTCAAACAATGGGAAAACTGAAGTAAAATCGTGGTCGATGGATATGAGATTATTTAAAGGTCGCTATAACGACCAGTTGGCATGGTAACACGAACAACGTCACGGCAAACCATGAGAGAGTCCGTGATCGTGGACTGCTGTCAGCCACGGACCTCAACTTACCGTTAGCGGTGTCAAAATAGCCCCACACAGGAATGAAGACGGCAGTTGCGCCAACAATGAAGCAAATGAAACCTAGGACTGCCACGCATGTTGAATAAAGAGGCTTCGGCTCCGCCATATCACGAAATTAACACAGAACATCACAAAAAATCACAATGATCACAGGCGAAGGACCAGAGGGAGGCGCGCATGACGGCGGTTGGATTCACACGCGGAATGAGCGTCTTCGAATCGATATTCGAAGTTTTTCGATCGGAATGCACCTGTAATTTACATGACACACTTACGGACATTCACGGCACTATCAGCCAACCCTCCCTATTCCTGTTATTCACTATTGGGCGTGGGTGGTGTCGACTATTTGTCACGTCGCGATTTTTACGAGTGTGCAGCTGGTTATTATAATCGCTCTAAAGACTGACTAAAGTCAAATATAGCATGGCGTGTTTGTTTCACCTAGTGAAGGTGTGTCGGACCATGGAAGGGGGGCCTCGGGAACTCACTCCGGAGCGGTGGTATCGCCTAGAGTCGCGAGTTGGTATCAACTCTATTCGCTGCGTAGGGGGCATTGGAGTGTTCTAACCTGCTGGACCGGTCGGTGCCTAGGTGCATGAGGATTCACCAGTTGTTGCGGTTTTCACGACTGATTTCATGCGGAATAAGGCAGTGGCGGAATGGCGGGAGGGTCGGAGGGTTCTCATTCGACAAAAATCTGAAACTTCCTACCCGATATTCCATTGTTTTCTGTTTCTGATATCAAATATGAGATCTAGCTCAAAAGAGTTATCAGTGAACAACCTCATAAACAAATGTAGGTTTTGGTTTAAAAAAATTAGCTCATATGTACTTGAATTGCCTCATTTGTATATTTGTACTGCACGCAAGGAGCATACAATATTTGACCCATCAATCATACATGGGGAGTCAATATAATGATAATATGATATACGATAAAAATAACAACATAGCAACAGACATACAGAATGTAAGATCTAAATATGAGTCATAAAGTATTCATAGCCAAATAAGCAAATAAATAACACTTATACTCATACAGAAAGTATATGACAATCCACACAATTACACGACAGACAAACAATTCAAACGAATAGGTCTGTGAAGTATTCTTCCGTCCTGTAGTAAGCTTTTTGCACCAACCTCTTTTTGAGTACTCTTTTGAGTTTCTTCTTATTAAGCTCTTTATATTCCTCTGGTAGCGCGTTATAGATTTTCAACGCTAGATGGTTTATACTCAGTTGTGTTGTTGTCAATCTATGATGGGGTATAATGAGTTTATCAGCGTTTCTGGTGTTATACTCATGGTTGAAATTATTCCGGAGAATGCCATCTTTATGGTCATGTATATATATAATACAGTTTGATATGAACATAGAGGACAAAGTGAGGATGTTTCCTTGTTTAAATAATTGTCGACAACTATCCGTTTTCTTGGCGTCATATATTATTCTTACGGCGTTTTTCTGTTTTATGAATATATCCTCTTTGCCAGGCATATTTCCCCACGACAATATTCCAAACGAAATAGCCGAATGAAATATTCCGAAGTACGCAACCCTTGCGGCCTGTTGACCGGCCATTTGTTTCATCCTTCTAATAACAAAGGTTCCCTTTGACAGATTCTTACCCAGTTCATTTATGTGGTCTGTGAACTTAAGGTCTGACTGTAGTTGGACTCCTAAGAACTTGAGGTGAGTGGTTTCTGAGGATTTCGTTTCGAAACAAACTGATTGCGTCTTCTCGGGATTCATTTTCATCCCATTTGGACTGAACCACTGTTGGGCTTTCAATAAAGTATTTCTATTGTTAGCCACTAGTTCTTCTTGGTTCCTAGCAACATCGAGAAAGCTGGTATCGTCCACAAACATTACTGAGTCCTGTTGATTGACATTAGCAGGGAGGTCATTGACATATATCAGAAACAATATTGGTCCCATAATGGATCCTTGCGGAACTCCACATGTAACCAGCTCCCAGTCAGAGCTGTCTGTTTCAATTTGAACTTTCTGATATCTGTCCTTTAGGTAGCTGGCAAGTAGTTCTAGAGCAACTCCTCTCACCCCGTAATATTCCAACTTATTCAACAACAGCCGGTGATCAATACTATCGAAGGCTTTGCTGAGGTCACACGAGGATAGTTTACATTTTTTGCCTTCGTCAATACCATTTGCAATCTTGTGAAGGATTCCTACCAGTGCTGTTGTGGTTGATTTACCTTTTAAGAAGCCATGTTGTTGTTTGCTCCAAAAGTTATTTTTCTCGAAGAAGCTGACAATCCTATCTTTAATCGCAGTCTCTAGAATTTTCGAAAGAGCTGGTTGTATCGAAATTGGACGAAAGTTGCTTATCTCCCCTGCTTCTCCACCCTTATGAATCGAATCTTCCGAAAGGTTATAAATCATTTTAACCCAGACTGCAGCCTTATTCTTGAAATTAGGGAAAATAGTCAATCAGTGGACTCGTTATGGCTCGGTTAGCCTTTTGAGTACTGCGATCATGCAGATCTTTTGTTTTCTACCTTGCTCAGTCATTGGAACCCAAGGAGTTCGTCAATGGAGTTGATAAGACCGACAACATCCTTAGGAGCCTTGGCCGTTACCTTTTGAGTATCCAGGAACCAGTTTCCCCCTATGAATAGTTCTTAGGCCAGCCAGCATACCATGTGTTTAGCTGTTTCGTCTTCTGATCCACGGAGCCTGCAAATCTCATCTGCTGACTTTCCCATAAGATACAAATGATGTTTGTACAGACAGTGCCTTGTCAGCAGACCTTCCATTACCCGAAACTCACCACGTGACAGCTTCAGTAGCTTACTGGTATTGGTCGGTTAAATCATGCATCAAGAATTTCTCAGACTAAGTGAGTCCAGGACTGTTTCTTCAGAGGGTTATTCAGTTATCCAACTCCCATTGTTGGACCCCTGCCTTATACCTACTCTTATATTGGTTTTTTCCAAGCCCACAGAAAGGCTCAGGTTCAGCAGGTGTTAACACTTTTCGCAAGTTCATCGGCTTTTTCATTTCCTTCAATACCACAATGCCCTGGTACCCATAGTAAAGTCACTTTATCGCCTCTGGCCAGTTGCTTTATGGTGTTACGGTACTCCCAAGTCATCAGAGATCCCTGGCTGTGTGATTCCAGGCACATACTGGATATCTATGAATTCCACCATAAAATCACATTCTCTACTTTCAGAAATCGAATCCCTGAAGTATTTGAGGTGACAGTATAACGAAAAAAAATAGATTGCATTGCATAATAAAAATTACATTTTTCTTGTTCTTCTGTTGTTACATTGTCCTTATTCTGCAATGCTGTATTGAAATGAAAGTGTCTTGAGTTTCTTAAAAAATAAATTTTTCATTTCTAATTAACAATTTTCACATAAAAAATGGCATAATTATGGAGTTATACAGAGTGTTTGGAGGGTGAGAAGCCATAGGTAAATGGTGGTAAGGTGATGCTCTTGGCTACTCGTTGCGCCTAATAAAATAACATTTTGCCCAAAGTTCAAAGTGTTATAATTTTTTTGCCATTTTTCTAGAAATTTCCCATTTTTTCATTAAAATCTTGATTTTTTTTAAATTTAATGCTCGAGGTGCCTATGAAATGATTTATTTTTTTAGTCAAGTCTTGTCTTATTCAGATTGAATCATAATTTCATAAAAAACGTCTTCGAAAAACCAGACAGCGTCGTATCAAACATCAAAATGAAGAAAAATAATGTTGTGTCCACTTTACAAAGTGAAATAAAAAAAATTATTATATTAATAATCAGATAACTCTTTTGTTGAGTTATCTGATTATTGATGGTACATGTTACATACCATTGCAAAGAGTATTAACTAGAGAAGTTTTTATAACCATTTTAAATCCCAACACTATGTAATTTTTTTTTATTTCACTTTGTAAAGTGGACACAACATTATTTTTTTTCATTTTGATGTTTGATACGACGGTGTCAGGTTTTTTGAAGACGTTTGTATGAAATTATGATTCAATCTGAATAAGACAAGACTAGACTAAAAAAATAAATCATTTCATAGGCACCTCGAGCATTAAATTTAAAAAAATTCAAGATTTTAATGAGAAAAATGGGAAATTTCTAGAAAAATGGCAAAAAAATTATAACACTTTAACTTTGGGCAAAATGTTATTTTATTAGACGCAACAAGTAGAAAAGAGCATCACCTATCCATCATTTACCTATGGCTACTCACCCTCCAAACGCCCTGTATTACTGAATCTGAATTTCGAAGTTTAAATGAAAATTTACTAAATTAATGACACTGGATAAGAATTGCAACTCCTAATCAAAATTAATGACAGCCAATCAGAATTTCGTTCTCAATTCAGAATTTGTGGTACTTTATCAGAATTTCAACATTCACTTGGACATTCGCAGGAAAAAAAGATTCATACACAAAATATTTTCTCTATTTCAGTATCGTAATGAGTTCATTACAGTACTAAAAACAGTGATGTAATGAATTCATTACAGCATCGTTTTCAGTTACATTTTTCGTTTTTTGGTTGTCAACAATGACTCTCGATCCTATCAAATTCCAGCAGACGTCAATTTGGAAATGTCAATTTTCGTATTTCCTATACATTCACACCAACTGCCAAGATACAATATAAAAGTCACTAGGACCTATAATTTGAATTTTTCATTGAATTTCACGAAATACTCGTTGCAGAATGCAATTCCAATACTCATGCGTTCGAAAACTCGCTCCTTCGTCGCTCGTTTACGAATTTCGCATTCGTATTGGAATAGGAGCCCATTCTGCAACTAGTTTTAGAATACACTAATATACACCAAGCTACCATAAATCAGTACAAATAAAGGAGAACGCCAATACAGTATTCCATTCAAAGTAAACCCACAGAGAAACAAAAAGATTAGTAATATAATAATCTTACAAAAATATCCTTAAACATTCAATATACTCTACAATCCCACTCACTTATTCCTTCAGCTTGAATTAAAATCACAAAATTCAGAATCAAGCAAAATAAAACCTCGTATGGATTTAAAATTTCGAAGCTCACTGAACAACACAAAACTCAGCATCAGAAATGGGTCACTGACGTGAAGTTAGTGCTCTTTTATTCACCTTGTTGGTAGATTCAACTTGTATGAGGTGGATTGACCTTTTAGGTAGATTCGCCTGTTAGATAAATTTTTATAACATTATTCTCTATTAATTCTTATTCGAATTGAACGAAGGTTATATCCACTTGGAATGTATTGGCGTTGCCAGGGTGAATTTAATATAGACAATTCGTAATGCTGCAAATTGAATTCATCGTTTAAGACGACAAAACTACATAGCCTTGACGTAGAACTTAACGAATTCCTCAAAATAGAATTATTTCATTGCTGCTCTCAGTGATTGTTAGGTTTTCGAAAATTAATTTATGCAGAGTGTTTATCATCCCTAATCCTAACGAATTAACATTGATCTTCAATAAATTATTCGAAGCTACAATTTTTCTTCCATGCATAGTTGAACGTATCGAGTAGTAGTATTTCACAAAATTGTCTCGAAAACAATTTGGAAACTCATTAGCTTGAAACAATTCATTTTCGGGAATTCCGTATTCAAACTATTCCAGTATTCATATTGAGACCGAAGTCAAACTAATTGTTGGCCATCTGTAACGGTTTCTGAAGCTAATGAATATCGGTGGTGATGTTGACTAATGGTATTTGGTTGCTGAGTTATGGTAGCTTAACGCTCACATAATGGCATCGTAAAACAATATTGTCATCAAAAATATGTTAACTGACGTAGGTATATTTCAATAATTATAGAGTATGCATGATGCTGGATAATAGGGATATATTAGCGGTGCATTTTCATCAAAAACTATGAGACTGAATATTTTTCCATCCATATCGACCACTAGATCTGACTCCTGGTTTTGAACATTTCACATTCCTTAAAACTACTACTGAAATAAGACACTTGGGAAGTATGATTCTCATAAAGTGTAACTATCGCTAAATAAACATCACAGACTCATCTTGCAGTTAAGTAAACCCACGACGACAAATACAATTCTAGTTTTTCAGACACATTCCATTTTCTAACTTCACAGAAAACCCTTCGCAATAATTAATGCCACGGAAGTTTAACGGCGTGAAGATCTCACCTAAGATAATGATAGTGAAATTTGATTTCAACGCAGGAGCTATGTAAATTTGACTTTAATGGAATAGGGTAGCCAAGTATGAAGTAATATGTTGAAACTTTGGTTAACATAAAACTCGATTCATCAAGCTCCAATGCCAAGGGCAGGTTTTGGATATGCATAGATTATTCGATACGAAGCGTTCAGAATTCATACTTATTCAAATTCTTGAGTTTTCGTTTTGACAATAAATAAAAATCTATCCGACCCGAAGACTCAATATTATTTGGTTTATTTATTAATTGGCCGCTTCGAAAATTCAGAATATGCATATTTCTGTAAGTAGTGAATTTCTGTATACCTACAGGATGAGTCTTTGACTTGTACATATATTTTAACTGTAAATTCCTCTCATCAAACGGAACACTTTTTTCCTATACCATTTTTCAAAATTCGGTTTGGTTTGGAAAATACAGGGTATCGAAAATTCTTGAAAAAAACACTTTTCTGTTTATATCTTCGCAACCGTTTTTCGAATGAACTGAATTTTGGTTGATTGGTTACTCTATTCATGGTGCATATTCCTCAATCACCTCAATCAAATCCTTTTCGATATCTTCACTAGAATAAAAGTTACAGGGTAGTCGACTCATCAATACACGCTAAAACACCATTGGTTCATATTTTCGAAAGAATCAATCATTAAAGAAACTAAATGTATTCCTATTTTTTCAATAAAACGAGTCGTTTTCGAGTAATTTCCAATTTTACCCGGGAAATTTGACGAAAAAATCATTAATTTCAAGAATAATCTGAATACGTCTCTGAATTAAATATCATCGAATATTATTCCTTCTCTGGTCTTTAAACGAGTTTACAATGTTGTCACAATATTTATCAACTTTGTCGAGATATTTCAATAATAAAATCCCCCAAATGTGGGAGATAAAATTGAACACCAAGGAGGATTTAACACGCACAGTTTCTATTGAAAATTCATAATTACCGGTCCATATTGAAGTTAAATGTCGATGAAATACAAAATTCGGATATGAATGATGAATCTCGACACAAACTACTTATTAAATTGAAGTTAATGAAACGATACCTGATAATCTGTGGCGATGTTTCTATCTAAACAATATCCTCTAGGAATTTTATAAACTCGACACGGTTGAAATTATATTAATTCACTTCACATAATAATCACATTAGAACAATAATTCACTGAATGTATTCAGAACTTCACATAATGTTTACAGTTCGTTCAGAGACTCTGGTTTGTTATTGTTTATAGTTGGCCTCCAGATAACCAATATTTCGGTTCTCGCTCTACGCATGCGTGGTAAAATTTAGCGGCAAAGTCGATTTATGATGGAAACGGCAGAATTCATAGATATTTATACCACGGTACACAAATGTGTCGTGATTTATACTATGTTTCGTAAAAAATCCTTAACTTCAGTGAAAATATATGAGCAAGCTGACAACATCTTCTTGAAATTTCTGTGCAAAATTTCACAGAATCGATACAAATTAGATTAGGTTAGGTTGTTTAATAATAAATCTGAATGAAAAGTCTTTCTTCATGATATTGTTTGGGAATTTCGAGGAAAATATTAACGAGTTATTAGTGTTTACAAACTAATCTGCAGAAAAATCGAAGAAGGAACTTATTTTGGTGGAATAAATCTGGCTTTTTAGTTGCAGATATAATCCGATGAAACTTACTGTTTTTGTTCAAATTATCCTGTTTGCAACATTTTTATTCCAATAAGGTTAGTACTTGAGTATTCCCTAAATGTATAAACTCAATTTCTATCGAGAAATATGAACTTTGAATCAATTCCACAGTATCATTTCAGGGACGTAAATAGCACAATTTTTTTTTCAAATGGCTATATCTTTTTAACAGAGCCGAATTCGGAAAAATGAAAGATGAAATAAAGGTTTCTTTTGACCTCAAAAATCTTCAGTTAAAATATATGTACAAGTCAAAGACTCACCCTGTATAAAACCTTTACTGAACACAAAAGCCGTATTCCTAGAAGGTTCTCCCACTAGGTACCTACATAAAGTTTTCGCAATCGCTCCAGAGTATATAGATTTTCGATGACCACAATCCAGGTCCCAACTCGCCTTTTTCAAAGGAATGAAATGAATCCGGCGTGTGATTTCATTCTGCGAAACTAGAACATTCTTTCCATCGAACATTTCTCAAATACCGGGTAAACTTGGCAAACAGGAAGCAATCCAATCAGGAGAAACAATAATCCCTAAAGAAGGGGATTTTTTACAAGTCATTTCCCCAAAGCATTCGGTTTGATGAATTCATTCCGACTGGGCACACATGTGACTTTAACGTGTCGGATTCGGTAATTGATATTGCACTGGACATGAAATGTACAGGGTGTACCACAACTGCCCGAAATTTAGGACTGCATTCATGTCAGAAAAAAGTCATTTTATTCAAGGTCCAAAATTATTTCTGTAAAAATCAAGAAAACGGTGGAATGGACCTCGACCTAGACTCCAATTTCCATGAACAGATTGATGGTGCTCGGCAAACGAACATGAACTAGACTCTAGACTCTAGGTCTAGAGAGGATCATTCTAGTTCCGTTGCAAATAATGTCCAAATGGTGGCATCAGGAATCAGGATACTTGTGTTGTGCTATCGTAGAGGCGTAGCCACTTGAAACAGTTTTTATTCGAAATAAGTTGAGTTTTCAATCTACAACTCCGAACAAATGAAAGTTTTGAAGAGGTGAAATGAAATCGAAATTACTGAATGTTTTAACTTCGGGAAAATGAAGTTTAACGAATTCGCGAAAGTGAACTTGAAAGAACAATAACGAAAGCAGCATAAACTTTAACCGTTCAGGCGTTCAATGATTACATGGAATGTGGAAATGTTTTCGAAACTATTCGTACTTGAGATCAGAAAACTCAAAAATCCATTAAATTAACACTATTTTTTCCATATATTCGAAACCGATATTTCAAATGAACTAAATTTTGGTTGATTGTTTACTCTATTCATGGTGCATGTTCCTCAATTGAAACTTATTCCATATTCCTCCTGGTATAAAGTTACAGGTAGTCGAGTCATAAATTCAATAATTCATGCAAAAACACTATCAAATCATTTGAAAAAGATAAACGGTTCATATTTTCGAAAGAAACAACCATTTCAGAAAATAAAATTGTTCCCATATTTTTTCAATAAAATGCGTCGTTTCCGAGTTATTCCTGAATGTATACGAAGAAATTTGAGGAAAAAATCATGAATTTCATAAAAAATCTGAATGCTCTCCTGAATTAAATATCATCGAATATTATTTCTTCTCTGGTCTCTTAACAAATTAACAATGTTGTCAATGTTTATCAACTTTGTCAAGACTAAAATCTCCATGATGGAAAAACATTCGATGTAATAATTGAATTCCGGGAAGCATGAAATTACACAGTTCATAAGCACAGTTTCTATTGAAAATTTATTGTTACCGGTCATTCAGAAAAATATCTATCTGAACAATATCCTCTTGGAATTTTTAATCGACACTACACGGTCTTCACATCACAATCATTACCTGTTTGCTTTAATCTCTGCAAGTAAATAAATAAATGAATCGAAGTCCATGTAGAAAGGTTATCGCGTGTAAGCGTCGTTCATTGTATCACAGACTGGCCAGTGCCCTGTGATGGGACTCTGGAGACACAAAACAACGGCATGTCTTACGTGGCGGCTACATCGCGACTGAAATTTAGATCGTAGCGCTATATCGGCGAGAATCAGAACTCGTTTGGCATTTCCAAAGAGCAATGCCTAGAAGCCTTCAGCGAAAAGTAAACAAAACTAGTACTAGTACCTCTGCGATGGTTCTTCCGTTTACGATAGGGGACGTACTGCTTTCTTGAGTTCGCCTATACCATCGGCAATCTGGCATCGTCTTCCCTAGAGTTCTGTGACATATATCACAGAGAAGATGGATTAGGTTAGGTCATTGACCTCGAATCATATGACTGATTAATGGAGTTAGGATAGGTTAGTGAGAAACCAATTTTTATGAGATCGTTTCAGAATATCGAGGAAAATATGAACAAATTATTAGTGTTTACAAACTAATCTTCACGAAAATCGAAAAAGGAACTCATTTTGGTGGGAGAAATATGGTTTTTCGATTGCCGAAATAATCGGACAAATGTTTTTGTTAGGAAATATCGTGTTTGTTACATTCTTATTCAAATAAGGTTAGTGCTTGAGTATTTTCTATCTGTAGGTATCAACCAGAACATCTAATAATCACCTCAATTTCAATCGAAAAATATGAACTTCGAGTTGTTTGCAGAGAATTGTTTCAGGCACGTATTAGGCCCAACTTTTTTTTTTCAAATGGCTATATCTCTTTAACATAGCCGAATTCGGAAAAATGGTCAAATGGAAAATGAAAAAAGGTTTCTTTTGGCCTCAAGAATCAACAGTTAAAATATATATACAAGTCAAAGACTCACCCTGTATAGCAATTTTAAAGGAAAATGAACTTTTGGAGATTTTCATTGAAGGTGTGAGTATAGTGAGTTCTCCTTTGAATCGATTATTGATTTTGTGCACGTCACATCGGAATCTGATATTGTCGTAGAGATATAATGGTGTCCTCCGACTTTCAATAGAAAAAAAAAATCGACAAGCAGGGTATACAGTCTGCTTCACGTTCAATCACGAAAATTTCTCGAAATTCTTACTAATATGACTGAGCTTTGGACCCCATAGGACATAAATTAATTCTGAACATGAGTTTGGCTTCAACTTCACAGGAAAATGCCTATTTCCATATATGTATTTTAATTCAAAATATATGAGTCCACTGAGTGTGAAACTCGATAAGAGAATTTTATGTCTTGATCCAAGTATAGATCCAAGTATAGACCAAGATCCTAAAGAATATTCTGAAATTTGATGCTACTGGTATTTATTGATTTGAGAGTTTGTTGTTGGCTATATTTATTATTGAAATATTCTGTCATCATCAAAAATTAAATAGGAGATCAGTTTTTTGTGCAAAATATTTTCTTTTGTCCAATTCCAACTTATTACTTCCATTCTTGTACAGCATGCACTCTTCTCAATCTTTTTGAACTAATAATGAACCTGTGAATACTTTCCATTCAAAATAAGTCCCATCCTAGAAACATTTTGGCCATATGAGTTCTTCGTATAATCGATATGGGTTCGGAAATTATAGATGGGGAACTTCGTTTGGGAAACCCTGCATATATTTTCTAACAGATGCGTTTTATTTCCTCGGAGCCTCCATAGCGCAATCGAATGAGCGTAATTTTCACTTCAATGGATTCGTCCGAAGTTTACTAGAAGACGAAATTCCTCGACTAACTTAACATCAAATCTAATAGTGCGATGAAATCTAGGAATAAATCAGGTCAGTGCAAATTTGTTCGCAGTTCCAGCAGCTGAGTGAACTGCTTACTCAACAGGAAAGTAAAAAACACATTTGATAACAAAAACTCCTCAATTTCCATATACCAATAAAATGTGTTAATGATATTATATCTTGGAAAGAAGAATAGACTGATTTACCAATTTTTGATCAAAAAGGAAATCAAAGAAATAAATGTATGCATGAGTGTTCAAAATTCATAATTCTTATTTTTTGATACCACAAAGTTCATACTGCGGATAGACTTCGGCGGTAACGCAGAACACTACGAACAGTTCGCCACCCTATCACAGTTTATCTCAAATTCTTCCCAACGGCGGAACTCGTCAGTTTCGTATCCATAAACGTGTATTCTTTCCGTGAGATAAAGACTCTACTCAGTACACTCAATTCACTTCTTCTTCTTCTTTTTAGAATAGAAACATTTCCTGTCGGTTCACTCAATGCACGAGGCAGAAAACTAACAGATACATCTCTTCAAGTCATACCAACTGTGAGTACCATTCTTTTAGTGCTTACTTTGTGGTATTTTTTATATCGTGTACATTCGTTTGATGATTCTCGTGGTGAAAAGAATTGGCACAGCAGTCCAAGGGAGCTCTTGTATAATCAACAATGAGATTGAATAATATACCACGAAGTAACCACCGAAATAATGGTATTCACGATTGATGCTGGCTCGAGAGATAGTCTGCTTGTCTGCTGGCCTGGTGATATACGAATTAGAGCCTTTTTTCACGGAACGAATTCACTGGATGGAAATAAGTGTGGCAAAATTGGAGAAAGAGAGAGAGGGTTCCATACAATTGTGTTACCTCGATTCTTGAACTATAGACCACAAATCGAAGACAAACTTTGTGGTATCAATTATGGATTGGAATGAAAATACGAATTCGGAACAAAATTAATAAATCGAATGGGAGTTGTGCCAATACAAGAGCGAAATGAAAAATTAATCGTCATGGCAGTGCGCTTGAAACTTTGCTCGATCATGTACAAAAAATATGATTTAATGCACAATCGGTGTTGCGCATTCACCGTGATTTTTAAATCGATCAATTTTTTTTATTTATTTGGCGAACGATTCACGCTAACCGGCATTTATTTTCGTGAATTCATGTTGCCCCAGATTCAATCAAATTTTTGGGGGTTTTTCATGAGAGTGAAAACAAAAGGATGCTTACTAGGTATATGCAAATTTCACGTCATGTGCTCCAATAATAAACTAATGACAAGACAGCTGCCGATATGTTGTTCTGATCTGATTAAATTTGGTGTTTCATGAATGAATCAATCTCTCCCCATGATGAAAGAATCGGTTTTTTACAGCGGTCGAAAGTTGGTCGCCACAGATTAATGATGGGCCGGCTACTCGCATTTTTGTTCATATTTTAAAAAATTTTAAAATTTCCAAATTTTGGACCTTCGCGGAAAAAATCATAAAATCTAAACTGTTTGGGATAGGAGAGAAATAATTGTGGTTTTCCATCATTAAAGGATCAATCTATATTTGAAAAAATCAGCGTATGGCTACAGTTATTATTCTGGTTGCAGTAACTCTCTAAAGTTGACCAATTTCCTTTCATTTTTCGTCTAAAAATGATTTATTTCCTGAAATACTGATCGAGGTGGAAAACTGATCACATATTTGTTATGTACGCCCTCGAATTAGTTAATAAACGGACCCGGGTCGTCTGGTCGCGAAAAGAATTTTTTTTTTCGAGCTATATAGACCCGGGTCAGATTTCATATTAATTCAAGGTCATAGATTGCGGACATGTAATCAGATTTTTCTTACGATCAGTATTTTAGGAAATAAATGGCTTTTTGAGAAAATTTTATACAAATTCCTCTCTAATTTTGGGAAATCTCGTATTCTGCAAGAACCTTTCGTCCTAGCCCGATAATTCGCACACCATTGGATCGTCGAGGAAATTTACTGTCTATTAATAGAATAGTCGCGGAAAAACCACCTTACATTGTTTTTTACATCGGTCTATATTTGGTCGCCACATATTAATGATGCGTTTTGATAAAATGGCTCCGATATACATAAGTATCGAAAATATTGTTTAGGAGCCGTTTTTTCCGCGACTATTCTATTAATCGATAGGAAATTTCCGTGCCGATCTTGTGGTGTGCTAGAACGTGAAGCATTCTCACAAAACAGAGTAACCCATAATTACTTTCTTAAAAGTAGCCGGCTACTCATATTAATGTTCATATTTTAAAAACTAATCTTTTTATCAACATTCTAATTGCATATTCGTGATCTACGACCTCGAATTAGTTAATATTTCAAATTTCGAGGCGATAAGATGAGATCTAATTTTTGCCAAAAATCAAGTGCCTTAAAAAAATTGAATTTTTCGAAAAAAATTTTTTGTCCGGACTGAAATGAAATTTATACTCAATCCGAATTCGGCGGCGTAGTTTACGAATATGTAGATAGATATTTTCCAAAAAAATTATTTTTCAAGTTATGATAGATTGAAATTTCCAAATTCTGGACCTTCGCGGAAAAAATCATAAAATCTAAACTGTTTGGGATAGGTGGGAAATAATTGAGGTTTTCTATCATTGAAGGACTAATCTATATTAAAAAAAAGTTAGCGTATGGCTACAGTCATTATTCTGGTTGCGTTAACTCTCTGAATTTGACCAATTTTCTTTCATTTTTCGTCTAAAATTGATTTATTTCCTCAAACACTGAACGTGGTGGAAAACTGATCACATATTCGTTATCTACGCCCTCGAATTAGTTGAAAAACTGACCCGGGTCGAATGTATTCTTGCATCATCATCTCTCCCATACAATGAGTTCGACATATAATTCCACATTCAGCTGAGGGTTGGCGAGTTGGGGATATTTGAATTATTATAATTGTGAAAACGGTTTTCGCAATATTATACGGGGGTTGAGTGTTTGCTCAGAGAAAATAACATTGTGTATTTCCCGATGTCATGTCGTCTCTCTGTTGAAATTATATGTGCCACCAGAATCTTCTTATTAGTTTGTGTATTTAGACAACGATGACATTTATTCACAATTCCCTAAGTTTGGAGACATTTTTTTCATCCTGAAATTCAATTTGATTTCCTCGACACAGCTCCATGTGACAGTTGTTGTAATTTTGGCTCTTTGTTTGGTGGCATTTCATCTTTGTCATTCCATTGTTTCGCTTAATTGGACTTATCTGAGATGAACTGAAAAAAATGAAATTGCCATCTAAATGAATTAATTTTATTGGATAGTTTTTAGAAAGCAAAGTATTGAAATAACTTTTTTCGGCAACCGTCCGGGATATACCCACTTCCCGGACGCTTTTTCTTTGAGAAAGTGGCATTTCCCGGCCTAGTCCGGAAAGTACGTACTTTCCGGCCTAGGCCGGGAAAACTCACGTCGTTGTTGTCATTGTTATGATCATCACAATAGCAACGCAATAACGGATGACAGTTCTGTTCTGTTTAATTCAAATAAGAATCAAAATGTATAATGAAGAGATGCGTTGTCTCATTGATTTGTAATTCTTCACGGTTGCCGAAAAAATATTGTACGCAACACGCCTGAAAATAGTTTTTTTGGACTCACAGACATCCAGGAGTCGTCTCCGGCTCGTCCTGGAATTTTGTCCATTCGTCCAAAAAAAACCTATTTTCCGGACTTGTTACGTAAATTACTATTTACTGAGAAATCGATAGAAAAATCACTTCACGAATGTTTTTGTCATTCATATTCACTGATTTCAGAATCCCCAATAGTGATTTTCAATATGAAATCACACATATAAAGCACAAATTTCATTTAAACCCTCTCAGCTACCTGTTCACTATCTGCGCATCTATTAACATCTGTAGGAAGATCAGAGTTCAGATACTTCACTAGGTCATCCTTTCGCTAGCCATTTAATTGAAGTAGGTGATCATTGCTCCAAATGCATTTTTTACTATCAATTGAGGCAAGTCGCATGTTGTGAATGACTCATTTAGGTTGTAAAAAATTGGATTAATTGATATTACGTGAGCGGTATTCAATTCGCATTAGGTAGGTACTTGGAATGTTCACCATATTCATCGAGTTTATTGATCGAGATGTACATTACCGCATCTCTATTTAACCGATGGGATGAAAAAGGTTCCACACTGAGACTATGTGGTAGATGGAAACGTCTTTCTTTCAAATTTCAACAATATTGCATACATAGTTTTCGAGACAATGCCTGATATACGTTCTGACGGCCCTAGATCGATCATTCCGGTTTTGTGATTTTTTTACAAAACCTTGAAAGATAAAAAATTTTATTTCCAAACGTACGATAAGAACGTCAGTTCTCGCCTGACAGGATCATCGAAAAGCTCTATTTCTCCGCCTAGGCGGAGAAATATTTACTTTTCCCTCCGGCGCGGCGGCAGGAAAAGTGTTGCTACGAAAAAAATTACTTGGTTACCATGAACATAGATGCATAGAATATACAAAAACTTCCAACTCAAACGTCATTTTTATTTGATAAAGTTACATTAAATGTACAATTTTCATGAATTTGAAAACGTTTGGAAATAAAATAGCATATTTCATTCGGAGAAGAAGTGACTTTTCGTGGCTCGCTTTCAATTATCCGCCTCACTCCGTTCGGCGGATAAACTCAAGCTCGCCACGAAAAGTGACACTTCTCCTCCTAATGAAATAATATACTATTCTTTGACGTTACTATGTTCACGTCCGAGCTCGCGAGCTCCCTTCATAAAAATATGGACAAACGATCTTATTTGCATGATATCTCCGTCAATTTTCGGGATAAATGTATGAAATTTTGAGTATACATGCGAAATAATATTTTGCAAAATGTGTATTACTCGTTTTATCGTTTTTCTCCGTATATAAAGAAAAAACCTCGTAGGAAATTTGACCAATAAATTTCCCACTTCATAATTCATTTGAAGATGAAGGGGGCAATAAACTGATTAATACACATTTTGCAAAATATCATTCCGCATGTATACTGAAAATTTCATACATTTATCCCAAAAATTGACGGAGATATCAGGGGAATAAAATCGTTTGTCCAGATTTTTATGAAATGATTGCTCACCAGGTTTTTGCCCTGGTATACGAAGAAAAACGGAAAAGCGAGTAATACACATTCTAGAGAAATGATTAAGCTTTAATTTGAAAAAAAAAAGTTGGTCTACGCCGCATACGAACTGAGATATCATGGACATAAAAAGCCCAATTTTTGAAGGGAGCTCGCGAGCTCGGACGTGTACCACTTCCCCTTAAGAATTATTTGAGTTCGGGGAATTGCAACATCATGGGATTTAATTGGTGGTTAGTATTTCAAGAATTCAGACGTCGTTTTTTGCTTCCTACTGCTCAGAAATGTAATCTTTTCTACTCGACCAGGATTAATTTTTTAGAAAGAGTAGTTACTGTTATGGTTCTAAATGTTCTTTTCCAAAATTCAAAATTAATTTCGATTTATTGAGGCCAAATTTGAAATGAAAGATTTAGATATAGATTTATTTTGAATTTTGTACATGGACCATAGATTTTGTGTATAGTGATAATTAGATTAGGAAAATCGAGGAGGTAGGAGAGAGTTTTGAAGGATGGAAATCAAGGAGATGGAAGAAATTAAAAATCAAGTCAGAAAATAAATTGGGGAAAATGAAAGGAAAATGAAATGAAATAATTGTAAATAGAAGCAATAATTGGAATTGACGTGATCCTGAATGCTCATTATAATAATTAATGAAGACATAAGAAGAAAGAAGAAATATGGAGAGAATGTTTGTTGGATGAAAACAGGAGAACATTATACGGACAATAATATTAGATAAGTAGGAGTAGTTTTATAATATAGAGGTAGAGTAAGTTGTTTATTTTTGAATTTGAATTAGAAATAGAACTGATATTAAATATTGATATACATATACTCCATTCACAATTATAAAATCACAACTCTGGCCTTGGAAATTTGACACATTCCACTCTGTATCGAAGTTATGACGTTTTTCAAAATATTTTTATGTTCCAAGTCAACACTATGTTGCCCTTTCTACATTCTTAGCGTATTTCTCAGAATGTGAATTTATTCGGAAAATGAATGAATTAGAAAAGATGTGATGGACGAAAATAATTAACGTTTATATGAATTGATAGAAAGGATTCCTTTTCTAGTTATTTGCATGAAAAGTACAAGAGATCACTGTTGAAATATATTATTTTTCGCCATGAAAGAAAATTGCATTGCTTTCACATAATTTTCATATGCATGCTTGTGAAGATTTAATGTTTATTATCCTCTTGAACTGAAAGTTCAAGACTTGACGACATCAATTGTTGATTCTAATCAACAATTCATCGAAAAAAATCAACCCAAACTTATAAGATGCATTGATGGGTAATTACAAGAATCAAGCATAATGTCCATATATGTAGTAAGGGTAGTGGCTTAGAGGACTGTGGAAATGAAATCCTTTATGAGATGCCGACGTTTCGACCTTTATTTCTTTACCACTAAAAATGAATAATAATGTCAATTTTATTTTTTTGATAACTTTCTCAAAATCAATGTTGGGGTATAAAACTCAAATGCGTTTGTTCAAACAACATCTAAAGAAGACATTTTTCACCATCTCGACCTTTGAAAGGCGTTTCTCATAGGAGAATTAGGTCTAAGTTCGACCTCATTAGTGAGGTACCTAACTTTTGCAAATCTGCTCAGATATCGCCAAATTTCTTGGAAAACCTGAAAAATATCATCCTAATCGACCTCTCGAGGATCCATCCGATCCATCTACTGCGATATCTGTCCGAATAACAGCTTTTTCAACGAAATTCCCGTGTACCCCTTCAACCTCGAAATGTAAACATTCGTCCTGGTCTTGAAAATCGTCCTCACGCTCCAAACTGGTGCTAAAAACAATAAACATACGTTAATATTGGATATTCGACGAAAAACTCACCTGCAAATATCGATTAAATACCAAAAATCTGCGAACAATTTGTAAACCTAACAAAGGTGGAATATCTTTGATACTTTTAGTTTGGTGTAAACAAAGAAACTGGCAACGTCGTTTTGTCATAAACGATATTTTCTGTGCGCGCACTGACTTTTCATCATATGTTCTGTGCTTTTCATCAGGTGCACCAACTCCTGAAAACGAAACCATGACCTCCTATGTGATTAAGTAAAAGTGAATGGAGTATATTTCTAAATTTTCCATTTTGAGTTGAACCCTCGATTGAGAGAAGATAGTTTACCGGGCAAAGCAAAATTTAAAATTTTTTATTAATTTGTTAGATTTCAAATTTATTTCTATTCGGAATAAAGGACTAATATTAGGAATCATAACAGTACCTACTCTTGAGTTACGTAAACTATGTTCATCTTCATGAAATTCTGACCGCCGCGTCGTTTTATTCAACACAATCGATCGAAAACGCATTTCTTTCCTAAATGACCTGGTTGATATAATTTACCGCTTCCACGAGGAAGTGGAGGAAGAACACCAAACCACTCATTCAACTGAAAATTGAATTCTCAAAATTTGAGACGTGCTTCGAATTTACGTAGACCTTCCTCCCGAATTCGAAACTCCACTCCACTCTCTCGGCTAATTAATTCGATGAATTTTTCAGTACCACAAGTTCATGACGAGATTTTCCATTAGCCATGCGTCTCAATGAGGGACAAGTGGGGAATTATTCAGGAAATTTTCAATCAGGATTCCGTTAAATAGTTTCAATTGGAGTTTCAGAGCTAGGAAGAAGAAGAAATGCTCGACTAGAGTATAGTCATTACCAACACATTTATATGTTGAGTTTGAGTTGTTATTTGCTTCCGAGGAAATCTTGTTGATTGTTTGAAGTGGATAAGAATGATTTTTTCCTGAGAGATTATCATACGTTCTTGTTCACCTCTCCTTAACTATTTCCTCTTCAAAATCAATGTATTCAACAACAAATTCAACAGAATTCCATGGCCCATAATGGCAAAAGGCTTTGCTGAATCAGTATGCATCATGGAACTTTATTGTTAACAGAAAGGGAGGTAAACAGAGTCATGTACACATTCACCATGTCTGAATATATAGTCTGTTTTGGCAATAGCTCATCAGGATTCTGGATGCCGAGTATTATGATTGTAGAAGATTTCTAGTTAATTCAGTGCAAATTAGCATATACTTCATTCACTTTTATGAAGTATCCCAGCTGGTCATGACATTTCACTGTGTATATTATGAAAATGTTAGGTTTTAGTAATTTTTCTGTCAGATAACTGCGCAACGTTGCTCTTTCTACATAAAGGTCGTGTTAATTACGTATTTATCAAAATAATTTTAACGATGAATTTGATGATGTGAATTCAATAATTGCAAAGTCCCGGCGAATGTTGAATAAAATTTTTCTGCTAATACTGGAAATATTTTGGGTATATACGAGGATATATTGAAAAATTCTTAGCCTACTATAGAACCAAACAAAATTTCAATGTCAAAATATTTCATTGCTCAACATATTCTCCTCTCGATTGAATACATTTAATACAGCGAATCTGCAACGTCTCTAGACCTTTAAAAAAATGTTTTTTCTTGCTCTGCACAACCAGTCCTCCACAGCTTTTATAACCTCCTCATTGGAAAAAAATTTACGACCTTTTAAACTTTTTTTCAGTTGAGGAAAGAGATGATAGTCGGACGGTGCCAAACCTGGTGAATAAGGGGGGTGTTCTAGTCATTCTAACCCTAAATCACGAATTTTTTTGCAAGTCAACATGACATTTGTGTACTGGGGCATTGTCCTGTAAAAACAAAATAACTTTGGATAGCTTTCCGCGTCTTTCCTCTTTGATTTTTTCCCGTAGAGTGGTCAGTAAATGTCGAATTAATAGTAATCTCCAGTTATTCTTCTACCATTCCATCGATTGTTGCTTTGTTTCTGGATCGTAGAAATGTACCCAAGTCTCATCCATAGTAACAATGCGGTTTAAGAAGTCTACATTGGTTTCAAATCGAGCACAGATCGAACGCGATGCTTCTACCCTTGCACGCTTTTGGTCAACATTCAAACATTTGGGGATCCATTTTGCAGAAATTTTTCTCAATTCCAAATTGACGTGAACTATATGATGAACGCGTTCGTATAAAATCTTCAGTTCTTCAGATATCCGTTTTAGCCCAATTCGACGGTCTGATAAATTCATGTCATGAACTGCATCAATTTTTTCGGGGACTGACACAGAAACTGACCTTCCCGATCGGTCATCATCTTCAATGGAAAATTTTATTTGAAGCTTGCAGTCCAATTTTTCGCAGTCGCATACGAAGGACATTGATCACCAAGCATATCTTCGTAAATCTGCTTACCTCTTGACCCTTTTAAATACAAGCTCGATGCTCCAATTTTTCGATTTTCACAATTTCGGTGGACATCTTTTTTTAAATTTATTGTGTAACTCTGGTTTACTCTTTGACGTCGAACTCGACACTGACGCTTCTAATAAGTTATTGTTCGTTGATATGGTATCGCACTGTTTTGTTTATGCATGGAACTCGAACTGGTCTAGGCTAACTCGTAAACATGGTTGGAAGATTCAGATATGCTATTTTCTTGTACGGAAATCAAGGATCGAGTGTTGAAATTTCACTGAGAAATAATGGACAGAATAGTCCGTTACTTTGTGAGAGATTATTCGAAAAGAGAATAAAAGTACTCGAATAACTCGAAAGAAAAACTTCTAAACGAACAGACTTCCAGTAGTCTCAAGAGATAAGCCTATAGAAGTCATTCAAATACCTTTTTGCACGACTTGAAATACTCCTGTATGAAAATGTAGTAGTAGTGTCACAGTTGAACCTTAAAAGAACTAACTCCATTCAAAAAGTTATAAAGAGTAAATAGAACTAATCATTGGCAACGTATCCTACAATTATTTGACATTTCACAAGTAACAACCTGCGTCAGTTCTAAGTAAATATATACGTATCTAATGCAAAAAAACAGTAATAACCGTAGTTTTTTCTTTGAGAATTCCTTTTCAGAACTCAAAATTATTGCTATGGCTCATATTTACCATAATCTCTTAGGAATATCTTTTTTGATTTCAATCTGATCTAAAAGAAATTCTGGCGAAGATAGAGCGATATAAAAATTAGCATCAGTTTAAATATGATTGTAGGTATGCAGCTCTGTATATCTCCTCATTCCGATGGCTGGTACTAATACTGACATCTAATCACTGAGATTTTCCAAGAGGTTTAGACAGAAAAGAAATTTGAAAATCAAATAGAAGCTCTTCAAGAAAATTTAATAGGAATTTGTGGTGAACATTATCTGAATTGCAGATTGAAAGGAGTTTCCATAATAATTCCAATCGTTCTCAATCTCTTTTTGGTCTTAAATGTTCCATAGCAACTCCACCGACTCAACTAGCAATTTTCCAGATTCATTCCAATATCCTTCTACAAGGTCATTATATTCCATTTCTGAGCCAGAATCCGCCATCAAGAGAACGCTTCAGAAATGAAGACAAATTAATAATATCCATTATGTGGATTTTTCCAGAAAAATCTCGGATTTAGCTTTCGAATGAATTCATTTCGTTGTTTTTCTGACTCACGTAATCCACCACAAGAAAGAATTCTCAGGGAAGAAATTGACGTGGATGATTAATAATCTAAAGCTGGCTACCCACACGACTGCTCCAGGGGAATCTAATAGCTGTCTTTACAATAGGCTTCAATTTTTTATTTCGATCCTAGGAACATAGGAACTCGAAACTATCAGGGTAGGCTCCATAGAATTTCGAATGTACAGAGGTCCTATCTAGTAGTAAAATTCAGAATAAGAATCATCATATAGTCCATCTGAACATGGCATATATAAAGGAGTCCAATTCAGAATTCTACAGATGAACGAGCTGGCAGTATTAGTCCCATGCCTAGCACACTCTTTGAATCTTGTGGGTGTCCATTCGGATCAGAAGCAGTTAATTTATTTGGTGTTGTACAAAAACTGTATTCTTTTTTTGTTGGTTCAACCACACGCTGGACAATTATGGAAAAGTGCACGGAAACAAATTTCCAAGGAAGTAGCCAAAAAAGATGGGCTAAACCTCAAGTTGTTAATGTTTAGCTCAATAATTTACCGGGAGTTGTGAAGGCTCTGGAAGAAATCGAAGAATCCTCACAAGTCGCAGAATCCAAGTATGAAGCTGGTCATTTGCTGCTGTGATGGATTTTAGATTCATCCTAACAATTTGGGATAATATTCTGTTAGAGATCAATAAGGTCAACGTGGAAATTCATAAAGGGGATATAATTATTTCACTTTCATTATCGTTGATGCAAGGTATTGTGAAGATCTTGCAAGGAATGAGGGAAAAACCTATTGAAAACTAGATCTTGGAAGCTAAACTTCTTTCAGAAGAATTGGATGTGGATCCAGTTCTTAGAAATAATAGTGTTTCCAAGAAGAAAAAGCAGGTCGACGAAATGTGCGAGGATGAGTCAAGAACGCTAGATCTAGTTGGTTTATTCTCGAAGGAGATTAAGGTTGTTTTCGAGAGATTATTGTCAGAAATCAGAAAAAGATTAGAAAGCGCAGAGAGTCTCCCTACGAATTTCGCATTCCTCAATGTCCATGCTCTTTAAACATGCAAAAAGAGGATCCACAGAAAAATGGGACCCTTTCAGCGCAAAAATATTGGAGAGACTTGAATGCAGCTGATTTCTGTTAGGAACTAGAGTTTTTCAAAGAGCTGGTCCCTGAAATCAGTGAAAGTTCGACTTCATTAGACCTGCTACAAATTTTTCACAGGCAAGATCTGCAAGAAGCTTTCCTTAACGTCAGTATAGCTTTAAGAATATAGTGTTTCAACAAATTGAAAATAATGAGTCAGGAACGTTTCTCTGGTCTTTCGATCTTAGCTATAGAAATCAAAACTTCTTCCGAAACAGATTTTGAGGAGCTGATAGATGCGTTCGCGGGAAGAAAATCGCGCCGCGTGAAGCTGTGAAGAAAAATTTCTTATTTTAGTATTTATTTCAAAAATTCATTTTATTATTATTTTTTGTTAGTTTTCATGAATTCATATACAATTACACAAATGGAGAAGGAGGTGCGATTTCACCATCATGAATTTTCACCCCGGTCAGAAAAAAATTGTAGATCCGTCCTGTGCTCAAGTTATATGTGGAACGCAAAAGGTACAGTGCTGAAGTTTCATTGATACGATATTGATAGGTTCAGTAATGGTTTTGACGTCAAAATTTCGCAAAAATCTCTCTTAATGTCTCTTTGAGTTAGTCTCAAATGTTATACATTCGGCTTATATCAATTCTTTCGGAGCAATCGTGCTTTAACGTAATCACTTTCGATTCACTTGACTCTTTTAGCTAGCAGTCTCAACTTAACTTGAATCAACATAACTTAACAACTTCATAAATAACTTCAAAATAATATGACCATTCACTCGGATAGTCAAGCCGCTATTAAGGGAAAGTATCACCTTTCGAATCGTGGTAAATCTCCATTCAAAAAGTGGTCTCTTTATTTCACGAGTAACTTTCCTAATTTACGACGTAGAGACTTGATTTTTTTTTAATCGAAGTTGCAGAACGTCCCGAGGGCGAATAGTTTTCTTTTTTCCGATTTAATCAGTTGTTCAATTAAAAAAAAACAGGTTGAACTTCAGCGTTTTGGAAACTACACTTAATGTTTTTTTTTCGACGGTTATTCATCATGTTTTGGAAAAAACGCAACTATTTGCCCTCGGCAATTTAATCTTCTATAAACTACAAAAATTTTCATGAAGATTAGTACAAAAATATAGCTTCTTATCATGAAATACGAAAAACATATTCAACAACCCTAATATTGCAGAGATCTAACGATTACCCTGGTTTTTTCAATTGGAAAACCAATTAAATCGAAAAAAAGAAAACTATTTGCCCTCGGGACGTTCTTCAACTTCAATTTAAAAAAAATATCAAGTATCTACGTCGTGAATTAGGGTAGTTACTCGTGAAATAAAGAGACCACTTTTTGAATGGAGATTTGCCACGATTCAAAAGGTGATACTTCCCCTTAAAGCACTGAGCTACTATGTCATTGATCCAAACTCGATTTGGGAATGCCGGAGAAAATTCAATGAGGTAGGCCTCTTTAATTTATAGGGGAGCATCTAGTGAGAATAGGTTTATCGGGCACTGAATAGTGTAGATTCTGTGGGAAGGAGGAAGAAACTCCTATTTACCTAGTCACGGAATGCCTTGCCATTGCAACCCAAAGGAAAACATCATTCGGGCAAGAAACTTGCAGGAGTGAGAAACTAGCCTCGTTGAAACATTCCCAGATATGGGATTTCATTAGATCTCTGAACTGGAATGCGAGCGGTAAAGTGCGTGGTGAGAAAAGCTCTGTTAGGGGCTACAATAGACCTTAAGGTCGCAGTGAACTGTAACTCCTTTCTAAATATAACTACAATTACTTCTTCAGAATACTTTTTTGCTTCACAAGATACCTCAACATGTGGAATTTTTCATCCTTACCTTGATCTACTTCGCTAGGATTCACTTTGAGATAGACACTTGATGCCATATATTTTCAAATGAGAAGTGACTCAGATTTTATTAAACGGAAATTGTTCATTTCTCTACCGATCTGTCATAAGTTGGTCACTCTTAATGTAAATATCTTGAATACTTGAAATGATTTCTGATCAAATTAATGATGAAGATAACTTAGAGGGTGAATATTCACAGGAAAATCCGCCTCAAACCTTTTTTTCGGTATGCTCCTAATACTCTACTCGTTTTCAGATTTCTTATTTTCTTTATAATATTAATACATTCATCATTCTTCATCAATGTCGAGTAATGAGAATCGTAGTGAAGGGAGAAATAAAAATCAGTTTTAGGCCAATTGATATTATATTTAATATTGACAGAATCTTTTGAATGTTGTACCCTTTCACATATAGAAACATTTTATAGGATTCGATATAACTAATTTTATGGCACAACTCAGACACAGTAATATCACTGTTATATCAGACTGTGGGAATATGCCGTTAAATACAACATCACATCTATATTAACATTTATTTTCATATAACTGGAATATTTTAAATAAATCTCAAAGAGGAAGCCAGTCTTGCGTTCTCATTGAAGATGTGGCTGGAAGAAATCCTCAATGAAAGAGCAGCTGACTCGAAAAATTTCATCATCGTCGAATCTGCCGAGAGAAAAATAGCAATGCCCTATTGGATTTAATCGACATAGATTTCTGCTTTTAGAATTTGGTGGAATTTTTCCAAAATGTTCGTTGTACATTTCGGAGAAATCGGATTTGAGTTGATTCTTCGAGCATTCCACTCGCAGTGGAGTCCTCAGAAATCTCATGCAACAAATTGTCGATGAAAGAAATTTTTCATGTTGATATTTCCAATAATGTTCCCCACAATTTTCCACTCAGTCTAAGGATTATTTAACAGAATTAATAGGATGTCTTATGCTTGACGTCTTATCAAAAATAAACGACCATTTTCAGTTTGGATATCAGTTGCGAAATTAAAATTATTGTTATACAACTCAGTTCAAGCTTAACCGAAGGAACTTAGTGTCATGATTTTATCAGTATCATATCCTAGTATTTTTGCCTCGGGTCAGTTAACAAGAAAATTTCTCAGGGGGCTTGAGGTTACTTCTTCAAGGAACTTCTCAATTAATGGAGCTACCTGGGTGGTCCAAAGGAAACAATTGACCAAATACTGTTTCAATTCCCCTCAAATCCCCTGAGAATTTTTCTTGTCATAATTTAGTTCGTGGAAGAGGAGAACTTCACAGTCCCTTATTTTCCCCATTTCTGGAATATGCCCATGCGTTGACATCTGCAGTTGGAACCCCACAAGTTGCAACGGCAGGAGCTGTTGTAGCAGCAATCGTTTGGTCTATGGTCGCAATTTCCTCCTCTTCTGATGCAGGCCCGTCTGAAAAGGTAAATTAAGGAAGAACGTCTGGAAACAAATTAGAAATAATTTGTAAACCACGATGGGTTTTCAGATTCGGCCTATTCTAACACGTAACACACAGCTTCTACGATTGCGTGAATTCGCAGTGTTACGCACGACCACGACAATTCATGAAATTGGTTGGTTTCGACAGAGAGCCATGAAAACTTTAGCATACAGAGTGTAACAGCCAAATGGAATAAATTCGATAACGAATAGATGAGGGCGTGTTGGGAAAAACGCTCGGACACGTCGATTTGTAATTTTAAATGCGCATATTTCTCAAGAAAATAATATTATATAGGGTGTTCCATGTGACCGTGGCCAATACCAACTTTCTTATTTCAAATGCAACCCCCTGTATATTATTTATTTTTTGGATTCTTCAGAGAATTCTAGACACAATTCATGCACAATGGCCTATACCTATCTTTAACTATTTCGGAAGTATTGAGTGTTTTCAGATTTATTGCAAAAATCAACGTTTTAAATAAAAATAATTTTATTTCACAAATTCGGTACATTACACTTAAAACCTAATGAGTAATACTGATTATTTCTTAATTATTAAAAAAACAAAAAAACATTGATGTCAATGTAGGAAATGTTCAAAATGCTCATCGAGAACGTCTTTGCAACATGCTAATCTGGTGTAGAATTGTCTTCTAACGTTACTCAACATTTCAGGCGTGACTGATCTAATCGCAAGCGTGATTCGGTTTTTTAGGTCGTCTAAGTTTGAGGGTTTCGTTTCGTATACAATACTTTTGACATATCCCCACAAAATGAAGTCTAATGGTGTCAGATCAGGAGATCGTGCTGGCCATTCTATCGATCCGCGCCTCCCTATCCACCGATTTGGAAAAATTTGGTTCAGGTACGGCCGGACATTGATTTGGTAATGAGACGGTGCTCCATCTTGCTGAAACCATATTATATTGGCAGGAACTTGTGGATTAGCTGGATCAGGATATAAGTTTATCAAAGTTGGTACGACATTATTTTGGAGTAGTTCTAAATATTTTTCTCCATTCAAGTTGCCGTCAATGAAATTTCCTGCGAATTTCCTACGATATGATTTCCAACAATTCCTGCCCAAACATTAACATTTTCAGGATATTGCGTATGTTCTTCTCTCATCCAGTGAGGATTCTCATCAGACCAATAGCGGCAATTTTGACGATTAACATGACCGTGTAGTGTAAATGTACTCTCATCAGAGAACAAAACATTTTCTGATTGGATCACATTGTTATCTAACATTGCCATCATTTGCTCACGAAAATGCGTCTCCTATCGAAATCGTCCTTTATGAGCTCCTGAGTTGCCATCATTCTATAGGGATGCATCATACTTTCCTTTAATATTCGAAATATTAACGTGTGGCTGACGGTGAACAGCATTATTCGAACAGAATTATGTGGGCTTTCTTGAAACTCAAGCATAATATCCAATTTCTTATCATCACTCACTGCATTGGCAGCAATATTTATTTGTCTTACATGACCAAGCTCCCAAAACTGCTTTTCTTTTGTGCTAATGGTTCCTTGGGATAAAGGCGGCAAATTTGAAAATTTTTCGTGAAATAAGAGAGAAACTTCCATTTGTGTCCGTGTGTAATCTCCATAACCAATCATTTGAAGAATGGTTATTTTGTGCAGTTCTGTTCTAATATTATTACGTACAGTTATCGAAATTCAAAATACAATAGCACTTACACTGATCACTTATTGTCATGCAAACAGACAACGTGTTACTAAGGCTATGAGAATAAACAAATCTGTTTTTGTTTTTTCTTAATTTCTTCTCAGTAATGGTTTCAGCTTACTTTCTTCATATCAAGAGGTAAATGGGAAATAAGTATTGAGTATAATGTATCGAATTTGTGAAATAAAATAATTTTCATTTAAAATGTTAATTTTTGTAAAAAATCTGAAAGCACTTGATATTTCCGAAAAAGTTGAAGATAGGTATAGGTATAGGACATTGTACATGAATTATGTCTAGAATTTTCTGAAGAGTCCAAAAAATAAATAATATACAGAGGGTTGCATTTGAAATAAGAAAGTTGGTATGGACCACAGTCGCATGGAACACCCTATATAATTTTATTTTCTTGAAAAATATGCGCATTCAAAATCACAAATCGACGTGTCCGAGCGTTTTTCCTAACACCCCCTCATTTACTCGTTATCGAATTTATTCCATTTGGCTGTTACACTCTGTATAATGAATGAATGAATTTGTTCTCGTTATTATACATGGTGTGGCGTAATTTCTTTTTTAATCACGTAAGGCGAGGTCATTTCGTGGCTCCCTCGCTCCCTCTATTTAAGTCCCTGTGATTTCTTCCTGTGAGATTACCTCAATAATGAGGTCTTCAAACATCACCCTAGGACCCTTGTTGACTTGAAAGAGACATTCAAGGAGGAAATCATCCAAATTGAAACCGCTATGCTGAAGAGAGTAATGGAAAACTTCCGCGAAAGACTCCACATGTGCGTCGCTCATGACATGAATGAAAAAAAAATTGATTATATGTATAGGCTCTCAAAATGAAGAAGAACTTTTCCAACATCTCTGCACGAATTTTTTCATCAAATGTGGGAGAACTAGTTGTCGCAAGCTGAACTATGCATGCAACTCAAAAATCAAAAGAACAGAATGAAGAAATTCCTTCATTTTGAGTCTTGCCATCAAAAAAGTGGCAAAAAGGGTAATTTTTTTGAGTTTTTCTAAAATGTGAAGAAGCGAGGGACATTCAATATATTTTTATGAATCGCCATATTATCCATCAATTACGCCACACCCTGTAGCTTTTCTGCACCACAATAAGCAAATATAACATTAAATTACTGTGATATTGTTTCTTCGTACAAAAAGTGTTTCCTTTTAATTAACGTCAATTCGCTATTTCAAAAAGGTCAATTAGATGCATGAATTGATAACATTTCCAAAATGTTACAAATTCTCTTATTTTCATAGCTCGATTATCTTCAATTATCTCAAACTTTCATGTGGTTACAAAACATTTCTAAGATTTCAATAAGGGTTCAATGGGAATAAAATAAACTCAAATGTTAAGCTCGAAAAACTAACATCTACGAAAACAGTGTATTGAAGCAGCTGATTTAAAGTGGAATAAATAGTTGAAACACATGCACAGCCAATAATGAAATATCAGACATGAAGATTGACCATAAAAAGTGAGAAGTAAAGCCGCAATAACCTCAATTCATCCTTTTTGGGATGAATCCTCAATGTTTCAAGAAAATTCCATCAGAAAAGGTTTCAATTCTCTATTCGAATGGTGAGAAACCAACCTTTTGATCGATTTTTCTGTGCGGCGCACCATTTCTGAGTAAATAATCAAAAACATTCATTAATAATTTAATGGAACTGGAACAAAAAACAACAGATTCCACGACAACAAAGTGAATTGATTCGTTAGTGTGTTAGACAATGAGAATATGTGTTGCCAAGAGCTCTAGTAATTTATTCATCCTCTATTTTTCTTTCACTTTGTTGATGAATTTGTTTTCTTGCAGTTTTTTTTAAATCATCGTTAATTGTGTTTGATTTTTCACTCCTTACTCGAAATCTTTGCATCATATAGAAAAATCAGAGTGTAGCTTTTTTTCACGAAATCAATGAGGCACTGAAAAGTCATCCGTTTGAGAAATAGCAGTGGCGTTACAGTGAAAAATCTAAATAGTGAAGGAAATGGTTATAAGACAAGCAGTAGAATAATCATCTTTATGTGCAAATATGCATTGCATGGATTTGAAGAGGTCAGCCAAAAGCATAGAGAAAGAAAGAAATCTAAACTCACTTTTGAGCGGTCCGTAATAAATGATCGATAGCGTTGTCCGAATAGTCGTCTTCTGGTGGATAGTTTTCATCTGGAAACAATAAATATTCATTCAGAACATCTTTATGATCAAAGAAATTCGCCCAATAGAAATCAGAATCTTACAATACTGTATATATTATTATTGTATATGTTCTATATATATAAAAGAAAGATGTTGGTTACACCATTTATATCTCGAGATCGGATGGACTGTTTGTTATGAAACTTCATATATGGTTATTATAAAATACAATGAAACTTTGAGAAAATCGATGAAAATTTTACTTATACAGGAAATGCTTTTCCTCCTTTTGAGTAAGGCCACTAGATGTCGCTACAGTTACAGTTACGCTACCGCTTATTCGTTTGTACTTCATTTGATATTCTCCGCGTTAGATGGCGATAAAAACAAATGGTGTGTACAGTGACTATATTCCCTCTGCAGTCATTGTAATAGTGTGTAATTTGAGTCGCCTACAAGTCTGCGCTGTTGGGCAAAACCAAAATGTCTTAGCGTAGGAGTACAGATGTCTTAAATGTTTAGATTTCGTTGAGATATGAGAAAAGTTTCATTCTTACCACTTCAGATGGCGCTATTGACACATTATGACTGATGATTATTAGTTATTTTTATAGTTTTATTTATTCCAAATAACTTAATCGTGAAGGTACTATCTTTGACATTATCACAATTAAATGGCAATGCATTTGTTGAGGCTTTCGAGGCCATCGATTGATGTCATCTGTTCTTTTTTCGAGCATTTCGTCGTCGTGGTTTGAAATGGTCGAAAAAAGAACATATGAACATATGTCAATGGACATCTCACGATTGTAACTCATCGCCAGAATCCAATTTACTTGACATTTCGATGAAAATTCACTGTGATATTCACCCGCTTCTGGATCTGTTAATTTCATAGTACTATAAGCTCTATGTAAAATGTAAATTACACAGTAATTGATGTCATCTGTTCTTTTTCGAGCATTTCGGTCGTCGTGGTTTGAAGTGGTCGAAAAAAGAACATATGGCATCAATTACTGTGTAATTTACATTTTACATAGGGCTTATAGTACCATGAAATTAACAGATCCAGAAGCGGGTGAATATCACAGTGAATTCTTATCGAAATGTCAAGTAAATCGGATTTTGGCGATGAGTTCCAATGGTGAGTTGTCCATTCTCATCTTTTCTCATAATTTTCAAAATGTTTTTGAATTTCTGTTTGGATAATAAATATATTTGCGGAAATAACCGAATCCAAAATTGCCATTATAAGTGATTGACATATAATGACATATTATTTGTTGTGTGATAGCTCATATCCATGGAAACATTTGACGGTTCAAAAATCAGAGAACCAAGCCGTTGATATCCGATCTCCGGTGATTACGATTTGTGAAATCCATCGTGAGTATCATTTAGGCGGAACAAAGTTCGCCGGGCCAGCTAGTATTATATATATACTGGGTGTCCGGTAAACCTTGTACAATATTGAAACTGGTGATAGACCAGGTCATGACTGATCAGAATTTCACCTCAGTAAAAATATCACCATTTTCGAGATAATGGGCATTTTCTAAATATCTAGAAAATCACTACCTCACTCCCGTTTTTTGAGTGCTATGTCTACAAATTGAGACTAATTCAAATATCTTTGTTGTTAAAGATTAATGATGAGTGATGCTTTCAAATGTACAAAACAGTTTTTCAGAACTTGATACATTTTTCAAGAAATAGAGGTAAAATGCCATATTTGAATCCCACCAATTTGTATTAACAAAAGTTTGACATTATTGTCTGAAAAAAACATAACTACGTGGAGGAGGTGAACATTCATAACAAAAGAATGCTCATTTTGTCCAGACTCTAAAATGGTATGAAAGTTGGTATAATTATTTTTGGAAGAGTGTTATTTCGAGTATAAGGTGAGGTAGTAATTTTCTAGATATTTAGAAAATGCCCATTATCCCGAAAATGGTGATATTTTTACTGAGGTGAAATTCTGATATTCTGAACAGTCATGACCTGGTCTATCACCAGTTTCAATATTGTACAAGGTTTACCGGACACCCTGTATATAACTGCATTGAATTCCTGTATTCATGTCCCGAACATGCATTGAAATGTATAAAGCAGTTATTCAGTTTATTCTTTCAAGTACACTGAGTGTTCTCAAGAAATATTTTTGATATTTAAGTCATCATCTTCCCAAGTTTCCTACTACGTTCATGTTTTCAAGAATGTGAAGTTGTGAAGTACTTTCCCTTGTGAACTGTGGTAACATGACTACTGAGCAAGTGAGTCCCTTTTTGCGACTTATTTTGGAGATTTTATTTATTCGATATGTCATGTCGATTTGAAAGTTACGGGTTTTGGAGAAGGAAAATAAATGTGAGGCGGCCAGGTCGGCTCACGGGGTGGCACAAGAACGAGAACTGGAAACTGGCGACTACTCAGGATACCTTGGTGTTCTAAATGAGTTTCAGATTATTTCAAGCAGAAAGCCTTACTATAAGGGAAAGTGTTGCTCTGTTTAGAACGTAGCTGCCGAAGAGCAAGAATTCAAAAAGTATCAGATAGCAAAGCAGCCCTGTTGCGCTTGACTCCCCTCTAGTTAAGTCAAAGTTAGTCTGGGAATGCAGAACGTCCCTCAACACACTCGGAGAGAGAAATCAGGTCAACCAGAGCCATTTTGTGTCTTCCCAACCAGTCATCAAGCGATGGCAACATAAGAGAAAGCTTGCGTTCTGGCGAACTATCAATGGCCAAAGAAAGGTCAAGTCATTTCTCTCATACTCGACGAGCTGAACTGAAAAGGTACTCTCACTCACAGAGGAACCTGACAGGGGCACTCACGGACACTGTCCTGAGAGATATCATCAGAAGAACATTGGGAAGGTGCCAGAAGACACTTGCTGCTTTTGCCATGAAACCACCGAGGCGCCAATCACTTGCTATGCGATTGTGAAGCTGTTCACCAGAAAAGGCTACAACACCTTGGCTCTTGGTTTTTAGAGCCGGAAAAAGTGATGGATGTAGTCCCCAGAAAAATGATGAAGTTCATTGAGACATTATTGCCTGGCGGGTAAACAGTGAAGGGATGCTTAATAGATCTTTAGGTCAAGGTGCATGCGAGGTGGCGTGATCTCCAAGCCCTGCTCAAATCTAAAAATCACTTAGAATCATCCTTGCTGTAGGAGATAACTTCAATTCAATATTTCCTGGAAGAATTACTAATTTTTCATGATAGCCATTTATATTTTATATTGTAAATATGTATTTGAGTTTGGCATACTTTGATCAACGTATTTGTATACTCATATGTACAATTTCACCAAGCTTATTGTCCAATCACTTCAACGACCTCTTTTTATTCAGCCTGATGACCCTGATTCCTAAAAGTCGCCATTATGGTGTGTGGTAGGTGAAACTCTTCAGGCTATAATACATCCTTAAAAACTAATATCTCTGCTCATCTTTTAGCTACATAAACCCACTTATTATTCACGAATTTATGAGACTAGGGGGTGAATTAACAGCTTCGCGATAAAGTTCGGTTCTGAAATTCATTTTCTCAACACAATAATGAATTTTCCATAAGCGCCAACGAAAATAAATTGAAAACGATTTATTGTGTTCAAAGGTGATCCCTGCAATTAATGGAGCTTGATGAAATCTTTGTTTTCCAATATTAGAGGGTTCAGGACGCCAGGGTCGATACATATAAGCCGAAGTTTGAGCTCATTGTTTCTTGATTAATATTTTTTTGCGGGGTTTGTTTTTTCAATGGCTAATTTGTGAGAGTGACTTAGGGTTTCTCAGTTCATAAGAAGCCATAATGGTCCTTGGGGGGTAAGGGTTCAATTTATGTCGAAATTATAATGTCGTGGTGGATGGTATATTGCACATTTTATGAGGGAAATTGTTAATCAAGGACGGATGAACGCTATTCTCGTCGAAATATCGAAAATTTGCCAGGGGAATCACAGTCGAATTCGAACGGATATAATTATGTGTTTCGACATATAAACTGATGGCAGCCCTCATTAGAGATGAACTGTGCATTTGGGGGGTAATCAGCGATCTGAATTCCATTCACTTTCATAAAGTGAGGAAATTTTTATACGGTCGAAAGGAGGAAAGATCGATTCATTCGGAGGTGAAATTTCGAATATCTAGGCGACGTGGCAATATTTATAAAAAATTCGCGAAAATCGCAGAAAAATCCGACAAAAAGGTCCTTAAAACTTTTTTCACAGATATCCTGGCCGTGATGTGAATATGCGGATTGAAGGACGAAAGGTCAATGCAAAACTGCTTGGTATTCATATTCTCGATTTTTGTCCCATTTCTTCAGGAAAATTGATCAAACTTTGACATTTCGCCTATAAGATCACCCAATTTGCAGAGATCTACCTATAAGGATAACTACTTTATAGGTAGATCAAGGGGCTCTACTAGTAATTAGCTGTAATAATACAACTTATAGTTCTTTCACTATCTATGAATTGGAAAGAGCTTTCGTGAAAACTGTTTCCGTTACCAGATTATTGAAAGTGATAGAATTTTTGATAGGTAACTCGAATTTTGGGGCATGGCAGTGGCCCCGCCAAGTCCAGCGCGAAGCAAACACTGCCGCTCTATCTTTACCCGAACCATTTCGCCGCATTTTCAGGCCCCTATTTGAGAACCTCTGGATAAGACCAGAACGTCGAAATTTTTGTCATCCAGTATCCAGTAAGCTATAATTACGTACTTAAAATCGAAAATTTCAAGTGTGTAGGTCATTTAGTTCCGAAGTTAAGCGAAAGCAAAGTTTCGCATTTTCGACCCTCACTCACTCATGATCATCAAAATAGAACTAGTACTTCCCATAAACTCAGAGAGCTGAAATTTGATACAGAGTTAGGGTTTAATGGCCACATAAAGGTAAAACTATAAAAACAAGGATAATCGAGAATCTGGAGTACTATTGTTGGCACGTCACGTGAGCTTACGTGCTATCACGTCATCTTCGCAAAATGTGCAACCACAATAATATTTGGAAGTTTATGCACTTGGAAACACATTATTGTCATACTCAATATGTGAATATCGACTTTAGAATATAAATTGAAAAAAGAATAATAATCGGGTGATCAGTCTTATACACAGTGATATTTTTACTGTCTCATTTATTGTTCAAGGAAACGATAGGCCGGAACAATAAATGAGACAGTAAAAATTATCACTGTGTATAAGACTGATCACCCGATTATTATCCTTTTTTCAATTGTTATCATTTCACGCATTCACGAAGTTAGCATTTGCTGTCACGTGATAGCACATCAGAACTACCCGCAAATTTACATTTTCTAAGCGCAAGTGATATCACGTCGGATATTTTGTGAAGTGATTGAAGTGAAAATGGATGAAAATTTGATCGAACTTGTCAGTGATCATTCTTCATCGGGGTACAGGGATCAGAATGTACGACAACGAGCTTGGGTGCTGGGTGCTCATTCAACAATTGTTGAACTATTTGAGGGAATTCTGCCACTTCCTCTCTTCGTTGATTTGTTTGGTGAATCAAATCTCTTCTATGAGAATCACCAGCAACTGTGAAAGCAGTTATGTTCTCTATATCTTCTTTCCATTCCGAAGAGCTTGATGAAGAACTCTGTTTCGCTGTATCACTGAATAAAAAAATGCTATGAAATTTTGGTGCAATATAGAACGTCTATTGCTCTTCAGAAAAAACATCATCAGATGGGTCTGCGGTGGTTAGATTGGAAGAGAAAGAATTGAATCCGAAAAGGAATCGGGTAAGAGATGGGCTATATGGACAAGTTTGGTATCAAACTATAGTTTTTCGAGGACGCTGAATTCAATAAAAAATAATCGATAGCTCAGAACCGGAAGAAAAATAAAGATTCGTAATAAAAAAACCACTCTTAAAAAAATGTGTCAAATAAGAAAATCTAATAAAATAGATCCATATGCCCACGTTTCTACGAAAAGAAGTGAAATCCCACCAAAAACATTCTGTAAAAACTGGATGGAGCTGCTTGTTTATCTCTAAAAAGTAATGAAATCTAGAAAAAGTCGAGCCAAGTTTAAGGCTCCTTACTGCGATTTCTTTATTATTATAATTAATGTTGTGTGACTTGGCCGTTGAAGGGTACACAAGGGTACAAAACCAGGTGCTCCATGACACCATTGCACCAATCTGTCAATCTGCCAGAAACGCAACCCATCGACGATGGAAAATTGCCACTTGGAAAACGTTCATTCAATAACCAGTCAATTGTAGGCTTGATAAAGCTGCGTATTCAATAATACGAGCCTGAAACAAACAGTATAAAAAATTATTTCCAGTACAGACGGACTTCTAATCATTGATAGAAGACCTTCTGTACGTCTATTTTATTTTAGATCGGTGGTCGATTTGACGCTCCAAAAAGAAGAGAGCAGAAGTCAGCATTTTCAATGCTGAATGCATATGTGTTGCACAATCAACAACAGCCTAAAATGAGACACTAGCGTCCAATTACCAATACCAGCATGGGCTATTATCTCGCTTAAGTAACATAGGTAGTTACAACAGATATAGCATTACGTGTAAACAAAATTGACCATAGTACCCACTAACGTATAAAGAATGTTCAAAGGCCAAGTCAAACAACATTAACTATACCTAATAATAAAGAAATCGCAGTAAGGAGCCTTAAACTTGGCTCGAATTTTTCTAGATTTCATTACTTTTTAGAGATAAACAAGCAGCTCCATCGAGACTTGGCTAGTTTTTACAGAATGTTTTTTGGGGGGATTAAACTTACAATAAGCCACAAAAAGTGATTTTGTTATGTTTTCAGCATGCCATTTGTTAGTATGAGTTTAGTTGGGCAAACTCTATATTTGTGGCTTTATTTATCGGTATCGTTGTTTTGTCGGCGGCTATAAGAAAGTTATATTACTTGTTCCAAGGAAGTCTTTCAATGTAAATAAATTCATTCATTTTACACCTAAAATTTGCTGGTTTTAATTGAAGTAGAAGATAATGTGTTCCAGCTTAATATTAATACCAGTTATTACCTTATTTTCAGATGAAATATAAACCAATCAATATGGCAATGAATATTATTCTTCACGCTTTTGAATTCCTCGTAATGAAAAGTATTCGAACTCATCGCAGTGAGTGAGGAATATTCCTGAGCAGCACTTACTTGAATTAACATCTCCAACGTATGCAAAAACCATCTGAACCTACTCCTCCTTTCCGCAAATTAGGATGGAATTCTGCAAATCCTTTCAGGAGATGTTCGGAAAATCTTGGTTTGTTGAACGACACACGTGAGCCAAGTAATCTAATATTCGATTTTCTACTGAAAGCTGATCCCCCCCAAACAGTGAATGCGTATACACACACATAAGGAGGTTATGGTGGATTGTAGGGGATGCCGAATTGGATTGGATTTGACTTTGGGCCGCTTTAGTAACGACCCTATTGATGCGAGGTGAGAGTTGAAGAAGGCACTTTCTTTATTGAATCCTAAGCCACGAAATGGTCCCCATCCTCCTCCTCGCTATTATCAGTTCTGGAGGTAGTTATCTCTGAATGCTCTCGAATTATCCTATACAAGGCGTCCCAGATTAGATGTAAAATACCAATAGAGTGAATGCTTCTAATGAAAATAAGAATAAATTTCCTGTGACTAAGGTCCTAACTGTTTTCACTTTGGAGACTCAGAGTGTTACAGTTGGTTAACTTAATGAAGTACAACAGAACAGCAAGGTCTCTTTAGTCTGGGTTCTTGGTTACTCAGGGGTCAAAGGAAAAGAAGATACCAACACACTAGCGGCTAGCCAGAAGAGGAGCAAGAACGCTACTTACTGGCCCAATGGTTCAGAAATATTTTGAGGAGGTACGAGGATGTATTGATATCTAGTTAGCCTAGACCAGATATTGCGATACCATTTCAACGAAAAATAACTTATTAGAAGTGTCAGTGTAGAGTTCGATGTCAAAAAAGTAAACCAGAGTTACGCAATACATTAAAAGAAAAGATGTCCACCGAAATTGAAAAAATCGAAAAACTGGAGTATCGAGCCATCATCGAGTACCTGTATTTGAAAAGGTTAGGTGGTAAGCAGATTTACGAAGATATGCTTAATACCCTTGGTGATGAATGTCTTCCGTATGCGACCGTGAAAAATTGGACTGCAAGCTTCAAAAATGGTAAATTTTCCATTGAAGATGATGACCGACCAGGAAGGCCAGTTTCTGTGTCAGTCGCCGAAAATATCGATTCAGTTCATGACATGATTTTATCAGACCGTCGAATTGGGCTAAAACGAATATCTGAAGCACAGAAGATTTCATACGAACGCGTTCATTATACAGAGTGTAACAGCCAAATGGAATAAATTCGATAACGAATAAATGAGGGCGTATTGGGAAAAACGCTCGGACACGTCGATTTGTAATTTTAAATGCGCATACTTTTCGAGAAAATAATATTATATAGGGTGTTCCATGTGACCATGGCCAATACCAACTTTCTTATTTCAAATGCAACCCCCTGTATATTATTTATTTTTTGGATTCTTCAGAGAATTCTAGACACAGTTCAAGCACAATGTCCTATACCTATCTTTAACTATTTCGGAAGTATTAAGTATTTTCAGATTTATTGCAAAAATCAACGTTTTAAATAAATATTATTTCATTTCACAAATTCGGTACATTACACTTGAAACCTAATAAGTAATACAGATTATTTCTCAATTATTCAAAAAAAAAACAAAAAAACATTAATGTCAATGTAGGAAATGTTCAAAATGCTCGCCGCGAACGTCTTGGCAACATGCTACAGACAACGTGTTACTAAGGCTATGAGAATAAACAAATCTGTTTTTGTTTTTTTTTTAATTTCTTCTCAGTAATGGTTTCTGCTTACTTTCTTCATATCAAGAGGTGAATGGGAAATAAATTGAGTGTAATGTATCGAATTTGTGAAATAAAATAATTTTGATTTAAAATATTAATTTTTGTAAAAAATCTGAAAACACTTAATATTTCCGAAAAAGTTGAAGATAGGTATAAAACATTGTACATGAATTATGTCTAGAATTTTCTGAAGAAAATAAATAATATACAGGTGGTTGCATTTGAAATAAGAAAGTTGGTATTGGCCAAGGTCGCATGGAACACCCTATATAATTTTATTTTCTTGAAAAATATGCGCATTTAAAATTACAAATCGACGTGTCCGAGCGTTTCTCCTAACACCCCCTCATTTATTCGTTATCGAATTTATTCCATTTGGCTGTTACACTCTGTACAGTTCACGTCAATTTGGACATGAGAAAAATTTCTGCAAAATGGATCCCCAAATGTTTGAATGTTGACGAAAAGCGTGCAAGGGTAGAAGCATCGCGTTCGATCTGTGCTCGATTTGAAAACGATGTAGACTTCTCAAACCGAATTGTTACTTCGATCCAGAAACCTCTAAGAGTTCTAAGACCTGAGATGTTTCGTGTCCAAAAATCTGCTTCAGTTTTTTGGGATTGCCAAGGAGTAATCATGATTGATTTTTTGTATAAGGGTTGAACAATAACTGGAGATTATTATTCGACATTACTGACTACTCTACGGGAAAAAATTTAAGAGAAAAGACGCGGAAAGCTATCCGAAAGTATTTTGTTTTCACAGTACAACGCCCCAGTACACAAATGTCATGTTGCCATGAAAAAAATTCGTGTTTCAGGGTTAGAATTACTAGAACACCCCTCCTATTCACCAGATTTGGGTCCGTCCGACTATGATCTCTTTCCTCAACTGAAAAAAAGTTTAAAAGGTCGTAAATTTTCTTCCAACGAGGAGGTAATAAAAGCTGTGGAGGACTGGTTGTGCAGAGCAAGAAAAAACATTTTTTTTTTGAAGATCTAGAGACGTTGCAGGTTCGCTGTAATAAATGTGTTCAATTAAGAGGAGAATATGTTGAGTAATAAAATATTTTGACATTGAAATTTTGTTGGGTTCTATAGTAGACTAAGAGTTTTCAATACAGGGTCTTTCACGAGGAACCTCACCCATATTTATACGGGAAACTACTGAACGTATTTTCATGAAATTCAGCACTTATAAGTATTTCACGATGCTGATGAAATCTAAAATATTTTCAAGGCATGAGCACCTCCGGTTTTTCCGGAAATGACGTCAACTTCCGTTTTTCAAATTAGAACACCATTTTTTTATTGCAGAAATAGATTCCTTAGAAAATTTCAAGTTATTTTGATGTAACATTTTTCAGTTTTGGTTGGAAAATTCTCTCTGAGCGGGAAAATTCGAAAAAAAAATCGAAAATAGAGCTCCGCTGAAACAAGAATAACTTCGAGGTTTTTGGATGGAAAATTTTCATTTTTGGGATTTTTCAAGATGTAAGATTGATGTATCCACTTTGAAAATCGAAATCGCGATTCATGATACAGGGGGTGAAAAAATCGCTTTCAAAGTTAGGGATGACAAAATCGTGAAAAATCGATTTTTTCAAATTAGAACCCCATTTTTTTATGGCAGATATTGAATCTACGTTAAAAAATAATGTGAGTGTATGCATCACACCCTTGCCCTAAAGTGGATATTTTCTGAGTTATTCACAAAAAACTGTTTTTCGTCTTGAATTTTCAGCTATTTCTTTTCCCTTCACGCCAAAAAGATGAAATTTTCAGGAACTGTTACTTAAACCATGTTTTAGATTTTACTACCCTAATATGCAAGAGAAAAAAGTTACAGGTTGTTCCTAAATAGATGGCGAATTTGGATTCGAATTTGTATCGGAAACCTCTTTATTTCAACTAATCGGCCATCGGTTTTCTCTCCAGTGATAAATAAATAATTCCTTATGAACCATATGCAAAAACTTACCATGTTTTACATTCTTTTTTTTTAATGATAGATATCATTAAATACATCTGCCAAATTCCTCTTTATTCAGTAGCATTTTGTGTTTACTATTAATTTGGTGATAATTCGTATTAAGTTATAAAATCGATCACTATGCCTAATTTTACCAATGAAGATTATTTAAATCTCATTCTACTTCATGGAGAATGTAATAAAGTTGTAGATAGAACGATTCGACTGTTCATTGAGAGGTTTCCTGACCGACCCAGACCAACGAGAGATACCATTAACAGAACCATGACCAGCTTGAGAAATGTCGGATCTTTCGTTAAGAAAACTATACACAGAGAAAAAAGTGTAGTAGAAGATGAGAACAACGAAATTACAGTTCTTGCATATTTTCGTATGAATCCTCAAAATTCTCTCAAAGATGCCGAGATTGATCTGGGATTATCTCAATCGAGTGTTTGGAGAATATTAAAAAAACATAAAATGCACCCAAATAAATTCAATAGGGTACAGCATTTGAAGGAAACTGATTTCGTCAGGAGAACAGAGATTTGCGAAGCTATGATGATTCGATTTCAAGAGAATGAAAACTTTTTGGACTGTATAATTTGGACAGATGAATCTAAATTCACAAAGAATGGTTCTTTCAATAGGCATAACAGTCGTTATTGGGATGAAGAGAACAACCACCACTTCAGACAATGGAACTTTCAAGAGACCTGGAGTTTCAATGTTTTTTGCGCCATCAAAAATAATGCAATTCTCGATGTTCACATTTATGATGGGACTTTAACTGGTAAGATAGAACACTACACATGTTTGCATTATTTAAAGAATGTTCTCCCTTAGGAGATAGATATTCTGACATATTGACTCAAATACTTGAGCCGCTAGTACAGAACCATATTATGGTATCAACAAGATGGCGCGCCTCCACACAATTCACTCAATGTGTCAAATATCCTCTACAGGCTATTTGAAGATCGATGGTTGGCGAACAATGGTCCACATCTTTGGCCACCACGTTCTCCCGATTTAACTCCTTTAGACTATTATGTTTGGGGTAGGATAAAAAATATTGTCTACTCAACTCCCCTGACTGATAAAGAGGACTGCATAGAACGAGTCAGAAATGCGTTCAGGTTTGTTTAGATTTTTAGATTCATAGTTTTGAAACTCAATTTGGTTTTTAAACACTTTTGCAGATCTCTTCCTCCCGATGAAATAGGAAGAGCAACGCACGAAGCATTCTTGAGACGTATAAATAAATGTCTAGAAATTAACGGTCAAAGCTTTGAGCATCTTCTCTAGTTATAACTGCGAGAGTTTGCCATGGTTCTCCTAATAGTAACTTGAAGTCGGTTTCAAGAAGAGGTGAAAAATCTACAGCATGGTTCAAATAACAGTTCCTGAAAATTTCATCTTTTTGGCGTGAAGGGAAAAGAAATAGCTGAAAATTCAAGACGAAAAACAGTATTTTGTGAATAACTCAGAAAATATCCACTTTAGGGCAAGGGTGTGATGCATACACTCACATTATTTTTTAACGTAGATTCAATATCTGCCATAAAAAATGGGGTTCTAATTTGAAAAAATTGATTTTTCACGATTTTGTCATCCCTAACTTTGAAAGCGATTTTTTCACCCCCTGTATCATGAATCGCGATTTCGATTTTTAAAGTGGATACATCAATCTTACATCTTGAAAAATCCCAAAAATGAAAATTTTCCATCCAAAAACCTCGAAGTTATTCTTGTTTCAGCGGAGCTCTATTTTCGATTTTTTTTCGAATTTTCCCGCTCAGAGAGAATATTCCAACCAAAACTGAAAAATGTTACATCAAAATAACTTGAAATTTTCTAAGGAATCTATTTCTGCAATAAAAAAATGGTGTTCTAATTTGAAAAACGGAAGTTGACGTCATTTCCGGAAAAACCGGAGGTGCTCATGCCTTGAAAATATTTTAGATTTCATCAGCATCGTGAAATACTTATAAGTGCTGAATTTCATGAAAATACGTTCAGTAGTTTCCCGTATAAATATGGGTGAGGTTCCTCGTGAAAGACCCTGTATATCCTCGTACAGTAATGTTGGTCACATTGGTCACTACTACTTTTGTTCACATCTCTTTCAACAATCCATGGGTGGACATCTATATTCATGAGTCGTAGGCTCATTCTATCTGGAATTGAAGAGGACTATGCCTCATTTTTGCATATATTCCACTTCTGTCGAGTAGCTTCAATACGAAAAACTTTCTGTTGAGTTTTAATCGGAAATAACCGAAAAACATATCAAAATATACGAGTTTTCTCTTACAGAAACTTCCTCAAGCATTCCCTTTCATCAACTCCTTCTTTTCATATCCGCTGAACAAATATTTCTACCGAATAAATTGAGATAAATCTTATCAAACTCCAACACTCTGTCACCGAGGTCGATACTTTCTCCCTTCTTCGCCCCAACACAATGGCAGTAATTCTTGCTTTACTCCAGAATGTCACCCTGATGGGTGATATAAATTCAAAAATGACAACGAAATGACGGCACATCACGAGGAAATTTCGTTCGGTAAGGCGTTATCTTGTTCATTTCCCGCTAGGTTCTCTTGGGAAATTTCCGTGCGGAAAATCTATTTGTGTTGAAATGTATCTCACTCCTGCTGATTACCACGTGTTCTTCGGCAATGTTACCGAAAACGGAACGAATTCGATTGAATTAACTGAAATTTATGTGCATCTCGATAAGCCAATGAATGATATGTTAAACATGGGATCGAATACGGTAGCTGTAATAAATTACATAGAAATTTAACATATTCGTTTTGCCTTCTTTATCTGGAGCCCCCTGTATAACTAGATTCTGCCAGCTATGGAAACACATGGAGTCTTTGGCATATGTCATTCTGTACTTCGAGTAACAGAATGTTATACAGTTGTGTATGCGTTATCAACATTCCATTTCGCAAAACATCAGGGATATCTTAAATTCAGATTAAAATTTATTTTTGGTCTAAAGTCTGAGCTTATAATATCGGGCTATTGAAAGTGACACTTTTAATGACAGCAAACAATGTTAAAATTGATTGTTTACGTGGAAGCGTGTTAAAAATATTTTTAGCACTCCATTTTCTTATGATGAAATCAGATGAAAAAAATTCGGCAATTGCAAATTTTTATTATCAATATTTAACAATCATTACTTATGAACGTTAATATTAATCGTAAAACTAGAAAAATTACTAACATTAATGCCCTGTGAGCTTCGCAATACATTATTAAAATCCTCAGCACCATCAGTACTTGTAGAAACCGGAAGTACAATATTGGATGATGATGATCCAAAATCTGTTGAGATTGGGAGAATTTTTTCAGCAATGATATTTCTATATGCGATGGAAAGATCAACATAGCCCTCGGCTACCGTCGTAGACTTCCATCCACCATGTTTTTTATATGCGTAATATTTGCTCCTGATTCTGCTAGCAATGAAGCGGAGGATCTTCGAAAACAGTGTCCTGTATATTGCTTTGGTTCTGGCAGTTTGAGGAATTCGGCAACAATAGATGGAATTTTCCCAAATGTATTGATACCATCTGGATTGGCCGTGCATTTATTATTCATGTATTTCAGGAAAAAACGACGATGTTTGATGACAGAAGGGCGCAGTGCAAAGTACTAATGGAAATAGTCAACATACTTCCCAATAATACTGAAAGAACGACCGACTTTCGTTTTTGTATTCGGAAGTTGTATAACCAATGATGTATTTGTTATTTCGATGTCTTCCACTGATAAATTACATAATTCTTCACGCCGACAGGCTCCAAATAATCCGAAAATAGTTGCAACCTTAACCATCAAGTATTTCTCATCTGGTGCCTCATTTATAAACTTTTCAACTTGTTCACGAGTGAGAATTTTCGATTTTTTTGGGACTATATCCTTCACTTTTCCATTTTAAATATGATATCACCTTAAAATATTTATTAACATCCACACCATTTTGAACAAGGGCGCTTGACTTTATCATTGAAAACTTGCTCCGCAAAGTCGATGAACTCCATATTTTTGATTTTTTTCTAAGTATGCCAAGAAAACAGGTTCACTTAAGTTCCCTTCTACATTTTTCAATTTATACCAGGCTAGGAAATTGTTATATGCAATATCGTACTGCTGAACAGATTTTTTAGGTAGGAGTTTTGCTCTTCTTGCAGACACTTCAATATCCACAGGAACAACCAAATCGTCACTTTTATTAATAATTGGACTCTCAACAAAAATATTAAGCAGTTAAAAACCCAAGACGAAAATTGGACAGAAACGAAATTCAAATCACAGCGTCTTTTCTCATTTGTTAGTAATCATAACGTTGGCAACGTTTGCCATTCACAACAACCTTTTTGATTATTTGAATATTAAAATGCATTTCGAAGTTTATTGTCATTGGAAATTCGCCCATTTCATTATCAAAATAGGGCAGTTGTACAAAAAACATTGTATGGTATTTTTGTTAAAAGTGATTTTATTTTGTTCGTGAAATTGTTCAATTCGCTCCGCTCATTACACAAGTTTTTTCACTCACAAAATAAAACGTCACTTTTAACACTCATATCATAAATAAATATTTCGAAACACAATTGTGATCAGCTGGTCTTTCGAATAGGGATGACATTCTGACTTCACAGCAATGTTTTTTTCATTTCACTTCAAAATCCTAAAACACCTTTTAGAAGCGATTCGTATCAAAACTCTCATGTTGGGTTGAGTCTCAAACATATATACAGGTTGCTAATTCTTATCCTTCTACTTCACAATTCAGAAAAATTCAGCCAAAGATTATTCGTAATTCTGCATGAATCTCAAAATTATATGAAAAGATAACCGGAGCATTCGCCATTTAGCAATTTTCAGTTATTGGAAGTATGAACATGGTTTTTTTCGTACACTCGCTTGAATCACATGGTTTCATTTGAGATAATTAATATAAAACTTGTAAACCGAAAAATTCAACATTCAAGAATTCAAATATTTTCAATTTTGCTACTTAAACACTAGGACTGTCTTAAAATGAACCTCAAGGGGACGCATATCTTCATCACCACGCACAGCCAGGCCACGCTAAGGTCCCTGATGAGATTTTTAGACTCTGTGGATTAGAAGCAGAAACAGCTGAACACATGGTATGAAGGTGTCCAGACTCCAGAGCTGGCTGGCCTAAGAACCATTCTTATGGAAAAACTGGTCCTGGATACCCACGAGGTAACAGCCAAGGCTCCTTAGGATGTAGTCGGTCTTATCAACACCATGACGACCTACTTGAGTTCCAATGAATGAGGAGGGTAGAGAACAAAAGGTCTAGGTTATTATTTCCTTCAGATTAAGTTCTGGTGAACATCCTTCATATGTTGTTTGGAAAAAAGTTGTGTGTGAATGTTTTCAATTAAAATCACCTTATAACCTTGAAATACTTAATAATTATCAGCAGTACAGATACAGGAAAAAAAAGTGGTTGATCGAGATTCACCAATATTTTCCTATTTACCTCACATGACGAGATTCGAAATACCTAACAAATCGATGTGGAATGAATGAACTCATGTATCATCATGGTGCTACTGAATGAAAGCTCCGAACTCTGTCACACGTTTGTTCAATTTTGTGTAGGCGTCATGCCACTTTCAGTTCCCTGCTCATCAATCATAATCCTGCAATCTGAAAGCAATTCGATCGAAATGGACTGCCTGATCGAGTAATTTTCATCCCACTCTTCATGTGGCGACTAGGGGTATTGAATTTCAAGATAAACAAAAACAGCAATTCATGACCGAGTATATCGACAAGCCTACGCATAGTTTCGACAAAAAATCTATACAAAACTAGAACGATCTAGAAAGAATATTGCTGTGTGATACCTTATTTTTCAAAGATCAGTATCCAGAAGACCATTTTACACTTGTTTAAGCACTCGTAAGTGCAGTGTATACATAAATGAATTAGACAACGAGGCATCCATATGGTACACTGATGGATAATAATAATAATAATAATAAATTTATTGGTCCCTTCAGACATTTAAACAATGTATGAGACAAGTCAACTGTGTGATCACAGACAATAATAAAATTGACAAAAATATAAAATCACAAAGACAAAGATGACACGTCATCGTTCAGGTACTCCTCAACACTATAATATACTATAATAATGTTACATTTGTACGTGGACGGAAGATGATTGTACAATTTAAGACCTTGATACATAGCAGATTTAGAAAATTTAGCAGATCTATGGTGTGGAATACATAATTTTTCTGAATTTTTCGTTTGATATTCATGGAAATCTGAATTTTTCTCTATGGAATGAATATTTGTTTTCACATGTAATAACAATCTCATGATGTATACAGAAGGGAAGGTGAGAATCCTATTCTCCCTGAAAACGGGTTTGCATGTGTCCCTATATGCCATTTTGAATATGAGACGTATTATCCTCTTCTGAGCAATGAAAATTCTGCGACTCTCAGACGCATTACCAAAAATGATGACATTATATGATAGATGGCAATAAACTAATCCATAGTAAACACTCAAAAGGGAAGACAACGGCATAGCATCTCTGATGCGGGATATAGCATAATAAGCGCTGTTTACTTTTCCACACACGTAGTCTACTTGATCGACCCAATTCAAACCCTGATCCAGAAAAAAACCCAAAAACTTGACCGATTTTCTCGAGCATATGTTAAGGTTGCCAACCCGAAGTTTCAATTCGATTTCGGGGGTGTTAGTCATTCTGAAGTACACACATTCTGTTTTTTCAACATTAACTATAAGGGCATTCGTATTGCACCATTTAACAAATTTTTCCAAAAAGTACTCCAGGCTTTCCATGAGATCCGCATTGGTATCCGCTGAGACAACAAGAGAGGTATCGTCGGCAAACATTGCCAGCACTTTCGGGTGAATATGATCTGGTAGGTCGTTGACAAAAAGGAGAAACAAAAGCGGGCCCAATATAGACTCCTGCGGGACACCAATATTGCAGTCAAAAACCTCAGACAGGTATTCTTTGACCTTCACTCTCATCTTCCTCCCTGTCAAATAGTTGCTAATAAACTCCAAAAACATTCCACGGAATCCCAGGCATTCTAACTTTTTTACTATGAAATCAAAATTTAGACAATCAAAAGCCGCAGACAGATCGAAAAACAAAGCTGCCACATGCTTTCCTTCGTCAAGCGCAGTGTACACTGACTCCAGAAGGCTGTAAGCAGCTGACTGGGTTGATTTATTTTTCCTGAAACCGTGTTGATTTTCAGTAAGTATGTTATATCGATCCAAAAAATTCAACATTCTCTTATAAATAATCTTCTCAAACAGTTTCGCAAATACACTAAGTACAGATATAGGACGATAATTAGAAATATCCTCCGGATCATTCTTCTTATACACCGGAGTCACCGTGGCCATCTTCAACGCTGAAGGAAATTTACCTGTACTAACTGAAAGATTAATCAAATGAACCAGATGTGGAGAAATTATTTCTATTGTTGCCTTTAGAACCCTCATGGACACATCGTCTGCCCCTTTACTTTTTTTGTTTTTTAGCTCCTTTACAGTAGTAAGTATCTCATTTATTTCGACAATAAGACGGATAAGAGTGTGTCGAGGGAACAGGCATAGGGGTACATGGTCCTGAACTAAGACTCTGTGCGAATAGGACAAGAACCTTCCGTTCTACAAGCAGAAATATTGGCTGTCTATACGTACACCCATAGATATTGAAACAGACTGTCAATCAGAATTGACAGCTCTGGGATATGACAGCCAGTGCTTACCTTCGAATGCCGTAATGCCATAAAGCAAGTGGCCAGCAAGTTAATATCACATCAATTCACTGAAAGTCATCACATAATCATCACCAAATCGAAGAAAAACACCTAAAATAATCACTTACCCCTTCTATAACAACATAGCTTTAGAAATGTTATTAGTGTTTACAAACTAATCTTCAGGAAAATCTGACGAATCTGATGGTTTTTGTTAAGAAATATCTCGTTTTTAACATCCCTATTCAAATAAGGTTAGTACTTGAGTATTCCCTAAATGTAATCAACTCAATTTCAATCAAGAAATATGAACTTTGAAGTCTTTGCAGAGGATCGTATCAGGCACGTATTTTGCCCAATTTATTTTTCAAATGGATGTGTCTTTCACAACGACCCGAATTCGGACAAACGGAAGATGGAAAAAAAAGTACCTTTTGGTCTCAAAAATGCACAGTTGTAATATACCTATGTACAAGTCAAAGACTCACCCTGTATATTCACAATTTGGGTCCATTATAGTTGAATACATGCTAAAATGGATATCCAAGCATTTTTCCATATACTGATGTGACATACCTTTGAGATCTAACATAAAAAAATCCTTCCACAGTTCACGTTGTAACAAAAACTCGGAACACATCTGTTAATCCATCTCTACGTGACGGTCTATCCGAAAATTTGTTTGCAGAAAGACCCCTATAGAGATGAAACCTCGGGAAATCTCATGCCTCCCACTGAGCGGCTTTGGGAAAAACACGGGACATTGTTTTGCGTGACATAGACCTTCCTTTCGTATTCGGTATTAAATAGAAAACTTTTCAATCCATTCGGAAGTTTCAGTGTAGGGCAGCGAGTTGGTTTCAGAAGTTTGATTCGGTTTGTAATCAATTTGGAGATTTTTAACGAATGAAATTTTGAATTTCCATCAGATTATGAAATGAGAATATAGGTAGTCGATTGCTTTCAATGTCAGAAAAGTTGAGCATTTTCGAACGAAAGATCTCCTTAGGTATTGTTTTTATTTATTTTTTCCAATATTTCAATAAAAAATTCAGTGTCTACATCTCACCTTCAATTGTTCATCTCATAACTTTGTTTTGAAGTTTCTCTCTGATGAGATGTTTCTCGTAAATTACATTCTATAATTTTGAAATATGTAGTTTGATATAGCTTTGTAATTTTAGTATCGTTTTTTTACCTCAGTTATTTGTCTTTATATTTTCATTATTCGTGGGCATGTTCCATTTATTGATTGGTTGCTTTGTTTTCAGCATTGAGGAAGGAGGAATTGCAATCTCCGAAACGTGTATGGTTGTTGTAAAATGATTTCTACATAAATTGTCGACATCATATTCAGTTGAAGATAATATGGATGAGATACGAGGATGTATTGATATGTAGTTAGCTTAGACCAGTTCCATGCATAAACAAAATATTGCGATACCCTATCAACGAAAAATATCTTATCAGAATTGTCAATGTGAAGTTCTACGTCAAAAAGTAACCAGAGTTACGCAATAAATTCAAAAAAAAGATGTCCACCGAAATTGTAAAAAACGAAGAGTTGGAGTATCGAGCCATCATCAAGTACCTGTATTTAAAAGGGTTAAGAGCTAAGCAGATTTACGAAGATATGCTTAATCCCCTTGGTGAAAAATGTCATTCGTCTACGACCGTGAAAAATTGGACTGCAAGTTTCAAAAGAGGTAAATTTTCTATTGAGGATCATGACCGATCGGGAAGGCCAGTTTCTGTGTCAGTCCCCGAAAATATCGATACAGTTAATGACATGATTTTATCAGACCGTCGAATTGGCCTAAAAGGGATATCTGAAGCACTAAAGATTTCATACGAACACGTTCATCATTTAGTTCACGTCAGTTTGGACATGAGAAAAATTTCTGAAAACTGGATGCCCAAATGTTTGAATGTTGACCAAAAGCGTGCAAGGGTAGAAGCATCGGGTTCGATCTGTGCTCGATTCGAAAACGATGTAGACTTCTTAAACCGAATTGTTACTACGAATGAGACTTGGGTACATTTCCACGATCCAGAAACAAAGCAACAATCGATGGAATGGCGACACTCTGGTTCTCCAAGACCTAAGAAGTTTCGTGTCCAAAAATCTGCTGGAAAAGTTCTTGCTTCATTTTTTATGGGATTGCCATGGAGTAATCATGATTGATTTTTTGGATAAGGGTATTACAATAACTGGAGATTATTATTCGACATTACTGACCACTTTACGGAAAAAAATTAAAGAGAAAAAACGCGGAAAGCTATCCAAAAGTATTTTGTTTTTACAGGACAACGCCCCAGTACACAAATCTCATGTTGCCATGCAAAAAATTCGTGATTTAGGGTTAGAATGACTTAAACAGCCCCATTATTCCCCAGATTTGGCTCCGTCCGACTATCATCTCTTCCCTCAACTAAAAAAAAGTTCAAAAGATAGTAAATTTTCTTCCAACGGGGAGGTAATAAAAGCTGTGGAGGACTGGTTTGCAGAGCAAGAAGAAACTTTTTTTTTGAAAGGCCTAGAGACATTGCAGGTTCGCTGTAATGAATGTATTCAATTAAGAGGAGAATATGTTGAGTAATAAAATATTTTGACATTAAAATTTTGTTTGGTTCTATGGTAGGCTCAGAATTTTTCAATATATCCTCGTAAATCAAGGATTAATTGAAATAATTTCTACGTAGTTGTACTCTAGCTTCATTATTCATTGTATATTGTCTGTTTATTTTTGTTGTAATACAGGGTTTTCCAATAAGAGGTGTTATTTTATCATTCCGGATCATTTTTATGCATTTCAAGGACCCAATCAGCAAAGACAGGACGTTGTTTCATCTTGTGCTGGACTCTTTCATTCTAGCAGGAAATTGGAATTTATTTTGTCTGATTGCAGGTACTGGGAATGGTTCATCTTCTAATTCAAATTGCAGGATATGTCAGTACACAAGCTTGCTTAGACTGCATATCTCTGCTTCTTTTGTTGTAATTTTTTTATTTTGTACAGCTTTTGTGAATTAAAAGATTGTGTTAACTAAACTTTAAGCCTAGAGACCCAATTATTTATACAAAATACGGTGTAATGACGTTTGTTGAATGCCTAATTCCAAAGAAAGACGAGGAATGGACAAATTTGGTTTTTCTTCAATACTTTCGGCTACAGCAGCAATATTCTCGGCTGTTCTTGAGCGACGTGCACGGGTTTAATTTTCCACATCACTAACTTGTCCCAACAACTCAAATTTTTTCACCAATTTCTGTATTGCGGTTCGACAAGGTGCTTCACGACGACCCAAAAATGTGTCACGAACCGTCTCTGCCAAATTTTCACCATTTCATAGTGAATTTCAATGATTTCAATGAGGGTTTGGAGCATGTATCGTTCCATTTTTATTAATGGCGTAGTTTCTACTTGTCAAAGTCAAAAAATGACAGATTCAGAAATGACATCTACCGAAATAGCGGGCTATTCAAAACAACACTTCTTATTACAAAACCCTCTTCTTGAGTTATTTCTTAGGTTTATTACGGTCTTGATGTTTATCCAATGTAACTCATTCCACATGATCATGGTTACTTGTAAATACAGTTCTAAGTTGTAAATCAAGACAGGATGGTAATTCTCCATCAAAAAAATAATTTTTTAGCACAGATTCAGATATCAATGTGGAAAACATGTTAAAGTTTCAACATGTTCATTCTCACGATCTGATCCAGTTCATCTCAGCATGAGGTATTCAAATTCACATCATTATTCACTTGAAACTATTATTCTGTCATACAGAAGTAATATAAATTTACTCGAGGAAATACCACCAGAAGCAAAGATTACAACGGATCCGACCAAACGATTTGATATGAAGTAATATTATTATGTATTGATATGTTCAATATCTTCTCGTATTCTGTACATACATAAAATATACTCAATACTTCATAAAAGTAGATTGTAAATTTCAAGAGTTATAAAAAAAATAATGCAGTGCATTTTATAACGATCCGTCTAGTTCAGTTGATTCGAAATAATTGAGTCGTACTGTAGTGTTACAGTCATGTTAATTTCTGCAGCTTGACAGAGAAATTCAATATCAATTTAAAAATGAGAAGAAAAATAAAAAGTTACATTCAAATTCTTCGCATACATATATACATACATTTCTATTAATTAACCTAATTTTTCATAACGAATCTCCTGCCTTTTATGCTTAATTTTCAACAAACGAATTCAAAAATTTCAATTTCGTAAAAGAGCACATACTCTCATACTGAAAGTCATAATGTGGACCATCCAGAGGCCTTGTTAAATACGAAATTGTAATATATCTAGTTTTTCACGCATAACTACCCAGTTTTCGCTGTCTCTCTCATGTTTACCCGGCGAGAATGTATAATTTCCCCTTAGTGCTTGTCCGTATTCACATAATCGAATTCATGGAACATGAGGGCTTGGCGAAAACAATGATTCAGATGATGAAAACAGTCGACAGGATTCCCTTACATCGTGACAATGATTAAATTCATCAGAAGCATGAAGTCGATTAAATAAAAAGTTAAATTGCTTAATCAAATAAAATCAAGTTAGAGAATTTCTGAGGGATCACGAAAATGCAATATGAGGGTCCTATGCAAATCATGTCACTGAAGGCCGGTAAATTCAGCCTGTACATGAGGTGTCTGATAACTGATAACTGATTTTTAACATTCAATTTACCCAATTGAAGAAGGAAAAAGCTCAAGGGCTTTGTCTCAAATATTCGCAGGGAAATGCGATGACCTTATGAAGAATGTTGAAATCCCAAAAGACGTGTGTATTCATATTTTATTCCAGGATGAACAGTCTTTCCGATTTATCCGAAAAATGTCCTGAACGATCTTTAGAGATTTCTGCATTCTTAAAAAGGTTATCTATCTCCCTGTAAGTTTTTGATATATTTCTTAATAGATATCTCTCCTTTTTCAAATGGTTCAAATTCTCCAATCAAGTCCTGTCATGGTCGCCAAATGTTGAAATTAGAAGGATTATTTTGGGCAAGGTCTTTGTATTTTCTTTAAAGGCGTGTAGAAATTTTCAAGAAAAATTATTTTTTTTGAAAAATTAGTTAGTTCAAGAAGTTTTCAGTATGTGCACTTTGTCATGGCTTATTTACTTTGAGACGATGGTTCCTGATGAAATTTGTCGCCGAATGAAAGTCGACCATTAGTTTTGTTCATGCACAATTTTCAACCTCTTTCAACCCCCTTACGTGAGAAATTTGAATGTGTATAACACTGCGCTTCAGTTATGATCTTGAGTGGGTATGTTATTAGTACGTTTCTACTGAAGTTGAAACTTTTCGATAAAATGTTTCAATTAAAAGAAAGATCCATGACAAAGTGCACATACTGAAAACCTCTTTGAACTATCTAATTTCTCCAAAAAAAAATTTCTTGAAAAAAGTACCACATGATCTACTTTCCCTATTCAAAAAAATTTAGAGGGTGCAACAAAAATACTTCAAAAATGCGTAAAAATTTGGTAAAGTGAAACAAAAATCGACCTGTTTCAGGATGTTGTTGCCAAATATGTTTCTTCTAAGAAAATGAATTTGTTCCATACTTTTGACGCGCACTGTATTACGAGAAAGAAATTAGTTTAAAACTACTCAAAATATGCATTGGTGAAAAGTGTAGCACCTACGATGGTGTTAGAATTATTCTTCATTTCCAACAGTTTTTATTTTCAGAAAAGGATATTTCATTTCCCTCTCATCATATCGTCAGAATCCACTGCGAAAACACTTCCCAGAATTCAGTGAATTATATTTCTCGCGACCAATCCAAATCAAAACTACATTTCCGGGGCTAGAAATCGGAAGAGTAAACTCAAGCGAACAGGAAAAGGCACAATAATCCTTCCCTGCTATCTTTAATCAAGACATCGGGTTCAATTGGCATCCAATTCATCCGCACCAGCGATCTTTTCTTCATCAACGAGAAATATTTCCTCGGGACGGTCAATAAATACGAGTAAGTTTCAATTAGGATTGGAACTGACTTTTTCGAGCTCAGTTTCTCATTACAGATAAATATCATCGTAGAATTCGATACCGTAAAATCG